>CM062819.1:372311211-374932109 GCA_031772625.1 Pinus tabuliformis
TAATAAAATTGTGTAAAGTTTTCACGAGACAATTTTAGTAGCACACAATTTTTTTTTGCATAAGAAGACTCTATATATCAACTTCACCATGAACATAATCCACACATCTGTATGTCACCAGGAAAAAATATTCTCTTAAGATTTACAAAATAGTAAAGATTAAGGCATCGAGTCTCAAGAAATTATCAACTCCAACTCTAATATTCCAAATATCAAGAAAAAGACATAATGTCTTTACTTAGTTTGTACATAAACAAGATACAATTTAATTGAGAAATATTTTCCAAGAAATGAAGGCTCGGGCATGCATTTTAGTGAAGAAAGGAAATTTTCACTTGTTTGATAGAAATGCATGCCCAACTCTCATTACAAGGCCAAATTGAATGATTTGACTTCGAGAGTATTCTTTTACCAATAAAGAACATTAATGCAATTAAACATTTATAATTTTTCAGGTAGAAAAGAATTTTTCTTAGGATCAATGAAATATTTCAATATGTTTTATAATATAAATTTATAAACAAGCTTTCCATACGTTTAGCCTAATGGTTTTGATTTACATATAATTACATATACAATATATGTAATTATTTTTTTAAACAATTGAATATTTAATGTATTGTTATTCAATAAGCTCTTCATCCTAGTTCAGTCCAATTATAATCAATAAGTTGACAACACTTCTAAACCGTTATAAACCAATAAATGTCCGCTAACCATGCTAACTCTTATCCAAGTAATCCTAATGTTTTATGCCAACAATTGATACCAAATATTAAAAACTTTAGGGATATTGCAATAGGTAATTTGTATCAACACAAATAATACTAAATCATTTCAATGATTAGGCCATACAAATCATCATTTTTAAACATGGATTAAAAATAATTATGATAATCTGTTAGTCTTACTCATTAACATTATTTTCTACAACAATGTCATCAAATGTATCATTTTCAATTTTCATATGTTATTTCAAGTATTTAATATTATGATCATCCTCATCTTGAATTGCATCATCGAAATTTGATTGTAGATCATCTATATTCTTATTAGATTTATTTGGATGGTCATTTTCTATACCATCCATATTGTTGGCTTCTATAACATCATCTAACTATGGATTGTTGTTTTCTTATGCTTAAAAATAACCATCTTCAACATTATCATGGACATCAACTACTTCGATTTTCTCTAATTCCTCTCTCTAATTTTTTTGGCTATCATTGTTCTACTAAGCGTCCACTAAATGCATTGCCAAATACATACCTTAATCATGGATCTTAATGTATGAGAAATATCCATTTTGGGTACAAAATATCTTCATATAAAAATCTAAACATGAATGAAATACATATTATACCTATGTTATAACAATTTATTGTTTAGTAAACACACACACATATTCGTAAAAAACTATGAATTAATAGGTTAGTGAACACTATTATTTCTTGTTTGAGATTAAAAAAATACCAAATCACAATGAATTGGGAGAACATTGTTGGCATTATGATGTATGTGTTTTCCTTGATGGAAACTTACTTGTAGTAGAACAAATATATGGTAACTAGATGAATCCATTGGCCAATTTAGAGGTGATAGATTGATGGAATAGAATAATAGAATGATGGGTCCAAGGTTTACAAATCAACATCAAAATCTTGATAAAGGTGAATATTTGAAGATCTATATGTCTGTTCATCAAAGCTAGGTCGCGTATACACGTAGTTACAAATAAGAAAAGTCATGTATGGAATCCTTACCATGATATTAAGAATACCAAGGGTCCTTACCATGGTATTAGCCCACAATATTGAGCGCAATAACTGTTACTTGATCTTGTCCAAGGTTACTGCCGACACTAGCGTGTTTTGACCCATGGTATTGGCTAAGGCTCTAACTATATAAGGAGGGAAGATCAAAGTGCTAAGTGTGCATGTGAAAGGGATTTTGATGAATACTTCAATTGAAGTATATTTTCAATGTAAGGGCCATAGTTAGAACATACATCTGAAATAATTATGCACCGATGAATACAATGATGGATCGAGATCACGAGACCTGAAATTAATTTCCAATGTATGACCTACTCATGGATTGACTAGATCTAAGTTTGGCGCATGTTTCTATCTATGAATATTATGATTTGGTTTTTTCTGAAGTTGTGAGGAGCTGCACAATTTTAGGTGAAAATTTGTAGAATTGTATGCAAGTTGGTCTCAGTGAAGTCACATATACAAGCAGGTTTGTTTCTTCAAAGTTTCATATATAAAGTAAGGGTTTTTGTTCATTTTTGTATATCTGTATGCAGGTTTGTCTCGTTGAAGTCACGTATACACGTGAGTTCGTTTCTTCGAAGTCACGTTTATGAAGGAAGGGTTTATGTTCATAAATGAGTGATCAACCTAATCAGTGCTATTGTTTCTTTGTTGTCTCTCACTGATGTCCTCATGTTGATATGGGTTGAGTGATAATGTATGAAGTAGAACTTATTGAAGGATGAAGCTGAATTTGGTTACATATTGGCTGGTTGAAATTATTATTGATGTTACTAGCTATATGAGGGTTCTGTAAGCTAACAAAATATTTCATAATACCTATGGTCCACTTTGTGTCTAATTCAGAATTACAATTTTTCTTTATATTGAGATCTATATGCAGGTTTCTCTACAGAAAAGTGTGTATACATGTGGGTTGCCTTAAGTGAAATAGTGTATGCATGTTTGCATATGAATGATCAGGGTTGCAGTTGTTTCTGTGTATTGATGAAGTATTATGAGTTGAATTCTATGTTCTGGTTATAGTGATCTTACTGTTATGTTTGAATTAAGTTGTGTGTTTTCTTCAGTTGATATACAAGTTGAGATGTATTAAAGCAGGTGGATCTAGTGTGAAATTTTATGAAACTTGTTCCACAAATGTTGTTGAGGGTTGGAACCTTCAGTGAGGAAGTCAAGCTTCATGTCAGTAGTACATGATAATCAGATCAAGGGGTTGGAGCTCCCTTCTCATAGGAGCTGGAGATCAAGTGAAGGTTGTAGCCTTAATTAGGTGGGCACATGCGTACTCGTAGGAGTCTGCACCAATAAAATAATGTAAGAAGTTTTTGATATTAGTAAGTTTGAAGACTGAGACAACAACATTGGTGGTTTTCTATCACATTTGGTTTCCACCTTAAATCCCGGTGTTCATGTGTGTTGCTTATGTTTGACACTTTATTTTTTTCTTACTGCAAATTTTTACTGCTTATCAAATGCATGATAAATCTCTTACATTCTGGTTTAATTTTAATAGATAAAGAATTAGTTGTTTTAGCACACACTAGTTTCTTTTACAACAGTCGAGTAGATACGTGAGTTGGGTTCAATAAAGTCGTGTATACATTTTAGAAAATAAAATTAATATCGTGATTTTTTAAAATATTGATTCACCCTGCCCCTCTCAGTATTTTTCCCAACACATAAGGATCCTTATCCTCTGGTAGGAACCTTGAGGAATCTATAGAAAAAAATCCACAACGGTTATCCTGTATCTATGTCCTCTAAAATTCTTCATACCATCTATAGTTAAAAATATAACATTTAAGACAGTGGTAATCCTACTCAATAATTTCTTGGATTTTCCCAACATATTGTATGTTCCCTTCAATAATATTCTTATATTTTGATCTTGATCGATTAGATTTCTTGAAATCAACTATGATTTGACAATCAAATGATTTTCCCTTTACATCTACAAATTTCTACGCGATACTGTCGACCATATGCCCATATTGCAAGATAGTTCCTCACATGTGATAGACCATTTATTTAAGTGAAAACAAATATAATGGAAAATGTTAAAATAGTTAATCATTTCAAAACAATAAGGAAAGAACATTTTATAAAATTCCAATTGTAACTTTCCTTCACATCCTCTACACATGTTGATTTCATCTTCTTTTATGTTTGAATCTATACTTTCATCTTCTATTTTATTTTGAATTAGTTCAGTAACCCATTGTAGTGTGGAATAATTGACCCATTCCCCAAAAAATCAGGGGGAAGTAGAGTATTCCATGGGTTCGATCTCTTAAATTGTCTCCTTTCTTCTAACACTTCTCTCTTTTTTCATATAAAAGAGATCGATTTTTTCATAAAGTCCACGTGGTACACTTTTGTATAAACCTATTACATGTCAACATGTTTATTTCAAACTCCAAATGTCATATTGTTAATTTGGCAAATAATTTACAGGTAAATTAATGATTGCAAGGAATACTACGACAATAATGAATCTACTTACTAATTTCTACTTGAACAAAATTATATTTTGGTTTTTCTCCATGAATAATATATAATGCTCATTCTTCATCCTGAAAGAATTGCCCATCTTCAAAATCCTTACCAAGGAATTCACATAGGAACAAAAATGCTCAATTCAATACATGCCCTTCAACCATGCAACCCTCTGGATGTTCCTTTTGTCAGAGATATATTTTTAGAGTTTTAATATACCCCTCAGAGAAAAAGCATCCACCTCATTAATACACCACCCACAAATGCAATGTTATTGGCTAGGTGTATAAGTAAATGGAATTGTAGGTCCATGAGACTTGTAGGAAGATCCTTCTTAAATACACAAATAATTTCTGAAATTTACTTCTTCCATTTGGGAACTTCACATTCATGGATCTCCTTGGATGTTACCCACCTAATATAAGAAAAGAGAATTAGTATAAACCTTCAGTCAAAAATAAAAATAAATATTACTAATAACTCTATGTCTCTATCACATCAATATTTCATATCATATACCTTGCAAATGATGATGTAACCACCCCTGCCACATTTACCCAGTTTCACCATCTTTCCAAGGTAAATATGAGATCAAGAGTTAATATGACATGACTCGGCCTCCTTGGGTCTAGTTAAGGAAGTGTAACCTACAATTGACCACTAAATGACAACTCAACTCATCCCTTAGGGATACAAGACACTCAGAGACCAAAGAACCACCCAATGTAGATATACCCTAAGATGGAGCTCTTTCCACACATTGTAACCACCAACTACATGAATGACAAGGCATCCATGCAGTTATAGGCCTCTAACTACATGGATAGGTCTACCTGGGTACAATTGTGACCCAACTTGTCCAATTCAAAGGATGTAGTCCCGAGATGTGAGCCTAAATTCCAATTTAGCCTCCAAAACTCCACCTAGAACTTCCTATAGCTTCTAAGAATCATTAACGACATGACAACAAGACTAAAGATACAAATTTAAAGGCACAAATTGACCTGAACTTCCTAGAACATAATAAAAATTTCGTCAAAAACATGAAAAACATGTAAGCTAGAGATCATGAATGCATATTTTATCTTAAAAGTTTGAGATTCATTTGAGAATTACCAAGAAGGCCTAATCCCCTCTCCACATAGCTACAACAACAATTATTAAACCATACATTCATCAAGTAATCAATAGCTAAACAATTTATGACAACAGCCATAGAAGATACACATGATATGAACAATATATAACATGAAAATAACCATCATATGAACCATGGGAACCTAGACATAATGTCTCCAACCCATTGCCAATAGATATATATGAATCCTAATAGAAGAATATATCTTATTAAAGTATGAATATATGAACCAAGTTAAGGAATTCCATGTACCACCCGACATAGATTGGGTTGCACCAAATCTCTCTTTCATCTAATCATCCCTGTGCCATATTCCAAGAGTCAATGTGGGATCTCATGGAATAAACTGATACAAACCAAGCCAGGGCTTCCAGAGGCCAAACCACCTCAAAATTCAGCCACAGATTCCTCCTCGGTAATACATCACTAATACCAACCAGATCGGTCTCTACCGAAGCTTTCTAGGGCTCTAGGAACTAGTAACTCAATCCATAGCCTTCTAGGGCTCTAAAGTGTTTGTCCAACCCATATCCAAGGACTAGTAGCTCAACCTACCAAGTGATCTAGAGCGTTAGTCGCAACGGAGGCTCCATGACTTGTAACTCAACCCAAGGTTCTCCAGTTCTTTGACAACATTTGTTCCAGCCCACAACCATAAGGAATTATGAGCACCAACTAGAAAACAATCAAGTGGAAACCCACAACACCATGGTTATCCAATAAATGGCAAGGAAAGCCTAAAAATCACTATCAACCGAGGAAATCCTCCATGCTAATGATAACTAATAACCAAATAATCACATGTATATACCATGCATCAATAAATCAACAAGGATATCATACATGCGATATCTTACCTGCAAAGAAATCTGACTGTAGCTCTTGATCTTGATGTCCCCATGTTCTTTCCTTCTTTCCCTTTCCTTATTTCTTCAAATCCAATGTATGTCAAACTACTCCAAGAATTCTCCAAGAATACTTTAAGTGTGAAATATTATGAGAGAGTGAGAGAATAAAAGAGATCTCCAAGATAAAACTAACAAAATGTTGTGAATTGATCCTCATAAGCCTTTTTATTATTGAGGCCTCTATTTTCTTCATTTCATTCATTTTTCCTTCAATTTCCCTCTCATTCAAATATGTGACCTTTCATCTCCCTTTTCTACTATTTTTCTTTATTTCATAAATAAAATTCCAACAAATTCCCTTCTTCCTTTGTCAATTTCCATAGCCATAAATAAATCACCAGTGATACCCATCACTATGTTTTTTCCAACATTCGTCCTGGAATATGTGTCCCATGACCTTAGTCTTATTTTTATTTACATAGAAAATAAACCAGAGGCTGTTACAAACCCCTACCCCTAGGGGGAATGCCATCCTCGGTGTTCAATGACACTAACAAAGTAGAAAAACACATGTTGCCCATGGAGCTTTATAACACAACTCAATTCAACATTCACATCATATCATACCATGACCATCATACCATGAACCCCATAACAGTTATTGGAGCTTTATAACTCACCTTGATGGAGTATTTACAACATACATAGGCATATATATAGACATAAACAAAACACAACATCAAAATATATATCAAGGCACATTCACTCAAGCAACAAAAAAATGATACATAGCCCACATCTGATCAGCCATATCCCATATAGCTTTACCAGGCCCAAAGTTCTTTTGTTGTGCTTTAAGTTGCTCGATTACTTGATTTTTGAGCATGAGAATATTTTTTCTACAAAATGCACTAAGTTTCTGAATGGAATTATCCTTCTGGGTCCACCTATAATACAAACCAATCAATCATATGATCAACATACTCAACATACTTATTATGAAAGAAAAATTGGAAAACATCATGGATTTTCATTTTCATAAGGAGTGGAAGTCGGTAGGTCACTGGTACAATCCTCTCAAGGATCTCAAAAAGCACCGTATACCTAGTTGCCAATTAGGCACATGATCCAATCCTCAAGGAGGTCTTCTTAGGTTTGATTCACAAGTACACATGTTCCCCTACCTGAAACTCCTTAAATACACTATGTTGATCTACATAACTCTTATATCTATCCTAAACTACCTTTATATTCTTCTTTTATAACCTGTATTTCTTGTTCCATATTCCAACATGTCTAGTCCAATCAATAACCTATTCATTGGATTAATCCAACTAATGTGAGTACTACAACTACACCCATAAAGTGCCTCAAATAGACTCATATTCAAAGATTCATGATACCCATTATTGTATGCTAATTATACCATTGGAAGATACTCTTCCCACTTCTATTGTTGATGCATGACATCCATCCTAAACATGTCCTCAACAATATTGGTCGCCCTCTCCCTTTGTCCATATGTCTACAAATGAAAAGTTGTATTGAAGGCTAACTCTATCCTAAAAGATGCAAACAACTCCTTCCAAAACTTGGAAGTGGACTTGGCATCTATGTCTAGCACAATCTTCCTAGGAATACCATGTAACTTCACTACCACCTTGATGAAGACCTGAGCTACCTCACTAGCTGAAATCGTAGACTTCACTTGAATGAGTGAGAGAACTTTGTCAACCTATCAAACAAAACCATAATAGAATCACGTTGTCTATATTTCCTTGACAAACCTATAATGATGTTCATGGAAATTACCTCTCATTTTCACTCTAGAACCAGAATCGGCTGCGAAAAACCACATGGATTCCTACACTCTTCTTTTACCTACTGAGAATAAAAACATCTCGTAACATACTCAACCACTTATTTCTTTAACTTGGTCAATGGTAGAATTTATTAACTTCTCTCAATGTCTTATGATATCCTAGGTGACCTGAATATGGATTAACATGAAATTCCCTCAAGCTAAGCTTCTTGAGCTCGTTATTTTTTGGAACATAGATCCTGTCCATAAGTCTCACCAATACATCTACCATGAGATGATAATTCACATCCTATTCACTTGTACCCTACTTTTATAAACCCGTACTTAAGCTGCTAGTACCTAGCATTGTGTTGCCCTCCTTGTAAGATCTGCTCTTTTATATGTTTCCCACATGAACTCATAGCTGTAATGTGATTTATCGGCACTCTTCTGCTAAGAGCATATGTAACCCTATTCTCTCTACTCTTAATGTACTTGATATCAAAGTAGAACTCACTGAGCGTAGGAAACAACCTATCTTGTGTGGAAATTAGATTAGGTTGCTAAAAAAAATACCTCATCCCACTATGATCACTCATCAAGATGAACCTCCTGCCAAGAAGATAACGTCTCCACATCTTCAATGCATGAATAACCATTTCCAACTGAAGATCATGCATCACATAGTTCTTCTCATGCTCATTCAATTTCCTTAACTCATAGCATACTACCTATCCTTCGTACACCAAGACACCACCAAGTCCTATCTTGCAAGAATTGTTACACACCACAAACTCTTTATTTGGATTTGTGATCTTTAGAACTAAATTCTTCATAAGAAAATACTTCAATTGCTCAAAACTAGCTGCAAATTCCTTTGTCCATTAAAACTTCTTCCCTTTTCACTACAAGGATGTAATGAGATAAGAAATACATGAGAAGTTCATAATGAACTATCTATAATAAACTGTCAGTCCCATGCATGATCTAACCTCATCCACATTCTTAGGAGTTTTCCACCCCATGATAGATTTGATACTTTACGAGTCCATTATTCTACCTTCCTTGGAAACCACATGCCCCATGTAATGAACGTCTATCTAATAGAATCTGCATTTACTAATCTTGGCATATAGTTGATTCCCTCTTAGCAATATCAATGTTGCGGCTAGATATTTTTCATGCTCTTCCTCATTCTTAGAATATATCAATATGTCATCAATGAATACCATCACAAACTTGTCTAGATAAGGACGCAACAGACCATTCATCAAATAAATTAAAGTAGTTGGAGCATTAATCAAACCAAAAGGAACCAAAAAAATGTTATAATGCCCATACCTAGTGTGGCACAAATTCTTGTAGATGTCCTCTTCTTTGATGCGTACGTGATGATATCCTAATATCAAGTCAATATTTGAGAACACTTATACTCACTTAGAATGATCCAAAAAGTCATCAATCCACGACAAGCGGTACACATTATTAATCATCACCTTGTTCAAATTCCTGTACTCAATACGCAACCTGAGAGTACCATCCTTCTTCTTCAACAATAATAATGGTACACCCCCACACAACACACATGGCCTTTTTGTATCCCTCATCAAGCATTTACATCAACTGAAAATTAAATTCCAATAACTCTAGAATGCTCATCTTGTAATGTTCATTCGACGCTAGTGTTTCTCCTGGCATCAACTTAATAGAAAAATACACTTCACTATGAGGCAGTAACTTTGAGATATTTACTGGAAATACATCATGAAACTGCTGCAAAACTAGATAAATCTTCAAGACTTCCACATCATCAACATCCTTACCTTTATCATTAGAAATATGAACTAAAAACAATACACAACGTTTCTTGCTACTATGCTTCGCCTGGATATCTATAACTATTCTCACCGATGTAGGCTTCTTCTCACCCTGTAAGATTCTCTTCTCTGCCTCATCATCTAAGCACTCAATAGCCTTATCGTAGCAAGCTACCTTAGTTATGAATGTAAAACCAATCCATACCCAATAGCATATTGTATCATCCCAACACAACCACATTTAGATTTGTTGATTTAGGCATACTTTTGAACTCAAATGCACAAGGTCTACCCAATGATGAACTATTTTCTTAGTACTTGTAGCCAACTGCACCAACCAAGACACTACATGCACTTATTTATTCAATAAACACTTATCCACTAAGTCATGAGTGATATAAGTATAGTTAGATCTAGGGTCAATCAAAATAGAAACAACTTCATCACAAAGCTTACCTTCCATCTCGATAATAGATGGTTGATGATCAACCTATCTATTATCCAAAGTTGCGTAAATACAAGGAATACTTTGTCCAACATCCCCAACTATCTATTCCTCCTAAGCACTATAAATATTTGGTATGCCACCCTCATTCTATGAAAATAACTCTCCTATGATGATCCTTGCCACAATTACAACACTGGAAAGGCTTCCTGCCATCACCCTTGTTCCACTCCTCAGATTGAAATCCCTATCCTCTATCAACTACATTGAATTTTTATTATGGTGTTGCATTCTCCTTGTCATATGTATCATGAGGTTTTACTCTCTTATTAGACCACTTTCCTTTATTCTTCTCATTACCTTCCCAATCTTTGTTAGACTTAGTCTTGTGCTCTGATTTATCATAATAGTGCTTCAAATTTCTGATGGCTTCCTCTAGTAATCTAGGCTCATCAAACTGAATCCTGTCTTCGAATGACACCTAAATCCCAATCACAAATCTTTGAATATTGGATTTATCCTCATTAAGATAAGGAACATATATATATATATATATTTATATATATATATATATATATATATATAAGTATATATATATAGATATATATATATATATATATATATATATATATATATATATATATAAAAGAATTTTCTAGTGGATTCCTCATCAGTCATAGACCCAACCTTCAACTCATAGAAATCCTTTTCCTTTTCGCCATAGTATCTTTCAAATAGATACTTGTTCCTGAAAATTATCTTGAACTCACTTCAAGTCATATCCTCTTCTTGAATGCCTTAGACATTCTTAACATATTTCCACCAATTGTCTACTTTTCCTTTAAGACTGAAAGTATCCATTGTGGCTTTTATAGTTTTCTGAATAATCATGCAATCTAAAAAAAATATTCATCCCAAGCAACTAAGCTTATGCATCTTATAAATTGTTCATTTCTCCATCAAATGTAGGGGGGAATTTATTTCTTGAACTCTTCCAACAAGTACTTCTTCCCACTCCTCCTAAGCAGATGGTGACGGTGATGATGATGTTGTGTCTCTAAACCAAAACTAGAATAGAACCCATTGGCATTACCCCTCCTGTCATGGGTATCCAAGAACCTACCACATCTGACTGCATCATCCTTGTGAAACCTTTATCCTAATTGAGTCCTATTGACATATGATCCACTACTCCTTTCCTCATGTCCATGACTAATTCTAAGTGGTCCCTATCTCTACAAATCTTATAGACTCTGAGGGATGACTGCTTCCACTTTCTTCTCCTATTCCTTGTTAAGTTTTTCATATGAATAAATGATCATGTCTTTATCTACCATACAACTTTCAATCTCTAATTTCAAGCTTCTCATTGTATTTTCTGTGTCAGGGGAGTATTCATCACCATGTTTTTTATATGATCCATAGGCAAAATCATGTGAATTGTAGTCTACCATTTTTCTAGTCTTCTTGATCTTCTACTTCCTACAAACATACCATGTTATATAAACCAAATATAAACATAATCATCATACCTCAATGAAGTTCAAGGGATGCTATCTCATTTGCAAAATCAATGCAGATTATCATGATAGATGTATATACATAATCATATCAATATATTGACATTATGCATGATAACACCAACTGTCTACAATGAGCTCATGCACAACGACCATTACCATGACAATGCATGCATAAATACCACATAAACAATGGCATGCATGCATGAAAGCACATTCGACCCATCCACTCCAAGTGTTGAACATGGGAGCTCTAATACCAGTCTATAAACACCCTTCTTATTGGCATTATGACGAACTGCTTGTCCTTGAAGGAAACCTACTTGATAAATATGTCAACATGACTGTAGCAGAATGAGTATACATGCCAATACATATGTGAAAAACAAATTCAAAAAATGAATATGAGTTTAGAGACAGATGAAGGATAAAGGTGATATTTTAAGAAGTATATGTGGGTCCTGTAAACAATAGCTGTGTATATATATAGGTATGGTGGAGAAAATTATCGTACAATTTATGTACCATCGTATTCTCAATACCAAGAGTCTTTATCATGTTATTAGCCCATAGTAATGAGCACAAAAATTGATATTTCATCTCGTCAAATAATATAATTGGTATCACTACAAAATTGGACTAAGCTATATAAGGAGATGGAGATCAATGTGCTATGTGGGCATGTATTGGGTTATTGATAATTGGTTTGATATGAAACAATTATGCACAAGAGAAGATGATAATGGATCATATCTATTAGATTTGAAATGAATATACATTGAATAATCTACTTATTTTTTAATTGATATGTGATGATGATTTTATGATGTGTATTTGTTATGGTGTGTGCTAAGATTTGGCTTTGATGGGTGTTCTGGTGTGGAGTAGAGTTTTAACTCAGTAATCATAGATCTATGTGCAAGTTTGCTTCAAAAAGGTTGTGTACATAACCAAATATTCTTCCGGGTAGTCGTGTATATATTCTATTGTATGGAAAGATTTGTACATGGGTGTCAAATATGAAAGTAACGTACACACATAGAAATAATTTATTAGGGCCACATAGATTTGCTATGGTTTTGTACTATGAGATGATGATAATAATTGATTCATTTTGTTGCGTTTGATTTTCCTATCGATGAAGTCTTGCATGATAATATTTGTTTAACAATGTTGGCTAGGTTGAAATAATGAATAGTAATGATGCTTCTATGTGATGATCCATATGTGGTTCAATGATATGTGATGAGGTTAGTATGAGTTTCAGTGTTTTTTTTAGTAGTGAAATAAATGTCTTGAGAATTGTACATAGGTCATCCGAAGGGAAAGCACACATAAACACGGGTATGATTATGAAAAATGGCATATATATTCTGACATGTGATTAATCAGGGTTTGCAGTGAGAATATCTAGTGTCTGTGATGAACATTATGTAGTCTAGTATTCTGATGAATGGGTATACAATGATAGAAGTTGTTATGGTTGTTTGGATAAGTTGTTTCAAAATTTGATGATCTAGTTTATTTTGTGACTTGATACAGTATTTCTATCTAATATTTGGAATGGATCTAGTTTGAAATATTCTGAAAAGTGATCCACAAAGAACAAAAAATAAGGGTTTGTAGCTCGCTTTGAGTAGAAGCTGGAGAATGAGAGAAGGTTGTAGCCTTCTATGGGTGGGTTCTTCCATACTAGTATGAGTCTATGCCAGTACATGATTGTAATAAATTTCTCTTTATAATAAAAGAAGAAGACAAAGATGAGAACACCAGTGGTTTTTTCCCACATTAGGATTCCACCTAAAAATCCTGGTGTTCATGAGTGTTGATGTGTTGCTTATATGTGATGGTTTATTTTGTTCTTACTACATATGGTTACTATTTAATTAATATCTAATGTAGTATTGATACACTGATTCAAGTTAAATAATTGACGAATTAACTAAAAAGTTATTTAACTAGATATATGCTACTTGTCTTCATTACAGTCTTATAAATACACATGCTTACTTCATGATAGTATCGTACAAAAATCTGAACGTGATTTTTTTTTTTAAGTAGTTTAAAATAATGATTCACCCCTTCCCTCCCTTAGTATTTTCCAAACAATTGGTATTAGAGCAGGTCCTTCAGAAGAAGCTTGATCGCTTGAAGGAATATTCATCAAGATGAGAAATCAAGAAGGAGTAGCATCTATTAGGCCACCATTATTTAATGGATCCAATATTGCTTTCTAGGAATTCAAAACAAGAGCTTACCTATAGTCAGTTGGATTGGATGTTTGGGGAATCATTAAAGGAGGTTATCAATATCCATCGTCCATTCCCATAGATGAAGCATAAAAGGAAAAATATGAGACCAATGAAAAGGATGTCAGTGCTCTATCAAGAAGCTTGGAAGAATCAAAATTTTTCAAAGTCATGTAGCTAAATACCACAAAGGATATATGGTACAATATCATCCAAATTTATGAAGGCAAAACCAAGGTAAAAACTTCCAAACATCAAAGTCTTAGAATTCAATACGAAACCCTTAGAATGCATGATAATGTAAGTATTGCAAGTTTCTTTCTTAGGGTAGATGAGATCATTAATTGAATGAGAAATATTGGTGATGAAATAAAATAATCATCATTGGTTGAGAAAATCTTAAGATCTCTAACCCAAAAATTCTATTTGAAAGTCTCTTCCATTGAATAAATGTAGGATTTGAAGAATATTACTATTGAAAAAATTCATGGGATTTTAACAACCTATGTAATGATAAAACGGGGTCCCTCAATGATCAAAGAGGTTGCATTCAAAGTTACTTCTAAAGGAAAGTAAAAGGATGAGCTCAATGAATCCGAGTATGTATCAAATGAGGAAGAGGAAAACTTCATAAAGAAACTCCAAATAAGCACTGAAAAATTTAGAGATAAGCTTCCTTTCAATTTTTTTTCTTTTGGAAGAGTTGGTCATTGTGCTGCTAAATGCCCTTATAAAGAAAACCATGAGAAAGGGAAGAATTCAGCTAAAGTAAATTTTAGAGTAAGGTTTGAAAACAAGATAATCTTATACACACATGAAAATAGTAATGGTATTTTAAATGGACAAGAAGGTGAGGTTGATCAAGAATATCAATTACTTATGGAATTTGAAGATAAATGTATTTATGAGTCTGTTGATTTTTTTATGGATTCCCTAGAAGAAAAGGATAATATCATAGAAGAAATAAATCAACTTAAAATTCATTTAGAAGAAGCTAAATTGGGAGAAGAAGCTAAAGTGACAGAGGAATATCTAATGAAAGTAATCCCAGATAAAGAGAGACATAACGAAAAGTTAGAACTAGAAGTTGTAAGTCTAAGGAAGGAACCTGAGAAAGAAAAAAGTCTAACCCCTAGATTTGCTAAAGGATCTTATACCTTAGAATAAATTATCAAAGTACAATGCTCTAATCTTATAAAAATAGGGTTTCGATATAATTGATAATCATGGAAGACTATAAAATATTTTGAAATAGGTACATGAGGCTATATCATGCTGTAAAAGGAAGAAACCAACAAAATTCCAGCTCTCTGCAAATGAATAAAGGATCAAATGTTTCTCAGGTGAATTACCCTTATCACAATAAAACGTAAAGCTACACAATAAGGTACTACACTCCCAGGAACTTTTACTTTAATGGTCAATGCTTCACTTGTCATAATTTTAGTCATAAGGTTGTTCAGTGTGTTTCCTATAAAACTATCATTACTAAAGAAGCAAGAAAACAAAAATGAGACGGGGTTAAAGAAATTCTCTTATATTACCTTCTCACCTCTTCAAAATGAATATGAATGTTCCTTTTGCAATAAATTTGGGCATGGAGAAACTGAATCAAAAAGAAAAATATGATCAACTCTCTAGATTGAACAAAAAGAAGCAACATCTAAGGTATGGTAAAAGAAAACCATAGAATATGAAAATTGTGGTTTAGCTTTATATTGAGGAGATTAAGAAAATTTGTGGTACATTGGTAGTGGATGTTCAAAACATATGAAGAGTGATACAAATAAGTTTATGTCCTTTAAGGAAATACAGAAAGAAAATAATGTAACATTTGGAAATAATTCAACTGGTGCTATCAAAGGAAAATGAATTGCTTTTTTGCAAGAAAAGGTTAAAGATGAAACTATTTTGTTTTTTGATGGATTAAAACATAACTTGTTGAGTGTTAGTTAGATGTACGATCAAAGGCATGAGGTGGTTTTCATATCAAGGAATTGTGTCGTATGAAATCTCGATACACGTAATATTATAATAAAGTGAACGAGAACTCCAAGTAATGTTTATTTCTTAGAAGGCAGTTTAGAACATTCTTACTTGAGAAAATAAGAAAAAAAATAGATCTGGAAGAAGAGATTGGGACACCTAAGCTTTAGTAAATTACTTAAATCAAGAAGAATGGGAGAAGTTCACGACTTGCCAATTATCAATCTGCCAAAAAATACCATATGAAAATCATGTGGATTTGGTAAGTAAACCAGGGTGTTGTTTAATGCCAAAGAAGCTACTTCAAGTACGCCACTTGAACTTATTCATGCTGATTTCTGTGGTCCTCTGAGAAATAATTCTCTTCGGGGGGGACAATACTTCATATTATTCATTGATTATTTTTCTCGTGTGTGTTGGATTGGCTTATTAAAACATAAAGATGAAGCATTTTATAAAATTAAAGTCTTCAAATATCCAGTAGATAATGAGTTAGATTTGAAAATCAAATGTCTTAGATCTGATAGAGGAGGATAATTTCTATCAGATGAGTTTTTCGACTTTTGTGAAGAATGTGGCATCAAGAGGTAGTTTTCTATAGCTAAAATGCCTCAACAAAATGAAGTGGAAAAAAGAATGAAGAAGAAAATACAATAAATGGCACATGCCATGCTTGATGAATTTGGAACACCTCATAACTTCTGGGGGGAAGCAACACATATAGCAATAATTATCCTCAACAAAGCTCACATTGGGTAAACAATGATAAAACTCCTCATGAACTATGGTTTGGTAAGCCTCCAACTTTCAAGAATTTTGGTCTTTGGACACAAATGTTACATAAAGAATAATTATGATAAAATTGGAAAGTTTGAAGCTAGAGATGATGAAGGAATTATCCTTGGATACTCCTCTAGAAGACAAGGATATAAATTCTACAATAAAATACTTCAAAATATTGTTGAATTCATTGATGTTGTGATTTATTAAGCATCCACAGGTACCAAAAAGGAATCACCAAAAGATGACGAAGATAGTCCTACAACAAGCCAAAATGATGTAGGAGAGGGAATCAATGAAGCATGAGAAGAAGGAATTGACAATGCAAAAGCATCAGAAAAGACTCCATTAAAGTATGTTTAGCAAAATTATCCAGAATCTCTAATCCTAGGTGATAAGGATGATAGAGTACAAACTACAAGAACTCCTATTGGAACTTCTAGTTATCTAGCCTTACTATCCACAATTGAACCTGAAAATGTAAATCAAGCTGGAAAAGATGAATGTTGGGTTAAGGCTATGGACGAAGAACTTGAAAAGATATAAAAGAACTGTACATGGGAATTAGTACCAAGACCTCATGATAAAAATGTTATTCGGACAAAATGGATATTAAAAAAAAAACTAAATAAAAATGGAGTGGTAATTAGAAACAAGGCAAGACTTGGATGCAAAGGCTATGCGCAACAAGAAGGAATAGACTTTGAAGAAACATTTGCACTTGTAGCCATACTTGAAGCCATAAGAATGTTCCTTGCATGTTCAAGCTTCCATAACTTTAACGTATATCAAATGGATGTTAAATATGCATTTATGAATGGGGACCTACAAGAAGAAGTTTATATTGAAGAACCTGAAGGGTTCATTCTAGGAAATGATTAAAAACTTGTTTGCAAACGCAAGAAGGAATTATATGGGATGAAGAAAGCTCCTCGTGCATGGCATTATTTCCTTGACGAGTATCTTAAACAATATTGTTTCACTAAGGGATTTGAATATAACAATATATATATAAATATGGATGATGGTAAACATTTTATAGTTGTTGTTTACATATATGAAATCATATTTGGAAGAAATGAAGATTCTATGAGTCAAAGGTTTTCCTTAGTCACGCATCAATAATTTGAAATGTCATTACTTGTTGAACCAACATACTTTCTTGGTCTTCATGTTCAACAAGAAAAGAATGGTATCTTTTTGTCGCAGACTAAGTATCTCAAGTAGATTTTGAGGAAACATGTAATGGAAGACTGCAAGGTTGTATCCACACCAATGGTAAGAAGATGTAACCTTAGTTCACATGATGACTCTCCCTACGTAAATCAACTAGAATATAGGTCTATGATCACAAGATTGCTCTACCTTATAGGCACAAGACTAGAAATCATTCATGCAATCAGGATTGTTGGACGATTTTGAGCAAATCCTAAAGAAACTAATCTTCATGGAATCAAGAGAATATTCAAGTACTTACAAGGAACTCAAGGTTATGGTCTATGGTATCCAAAAGATGCATATTTTTCTCTTCATGATTACACATATGCAGATTGGGTTGGTAACATTGATGATCGAAAGAGTACTAGTGGAGGATAATTCTATTTGGGACCTCGTTGGGTATCATGGTTCAGAAAAAAGCAAATATCCATTGCTTTATCTACTTCTGAGGAAAAATATGTTACTGTTGCATCTTTTTGTATGCAACTTCTATGGATGATACAAACATTACAAGATATTCAAATCACTTATGCTCAACCTATACCTATTTTTGTGTGATAATACTAGCACCATAAGTACTTATAAAAATACTATCATACACTAAAAAACCAAACATATACCAATAAAATATCAGTTTTTGAGAGAACATGGGCTTGAACAAAAGGTTAAACTAGAATATTTTCCCTCAAAGGAACAAGTTGCAAACATATTTACTAAACTACTTCCACATGATTCCTTTGAATAGCTCAAACAGAAACTAGGAGTGGTCTTTGATAAATCACTTTGTAAATTATTATGATAGATCTTTCATGTTTAGGGGGAGATGAGTCTGAAATTACTACGATCTACTTTCTGTATGCAGATCCCATGAAGGACATTAGTGTATACGAGTGAGTTTGGTTCATGAAAATATCATATGTTTCTCTATGGAGAAGAAACTATGGGACAAACTCTAGGAGAAGTTTTGTTATACATCATCCTAACAATGAATAGACGACATAGGTTCAGGGAAAGAACTTTATGTATATATAATAGTGCACATTGTTGGCATTTGATTTATTGAGCAATCCTTGTTGCATAATGATGTGCATATTGTTGCTAATAGATGCTCATACTTATATGGTAAATGATGGTTACTTATGACTATCATGGTCTTTCTACCTCACTATTGAGGTCTTTGGTTTTGGATATACTTGTCATATTTTTCTCTTGATGTAAAGGTCATATAAACACCCATGATGTAAAATTGTTATATTCAGTCATGATTGGACTATTGGAGTCAAGTCCATTATGTACGTAATCCCATTATTTTAGGAATTTAATGTAATGTTGAGTCAAATATGTAGCCCCATTGTGTTGGGTAATTGATGTAAGCATGCGTCCTTAGTGATAGGAAGGGTCATATTTGGTTGAGTCATATCATCATGTAATTCTTTGTATAGCTTCTAGAAGTTCCAACATATGCTTAGGGGGAGCATGGTGAGTGCTCATATTCAACAACATCAGTTCTACGGTGCTCATTTCTACCCAAGAAGTCTTCATTCAACATTGGTCAACCCTTTGCCCTTGATGTCAAAGGGGGAGATAAACTTGGTGTTTGGAATGCTTGATGATGTGGGAGAGAAGCTTGGTATATCTATAGATGTGGTTCCAGGTATCTACAGGCGGTGGTGACCAAACACCATAGTGGTTTCCATCACATCCAAAAAGGGACATTGTTGGTATTATCACTAATTTGTTGTCCTTGACGGGAATGTACTTGATACAGATGTCAAAATGATGGTGGCAGAATAAGTATAAAAGCTAGTATAAATGTAACAAAGAAATTAAAAAAAGGAATATAACTTCAGAGACAAAGGAAGGATAAAGGTGATGTTTTAAGAAGTATACGCGGGTCCTATGAACAATTTCTGCATATATATGTGAGTATGGTGAAGAAAAGTATTTACAGTTTCCGCACCATAGTATTCCCAATACCAAGGGTCTTTATCATGGTATTGGCCCATAATAATGAGCGAAACAATGGATATTTGATACCGTAAAATAATACCATCAACATAACTATGGAATTGGCGTAAGGTATTGGCTAAGGCCTAAGCTATATAACGAGATGGAGATCAAAGTTCTATGTGTGCATGTATTGGGTTATTGATGATTGGTTTGACTTGAAATAGGTGTGAACCATAGAGTATGATAATGGATAAGATTTATTAGATCTGAAATGAATATATATTGAATAATCTGCTTATGGTTTGATAGATTTGTGATGATGATTTTATGATGTGTATATGTTATGGTGTATGTTGAGATTTGGGTTTGATAGGTGTTCTAGTGTATAGAGGAGGTTTGACTCAGTAATTACAGATCTGTGCATAGGTTTGATTTAGAAAGGTCTGTATATACATGAATATTCTTCCAGGTAGTCGTGTATATATTCTGCATTATGGACAGATCTATACGCAGGTGTCAAGTATGAAAGGAATGTAAATACATGAAATACTTTATAAGGGTCACAAACATCTACTGGGGTTTTTCAGTGTGATCTTTTGATAATGATTGATTTATTTTATTATGTTTTTTGTTTTCTATCGATGAAGTCTTGCATAATAATCTATGTTTAACAATGCTCATTAAGTTGAACTAGTGAATAGTAAAGATGTTGCTATGTGATGATATGTATGTGATTCGGAGATTTGTGATGAGGTCAGTATGAGTTTCAGTGTCTTTTTCAGTAGTGCAGTAATTCATATCCATATCTTCTATGTTTTGAGATTTGTATGCAGGTCATCTGGAGGGAAAGTAGGTATATACGCGGGTATGCTTATGAACAACAACATATATATTTTGACATGTGTTTAATCAGGCTTTTCAGTGGCAGGATCTGGATTCTATGATGAACAATATTTAGTGCGTATTCTAATGAATGGGCATACACTGATATAAGTTGATATGGTTGTTTGAATAAGTTATTTCAATATTTGATGATCGACTTGATATAGTATTGCTATCTGATATTTGGAATGGATCTAGTTTGAAATATTCAGAAAAGTGATCGATAAAGAATAGAGGACAAGGGTATTGTGGTTCCCTTCTAGTAGAAGCTTGAGAAGGAGAGAAGGGTGTAGCCTTGTACAGGTGGGTGCCTGTGTATGGGTATAAATCTGTGCCAATACAAGATTGTAAGAAATTTCTCTTTATTATAGAAGAAGAAGACAAATATGAGTGTCAATTTTTTTCTTATGTGTGATGGTTTATTTTGTTCTTACTACATATGTTTACCGTTTAATTAGTGTCTAATGAAGTACTGATACACTGGTTTAGGTAAAATAGTTGACGAATTAACTAAAAATTTAGTTAACTAGATATATGATATGTGTCTTCATTACACTTTAATCTATGAAAAATTTTACTTCATAACAGTACCATACAAAAATCTGAATGTGAAAAGGAAAAGGTTAATTAGTTTAAAATATTGATTCACGCCCCCCCTGCTTAAGTATTTTTCCTAACGCTTCCCACATTTACTTAATTTCACAGGCTTGCCAGGGTAAATATGAGATGAAGAGATACCATGATATGACCCAAACTCCTTGGGTCCAGTTAAGGAAGTGGGGCCTACAACTGACCATTTATTGACAAACCACTGCATCCCTTTCAACTACAAGATAATCAGGATCCAAAGAGCCACCTAAGGTCACCAAAACCTAAGGTGGGGCTCCCTTTCACACACCTTAACCCGTAACCACATCCATGATGATTCCCACATACGGTTATAAGCCTCCAATCAAATGCACAAGCCTACCTAAGTGCGATTGTGACACAAATTATCCATTTTAGAGCAGCAATCCCAAGATTTGAGAATAAATTCCATTTCAACCTCTAGATGTCTGCCCATAACTTATTCAAACTTCCCAGAATCATTAATTACATGAAAACAAGACTAAACATACAAATTTGAAGGTAGAACTTGAACTATACTGCTTAGAACATAACAAACATTTGTTCAAACACATGGAAAACATGTATGCTACAAGTCATGAATGCATATATGATCATAAAATTCTGAGATTCATCTAAGAATCACTGAGAAGTCCTTATGCCCTCTCCACATAGTTGAAACAACACTTATTAGTACATACATTCATCAATTAATCAATAGATAAACAATTCATGACAAGAGCCATAGAAGATACACATCCTATGAACAAGATATAACAAAAAAATAACCAAAATATAAACCATGGAAGCCCGTGCATAATATCATGAACAAAATTCCAATAGATATACATGAATAACAATAGAAGAATACCTCCTATTAACATATGAAGATACCAACCAAGTCAAGGACTTCCTCATACCACCCAACCATAGATTAGGTTCAACCAAATATCTCTTTTAGCCAATCACCCCTACACCATATTCCAAGCATGAATGTGGGATCTCATGGAATAAATCGAGAAAGACAAATCTAGGGCTTCTAGAGGCCAAACAAGCTGAACACTCAACCAATGATTCCACCTCATGATTGAACATCAGCAATACCAGCCAGATCGGTATCTACCCAAGTTTTCTAGGGCTCTAGGAACTAGTAACTCAACCCACAACCTTTGAGGGCTATAGAACATTTATCCAACCTCACTCCAGGGACTATTAGGTCAACCCGCCAAGGGCTCCAAAGAATTTTTCCCAACCTAGGATTCAGGACTAGTAACTCAACCCAAGTTGTTCCAGGGCTTCCAAAGCAGTTTTTCTAACCCACATCCATAAGGAATGATGAGAACCAATGAGAAAACAACTGAGTGAAAAACCCACAATGCCATGGCTATCGAAGAAATGGTAAGGAAAGGATAAAATCCATTGCTGATCCAAGAAGTCTTCCATGCCAATGAAAAATCTTAACCAAAAAATCACATCCATATACTATGGATCCATAAATCAACAAGAATATCATACATGCAACCTGTTACCTACAAAGAAATATGGTTGTGGCTATTGATATGGTTGTCTCGGTGGGATTTCCTTCTTTTCCTTGCATTATTTATCCAAATCCAATGCATATCAATGTGCTCCAAGAATGCTCCAAGAATACTCTAACTATGCAATAGTATGATAAAATGAGAAAATAGAAGTGACATCCAAGCTAAAATTGAAAAAAATAATGTGAACTGGTCCTCAAAAGCCTTTTTATCATTGAGATCTATATTTCCTTCATTTTCCTTGATTTTTCCTTCAATTTCCCTCTCATGCAAATCTGTGACCTTTCATCTCCCTTTTCTCCTATTTTCCTTTATTTAATAAATAAAATGCCAACAAATTCCTTTTTGACTTTTTCAATTTCCATAGCCATAATTAAATCACCAATGATATCCATCACTATGTTTTTCGCAACATTTAGCTTGGAATGCGTGCCTCATGACCGTTGTATTATTTTTATTTACATAGAAAATAAACTAGGGGTTGTTCCAACTGACAATTGAATTATGCCTTTTCTTAAGTCAACAATAAGACATGAACAACCCCCACCCACCCCCCCGTAATTTCCAATGGCATGATATGTTATAAAACAAAATTCTCAAAGGTCATTAGTGATTTTTCTCACTTAGCAAAACATCAAAAGAAATTGTGTACTTAACACCTTTTCATATGAATCTTCAAGTAGGTTTTCCTCTTTGACCTTTCTTTTCTTCTACTTCCATTCTATTGACATCACTCCCCTTATTTTTAGTACAACATTAATTTTTTATATGGACACCTTTAGAAGGAAAACAATCACCATGAAGTATTTACACTTTCAAGTTTTAAAAAATATGTAAATATAGAATTACAAACTTCAAAAGAGAATAAAATCTCCACCACACATTCCATTTCCAATATTTTTGTTCCCAAAGTATTCAAGTTCCTTCAATATTATTTTTTCTTGCATTTTTTCATGCCTCCATTACTAATGTCAAGAAACCTATGATCGAAATACATGAAATGGTTCCTCCATTCTAGGATGGAAGATAAGAGATCAATAGGGGTGGAATTTTGAGTAATTTTGATGTCCTTCTCATGGATATATAGCTATTCGCTATTAGTGAAGGTCCTTAGACACTAGCTACTCCTTGGGATGAAGGTGAAAGTGTGCTTTCTTCACCCTTGACCTTGACTTTCTAAGATTTCTCCTTAGTTTTTGTTTGCCTGCTGGGCTGGGTTTTCAAGTGAAGCTTTTAATATTTTCCACCACAATGTCTAGTGATACTAGAATTCTTGAAATAGTTCCTACATGTGTCGCTTGACATTATAGAGTGCTAATAATTTCTATATTTATGGTTCATTTTCTGGAAATAGAAGTAAACTAAATATACTATTCCAAATCATTTTGGTTTGTGATGGTGGTTTCTAGATTAGTTTCATGGTACCCAAAGAGTTAGAGCAGACTCGAGGGTAGAAACATGTCTTTAGTTCTCTTTTCATATCACTACAAGTAGATTTTAGTGGTTTTCTACCCAACCCTTTTCAAGCTACATTTCCCACTATGGGAATGGACTTTCATACACTTTCACTTACATTATTGAATGTGGTTTAAGATGAATTTGTTTTTCTTCCTTGTAACTAAAAGCTAAGCATGCTTACTTATCCATTGTTGGATTAGAGTGAGGATTAAAATCCCTTGGGATTTTGTTCATATGCCTTTGCCATCATAACCATTTTTCCTCATGAGCATCGACCTAATGCCTTTAGTGTGATTTTGAAAGTTAGTAAAGGATTTTTTATGACGAATATTAGAAGCTAAGATTAATATGATTGACTACATCATGCTTGTAGCTTCCATAGTGGAAATAGAAGGGATGTGTGTGGTCTATCAAATAACATCTTTTATCCCATTCAAAGCCTCTTCCTTTGACACCAAATCTTTGTATACTTGAGAATTCACTTTACTTAACCTCTCTTCTTACTAATTACACATTTCACATTTGAGTGAATTTCGCTCATAATTATAAGCGAAACAATCTAGTCTTATATAATTCTACCCTCATGGCAGTGAAGGAGTGATAAAACTCAGGAAGTTCAATCCTAACTCATCTAATTTATATGTCCAATAATAACATTCCTCTTGGATATATCTATTTAAGTATATAAATTATTCATGATTTTACGTCTTCAAGGATTTTCTCATTCTGACTACTTTAATGTCCCTCGAAAACCTATCTTTAAGTTTGGATGATGCATAACTATTATCTCGATGGCATATTAATTTCATCAACATGAGTTTCTACTATAGAATAAATTTGTTTCTTTACTTATTTTTAGTTCAATGATTAGTAATTCATCTATTTTGAGATGCATTTCTTAAGCTCACATAGTGAGTTTGGTTGAAGAATTACTTTACATAGTAGTAAAAAAAAAGGTGCAACACTTGATAACTTCACACATCGAATTGCATAACTTCAGATATAAAACTCACTTGATCCTAGTAGACATAAGTCGATCTTCTTCATGAGGAAGTTGACTTCATGAATTGGAATGCTCTTATAACAGAAGTTAACTAGTTAAGACAACTATATGAGTGTAAGTGAGCCAACTAGTAATAGGTTCAAACCTTAGTTTGTAAGTGGAAGATAATTCCATGTAAATCAGACCATGTTAAAAAGAAAAATTAAAACACATTGTTTTAGGGTGTTGATACCGACAAGAAAGTATTAAAATGGTTGTGGGATGGAGAACATAACTCAATAACAAGGTATGACATTCCAAACAAGTTTTAGAGTGTTTCAAGTGGTCTATGATAAAAGGAAAGTTTCCCAACCAACACTAAAATCTTGTGACCAACTTTTGTGCAAAGGAAAGATGCCTAGCAAGGAGTAAAATGTAACATATAGCTTGTGGGAAGAGAAATGGACCAACAAACAAAACAGACACATCCCAGATGATATAATTCAACTTGTGGATGAAAGGGAACACAACCAACACGCTAATTTCTCCTAGGGAGTGAGGCAAACTAGCATTCTAGAAAACATTTCAAGAAATCAATTAAGAAATGTCTCTATACTATGCTGCCAAGCTAGGATGTTGTGGCCATAATGAAATTATAAAATAATTAATAATCACATCCAATGCATGGATAAATACAATAACCATAGCATATTATGCTTGAGCGCACAAGAAATTAATGAACCCACACTAGAGGCATCAAAATGAAACAACTACATATAAGTTCTAACAATTAATAGAATTTTACTTAAGCTCAAGAGGTGATTATAGAAAGGGTAAGATATATATAGAATTTTGTAGTATTACTTACTAAAATAAAATAAAACTTCATATAGCCATGGCTTAAAAACACCTTCACCTATCATTAACAAGCTCCTTGAGTCCTCCATCCGTCAATGTTCAACCAGATTGAGCTCTTCAATCTCTCATTTTTACAACTACACTCACATTTTCCCCTTGCATATCTTACCTTATATTCACTATATCATTTATATTTTTAATTAATTGTCTTTACAATTCCATTGTTTCGACTTCCATTTTCCTCAAAAATAATAAGAGGACACAATTACAAAATTTAGTAAAAGATCCGATTCATATCATTCGATATGAAAATCCTTAGTATATTAATAACTACATATTACATTTCATGTATTTCATTACCCTATGTTATAATTAGCTTACTCCACCTAGATTATTTACTTAACTTCTTCTTAGGAAAGAGAGATTTTGACTAACTGTTTCATGATGCAAAGTCCAATGAAATAAAGTGTGGTAGCACATATGTCTTGGTTTCTTTCATGATTTAGATGATTTTCTTTTATTGAATAAAAGACATAACTTTCCTTTATAACGTCTGCCATATAATATGTTTCATTGTCAAAATACACTATTTTTTCCTCTTTATATTTTCTTTGATCTGTTCATTTATTTTATTTATTGCGTTTGCAAAATATGTATAATATTTCTTGTACGACTTTCATATGAAAAAGATTAAGATCGTGTATATATTTCAATTGCCTAAAGGAATAGAGGACAATTTGACAATTTAAAGGTTCCTCATTTATCAGCACAAAGGATAGTACTCAGTCTAGGTGTAGCGTTTTCTGTTCATGGTATTAATTGGCGTTTCCTATGATCTTATTAGCGTTTGTTTAATGTTTTTTCCTTCATATGTAGTATTGTATTTGTGTGCAATTTACCATTTCACATTTTTTTAGTTGCTGTTCACTTTGACTATTAAGTCATAATCTTATAAGGCAGGATGTGAACGTTGGTAATGATTTTGAGAGATACATGTGGTAGACGAAAATATTATTTATCTACACAAAATTTAGTCTATTACATTAGCATATCTACATAAAATCAAATAACTAATAGATATCAATAAAAATGAAATCACTTTATTATAAAGATTTAAAAAAAAATTATAAAATTTAGTTAAATTATAAATTTATTTTAAATATTTATAATAATAATTTAAATGTGGACGTTGGTAATGATTTGAGACATACATGTGGTAGAGGAAAATATTATTTATTTCCAAAAAATTTAGTTTATTATATTAACATATTTACCTAAATCAAATAACTAATAAATATCAATAAAAATCAAATCACTTTATAATATATATTATATTATAAAGATTTAAAAAAAATCATAAAATTTAGTTAAATTATAATTTTATTTTAAATATTTATAATAATAATTTAAATGTATACAAATCTAAAAAAGTTTGTGATTAGGAAAATCATATAAATAAAATGGTTGGTAAATGTTGATAAACATCAATCTACCATCAATATCAAAACACTTACTTTACAATATATCTCATGTTAAAAAAAAGAAATCATAAAAACTTATTAATTTGTAATTTTATTTTAAATCAATACTAGCCCAACGATATAAAATAGCAATCCATAATAAACATTGAATCACTTAATAACACTTACTGCATGATAGATCATAGAGTCCACTAAATTATAATTTTATTATTACTATTAGTAAATAATAATCAAAACATGATACATAAGTTAAACATATATACATTTAAAAAAAACATGGAATATTTTTATTAACCATGATTTATCTCCACTTTATTATGGAGATTATTAATCTCTAAATAAGATTTGGTATAATACCATGGGCCAATATCATTCCTTATCAATATAAAAAGTCCAAAAACTCTTACTCACTTCATATAGCCATTGTTCCTGTGACATATTTTTAGTTAATCAATTTAATGAAAACAATAAAAAGGTCATAACAACTTTGGAGATAAATCTTAACCTTTGATTTTTTTTTTGTACTAGACAAATCCCTGCTAAATTATAGTTTTATTTTAAAGTATTATCATTATTATTAAATAATAAATAGAAAATGTATAAGTTAAACATATATGCATTTAAAAAAACATGGAACAATATTCTTAAGAGTGAAGATTTATCTACAATTTACTATGGAGATTCCTAATCTCTAAATAATATTTGCTACAGTACCAGGACTTACCAATATGACATGCCCCAAAAACCACAATTCACTTCATATGAAATTTTTCAATAAGCAAATTAATTAAAAGGAAAAAAAGGTCATAACAACATTGGAGATGAATCTTAATCATTGATATTTTTTTGCACAAGACAAATTCATCCGAAGGGATCACGTCCCATGTGACCCATCAATAGAAAAGGTGCCTTAACAACATGAACTCAACCAACTGATCTAACCCTCGAGGCTAATCTTAACCTTGTATTTATGTATATTACTATGAATATTCTAGAATATTTCAGTAAGGTTACTTCCCATGTGACCCGTCAATAGCAAAGGCGCTTTAACAACATGAACTCAACCAACTGATCTAATCCTCGAGGGTAATCTTTGCCTTGTATTTATGTATACTACTATGAATATTCTAGAATATTTTGGTAAGGTTAAATCTCTATTTTCTACTTAATAATTATTGATAATTAAATTAAAATTCTGGAAGCACTATTCCAAAATAGAAATGCCTATTATATATATATATAGATAGATATATATGAAAAATTACTTCCACTTTACCATGGAAATTCATAATTTGTAAATACACTTTCTTACAATACCATGGGCCAATACCATGGCTTATTAATACCATATGTAGAAAATACCATAACTCAATTGATATAACACTTGTGCCTATGATTTTTTTTTTTAACCAATTAATTTAATTAAAAGGAAAAAAAAACATTACTTTTTTGGAGATAAATCTCAAGCTTTGATTTGTGTATACTACCAAGAATATTTAGTGGAGGTTAAATCTTACCATCCACCTAATAATTATTGTGGCGAGAGGCGCTCTACAACCAATTATAGGAAGTGTGGGAGGAAAGAGTATGCATTTTTTGTTCTTCCGGAAAAGTGGAAACAAAAAAACATTTCACTTTTGAATGTGAGGCCGTCAAAGACAACAAGGAAAGTTATGAAGATATGCTGGCAGCTAGCTCTTGGGATAATTTATTTAGTGATGGTTTTGTGGAGAAGTTGGGAGCATTTATTCTGAAGCTTTACACAAAAAAGGACAAATACTTCAAGAAGATGACGTGGACGTTAAAATAATTTCTTTATTCTTCTTTCTTCTTCTATGGTAGGTGTGTAGGTGGTAATGTATGTATGTCAACATTTTTTTAATGTTATGAAAAATGTATATAGAAAACATAAGAATAATAATAAAATGTGTAGTAGTGGTGTAAAATTTGTAAATAATTAAAAAACAATAAAAGGTTAAAATTAATATAGAGTCCACTGTGGAGGAGATTCAATGTTTGCAGATGCGTATAAACATTTAAATATTGGCTCAATTAATAAATTAAAAATAATAAAATTTAATTTCTTATATTGTAATTTTCGTTTTATTAATAGATTACCAATAATATTTTGGATAAAGGGAAATTATAATATACAAATCACCTTAAAATATATAACATATAAATAGTTTCTATAAATCAAGATTAATTTTACCATATAAATTAAAATAATGATTTCATAATCATATTTAAATTTAATTAAAAACATAAAAATTAATATTTACAGTAAACTTAAAATATAATAAGATTCTTAACCATGGATATTCATCCCACTTTACCGTGGATATTATTAATTTGCAAGTAGACTTTTTTATAATACTATGGGTCAATACCATGGCAATACCCATACTCACAAACCATAACTCATTTCACAATCAAAACATTTAATTTAAATTTAATTTTGTAACACTTTTTAATTAAATCTAAAGGTAAAAATGTTATAATTTCTTTTGAGATGTATATCTGTTTTACCATATAAATGAAAATAATAATTTTGTAACCATATTTAAATTTAATTAATAAACACATAGAAACTTAATGCTTACATTAAATTTACAATATCACAAGATTCTTAACCATAAATATTCACCTCCTTAAAATAAATTTACAATATCACAAGATTTTTACGCATAGATATTCACCTCCAATTTACCATGGATATTATTAACCTGTAAATAAACTTTCTTACAATATTGTTAGCCAAACCCATAGGTTATTGACACAACATACCCAGAAACCATTATTCATTTAGCAATAACGATATTTTTTAAACCTTTGATTTTAATTTCATTTTCTAAATTTTATAATTTTTTTTAATTAAATATCAAATAAAAAAGGTTATGATTATTTTATAAATATATCTAAACCTTCAATCCTCTCTACTATTAAAAATATTTCGTGAATCTTTTTTTAACTTTAAAATCAGTTTGCATATCAATAGATTTGATCCCTCTCGACACTTAATATATCTATATTTTGAGATGGATATAGGCCGGTTATAATGAAATTAAAATTCTAGAAACTCTATTCGAAAATAAACATGTCTATAGAAATAGCAAGATTCCTAACCACATAAATTCTCTCCACTTTACCATAAAAATTAATAACCTATAAATAAAATTTGTTACATATTCATATAACACATTTTCCTATAACATTTTTTATAAATTAACCAATTAAAATTAAAATATAAAAATAAAATAACTACTTTTCAATCATTCGCACCCCATTATCTATATCGATGGTCAAGTAAAGCTAGTAATGAAAGCCACTAATTTTCCCATTAAACTTGAGTACATATGCTTAATACACATAAATACATTAAGTACATCAAAAAAAATATTTGACCTATTTTTTCCATTGTTGTTAATGAGTTGGTGCTTCCCATCACTAGAAAGTTCTCTATATAATATATTTTACAAAAGATGAATGGTAGAGTCCTCACACGAAAGTTTAATCACCTTATGTCTACTCCAATTGAAAGGTTTTGTACATAATAGTTTTTAAGCTTTCCGCTTATTGGAATACCACAAAATAAGGAAATTTGATAGGATATGCTTTACTATGATTATTTTAGATCATTAGGCTTACTCTTCATATTTGTATATATTAAATAATTATGTATTTATGATTTATATACTATATATAAATTGTGATTTCAAATCATTTAAATAGAAGTGTACATTGCTACTTTGCCGGTTTATAAATTAGAGGGAAGTTTATTTATTTTTTAATTATAGTTTGAGCACATTTTACTTTGAAGATAGTTAACATGTGTATTAGTAAAATATAAAATAAGAATCATAAAATTAGATAGAATTTTTGGGACATTAGAAGGTTAATGTTATTTTTCTTGTGACATTAGAATTTTTGGGACATTAGAATTTCTTTACGTTTAAATATTTTATCACAGCGTAGTTTAGATAACATTTAAAAATAACAAAAAAGACAACTAAAAACGCCCAACAAAGAAGCTAAGTTCTTATTTGTAATGTAGCTAGAGGGAAATTGGCATTATTAACCCATGGGTGCATGTTACTACTTCTACTACTATCGAGTGCCATCCTTTTCCTCAATATATTCATCAATTATGCTTGGGATAGAAGGGGAACTTTATTGTTGCTACTAAATTGTGTTTTATATCCTCTAGGTCAATCACTATTATAATGTTGTAAACATGTCTACACATTTCTTAAAACTTGTTACTGATTAAATGTAATTTGTATAGAATTGCTTGTTGTTGATGAGCTCATTGTTCCACATCCTATGCATCTAAAGATGTGCTTATTTGACAAACTTTTGTTTAAAAATATTAGTTTTTTTTATAGAAATATTGCTGTGTATTGGGAACCTAACCCATCAATTCTTCGTCATTATTGGTAAATATTTTTTCATTTATGTATGACTAAGTTTCCAATGTCGGCAACTCTCCTTATTAGTAGTGGAAAAGTAACACCAATAGTTGGATTTCATTTTCATGACTTTAGTTTTCCACGAGTGATCTGATTCCGGAGATGTGAGTGGATTGTACCTAACATTCAAATATTGTCTCGTATTAATTTTCTATTCACTATATTTTGGTGAAAATTCACTAGTGGAGTCTAACATTTTGACCCAATGATAAGTTAGGAGCAATGCAGGCCTAGCTTTATAAAAAGATAGAGAGAAGACATTAAGAACGGGGAATGACTCTATAGGTGGGATGACAACCATCATCTAAAATAGGATAAATAGATATGAAACCTATATATTGACCGGCATAAACATACTTTATTGTGAATTTCCTACTTAAGAATGATACCTATGAATTTCCTACTTAAGAATGATACGAAGCAAAGATAGAAAAGGGGCACACCAAACTACTACATAAATAATAAAATTTAAAACCAGATTAAAATAACTTGAACTTGAAAGTAAAATTAAAAACACCATAAAACACAATTTCATGAAGATCCCACACCTTTCTCTATATACATTCTATAAATTAATCATTTAAACCATCATTCCTAGTATAAAAATAATATTAAACATAATAAAATTAATAATTATTACATACTTGTTAATACTAGTTCACCTTTATGTATGTACATTCTATAAATTAATCATTTAAACCATCATTCCTCGAATAAAAATAATGTTAAACATAATAAAATTAATAATTATTACATACTAGTTAATACTAATTGGCCTATGCAACGATATTCCCTATATTCCCCACCATCGATGTTATCCGAGTCTCTACATTTTGCATGTAGAGACCCATGTTGATGTTCATCCCAGCATCATTTGTGGCTTCTCCGGCACACCCATGTGAACACCCCATGCAAGATTAACTTCGGGTAACTGAGTTAGTGTTTATTAATTGTAAAGGCTCAATTATCTCTTTTCGAACTATGCTTTTATGATAGCCTAAAAACAATAGGATTATTTAATTCACTCCATTATTAAGCTATTATACCTGTTGAAAAGGTTACATTGAAATCAATTTATGTTCAAAAACTTTTGAATTTTCAAATTTTTTAAATAATCTATAAATTTCTTAATATTTTTCCAAAATTATTACATGAAAATGTATTTTTTTTTTTAATTTAAAAATTCTGTTTTGTAATTGGCTAAAATGGTTCACTAGAATACTTTTATGGGGTTTATTTCATAATGGTCGGAGATAAAAAGTTTCATAAAATAAAATCTAAAAATTAAACGTGTATACATCAATTTAATATATTTTATTTGTTTTTAATAAAAAATTCAAAAAATGAAGTCCCAAGGGTTAGCTCAGCTAGTCAAATCAATGGCTCGTCAATCGGGAGGTTACAGGGTCTATTCACCCCAAAGCCCTTGGGTTAGGCCTAGTTATTGGCCGCGGGGCTTGATTATCTTGGGAGTCGATCAGCCCAGATTTTTTAGTGGATGTAGCGACCACCCGATGACCTAAATGTCTGTGAACCACAACTCAAAAATTCAAAAAAATAAATAATACTATACTTTTTCATCTTCCCAATTATATATGTGATTTTCAACTATTTACAATTCCCAATCTGAAAGTCAATCTCCATAAGTTTGTATTACATGTTGGAGGACCTTGGCATATATATCATGGTCATGATAGTCCATTATCTTGTTTAACTTTAATTTAAAACGACATTCTATATATTTTATTATGCAATTCACCACCTTCTATGGACATGGACATATACATTAATAATAATATATATCATGGTTAGTCTGAAAAAGTATTCCATAACGAAATATGCCTTCACATTAATGGTTAAGAGCATGTGTTTCCTCCTAAGAGGTCACAGGTTCAAAAGGGGGTAGAGTATGTATGCCTTCGTAGACTTAGCAGTCAAATCGTTGCGCGGAGATGGGTCCCTTGTCCCACAAACAAGGGGGTCTCATACACCAATTTGGTGTCTGGCTTGGCTGTGACCTTAAAAATAGATATTATTATTATTATTATTATTAAAATAAAACTCCCATGTATTATCATTTGATGCCAATGTCTTTACCCTCTACTTATTAGGATAACATTGTGTTTTGACATTTCCAATCATAATCACGTCCAACTCTTTCCCAAAGCGCAGTGATACAATGTGTCTTAGTGCATAAGACTAATCGAAAATTTGGGGCATTAAAAGAAACGGGAACGTACATAATGATGTTAGTTAATTAACCTTTAATTTTAAAACTAATTTTCTTAAATATATTTAAATTTTGTTCTTGGTCAATACGGTAGTTAAAATTAGTTACTATTTTTTATAAATTTACAAATAAAATAGGTATCCCTGGTTAGGTAAACTATTTATATAATAATAAACTATTTGATAACAATGTGTCAAAAAAATTTTAAAAATAAATTAAAATTAGAGAACATATATGATATCAGATCTAAATTAAATATATTAAACTTTTTATTTATTTACTTTTAACTCATAAATCACTTCGCTAAATATTTATACAATTAATTACTTAAAAGTAAAAAATACATAAATTATATGATTGAGTAATTTATACAATTAAATTTCAGGGAGGCTCGAGTGGGACGGGTAATAATCAACTTGGAAGAAAAAACATAAGTAAATTATGCCTCGAGTCATGGGGTCACATCTAATAACCAAGTGGAAGCTCTATCTCTTTGAAAAGGATTAATAATTAGCTTGGACAATGGTGTTAACTCCTTGAATATACTGGGCGATTCCAAGATTATCATAAAAGAATTGTATCGGGATCCTTGGGAATGGCATCCTCCTCAAGGACGAGTCCTCCTCAATCATGATAAGAATAATACACTTTTCAAAAAGATTTGAGAGAGTCGAATTATTCCACATGTTGAGAGCCAACGATAATATGGATGACAGCTAGGAAAACACGAGGGTTATATTAGGGACAGGTAGTGTATGCATAAGAAACCTTATTTCATCATGTCCCATCCTTTAGTTGATGGTTGCAAGATGACAATATATGCCGGTTGTACAAGTTGTCAGAAGAACAAGTTTGTAGTTAAGGAGGCCTACTTTCTGAGGCGCCTCTGCGTGGTGGTAATTATGTTGTATGACTATCCAAGCTACCTTTCCTCTTTGATATCCAAGATGGTGGGTGGAAGTTTATTGCATAGCTATGGTACCATCGGATGTAAGTTCATGTGCAAGGAAAGGTGTGCTATAAGGTTTCCTATAACCATTGACTTGTATAATATATCACCTTCTGAAGGCGACATTTTATCCATTGTTACAAACCGTTGTTCTTGGAAGGGGGGAAGAATGGATGGAATTGTTGCTGATAAGACCCAACTCTGTTCAACATTTATGAGCACCAGGTTGGAGGGGAACTTTCGGGTGGATCTAATCATCATATACCTCAGTTAGCTTCAGTCTGTTAACCATAAGATTCAAGCCATGCAGAAGAGAACAACTTCCAAAATGTTTTCAGGGGGGAATGTCAGTCGGGGTGGTTTAGGCTCTGGGAGCTTGGGTTAAGGAAATGTCGGTATGGGTGGTTCAGGCTCGGGAGCTCGATTTCATGCAATGGCAGTGAGAAAATTGGTATGGAGAGTATAGTGGAGGGATACTGAAAACAAGTGATAAGGGAAATCGCCAAAGAAATAAATGAGAACATGATGGCAATTTATGCGTAGTTGTCTCGATTGTGTAAAGATTAGGATCTTGCGCAGAAAACTCTGGAAGTTTTGCATATGGACGTTCTAGGCATTCAGAAAAGGTTGATAGGATAGAGATCAAGGTGGAGACGACTATAGTGGGAGTCTTAAGGGAGGTTTTTGGGGTTGGAAATCTCTCGGCCCCTTGTGCAGAATATGATGAGGATGCTGCTTTGAAGAATTCAGTTGGTGGTGGTGATAAAGTTGGTGTTGATGCTGTGAAGATCCAACGAGAAGAAGAGAATGAATCGAAGATCATGAACATGTCTATGAGTGAGCCTGCGAGTGCGGTTGTTGACGCCGAGACAAAAAGTGGTTGATTTCTCTCTCTCTCTCGCTATATATATGTGTGTGTGTGTGTGTGTGTGTGTGTGTGTGTGTGTGCATTATTGTTGTATAATCGATAATGACACTTTTTGGAGAATCTATAGTTATTGGTCATTCTACAAAAAATATGTAAATAATCGTGGTATCAAGATTGTCCATACTTTGTGTAATGAGAGGAAAGATAAAGACAATTCATATTGAGTTTTGTAAGGGACCTGACCCATTTATAGAGATCTTAATGAAAGCATTATCCGTTTCTTAAAAAAAAAGATATACAATTAAATTTATTTATACATTTAAAAATATAATTTAAGTAATAAAATTTTACAATTTGATTAAAAGGTATATTTCTACATTTAAAAATAAAAACTAAGATCTAATAATTAAACTATATGATAACCGAATAATTAACAACACTATTATAAAATCTTCTTCCTCACTAATTATATTCAAAATAATATGTTGGAACATGATTCTCATATATTATTTTTCCTCAATAACTAGTTTAATTTATCCCTGGTAGATTTAAATTCATAGCATATTTCTAAAGTATTTGGAAAATTTTAAGATTTTTACAAATTGACATATCATATAAACACAAATTTAGTTATATAATATGTATGTAATGTCAGAAAGAACATAATTGGTGCAGTAAGTCCTTAATATTAATGTTTCTTCAAAACTTCATGAGATAGAACATCAAATTACAATCCAAATAGCATAAATGTGTTCCATTATTAAATTTATGAATTTATTCGAGATTTCGATAATCAATATCATTTACTTTTTCTATAAGAAGTAGGTACTAAGCAACAATGCTTCATGTTACACTTGTTATACTAGCTGAAAGGAAGGTTCTATCAAAATCAATTTGTGATAAAAAACCTTTGACGTTTCAATTTTTTTAAATAATCTATAAATTTTATTAATATTTTCCAAAATTATTATAATAAAATGAATTTTCAAAAAATAAATATTTTTTTAATTTCTTAAAATTAAAAAATTCTATTTTATAATTGGCTAAAATTGTTAAATAGACTAATTTTAGGGGGTTTATTTCATAATTGTAAAATATAAAATTGTAATAAAAAAAAATCTAAAAATTACACGTGTATACGTCAATTTAATATACCTTGCTTGAAAATAAAATATTCAAAAAAATTAGTACCACTGTAGTTTGGCATCTTCCAAATTACATATGTGATCTTCCAAAATCAATTTCTGTAAATATCCATAAATCTATATTAAATGTTAGACTACCTTGACATACGTGTCATGGTCATGATAATCCATTATATTTTTTAACTTTAATTGAAAATGTCATTCTATATATTTTATTATGCAATTCACCACCTTTCATAGACATGGAGATAAACATTAATAATAATATATATCATGATTAGTTTGAAAAAATATTCCATAAAAAAATATGCCTTCACATTAAAATGAAACTCTCATGTATTATCATTTGATGCCAACGTCTTAGCCCTTTCTTTTAAGGAGAACATTGTGTTCTGACCTTTCCAATCATAATCGCGTCCAACTCTTTCCAAAAGAGTAGTGATACAATAGCCTTATTGCATAAGAATGATGGAAAACATAGGGTATTAAAGTAAACGGGAACAAACATAATGATATTGGTTGATTAACCTTTAATTTAAAAACTAATTTTCTTACATCTATTTAAATTTCGTGCTTGGTGAATGCTATAGTTAAAATATTTTCTAATTTCTATAAATTTACAAATAAAAAGTGTATTCCCTATTAGGGAAAGTGTTTATATAATAATAAACTATTTAATAATACTGAGTAAAAAATACTTTAAAAATAAATTAAGGTTATAAAATATATATGATATCAGATTTAAATTAATTATATTATTTAATTATTTTTAATCTATAACTCATTTCACTAAATATTTATACAATTAATTACTTAAAAGTAAAAATTACTTAAATAATTTATACAAATAATTTTATTTATAGATTAAAAATTATAATTTAAGTAATAAAATTTTATAATTTAATTAAAATATATATTTCTAGATTTAAAAATAAAAACTAAAATATAATAATTAAACTATGTCGTAACTAAACAATTAACCACACTCTTATAAAAACTTCTTCCTTACTCATTATTTTCAAAACCCTATGTCGGAACATGATTCTCCTATATTCTTTTTCCTAAATAATTAGTTTCACTGTTTCACAGATTTAATATTTCAAACGTATTTGGAAATTTTTAACATTTTCACAAATGGACATAACATATTACCACAAAGTTAGTTATATAATAGGTATGTAACGTCATGAAGAACATAATTGGGGTAGTAAGTCATTAATATTAATATTTTTTCAAAAATTCATAAGATAGAACTTTAAATTACAATATAAATATTATAAATATGTTTTATTATTAAATTTATGAATTTGTTCAAGTTTTCAATAATCACTATCAATTGTTTTTTTCATAAGAGACAGGTACTAAGTAGCAACACTGCATATTATACTCGGTATACATATTGAAAGGGAAGTTATATTGAAATCAATTTGTGATCAAAAACTTTTGACTTTTCAAAATTTTTAAATAATCTATAAAGTTTATTAATTATTTCCAAAGTTATTATATTAAAATGAATTTTCAAAAAATTGCAATTTTTTTATTCTTTTTTTTTTTTTTTAATTTTAAAATTCTATTTTGTAATTTGCTAAAACTGTTGATTAGACTAATTTTATGGGGTTTATTTCATAATTTTTAGATATAAAAATTGTAATATAAGAAATAAAAGTAAAAATCTAAAGATTACACGTATATATATCAATTTAATACACGTTGTTTTTAAATAAAAAAAATTCAAACAAATCAGTAGCATTGTACTTTCACATCTTCCCAATTACATATGTGATCTTGAAATATTTACATTTCCCAATGTGAAAGTCAATCTCCATAAATATCTGTAAATCTATATTAAATGTTCGACGACCTTGACATACATGTCATGATCATGATAATCCATTATCTTATTAAACTCTAATTTAAAACACAATTATATATATTTTGTAGAATTGAGGCTTCTGTGATCCAGAACAAATATATGATAGGGGTTTCGATGTAAATCACATTATCAATCAATTGTCGACGCGTTTCAAACCAACAAGTATAGTTCATCGGCAGGACAAGTTGAAGGAACCAGATCATGGCTGCATGTTAAATAAAGAGAGAAGATCATCCAACAACTATATTCGACTAGAAATGGCTATAATAGACCAGGAAACGTCTATATTTGACTAGACTGGACCAAAGGATAGGGACAACGACTATTTTTGACTTGGCTCGATTAAGGGACAGGGATAGGGAGAATTGATTTAGATAATTAATAAGTTAGTTATCTTATTATTTTAATTATTAATTGAATATAGATAAAAAGTTATAATAGAATCTAAATAATAAAGTTTATTATAACTTAAATCATTTCAAGTACTAACGCCTTGGAGAAAAAATATATTATTACTGTTTATTATCTTATTTTATTCAAACACTCAATTATTAATATTATATTATTAAAAGTACCTAGAATACATTAATTAATAATTTGTTAGAAGAATAACTAATTTATTTAGTTAAATAATCCAATTTATTTAATAATAACCCTTAGTATTATATAAGAAGTAAACGTTAATTAAAGGAAAAGAAAAACTAATTTTTGTTTTTAATCAATTCTTTATAACCCCGAAGAGAAAGGAGATAATATAATTAATTCCTTTTATTTATAGGCATAAATATTCAATATTGCAATATTAATAGTATTTGGACTAAATGGTTTATTAGAAGATTAACTAATGAAATTAGTTAAATAATCTAACCTCTCTAATTAACAGGCTTAGGAGAACGATTGTTGATAGTTATTAATAGATAATGAATAATAGTTATAATGTTAACTAAACAGTAATAGTAATAGTTATTATAAATAAATAATAATAATTAAGATAATCCATAACAATTTTTTGTAATTTTAACGAATATGCTCTTCTTACCAATCTAGAAGGAAATTAAATAATATCACTAAACAAACCATCAAGAAATCAAATAGTGAAGACGAATTTACTAAAGGACAACACAATGGGCAGGGACAAGGGGCAGGCTAAGAAGAAAGAGCAAGGATCTAACAACTGCTAATTTTCTAGCCATCATCCCTATTGAAATTGATCGGTCTCTTTTCAATTTCAATGGCCTCCCTAAATTTCCGGTGATGAAAAGGGTAATCTTGACAATAACACAAACCTCCTCAATGCATATGTGATGTAAACATCAATAATAATATATATGATGATTAGTTTGAAAAGGTATTCAGTAACAACATATGCCTTCACATTAAAACAAAACTCCCATGTATTATCATTTGATGCCAACGTCTTAACCCTTTACTTACTAAGATAACATTGTGTTCTGAAATTTCCAACCATAATCGCGTCTAAGTTTTTCCCAAAGAGCAGTGATACAACGTGTCTTAGTGCATAAGAATGATGGAAAACCTAGGGCATTAAAGGAAAAAAGAATGTACATAATGATGTTAGTTGAATAACCTTTAATTTAAAAACTAATTTTCTTACCTATATTTAAATTTTGTTTTTGGTCAATGCTATAGTTTAGTTTAAATTAGTTACTGATTTTCATAAATTTACAAATAAAATTGGTATTCTTGATTAGGTAAACTATTTATATAATAATAAATTATTAAATAACACTGAATCAAATATACTTTAAAAATAAATTAAAATTAGAAAAGATATCAGATATCATATATAAATTCATCATATTAATTAATTAATTAATTTATTATTAACCCATAACTCAATTCACTAAATATTTATACAACGAATTAATTTAATGTAAAAATTACATATTATATGATTGAATAATTTATACATCAAAAATATAGTTTAAATAACAAAAGTTTTAAAATTTGATTAAAAAACATATTTCTAATTTTAAAAATAAAAACTAAAATATAATAATTAAACTATATCATAACCAAATAATTAACAACACTATTATAAACTCTTTTTCCTCATTAATTGTTTTAGTTATTTAATGTTCTACGGTTGATTTCATATCATATTTCAAAAGTGGTGGGAAAGTTTTCGCATTTTACAAATAGATATAATATATAATCATAAAGTTAGTTATATGATTGGTATAGTAAGTCCTTGATATTAATGATTCTTTAGTAATTCACGAGATAGAACACCAAATTACAACCCAAATAGCATAAATATGCTTCATTATTAAATTTATGAAATCGTTGAAGTTTTCAATAATTGTTATCAATTACTTTTTCTATAAAAAAAAAGTACTAAGCAACAACATTGCATGTTATGCTTATTTATACTATTATCATTTAATATTTACTTTCACTACTCTATATATATATATATATATATATATTACAATTTACTTTTCATGTTTTAAATATATACTAAATATATTTTCTCATTTATTAATTTATTTTAAATAATTGAAAGTGTAGAAATTAATAGTAGTGTAGTTTTAAAAATATTTATGTGGATTTTCACTCTTCTATTAAATGTTGGTAGAATAAACTTTTTTATTCAAATCTTTATCTTATATTCATAAACAAAATATTTGGCATGCTCGTGTCATCTCCTTTATATTAGTTCATGTCATCTCACTTATATCAATAGATAGAATTCGAAATATTAACTAACTTGCATTTCTAAATCTATATTTACCTTTTGTTATTTACCTTGTAGAATTATGAAATTACTATACAAATTATAAAATAACAAATGATATAATCTCAATATATAAATGAATGATTTTGTTAAACATATTAATTTTAAAAGAAGGAAATGACATCTTCAATATTATAGTATATGAAATACATTTATTAAAATAATTAGGCTACTATTTATTATTATATTAATTTTAATATTATAAATAATGCAATATTGGAAAGAGATTGTTTCTCTTTAAAATTTAATTTTTGAGAATATCTAAATTTGAAAATAATAATTCCAAGTATCCAATCAATTAAACATACAATGAGAACTCATATTGTTTACAAAATAATATTATAATTTTGAAGAAACAACCCTACGGTCATAATAAAACAATATTTGAAATCCTTAAGCCTTTTCTCCCTCTACATTAGAGTCATAGGAAAAAACCCTTCCCATTTGATTGCATTGAGAATAGAAATGATCCAATCCATTAAACATAAAACCAGAAGCCATATTGTTTATGGAATAATATTATAATTTTGGAGAAGCAACCCTATGACACAATAGAACAATATTTGAAAGCCTTAAGCCTTTTCTCCCTCTACATTAGAGTAATAGGACAAACCCTTCACATTTGATTGCATCGAGAATATAATTTAAAATACATTATTTTTTCTTCAACTTAAATTCATAAAACAGGATTAAATACCAAAGGAAAAATACATGGAGGAAAAACTGAATGGAAATTGATTTTTAAAAGAAAACACACATTAACACAAGGTGATTTATGTGGTAAAACATTGACGGGGTATCAAGGAAACATCTACGGCGCAAGTGATTGGATCTTTATTAATCAAATAATGATTCTCCATATTACATTATCTCAGGCATTCATCAGTTTTATAAGAGCCTCTCCTCCGTTGCAATAACTCCTTCTAGTTAAGAATTCTGTTATAATAAATAACTGAGAGTAATTTACAAATTTATCCATAACTAAATTTTTGTTGTCATATTTCAACAAATTCCACATTGAAAACAATTTTCCTAATCCCTTGCCCATGCCCATTCATCATCTCCTCTGCAATCCAAGAGAAGCCAAACACCACCATAGCTTCTCTACTATAACTGGCTTCGTGAATATGTCTACATAATTCTCCCATGTGTGGACCTTCTTGAGAGTTACTTTTCCACCATCGATCACATGTCTCAGAAAATGATACCTTACATCAATGTGCTTCATCTTGCTGTGATAAGTTGGATTTATAGCCAAGTGAATAACACTCTGACTGTCACAGAATACATTCACTCTCTCCTGCATCCTTCCATTCTCATCAAGTAGACCCTTTAACCAGATTACTTCTTTACTAGCATCTGAAGCAGCTAGATACTCTACTTTGGTAGTGGACAACACAACTCTTTCTTGAAGCTTTGACATCCAGCTAATTTCTCCACCAGCAAGAGTAAAGACATAACCTGTAGTAGATCTCATTTTTTCCAAATCACCTGCATAATGAGCATCCACATATCTGCATACTGATTCCCTCACTACCATTAAATATGATGCAATGGTCACTTGTGCCTCTTAAATACCGAAGCACCCATTTCACTGCTCGCTAATGTTATTCACCTAGATTTGCCATGAACCTGCTGACAACTCTAACAGCATGTGAAATCTCAGGTCTTTTAGATACCATCGCATACATTAATTTGCACACAACATTAGCATATGGTACACGATACATATACTTCTTTTATTCATCAGTTTTAGGACTCAAAACTGAAGAATGATTAAAAAGCGACGCTAATAGAACATTAGCAAGTGTTACACTATTCATACCGAACATTTCAAGTACTCTTTCAACATACTTTTTTCTGTGATAACCAAAGCTTACCATTTTTCCTATAACTGTGTATTTCCATGCCCAAGATGTGTTTTTTTGCTCCAATATCCTTCATATCAACCGTCCTAAAGAGCTAAGCCTTTAACCTGTTGATCTCTTCCATGCTTTTGCTTGCAATAAGCATATTGTCAACATACAAAAATAAGATAATGAATATGCCAATGAAACTCTTGTAGTATACACAATGATCATAATCACTTCTAATAAAGTTTTGGCCCACCATGAAGGAGTCAAACTTCTTGTACCATTGCCTAGGAGACTGCCTCAGGCCATACAATGATTTTGTGAGCTTGCAAATTAATCTTCTGTTGCAATCTTGTATAAAACCTTATGGTTGTTCCATATATATTTCTTCATCCAAATCACCATGTAGAAAGGTTTTTTTAACATCTAACTATTCTAAATCAAGGTTAAGTAATGTACTTAGTGCCAGCATAGTACGGATAGAAACAAATTTTACAACTAGTGAAAAAATCTCATGAAAGTCAATACCTTCAACCTGAGAATAACGCTTTGCTACCAGCCTCACCTTATAACTTTTGATACTTCGATAAACATTCTGTTTCAATTTGAAGAACCATTTTCATCCAACAACACTTCTCCCTTCAGGAAGTTTTATAAGGTCCCAGGTATTTTTCGTGGTTAAGGAATCCATTTATTCTTCCATAGTCGGTTTCCATTTTTCACTCTCAGTTTCATCCACTACTTCCTAATAACAAGAAGGTTCCCATCTTCAATAATCAAAGAAAAAGACAAATTGGAATCTTCATACCTTTTGGGAGTTTCTATTTCCTTTGTCGACATTATAAGAGTGACTGGTTGTTGAACCGGTTTAGAAAATTCAACAGTTTCCTTTGTATCTTCATCACATTTTCCTCCAGAAGCCTCTCCTTCCATTCGACTTTCGAAAAAAGGTTTAGCTTCCAACTGAATTTGTTGATTTGGCAATACTTGTTCCTGTTCAATTCTTTCAACATTTGATTTTAAAAGAGAATATTCGTCAAATGTTACATCCCTACTAATGACTATCTTCTGTGAAGTAGGATCCCACAACCTGTATGCTTTCACTGCATAGTCATACCTAGCAAAGACATAACATTTCGATTTTGGATCTAATTTTGAACGCTGATTTTTAGGAATAAGAGCATAAGCATCACAACCAAATATCCTTAAATGTGAATAATCATAAGAGGGACATGACCAAACTTCTTCAGGAATTTTACAATTAATTGCTACTAAAGGTGATATATTAACTAAATAACAAGCAGTGGATACTACTTCTGCCCACAACTCCTTTTGCAAGTTAGCATTGTTGATCATGCTTCTGGCTCTTTCCATAATAGTTCGATTCATACGTTCAACAACAGCATTTTGCTGAGGAGTATAAACAATAGTTTTATGTCTAACAATTCCTTCATCCTTATGTTATTGTTCAAATTCTAGAGAGGTCAATTCACCACCATTGTCAGTTCTTAAACATTTAATTGATTTTCTTGTTCTTTTTTCTCCCATTACTTTAAATTGTTTAAAGACATTGAATACATCATCTTTCCTTTTTAACATTAAGACCCAAAATTTTTGGGAGAAATCATCAATAGATATTAATAAATATAAATCACCTCGATACTATACAACAAGCGATGGTCCCCACAAATCAAAATGAATATAGTCCAAAATTTCTTTACTATTATGACTTCCCATTTTAAAGTTCCTTTGTTTACATTGTTCTCCATACACACAATGTTTACAGAAATCCAACTTTAAGGATTTCAAATCAAGAAGTAATTTATGGTTCATGAGTAATTGAAGACCTTTCTCACTCATGTGACCCAATCGTTCATGCCATAGGCAAGTACCTTCTTCTTCTTTCTCTAACACAATCGTTGCTTAACTAACCTAAGTACTTCCTTTGAGTCTGTAAAGATTTTTGATCTTGTATACCTTCATAACAAATAGGGTGCTTTTTGAGACTTTTAGCCCTCCATTATGACCTGTAAACTTATAACCATCCGAGTCCAATGCTCCCAAAGAAATCAATTTCTTCTTCAAATTAGGTACATGTCTAACACTAGTTAATATTCTAACTCTCTTATCATATATTTTAATCCTAATATTTCCCATCCCAATAGTCTGACATGATACATTATTACCATAAACACAGAACTACCATTTACAACTTCATAAGAAGTAAACCAATTTCTGTGTGGACTCATGTGATGAGAAGCACCAGAGTCTAACAACCAAATTTTGAAATTCTAAAAGACATTACATACAAGTAAAGTTTCATCTATAATTCATAATTCTTTAGCAGATAAAACATCATCTATCATACCCGAATCAACTTGATTTGTTTCCTTCTTCTGATTTTCAGACTATTTTCATTTCCAACAGTCTTTGTTGAGGTGTCCATCTTTATTGTAGTACCATCATTTGGCTTTAGAATTTTTACCCTTTGATTTAGACCTGGAAGAGACCCTTGTTTTCTCCCCTCTTTCTTTTGACCGTCCTCCGGTTACCATGGCTTCTAATGCAAAGGTTTCAAGATTTGACTTATTCCTTACTTCTTCAGTGAACAAAGCTCCCACAACTGAATCAAATTCCAAGGACTCACTTGTGTTCAACTTGATAGAGGTAACGAAGTCGTCCCATGACTCAGGCAGGGAAGACATTAAGGTGATAGCTTTATCTTCTTCCTAAAATTTGACTTCCATATCCGAAAATTGGAAAATAAGTGTATTAAAATCATTTAGATGTTATGAAATTTTTGTACCCTCCTTCATATGAAGACTGTATAATTGTCTTGTTAGATAAATTCTATTGCTTAACTATTTGGTCAAATATAAAGTTTTTAGTTTTCCCCACCACTCTACTACTGAAGTTTCTTCAACTATATTGAAGAGAACTTCATCCGCTAGGCATAACCTGGTGGCACTAAGAGCTCAAGCATCCAAGTCGTCCCAGTCTCAATCTGTCATGCTAGCATGTTTTTTCTTCACCTCGTCGAATGCTTTGTGCAACCCTTGTTGCACAAGCAAATCCCTAACTTTCAGTTTCCATAGAGCAAAGTTATTCTTGTCGTTGAATTTCTCCACCTTGAACTTTGCATTCATCATCTTGGCCATTTCTTTCCTCCTAGGGTTTTAGTCTTTAAAATAGGTTTCTTTTAAAAAATATTTTGATTTCCCTTCTTCCAACTAGGGTTTTCAATATTTTCTGCTCCAATTTATATTACAATTTTTTTTTCCAAAATTCTGTTCCTTTTCAATACAAAATAATTGTGCTTTTTTTCTTTCTTCAATTTACTAAAGAAAACCTACAACATTTTTCTGAAAATTACCTTCTGTTTAATTTCAATTTCCTGAAAAAATATTTGTTCTTCAATTTAATCAAACTCTTTAACAAACCCTACTTAAACTTTCTGCAATTTTGTTTAATTTCAGTTTCGTGAAAAAAATCTCAGTTCTTCAATTTAAAGAAACCCTTTAATAAACCCTACTTCAGTGTCCTAAATAAATAAATAAATAAATAAAAAATAAAAAAATCTTCAATTTAATGAATTTATTCAACAAATTTTGTTGGGAAAAAAAATACCCGGCCTCCATAGTGAGAAACAATGTTGCAATTAGTTCTCCACAACAATTTTGAGAAATCTTCACGCAAAAAAGTGGCTGCTCACCAACCTCTCTATCTGGTAGCAGGCTCAAAATAGTTTCTAAAATAGACGTGGATGATAGCGGCTCCTTGATTTTCAAAACAGGTTGGGTGGTTTCCCTCGCAGCTTACTAGACTCTCCTTTTCGCTTTAAAATCGCAACATCGTATCACCATTTCTCCTTGCAATCACATGCTTTGGTCAGCAGTTCGAAACCGTGGCCGAAACGATGGACAACTGTCATTTTTTTCTCTTTACATGCAAAGGGCTCGCGGTGTTCTCTTCACTGGACAAGCAGACGAGCTTCTAAATTTATTCTTCAACAATTGACGGGTGGTTATAATGCAACATATATCTCTCACAGCAGTAACATATTTCTCTCACTACTCACGTAATTGATTTCTTTCATGGCTCTCTCTCACGGCTCACGCAACAAATTTCTCTCATGTCCCTCTGATACCACTTCCTGAAATTAATTCATAAAGAAGGTTTAAACACCAAAGGAAAAATACATGGCAGAAAAACTGAATGGAAACTAATTTTTAAAAGAAAGCACACATTAACTGAAGGTGATTTACGTGGTAAAACCTTGACAGGGTATCAAGGAAAAATCCATGAGGCAAGGGATTGTATATTTATTAATAAAAGAATCATTCTCCATATTACATTATCTTGGGCATTCATTAGTTTTATAAGAGCCTCTCATCTGTTACAATAACTCCTTCTAGTTATGAATTCTCTTATATTAAATAATTGACACTATTTTACAAATTTATCCATAATTACATTTTTGTTGTCATATTTCAACATTTTGTTGTTTAAGTTTATTAATTATTTAATTTGTATAGAATACTAGTCTCAATTTGATTAAAAAACAAAAAACAATATATAATTATGTTCACCCAAAATTCAATATACATCTACAAATAAATATATTTTAAGTGTTGCAAAATTTATGAATAGAATTTAGAATAGGTTATTCTGTTGTCTAAGTTTATTAGTTTTTTTTTGAGTATAGAATATTAGCCTCAATTTGATTAAAAAACAAAAAAATAAATATATAATTATGTTCACCCAAAATTCGGTAGACATATGAAAATAAATATATTTTGAAGTGCTGCAATTTTTTTTTGCTAAAGCAAGAGATAGTCCTTCTATTAACTTAGGTTAAAAAAAAATGATTTACACAGGTTACAACAAACCCCCACAAAGGGAGAGTGAAATCACAGAGGCGCAGACTCCCACAAAGGGAGAGTGGAAATTACTTAAAGTACCCAAAAAACCTCCAAAAATCAAACAGAAACAATGTCGAGACTACCCTGGAACCGAAAGTGGGCAAGTGGATTCAAAGTTTGCTCCCCAAAACCCACCGAAGATTTGTCTCCTAGTAATCCGGTGGTCAAAAATCAACCCACGCGAAGGAAAAGCCCGCGGAAAAAACCTCAAGCTGCATGATCAACGCTGACCATTGATCTTTTACTTCTGAGCCAATGGCTGGTGTCCATCTCGTGCAACTTAAAAGCTCGTTGAATGCCGCACGATGAAGGCGGTTTGCTTTTTCGGTCCTTTGCCACGTGTTGCATGTTGAGTGGAATTGCTAGCTTTTAATAAAAACTGACTTTGGTTTAGATGGCACCCGCTAAAGGTGGTAAACCATTAGTGTTTTTGTCCTTTCAGGCCCACCAACTTGCACGAGAAAAGGTGGCCATAGATCTTCCTCCTCCAGATCTGATTGCCACAATACAAATTGAACCGCACATCTGCTCGTGAGTTACCCAACGATGAAGGTGGTAATCACTGTTCATCCCCCTCCACACATCCCTAGCTGAATGGCATTGCTTGTCATCCGAGAAAACCTCAGAGGGCGCATGAAGCAGGTGGTATATCTCGAGCATTTTGTGACCCTGGTAATCTCTTAATTTGACCTCCCCCGCATTGTACAAGGAAGACCTGGCTGGAAGGGTGGCCTCCTGCATGCAATTCCATATGAGTGGAGTTGGCGCTCTATGGTATTTGTCTCACATGGAATCCCTTCTCCTGTGAGCAGATATCCTCTGTCTCGATTTCTGACTTTGTTTCTATAAGCATGCTTAGAGAACCGATAGTGCATATCCTCTGATAAATTATTTGAAATGAAGTTATTCATCGTTGACATGAAGTAAAATTCCATCTCTTGAATTTTTCTGAAACTGATGTCTGTCACTGACGGCCCGGGATGAGCATTCCTCCTTCACCCTATCATACGTTACCTCCTCCCACCAGCAGCACAAGTCGATGTGCTTGTTTCGAACCCCCTCATTGGCGAGCCAGTCCGCAGCTTTGTTGGCTTCCCTACGGACATGCACTAACCTAAGAGTTCTTACCACTCTTAGGTGTGATTGGATTCTTTGGTAGACTTGCAGAAGCCACTAGTGTCCTAATATTTTCTTAGGTGCAGCACCATCATTAACCCTCTTCATTGAATTAATGACTAATTATGAGTCAACCTCAATGATGACATTGTGAATGTTGTACTTGAGCAGTATTTATAAGCATAGTTCCATCGCCATGAGCTCAGCCATATTGTTGGTAGCATTTCCTAGATAACTATGGAAGATGATCAAAATTTTTCCTTCCTCATCCCTCATGACCCCTCCATAACCTGCTTCACCTGGATTTCCTTTAAAGGCCCCATCAATGTTAAATTTTAAAAAACCATGAGAAGGGGGTTGCCAGGAACCTTTTTCAGTTGATGTATTCTTGTTTATCTGCATAGAACACTAAGGGAGATGAACCTTGAGCTCTAACTTTTCCAGGATTCTAGCCTCTCTTTGTCCTATGAGTTTTCCGGTACCGACACCTCCCAGGATATGAACATACTCTTTGAGTTGCTTAAGGATTAGCTTTGGAATGCTGCTCATCGGGCTCGCCTTATCCTTGAAAATAATATTGTTGTAGTCCTTCTAAACATTCTAGATTAAGAACCCTGGGGTCAGCGCCCAGGCAGAGGTTATTATCTCATTATCCCAAAAAAAAATTCGCCAGTTTATCAATGTATGAATGATGTCATTTACATTTCTATCTGTCTACTCAAAGACATCACCAACCCAGTTCCAAAGTATTGTGGTGAATGAACATCTATTTAGGAGATGATTAGTGGTTTCTTCCTATTGTCCACATAGGTGACATATTGAGGGGCCAACAAAGCCTCTTTTCCTTAGTTTATCCCATGTCAGAATCTTGCCCTGTTGAACCAACCACTTGAACAGTTTGACTTTCATCCAATGAGGATTATCCCAGAGTTCTTTCCACGTCCTATCAATGTTTGGATAGTGAAGCCCTGTGTTTATCCTTTTGGACTCCTTAAGGGTGAAGAGACCAGTATTATTATTTTCCCATCTTAATTGATCTTCCAAGGTTGAGGTTAGGATTTTCCTCTTTTCCAAAAGACCGTTAAAGGCTATAGCTTGAGTATGCATCATTCCCATTTCACTATAATCTATAAGTTTCCATATTCTCCATTTCCCATTGTTCCTTGAGTGATCCCAATAGTCCCTTACCCTCCTTAATCCTTTGTTGATGGTATCTGCGTGAATGTCTTCTAATTCTTCAGTGCAGAGATTTTCCTCCTGCTGCCAATTATCCTCCCAGAAGCAGGCCAAATTTCCATTTCTGATCTCCCAGAAACTATGATTTTGGACTAGGACCCTATTCTCCCATGCCCTATTCCAAATTTAAGAACCTTTTACTTGTCCTATCATTCTTATGAGGTTCCTCTCCTGCCAATCTCTTGCATACTTTTGCTTCCATAGTTTTGCCCAGGGGGCTTGAATTTCCTTTAGCCATCTCCACCAGATTTTAGCTCCTAGAACTCTGTTAAGAATTCCTTAAGCCACCATGGAATTTTTGTTTGCATACCCTATCCCATGCCACTAGGGCCCATTTCTTCTTTTCTTCACCTTTCCCGCAGAGAATGTCTGATAGCATATAGATAGGGATACTTTGGAGGATAGCCTTATTTAGAATCAGCCTCCCTTCTAGATTTAGGGCTCTATTTGTACATTTACTAATATTATCTTTTATCTTATTTAGAACAGGCTCCCAGATTTCCTTGTGTAACTGTTTGTCAGTGAGGGGAACTCCCAGGTACTTTGTTGGCAATGACTCTCTTTGAAAGCCCAAAATTATAGAAAGATTTCTTTGAATTGAAATATCTATATTGAAAAAGAAAACCTTTTATTTAGTGAGACTTACCTCTATGCCTGCTTCCATGGCAAACTCACTCAGAATCTGCTTAAATGCTCTGGCTTCCTTAACTGTGGGTGTGCCTTGAAGAATAGTATCATCTACAAATTGTTGATGTACCCTGAATTCTCCCTTCCTCCTTAGCAGCTCTGATTGCTCTCCATAACCCTTCAATCATTAGAATGAAAAGGAAAGGAGAAAGAGGATCACCTTGCCTGAGACCTCTAGTAGGCTTGAATGTTTTGGAGGGAGAGCCTTTGAGAAGAATTTAATAGCAGGCAGTGGTAACTAGCGCCATGACCCACTTAATCCATTTGTGATCAAAGCCATAGGCTTTTATTACTGCTCTTATGTACGACCAGCTAGGTTTGTCATACGCCTTTGCTATGTCCAGCTGAATTATCATCCCTACATGTTTATTGTTACTGAGTGAATGAACCACTTCATGTGCTTGAATTATGTTATTAAGAATTTGTCTTCCTTTCACATAGCCCATTTTCTCCTCTGACACTAGGGTAGGGAGGAGTGGTTTGAGACAGTTGTAAATTACTTTGGATATTATTTTGTACACCACATTGAATAATTTTGTAGGTCTAAATCTGTCTGGAGAGGTGGCCTTTTCCTGTTTTGGGATTAAGGCTATGAAAGTTTCATTGAGCACCTTCAATATTGTCTTAAATATTCAAGAGTCTTCCACTACCTCTAGAATATCCTATTTTACTATCCTCCAACATGTTTTGAAAACGTCCACATTGAAGCCATCCAGGCCTGGTGCTTTCCCATTGTGCATCTCTGTAATGACTTCCTCAATCTCTTCCTCTGTTACTGGTCTGTTGAGATTGTAATTGTCTTCTCTAGAAACCAATTTAGGAATGTATTGAGTAAATCTTTTCGTAAACTGATATCTATCTTCTGAGGTTTCCTTAGCAATTCTCTGAAAATGCTAGACTAGAACCTCTTCCATCTATTCATCACTGTTTCTTTCTATTCCATGCTAATATGTAAGTTTCACAATTCTGTTGTCGTTTCTGTGAGCTATGGTATATCTGTGAAAGAATTTGGTGTTTCTCTCCCGTTCCTTAATCCATTGTACTCTAGATTTCTATCTCTAGAATATTTCCTCTTGTAGACATTTGTTTTCCCAATCATGCTGGAGTGACTCTGCCATCTCTTTCCTTTCATCTGTATAGACTTCTGTGATAAGAATTTTGTTTATTTCCTTTAGTTTCTTCTCCACATCTCCTTTAGCTTTTAAGATATTGCCAACTTCCTTTTTATTTGACTCTTTGAGTCTGCCTTTAATGTGTTTGAGCCTGTTGTGTAGAAGGAACATCTTTGTACCTTGAAGGTGTAGCTCTTCCTTCCACCATTTTTTAATGTTTGTGAGGAAATTTGAATGTGTGAGCCAAGCGTTCTAAAACCTGAAGGGGGAGTTCCTTAGTTTACGAAATAGAGAAGCTTCCAATTGAATAGGCTAGAGGTCTGAACCTCCAAAAGGTAGGATGAGCACATTCAGGCTACTTCCCATGAGAAGAAGTTCCTCTGAAATAATAAATCTATCTAATTTTGAGTCTACTTGGGTAGGGCCACCCCTTTTGTTATTCCAAGTGAAGATTCCATTGTTGGTTTCCATATCAACCAATTTTATATTCGTGATGAATTTCTGGAAGGCAACTGAATCCCTACCAAGTGTTCTAGTACCTCCTTTCTTCTCTGTGAGTGATTTTGTCATGTTAAAATCACCTCCTAGAATCCAAGGTAGAGCTGGGCATCTTTTATTCATATCCTCCAGTGTTGTGAGGAGTCGAATTTTGTCGTCCATTGGCTAAGGACCATAAACATTAGTGATCATGTAACATTGCCTATCACCCACGGGTTGGAAAATCAAATAAAGGTGATGTCTGGAAGCCTCTGCATCAATCACACCAAATTTCTGTGGATCCCATAGAGTGAGAATGGCACCAGCAGATTTATTTGCCTTAATTTCAAGGTATTCATATCTATTTAATCATCTACTATGTTTTTCTTTGATCTTATCCACTGAGCATTTTGTTTCATGTATGAATACTATGTTAGGTTTTTCCTCTTTGATCCTGTTACCTAGATTCCTCTGTTTTCTTCTACTCCCTAGTCCTCTAATGTTCCAGGTTGTGATTTTCATTGAGGTGGGATTTTAAAGGCATAACTGGAAATGTCTTTCATCCTTCCTGAGTCAATCACGAGTTTGCCACACTCCAGTAGTAGTTCTTTCTATCTTTTTCTTCCCCTCCTCTTGCCTGGGTTTTTTGTTAATTTTCTTGTTATTAATCCTATTGTGGAAGTCCCTTTATTTTCCTAGTTATCATGTCCTCTTTTGACTCCTGTAGCTGTTTGATGTGATTTGTTAAGGAATATTTATTATACCTTGTCAACATCCTCCTGAGGTATGGAGTTTATTCGCAAGTTTCCTCCTTGTTCAAGAAACTTTTCTAGCTCTAGGTTCTTCCTTTCCAGGATCTCCTGTAAGTCTTGGTCCTCTATGTGACTTTCACTTTGAGTCATTTCATGGTCCTTTTCTATTTCCATGTTACTCAAAGGGTCCTTTGCATGTTCATTATGTTCCTGTGTGAACTCCATGCTGGTCTCTTTTCCTTTCCCCCTTGTCGTCTGATTCTCTGTACTCTTTTGATCACCTCCATCTACATCTTCTTCTCCTGAGATCTCAAAACTATTATACCTTCTTGTTTTGTTATCCTTCTTAGTAGGGTTCTTTTGTGTTTTTCTTCCCCCTCCTTTTCCTTTTCTTCCTACTTTGGTGAAACCTGTCTAACCTTTCCCTTAGCTGGTGTTTAGGTATTCCCCCTTCTATTAAGAGGAAAATATCTAGATAGGTGCCCATGTTCGTGACATTTGTGACATCTAAACAAGATATGTTAATAGTCAACTGTTTGAACCCATTCCTCATCATAGACTTCTATAATGACCTCATCTAGAAGGGCTCCTGATAGGTCCATCTCCACACATATACGAGCATAGGAGGTATATTTTCCTCGTAGGGTTCCCTCTGAAATCTTTAAGAAACGACCTTATTTATTTCCTATAGCTTTTAAAGATTCTGGCATCCAGTAATCTAAAGGTAAGGAGTAGAGTCTAATCCATACCAGTACCGAAGTGAAGGTTTCTCATTCTGGCACAAAGCTCATCATCCATGGCCGCATATAAAGTCTAGCAGTTGCAAAGAAGTATAGTCCTCCTTCAAAAATCCTGTCTCTGTCCTCCATGTTCATGTATACCACTATAAAAAACCCTTGGATCCAAGATGTATATTTAACTCCACCTTTGGTTTCCAGTTGTATTTTATCCAAGTGTACAACGCTTTCTCTGATGGCAACCTTCCCATAAATTTTCATATGATGGCATAGCTTGCCATGTGATCCCTATGCTCTCGCAGATCTGGATCATTTAAAATAACCCATGGTTTAGTTATGGTCTTGGGTTTACAGGGCCCTATTGTGGTTCTGTTCTCTATACCCTGACCTCCGTCTTCCGCTTTCTCCTCCTCTCAGTCTTCTTCATGGGTCCCTTATTCTTCATGGGTTTTGCTGCTTTCCGCCTTCTGAGTTTCAGTGTTTTTTTTCTTGAACTCCAATGGTTTTGGAGGCTTGTTCTTATTCCCTACTCTTCCTCTATTTGAAACCACATTACTGTAGGAGGGAGTGGAGCTCCCTCCTCACTGTGCCTCCATGGGTACTTTTTACCCTTTTTCACTTTCTTTACTGAACCCTAGAACCTTGATCGCTAGTTCTTTCCCATCATCCTCTTCTCTATAACTATCACATTTCATTTCTAAGTGTTGCAAAATTTATTATATTAAAAATTATAGAATTTATTGTTTAAATAATTGGAATTTTTATGTTAATCTTATTAATAGAATTGTTTATAGTTAATTCTTTTTTTATTAGAAATAATTTTGTATTTTAAGTGAAGAATATATATATTTGGGTTTTTGAGGGACTCTTCAAACTCAATAATGCTCGAAAGAGTATAATTTTGTCCTTACAGAAAAAATATTAATTGAGATTAGAATTTTATCCCCATGTAATAGATTTTACCACTACTATTTATATCAATTTTATTTCATTCCTCATTTATAATTTACTTTATGAAATAATTTTAGAGGTAATTAAATTACTTTATAGTGAGTATAGTGGATTATTAAAATTATGGTCATTTTACTCAATGTATTCTATTAATCTTTGATTTTATTTGAGAATAATTTTATATTCTTGTAGTATTTATATCTCTAATATTTAGTGGAAAAAATAGCTTGATGGCACTATATTAGGCATTGATTGCGCCAAATTTTGCATCTCAACTAGATCACATTATCAGACCTGAGTTGGTGCTAAAGTCGACAATCAGTGAGTAGAAATTTGAAAATTCCTGTGCGCCAAAAAATTGAAATTAAATACCTACCAACTAGTGAAAAAAAAGAAAATCAAACTCTTTCTTTCTCCTCTGAGATTTTTTTTTATATTCTTGATAAGCCTGGACAAGGAAAGAAAAGATTAGGCTCCTCTACCCCTTCCCAGGTCTTAATCTGAGACATTTCGCTCAACCTCTTAATCAATTTCACGAGCATAAGAATATTGGTACGAATCACTCTCACAAATTTATATTGTCCATTATGAGTATATATATATGTGTGTTTTAGTTGTAGGTTCTATGTATGTGATGGCCAAGCGTGGATGAAAATGGCATCACATGTTTTGGACAAACTATTTTATGCAAGTTTTGTGTATATGCTGGCTATGTGGGATTGCCAAGGACATCCTCTGCTTTGCATTTTATAATACATATGATATATTATTTTGTCTTGTGGAATATATATTATGTCATGTTTGTGTTGATGCCAAGTGCAGTGTGTGTTTTTCCCTAACTAATTTAGGCAGATTATGTGTATGTGATGGTTGAATTTCTTACCATGGCTCGAATTTCTCCCCTCCATGTAGTGCTATCTCCTTGTGCACTATCTTCCTACGCTCACCTCCACATACATGATTTTCTAGCACAACCTCAAAATGGAAAGTAGATGGAAGGGAGTAGATAGTGGACAAAATTAGCTAAGTTATTGGCAAATTATATATATTTAATTGTTTAAATTTTATCTTTTATTTTTATTTTTTTATTCCAATATACACACACACAGATATATATATATATATATATATATATATATATATATATATATATATATCATGGGACATGACACTGATGGGGAGGAAGAGGCCTTGGCTTTGATATTGGGGATGGGGGAAGTTAACAAACTTGATGGTGTGGACATGAAATTGTTGCTAGATACGTAGATAAATGATAAACTAAAACCACTAAAACATTGCAAGAAAATCAACCATTTCAAAGGGAAACAATTGATTCACTAACTGCTCCTCAATTGAGCAAAAGGTCAAGGAGTAAATTATCAAGCATAACCACTAAGAATTTGGAATAGTAAATAAAGACTTCCAATGCCCAATTTTCTCCAAGGACACCAATTTCTTCTTCCACCACTATACATTATAAATCTTGCATTCGTAGCTATAATAGAAGTATATACTACGATATGGTTTTAGGAATAATCCATAAATCAAACGTTGGGAAATTTTTTGTGAATAAGTTGAAGGAATCATGCCTCCAATAGTTTGAAGACCATCTCCATTTTCCATTCTCAAAGATAATGTTGTGCATGTTAGGTTCCTATAATAATAGGGATCATAATTTTGAATTCACTATGTTAAGTCTTATAATATTGTACATATCTTTGCTTTGTTTGCAACTCTTATCCATATTAAAAAATGAAAAGATGGTATGTCCTAAAATAATTATCAAAGGACCAAAAGAAAGAAAGATCAATAATATATAAAATATGAACCCCACAAAAAGAAATAAAAAATAAATTCTGAAAGTGCTGCACATTCAAATGCTGCTACTCTTAGTTTACTTTTCTATCACAAATAAAATTGTGTGCAACTTGTCCAAAATTCCACAATTCATGATGATCATACAATTTAGTCTTGATTATTCATGCTTTTAAATTTCATGTCATGATAGTTAGTGAATAAAGATCTGACCAAACCCTTTAATCTTGGCAGATCATTATTTAGGTAGAGAGTAAAAATGAGCTCATAAGTTTAATCTGAGCCATTGGAAGATATAAGGTTAGAAATAAGTTAGTTTTCTTATCAAAAGAAAATAAAAGGGTTAGCAAGCTCAAATGCACCCAATAAAGAAAATAAAAAATGTTAGGATAAATAAAGGGTAGGTAGGATACTTTCAAAAGTAATGGAAAGCATCATTTGATTTATCTCTTGTCACTAATATCTTTCTAACATTTCCCTTCATCCTAGAAACTCTTTTCCCCTTTGAAAAACTCGTTACCATTATTAAAAAAATCCTTTTATTTTCTCCTTAACTAACCCCGCCTTGTCATAAAAGCACAAAAAACCCACTTATCCAAAGTTTCAAAGCATGAAATATCCCCCGCTTAATACATTTCCCCACTACATTTCATTTAGCCCCTTCCCGCTTGATATATTTCATAACTCATTTTTAAACCTCCGCCTATATACTACCTGACCCCACCTCATTTGACTGATTTCGCAATACCTATCAACCCTCCGATCATCCTTGATCAGATCCAATGTCCCAAAACCCTTTTCGCACCCCCCGATGTCTGACCTTTAAAATGAAGGGAGAAGTGCGAAATGGGTGGTTTTGTCCACCCCCTCCCCTGCCACGCGGCACCACCAAATCTTATCGCACCCTCTCCTACCCAAACCACCAAACCACTTCGCACCATGCAATAAACTGCCACACCAAGTGATAAACCGCCAAGTTCAAAAATAAATAAAACTTCCACATTGTGTTTATTTCCAAACCCATCCGAAGTTACAGAAAAGGCAGTGAGAACCAGAATTGACGCCGCTGCTATCTAGACCACTTCCACAACTAATTTTCTGGTTTTCCAGGTAATTCTAATACCCGCCTCCATCAGTTAAGCCAGTTAAATAATAAATTGAATCAAAGTAATGGCTTCCCAAAGTGTCCAAACAGTAAACCCTCTGTAGCCACCCCTGTTAAATATCGACCACACTCCTCTTGCAGATAATGATTTCAAAATCATAGACACAGTCACTGACAACAATCTTTTGGAGCTCCATTGCTGGAGCCATGACAAATTTGTTGATAAGGCAGATGATATTCATCTGTGGGATTCTAAGCTGCCCAAATATACCTTTCCACAGACCTACCAATTCCTTGAACTCATCAAATTGTGCCAAATCAGCTATTCGCAAGATAAGAGAGCCATAGTCACCCCTATCAAAGAAATCCTATTTACTATCACTTCTCAATCTATTAATCAAATGCTACAGATTAAACCGCAACCAAAGGGAGTGTCTTTCTCCATTGAAACCCTTGTTGAGCCTTACCTAAAGCTAGAATTTCCCAAAAGGTCTCAAATCTTTCAAACGTTCCTCCCTGAATTAGCTCAAATTCCTAATAAAAACCCACCATACTCTATTGCCATGTTCCTAGAACAAACTAGACAAATTTTAACCATGTTATATTGTATTCTGGGATATTTTACTGATGAGCATGTAGATGAATCCATCCTGGGCTTCCTCTCTATCTTTAGCCCAGAATAGCCTCGAGTTATAACTTTCAACTTTGCCCAATTCCTAACAGACACAATGCATGACCAGCTAGTCAAGCCACGAGAAGAAGGAGTGTTCAAATGCTCCTTAGTTTTGTTCCATATGTTTTTATATTTCCAATAAGAAAGGTTTGTAGTTAGCCTCCAAAAATTGGACACAGAGGGTAATCCCCAATCCGTTGTCTTTTGGAAATCCTTGATTAGAAAGGATTCCACATAATCCAGCTGTAAAGACTTCATTGATTCATTTGTTTATGCAATTTTCAATATGCTAAGTAGTAACATTCAGCCTAGAATCAATGACGAGATAAAGAAGGTGTTATATTTGTCAAATCAAATTAAAATAGGAGACTGGTATTTATACCAGAATCATACAAAGATCAAAGTGTATGGAAGCCAAATAGTTCCATACAAGCTTCCCAGATACCTCCCAATGAGGATATTTGCCTTGGAATGCATCATACAAATCCCAAATTCTAATGAGATCCACTTCCTTTTAGCTAAAAATAAGACCCAGTTCAAGGTTAAAAACCAAATAGGGCCTTTATATGCAACAATAGAAATGCTGGAAAGGAAGCAGACAAATGTTTATAAGGTTTCAAGTTTAGCAGTAGTTTCAAATGGTCTTATGACCCATTGGGTTTCATAAGTAAGTTAAGAGTCATATTCAAATTGACCCCTTTCATTCATGAATCAAAACTTTAAATTGAAGAGTATTCCAACCAGTCAAAGTGGTTGGAAAACACTCTATAGGAAGTGGATAAATAGGCTGATACTAGTTCCACCCCACATAATCCAGACCCATAGGATAGAAATTCAAAAAGGGCTAGAGAAGATGGATCCTACTCAGCAGAAACTACTTCTGATACTAAATTCAAGCTTGTAAGCAGAAAGAAAACCAAGCTTAATCTAGTAATAGAGCAGGAAAAGACAAGTGAAACAGAAGAAGACATTATTTTCAGGGATGAGGCACTCACAACACATATAGAAGAAGCACCTCTACCATCTTCTTCTAGTATACAAATCATTCAAAATCAGAACAATGTAGTAGTTTCATCATCTATAAAACTAGTTGAGAAAGAGAAGGATATCATGGAGAAGGACAAAGAGATTAAAATAAAAAATGAAAAATTACAGGTTGCTAAAAATACTAGAAGAAAACTCCCAATGATCAGAGTAGGTTGCTTTAGCTTTTGACATCAAAACAAGGAAGACACAGATGACCTTGCTACAACCATAGGTAAAAGCTTTAATAACTTTAGAAGAGTTAAGAAAACAACCTTCAAAATTCATCCCAAGGATGTGAATCCAATCGACCAAATTGAATTTCATAAACATGTAGGAGATATATTATATTCAACCATGACACATAAATCTATAAGTTTCCAGAAATTGAAAAATTCTCTTGAAAGTATACAGTCACTGTTAAAGCTGGAAAGGGCCTCATGTTGTAGGGAAAAGTATCTGATTCGGATGACCCTATCCCACTCTAAGGGTGATAGTACCTCAGCAACAACTGTAAACAAAACTACTTTAGGTTTATTTCTTTATGAAAGCAAGAGAGAATGAAGAAATGCACTAACCGTTGCCTTGCGCTTAATATTTGCTCCAATCTCTTCTCTTTGCTACTTGCTCCTACTTCTTTGCTCTTTTGCTGGCCCAGCTATAATGAGATCCTGCAAAATAACAAAGAAGGAAACTACAAGAAACATGCATTCATAACTGAATCAAGGATTAGCATAAATCAAATATATAATCATCACAATACATCATTGAAACAAATGCATATAGAAGAACCTCAATAGCTTTTATTAATGGAAGAAGTAAAGTTCTGAGAAGGTTACAACCATTGAAGGCCCCAATCCAGCAACACCTCCCAGTAGAAAGAATTTCTCCTCTTCACCTCCTTCAAGCAATCACCCAATAGTTCTATAGTGAAACCAACAGCATATCATTACTTTGCCCAAAATTCCAGCCTCCTGAGCTCATAGGAGAGAGCTCAATATATAGATGAATTGAGAAAGGATGAGTCAGCTTGCAACTGATGTGTAGCTGCCTTGTGTCCTCTCTCTCTTCAGTTGATCTTCAGTTCTTGAGTCCACTTGGAGAAACTTGCTTCCACTTGGAGAAACAGAGCCTCTGACTCATCACAAGGTGAAATCCCTGATCCAAGTGTCATTTTTGGAAGATTCCAGAGCAATGACTCAGTGTGCCACTTGTCCCATCTCGCTCAGCGCAGGTGGCCTTTGTTCTACCTGCTTTGCAACGCAGGTACACCATGGAGGAGTTGAGTTTCAACGCAGAAGCCTAGTGGAGCACCTGCTTTGATTTCAGGATTGCTTGTTTTTTAGTGTTTTCAGGTGGAGAACTGATCTGAGAGCTGTTGGTTTGCTGACCTTGTTCCTCTAGGGGTAGGAACATCATGTTTAGGGACTTTGGATCCCTTGGATTATTGACAATTCATGCCTGATGCTGCAAGGCACAAAATTGTCTATAACACCTCATCGCAAGCAAAAGACAACAGGATTAAGTCAATGGAAGATTTGGTAATTGAAATTGGCTATAATCCAACTAACATCAAGGCAGCAAAAAAGCTCATAAAAAAGAAAAATGAATACATAGTTGCACTGAAGAAACAGTTAAAGCTACCAATCACTGAGCATCCACAAACAAAGGAGGTTTTGGAGACACTTAATCAAAAGGATGAGATGATGAACTTAATCTTCTAGTTGACAACTCAAATAAGGGAAATGGAGACAGAAATGGATAAATATGTACAAGAAAAACAAGCTAGCATGGGATCAGTTCCCATTACTGTTATTCCCACAGTGTCTACATCAACACCTATATCAGCATTGGCTCTAGCAACTACATCAACAGTAGCCTCAACAATACCAATAGCCCATCCCACTGATGAGGCTAGCAAATTGATTAAAGAAATGGAATATATGTCCATTCAAATAACACAGATTAATAAGATCAAGGAACAAGTAAATACCTTAGAAGATGAAAAGAAATTAGTTGAAGTAATGCATCAAGCTGAGAAACAAAAAGCCAATAGATTGAATGACAGGATCCACCAGCTAGAAAAAGAGTTGTCAGGAAAAGATCCCTTGGCCCAAGCAAAGAAAAATTTGTGGGCAAATATCATTAACTCAATTATTCATATTTGGCCTTCTATACAAGTAATATTTGAGAAGAATGATTTAGTGAAGGACGTTGGTGATGCAATTCAAAAGGTAAAAGCAGATCTTGGAAAGAAACTAGTGGAAGCCCATAAAATAATCAAATTCCTAAATTCTAAAAACAAATATGAATTAGAATATCTTAGGATAACTGACAGAACAGAGACTATTCCCAAAGTGAATAAAGTTATTTCCAAAAGAAATCTGATGATACAACTTGAGGAGAAATTTCAAAACATGAAACTTATAGTAAACAAGTTTTTTGACAAGTTTGATGTATTGAGACAAAAGGGTCTACCTAATCCTTTAGTAATAAATGATAAACTAATGAGACATGAAGACTATGAGAACAATATGAGGGAAGTAGCTAAAGATACATCCAACAGTTCATCCATGAAAGGTGTACCCACAGGTAAATTTATCCTCCAAACTTTAGAAAACTTCTTTTATCTCCAGCATGAGGTAAATCACCTTTTTATGAATAAGCCTACATTTTCCAAATATATAGAAGCAGATGAGATTTATTGGAGGATGATGAAAATAAAACACCCAGATGAAGAAACATGGGGAAAATGGTGTTACATGCTATAAAGGGTGAAAGAATAAAATCAGATGAAAGACAAGGAGGTGAAAGGAACAGATAGCATGAGAGAAAAGCAAGTGAAAGAAAATCAGATGAAAGACAAGCAAGTGAAAGGAGTAGACAGCGTGAGAGAAAAGCAGCTGAAAGAAAATCAGGTGAAAGATAAGTAGATGAAAGAAGCGGTTAGGTAATAGCAATCAAATAAAAAGGGACAGATCTCAGTCAGTTAAACAGGTGTCACTATCGTTTTGCATAAAGATATTTATTTTCCTTGTATAAATCCTAGTCAGTTGACAAGATATTTTTGTAAAGTTTTTTATAGATACTTCATCCTTTGAAGTATCTAGTGTGGATTTCTGAATACATCTATAGCTGACTGATCTATTACCTAAGGGTTATTGTACCAAATTCCAGTTGACAGACAGAACAACTTATAAGGAGACTTCTTTACAACATTCATGTGTTGAGCTATCTTAGTGAAGTATAAATTTCAATTGTTCATGTTTTCTTTCTAAGTATTCCATAAACTTTCATGTGTTCTAAAATTGGATGTTATAAGACAAGTTTTACTGTAGAATTTTCTTAAACATTACACTCTTCTTTTAACTGTTATACATTTCTATGTTTTCTTCTGATATCTAGTTTAGAGAATTCTTAATTTCTCGCTGATACCGATTAAAAGAGTAATTTCACCGTCCAGCCTTGAGATCTCATATTGCTCACGTATCTTGCCCTGAAACACTTTCTCTATAGTTTGTTGTTGTTCTATTTTCAATTCATATTGACTCCATAGCCCAATGAAAAATGGAAAGAACCTATTTAGCTAGATCACTGATTCCACCAACCAACCAAAACCAATCCAATTAAGGACATAACTAGCCTAAAATCCATAAAGTAAACAAAGTTAAATCATACAGAGAGAGCCCTCTCTGAGTTTAGGAAGGCTAGATCCTAAGCTCCAAAGTAGGCTTGTAGTTACCTCTGATATTTCTTTTTAACACATTTAACAACCCTTGGAAATTTCGGAGTGATAGCAACACCTGTAGAAAGAAATAATTCACAACATGTAGACTAAATTTGGTGTTGGTTGTCATGTAAAAAAGTTTAAACTACAAATGTCTCATAGCTACAAGAGATTTAGCTCCAATAAAACAAAGTGGATAAAAAAAACCCACTCGAGCAAAGGCTCAAAAGAAGGCCAATCGATGTAAGATTAAAAGTATGGAAATAACTTGTAAGAACATATGAGAAGTTGGATGAACAGAGGAATTACACTGAATAGAGTACCCATGTATTTAAATGTTCTCATAAGATTATATCAAATTTCTTAAATGGTTTTTTTTTCTCTGTGAAAAGTTAAATTCAATTAGTATATGTTTCAGGACAAGGCCTCCAAGTCTAGGTTTGCAAAACAAAGTGCCACACATCAAACTGACCAAAAAGGTATATATACCTTGATTTGTAGTTTTGTAAGTATATTTAAAATGATATTTTTTTTCCTAGAAAAAATAAATGATTGCATATTAACTGGTTTAACTTGTCCATCTTCCATGTTTTTCCATGAGGAGAAATAAGGTCCTCATCCAACACACTTTTGAAAATGGCATGTTACAAAAAAAATTGGACCGACTTTGTTATGTGGATGGAGAACAGGGTATCAATAGTTTACTTTCAATAAGTTAATTTGATATCATTGTGTTGATATCTCAACTTGAATCGGATATCATTGTGTTGATATCTCAACTTGAATTTCTTGCAACATAGAGTAGTGGTAACATACCCCTGTTTTCCATATTTAGCCAAAGAAAATTGTTGTACATTCTAATTTTAAAATTGGTTGGAAGATGGTTGGAACATGATAGGATAAATGACATCATCCTAGGGTAATATATCGGTGGAATGTTTCCCACAATATCGATGGAATGTTTTCCACCATACCATGCATTAAATAACTAGGGTTGTTGAATTATTTACCCTTGCAGCTCTTTGTTCTTCTTCACTGGGGATTTCATCTAGGTACTGATGTAGACCATGGATTTATGCATGCCTTCCAATTTACTGGCTAGTTGTCTCATATCCTTCCTTATCTCTTGCCTCTTGTCACTATAACACCCTCTAGGAGGACGATAGCTAGCCATGGCATGATTGTATATAGGAATTTCCAAAATTCAAGACTCCAAGTATTTGTATAATTAAAACTACCTCCAAAAAGGAAAAAGAAAACAACAAGAGTATTGGTGAGATAAGGCCTTTTTGAGTGTTTGACAAGATCAATCAACTTAATAATATTTTTAATATCCAAAAAGAAACAAAAAAATTAAAATTGCAAACCTATCCATATTTTCAATAGCGAAAATATTTTCATTACCATCCATAGGCGACCTATAATTTTTCCTGTCTCCCCAGATATATGTTTAATTTTATGGACCAAACTAAACAACCATATAATAATTTATTCCATTTTTCAACAATTAATTAAGCATATTCATCATTATCAATTAACCATTAGTGTACTATCATTGTTAATTTTCTTAGGGATACAAGTCCTTGTTGTAGATAACTACATTTTAAAACATTTTCACATTGCATTCCCCCCAAATCATCATAAGAAATTATGTACAGTGAACATTAGTAATATCAATGTGATGTAATATTTCATAGGTCTGTCACGATATTTCTATCATAGATTTTCTAGGATATCTTTGTCATAGGGCTCAACATATCTCTTTCATATCTCTATAATAATATTTTCTTATATAAGAAGGCCCGAAGAGGCCACTATCATACCCAAGAACTGAAGCCCATTAGGAAATTGTTACACCACAAGACTGATGCACATTAGGGAATTGTTATACCACAATACTCAAGCCCATTGGGGCATTGTTTCACCACAAGATTTAGGTACAATTTCAGAAAACCATATGATAGAATGATCGTTATATCACTACCAATTAATTATAGGTCTTGATGTGCATTTATTTGAGGCACAAAAACCCTGCCTTATACCTAATGAAATCCATGCAAATTAGAGTATTCTTGAACAACAAAAATATATATGTGAACAATTAAAAATATCTAATTGTATTAATGTTACTTATGAGTAAAAAAATACTCTCCAAGATGAATCATTCAATTTGACCTTAAAATGAAGGTTGGACGTGCTTTTTTGTGAAGTAGGTCAAATATTCCTTCCATAAAATGCACAAAAAGGCTTCATTTCATGGCCAACATAGTTGATTCAAAGTGTATTCTATTTAATTAGTAATTTTACACATTAATTTTCTTCCTGTAAGTTTCTATTATTTAAAAATTGTTGACAATTTTAGGAGGACACAATGAACTACGATAACTGATGCACTTTCATCTACATTAACTTCAACCTTCAGATCACAAAATTAGAAAATTCTAATTATAGTAATGTTACTTATGAGTAAAAATGAATCATTCAATTTTAACTTGAAATGAAGCTTGGGTGTACATTTTTGTGACGAAGGAAAAAATTCCTTGTTTCAAAAAATTGCACACACATTTCATTTCATGGTTAATTTTATTGATTCTAATGGTACACTATTTAATTATTAATTTTACACACTAATTTTCTTGTAGTAAGTTTCTAATGTTCACAAATTATTGACACTTTTGGGGGGACACAATGATTACGATTGCTTCAGCACTTTGATTTACATTAACTTCGACCTTTAGATCACTAAATTAGATAACATTACTTGAATTAATGTTATTTATGAGTAACTAAATACTCCCCAAGTTGAATCATTCAATTTGGACTTGAAATGAAGGTTGGGCATGCATTTTTGTGAAGCACGCCAAAATTTCCTTGCTTCACTAAAAAGCACACTATTTAATTATTAATTATTAATAATTTCCTTGTATACTATTTAATTATTAATTATACACACTAATTTTCTTCGAGGAAGTTTATGTTGTTCAAAAAATGTTGACACTTTTGGGATAATAGCGTGAAATGTGATTGTTGTAGGACTTTCATTTACATTAACTTAAACCTTTATATCACTAAATTAGAAAAAAATTGTTGTATTAATGTTACTTATGAGTAAAAAATACTCTTCAAGTTGAATCATTCAATTTGGCCTTGAACTGATGTTTAGGTGTGCATTTATTTGAAGCAGACCAAAATTACATTGCTTCACTAAAATTCATAAAAAAGCTCGAATATGATTGATTCAAATTGAATACTATAAAATTACTAATTTTACACAATATTTTTTTTTCTAGTAACTTTCCTATGTTCACAAACTGTTGTCACTTTTAGGGCAACACCGTGAACTACAATTGTTGTAGCACTTTCACTTAACTAATTGAAACCTTCAAATCAGTAAATTAGAAAGCTTTAGTTGTATTCATGTTACCTACGAGTAAAAAATTACTCTCTAGGTTGAATCATTCAATTTGGCTTTGAAATGAATGCCAGGCATGCATTTTTTTGAACCAGGCCAAAATTGCTTTGCTTAACTAAAATGCATGCCCATACTTCATTTATATACCAATTTCATTAATTAAAATTGTATACTATTTTAGCTACTAAATTTATTGTACACTAATTTGCTTCCAGTATGTTTCTATGGTTCACAAATTGTTGACAGGTTTGGGGGGACACTGTGAATTATGATTATTTCAATGCTTTCATTTACATTAAATTCAAACTTTAGAGCACTATATTAGAAAACATTATTTGTATTCATTCTATTTATGAGTAAAAAAATACTCTCCAAGTTGAATCATTCAATTTTTCATTGAAATGAAGGTTGGGCATACATTTTTGTGAAATAGGGAAAAATTGCCTAACTTCATTTAAATGCAAATGCATGCTTCATTTCTTGGCCAATCTCTATTATCTGAATTGTATACTATTTAATTACTATTTTTACAGAATAATTTTCTTCCAATAAGTTTTTTTTGTTCACAAATGATCAACACTTGTTGGGTGACGCAATCACCTGTGATTTTTGAAACACTATCATTTATATTAACTTTGATCTTCATATCAATAAATTAGAAGACTTTAATTGTATCAATGTTACCTATGAGTAAAAAAATACTCTCCAATTTGAATCATTCAATTTGGCCTTGAAATGAAGGTCACATGCTTGTTTTTGTGAAGTAGGCCAAAATTTCCTTGCTTCACTAAAATACATGCCTAGGCTTCATTGCTTTTCCAGTCTCATTGATTCAAATTGTATACAATTTATTTAATAATTTCATGCTAATCTTCTTCTAGTACATTTATGTTATCCACAAACTATTGACACTTTTTGGGGGACACGGTGAACTACAATTGCTCCAACATTTCATTTCCATAACTTCGACTTTCATATCACTAAATTAGAAAAAAATAGTTCTATTAATGTTAGTTATGAGTAAAAGAATACTCTCCAAGTTCAATATACAATTTGGTATTGAAATAGAGGTTGGGTGTGCAATTTTGTGAAGTACGACAATATTTCCATGCTTAAAAATGCATCCCATGCTTCATTTCTTCGCCAATTTGATTGATTCAAAATGTATACTATTTAATTACTAATTTTAGACACTAATTTTATTCTAGTGAGTTTCTATTGTTCATAGAATGTTGACACTTTTGGGTTGACATTGTGAACTGCAATTGTTATAACACTTTCATTTACATTAACTTTGACCTAATGATCACTAAATTAGAAAAATTCATTTGTAGTAATGTTACTTATGAGTAACGAAATACACTCCAAGTTGGATTATTCAATTTGGATTTGAAATAAAGGTAAGGTGTGCATATTTATCAAATGTGCCAAAATTGCCTTTCTTCACTAAAATGCACACCTCGGTTTCATTTCTTGTCCAATCTCATTGATTCAAATTTTATACTATTTAATTAGTAATTTTACAGACTAATTTCCTTCTAGTAAGTTTCTACTTTTCACAAACAATTGATACTATTGTGGCGACACCATGAACTAAAATTGTTCTAGAATTTTTATTTACATTAACTTCAAACTTTAGATTACTAAATTTGAAAGCATTAAATGTATTAATGTTTCTTATGAGTAAGAAAGTACTTTCCAAGATGAACCATTCAATTTTACCTTCAAATGAATGTTGGGCATGCATTTTTGTGAAGCAGGCCAATATTGCCTTACTTCACTAAAATGCATGCTTATGATTTATTTCTTGTTCAATCTCATTGATTAAAATTGTATAATAGTTAATTACTAATTTCACACACTAATTTTCTTCCAATATGCTTTTTATATTCACAAACTATTGACACTTTTGTGATGACACCGTGAATTGGAATTGTTGCAACACTTCCAATTTACATTAACTTTGACCTTCAGATAAATAAATTAGAAGAGTTTAATTGTATTAAAGCTACTTATGAGTAAAAAATACTCTGCAGGTTGAAAAATTCAATTTGGCCTTGAAAATAAGGTTGGACGTGCATTTTTTTGACGCAGGCCAAAATTGCCTTGCTTCACTAAAATGCACGTCGAAATTTCATTTCTTGGCCAACCTAATTAATTAAAATTGCATATTGTTTAATTATTAATTTTACACACTTATTTTGTTCGAGTAAGTATCTTTTGTTCACAGACTATTGAAACCTTTGGGGTGATGCCATGAACTGTGATTGTTAAAACAATTTCATTTACATTAACTTTGACATTCAGGTTGCTAAATTTGAAAACATTAGTTGTATTAATGTTACCTATGAGGAAAATAATATTGTATGAGTTGAATTATTCAATTTTTCCTTGAAATGAAGACTGGAAATGCATTTTTGTGAAGCAGGCCAAAATGGCTTTGCTTCACTAAAATACATGCCCAAACTTCATTTCTTGGCCAATCTCATTGATTCAAATTGTATACTATTTAGTTACTATTTTAACACATTGATTGTCTTCTAGTAAGTCCTTGTTGTTCACAAATTATTGACAGTTTTGGGGCGACATTGTGAAATGTGATTACTATAGCACTTTAATTTACATTAACTTCAAATTTTAGATCACTAAAATAAAAAACTTTAATTGTATGAATGTTACTTAGGATTAAAAAAATACTCTCCAAGTTGAGGCATTCAATTTGGACTTGAAATGAAGGTTAGGCATGCATTTTTATGATGCAAGACAAAATGCAAAATTAGGCTTCATTTCTTCACCAATCTGATTGATTCAATTTGTAGATTGCTTATTTGGTTCTTTTACAGACTTTTACATTGGTATATCTCTACTTTGATCTTAATTATTTATACTTCAGATTTCATACAAGATTCTAAGCTTTTCTTTGACTTGCCTTATGTGAAAGTTGTGTATCGTGAAAACATAGTTATGTAGGATATTTGTTAGAAAATGCAAGGTTTTATCATAAGATTAGGTCTTCTCCAATCATGTCCCATTTCAAATTTCAATAACAGGAGTGTAATTTCTTTGGTCCGGGAGTGCACATTTGTTCCGACTTGATCATTAGCATATATGATGAATTTCTACATTGGAAAACTTGGATTTTAGTGTGCAGGATTTATTTTAGGATCATGAGTATGATATATTGTAGAAAATGTTTGTATATTTAGGATGGACTGATCATTTTTGCACTAACAATTAATTACAGGTCTTGGTGTGCATTTATTTGAGGCACACAATCCCTGGATTTTACCTTATAAGATCAATCCAATTTGGAGTATTCATGCAAAACAAGAATTTAATGAGGATGAGTTATTGCCCACCCAAATTTAATGAGGATGTACTTCATGTTATGTGACAAGGCATGTTCCCCACAAATTTCAAAGGTCTCTTAGGTCATGTATAAATAGGAAGAGACTTACAATTTATAAATCATAACACAAAGGTGACAAGAGGAAGGAGTTCACTATATTTTACTTTTTGATTTTTCTTCTTTCGAATTCTACAACTCTTGAGGAAGAGTAGCATTGTTGTGGAATTGATGATCATGATGATGAAATTTGCTGGTTTATGAGGTACTATGTATTTTTCTAATATTGGTTTTAAGTTTTCATCTTTTCATATTTGTTTAACAATGAAATTTTATGTATTTTCTTGAGGTATTATCATCACATGTTAGCACCCAAGTGGATATTAAATGTTGAATCCTAGTAGAAAGACCCTAGTTCATAGTGAATATCATAAGTTCCTTCATTCTCTTAAACCTAAAAAATCTTTAATCCTTAAGCATTTATTGAACACCTCCATCATTAAAATTAAATACATGAGCATCATCTTTTGATATACTCCATTTTAGATTAGATTAGAATAAAGTTTAGTTTTGTTTTGAATTTTTGTTGGATAATTTCCTTAATATAGATTAATTTTAACTCATAGGTTTTCCTTCTCAATGATTAACTTCGGATAGTTTTTTGTACTTCCAGTACGTAACAACATCATAGGATTAGATGTAGGATAGATTTCAACTGACAAATACAATGTTGATGTCTAACAGTCTACGAGGCCTCGGTCAATAATAGGTGTAACTACCAGTTGTTTTTAAGACATATAACATGCATGTTGCTATGTTTAACTCATATTTTTTCATTTTCAATGCCTAAGTTATGATAGTTTCATCTACTTCTAGTACCTCAAAATGACATAGGATAATTCGATGTCATGATTTTAGTAGAACTAATGGTTTGTCCAATGGCGCCCCAGGTTTCCAGTGAAGGTGAATTTTATTTTGCTTCCTCACTCCATTTAGGCACATGTGGAAAATTGAAAATGAGGGCATAAAAACAAAACCAAGCAAGGGAATTGAGTTCCATTAGATTTTGCAGTCATGTTTGGTAAAGGAAGAACTGTCCATGATGTCTAGAGTTGTGTTTGACACACTTCTCATGATCTGAGAATATAATGAAGAAATTGCATTACCTGCTAATGAGTGAAACCCTAGTTTCGAAAACCATCGATGTAGACTACAATCAGTCCATGAAGTCACTTGAGAGGGGTCTCCCTAGTGATAATATGACGTCACCATTCTAGTGTAACTAACACTTTGTTCAACCAGCCGTCAACTTTCCAATTATGGCGAGTATCAACTTGCTTTGCAATGTCATTGAGGGAAAGATGAAAAGTTTCAACCAAGGCGAGAAAAACCAAATGAAGCAATGGAATTGAGTTCTATCAGATCTTGCAAGCATGTTTGCTCAAGGGCGAGATAGCTACAGTGTTTGGACCGTCAGTTAACACAATTATGAAGACAAAAATGAATTATGGAATCATGTCAATTGAATTATGGCATATTGTATAATTCAACTTGATTATAGAATTACATACAAAGTTAGCATTGACACACAAATTTTTTTTATATATTGATAGGAGAGGGTTGGAAGTTAAGCTTATGTAATAGAATTTATAATTGATAGTTAAATTGTATAAAAAAAAATTTATGATCTTTACTAAAGTTTGTTAAATTTTTTGCATGTTTTACATCATTGGAATGACATCTTAGTTGTAACTTAATTGAAATTTTACTTTGGTATATAAGTGTACTTTGATATGAGGTAAGATGATTATGATTACGTTTCATATGTTTTAATATTATAAACATAATAAAAATATTAAATATTGCATGAAATAAATAATAACTTTTCATTTTGAATGTTTTTCTTTTGCAGAACATGGGTCTTCCAGAAGATCCAATTCATCCTAAGATCGATCCAGATTATGTTGGGTGTGCTTTAGACATTCGAGAAGATGATGATGAGGTAGATGGAGAGGGCATCGAGGCACACGATGATGATGATGACATTGATGTCTATGGTGATGTTGATAATCATGATAGAAATAATGACAAGGATGAAAAATTTGCTAGTAGTAGTCAATCACATTGATCATATAGACTCCATCATGAATAATTATTGATAAATCGTTATGATGCCCTTTTTCATGTTTATTATAATATATATCATTTTCACACATAGTACCATATTGATTTATATCATTTTGACATGTATTATCTTTACTCATATCATTTGGACATGTATCATTCGGGCCTCCATTATGTGTAGTTTGACAAATACCAACAATTTTGCTTATTAATAACATAAAAATAACAATTATAGTTTAAAAACAAATATCTTGTTACTTTATTCCAATGTCGTGGTGTGGTCTGTAACTATATATACCTAAACGATCTCTACATTGGAAGTCTTTATGATGTGAATTTGGGTCTGCATTATGGGTAGATGGTCATGACTAGAAGTTTTATTTATTCATAATATAAAAATATTGCTTATAGTTTATATATATCTCTCTCTCTATATATATGGTTATTTTATATATAATCGATGTTATATATTTTCCCCATGATAGGTGTTCACATTGCTCTAGTAGAGATGACTAGACAACCATTACACGTCATCATGAATGTCGATTGAAGAGGGTTGAGACATGAAAAGAAGGTGAACATTGCAATGGAAAACAAATAATCATTGCAACGAAAGGTGAATGTTCAGTGTATATAGTGACATCAAAAGCGATATTCACACACTATTGCATTGAAGGTGATATTGGTGTGATTGCCAAAAGGTCATTCTCCCTCAACAGTTGTATGATTTCCTAGATCGGCATCAATGTAGTTACACATTCTCTTGGTTCATGAGTTGAGGTTATTTATGGTTCAATTATCTCTTGTCACACAAAATGCCTATGGAGTCCTAGATAAGTCTCTCTTTTCTCCATGTTAATATAATACAAGAAGACAATCTAGGCATAGGGGATTTGATAAATCCTCATCGACAGTTGTTTAGAAGTTGTGCTGGCTAGAGGTGCTCGGGAGCATGTTTCAAAGGATTCACAATGGTATCCACCATGCCTCCAATTAGGGTCAAACTCAAATTATCAGACATCAACCCCTGTTGTATAATTCAATGTTGTCTTGATTAGTGGAATTGATGAATTGTAGTGTTTTTCACTCTTACTCATTTGATGCATCTAAAGGAAGTTTCATAAAGACAATGGGAATATGGTTGGATTCCTCTATGAATACATGGTGTAGTTAGTGCCACAAGGAGTTTGCTCTATTTTTTTACTCTAAGCAGAAGTCATGAACTATGAGGGTCTTTTATCTGGATCGTTGCATGTGCAGGAAAATAAGGATATTTAATTGCATCTATGCAGCAAAAGAAAGGAGTTAACAAATATTTTGGTACTCCACTCCACACAGTGGTTTTAAGAATTAATTATGGGATATCGTGCATTGCTTCAGTACTTGAAACAATAAGGATAGAGGTTGGTTGCTCCTGGTTGGAATGTTCTGGTTAATGGTTCGTGGTGGGTGCTACATTACGCCAAATCCTTTGGTTGTGGTTGGTAGTGCCAATCATTTAGTTCTCTTGAATGATAAATTTTCACACTAGATATGTTTTTTTTGCATCGAGATCTATGTATATTGGTAAGGAGAAAACTATAGAGGCCTTGAACATCAGCCCAACATTGTGTACTTCCTATTAGGGTAGCATTTTTTTGTTAGAAGATAGCATATAGAAGTGTTGTAATTTCAAGACATTAAACCTGTGTTACTAGGTTGGTTTCCCGACCGACACGTGAATAAAAAGGCATGTTACTTGTTGTGTTACTCTATTCTAGTAATTCAATGATGAATTTCAAACAAAAAAATGGAAGTTATAGATTTTATTTTGATCGATATTTAATAATTATAATGATGTCGTTAGTTTGTATGTATTTCGACTTCCAAAAAAATTATTATAAATAGTAAGCTATAAAATATTTCAAATGAAATATGACTTACTCTATAATCGTATAAGTTATTTAAGAGGCATGATATACTTAATTAATTTAATTGAAATAAATAATATTAAATTAATAAATGAAAGCTATAAAGGGAGCAAGATGAGTTGTTAAAATAATGGAAGTGAAATTTTCCATTAAATTGGAAGCCATAGTTGGAGGTATTGCTCGCTCTAAATAGGAATTTGAATTGAATACTTAATAAGAAGCAAAATTGGAGGCTAGTTAAGAGGAAAATGCCAGCACTAAAAGAAGGAAAACTCGAGTGCTAAACAAGAAGAAAATCTTGCAACTAAAATGAAGCAAACCATGAAGCTAACAAGGAAGAAATTCTACTAGGAAAAAAGGAAGCAACAATGGAATTGAAACTAGAAGCACACCAGAAGCAATACTGGAAGAAAAACTTGATGTTACTTAAGAAGAAAAAAAGAAGCAATTTAGGTAGCAAACAAAGAAGTAATAACGTGAGCAATACTAGCAGCGAAACTTGGTGTTACCTGAGAAGCAAAAACAAAATAAATTCAAGTAGCAAACTAAGAAGTAATAATGGAAGCAATATTAGAATCAAAACTTGGTGTTCCCTAAGAAGAAAACAATGAATCCATTCAGATAGCAAACCAGGAAGTAATAATGGAAGCAATATTAGAATCAACAAAAGGAACTATAATGGAAGCCATATTAGAAGCTAAAGAAGATGCCATAATGGAAGAAAAGCTATATGCAACAAGTGACACCATATTGGAAGAAAATCTTGAAGCAAGGAACAACATTATAATGGAAGCATAAATTGGCATAAATTAGGAACTCAAAAGAGAAGCTATTTTCTATTCCATATCTAAAGAAAAATTGGGAGCAAAACTAGAAATACAAATGGACACAACAATGGAATAAACAATTTTCAACGCTAAACTCCACTTTCCGGTGCTATTACGAGCGAAGCGAAAATATATTGTAGAGTAACTTATTGCATCGCTAATTAACCATATTTCGTAGGCTCATATATATTCATTTTAATTTGTAGGCTCATATATATTCATTTTGACTGCTATTTCGAGTGCTAATGACCTGTTTTGTTGTAGTGTAGAGATTTATTAATAACATTTTAACTCTTTCCAAAGTCTTCTTTCATTATGAAAGTCATGTGAATGAGTTATTATTTAGACAATATTTATTTCTTTTTTAACTTAGTAAAATCCATTGTTTTAACCTTTAATTTTAGTTAATATTTTTTTATTATTATAATTCTTAGTAATTTATCAATAGTATATCTTAATTTTTGACAATTTTCACAATTGTGTAGGTTGAATCATACTGTTCTCCACAATCTCACAATGGTTTTATGAAAACACTTTTGATCGATAATACAAAGACTAGAATTATTGTCTATAACTGGTTTTTCTAATATTGGTTTTAAGTTTTCATCCTTTCATATTTTTCTAGCAATGAAATTTTATGTATTTTCTTGAGGTATTATCATCGCATGTTAGCACTCAAGTGGATATTAAATGTTGAATCCTAGTAGAAACACCCTAGTTCATAGTGAATATCATAAGTTCCTTCCTTCTCTTAAACCCACAAAATCTTTAATCCTTAAGCATTTATTGAACACCTCCATCATTAAAATTAAAGACATGAGCATCATCTTTGGATATACTCCATTTTAGACTAGATTAGAATAAAGTTTAGTTTTGTTTTGAATTTTTGTTGGATAATTTCCTTAATATAGATTAATTTTAACTCATAGGTTTTCCTTCTCATTGATTAACTTAGGATAGTTTTTTGTACATCCAGTACCTAACAACATCATAGGATTAGATGTAGGATAGATTTCAACTGACACATACAATGTTGATGTCTAACAGTCTACGAGGCCTCGGTCAATAATAGGTGTAACTACCAGTTGTTTTTAAGACATATAATATGCATGTTGCTATGTATAACTCATATTTTTTCATTTTCAATGCCTAAGTTATGATAGTTTCATCTACTTCCAGTACTTGAAAATGACATAGGATAATTCAATGTCACGATTCTAGTAGAACTAATGGTTTGTCCAATGGGGCCCTAGGTTTCCAGTGAAGGTGAATTTTATTTCGCTTCCCGACTCCATTTAGGCACATGTGGCAAATTGAAAATGAGGGCATAAAAACCAGACCAAGCAATGGAATTTAGCTCCATTAGATTTTGTAGTCATGTTTGGTAAAGGAAGAACTATCCATTATGTCTAGAGTTGTGTTTGACACACTTCTCATGATCTAAGAATATAATGAAGAAATTGCATTACATGCTAATGAGTGAAACCCTAGTTTCGAAAACCATTGATGTAGACTACAATCAGTCCATGAAGTCACTTGAGAGGGGTCTCCCTAGTGATAATCTGATGTCACAATTGTAGCATAACTAACACTTTGTCCAACCAGCCATCAACTTTCCAATTATGGCGAGTCTCAACTTGCTTTGCAATGTCATTGAGGGAAAGATGAAAAGTTTCAACCAAGGCGAGAAAAACCAAATGAAGCAATGGAATTGAATTCTATCAGATCTTGCAAGCATGTTTGCTCAAGGGCAAGCTACCTACAATGTTTGGACCCTCAGTTAAGACAATTATGAAGACAAAAGTGAATTATGGAATCATGTCAATTGAATTATGGCATATTGTATAATTCAACTTGATTATAGAATTACATACAAAGTTAGCATTGACACACAATTTTTTTTATATATTGATAGGAGAGGGTTGGAAATTAAGCTTATGTAATAGAATTTATAATTGATAGTTAAATTGTATAACAATTTTTTTTATGATCTTTACTAAAGTTTGTTACATTTTTGCATGTTTAACATCATTGGAATGACATCTTAGTTGTAACATAATTGAAATTTATTTTGGTATATAAGTGTACTTTGATATGAGGTAAGATGATTATGATTACATTTCATATGTTTTAATATTATAAAAGTAATAAAAATATTAAATATTGCATGAAATAAATAATAACTTTTCATTTTGAATGTTTTTCTTTTGTAGAACATGGGTCTTCCAGAAGATCTAATTCATCCTAAGATCGATCTAGATTATGTTGGGTGTGGTTTATAGATTCGAGAAGATGACGATGAGGTAGATGGAGAGGGCATCGAGGCACACGATGATGATGATGACATTGATGTCTATGATGATGTTGATAATCATGATAGAAATAATGAAAAGGATGAAAAATTTGCTGGTAGTAGCGAATCACATTGATCATATAGACTCCATCATGAATAATTATTGATAAATCGTTATGATGCCCTTTTTCATGTTTATTATAATATATATCATTTTCACACGTAGTACCATATTGATTTATATCATATTGACATGTATTATCTTTACTCATATCATTTGGACATGTATTATCTAGGCCTCCATTAAGTGTAGTTCGACAAAGACCAACAATTTTGTTTATTAATAACATAAAAATAATGATTATAGTTTAAAAACAAATATCTTGTTATTTTATTCCAATGTCGTGGTGTGGTCTGTAACTATATATACCTAAAAGATCTCTACATTGGAAGTCCTTATGATGTGAATTTGGGTCTGCATTATGTGTAGATGGTCATGACTAGAAATTTTATTTGTTCATAATATAAAAATATTGGTTATAGTTTATATATATATATGGTTATTTTATATATAATGGATGTTATAGATTTTCCCCATGATATGTGTTCACATTGCTCTAGCCAAGATGACTAGACAACCATTACACGTCATCATGAATGTCGATTGAAGAGGGTTGTGACATGAAAAGCAGGCGAACATTACAATGGAAAACAAACAATCATTGTAATGAAAGGTGAATGTTGAGTGTATACAGTGACATCAAAAGCGATATTCACAAACTGTTGCATTAAAGGTGATATTGGTGTGATTGCCAAAAGGTCATTCTCCCTCAACAGTTGTATGATTTCCTAGATCAGCATCAATGTAGTTACACATTCTCTTGGTTCACGGGTTGGGGTTATTTATGGTTCAATTATCTCTTGTCTCACAAAACTCCTATGGAGTCCTAGATAAGTCTCTCTTTTCTCCATGTTAATATAATACAACAAGACAATCTAAGCATAGGGGATTTGGTAAATCCTCATCGACAGTTGTTTAGAAGTTGTGCTGGCTAGAGGTGCTCAGAGCATGTTTAAGAGGATTCACAATGGTATCCACCATGCCTCCAATTAGGGTCAAACTCAAATTACCAGAAATCAACCCCTGTTGTGTAATTCAATGTTGTCTCGATTAGTGGAATTGATGAATTGTAGTGTTTTTCACTCTTACTCATTTGATGCATCTAGAGGAAGTTTCATAAAGACAATGGGAATATGGTTGGATTCGTCTACGAATACATGGTGTAGTTAGTGCCACAAGGAGGCTGCTCTATTTTTTTACTCTAAGCAGAAGTCATGAACTATGAGGGTCTTTTATCTGGATCGTTGCATGTGCAGGAAAATAAGGACATTTAATTGCATCTATGCAATGGAAGAATGGAGTTAACAAATATTTTGGCACTCCACTCCACATAGTGGTTTTAAGAATTAATTATGGGATATCGTGCATTGCTTCAGTACTTGAAACAATAAGGATAGAGGTTGGTTGCTCCTGGTTGGAATGTTCTGGTTAATGGTTCATGGTGGGTGCTACATTACGCCAAATCCTTGGGTTGTGGTTGGTAGTGCCAATCATTTAGTTCTCTTGAATGATAAATTTGCACACTAGATATGTTTTTTTTGCATCGAGATCTATGTATATTGGTAAGGAGAACACTATAGAGTCTTTGAACATCAACCCAACATTGTCTACTGCCTATTAGGGTAGCATCTTTTTGTTAGAAGATAGCATATAGAACTTTTGTAATTTCAGGACATTAAACCTGTGCTACTAGGTTGGTTTCCCAACTGACACACGAATAAAAAGGCATGTTACTTGTTGTGTTACTCTATTCTAGTAATTCAATGATGAATTTCAAACAAAAAAATGGAAGTTATAGATTTTGTTTTGATCGATATTTAATAAGTATAATGATGTCGTTAGTTTGTATGTATTTCGATTTCCAAAAAAATTATTATAAATAGTAAGCTATAAAATATTTCAAATGAAATATGACATACTCTATAATCGTGTAAGTTATTTAAGAGGCATGATATACTTAATTAATTTAATTGAAATAAATAATATTAAATTAATAAATGAAAGCTATAAAGGGAGCAAGATGAGTTGTTAAAATAATGGAAGTGAAATTTGCCATTAAATTGGAAGCCATAGTTGGAGCTACTGCTCGCTCTAAATAGGAATTTGAATTGATTACTTAATAAGAAAAAAAATTGGAGGCTAGTTAAGAAGAAAATGCCAACACTAAAAGGAGGAAAACTCGAGCGCTAAACAAGAAGAAAATCTTGCAACTAAAATGAAGCAAACCATGAAGCTAACAAGGAAGCAATTCTCCAAGAAAAAAAGGAAGCAACAATGGAAGTGAAACTAGAATCACACGAGAAGCAATATTGGAAGAAAAACTTGGTGTTACTTAAGAAGAAAAAAAAGAAGCAATTTAGGTAGCAAACAAAGAAGTAATAATGTAAGCAATACTAGCAGTGAAACTTGGTGTTACCTGAGAAGAAAAAACAAAATAAATTCAAGTAGCAAACTAAGAAGTAATAATGTAAGCAATATTAGAATCAAAACTTGGTGTTCCCCAAGAAGAAAACAAAGAATCCATTTAGATAGCAAACCAGGAAGTAATAATGGAAGCAATATTAGAATTAGCAAAAGGAACTATAATGGAAGCCATATTAGAAGCTAAAGAAGATGCCATAGTGGAAGAAAAGCTATATGCAACAAGTGACACCATATTGGAAGAAAAACTTGAAGAAAGGAACAACATTATAATGGAAGCATAACTTGGCATAAATTAGGAACTCAAAAGAGAAGCTATTTTCAATTCCATAGCTAAAGAAAAATAGGAAGCAAAATTGGGAGCAAAACTAGAAATACAAATGGACACAACAATGGAAGCAACAATGGAATAAACAATTTTCAGCGCTAAACTCCACGATATTTCCGGTGCTATTACGAGTGAAGCGAAAATAAATTGTAGAGTAACTTATTTGGTCGCTAATTAAACATAATTCGTAGGCTCAAATATATTCATTTTCAGTGCTATTTGGAGTACTAATGACCTGTTTTGTTGTAGTGTAGAGATTTATTAATAACAGTTTAACTCTTTCCAAAGTCTTCTTTCATTATGAAAGTCATGTGAATGAGTTATTATTTAGACGATATTTATTTCTTTTTTAACTTAGTAAAATCCATTGTTTTAACCTTTAATTTTAGTTAATATTTTTTTATTATTATAATTCTTACTAATTTATCAATATTATATCTTAATTTTTAACAATTGTGTAGGTTGAATCATACTATTCTCCACAATCTCACAATGGTTTTTTAACAATTGTGTAGGTTGAATCATACTATTCTCCACAATCTGACAATGGTTTTACGAAAACACTTTTGATCGATAATACAAAGACTAGAATTATTGTCTATAACTGGTCTATATTCGTTTTTGAAGGTACACTTCAAAAACGAATATAAAGTACTTTAAAGTTTTCTTAAATTTCCGACAAAGTTTCTTTAAATAAAGTAACGCCATATAGAATCCCGTCAATGACGGAGGTGCGGTGAAAACATATTTAAAGAAAAGGAAAATTGTTTTAACTTCACAATTACTCGCGTATTAATTTTTATAATATTAAACAATATTTCTCTTAACATAAACAACGGAATAAAAGTACATAAATACAAACAATATTTGTGAAATGCACATCATCTACATGGTGACGACGTGAAGTAGGTAGATACGTCTTATCATTTGGGGTGAAAAGAGGCGATTTCTTAGGGTGAGGATAGATTGGATTGTGTGATTTCATCATCGATAAATGATAGGATGATAGCTTACTAGTTTCAACAACACAATTTTTTATCACGGAATAAATTTTCTTTGTTGTCTAGTTAGGGTTCAATGGCTTCTAATTACTCTATGTTTTATATCGTTTTGTCCTCCTTCATTTTCCTAACCCAAATTAGGTTGCATAAACCATTTTTATTTATTTCTTTTTTAATTTCTTTTTCATAAAAATAAGTAATTTTTCTATTCACTTTATTTCCGGTCCAGGTAAACTACTTGAGAGACGGTCGAGTGACTTTTTCATACATATGTTTCTTTAAGGAAGACACACAGGAAAATATCAGTTTCACATTGGAATCTTTGTTATTACAAAATCATGACGTACACCATAGCATTAATAGACATATAGTCTCTAAAAATGACCGAACAACATAACATGTTTACATGGGTAATTTGTAAAGCATAGGGAGCTTTATCATCTATCGAGAACCTATTCAAATCCATTAACAAATGTCTTGGAGGTTTGCTGCGAACATTGGTTGTGGAACTCTGATTTTCTCCTATTTCAAACTTCATTTGAAGCTCATTTAATTTCTTATGGAGCATCCACTTCGTCTTCCTGATGATTGACTTTGGAGTGGAGAGATTGAATTTATTCTACAAGGAACATAATTGTGTTTACTTGATGATGAAAATTCCATTACAAATTCAAGATCTCAGTGAGAAGGTCCTCTATTTATTTTGGCCATTTAATTCATTTGTTGTAATCATCAACGATGCTAAAGGGGTCCTACTAAAGTACCATCGTGCAAATTTCACCCCAAGCAAGCTAGTTGTTAGGGTGGGCTTATTATCGAAGGGTCCGGAGGTCAACATAATGGATGCTAGGAGGGTTTGCAATCACGAGAAAGGGCAGGGGGAATTAAGGAGAATGAAGAAGCCCTTTGGAGAATCAAAGGGGAGTCTAATTTCTTAGAGCAAAACTTATCAAAATAATTGTAAAAGTAAAACACTCGTAACAAAGGAAGAATATGCCAAATGGACCGAGTGCTCTCCAAAGTGTAGAACAAAGGAAGAATACATGGATGTGTTGGATAGTTGGCACCTTTTGGATGGCCAGTGACCTAATGAAGCCATCTACAAGTGTGTTGACATTGATGACAATAATCATGTTTGGGAGATGTGTTGGGGTTGTTGGCATTGCCTAACTGTTAGCACAAGTGTTAGCATTGATGTCAACCAAGCTAGCTTGGATGCTTGTCGCAATAGATGTTTGCAGTAATGGCCCACGAGGAATCTCATGGTAGGTGAAGGCTTCATGTAGAGAATCATCACAATAGAAATCTTATTGGAGAAGCCATAATTTTATGACTATAGTGATTGACCAAATTGAAGTCCATGGTAGCTACAGCCTTCATACAAGGGATCACCTTGGTAGTTGTTAGTTCAGCTGTTGAGAGAGTCAAGGAGCAGAAGAGTGACAGAGAGTTTGGATCCATATTAGAGGTAGCCTCTGGGCTCAAAGCCTGGATCGAAAAATGTCCATTGGAAAGTGCTCTGGAATAGCTTTCCAACGATATGTGGAAGTCCATAAATGGATTTCTAGTTCAAAAGTTATGGCCTGCTGATGATCAGGGACTTGAAGTCCTAAGAAGGTTGGAATATCTGAGGTCCAGCATCTCCGAGATCGGAAGATCTGAGGTTAGAATATTTGCACATCGATGATCAAAGTTCATCATATCGGTGCATCGACAATCGAAGTTTAGCGTATAGGCACATTGGCACATCAATGATCATAGGTCAGCGTATTGGTGCATTAGGATATCGAAAATCATAGTTCAATGTATCGACACATCAGGAGATTAGAACCCCAAAGATCGATGTATTGGTGCATTGGAATGTTGGAGGTCAGCATATCTTTGATATCAGAATATTAGAGGTGTGATACAACATAGCACATTGTATAGGACATTGGAGGATATCAAAATCCTGAAGATTGATGTATCGAAACATCGACATATTAGAGATCGCAATATCAGAACTTTGTCAAGTGAGGAACCTTTAAAATATTGTGATATTGATAAGTGTCCATAAGACTTTGAAATCATATAGGAATGCCAAAAGAGAATTTACAAACCATTTTGATGCAAAACCAAGGTTGATGGTTCCTCCTCTCTCTTGTCTAGCAAGAAATATGGTCACATGTGATTGGCTCCAGTAGGGACACATGGCAACATCTAGTTGGCTATGATAAGGACACATGGCAGCATTCGATGAGCTCCAATAAGGTATAGTGGCATTTGACATCATCATGATGTTGCAGTATGGAAGGACACGTGGCAGGCATATTCAATCTTATTGGGTAGGCTTATGGGTCATAATCCGGTGACACGTGTCACCACTAAGGTGTTTCCACATGGAGTGATGATGTCATATCGGAAGTCAGCAATCGAAGATTGAAGACATTGGAAATTTAGAATAGTAGGAGTTTAGAAAAGCTCTGATAGAGAAGGGCTTCCGATAATGGGCTGACGCATGGTCGTGAGAGGTCAAAGAACCAACAACATAGAGCTATTAACAAAGGGAGAATGGCCTTTGATAGGAGTCTGAAATCTTAGCACCATAATGTTAAGCGACAGGTCACAGGAAATGATCCTATGGTGAGAAGTGCAGTAAGGGCTAAGCAGAATGAACTTGGAAATCGGAGGATTAGGATATCAGAACTTCATAATTGTTGTTTATTGAAACGTTCCAGTGGAGGGAGCTTGCTATATTGGGGAGGCTCTTGGTCATGTAAGTCCATAGAGGTAAGCGCATAGAGCATAGCATAGGAAGATTGGCCCTTGGCAGGAACATTGCACTACTGTGAATTTGTGATGTGGAATTTCTCCAATATCACAGTAGAGAGAGTTAAAGGCATATGTGTTGGCAATTGTGAGTTGAATGCAGAAACATAGAAGATGGTCTCAGTAGTAATTGCGACTATCAAAGATCATTGGGTCAAGGAAAAAAAGATCACGATCTTCAGGAAGGAGTATTGGGTATGCCTTGAGGTGAGACAAGCCATATATGTGCTCCAATGCATGTCTTCAGTGAGTTAAATGAAAGTATGGGACTCATGAAGTAGTGTGCAGGTCATCTGAGAATTAATTTCTCAGCATGGAGCTCCATGCAGTCAGGCGATGAAGGACTGCAAGGTCAATCATTGTTTCTTCATTGTGAAAATAAACACATAGGACATGCTACAACAACAAGGAAGGCCACGCCTGAGTACAGGGGGGAAGCCAAAGGAAAAGTAGAAAAGTATACCTTGCGTAGAGAGCCTCGGTGATAGGAGAGTTGCACATAGAAAGGACAGTGCCTAGTTGGTGTGTGCAGGTGGAATGAGAATTCGTTCTTAGTATGGATAAACTATAAATTTCCCATTCTCATGGATAATGGAGTGGCAGAGACAAAGGGAGATGCAATAACATAATGGAATAGCCATGCATTGGTACACTCGCATGGTGTGAATACAAGACAAAGTGGCACCATTGATCGAGGGGGAAGTAGAGGAACAAAACCCAAGAGCTCACGCGAGGAAAGTGGGGGAAAGTAGCATAGTTGCAAGAGAGCTAAGTGGAAGAGCTCCATGTGTGTGCACAACTGTGTAAGGCTGAGAGTTCCTATGAAGAGATAAGAGACCCCAAGAGGTACACTGCTATGAGAATGGTGGATGTGGCATGCACTATTGTGAGAAAGGAAAAAGTTTTCTACTTTGCTATAAGAAAGGTGGAAGTTGCATGTGCTCTATGAGAAAGGCAGAATGTTCCTTTGTAGAGAAAGAGGGATGAGAGTTGTGTGTGTGTTGTGGAGAGGAAAAGGATGACAGTTGAGTGATTGTTGATGAAGAGCAGAGAACATAATTGCATGGACTGCGATGAGTGACTGATGGTGAACAGATCCATGTGCTGTTGCAGAGTGAGCAGAGAACAAATTTGATAACAAGAAGAGTAGCTTCCAAATTACAAAGAACATTGAGTTCCAATTTGAGTGTGGGTTGGAGCCTACATACAGGGAGTTGGTGCTTCCAACTTTAGTGGCTGCTTGAGAAGGCTTGGGGCTTGGTGCCTACTGAAATTTGGTTCTTGCATAAATCCAAGGAGTTGCAATTTGGTGCTTCACATGGTGCTTCCAGTAAAATGGACATGGATCTATAAAAACAGGGAGTTGGGGCTTCCTGCTAGTGGGTGCTGGAAAACAATCAAAGAGATTGGTCCCTATTGGAAAATTTGTGCTTGCTAACCGAAGGGGGTTCATCCCTCCTATGAATAGGTGCTCACAAACAAACATATGTAATTAAGTTGGTTCTTAACTTACATCATAAGAAAAAAACAAATTTGGTGAGTTTTTCCCTCTGGGTTTCCATGTGAAAAACATTGTGTCAAATGTATGTTCCTCATGTGATTGTTGTTTGAACTTGAGGGTTTGAAATATTGTTGGTTCATTGTTTTTGTGAATGTATGATCTCACAAGTAAAAGAATATAAGAAGAGACTATAAGCACAATAATAAAAATAATAAATATTCTTAATTACTGATTCACCCCCCGCTCTCTGGGATTCCTTATTCCAACAATTGGTATTAGATCCAAGTTCCTTCAACAACAATTTAAACATTGTAAGGTAGATCTATAAGGAATTATGTCTAGGAACAAGAGTTAGGAAGCTTACTCAAGTAGGATACCAGCCTTTGATGGGACCAATTATGCTTTTTGGAAAGTGAGAATGGAAGCATATCTTATTTCCCTCGGAGTAGATGTTTTGTCTTTAGTACTGGTGGACTACAATGTCCTTGATATTCATCCCACTGATGCAGATGGAAAAAAAATTTATTTGAGCAATAGTAAAGCCAAGTATGCCATTATCACTGGTCTTAGTAAATTAGAACTTGTAAAACTTATGCATTGTAATTCTTCTAAGGAAGCATGGGTAAAACTTAACTAGAGCCGTGGATGAGATGACAAAGTCAAGCAAGGGAAACTTCAGACTTTCAAAATGAGGTTTGAAATCTTGAGAATGGATGAGAATGAAAGCATAGTAGATTACTTCCTCAAAAATGATGAAGTGACTAATATTATTAGATGACTTGGCGAAGAATTCAAGGAAGAGATGATCAATCATAAATTATTAAGATATCCACCCATAAGATTTAATGCCAAAATCTCAGCTATTGAGGAAATTACTAATCTAAAGGATCTCAAGATGGATTAGCTACATGGTACTCTAATAGCCTATGAGATGAGAGTAGGAATAGAAAAGTCTAAACCAAAGGAAGAAGTGTTCAAAGTATCTAGGAAGGAGAAGGAGCATAAATATCATCAAGATTGAACTCTAGTTCTGAATATGATTAGGTGTTGGCTCAACTAGCCAGAAAACTGAAGCTTGGCTTAGGAAAATATAACGGGAAGTTTCCCTTTAAGTGTTTAAACTATGGAAGAGTTGGACATTTCTCTTCCAGTTTCCCTTATAAAGAAAAGGGTAAAAGGGAAGAGGCTCCGAAATTTGGACACAGGTCTCAGATACATCAAATGAAAAGTCCCTATACGAAGAAGGGTTTCTACTCCAAAGACGATAGCTCAGAATCAAAGTTGGACTATGAATACTCATCAGAGAATGAGTTAAGGAAAGCAAGGAAGAAAAATAAGCAGTTGAAGGAACAGTTGCATCATGAAGAGGAAGGTATGTATAAGTCTTATAATGTGGAGTTTCCCTATTAAAAATAAAATGTTGAAGAATCTATCAAGACCATGGACAATATAGACCTTTCAATGAAACAAAAACAAGGAATAGTGAGATACTGGAAGAGGATAACACGAAATTGAAATATTAGTTGCTCAAGTTGAAAAGAGTAATGATCTCACAGATATGAAAAGGTGATATTCTATTCGCGAAAGATGAGCTGGAGGAGTTCAAACGAAAAGAACCAATTATTAAAGACCTAATTCAAGAATAGGAAGAGAATTGTCAGAGCCTTGAAGCAGAGGTTGTCTCTCTGAGAATCAATCTAGAGAAATCAAAGACCGAGAAGAGTCTAGATAAAAAAATTGTTGAAGGGACAGGGAGACTAAATCCAATTCCGAAGCGTCAAAGGCCCTCAGGAATCAAAACCAGTCTGGGATACTCTAAGACACAAGAATATTTTATTGGGAAGATAAACTTCAGGTCTATAGGATTCGAAAAATCATAGAGCCATGAGAGGACGCATCATGGAGGATTTAAAGAAGACAAAGGATCAGTGGGTCATAGAGAAAATTGTCAATGGAGAATGAAACAATCAACTAGATGACCAAAGTATTTTCTTGCACAATCCCATAATGCTTCTCACAATTGGCATGCTATTTGTTTTATGGTCACTACTATAAGTGTCATATATTTGAACATAAAGTCATTGATTGTAGAAGGATCAAAGTTGAAAGAAATGAAAATCCTAGATGTAATACAAATCGGACCTCTAAGTCTCAAAACTATTCTCTCAGAAATCATAAGGCCTTCTCCCGCTTGCTAAGTGAAGTAAAATGCTTCAAATGTAATAATTTTTGGCACAAAGCCAGTTTGCAGAAGCATGTTTGAATACCTTTCTAAGTCCCAGAATGTTAGACATACATCTCTCCAAAAGGATAAAGGAAGTTGGAGGGTCTGAAAGAAGAAGGAGGATGATCTGGTCAGAGGGGGGTAGATCATGTGTTTCTCTTTAGTGAAGGAAGAGAATGGCCTCAAAGTAGGTTGAATAAGTTAGATGCAGAAAGCTAAAAGGAATGAAAAGAAAATTGCATGTGATTGATGAGGGAGGAGTGCAACCAACATGAGAAATGCACAAGAATATCTTATGTTGTGCAAAGAACATGGGTTGCAGTGGAGGTGTCGAATGACATGAATCTCAAAGTTAATTTAGGTCCACAGGATTAGTGTTGGGCATGGGATCCCCCATAGCATGTATTTGGGGCTCAAAGCCCAATTTTTGTCAAGTATATTGTAAGACTCTATGAATTGCGGGCGCAGAGTGCGAGGACTAGGATGAGTCATAGGGTTGTCTGCCCTAAAATATTGTAATTTAATGTAAAGTTGTGTCGGTCTACCCATTGTCCGTGGACCATGGGATTGTATAAATAGAGCGAGGCTCTAAGTGTAAAGGGAGGTAGGGAAGGAGAGAAGAGTGAAGGGCATGCTTCGAGGTTAGAATTGGATCTAAAGTGTATTGGGTCATAGTGGTAGGAAGAGGCTCTGCAGCTGAGTGCGCAAAGGTCTAGAAGAGTCTGCGGTTGTGTACGCGGACCCCTGCAGCTAAGTGTGTGGACACCTGCAGCTGAGTGCGCAAGGCGGAGTCAGGTATGTAATTGGGATTGGAAGTTAATAAATAGAAGATTACTTTGTACACCTGTTCTTGAATCCATATTTTGATGTTATGCATTACTTTTACTCTGTTTATATACTGTGCACAATTGATGAAGGCTTGTATGAATGCTTATATATGAAGGTAATCTAAGTAATCAACTAACAGAGCCTAATTAAGGAAAACTTGGGTAAATAACACAAGTTGTGGTACAGCTAGAACTGTGCGAAGACTCTATCGTAGGGCGCGAGATTTCTGCTGGTGTGCATAGCACAGTAAGTGCGAAGGTTGGACCGCGTACCAATAACCTCATATCAGACATCCCCAAGGTGTTGAAACCTAGTTCTAGCACCCTCCCATACTACTTCGGGTGAGACCTCAGTCCGCACTCCATGGACCATTGCCAAAAGGGCCAGTAGTAATAGGATTTGCTTGGCTAACTCACTTCTGAACCTGGGTCAAGCCCCACTAAGCCAACAAATGGTTTCATTGTTGGGATCAGGATCTACATAAGGGATGTCTGATGTCATGCCATTGGAAGCCAGCAAAGAAGGAAATTGAAGAGTGGTTGGATAAGATTCATGATTTCATGACATAGGAAAACAAAACTCCACAAGTATCCAAGAAAAAGTTGTTGGAGAGCTACGTGTATACGGAAATCCACAAGATTTTCTTTCCATCCTTTCCTTCTGCACTGTATGAGTGGATTGCAAAGTTAGCCGACAACCAAGGAAGGTGTAGGCTCGATAAACGAATAGTGTGGACTCCAGAATTAGTGCGCAAACTAGAAGCATCAGAAGATAAGATTTCGCGAGTTGTGGACCATTGGCTCGACCAGATAATAGGGGGGTTTATTACTGATTTTTCAGTAGACAGGATTGTGAGCTATAGTGAGGCAGAACGACTCTTTCTCAAAGGACCACAAGGTAAGTATATTAAATATTTGAATACCTGGATTAAGATGCTATTATGTGAAAAACGGGTCATGCGAATACATTATTGTTTGGAACTACGTTGAGCGGAAATATCTACAAAAGTAGTGAAGAATTAGAAAATAGTCCCCTAATTTCACCCTCATGACAGAGTGAGGAGGAGTTTGCTAAAGTCTCTCCGAGAAGCACGTCAATTTGATAAGGCAGCACATTCTGCAGTTACCACTTCCACCCACACTGCCACCCGCTTCACCTCCCTTACCTCCATCTCCACCCACTCCACCTCCACAGTTCAGTATGGCGAGCGCAATCAAACCACCAGTATTCAGAGGGGTAGGGAATGAAGATCCGGACTAATTCTAGTTTGTGGTAAGAGTAGTATGGGAAGCACAAGGTGTCACAGACGATAATATTAAGAAGGCTACATTGGTGATCACGCTACAGGATTGCGCATTAACATGGTACATCAAGCACTCTAACGACCACCCAAATGCAGGGATAGCAGAGATCCAGAATGCGCTGAACAGGGAATTTAGTAGGCCAAAGTTAGAAACACAATCAATCATCAGGTTTAAAGAAATCGCGATGCTCCTAGGTGAGACTCCTTGGGATCTAGATGAACGACTAAAGAGTACAATCAACGAAGCCAATATGACATTAACAGATGGACAACATCACACATGGTATGAAGCATCTTTGACACTGCACTTAAGGACGGTGTTATCACAGCAGAAACTTTCCACCCAAGCCAAAGTGTTGGAAATGGAAATGAGATTACATGAGACCCTGATAGAAGACCTTGGGTTGGGAGTTCAACAAATCCACAAGCAACTACAGAATCTGTGTTTCGAAATGCAAAGTTTGAAGCAGGATAGGGCACTGTGGCTAGAGGCGCGTGAGGAATTATGGTGCATAAAATGCAAAGGCCAGGGCCATGATAAGGATCATTGTCCAGTGTTCACGAACTACTTGGTAGGAGGAGGGCCAATGTCATTGATACTGGACACATAGGCAGGGCCAAATGTGGCACCCGTTTTATGGTGCGTGATTTGTGAGATAGGAGGGAAACATGCGACATATAATTGTCATTTGTTGCAGAAGTATACACAGACACCCCAACAATTGTTTTCTAATTTCTGTAGGTTGATAGGCCACGATGAGAGTACTTGTTGCAGTTATGAGCTAATGATGGATCGAACCCCTGCATATAGGATGCAGACCAAAACACGAGCCTTTGACCCAGATGTGGGTATGGTGTGTGCTAGATTCCAAGGGCGAGGTTGAGGACGTAGTCCAATGGGACCAGGAAGGGGCCGAAGACAATTAATTTGTTACAATTGTGAAGGACCAGTGCACTATGCCCACGATTGTACCAACTCAACGAGGATATCATGTTCGTATTGTGCTTAGTTTGATCATGAAACAATAGATTGTCCTACGTTGATCACAAGGATGCATGGAAAAGGGGTATTCCAGCCTCCCCCAACTTAGAATATATAAATGATGAGGTCTGAGTTGCGTGAAGAGGACTTGAATGTAAACATGATGCTTAGAAGCAGTATGGCAATGAGAGAGGATATGGGGAAGCAGCCAGAGGAAAGTATGTGGGTTCGCAACGCTCCTTCAAAGGAACCCGAGTTTGACATAGAATGCACAAAGGAGATATTTATGGAAGCTAAGAAGAGATTTGCAGAGGCCTTCACTTCAGGGAGTAAGGATCAACCAGAGTCACGAATGGATCCTTCAATTCTCACTACCTTTCTGGAGACATGCATGAAATTTCTACACGACAACAAGCCAGTTCAAGGACTATAGGAACTGATCACCAGGTGTGTGGGGTCAGGAGAACCGTGCATAATCCAGAAATTGGGGAAGAATGCATTGCACACTGAAAGGGAAATGAGGTTGATTGCACAGATTGGTGAGTACATGAAATGGATCAGGTAATTCTAAATCTGGGTTCAGACGTAAATGTATTATCAAAGCAGACATGCGAATGCATGAGTAGGCTTGTGTTACAATGGTCCACTATTCAATTATGAATGGTGAACCAACAAAAGATTTTTCCCATGGAAGGTTTACAAGGGGTAACAGTTCATATTGAAGGCGCGAGTGAGTAGGCGGATTTTGAAGTAATAGAGATTATCGATGACAACAATCCTTATCCCACACTGTTAGGAATAGACTATGCCACCAATATGAATGAAGTCATAAACCTAAAGAAGTGCAAAATTATCTTCGAGAAAAAGTCACTACATGTAGTAGTCCCACTGGACCTAGCCGAAGGAGCGGGCTACACTGAACTAGTGTGCAATGACGATAGCAACGATGATCTTGATTGTATTTGTAGGATAACTGCGTGAGACTAGGATTAGGTAAATTTGACTACAAATGGGAGGATTTCATGGGAGCGTGAAAGCTCCTGCACTTCGGATTTAGACGAAGAAGTAGAGTGATGGCAGAATCAGTTGCACAAAGTGACGACGCTGAATTGCAACATGATGGTTAGGTCACTGCGTTGCATGAAAATAGAGGCAAGAGAATGACCAACATATGATGGATTGAAAGTGGTGGATAAATTCCTCAGAAAATTTGAAAGCACGGTATCGGAACAACAGTGGTTCGACGCGTTGAAATGGGCACTACGCACAACACCCACATGATGGTGGGATTCACATCAAGGAAATTTTGAGGACTTGTGTGGATGTAAAAGGATGATGCACCTATGGTTTGAAAGCCTCCAGATTTGAACAATAGTTGGTCAGCAAGGATGGAGCAACTTGCGCACCCACCTGTCTCGATGGGTACAGACATGTGCTGTGTAGCCCAAACAAGCACAACCCAAACTTAGAATCGAAAATAGGAACATCACATAGTAGTAGGGAACGAAACGTGCCCCCACAACTATTCCACGTGGAAGCTTCAGTAAGGTATACAGAGTCCTGAATAGGGTTCACCAGACAAGACAAACTGATTGGGACCTATGTGTGCCAGTGGTTTGATGGACCTATAAGGCCATGTGCAAAAGCCTCAGTGCGGAGATGATTCTGAAGCTGAGGAGTAGAGTCAAGACCATAATTTTGGAGGAAAGGAATCCTCACTCAATAGCTCCCATAGTTGGGATAGTACGCGAGGACCGGGACGAAGGAATTATGCAGCTATGTGAGGGCAAACATATGCGGATTCAGGAAGCCATTTGGCGAGGGAACCTTAGGTTTTGCAACCTCGAAGAATATCTGGTACGCCTAAGGAAAAAAAGCATGTTAATGGACATAGAAATCAAAAAACTAGAAAATGAAATCACGGAAGCATGTTTCGTCGATAAACTAAGAGTGACAAGGAAAGATACAAACAACCATACTACTACATTAGAATATTGTAGCTGAGAATTTGAGACTCTGCTACCATGGTTGCAACCACACCTTACCAAACAAAGTAACCAAGGGAGCGCACTGCATAAGCAAGAACAAGTGGCGCTGACTGTCGCCAGGGTAATGGAGGAATGCTTGCGGACTAGGCTAGAAGGTGAATTAATGTCTTGCACAGGTGGTGTGACCACCAAGACTAGCCGTAAGGAGCCCAGTCTCAATGCTCCAAGTAGTTGAAAGAGAGCATGGGACTATAAAAGAGTTTGTGAGGGGGTTGTGTGTTAAGGAGGTTGCACACAAGATCAGCATGCCACATGGGTCGAGCCCGTGTAGAGGGGGTTGCGCTACCACGCGGGTAGGCTAGGAAGTGACTGTTGGTGTCACTGTTCATGACAAGATGTCTAATTTAAGACAAAGAGGAGCGTGCAGTGGGGAATTAAGACACGAAGTCAGAACTAGATTTGGGACGATCTGCCACTAGGAATGCATTAATGACTCAAAAATGGGGGGAATGGTCATTTTGAAATTCGGAAGATGCTATAAGACTACCAAGGCTAACCATGAGACAACACTTGTTTGTTGGAGATTTGAGTTGTTACAAAGAGCAGAGAGTGTTGAGTGCCAAGCGATGGTTGAACCTCTAAAGTCACGAATGAGAGGTGTGGCATTTGTAGAGAGTATTACCGTGGAAGCCACGCAGAGCCCTATGGTGCAGGTGGGGGATGCACCAGAAATTTTGAAATTGCCTCGAATGCTAAGGCCCAAGATAGATACGTAGGCAGTGGGACAGTCTACATGTCCTCGTGAAATCCGCGGTTTGGTAAACTTTCTATGGAAGACAAGGGCAAGACTGTTAACCTTGAGTAAGATGATGAGGAGGAGGACATGGAGGATTTTGTAGAGGAGATAGAGGCAGATGAAGGAATGGAAGAAGACATCCAGCCAGTGCGCACTACAACAAAACTGCCTGAGTATGTCCCTCCTTGGAAAGGGAAAGAAAAAGTACCCAAGGATTTAGATGTCGCTAAGAGTGCACTCCAAACCCTGCTCCTCCCAAATGGAATCCTGTTTGAAGTTTCGGTCCTAGGCCACGTGCCCATGATGAAATTTGAAGATTGGGACCTCATGGACGGTGAAAACTTCCCACATTTACAGACTGAGAACCTCATGAAACAAAGCAAGGAGGGGTTTGTTACAATGCTAGAACTGCAGAAGTGGTTGCACTGTGTGGAGAAGGCCAAGTTACTCCACCTACTATGGGTTTCACATTTTCACCGTGCGCCAATTATGATCTTTATCATTAGGCAACTGCTTTTCCATGTACACGATGGGTACCTATCGATGGAGGAACCCATTCCCATCACGGCTGAGCTTATTCATAGGATTTCTTGGCTTCCCTGTGAGGGAAGGGACCTCGTGGAAGTAGCTATAAAAAGCGAAGATTTGGTGCTCGCAGAGGCCATGAAGAAGAAATACAAGTTGGAAAAGAAGCTGAGAGGCTATGTAATTAGTAGCATTCCAGACAAAGGGGTGCCCGTAGCCACCCAGCTGCTGGCCGGGAAGGTGATGAGAAAATTTTGTGGCAACGAGGTACTAGTGCTAGTCGTTGCACTGGTCGAATAATGCACGGAGCGGGTCCAACTCAATTGGGCCACCTTCCTCTATGAAGAATTCCTCACCAACTGCAAGGAAGTCCAAGAGCAGGGCAAGACCTTCCACTATGTGTGGTTGCTTTTTTTCATCTTACTGGTGACAAGGGAACTACCTAAGGATATTCAGTTCCCTCCCCTTGAACAGGACTTCCTAGAGGCCGCAAAATATGCGTCACTCTAGGCTACCAAGGATGCCACACCAAGACCAAGCTCTTCTGGGTGCTCATGGAGGCAAGCATCTAGATGTGGATTAACAAAAGCCCGCGCCTATCCCCCATATTGTACAATAGTCTACGGAGCTTTGAAAACTTCAAGGAAGATATACACAATGTGTATCTTAAGGCGCATAAGGATCCAGCATAGAACTGGACTAAACATCCTTTCATCACGATTGATGATGCCATTTTCGCCGTGCTCGACTCATGGCCTCCCGAGCAGCATGCACTGAATTTGGCGAAGTGCAGTAAGACAGCAGTACAAAAATAGAAGGATGCCACCAAGCTGTTGGCTCAACAGAAGTGCAACAAGCAGTTGGCCGCGGAGGTAAGGGCCTTCTGCGAGGCAGCGAAGGCCTCTATAGAGTAGACCATGACTGCCGAAGAAGCAACAACAACACAGGCAATAGGGGCCACCACAACGTGGGAGGAAGGAGGCCTGGACTTGACCATGGGACAGGGAACAAAAGATAGAGTGGAAGGCACGGACCCAAGCACGACATGTACACAACTGAAACAGTCGCACGGTACAGAACGAGCAGGCCCACGAAAGAATACCAAGGCTTCCAAGCTAGACAGTGAACCTATTACACTAACAGAGGGTGATGTTTACAACATCAGCGACATAGTTCATGAGGTCACCTGGGAAGCACTCCAGGAAGCGATGATGGATCAGCAAAATGTGTTGGGGGCCCTCAGGGCCCAACTGCAAGAACTTCAGGTGCGACCACCATAGGAGGGAACAGTAGCCGCCTACGGTGCTGCAGGTACATTGGCAATGGAGAAGTTGTTGCGAACCAAAATGGCTAATACCATCGTGCTACCGAAAGAAGCACTAATAATGGATAGCACGAAGGATAGAGTCGCGGTGGGCCAAATCAAGGGACTTGGCCTAAACTTGGCTGCCATTTCGTGGGATACATTATACTAACTACAAGACGGAGTGACAATAGAACACCGCGCTAGGGAGGGATGTGAAATACAGATGGTCAGTGAACAGAGAGTCAACATCAAGCAACTGAGTCTACAACGTGATGAAGTGTTGACATAGAATCAATAGCTGGAGCAAATGGTAGAGGAAGCATGTCTCTGCGTTGCAGAGCTAGAAAATGTGGCATATTTTCCAGTAGGAGTGCAAATTCACAAATTGGCCAGTGGATTCTGTGAGGCAAAGGAGGAAAAAACAAGGATATAGCTGGACCTCAACCTTTAGATTGCCAAACTGTGATTAAAGGCACAGTCCTCATGACCCCGGAAGTTAGGGAACAATGCGGTGATGCTATCCAAAAAGGGCTAGAGGATATAGGACAAGCAGTGTAGAACTATACTACGATGTTGGAAGAATCCTTCGCAGTCCTCACTTCCTTACAGGAGGACCCCACCATACAGTGCCTGGAAGCAAAGGTGCAGGAGCTCCAAGCATAGTATGGTAGTGTGCGTGGAATGATGCAAACAATTGTCCTGACCCAATGGCTGGCGAAACTACAACAGGCAAAGGCATTGAAGGAACAGGTGGATGTCGCGTGACAGAAAGAGGTAGTACTTAAAGTGCGTATCTAGCCTTGGATCGATGAGACCTTCCGCATCACTACCGATATCGAAGGAAAGCTCGCAGAGATGAAGGTGCTACATACCTTAAGTCAGGGATTTTCCCCTGACAGCGAGCATTCAGCCGAAATATTAGAGTAGATCAAGCAGACAGCAGAACAGTGCGCTGCAGACCTTTGCACAACATAGGCACAGTTTGAGGGGCTCCATGCCAATATCACCACACTAGCAGAGTGACTCAAGACGAGTCACAATGACTGTGTTAGGGGCCTGTTGGGCATGGGATCCCTTGCAACATGTTTTTGGGGCTCAAATCCCAAGTTTGGTTAAGTATATTGTAAGACTCCATGAATTGCGGGCATGGAGCGCGATGTCTAAGATGAGTGATAGGGTTGTCCACCCTAAAATATTGTAATTTAATGTAAAGTTGTGTTGGCCTACCCATGGTCTGTGGACCATGGGATTGTATAAATAGAGTGAGGCTCTAAGTGTAAAGGGAGGTATGGAAGGAGAGAAGAGAGAAGGGAATCGTTCGAGGTGAGAGTTGGATCTAAAGTGTACTCAGTCATAGTGGTAGGAAGAGGCTCTATAGTTGAGTGTGCAGAGGCCTAGAAGAGTTTGCAGTTGAGTGCGCAAGGCGGAGTCAGGTCTGTAATTGGGATTGAAAGTTAATAAAGAGAAGTTTACTTTGTGCACCTGTTCTTGAATCTGTATTTTGATGTTACGCATTACTTTTACTTTTTTTATCTACTACACGAAATTGATGAATGCTTGTATGAATGCTTATATGTGAAGGTAATCTAAGTAATTAGCTAACAGAGCCTAATTAAGGAAGACTTGGGTAAATAACATGGGTCGCGTTGCGGCTAGAATTGCATGAAGACCGTATCGTAGGACATGGGCTGCTCGCTGGTGCGCATAGCACAGTAAGTGTGAAGGTTGGACTACATACCAATCACCTCATATCAAACATCCCTAGGGTGTGGAAACCTGGTTCTAACACCCTCCCATACTACTTCAAGTGAGACCTCAGTCCGTGCTCCACGGACTATTGCCGAAAGGGCCAGCAGTAATGGGATTTGCTTCACTAAATCACTTATGAACCTGGGTCCGGCCCCACTAAGCCAACAATTAGTCCCATGCAGAGGCTTGAACTCTTGGGGGCCATTGTGGACTATAAAGAAGCTCAAGAGAAGTGAGCATAGAAGATGAAGTGGAAACAACAAAGAAGAACAAGCCAAAATGCATCATCATTTGGTATTTGTAGCGGCAACAATACTGTGTGGAGTTTAATTGGTATCATTTTTTTAAATTGATACAAAACATTCATTATTGGTGAGTATTCAGCTAGCAACTAAAATAATTCCATAACTAGAGGCATTCAAAAAAGACTAAGTATATGTTTAGGGGGAGCATATCACATATGCCCAGTTTATGGAGAAGAAGCACCGATGAGTCCTTGAAGACATGTCTACAGGGTAGAATGAACATCTCAATAGCTAGATTGTGGTCTTCATGGTCATGTGATTGCATGGGGAGAGAAAGGCAGCTTGTAGCCACTTTAGATTGATGTCAAAGGGGGAGAGAATTTCAGAGAAGTTGTGCCGGCCTATGCAAAAGAAAGTAGGCCATTGGTGTCTCATGAAATGAGATTTTTGGAAGCACCATGAGGTTCTTCCATCACATGAGGAGAAGGATGGAATGTTGCCATCAATGCCAAAGGGGTAGATTGTTGGATAGTTGACATTGTTTGGGTGGATAGTGGCCTTGTGAAGGAATCCACAAGTGTGTTGGCATTGATTAAAATAGTAATGTTGGGGAGATGTGTGTGGAAGTTGGCATTGCCTAATGTTTGGGAAGAGTGTTGGCATTGATGTCAACTAGACTAGCTTAGACGGTTGTTCCAGTAAATGTTGGCAGTAATGACCTAGGAGGAATCTCATGGAAGCTGTAGGCTTCATGTATAGAATCATCATAGTAGCAGGCTTATTGGAGAAGCCATAAAATAATTGTTATGGAGATGGAATAAATGGAATTCCATGGTAGCTACAAGCTTCATGGAAAGGATGACCGTGGTGGTTGTGATTTTAGCTGTCTAGAGACACAAGGAGCAAAAGAGTGATGGAGAGTTTGGAGCCATCTTAGAGGTAGAATGTGGACTCAAAGTCTATATTGAGCCCTCTCCATTGAAAATTTCTCTGGAATAGCTCTCTAAGGATATGTAGGAGTCTAGAAATGGATTCTTGGTTCAAACGTTATGGTCTGCCAATGATCAAGGAGTTGATGTCCTAAGAAGGCTGGAATATAGGAGGTCCAACATATCAGAGATCGTAAGATCAGAGGTCAGCATATCAGCGCATCGACAATCGTAGGTCAACATATCTACTCATTAGTGATCATAGGTCAATGTATTGGTGCATCAGTCATCAGAGGTTAGCATATCAATGCATCAGGAGATCGAAAGATCAAAGTTCAGCGCATCGGTGCATCAGGAGATTGGAGCCCAGGAGATTAGTGTACTGACACATTGGAATGTTGAAGGTCATTATATTGGGAATATCAGAATCTTAGAGCTATGATACACTAGAGCAGGTTGTATCAAAGGTTGGAGGATATCGAAATCCCAAAGATAAGCATATTAGAACACCTACATATCAGAGATCGCAATATCAAAAAAATTTCAAGTGAGGAACCTTTAAAATATTGCAATATCGATAAGCCTTTAAAATCACCGAGGAATGCCAAAAGAGAATTAGCAAAGGATTTCAGTGAAAAAAAAATTGAAGGGTCCTCATCTCTCTCCTTTAGCAAGACACATGGCCTGATGTGATTGGCTTCGATAAGGATACATGGCAATGTCTGGTTGGCTCTGATAATGACACATGGTAGCATCTGATTGGCTTTGATAAGGTATAGTGGCAACTGACATCATCGTGATGTGGCAGTATGGAAGGGAACGTGGCATGCATATTCGACCTTATTGGGTAGCATAATGGGCTAGAACTTGGTGACATGTGTCACCACTAAGGAGTTGCCACATGGATTGATGACATCATATCAGAAGTCGACAATCAATTTTGAAGACATCGTAACTTTAGAACATTTCGAGTTTGGAAAAGTTATGAAATAGAAAGGCATCTGATAATAGACTGTTGCATGGTCATGAGAGGTCAACTAACCAAGGGTGCAGAGCTATTAACAAAGGGATAATGACCACCAATAGGAGTCTAAAAGCTTAGCATGTTAACACTAAGCGGCAGGTCAGAGACAAATGTCCTATGGTGAGAAGCGCAGTAATGGCTAAGTAGAAGGAGCTTGACAATTAGAGGACTAGGATATTAGAACTTTAGAATAGTTGGTTATTGAGAAGTTTTGATGGAGGGATATTCTAATATTAGGTAGGCTCCTGGTCATGTAAATCTATAGAGCCAAGTGTGCAGAGTGTAGCATAAGATGATTGGTACCCAGCAGGAACATTGCACTAGTGTGAAGTTGTGATGTGAAATTTCTCCAATAGTGCTATAGAAAGAGTTAAAGTCGTGTGGGTTGACAACTACGAGTTGAATGCAAAAACAAAGGAGTTGGCCTCATGATTAATGGTGACTATCAGATTTCATTAGGTCAAGGCAACAAGGACCATGATCTTCGGGAAGGATTCTTCGGTATGCCTTGAGGTGAGATAAGCCATCTCTATGCTCCGGTGCACGTCTTCAGTGAGTTAAATGAATTATGGGACTCATGAGGTAGTGTGCAGGTCACCTGAAAATTAATTTCTTAGCATGGAGCTCAATGCAGTTATGGAATGAAGGAATGCAAGGTCTATCATTAAATCTTCACTATGACAAGAAACATACAGGACATGCTACAACAATAAGGAAGGTCATGCCTGAGTATAGGAGGAATCCAAAGGATAGGTAGTAGAGTCTACCTTGCGCAGAGAGCCTCAGTGATAGGAGAGTTGCACAGAAAGAGGATCATGCCTGGTTGGTGTGTGCAGGTGGACTAATGATTCATTCTCAGTATGCAGAAACTTTCAATTTCCCATTCTCGTGGTTTATGGAGTGACATAGACCAAGGAAGTCGCAACAATAGAATGGAAGAGCCATTCCAACATACACTCTCGCGGTTTGAATATAGGATAGAGTGGAAACATAGATCGAGGGGTAGTAGAGGAACAAGATCTAGGAGCTCAGATGAGAAAAGTAGGGGAAAGCATCATATTTTCAAGAGATCTAAGTGGAAAGGCTCCATGTTTGTGTACTATTGTGTAAAGCTAAGAGAGATCTAGTTCCATAGAGAAAGGTCGAGAGTGCCTACACAGAGGTAAGAGACCCCGAGAGCTATGCTGATGTGCAAAAAGTAGAAGATACCTTCACTACTATGAGAAAGGAAGAATTTTCTTTTGTTGTTGTGAGAAAGGAAGAATATTCACGTGCTTTGTGAGAAAGGCAGAAATTTCATGTGCATATAAGGAATCCTGAGAGTTGTGTGTGTGTGGTGAAGAGAAAAAGGTTGAGAGCTGAGTGATTGTTGATGAAGAGTAGAGAACAGAGCTTCATGGACTGCGACGAGTGACTATCGCTAAGTAGATTTATGTGCTATTGTAGAGTGGGAAGAGTGAGTAGAGAATAGAGCTAAAATCAGCCATAGTGGCTACCAAATTACAAAGAACAATGAGTTCCAATTTGAGTGTGGGTTGGAGCTTATATACAGTGAGTTGGTGCTTCCATCTCTAGTGGGTGCTTGAGAAGCTTTGTGGGTTGGTGCCTCCTACCAGTTGGTGCAACATAAATCCAAGGAGTTTCAATTTGTTGCCTCACATGGTGCTTCTGGTAAGCTAGATAGGGGTCTACAAAAAGAGGGAGTTGGTGCTTCCTGCTAGTAGGTCAGTGCCTCTTGGAAAGTTGGTGCTTGCTAGCTAAATGGGGTCAACGTCTCCTCTGAGTGGATTCTCATAAAGAAATAAATATAATTAAGTGGGTGCTTAACTTACATCATAAACAAACAATAAATTTGGTGGTTTTTCACTCTGGGTTTCCACATGTAAAACACTGTGTCAAATGTATGTTTCTCATGTGATTGTTGTTTGAACACTTGGGTCTCAAATATTTTTGGTTCACTTTTTTGTTAATGTATTATATCATAAGTAAAATAATATAAAAAGGGATTGTAAACATAATAACAAAAATAATATATCGCCTTAATTACTGATTTAACCGCCCCCCCCCCCCCCCCCCCCCCTCCTCTCAGCAATTTTTTGTTCCAACATGATGCACAAGATGTTGAGTAGGAGAGTGCATTAGTGTAAGAATTAAATTAGTGATACCAAGGGGCCTCTCACAGAATCCCAGGCTAAGGCTGAATTCCTGACTAGGGATTAGAAATGTCATATCTTTCTATACGCATAAAAAAACTCATTGTGCACCCTCGCCAAACAAATATGAGGAGAAGAGTGGATTGAGAGAGATTAACCTTGTGTTCCAATGAAGAGAACCTTGATTTATTTGAATTTCCTAAGTAAGTCAAACCTCCCCCTACTAAACACAATTAACACAAATTTCTCTCCTAAAAGTACTAGATCCAAGAAATACCCCAAGTAGTTTCCAAGTTGAAGTTGATGAAGGATTTCTTATGAGATTTATTTTCCCAAATCAGATCATTAATAGAACAATTCCATATCATGTGCAAGTACCATGGGTGCCATAACTAAGATATTTGACCTATATTTATTAATTTAACACCAATGTTAAAGATCCCACATGCAAAAATAATCTTAACATTAAATTTAACCATAAACTAACATCGCAAAGTCATTAAAGGCTCATGTACAAGATATAATAATTGCTTACGTCATCTATAGTCCAAAACACCATACACATGGGAATTGGAAAAGGGATAAGCCACTAAGGGAAGTGCTTGTAATGCATCTTCCACTTCTCCTTTGATGATTGGTACATAAAATCGGTCCTAAGCTATATGGTAGGGCTCCATGTGAGGGAATTGTGGGGTATTAAAAATGAATGCTTTAGTCATTATATAATATCCATAGTTATGATTATGAGGTTATAAATTATGGTTGGAAAGTGATGAGAAGGGATAAACTAACGGATTTATCTCCATCTTAATAAGTGGTTAATGTAGGTTTGGCTTGTGTTCAAAGGGAATCATTGTTTTCCAGGGTGTTTGCTTCCTTATTTTGAGATCTTAAAAATCTATTAAAGAAGGATTCGAGTTGAAATTTATAAGGGATTTGAAAATTTTATGAAGTAGAAAATTTAATCTATTTTCCTTAGGAGAAGACCATTTGAGAGGGTATTGGATTGTTAGAAGATTGCCTAATAGAATTAGAAGCTTAGTAATATCCAATTATTTTGCTAGATTTATCCCTATTAGAAGGCCATACATTTCCTCGTGGTTGTTTGTCCTCTTTCCCAACCCCCAAGAGTACTTGAGTAGTAAAATTCCCATGGGATTTAAGATAACCCTTCCCCCTCTTGCCACCCATGGGTGTCATAAACAATTTAGTCAATAGTAAATAGGAAGAAAAAATGCATGTTCTAATATAATATTTCATGCGCAACACCATAAGTGAAGCAATAAAACTCACTCTAGATAAATAGAGATAACTTAACTTGCTTGAAGATGAAGTCAATTACTTTAATTTGATTTCCCCCCTATTACAATTCAAATTTTAATGATAAGAAAATTATTAACATGTAAGAGATTCGACAGCAAATCAAAGAAAATATCACTTTCTAAGTTCAAGGTAATTCCAAGCAATTTAAACCATGTTGAGAAAATGTTGAAACAATTATTTTGAAGGTTGTGCATCCTATAAAAAAGATTCCCATGATTTTTTAGATGAACAACATCACATGTGGAAATGGAAAACATATCCACCAAGCTATAGAGTGTGGTGAGCATCCTGTGGGAATAGGAAATATTCCCAAATAACATGAAAATGGTGTGAATGACCCATGGGAAAAGGAAATATGCACAAAAAGAATTAAAACGTATTATCTGGACTATGGGAAAAATAAATAGAACAAAAGACAATCAAATGTTTCTCAAGGAATGAAATTCAACTTGCGGATTATAGATAACATAACCATAAATGTAATTTAGTTCAAAGAGTGAGAGAAAATAGTGTTTCAGGGATCCTTTAAACCAATGAATAAATAAAGGTGTCTAAATTATCTTTTTCATATACATTCATTCCATCTACTTGAAAATAATCCAATAGTGAATAAGAATACAAACACATGATTGTAATGCCTCCTCCCACGTTTATCCACTTTGAAAATCTGTCCAGGGTAAACATGAGTTGAGTTTTACTATGATATGACTTGACCTCCAAGTTCTAGTTATGGAAGTTGGGCCTATAGACCAAAAGTAAACTCACATCCCTTAGACACTATGAATCAGTTAGGATCCTACCAACCCCCCCCCAGGTGATCAATCCTTGAGGTGGAATTCTTTTTCACTATGCTTACTCCCTAACCACAACCATAACACTGCATGCATGTTTTTGGGAGGCTATACCCACACCCACAAGGTTGTCTCCATGCAGATATGACAAAAATATTCTATTTTGTACATGTGGTTATGAGATCTATGCCACATTTTTAGGCTAGCTTCTAGAACACTTCCTAAAACTTCATGTAAATTTTCAGAATCATGACAATTATGATAACAATTCTAAAGAATAAGAACTTAAGAAATATCATGACCTATACATGCCTAATACATGATATATATTTCGTTAAGCACATGATAAACATAGAAGCTAGAGGTTATGAATGAATATCTGATCATAAACTTCTAAAGTACATCAGGTGATTGTCAAGAAGGCTCAATCCCCTCTCAAGATAGCTCCAAAAATATTTTTTAGCCCATGAATACATCAATCATTCCATCACTTGTCAAATCATGAACAAGATCCATACTAAGAGCACATCAACTAACCAAGCGTATAACCAGCATATAACAAGACTAGAATCCATGACAAATCAGCCATAAGATCAACATAATAACCGATACAAGTGCTCATTAATCACAATAAGAAGATAATGTATATTAACATATTAAAAACGCAACCAAGTCAAGGACTTCCATGTATCACCCGACCATATTTTGGTGTGAACCGGACCTCCCTTTCATCCAGTCACCACCGTGCCATATTCCAACCATGAATGTGGGATCACATGGGTTAAACAAAAATTAAAACAACCATAGCTTCTAGAGGTCAAACCACCTTAACCCTCAACCAAAGTGATTTCATCTAGCTAATGTAGAAATCTCTAACACTAGAAAAAGCTTGGATGCCTCCAAATTTCTTAACGATATGAAAATCAATTTTCCTCTCTCCACCCATCTATCAAGGCTTCTAGGAGAAACACCATCTCCACCCTTGACCCTTGGGAATTTAGTGAGACCGCCTCACCAAGATCTAAATTCTACCATTAATCCCATGCTTAAACAAAAAAAAGGCACCCACAACACCATGGCTATTTAGGAACTCGCAAGGCAAGGCTAAAGCCACTATCAATCTAGAAAAATATAATCCCAATGACAAAACAATGACCAAATAACCACATGAAATTTCCATGCATCCATAAACCAACAAGGAAATAACACATGCAACCTATTAGTTGCAAAGGATTCCTATTGTAGCTATCAATCCAACCTTCTTTTTCATTGTCCTCTAACTCTTTTTTTATTCTTTGCTTGCCTTCTCCAATCCACATATATGCTATAGTTCTCCAAGAATGCCCCAAGTGTTCAAGGGTGTAAAAGTATGGATGAAGAGAGCCAAACCTAAATTGACCAAAGTTGTAATGAGCCAAAGCTATGAATTGTTTCTTTGATGCCTTCTTATCATTGATGTCTTGTTTTCTTCATTTTCCATCATTTTCGCTATAATTTCAATTGAATGCAAACTTATGTCTCTTCACCTTCCTTTTCTCCTATTTTCCATTATTTACGATAATTAAGTGCCAATTATTTCATATTTTCCTTTGCCAATGCATTTCCCAATTTCCATATCTATTAATAAACAACAAATGATCGCACTATAATATTTTCCTAACATTCTACTTGGAATATGTGTCCCATGACCTCAGTCTTCTTTTATTTACATGGAAAATCAACCAGGGGTTGTTACAAACCCACCCCCATTGAGGGGACACCATCCTCAATGTTAGATGATGCTTATGACCAAAACAATATGCTTCCCATCAAGATTTATAACACAAATTGATGTAATATTTACCATGAACAACTACTGCAAACCATGACAAACATACTTCTTATTGGAGCTTTATAGTACAACTCGATGTGGTATTTACAATTACATACATACATACATACACACACACACACACACACACATACCAAAAACTCATGTACAAAACTGATCTTCTCAACCAACAAATAAAGAAGGATATAATGTCCACATTCGATCAGCCATCTCCCATGTAGGTTCGTCAGGTCCAAAGTGCTTCCACTACACTTTAACTTAGCCTTTTTATTTGTTCCATATCATGAGTTGTTTCCGCTGCAATATGCATTATGGCTCTGGCTAGAACTCTCTCTCTAGTTCTGCCTACAGTACAAACCAATCAAACACATCCTCAATATCCTCCACATATCTCTTAAGCAATGAATCATGGAAATATTGATGGAAATTTAGTATTAATGGTAGTGGAAGTCACTAGGCGACTAGTCCAATCCTCTCAAGGATCTCGAAAGGCCCAAAATACGGAGCTAATAGCTTGGGACGTGATCCAATCCTCAATAACTTCCTCTTGGGATTGATGTGGAAGTACACATGCTCCACAGCATGAAAATACCTGAATGGTCTATGTTGATATGCATAATTCTTCTACCTACCCTTCATTTACTTTAAATTACTTCCTATAACCTACATCTCCTACACGATTTAAGCCAATATTTGATCCAATCAACACCCTATTCACTAGATCACTCCAGCTGATAGGAGTATTATAACTTTATCCATAAAGAGCCTCAAATGGACTTGTCCTCAAGGATTCTTGATAATCATTATTATATGAAAACTCTACCAGTGGAAGATACTCCTCCCATTTCCTTTGTTGATGTGTAACGCACATCCTCAACATTCTCTCAAGAATCTTGTTAACCCTCTCGATTTTTCCATCTACCTGTGGATGATAAGTTGTATTGAAAGATAACTCTAGTCCAAAGCCTGCAAACAAATCCTTGCAAAACTTGGAAGTGATCTTGGCATCTATGTCTGATATAATATTCTTGGGAACATCGTGCAATCTCACTATCTCCTTGATGAAGACATGAGCTACCTCACTATTTGAATTAGTAGACTTCACTACAATGAAGTGAGCTACCTTGCTCAGCCCTTTAACCACAACCTTAATTGAATGATACTTCATTGTCCTTGAAAAACTTGTAATGAAGTCCTTTGAAATGACCTCCCATTTCCATTATGGAATTAGAATAGGTTGTAACAAACCAGTTGGATTCTTGCATTCAACTTTGACCTACTGAATGTCAAAGCATCTTGCAACAAACTTAGCCACATCTTTCCTGAATTTCTACTAATGATAAAAAATATAATGGATGTCAAAATCTTCTGGTATCCTAGGTAGCCTGAATACGACTTGACATGAAACACCCTCAAGATAATATTCTTGAGCTCAATCTCTCAAGCACATAAATTATCATTTTCTTGAATCTAACCAAACCATTTATCGTAAGGTGATACTCATCATCCCTATCACCTTTACCCTATTGCAACCTCTGCTTCAGCTACTAGTACCTCTCATCATGCTGCATTGCATTGAATATCTTCTCCTACAAATCCATCCCATAAGAGATCAGAAATGAAATATGATTCACATGCACTCTCCTACTTAGACCATTTGCAACCCTATTCTCCTTACCCTTAATGCACCTGATCTCAAATTCAAACTCACTAAGGGTATCCAACCATCTAGCTTTCCTAACATTCAAATTAGGTTGGTCAAAAAGCACCTCAGCCCACTTTGATCACTCATTAGAATAAATATGTTTCCAGGAGATAATGTCTCCACATCTTTAGTGCATGAGTGATAGCTTCCAACTCAAGATCATGATTTGCATAACTCTTCTCATGCTCATTCAACTTCCTTGATTCATATCCTACCACTTGTCTTTCCTACATCAGGAATCCACCAAGTACTTTCTTGCAATAATGTTTACTTACCTCAAACTCCTTTTTAGGATCTACAATCTTCAAAACTGGAGCATTCATAAGAAAATGTTTCAACTGCTCAAAGCTAGATGCAAACACCTCATTCCATTAAAACTTCTTACCCTTCATCTACAAGTATGTAATATGAAAGCCAATACTTGAGAATTTCTTTACGAAATTCCAATAATAATAACTTTCTAGTGCCATGAATGGTCTGATGTCATCTACATTCATAGTACTTGGCCACTCCATGATAGCTTTAACCTTTTTTGGGTCCACTATTATCACCTCCTTGGAAAAACATGTCCTAAGTTGTGAATCTGAGACTGAAAGAACAACACTTGTTGAGCTTGGCATACAAATGATGCTCTCTCAACAACCTCAACCCCACTGTCAGGTGGTCTGCATGCTCCTCCTCATTCTCAGAGTATATCAATATATCATCAATAAATGTTATCACAAAGTTGTCGAGGTGAGGATGAACCACACTACATCAACCACATGAAGGTGGCTAGAGCATTGGTAAGATGAAAAGGAATCATCGCAAACTCATTATTCCCATAGATTGTACAAAATTTGGTCCTGTAAATATCTTCTTCTTCAATACGCAACTGATGATATCCTAATATTATATCAATATTTGAAAATGTTACCACTCCCGTCAACTGATCAAACAAGTCATCTATGCATGACAATGGATACTTGTTCTTAATGGTAACCTTGTTCAATTTCCTCTAATCAATCCACAATCTGAGAGCACCATCCTTCTTCATCACAAATAGTACTGGTGCACCCCAAGGTGACAAACTTGGCCTTATATACCCTTTATCAAAAAATTACTTAAGTTGCAACTTCAGTTCCACGAACTCTGGAGTTCTCATGTTATACGATTCCTTAGATGTTGGTGTTTCTCGTAGTATCAACTAAATATAGAAATCCAATTCCCTATGAAGAGGTAGCTTTGGAATATCGATAGGAAACACGTCCTAAAACTGCTACAAAATGTCATACCTCTTGAGGACTTCATCATACTCAACATCCTTCCCTTTGTCACTAGAAATATGGATTGCAAAGAATACACAACCCTTCCTAAAACTATGCTTTGTTTGCATAGTTGTAACCTACATTCTCACTAATATAGGAGTATTCTTTTTGTACATAAATTTCCTTTCCCCATCATCATCCTAGCACTCAATAACGTTTTCATAGTAGTTGAATTTATTCATGTGAATAAATAACGAGTCTGTGCCCAAAATCATACTATATGATTCCAAAGGAAACACATTTATATGTGTCGATGTCTGCATACCATTCAAGTCAAATACATAAGATCTTACCCAATGATGAACTATTTTGTTAGTCCTTGTATCGAGTTGCACCAACCAAGATTTTTCATGCACTTCATTATTCATGCAACATTTATCCACCAGGACAGGACTTTTATAACCATAAATATATCTAGGATCAATAAGAATGGAAACATCTTGATCATGGAGCTTAACTTCCATCTTAGTAATGTACACCTAATGATTTTTCTACCTGTTATCCACTACTGCATAAATCCAAGGGACACAAAATCTCTCCTCTGATGCTCTCCACCACAAGTCCAACACCACAAAGGGTTGCTACTATTTCCCTTTTTCTTCTCAAGATAAGACCCATGTCCTTTCTTAGTTACATTAAACTTATTATGGGGTCCCACATTCTCCTTGTCATTTGCATCTTGAAGTCTTCCTCACCTCTAAGGCCACTTTCCTTTAGTCTTCTCATAATTTCACATAGACTGCTCATAACAATGGTTCAGCTCCCGATGACTTCCTCCTATGACTGAGGCTCATCATACTCAATACAATCATTAAATGCTAATGTAAGTCCACTTATGAACCTTTACACCTTTTTCTTCTCATTGTTCAGGTAAGGCACATACCTCACTCCAGAAACTCTCTCGTATACTCTTCATAAGTGATGGAACCCACCTTCAACTCATAGAACTCCTTGGCTTTCCCGTCATAATATCTCTTAGACATGTACTTCTTCTTCAAGAGTATTTTAAACTCATGGAAACTCAAGTCCTATTCCTTGATTCCTCTGACCCACATAGCATCTTCCTGCCAGATATCTTCTTTTACTTTCATATTGAAAATAACTACCTTGGCCTTCATGTTCTCTGAATAGTTATACAATTTGAAGAACTACTTTACCCTAAGAATCCATGGTTCATCATGTTTTGATTTCTTCACATCCCCATCAAAAGTAGGATCCCTAACTTTCCTTAACTCATATGGTAGGTACCCCCTCTAATTCCTCCTATAAGGATGATTTTACTACCAATGATTATGTCTCTCAGAATCAGAGCTAGAATAAAATACATGAGCACTAGCTTGCTTGTTAGGCGTATCCAAAGATCTTCCACCTATGATTATATCATCTTTGTCCATCATGTATCTTTTCTAAGACCTTACACCATATTCCCTAGTTATCTTCTCCTCCTACCTATCTCCAGGATTGTTTCCCTAATATCCCTACTTCTGCAAATATGAAAGACTCTCAAGGATGACTTCACTAAATTCCACTTAGTTTTCTTGAGCTCTAGAAAGCATTTCCTATGCCTGAATAATCTTGTCATTATCTTCCTTAAAAATTATAATCTCTAGCCTCAAACTCCTTGTTGTGTCTAGTAGATCATGAGAATACTCTTCTCCTTGATGCTCAAATGACCTTTCCCATTCCACTGATTTCACATCAGGTTTGTAAGGGGAATCATCTGAACTGTAGTCCACCACTTTTCTCTTCATCTTTGATCTTGGATTTCCTACAAACATACCATGTCAGATAAACCAAATAGAATACATAATCAAATCATACCTAAATGTTTCTTAGCGGAGGTTATTACGTCTGCACATGCCAATCCAGTAGCACGATACAATATCACAAACATATAAATTATTACATAAATATCATAACGATAACCGTAACAATGCATCCATAGAAAAAGCATTTCCAACTTAAATGCATGCATAACAATCACATTTAGCACATCCCACCTAAGTGTTTGAACGTGGAAGCTCTATAACCACCTTGTAAAGCATCATCAGACATTTACCCACTTTCACAAACTCTCATGGTTAAACATGAGTTGAGTGTCACTATGATATGACCCAACCGCAAAGTTCTAGTAATGGAAGTGGGGCCTACAAACTGGAAGTAAACTGACATCCATAAGAGACTACAAGACACTCAGGAGCCTACCAACTACCCTTGGTGATCAATCCATGAGTTAGGACTCTTTTCCAATAGGTTTACTCCCAAACCACACCATAACAATTCATGCATGCGGATGGGAGGCTATAACAGCACCCACACACTTGTCTCCATGCCTTTATGACCCAAAATCCCCTATTATGTGTATGTGTTAGCGATATCTATTCCACCTTATCAAGCTAGCCTCCAAGCCACTGCCCAAAACTACATGTAAATTTCCATAATCTTGCCAATGATGATAAAAAGCTAAACAATAAGAACTTGAGAAAGATTTTGACTTAGACAGGGCTAATACATGATAAAAATTTCATCAAACACACGATAAACATAGAAGCTATAAATTATGAATGCATATCTAATCATAAACTTCTAAACTACATTAGAGAATTTTCAAGAAGGTCTAATGACCTCTCAAGGTAGCTACAAAAACACTTATTAGCGCATGAATACACCACTCATTTAATCACTTGTCAAATAATGAACAAGAACTAGAGTAAGAACACATCATCCAACCAAGTGTATAAACAACATATAACCATAATAAAATCCATGAGAAAGTAGACATAATATCAACATAATAAACAGTAAAAGTGCCCATCAATCACAATAAGAAAATAGAATATATTAGCATATGCAATAGGCAACCAAGTTATGTACTTCCACGTACTACCCGAGCATAGATTGGGTTGAAACAAATCTCCCTTTCAACCAATCACCCTTATGTCATATTCCAAGCATGAATGTGGGATAATATGAGTTAAATCAAAATTAAACCAACCAAGGCTTTCGGAGGCCAAACCACCTGAACAATCAACCACATCGATTTCACCTAACTAATCCATAAATCACTAACACCAAAACAAGCTTAAATGCCTCCAGGTTTCTTCACAACATCTAGAGGACTTTATTATCTCCACCCATCCATCAAGAGTTCCAGGACAAATCCCATCTCCACCCTTGACCTTTTGGAATTTCCTAAGACCACCTCACCAGAATCCAAAGTCTACCATCCATCCCAAGCTTAAATCAACATAAGGCACCCACAACACCATGGTTATCTAGGAAATGGAAACACAAGGTTGAAACCACTGCCAATATAGGAAAATATCATGTCAATGACAACACAATAACCAAAGAACCATATGCAAGTGCCATTCATCCATAAAACACAAAGGAAATCACACATGCAACTCATTACCTGCAAAGTATTCTTGTTGTAGAGATTTTACCCAACCTTCTTTTACATTGTCTTCCAAATCCTTATTTGTTCCTTGCTTGCTTTCTCCAATCCATGTGAATGCTAGAGTGCTCCAAGAATGATCTATGTTTGCAAGAGTGTAAGTGTATGGACGAAGAGAGAAAAAACAAAATTGACCATAGTTGTAATTACCAAAAGTTGTGAGTTGCTTCTATCATGTTTTCTTAGCATTGATGTCTCCTTTTACTTCATTTTCCCTCATTTTTCCTCTAATTTCCCTTGCATGAAAATTTGTGTCTCTTCACCTTCCCTTTCTACTATTTTCCTCTATTTCCCATAATTAAATGTCAATTATTGTCTCATTGCCTTTTCCAATTTCCATTGCCATTAATAAACCTCAAATTATCCCCATTATAATATTTTCTCGGACATACAACTTTAAATACATGTCCCATGACCTTTGTCTTCCTTTATTTACATGGATAATCAACTAGGGGTTGTTACAATGATGAGATACAACACCCATTGCATAGAGTACTTAAGAAAATAATAAATTAATGAATGCAAACTAGAGACATGAAATGAAACAATTGCACAAAAATTTCAATATTTAATTAGCATTTTATTAGGCTTAGGAGATAATTATAATTGGTGAGCTATAAATGATGTTTTATATTTTTCCCCACTAAAAAAATGAAAGTTTATAAGGAAATGGATCAATGACTACATTTATTGTCATGGATAGGCTCCTTGAAACCTTTGCATATGAATCTTCAATCATGTTTTCCTCTTTTACCTCTCATTTCTTCTACCTCCATTCTTCTCACATCACTCCCATTCTTTTTATTACAGCTTTCTGTTAGATCCCTATAATACTAGTGTATTGCCTTATTATTATTGTAATTGTATCCCCTTATTGTTATTGTTGTGCCCATGTTGTACCCATATTGTTATTATTGTGCTCCATAGAAGCCCACTATTTTTAATATTGTGCCGTTAAATTATTATTGTTATGTCGGCTTTGATTATATTGTGACCCCTTAGACTCCTATATATAGAAAGGAGGTCTTCTCATTTGTATCATCCAAGAATTTTTCATTTCTGTAATTTAAAGGAGGTTTCCCCCTTAAAAAGGTTGATTTTGAAGTCGTTGATCTATCTTTTCTTTTATTTGGTGAGTTGGTTGCATAATAATTGGTATCAGAGCTTTAGATTCTAGGGTTTCATTGCTTCAAACAAGTCATCGTGGAATTTTCTCTATAGCGTTTTTTCTCCGACATTTTATAAGCTAAAAACAAAAGCCATTTGAGCTGAAATCTTGATGAACCTTGGGTAAGAATTTAAGATCTTGTCTTGCTACATTTTCGGAGATATGATCCAAGGCCGATAAAGTTTTTGTAGGCTCCCGAATTATATCTCAAACATGTGATGTGGGGAAAATCGTCATAAATTTCTCTCTAAGCATCATTTTGAAATTTCATAAAATGTTACAAAAATAGGATGGAAATTATGTTTCGTTGTATCAATTTCAATCTGAACGTAGAAACAACGACTTAGCTCTACTGAACCAATTTATAATCATGTAATCGTGGGAGATTTGGAATAACTCTTTCTTGGAGAATCCAATATTGATCAGACTTGCAGAGTTGGAACGGGGATGCATAGGCATACGACAGCATGAAATTTCATACCTTGGAGATCCGAAATTACAAAGATAGAACAAATTTAATATCGAGCTCCTACAAAGCCCAAAATGGTGTGTAGTGTCTTTAAATTTTTGCATAAGTTTGGTTTGAAAAACTAGTTTGAATCAAGTCAAAGGACATAATGAAGCATAATTATAACTAATTAATTCCTTGAAGAAAGAAAATGGAAACACCTAGTAAGCAAGCTGAAAGCTTTAGCACGACTCATGAAGAAGACGATGAAATGCAACATGATATATCAAAATCATGAGACCAAGTGCAACAAATTTAACTCTCACAAAAAGTAGTAGAAGCTAAGATGGATGGTTTAAAGAAAGGCATGGAGGCTAATATGGATGGTTTAAAGAATGGCATAGAATCTAAGATGGATGGTATAGAAGTAAACATTGAGTATTTGAAGAAAGAGATGGAAGGTTTGAAAGGAGGTTTGACAAAGTTTCTAAAAGAATTGCTTCCTAGTGGAGAAAAGGTAGTAGACAAAACTCATGTTGAGAACAAAAGAACTGTTAGTCATGATTTCATAGACTCTAACATTGGATTCAAGACCCACCATTTTCCAATGATTGATATGAGGAATTTTGATGGAAAGGATCCCATAACATGGATACTACAGATATAGCAATATTTCGATCTCCATAATGTGAAAAAGACAAAAAAGGTATGCATTGCAACTTTATATTTGGAACCCAATCAGTTTGTATGGTATCAATGGCTTTGCTCTCATAAAAAAAAAAATGCTTGGGAAATTTTTATGGAAGAAATTATAGAACATTATGAGGATACAAAAAAGCAACACCTTCTTTAGCCAATTGATAAATCTCAAACAAAAAGGTGCAATGGTTGAGCACATTGAAGACTTCCAAAAATTGAATATAAGGGTAAAAGATATTTTAGAGGAGCATTAGATTGATATGTTCGTAGGGACATTAAAATATAACATCCAACATGAGGTTCACCTTTTGGAACATGATTCATTGGAGAAGGAATTCAGGTTCGCAAGAAAATTTGAAAGAAAAATTATGGCAACAAGGAAGTGTTGTTGTTTGTAGCCTTCCACAACCTACAAGGTTGAAACCACAATAATTGGAAGAAAAAAGATCAAAAGGGATTTGTTACAGTTGTGATAAAAAATACACTAAAGGTCATATGTGTGCCGACAAGAAATTATTTTACATAGATTTTGAAGAGGAAGAAGAAAACGAACAAGAAACATCAAAACAAGATGATACATACCGAGAACAAAGCCTAAAGAAATAATAAATGAATCTGACCATATCTTGTTATGCATTGTTTCAAATAATCGCTCCTAAAACTATCAAGATACAAGTACATATCAAGAGTAAAAAGGTAACAACGTTGATTTATTCAGGAAGTACCCATAATTTTATTCATTGTAAGATAGCGAAGGAATTGAATTGCTTCTTATATCTAGCACTAGAGTGTCAAGTGATGGTTGAAAATGGAAGTGTTATCACCTGGTAATTTCCCAATGTTAAGGAAAGAGATCACTGGGGTAACCACAAACCTAATTTTAGGCTTAGGTTCTATCCAAACTAAGTTGAGAGAGGGATCTCTCTATATGATTTAGCTTTGTTTGATGGGATATTAGGCTAGTTATGAAAGTTCAGGGGGTTTTGACTTGTGTTGAAGATTGGGTGGTGGAATTCTTGGAGCAGATGGATAGGGCAAGGTCTTTAAGACATTGGGCTATGGAGTCAACAAATGGATAGCATAACTGGACCAGATCATTGAAGGGAATGTTCATAGGGCAGGCTAGCAAAGCAAAATGCAAATATTTAGGCCTAATGGGTGAAGTGATTCTAAACAGGGTGAAATGGCATTTAAGAATCCTTGGACCAGGATCAGAATGAAGAACAGAGGGTTATCACAAACAAAGGGAAATTAAGAATCCTTTGCTATAGATCAGAGGGGAAACTACGGAAGCTAAGGAGCAGTTAAGAATTCCCTAGCTGAGATAGTTTAGGAGAAAAAATTAAGAATGTAAAGCAGTGAAGGTAGAGTGCATTTAAGCAATTTCTAAAATATCATTCCTTGTTATACATTTAGATTTTAGAAATTTACACAAAATATTATGGAAAAAGCATAATGAAAATAACATTGAACATAGGAGAATACTTATTTGTATTTTGCTTTACACAAGAATCCTGTAAACTATCTGATCTTTGTTCCTTGATCCAGCAAGCCAATCCAGTCATTGATACAATAGAACTCTGATTTGAGAGAAAAGATATATAGAAATGTCTTGGAATCCACAAAAAAAAACTTCAAATGAAGAAGTATTTATGCAAATTCTAAACTAAAATATCTTTAAAAAATATCAAGATTGGTTTTACAAATATCTCAAATTGTTTTACATTAATAAAACTTAAATAAAGGACACTCAAAACTAATGAATCTATATGGCACTATATTTATGGATTGAGGGTTACAAAGAGGAGAAAGTCAAATTTGATAGCAACTCTTAATTGATGATGAGGCATCCAAGTCACTAACTGCATCCTTTCTTTGTGCATTCTACCCCAGCAATTCTACAAAATTAGGGTCCATTGATACCTTTGTATATCTCAATCCGAGCTAGATATGTAAAAAATGAAAGAGGTTATTGTAGAAAAGTATGTTTTTGAGATAGGCCTATCTTAGTTTCCCAAAATTCATCTTCGCTTGGCCGAACCAGTTTCTGAAAGACTATGACTTAAACAGGAAATTTCTAAAGAATGTACCAGTTCTACTCTGATTTCATATTTTAACCTTAAATTTCTATTAATTGTTTTTCTCTTTTACTTTGAATAAACTTCATTGTTGCTGGCGAAATTTCTTTCATCTTTGTTTAACCCTTACTACCTCCATGTTTACTTTTAATGTTTACTTTTACCGTTCTATTTTTTCATATATCTTCACTTTGACATGAATCTGTATGCTTTGTAGCTTTCTTCCCTACTGTTTGTCATCACGCTAGCTACTTTACTTGACTTGGTATTCAATCTGTACTCTTTAACCCTGATACACTTTGACAATTCTTTACTGTGTCCTTTTACCTTCACTGTATATTTTAGTTTTTACTGTCTATTTCAACAGTAAATCATTCAATTCCATGTTTCCTCTGCTTGTCTTTTAATTTTATGTTTTATTTTCCATCTTTGTTGGAATAGATTTGATAACAATCTCAGAGTAAATAGGTCTTATGTCTAGTATTAAGACTATTTATCCAAGCTGCAGTCTTTTGATCCCTTGTAAAATAAAACAAACTATTAGGAACATGTTGGGTTGACAGGGAGGGTCATTAATTGCTTTATCAAGCTCTATAGGTCTATGGAGTGAGTCCAAAGTGCTTTTGAGAGGTAAACCATGCTTGAATTGGTTAGCAGAGGCTTCAGGTGGTGCATAAGAGTTACACAGGGTTTTACTACATAAATAGGCGAAAACGAGCAAAACTGGGGTTTTCGTGTTTAAACGGGTAAAGTTTTGATTTTTTTTTTATTTTGGCACAAATTTAATAGTAGACGGTTTTATCATTTAGCAAGAAGGTGGTAAGAAGTTTATTTCGCACTGCTTTTGTGGGCTTGGTGGTATTCGAGAGGGGTCAGCCGATTCCATTCATTAAATGACACGTAGCATCAGGGGCCTGGTAGAAAACCACTTTTTCGGGTGGGTATATTTGGGCAGATGATCCCACACAAAATGGCTTATGAGCATTGGATGTGGGCCTTCAGATCAGACGGTGATCATGTTGTGAACGAGTGTGGAGGGTAAAGGTGTGGGGGGGGGATGGGTTAATTGCGGCGGTATGGTGATTAAGGATGGGTTAATGGCGAACTTAGGTAGCGTGGGTGATTTGCGGAGTTTTACTTAACATAATCACGAATCGATCAATTAATGAGCTTTGTCGAGGTTTGGGTGAAATTCATAGTTTTATAGTTAAAACTAGGTCTAGGGATATTAATGTAAGGGATTTAATATATACATACAGGAAAGGGTATTAATGGGAATTAATATATGAAAGTTAGAAGTTAATATGAAAACAATGGAAATGAATTGCACTAAGAATAATGTATTTTCTGTGATTTTTTTTCTTTTTGCATATATGCATTATAACTTAGGCTAAAGTGTTTTGTGGGTTTTTTGGAAAAAGGGGTTTTACATGTGGGTGATTACTTTCCCTATGCAAATAGTGTTTTAACCTTAGGGAAAAGGGTTTTATGAGGGAAATGAGGGGGAATGAAGGGAGATGAATTTTTGATGAGGGGGAATCTAGTACTTGTTGTCCTTAAGTCATTAAGCCGAGGGTCCAGTTCCTCCAAAAAACAGGGAAATGCTCTGAGCCTCTTTGACTTAAAGGCTTTTGAGCCTTTGAATTTATTTATGGGAAATTAGTAAAGTAAAGGGGTGAAATGAATGGGGAACTTAATTAATTGACTTTATAAACCTTATGCATGTTTAATTGCCCATTCACATTTGAAATATATGTTGAAATATGATAAATGTGCTTTTGTCTAATCAATCAACATACTTTTGCAACCTTTCTTCTACTTACCCATCTACTCATCCTACCATTTTTTTTCTTCATTTTATTTGGGTGCATTTAGGCTGGCAAATGCTTATCCATTTTATTTTAAAGCAGGAAACTATCTAATTCTAACCTTATATCATCCAAGAGCTTAGATTAAACTGATGAGATCCTTTTATTTGCTCTACCTATCTAATGATCTGCCAAGATAAAACAGTTTGGTCAGATTTTATTCTCTAACTATCAACATGAAATTTAAAGCATGGCATAATCAAGATTAAATAGTTTGATTATCATGGATTGTGGCATGAATAACAAGCTGCACACAATCATTATTATGCATAAAAGTAAATAGTAGTGGCATTTTGACTCGCATAGTTTCATGGTCTTTTGTTTTTGGGGTTCATATTTTTCACTTTTTTGGACCTTTTCTTACTCTTTTTTGTCCTTTGATTTTTTTGTTAGGACATACCCTCTTTTCATTTTTGATTTTTCAATATGGAGAACATTTGCAGAAAGCAAAGGTATGTACATATTACAAGGCTTAAGCTTAGCCATTCAAAATTATGACTCCTATTGGTATAGGAACCTAACAGGAAGAACCATAAATTTCTCTTGAAAGTGCCATAATATCAAGCTATCCATGAAAGAATATGCTTCGAAGATTCCAATGGTTTCCATTCCAATGGGTGGTGTTCATGTTTTACTAGGAGTGCAATGGCTACAATCTTTGGGTATGATAACTTTTAATTTTCAAGATCTTTTCTTGAAATTTTTTTCAAAAGGAATGGAAGTTGAATTAAGAGGTATCGCATGGAAAACAAGAAATATAATCAACTCTAACGACATGAAAAGTATTCTAAAGAAATAAAAACGTGGTATAATTTCACAATTATGTTCATTAGAGGTTCCCATGTCTAAATCATCTATTTCTCTAGACCTCCAAAAAGCCTTGGATAATCATTCCAAGGTATTTGAGACTCCCAAAGGCCTCCCACCTATTCATGATCATGATCATGGTATTCATTTGATTCCAGGAAGTGTTCATTTAAACATGAGGCCTTATAGATATCCCTATGCCCAAAAGAGTGAAATTGAATGTATCGTTGCAAAAATGCTAGAGCCTAGTATAATTCAACCTAGTCAAAGTTCTTTCTCTGCTCCAATAGTGTTGATGCACAATAAGGATGGCTCATGGCACATGTGTCTGGATTATAGGGAGCTCAACAAGCTCACTATTAAAGAAAAATTTCCAATTCCTATCATTGATGAATATTGGATAAATTGCATGGAGAAATTTATATCACCAATTTGGTCCTTCATTCAGGATATCATCAAATCATAATGAAGACTGAAAACCTTCCGAAAAAAACATTTATAACTCATGAGGGTCATTATTAATTTTTGGTCATGCCTTTTGGCCTTAAAAACACACCTTCTACATTTCAAGGTTTAATGAATTCCATTTTCAAACCCTTCCTTAGAAAATTTGTGTTAGTATTTTTTGATGATATAATAATCTACAGAATGTCTTGGAAGGATCATGTTCAACATGTTGATAGAGTGCTCAAACTGTTGGAGGAGAAACAATTATATGCAAAAGACAAAGTGAGTTTATCCTTGGTGTATTTACACTTTCAATTTTTTGAAAATATGGAAAAATACATTTATAATTTCGAAAGAGAATAAAATTTCCATCACACATTCCATTTGCAGTATTTTTGTTCCCAAAGTATTAAACTCCCATCAATACTATTTCTTCCTACATTTTTTTCATGGCTCCATTACTACTGTCAAGGAATATATGACAAAAATACACGAAATGGTTCCTCCATTCTAGGATGGAAGATAAGAGATCAGTAGGGGTGGTATGTTGAGTAATATTGATTTCCTTCTTACGGATATATAACTATTCACTATTAAAGGTCGTTAGACACTAACTAGTCCTTGGGATGAAGGTGAGAGGACGTTTTCTTCACCCTTCACCTTGACTTTCCAAGCTTTCTCCTTAGTTGTTTGTTGGTTGGGATGGATTTTCAAGTGAAGCTTTTAATATTTGCCTTCCTAATGTCTAGTGATACTAAAATGTTTCAAATAGTTCCTGCATGGGTTTCTTGACATTATAGAGTGCTAATAATTTCTATATTTATGGTTCATTGTCTTGAAATAGAATTAAACCAAATATACTATTCCATACGATTTTGGTTTGTGATGATGTTTTCTAGCTTATTTTCATTGCACCCAAAGGGTTAGAGAAGACTAGAAGGTAGAATCATGTCTTTATTTCACTTTGCAAATCACTAGAGGTAGATTTCAGTGGTTTTCTACCGAATCATTTTCAAGCTACATTTCCCTCCATGGGAATGGACTTTCATACACTTTCACTGGCATTGTTGAAGGTGGTTAAGATGAAGTTGTGTTTTCTTCTTTGTAACTAAACCCTAAGCATTCCTACTTAGCCATTGTTGGATAAGAGTGAGGATTAAAAACCCTTCAGTTTCCTTTCATATCCCTTTGCCATCATATCCTATTTTCATCTTGAGCTTCGAAATAATCCCTTTAGTGTGATTTTTAAAGTTACCAAAGGATTTTTTATGAGTGATCATAGAAACTAAGATTAATATGATTTATTACATCTTGTTTATAGCTTCCATAGTCGAAATAGAAGGGGTGTGTGTGGTCTATCAAATAACAGCTCTTATCCCATTCAAAGCCTATTCCTTTGCCACCAAATATTTGTATACTTGACTGTTCACTTTAGTTAACCTCTCTTCTTAATAATTACATATTTGAGTGAATTTTTCCCATAGTTATAAGACAAACAATCTAGTCCTCTCTAATTCTACCCTCATGTCGGTGAAAGAGTGAAATCACTTAAGAAGTTCATTTACTAACTCATCTACTTTATACGTCCAATACTATCATTCCTCTTGGAAATATCTATTTAAGTATCTCAACTATTCATGATTCTACGTCTCCAAGGATTTTCCCTCAAAAACCTATCTTTAAGGTCAGATGATGCATAAATGTTATCACGATGGCATATTAATTTCATCAACATTAGTGTCTACTATAGAAAAACAATTCTTCTTTACTTATTTTTGGTTGAATAATTATTAATTCCTTTATTTTGTGATGCACTTCTTAAGCTTACTTAATGAGTTGGGTCAAAGAAGCAATTTACATAGTAGTGAAAAAAAATTCAACCCATTATAATGTCACACATTGAATGACATAACTTAGGATATAAAAATCACTTGAGTGTAGTAGACATAATTCAACCTTCTTCATGAGGAGGTTGGCTTAGTGAATTGGAATGCTTTGATAAGGGAAGTTAACTAATTAAGACAACTATCTGAGTGTAAGTGAGTCGACTAATAATAGGCTAAAACCTTAGCTTGTAAGTGAAAGATAATTCCATGTAATTCATACCATGTTAAAAAAGAAAAATAAAACACATTGTTTGAGGGTGTTGATACCCACAAGAAAGTATGAAAATGGTTGTGGGATGGAGAACATAACTCATTAACGAGGGACAAAATTCCAAACAATTTTTAGAGTGTTTCTAGTGGTCTAAGATAAAAGGTAAGTTTCTCAACCAACATTAAAATCCTGTGACCAACTTGTGTGCAAAGGAAAGATGCCTAGAAAGGAGTAAAATGTAACATATAGCTTGTGGTTAAGAGAAATGCACCAACAAACAAAACATACACATCCCGGATTATATAATTCAAATTGTTGATGAGATGAAACACAACCAATGAGCTAATTTATCTTAGGCAATGAGGCAAACTAACATTCTAAAAAACATTTGAAGCAATCAATTGAAAAATTTCTCTAGACTATGCTGCTGGGCTAGAATGTTGTGGCTGTAATGAAATGATACAATAATTAACAATCACACCAAATGCACAGATAAATACAATACCTAGAAGATATTGTGTTTGAGTACACAAGAGATTAATAAACCCACACTAGAGCCAAAAAATGAAACAACTACATATAAATTCTAACAACTAATCGAATTTTGATTAAGCTCCGGAAGTGATTATAGAAAATGTGAAATATACATAGACTTTTGTAATATTACTTACTAAAATGACTTTTGTAATATTACTTACTAAAATAAAATAATAATTCATATAGCCATAACTCAAAAACGCCTGCCCCTATCATTGACATTAAGCTCCTTGAGTCCTCCATCCGCGAATCTTCAACCAAATTGAACACTTCAAGCTCTCACTTTTGCAACTACCCTCACATTTTCCCCTTTCCTTATACTCACTATATCCTTTATATTTTTTAATTAGTTGTCTTTGGAATGCCATCTATCACAATGATTTGTTTCGAGTTCCATTTTCCTCCAAATTAATAAAAGGACATATTTACAAAATTTAATAGAAGATCTAATTCATATCATTCCATATCAAAATCCTTATTATATTGATAATAACATATTAGATCTCATATATTTCATTACCCTATGTTATAATTAGTTTACTCCATCTGGATTATTTACATAACTTCTTCTTAGGAAAGAGGTAGATTTTGACCAACTGTTTCATGATGTAAACTCCAATGAAATAAAGTGTGGTAGCACATATGCCTTGTTTTCTTTTACGATTTAGATTTTTTTTTTTATTTAATAAAAGAAATAACTTTCCTTTATAACGTCTTCCATATAATACGTTTCATTATCAAAATAAACTATTTTTTCCGCGTTATATTTTCTTTCATCTGTTCATTTATTTTATTTATTGCGTTTGCAAAAGATGTACAATATTCTTGTACCACTTTCATATGAAAATGATGAAGATCACGTACATATTTCAGTAGTCGAAAGAAATAGAGGACAATTCGACAATTTAAAGGTTTCTCATTGATCTGCACAACGAATAAGTACTTACTCTAGGTGTAGCGTTTTCTGTTAATGGTATTAATTGTATAGTTTGTTTAATGTTTGTTTTTTTTAATATGTGTTATTCTATTGGTTTACAATTTACCATTTCACATTTTTTACTTGCTACTCACTTTGACTATTAACTTTTAAACTTTTAAGGTAGGATGTGAACTTGGTAGGGATATTATTTATCGATACACAAAATTTATTCTATTGTATTAATAATTAGTAAATATTAATGAACATCAAAACACTTCATAATACATCATATATTAAAAAAAAAAACATAAAAATTAACTAAATTATAATTTCATTTTAAATAATAATATTAATAATTTAAATCTATTCACATCTAAAAAATACTTGTAATTAGCAAAATCATATAAATAAAATGGTTCATAAATGATAAAAATCAATCTACAATCAATATCAAAACACTTACTTTATGATGCATTCCATGCTAAAGAGAACAAATCATAAAAGCTTATTAATTTATATTTTATTTCAAATTAATACTAGCCTAACCTTGTAAATTATGAATCCATCATAAGCATCGAAACACTTAATAACACTTACTACATTATAAATTTTTTTTGAACAAGTTAAACATATCTACATTTTAAAAAACATGGAAAAGGATTATTAACCATGGTGATTTATCTTCACTTTATTATGAGGATTCTTAATCATAACTCACTTCATATGGCCATTGTTCATGTGACATTTTTTCAAGTAATCAATTTAATTAAAACAATAAAAAAGTCATAACAACTTTGGAGATAAATCTTCACCTTTGATATTTTTTGTGTACTAGATAGATCCCCACTTAATTATAATTTTATTATTATTATTATTATTATTATTAAATAATAAATATAAAATATATAATTTAAACATATATGCATTTAAAAAAAACATGGAACAAGATTCTTAAGTGTGAAGATTTATCTACATTTTACTATGGAGATTCTTAATCTCTAAATAGTATTCACTACAATACCATGGCTTACCAATATCACATGCTGTAAAAACCACAATTCACGTCATATGGAAATTGTTCATATGACATTTTTCAATTAATCAACTAATTAAAAGGAAAAAAAGGTCATATCAACTTTGGAGATAAAGCTTAACCTTTGAAATTTTTTGATTCATCCGAAGGGATCACTTCTAGTGTGACTTGTTAATAACAGAGGTTCTTTAACAACAGGAACTCAACCAACTAATCTAACTGGTGAGGCTAATCTTAACCTTTAGTATTTATGTATACTACTATAAAAATAAAAATGCTTACTATATATATATATATATATATATATATATATATATATATATATATATATATATATATATATATATATATATATCCATTTTACTATGGTGATTCATAATTTGTAAATACACTTTGTTACAATACCATGGATTATTAATATCATATGTAGAAAATATCATAACTCACAGGATATGATACTTGTTCCTATGAAATTTTTTGATATTTTTTTGAATTAATCAATTTAATTAAAAGGGAAAAAAAACATCATTTCTTTGGAGATAAATGACAAACTTTGATTTGTGTATACTACCAAAAATATTTAGTGGAGGTTAAATCTTACCATCCACCTAATAATTATTGTGGCATGAGGTGCTCTATAACCAAGTATGACCAATTATAGGGTAGGTTTGTAAGCCGTAATGTATGTGAATATTTTCTAAATGTTATGAAAAATATATATAGAAAATGGAATTAAAAAAAAAATAAAAATAAAAATAAATGTAGAAAACGGAATAAAAAAAAGAGTAAAAATAAAAATAATTGTGTAGTAGTGCTCTAACATTTATAAACAATTAAAAAATAGTAAAAGATTAAAATAATATAGAGCCTATTATGCAAGAGATGTAGTGTTTTTAGATGAGTATAAACATTAAAATGTTGCCTCAATTAATAAATTATAAAATTATAAAATTTAATTTCTTATGTTGTAATTTTAGTTTTATTAATACAATTACCAGCAATATTTTGGATAAAGGAAAATTATAATATACATATCACATTAAAATATATAACATTTAAATAGTTGTTGTAAATTAAGATCAATTTTACCATATAAATAAAAGTAATATTCCATAATCATATTTAAATTTAATAACAAAACATAAAAAATAATACGTACAATAAGCTTACAATATAATCATGGATATTCATCCAACTTTATTGTGGATATTATTAATTTGTAAATAAGACTTATTTATAATACCATGGCAATATCCATACTTAAAAACCATAACTCATTTCACAATCAAAATATTTTATAATTATAACACTTTTTAATTAAATCTAAAAGTAAAAATGTTATAGTTTCTTTTGAGATATATCTCTATTTTACAATATAAATTAAAATAAAAATTTTGTAACGATATTTAAATTTAATTAATAAACACATAGAAAATTAATACTTACATTATCACAATATTCCTAACCATAGATATTCACCTCCTTACAGAAAAACTTCAATATCACAAGATTGTCAACCATAAATATTGACCTCCACTTTATCATGGATATTATTAACTAGTAAATAAGCTTTGTGACAATATTGTCCAGCAATTCCATGGCTTATCAATATCACATACCTAAAAACCATGATTCATTTCACAATAATTTTTTTTTATAAATATTTCATTTTAATTTCATTTTATAAATTTTATATCTTTTTTTAATTAAATCTAAAATAAAAAGGGTTTTAATTATTTTATAAATATCTCTAAACCCTCAATCCTCACTACTATTAAGAATATTTCGTGTACCTCTTTTCACTTTAAAATGTGTTTGTATCTCAATAGATTTGATCCCTATAGGACACTTCATATATCCATATTTTAAGAAAGATCCAGGCCAGTTGATAACGAAATTAAAATTCTAGAAGCCCTATTCCAAAATAAACATGCCTATAAACATAACAAGATTCATAACCATGGAGATTCAATCCACTTTCCATATTTTAAGAAAGATCTAGTCCCGTTGATAATAAAATTAAAATTCTAGAAGCCCTATTCCAAGATGGACATGCCTATAAGAATAACAAGATTTCTAAACATGGAAATTCACTCCATCATAAAAATTGATAACATGTAAATAAAATTTGTTATAATACTGTAAATCAAGACCATAACTTACTAATAAGATATAAACAATAAACTAAAACTCATATTCATATAACACATTTTCATATTACATATAACATTTTTTATAAATTAATAAATTTAAATTAAGAAAGGTAAACTATCTACTTTGTCATCACTCCCCCCCCTTATTTATTTCGACCCCTTATTTATTTCGATGGTCAAGTAAATCTAGTAATGAAAGTGACGAAACAAAATTTTCCCATTAAAGAGTACAAATGCTTAATACACATAAATACATCAAAAACATATATTTGACATCTTGTTTCCATGGTTTATAAAGTTCTCCCTATAAGAGCTTTTACAAAATTCTATGTATAATAGATGTTACAAAAGACGAATGGTAGAGTCGACTCCTCACAAGAAAGTTTAATCGCTTTATGTCTACCCTAATTGTAATGTTCTGTAGATAATAGTGTTTATGCTTTCCGCTTATTGGAATACCATAAAATAAGGAAATTTGATATAATATGCTTCAGTATGATTATTTTAGACCGTTAGGCTTATTCTTTATTTATTTATTCATTTATTTATATAGAAATTGTGATTTCACATCTTTTAAATTTCATTAAACATATTGTTAGACGTTTACATTGCTATTTTGGTAGGCTTATAAATTAAACGGAAGCTTATATTTTTTTGAATTAGAGTTTGAGCACATTTTTCATTGAAGGTAGTTTACATTTATATTAGTAAAATATAAAATAAAAATGATAAAATCAAATATATTTTTTTGTCTATAACGAGATTAGGACATTAGTAAGTTAATGTTATTTTTCTTGTGATATCATACGGAAAATTTCCTTACGTTAAAATATTTCATCATATCATAGCTTAGATAACAACAAAAAGGACAACTAAAAACAGCAAACAAAGAAGTAAGTTCTCATTTGTAATGTAGCTGGAGGAAAATATGCGTTATTAAACCATGGGTGCATGTTTCTACTTTTACCACTCTCGAGTGTCATCCTTTTCCTCAATATACTCATCAGTTATGATTGGGATGGGAGGAGGACCTTCATACAATTGCACGCGCTTTATTGTGGCCACTAAATTGTGTTTTATATCGTCGAGGTCAATCACTATGATAATGTTGTAAACATGTCTACAAATTTCTTAAAACTTTTTATCTATTAAATGTGATTTGTCTATTAAATGTAATTTGTATAGAATTGCTTGTAGTTGATGAGCTCGTTGTTCCACAACCTATACATCTAAAGATTTGCTTATCCGAAAAAGTTTGTTAGTTTTAAAATATTAATGTTTTTATTAAAATATTACCCCGTATTGGAAACCTATCTCATCAATTCATCCTCATTGTTGGTAAATATTTTTGCATTTATGTATGACTAAATTTCAAATCTAGGCAACTCCTCATTGTTAATAGTGGAAAAGTGACACCAATAGTTGGATTTCACCTTCATGACTTTAGCTTTCCACGAGTGATGTGATTAGGAAGATACGAGTGGATTCTACCTAATATTCAAATATTGTCTTGTATTAACCCTCTATTCGTTACATTTTGGCTAAAATTCACTAGTGGAGTTTAACATCTCGACCCAAGGATGACTTATAGGACCAATGCAGGGCTCGCTTTATAAAAGGATAGGAAAGAGACATTAAGAATGGGGAATGAATCCAGAGGTGGGATGACAAACACCATCTAAAAGAGGAAAAATACACCAGAAACCTATATATGACCCACATAAACATACTTGATTTTGCATTTCCTACCTAAGGATAATAAGGAGCGAAGCTAGAAGAGGGGACACATCAAACTATTAAATAAGTAATAAAATTTAAAATCAGATTAAAATAAACCCAGCTTGAAAGTAAGATTAGAAGCACCATAAAGCACAATTTCTTGAAATTCCGAAACCTTTCCCTAGGTCCATTTTATAAATTAACCATTTAAACCTTCATCTATAATTTAATAATTATTACATACTCGTTAATAATAATTGGCCTATGCAACGATATTCCCCATATTCCCGAATCCCCACCCTCGACAATATCCAAGTCTCTACCATTTGCATGTATAGGCCCATTTCGATATTCATCCAAGCATCATTTGGGGCTTCTCCAGCACACCCATGTGAACAGCCCATGCAAGATTAACTTCGGGTAAATGAGTTAGTCTTTATTAAATGTAAAGGCTCAATTATCTCTTTTGGTACACTACTTTTATGATAGCCTAAAAAGAGTAGGATTATTTAATTCTTTTTTAGGATTATTTAATTCAGTGCATTATTTAGTTATTTATATTATTATCATTTAATCTTTATTTTCACTAGCATATATTTATTTTACAATTTATTTCTCATGTTTTAAATATATATTAAATATATTTTATAAGTTATTAATTTATTTTAAATAATTTAAAGTCTAAATATTAATATTGTAAGTGTGATTTAAAATATTTATTTGGATTGTTATTCTTTTATTAAATGTTGGTCCTATAACATTATGCATGTTGTACTTGATCAGTATTTCCAAGCATAGTTCCATTGCCATCAGTTCAGCAATATTGTTGGTAGCTTTTCCAAGATAGCTGTAGAAAATTACATGTATGTTTCCCTTCTCGTCTCTCATGACTCCTCCATACCTAGCATCTCCAGGATTTCGTTTAGAGGCTCCATCTATGTTAAATTTTAAGAAACCTCGAGAAGGGGGGTGCCATAAAGCCTCTCCTTCTAAGGTATGCATGTTGATCTGCAGAGGGCTTTGAGGGAGATGTGCCTGAAGCTCCAACTTTTCCAGGATGCTTGCCTCTCTGTGACCTATGGGTTTATCAGCAGAGAAACTCCCAAGGGTGTTGACTGTTTCCTTGAGTTGCTTAAGAATTAGCTTGATGATGCTGCTCATCGGGCCTGTTTTGTCTCTGAAAATCATGTTGTTGCGCTTCTTCCATACATTCCAGATTATGAACCCTGGAGTCAAATCCCAGGCTGTGTTTATTGTCTCATTGTCCGAGCAATTTTGTCTCCAATTCTTTAGCATAGCAATGATATCATTTTCTTGCCTATATGTCTGCTCAAAGGCATATCTAGCCTAGTTCCATAATGTGGCAATGAAGGAGCATAGATTGAGGAGATGATTTGAGTTTTCTTCCTATTGTCCACACACATGACATCTGGAGGGGCCAACGAAGCCTCTCTTTCTTAGATTTTCCCAAGAGAGAATGTTGCCTTGTTGAGCCAGCCACTTGAACAGTTTGATCTTCATCCAATGAGGGTTAGTCCAAAGGCTTTTCCAGGTCTTGTCAGTGCTTGGGAAGTTAAGCCCAGTAGCTATTCTTTTGGCTTCTTTAAGGTTAAAGATACCTACCTTATTACTTCACCATCTTAATTGATCATCTGAAGTTGAGGTTAGAATCTGCCTTTTGTCTAGAATATCTTCAAGGGCTTTAGCTTGAGTTTTCAGCATGTTCATCTCATTGTAAACTGGAAGTTTCCGTATTCTCCATTTGCCATTGTTCCTTGACTGATCCCAATAGTCATTCACCCTAATTAATCCTTTGTTTATGGTATCTGCCTAGATACTTGCTAATTCCTCACTGCTGAGATTGCCTTCCTGCTGCCAATTGTCCTCCCTAAATTTGATACATTTGCCACTTCTGATCTCCCAGAAACTATGTTTTTGAACTAAGGGTTTGTTCTCCCAGGCCCTATTCCATACTTATGAACCTTTCACTTGTCCTGTCATTCTTATACGGTTCATTCCTTGCCAATTAATTGCATACTTTTCTTTCCATAGTTTAACCCAGGGGTCTCATATTTCCTTCAGCCATCTCCACTAAACTTTAGCACCCAGAACTCTGTTTAGAATTTTTGGGTCATGTAAACCCAAACCACCATGGGATTTAGGTTTGCATATCCTATCCCAAGCCACCAGAGCCCATTTCTTCTTCTCTTCACCTTTTCCCCAAAGAAAATCTTTTTGAATGTTTCTAATTTGATTAATGACTCCAGTTGGTGCTGGAATGGCAGATAGCATAAAAATAGGGATGGTTTGGAGGATTTCCTTAATGAGAATTAGCCTCCCTACTAAATTTACGGCTTTGTTTGTCCACTTGCTAATTTTGTCTTTCAATTTATTCAAAACAGGCTCCCAGATGTGTTTGTGCAATGGTTTGTCGGAGAGGGGAACTCCCAGATACTTCGAGGGTAATGAATCTCTTTGAAAGCCTAAAATTCTAGATAGGTTTCTCTGAATCGAAATATCAGTATTGAAAAAGAATATTTTTTATTTTTTAAGACTTACCTCAGTGCTCATAGCCATGGCAAACTCATGCCAAATTTGCTTGAATGGTTTGGCTTCTTTGATTGTAGGTATACCTTGAAGCATAGTATCATCCACAAATTGTTGATGTGTCATCGTGTCTCCATCTCGATTGCGTCTTAGTCCTTTAATTCTTCCTTCCTCATTAGCAGCTTTGATTCCTCTACTTAACCCTTACATCATTAGAATAAAAAGGAAAGGGGAAGGAGGATCACCTTCCCTGAGACCCCTTGTAGGCTTGAAGTTTCTGGAAGGAGAGCCACTAAGAAGAATTGAATAGCTGGCAGTGGTTACAAGAGCCATGACCCACATAATCCAATTATAGTCAAAGCCATAGGATTTTAGTTACACCTCTCTTATATAAGTCCAACTAAGTTTATCAAAATCTTTCGCTATGTCCAGCTGAATTATCATCCCTGCCTGCTTATTGGTGTTGAGTGAATGAACCACTTCATGGGGAGGAATTAGGTTATCAAGAATTTTTGTCCCTTCCACATAACCTATTTTCTCCTCTGACACTGGGGTTGGGACGAAGGGTTTGAGTCGGTTGGCAATTACTTCAGATATAATTTTATACACCACATTGCATAATGTTATAAGTCTGAATCTGTCTGGAGAGTTGACCCTTTCCTATTTGGGGATTAGGGCTATAAAATATTCATTTAGCACCTTCAAGATAGATTTTGATCTTCCCGAGTCTTCCACTACGTCCAGTATATCATGCTTTACAATCCTCCAACATGTTTTGAAAAAGTCCACATTGAGGCCATCCGGGCCTAGAGCTTTCCAATTATGCATCTCTGTGATGACTTCCTCAAGTTCCTTCGCTGTTACTGGTCTGTTGAGATTGTGATTGTCTTCCCTAGAGACCAGTTTAGGAGTATACTGAGTAAATATTCTCGTAAAGTGTGATCTATCTGTTGTGGTTTCCTTAGGAATTTCCTGAAAATGCTGGACCAGAACCTCTTCCATTTCTTCATGAGTATTTTTCTTTGTTCCATGTTGATCTGTGAGTTTCACAATTCTATTGTTGTTTCTGTGTGCTATGGTGGATTTGTGAAAGAATTTGGTGTTTCTCTCCCCTTCCTTAATCCATTGGACTCTGGATTTCTATCTCCAGAATATTTCCTCTTGTAGACATCTATTCTCCCATTCATGTTGAAGTGAGTCTGCAAGCTTTTTCCTTTCCTCTAAGTATCCTTTTGTGATGAGAATTTGGTTTATTTCCTTTAGTTTCCCTTCCACTTCTCTTTTAGCTTTGAAGATGTTTCCAAATTCATTCTTGTTCCACTCTTTGAGTCTTCCTTTAATGTGTTTGAGCCTATGATGTAGAAGGAACATCTTTGTACCTTGTAGGTGAAGCTCTTCTTTCCACCATTTCTTTATATTTGTGAGGAAATTTGAGTGCATGAGCCATACATTCTCAAACCTGAAGGGGTTGTTCCTTGGTTTACTGATTATAGAAGTATCCAATTAGATGGGCTAGTGGTCAGGACCACCAAAAGGTAGGATGAACGCTGTCAGGCTCCTCCCAATGAGTAGAAGTTCCTCTGAGATGATAAATCTATCTAATTTTGAGGCTACTTGGGTAGAGCCCCCTCTTTTGTTATTCCATGTGAAAATCCCATTGTCAGTGTCCATATCCACCAATTTCATATTGGTGAGGAAGTTATCGAAGGAAATTCAATCCCTTCCAAGTGTTCTAGTTCCCCCTTTTTTTCCATGAGAGATTTTATCATGTTAAAATATCCCCCTGGAATCCAAGGTAAAGCAGAGTATCTCTTTTTCATTTCTTCAAGAGAAGTGAGGAGTCGAAGTTTATCATCCAGTGGTTGAGGGCCATAGACATTGGTGATCATGTAACATTTCCTGTCACCCACAGGTTGGATAATCAAAGAAAGGTGGTTTCTGGATGCCTCTGCATCCTGCAATCCAAATTTCTGAGGATCCCAAAGAGTAAGAATGCCACCAACAGAGTTATTTTCCTTGACCTCAAGATATTCATATCTATTTAACCATTTTCTATGTTTTTCTCTGACCTTCTCAACTGAGCATTTTGTTTCCTAAATGAACACTATGTTTGGTTTTTCCTCTCTGATTTTGTTGCTTAGATTTCTCTGTTTTCTCCTACTCCCTAGTCCTCTAATGTTCCAGGTTGTGATCTTCATTGGGGGGGTTAGTGAAGGAGTAACTGGATAGGTCTTTCATCCTACCTAAGTCAATCATGAGTTTGCCACATTCAAGCAACAATTCTTTCTATCTCTTTCTTCCTCTTCTCTTTCTTGGGTTTTTAGCCAATTTTCCTGTTATTAACCCCATTGAGGAAACCCCTTTATTATCCTGGTTGTCGTGTCGTCTTTTGACTCCTAAATATTTTGGTGTGACTTGTTAAGGAATATCTGTTGTATTTTGTCAACTTCCTCCTGTGGTATGGAGTTTATTCCCTGGTTGCCTCCTTACTCTAGAAACCTTTCTAGCTCTAGGTTCTCCATGTCCAGGATCTCCTGTAAGTCTTGGTCCTCTATGTCGCTTTCACTTTGAGTCATATCATGGTATTTTTCTACTTCCATGTTACTCAATGGGTCTGTTGTGTGTTCGTTCTATTCCTGTGTGAACTCCATGCTTGTCTCTTTTCCTTTCCCCCTTGCTGCCTTATTTTCTGTTTTCTTTGGAGTTTCTTCATCTTCTTCTCTTTCTTCTAAGATCTCAAAACTATTGTGACTTCTTGTTCTGTCATCATTAGGGTCCTTTTGTATCCTTCTTCCCCCTCCTTTCCCTTTTCCTCGTAGTTTAATAGAACCTTTTAGGTCTTGCCCTTTGTTGGTATTTTGGTATTCCACCTTCTTATTGGGAGGGAAATCTCTAAATAGGTGGCCATGCTCGTGACATTTGCGACATCGGAAAGGAATGTGCTCATAGTCAACTGCCTAAACCCATTCATCATCATAGACTTCTAGAATGACGTCATCCGGAAGAGCTCCTGATAAGTCCATCTCAACACATATGCGTGCATAGGAGGTATACTTTCCTCGTAGCGTTGCCTCTGAAATCTTTAAAAAAAAGTCCTAATTTGTTGCCTATAACTTTTAAATATTATGGCATCCAATAATCCAAATGTAAGGAGTAGATTCTAATCCATACCGGAAATGATGTAAAGGTTTCTCGCTCTGCACAAAGTTCATCATCCACAGACGCATATAGAGACCAACAACCGCAAAGAAGTATGGTCCTCCTTCAAAAATGCTATCTTTGTCCTCCAAGTTCGTAAACACCACTGTAAAAAAACCTTTGGATTCTAGATGTATCTTTAACTCCCATTTTGGTTTCCAGTTGTATTTTATCCAAGTGTACAACACTTTCTCCGTCGACCAGATTCCCATAAACTTACATATTATAACATAGTTTGTCATGTGATCCCTGTGCTCTTGCAATGTTGGATCATTCAATGTTACCCACGGTTTATTGCTGGAATTTGGCTTATAGGGCCCCATCTTAGTTCTGTTCTCTGCTCTTTGACCTCTGCCTTCTACTTTCCCCTTTTGTCGGTCTTCCTCATGGGTCCCATCCTCTACATGGGTTTTGCAACCTTCCTCCTTCTGGGTTTTAGGAATTTTTTTCTTGTCCTCCAAGGAGTGTGGAGGTTTGCTCTTATTCCTTTCTCCGCCTCTGCTTGAGACCACCTTACTTTAGGAGGGAGTGGAGCTCCCTCCTCCCTATGCTTCCATGGTTATCTGTTTACCTCTGTTGCTTCCTTTTTTTGAACCCTAGCTACTCTCAGACCTCCCCAGATCATCCGTATTTCATGTATGGTTCACTCGCATAATAAAATAAATGTCATTCCAGGATACAGAGCACATAAAAATCCCTTATTAAAATAATAACGTTAATTCTTATTATTATATTCATTTAATATTATAAATAACACAATATTAAGAAGAGATTGCTTCTCTTTAAATTTTGATTTTTGAAAACATGTGAATTTGAAAAACATAATTCGAATTATCCCATTCATTAAACATAAAATCGTATTGCTTATGAAATAATATTATAATTTTGGAGAAACAATTCTACTATCACAATAGAACAATATTTGAAAGTCTTAGGCATTTTTTTCCCATTACATTAGAGTCATATGACAAACCCTTCCCAATTAATAGTTGTAATATCTCTCTAAATTGAATTTATGTTGACATTCACAATGGAAAATAAGTTTTAATTTTTATCATGTTTAATGAAATGGTTGAAAATAAGAACAATTATGATTTAGTTGACTAATTTGAATCAAATAATGAAAATGATAACTCATTGAGAATCAAAGGTTTTACACGTTTTTTAAATTCATAAAACCAATTATGATTTAGTTGACTAATTCGAATTAAATAAATAAAATGATAACTCATTGAGAAAAAAAAAGTGTTAGAGGTTATTTAAATTCATTATTAAAATGGAAAAATGACTTTAATCATCATCAATTGGAGTTTTCATCATTCATTAGTAAAATGGAACAATGACCTCAATCATCATCAACTAGAGTTTTCATCATGTGAAGTCTTGAGGCATGGGACTTCTTGGTTATTGCACACAAAATATAAGTAACAATGACTTATTTGGAAATATATCGCATGTGTTATGGGCAAAGAAAGATAGATTAGTTTATTGATTGGAAATATTGTTCTAGACTCTTGAAAGTTGTAGGAATTTTTGCGTAAAGGAATTAATTATTTTAATAGAAGGTTTTGCATGGTTTCCATTAAATAATTTTGAAAAACATGCATGAGAATTTTACATATCAACAACAAAGAAATCATGTTGTTTATAAAAAAATTATATTGCACTGATGTTGTTACTCTTGAAGAGAGAATGCATGTGAATCCTGCAAACAAAAATATTTAAGAAGTCATACTACTTTTCATAAAGAATGCATGTGAACTTTCCACAGTAAAAGATGAATAAACTATATTACTTTCTTGAAAGAAAATTGCATGGTAAAAGATAAATAAATCATATTATTTTAATGAAAGTAAAATTTCATGGTAAAATATAAGTTAGGGATGTTAAACATACATGAAAATTGTGTGGTAAAAGATAAGTTAGGGATGTTCTTTTCTTGGAAACAAAACATATGTGAACACCACCTGCACACAAAAAGATTAAATAAATCATGATATTTTTACATTAAAATAATGTAAGTAAACTTTTGAGAAAGAAAATAAGTTATTTCATTAAAGAAGAGATTGCGGGGAAATTACTAGAAAATTAGTTTATTAATTTCCTTAGTGATATTAGCATGATTCCTATATAATATTAATAGGAATATGTGCACTATAATAATATCCAATATATTGGAATTACTAAATTAAACTCCTATGTTGAATCTTGAAAATAAAATATTAATTGCATGCATCATTATATTGGATTTCCAAGGGAAATGTCTTTGATACATTCTCAAATTCTTGGAAAAGAGAAAAGTTAATTAGATTAATTTTCTTGGAAAGGTTTTGATGAATATGTATGGATATATTATCCATGTTGTTTATTTAAATACTGCAAGGATTTGAGTGAAGAAAGAAATGCATAAGAGTTTTGTGCATAAATTGATGAAAAATAAAGATTATTTTCTTAAAACATGCATATGAATCTCATTCATACAAGAACAAGAAGACATGCTTGTTTGTTTTTGCATGTAGATAGAGATAGTAGTTATTATGTAAATATTATTGAAAAGAATAATCCCTTGAAAAGAATGTCTCACTACAAGAATTGTGTTGATTTATTTAATTAGGTGCATAAAAGGGTTTTATGCATAAAATATTGTTAGCTCTTGTAATTTATTGAAAGGGAAGCATGAGAAAATTGCATGTAGAATGATAAATAAATGAGTTATATTATTTTATTTTTGGAAAAGAAGTATGTATTTGTTTACATAAAAATAATAGTTAATGATGGTAGAATTATAGAGAAGCAAATATGTGTTGCATACATTAAAGAAGAGTTATCATGATAAGATCTTTCATACACAAAGAATATTCATTGTGTTATAAAGATATCTTATTCGCATGGATAGAAGAATTATTGAGATATATTTCTTTAGAAAAATTATATGTTATTACTTTTATGGTATCATAACTATTATGTTAGTTTATTTTGTAATAATATCATGTATATTCATGCAATATTTGTATTAACTTTTATTCGAAATATTATACACTTGTATGTGGGAAATGATAGCATGTTGTGTTAGGCTACATTGGAAAATATTATTTGGGAAAGAAGATGAATTACATGCAAAAAAACCATAGTAATGTGTTGGTTTCCTTGGAATATCGATATGGCTAATGTTGGTATAATATTTGGAAAAGAAGACAAATATTTTTATGTTTTATTGAAATAGTTCTATGGAAAAGAAAACATGTTTTTTCATGCCCTGTTATCCTAGATTTCCTTTTAAAGGAAACATGTGTTGCATGCTCTATTGTGATAAGATTTATTTTGGAAATTATATGTATTTGCATGCATAGGAACAACATTCGTTGTGTTATATTTATTTATGTATTTGCATGCACCAAAAGTGATAGTTGAAGCGATACTTATTTTGATAAAGTTTATGTCATTCGCGTGCATGAAGATCATAACTGATGTGCTAGTTTCCATTAAAGGAATGTATGGACAATTGTAGTGATTTGTCTTACAAGAATGTGGGCTTATGTGAGGGGAATATTATCTAATGTGGTATTTGTTCATAGAAATGTATCCATGGTTATAAGCTTATAACTAATTATTTGCCGTGTTAAAGCAAGCATATTGCGATATTTTTTTTTGCATTTCATAAATGTAAATGAATAAATGGTGAAGCACCACTAGTATATATTTATGAATTGATTTGATTAATAATTGATTTAATCATGATATTAAAGGTTGTTGGCAAAAGAAGTTACAGGAAAAGACTACGACATATAAAGATCGATTAAGTTATTGTTATGGTGGGAAATAAGTTAGTGGTTTATGCAGATTGAAGAAATGATCGTTATAGGAAAATCCACCGATGGAAAGAACCAAGCCCTAAAGAAACAATGCTCAAGGGGTCATGGGTAAATTATGTCATGATGATTGTAATAATTTATAACAAGTTATGTTTTTTTGAGATGATATTCTTTGAAATATTTTATAACAATGGTCAAGGGATGTACTCCCTAATAACCATCGAGTGAGGGGTGAACACCCTCATCAACATTTAATAATAAAAGTAAATGTTTGTTGGTTTTCACTCTATGGGGTTTTGATGTTATATTTTTGTTCAATGATGTGATGGCTTATTGTGTTGGTTTGATGATGATGATGATTCCTTGCATGACGTGATATTTATATTATTAAGAATACGATTAACTAACTGAGTTAAAAGAATCATGGAATTAATACAAGGTTACATCAAAAAGTTTATTTTCATATGCTACAATAATGGTTGTTAATGATTATATAATTTACTATTCCATTCCTGATGTTATTGTATGTAGTGATGAATATTCTATCTAATGGTTAATGAGTAATATGGAATATTAATTTGGATAGCTACTTGTGGCTAAATTGTGTAAAACGTTTCTAACTCCATACATTTTCATGCAAGGTTACTCGGGAATGCTACAAGTGGTATAAGACCTCAAGGTTGCAGTACTAGTGCATTTGGGAATTGTTAAGCATAAAAGAAATTGAGGTACACTACTAGTGGGTATCAACTCAGGTATGAGTCTAACAATCTATATATTGATATATGCAATAGACTACTTTTGACTTGAGGTGCGTGATGCATATTTATAACTACAATGAGTAATAAGTAATAAAATATACTGCAAAATGATGTTCATGACATTTGAACCCTGTTGAGGATAAAAGACAAAAAAAATTTTTTCGCCAATGAACAACGTGAGTACTCACTAGTGAAAGTGAGAGTCAACTACCTAACTTTACAAATATGAAAATATTAATGATTTAATGAACACGAGTAAAGTTACAATGCACTACTAATAAATAATAAATGCATGAATGAATAATATCAGGAATTCCCTTGAAGAGGACGATAGAGTGGTTTAAAGGGACATTGAAAGAACCCCTCTTGATGTTAAAAATAAAACATGAGTCGAGAAGTGAGACTTGATTGTAATACAAATTTGTTGAGTTAGCTTTATTATGGATGATTATTTAGTGTTGTAGGAATAGCTATTAAAACTTATATGCATGAATTGGATTTGATTTAAGCTTATTGCAAGTTGTAGACAAGTGATTATGGTAATTACTTCATGTACTATTTTGTTGGTAACAATGCACTGTGGGAATTGGAAATGTTGGATTGTTACCCTAACTATTATTTCCATTTACACATTAATGAATATTTGCATATACTTTTATGCATGACAATATTGTATGCATGAAATTAAAATAATTTTGAAAGTGAATACTTATTTATGACTAACTTTGTTTTTGGGATTAAGAAGGGATATCATAATGAAAACAAGAAAAACTATGAAATTAAAATGTTGTAACGTGAAATACAACCATACATGAGAATTATAATGTTATTATATGTATGATTTTGTTATTTGGAAAAATCAAAATTCATATCACATGTATGTCAGTTATGTTTCCTATCAATCTAGATATTGTGGACCCATGCTAAGGGTTAATTATAAATTCATGGTGTACATAAATGTTTCTTTTGTTAAGGATAATGTGAATATGGTTCGTTATATAAATAAATGTTGGAAAGATTAATAAAAGATAATTCTACTTGCTAGACAGTTGTGGACAATTGTGAAAGGCCAGTAGGCCTTGGGTTGATGATGGTTCCCTACATGGAGGGGTTGACACATGACTACCCAATTTCCTCTCCCTAGAGATAAACGATCCCAATAATGGAAAATAGTTTTCCAAGATGGTGAAAAAGGAAAAAAGTCTAAGGAAAGTCTATTTATTTGGATCATGTTGGAGGAGGCCCAAAATTACTCATAGACAAGACGCAGTCATAGGAATAGGAAAGACAGTGCCAAGACGAATCATGTATTGGAACCTTTGTTGTCATTGGAATTCTTGAGCTGGTTGGCCAGTGGAATTCTAAAATGGAATTAGTATGGTCTCTGTGAGAGAACTGTCTAGATGTGAAAATCACTCAATCTAGTAATGGAAACCAGTTCCCATGGGTTGGGAGGAGCATTCTTTCGCCATTGTGGTCATCCTAGTAGAAAAAATTTAGTTAATTATTTTTTGTGTTAAAAATGAATTTTATATATAATTGTGTAAACATGTTATGTACATCTTGAAAGGAAAGGAACGTAGTGCTTCGTAAGGAATTATTGGTAGTGGAGTTCCTTTATTGTATTACTAATATTTTGAATGTCTTACTAGGGGTTATGACAATATGTACTTGGTTCATTTATTGATCATTTCGATGATTAGAGAGGTAGGTTCTCTCTAAGTACTTTTAAAAGTATTGTGTGTATGCCTTTAGTGGGAGCTAAGACAGTGTGCATGTCGTGCATTGATTTATCATTTTTATGATTAGAGTCTTGGTTCTCTCTAAGTACTTGTAGAGGTACTGTGATTGAAATATCACCTAACATTACTTTATTGATATTTAAGAGTATTCCATTTGATTGAACATTTTGTGACTAATATGGTTATATTGGATTCGTTAGGCATATATTATAGGGTGCTTTCCATGCAGTGTGGATAGGTTGTTAAAACATTCTTAGAAAACTTGAATAAAAGTGACCAAGACTTTCAAGACTAATTAGTAAATACTAGTAAGTTGATATAGAGATTTTGTTTTGTATTTTATGAATTTGAATAATGGATATGTGATGGAAAATAGAACTTACATATTTTTGTAGTTGTAAATGCTTATGATTGTTGATAAACATTATTTTTTTTGTTTGGCTTATTGATATTGCATAGAAATAAAATCCTTCATTTTGTAGGGAAAGGTTTTTCTTTGGGTTTTTTAGATCATTATATCATGAGTAAAATTTAATGATAAACACTAAGGACGATGTTTAATTCAAGGGGAGAGCTTATAATATCCCTATAAATTGCAATTAAGTTGACATTCACAATGGAAAATAATAGTTTTACCAATTTTAATGAAATGGTTGAAAACAAGAGCTGCTAGATTTAGTTGGAAACTAATTTGAATCAAATAAATAAAATGATAACTCATTGAGAAAAATAAATTTTTGCGGGTTCTTTAAATTCATTTGTAAATTGGAAAAATGAATTTAATCATCATCAACTGGAGTTTTCATCATGTGAAGTCTCAAGGCATTGATCCTCACAAATTTTGTGAGGAATGTTGTGTTGCCAATGAAAGGTTTTCCTCAACATGTGATCTTCACATGGGATGTCATGGTTGTTGAACACAAAATATAAGTGACCTTGACTTATTTCGAAAGAAATCACACGCTTTTTGTGCAAAGAATGGTAGGTTAGTTTATTAATTGGAAATATTGCTCTAGACTCTTGAAAGTTATACGGATTTTTGTGTAAAGGAATTAATTATTGCATTGGAAGGTTTTGGATGGTTTCTATGCAATAATTTCCTAAAAATATGAATGAGAACTTGACATATTAAAAACAAAGAAACCGTGTTTCTTTATTAAAAAAAAATTATGGCACGGATGTTGTTATTCTTGAAAAGAGAAGGCATGTGAATCTTGCAAACAAAAAGATTTAAGAAGTCATCCTACTTTTAATAAAGAATGCATGTGAAATTTCCATGGTAAAATATAAAGAAACTATATTACTTTCTTGAAAGAAAATTGCATGGTAAAGATAAAGATATCAAATTCTTTACTGAAAGAAAAATTGCATGGTAAAAGAAAAGTTAGGGATGTTGTTTTCTTGGAAAGAAAATATATGTGAGACATGCACACAAAAAGATTAGATAAATCATGATATTTTTTCATGAAAATAATGTATGTAAGATTTTCTTATGTAAAGAGATAAAATATGTTATTTCACTAAAGAAAAGATTGCGAGAAAATTATAAGACAAAATTTCCTTGGAGATATTAGCATGATTCCTATATAATCTTAATAGGAATATGTGCACAATAATAAGATCCAATATAATGGAATTCTTGAAATAAATTCCTATGTTAATTCTTGAAAAAAAATATTAATTGCATGCATCATTGTATTAGATTTCGAAGTGAAATATCTTTTGATACATTATCACATTCTTGCAAAAGAGAAAAGTTAATTAGATTAATTTTCTTGGAAGGGTTTTGATGAATTTGTATGCATATATTACCCATGTTGTTTATTTAAAGACTGCAAGGATTTAAGTGTAGAAGGACGTGCATATAAGTTTTATGTATGAATTAATGACAAATAAAGATTGTTTTCTTAAAACATGCATATGAGTTTTGTTCATACAAGAACAAGAAAACATGTTTGTTTCTTGAAAATGTTATGTGCATTGAAGGAAGGGCCATTGTGTTAAAAAAGAACACATGTTGTATGTACAAAAGAGAATTCATTGTGATATATAAAATATGTTTTTGCACTTAGATAGAAAAAATTATTATGTAAATATTCTTGAAAAGAATAATCTCTTGAAAATATTGTCTCACTAGATGAATTGTGTTGATTTCTTGATTTAGGTGCATAAAAGGGTTTTTATGAATAAAGACAGTTAGGTGTGCTAATTTATTGAAAGGGAAGCATGATAAACTTTCATGTATAAATATAGAGAAATGACGTTATATTAACTTATTTGTGAAAAATATGTATGTATTTGTTTACATGAAATAATATTTAATAATGGTAGAATTCTAGAGAAGGGAATATATGTTGTGTACATTAAAGAAGTGTTATTATTGGAAGCTCTTACATAGACAAAGAATAGTCATTTTGTTATCGAGATATGTTCTTCTCATGCATAGAAGAACTATTGAGCTTTATTTATTTAGAAAAAATTATATGTAATTTCTTTTATGCTAACATAACTATTATGTTAGTTTATTTTGGAATAAGATCATGTATATTCATGCAATATTTGTATTAGATTTTATTGGAAATATTATACATTTGTATGTGGAGAAGGATAGCATGTTGTGTTAGCCTACATTGGAAAATATTCTTTGGGAAAGAAGATGAAATACATGCACAAAAACCATAGTAATGTGTTGGTTTCATTGGAGGATATATATATGGGAAATTTTGGTATAATATTTGGAAAATAATACATGTATTTGTATGCTTTATTGCATTAGTTTTATGGAAAATAAAACATGTTTTTTCATGCCCTATTATACAATATTTCCTTGAAAAGGAAACATGTGTTGCATGCTCTACTGTGTTAAGAATTATTTTTGAAAGTATATGTATTTTCATGCATAGGAACAACATTCGTTGTGTTACCTTTATTTATTTATTTATTTGCATGCACCAAAAGTAATAGTTGAAGGGATACTTCTTTTCATAAATTTTATGTAATTCGCATGCATGAAGATCATAACTGATGTGTTAGCTTCCATTAAAGGAATGTATGGACAATTGTAGTGATTTGCCTTACAAGAATGTGGGTTTATGTGAGGGGAATATTAGTTAATGTGGTTGTACGCTTATAACTAATTCATATGAAGTGTTAAAGGAAACATGTTGCGATATTTTGTTTGCATTTCATGAATGTACATTAATATATGGTGAAGCACCACTAGTATATATTTATGAATTGGTTTGATTAATAATTGATTTAATCATGATACCAAAGGTTGTTGGCAATAGCAGTTGCAGGAAAAGGTTGTGACATATAAAGATTGATTAAGTTTCTGTTATGGTGGAAAACAAGTTAGTGACCTATGTAGATTGAAAGAATGTTGGTTGTAGGATCATCCACTCATCGAGAGAACCAAGCCCTAAATAAACAATTCTCAAGGGGTTGTGGGTAAATGATGTCATGATGATTGTAATAATATATGACAAGTTATGTTGTTTTTTAGATGATATTCTTTGTAATATTTTATAAAAATGGTCAAAGGATGGACACTCTTATAATGACTGAGTGAGGGATGAACACCCTCAAAAGAATTTAATAATAAAATTAAATGTTTGTTGTTTTTCACCCTACGGGTTTCAAGGGTATATTGGTGTTCAATGATGTGATGGATTATTGTATCGGTTTAATGATAATGATTCCTTGCACGATGTGACATTTATATTATTAAGAATATGATTAACTAACTGAGTGAAAAGAATCATGGAATTAATGCAAAGTTACATCAGTAAGTTTATGTTAATACGCTACAACATTGGTTGTTAATGATTATGTGATTTACTATTCCATTACTAAAGTTACTTTATGTAGTGATGAATTCTCTATCTAATGGTTAATGACGAATATGGAATAGTAATTTGGATAACTATTTCTAGATAAATTGTGTAAAAGGTTTCTAACTCCATACATTTTCATGTGAGGTTATTAGGGAATGTTACAATTTCATTCAAAATAGAATTTAAAATAGGTTATTATATTGTTTAAGTTTATTAATTATTTATTCATTATAGAGTATTATTCTCAATTTGATTAAAAAACACATATATATGTGTGTGTGTGTGTGTGTGTGTGTAATTATTTTCACTCAAAATTTAGTAGACATCTACAAATAAACATATTTTAAGATTTGCCAAATTTATGAAGAGAATTTAAAATAGGTTATTATGTTGTTTAAGTTTGCTAATTATTTATCGAGTATAGAATATTAGTCTCAATTTGATTAAAAAACAAAAAAATAAATATATAATTATGTTCACCGAAAATTTAGTAGACATTTTCAAATAAACATATTTTAATTGTTGCAAAATTAATCATCTTAAAAAATTACATAATTCATTGTTTAAAAAATTGGAATTCTTATGTTAATCTTATTAATATAATTGTTTATAATTATTTTTTTATTAAAAATAATTTTGTATTTTATATGAAGAATATATATATATATATATATATATATATATGGGTTTCTGAGGGACTCTTCAAACTCAGTAATGCTCAAAACCATGATAACAAATTTTATCATATAACTTTTAGAAATTGAATTTTGGTGAGAAGGATAACAACCGATGCCACCAAACTGACTAAAATAAATTCAAACTATTATTGGGGGTTGGAAGCTTATTATGGTTAGGTGATATCTATATTTGGAATTGAAAAGGGTTTTTTTTCTATATTTTCGCCACCCTTGTCATTTTATATGGTTGTGAGGTTTGGGGTTGCATAATATCCTGAGAGACATAGAGGAAGATCAAGATGGTTTAAAATAAATTTGTAACCTACAACCTCAAGAAAGAAGGAAATGTTCCCTATCCTATCCTCTTAATTGAAGTTATGATTTCACCCATTGAAAGCATGGGTATTTTTAGGTATTTGATGTACAATAAGAAGTTGTACATAATGGAAGGCAAGAGGTTTCCCAAATTTGCTACCAACTCTATCCAAAACCCCAACCTCCATCTCAAGCGTGCGTAGCACAAGGATACCAACTCTTTCCCTGACTATTGAGGGTTAAAGGAAGAGATCATCTTGGGGAATAAGGATAGTATTAAAAACACTATTACCTTCAAATTCAAGGATAAATTGTGGGATGATAAGCAAATAGAGGGGAAAAGGAAGCCTAGGTATTACAAGGAGGAGATCAACCTCACCCATCATAACTAAAATTATCTCTTTGTCTTAGCCAATACTAAGAAGAAAATGAACATTGCCAATATTAGAACTAATTGTCATGAGCTTTGAAGTGAAACCGGGCATTGGTCTATTCCCAAAACTCCTTCGGATGAAATAATCTCTCACGTTTGTGATAATAAAAGGGTTGAATATGAAAAACACTCTCTTAGATTGCTCAACTCTTGCTCACATATGTTCTCATTTCTAGAACATTTTCCACACCTCCAACTTTCGTGACCTGTTAAGTCATCAAAACTATAATGATCTTGGACCAATATTCTCCTTTTCTTATCATAGAAATAAAATATTAAAATGTCACAATTAATCTCTCCCTTCTTAAAATATGATAGACTACATTTTTCTTAATAAATTTAATCTTCATTATATATAAAAATTTATATTATATATTTTTTTATAAAAACAATCAAAATTTACATTTAATTCTAATTATCACAAGACTAAATTTATTTAGTTATAACTTTTTTAATTTAATTTATAATTATTCAGTAATACAAGCATAGATTTTAGTATTTTATTTAAACACATTTGAATTAGTGTTTAATAAGAAATACAACGTTTTGAGTTCCTCAATCATATAAAAGTATATGTTTTTATGCAAATTATAATTAACTTAAAATGCAAAACTCTTACCTTCAAGATATAACAAGATATAATAATATATATAGCTAATTACCTGTAAACATATTTAAAGAGCAGTAAGTATTAACTAGAAATCTTATGAAAATAGCGTACTCATTTTAAATTATCCACGACACCATGAACAGCTAGTACATGCTGCTTTATCTGATTGCGGCTTTTATTTATTTTATGTTTCCATATAAATGGTAATCTTGTGTCTTTTTATTATATAGATATCTGAAAAGATGGTGGATTATAAAGAAGAGATTAATTAATCATTTAAATTATTGACATGACATCAATAAACGTGAACGAAGGGAAAAGAATGAAAAAATATGTTTTTTTTTCCCTCAAATATAACGAATAAAAATTTATAACAATTCTTTTATCGTTCAGTTTTAAATTTATCCAAAGAAATTTTTATATAAAAATAACTTCAAAATTTTATGAAAATATCATGTTTTATCACTCTATAACTTTATTAAATTATTTTTATATTAAAAATATTATCTAAAAAATTTATTATGTTTCTCACCTTCAAATAAAATATCATGTTTTATCACTATATAACTTTATTAAATTACTTTTTATATTAATAATATTATCTGAAAAATATATTATGTTTCTCACCTTCAAATGAAAGAAAGTAAAATAATTTAAATATAAAAATTATTTTAAAAGTCTAATTATAAATATATATATTAATATAAATTATATATTAAAAAAAGCTATAATACTTTTATCTAATAGAATTTTAATAAAATACAAAAACATAACCATATAATTTATATGATAAAATTGACATTATTTTATATATCATCATTACTTCAATCATAAGAAAAATATATCACATTTATTTTAATCATAATTCAAAAATTGCATTGCTATTATTAACAATATTGGTTATAATAATATATTATTTTATATTTTTATGATTTGTTTATTTGTTGAGTATAAAAATGATATGCAATAAATTAATTTTAAACATGGCAAAAAAAATTGCATTTTACATTTTTTTTAATCTATATTTTTGCATATCATGTTCACATGAAAAATAACTAATTGCTCTGTAGACCTAAAATGTAACTTGAAAAGTAACTAATTGCTAAATCATGTTCACATGAAAAGTAACTAATTGTTATGTCGACCTAAAATGTAACTTGTATTTCAATTATATGAATTATTTGAACTATTTAATATTATTAGTGATATTTATAATTATAAAACTATATATATAGCATTTCATCACAACCACAATCCAACATAATTATTGAGAATTGTTCTAATATATCAAAATGTGATGGTGCTGCGTAACAATTAAGAATGTACAAAATTAATATAAATCAACTAAGGTGAATGTTACATTCAAATAATGATTATGGTACATAATAGTCCAACATATCTTTTTAGAAATATTTTTTTAAAGCATAGTTTTTCACAAACATTAAGGTATCACATAACCATTGTAGAACATATCAATTTAGTTTAACCAAGATGCATGTCATCATAAAACAGAGTTTTTAATTAATTTCATAATGCAATGGAACTATTGAATAACATGGATATTAAACATTATCAACCATATGCAACCACAATAATGTGGCATAACTGTTGAAGAATTTCATAAGGAAATGAGTGAATTGATATAAGTCAATTGAGATTAATCTTGAAATGTGATATAACCATAGTATCAACCCCTTATTGCAAAATTGTGATATATCATTGATGTATATCTCTTAATTTAACAATTTTATATAATATTGTGGTAATTTATAATGTTGCAATGTGATATATTGTTGAATAAAACTTCTTAATTTCACAATGAAATGTTATTTTGTTTAACCTGGTATTATCGTAATCTTTCATAAAAATCAAGTTCACCTGTTCATATTGTAACTTAAGATAATATTGAAGTTAATCATAAATCACATGTGACATAACATTAGTTTGAGCATCTTCATGTTGCAAATATAATGAAACTTAAAACTTGTTAATTTCAAAATTTTATATAATCCTCAAGGAAATTATACTTCGTTAGTCATAATAAAATTTAAGTCAATATCATACATTGTTTATCTTAGAATTGTGAAATTAAATTTGTACTCAACCATAGTTAACCAATCTGATACAAACTCCTCCATAGTCAACCATGATCATCCAAATTAAAATAAATACCATAATGAAATAAAGCCAACCAAATGCTAAAGTCAACTATTATTAACTAACACCAATGAGTGTTAACCATTATGATATTTATTCAACAAAATGCAATGATAGTAACCTATAACTAATATTATGAAACCCTTAACAACCCCTACACATAGTTTACTTTAGCTAAACATTATCAACAACAACTAAACGTAGTCAACCATAATCAACAACAAATAATCATATGCAATATATAGCCAACCATATTTAAGCATTAAAAATCATAATCAACCAATGTAGAGCATAATATATTATAATGAATTAGTTATTTATTGTCTAATATGTCTCATGGTATACTATAGTCAATAATAATCACCATAGTCAACATGTTCATTGTTTGCAACTATACTCAACCATGGTAGTCATGATTAACCATAAAAAAAAAAACAGAATCCTGTAAGAATGTCACCATGTAATATAATCCATTGAATATTGTAATGCACATAAATATTGAGGAATAAAACATCTCAACAAAATTCAAACAATTTTAACCATAATCAATCTTAGTCTCTCACGTAATATGCCATCATCCTTAATCAACATTATAAATAACATGGTCATCTATAATCAGCCATAGAGATACATGGTCAACTAAAATCAACCATAATGGTTGCAACATACCCTTTACTGAGTCTTGAAATAGATCATATAATTTCATGAATGTAGTGATTAAATACAAGTTAACCAAGATAAATGATAAAATGCAATGTCACCATTGAAAATATTGAAATCTAACATAACCCATTCACAACACCCATAATGTGACATAGCCTTGATGAGAAAACCATGGTAAGACAAGGTCAACAATGCTCAATCAAGTTCAACACATCATCGAACATAATCTAGCATTCTTGACAATAAACCTATTATGCATTTGTCCCATTGAATATACAAGTAATGAAGAAAATCATGACATTATTGCTGATCTATTTAAACACCGAAACTCACAATCAAGATAAGGATGACCATCAAATATGGTTAATTCTAACCGACCACGATTAACCATAATCAGCTACAGTAAAATATTGTAAAGCAAAGTTAAGAATAGTCAACCAATGTCAACAATAGTAAAATGCAATCAACACATGTCAACTATATTAAATCATTGTTAACCACAAAGAAATATCATCAAACTTATACATAAATTGTCAACCATAATCAACAAGCTGACCATTGTAAATATTGAAATCCATAGTTGACCATTGTAAATATGGAAATCCAAACATCATGGTTAAACATAGTTTAATATGATCGACCTTGGTCATCCGTTACCAATCAAAGTGAACCAAACTAAACATATCACAAATCTTAATGAAAATCACAATATAACATAACCATCAGAAAATATAGAAAATCGACATAATTTAATCAAAATAAATGTTACATTAAAGAGAATCATAATCCAAAATGATTCTTAAAATTATAAAAATATATACACAATAACAACACAAAATAATTTATATACATATAGATTATTTTTAAACTAATTTTATTCTGCTTTCACTCAATAAATTACTACCATCACAATAAATTAATAAATATTAATACCTTCCAAAATATAGTATATAATTTATAATATTGTTCTTAGTATAACATAAAAATATATATTTATTATTAATAATACTAACTTTAATAAATTATATTAATAGTAATATAAAAATATGTTACATTTATATTATTTATCATAATAATATATAATAAGTTATATTAATATAATTTTATATATTAGAAAAATTATTTCATAATTATTTTAGTATTATTAGTTTTTTTAAAATTAGAATATATATATGAGGACTAGTCATTCTCAATAGCAAGGTTAGAAGACAATATCTCAAAATTAGTCATATTTTATTCTATTATTACAAAAATTAAATATTGATAATAATATGTAACTTCCAAATATGGATGGTCACTCTTGTATTTAAACAATGGTTTCAGAATGACCATAAATGGGCAAACTACAACATGTGTTAAAAGAATGGAGATTATATATATCGAAAAACAAATTGTTAAATAAATTATTTAATTATAAGATATATTTATATATACAATACCAATTTATAAAAAATTGTAAAATAACAATATTTATCTTTATATTTTAATCCAGAGGATTCGCAATGTTCAGAAATGATTGTTATCACTGGCTTTCATTCAATTTTTAATTTCTAAAATTGTAACAGACTTATTCTGTTGATATATTTTATCATGCATGAGAGATGAGCCACATGGGAATCAAATTAGGTAAAACTCTCTGAAGGAAAATAAGCCTCTCAAAAGGCATATCCAAAATCTTGATGAGCGTTTCCAATTTTACCCTCTCGAGGAATCAATCTGATATAGAGCTCAACCATTCTTCAGAATCTGTAAAACTTGTTAACATTGCAGGGATATAGTGACAACCAAGGTTTAATACCACAGAGCGTCCAACGATTGACTTTATCATGCATGAGAGATGAGCCATATGGGAATCAAATTAGGTCAAACTCTCTCAAGGAAAATAAGCCTCTCAAAAGGCATATCGAAAATCTTGATGAGCGTTTCCAATTTTACCCTCTTGAGGAATCAATGTGATATAGAGCTCAACCATTCTTCAGAATTTGTAAAACTTGTTAACACTGTAAGGATAGAGTGACAACCAGGGTTTAATACCACAGAGCGTCCAATGATTGACTTTATCAAAGTTTACAGTGGCATGACTTTATCAAACCTTTATTATCCAAGGACCCCATACTGAGAGTAGTTGGTCAACTAAGTGGTCTAGGTGTTTTTCATATAAGTTGTATTTACTGAGATTTTTTGGTAGTTTTTTTTGGATTTTTTTTTTTAATTTTTCTAAAACTTAGTAGGAATTTATTGAAATCACATGTTTGATAGGTAATCTCTGCACAATATAAATTCTCTAGTGTTTTTCACAATACTGAATCCATATATAATCAAAAAACTAGTTTAAATAATACAAATCAAAATTTCATTTCAAAATTTGCTATCAAATTTCAACACTCTAAAATCTAAAAAAACACACTAAAAATAACTCTTTCTTAATATAATACCTAATCATAATACATTATGATTTATTAACCTTCAATTAAGTGACAACTACTAATGAGATGCTAAAAAATAAGTCATAGATTTTAAATAATTTTTTTTTAAAAATGGCCAAATTTTCTCCTTTAAGACAAAGAAACGGTCAGAAAAGGCCATTACGAGCTTTCATAACTAACCAAGTTTAGATGGGTTTCTTATCTGATTATTAGTAGAAAGTTTAATAAAGAGGAAAGAATGTTTTTCACACAACACTAGGATGATTATCATGATCAAGGTGCACTGAAATCTATATTTTAAAGGATTTATATTCATGATGATGAGCATTAAAATTTATATTTTAAAAGATTTAACTTCATGATGATAAACCTAAAAGATTTATATGGGGGATAATTAGATTTATTATTTTATTTAGAAAACAAATATTCTTAGAATATTTTTATTTTCTTAAATTAAATTTAAATAGAAAGTTAACGAATTCTGACATGAATGATGTTAAATATATTTTGAAAATCATATCAATATTAATTAATTTATAATTTAATAGTTATATTATAATAGCTAAAACAAAATTACTTTTATTTATTTAACTTAATGTGAGTGTCTAGTTCTTCATTTTGTATTAACCATAAATTATATTGGATCATTTAAAATAAATTTGATAAAATTTTGATGATGTGGCCTTTCATAATATAGATTACACAAACCTAATTAATTTATTAATATAAAGCATTACATCTTTCAACATTTTTCCTATCAGATGGCATCTCGTTGTAGGGATTGTTACAGCAGTTCAAGGTGGTCACAATGTGTCAGATGACTCGATTTTGATGCCCTTTGACGCTCTTTTCATTCAAAGCTTGTGACCCTGCGGAATGGCTTTTCACTCTTACCATGCTTAAAGTTTTTATGTGTTTGGTTATTTCTTCGCTTTCGTTTATCTATCCATAGTTTTCTGTTGTTACGTCCCCAGGTCTGAGGAACTTTCGATCCACAGCATAGACTATGCGTTACATCATATCCCAAAGAAAAAGTCAATGCTGTTCTAGATGTCTGACAAGATATTTGTAAGGCGCACTGGACACTCAGAAAATGGAGACTGAAAAATACTCTTTCCTCACCCTCGCTCACCAAAAGCAACCCAAGGAAAACATTACAGACGTTGTGGAAATCATTTTACAAAAAGAAGTCCATTGCAGCTGCCAGCCATTATAAACTGATTGCACAATTTTCTTTTAACAAAAAGCAATCTATTGAAAACATCATAGAGTTTTTCACAAAAAGCATTCCATTGAAATCATTATAGAGCGAGCAGTAGCACATAAATATTTTCTTTCGAACAAAATCAATGCATGGCAAAACTTATACGCAGAAAAAAGTAAAACACTGTGATCCAAAATAAAATGCCCTAGGGAAATGCTTTGACATATGTTTCTCTTGACCTAGTAGCAAAGGTTACTCCTGTAACTATTCAAACCAAAGCCAAAAGGGTGAGTGCACATTAATTTGGGGCAAAATCTTAGGTTAATAATTACAGTGATCGAACACACAATGTTAGAGATAACACCCTTTGTCAAATGTTTGTCTTGAAGGTTAGCCCTATATCGAGACCAACCAAAATTTTCAGATTTTTCTCACTTTCTCTACCTTCCACTTTAATCCAAAGAAGATTGGTATCCACAAAAGGAAAATGAAAAATACGAGATGGCTGATCATGCCCATGGTTGTTGATGCTGGTTTATGGTTTACGAATTTTCGAATTTTCACTTAAAATATAATTGATGTCCATGAAGATATGGGTTGAAGAAATTTCAAATATGCAGTAAAAATATAAATGGAATCTCTGTGAAGATATCATAAAAATTGATTTTATCCAAATATTTGGACAAAATTTTAAATATGCACTCAAAATATAATTGGAATCTGTGAAAATATCAGAGAATTTTATTCGTCAAAATATTTTGAAGTCCTACGAGAAAAACAAATCTATTTTAGCTACAAAAGCGACCGTCAAATTTCGGCTCCTTTTCAACAACAACAATTCTCTATTATGGATTCTAGTTTATGTTGCATGATCCTGAAAAAGAGGACCACCACATCATAGATTCAGGCCTTGAGATATTTCAAAATAAGCATCAAAGAGATGTTTCAAGCAGAAATAAGAGACTAGCCGACTTGCTGTAAACTGAAAGCCAAACCGAGAAAAGATAGTTTTGGACCAGATTACAGCACTTATTCTTGTAACAAATTGTACAAGGCATACAAGCTTGTAAAATAGGAGAAAGTCTAATGTCTTTTTTCAGGCTCCATTGTTTCTCTTCTCGTTGTTTGAGAGCGACGATGATGATCAGGACGAAATTTTTATTGTCACCCAAACCAAAGGAAAAGAAAAAATTAAAACACTATACAACTCTGACTGGAATTTGTACACCTAATTATGAATTCGGTGACACCCGCGGGTAGGAACAGCCGAGAGACCGCGGGGTAAAGGTAAAGGAGAGTACTTGTACTAGAAGGAAGGACGCTGATGCTGTGCCCAGGCGTAGACGTCATGGGGCAGTTGGCCGTTGGGGAGCAGATTGGGGGGAACGTTGTAGAGGGGCATGGCGGATGGATCCGGCAACTGCTGCTGCTGCTGCTGCGATGCCGTCAGACCAGATGACTGCGAGAGTCCACCCGGGGGCTGGAGCTGTATCGGCAACGGTCCGTCGTCCTCATCGAGAGGCAGGCGTTCGAAAGGGGCGTTACGGAATGTGGCGGCCATGACAACGACTGAACCGGAGGCCACGAGAGCGCCCACGACGCTCCCGCCCAGGACTTGTCCTTGTCCGCCTGCGAGATAGATTGTGAGGCCTGTAACCCCTGGGGGCGTTGGCGTGGGAAGAAACGAGCCGGAGAGAGATAAGATCTCGAACCTTCCGTGCAAAGTCACGATCGCGCCCGGCGCGGCTGGTTGCCTCAGCGTGACATTGGACACCGTCCCGCTCCCGCTGAGAACGCAGACTCCCCGCTGCCGCCTGCGCGCGAAAGTGGCCAAGCTCTCCCCAATATCGCACCCGTTGGCAATCTCTAGAACATGAGCTGCGAGGCCATCGGGGCTGTCCTGGTGTATAATTATTGGGGGCTTCGGCTTGTTTTTCGACCCCGGTGGCCGACCGCGCGACCTTCGGCCCAGCTCGCCCCCGCCCTCTTGATCTTCCTGAGACTTGCCGGCGGCATTGTTGTTGTCGTTGTTGTTGTCATCCCGCCCTCGTTTCTTCGATCCGCTATCCTCGCTACTATCGTCTTCGGAACTATGCAAGTCCCTGTATTGCAGACCATGGCCATGCCCGCGCCCGGGATCATGTCCAAGCCCCAGGCCTGGACCCGTGCCCGGATCGACTCCCGGCATCGCCACATTCCCACCCAACCACCTGTTTGCCAGGGCTGTGTTCTTTGATTTCCTACTCTAAATTTTTCTCCAAAATTCTCGCCCTAATCGGCCCTGCTGGCTTTATCACTAGCTCCAAGTCTGATCGATCTGCCCAACCCAATCATCCACAGACCAGATTCTCTGAGAGAAAAAAGGTCGATCCCAATTCCAAAGGACCTTCGCTCTCACGTCTCAACTCTCAGTAGAGCAGCAACAAGCGGACCTCACATACCTCACACACCTCGCATTAAACAAATTTAGAAGGACGGCAAGGCAGAAGATTGCGGCCTTTGCGACAGGGAAAACCGGGTCACAATATTTAAGAAATTACTTTGACATTAGGGTTCGAGAGTGGGGTCCCTGCGCGTGGGCATGTGGGGTCTGCAACCTCGTTCCTTGTCTCGTCCCACTCGACTACCAACGTTCCATTGACCATCTTCCCTGCGCCCTCTCCGGGTGGAACTGGGAACGATTCCAACTCTGAGAGTTTCACATTTTTTTACGCAATAAAACGCGATTTTCTCATTTACCATGGCACCAACCACATCAACTCCATGTGAACCACTCTCGTCATGAATATTCTAGCATTATGTGCTTTAATTGCCACCATCTAATGGTCTCCAACATCTCATACATTGACTTTAGTTGTCAAGGTGGCACACAATTACATGTCATTGTTTAGTATCTAGGGGTCTATGAGGAATTCCTAGGTTTTGGAAAATGCCAAAAGGGTTTTCTGGTTCCAGCTAAGGAGGAATTAGTCTGCCATATAAAGAGGGAGTATTTTAATGATGTGATTATTTTTTATATATATGAAAATTTGAATACACCTTGGAAAATTTTTAATGGTAAGGTGTAAGAAGATTTTATATGCATTTGAAAATTTGAATACGCTTTCGAAAAATGTTAATGGTAAGTTGTAAGAGGATTTTTATAATTTAGTTAGATTTTTTAGGTTATTATTTTCATAAATATTATTTAAAATTTAATTAAATAAAAAGTGTAGTCTGATTTATAAATGAAATGATTTTTTTCAAGATATTTTTTTAGTTAATTTTAATTAAAATTCGATAAAGATTTTTAAAATTTGAGTTTAAATTGTTTAATATGTTGGAGTGTCTAACGTTTTTTTAAGGTGCCTAATCCATTTATGAATTCAAAAATATATTTTAAACAATAAAATATCTTGAAACTGTATTGCCCAATTTTAATGAATTCAGTTGAAAAACACTCTTTCATATTTAAATTAAACTAGGCTATTAAAAATTGAGAAAAAATATAACTCCTTAATTTATTTATTTTTATAATTAAAAATTTAATATATATTTTCAACCAATTTTTTCAAAAAATAACTTTTAAATTATATAATTTAAATGATCGATCATTACCATACTTCCAAAAAAAGATAATTTTTTTTTATCTCGTTAGACCTGAAGCAAATACATAAAGGCTAAGGGTGTTTAGAATGGGGTTTTCTCTATAAATCCGGGTTTGTTGATAATTTCTAAGGGAGTGCCAAGAGTTTTCAATAGGATTTTCGTGTCTTGCTTTTGGTACAATGACAAATGTTTAAAAAATGTCATGTGGGGTTCAACTCCTTTAGTGTTAAGAAAACATGACAAAGTATCAACCTTTCTACATTTCTACATATGCACCACTATATTAAACAAGTGGCATGGGGTTTCCAATGTCTTTCTTTAAATATTATATTGGTGAGCGTCCACTTCTCTCTTGGTCAGTGAGGAGAAACAAACAAGGTAGGAGATCGTTACGAGGAAAGGTCCCGAACTAACCCTTGGTCTATGTAAATGAATTTTGAGGGGAGGCTCTATTCTATCCACCTCGCCTTGGAAGTTGAAATCTTGATGAGATGAGAAGTTGATGCTATGGCTAATATCGTTTTCCGGTGTACCTTGCCTCATTATTATTAAAAAATAAAGGGACTGGTGGGAGAGGTGGAGTAAGTAATTCTATATCATAAGAAATGGGATGCTGATGTAAAGTTTCTTAAAGTGGAATGTTTATGCCTAGGAATCGAGTGATCGAAAGTTCCCATTAAAGTGCTGTCTCTTTTTATCTCAGACATTTTTAAAGTCTAAGGTTTCGAATTCATGGTATTGCTTTTCAAGAAATCAAATCAGTGGCATAGAAACCTACGGAAGTCACTTAATCGAACCGAATTTTCTTCATTTGATTGCGATACTACTTATTTATCTGTAGTAAGAATATGGAGTAAGTAGATTATGTTTATTAGATTCTTTTATTTTTATTTTTAATTTAGAATTTAAATGTAATAGGTTAATTAGGTTAATTAGAAAATTAATATATTAATTAAATAATTATTTAAAATTTCTGGATACAGGTGATTAATGAGGTGATTAATGGCGTTGGTACAATGCGACTCATCTAGGTGGGTAAGTGGCATAGCCACATGGCACCCACACTGCAACCAAGATCCCCATCGCCATAATTTATGGCGCTTCAATGCTGTTTGAAAGCCGAAAAACTTTAATGATGGATGAGGATCAAGGCTACCTAATTCTGCTTCTTAAGATGGAGACTGCGGATCGCCTTCCCCCTGTTCTGCCTCCTCTGGCCTGTAACTGCCTCCCCGCTACTGTAGAGCCGAGCTCTTGAACAACAACGGGGAGAAGGTGCCAAATCCTCTACTGCATTGAGATGAACGAAGGTGCCCGCTTCTCGCACAACCTGCTTTGCTACTATAGAGCTACTGATTCAGCCATAACTTCTGCCTTTGGTAATTGAATTCCTCACTCTCCTGCCTCCACGAGCCATTCCATCCCTTCTCTTGCTCGTCCAAGCACCCAGCGTTTCGATATTCACCAAGCAAACATGCCCCGTTTGAGGCAAAGAATGAGAAGTCGTAGGGGTAGCAGCAGACTAGAGAAACACGTTGTCCCTCATTGTCCCCGTCTACCTCAACTCCTGCGGATTCCTCCTCGCCCTCGACTGCTGCTCACTCCACGGGTTGGTATCCCAACACCCGCAGTCGCAAGGGGCATGCCTAGAGGACCAGATTTAGGCGTGATGTAGAAGCCCAACACCCCTCTGATGACTCTGTGCTGATGATGAATCCCTGTCATACAACCCAATTCCAATTTGGATGCACTTTGGACCGCCCTTGTATTATCGCCACCATTTCTGTCACCTTTTGCGAAGAGCCACATAGCACTGTCGTCCTGGCCCAAATCATACAGGACATGTCTATCACTAGCAGACGAAACACTCATGGTAGCAACTCGGGGATTCATAGATCTCCTGATGATGCTCTGACCCAGACAGACGTAGCACACTCTGAACCAGACGGATAATACTCTAGAAGGTAATGTGAAGATGGAAGCCACGACGAGCACTCCAGGTGGCAAGACATAGATGGAAGCCACGACAAGTGGTCAACAGCAAGATGTCGAAGACAGGTATGCCTACGGGTGTCTCATCGTGGAGGAACCTTTGCCACCTGCTAACACCAAGCAGACCTCAGTTTTTCATTCAGGTTTTTAGACACCCAATCACCATTTTGGGGGTCTTTTTTTGTAGTTTTGATGTTATTGTTGTTATTTGAAATCAATTTTGTTTTGGTCTTGCTCAAAAACTCTTATACATGGGAATTACAGGCTGGTTCCCCTACGTGGGCAACTCACCCCATGTTTTTTGAATTGGTTTCCCCTTGAGGGAAGTCTCTTTTTTTAGTTACTGTTGGTTAATACTTGGTAATCTTCTGCAGAGGCCAGTGCCTCCCTGTATCATTATCTTTTGTATCTTTAATAGATTTAGTCTTAGAAAAACAAAAAACATTACATAAAATAGAAATAAAAAATATTTTTTTATTATATATATAGAATTATCATGTAAAAAAAATTATAGAAATTTTAGGAGAAATGGTTTTTACTATCTAATTTTTTTTAATTTAATAAAAGATAATAAATATTAAAGTTAGATAATTGATTTATTTTTATAAAAGAAGAAAGGATAAAGGGGTTTGGTTTTAAGTTTTAATTGGCCTCCTAAATGCATAATTAAATAGACTCGGATTAAATTGTTAATCTAGTATACTTTCTGGTAACATAAAACAGGGGTCAACACATCATAACAATATAGAGTCAAAGATTACTCTACATATTTGTGGGGGTTTATTTCTTATGGGAAAAGAAACTATCATATCTTATAGCACTATTAAATGAAACAAACATAATATGCAATTAAAAAAAAAAAACTAAAAATAAATGGAATAACTGTAGATACTATGACGTTTGTTGTATTCACTGTTAAAGTTACATGAACATTGAATGTTGTAAATATGTTTAAATTGTTAGCATGCGGTTATCTTATTCATTTTGTATTCAGTATGATGAACGTAAAAGCACCTCCTCACTACTATTTTATACAAAATTAAAATTTGAAATGCTAGTAACAAAATAATGGGTAAATATTATGTATAAATTTTGAATAATATGACACTTATTCACAGAGATTATATTGATTATACACTATTGCGGAATACATGCATAATAAATAACCTCCTCTACGTTGATCATCAATTTTATAGCATTAAAACAATGAAACATCAATCACATGCGCACATTAACACAGTATGTAATATGGGGAAAGCATATAGCTGAAAACCCTACACTATCTGTATATTATAATGATTGAGAACATGTAACAATACATAGTACAATACTCCTCACAAGTACTCAGTACTATCTCGACCTGTTACAGACAAACTAGCTCAGATCTGATGCCTCAAATCTCCTCCATTGTTTGCCTACCTCCACTGCGCAATCCCGCATGAGAATAATGATGAATGGCTAAACCAAACTTGTATTTCCTTGGCTGAACCACACAATCCTCATTGGCATTACTCAATCCATGCATGTGAAAAATCACATGCACAACTATAGTCACAACTGATAGCAATCTCAACCTCTAACACCTGTCTCCACTGAACCGTCAATGCACTGAGTTAACTTATGTATTCTTTAGTTGCTTTATGAGTTAATAATTAGTCAGTTAATTAATAATTAATTCACATCACTCATCACTAGTGTATTATGCAGTTATACTAAATACAACTAGTTCAACTAAGTCAAACTGAACACAACTCCATCAACTCCTCAATCAACTCCACCAAACTCGATCACTTGAGTTCTAACTGAAGTCCATCATGCAATAGCTCAACTGACCCATAAGAAAAACGTATTTCCTTCTGACAGCTACATGTGCCACATCTGTACCTCAAACTGAAGTGCTCCAAGAGGATAAGATAATGTTTATAGTCCAAATATTATTAAGAGCTAATAATATTCGACTGTTCTATTTTTAGCCTGGCAGTCTAAAAATAGACTCTGCCTTATGTCTAAAAATAGAAATCCATCTATTTTTACCAACATGATCAATCATCCACAAATAGCATCCTGCAACTCATAGACCATGATCCATATGTCTAAAAATAGACATACCCTAAAAATAGACATCGCGCCAAAAATAGCCTGCGGGCCCACTTAGTCAAGGCGACTCCTTTCCACTAAGCTCCATCATCTTGTTGCATTTTCAACACTCCCTCTCAACAAGATATGGATTATCTGCAAACCCTATCCTGCAACTCTTGAATGTTCTGCATGCAACACATTTGCCCGGTCCACTTGCTCCAACAACACTTGGAACAAAAACACTCCCAACTGACCACTCTGTTGGGCTAGGAACATACTCTGATGTTCAAGCTCTACCTGCTGCTGACAAGTACTCCCTATCTGACATCAGCGCTACTGCAACCTCTCCATGCATCTCGCACCATTGCACACTTCTCTGTACCACCTAGCACTGTGAAAAACACTTGTGCCTCTCGCATTGCTGTGGCTTGCTAGCTATGCGTTGTCCTAGGATTCCCTACACTGTCGCTCTCTCTGCTGCTCCATCCGCATTTGTCTCTACCCAATCAGTCAGTTCCTGCTACTCCACGTCGGGGCTCCCGTAGCAAGGTCTCGTCCAAGAGGTTGGGTACCTCAATGATCATGCCCCTCCTCCTTGGTACGATCAATCCACATCACCCCACCTCCTACCTAGAGGTATGGCTGCATGTGATCCCTTAGCCCACCTGGCTCGAAGTTTCCCCCTACTGGAGGTCTCTGCATGAGTAGATGTCTCTACCCAATCTCCTCTCAGCTTCCCTTGTTGTGGCTACTCCACAACCTCCTGAAGTTGCCGCACCAATCGTGGCTCCTCCATAATCGTCTAAGACTTCTTCTGGCTCTGCATGTTGAGAGGTAATATACGCTCCCTCTCAACCACTAAGTCTCCATCAGTTGCCTCGCTGCTCAAGGCATTGCATGCATCTTGAACCTCAAGATCATACAGGTTCTTGACCCGTGAACCAATCTACTTCACTTGTCTAGTGATGATGTGTCTAAGGAAAACCTTTCCCTTACTGAAGACTACATCATAGCCTCCGTCTTCCAGCATCGCGATCCACACCAATTTTCTCTTCAGTCCTGGTACGTACTTGACACCAGTCAAGGTAAGACAAGCTCCATGCTCCCTCTAAAAAATAACCGTGCCTACACCTGAGACACTATAATTCTCATCATTACCCATTGCTATGAGTATTGGGAGATCTTTCTCCTCTAAAATACTAAACAAACTTTTGTCACCGGTCATATGGAAAGAAGCTCCACTGTCAAGAAACCAACCACTTCCCACCATGGATGAAACCATGCATGCGAAGAGTGTGAAATCCAACTCAAATTGTGAAGCAAGTGCCTCACCTTCAATCCTTCCCTGGATCCCTTCTTGGATTTCTTCTTTGGGCAATTAGTAGCATAATGGCCCAACTCATGACAATGAAAGCATCGCACTTTCGATTTGTCAACCTTCTTCCTATCATTGGAAGAATTCGATTCATAAAGAGAACCCTTATCCTTCCCATTCTTCACCTTACTCGCTAAGGCACAGTTCTCCTCATGATACATGGATGAAGAAATGTCTCTGGTGCTCTGTCTAATCTCGTCATGCACAAGATCCGACCAAAGTCTCTCCCATCATGGCAATTTCTCCCGACCATTTACAGAGTCCTGATAGGAATGACAACTCTTCGGAAGACCAAGGAGAGCCAAGCTTACCAAGTCCTCATCATTGACAGTCACCCCCACACTTTCTAGCTCATCCCGGCATTGGGTGAACTTCGTGAGGTATTGGGGCATATTGTCTCCATTCTCACACTTAATGTTTCTGAGTTTATCCTTGAGCACCAACTTCCTCTGGTCGCTCTTGCTTTGGAATAAATCTGTCAACACTTTCCACATCAAGTATGGAGAAGCCTTTCAATGCAGGCTGGATACAATGTGATCCTTCACACCCTCCAACAGAATCCTTCGACACTTTGTTGTCTTCTTTTGCCAAGCCACAGCTTCAGCAGCATCAGTAGGTTTTGGGACCTCAGCCTCTATGAAATCCTTGAACCCATTGTCATCTAACACTGCCTCCATCCTGTCTTTCCATGCAATATAATTCGAGCTACCCTCAAGAGAATACTCTAATCGCAATCCATTGAAATACATTTCAACTTTGACACCAAGAAAACACTGCTGCAAATTCGAATTCCACCAGCTCAAAAACTCAACCGCCTCTGATCTAAAATTCATGAGAACAAAGTATTTCTCGTACAGAGATTGATTGTATGAGCTTTTACTAGATATCTCACCTTCTAAAGGAAGGATGAATCCGGAGGCTACCTAGCCCGATTACAGACTGTGCCTGAAGAAATAAAATGTAAACACTTTCTGAATAATAGATCTGATGATCAACTCTGCTCTGATACCATGTAGAAATTTTGAATAATATGACACTTATTCACAGAGATTATCTTGATTATACACTATTGCGGAATACATGCATAATACATAACCTCCTCTACGTTGATCATCAATTTTGCAGCATTAAAACAATGAAACATCAATCGCATGCGCACATTAACACAGTATGTAATCCGGGGAAAGCATACAGCTGAAAACCCCACACTATCTGTATATTATAATGATTGAGAAGATGTAACAATACATAGTACACTACTCCTCACAAGTACTCAGTACTATCTCCACCTGTTACAGACAAACTTGCTCAGATCTAATGCCTCAAATCTCCTCCACTGTTTGCCTGCCTCCACTGCGCAATCCTGCATGAGAATAATGATGAATGGCTGAACCAAACTTGTATTTCCTTGGCTGAGCCATGCAATCCTCATTGGAATTAATCAATCCATGCATGTGCAAAATCTCATGCACAACTATAGTCACAACTGATAGAAATATCAACCTATAACACCTGTCTCCACTGAACTATCCATGCACTGAGTTAACTGATGTATTATTTAGTTGCTTTATGACTTAATAATTAGTGAATTAATTAATAATTAATTCACATCACTCATCACTAGTGTATTCTACAGTTAGACAAAATACAACTAGTTCAACTAAGTGAAACTGAAGACAACTCCATCAACTCCTCAATCAACTCCACCAAACTCAATCACTTGAGTTTTAACTGAAGTCCATCATGCAATAGCTCGACTGACCCATAAGAAAAGTGTATTTCCTTCTGATAGCTGCATGTGCCACATCTGTATCTCAAACTGAAGTGCTCCAAGAGGATAAGATAATGTTTATAGTCCAAATATTATTAAGAGCTAATAATATTCGACTGTTCTATTTTTACCCTGGCAGTCTAAAAATAGACTACGCCCATATGTCTAAAAATAGAAGTCCATCTATTTTTACCAACATGACCAATCATCCACAAATAGCATCCTGCAACTCATAGCCCATGATCCATATGTCTAAAAATAGACTTTGCGCCAAAAATAACTTGTGGGCCCACTTAGTGAAGGCGACTCCTTTCCACTAAGCTCCATCAGCTTGTTGCATTTTCAACATATTATCAAAATGTGTGGATAATCTAATTATATGTTAATATTGTGGTATTGCGAAAAAAAATATTATTTTATTTGCACGGGAAATAATAGAATAGGAAAACAATATTATACTTATGAAGGGTGACAATTAGCCCATTCAAATAATATTAATATTTTTAATGAGAGATAACTAATAATTGTATTTATGATATAGTTATTAATAATTATGTCTAAAGGACACCTAGAAAATAATATTTAAGATGTTAAACTATGTCTATTCACATTTTACACTATTAAAGTAATAATCCAACAAAATTTTCTTCACAAAAAAGAAAAGAAAAGTAAATAATGAATTATTACAATTAATAAAAGGAACTCAACATAGTTGAAACTATCATATATTATTAAAGATTACTACACATATACTTTTGGTTTGATTGGCCTATGAGTCTGTAGTGTATTGCCTATCATTGTGGAGAAAAATGGAATCCAATGCATCTAACAATGAGAAAGCCACTTAGACTCAATTTATACACATGTACTTATTTAATATAAGTTATAAGTATCTAAATAAAATATTAATTCATTTAAATAATAAAATAGATATAATACATGATGTCCATTATTGTAATAGAAAACCAACTTCACTTAAAATACAATCATGTTAGTATTTTCCATCAGCAATAAAATATAAGTATTCAAATTGTTTTGGATGATAGTTAGAAACAATTTTCTTTTGCTCATCTAAAACATAACTACATATTTCAAATATGATGAAGAATTTATACAATATGTTTATAAGATATATATTTACATTATTACTATAATATAAAAGAAGTTAAGAAATGAATTTTAGTAAAATTTGGAGACAATTGATCCATAGTTCTACACTCATTATAAGTAAAATGTAAGAAGAAAAAAGTAACATTCTATGGAAAATAAATTTTAAATTTTAATACAGGTTTACAATAAGATAAGTCATTATTACTAATTTTTCAATTTAAATGACTTCTCCAAAACAAAATTTAAAAAAAGGCATAGAAAAAATACTCATACAAGTAGACTACACTATTTCTCTTAAAAATTTTGTAATCATCAATAACAATAATCTTAATCTCATTGAAACAACAAATAGTTAGCATAACAAAAGATAAAGACTATGAAAATATCCATTTTGATTAATATCACCATAATATGCATTTTGAGTAATATCACCATACTAAAACATATGTTAAGATTTAACCTACCAAAACTTTAACATGACAACTCCATCTTCTAAAATCTATTTTTCCATGAAAAAGCTCAAAATCATTAAAATGACAACTCCATCTTCTAAAATCTATTTTTTCATGAAAAAACTCAAAATCAAATTTCAAAAGATTCTATTTTTACATTTAAATTACAACTTTTCAACCTTAAATATAATATCCCTTCTTCAATTTGCAAGTTCATCAATTACACGAATTATGTCAAATTACATGTGGTTTTTTATTTTATTTTTTATATATATTATCTATTTTATTTTATATATATATATTATCACATGAGTGGTTATCTACCATATATATCTTATCTTTAAAAGAAAATGATTAAGTAAAATATACTATAATACTGTAATAAACACATCCACTTTTAAGACATAATTTTAAGTTTCAAATTAAAAACTACAAATTTACACAATAGGCATATACATATATATATAACATAGTCACCCACATTTAAGACGTAATTTTAAGTTTCAAATTAGAATGTACAAATTTACACAATATGCTCATATATATACGTACATATATATATAACATGAACTATGTTTTTGAAATTAATAATATAACCATGATCATAAAGTTTGTTTTATTATGCATGAAAACTTTTATTATGCATGGTATGAGTACAATGGAGCCTTTGTTTAGTTCATTTGTATTATAGGATTTCTTTGTTTAGTTCATTTGTATTATAGGATTTGTTTTCACAAGATATTAAAAATTATATTTAATTTAATTAAATATGGATAAAAATATTTCAAAAGTATTTTTGTCAAAACTTTATATCAATATATTTTTCTAATAAAAACAATCTCTATTTTAAATAAGGATAATAGTTTCAATGCAGCATAATCACCACTTCTACTACTAATTAATTGATTAAGGATTGTGCAGAGTACAGAGAAAACTCTGCATAATGAAATTTTCCGTACAATGAAATCTCACCACCCAATAAAACCTCTTTATGAAATGAAATCTCTATGTACAAAAATCTTTGCACAATGAAATCTCTCTCCACAAAGCTTTCTACATAATACAAATTTTCCACACAAACCCTCCACCTATATTGTTGTCAATGTCTCTCTGCACAGTTCTTGTGCATTATTATTATTATTATATGTTATTGGTAATATTTTGATACTAAATAATCCATGTCTCCATATTGTCAATATCGTTAACTAATTGATTAAAGTTTCTATGGAATGTGGAGAAAACTCCATATAATGAAATCTCTGCATACAATGAGAGCTCTTTGGACAATGAAATATCTCCATACAATGACATATCTCCCCAAAATAATCTTCGCACAATGAACTATCTCCACACAAAACTATTGGCACAATGAAATCTCTCTACACAAAGCTCTCCACACAATGCAAGCTCTCCACACACAGCTCTCGACACAATCAATACAAATATATTGGCACAAAGTTGTCCACTTGTATTGTTGTTAGTGTCTCTATGCATTCTTTTTACCCACAGTTCTCCCACATCATTGTTATTTAATAATATTGGTAAAATTTTAATACTAAATAATTTGTATCTTCATATTGCGAATTGTTCCACCCGAATATTTTATACACCACAAAAGATATTTAATAAATTAGTCATCAAAGTGGTCATGGAATAGTAAACTAACTTTTCCCAAAGATATACAACTAATTCATTGATTAGTTGTTGTGTAGAGTGTGGAGAAAACTCGACACAGTGAAATCTATCCATAGACAAATATCTACACAATGAAATCTCTCTACACAATGGAATTTCCCCGCACAATGAAGTTTGTCTGGATAAAAATATATGCACAACTGAAACTCTCTCCACAAAGCTATCCCGACAATGCAAGCTTTCTGCACAAATCTCTCCCCCTGTTTTGTTTGAGGTGTCTCTCTGCATAGTTATTGTGCATTATTATTTGTTAGGTCCCTATAATATTGTTATTAATATATGTTATTGGTAATATTTTAATACTAAATAATCCATATTATTATATGTTATTGTTAATTATTTAATTAATTTATTAAAGGTTCATAGCGAAGTATAGATAAAAGTGAACACAATGAAAGCTCTTTGTAGAATGAAATGTCTCTGCAAAAATGTATCCATATGTTTTTCTACCAGTCTCTCTCAACATTCTTCTTGAGGTGATCATACAACATATTGTATGTGTACATAACCAAATCATCACCAAGAGGGATGAAATCCCCTTTCTCTTCTGGAGCTGACTCTTCTGCTGGAGGTGGTGGATATTGAACAGTAAGCTATTATTTTCTAAGAATCATGTTGACATCTTGATTCTCCAGCTCTGGTTCCGCCTCTGTGTCATTGATCTTTATCAAATTTTCAATCTGCTAAGAAATTTCTTGATCTTGCATCTCTCCACCCTCCTCCTCTGCTAGTTGTCGATTATGTTCTTTCCTTTCAACTTGTCTCTGCACTATTTCTTTTGCGATTACCATTTCCTTTCTTCTTCCTCCTGCTTTTGATTCTCTTATTGTTCTTTCTTCTTCTTGTGTTCCTCCATTCCCATTTTCTTCTCTTCCCTCTTCCTCTGTTCTTCTCTTTGCATCCTTTGTTTCCTCGTTGCCTCATTTTCTAAATAAACTTTCATAATAGTTGTATCTTCTTTCATCTTGCAACTTCCTTCTCCCCTTGGACTATGAGAAACCTTTCTCTTTCCTTTACCTTGCATGGGGTTGCTCCCTTCTACTAGCACTACTTCTAAAATTGCTACCTTCTATGGATTGACCAATGAAGTTCCTACAAAATAGACCAACTTGTCGGTCTTAAAGGCATTATAGAAATTATTCCATGGATCCTCCTCCTCCCAATGAAATGTCTCACTAAGCCATTGAAAGTGACTTCTCACTCAGTGGTTATTTCAAATACCGTGAGAATCATATGGATTAAAGTATCAAGTACCAAATGCAAACTTCTCTATCTCTTTTCCTTCAGTATCCTAGACTTTTAGGTTATTTATCTCATACACTGTCTAATTTGCATAGGAAGAATTTTCCAAAGTGCTTTCTTCTTCATGTGCAAAGAAGCTATTAACCCTGTTCCGAGATGATATGACACTTCTTGTATGATGAGTTTGTTGGTAACATACCTTGAAGAAACATGTACTGACATCTCTTTGCCAAACACTCTAAGGAAGATTCCATCAGGTGAGGAAAACCAATCCGTGATCTCTAATATTTCCTCCATTTTCACAGTCGACATGCAAGGTGGTTCTTCCTAAAATATAATCATGTATAGCATGATGAGCAAGTGGTCAATTAGCTTCTCCATAACCCCTCGATGGCTGAAATATGATAGTATCTTGCAGTGTATGTGCATGACAGGATCTTGAGGTGACCAAGCCTAGTTCATAATAGGGAATGCATTACGTGTATAGATTGCATCAAATAAATATGTAGACATATAGAATCTTGCTTGACCTCCCTTAGGAGGATTCATGGAATTATATACATGTATCCTTAACTATTGAGCCAACAAATATGACCTGTTGAGTGACTTTTCATTGTTCACAACCTAGCTCAAAAGGACTACCCATCCTTATGGAAAGGTCCATGTTCTTTGTTGACCGTGGATTTTGCAAGCTAAGATGATCAAAAATTGATAGGACCTCATTAGAGACCTTGACTTATCTGTGTTGGTGGGTGTATGTCGAAATTTGGATGTCTCCTTCACCCAAACTTTAACGACATCCCTCATGACCACATAGTTTTTGGTGGCATAGAAGAGTGAATCCATCAGTGTTTCTAGCTCAGGAAAATGGTACATACATCAGTAATTTTTTGCAAGAAAATTAGCAAGCCTTCATCCAGTGTCACTACTCAAAGTCATGGTCTTCACATCAATATGTGAGACAATCCATCCGATGACATTTGGACATGGGAAGGTTGGATATCTACATGTAACCCTGTCTAGGCTTTCTCTCTGAACATTAATGCATACCTCTCAGTCCTAAAGATATCCTGTGAATTCCTTTGCTGAAAAAGCTTCATTTACTTGATGCCATGTAATATTTGAGTCCTTTCCTACATATAGTTGAGTGTCTTAGTATACTAGAAATTTTATTAGTGCTTTCTCAACTACTTCCCTAGTACTTTTCTCAATGGTATATTTTGAAGCATTTCTCTTAGGTGCCATAGTAACATTGATTATTGGAGAGAAGTGCTCAATAAATGTGGTACCTGTGGGACAAAAAAGAAACTCATGGAAAGAAAAGGGTAGCCTTTTGCAAATCTATCTTCATGGAAAGATCAGGCAACAAACCAGTGCACTAGTGAGAAAAAATAAGGAATTTTTTGGGTAAGTGAGGGAGAATCGATCTAGGAATTGCACATTGTGCATTCCCATTAGATAAGGTGTAGAATGAGGCTTGAGCCTAGACAATGCACACTCCATTCCGGACAGTGATTGGGAGAGACTACAGATTGCGCAGTCTCAATGGCCAAGGGGTAGAGTGAGCTCTAGAGCTGCGCAATGCATAGTTGGGCCAACTTGTACTACACAATGAACAGTATCAGAGGCTAAGCCTTGACTTGAGCTTCTGGATTTTGCAATGCCCAATTGGGCAATGTGAAAATTGGCAGAGGGAAATTGTAAATTTTCCTTGTGGAAGTGTGGGAAATAAGAAAATATGAAAGGTAATGAAAGAAAAAGCATGGACCTAACTAGGTGTAGATGGATAAATATAAATCAAGTTTATAGTATTAAAAAATGGAATGAAAAACAAATGTGTTAGGACAGTCACCAAAACAGTGATTGTTGGTGTGCAAAAGAAAGAAAATCAATATGACAATTGTGAAAGGAAAATGACAAACTAAAACAACACTTCTACAGGATAATACAAGTTAAAACACCAACAGCCACAAATAGAAAGAAGGAAAACAACACTCATAAATGAAAAGAGACAAAAAGCAACAATAAAACTGGAAAAAGATGACAAAATCAAGACCCACCTGGAAGCAATGACAACTCCATTGAAGGTTCCTTGATCTCCTTGGGAATTCTAGAGCTCCAAGATCAAATGTACAAATGAGTTCTAGAAGAATCTATTAAATAGATCTAAGCAGATTGGGGTTTATGACTTGCATGTCTAAAATCAAGGAAAAATCGACACTTGGTGAATTTTTTAAAAATAATGATTATGTCACCTTCTAGAAACCAATGATGAATCCCTACTTTCTCGGGATTTCTCTTTTTATCTTTTTTTTTTTTTTTCTTTTTCTCAAAACTTACCATGCACACTATCAGAAAATATTGCATAATTACGGGGAACTGGGAAACTTTACAACTTAGTGCACTGTGCATTTTTTTAGCGCAGTGATGGATAACGTAATTTCGGAGCTCAGCGTTGGGCTTCCTTCCAACTCAGCGTATGGATTGTGTAATTCCACTCATCAAGGTTGGCTTTCCTTCATGGATTGTGTAGTTTTTAGAGGTAAGTCCATAACTATTGTAAGTCTAAGTGAGGCGCTTAGCTTGTGACATGGAAATATTAGCTAAGTGTGAAAACAAGAAAACACACGCATAAATTAAAAGGATAAGTCTTAATCAGGTCACGAATACTTGATGATAGTCAAAGGTAAGCTCATGTCAACAGAGATGAAGGCTCCAAAATCAAAGCATAGGCAAATTTTTGGAGGGTGGTTGTAGCCGCTACAACACTTGGTGACACATTGTTAGAACTCCAAATCTCTGTATGGATCTCGTCTCATGAAAAACAGGTATAACTCTTCTAGTAGTATTGTTTCATTCATTTATTATGATAACTTCTTCACTTACCTTGCATTATAGAGATAGTCCCTACCATTCACTTCATCGGTGGAGCACTTAACTAAGCCAAGTTAGACTAAGTTGTTTCGATTGGGTACAAGGAGTATATATATGCACAAGTGAAAATAACTATCGGAGTCTGAGTTTTCATCTTTGGTGTTTTCCACTGCCAGGAGGCCTGAATAGTACCCTGACGAAGTCACTTTAGGAACACAAACATTTCCCCACTACTAGCCAGCTTGAATAGTACCCTAGTGGAGTTTCTTTCTTCACCTCTCTATGGAGGAAGGCTTTATCTTCTTTCACGTTTATTTTATTTTTTTTCATTTTTTCATTTTGTTCATAGAACTATGCATAGGAACTTATTTATTTAATGAGGCGAAAGAGGAATCCCGATGTATTACGAGAAGAAGAAGTTTTCCCTTCAGAGAAGGATATTTATTTAAACCTCTGATACACTTGTAAAGGTTCTTGTCCTCTCCTTACTCCACTTGACTTAACTAAACAGGATTAAATGAAAACAAATGACTAATTAGAGTAGGCAGTACTAGTTATAGGTTCAAGCATCATGATTCCACTATGGTTTTCTCTGAAAGGAATGTATTTCCATAAAATTATCAGCGACTAAAAGAATTCAAGACCTGTGCAATGAGAGAAAATGAATAGATAACCAAGCATTGACAATAGCACAACCTCCTCGTGAAATTTACCATGCTTCATTTGGAAACCAAACATGATTTTATGCAAAACCTATCCTATGATTGAAAGAAAAAAAAAAAAAAAAAAAGAGTTGAGTAGAAATTAAATAAAATAAAACCAAACAAGTCGAAATAGAAAAGAAAAAAAACAACTACTCATACTCCTAACTTAATCAGAGAATAGGCCAAAATCATGTAAAACTAAACTTCCAATGTAGCCACCTGTGCATTCGCTGGGCTATGTAAGTGAGGGAATTCATATCAAGAAAGATATTAAAGAGTAAACATAAATAAGAAATATAATACAATACACACTACAGCATTTGAAGTCTTAAAATACATGTAGAAAAGTATGAAAAAAACGAGCATGGAAGACAATCTACAAATGCATTACAATGTTTAGACACACTGCGAGTTGAAGATATGCAACAAAACACTTTCAAGTTGTGAAAAAAGGTGAACATAAAGAAAGAAGAAAACTTTAATTTTGTAAATGTGCTCAACAGGTATGACTCCTCCAATAACTGAGAGATAGGATGGTGTAATGTAAATGAAGGATGGGAAAATTGTGAGAGAGATTGAATTTCAATGTGCATGATAGAGTGATGAGGAGCCTTGAGAGAGACATCACTGTTCTGATAAGAATTGGAACTAATATCAAGACTGTGAGAACCTGACATAACCATCAACTTAGGATGAAGTTCCTTGACAACTTATGGAAGTTCCAAATAATTAAAAGGTAGATCATCAAAGACCGGTGGATTAAAAAAATTAATAGAAGAAAAATAAAAATCGTGATTGGATGAAGGAGTGAAATGATCATGACAACCACGATCAAAAACTTCAAGATAAAAAATAAAGGTATCGTCATGATCCGAGGAATCATAAATAGGGGAAGATGGAAAACAATAAATTTCACCCTCTAATTTTCAGAATGTGGAGATGATAGATTGGGGAGATTTAAAAGAGAAGATTTTTCCTCTCCACATTCTGATGGAAAAATGACATTCCACAAGTTCTGGAAATGATCAAAAGTAATAATATCATCAAAAAATAAATTTTCACAAGATTCAACAAGAATTGAAGTATCACAAAAAGTGTTAGGATAATTAGGGAGCGGTGTGGAAGGATAAAAATCAACCTTCATCATAGATTCTTGTTCAGATGTGGCCTCCCACACATAGTCATCATGAATGATATCACAAGTATTTTGTGGAACATCGACTCCATTTATAACTTGATCATCATGAACATGCATAGAAACATTTAAAATGATTGAACACAAGAAATCACAATCTGGAGGTTAAAAGGAACCAAAATGTGGAGGAAATAGAGATAACACTTCATTGTAAACATCAAATTCATATTCCACACTTGTAATGGAATTTTGATTATGTGGGGTGGGAGAAGATGGTGGTAAATCAACAGATGAATTCTCAATTTTTCCCACCTCAATATGTAGAACTGGAGTTATTTTATTAGAAGGATACAAATATTCACTAGGAACAACAACTTGGTCGGTCACAGATTTTGAAGCTCTAATAGCGCAATATGTTGGGAGAATTTCAAAAGATACATATTCATGCAGATTCATCGAAATGTGAAACAAAAATTTCAATTTCTCTTCATTAAAGGAAAATCAACATCATATTCAGAAAATGCAAAGCAAAAATGAATGAAATAATCATGAAAATCATCAATACATTCATCAGGTGCTTTTCACAATCGCATAATTTTCTTGAACACAGATCTGGAATCATACCTATCAAAGGCGCATAATTTTTTGTGGCAATATGTTCAAAAGAGTATATGGAAGTGACATGTAATGTGTAAGACCATTCCCTTACGTGCCCTTGGAATGTAAGAATGAACAACGTACAAGAAGCGTCCTCAGAATGAATATTGTGCTTAATGTAAAATTCAAGAAAACGAGGGGTCTACTTAAAGAAGGTTGTTTCACCCTCGCCAATAAATTTAATATTTCACAAGTCAATAATGATTTCAACCGACTCTTTTAATTTTGAAAAACATGTTGGGGTTAAGATATGGGATGGGGTTAAGATATGGGAGGAAGACATTAACGAGTGTGGAAAATTCAAATAGACTTCATTGGCTCAACTTGTCATCTGGCCCTCCTCCTAGCACCAGATATGTTGACGGTGCTGGAACCACCAATATTCATGGGATCTCCCCAATATGAAGTCCCAACTAGACCTCACACTATTTTGAGTAGGAGTCCCAATGGTAGGGTGTTAATGATATGCCTTGGTTGCGAATACACATAAAGTGGTTCATGGTGTCTTTTATGAGAACAATTTTGTGACCCTCCAAAAGGTCAAATGCAATGCATGAAGGTTCCAACACACGAAAAGAAAAGGAAGTGAGCCCCTTAGAATCCTATAATAGTACGTAACTTGAAAGGAACACACGAGCATAATGACATCACAAGATAATATGTAGAATAGTCCACAAGTTAATTGTGACGAACTAATACAATAACATGCATTTGACAAGATTCATACAAATGCAAATGAAATATTTCATTAGCATACGCATACGTTAAATAACATACATAAAAAATACAAGAATAGTACTGCTATATTCACAACATATGCATGAAAGTGTGCCAACTCTGAGCTTTTATTAAAAGTGAACGTTCCAATCATACATACACCATTAACAAACCACTAGCCCCAATAGTGGAATTTGAAGTCAACAACTCTTGCTCCTCCAAACAGGTACACTCCCTCTATGATACAGTGAAGCCAATGCTCTCACAAAAAGTTCCCAAGCTCTTTCTAAGCCTAAGCCTAACTAAAACCTTGGCTCCCAAAATCCTTCTACATGAGTTATGAATATCTATTTATAACAAGATGGGGTGACACTTTACCTCCCCTTTGTCTCTTTTGGACTACCCTCATGACCCTTCGACTTCTTTACAAAATAACTCATTACACTACATCATGACTCTTCAAATTCCAATATTGACACTTGAAATTCCACTTATAACTTAATTACAAATAATATTACAATTTACACATATACCTATATAAAACAAAATAGGGTAGAGAAAACATGATAGCCTAATAAGACAAAATATTATGATGCTTGAGTTTGGGGAAATGTTGGCTCAGGAACGTCCACTTGATTTTTGCCAGTTGCATAGAAGTACCAAGCGTGGCACTATGCGATAACATCCCTGTTATAGACATTTTTGTGCCCTACAACTCCAAGAATGAAATGTACATAAACCAAGGGCTCCTAAGTCCTTAAAAGTGTCGTTCTAACCCCTAAAGGAACAAGGTCAACAGATTACAGCTTCTCCCAGAAGTTCTCCACCAGAAACTGCTCAGAATTGGTCAAAACAAGATCACTGCAGCTGCTCCATTGGCTAAGTGCGTTGCATCTCACCTAAATACACTGTGAGGGTGCGTTGCATTTCAAAAGTCCCTTCTGTGGGGTGTGATGGGTGAGAAATGACAAATGGCAGTGTCATTCCGCAAGGTGGAGAGGCAATGGAAGCTTCCAAAATATTCTCCTGTGACACCTGCCTCACTGAATTCGACCAAGGATGAGTAAGAGGCCCTGAGTCTCCAAGTGGAATCAAGAACTGACAAAGAGAAGACACTAATCAAATCACAAGCTGACTCATCCCCCTTACAGATATCTATATATGGATCCCTCATCCCAGAGATCCAAAGGCTGGAATTTTGCATATTGCAAGGAATTGTTGTTGGTTTCTAGAGACAAACATCAGATTGTTGGGTGATGTATGCTTTGTTTGAGGTGAAGAGGGGCTTCTTTCCTGGGAGGTTGATGTTGGGTCAGAACAACTGGTTGTAACTCCTCCTGGATCTTTTCTTGTTTATCAATAAAAGCTATTTGAGTTTTCCTCCATGCTTTTGTATCATTGATTCTTGTTACATTTGTATGGTCAATTTAAATTTGATCCTAAGTTGTTTATGAATATAGATCCATGTCTTTGTATAGTGCTATGCTTCTGTGATCTTACAGGTACTTTGTGAAGCTGGGCGTGCAAGGGAGCAGGTAGTTGTGGACTATCGAAGAAGAGAGGAATCGAATCAAAGGATTAGCGCAAGACAGAGGTTAGTCTTTCTATTCCTCTCTATCTATAATTCATAAAGGAAAAACATAAGTAGTTTTTCTCTGTTTGTTTCTAAGGCAGCTGTCACACCTTAGTGGGATAGAGCAGTTCTAAATAGACACTTTTCCCTGTAAAAAAATGGCGACTCCACTGGGGAGCTAATTAGTTTGTTTGTTTATCATTCTTTGTTGTTTGTTTCATAAACTTACAAGTAGCATTCGAACTGCATTCGCCATAACAAATGCAAAGTAGATAACTGCTACTTCAATCCATCTACTGGATTTGTTTATGATTTAAACAACTAATTCACAAACTATTTGATTGCCCTTGTGATAGCTCTTAGATCCTCCTTAGATCTACCCCTGATTGTTGCATTACTGATTGCTTTTTACTCGGCCAAAAACCAAGAACTGAACTGCAAACTGTGACCCGGAACCCGAATAGAGTCTCGTTTCTGGCCCAGCGCAGGTACTGTTCAGAGATTCTGAATTTCAGCGCACTTCCCGAAGGGACAACCTGCGCCACATTTCAGAATCCCTGTGTTACAGGTGCGCTGATGAAACTAGCTCTGTGTAGTTGTGGCTTCTGTGGATCATCCTTTCCAGTTCTATTCCTAAATTTTGCTACCTGTGATCAGTATATGTCTGTCTGAAACTCCTTTTCCTTGTTGTTATTCTGCCTCCTTTGTACAAAAGAACTGTAGATTTTTTTGTGTGTTTGTTGAGTCGTTTACAGTTTTCCTTTGCAAAAGTAGCATAGTCGTACTGTCGTCCTTTGATTTGAATCTGTCGCAAGTGTCGATTTCGATCATAGGAGAAAGTTTGATTACTGTTGATGGTCGATTATCCTGTTACTATTTCCTTTCGTCTGAATTTGTAATTTTCTAGTGTCAAAAACAAGTATTCATTTCAAAATCGTAAGGTGTCGTAATCATCTCTATTTTTTCGATTTCGAAAAGAAGCTTGTTTATATTTGTCGCTTGAAAAGAATATCGGATTTGTACATCAGCTTTCTTTTTAAGCATCTATATATTAAGAAAGTCAAAAAACAAACACATGCATGTGCATTTGCATATAGACAGTCTGTTTGGCTTGATTTAGGAAAGTGCATTTACAGTGTGCTCTTTACTCTTTGTGAAAAGGTTCTGTTTTTCTTTTCCCTAGTAGCTAGGATTTTCATTGCATAAAAGAGATAAAAAGTTTGTTTATCATCTTTAGATTGCATTTTAGGAATTACATCTACATCTCATGGTGAACTCGAAAGGCAAGCTTCATAAGCAAGATCAACTTAAAATAAATTCAATGAATCTAACAACGGTTTGGAACTTAACGCACAACATTTAGAGGTCTAGGCTAGAGACGTATTCCGGCGTCGTAAAGCCTGGTAACTGTTGTTCTCATTGATGGTTGGGTGATTCCTCCACTTTGAAACGATAAGTGCCAGTACGGACTTGTGCTCCCACGTACCGTCGAGTATATTTTGGGAGACCCCTATAGGCTTAAATCCTTTATCCATAGGAAGTCGTGTCTGCCGCCCTATCGATCGTAATGCACTGAACACAGCATTCGGGAAGATTCACTGTCGTACCGTAAAAAGTATTCTGCAGTTTTGCGACTGGTTTGGTACTCCCTCTACCTAGACTTCCAGAGCAGTCCCTTTCATTCCTTTTCAGACTCCTTAACAGAAAAGGTCCATCTGAGCACTTGTCACTTCAGGCTCATTAAAAATAGAAGGAGACTAGAGTCATCATTTGTTTTTTCTCGACTCTTAAAAACTGAAAAAACAAGTTGTGTCAAAGCGTCTAAAATTCATTTAATTCGGAAACATACTTCCCCTTTATTTTAGTTGATCGAGTAATCCGCAATCGTGGAAGAAAGTCAATTGAAACCCCGTCGTTCGCGGAGGCTTACGAGTCAACCGTCTTTGTCTCCGGAACCGAAGCCAGTACGGACAAAGCGAACTCGTTTAACCGGTTCCAAGTCTCCTATTAAAGTTACAACAAGTGCTCCAACGACATGAGAGACTCCGGTAACTCCAAACATTTTTGGAATCCCTGGCTCTATAGAAGAAGTTCAGCAGCCACCGAAGGACATTGATACTAATCCTAGTCTGAGAGTAAGCACTTGTGTTACCAAACCAGTTCCATCTACAACCGGTTCGGAGAGTCTTGCTCTTCAAACATCTGTCGCTGCCGATTTCACACCTTCTTTGGCACCAGAAATATTCTACGGACCTGACTATCTTCCCCTTCCACCTGGTCTGATTACCATAGAAGAAATTGTAGAAGATCCTCAAACAAGTATCCAACGTAATTTGGAGTCAGGGTCACTCTATATCCTTCTTCATCAGAAGTTAGTCTACCACCAGCGGAAGCTCCTGTAGAATCTCTAGGTAATCTTTTGGATAGACTACAAATGTCTGAACAACCGTCAACATCTAGGACTGTGTCGTCTGACACAGCGACGACAGAACTCCCTGCTATCACTCCGACAATGTTCGCCGGTATACCATCTGTCCCAACTAGCTCTCAACCACTAGAAGGAGTCCACTCAGGGGCTATTTCGACAGTATGGTCTGTTCCTGTTTTTTCATCCGGAATAATATCTGGAAACTCTTATGTTGAGTCTCAACAAGTTGATCCATTTGGAGGTCAATTTGGGCAGTCCAGCCCCCAAGGGCAAACAATTCCCTTCAGTTCTGGATTACCACCGCATGGGGGGTAGTATACCCTTTTATTATCCCCTCCGGGAGGATATCCATACGGGAGTTCACAACCACATTCCGGTTATACTGGAATTACGTCATGCGGTTGGGTACCTATACTACCTCAACAACCAAGAGTTGTATACTCGATGCAACAATGCTTACCTATGTCAAATATCCCAACTATGCCAGCTATTGTGACGGTGTCGCAAGTCCAAGCGATGCCTGTTGTATGCCAACCTCAAGTTTCTCAGGTTGTAATGCAACAGCCCCTTGACCCTGCGACTCAACCGCAATCGCAGACTGGTGGAATGACATAGGTTCAGACGGGTACAGTTACCCCTCATCTTGGTCAAACTGTTAGTATCGGTCAACAACACATGGCTTCACAACCATGGCTAGTACAATACCAACAACCGCAATTCCGGCAAGTATAACAAGGTTCTGAGCAACAAATCTTTGCTAATAGTGGACAGCCGTACATTCAAAATGGTCAAAATCAACCATTTTACAATGGTCATGCCCACCAACCTTACCAAACATACCAGCATCAAATGCATTATGCCAGTATGCAAAGACCAACTGCTCAGGCAATCCAATCTTATCCTGGGTATGCTTCACCTAACCTGAATTAGCAGTTACCCTTTGTGGCAACTTTAGAGTTACCTGATTTAAATCAGTTAACAAACGATTCAATCGCTTATGCCCCTTGGTGGCCAGCGATTCCGCATAAACTTCCATCAGATATTCCTAAATTTAATGGAAATCCGGGTGAAGATCCATCGAATCACGTGATGACCTTTCATCTATGGTGTTCGTCAAACACCCTAAATGATGATTCGATAAGATTTCACCTCTTTTAAAGGAAGTTAACGGGTCCGGTGGAAAAATGGTACATCGAATTGCCTAGAGCTTCGTTTGACAACTTCAGTACCTTAGCCATAACCTTTTTAACCCATTTTCAGTTACCAATAAGGTACGAAATGGGAACATAACTTCTTACCAACTTCAAGTAGACAACGGCCACTCACATATCTGGTCATATACATGAGTGGAGACATCGTCGTAGGATGGTAAAAACGTATGTCCTCGATCAGCTCTTAGCTGAATGGTTTATCAAGTCATTACTGCCTTCCATCACGGAAGATGTGGCAAAGGGGGGAGTCGTAACAGAAGAGAAAGTTATCGCTCATGCACAATATCTGGACTTGATTTACACTCAGTCCAGCATGCTCTATGATAAAATACCAGACGCCCCTAGACTGGAATTCTCAATTCCTCCTCCTCCTAAATCGAACAATGACTCTCATGCCGGCGATGGCATGATTGGCACAACAGACACGAAATAAACAAAGGCTACATCCAAAAAGGCCCATAAGATTTCAAGTCAAAATGCAAAAGATGAACTTCTTGCTTCGGAAGTAAATGTCGTATCGATAGATAAAGGCAAAGAAACCAAACAACCAGGAAGCAAGAAGAAAGGCAAAGGGAAGAAGAAGAAACAGGAGGAATCATCACCTGAAAAATCTTCTTCAAACCCTCCTGGAGATAGGAAACCAAAAAAACCATGCTTGATATGCGATGAGGATCATTGGACCGCAAGTTGTCCACACAGAGCTGAGGTTAAGAAATTCTTCAAGAACTCGAAAACCTCCGCAGTGTTAACTGATCCGTTTCCAAATCCAGGAACAAATCTGGTTGAAAGTGAAAATGCTTCCCCGTCTCAAGTGCTGATGTTGTCGGTTTCAAAACAACAAAGTGATGCTTTGATATCGACAAGGAACAAAGATTATGGGAATCCACAGTTGTCGAACAACAAGGATAAAGATCAACCTAGTAGTTCGACAACAACTTCGACAGAAGTTGCGCCACCCATCATTCCTGAATTAACAATAAAACCGCCAAAGGGAGTAGTACACAAGTCGACGTTTAATCCCCGCGCTAGAGCGGCACAACATTATAATATAGTGGAAGATTTGGAACAATCGCCATCCGCTATGTCGACTCTTGAAGTACTACAGAATTGCCCATCCCAAAGGCAGGCTTTATTATCAGCCATTAGTGGGATAGACCCAAAGGATTCCAATCTTGTATCCTTCGACCATAAAGGATACGATCCTCAATTACCAGCTCAACTAGCTTCCCTTGTTCAAGTGAAAGCCCTCAACAAAACTGTTCATCGAACAATTATTGATGAGGGAGCATCTACATGCATTATTTCAATGAGTTGCTAGAAAACTTTAGGATCTCCAACCTTGTCGCGATCTTCGACGACATTAAAAGAATTCGACGGAAGGACATATACCCCATATGGTATCCTAAGTAACTTGAAAGTTGAACTAGGAGAGGAAATGGTAGAAATAGATGTTGAAGTCATCGATGGAAATCTTGATTACAACATCCTACTAGGAAGACCATGGATATATGCCATGGCAGCTGTTGTGTCGACCTATTTTAGGAAGATTGCATTTCCCTTTCAAGGAGGGATTACAATCGTCGATCAACAAAACTTCCTCCCCAATGGTTCTCAAGTTACAGGAAGCATTCCCATGATCCATGGAAGCCCCCATTCACTTCAAAATATCGGAGTAGGCCTATTAAAAGATCCTATACTAATGGGAACTTTCACCCTTCCACCTCCAATCAACCTGGTGGACGTAGCGTCGATAGGAACCTGCAACATGATATCTTCTAAAAAGATCTCCGAAAACGATATCGACATGGAACATGCAGTGGTTTTGCCCCCAGGTCCAACTGAAATATTGTAGCAATCAATGTTCCTAGCATGGGGGGCAAATCCAAATCAACGCTCATCAAGCATTTGGATAGATAGGTCTAAAGAATATGGTACCCCTTCAGATCCTTGGTCGCAAGTGCATGTCACCGACAAAGGAATTGTCCAATCAAGGGTAATTGAAGGAGCACCAGGGAATGATTCCCACCATCGTTCCCTTCTTCCGGATTGTGGAGAAGATACTCAAGATGACCTTTATCATCCTTCAGTCTTTGATTTCCTATCAAATACTGTAAACAAGGTGGATTCCGAGTGAAACTTATCCACTATTGAAGAGACTATCGCCATAAATATCTCGACCAAAACAGATGTTGTAGAGAATATTTATGTTGGCAAATGTTGTTCTCCTTCGGAACTGGAAATATATAACGCTCTTTTTCACGAATTCAGAGTTATCTTTGTCTGGTCATACAGTGAAATGCCAATCATTGACTCGAGTATCGTTGAACACGAAATTAGGATGTATCCAGATGTCAAACCGGTACGACAAAGGCTAAGGCAGGTGCACCCCAAGAAAGCCGCTACCATTAAGGCAGAAGTTGAAAAACTTCTCCATGCTGGTTTCATCTACCCGGTTCCTCTAACCGATTGGGTATCGAATATTGTCCCTGTTATAAAAAACAAGGAACAATTAGAGTGTGCGTCGATTATAGGGATGTAAATCAAGCTTGTCCAAAAGACAACTACCCTACACCCTTCATTGACCAGATAATTGATGAATGCGCCGGATGCGAAATCTTTTCATTCATGGATGGATTCTCTGGGTATAATCAAATAAATATCCACCCACAAGACCAGTCAAAGACTGCATTTATTTGTCCGTGGGGCACATTCGCATATCGAAAATTACCATTTGGTTTAAAGAATGCAGGGGCGACGTTTCAGAGGGAAATGAATTATGCCTTCCATGAAATCAAGAACATCGTTCAACCATACCTCTACGACCTTCCGACTCATTCACGAAAGCGGACTGATCATCCGCAACATTTAAGAGTGATATTTCTACATTGCCGACACTACAAGATACGACTCAATCCACACAAATGTGTATTTTACGTCAGTTTTGGTCGTTTACTCGGCTTTGTAGTCTCTAAGGACGGGATTCATCTGGACCCATGTAAGGTCCAGGCAATCATAAATTTGCCTCCACCTTCGAATTTGCTTCAGATTCAGAAACTCCAAGGGAAAGAAAATTTTCTGAGGAGATTCATTCCAAATTACACGGAACTTGATAAAGGTTATGCACTTCTTTTGAAAAAGGAAGTACCCTTTGTCTGGGATCAGGTTGCGCAAGCTTCCTTTGATGCTTTAAAAGAATCCCTAATGAAAGCATCATTAATGTACACTCCTGATTATCAAAAAGATTTTAACCTGTATCTGGCTGCAGCAGATACGACCATCGCAATGGTTTTAGTTCAAGAAGTCGATGGAATTGAATATCCTATATATTATTTAAGTAAAAACTTAAATGATATAGAGAGAAAATATTCTTACGTTGAAAAGCTAGCACTTGCAGCTGTTCAAGCGATACAGATATTTCGACATTATGTCCTCTTTCGGAAAGCTACCATTCTGTCAGATTGCAGCCCCATGACTTATATATTGTAACGACAGTTTCTGGGGGGCAAATATTCAAAATGGATAGCAATCCTACAAGAGTTTGATCTGGAATTTGTAAAATCCAAGTCGAAGAAAGCTCTAGTTTTCGCAGAGTTATTGTGCGATCTCCCATCGTCGTCCAACGATGAAACATCCGAAGAAACAATCGTGGACGAAAATTTGTTTCTGATATCTACAAGCAATGAGTGGTATGGGGATATAATCATTTCTCTCCAAACCCAAAAATATAGGCCAAACACCTCCCACTCCGAACAAAAACGTATTCGATACCAAGCAAAAGACTACATGATCGTCGGTGATACACTTTACCTTCGTGGTATCGATACAGTTCTGAGAAGGTGCCTCACCCATGAGGAGGCCGAAAAAGTCCTGAATGATTGTCATTTAGGCGCGTGTGGGGGGCATCAATCTGGATATGCTACAGCGCAAAAAATATTACGAGCAGGATACTTCTGGCCAACAATGTTCAAAGATTGCATAACCGCAGTCATAAGATGCCATAAGACTTCTGGGTTGCTTCGATAGCAAAACCAGAAGACCACCCGCACCTCTGCAGCCAATAGTTGCTATTGGGCCATTCGCCAAATGGGGCATCAATTTCATGACATGTAACCCCACCTCGACCGGGGGGCATGGGTATATCATAGTCGCAGTTGACTATTTTACCAAATGGGTCGAGGCGATGCCTACATTAGATAATACTGGTGAAACAGCTGCCCTCTTCTTTTTCAATCATGTAGTCACCAGATTCGGCGTGCCGCAGGCTATAGTCAGAGATCATGGATCGCATTTTCGCAATCACATGATGGTCGAATTAGCTGCCAAACTAGGGTTGTCTCACGACAGCTCTACTCCATATTATCCGCAAGCCAACGGACAAGTTGAAGCAATCAAGAAGGTCCTAAAGCGCATGCTGCAAAGGATGATTGGAGTTCACAAAAGAAGATGGCACCTAATCTTGTACTCAGCTTTGTGGGCTTACCGAACATCGGTAAGGAATGCAACCAGGTTTACACCTTTCCAACTGGTATATGGCCTGGAAGCAGTCTTACCAATCCAGTGTGAAATCTCGTCTCTTAAACTCGCAATTGATCTCCTCCCCGAAACTTCAGAAGAAGAAGCTCGTTTCTTGGAATTAATCCAATTGGATGAAACCCGTCGTGATGCCGCTTTGGATAACGAAGCCCATAAGAAGCGAGTCAAGGCGCAATTCGACAAAAATGTCAAACCCCGTGTCTTCTCAAAAGGTGACTTGGTCTTACTTTATGACCAAGAATCCGACAAATTGGGAGGAGGTAAATTTAAGTCTTTATGGATGGGCCCCTATATTGTTAAACAAGTGTTAGCAAAAGGAGCCTACGAGTTAATGGATTATGACGGAATTCCACTGGCGCAACCTCGTAATGGGTTGTACCTCAAGCGTTACTATGCGTAATGGTAACCTGTATGCTTTTGTTATGTTTTTTTTTTCGCTAAAGTGTTTATTTTGGTCAAGTAATCAACTTTTTACATTTGTTGAAGATTTCAAACCTATTGGAGTCATGTGTTGGATATGCCGACAGAGCGAGTCGTAGTTTGCGGAACCTATCTTCCACAGCCTGGGCTATTTTTGATCCAAGCGGCGAGTTAGTAAGTTTCAGAGGGGTATGTATTGGTCGATCAAAAAATAACATCGCTGAATATAGCGCGTTGATAGAACTTCTCTCTGATGCCATCACACATGGTATACGCCAACTAATTGTCAGGCTAGACTCACAACTCGTAATACTACAACTCACTGGTATCTATTCCGTCCGAAACCCAGCTATTTATCGCATGTTCCTAAGGGTTAAGATTTTGGAAAGACAAAATTGATTTTATTCAATATCAACACATTTCCAGAAACTTAAACACATTAATGGACTCATTAGCAAATTATGTGTTAGATAGACATTTGCAACATTTATAAAAAGAAACATACCATCAATGTTTACATTTGGATCATGTAACTTAACCAAAATAAAACTCCGAAAATCAAAAATATATATAACTGTTTATGGTTTACACATAATGTTCTGTAACCAACACAAAATCAGTCAAATTACCAAAAAACTCAAAATGCTATGGGGCACCCTAGTCTAATGATACTCGTGATAGCAAGTCACAGCTTGTGCGATCATGCGTAAGAGACGAGTCCATCGTCTGGGCACACCAGTAGTATGTCGCTGTAACCTCAAAGGTAGCTCGTCAATCCTCACATCAGGAATAACAAGAGTGAGACCCTCAACCTGCTCCTGTAATGCTATGAGAGTCTCGGCCATGTCGAGGTCACGAAGGATAGCCCGTCCGATGGCCTCTCCTGCTGGGGCAGCAGCTGGTACTCTCAAGCGAACTGCTGGATGAACAGGACCAACATCTACATGTACACATGAGTTTGATTAAAGTCTTGATAGCATAAAGCATAAGGACATTATAAACAAAAAACGATAAACAAGAATATGGTCAAAAATTTTACCAATGGTGCCCCACTATTCGCCATCCCGCAGTACCAAATCTGGATCACCCCGGAAGTCCATGCCAGCGTATGGATACTCGGAATAAACCATCTCCTGATGATCAAACCACCTAAAGAAGGTATCAGAAAATGAAATCTGAGACTGGCCAGCATGCCTAGACATATGGTCAACTCATCTCTGCATACGTGGTTCAGTAGGAGAAGGTAAATCGAGTGCAATGTACTGCGGCTGCATCAGTGGTATCTTCTCCAAGGCAAAGGCGGTCAAAATAGAACCATACCCAAAGTTCTTCAACCTCCTGCTCTTTATCTTGGTTAATTGTTCTTTCATAACAAGAAGTACTGCGTCGCACCAGTTGAACACGTTCGGTTGGAGGCATTCCAAGGCAGACTGCATCTAAGATCGGTTGGCTACATGAAGAGCCGCACCACCGGCCATCCTACCAAAAGTAAACAGAGTAGTCCTAAGGGACCTGTCAGTGACATCACGGATGATGATCTTGCCGTATTTACTCGGCTGAGATCCTTCTCTGCAGTACCGATGAACATAATCTCTCACCGAGTCATCTCCTCGAGCCGAACCTAACAAAGAGATGGGGGCACCCCGCCTTGACAAGCCAGTCAAGAAATAGATGTCTACTACAGTCAAGGGGATAGATTTGCCCCTGATCTGGAAAACTTGGTTGGTAGGATCCCAAGCATCGAGAAAATACTGCAGTAAGTTGATCTGTTGTCTCATGCTAGAAATGCGGAAAAACTTCAGCAAGCCACAGTTCCGCAATGCATTTACTGTAACTGGATCTTGTAGGGAAAGCATGTCCTCTTCTTCATGCTCACGGTCTCACCATGTAATGGTCATCTTGCTCCAAAGATCTCTGAAAAACAAACAAGAGAAGAGTTAGATCTTGATTTTAGTAAGAAACAGGCAAAATTTCCATCAAAAATTGTGCACAGAATTCCTTCTCTGCGCCCATCGCACCTGTAGCAGTACTCTAGGTGCATTGCATGTCAGATGGCCTTTAGAATAGCCAACATTCAACGCACATTTCGATACACAGAGGGTGCGTTGAAGGCAGAACGATCTTTTCAAACCCTAGGGGCTCAGAGAAGCTAGGAATCAGGCTCAAAATGCAAAATGGAAACCGTAAAATGAAAGAGCCCAGGTTTAGCTCCTACCTGGTCCAGACGGTGCCAAGAATCGTCAACACAATCTCCCGAAATCAGCTGATGAAAATCAAGGAGGGAAAGCACCTCCAAAGCTCCAACAAACCAAAGTTCAAATGAAATGGTAAAATGAGAGGTAAACACACTTTTTCATTACTTTTTACGTAGTTCAAAGTAAAATATTGGTGTTCTAACTCGTTTTCAAGCATATATTGTTCATTTCTGACTAGTTTGGTGAAGCAGTTGAAAATACAGTACAATCTTTGAAAAGAAATAGAGCCATCTATGGTAAAATAAAAAAGGGACCATTTAATCGAGCAGTTTTAGCACATAGTTCAATCTCGTTAAAAAATAAACATAAGACATGAGCAAATGTTTCCACCCGCATTTAAGCTCGTTAAAAAATGAACTATTCCCCGGTAAATAACTGTCGTGAATGTAGTACTTCAACCATTAAAGCCTTGGTCGTGTTTGCACTGTCACCTCCACTTTTCCATTGGCCAATCATTCACCTCCATTTGATTGTTTACCCATTTTGAGGAACAGCTGCGAAGAGTGATTTCACTAGCCATCCTTGTGACACTGCCATGATTGGAAAATTCCAAACCTTAACTGGAATCAGCTGCTACCCATTTTATCACTCGTTCCTCAAAAGACAAGTCTCCTTTAAGCTCTTTTCAACTGACTCGTAAAATATGAAAAGATTGTCGAGCCATTGGCCTTTCCAGCTCGTTAAAGGGAGAGGAAGTGCTATCCCTCCTCTACATTTTAATCTTTTTGGACCTAAGGGATTATTACACGAAAAGATCGAGTGCTTGTTTTGTTCAGCTCGTTAAAAGTATCGAAAATTCATCCCTTCTGTATTGTTTTATACTTTTTCGAACTTAAGGGATTAGATGACAAAAAAGGAATTTTGGAGTTACCTTTACGTTCCTTTTCAGACTCTCTAAAATTGAAAAGGACCGAGTTGTCTTTGTCGTTAGACTCGTTAAAAAGATTAATAGCGACAAACTTGTCTTTAGATGAGAACGAGTTTCACTATCGCTAGGAATGTTAAAACATAGCGATGCGTTTGCCCTAAGGGCAAATTATAGAACAAGCATATGTTATCCTCCTCAAGCTTGACAGAAATAAAGAGGTACTGGTCAGCAATGACTGGGGAAAAATTGGGAAGAAAACGCGAAGAAACTTTGTTGGTAGCAAGTCGCTCTTGAACATGACACTTCCACTCCGTGTCCGAGTCAGGTTGGGTTAATGCTACCAATCCATCACATCAGTGTCGCCGATATGTTCAAGAGAAGTCATCCAGAGAAGTCACCTGTGTCTCACCCACTACCATACATTATACTCCATTCTTTCATGACCGCCACCCTGAACCTTATATCACCAGATCGTTTTCACCTCCATTAAAATCATTTGCTCCGTTCCGTGTCATTGATGTGGGATTCATTAAGGCCCTCCTGTGATGGATCACTTCTTGTCGACATTAGCTCATTATGCAAGAATTTGATCTAGGAACACCCCATTCAGTACTTTGAAGCTTGCATGCCTGAATGGCAAGTTTCTCACTTTCGGCGACAGGTTTACATCAATGGCCTTCGATCGAAAGATTTTGCGTGGTGTTCGACGCCAAGTCCTTTATTCACACCACGTAAATTGTACTGCAGTACCTTGAGGGTCATTATCATTATCGGTGATTCCTCTCGCGCTTGTTAGAAGTTTACATCATTGACTGGTAATCAAGCGATGTCTTTCCATGTTCAACTTCAGAACATTTCTCACATGGATCACTTGTACTTCGAGTGAAGATCGGAAAATATTGAAGACCCTAGATCTAGTTTCATCCATCCGAGCTGCGATATATATTCAGGGAAAATAAAGACATTAAATGTACATCATTGTTGCACAGATAGTCATCCACTCAAAAGGATGATGGTTCTATCAGAATCATTAGTCTACACTCAAAAGGTTGTCTGTCCTATGTACATGAAATGAATTTATAAAGTTGAGCATGGGAATGCCCGCCTCAGCTAGATCATGAAAATAGTATGAAGATAATGTATTGTATTGTATCTTATTACATGTCTCCTCCCAGCATTGAAAGAACTTCGGATCCTCATAATAAAGCATTTCACCCGACACCAAAAGGTTAATGGCCTCATACTTTAGGGGGCAACTGTTATAGACATTTTTGTACCCTACAAATCCAAGCATTAAATTTCCATAAACAAAGGGCTCCTAAGTCCCTAAAAGTGTTGTTCTAACCCCTAAAGGAACAAGGTCAACAAATTACATCTTCTCCCAGAAGTTCTCCACCAGAAACTGCTCAGAATTGGTCAAAACAGGATCATTGCAGCTGCTCCATTGGCTAAGTGTGTTGCATCTCACCTAAATACACAGTGAGGGTGCGTTGCATTTCAAAAGTCCCTTCTGTGGGGTGCGATGGGCGAGAAATGACAAATGGCAGTGTCATTCCGCGAGGTGGGGAGGCAATGGAAGCTTCCAGAATCTTCTCCTATGACACCTGCCTCACTGAATTTGACCAAGGATGAGTAAGAGGCCCTCAGTCTCCAAGTGGAAGAAAGAACTGACAGAGAGAAGACACTAATCAAATCACAAGCTGACTCATCCCCCTTACAGATATCTATATATGGATCCCTCATCTCAGAGCTCCAGAGGCTGGAATTTTGCATATTGTAAGGAATTGTTGTTGGTTTCTAGAGACAAACATCAGATTGTTGGGTGATCTATGCTTTGTTTGAGGTGAAGAGGGGCTTCTTTGCTGGGAGGTTGATGCTGGGTCAGAACAATTGGTTGTAGCTCCTCTTGGATCTTTTCTTGTTTATCAATAAAAGCTATTTGAGTTTTCCTCCATGCTTTTGTATCATTGATGCTTGTTACATTTGTATGGTCAATTTAAATCTGATCCTAAGTTGTTTATGAATATAGATTCATGTCTTTGTATAGTGCTATGCTTTTGTGATCTTACAGGTACTTTGTGAAGCTGGGTGTGCAAGGGAGCAGGTAGATGTGGACTATCGAAGAAGAGAGGAATCGAATCAAAGGATTAGCGCAAGACAGAGGTTAGTCTTTCTATTCCTCTCTATCTATAATTCATAAAGGAAAAACATAAGTAGTTTTTCTCTGTTTGTTTCTAAGGCAACTGTCACACCTTAGTGGGATAGAGCAGTTCTAAATAGACACTTTTCCCTGTAACAATCCCCAAACTATGTGATGGTTTCTAGTTGGAAGCGGAATCTAGCCTCCATGGCATCTGGGTACAATGATTTGGAACCAACTTCTACTTCCTTCCAAAGCATGATCAACATTGTTTTTACTTGGTCAGGGCCACCAATGTAGTTGTGCATGTTTTCTTTATTCACCTCCAAGTCCTTCTTGGTGGAATGTTTTCTCAATTGTTCCAAGTATTCCTCTATCTCCTTTCTGACCTGGTCCTTGAGTTTGGCTTTAGTGAATGAGTTAACTGATGGGACCTTATGAAGGAATCCATACTATTGTATATCTGTCCATACAGGACCTGAATGTTACCAATGAATAAGGTGATTTTTTTTCTATTCTGGATCAACATCCACATTTTTTTTCTCTAGCTTTTCTCATGGATTCATTTTCTTACCCAAGTCAAGTGGTGCCCCTTTGTATCACATTATCCATTCTTGCATGGAAATGATTACATCTTGCACATTTTTGAGAGTTTTGACAAAGCCTTTACATTTTTTTTGCAAGCCACGCACGCGGAAAACTACCATATGCATGGTAAGAAGCTCCTCATAGAGATCTTGGATGGTTTCTCCATGTGTTGATACTTTATTAAGTATCGTTGCATTCATTTCCTCCAAGTTGACTTATGCAGAAGCTGCATTCCGAGTTGTAGTTCCACCTCTTTGCTTGTAGCTTGCAATTTCTTTACATATTTCTTATTCTTAGCCATCATAAATTGAGTGTTCGACCTTGTCGCACCTTTGAAGGCCAAGTTGGCTCCAGAAATGGCTTCAGGATCAATCTTCACATTGACCACAATTACCTTTGTCTCATAAAAATAGGAGATGTGATATATTCTGGAAAATTCTTCTTACGCACTTGTAAAATCTTCTTCTGGAGTTCATCGTATGACATATTGTACATGTCCATAACTGGATCATCATCAAGAGGGACAAAATCCCCTTTGTCGCCTAGAGTTGACTCTTCTATTGGAGGTGGTGGAGATTGAATAATGACCAGTTGTGTGTTAGGAATCATGTTGACATCTTGATTCTATAGCTCTGGTTCTGCATCTGTGTCATCGATCTCTACCAATTGTTCAATCTATTAAGGAAGCTCCTAATCCTACATATATCTACCCTCCTCCTTTGCTGGTTTTCAGTTTTGCTCTTGATCTTTAACTTGTTTCCATGTTGTCACTTCTGCGATTAAGCGTTACCTTTCTTTTTCTTCTTGCTTTTGTTTCTATTATGGTTCTTGCATCTACTTTACTTCCTGCAATCTCCTCTGCTACTCTTCTCTCTTCCTCCATTATGTTCTCTGCATATTTTCTTTCCTTTTTGCCTCAATTTCTAAAGATACTTTCCTATTAGATGGATCCACTTTCATCTCAAAGATCCTTTCTCCCCTTAGACTATGAGAAATCTTTCTTTTTGTTTTATCTTGCACAGGGTTGCTCACTTTTGCTGGCACTACTTGTGGAATTTCTTTCCTCTATGGAGTGACCTATGAAGTTCCTGCAAAACTAATCAGCTCGCAGGTCTTGGAAGAATTATAGCAACTCTTTCATGGATCCTCCTCATGCCAATAAAATTTCTTACTAAGCCCCTGAAAGTGAGTTCTCGCATAATGGTTCTTACAAATACCATGGCGATCGTACATATTAAAGTCTCAGGTATCAAATGCAAAGTTATCTATTGCCTTTCCTTCGGTATCCATTGTTTTTAGGTTCTCTATCTCGTACAATCCAAGTTGCATAGAACACTCTAAAGAAGGTGTCATGGAGTGAAGAAAACCAATCCGTGATCTCTGATGTTGCCTCCATTGATGCAAGTGACATGCAAGGTGGTTATTTCGCAAAGATCATCCTGTATAGTGGGTTGAGGAAGTGGTAAGTTTACTTCTCCATAACCCCTCGATGGATGCAATCCGAGAGAATCTTGTAGTGGATGTGCATGGTAATATCTTGTGGTGACCAAGCCCAGTTCAAACTAGGGAATGTGTTATGTGTACATATTTCATCCAGTAAATATGCATGCATATAGAATCTCTCTTTCCCACCCTTGGGAGGATTTATGGTGTTACTTACATGTATCCTTAACGGTTGAGCCAACAAATCTGACTAGTTGAGCAGCTTTCCATTGTTCACAACCTACTTTAAAAGGACTCCCAACTCTTCCAGAAAGGTCTTTGTTCTCTTATGACCATGGATTCTACCGCTAAGATGATCAGCATTTGATAGGCCTTCCTCAGACACTTGTCGTATATGTTTTGGAGGGTTTCTATTGAAATTTTGATGGATCCTTCACCTATCTCTTAACAACATACCTCATGACCACATAGATTTTAGTGGCATAGAAGAGTGAATCCATGTGTGTTTCTAGCTCAGTAAAATGCTACATATGTCAGTAATCTATTGCAAGAAAAGTAGCAAGCCTCCATCCACTGGAACTACTCAAACTCATGGTCTTCACATCGATATGTGAGATAATCCTATTTATGACATTTTCACATGGGAAGGCTAGATATATGCATGTAAACTTGTGTAGCCTTGATCTCTAGAGATTAATATATACTTGTCATTCCTCTAGATCTCTTGTGACATCCATTGCTAAAAATGTCCATTTACTTTCTACCATGTAAGGTCTGAGTCCTTTTCTCCATATAGTTGAGTTTCTGAGTATATTGGCAAGTTTACTGGTGTTCACTCAACTACTTCCCTTGTACTTCTCTAAGTGGTATCTTTTGAAGTAATTCTCTTAGGTTCCATGGTAAGAGTTGTTGAAGAATATAGGGAAAGATAACATTAATGAGTCTTCTAACTATGATAACTACTTGTGATGTCTTTTTACTTATTAGGATTAACTTCTTCATCTTATTATTATCATGTGTTCTTCAATCATCAAGAAACTACCAAAAAAATAAGATCAACAAGATACAAGTACATAATATGTAGGATCCAAGCCAGGGAAAAACCTCTCCTCTTGAGAGGAAAACCCTTCAATCTCTTCTTATAGATTATTTATTGATGAATACCAAGACCTTTAACCAACACTGTAGCCCTTCCAAGAACAAAATTAGCTTCTAAATAATGTGCTTGCTTTACTGCTTTCCAAACCCAAAAAAATATCTCTCGGCAACACTTCTTTAACCTCTAGCCATAAATTTTTGTCCATAACAGTAGATCTGCAACTTCGGCCCCCCGACAGTAGCTTCTACTTCACACGTGCAGACAAGAACTACTTCTTCTTTGCTTTTAGATACATTGCTTGATGTAATTTGACTCCTAGATCTAGAAAGGGACTTTGTTAGCCCTTAGTTTAGCCATTGTTCATCATATTAAACCCTTACAAGGAAACCCTAGCTTGACTGGAGAAACCGTCATGAAAAGCTGCAAAATTTTAGCCTCCTTCACCCATGTGGATAGGAAGAAAGGGAGAGAGACCAAACACTTCTTATTCTTCTTCCTCCTCCTTTTCTATCCTTTACTTCTTATTCCTTCGCTTGAGAGAGAAAATATTAATTATTTCCAAATGAGGCCAAACTTCCTCCTATATATAGGCTTCCCAAGGTACGAGTTCCAACTTCTAGGTTGACTTGATAGGCTGGCAAGCCGACTTAGTCTTGGAGGGCTTTGTAAAATACAAAAATAATTCTTCTTAGAAATTACAAGATGCCTGATGGGGTATTCATATTATGAAAATGTCCCTATTTGACATCTTGACCTAGGAAAATCCTAGAAGAGATTTTAATTAGTGCTTGACCTATAAAACAAATTTCCTGGGCAAGAAACCCAAGCTGAATAATAATAATAATAATTTTCTTATTTCTTTTACAAAATACAAAAATCAAAATTAAATTTCATATTTATGAAGACCGAACCTAGTTATACTTTATTCAACACTCCCTCTTAACTAGGGAGGTATTCACAACTGGTACATGTCTATTCTCAATATTGAAGAGATCTCATAACAAGATTCAGATTAGTAATCCATCTGTATAGCATCATTATAACCAACATTGTCACATATATTCTTTATTGATGAATACTAAGATCTTTGACCAACACTAAAGTCCTTCCAAGACCAAGATCAACTTCTCAATATTGTGTTTGCGTTACTGCTTTCCAAACCCATCAAAATCTCTTTCGGAAACACTTCTTTGACCTCCAGCCACATATTTTCAGCCCTAATTGAGGATCTACAACTTCGACCCCCCAACAACAACTTCTACTTCGTATGTGTGGACACTAACTTTTTTTTCATTTCCTCCAGCTACCTCACTTGATCTAATTTCACTTCTAGATCTATAAGGGGACTTTGTAGGCCCTTCTTTCATCACTTTTTCATCATATCAAATGTTCACAAGGAAACCCTAGCTTTACTATAGAAACCCTAGCGAAAAGTTGTAGAATTTCAACCTCCTTCTTTGCACGTGTGGAGAGAAGTAAAGGACAAGACACCCAAAATACTTCTTCTTCTTCTTATTACTTCCTCACTATCCTTTTGTTATTCTTCCTTCGGTTGAGAAAGAGAGGATTGATTGTTTCCAAATGAGGTTGAACTACCTCCTATATATAGGCTTCTCTGGGTACGAGTTCCAGCTTCTAGGCCGACATGACAGGTTGGTAGGACGACTTGGTATTGGAGGGATTAGTAAAATACAAAAATAATTCTTTTTACAATTTACAAGATGCCTGATGGGGTCTTGATATTATGACAATGTCCTAATTTGACTTCTTAACCTAGGACAATCCTAGAAGCACTTTTAATTACTGCTTGACCTATAAAACAAATTTCTTGGGCAAGAAATCCAAGCTCAATAGTAATAATAATAGTAATCGTTTTTTTATTTATTTTACAAAATACAAGAATCAAAAGTAAAATTCATATTTATGAATACTAAACCTAGTTATACTTTCTTCAACAATAATCACTGCTAGAGATAAGTACTCAACAATTGTGGTACCTATGGGACAAAATATACGCTCATGGAAAGAGAAGCCTAGCCTTTTGAATATATATCTTCACAACAAGATCAAGCAACAAACTGGAGCATTATTGAGAAAAATTGCACAATTTTTTTGGGAAAGTGTGGGAGACAAGCTCTTGGAACTATGCATTGCACAGTCTCAATAGCTAAGGTGGAGCCTAAGGGTTGAGACTTGACAATGCATAGTCCAGCCTGGGCAGTGACTAAGAGAAACTCCACATTATGCAGTATCAGTGGCAAACGAGTAGACTGAGCCCTAAAAGTATGCAATGTGTAGTTGGGCCAACATGTACTACACTTTACATGGCCTCATAGGCCAAGCCTCAGCTTGAGCTTTTGGATTGTGTAATGCCCTGTCAGGCAATGTGAAAACTGGCCAAGGGAAAGTGAAAATTTTCCCAATAGAAGTGTGGGAAACAAGAATGTTTGAAAGATAATGAAAGTAAGAAAATATATTTGACTAAGTGTGCTTGGATCAATTTAAATCAAGTGAAGAAGCTTAAAAATAGAAGCAAAAACAAATGTGTGAGGAGAGTTTCCAAAACGTTGGTCATTGGTGTGCAAAAACAAGGAAATACATGCGACACTTATGAAAGGAAAATGAAAAACATGAAACACCACTTCTACAAGCTAATACAAGTTAAAACACCAGCAAGAATGAAGATAAACAAGAAAAACAACACTCATAGAAGCGAAAATAGAAAAAGCAACAGAAAAAGCGGCAAAAGAATACAAAAGAAAAGCTCACCAAGAAAAGCGATGAAAACTCCATTAAAGGTTCCTAGATCTCCTCGAGAATGCTAGAGCTCCAAGATCGAATGTAAAAATGAGATCTAGAAGCATCTATTAAATAGATTTGGGTAGATCTAAGTTTATGATGTGTATGCCTAAAATCAAGGAAAAAATGGCACTTAGTGGAAAGTTCTAAAAATAGGGATAATGCCACATTTACGAAAGTAATGATGAATCCCTACTTTCTACGGATTTTTTTTTTCTTTTTTTTCAGGAAAATTTCCATGAACACTGTTAGAAATGATTGTGTAATTTTGAAGAACTGGGCAAGTTTTCAACTTAGTGCACTACGCAGTTTCTTATCTTGGTGATGGATTGTGCAATTTTTTGGATCAATGATGGGTTGCCTTCCATGATTGCACAGATTTTGATCTCAAGTAAGAACTACTAGTCTATATTATGAAATTCCACTCATTAAGGTTGGGTTGCCTTTATGGATTGGGCAGTTTCTAGAGGCAAGCTTAGAACTACTGTAAGGCTAAGTCAGGATGTTAGCTTGTGACTTTGAAATATCAGTTAAGTGTGAAAATAAGAAAACAGAATCACAGATAAAAATGATATGTATTGATCAAATCATGAATACTTGACGACAGTCAAAGGTAAGCTCATGTCAACAGAAAGGAAGTCTCCAAAATCAAATCATAGGAAACACTTTGGAGGGTGGTTTTCATCACTACAACACATTCCACACTTCTACTGTAGCCCATATTCTTCTTCCCACAACATAATATACTGTTGTGTACTCCCCCTTAACTCATGCTAGCTACACCTCTCATTTATCTTTCAATGATGATACATTTGAAATAAAAAAATAAATCACAATAAGCAACAAGGGGACTCAACCATACCTTCAACAACCAGATGCAACTCTTTGTCTTTTCCTTCTAGCTTCTTGCATATTACTTGTTTGGCTTCCTTTGAGGCCATTCTTTGTTGGAAATAATACTGAGAGGGGGGTGAATCAGTATCATCAAATCAATAACTTTTTCATTTCATACTAATATTTATATATGCTACCTCAATGAAGGTAACTCGTGTGTACATGCAACTTTCTTTAAAGAGACCATTATATATCCAACAAACTTATGATTCAGTTAATTCATCATATGCTGATATTTAATCAGTGCATCAATACTTCATTAACCATATAAACAGTAACCATGTGCAGTAATAATAGAATAAACCATCACACATAAGCAACACACATGAACACCAATATTTAAGGTGGAAACCCAATGCAGGACAAAAACCACCTACTGCTGTCTTCTTTTAATATAATAAAAACCTGTTTACAATCTTGTACTAGTGTAGACTCATACCAATATGCAGGAACCCATCTGCAGATGTCTACAACCTTCTCTCGTTTTCCAACTTCTACTGGAAGGGAGCTACAACCCCTTGGCTCTTGTACTAGCATATTCGTTTACTAGTACGTAGGCGCTGACCTATACAAGGATCTAACCTTCACTCGTTTTCCAACTTATATTGGAAGGGAGATCCAACCCCATATCTCTTGTACAAGTTGATATGTTTACCAGTACATAGGCACTGGCCTACAGAAGGCTATGACCTTCTCTCTTCCTCCAAGGACCACGTTTCGTAAATTTTTAGACTGGATACTCCTAGAACACAACACCACAATCTGAAGGCCTCGTTTCATAAAATTTTCATACTGGACCCATCAACAACATAGAAGCTAAAAATCAATCACCACTGCTATAAAACCAATCACTGAAACCCTATCATCACTAAAGCAAATCACAATCAATCAATCTGAACATCCATAACACTATCACCAGAACATAGTCACTAGAACACAGAATTCTGCATCAACAACCATAACCAACTGCATCTTCAAATATCATATTTCATAATGTATAAGCTACTTTTATGTGCTGAACTAGAGTGTATGTTCACTTTTACCAAAGCGAACCAGTGTACAGATCTGTAAATGCTAACTTAAAACATCACAACTATTCTAGACTTCACCCATACCCAGATCAAAACATTTATAGTGTAAATCATGCGTTAGCATTTAGATCTAGACTATCCATGATAAAACCATATAAAAATTCATTTTAGGTCTCATGATCTTGATTCATCATTAGATCTCATCCCCCCTTGTTATAGACATATTTGGGCACTACAACCCCAAACTCATATGTCCATAAAATAAGGACTCCTCAAGTCCCTAAAAGTGTTTCTCCATACCCTAAAGGATCATGGTCAACTAATTACATCATTTCCCAGAAGATCCACCTGAAAAACTACTCAGAACTGGCCAAAATTGGACCATACAGGCTGCTCCATAGACAAGGTGCGATGCATACTGACTTCGTAATTGGCTAGGTGTGATGCATAACGAAATGGCCTTCTTTGGGGTGCGATGAGTGAGAATAGACAAACGGCAGAGACATTTTGCAAGGTGGATGATCATAGAATCTTCCTGAAACTTCTCCTATGACACTTGCCTCTCTGAATTTGCCCAGGGATGAGTAAGAGATCACGAAATCTCCAAGAGAAACCAAGAACTATTAGTGGAATGACACTAATAAAAAACCCAAATCTAACTCACACCCTTGCAAGACATCTATATATGGATCACTCATCTCAGAGATCTAGAGGCTGGAATTTTGTATTTTGTAAGGAAGTGTTGTTGGTTTGGTGAGAAGAGACATTGCATTGTTGGGTGATTTTCTTGTTCATGAGGTAAAGAGGGCTTCTACAACTGGGAGGATGATGCTGGATCAGACAGCTGGTTTGTAATCCTATCTTACATTACTATTAATAAAGTTCTTTGAGTTTTACTCCATATGATCTTCTATTTGTTAATCTTATTTTTTTATGAATGCAATTGTATGGTCAATGTGCTTTTGATTCCATATTGGTTATGATGTTTTAGATAGAGATACTTTGATATTTTGTTGTTACTTTGACTCTACAGGTACTCTTTGAAGCAGGACAAGTAGGAGAGGAGTGGAAAATTATATCAAGGGAAGGAGAAATCAAGCTAGGATCAAAGCGCAAGATCTAGGTTGGTCCTCTTTTCGTCTCTTCCATCTATCACACTTAAAGAAATTCTTGAAAAGCTTTCATTGTTTGTTTCTAAGATAGCTACCCGTCTTAGCGGGACTAGAAGTTCGAATCGACACTAGTTTTCCCTGTAACAAAATGGCGATTCCACTCGGGAACGAATAGTTTGTTTTGTTTGTTTATTGTTTGCTTTATATGCTACAGACGGAGCCTGAAGTTAGCCAGCAAGCCTTTGAAATTCCTTTTCTATGCAATTGTGAAGAAGATAAACGCTACTTCAGTCAATCTCCATGTTGGTTTATGAACTAAACATTTGACTTACAAAGCGTCCTAAGTGCCCTTGTGGTAGCTCAGAACCTCATCAGATCCTACCCTTATGCTTTGTGTTTACTATACATCATTACTCAGCCTAAATCACTGAACTTAGCTACAAGTTTTGAGAAAAAACCAAGCTTAGTTTCACTCCCTGGCCCACCACACTGTTTTAACTGTGAAACTTGGATGCATCGCACCTCACATGTGTTTTAAGTGAGATGCATCCCTATTTCCCTGTGTTTCAGGTGCGATGATAGAGTAAACCATGTTTTCTTCTTTGATATTTGGTTTTTTCTCTTTGTTTTCAGCTTTATTCAGTAGTTTTGTTGTTCATGATCAGTACCTTCTTGTTGTAACCATCTTTCTTCACATTATTTCAGCCTCCATCAGTTAGGAATTGTAAATGTTTTTGTGTATTTGTCAATCATTTGAAATCCTCATTTTTCAAAAGTAGCCTAATCAAACTGTCATTTTTGATACAAGTGTCATAATTGTCATTCTAAATCAAGAGAAGAGTATCGTAAAGTCTTCCTCTTCTAGATAGTTGATTGTACTTTCGTTATTGTACTTGATTTTGAAATTATTAGCATTTCAAGTGTCAAAAATAGTTTTAAATTCAAACTCAAAAAGTGTCATCTTAGTCTTCCTTTTGTTTTGAAAAGAGAAAATTGTTAGTACTATCGCTTTGAAAGAAAATAGTTCAGATTTGTACTTAGCTTTCCTTTTGTCATTCACACATTAAGAAAGCGGAAAATAAATACATGTATGTGCATCTGCATTTTGACTGCTTGTATTTTATTTAGGAAAGTGCATTTAGTGTGTGCTCTATGCTCTCGGCTGAAAGAAAATCGTCATCTTCTTTCCTTTGTAGCTAGGATTCATTGCTAAAAGAACATAAACGATTGTTTATCATTTTAGATTGCATATTTAGGAATTTCACATCTACATCACGCGGTGAACCTTGAAAGACAAACCTTTAAGAAAGATCAACCATAAAATAAACCTCAATGAACATAAAAACACTTTGGAATCTAACGCAACACATCTAGAAGTCTAGGTTAGAGACGTGTTCCGACGTCGTAAAACCTAGTAACTATCGTTTTCATTGTAGGTTGGGTGATTCCTCCTCTTTGATACGACAAGTGCAAGTACAGACTTGTGCTCCTCGTACCGTCGTGTATATATTGGGAGACTATAATAGGCTATTATCATTTATCCTTAGGAAGCCGTGTCTACCACCCTATCGATCGTAATGCACTGAACACAACATTCGGGAAGATTGACTGCTGTACATAAGTCCTTGGTAATTTCTCTATCATTTATCACCAAGGTGTATTTTGCAGTTTTACGATTGATTTGGTAAACCCTCTAGCTAGACTTCTAGAGCAGTCACTTTCATTCCTTTTCGACTCCTTAAAATAAAAGGTCCATCTGAGCACTTGTCACTTCAGGCTCATTAAAAATCGAAGGTGACTAGAGTCACCTTTAGCTTTTTCTTGACTCTTAAAAATTGAAAAAGAAAGTTGTGTCCAAGTGTCTTAAAATTTATTTGAAATGGAATAACATACCTGTTCCTATGTTGATCTAAGTTTGAGATAATGGAGTCTACCAATCAAGGAATCCCCCTTGGAGGGAATCCTAGTCCTTTCTCCTCTAGGGGAGATATTGGTTCTCCATATATGGCTACATTGTCCCTTCCAGGAATCACAATCATCTCGCTAGTCTGGCTTTTCTCCACCTCTATTGTTCAAAACAATGTAATTCCTCAATAATCTAATCAGCAACCAAACGATAGCGAAGTTACCCCTTCACCGTCTACTTCATTTATTTCTCCTTCCCCTTCTTCTTCTTTTCTTAGTGAAACTAGTGACACTAGAAACCAAGTAACTAAGAAAAAAAGAAAGGGAAGGAGAAGAAGAAGAAGCCAGCTAAACAAGGGAACACCAAGACATCATCTGGCGAAAATCTACAAACTAAAGTTTCCAAACCAAAAACTCCATGTGCAATTTGCAAGGAGAACCATTACCATCGAGATTGCCCTTGCATCCTGCGGATCATGAGAGAATGGTCTCCCCAGTTGCACCATTCAGTGTCATCAACCCCTGACAGTCAGGTTCACAACACACCATCAACTAGTGAAACCGAAGTCAACCGATAGAAAGGAAAAGCTAGAGTTCCATCTAGGTTATGCGAAGGTGATCACAATCATTACTGTTGTCCTTTTCTGGATGAAGCCAAAAGTATTTTTGATAACCATCCTGCTTCACCACAACATCTTCCACCTAGATACAAGAAACTCTTGCCAAGTCCTTCGCTAGTTGAAAACCCGATTGACATACCTCAATTGTCAATCGAATCACCTATCATTGAATGTGAACCTTCTAAGTCCATACCAGATCAAATTCAACTGGTCAAGAGGAACACCTACGACGAGTGATTCTGATTGCCACCCTCTTCACACTGCCATGTTTTGAGAAGTTCCAAACTTATCTGGAACCAATTGCTACCCAAAAATATCACTCGTTCCTAAAAAACAAACCTCTTTTAAACAAGATTGTCGAGCTATTGGCCTTCACAGCTTGTTAAAGTAAGGGGAATGCCATCCCTCTCATATATTTTAATCTTTTTGGACTTGAGGGATTATTAAACAAAAAGATCAAGCGCTTGTCTTTGTCAGCTCGTTAAAACTATCGAAAAGTCATCCCTTTTGTATTATTTTGCACTTTTTCGAACTTGAGGGATTATGCCACGAAAAGGGACTGTTGGAGTCTCCTTTTCGTCTATTTTAAGACTCTCTAAACAAGAAAAGGACCGAGTTATATTTTACATTAAACTCGTTAAAACAATAGCGACAAACTTGTCCACCCAAACAAGAACGAGTCTCACTGACGCTAGGCTCGCTAAACACAAAGTGACAAGTTTTCCCGAAGGGAAAATTATAGACCAAGCATATGTTATCCTCCTCAAGCTTGTCAAAAATAAATAGGTACTGGTCAGCAATGACTGGGAAAAAATGGGAAGAAAACTTGAAGAACTCTATTGGTAGCAAGTCGCTCTTGAACATGACACTTTCACTCCATCACCGTGATTGAGTTGGGTTGGGTTTTTCTGTTCACTGTCACCATTGGTCTGTCATGCCATTCATGGGGTTAATGCTACCAGTACATCAGTGTCGCCAATATGTTCAAGAGAAGTCATCCAGATAATTCACCATCCGGCATATGCCTCATCCACTTCATTACATCCACTCTCCATTTTTCATGACCGCCATTCCTGAACCTCATATCATTAGATCGTTTTCACCTCCACAAAAATCATTTACTCCATTTCACATCATAGATGTGGGATATATCAAGGCCCTCCTACGAAAGGTCACTTATTGTCGACATTAGCTCATTATCCAAGAAAGTTGACCCAGAAACAACCCTTTCAGTACTTTGAAGCTTGCATGCCTCAATGCCAAGTTTCTGACTTCCGACGACAGTTTTACATCAATGACCTTCGACCAAAAGACTTTGCATTGTGTTTGACATCGACTTGTATATTCACACCACGTGCATTGTACTGTAGTACCTTGAGGGTCATCATCATTATCGGTGATTCCTCTTGCGTCTGTTAACATCTTACATCATTGGCTGGTAATCAGGGGATGTCTTTCCATGTTCGACTTCAGAACATATTTTCACATGGATCAACTTGTACATCAGGTGAAGATTGTACGAGTTTTGAAGACACCAGATCTACTTTCATCCATCTGGGTTGTGATATATTCAGGAAAATAAAGACATTGATTGTACATAGAAGATGCACAGAAAGTCATTTAGCCAAGCAAGATGATCCGGATTTAAACAGGAACGCAATAGATTACAGAGATAACCATAAATACAGAGATGCAATAACCATAAACACATAGATGCAGCGGAAATAATGATTCATTTCATTAATGGAAAATACTGAATACAACCAGAAATGGAAATAAACCAGCTAGGGCGATGGTAGCTATCTCTGAGAAGAGATGTGCGGCTACATGCCTCTGAACTGTTCCGAACTGTGTTACAATGAGGCTCGAAGGCCTATTTATTGTTGAGAAACAATGGAAAACCCTTCACATTCCAAAACCTAACCCTAGAAGATGAAACGCCAAATTGTGGGCCCCGTTTGGGTAAATTGGTACATCAATTTCCCGGGGTCGTAACTTTGGCATACGATCTCCGTTTGACGCGTACGATAGCTCGTTAGAAAGATCTATCCGAGTACTACCACTTTGGGAGGCAACATCGGTCCATGGACCCATGTTGCCCCAGATTCCCAAAAAAATGTCGTTTAGGGCCTCAAAACGGCTCCGGAAGTTCAGGACCCGAAAAACTGCTAAAAATAGTAAGTTGTGCTACAATTAAGGAAACTGAAAAGACTGAAAGAGACAGTTGTGGGGGTCCAAATGGGTTGGTGGGTGGCCACCAACATCCACCTGGATCATTCCTCCCCCCTTAGGAAGCAATGGTCCCCATTGCGTTGAGTTCCTCCATCTGCTGAACTTGTCCTGCAATCTCTGATGTGTCCAGTGATGGTGGGAAGCATGGTCGACGATGGTCCACATTGAACATTTGGTGCAGGCAAAGGAATGGAGGAATGATGTGCTCCAAAGCATTGTTCCCCATAGCCTTGGTACTGCTGTAAGGACCATGTCGGAGTGGTCTGAGCTTCTGATGGGTTTTGGTAAGGCGTTCTCTCTGCAGATGCAACCAGAATTTGTTGCCCACTTGAAGCTTATGTGGTACCCTTGTGGGTGAGGAGAAGTTGTTCCTGTGTTTTGTCATGACCGTATCCCTTTGTTGCTGCCGCTGCGTAGAGGAAACCTTTGCAGGGGTCATGGATGTAGCAACAATCTTCCCCTTACTTTTGGAGTGAACCAGACAGATGAATTTCCTGGTCTGTGAGATGAGCTTGCTGCCTTTTTTGGTAGTGATCAAAGATGTGGCAGTAGGTGGGGCTACCTCTGGTATTCTGTATAATGAATTATTCAAAGAAACAATGACAGTGCGAGGCCTCGTCTGTGAAGGGCTTGATGCTGTATGGAAGGCGGCACTGCTGGCGAACTTTCAGATCTCGTCCTTCATGAAGACACCCGATACTGTATGGCTGTGGGTGTGGTGTAGTCGGTAGGCCCAACCGCTTCACGACCTCTGCTGAAACCAGGTTCTTTTGGCTACCACTGTCGACAATGAATCGCAGCGGTGAACCCTTCACCCACATCTGTGAGTGGAAAAGACGCTCCCCTTCCTCTGGATCTGCAAGTTCATTCTTCTGTATCTTGGCAGTGGCAACAGTGGCGCTGGGATCCGCATCAATGATCTGCTTCCCTTTGCCATTCCCCTTGTCGGGTTCTGGCTCAGGGTCGGAACATGCATCTGATTCGGAAGCCTTCAACTCAGCCACCAGCGACTGCTTGGTCCGACACTCACTGGTGTTATGAGTGGGACTCTTGTGGAACTCACACCACTTCCCTGTGTCCTTCTTCGGCTTCATGGTGTTGTTCTTTTCTTGCGGCTTCGACGGGTTGTCTTGGGTCACCCCGCCTTGGCTTTGTCCTTTGGGCTTCGGATTTGCAGATCCAAAGTCTCGCTTCTTCTGTTTGAACTTTTGCTCGATTTTGACAGCGTATCGGTATGCTGTGCCGAGTGAGGAGATGTTCAAGAACACCATCTCTTCCTGGATGTATTTGTGTAGGCAGCCACGGTATTTGAGTACTAGATGCAGCTCAGAATCTTTGATACCCAACTGTGTGCGAAGGGTATGAAAAATATTTGTGAACTCTGACACATCTTGGTCTCGTCCCTGCCGTAGTGTGGTCCATTTGATGTATTTGTCCTCATAACTTCCGACAGGGTAGTACTGCTCCTTGATGGCATCCCGGAAGTCATTCCAAGTGGGTGCGGCTGAAAATAGTGAGCCTGTACTTTCGTCCTTCTGCTCGCAATAGGTTTCCCACCAGTCCTTGACGTGGGGGGCTGCTTTGAGAAGAGCGAAAACAATCTTTTCCCGACTTGAAAATTCGTGAACAGAAAAATACCCATCTAGCAGATTTAACCATTTATCTACGGCATCTGCGTCTATTTGACCCTCGAAGATGGGGATTTCAAAATTAACTTGTACCTTAAACGGTGTGGCGTTTCCAGAGTCGTTGTTGGAAGCCGATGCGTCGCCTCTGGGTAGCCGCTGAAGGATCTGCGCAAAGCTATCCATCATCACGTTCCTTTGCCGCTCGAGCGCTTCTTCGAGCAAGATTTTGATAGGGTCTCCTGCCCCCTCGTCTTTCTTCTCATCCGCCATGGGAGGCCGTCGGGATTTTCGAGGCTGGTCTTGCAAGGGTTCGACCAGTTCAAGCCCTAACTCCTTATATCCCGACCTCGTTGGGGACATGCAAAGAAAAACAGAGAAAAAGCAGACCGCTCTGATACCACTGATCTGGATTTAAACAGGAACGCAATAGATTACAGAGATAACCATAAATACAGAGATGCAATAACCATAAACACATAGATGCATCGGAAATAATGATTCATTTCATTAATGGAAAATACTGAATACAACCAGAAATGGAAATAAACCAGCTAGGGCGATGGTAGCTATCTCTGAGAAGAGATGTGCGGCTACATGCCTCTGAACTGTTCCGAACTGTGTTACAATGAGGCTCGAAGGCCTATTTATTGTTGAGAAACAATGGAAAACCCTTCACATTCCAAAACCTAACCCTAGAAGATGAAACGCCAAATTGTGGGCCCCGTTTGGGTAAATTGGTACATCAATTTCCCGGGGTCGTAACTTTGGCATACGATCTCCGTCTGACGCGTACGATAGCTCGTTAGAAAGATCTATCCGAGTACTACCACTTTGGGAGGCAACATCGGTCCATGGACCCATGTTGCCCCAGATTCCCAAAAAAAACGTCGTTTAGGGCCTCAAAACGGCTCCGGAAGTTCAGGACCCGAAAAACTGCTAAAAATAGTAAGTTGTGCTACAATTAAGGAAACTGAAAAGACTGAAAGAGACAGTTGTGGGGGTCCAAATGGGTTGGTGGGTGGCCACCAACATCCACCTAGATCACAAGATGACTCTTCATGTGAAGAATCACCAGTCTACAAGAGCAGACGATTGTTTGTCTTATGTACATGAAAATCAATTGATAAAGTTGAGCATGGGAATGGCCAACTCAACTAGATCATGAAAATAATATGATGATGATCTATTGTATTGTATCTTATACAGGTCACCTTTTAGTTCGAATACCTCGCATCCTCATTAATAAGGAACTTCACCCGATATCAAGATATTTATGACCTCATGCTTTAGGGGGCATCTATTATAGACATATTTGGGCACTGCAACCCAAAACTAATATGACCATAAACTAAGGACTCCTCAAGTCCCTAAAATTGTTGCTTCATACCCTAAAGAATCATGATCAGCTGATTACATCATTTCCCAGAAGTTCCACCTGAAAAGCTACTCATAACTAGCCAAAACTGACCATATAGGGTGCTCCATGGACAAGGTGCGATGCATACTAACTGCCTAACTTCCCAGGTGCGATGCATATTGAAATGGCCTTCTGTCAGGTGTGATGAGCGAGAATAGACAAACGGCAGAGACAGTTTGCAAGGTGGATGATCATGGAATTTTCCAGAAACTTCTCCTGTGACACTTGCCTCTCTGGATTCGCCCAGGGATGAGTAAGAGACCATGAAATCTCCAAGTGGAACCAAGAACTATCAATGCAATGACACTAATCAAAAACCCAGAGCTAACTCACACCCTTGCAAGACATCTATATATGGATCACTCATTTGGGAGATCTAGAGGCTGGAATTTTGTATTTTGTAAGGAAGTGTTGTTGGTTTGGTGAGAAGAGGCATTACATTGTTGGGTGATTTGCTTGTTCAAGAGGTAAAGAGGGCTTCTACAACTAGGAGGATGATGTTGGATCAGACAACTAGATTGTAATCCTCGCTTACATTACTATTAATAAACTTCATTGATTTTTCCTCCATATGATCTTGCATCTGTCAATCTTATTGTTTATGAAGGAAATTGTATGGTCAATGTGTTTCTGATTCCATATTGGTTATGCTGTTTTATATAGAGATACCTTGATATTTTGTTGTTACTTTGACTCTACAGGTACTCTTCGAAGTGGGACAAGTAAGAGAGGAGTGGAAAATTCTAACAAGGGAAGGAGAAATCAAGCTAGGATCAAAGCGTAAGATCCATGTTGGTCCTCTTTTCTTCTCTTCCATCTATCACACTTAAAGGATCTCTTTAAAAGCATTCATTGTTTGTTTCTAAGATAGCTAACCATCTTAGTGGGACTAGCAGTTCAAATCGACACTAGTTTTCCCTGTAACAAAATGGTGACTCTGCTGGGGACTGAATAGTTTGTTTTGTTTGTTTATTGTTTGCTTTATAAGCTACAGACGGAGCTTGAAGTTAGCCAGAAAGCCTTGAAAATGCCTTTGTTATGTAATTGCGAAGTAGATAAACACTGCTTCAGTCAGTCTCTGGGTTGGTTTATGAACTGAACATCTAACTTACAAAGCATCTTAAGTGCCCTTGTGGTAGCTCAGAACCTCTTCAGATTCTACCCTTATGCTTTGTGTTTACCATCCATCATTACTCAGCCTAAATCACTTAACTTCGCTGCAAGTTTTGAGCAAAAAACAAGCTCAGCTTCGCTCCCTGGCCCATTGCACTACCTGAACTATGAAACTTGGATGAATCGCACCTCCCGTGTGTTGTAAGTGAGATGCATCCCTGTTTCCCTGTGTTGAAGGTGTGATAGAGTAAACTGTGTTTTCTTCCCTGAAATTTGGTTTTTTTCTCTTTGTTTTTAGCTTTATTCAGTAGTTTTGCGATAACCATCATCCTTCACATTATTTCAACCTCCATCAGTTAGGAATTGTAAATGTTTTGTGTATTTGTCGATCATTTGCAATCCTCCTTTGTTAAAAGTAGCCTAATCGAATTTTCATTTTTGATACAAGTGTCGTAATTATCAATCTGAATCAAAATAAGAGTGTCGTAAAGTCTTCCTCTTCTAGATAGTTGATTGTACTTTTCTCATTATACTTGATTTTGAAATTATTAGTATTTCAACTGTCGAAAACAGTTTCAAATTCAAAATCGAAAAGTGTCGTCTTAGTCTTCCTTTCGTTTTGAAAAGAGAAAATTGCTAGTCTTGTCGGTTTGAAAGAAAATACTTTAGATTTGAACTTAGGTTTCCTTTTTTTCATTCACACATTAAGAAAGCGGAAAACAAATACATGCATGTGCATCTAAATTTTTACTGCTTGTGATTTTGGTTTAGGAATGTGCATTTAGTTGTGCTCTATGCTCTCTTCTGAAAGAAAATCGTCATCTTCTTTCCTTTGTAGCTAGGATTTTCATTGCTAAAGGAACATAAACAATTGTTTATCACTTTAGATTGCATATTTAGGAATTTCACATTTACATCACATAGTGAACCTTGAAAGAAAAACTTCTAAGCAAGATCAACCATAAAATAAACCTCAATGAATATAAAAACACTTTGGAATCTAATGCAACACATTTAGAAGTCTAGGCTAGAGATGTGTTCCAGCATCGTAAAACCTGGTAACTATCATTTTCATTGTAGGTTGGGTGATTCCTCCTCTTTGATACGACAAGTGCCAGTACAGATTTGTGCTGCTCCTATCATCGTGTATATATTGGGAGACCACAATAGGCTATTATCCTTTATCGTTAGGAAGCCGTGTTTATCGCTCTATCGATCATAATGCACTGAACACAACATTCGAGAGGATTTATTGTCATACATAAGTCCTTGGTAATTTCTCTATCATTTATCACCAAGGTGTATTTTGCAGATTTATGATTGATTTGGTAAACCCTCTAACTAGACTTCCAGAGCAATCACTTTCGTTCCTTTTTGACTCCTTAAAATAAAAGGTCCATCTAAGCACTTGTCACTTCGGGCTCATTAAAAATTAAAGGCGACTAGAGTCACGTTTAGCTTTTTCTCAACTCTTAAAAATTGAAAAAGCGAGTTGTGTCTAAGTGTCTTTAAAATTTATTTTAAATGGAAGAACATCCTTGTTCCTACATTGATCTGAGGTTGAGATAATGGAGTCTACAATCAAGGAATCCCCCTTGGCGGGGATCCTAGTCCTTTCTCCTCTTGGGGAGATATTGGTTCTCCATATATGGCTACATTGTCCCTTCTAAGAATCACAATCGGCCCACCAGTCTAGCTTTTCTCGACCTCTGTCATTCAAAAAACTGTAATTCCTCAACAATCTAATCAACAACCATATGATACTGAAGTTACCCCTTCACCTTCTACTTCGTTTGTTCCTCCTTCCCCTTCTTCTTCTTTGCTTAGTGAAACTAGTGACACTAAAAACCAAGTAACTAAGAAGAAAAAGAAAGGGAAGGAGAAGAAGAAGGATCCAGCTAAACAATGGAACACCAAGGCATCATCTGGCGAAAATCTGTAAACTAAAATTTCCAAACCAAAAGCTCCATTCACAATTTGTAAGGAGAACCATTACCATCGAGATTGCACTTGCATGCCGCGGATCTTGAGAGAATGGTCTCCCCGGTTGCACCATTCAGTGTCATCAACCCCTAATAGTTAGGTTGATAGCACACCATCAACTAGTGAAAATGAAGTTAATCGACAGAAAGGAAAAGCTAGAGTTCCATGTAGGTTATGTGAAGGTGATCACACTCTTTAGCGTTATCCTTTTTTGGATGAAGCCAAAAGCATTTTGGATAACCATCTTGCTCCACCACAACAACTTCCACCTTGATACAAGAAACTCTTGCCAAGTCCTTTGCTAGTTGAAAACCTAATTGAGATACCTCAATTGTCGATTCAATCACCTATCATTGAATGTGAACCTTCTAAGTCCATACCGAATCAAATTCAACTTGTCGAGATGGCAGTTGACCCAGTCTTGCCTTCAGAAAATCCACCTTCAGATGATATAGTTTCCAAAGAGGATGATAATGACACCATTCAAATTCTTTTTGTAGATATAGAGTCTAATGAACTTGTGGGAAATCCACGCATTCCTTTAGAACAGGAAGGGACCCCCCTAGTTCATGAAACTTATGAACTTAGGGGTAATTCACCAATTCCTTCAGAATAGGATGTGACCCCTCCAGTTCATGAATCTTATCTAGACATTTATCTGGTACCTCCTCCGAGCAGTCTAGTTGTTTTCTTTCACTGGAATCAACTAGTGAAACCTTGCCTCCCATCTAATGTACCTTTCCAAATCATAGTACAAGTGTACAAAATGATTGTGTCTGGCACAATCATAGATGAAGGGTCTTCGATGAGTATCATTTCCTCAACTGCTTGGAAAGCATTTAGTTTACCATCGCTTTTGCCTGAAAACAAAGTTTATCAGGTTTCAACAAAGGAACCAGTCAACGATTAAGGATCCTTCCAAAGTTGCCTATAACTTTGAGAAAGAAAGCCATTCATTTTAACATGAAGGTAGTCCAAGGTCGACTAGATTACAATCTACTCCTTAGACGTGATTATATATATAGCATGGCAGCCATTTTCTCCACATTCTTTCGAGTGATGTGTTTTCCACATGAAGGTAGACTGGTACAGCTCGTTGACCAGCTTTCGTTCCCTGTTTCAAACACATCTATAAATCAACCATCATCCCTAAATGGTCTCTTCGCATCAATAATGTCTCTTCTATCTTCATCCCATTCACTTGATTACCGTGGGTAGTTCAGTGAACGTGATAAAGATTAGTGGGCATGCACCCTAATCTGCTTTGGCAGGCGAACCCAGAGGAAAAGAGAGATTTTCTTGAAAGGTCATAATACTTTGACCAAATAAAATTCCCGTGTAGGTTATGTAATTAGTCTGATGTGATTATTTCCTTTGTACGTTTGTGAATGGAAGCTCACAGCATTCACCTTCATACGTTATGTGATTGGAAGCTTACAACAATCACCTTTGTCTATTTCGATGGACATCGCAAAGGAAGAGTTTTTGTCTCCCAACAGAAATGATCCTGCCAAACCGCAGGAATCTCATTTGATAATCTGGAAAATTATCCTTTTGCTGAAAGACCTGAGGGCATGAAAACCTTTGCATGCAAGTGAAAAGCGACCCTTGATTTTCTTAGTTTGTAGGTTCTTAACCCTTTAACCTCATAGCGCGGTCATTTCTATCTTACATAAAAATGTCACGAGAACATGTTATAGTAGTGATCAAGCTCATTAAAAAATAAATCTACCAAGAGACATTATTAAAACATTGGTAAGAGCAATGTTCTCGTAAGGTTCAAGTTCGTTAAAAAATAAACCTACACTGAGCACATGTCGGCACAAGGTTCAAGATCATTAAAAAAATAAACCCGCCTTTGGTAAATAACCTTTGTGATCGCTTTGCTATCTGCCATTTTGAAATTTGGTTGTGTTCCTTTCATCACCTCCACTTCATTTGGTTGACCATATGCTTCCACTTGGTTGTTTACCTTTTTTAGGAACATCTGGGACGAGTGATTCTGATTGCCACCCTCTTCACACTGCCATGTTTTGAGAAGTTTCAAACTTACCTAGAACCAGCAACTACCCAGAAATATCACTCATTCCTAAAAAACAAGCCTCTTTTAAACTCCTTTTAGACTCGTTAAATATAAAAAATATTGTCGAGCTATTGGCCTTCACAGCTCGCTAAAGTAAGGGGAACGCCATCCCTCTCGTATATTTTAATCTTTTTGGACTTGACGGATTATTAAAACAAAAATATCAAGCGCTTGTCTTTGTCAACTCGTTAAAACTATTGAAAAGTCATCCCTTTCGTATGATTTTACACCTTTTCAGACTTAAGGGATTATGCCATGAAAATGGACTATTGGAGTCTTCTTTTCATCCATTTTTAGACTCTCTAAACAAGAAAAAGATCGAGTTATCTTTGTCGTTAAACTCGTTAAAACAATAGCGACAAACTTGTCCACCCAGACAAGAATGAGTCTCACTGATGCTAGGCTCGCTAAACACAAAGTGACAGATTTCCCCGAAGGGCAAATTATAGACCAAGCATATGTTATGCTCCTTAAGCTTGTTAAAAATAAAGAGGTACTAGTCAGAAATGACTGGGGGAAAATGGGAAGAAAACTTGAAGAACTCTATTGGTAGCAAGTCGCTCTTGAACATGACACTTTCACTCCATCACCGTGATTGAGTTGGGTTCGGTTTTTCCCGTTCACCGTCACCATTGGTCAGTCATGCCATCCATGGGGTTCATGCTACCAGTCCATTAGTGTCGCCAATATGTTCAAGAGAAGTCATACAGAGAATTCACCATCCAGCATACGCCTCATCCACTACATTACATCCACTCTTCATTTTTCATGACCGCCATTCTTGAACCTCATATCATCAGGTCGTTTTCACCTCCACAAAAATCATTTTCTTCGTTTCATGTCGTAGATGTGGGATACATCAAGGTCCTCCTACGACAGGTCACTTCTTGTTGACATCAACTCATTATCGAAGAAAGTTGACCTAGAAACAACCCTTTCAGTACTTTGAATCTTGCATGCCTAAATGGAAAGTTTCTCACTTCCGACGACAGGTTTACATCAATGACCTTCCACTGAAAGACTTTGCGTGGTGTTCGACATTGGCTCGTATATCCACACCATGTGAATTGTACTGTAGTACCTTGAGGGTCATCATCATTATCAATGATTCCTCTCACATTTGTTAACAGATTACATCATTGGCTAGTAAACAGGTGATGTCTTTCCATGTTCAACTTCAGAACATATTTTCACATGGATCAACTTGTACACCAAGCAAAGATTGTAGGAGTTTTGAAGACCCAAGATCTACATTCATCCATCCGGGCTGTGATATATTGAGGAAAATAAAGACATCAATTGTACACAGAAGCTGCATAGATAGTCATCTAGCCAGGGAGGATGACTCTTCATGCGAAGAATCACCAGTCTGCAACAACAGAGGATTGTCTGTCCTATGTACATGAAAATGAATTTATAAAGATGAGCATGGGAATTGTCACACAGAATGAGTCGATCTTGCGGATAAGATAGACCTTCCTAGAATCTAATGATATCTAGTGACAAGAAAGTCAATCAAAAACTATCTTTCTCTAAATATGCAATTATAAACAAGCGCAAACAAGTGTTTTAGGCCTACCTTGGGTCCAATGCAAGTTTTTGGAAGCCTCGCTCCTTTGATCCAAATGAGCTCCCTTGTTGCGAATTTGCAAACACAAACAAGCAAACAAATTAAATAACACCTGAAAAGCCAATATCATAAAGCATACTTAACATGATGATCAATGAATTCATAAAACAAATGACATAAGACAATTTGTTGAGAAAAATGAATCTGATTGTATTAATTTAAATCAAAGAAGAACTTTACAACCTATGCCTTGATGTTGTACAAGCTCCTCCCAGGGTCCAACAAGAAGTCTCCTCTAATTTGACAAGTTTCACTCTCTTCCCAATGAAGCCAAAAAGGTTTGTGATCTCTCCTCTCAAGCTTAACTAGGAAGTCTCAATTCCACCAGCATTTACCCTCAAAAATGTTCAGCTTCTAACCTTCCTAGCAACCAGCCCAATGCCTTAATTTATAGTGCAATGGAGGGAAGTTACTAGGTCCTCCTTCAGAGGGATAAAGCCCTCCTTCAAAGGGATAGCTCCTCTCATCAAGGGATTAGCTCATTCTCTTTTGGGATGCATGAACCACCTAAGAGCGACCAATCCACGTCAAAATTCCTTCTAGAATCATCTAGAATTAACCCAAAATGAGTTTTTTAGAATAAACTTGCGCCTTGACTTTCACAGGGGTCCGCACCCAATCCTTTAGGGACAGAGCGGGCAGCTCCGCAGTTTTTGTGAACTGGGGGTGCAGGACCGTAGGCAACAGTGAGAGAAAGTGCAGAACCAGAGCTTTGTTGATTTTCAATATCTTTCTCTCATTTTCAAAGCTTGACTTGAAGAGCTGAGGTCTGAGACTTGCTTAGGAGGACAGTACAAGTGATGATAGACCCATACTGACTGCAAATAGTCATGGTGACGATATTTTTGTGTAATAGATTTCCCCCTAGAGTGTGAAGTCTGTAGTAGATGAGGATTACATTTATCATTTAGGAAGAGTGAAGTAATTTATCATCTCGAGGATTATCTTGTGGAGAGCCCGGTCGGAACCTGTAAAAACATTTAATGCAAAATATATATATGAGATCATATCATCGCTGAGGTAGGCATTCCCATACTCAGATCAAAACTGACTAGAAAACTAACTACTGCTCTGATATAGGAATGATCTTGTAATACATCACAAGTATAGACACAGTATGGACGCAGCCATCTGTTTATGAATAGTCTACAATATAATGAATACAAAATTCCTTGCAGCCTGGATTGCGGAAACGAGATCCAGGGTCTTCATTTCTACTTCCTAAAACAATACGATTCTATCCATGCAAATGAATGTATTGAAGTCGAACATGGTAGAAACCACTTGATTACCAGTCAATGATGTAAACTGTTAACAAGTGTGAGAGAAACCACCAGTGATGTCAATGGCTCTCAAAGTACCCAGTACAATCCATGAGATGTGAATAGATATGTTGATGTCGAACTGTTATAGACATTTTTGTGCCTTACAACATTGAGCATGAAATGTCCATAATCTAAGGGATCCAAAGTCCCTAAACATGTTGTTCCTACCCCTAGAGGAACAAGGCTAACAAACCACAGCAATTCACAGAAGTTCTCCACCAAAAACTACTCAAAAACAAGACAATTCAGGATCATTTCAGTGGCTACACTAGCTGTTTGTACTGAATGTCAAAGCCAACACTGGCTACCTGCCCTGAATGTCAAAGGCAACACTGGCTACCTGCACTGAGCGAGAGTGGACATGTGGCAAGTTCATTTCTCAAGGTGTCAAAACCCTGGAAGCTTCCAAAATGACACTTGCCTCAGGGAATTCGACTGGTGATGAGTAAGAGGTTCCAAATCTCCAAGTGGAAGCAAGAACCTCCAAGTGGAATCAAGAACTGATAGAGGGAGAGGACACTAGTCAGATCTCAAGCTGAATCATCCTCTCTCCAAACATCTATATATGGATCTCTCCTCCATGAGATCTGAGAGGCTGGAATTTTGTTATTGCAAAGAATTGATGTTGGTTTGAGATTGGAATCATTGGGTGCTTAATGCTTTGAAGGGGGTGAAGATAGGAATTCCATTTGCTAGGAAGGAGATGCTGGATTGGAGCCCTCTGGGTTGTATCTCTTCCTGAACCTTGTTATTCATCAATAAAGCTATCTTAGTTTCTCCTATATACTGATGTATTTTTGATGTATGATTGCATTAGTATGTTTAGTTTATTTCTAATCCTGAACTAGTTATGAATATGAATCCATGTCTTGTGTAGCGTTCTCTTCTTGTGATCTTGCAGAAACCTCTTGAAGCTGGGCGAGCGAGAAGGCAAGTAGTTGGGAACTCTCCAAGAGAAGAGAGACCGGATCGAGGGACAAACGGAAGACACCGGTTAGTCCATCTATCTCTCTTCATTCTTAATTCATAAAGGAAGAATACTAGAATAGCTGTCTCTGTTTGTTGCTAAGGCACTGTCACACCTTAGATGGATAGGATCATCTTGCATAGGCATTTTTCCCCACAATAAATTGGTGACTCCACTGGGGAGATCTGTTTAGTCATTTTATTTGTGTTTCTATCATTGTTTGTTTCATAGACTCGACAGCAACAATCGAACTGCATCTACTATTCCCAGATGCAAAGTAGATAGTTGTTGCTTTGATCCAATCACTGGACTTGTCTATGATCTGAACAATGGACTCACAAATGATTTGATGATCCTTTGTGATAGATCTTAGTACTCCCTAAAAGCATCCCTTTGATTGTACCTTGCTTGTTGCTTTTATTTGGCCTAAAACAGTAGATTAAATAGGAATCTGTGACCCAGAACCCAGTGAGAAACTCTCGTTTCTCCTTCAGCGCGACAGCTGTGAAGAGGTTCTGCATTTCAACGCAAGTCCTGTGAAGGCTACCTGTGCTGAATGTCAAGACCCTTATGTTGAGGTTGCGCTGAACCAGTTTGGCCTTGTGCAGCTGGGGTTCTCTGCTTTGTTTTGCCTTGTTTTAATCTCTGATTTTTGCAGCCTGTAACCAGCATAAGTACCAGTCTGATAACTCCTTTTCTCTGCTTAAAATCCGCCTCCTTTTGTACAAAAAGAAAGTGAGTGTTTTTATGTGTTTATGGCGTCATTTACAGTTTTCCTTTGCATGAGTGAAATAGTCATCCTGTAGCCCTTGATTCAGATCTGTTGATTGTGATCTTAGAAGAGAGTTCATTGGTTGTTTGCAGTTGATTATACATTTACTCTTGCTTATTGGTTTGAGTTTGTCTCTTTTAAGTGTCGAAACAAGTATTCATTTCGAAAATCGTTAAGTGTTGTAATCTCTTCTACCCTCTCTGATTTCGAAAAAGTAAAATTGTTTGTACTTGTCATTTAAAAGAAAATTCAAAGTTGTACAAGAAACTTTCTTTGTAGGCATCAATACTAAGAAAGCGGAAAACAAACACCTGCATTGTGCATTTGCATCTTGATAGTATGCATGTCTGATTTAGGAAAAGTGCATTAGAGTGTGCTGATTGCTCTTTGAGAAAAGATGGTGTCTTTCTTTTCCCTTAGTAGCTAGGATTTTCAAAGTTGAAAAGATATAAAGCTTGCTTATCATCTTTAGACTGCATTTAGGAATTGTATCATACATCTCGTGGTGAACCTCAAAAGGCAAACTTCTAAAAAGATCAACCTAAAATAAATTGAATGAACTTAACAACGCTTTGCAACATAACGCACAACATAGAGGTCTAGGCTAGAGACGTGTTCTGGCGTCGTAAAGCCTGGTGACTGTCGATCTCGTGGATGGTGCGTGATTCCTCCCGAGGGACGATAGCGCCAGTACGGATTGTGCTCCCACGTATATATTGGGAGACCCCTATAGGCATAAAACCTTTATCCTTAGGAAGCCGTGTCGGCCGCCCTACTGATCGCAATGCACTGAACACAGCATTCAGGAAGATTGACCGCCCGTACCTTAAAAAGTATTCTGCGGTTTTGCGAAAAGTTTGGCACACCCTCTACCTAGAACTCCATAGCAGTTTCTTTTGGCCTTTTTCAGACTCTATAAGAGAAAAAGTCCATCCGAGCATTTGTCACTTCGGGCTCGTTAAAACATCGAAGGAGACTAGAGTCATCTTTAGCTTTTTCTCGACTCTTTAAAATTGAAAAAGCAGGTTGTGTCTAAACCGTCGTTAAAATTTATTTTAAAGGGAATAATCATCACCATTCCCTCGTTGATCTTCGAAGTTAGTCTCTTTTCATCGTAAGTTCTTGTAGAATCGCTAGAAAATCTTTTGGATAGACTAGATATGTCTGAACAACCGTTGACATCCAGGACTGTGTCATCCGACACAGTAGCGGTGGAGCCTCCTGCTGCTACCCCAACGATGTTCGATGGTATACCATTTGTCCCAGCAAGTTATCAACAACAAGACGGAGTCCTATCAAGGACTGCTTCGACGACATGGTTAGTTCCTATTTATTCATCCAGATTATCATCTGGTATTTCTTATGTTGAAACTCAACAAATTGATCCAATGTGTCTTCAAAGGCCAAGCTGCCCTTTAAGTACTAGATTGCCACCATATGGAGGGCAGTATGCCTTTTCATTGTTCCCTTCCAGAGAACAACCATATGGGAGTTTACAACAAAGTTCAGGTCAAACTAGAATTACATCTAGCGGTTGGGTACCAATACTTCCTTAGCAACCAAGGGTTGTATATTCAATGCAACTAGTCCACCCTTTGTCGAATATTCCCACTATACCTGCTATGGTTACTGCGTCGCAAGTACAAGCGCTACTTGTCATATGTCAACCCCAACAGCCTCAGGTTGCAATACAACAACCTCTTGTCTCAACGACTCAATCACAACCTCAGGTTAGTCCCTCCTTATCTGGAGCGACTCAGGATCAAACAAGTATTGTGACTCCTCATCTTGGTTAATCATCCAGTATTGGTCAACAGCAAATGGTTCAACAACCAGAGCTGGTTCAAACTCAACACCCCCCATTCCAGCGATCATATCAAGGACCTGAGCAACGATTCTTTGTAAGTAATGGGCAATCGCATTTCCAAAGCAGTAATCAACAACCATATTATAATGGTTATGCCCATCAACCTTGTCAAAGTTGCCAGCATCAAATACATTATGCTGGTATGCAAAGACCCACTGCTCAGGCGATTCCATCTTATCCTGGGTATGCTTCGCCTAACCTGAATCAACAGTTGCCCTTTGTAGAAACTCTAGAATTACCAGATCTAAACCGGCTAACGAATGATCCAATTCCTTATGCCCCTTGGTGGCCAGCGATTCCGCATAAACTTCTGTCAGATATTCCTAAATTTAATGGAAATCCGTGTGAAGATCCGTCGAATCATGTGACGACATTTCATCTGTGGTGTTCATTAAACACCCTAAACGATGATTCGATTAGGCTTCGCCCTCTTCAGAGGACGTTAACTGGTCCAGCGGCAAAATGGTTTATTGAGTTTCCTAGAGCTTCGTTCAAGAACTTCAGTACCTTATCCACGACTTTCTTAACCCATTTTCAATTATCGATAAGGTATGAAATGGGAACGGAACTCCTAACCAACTTCAAACAGACAACGGCCACTCACATATCTGATCATATACATGAGTGGCGACGTCGTCGTAGGATGGTAAAAACGTACGTTCCCGATCAGCTATTAGCTGAATGGTTTATCAAATCCTTACTTCCTATAATCACAGAAGATGTGGCAAAGGGGGGAGTCGTAACGGAAGAGAAAGTCATCGCTCGTGCGCAATATCTGGACTTGGTCTATAATCAGTCTGGCACGCTCTACGACAAAATACCTGACGCCCCTAGACCGGAATTCTCAATTCCTCCTCCTCCTAAATCAAACAATGACTCTCATGCCATCGATGGCATGATTGGCACGACAGACATGAAATCGACAAAGGCTACATCTAGAAGGGCCCGTAAGATTTCCAGTCAAAATGCAAATGAGGAACTTCTTACCTCGGAAGTAAATGTCGCATCGACCGACAAGGGCAAACAACTGAAGCAACCAGGGGGCAAGAAGAAAAAGAAAGGGAGAAAAAGGAAACCCCCTGCGGGGTGTCATATATGCGATGAAGATCATTAGACGAGAGATTTTCCACATATAGCTGAAGTTAATAAACTCTTTAAGAGTTCAAAAACCTCAGCAGTATTGACTGATCCATTTCCAAACCCGGGAACCAAACTGGTTGCTAATCAAAATACTTCCCGATCCCAAGTGCTTATGTTGTCTGTCTCAAAGCAGCAAAATGATGCTTTGACAAGGAATAAAGATTACGGGAATCCACGGCTGTTGAATAACAAGGCTAATGAACAACCTAGTAGTTCGACGACAACTTTAACCATAGTTGTGCCACCCATCATTCCTGAACCAATGATAAAGTTGCCAAAGGGAGTAGTACACAAATCGACATTTAATCCTCATGCCAAATTAGCACAAAATTATAATATAGTAGAGGACCTAGCCCAATCACCGTCCGCTATGTCGACACTTGAGGTACCGCAAAATTGCCCCTCCCAAGAGCAAGCTTTATTATCAGCAATAGGTGGGATTGGCCCAATGGATTCCAATCTTGTGGCCTTTGATCATAAAGAATATGACCCTCAGTTACCAGCTCAACTAGCTTTCCTTATTCAAGTGAAAGCCCTCAACAAAACTGTTCATCGAACAATTATTGATGAGGGGGAATCTACATGTCTTATGTCGATGAGTTGCTTGAAAAAATTAGGCTCACCACCCTTGTCAAAATCGTCAACGACGTTAAAAGCATTTGAAGGACGATCATACACTCCATACAGGATTTTAAGTAACTTGCAAGTTGAACTAGGGGGCAAAACAATAGAAGTTGATGTTGAAGTAATCGATGGAAACCTCGATTAGAACATCCTACTGGGAAGGCCCTGGATATATGCCATGGCCGCAGTTGTGTCGACCTACTTGAGGAAGATTGCATTTCCCTTTCAAGGAGGAATTACAGTCGTCGACCAACAAAATTTCCTCCCCGACAGTTCACAAGTTACGGGAAGCACTCCAACGATCCATGGAAGTAATCATTCGCTTCAAAACATTGGAGTAGGTCTCCTAAAAGACCCTGCCTTAATGGGTACTTTTGTCCTACCGCCTGCGAGTAATCTGGCAGAAGTAGCCACAGTGGAAACCTACAATATGAAATCTTCTATATCTAATGGATTCGGAAGATTCCTAAACATTTTGTCAGCATGGATCATCGCCCTAATAGAAATACTGTAAATACAGTGGGCTCTGAGGACAGTTCTTATCTCGTGTCAACCTCGTTAAAAAATGAAACAAGGAGTCATGAGGATAGTTCTTTTATTGTGTCAACCTCATTAAAAAATGAAAACAATCCCCTTTCCAAATCTCAAAGGTAAACCTTCATTCCAACCACCAAGTTGAATGCAATGAAGCTTGGGGGGCATGCACCTCGATTTGCGTTATTATGTTGGGGGCATGCAAACTTATATCGAGCAGTTTTAGCACACAGTTCATGCTCGTTAAAAAATAAACACAAGATCCGATCAGTTTTAGCGCATAGTTCATGCTCGTTAAAAAATAAACATAAGATCGAGCAAGTGTTTCAATCCCCGTTTAAGCTCATTAAAAAATGAACTACCCGGTAAATAACCACAGTGAATGTAATATCATCAGCCATTAAAGCCTTGGTCGTGTTTGCACCGTCACCTCCACTTTTCCATTGGCCGATCGTTCACCTCCATATGTTTGTTTACCCATTTTGAGGAACAACTGCGAAGAGTGATTTCACCTAGCCATCCTTGTGACACTGCCGTGATTGGAAAATTCCAACCTGTACCTGGAATCAGCTGCTAACCATGTTTATCACTCATTCCTCAAAAGACGAGTCTTCTTTAAGCTCTTTTCAACTGACTCGTAAAATATGAAAAGATTGCCGAGTCCTTGGCCTTCCAGCTCGTTAAAGGGACAGGAAGAGCTATCCCTCCTCTAGATTTTAATCTTTTTGGACCTGAGGGATTATTGCACAAAAAGATCGAGCGCTTGTTTTATTTGGCTCGTTAAAACTATCGAAAACTCATCCCCTCTGTATGGTTTTATACATTTTCAGACTTAAGGGATTAGATGACGAAAAAGGACTTTTGGAGTTAACTTTATGTACCTTTTTAGACTCTCTAAAAATGAAAAGGACCGAGTTATCCTTGTCGTTAGACTCGTTAAAATCATTAAATAGCGACAAACTTGTCTTTAGACGAGAACGAGTTTCACTATCGCTAGGCTCGTTAAAACATAGCGATGGGCTTGCCCGAAGGGCAGGTTATAGAACAATCATATGTTATCCTCCTCAAGCTTGACAAAAATAAAGAGGTACTGGTCAGCAATGACTGGGGAAAAATTGGGAGAAACTCAAGAAAACTTTGATGGTAGCACGTCGCTCTTGAACATGACACTTTTCCTCCATACCACAATCGGGTTGGGTTGTTTCATTCACCGGTCACATCCATGGTCTCACCATACCATCCATATTTGGGGTAATGCTACTGATCCATCGCATCAGTGTCGCCACATGTTCAAGAGAAGTCGTTCAGAAAAGTCAACCGTGTCCCATCCACTGCCATACATTATCCTTCATCCTTTCATGACCGCCACCCTGAATCATATGCCACAGATCGTTTTCACCTCCATTAAAAGCATTAGCTCCGTTCCATGTCACTGATGTGGGATTCATTAAGGCCCTCCTTTGATGGATCGCTTCTTGTCGACGTCAGCTCATTATCCAAGAAGTTGATCTAGGAACAACCCCTTCAGTACTTTGAAGCTTGCATGCCTCAATGGTAAGTTTCTCTCTTCCGGCGACAGGTATACATCAATGACCTTCGACCAAAAGATTTTGCGTGGTGTTCGACGCCAAGTCCTTTATTCACACCATGTGAGTTGTACTGCAGTACCTTGAGGGTCATTATCATTATCGGTGATTCCTCTCGCGCTTGTTAACGGTTTACCTCATTGACCGGTAATCAAGCGATGTCTTTCCATGTTCAACTTCAGAACATTTCTCACATGGATCGACTTGTACTTAGAGTGAAGATCGAACGAGTTTTAAGACCCCGGATCTAGTTTCACCCATCCGGGCTGCGATATATATTTAGGAAAGATAAAGACATTGACATGTACATCATTGCAGTAGATAATCATCCTACTCAAAGGATGATAATTTCATCAGAATTATCAGTCTACCATCAGACGATTGTCCGTTCTGTGTACAGAAAAATGAATTTATAAAGCTGAGCATGGGAATGCCCGCCTCAGCTAGATCATAAAAGCAGTATGAAAAATAATGTATTGTATTGTATCTTATTACAGGTCTTCTCCCAGCATTGGATGAACTTCGGATCCCTCTGATAAAGCATTTCACCCGATAAATGGCCTCATACATTAGGGGGCAACTGTTATAGACATTTTTGTGTCTTACAACATTGAGCATGAAATGTCCATCTAAGGGATCCAAAGCCCTAAACATGTTGTTCCTACCCCTAGAGGAACAAGGCTAACAAACCACAGCAATTCACAGAAGTTCTCCACCAGGAACTGCTCAAAAACAAGTCAATTCAGGATCATTTCAGTGGCTACACTAGCTGTTTGCACTGAATGTCAAAGCCAACACTGGCTACCTGCACTGAATGTCAAAGGCAACACTGGCTACCTGTGCTGAGCGAGACTGGACATGTGGCAAGTTCATTTCTCAAGGTGTCAAAACCCAGGAAGCTTCCAAAATGACACTTGCCTCAGGGAATTCGACTGGTGATGAGTAAGAGGTTCCAAATCTCCAAGTGGAAGCAAGAACCTCCAAGTGGAATCAAGAACTGACAGAGGGAGAGGAGACTAGTCAGATCTCAAGCTGACTCATCCTCTCTCCAAACATCTATATATGTATCTCTCCTCCATGAGATCTGAGAGGCTGGAATTTTGTTATTGCAAAGAATTGTTGTTGGTTTGAGATTGGAATCATTGGGTGCTTAATGCTTTGAAGGGGGTGAAGATAGGAATTCCATTTGCTGGGAAGGAGATGCTGGATTGGAGCCCTCTGGGTTGTATCTCTTCCTGAACCTTGTTATTCATCAATAAAGCTATCTTAGTTTCTCCTATATACTGATGTATTTTTTATGTATGATTGCATTAGTATGTTTAGTTTATTTCTAATCCTGAACTAGTTATGAGTATGAATCCATGTCTTGTGTAGCGTTCTCTTCTTGTGATCTTGCAGAAACCTCTTGAAGCTGGGCGAGCGAGAAGGCAAGTAGCTGGGAACTCTCCAAGAGAAGAGAGACCAGATCGAGGGACAAACGAAAGACACCGGTTAGTCCATCTATATCTCTTCATTCTTAATTCATAAAGGAAGAATACTAGAATAGTTGTCTCTATTTGTTGCTAAGGCACTGTCACACCTTAGGTGGAAAGGATCGTCCTGCATAGGCATTTTTCCCCAGAACACGAACATGTCATGGAATCCTTTGATCAAAGGTCAATGATGCAACCTATCGTAAAAGGTGAGAAACCTGCCATTGAGGCATGTAGATCCCTAGGTACTGACGATTTCTAGATCATCTTTCTAGATAATGAGCTGAAGTCGATAGAAAGTGATCTATCGTAGGCAAGCCCACAACAAGAAATCATAGATCAAGTTGAAGAAATTTAGTTGCAAGGACTGACTCAGGGATGGTCAAGACGGATGACAAACATTTTGCAGATGAATGGCTTATTGGCAGTGACCTCTTGAACACATAATGACACAGCAAATGGTTTGGTGACAATTGACCCAAAGTTAATACCCAGAAACCAGCTGAAGACTTTCAATGTGGTTTGATCAACTGTTAGGCAATGGATTTCCCAACCCAGGTGAATAAAAGTGTCATGTTCAAGAGTGGTTACAAAGTATGACAAACAGGCCCATTTTTCTCTTTTTGCCCCACCATTTATGGCAAGTACCTCTTTATTTTTGACAAGCTTGAGGAGGATAACATTTGCTTGATTATAAGCTCATCCTTCGAATGCGTCCAACTTAGTTTAAATTCGAACCCTAAGAAGGAGTTGTTCGTTCCTGTTTGTAATTGAACAGGTCTTTTACTGTTAAATTTTAACGAGTCCAGTATGGGAGAAACTCGGCGTTTTTCAATTTTAGAGAGTTTGAGAAAACTTAAGACTCCAGGGTTGACCTTTTTCGTAAATTTGTGTCTCCCAAGCCCGAAAAAGTATAAAATAATACTTGAGAGAACCGCTTGATCTTTACGACCAAGGAGTACTTTTGGTAATTAGTGCCCCTGATCCGAAAAAGTGAAAAAGTGATTAATGACACGTCGTTTTATAACCAATATTGAATTTGAGACGACAAAAATCCGACAATCTTTTCATGTTTTTACGGTCAGAAAAAGAGTTGTAAGTGGACCGTCTTTTTAGTTCTGTTTTAACGAGTTTAAAAAGAAAAAATCGACGATCTTTTCATGTTTTAGGAGTTAGAAAAGAGATTAAAGGTGACTCTAAATGTTTTTTCGTCGAAATTGAGCGATTTCGCCTGAAAAATCTGTTATCCTGAACAAAAATTACAAACGTTACCCATACCTGTTTGAGATGGATAAAAATGCTACAAAAGTTACCTTTCTAAAGTGAAACATACACAAATTTACAATTCATTTATTCAAAAAACTTATAAAAAAGGGCTTTCGTCAATTCATTTTTATCGTTTGAGATTTGGGTGAGAAAATAGTGCTTTTGGTCAGAAACTTCCCGTGAATATTACGGAAAATCCATCCGTCAGAATCGAGCGTCGTCTCCTCCAGGTAATCCACATCATCCTACTCTTCAATTTTATCTGTTTCAAATCATTTTTTAGGGTTTTATTTTATTTTTTAGAGGGATTTTAATCTAGAAACCTGCGCGCAGGGGCCCGCAGGCATAACACTGGTAGCCCCCGGACCCCGACTTTTTCTCAATGCAGAAAAAGTCAGGGGTCTGCACCTTCTATGAAGGCAAGGTGCGGACCCACACATTATCTCTAATAGAGAGGGTGCGGTCCCCGCAGCAAGGGTTTTTAACCCAAAAATTCTCAAAATTGACCCAAACAATTTAATTTCTTGCATTCTAATTCGCCTTTTTGTTGGATGTAGAGTATACATCATGCTTGATTAGCGAGAACGGGAGCATGACGACGTAGATCTTGCCACGTTAAATCACCAACCTTCGATTGATGCATTGAAGGCATGCGGCTTGTACAAATTCTGGGCGATACCTGGCATAAGGGCCCAGGTGGACTTCTTGTAGTGGCTGGTAGACAGGTGGAGCATACAGGACCAGTGCTTCTTCACTGGTGGCCACCAGCTTGAAATTGAGCTGGTAGACATATACTTTTTGACTGGTTTGCCTAAGAGAGGCGAAGACTTGACTCTATTCGGAACTAGGACAGGTGGCCAGTCTGTCGATAGCCTCCGGCTAGAGTTCTGCAACAACCAGGCTAGAGACAAAGGGATAGACATTAAAACCATATCCCGTCTTGAGCTCATGGTGATCGCGTTTACTGTTACCAGGCTTTGCGGGAGCGCCACACTACATATTGCCACTGGATCCCAGATGCGGATGGTAGTTGACTACTTTCGAGGCACCATCTTCAACTGGTGCGATGCTGTGTTGGCTAATGTAAAAGGCCAACTGACCAGAGCCAAGAACGAACAACTGAAGACCTCTGGTTATGGTGCTTTGATTGTGAGCTTTCGTCTGGAGAGGGTCCCAATGTTGGTCCTGCATCACCTCATTGTTGGAGCTGGGCTTCGTCGAGAGCCCAAACTAATGCGATGGGTTGCAGTTATGGCCCGTCATCCTGACGAGGGGACAGAGGTCGTTCGATTCAAACCTGAGTATTTCCATTGGTTGGAAAACCAAGTTTTTGCTATTCAAGACTTCCCTTACACTGGGGTATATTTTTGCGGCGACCTAGACATGGATCTTCCACCAGGAGAGCAATGGGATGACTCAGGTAAAATCATTTTCAACATTTTCCTATTTTAATTTCTTTTTGTTTTTATGGCGTCCTTAAAGTGATAGTAAAAGTTTCAAATGCAGATGTGGGTCCACAGAAACCAGCCGCTCTCCGGACTTACGAGAGGAAACAACCAGCTGCAGCGGCACCAGCCCCACAGGACGAATCAGCAGAGACCTCAGCTGAGTTGGAGAGTCATCTAGAGCGCTTGACAGGGGATATTCCAGAGACCGGCATAGATGACATTCCTCGTCGACTACAGCGCTATGTGATTGGGGTCCCATGACCTTTTAGGAGGTTCCTTTGTAAGGTGGCCTGTATAGTGGTTCCTTATCGAGATCATCACCAGTGATAGGATGCTCGCCTATTGTAGACACATATGACATTTTTGCTTTTTGTACTTATCATTTTTGCCGATCATAAGGTGTTTTTCAACCTATGATCGAGGACAATGTATATTTTGACACACTCCTATATTATACTATATCACTATTACCGGCTCATCTTGTAAAACATGTTATGGAATGCTTTTAAATTTACATGTATGATTATTGCAAATGTCTACTTAACATTCGAGAAGCAATTGCATCTGCTAATGTATTTAAAGATCTTGGAATATGCTGATATTCAATATAATCAAATTCACGTTCCAAGAGACGCACTCTCAAAAAAAATCTCAATGACACTGGATTTCTAATGGCATATACTCTATTAAGCTGTAATATAACGAGTTCAGAATCTAACCTCACTATCAAACTCTGAAGCCCAAATGAAATAGATTCAGATAATAACTCAATCACTGCACTATACTCTGCAATGTTGTTTGTTGTTTGACCGAGGCTTACCCCATGCATAGATACCAACTCGTAGAGGGCGAATAGATAACCCAAGCTGCAGAAGAAATGTTCCGTGTATTACGACAAGCACCATCAACAAAACCAATGTATGTTTAGAGAGGCATCGACATCTGCAATATCAAGAGTAAAACCAAGATAAGCAAGAATAATGACGAAAAACACTCTCTAATCTAAGCACAGTTTTTAAACTAAAACAGACCAGGCTAGAAGGAAAACTATCCTAACTAAAAATCTCCACACCCATCCTTTAAGCATAATGCCTCTTCAGGTAAAGACCATTTCTGGGTTTACCTAAAGAGTCCTTGTCAAAATTTACCAATTCATAGGCCCCTTTTGCTAGCTTTTGCTTGACAACATAGGGACCATGCCACATAGGAACGAATTTTCCAGCGCCTAATTTATCATTAGCTTGATCGTATAATAAGACTAGGTCTCCTTTCGAAAAATTTCTAGGGGTCACATTTTGATCATACTGAGCTTTAATACGTTTTGCATGAGTTTCGATCGCCAATGCAGCATCACGTTGATTCTCATCTAATTGAGCCAAGTATAAAAAACATTTATCCTCTTCAGAAGTGGCTGGAAGCAACTCGATGGCCATATGCAATGACAGGATTTCGCATTCAATGGGTAACACAGCTTCCAGACCATAAACTAGTTGGAAAGGAGTGAACCCTGTTGACGTTTTTACTGAGGTTCGATACGCCCAAAGCGCTGAAAGTAGCATGTTATGCCGATTCGACCGATGAATCCCAATGATTCGTCGGATCATGATGACTAAAACTTTGTTGATGGATTCAACCAGACCATTAGCTTGTGCATAATAAGGAGTTGAACTGTCGTGACGCAAGCCAAGCTGGCCTGTAAGTTCGGTCATCATAACGTTTCGAAAATGATGCCCATGATCAGTGATAATCGCTTGTGGGACACCAAACCTAGCAATTATATGATTGAACACGAAAATTGCAGCTGTTTTGCCATCTGCCTCAAATGTAGGCATCGCCTCGGCCCACTTGGTAAAATAATCTACCGCAAGGATGATATATGCATGCCGCCTCTTCTCAAAGCTTCAGCAATGTCGGCTTTGGAAGTGCTGCAATCATGTCCAGCACAACGTAAATTACTTTTGTTGGCTATAGGAGCTGTTGACGTTTAGGACTCGAACCTAATAATTTTCGATCTAGAAAATAGTACACCGCGCTTACCTCATCAAATGGCTTTCCAGATTCCAGTGATAGTAAAAAACAGACCTATTCATAGGATTGTGATTGATGAGGGAGCCTCAACATGTATTATGTCGATATAGTGTTGGAGATCGCTTGGTTCTCCTTCGCTAAATCAATCCCCGACGATTCTAAAAGCCTTTGATGGCCATGGGTTTCATCCTTTTGGCATTCTACAGGATTTACCTATAGGGTTTGAAGGAAAAATTGTTAATCTAGATGTGGAGGTGGTTGATGCCCCTCTAGATTACAACCTTCTCTTGGGTCGTAGTTGCTCTTACGCTATGACAACTGTCCTTTCATCGGTCTTTCGGGTTATAAAGTTTCCTCATAATGGAAAGATCGTAACAATAGACCAGCTGGCTTACTTTTCATCCGACCCATCCTCTTCTGAAAGCATTCAGCATGTCGGCAAAACAACTATCCCGTATAAGGATGCTGGAGTAGGACTAGTTAAAGATGCTGGTTTACTGGGAAATTTTCCTTTTCCTCCGATCAACGCATCATCTTCTTTTGCAACCATTCATATGATTTCGTCAGACACCATTGTTTATGATGATCCTTGGATCGTAGCTTCTGAATCTGAGATAGACTCATTTGGTGATGTTATGCCTTTGAGTCCATATGAAATTGCGTATCAGGCCGTGCAATCGTTTTCCGACCCATCTTCAACCAAAATTGACTTAATGAATGTGGTCCATGAGGAATCACTTTTCACATCAAACTCGGATTCAACAAAATTTTCCGAACGTGTTCACTCTGATGAGCAAATTTGTGAAATCCTATGTGTCGATGATTTACCATGGGAAGATCTCCATCACAGATCTTCGTTCTTACCCGAGAATGATCGTTTTGAAAATGATTTTTTATCAATTTTTACGACTGAATATTTCAAGGAACCTCAGAATCCAATGAAAAATCCTAATTTAGAGTTAAATTTGGGAAACATTTCTCGAACTATTCCTATTGACATTTAGGTTAAGCCTGGAATTGTTGAAAACATTCATATAGGTGCCTCGTGTATGGAAGATGAAATTCAAATATATAAGGCCCTATTTCAAGAATTTTGCGACGTGTTTGCATGGTCGTATGAGGAAATGCCATTAATTGACCCCACAATTGTTGTTCATGAAATCAAAACTTACCCGGATGCTAAACCTGTCCGGCAACGTTTGTGTCAGATTCACCCAAGAAAAGCTGCTGTGATTAAAGCAGAGGTTGAAAAATTACTCAAATCAGGTTTCATTTATTTAATTCCGTTAACGGATTGGGTATCGAATATTGTTCCTATTAACAAAAAGCAAGGGACAATAAGAATATGTATCGATTATGGGGACATTAATCGAGCCTGTCCAAAGGACAATTACCCAACTCCCTACATCGATCAAATCATTGATGATTGTGCTGGCAGCGAAATATTCTCCTTCATGGATAGTTTTTCCAAATACAATCAAATCAATATTCTACCTGTCGATCAACCAAAACGGCTTTCATTTGTCCATGGGGGACATTTTCTTATTACAAATTACCTTTTGGGCTCAAGAATGCCAGGGCAACTTTTCAAAGGGCCATGTCTTTTTCGTTTCATGACATCAAGCACATTGTGCAACCCTATCTCGATGATTTGCCTACTCAATCATTACATCAAGCTAATCATCTCATCCATTTACGATCAATCTTTATGAGGTGTAGGCATTATCGGATTAGGTTGAATCCACACAAGTGTGTTTTCTATATAGAAACGAGTCGGTTGCTGGGGTTTGTTGTTTCAAAAGCCGGCATTCACGTCGATCCCTCGAAGGTTGAAGCTATTGTCAAATTGCCTCCTCCTTCGAGTCTTCGCCAACTCCAAAGTTTGCAAGGGAAAGCAAACTTTTTACGACGATTCATTCCTAACTACGCTGAGGTTACAAAGGGTTTTACCCGGTTGTTGAAACGGAACGCTCCATTCTATTGGGATGAGATAGCTCAGAAATCTTTTGATGCACTAAAACACGCGTTGACCCATGCACCGTTATTGCATCCTCCCAACTACAACCAGGACTACTTGTATCTCGCCACCTCCCATTCCACCATTGGAATGGTGTTAGTTCAGGAAGATGAATTCGGTACTGAACATGTGATATATTACCTTAGTAGAACTTTAAATCCAACTGAGCTAAAATACTCACATGTGGAGAAATTGGCATTGGCAGCTGTTCAAGTTGTCCAACGTTTTCGTCACTACATTTTACTACGTAAAACTACAGTAATTTCTGATTGCAACCTTATGATCTACATTTTGACCAAGCAATTGCTAGGGGGCAAGTAATCCAAATGGATTGTGATCCTGTAGGAGTTCGACTTGGAATTTGAAAAATCTAAGTCTAAGAAATCTTTACTTTTTGTGGAGTTAATGTGTGACTTCCCGCGTGCTGACACATAGACTGTGGCAGAGGAGCCCATTGCAGACAAATCCTTGTTTCTAATCGGCACTTTAGATCTGTGGTATGGGGATATCATCGTTTATCTCCAGACCCAATCCTTTCGGCCAAAAATTTCAAGGTCAGAACGTCGAAAAATACGATTCCAGTCCCAACAATTCAGAATTATTGGAGATACTCTTTATCGTCGTGGGGCAGACTCTGTTTTTCGATGTTGTTTAACTCATGAGGAAGTTAAAAGGGTTCTAAATGACTGCCACTCCGAAGCGTGTGGCGGTCATATGTCTGGTTATGCCACAACCCAAAAGATATTGCGCGTTGGCTACTTCTGGCCGTCTTTGTTTAAAGATTGTATTAACACGGTCCGAAAATGCCACAACTGCCAAATTTTTGATCGAAAGATGCCCGCTCCACCTGCTCCTCTCCACCCTATAATTGCCGTTGGTCCTTTTGCCAAATGGGGTATCGATTTTATTACATGTAACCCTCACTCGGCTGGGGGGCATGCATATATCATCCTTGCGGTAGATTATTTTACCAAGCAGGCCGAGGCGATGCCTACATTTGAGGCAGAAAGAAAAACATCTGCGATTTTTGTGTTCAATCATATAATTTCTAGGTTTGGTGTTCCACAAGCGATTATCACTGATCATGGGTGTCATTTTCGAAATGTTAGGATCACCGAACTTACAGGCCAGCTTGGATTGCGTAACGATAGTTCAACTCCTTATTATCCACAAGCTAATGGTCTGGTTGAATCCATCAACAAATTTTTAGTCATCATGATCCGACGAATCATTGGGATTCATCAGTCGAATTGGCATAACATGCTATTTTCAACGCTTTGGGCATATCGAACCTCAGTAAAAACGTCAACAGGGTTCACTCCTTTCCAACTAGTTTATGGTCTGGAAGCTGTGTTATCCATTGAATGCAAAATCTCATCATTGCAAATGGCCATCGAGATACTTCCAGCCACTTCCGAAGAGGAAAAACGTTTGTTATACTTGGCTCAATTAGATGACAATCGACGTGATGCTGCATCGGCAATCGAAGCTTATGCAAAACGTATTAAAGCTCAGTATGATCGAAATGTGACCCCTCAAAATTTTTCGGAAGGAGACCTAGTCTTATTGTACGATCAAGCTAATGATAAATTAGGCACTGGGAAATTCGTTCCTATGTGGCATGGTCCCTATGTTGTCAAGCGAAAGCTAGCAAAAGGGGTCTATGATTTGGTAAACTTTGACGGGGACTCTTTAGGTAAACGCATAAATGGTCTTTACCTAAAGAGGTATTATGCTTAAAGAATGGGTATGGAGATTTTTAGTTAGGATAGTTTTCTTTCAAGCTGGTGTGTTTTAGTTTAAAAAGTGTGCTTAGCTTAGAGAGTGTTTTTCGTCATTATTCCTGTTGATCTTGGTTTTACTCTTGATATTTTAGATGTCGATGCCTCTCCAAACATACATTGGTTTCACTGATGGTGCATGTCGTAATACACGGAACATTTCTTCTGCAGCTTGGGTTATCTATTCGCCCTCTGACGAGTTGGTATCTATGCATGGGGTAAGCCTCGGTCAAACAACGAACAACATTGCAGAGTATAGTGCAGTGATTGAGTTATTATCTGAATCTATTTCATTTGGGATTCGAAGTTTGATAGTGAGGTTAGATTCTGAACTCGTTGTATTACAGCTTAATAGAGTGTATGCCATTAGAAATCCATTGTTATTGAGATTATTTTTGAGAGTGCGTCTCTTGGAACGTGAATTTGATTATATTGAATATCAGCATATTCCAAGATCTTTAAATACATTAGCAGATGAAATTGCTTCTTGAATGTTAAGTAGACATTTGCAGTAATCATAGATGTAAATTTAAAAGCATTCCATAACATGTTTTACAATATAAGTCGGTAATAGTGATATATATAGGACTGTGTCAAAATATACATCGTCCTCGATCATAGGTTGAAAACCACCTTATGATCGGCAAAAATGATAAGTACAAAAATAAAAAATGTCATATGTGTCTACAATAGGTGATCATCCTATCACTGGTGATGATATCGATAAGAAACCACTGTACGGTCCACCTTACAAAGGAACCTCCTAAAAATTCTTGGGACTCCAATCACATAGCGTTGTAGTCGACGAGGAATGTCATCTATGCCGGTCTCTGGAATGTCCCCTGTCAAGCGTTCTAGATGACTCTCCAACTCGGCCAAGGTCTCTGTTGATTCGTCCTGTGGGGTTGGCGCCGCTGCAGCTGGTTGTTTCCTCTCGCAAGGCCAAAGAGCTGCTGGTCGCTGTGGACCCACATTTGCATTTGAAACTTTTACTATCAGTTTTGGGACAACATAAAATATATATATATATATATATATATATATATATATATATATATATATATATATATATATATATATATATATAATTTAAATAGGAAAATGTTGAAAATGATTTTACCTGAGTCATCCCATTGCTCTCCTGGTGGAAGAGCCATGTTTGGGTCACCGCAAAAAATCTACCCCAGCGTAAGGGAAGTCCTGAATAGAAAGAACCTGGTTTTCGAAACAATGGAAACACTCAGGTTTGAATCGAACGACCTCTGTCCCCTCATCAGGATGATGGGCAATAACTGCAACCCATCACATCGGTTTGGGCTCTCGAGGAAGCCCAGCTCCAACAGTGAGGTGCTGCAAGACCAACATTGGGACCCTCTCCAGACCAAAGTTCACAACCAAAGCACCATAACCAAAGGTCTTCAGTTGTCCGTTCTTGGCTCCGGTCAGTTGGCCTTTTACATTAGCCAACACAGCATCGCACCAGTTGAAGATGGTGCCTCAAAAGCAGTCAACTGCCATCCACATCTGGGATCTGGTGGCAATATGTAGTGCGGCACTCTCGCAAAGCCTGGTAACAGTAAATGCAATAACCATGAGTTCAGGACGGGATATGGTTTTAATGTCTATCCCTTTGTCTCTAGTCTGGTTGTTGCAAAACTCTAGCTGGAGGCTATCGACAGACTGGCCACCTGGCCTAGTCCTGAATAGAGTCAAGTCTTCGCCTCTCTTAGGCAAACCAGTCAAAAAGTATATGTCTACCGGCTCAATTTCGAGCTGGTGGCCACCAATGAAGAAGCACTGGTCCTGTATGCTCCACTTGTCTATCAGCCACTGCAAGAAGTCCACCTAGGCCCTCATGCCAGGTATGGCCCAGAATTTGTACAAGCCACATGCCTTCAATGCATCGATCGAAGGTTGGTGATTCAACGTGGCAAGATCTACGTCGTCATGCTCCCGTTCTCGCCAATCAAGCATGATGTACACTCTACATCCAACAAAAAGGCGAATTAGAATGCAAGAAATTGATTTGTTTGCGTCAATTTTGAGAATTTTAGGGTTAAAAACCCTTGCTGCGGGGATCGCACCCTCTCTATTAGAGACAGTGCGTGGGTCCGCACCTTGCCTTCATGGAAGGTGCAGACCCCTGACTTTTTCCCCATTGAGAAAAAGTCGGGGTCCGCGGGCTGCCAGTGTTATGCCTACGGGCCCCCACGCACGGGTTTCTAGCCTAAAAACCCTCTAAAAAATAAAATAAAACCCTAAAAAACAAATTGAAACGGTTGAAATTGAAGAGTAGGATGATGTGGATTACCTAGAGGAGACGGCGTTCGATTCTGACGGATGGATTTTCCACAATCTTCACGGGAAGTTTCTGACCAAAAGCACTATTTTCTCACCCAAATCTCAAACGGTAAAAAGGAATTGACGAAAGCCCTTTTCATAAGTTTTTTGAATAAATGAATTGTAAATTTGTTTATGTTTTACTTTAGAAAGGTAACTTTCGCAGCATTTTTATCCATCTCAAACAGGTATGAGTAATGTTTGCATTTTTGTTCACGATAACGGATTTTTCAGGCGAAATCAGTCATTTTCGACGAAAAAAAATTTTGAGTCACCTTTAAGCTCTTTTCTGACTCCTAAAACATGAAAATATCGCCGAGTTTTTCTTTTTAAACTCGTTACAATGGAACTAAAAAGACGGTCCACTTATAGCTCTTTTTCTGATCGTAAAAACATGAAAAGATTTCCGGATTTTTGTCGTTTCAAATTCGATATTGGTTATAAAACGACATGTCATTGATCGCTTTTTTACTTTTTCGGATCAGGGGCACTAATTACGAAAAGTACTCCTTGGTCGTAAAGATCAAGCGATTCTCTCAAGTATTATTTTATACTTTTTCATGCTTGGGAGACACAAATTTACGAAAAAAGGTCAACCCTGGAGTCTTCTTAAGTTTTTTTAGACTCTCTAAAATTGAAAAAGGCTGAGTTTCTCCTATACTGGACTCGTTAAAATTTAACAGTAAAAGACCTGTTCAATTACAAGGAGGAACGAACCACTCCTTCTTAGGGTTCAAATTTAAACTAAGTTGGACTCATCCAAAGGATGAGCTTATAATCAAGCAAATGTTATCCTCCTCAAGCTTGTCAAAAATAAAGAGGTACTTGCCAGAAATGGTGGGGGAAAAAAGAGAAAAATGAGCCTATTTGTAATACTTTGTAACCACTCTTGAACACGACACTTTTATTCACCTGGGTTGGGAAATCCATTGCCTAACAGTTGATCAAACCACATTGAAAGTCTTCAGCCGGTTTCTGGCTATTAACTTTGGGTCAATTGTCACCAAACCATCTACTGTGTCGTTATGTGTTTTAGAGGTCACTGCCAATAAGCCATTCATCTGCAAAATGTCTGTCATCCATCTTGACCATCCCTGAGTCAGTCCTTGCAACTAAATTTCTTCAACTTGATCTATGATTTCGTGTTATGGGCTTGCCTATGACGGATCACTTTCTATCGACTTCAGCTCATTATCTAGAAAGATGATCTAGAAATCGTCAGTACCTTGGGATCCGCATGCCTCAATGGCAGGTTTCTCTCCTTTAATGACAGGTTGCATCATTGACCTTCGATCAAAGGATTTAGTGGCATGTTCGACATCAACACATCTATTCACATCTCATGGATTGTACTAGGTACTTTGAGAGCCATTGACATCACTGGTGGTTTCTCTCACACTTGTTAACAATTTACATCATTGACTGGTAATCAATACGTTCATTCGCATGGATAAAATCGTACTGTTTCAGGAAGTAGAAATGAAGACCCTTGATCTAGTTTCCGCAATCCAGGCTACGAGGAATTTTGTATTGATTATATTGTGGACTATTCATAAACAGATGGCTGCGTCCATACTCTGTCTACATGTGTCTATACTTGTGATGTATTACAAGATCATTCCTATATCAGAGCAGTAGTTAGTTTTCTAGTCAGTTTTGATCTGAGTATGGGAATGCCTACCTCAGCGATGATATGATCTCATATATATATTTTTCATTGAATTTTTTTACAGGTTTTGACCGGGCTCTCCACAAGATAATCCTCGAAATGATAAAGTACTTCACTCTTCCTAAATGATAAATGAAATCCTCATCTACTACAGACTTCGCACTTTAGGGGGCAATCTGTTACACAAAAATATCTTCACCATGACTATTTGCAGTCAGTATGGGTCTATCATCACTTGTACTATCCTCCTAAGCAAGTCTTAGACCTCAGCTCTTCAAGTCAAGCTTTGAAAATGAGAGAAAGACATTGAAAATCAACAAAGCTCTCATTCCGCACTTTCTCTCACTGTTGCCTGCGGTCCCGCACCCCCTTTTCACAAAAACTGTGGACCTACCCACTCTGTCCCTAAAGGATTGGGTGCAGACCCCTGTGAAAGTCAAAAAGGCGCAAGTTTATTCTAAAAAACTCACTTTGGGTTAATTCTAGATTATTCTAGAAGGAATTTTGACGTGGATTGGTCTCTCCTAGGTGGTTCATGAATCCCAAAAGAGAAGGAGCTAATCCCTTGATGAGAGGAGGTATCCCTTTGAAGGAGGGATTTATCCCTTTGAAGGAGGACCTAGTAACTTCCCTCCATTGCACTATAAATTAAGGCATTGGGTTGGTTCCTAGGGAGGTTAGAAGCTGAACATTTTTCAGGGTAAATGCTGGTGGAATTGAGACTTCCTAGTTAAGCTTGAGAGGAGAGATCACATACCTTTTTGGCTTCATTGGGAAGAGATTGAAACTTGTCAAAGTAGAGGAGACTTCTTGTTGGACTCTGGGAGGAGCTTGTACAACATCAAGGCACGGGTTGTAAAGTTCTTCTTTGATTTGAATTAATATAATTAGATTCATTTTTCTCAACAAATTATCTTATGTCATTTGTTTCATGAATTCCTTGATCATCATGTTAAGTATGCTTTATGATATTGGCTTTTCAGGTGCTATTTAATTTGTTTTCTTGTTTGCGTTTTCAGATTTGCAACAAGGGAGCTCATTTGGATCAAAGGAGCGAGGCTTCCACAAAATTGAATTGGACCCAAACTGTGCTAGACATGATTATAGCACTTCCAAAGCTGACATTGCTGAAGGTGAAACAGCTAAATCTTCAACAATGTTATAGTTCTGAGCCGCTCTCGCATGTGGATTGAAAGCTGACTTTCGAAGTATACCCTTGGCGGGCAGTTTGATTACTAAGTCTGGATTAGGTTTCTCGATCTGTAGTGGATCGGAACCGGGAGCTGAGGTTGATGGGTTAGAATTAGAAGATTCTGCTTCTTTACCATCAACAGGACTTTTACTACCATAATCATGCGATCGAGTCGCAATCCTAACATGGGACATCATTAGTATGGGTTCTTCATTGGCATTTGAGGAAGAACCTATCATCTTACTGTCTTGACTTGGAAAAGGATCCTTCAAAACAACAGCCATTTGGGAACCCTTGACAATCTTCACAACCTCTGCACGATGAGGGCAGTCTCTTGTAAAATGTTCTTCATCACAAATGAGACAAGGATAATGAGGTTTGCATTTCTCATCATTTGATTCCACTTTTTCTGGTTTCTCTTTCGAATTTTTATCTGTTTTATTTTTCTTCTTCCCTTTCTTCTTACCACCGGATTTTTCTTCGGCTATAGACGACTCTACAACATGAATATCAGTGCAAATTTCCACGGAAGAATCTCCTGTCGGGGAATCTGGCAAGGTTATGATAGGAGAAGAATTCTTCGAAGACTTCTTCTTACTGTTGGTATTAACCGTACCAATCATACCGTCAACGGCATGAGACCCTGAAGGAGCTGCAACGATTTGATTTTGCTTAGGAAGATCTGGGATTTTCTCATGTAACGTACCTGACTGAGTATAAACTAAGTCAAGGTACTATGCTTGAGCAATTACTTGCTCCTCAGTAATGGCTCCGGGCTTAGCTACATCCTCAGTGATCTTTGGAAATAAATTTTTTTCAAACCATTCAGCTAAGATTTGATCCGGAATAAAAACCTTCACTAAACGCCATCGACGTCTCCATTCATGAATGTGATCTAAAATGTAAGTGGACGTCGACTGCTTTAATGAAGTCAGAAGTTCCGTGCCATTGTCATATCTGACTGGCGACTGAAAATGAGTTAAAAACGAGGTAGATAACTGGCTAAAGTTATAAGAAGTGGTTCGCGGTAACTCAATGTACCACTTGGCCGCAAGACCAATTAGAGTGCGCTGGAAAAGTCTTAGATGGATTGAATCATCTAAAATGGAATTAGACGCGCACCAGAGGTGATAAGTCATCACATGGTTCGACAGATCCTCTCCTGATTTGCCTTCAAACTTAGGAATATCACTAGGTAACTTATTCGGCATTGGCGGCCAAAACAGAAGATAGTTAATGGATCATTCGTTAGGCGCGACAAGTCAGGCAAGTCCAAAGTTGCAATAAATAGTAACTGACGATTAGGGTCCCTAAAACTCTGGGTCATGAGACCAGCCCCAGGAGGAGGATATCCAGGATAACTAGGAATTCGAATTGCATTTCAGATATTGTATCCTCCGGGAAAACCAGGATTAACCGGACCGTACTGGGGTTGTTGAGGTTGTTGATATGTATACCCAGGGTACGGTTGATACTGATAGACTGATTGCTACACAGCATGACCGAATTGGTACTGTCCCTGGTACGGTTGATAAGTAAATTTTGGTTGATTTGTGACAACCGTACTTGAACCAGGTTGTACTACAGGCATTTGAACCGAAGTTTGAATTGTGGATCCAAACTGAGGTAAAGATGTCAGAGGAGTTGATACAGGAATAGTAGAAACCGGAGCTGTCGATACTCCAGAAGTAGGTGGAGCAGATTGAACAGATGTTGCAGCAGCCATTTGAGGCGGAGTACGAGGTGTACTAGGCCCAGGCTGAGAAACTACTGAAGGTACAGAAGTTTGAATAGTAGACTGGACAGGTTGCTGGGGTGAACTAGAAACTAGGGGTTGTCCAGTTTGAGATGACAACTATACATTCGGTTGCGAGACCTGTTGAGTTTGCGATGGATCCCACACTAAGTTCATTCTGGGGTACGGACCCATAACATGTTGAGAATATTGAGGACCATAACCAGGTTGAGGGTAGGGTTGATAATTCAAAGGTACATTTCCCGTTCCTTGAACATATGATTGACCGGAGGGTGGTTGGAAACCTTGGTTCGAGTACTAACCTTGGGGTTGATACCCTTGAGGCACGTACTGATACTAGGGTTGACCTTGAGGTACATATTGATACTGGGGTTGACCTTGAGGTACATATTGAGTCTGGGGTTGACCTTGAGGAACGTACTATCCCGTAGGTATGTGTTGTCCTTGAGGTTGCCCCCCAGGCGTAAATTGGGTACCTTGAGGTTTCCCCCCAGGCGATAATTGAGGATTTTGACACAGCCCCCCAGGTGGTAACTAGCCACCTTGAGGTTGAGGATTAGGAATAGTACCTGACATCATGAGAATATCTTCTACACTCAACGACTTAGTACCATTGTTTCCATTTAATAACCCTTGTTCAATGGGTTGAGGAGATGCTCCCGCAAAAGTACCAGAAAGTGACTGATACCCAGAGGGAACAGAAGGACTGCCATACAAAAAGGATTCTGGTGATTGAGAAAACATGGATGACTGTCTTGACATATTTAACGGAGGATAATAACCTCTAGGTGTTGGGTGATAAGGAATACGAGGTGGTGAAAAACTTAGTCCCGGGTTTTCCAAAAAGTTAGTCAATGAAAGATACCAAGCACTGCTCCTAGGTGGACTATAAAAAATTGATTCACACTCCCTAAGTTCAACAACAGGTTTATTTTCAGGGATAGGGATGCCTACTTCTTCTTCCGGAGTAGCAAGTTCTTCGATAGCTATAAGTCTAGAAGGAAGATTTTAGGTAATTATTCTTTCTACCCTGGTGAACCAGGACCACTAGAAGATGGAGAGGTAAACCCCGATGTTGGAGTAGCAGCAAATTCACTTTCAGGTTCGAATATTTCAGGTTCCTCACCTATATCACTAGTAGATGAAAAGCTACCAGTAATTTCGGAAACAGACACTGATTGTGGATTATAATATGCTACTAAAGCTTGAAAAGCACGATGTACCACCAAAGGAGACTCTCCTTCTTTAGCTGACCCAACTCTACTGTCTCTAGGAGTTACGAGGGCTCTTAATCCTTCAGGCTGGCTCGGTGAAAACTCAGGAGGTTGGCCCCGAAGTCTACGGGACTTCCTCAGTAATTCAGCGATGATTAAAAATTTTAACTACTTCACACGAAAAAAAAAGTAAAATCTCAATCAAAACCACCTAAAGCCTCTAAAAAACCAAACAAATTTGAATCACATGCCTAAAGAATCTAGGAGATCAAACCACACACAAACAGTAAATTTCCGTACTGAAAACACTAGTTGGTGATGAAGCCCAACGCCGCAGAGTTCAATACAGAAATGGCGGTTGGAACAGTTACCCCAGCAACCTGCTTAATGAATAGACTGGCACAAGTTCCTCCACTAAAACGTATCGAGTGAAGAGAACCTCCCAGAAAATCCAAGTGAGTCTAGTAGACGTCTGCTCTAGGTACAGTGGCATCTTCCAACCACTGTCACCTTAGGAAGAATCCTATAGAATATGGTCACTAAGGTTACCAACAAAAACAAATATACCTGGTGGAACAGTCTACGATCCGATATGCACGCAAGGGCAGAGTAACAAGCTCAATCCCCTTGAAGGATCCTTAACATAATCCAAGGTTTACCGACAAGTGACCCCAGGCTCCTCGACAATGGTTAATCCGAGGTTTACCATTTTTAATACGTGAATATCTGGCATCCTTCCCAATGAGGAAGGATTGATTCCCACACTGGTTCAGACATGATCTCGTTCTTCTCCTTTAAGAGGAGCTTTCCCATAGCATAAATGAAACAATTGGATTTCTCCCCTACTGCAAGATACAGCTACTTGTTTGTTTTACTATCTTGGAGAGTTAATTACTCCCTACTCCAAGACACTAGCCTAAGGTATGTTGGTGTATCAGAGCCCTAGAAACAAAAAGATTACTAGATAGATTTTACTTTAAGCGTTATTTTTATTGGTTTTTGTTTAAGTCAAGAGGTGCAGAGATGAAACTCGTCGTGTGAAGACTTGACTCGAAATCACTAAAAAATGCACTTAAGATGAGTAAGCAATATTTTCTCTTCAATGAACTTCTAGCTAGGAAAGAGTTTGAGAATGAAAAAACTTGTAAACACAAATCTTTCTTAACAAACAAATTAAAAGAAGAGCTTTTTGTCTTTTCCAATGCACTCAAAACGAGACAACTAGTTATTTTCACAAAAATTTCCCTTTTCTTTGAAAACACTCAAATACTACAAAAACAAACTTTTTCCAAAAGAGATTTTTTTTATTTTTTATAAAACACTCAAAACTATGGAACTAACTAATCTTGAGATCTATAAACTATAAAAAACTATTTGAAGTCAAAGCTTACAAGATGTATTTTTCGAGGATGTTTTACTTAGATACAAGAAAACTAAGGAATAATTTGTCCAGAATCACAAATCAGTCAAAAAACAACCAATTTTTGTTTTCTTTTCTAAAAATGAAATCCAAACTTTTAACACAAGCTTTTTCGAAGTTTCGTAAAGAGGAAACACAAGGTGGATTCCTCAACAAAGGTAGATTTTGCAAATGGTCAAACTCATAAGAAGGCTAGTAAAAAACAAGGTGATCTAAGGCTTATACAGCTTCTAAGTTCAGAGCTACTACAAGACCAAAATGAAAACCAAGCCGAACAATCAAAACTTCTAGGAATTTCACCTAAAACCATAACACCAATGGAATTAACCTAAGAACAGCTTCTGACAAGTTATATGCAGGTCTGGGCAGGGGATAATAACATCTAAACAAAAACTAAGCTGACTAATAGAGAAAATCTTAGGTTTTCCAAAATTTTGACAGGGTCCGCAGGCCCATAGTTCACACAGGTGTGGTACCGCTCTGTGCTAAAAGAAAAAGTGCGGATAGGTCCGCACTGTGTCCCAAGCCAAGGGTGAGGTCCTCTCCCAAAGTTATGAAAAACAAAAAATAATCCTAGATATACTAAATCTACCCAATTCCACACACAACAAGCCAAAAACAGAAACAAAAACACAGTTTCTCAGGTCAAAGTAAAAACAAGGAAAAAAATCAAGTCCCCAGTAGAGTCACCATTTTGTCACACGGAATGAGTCGATCTTGTGGACAAGATAGACCTTCCTAGAATCTAACGATATCTAGTGACAAGCAAGCCAATCAAAAACTATCTTTCTCTAAATATGCAATTATAAACAAAGGCAAACAAGTGTTTTAGGCCTACCTTGGGTCCAATGCAAGTTTGTGGAAGCCTCACTCCTTTGATCCAAATGAGCTCCCTTGTTGCAAATCTGCAAACACAAGCAAGCAAAAAAATTAAATAACACCTGAAAAGCCAATATCATAAAGCATACTTAACATGATGATCAAGGAATTCATGAAACAAATGACATAAGACCATTTGTTGAGAAAAATGAATCTGATTGTATTAATTCAAATCAAACAAGAACTTTACAACCTGTGCCTTGATGTTGTACAAGCTCCTCCCAGGGTCCAAAAAGATGTCTCCTCTACTTTGACAAGTTTCACTCTCTTCCCAGTGAAGCCAAAAGGTATGTGATATCTCCTCTCAAGCTTAACTAGGAAGTCTCAATTCCACCAGCATTTACCCTCAAAAATGTTCAGCTTCTAATCTCCCTAGCAACCAGCCCAATGCCTTAATTTATAGTGCAATGGAGGGAAGTTACTAGGTCCTCCTCCAAAGGGATAAAGCCCTCCTTCAAAGGGATAGCTCCTCTGATCAAGGGATTAGCTCCTTCTCTTTTGGGATGCATGAACCACCTAAAAGCGACCAATCCACGTCAAAATTCCTTCTAGAATCATCTAGAATTAACCCAAAGTGAGTTTTTTAGAATAAACTTGCGCCTTTTTTACTTTCACAGGGGTCCGCACCTAATCCTTTAGGGGCAAAGCGGGCAAGTCCGCAGGTTTTGTGAACATGGGGTGCGGGACCACAGGCAACAGTGAGAGAAAGTTTGGAACTAGAGCTTTGTTGATTTTCAATGTCTTTCTCTCATTTTCAAAGCTTGACTTGAAGAGCTGAGGTCTGAGACTTGCTTAGGAGGATAGTACAAGTGATGATAGACCCATACTGACTGCAAATAGTCATGGTGATGATATTTTTGTGTAACAGGAATGCCTGACTTAACTAGATCATGAAAACAATGTGATGATGATCTATTGTATTGTATCTTATACAGGTCACCTCCCAGTTCGAATACCTCGGATCCTCATGATTAAAGCATTTCACCCGACATCGAGAGATTTACGACCTCATGCTTTAGGGGGCATCTATTATAGACATATTTGGGTAATGGAACCCGAAACCCATCTGTCCATAAACTAAGGACTCCTCAAGTCCCTAAAGTGTTACTCCATACCCTAAAGGATCATGGTCAACTGATTACATCATTTCCCAGAAGTTCCACCTCAAAAGCTACTTACAAATGGCCGAAACTAGACCATACAAGCTGCTCCATGGGCAAGGTGCAATGCATACTGACTGGCTAACTGGCCAGGTGTGATTCATATTGAAATGGCCTTCTGTGCGGTGCGATGAGCGAGAGTAGACAAATGGTAGAGATAGTTTGCAAGGTGTATGATCATGGAACCTTCCAGAATCTTCTCCCGTGACACTTGTCTCTTTGAATTTGCCTAGGGATGAGTAAGAGATCATGAAATCTCAAAGAGGAACCAAGAAATATTAGTGGAATGATACTAATCAAAAACCCAGAGTTGACTCACACCCTTGCAAGACATCTATATATGGATCACTCATTTGAGAGATCCAGAGGCTGGAATTTTGTATTTTGTAAGGAAGTGCCATTGGTTTGCTGAAGAACAGACATTGCATTGTTGGGTTATTTTCTTGTTCATGAGGTGAAGAGGGCTTCTACAACTGGGAGGATGATGCTGGATCAGACAGCTGGGTTGTAATCCTCTCTTACATAACTATTAATAATCTTTTTTGAGTTTTCCTCCATATGATCTTGTATTTGTGAATCTTATTGTTTATGAATGCAATTATATGGTCAATGTGTTTCTGATTCCATATTGGTTATGATGTTTTAGATAGAGATACTTTGATAGTTTGATGTTACTTTGACTCTACAGGTACTCTTTGAAGTGGGACAAGTAGGAGAGGAGTGGAAAATTCTATCAAGGGAAGCAGAAATCAAGATAGGATCAAAGCGTAAGATCCAGGTTGGTCCTCTTTTCTTCTCTTCCATCTATCACACTTAAAGGAAGCCTTGAAAAGCTTTCATTGTTTGTTTCTAAGATAGCTACCAGTCTTAGTGGGACTAGCAGTTCGAATCGACACTAGTTTTCCCTGTAAAACATAGTTAGGTGGAAATGTTTTTCTTTGAAGTCTTTCTTTCCTTGGTTGTTGATGGGGTTGACCTTTTATGTCCTTGTTGAGCATTCCATATTTTTCATTGGAGTTACTTACCTCATCTTGTGAGCTAGATTCACCTTCATGAAAACCAAGACCAGTCTTTATAATAGGCAACCGCTGAACTTTGTTGATTTCATCTAACATTTCTTATCCTTTAGCAAATCTAAGATTCAGAGTCTTTGTCTTTTCAAGTTCTTTTCTTAGACTTACTACTTCACCTTCTAACACTTCATTATGTTTTTCCTTTTCAATGAGTTGATGTGTCACTGTGTTTATGATTGTATCCTTTTCTGCCAAACTAATCTTGAGTTGATTAATTTCTTTAAGGAAATCTTCCTTTTCTAAGGCATCATTTTCATAAGCCATGAGTAGTTTAATTTCTTGATCATCTTCATCACTATTGCACAAGCCATCACTATCATCATGAGTATAATAACTTCTATTACCTTTTGCATACATCTTCCCTTTGAAATTAGGGCATTTTGTAGCGTAATGACCAACTCTACAACAAGCAAAGCATTTGAATGGTAGCATACCTTTGAATCTTCTGGAACCCCATTAAAGCTTCTTGACAAAATTTACCTCATATTCGTCTTCTGAAATGTGTCCTGATTCATTGTGCTCTTCCTTTTCTTTTCCCTTTGTTGATGCTTTAAAAGCGGCTTCTCTGATGTCTAATGTACATCCTTTTCTCACTTCAAACGCAGTTAGGATTCCATGGAGTTGGGTCATAGTAATAGTTTGAAGATCTTATTTTTCTTCTATGGCAGAAACTTTTGACTCAAATTTAGAAGACAAAGATCTCAAAATTTTCTCAACTGAAGTAGCTTCGTTTATCTCTTCACCCAGATTTCTCATATGATTTACAATCCCATCTACTCACAAGAAATAACTAGAAATTCTTTCATCACTATGCATACTGAGAGTTTCATACTGGATTCTAAGATTTTGTAGTTTAGAACGTTTTACCTAGGAGTCACCTTCTTAGCTCTAAATGATTCTATCCCATGTTTCCTTGGCTGTGTGGAGCTACATGACATTGACGAATTTTGATTCTGATGGACGTCCTAATAAGGCGTTGACAACTTTGGAATTGATTTCATATGTTTTTCTTTCTGCTGGATCTATGGGTACTTCTACTAGATATTGATATCCTTTCTTCACAGTTTCCCAAACATCAGCTCCAAGTGACTGAAGATACACTCTAGTTTGTGTTTTCCAATATACCAAGTTGTTCACATTGAAGGTTGGTGGTCTGATAGATCCCATGCCTTCGTGATTGTTCATTTTGAAAGATCTACCTTTAAGCGATCAAGATTCTTCTGAAGGACCTGCTCTGATACCAACTGTTGGAAATAATACTAAGAGGATGGGTGAATCAGTATTATCAAATCAATAACTTTTTCATTTCATACTCAGATTTATATACGCTACTTCAATGAAGGTAACTCATGTGTACAAGAAACTATCTTTAAAGCAACAATCGTATATCTAGAAAACTTATGATTCAGTTAATTCATCATATGTTGATCTTTAATCAATGCATGAGTACTTCATTAACCATATCAATAGTAACCATGTGCAGTAATAATAGAATAAACCATCACACATAATAAACACACATGAACACCAAGATTTAAGGTGGAAACCCAATGCGGGAAAAAATAGAAGAAAAACTTGTTTACAATCTTATACTAGTGCAGAGTCATACCAGTACACAGGCACCCACCTACAGAATGATACAACCTCCTCTTGTTCTCCAGCTTCTACTGGAAGGGATCTACAACCCCCTAGCTCTTGTACTATCCGATCTATTTACTAGTACATAGGCGCCGACCTATATAAGGTTCCAACCTTCACTCATTTTCCAGCTGCTATTGGAAGGGAGCTCTAACCCCCTAGCTCTTGTACTAGCCGATATGTTTACCAATACGTAGGCACCAGCTTACAAAAGGCTATGATCTTCTCTCTTCCTCTAGGGACCACGTTTCATAAATTTTCAGACTAGATACTCCTAGAACACAACACCACAATCTGATTGCCTTGTTTCATCAAATCCTCGTACTGGAACCAATAGCAGCATCGAATCTTAAAATCAATCATCACTGCTATACAACCAATCACTGAAAACCTGTCATCACTAAAGCAAATCACAATCAATCAATCTACACATCCAGAACACTATCACCAGAACACAGTCACTAGAACACAGTCAATAAAACACAAAATTCTGCATCAACAACCATAACCAACTGCAACTTCAAATATCATATTTCATAATGTATATGCTACTTTGATGTGTTGAACCACCACATATACGCGCTTTTACCAAAGCAAACTAGCGTATAGATTTGAAAATTATAACTTAAAACATCACAACTATTCCAAACTTCAGTCATACCCATATCAGAACATTTACAGTGTAAATCATGCATTAGCATTCAGATCTAGACTATCCATGATCAAACCATATAATAATTCAATTTAGATCTCATGATTCTGATTCATCATTAGATCTCATCTCCCATCAGCCGCTAAGGTTCATCCTTAGTTCAGATCAAGCAAAGCACCATAAACCCATAACATGCATATTTTCTTTTAGTCTCCCTCTTCATAAGATATTCATTACTTGCACATGTGGCCTAATTATCTTCTCCTCCTTATATAGTGTTAGGCCTTTCTCAATACCTTGGACCAAAACCCCTTAGGACCAATACCTTGGACCAAATATCTAGGATCAATACCTCGGACCAAATACCTCGGAAAAATTACCTTGGACCAATACCTTGGACCAAATAACTCGGACAAAAACCTTAGTTTTCCAACATGTATGCGCTTTTCCTCCTATGGGAGTGTGTGTATACATATACATTTCTTTTGTACTGTTAACTCGCATGTATATGCTTCTTGGAAAAATTTAACTAGCGTGTACTTCTTAAATGACTTTCTTTCTTCAATCTCTAGAGTGTTATTTGTAATCCTTTGCTGTTAACCTGCTGCACTATGAATTGTCATCTGAGTGAGTTTCCATCAAGGACAAAACCTGTATCATAATTCCAACATTCTCTTTATTTAGTGAAGATAAATAGAGGACCCATTCCACCTGAGAAGATCATGCTCCTTCTTCTTCCAAAATTTCAAAGGTCAAGCTCTGATAGAAGCATTACTATCTAGCTTCTTTTTTACCTATATTTGGGCCTTTTCTTGGTTGTGCATGGATAGAGAAAAAGTCTCCTTCAATTCCTCTTTCTTAACCCAAATCTTCCTGTATCCTTTCTATCTTACATTTGGGTCTACTACAAGAGTAGGAGGATTATTCTTCTGATTTCTTCCTCCTCTTTTCATCTTGCTCTTTTGACACATAGCACTGAAGACAAACTTATATTTCTCAAACCCATTGTTTCTTCCTATAATCAAATCCCAACCTTCTACATTTTCATGCATATGTTGAGAAGCATGCCATTTCATGTCATATATGTAGATTTCTCTCTTGTGCCCAATATTGCAACAATTGTAGCATTCAATCTTGCTTAAGAATGGGATATAGGAGGTACTATTCTCGACAACACTCTTTTAAAAAATCATATCATTGCCATCATGCCTTCTCTTAGCCTCTTTACACATTCTCGGGTTTCTTTTACCCAACACCTCTCTCTTTCTTACATGCCATCTATAGTCCATGGCTTCATGTCCAAAATTATTGTAAGAAAATCGATAGCCATAGAAAGGATTTTGAGTACTAAATATACATTTTATTTTAGGGCATTGTCCTTGATGAGTAAAGGATCTCTACCAGTTCTTCATGTACCTTCCATGGAAATTTGAATTACTTCCCGGTATCCTTTCTTTTTTGTCCATAGATTCATTCTTCTTCTCTCCTCACTCGTGCTTCTTATCCTTCTATTGCTACATTTTCTTCTCTTCTTGTCTTTCTTTCCTTGATTTTTTTGATATCTAACAACCTCTTTTCCTTTGTTGTTGTTGGAAGCTCAAACTCCCTTTACCTTGGAAGTTAAACCTTCATCATTTTCCTTATTGGCACTATTTTCTTCTTTGAAACCTAAACCAACCTTGATGAGTGGGGATCTCTATTTAACAAACATCTCGTCGAAGTAATTTATGCTCCCTGCAAGAATTTGATATTCAGACAACTCTTTATTAGAATTTTCTAAGTCATGTCTCAATGAGACTACTTCAAAATGTAGTCTATCACAATCAGATTCTCTTTCACTTACCATAATGGTTAGCCTTTCATTCAATCTACTAGCCACTTCTTGTTGAGCATTTAAATCAACTATTGTTTTGCTCAACTTCTCATTTTCAAGCTCGTACTAGTGGTACTTCTCCTTTTGCTTGATATTTTCTTCTCATAACTCCTTCATCTCTTTTAGAGTAGAGATCAACTTCTTTCTCAAATAGATCATTTAATCTATGTCATTTGCTCTTCTATCAGAGGTTCTGAAAAGAAGGCGCAACCTACGCAGAATATTCAGATGATGAGGGCTAAGCTCTGCAAGGAAGACCACAACGTAAATATAGTGACCAGAAGTGGTACGGTGACTAGTGTAGATAAAGGTAAGAAGACTGAGGATGATGGATGGGTGCACAAGGCTATTGAGAAGGAAGTATATTTCAATCTTAATTGCACTAAAGAGACCTTCATGGAGGCAAAGAAGAACTTTTTTGAGGCATCTACCTTAGGAAGTCAGAAGAAAATTCTTGAGACTAGTGCGACATAAGAGGTAGATCCTTCGGTACTAGCTACTTTTCTAAAAACTTGTACGAAGCTTCTGTGTGATTAGAAAGAGGTAGGAGGGTTGCACGAGTTAATAGACAAGTGCGCTAATAAAGAAAAGATTCTTACTGAACAATGCACAGTAAGAAATATTGGTCATCATAAGATCCAAACAGGGTGTGATATGAGAGTAACCTCACTATAGTGGTCTCCTATTTGGCTGCACATGGAAAATCAGCAAGCTATTATCCGTATGGGGCACTTATATGGTGTAACGATGGAAATTAAGGGTGTGAGCATTCTGGCTGACTTTGAGGTCATTGAAATAGTGGATGATAGTAACCCATACCCCACGCTACTAGGGATTCACTAGGTTGTTGATATTAATCGGGTAATCGACTTGAAGAAGCAAAATATGACATTCAAAAATAAATCGCTTAGGGTTGTAGTACCACTAGATCTCATAGAAGGAGTGTGTTACACTGGACCTATCTGTGAATATGTAGAAAGTGTTGATGATTTGGATCAGATACATAATATCACAATGCAGGATGAATATTGGGTCAATCCCACAGCTAATGGATGAATTGTGTGGGACAGGGATAGCTCTTGTGCCCTATATTCAGATGAAGAGATTGAACATTGGAAGAATCGGTTACATGAAGTATCTCTGCTCTGTTGCAATCAGATGACCAAGTCGTTGTGATGTGTCTCAACTAAGGTAAGGACCTTTTACATTATGATTGTTTGACTGATGTGGAACTATTTTTAGATGAATTTGAAAGGGAAGTATAGGAAGAACATCACTTCCAGGCACTGGAATTGGCACTAAGTGCTACGCCTGCTCATTGGTGGGGTACGCACAAGGAGAATTTTTCTGGATGGAAATAATACAAAAGAATGAAGATGTTAAGGTTTTGGTATGCTAATGCTAGAATGACAGGAAAATATAGTGGTAAGGATGATTCAAGTGATCATTTGGCACAATGGACTAAGGTTTGGGAATATAACCACAACCGGAATCGGTGCACAATTTTTTTCATACCTTGGATACAATCCCAATGAACTAGTATCTAGAGACAGAGCTTTGGCATGGAACAATTGAATGGGGCATCTTAAGCAAGATTTTTCTACTAACTTTCAGCTTTGAGGATGAGTTTGAGAGCATTGATGAAGCGCTCCAAGAGATAAAAGCCACTATATTTAGAATGCCAAAGGAATTGGTACAATGGGCTAAGTTTGACTAGAGTACATAGCTGCGCCATGTGCTAGAGTGTTACAATGTGATAGATGAAGAAGAAGAAGATCCATGGAATATCACCATTCCAGAGATAGAAGGACAATGCAAAGTCAAAGAAATTAAAGTGGAAAACTGAGATATATCAAAACCTTTGAAAACCCGACAGGTAAACATTAGATCTAAAGCAGAACCTAAGTTCGCGAAGATATGAGACTATTGGGATGAAGACACGGTTGATAAGGTATCTAAGCTACTGCTCGAGTACCAGGATTTATTCCCGATGAACTTTTCATACTTGAAAGGAATCATCTGAGATTTAGGTGTTATGAAGATTACGTTAAAGCTAGATGTGAAGCTTGTTAAACAGAGGCCTTGTCGGCTGAATCCAAAATATAAAGATAAGGTGCGCCATGAACTAAATAAGATGTTGGATGCTAGTATTATTGAAGCAGTAGAGGAATCCAACTGGGTAAGCCCAATGGTGGTCCAAGAGAAGAAATAGAAAGGAGAGATCTGAATATCTATAGATCTCATAAGGTTGAGTGATGCATGCGTGCATGATCCATTTCCAAATTCGTTTTCTAACGAAGTGTTAGAGAATGTTGGCAGACAAGAAGCATATTCATTTACTAATGGTTTTTCGGGATATCATCAAATAAATATTACACAGAAATATCGAAGAAAAATAACCTTCATGACTGAATGGGGTTTCTTTCAACATACCATAATTCCCTTCAAATTGAAGAACGTGCCTGAAATTTTCTCCTAAATAGTAATCACGGTGTTCAAAGAGTTTATTCATAAATTTCTGGAGGTGTATTTTATGATTGGACTATGTCTGGGTTGGTAAAGCTCCATGTTGCAAGTCTGCGCCTTATGCTGGATACATGTCGAAGGTATTAGATCACGCTAAACTTGAGGAAGTGTATATTCTGTGTGCCCTTTGGGACTTTTCTCGACCATGCCGTATGTAAGCAAGGATTGATGGTCGACCCTACGAAGATCATTGTAATTGTAAATTTGGAAGCTCCTAGGAATGTGAAACAACTATGCTTGACATTGGGGCACATTGGGTATTACAGGAATTTTATCAAGCCATATTCTCAGGTAACCATGCCGATGGAGAAACTATTGAAGAAATATGCGATGTCTTGCTAGGATTAAGACTGTCAGCACATTTTGGATTTCTTGAAAGAAAAGATGGTGACTGCGCCTATTTTGGTATTTCTAGATTGGAAGAAAGAGTTCCTCATGCATGTAGATGCCTCTTGCATTGCACTAGGAGCAGTATTAACACAAGTAGACAAAGAAGAGATTGACCATCTAATAGCCTTTGAGAGAAGAAAATTATCCAAAGCATAGAAGAATTACTCCACTCTAGAGTGTGAAGGGTTGGTGATGGTCTACATGTTGTAGACGTCTAGGCATTACTTGTTGGCTGGACACTTCCGTGTTGAAGTATCTAGTCAATAAGCCTGTGTTGAGGGGGAAGATATGCTGGTGGTTACTGTTATTTCACGAATATGAATTTGAAGTGATTGTGAAGCGTTGGAGGCTGAATGTAGGTCGAGACCATTTGTCTAGGATTGAAACAGGTGAGGAACCAAGAAGTTTGGACGAAGGACTGTTGTATCCACAACTCTTTGCAGTGTGTGTCACAGATGATCATATTGTCAGTATCATTCAGTTTTTAACAACAGGAACAACTACGGAAGGTTATTCCACTCAGTAGAAGGTGTTAGCAGTCCGTGCTATGGCCTTTTTAGTGATTGTTTGTCACTTCTATATGTTGGCAATGGATGTGATACCGTGAAGGTATGTTCCTGAGTTTGAATGCGCTAGCATTCTCCCTGAAGCACATGGAGGAGTGGCAAGAGGTCACTATGCAGGGAAAGTGATCACGCAGAATATTTTTTGCACTCAGTTGTGGTGGCCAAAATTACAAAAGGATTCTAAGGCATACTACAAGGTGTGCCATTCTTGGTAAAGGACGGGGAGGCCATCACGAAGGGATAAGTTTCCTTTGAATCCTCAGGTTTTGTTGCAAGTTTTTGATAAGTGGGCTATTGAATTCATAGGCACAATCAGTATTTCGTACTGCTAACGTGGCATATGACTAGGCATAGTCAATGATTAGTCAACAACGAATCAAGATCGGACAAGTGTCAGCATATGGTTGGGTTGTATAGTGGTGATTTGGTGCATTCTTATTGATTTGATTTTAGACCAAATGGAAGAATGCCATGTGGCAAGCCTAGAGGCTGGCAGGTGGCACCTCCCAAGGGTCGGATTGGTGGTCTACTATGGAGCAAAGTTTATTAGCGGTGGTTGGGGTCAAACCCACGACCTACAACATACCAACCTCAAGCATTAACCATTCACTCTACACTGTGTTTGTTAACCATAGAGTTCACAGTTTATATTTATGTTGTATTCATTTGAAGGCTGGCAGTTAGGGGAGGGCCTGCCCGTAGGCCAACTCTCCCCCCATGTGAACACAATACAATAAATTGGCACAATCACGGTGACGTCGACGACTCCAACCAAGACATCATGAAAACCGTTTCATGTGAACACAAGAGGGGTAATTCCTAATGGTTAATATTTTCGACGGTTTCAACAGACATAACTGTAACGTTAATGTGACTAACCATTCCATGTGAACATTCCAGAATTGCCGCCAAAGGTCATAGTTTGTGCTTAGTGCTAATCTGGTTTTGTATTAATTAAGCACAGTTTTATATTAACTAGTTGTAGTTTAAACTGGTGGTGCCCCTAAATTCGAGCCTGCCACCAATTTTAGCGGCAATAACTGGAGATGTTCTAGATTTAGAGGAGAAAATGTAGGAAAAGACTCAATCAGCTCTAGAGAAGTCAATTTTTGACCAAATTGAGCTCAAAAAGAGGTGTTCTTGTCTAATTTGGACATTTTTAACACATTGGTGCAGGTATGAGTAGCCATAGAGATTTGTAAACAATATTTTTTTCCACATTGAGCTAATACAGAGGCCCAAGCCATGGAAGTTGGACCAAGGAGACGTAGCCCAGGAGGGGTGAACTCCTTCATCAAAACATTGTGTTAATGTATCTCTCTGATGGTTTGTTGTATTGTACACGTTTGTTGTTCAATATTTTTTTTTTAAGCTATTTTTCTCATGAATGTCACTTTAAACTTAAGGAAATTTACTTGATTGTATGCACAAACATCTAACGAAACCTCAACACAAGGAGAAATAAGCATGCACATGTTTATAAATCTATAATTTTTATTAGTACAACAAAACTAACCATACCAAAATAGATCAAGTTGTTATTAGAGCAAAGGTTGAATTTCTTGATTTCTTGAGTTTGTGTAATTAAGGTTTTAGTGGTTTCAAAATTGTGATGCTTACAAGGCTAAATTTGCATAAAGGAGAAGGGAAGCTATTGGTTGCAACTTCTGAGGTAATGCCTAGAAGAAGGAGAGTCATAACGCCATAATCCCACGACCCAAAGTTCTAATTCTAGTTGCACTTGAAACTCCTCAAGTTTTTCCTTCAACTGAGATTGAAGAGGTACAAGCAGTACCAATTTGTGATCCTGAATCCTTACCCATTATATATGGAGAAAGAGATCCTAAAGGTAACTCTTCAGAGGAGGAAGAATTCAAGAAAGATTTCTATACTTTGACTGAGATGGTTAAAGTCTTCTATGAAAAGAGGAATACTAGAATGGTTAAAGAGAGCTCTAAACCTCCACTTGGAGAAGGAAGCTCAGAGGAAAAAAATATGATAAAAAGGTTTTCAAAGGGAATGGTGGAAAGCCACCTCCATCTCCACCATCCTCATCATCTTCCTCATCATCTTCACCATCTCACACAACATGATCTTCCACTATCACCACTGAAGCTACTCATAATCATTCAAAAACCCCAAAAGGAAAGAGTCCATTACTGAAATTGGACATAAAATTCAAAATTCCCATATACAATGGATAGGTGAATGTAGAAAAGTTGGACAATTGGATTCGACAGTTGGAGGTATACTACATAATTCAGAACCTTCAAGATGATGACATAAGGATCTAGTTGGGTTCATTGAGGCTAGAAGGAGCTGCACTAATTTAGTGGGAAGCAAAGACTTAAGAAGAAATTTGAATCCATGGTAAGATATCCTATTGACCGTGCTGGACCTGCCAACATTTCAGGGGATCTACCCGGTAAGAAGTCCCAATTAGACGTTAAACAGTTTGGTGTAGGATTCCTAGCAGTGGGTCATACAATAATGCCTTGACTGCGATTTCACATAGAGGTAGGTAAGATGTCCATGTTGGTAGAAAGGGTGTGATAGCTGCTGCCAGACAAGGGAGGTGAATGAATGGCTTTAACACATGGAGAGTAAGGTGAGTGCGCACCTTGGAAACCTGTGATAGTACGCAGCTTGGAAGGGAACACACGAGTGAAGATGCATCACAAAATGGAAAGAAAGTTAGCTAACAATCCAAAGTGATGGTTAAAACATTCAACACATTTCAATAATATTCATACATACTTATACAAAATAGTCCATACATGCATGCGTAATAAAATAGACACATATACCATTTAGAGTAAGCAAGGTAGTTGGAATACAATATGACATATGCATGAAACGTGTTCACTTTATTATATTAAGAAGCGTAAGTTCCAGTCATATAATACATCTAGGTCCAACCACTAGTTCTGATAGCGGAACGTTACAGCCACAACTGCCTACTCCTTCTAAAGAGATATACTAGCTCTGCATAGTGGAGAAGCCAAGGTGTGTTACAATACTATCCAAGTTCTCTCTATGATATTCTTATCGGAAGATTGGCTGACCAAACACCTCTACAATGAGTTATGAGGGACCATTTATAGCAAAGGGTGGGATGGCCCTTGACATTCCCCTTTATGACAGTTCATCTACCCTCATGACTCTTCATCTACTCTATGATTGTTAGATCCAACTATTGACTCTTTAAAATACACTAGACAAGATGTTGCACTACAATCCACATGCACCCATGTGAGACAAAATGACATGAGAAATCCATGCAAGACATCACTAACTCTCGGACCGTTGTGGTGAGGACAACTATTTGACATCCTTATGATGGTCAATGGTGGTGAACTGATGCCAAGTTTGGTCGTCCATGATGGTGTTGATGCGCTCAATGGTGACATCGCGCTGAAGTGAACTCTTTCCTCCGTTGCATCCGAGTACACTGATATGGCTCCTCTATACCACTCGTCTGATAGCATGCACATGTTCATCATGGGCACGACGAGACAAGAAAAATGTTGATGCACAATGTCTGTTCTTATCTCAAATCATGTGTTGTTGGCCGTGTGCATCAACTTGTTGAAATAAATGTTCAGCTCCAATTGGACTTTCTTCTTGTCTTTACCTCGGTGAGTGTGCAAAATGGGTGGGATCACATGCATGTGCACAATGACATGCATGCCACTGAATTCCCTTGCATGCGATCAGCAATAATGCTCACCCTATCTGCTCCATGCCAACTACTGGGATGGATCTATAACTTGTATGGGAAGAGTTTCATCCATCTGTGCATGTTGTTCCCCCTACTGTACCTGTTCCTGCTGCAACTCATTCTCTCGTCTATGAAGCTCTTGTTCTTCCTTGAGTTGCTACTTCAACACATGCAACTCCTTCTTTGTTTCATTCTCTGCCTTCACCCTACATTCATGTGACATCGTCACCTCATAGCCTCAATCTCCAAATCTGCTTTTGTCATGAGTGGATCTGATTTGAACTTGCAGCTTTGCTCTGCGTCTACGTTGTCAACATCCTTCCTCTTGCATTTGTTACATGCATGTGTGTTGCCTTCTGCTACTGCTGATGGTGTTGCTCGATGTGATGTTGTTGCCATTGATATTGATATCCTTGTCCATGAACAAATTGATGTCTTCATAGATAGGAAATCTCATGGACATTTGCTTGGATGCAAGCCACGTTGTTCTCTCAATGGTGTCCTTTGACTCTGCTATCCCAAAGGCCATTGTACTTGTGTTGCTGAGAGACAAATGAACACCTGTGATGCCTGGAGACATAGCAAAACTCATGGCATGAAATCTATTAGTCGAAAACCAAAACAAACTTGAGGACAGACTCGCAACATACCTATGAGATTGATCGTGAAGGTTATGCGATTTCCGCTGGGAGGTCAGGAGACTAACTACCAAAACTATGCAAGGCACAATCCAGGCTGTCTAGAGGCTGACTGATTGTTGGAACTACACAATCCACAATCGAGTCTCGCCTACTGAGGACTGAAACTACGCAATGCACAATATCACTCAGTAGTGACATGCAACCAGCAAAATGCATTGCACAGTCTCTTGCACGAGTAGGACACTACCCCCAAAAATCGCGCAATGTAAGCCTGGAGGTCAATGTTGGGCTCGATTTGTGCAATTTATGGAGGGAAGGAAAATCCTTCGTTTCTGGAAATGTGTAGTGCTAGTCAGGAAAGGCACAGTTCAGGCTAAGGCAGCCCAGTCCAGCATGACAGACTGAAAGCATGATAACTCTGAATGCATGGTGAGATGAGTGAAAACAAGAGTGAATGATTAAACACGAAAACAACAAGTGCATGATTTAGAAAATGGGAAATCATCCATGTGTGTGAAGCTATCAGTGATTTTTCATGCAAAATGGTGTCATGCATGTGACAATAGTGAGATGCGAGTAAAAACTAAAGAGGTGCTTCTACAAACTAACATACATCAAAATGATAGCAAGCGCTCACTGAAATCAAGAAGACATCACTCACACAAAGAGAAACACAAATAGTGATAGAAACGTAGTGCAAGACATGAAAGGTTGGCTTACCCCAAGACAGTTGAGTTGAATGTGCCGATGACTCCTAGATGCAATGTGGGATGTAAGAGATGCAACATAATCACACAATATATGCTTACGCGGTGATAACTTTAAGTATTTGACAAGATAAGCAAATCACTTAGGATAATTGGGGAATTTGCACGACACACTATTATAGTGGTGTGAAAGTGCCTAAGCTACAGGTTAGAGTTGCGCGAAGGTCGATCGTGTACTTTCAATAAGGTATTGAAAGCTAGAACAGAGGGTTTGTCTTACAAGACCTAAAGCGAGATCAGCTACGCGAAGGCAAGGATAGAAGAGATAAAACGACATCACAACCATCTCAAGGGTGTGAAACATGGTTCCAGTATCCCCCCATACTGCTTCGGGTGGGACTTCGGTTCGCGCCCCATGCGCTGATGCCGAAAGGGATAGTAGTGTAGGTATTTGTTTGGCTAATTAGTCTTGAACCTAGGTCAGGCCTCCTCAAGCCAACAAATGGTTCCATTCTTGAGACTGGAATCTGAATAAGAGATGTGTGATGTTGTATCACTGAAATCCAACTAAGAAGGAGATTAGAGACTGGTTGGATAGCAAAATCCACGAATTCACAGCACAGGAGAACAAAAACCTATGACTATCAAAAGAATAGTGGTTGGACTTATACCGGTATAAAAAGATCCACAAAATCTTTTTCTGCTCTTTCCTTGTTGAGTTATACAAGTGGATTTCCAAGCTTGAAGATAGCCAAGGAAGGTGGAAAATTGGCGGTCCTATTGTGTGGACCCCAGAGCTAGTGTGAAGGTTGGAAGCATCAGAGGATAAGATTGCTCATGATATGGATCATTGGCTTGATTGTGTCATAGGATGATTTGTGACTGAATTCACGGTCGACACCTCAGTCATCTATAATGAGGCGGAGCGACGCTTTTTCAAAGGACCATGAGGTAAGTATGTGAAATCTTTGAATACTTGGATTAAAATGTTGTTGTGCGAGAAACGAGTTATGAAGCTACCTTGATGTGTGGGACTATGCGAAGCAAAAAAACATACAGGAACAAAGGAAATAAGGGTCTAGAGTATAGCCCCTTGATTTCACTTCCGTGAAGAGATGAATAATGGATAACAAGGGTTTCTTCACGAAGTTCTATTTAGTTAATAAGATAAGGATTCCCGCAAATACCACCTTCACCCACACCACCTCTGACTTCATGACCATCGCCTCTGACTTTGCCCATACTACCTCCACCTCCACCGCAGTTCAATATGGAAAACACAGTGAGGTTGCCTTTGCTCAAGGGCTTGGTAAATGAGGACCCAAACGAATTCTGGTTTGTTGTGAGGGTTGTATGGGAAGCTCAAGGTGTTACATATGATCATATAAAGAAGATGACACTATTTAGTGCTCTATAAGGGCACGCACTAACCTGGTATATTAAGTACTCTAATGATAACCTAAATGTTGGAGTAACAGAAATCCAAGCAACACTAAGTAGGTAATTTAGTAGGCCTAAATTTGAGGCGTAGTTGGTTATGGGATTCAAAGAGATCACGATGCAACCAAATGAGACACCTTCAGAACTAGATCAAAGGTTGAAATGTACAATCTGTGAAGCCAACATGAATTTGACAGATGGACAGCATCGCAAGTGGTTTTTGGCTTCACTACTACCACACTTAAGGAGTGCATTATCACAGCAGAAGATAATAACTCAAGAAGAGGCCTTGGAGATTTCCATGAGACTACATGAGACTCCGATGCAAGATACTAATCTAGGAGTTCTACAGATCCATGCGCAGCTGAAGAACCTATGCCTGGAGATGCAAAGTCTGAAGCAGGATAAGACGGTTCAGTGAGAGGTACACAAGGAGTTATGGTGCTTGAAATGAAATAGTCAGGGTCATGACAAATACCATTGCCCGATCTTTGAAAATTATCTTGTGGAATGAGGACTAATGCCTTTAAGGCTCGAAGCTCAAGCAAGACCTAGCATGGGGCCTACCTTATGGTCCGCTATCTGTTAGGTAGCCAAAGAACATGCCACATAAAACTGTCATTTTCTATAGAAGTATGTGGAAGCACCACAACAAATTTTCTACAACTTTGTAGGTCAGTAGGACATGATGAGCGTACTTGCAGGAGCTATGAATTGATGATGGATAGAACTCCCACTTATAGGGTTCAAGCGAAAACATGGCCTATCGACTAGAATGCAGGGATGGTGTGAATAGGATTTCAAGGGTGCATATGAGGTCGAGGTGGAGGAGGACCTAGTAGAGGTCGAGGATAGTTGATTTGCTATAATTGTAGAGGACCAGGACACTATGCTAGTGATTACACTAATCCAGTGTGTCCGTCGTGTAGGTATTGTACATTGTTTTCTCATGAAATGGAAGATTTTACTACGATGATAGGTAGGATATGTGACAAAGGATTGCTACCGCTTCGCTAACTCATAACTTGTAGATGATGAGATGTGAGTTGTGCGAGGAAGATCCAAACGTAAATATAGTACTTAGGAGTGGAATCACGATGGGATATGACAAGGGGAAACAGCCGGAAGATAGTACATGGGTTCACAAAGCCCCGATGAAAAAGGCTGAGTTTGACTTGGAGCGCACTCATGAAGCCTTCATGGAAGATAGAAAGAGCTTCGCTGAGGCCTCCACGTTAGGAAGCAAGGACAAGCCTGAGCTAGAGATGGACCACACTATGCTCACAACTTTCCTGGAAACCTATATGAAGTTACTACGTGACGACAAAGCTATGAAAGGCTTAAAAGAACTCATCAATAGATGCACTAGATCCATGCCATGTGAGCCACGCGTAGTACAAAAAATTGGCAAGCATAATACAAGGATGGGATGGGAGACTGACCACAGAAATAAGAGAGTACGAAATGGATCAGGTCATTTTGGCCTTGGGGTCAGATGTGAATGTCCTACCAAAGTAGACTTGGGAGAAAATGGGGAGACCTACACTGCAATGGTCTCTGATTTAGTTAAGGATGGAAAATCAGCAGAAAATCATCCCCATGGGGTGACTGTAGGGGTTGACTATGGATATTGAGGGAGTGAGTGCACTAGCTAATTTCGAAGCAATAGGGATAGTGGATGACAACAATCCCTACCCCATGCTCCTAGGTATTGACTGGGATACTGATATGAATGGGGTAATCAATTTGAAGAAGTGAAAGATGATCTTTGAGAAGAAATAGTTTCACGTAATAATATCCCTAGATCCTACTGAAGGATCGCGCTATACGGAACTAGTCTACAACTATGAGAGTGATGACGAGTTGGACGATATCTATAAGATAACAACACAAAACCAATATTGGGTTAATCCCACCACGGATTGGAGGATCACATGGGATTGCGAGAGTTCATGTACTTTGGACTCCCATGAAGAAATAGAACGTTGCAGAATTCGATACATGAAGTAACTACAATGAATTGGAACATGATGACTCAGTCGTTGCGCTGTGTGTCATCAGAGCTAAGAAATATGCCTACTTATGATGATCTAAAAAAGCAAGGTACTAGAAAAGCAACACTTCCAGGCCTTGGACTGGGCACTGAGTGCTACACCTACAAGCTGGTGGCGCACACACAAGGGAATCCTTGATGATTCGCATGAATGTAGGAAGATGATGAGAACAAGATTTGGGAAGCCTAAGATGCGACTGATAGAAAAATATAATGGGCAGAATGATCTGCGTGCACATCTGGCCAAGTGGACGCAGGCTTGTGGAGTAAAGCCCAACGTGAGTGGGTGCACCTATTCTATCATACCCTGGATGTTATCCCAATGAATTGTTATATAGAAGTAGAGCTCCACCATGTGACAGGTGAATGGGATATCCTGCAAAGGATTTATGATGACATTCATTTTTGAGGACGGGTTTGATAATATTGATGACACACTACAAGAGGTGAAAGCAACTATCTTTAGGACACCGCAGGATCCTTTAGACCTAATTCAGCCTGCATGGGCTACTCAGCTAAGTCATGCCCTTGAATGTTATAATATAACTTCTAAAGTTGAGGATGAGGATCCATGGAAGATCAAAATTCCAGAAATAGAAGGCTACCATGAGGTTCAAGGACCACAGATTGAGAACCATGATATAACCATGCCAGTAAAAGCAAAACATGTGAACATTGGTATGTAGGTAGAACCCAAATTCGTGAATATTGGAGATTACTGGGATTACACGACCATAGATAAGGTCATTGAATTGCTTCGTGAATACCAGGACTTATTCCCTACCAATTTTATGGATTTGAAAAGAATCATTAGAGACCTAGGAGTGATGAAGATCACGATAAAGCCTAATGTGAAGCCAATTAAGTTGAGGCCTTACCACCTCAATTTGAAATACAAGGAGAAGGTCCCCTTAGTGCTAGACAAAATGCTAATGGAAAGCATCATTGAGCGTATGGAAGAATCCAATTGCGTAAGCCCAATGGTGGTGCAAGAGAAGAAGCAAAAGGATGAGATAAGGATATGCGTGGATCTCAGAAAACTGAATGACGCTTGGGTGCATGATCCTTTCCTGACTCCGTTCACGGATGAAGCGTTGGACAATGTAGGTGGCTAGGAAGCATATTCCTTTATTGGTGGGTCCTCTTGGTACCACCAAATAAAAATTACGCCAGAGGATAGGAGCAAGACAACCTTTGCAACTCAGTGGGGTTGTTTTCAATATATTGTAATGTCGTTTGGATTGAAGAATGCGCCCGCAATCTTTTCGCGCTTGGTTGTTGTCGCATTCAAGGAATTTATTCATAAGTTCCTGGAGGTATATTTTGATGACTGGACTATATTTGGGCTAGTTAAGTGCCATTTAGTGAGCCTATGCTTGATGCTGCATACCTGTCAAAGATACCAAATCACGCTTAATCTCAAGAAGTATCTATTTTGCGTTCCTTTTGGGAACCTATTGGGGAATGTGGTTTTTTGAGAAGGACTTATGGTATACCCCAAGAAGATCACAGTGATGTTGAACTTGGAAGCACCGAGGAGTGTGAAACAACTACGTGCTACTCTGGGACATACAGGATATTACAGAAAGTTTATCAAAATCTATGCCCACATCGTCGCAATGATGGAAAAATTGTTGAAAATGGATGTCACATTCTGATGGAATGATGACTGTAAGAAAAGCTTGGATATATTGAAAGGAAATATGGTTACCAGACTGATTCTAGTCTTCCCAAACTGGAAGAAATAGTTTCATGTACACGTCGACACGTTATGTATAGCGCTGGGGGCAGTATTAACACAGGATGGTGTAGAAGGCTTGGACCATCCTGTCACATTTGCAAGCCACAGATTATACAAAATAGAGAAGAACTATTCTGCCACTGAATGCGAGGGGCTAGATATGGTGTATGCACTCCAGCAGTACCGACACTACTTGCTAGGAGGCCATTTTAAGATGTATATAGATCACTCCATGCTAAAGTACCTTGTCAATAAACCTGTGTTGGGGGGAAAAATTTCTAGATGGCTCTTATTGTTCCAAGAGTATGATTTTGAAGTTGTTGTAAAGCCTAGACGATTGAATGCTAGACCAGACCATCTGTTGCGCATTGAAACAACAGAGGAACCTACTAACTTGGAAGAAGGATTTCCTGACACACAACTATTTGCAGTGCATGTCGTGGATGTTAATTTCGATGATATAATACACTTTCTAACAAAATGAACTACACCAGAGGGATAATCTGTCAAGCAAAAGAATGAATTAGTGGTGCGTGCGACAGATTTGTCTGTCATTGTTGGGCATCTATACAAGATGGGGACTGATGAGATATTATGACAGTATGTACCTGAGTTCGAACAAAGCAACATCCTCATGGATGCTTATGGGGGCACCGCGGGAGGACACTATGTAGGGAGAGCAACTGCACAGAAGATTCTATGTGTAGCTTTGGGGTGGCCAACCATTCATCAAGGTTCATAAGCATATTATAAGGCATGTGATCTATGTCAATGAACATGCAGGCCATCATGGAGGGATGAAATGCCTTTAAATCCTCAAATGATGTTGCAACCATTCGAGAAGTGGCTAATATATTTTTTAGGAACGATTCAGCGATAAGGGAAGACAGGAGTGAGCTACATTATCACTACGATGGATTATTTGACTCGTTGGTAGAAGCCCAACTACTGAAGGATTGCACGGGTGCGACGACTGCAAGGTTCTTATTTGAACATGTACTAATGCGATTTGGATGTCCAAGGATCTTGATGAGTGATTGTGGTATGCACTTCCTGAATGAGATTATCAACACACTAACAAATGAATTTCAGGTCTATCACCAGAAGAACACACCTTAACACTCGCAGGCTAACGGGACAGTGGAGGCATTCAACAAAGTGCTTGAAAACGGGTTGACTAAGGTTTGCAATGCTCAGAGAAGTGATTGGACCTACACATACCTGCAATATTGTGGGCTTATCAAATGACATGCAAAAAGTTGACGGGACAAACCCCTTTTAGGCTTGTCTATGGTGTGTAAGTCGTAATTCCTATGGAATACATTGTGCCTAGTCTGCGCATAGCAGCGCTCACAAGTATAACAGAGCGTGGAGCCCTGGAAGAGAGGATCATGTAGCTTGATGAGCTCGAAGAAGAAATATTTTTGGCTGGATTTCACCAGCATGTCCAAAAGTAGCATGAAAAGGCATGGCATGATCGACATATCAATCTGCGCAAATTTAAGGTAAATGATCTGGTTTTGTTGACTGATAGCAAGTTTGATAAATTCCATGGAAAATCCAGGATGCACTGGTTAGGGCCTTATGTTATTAAGGAGATTACTAGCGGAGGAGCAGTGCAGTTGGTTAAGTTAAATGGAGAACCCTTCCCAGGAAACGTCAATGGGACTCGCTTGAAGCCATACACCGGCGATCCGACCAGGTGACTAAATGAAAGTAGCATAGTCTTAGCACTCCAGGCAGCTGAAAGGAGGTGCAGGACTATAAACTACATTACCCAAGTTGAAGAGTTATAAGATTGGAAGATGGTGTGAAGCAATGATGTGTCAGTGGATCCGGGACAGTGTGGAGGGAGCTACGCTACCCAGGGAGAAATCGTGTAGGTTAACTAGACAGTGACCGTTAAGGTCACTTTTCATGAAAATACAATAGAAGTGAGGCCAAATGGAGTGCGCGATGGAAATTTAAGACAGAATTAATGGCTAAGATCCTTGAAAATATGACGCCAATCTAGCATTAATGAATTGATTTCAGGGGGAACGATCAGATTTTAATTCAAATTTACCTATCAATTACAAGTGGTCGTCTAGTAAGAAACAATAGACATTTTTAGTAGTCAGTTGTTGATCTCTCAGATGCCTATGGACCCAGAGTTTTTTGCAGATCTCAAACAGACCCATGCATTTGCAAACTTTCCTGAGATGTCGCGAGTACTGAGAGAGAGTGTTATGTCATCACCCCAAGAAGTTGCGAATACATAGCAAGTGGTAGAAGAGCCAACACAAGAGTTGGAGAAACAGGGTGAAGAAGTTGCCTCGAAAGTAGTCGAAGTACTGGTAGAGGTCCCTAAATCTCTGATAAAGCCGAGACCGAAGCCAACCCCAACCAAGGAGACCATGAAAGATAAGAAGAGCAAGCATCCTGTTGTGCTGGTGCGTGCGTCACATAGATGAAACACAACTAAGCCCACTTCCCAGGAGAAAGTCAGGGCTATAAACCTCGAGCCAGAAGAGGAGGATATCGAAGACATCCCCATGGACGACGAAGATGTGGGGGTGGAAATAGAAGAGGTTGAAGCCTAGGGTGCAAACCCTATTACACGGTTGTCGGAGTATGTCCCTCCGTGCAAGCCTAAGTCCAAGCTCCCCAAGGACATTGATGGAAGTAAGAGTCCCCTACAAACCCCATTGCTACCAGATGAGATTACTTTTGACGGTCCATGTTTGGCATGGGTGCCAATTTTAAAGCATAAAGATTAGGACTTGGTAGACCATGAGAAGGTTCTACACCTGGCGACTGAATAGTCGATGTGCCATTTCATAGACATAGAGATGGGGATGACTGCACTGGAGCAACGGAAGTGGCTCAGAGGAGTAGAGAAGGCGGGATTACTCAACCTACTTTGGGTGCCACACTATAACCGCACCCATGTGATGGATTTAGTCATTAAGCAACTGTTATGATTGGTGCATGATGGGTGTTTGTGGCTGGAGGAGTGGATACCCATCATCGATATTTTGATTCACTACATCATATGCCTGTTGTATATAGGAGAAAATCGAGTGATAATTTTTGGTGGCAAGGGTGGCGAGCTGGCACTCGCAGAATCGATGAAAGAGAAGTTTAAATTGGTGAATAAGTCGTGCGAGTACGCAATATCTAGCATCTGCAACCCCTCTGTGATGGTGGCTACGCAGATCCTTGTAGAAAGGTGATGCAGAAGTGTCGCACTAACGAGGTGTCGACGCCTGTCATCGCGCTCATACAACAGTGTACGGAAGGAGTCCATTCTAACTGGTTGGAATACCTTTGCAATGAGTTCTTGGAAAACTATCGTGGAGTACAGGAACAGAGTAAGACATTCCACTACACATGGCTCTTGCTCTCGATTGTGCTTGCAGCATGGGAGCTACCGGAAGAAAGCTAATTCTCCTTGGTCACATCGGACCTCCCTGAAGTAGAAAAGTACGCTTTGCTATGGGCAACCAAGGATGCGGAGTGCATTCACGATAGAAAAATATTCTATATCCTAATGGAAATGAATATTAGGATGGCTATCAATCACAAGCCACAATTGTCACCAATGGTATATGCGAACTTGTAAAGCTATGCTGAATTCAAAGCTGATTTCCATTGGATCTCAATTGGGTGCAAAATGACACTATGCAGAATTGGTACAATTTGTTGTAGCTAGCCATAAATGATGCCATCGATGCGGTGTTTGATAAATGGTCGGCAGAGTGGTGCACCTCCATGGACTTGGTGGTGGGTGTAAGCAAGACCGCCACAGAAAAGAAGAAGGATGAGGCCAAGCTGAAGATGGCGCAGCTGATCAAGAAAAGGAAAAAGGAGGCCGCTGATAAAGCCAAGGCAAAGCAAATAGAAAAGGAGACAGGAAAACAAATAGGAGGCACCAAGCGGGGCCCTGATAAAGACACATGGTCACCTTCACCTGCAATGAAAGAAGAGGACATAGAGCATCACGACGCGAACCCATAGGAGACGTCTGACCGTATTAAGCACCAAAGAGAGCGGGAAAAGGGAGTGTCTAGAAAGAAGTCCAAGGCGACTAAGACCTCACTAGCCATCACACTAATGGAGGGAAATTATATGACATCGGTGACAGGGTCAGAGATGTCACTGCAGAGGCCCTGTAACAATTTGAAAAGAAACAACCGATCATCCTAGGGGCCATCCAGACTGGATTGCGGGAGTTGCAAGCCCACGCGTCACAAGTTTGTACAATGTCTACCAACCTGGGTATCAATACATCAGACGTTTCCGATAGGCTACGTACAAAGTCTTCTAGTGCGATACTGCTGCGACTCAAGCCCTGGCTAGAGGAAGATTATGTGGTTACCGGAAACATTGAAGGCAAGCTTGCGACTCTGCAAGTAATGCAACAATAGCTTCAGGCCGACAACGTAGGGTTAGTAACTGATAAGACATTCGAAGATGCGAAGTAGGCAACAACTCATTGCACAGCTGAAGTTGCAGTCGTCATGGTTGAGTTGGACAAGCTTTGTGCAAAGATCTCCGTGCCCGCTGAGTGACTCGAGGGTGAGTCACGCTATTTGTGTTGGGGGCTTGTTGGGAGTGGGATCCCCCAAGGGTAGTTTTGGGCCTAAAAGCCCATGTTTTTGTAATATTATTGTAAAAAATCCACATTTTTTGGCCGCCGATCATGAAGGTATTGTGTGTCACAAAGGGTAGTTTGCCCTTAGTTTTGTAAAGTAAGTTCAATTGTATGAGATCTACCCATGGTCCTCAGACCATGGGATTGTATAAAAAGAGCTAAGCTCTAAGTAGTTGACAGAATCAGACGAGGAAGAGAGTCATAGATTTAGAGCAAGAATTCTAAGTCTTGGGTTGTAGTGTAGGTAGAGGCTCTGCAGCTGACTGCATAGAGGCCTAGGGTAGAAGTCCACAGTTGAGTGCGCAGACCCTTGCAGTTGTGTGCACAGGGTGAATAGAGTCTATAATAATTGGAAGATATTAATAAAAGGAGTTATTATGTAATTTTTTTGTATTTGTTCTGTTAATGGGTATGGATATTTTATGCATGAATTTCCTTTACTATGCTTATATGATGTGTGAATGAATGCAATTACATTGAATAATTAAACACAATCATGAATATCTACTTATGTAGTGATAACTTTAATTATTTAACAAGATAAGTAAATCACTTAAGATAATTGAGGAATCTACATGACAAGCTTCTATAGTGGCACAAAAGTGACTATGCTACAGGTTAGAGCTATGCGAAGGTTGATCGTTTACTTTCACGGAGGTATTGAAAGTCAGAACAAATGGTTTGTCTTATAAGAGCTAGAGCGAGATCACCTGTGTGAAGGCAGAGATAGAAGAGATCAAATGACATCACAACCATCTCAAGGGTGCAGAAACGTGGTTCCAGCATCCCCCCATACTGCTTCGGGTGAGACTTTGGTCTATGCCTCGCGGGCTGATGCCGAAACGGCTAGTAATGTAGGGATTTGTTTGGCTAATTAATGTTGAACTTGGGTTAGGCCCCCTCAAGCCAACACAAGGCTTCTAGGACTAACAATTAAACCCACCAGAGGATTCCAGATAATTTTTCCAACCAAGGCTTCCAGGAATAATAACTCAACCAAAGTTTTTATAGGGCTTCCATAGTGTTTTTCCAACTAGGGCCTCTAGAAACTACTAACTCAACGCAAGCTAAAGGAAACATGAGAACCAACCAGAAAAATAAAGAAATAAGCCCAAAACACCATGGCTATCTAGGAAATGGAAAGGCTAGTAAAAACCATTGTCAATCTAGGCAATCCTCCATGCCAATGACAAATCATAACCAAGAAACCACATGCATTTGCCATGCATGCTAAAAATAGTGAGGAAATCATACATGCAACTCGATACCTATAATAAAATCCAATTGTAGTGGTTGATCCTGCTCTTCCTTGCTTGATATTTTCTTCCCTTTTCCTTCTTAATACAAATTCCATGTCTTCCACACTCTCCAAGAGTGCTCCAAGAAAACTCTAAAGTGTCTAAGAGTAAGAGAAAGAGAGAGAGATAATAGAAGAGAGCTCCACCAAAACATGTCAAAAGCTTTCCAACTAATCCTCAAAAGCATTTTTATCAATGAGGCCCCTATTTTCTTCATTTTCCATTTTTTTCCTTCATTTTCCTCCTCACGTGGAACCTATGAAATTTCACCTCCCTTTAGAACTAATTTCCTTTGTTTTCATAAATAAATGTGCCAAAATGACATTTTGGCTTTCCAAAACCTTTTCCATTGCCTTCGCCAATTTCATTAGACATAATAAATGAGATGAACACCCACTAGGTTGTCTTTCCCACCATTCATCTTGGAATATGTGTCCCATGACCGTGGTATTATATATTTTTACATGAATTTTTAACCAGGGTTGTTACAGAACCCTCCCCCTTAGGGGAACACCATCATCAGTGTTCAAAGACACATATGACCAGTAAGACCACTAAAAATAAAACATACTTCCCATGGACCTTTAGAACATAGCTCGTTGGAGTATTTATAATGACCACCTCTGAAACGTGCCAAACATACCATTTACTAGAGCTTTATAGCAGAACTCGTTACGATATTTACCATAATAACCACATATACATACATACGCATTTGCCTCGACCAACAAATAAAAATACTATCTATGGAGCTTTATAAATATAGCTTAGAAAAATATTTAAAATAATACACAGATATACACATATGCAAATTTTCTCAACAAAAAATTAAAAGGATACGATGCCTGCATCCACAACAAGGGAATCGAGAGGCTCACACCTCCACCCTCAAAGTAATACCAGGATTCACCTCCATCCCAGGATGTCCACAATCCACTGTCAAAGTCAAATTTTCTTCCAATATCCAGTGCTACAATCAAGCACCACTTGTTCGCTCAGTGAACCGTTACCCATTGATTCTAGTAGGGCAAACTCCCAATGTTCATCTGATTCCATATTTCAATCCTAATAACCAAAACAAATATATCCCAAGTATTCCATTATCTGGTATATAGTCCCCTGGGAAATACGATCACCTCGTTCCATGCAGTCACCCATCTTCTAAGTTCCGTTGGCACCCCCATCCCGAGAAGTCCATCGCTTTCCAAGGTTTCCTCACATTGAAATATATAAAACCCAAGGCATATCCTTGCTTTCAAACCATAATACCGATCATAGCATCTCATGGAAATCAATATACAATATTGGGTACCAGTGTCACACAATGGCCATGCTCTTGAATGTTTTACAAACATACTGCTTCCTGTTTCAATTCCTTTCACTAGAGCTTCTAATTCTTGCAATTTGTTTCTATAATCCAACCAGGAATTTCCATGCTTCCTATACCAAGCACACAATTTCCATTCGACTCAAAATAAATTGAAATAAATTCACATCATACCTCATCAATGGCTTGTGAATCAGGTACACTTGCAATTCTATTCGCTTCCTACCACAACAAGTCAAACTAGCATCTTTTACCAAATCATCACATATAAATATATCATATTAGGTTAGCTCAAAATGCAACAATCATGGATCAAAATCATAAATCACATGTAACCATCATAAACTAGAATCATAGATCACATGTAATCATCACAAACCAGAATCATAAATCATATCCATAATAATACTAAAATAAAATACCAATACTTATCCTTTAATCAATCCTTAGCTTCTACCTTTGTACTTATTATGTACGCACTCTGGATCAGTTGCCACACCCAACAAAAAACCAATGCCTTCTCTTCAACCATGTGAACATAGATATAGTTTGCATCACACACATGCAATCATACATGACATAAAACACCATGTAATACATGCACCTATAGGTGACATAACACACAACATAATACATGTTGCTACTTCCAGTGTACACCACCTCACAATACATACACCTACACCAATGTACAACACAATACATATATGTACACATAGTACAACAGAACGAATACACATGTCCCGATACCATGAATACACAATGCGCATACATAGTAATGCATGTACACAACATAACATGTACGACATGCACATAATACCATATTTACACCAATACCACATGTACAACATGTACACAATACCACCTATACACAACACCACCTACACAACATGGACAGAACATCACATGTACATGACACCACATGTAGAATGTGTTTACAATGCCACATGTAAATCATACCACCTGTACAACATGTACATAATGCCTGATGTACACAGTACCACATGCATGACATGTATACGACACCACATGTACATAGAACCATATTAATGACAGGTACACAACACCACCTCCACACATCACCATATGTACAACATGTACATGGGGCTACATGCTCATAACACCACATGTACAACATGCACACAACAACATATGTACATAACACAACATATACAACATGTACATAGCACCCTGTGTACACAACACTGAATATGCAACATGTTCACAACACCATATGCACATAACACCACATATCCATCATCCATACAGTACAATATGTACACAACATTGCATATTCAACATGTACATAACACCATCTATACTCAGCACTACATATGTAATATACACACAACACCATCTGTACCACCCTGTACATAAGGTTGTATAAAAAACATGTACACACACTATATATAAACAACAACGCATGTGCACAACATCACAGATGAAACATATATAACGTATACAACATATGCACAATAATAGTACCACACATCCAAAACCACACTGTCTCTACCAAGAAATCTTGCTTCTAGTGTCTTATCCATGCTTTCCCCAACATGTCGCAAACCACACTGCTTTCATTTCGTTGATGTATCCCTCGACCTAACATGTTTGTAACATAAACATACTATAATAACATCATAGAAATTCATATCCACATGATACTGACCTCATATATTTGTCAAGACTACTCTTCCCAAATGATTCCTCATAAACAGGAACCTCTTCATGTCATTCACCTATGTAAGCAATCATTCCTCCATGAGAATGATTCCTAACGACCTTGTCAAACATAAACAAACACACACACACACACACTCACACACACACACGCACACATATATACACACATATAAATATTAGCGTTAAACAATCATGATCCTTTAAGACAACGACATACAAAAATACATATATACATATAAACGTTAGCATTAAATAATTATGATCCATGACGACCCTATCAGACATGACATACCTACATACACACATGTATACATATATAAACATCAACATAATAATGATCACAATATATTTAACAGATAACATAAGGTCAAGGTTAAGAGAAATCCCTTTATCCATTCACAACATTGAGAACAATGGTTTGGAACATAGCCAAGCCATATGACGCCTCAAATCCATTCACCTTACCTTTCTTGATTACCATTCCCATGACTATCTTAGCGTCACCAATTTACACCAATGGAATCAACCAGTCAAATTGTTTGTCATACTCTTACCTTCTTCTACCCTATACAAGCATCAGACATCATCTGACTCTTACATTATGTATGAGGTTCCACTCACCCCTTCCCAAGATTTGTAAACTTTCCTATTTCTCAAACCAATTCCCAAGACTGACAATAGACACCATGAATCAATCCCCATGGTTTGCAGTGCTTCCAAAGGAAATATCACAATGACTTGTCTTCACAATTTCATGGTAGTCTCTTTGTCATGCAATCCCTTGCATCATATTTCCATAAACACATAACTATCACCGCATAAATAAACATAAAAATACACCAATTACCTTACCTTGTTGTGCCAAGCACATTGCTTCCAACTGAACGCATCCAGCCCATCTCTCAAGAGACTCCAATCCTTCGAAAAATCTAGCTATAACTAGAACCAATTATTATAACTGTGAAATACATATTTATGAATATAGCACATACCCACATAATGTTATACGAAATCAAGGTTAAGAATACTTTTGGTATGGAAAGAACTCATTCATTTGGAATTAAGGTGTCCAAACATAGCCAAAGGAATTCTCACCCAATTCATTTCTTTTACCATTTTACCTTGTTGTAATCGAGGCTTACTATCTACTATCACATCACCCAAATATTAGTTATATAATCACATCAATTTATACCTTGTCACGCTAATACCAAGAATTTTCCTACAACTATTTACACATGTCAACCACATGTTCCAAATATCAAGACAATCATATCTATAAATTCGAAATCAACCTTTACCAAGACTAACAATCATGTCATAATCCATAGTCAACTCATAGTCATTACACATAATGCTACAAATGTCACCTACTACACTCAAGTACATATCAACTATCTCAACACATATGTGTTAGTACAATCATCTTAAGACAAGATCATTTCAAAACATACTCATACTATGCAATTCATCAAACATCCAACCAACTTAAAAACATACCATGTTAAATTAATCAACTAACCAACATAATCAAATAGTCAAGCACCAAATATATGACATAAGAAAATTCATAATTTAATGTATCTCAGGGGAAGCTATCCTATCTTCACAATCATTCCAAATTAGCATGATATAAATTCATGACATGGCTATTTCCAAGAAAACTAGTGCCGATTCGAACTATTAGTCCCGCTAAGATGGGTAGCTATCTTAGAAACAAACAATCAAAGAAATTCGAGGCTTCCTTTAAGTGTAATAGATAAGAGCGAAGAAAAGAGGACCAACCTAGATCTTCCGCTTGGATCCTTGCTTGATTTCTCTTTCCCTTGATAGAATTTGCCACTCCTCCCCCACCTATCCCACTTCAAAGAGTACGTGTAGAGTCAAAGTAACAGAAAACCATCAAAGCATATCTATCTAAAACATCATAAACAATGCAGAATCAGAAACACATTGGCCATACAATTGCATTCATAAACAATAAGATTCACAAACACACAATTATATGGAGGAAAAATCAAAGAACTTTATTAATAGTAGAAGAGAGGATTATAACCCAGCTATCTGATCTAGCATCATCCTCCAAGCATAGAAACCCTCTTCACCTCATGGAAAGTAAGATCACCCAACAATACAATGTCCCATCTCATAGATAAACCAACAACACTTCCTTACAAATTACAAAATTCCAGCCTCTAGATCTCTCAGATGAGGGATCCATTTATAGATGTCTTGCAAGGGTGTTAGTTAGCTCTGGGTTTTTTATTAGTGTCATTCCACTAATAGTTCTTGGTTCAACTTGGAGATTTCATTGATCTCTTACTCATCCCTGGGCGAATTCAGAGAGGCAAGTGTCATATGAGAAGTTTTTGGAATATTCCATGATCATCCACTTAGCAAACTGTCTCTACCATTTGCCTATTCTAGCTCATCGCACCCCAAAAAATTCTCTTTCAGTATGCATCGCACCTGGCTAGTGTAGTAGCTAGTATGCATCACACCTTGACCATGGAGCAATCAGTATGGTCCAGTTTCGGCCAGTTCTGAGTGGTTTTTCGGGCGGAACTTTTGGGAAATGATGTAATCAATTGACCATGATCCTTTAGGGTATGAAACAACACTTTTAGGGGTTAAAGATCCCTTGGTTTATGGACATATGAGTTTGGGGTTTCAGTGCCCAAATATGTCTATAACAGTTGCCCCGCAAAGCATGAGGTTGTAAATCTTTTGATTTCGGGCGAAATGCTATATGATGAGGATCCGAGGTATTCAAACTGGAAGGTGACATGTATAAGATATAATACAATACATCATCATCATATTATTTTTATGATATAGCTGAGGTAGGCATTCCCATGCTCAGCTTTATAAATTCATTTTTATGTACATAGGACAGAAAATCATCCGCTATTGCAGACGGGTGATTCTCCGCATGAAGAGTCATATTCCATGGCTTAGATGACTATCTGTGCAGCTTCTGTGTACAATTGATGTTTTTATTTCCCTAAATATAACGCAACTCAGATGGATGAAACTAGATCCGAGGTCTTCAAACTCGTTCAATCTATGCCCAATGTACAAGTCAATCCATGTGAAAAAATGTTCTGAAGTCGAACATGGAAAGACATCACTTGATTACCAGCCAATACTATAAGTTATTGATAGGCACGAGAGGAATCACCAATAATGATGATGACCCTCAAGATACTATAGTACAATTCACATGGTGTGAATATATGTTCTGATGTCAAACACCATGCAAAATATTTCGGTCGAAGGCCATTGATGTAAACCTGTCGCCGAAAGTGAGAAACTTGCCATTGAGGCATGCAAGCTTCAAAGTACTGAAATGGTTGTTTCTAAGTCAACTTCTTTGATAATGAATTGATGTCGACAAGAAGTGACTCGCTGTGGGAGGGCCTTAATGTATCCCACATATACGACACTAAAAGGAACAAAAAGATCTTTTGGAGGTGAAAACGATATTGTGATATAAGGTTAAGGAATGGTGGTCATGAAAAATGAAGGGTGAAGGTATTGTAGTGGATGAGGCATTTGCTCGATGGTGAATTCTCTGAGTGACTTCTCTTGAACATGCCGGCGATAGTGAGATGGATTGGTAGCATTAACCCCAAAAGATGTATGGTATGGAGGACCAATGGTGATATGACCGGTGAACAGAATAACCCAACCCAACTCAATCATGGTGATGGAGTGAAAGTGTCATGTTCAAGAGTGACCTACTACCAATAAAATTCTTCAAGTTTTCTTCCCCTTTTCCCCAGTCATTGCTAACCAATACCTCTTTATTCTTGTCAAGCTTGAGGAGGATAACATATGCTTGTTCTATAATTTTCACTTCGGTCAAACCTGACACTATGTTTTATCGAGCCTAGCGTTAGTGAGACTCTTTCTTGTCTCGGTGGACAAGTTTGTCGCTATTGCTTTAACGAGTTTAATGACAAAGATAACTCGATCCTTTTCATGTTTACGGAGTTTGAAAAAGGACGAAAAGGAAACTCCAACAATCCTTTTTCGTAGCATAATCCCTTGTGTCCGAAAAAGTATAAAATAATACGAAAGGGATGACATTTTGATTACTTTAGTGAGCCAAGAAAGACAAGCACTCGATCTTTTTGTGGGATAATCCCTTGGCTCCAAAAAGATTAAAATACAGGAGGGATGGCGCTCCCCCTTACTTTAACAAGCTAGAAAGGCCAATAGCTCGACAATCTTTTTATATTTAACAAGTCTAAAAAGAGTTTAAAAGGGACTCATTTTTTAGGAACGAGTGGTGTTTTTGGGTAGCAATTGGTTCCAGGTAAGTTTGAAACTTCTCAAACATGGCAGTGTAAAGAGGGTGGTTGAGAGAACCACTCATCACAACTGTTCCTCAAAAGGGTAAAAAATCAAGTGGAAGTGTATGATTGGCCAAAAGAATGGAGGTGATGGTAAGAACACAACCAAGGCTCAAAAGGTTGATAGCAGGGCAATCACAAAGGTTATTTGCCGAGGGCGGACTCATTTTTTAATGAGATTGAATTTGAAGAAACTATGTTCAGTGGCAGGTTTACTTTTTAACGAGCTTGAACCTTGCGGAAACATTGCTCATGCCAGTCATTTTAAAGATGTCTCTCATTGGTAGGTTTATTTTTTAATGAGCTTGAACTCTACTATAACATGTGCTCATTTCCTTTTATGTTAATCTAGAAACGACCAAACTATGAAGCTAACTACACTAAAGCTAAGGAACTACTGAGGTTAGGTAGGATGGTTTTGTCCTCTGCCGAGGCAAAAACTTTCCTTTGCTTTGTCTACGCACCACAAACAAAGGTGAATGGTGGTCAGACCAGTCACCTAACCCAAGAAGTTAACACTAAAAAGATAAAAAATGCTAAAAAGCTAAGAAATGAAATTGGTCATTTTTGACTTGCATACAAAGATTTGCATGCCCCCAAGTATTTAAGAAAAGGAGAGATCCTAGGTCACCATATGGAAGTCCCTGTCGTTAGGCAAGATTGTTTCTATTAGTGGTAGACAAAAACACTTCCTTGGCTTTGTCCATTGAAATAGACGAAGGTGAATGGTGTGAGCTTCCAATCACATAACTTACAAGGAAATAGTTGTTTCAGACCGATCACATAACCTACAAGGAAATGGTTTTTCAGTCCAATCATATAACCTTCAAGGAAATCTCTCTTTTCATCTGGGTTCACCTGCCGAAGTAGACCAGGGTGCATGCCCCCTAAACTTTGTTACATTCACCGAACTACTCGCGGTAATTAGGTGGATGGAATGAAGGTTGAAGAGACATTGTTGATGCAAAGAGACCATTTAGGGATGATTGTTGATTCGTAGCTGTGTTTGAACCGAGAAATGAAAGTTGGTCAACAAATTGCACCAGTTTTCCTTCATGTGGAAAACACATCACTCGAAAGAGTGTGGAAACAATAGCTTCCATGCTATATATATATAGTCACATGCAAGGAGTAGATTGTAATCTAGTGGCCCTTGGACTACCATCACATTCAAGTGAACGGTTTTCCTTTTCAAAGTTATCAACAACTTTGGAAGGATCCCTAGCAGTCAACTGGTTACTTTGCTGAAGCCTGACAACTTTTTTGTTTCAGGCAGAAGCGATGGCGAAACAAGTGCTTTCCAAGAAGTTGAGGAAAGGATACTCACTAAAGCCCCTTCATCTATGATAGTGACAGACATGATCATTTTGTAAACTTGTGCTATGATCCAGAATGGTACATTAGATGTAAGGCGGGGTATTGCTAGTTGATTCCAATCAAAGAAAACGACTAGACTTCTCAGAGGAGGTACCAGATAAATGGCTGGATAAACATCATGATTTAAGGGGATTTCCTCCTATTGTAAAGGAATGGGTGGATTTCCCCCAAGTTCACCTTTCTCTGTATCGACAAAAAGAATTTGAACGGTGTCATTCTCATTCTCTTTGGAAATTGTATCATTTGAAGGTGTACCTTCTAAAGGCAAGACTGGGTCGACTGCCATCTCAACCTGTTGACTTTGGTTCGGTATGGACTCAGAAGGTACACTTTCAACGATAGGCGTTTTGACCGACAAGTGAGTTATGTCAGTCGGGTTTTCAACTAGCAATGGACTCGATAAGAGTTTCTTGTATCTAGGTGGAAGTCGCTACAGTGAAGCAGGATGATTATGCAAAATTCTCTTGGCCTCATCTAAAAAAGGACAATGGTGAAGGTGGTCGTCTCCCTCACATAGTAGTCATGGAGTTTTGACCTTTCTTTCTTGTTCAAGACTTTCATTTTCACTAGTTGATGGTGTGTTATCAACCTGATTTCCAGAGGTTGATGACACAGGATGGTGCGAACGGGGAGACCATTCTCTCAAGATCCATGGAATGCAAAGAAAATCTCAATGAAAATGGTTTGATTTGAAAATTAGACAAGGATATCTAGGAGATTTAATGTGAAAGTTTTCACCAGATGATTCATTGTTGCCCACTTGCTTAGTTGGCTTCTTCTTCTTCTTCTCCTTCCCTTTCTTCTTCTTCTCAGCTACTTGGTTTTTAGTATCGCTAGTTTCACCAAGCGAAGAGGAAGAAGGGGAGGGACAAACAAGCAAAGTAGAAGGTGAAGGGACCACTTTAGTATCATCTGGTTGCTGATTTGATCACTGAGGAATTACGTTGTTTTGAATGACAGAGGTCAAGAATAGCCATACTGGCAGGCCGATTGTGATTCCTGGAAGGGACAATGTAGCCATGTACAGAGCACCAATATCTCCCTAAGAGGAGAAACGACTAGGATTCTGCCCGAGAGGGATTCCTTGATTGGTGGACTCCATTATCTCAACCTAAGATTAACGAAGGAACAGGGATGTTATTCCGAATTAAATGAATTTTAAGACACTTTGACACAACTTTTATTTTTCAATTTTTAAGAGTTGAGAAAAAGCTAAAGATGACTCTAGTCGCCTTCAATTTTTAATGAGCCTGAAGTGACAAGTGCTCAAATGGACCTTTTCTTTTAAGGAGTCGAAAAGGAATGAAAGTGACTACACCGGAAATCTAGACAGGCGGATTACCAAACCAATCGCAAAACTGCAATATACACATTGGTGGTAAATTAAAGAGAAATTACCAAGGACTTTATGTACAGCAATCAATCTTCCCGAATGTTGTGTTCAGTGCATTGCAAATGATAGGGTGGCAGACACAGCTTGCTAAGGATAAAGGATATCAGCCTATTATGGTCTCCCAATATATACTCGACGGTATGGGGAGCACAAGTCCATACTGGCACTTGTCGTATCAAAGAGGAGGAATCATGCTACCTTCGATGAAAACGATAGTTACCAAGTTTTACGACGTTGGAACACGTCTCTAGCCTAGACTTCTAGATGTGTTGTGTTAGGTTCCAAAGCGTTTTTATGTTCATTGAGATTTATTTTATATTTTATCTTGCTTAGAAGTTTGTCTTTCAAGGTTCACCGGTGATGTAGATGTAAAATTCCTAAATATGCAATCTAAAATTATAAACAGTCATTTATTTTGTTTTAGCAATGAAAATCCTATCTACTAAGGAAAGAAGAATACAATTCTTTCAACATAGATCAAAGAGCACACACTAAATGCACTTTTCCTAAATCATCTTTCGCACACAGTCTAAATGGAAATGCAAATGCATGTATTTGTTTTTCGTTTCCTTAATGTGAGAATGCTCAAAGTGAACTTTTTTCTTCAAAGCGACATTTCGACAATTTCTTTTCAAAACAAAAGGAAGACTAAACGACACTTTCAATTTCAAATGGAAAAATATTTTCGACAGTTCAAATATTAACAATCCAAATCAAATACAATGACAAAAGTATAATAGACTATCTATAGGAGGAAGACTTTACAACACTCTTCTTTTTGAATGACACTTTTTTGCATCAAAAACGATAGTTCGATTAAGCTAATTTCAACAAAGGAGGACTATAAATGATTAACAAATACATAAAAACATTTACAAATCCTAATCAATGGAGGCTAAATAATGTAAAGGAAGGAGGCTTTAGCAATGAGATACTGATCATGAACAAAAAAACTACTAAATAGAGCTGAAAACAAGGAGAGAAAACCAAATTTCCAAGAGAAAAAACAATGTCACTCAATCATCGCACCTGTCCTTCAGGGAAACAGGGATGCATCTCACCTGGAACACATGGGAGGTGTGATGCATATAGGCTTCCTAGTTGCAGATAGTGCGATGGGCCAGGGAGCAAAACTGAGCTTGGTTTTTGCTCAAAATTTATAGCTAAGTTCAGTGATTTAGGCTGAGTTATGACAGACAGTAAAAACAAAGTATAGGGGTATGATCTTATGAGGTTATGAGCTACCACAAGGGCACTTAGGATGCTTATAAGTCAAATGTTCAATTCATAAACCAACCCGGAGATTGACTGAAGCAACATTCATCTACTTCACAATTGCATAGCAAAGGTGGTTCAAAGGCTAGCTGGCTAACTTCGGGCTCCGTCTGTAGTTTATAAAGCAAACAACAATAACAAAAAAACAAACTATTCACTCCCCAACGGAGTCACCATTTTGTTTCCAGGAAAACTAGTTTCGATTTGAACTGCTAATCCCACTAAGATGGGTAGCTATCTTAGAAACAAATAATCAAAGCAATTTGAGATTTCCTTTAAGTGTAATAGATAAGAGGGAAGAAAAGAGGACCAGTTTGGATCTTCTGCTTGGATCCTTGTCTTGATTTCTCTTTCCATTGATAGAATTTTCCACTCCTCCCCTACTTGTCCCGCTTTAAAGAGTACCTGTAGAGTCAAAGTAACAGAAAACCATCAAAGAATCTCTATCTAAAAAATCATAAACCATGCAGAATTAGAAACATATTGGCCATACAATTGCATTCATAAACAATAAGATTCACAAACACACAATTATATGGAGGAAAAATCAAAGAACTTTATTAATAGTAGAAGAGAGGAAGACAACCCAGTTGTCTGATCTAGCATCATCCTCCCAGCATAGGAGCCTTCTTCAGCTCATGAAAAGCAAGATCACCCAACAATACAATGTCTCTTCTCACAGATAAACCAACAACACTTCCTTACAAATTATAAAATTCCAGCCTCTAGATCTCTTAGATGGTGGATCCATTTAGATATGTCTTGCAAGGGCGTGAGTTAGCTCTGGGTTTTTAATTAGTGTCATTCCACTGATAGTTGTTGGTTCCACTTGGAGATTTCATTGATCTCTTACTAATCCTTGGGTGAATTCAGAGAGGCAAGTGTCATATGAGAAGTTTCTAGAAGATTCCATGATCATCAACTTAGAAAACTGTCTCTGCCATTTGTCTATTCTCGCTCATTGCACCCCACAGAAGGCTCTTTCAGTATGCATCGTACCTAGCTAGTGTAGCAGCTAGTATGCATCGCACCTTGACCGTGGAGCAGTCGGTATGGTCCAATTTTGGCTAGTTTTGAGTGGTTTTTTAGGTGGAACTTCTGGGAAATGATGTAATCGGTTGACCATGATCCTTTAGTGTATGAAACAACACTTTTAGGGGTTAAAGAGCCCTTGGTTTATGGACATATGTGTTATAGACATTTTTGTGCCTTACAGCATGAAGCATGAAATGTCCATAATCTAAGGGATCCAAAGTCCCTAAACATGTTGTTCCTACCCCTAGAGGAACAAGGTCAGCAAACCACAGCACTGAATATCAGTTCTCCACCTGAAAACACTCAAAAACAAGCTAATTCTGGATCATGTCAACTGCTCCACTGAGCATCTGCGCTGAATGTCAACTGCTCCACTGTCTACCTGCGCTGAAGGTCAACTGCAAAGAAGGCTACCTGCGCTGGGCAAGTTGGGACATGTGGCACAGTCATTCCTCAAGGTGTCAATGCCCAAGAAGCTTCCAAAATGACACTTGGATCAAGGAATTCGACTGGGGATGAGTAAGAGGGTATAGATCTACAAGTGGAAGCAAGAACCTCCAAGTGGACTCAAGAACTGAAGAATAACTGAAGTGGGAGAGGACACTAGTCAGCTTCATGCTAGCCTCAAGCTGACTCATCCTCTCTCCAAAACTCCTATATATAGAGCTCTCTCATGAGGCCTAGGGAGGCTGGAATCTTGTGAATGTAAGGAAGTGTTGTTGGTTTGAGTTTAGAACTATTGGGTGATTTGCTTTGAAGGAGGTGAAGAGGGGATTTCTTTCTGCTGGGAGGTGATGCTGGATTGGGCCTTCTATGGTTGTATCACTTCCTGAACTTTACTTCTTCCATTAATAAAGCATTTGAGGTTCTTCTATATGCATGTGTCTCAATGGTGTATTGTTATACTTGTGTATTTGATTTATTCTAATCCTTGAATCAATTATGAATGTATGCTTCTTGTAGTTTCCCTCTCTTGCCATTTTGCAGGATCTTGGTGTAGCTGGGCCAGTGAAAGAGCAAGGAGCTGGGGGCAAGTAGCAAGGAGAGAAGATTGGATCAACCATTAGCGGAAGACATCGGTTAGTGGATCTCTTTCTCCCCTATTTTACTTTCATAAAGAAGAAATCTTAGAGAGCTTTGCTTCTATTGTTGCTGAGGTACTATCACCCTTAGAGTGGGATAGGGTCATTCTGTATTGGATACTTTTCCCAACAACAATATGATTTTGTGGTTGCAATGCCCAAATATGTCTATAACAATAGCGAATCAAACATAAATAAGGTCATGATATCCATAATAGTAACTAGCTAACATGTTGACATTATAAACTCAAATAATTACCATTCATGCATAAAAATCACATACGCAAAGTCATTCTAGATTAGTACAACACAATGTCATAAATAAGTTGACTCATAACAGGATGTCATGACCCTAACCATCTAAATACGCCAATCCAACTTAACATGATACATATAACATCACAATATTTATGTTATAACCCTAATCATCAATTTACTAGAATATAACAACGACAAGTTATATGTCATTATCATCAACAACATATAACCTAATCATCAAGGTAACTATCATATAACAACAAGAAGTTAACATATAACATACTCAAAAACAAAATATAGCATATAACATAATCATAACAAGTTAAAATGTAACCTACTCATCAACAACATATAACATAATCATCAAGTAATCTAACAAAAAACAACAATAACAATGCATACAATCACATTTTACTATCATTTGTGACTATCTGATACATGTGCATATGACTATACTAATGAACTAGCATATATCATATATGTAACCATAACATCAATAGACATGTACATAAACCTAATGTATATCAGCTTAATGCATATAACAAACCATTAACTAACATCCTGCATGCCAAACATATAATACATGTATGATGATATGCTCTTACCCCGAAGTCCATTGTTGCAAATTCACTTAAATGATCTGCATCTCATGCTCTATCTCAGCTAATTTGTTATCATAATAACATATCAATATCATCATTATTACCTAAATTCATGCAATGACCTTATGCACAACAACCTTCACCACACAAAACTCATGCATAACAACATATAGAACTGACATGCATAATAAAGGAGTATATGACCATACACTTCTAATGACACATGCCACAACAAAACCATCAACCTTCACATTACGACATCACTACAACCATGACTAACACCATGAAATTCAAAAAGCACACGGACTACAAGCATAGGGAACACATATGCAACTGACATGAATGCATGACCAACACATCACTCATTATGTCCAAGGGGTGACCCATGCTCTGATACCACTCTATAATGCCATCCTCCCAAATCTACCCAAGTAACTGGACAAACAAGGAAAACTTGTGATGAGAAGTTACTATGATATGATTCAACCTCCTAAGTCACATTAAGGAAGTGGAATTGATGGAAAGACATAGTATAGACCTTCCACTTCATCAACAAGACTCTGAGGAACCATCCCAACCTCTCAAGTAACCAGCCCTTGAGTCCCACTAAGTTTTTAAACCATTACACTCTCGGATGCTCCCTTTGAGATGGGCATGCATTTGTTGAAAGGGCTCTAGATGCTCCCACAACATGGTATGCCAACATTCAAGGACTTTTCTGCCTAGTGTTGTGCCTGCGTCGTCAGTATTTGAGCCACTATTTAAGGCCCAGAGCCGAGGTTACTGTCCATAACTCAATGAAACCTTCAAAAAAGAAAGATAACAATGGAATAATAATACAAATGCAATTACTTGAACAAGGACTTGAAAATACCCCTACTATCCATGATAGGCTTTTTGTCAAACATGTCACAAGTATGTAATCTACATGTCTAAACAATAGATCTAATAATAGGGTCTCAAACTTATCTGAGAATCGATAAGAAGGGTTGCTCCCTTATATAATTAGATGCATTATCATCTATTAGTTCATAGATACATTGTTCATTCATTTACAAATCAAAACATGAGAGATCCATACATCATCACTATCCTGATACATGCTTATAACCAACATAATAAAAACAAAATGTTAACAATACATTTGCCATAAAATCCACATATAAACCAATATAATATTGATGAAATAAGAAGAATAAATAAACTCATATTAATGATTAAACATCCAACCTAGTATGGGACTACCCTGTTCCACCCAATCGTAGATTGATTCAACCAAATATCTCTTCATCCAATCACCCTCATGCCATATTTCAAGCATGAATGTGAGATATCATAAAGCACATCAATCAAAAGAATTTAGGGCTTATAGAGTCAAAACCACCTCAACCCTTGAAATAGTGATTCCACCTCATGGTCAGACATCACAAAACCATCATAAGATTGGTCTCTAACCAAGACTTGCATGGCTCCAAAGAATTTGTTCCAACCAAGGCTTCTAGGACTAGTAACTGAACCCACAACTTACTTTACGATTCTAGAGCGTTTGTCCAACCAGGTCATCCAGGCACAGTAACACAACCCACCAAGGGCTACCAGAGAATTTTTTCAACCAAGGCATCTAGGACTAGTATCTCAAGGCAGGGTCTCATAGGGCTTCTAGATCTTTTGTCCAACAAGGGTTCTAAGAACTAGTAACTCAACCCAAGTTAAAGGACACATGATAACCAAAAAAAAACAAATAAATAAACCCACAACACCTTGGATATAAAGGAAATGGAAAGTCTAGGCAAAACAACTTCCAATCTAGAAAATCCTCCATGCTAATGACAAATCATAACCAACAAACCACATGCATGTGCCATACATGCCAAAACTAGTGAGGAAACCATACATGCAACTCAATACCTACAATGAAATACAATTGTAGTTGTTGACCCTTCTCTTCCTTGCTTTATATTTTCCTTCCTTTTTCTTCTTACTCCAAATCCCAAGTATGCCAAACTCTCCAAGAATGCTCTAAGAAATCTCTAAGTTTCTAAGAGTAAGAGAGAGAGAGAGAGAATATAAGAGAGATCCACCAACACGTGCCAAAATCTTGCTAACTAATCCTCAAAAGACTTTTTATTAATGAGGCCTCTATTTTCTCCTAATTTCATTTATTTTCATAAATAAATGTGCCCAAATACCATTTTTCCATTCCAAATCCTTTGCCATTTCCTTTGCCAATTTTCTTAACCATAATAATCGAAATGAACACCCACTAGGATGTTTTTCCTACCATTTAGCTTAGAATAGGTGTCCCATGACCATGGTCTTATATAGATTTTACATGAATCTTTAACCAGGGTTGTTACATTATCGCTGATTATCAATAAAGAAGCTCATGTCTTATTCTTGATGTGTTATTGTCTTATGAATATCAATTTCTATGTTTATATATGATCATCTACAATATCTTTTATGTATTCACATTAAATTATATATCATGTATGTGCATCTCTGAATTGGTTTGTCAGATTGTGTTGGCTTAGTGGGTCCCGACCCAGGTTTAGAGTTAAATTTTCCAAACAAATCCCTACACTATTGGCCCTTTCGGCATCTACCCAAGGAGCGCGGATTGAAGTCTCACCCGAAGCAATATGGCGAGATGTTGGAACCAAGTTTCTGAAACTAGAGATGAGTGTGATGTCATTTTATACCCTAAACCTACTTTCGTGTAGGTTGATAATCCTTTAAGGCTTATTGATATAACTTCATTTAACTAACCTTTAGACCTTCGCGGATGTCTACAACTATCTTTCATGGACCCTAAGCAGGTGAATCAACTACTTACGTGCCTCTGTGAGTACTCCTAATTCAGTATTTACCCAGATCAGCTTATGTTTTCAATAACTTTAACATGGAACAAGATATTCTTCATGTAAATAGTTATTATTACTTGCATTCATAGGAAAATATAAATCATGTAAAATCGTGCATCAATATAGTATTATTTCATAACCCATCATTCATCACAGCATAAAAGTGCATGCATGGATAACAAAAATAAATAGAAAAAACACAGGATTTCCTGGAATAATCTATTTATTGATACTTTAGTTCTGCTTATAGACTCAAAACTTCCATGCACACTCAGCTGTAAGGGTCCACGCACTCATCTGTAGACTCTACTCTAGGCCTCTGCACACATAGCTACAGAGCCTCTCTTCTAATCTCAGACATCATTTCTCTTTCTTCTACTAACCCATTACATTCATCTTCATCCTTCGTTACCTTTCTTAGACTCTCTAAGACTCTCCTAATTATACAATCCCATGGTCCGCAGACCATGGGTAGGTCTATACAAGCCAACATGACTTACATAAAAGAAGGGTAAAACCCTTTATGACACTTCAATATCTACATGCTCCACGACCACAACTTGTGGATACTTTACATTATTTACAACAAAACTTGGGCTTTTTACCCCAAAACTTGGGCTTTTTCCCCAAAATTAACCCTAGGGAACCCTGTCCCAACAACTTGCTCGATTCAAGAGGAAGCGAAGGGTTTGGACCGACCCTATGGGAACTTCTTCAAATGTACGACCTCTGAGTAAGCCTCAAAATCCAAATTTAATAATTGAAATGTTTTTCATGCTTGCTTGACTTCTTCTTGTTGATTTTCTTGTTCTTATTTTTTGAGGTTGTCAACCCTTGCCTTAGGGAACTTTTCCCACCAACATCCTCTAAAGAAGAAGAGAGTACACTCCATGAATAAAATAGGGTATCTCTAGACGTGATGAACATGGATTACCCCTTATACTTGTGGAAGCTCCATGGACACAAGGATGGCATTAGATATATATGGTGACTCATCTAGAACCTCTGATAGTGAACAGAAGGGTCTATTTGAGAAGGAGGTTGATCTCTGCTATAAAACAAATCAAGGAGCTATCAAAAGAAAATATTTAGAAAGATGAGCAGTCACACGAGTATGATCTTGAGAATGAGAATTTGAGAAAAGTAATAGTTGATATAAATCTTCAACAAGAAGTGGCTAGTAGATTGAATGAAAGGCTAACCATTCAAATAGATGAAAGAGGATCTCACTATGAGAGACTATAGAATTAAGTAGTCTCATTGAGACATGACTTAGAAAAATCTTATTTAGAGTTCTCTCAATATCAAAATCTTGAAGGGAGCACAAAGGCCTTAGATGAGATGGTTGTGAAGAAGAGATCATTGATCATCAAGGTTGTTTTGGTTTCAAAGAAGAACTATATCCAATAAGGAAAAGGTTGAAGGATAAACTTCCTAGGTAAAGGGAGTTTGAGATTCCAACAAAAAAAAAGGAAAATATGTTATTGGATAGTAGCAACAACAAGGAATTTAGTAGCAACAAGAGAAGAAAATGGAGAAGCAGAAGGATAAGAACCACTAGCAAGGAGAGAAGTAGAAGAAAGCCAAGCAACAGAAAGAAAGGATACCAGGTAGTAATGCAAACTACCATGGAAGTCACATCAGGAATCAAAAGAGGTATTTTACTCAAGGACAAATCCCTCAAAGAAAATGTATCTTCAGTCCTCAAAATCATTTCTATAGCTATTTTTTTTCTTGCCATATTTTTGGACATAAAGCCATGGACTACAAATGGCATGCAAGAAAACAAGTGGTGTTAGTAGCGATATGAGTTTTGAAAACACTGTTGTCAAGAATAGTACCTCCTATGTCCCATTCTTAAGCCAAATTGAATGTTACAATTGTGGAAATATTGGGCACAAGAGAGAATGTTGCATATATGAGATGAAATGGCATGCTCCTCGGCTTATGCATGTAAATGTACTAACCCGGGATTTGAATACAAGAAGAAACAATGGAGTTGATAAATATAGGTTTGTCATCAATTCTCTATGTCAAAAGAACAAGATGAAAAGAGGAGGAAGAAATCGGTATAATTTTTCTCCTACTCTTGTAGAAAATACAAATGTAAGAGATAAAGGTAGCAGGAATATTTGGATTAAGAAAGAGGAATTGAAGGAGAAATTTCCTCTATCCATTCACAACCAAGAAAAGGACCAAATATGGGCAAAGAAGAATCTATATAGTAATTCTTATGTCGGGGCTTGACCTTTGAAAGTTTAAAAGAAGAAGGAGGATAATCTTTCCGAAAGGGAGTGGATCCTCTATTTCTCTTCATTAAAAGAAGAGAATGGACTTAAAGGAGGCAAAGAAAGTAAGATGAAGGAAGATAGAAGGAAAATATAGAGAGGTTCATCTGATTATTGAAGTTATGGTCATTTCCCCTTGTTGATTACTATGATATATTTGTTTATTTCAAATGTATCAACATTGAAAGGGAAAGGAAAAGTGTATCTAGAATGAGTTCAGTGGGAGTACACAACAATATCTTATGTTGTGGGAAGAAGAATATGAGTTGCAGCAGAAGTGTAGAATGACAAGAAGCCCATAGTTAAGGCAGGTCCACTGGAACAATCACTGTACAGATCCAAAGAAACAAATGCAGGAGATTAGAGAGAATTGGATCAGGGGGAGATGCTTTAGTAAGAAGTAGCAGGAAATGATCACAAACCTCAAGATGAAAGATTGCTCATGAAATGAAAGGCTTATATCTTGGGTGAAATACCCTTATTTCATTTTAGTTGTGAGTTTGATTATGCCTAGAAGTCTTATGTTCATGAAACACAATGGGTATATGCTTATAATGTCCCTTAGGTTTCAATTTGTATCTCTATGTCAATTGGTGGCCTGGGTTCATATGGAGAAACATGTTTTTTCAAATTATCTTTTATTTTGAAAAAAAGGATACAAGAGTTTTCTTGGTACTTTTTCCAATTTGTCTAAAATGTTTGGTGCATCTGGCATTATTGAAGAAATAGTCCCTATTGTAGAGGTATTATTACAAGGGGAGAAGTGTTTAAGATGATCGGGAGAAGTGAGGATAGAGGGTGAAGCATCATCGATAGTGAAGAGAAAGTTGAAATGCATCACTAAGGATTGGTATTTACAACAACAACAATACCATGAGTAGTTTAAATGGTATCGGTTTCCTCTTAACTAATACAAACGATGCATTGGCAAGACACTATTCAACCATCATCCATAGGGTGTCAAAAACTAGAGCCATTCAAATAATAGGTAGTCCATTCACATATGTGCATTTTATAGAGAAGCAGCAATGATCAGTCCCCGATGAGAAGTACCCATAACAGAAAGCACATTAGTGGTTAGGCAGTCATCATTGACAGTCGATGATTGAATGGGGATGAAGAAGAATCTTGTAAGCCCTTTTCCATTTATGTCAAAGGGGGTGAGAATTTTTTGAGAAGATGTGATGGCCCATGCAGATGAGAAAAATCGCATGCAATAGGAGTGTAGAAGCAACCTGAGGATTACCAATCAAAATGAAGTGATGAGGTTGAGGTGTTTCCATGAGTGCGAAAGGGGGAGATTGTTAGATAGTTGGAATTTTCTAGATATATAGTGGCTGCAACTATGTTGGAATTGATGTCAACAATCATTCTGGTGTGTTGGGAAGTTGGCATTGTCCAACTATTTGCAAGAGTGTTGGCACTGATGTCAGCCAAATAGAAATGATCTTTGTGGTAGCAGATTTTGGTTTGAGGTTTCCTAGCCTAGTTTTGATGGTAATTGGGATATTTTTATGTGCTTGATGTGTGAAGCTCAGGCAGATACCCATGGTTGCTGCATTGATTTGTATAGAATCATCACAATAGAAGGCTTATTGGAGAATTTATAAAAACATGAATATGATGGTTGGGAGTCCTAGAATTTGGAGCAGATGTTTCCCAAGTATATCAACTCATATGCTATTAAGATTAGGATAGTTGGTTAGTTCTCTAAAAGATATTTCCAACGGTATCTAGAAGTCCTGAAATGGCCTCTTTGATCAAAAGTTATTGACTTCTGAAGTTAGGATCTTAAATTCCAAGGAAGGATGAATTTCAAACCCTAGAGATTTCATAACCTAAAATATTGGAGCAAGCTAGTAGTTCAGAGATCAAAAGGATGAATACTATAGTAGGAAAAAATTCGGAAGTTGAAATATTGGGGGTCCAAAAATCAGAACATTGGAGGTTTGGAACCTCAGGACCACAAAACAACAGGAGATAAATTTTGGAAGGCCCGATATCAGAACGCTCAGAGCATCGGGACCTGATATATGAAGGACTTAGTAGGTCATATTGGAGGTCGAAGAAGATGGCATAGGAAGACATATTAGAAGCTCAGAGTAGAGGGAATATTGGAATATCAGAAGGTCAAGACCATGGGAGCCTCAGAACCTCGTAAGTCCTTATAAATTGCAATGCTCTGAAATTGTTGAAGTTTCCAAAGGAGAAGAAATACAAAGGAAATCATTGAAAAACCAAGGAACGTTGGGTCCTTTCTCTCTCATCCTATTGGACACATGGAAACATGTGATTGGCCCTGAGGATCTGGAGTGGCACATGATGTAAACATGATGTGATTGTATGGTTGACACATGGTAGATTGATCCGACATATTTGGGTGGCCTAATGGAGAGGATTCGGGTGACACATGTCACCACTAAGTAGGTGCCACTTGGAGTGATGATGTCAACATGACATCATCTTGGAGGTAAAAGAATTAGAGGTTGGAGTTTTCATAACTCCCTTGTAATTGAATTTGAATATAAGTTCCAATACAAGGGGATCTGATGTTTTTGCCACATGGTTTTAGGGATCCATAGAACCAAGGGAATAGAAAGAACACTCAGCACCTTAGTGCTTTGAGTAGTTTGGAGGTTGGAATTTTAGAACTCGTGTGAAATTGAATTATGAACGAAGTCCCAATAAAATATTTTCGATGAATTAGTGATCCATGTGGATATTGGTGGCCACCTGGCTATTCTACTTGGACCCTAACTATTGTTTATCTTCAATTTTCTTAATTGTAGCACAAATTACTATTTTTGGTAGTTTTTTGGGTCCTACACTTCTGGAGACGTTTTGAGGGAGTAAATGACGTTTTTAGGGAAAATGGAGACTAGAAAAGTCCCTAACCAATCTTATTTGATATTTTTTCCCTTCTCTTCGAAATATTCGAAACAAGGTATTATGATAGCCAAAAGGAGATTGTATGCCAAAGTTACAACCCGGGAAGTTTATGTACCAATTTACCCAAATGGGGCCAAGAGTTTTGGTGCTTCATCTCCTAGCATTAGGTTTTTGAATATTTAGGCTTTTCCATTGTTTCTCAACAACAAATAACCCTTTGAGCCTCATTGTAACACAGTTCAATGGCATGTAGCTGCCACATCTTTTCTGAAAGTTAAGCTACCATAGTGCGATCTAGTTTATTTCCATTCTCTATGTAAGCATATTTTATTTCTTGGATATTAATTAAATGAAGTGTTATTTCTGTTGCAACTCTATATTTATGGTTATATCCATATTTTTTTGCATTCATGTTCAGTTTTGAATCAGTGGTATCAAAGCGGTCTACTCTTTCTCTATTTTTCTTTGGATGTCCCTAGTGAGGTTAGGGTATAAGGAGTTAGGCTTGAACTAGTTGAACCTTTGCAAGACCAACATTGTAGATCCAGACAGCCTCCCATGGCGGAAGATAAGAAATATGAGGAGGCAGACAATCCTTTCAAAATATTTCTTGAAGAAGCCCTAGAGAGACAAAGGAACGCGATGATGGACAACTTTGCCCGAATCCGTTGGTGACTACCTACAAGCAACACATCTCCTTCTAGTAACCACTTTGGAACCGCAACACTCTTTAAGGTACATGTTAACTTTGAAATCCCCATATTTGAAGGTCAGATACATGTAAATGTCATAGATAAATTGCTAAATCTTCTAGATGGATATTTTTAGGTTCATGATTTTTCCAACTAGGAAAAAATTACTTTTTCACTCCTTAAAGATGCCCCGCATGTCAAGGACTGGTGGGAAACCTACTATGAGATGAGGGACGAGAGTGCGCCCTCACTATTTTTAGCCTCATCCACTTAGAATTCTTTCATAGACATCATCAAGGAGAAGTATTACCCTGTCAAGAGCTATCAAGATAAATACATAAAATGGACCACCTTGCGGTAGGGAAGGGACCAAGATGTGTCGAAGTTCACAAATATTTTTCATACCCTTCGTACAAAGTTGGTTATCAAGGATTCTAAGAAAAATTTGTTAGTCAAGTGCTACGGATGTATACACAAGTATATCAAGGATGAGATGGAGTTCCTTGACATCTCCTCTCTTGGTGAGGCCTATTGATAGGATGCTAAGATAGAGCAGAAATTTAAACAGAAGAAGTGAGACTTTGGATATGTGAATATGAAGAAAGGGAAAGATACCCCCAAACTGTAGAACAAAGGACAAAGCCAATGCAAGGAGACCTAAGATGACCCACTGAAGTCTAAAGCAAAGAAAAACACCATGAAGACAAATAAGGACACAGGAAAATGATATGAGTTCCATAAGGGACCCACTCACAACACAAGTGAATGTCGAGGCAAGCAGTCGCTAGTGGCTGAGCTGAAGGCTTCCAAATCAGATGCATGTTTTAACATTGAGACATTAATAGATAAGGGTAATGAAAAAGGGAAGCAGATTAAGAACATGGATCCTAGTGTCACTATTTCCACAACTAAGACCCAGAAGAATGGTCCCAAAGAGATAGAGGAGGGGGAGCGCCTTGTCCACTCACAAATGTGGGTGAAGGGTTCTCCGTTGCAATTCATTGTCGACACTAGGAGCCAAATGAACTTCGTTTTAGTAAAGGTCATGAACCAACTAGGCATACTGAACACAACACACCTACATCCATACACCATCAAGTGGCTCCACCAAGAATGGGATCTTCGCATCAACCAGTAGTGTCACGTTCCCTACAACATTAACCCCTTCATGAATGAGGTATTGTATGACATTGCTCCTCTTGAAGTTTTTGATGTATTATTAGGCCAATCATACTTATGGAAGTGACATGTTGTGTATGAGTCTAGGAATATCATCGTTATTATTACTTTGGTAAATAATTCATACAAGATACCAGACGTAGCACCACCTACCACCATCTCTTCTATCACTGTGAAGCAATGCATCAAGATAACTTTCCCAAACCAGGAAAATTGTTTTCCTTATGATTTGACCTTAGGGAAAGAACAATATGGTGGCCACAAACTCCAAATAGGGCTCCTCCACATGAAAAAACATATGGACAAGGTTGTGGAGGAGTACAGGGACATTTTCACTTTATCCAGAAGGGTACCTCTACACTATTAGGTTAAACACTCCATTGATATAACCCCAAGCACATCGCTATCCAAATGGACCGATCTATCAATGCTCTATTATGGAGAAAAATGAAATCAAGAGGCAACTTAAATAGCTATTGTAGAAAGGGAACATGAGACAAATTTCATCACCTTTTGGGAGCCTGATCAGGTTGGCACAAAAGTAGGGCATCAACTGGAGACTATATTCACTATTTGGTGATGAACAAGATTACTATCTGAAGTAGGTATCTAATACCATGGATTGATGAACTTTTGGACCATATAAATTAGGCCAAACATTTCAGTATTATTAAGTTGAAGTTCTTTTATTACCAAGTACGTGTCAAACACTCTGATGTGGTGAAGACTACCGTCAAATCCAAGGAGGGCCTTTTTGACTGGTTGGTCATGCCTTTCGAGTTGACTAATGACTCAACAACCTTCATTAGGTTGATGGATGACATCTTGTGACCCTTCACCAAATCATTCATGGTGGTGTATCTAGATGACATCCTTATCTTTAGCCACAGTTGGGAAGAGCACCTCCACGATATTCAACATGTCCTCCAAACCCTGCGACAACACAATTTGTGTGCCAATTTGGAGAAATGAACTTTTGGTATGACCCAGATTCAATACATGTGGTACATAATTAATGAGAAGGGTGTGCATGTGGACCCAACCAAGATACAAGTAATTTGGGATTGGCCATCCCCAACCACTCTAACGGAGTTCTGCATCTTTCTGGGTCTTGCTAATTTCTACCGCAGGTTCATGTTAGGGTTCTATCATATATCTTGGCCTTTAAGTTAAGTCACCAATGGCAGAGCAAAAGAAAATTTTTGTTGGTCTAAATCCCAACATAAGGCATTTTCTTAGTTAAATCATCACCTCTACTCTATACTAGTGCTCACATTACCAGACCTGCAACAACCATTTGAGATTGAGAAGGATACCTCCAACTATGCTTTTAGTGCAATTCTTACTCAACAGGGACATCTAGTGGAAAATCACAATGAGTCACTTTCAAACACAGTTCGAATGTATCCCACATATGATAAGGGTATGTAATCCATTATGAAGGCCTGATGAAAATGGAAGCACTACATTCTAGGGAAAGAAATGGTCATCCACACAGCTGACCGACCCTTGTATTTAATATAGACACAAGGGAAGTTGTAGAATAATCACCATCATAAATGGTCCACATACTTGCAACAATTTCATTTGAACATTAAGTATAAGAAGGTAAGTAGCGATAATGTTGTAGATGGCCTCAACTTACTGCTAGTCATGGAGCTTACCATTGTGCTCGACTCTTGTAGGCACCGGATTTTGAGATGGCCACATATTTATAAGAGCAATTCATAATTCGGAAACACATGTCAGACACTCCTAGAAGGCAAGAAAGTTCCAAATTTTCACCTTGAAGGTGCACTGTTATGCCACATGGGACATGTTGTTCATTAAGAAACCAATTCCCTGACTATAGGGAAATTGTGTTTAAGACGTTAATAAAGATTGTTTATTGTCACTTATTGATTAATATATTCCCAAATGAAGGACTTGGAAAACTTGGCCTTAGACTCTTAATACACGTATGACCAGAGAATCTCAGAATTCCATTTCTTGCTAAATATAATTGATGAATGAGGAAAGCTTGAAAGGGAAGTTAAAGACAATATGTTGATCTCTCACAGGAACTATTATCTGCAAGTTAAAGGAATTATGATCATGAGAAATAAATCGTAGACAATATGCTAGTCTTTCATAGAAACTACTATTTATAACTTAGAAAGGAAGTGAGGACTTTAAGTATAGGAGCGCTCTTTAAGGGATTTTATCCTGCAGCTTCATTACCACAAATAAAAAGAATGAAACATTGCATGACACATGCTAGTGAAGCTTATGTAACAACTGCTGGAAACTTCTGGTTGTTTCATTAATCAATGATGTTATTAGAAATACAGTGGCCTCATTCTCCAAAATTCCAACCCCTACTTAGTAAAATTTTCCCCCTTTATACATTTCTGGAAAAGTTATTAAAACTATCAAACTACTAAACTACTTTCTAACTATCTAAATTAAAAACTATTACAGAATTTTTTAGAGGTTTAAAGACACCTCAAGGATAATAACATAATAGAAAACAACTAAATTTAAAAGAAGACAATAATTGCCTACTTGCTATGTTAATCTACTATCGCATGCCTTAATCTGCTTAAATCATAATGCATTGTGTTAGATTTTATTTAAACCTGGGATTATGCATATATCAGATGCATTTTAATCAGTCAAAACACCAAAAAACCTAGCCATTATCTTTTCCTTTAAATTTAGCTTTAACGCCAATTTTTCCATTTGCACAACAAAATTGATGCAAAATGCGTGAAGCAGAACTAAAAAGGAATTAATCCGATTTAATGAACCTATCAGATTGACCTATTTAGTGCTGCATTGACTTTCCATTATAAATCGCAATTGGTGCTTTTAAACGGCGTATCAACCCAAATCTTAACGATCTACACTATGGCGGACCTGACAGTAGTATAAAACATGACACATAAAGTATCAGGTCCAACCATCACAATCGCAATCGGTGCTTATTCATATATATATGTGTGTGTGTGTGTGTGTGTGTGTGTGTGTGTGTGTTGATCTCTCACATGAACTATTATCTGCAAGTTAGAGGAATTATGATCATGAGAAATAAATCATAGACAATATGCTAGTCTTTCATAGAAACTACTATTTATAACTTTGAAAGGAAGTGAGGACTTTAAGTATAGGAGTGCTCTTTAAGGGATTTTATCCTACAACTTCATTACTACACTTAAAAAGAATGAAACATTGCATGACACATGATAGTGAAACTTACAAATTATATGTAACAACTACTGGAAACTTCTGGTTGTTTCATTAATCAATGATGTTATCAGAAATACAGTGGCCTCATTCTCCAAAATTCCAACCCCTACTTAGTAAAATTTTCCCCCTTTATACATTTCTGGAACAGTTATTGAAACTGTCAAACTACTAAACTACTTTCGAACTATCTAAATTAAAAACTATTACAAAATTCTTTAGAGGTTTAAAGACACCTCAAGGATAATAACATAATAGAAAACAACTAAATTTAAAAGAAGACAATAATTGCCTACTTGCTATGTTAATCTACTATCGAATGCCTTAATCTGCTTAAATCATAATGCATTGTGTTAGATTTTATTTAAACCTGGGATTATGCGTATATCAGATGCATTTTAATCAATCAAAACACCAAAAAACCCAACCATTGCCTTTTCCTTTAAATTTATCTTTAACGCCAATTTTTCCATTTACACAACAAAATTGACACAAAATGCGTGAAGCATAACTGAAAAGGAATTAATCCGATTTAATGAACCTATTAGATCCACCTGTTTAGTGTTGCATTGAATTTCCATTATAAATCACAATTGGCACTTTTAAACGGTGTATCAACCCAAATCTTAACCATCTGCAATATGGCAGACCTGACGGTAGTATAAAACATGACACATAAAGTATCAGGTCCAACCGTCACAATCGCAATCGATGCTTATTCATATATATATATATATATATATATATAATGTGTTACTAATATGACGGACCCACCGCAATCATAAGACGGAACATATATGCTTTCAAGTCCGGCTTACCCATAGCACAATCGACACTTATTTCTATTATAACCTTTTTATAATAGAAATATATAAAAATGCGATAGTGAAAGATTTTTCGATATCCTGGACCTAACGAGACTTATGGCCATAATGAATATATCTATTAGGTCTGGTTTTCATGAGTCACAATCGGAAATTCGTAAATGCACCAACATACGTATTCAAACTTTACAGACCCGTCGAGCTTTTAAACATAACGTACATATGTTTCAGGTCTGCCACCATTAATCGCAATCAACAATTTTTATACATATTCATACTCATAACTATGGACCTATCGAACTTTATAAAACACAGCTTATAGTATGTTGGGTCTGGTGTTAACTCTGTAGCACTTGTTTCCTTTGTAAATCCAGTATTTCCCCTTTATTTCTTTTATGTATTGGATTCCAATATACATCTAATTGCCTCTCCCCCTTGCCTTATTTTTTTAAAAATGATTTTCAAGTGATTTTCCAAATGAAATAAAAAATGAAACAAACAACAAAATACAAGTCATAACATCTGGCTCCACGTGGGGATAGTGCTTTTGCCACATAAGCACTAAGAATCGTAGATTAGTGCCTTCACCTCGGGCATGGAGTGATATATTGCTCTGCATAAACTGAAATACTATGGCATTTGTACAATGACTTCACTCTAGTATTCACAATGAACTGATGCTTGATCTTTAGAACTAGAAGTAGTGTTTTAAATATTTCCCATTAATAGGCATCCGTAAAATGTCACCATCAAGATTTTCAAGGATGAAGGTATTACTGGATCTTACTTTAGAAATTCTAAAAGGGCCATACCAAAGAAGATCAAACTTCCCATGCTTACCCTTATCCTCTCTTTTGGTATCCCATCTCAATACTAATTCTGCAACTTTGAAATCGATTTCCCTCAATTTTCTGTCCAAAATATTTTTCATCTTGGACTGATACATAATCAAACTGTTTCTTACCTTGTCCCTATTTTTTCTAAGCTCCACCACTTCGTTCATTTTTCTTACTAAAGCATTTGGCTCATCTTTCACCTCATGAATCATCACAATCACTGGTTTCACAAGTTGACTTGGAAACAGAGCCTAACTTCTATATACTAATTCAAAGGGCGATTTCCTTGTGGATCTCCTTGGAGTTACTCTAGCAGCCCACGAAGCAAATTTTAACTTAGCATCCCAATCTCTTTGATTTTCTGCAATGGTTTTCTTTAGGATCTTCATCAAAGTCTTGTTAGTGGATTCAGCTAGTTCATTTCCCTGAGGGTGGTAAGCCATCAAATGAGACAAAATAACACTATACTTTTGACAAAAAGTGATGAAATTACTTGAGTTGAAGACTTGAGCATTGTCTGTTATAATTTTAACGGGACATCCAAATCTACTGAAAATATTTTCTTCCAGGAATTTCATCACTATCTGATCGTTTTCTCTCTTAGCAGGAATTGCCTCTACCCATTTGGTGAAGTAATCTGTTGCTGTGAGAACCCAGCTGTGTTTTCTACCTAAGGGTGGATTGATTTTTCCAACAAAGTCCAATCCCCATTTTCTAAATGGCTCCTCTATGAAGACTAGAGTTAAAGGTAAAGGAGCTAATCTCTTCTTCCTAGCAAAAAGCTAACACTTTTGAAAACTTATAACAAACTTATAGATATCACCAAATAAGGTAGGCCAATAAAATCCAGCTTGAAGTATCTTATGTGCAGTTAATTTCCAACTGTAATGTCCCCCACAAAACCCCTCATGATAATGTTTAATTGTTTCAATAAATTCATCTTCTGTTAAAGATAGTAATAGAATTCCAGCAGGATCCTTCCAGTACAATCTTCCTTTCACAATCACATATGGTTATGCCTTAATCTTTAGTGCCCTATACTTTGTTCTGTCTAAGGATTGAGGACAAGAAAGAACAAAAAAATAATGAATTATATGTTTATACCATTCTGAACATAATAATTTATACCTAATATTCATTCCTGGATCTTGCTCTCCATCATTTTCTTCAGCTACTTTTTCATCTACAGGTGCCAATAAGTTAATTCCCAACACCTGAAAGTTTGATTCTGTTAACATTTTTTGCCAGTCCTTTTCCTTTTACTAATTTTGTGGGCTTTATGTCCAACTCATATTCTTGGATCTTGGCAATCAACTTTCCTCTCCTGCCTTATACATCTCCCTATAATAATATGTCTTTCACTATAGCATTTGGTACATAAGCAACGATTTGGGACTGTAGCACATAAGTTCTAAAAGCTTTCAGGGATTTTACCAAGGCATACACTTTCTTCTCGAGAATATTATATTTGACCTCAGAATCCCTAAGAATCTTACTGAAGAATGCAACTAGCTGCTCTCTCCCTTCATCATTCTTCTGCAATAAGACCGCAACTATCGAACTTGATAAGGCAAATGAAAAAACTTGGAAAGGCTTCTGATAATTAGGGTTGATTAAGACAAGAGTTGTTTGCAATGCCTCTTTAATTCTGGAAAAAGATTCTTTAGCTTCCTTGGTCCAATGCACTTCATTCTCCTTCTTCAGCGTATTAGTGATTTCTCTCAGGATTTCTGCATAATTGGATACAAATCCTCTAGGGAGTTTATCTTTCCCAGAAACTTTTGAATATCTTTTTTACTCTCGGGTATTGGTATTTTCTTCACAGCTTGTACTCTAGCTAGATTTATCTTCACTCCTTATCTAGAAACAATGTGACCCAATAGTTTTCCTTCTTCTAGACAAAAAATGGATTTCTTGGTATTTAAAGAATGTCAAAATATTCTACATTTGTCAAAAGTTCTTTTCAAATGATCTAAATGTTATTCATTAGACTTAGAAAAAATAGTAATATCATCCAAATATATTACTACAAACTTATCTCCAACAAAAGCAATGTCCATAGCCCTTTGAAATGTAGCTCCTGCATTCATCAATCCGAAAGGAATTCTGACATACATAAATGTTCCCGAGGGAGTTGTGAACATTGTTTTCTTCTGATCCTCCTTATCCATAGCCACCTATTTATAACCAAGAAATCCATCTAGCATTGACATTCTAAAAGATCCTGTTACCTTTTCCAACACATGATCCATTTTAGGCAAAGGATAATTATCTTTAAAAGAAGCTCTATTTAGATTTCTGATGTCAACACACAACCTTATTTCTCCATTTTTCTTTCTCACAGGTACCATATTAGCCACCCAATCAGAATATCTGAGTGGGACTATGTATTTAGCATCAAGCAACGTCTTGACCTCCTTTTCAATTGATGGTAAAAGGAGAGGATTTATTTGCCTAAGCTTCTATTTGTAGGGTTTAACCCCCTCCTTGAAAGGAATTTTATGTTGAATAATATTTACATCATAAGTTTTGAGATCTTCATAGGACCATGCAAAGACATCAACATAATTCTTGAAAACTTTAATATATATTTGTTGAAAATCAGGTGGAACTCCATCATATAATTTGACTAACTTGGGATTCTCTTGAGTTCCAATGTTGTGATCTTGAATATGTTCATCCTGTGATATATTCCCTGAATCCATAGCCACATCATTGGAATTACAAAACCTTTCAAGAGGAACAAGCCCCTTTGGTAGAAAATTGTCTTTTAATTGAAAGATCCTCTGATTTGCTATTGAGTCTATAAAACCACTGGCTCCTGCAATTTCTATTATATCTTCTTCATCCTAATCAATTTCTGTACCCTAGAACTCCTCAACCACAGTCAAAAACTCCTTAATCTATTGGTCATCTTCAAAAAATTGCCAGTTCTTAACATTATCAGGAACAAAAGGTCTGTATCTCATTTCTACCTCATATCTTAATCTTGGATTAATAGGAGAATTGAAAGTGCTAGCAGCCACAACCAATGAATCTTCCAATCTATTTTCATCCCTTGGAATGAATTTAATGTTAAAATCTTCAAAGAAATTTTCGATCAAATCCCATACCTCATTTGTGTATGCCTGGATTCTAGGATGCTTTGTTTGGCAGTGATCTTTTATCTGCTTAATAATTACCTCCGAATCTCCAAAAGTGGAAATTGACTTGACTCCCATATGTTTAGCTATTTGTAGTGCAATACTCAAGGACTCATATTCTGCCATGTTGTTAGTTGCCTCAAACTCTAATTTGAAATAAAAAGGAAACAAATTACCTCTAGGTGCAATTAGAAGAAAACCAACCCCTATTCCTTCCTTGGAGTAAGCTCCGTCAAAGAAAAATTTCCACACTTCCTCCATTTGCAACTTTGTAATTACATTGGTGAAGCAAGCTGCTTCTGATTATCTTCAGCCAACTCACATTATCATGCAGTGTGAAACAAGCAAAATCACCCTTCTCCTGACTATACACAGGTGAATTGCTTGCTCTATTTTTTGTAATTATTTTTACAAACCTAGTTTCTTTGTATAATCTCCTCTCCTCCCCACCAAAAATTGGTATAACAACACATCTAAAATCTAACTTCGAAACACCTCCCAATTTAGCCTCCCAAGACCTAGATAGAAGCATTCCAAATCTAGCAGGAATATCTACTACTACAACATCCATGACCAAGCTTCTAGCTGGTATTTGGGCTAATGACATTGCCAAATCCTTAATAACCCCCAGACAGCTGACCTTATTTGAGTCAGAAGAATACAAATCTCTTTAAGGTTTGGTCACTTGTAAGTTTAGTTTCTTCCTCACTGATAAAGGCATAAGATTATGTGAAGCCCCTGAATCAAACATGCAATTATGTAAAAGGAAATCAGGAACCGATAGGGAAATATAAAAAGGAGGTATTGAAGAATCTACTTCCTCTACATGCAGGCCAAAAATCACTACTGGTTTATCTTCCTGCAGATTTAGAGTATCACTCTCACTCTCTTTCAAATTAACAAACTCAACAATCTCCTTTTGATAAGTTGGTGTTTTTTCCAATTCTGTAAGGGGAACTTGTATTCTTACCTTTTCCAACTCCTTGGTAAGAGTAAACAACTGACTCTCTTTAGCAATATTTTCATTCTCATGTTCACCTTCCTTTATGACTGGAATTATTTGAGGAATTGAAACAAGCTTCTCCAAATGAATTTTTCCAGTTTGATCCTAAGAAGGCTCACCTCAAAGTATTTGTGTCTGGCTATTGATATTTTGTTGCTGTTTTCCTTTATCTACTTGTTTTTCAGATTGAGATTCTTGTGGAGTTGCCTTTGATGAGGAAGTTGAAACTTGCTACTCACCTTCATTTTCCTGATTTCTTGATCTTTTCCTAGATCTTAAGTCATATTTCTTATGTGTTGGAAATAATACTGAGAGGGGGGGTGAATCAGTATTATCAGAAAAACTTTTTCATTTTATTCTCAGAAACATATACGCTACTTCAGTTAAGTGAAACAGCGTGTACACGCTACTGTGTCTAAAGAAACCAGTGTATAACAAGAAAACTTATGATTCAGTAGCTTATCTTCAGTAAATGCATCAGGACATGATAGTAAAACAGGTGCATTATAACAGAACAGATCATCACATAGAAAACACACACATGAACACCATGATATAAGGTGGAAACCCAATGTGGGTGAAAACCACCTGCTGCAAGTCGTCTCTATCTTTCTTTAATATGAAACTTCAGTTTACAATCTTTTGTACTGGTGCAGCCTTATACCAGTACGCAGGCTACAACCTGCTGAAGGCTTCAACCTTCTCTTGTTCTCCAAACTTCCTTGGAAGGGAGCTCCAACCCCCCCTTTGCTCTTGTACTAGCTAAGATACTAGTACGTAGGTGCTGGCCTACAATCTTCTTTCCTTCAAGTACCACTTTTCATATATTTTTAGACTAGATATTCCTGAAGCACAACATTACAATCTGAAGACCACAATTCATTCAACTTTCATAACAGATCATTGAAGCACAAAACAACCAATACTAGCATCATCAATCTTTGAATCACTGAACCACTGAAACCCTGTCAACACCAGTCACCAGAACACAAAGCAGACTACAGAACTCTGCAATAGCAGTCAGACCCAACTGCAACCCCAAAAATCAAACTTCAAAAGATATACGCTACTTCAATAAGAGAAACCCGCGTGTACACACGCTTTTACCAAAGACAACCTGCGTACAGATCTAAAAATAAATTCTCTTAACTTGCAGCTGTACCAGACATCAGTTAGACCCAGAACATAACATTGCGTCAGTATGCAGATCTAGAAATAGGCATAATCAACCATATCATAATAGTGCATTTCAAACCATTAGATCCCGATCTGTCCTTAGATCTAGTCTTCCATCAACCGGTGTGATCTCTCCTTAGCTTAGATCAAGCAACCCAGAACATGCATACCAGATCTCTTTCTTTTTTAGATATTCAAGACTTTTCAATTGTATTTGCCTAATGATCTTCTTTTCCTTATATAGCCTTAGGCCTTGCTCAATACCAAGGGCCAAAACCATAGAAATCCAATACCATCAACTTCAAAACTAGGGATCAACACGTCCGTCGAGACACCATGGTCCAAAACCATAGGCACAACTTCCAAGGAATAACCACCACATACCAAAGATAAGTTTTCCACATACACGCTCTTTTACTGAAGCCAACCTGCGTGTACACGCGACCTGGTATATAGCGAACCTGCGTATACGCGACTTGCTATATAGTGAACCTGCTTGTATACGCGACTTGGTATATAGTGAACCAGCGTGTATATATTTTCTCTTCATACTTGTAGTCTGATCATCAATTCCTTGCTGCTATCCTTCTGCACTATGATTTGTCATCAGTGTGATTTGCCATCAAGGCCAACACTTGTCTCATAATGCCAACATTGTGTAGTTAAGCGTGCATAAAATTAGAGAATTGTTTCCAATATTCATCAATTTCACTTCCATCATTAATAACATCTCCTTCATCATACACATACTCTTCTCCTTCAATGTCGAGTTCATCTTCATCAACTACATATAATGTGGAAATTTGATCTTCAGGTTTCCTGCTGCTATCCTTCTGCACTATGATTTGTCATCAGTGTGATTTGCCATCAAGGCCAACACTTGTCTCATAATGCCAACAATCTCCCCCTTTGGACTTGATGGCAACCCCAAGATCCTTAGAACCATTCTCCCCCTTTGTCATCAAGGGCAAAGGGATGTGCTCCCCCTGAGTACATGCTGATATCTCTACTTGGCTGTGCTGAAACATGCTCCCCCTGACTGTAGGCAATATCTGCAAAAGATGTTCTTCAAAAGAACCAAGACCTTCCTATCACCAAAAGACTCAATACATACATCCATACTCCAAGAGGGGATACATCAAAAAGTTACATATAACAACCAATTATATTACATCATTCATCCCAGGCATAGTGGGGAAACCAACATAGGCCGTTACATGACCTTGACACCATAAAAGAGATAAAAGAGATACATGACATAGAGACAAAAAATCTAGACCAAGACTTATGAAAGTCACAAGCAGCATCAAGATTTCCTTCTGAGCTCCTTCTCCTAAAATCAACAATAGTTGTGTACTAGAACCAAAAGCATCTAAATGCCAACAATTCTTTATGAGACTTTAAGTTTCTCCCCCTGAACCTGTGCCTGCTGCACCACCTGAAACTGTGCCTGAAGAATTCTGGCATACCCATCTCAGACCTTCTCCAACCAGAGTCTGCCCTTGCTGTTCAGAACTCCATATACGCGACTTCTCCTCCATAAAACAGTGTATGTACGTGGCTATGCTTTCTACAAACACGCACGTCATACATGCGACTTTCCCAGCATAAATCTGCGTATATACGCGGATATCCCTTACGTAACTTGCGTATACCAACTTTTCTGTAGAATAGACAAGCTTCAACAGCAGGATGAAGCATCAACTACTCCTAGCTTTTGTCTGAGATATTCAAAAGTTTCCCTGGGTAGTGGTTTTGTGAGAATATCAGCAACTTCTTCCTTAGAAGGAACATACTCCAACTTGACCTTCTGCTCAAGCACTTGTTCCTGAAGAAAATGGTACTTGATTGGTATGTGCTTGGTCTTTGAGTGCATGACTGGATTATTTGAAATGTTGATTGCACTTGTATTATCACATAAGATAGAGACTCGTGAAGTGCAAGTGATTTGAAAATCCTGCAAGGTCTGCATCATCCAAAGAAGTTGTGTGCAACAAGATGCCGCAGCCACATATTCTGCTTCAGCTGTAGATAAGGCAATCGAACTCTATTTCTTGCTGAACCAAGATACTAATCTGGAGCCCATAAAGAATGCACCACCACTTGTGCTCTTCCTGTCATCCACGCTTCTGGCCCAATCTGCATCTGTATAAGCATGAAGTGTGAGATCTGTATCTCTAGGATACCATAATCCATAATTTTGTGTCCCTTGAAGATATTTGAAAATTCTCTTCACTGCCTGAAGATGAGTCTCCTTTGGATTTGCGTGAAATCTCCCAACTATTCCAACTGCATGCATGATGTCTGGTCGGGTACCTGTCAAATAAATCAAACTCCCAATCATGGATCTATAAGTTGGTTGATGAACTGCTGCTAATTGATCATTTGCACAGAGGCTGCATCCTGTAACCATGGGTTTACATACTGGCTTTGAATCTTCCATGCCATACTTCTTCAAGATCTGCTTGAGGTACTTGGTTTGAGACAAGAAGATGCCTCCTTCATTTTGTTGGATTTGCAATCCAAGAAAGTATGTCAATTCTCCAAGTAGTGACATTTCGAATTCTTTCGGCATAACCAAGGCAAAGTTTTGACTCATAGTCTCTTCATTGCTGCCAAAGATAATATCATCTACATAAACAACAAGTATTAGCAATTTGTTATTTTCAACTTTTATATAGAGATTGCTATCTGTTGATCCTTTTGAAAAGCCTTGTTGGCGAAGATATTTGTCCAATCGATAGTACCAAGCCCTTGGAGCTTGTTTGAGACCATAGAGAGCCTTTTTCAATTTGCATACAAGGTTTGGATCATTCCCAAGAATGAAACCATCTGGTTGCTCAATATATACTTATTCTTCTAAGTCTCCATTCAGAAAGGCTGATTTCACGTCCATTTGAAATACCTTGAAGTTTTGAAAGCTTGAGAGAGCAAGGAACATTCGAATGGCCTCAAGTCTTGCAACAGGAGCAAGGGTCTCTTCAAAATCTATTCCTTCTTGCTGCGCATACCCTTTACAAACAAGTTTGGCCTTGTTTCTAATTACTTCTCCATTTTCATTCAATTTATTTTTGAAGACCCATTTTGTCCCTATGACATTTTTATCTTTTGGTCTAGGAACCAATTCCCAAGTGTTGTTCTTTTCGATCTGCTCAAGTTCTTCATCCATTTCTTTGACCCAGCATTCATCTTTGCATGCCTCTTTCACACTTTGTGGTTCAGTGGAAGAGAGTAATGCCAAATAGCTTGAAGGTTCTGCAATTCTTCTTCTTGTTTGTACTCCTACTTCTTTCTGCCCCACAATCTGAGATTCTGGATGATTCTTTTGAACATATCTGGATGGAGTCTTCTCTTCTATTCTTGCCTGCTCCTCTGGTTCTTCTTGAGGTTCTTCTTCTTCTTGAGGTTCTTCTTCTTCATCATTCTGCCTTTGAGGGTAGCCTTCATCTTCTTCAATGTCTTCATGATGAACTTGCCTAGGAATATATCCCTTCTCATCAACCACTACATGAATGTTGTCAACAATTCTGCCAAGTCCTTTATTGTAGCACTTGTATGCTTTGCTATGTGGAGAATAACCAAGAAGAATGCCTTCATCTGCTCTTGGTTCAAGTTTGCCAAGTTGCTCATCAGTATTCTTAATATAAAATTTGCTCCCAAAGATTTTGAAGTGCTTCACCGAAGGAGTCTCACCACTCTAGAGCTCATGAGGGGTTTGAGTGTTGTTTACTCGAACATTTGTTTTGTTAAGAATAATAACCGCAGCATGTGCAACTTCACCCCAGAAAGTTGCGGGAGTACCTGATTCATCAAGCATAGCACGATCCATTTGTTGGATTGTTCTGTTCATTCTTTCCACCACCCCATTTTGCTGAGGAGTTCTAGCTGTAGAGAATTCTCTTCTTATCCCATGTTCTTCACAGAAACTGAAAAGTTTGTTTGAGGTAAACTCCCCACCTCTGTCAAATCTGAGGCACTTAATTTTGTGTCCTGATTCATTTTCAACCAAGGCTTTGAAGGATTTGAATTTTTCGAATGCTTCATCTTTGTGCTTCATAAGCCCTAACCAGACAAACCTGGAGAAATCGTCAATGAATAATATCAAATATTCTTCTCCTCTAGGTGTCCTTTTCCTAAATGGACCGCATACATCTGTATGGACTAGCTCAAGAGGTATGCTGGCTGATCCTTCTTTCTCTGGAAAGTTAGTTCTGGTTTGCTTCCCAAACTGACAAGATTTGCATATAGTGTTGCTTGGAATTTTGATATCTGGAAGACCACGAACTGCCTGATATTTGCATGCTTTCCTTATTTGTGAAAAGCTTAGATGCCCCAACCTCCGATGCCATAGCCAGTGTTCTTCATCCTTGCTCAAATAGCATTGTTGTGGTCCTTCTTCAAATATGTATAGATTATTTGGAGTCCTTCTTCCTTTGATCACTGTTTTACCTGTATCAAGATCACGAACACAACATCCATTTGATCTAAATATTACCTCTATTCCTTGATCGCACATCTGACTGACACTCAGAAGATTATGCTTCAATCCATCAACATACAAAACATTTCCAGCTTTGACCTTCTCTTTCAATGGAGCAACACCTTTTCCTTTTATGGCTACAGAGATATCGTTTCCAAAAGAAACTTTCTTCCCCTTTTCTAATGCGGTATATGACTCAAGCTTTTCTTTGTCCCCTGTCATATGCTTCGAACATCCGCTGTCAATGTACCATAGACTTTCTTGACCTTTTGCATAAAAGGCTATCCCACATCTTTCTGGTTGCGGTTCCTTTATTCTCCATGTTCTGACATTTGAGGTTTGTTCCTTCTGAGTTGTCTTCCGGAACCTGCTACTGCATTCAGAGTCTTCATGACCAAAGTTATTACAAATAGAGAATTCAATTTCATTTTCAAGAACCGAAAAGTTGTTATAAGTCCTTTTCATGGTTCCAGTCATTCTCCCTTGCTTTTGAGCTTCTCTAGTCATGATTGTCTTGTAGGCAACACATTGAGCTGCTTTGTGACCGAAGTTATGGCAAGAAAAGCATTGGCCATTAAAGAAACTTCTGCGATAATCAGATCTATCATCCAACCGATTGTAGCTTCTATTCACATTCATTCTTGGAGCAAACTGGGAAGATTTTACCTGTGGCTGATTGTAGCTTCTGTTTGTCCTTAAGGCAGTTTGTCCCCGAATTTCTTGATGGTCTTTATTTATTCTTGAGGTAAACTATCCTTGATTCACTTGATGACTTTTATTTGGCTTTTGCTCGCTTCTCCTTGCTGCATCAAGATAACTTTTAGAGGTAGAGGCTTGAGATGTTTCTCCATTATATCCAAGACCTGTCTTGATCAGAGGAGATCGTTGCACATTGATAATCTCATCCAAGGTTTCAGATCCTTTAACAAATTTAAGATTAATCGCTTTTTTTTTCTCAATCTCCTTTCTAAGACAAACAATCTCACATTCCAATTTTTCAAGATGTTTTTCCTTTTCAGCTAGTTGACATTGTAGAGAATCAATAATAGCACTCTTCTCTTCTAAGCAAACTTTGAGATCTTTCATTTCTTCACAAAAGCCTTCTACATCTATAACATCCACGTAGTCATCATCTTCAAAAGCCATTAAAATTTTATATCTATTACCTTGTTCATCTTCATCACTATTTGAAAGACCATCACTATCTTCATGAGTGTAATAGCTTTTCTTCTTTTCATTTTGTTTCTTGTTCCATTTAACAAGTTCCTTTCCCTTGTCATTCTTATCTTTGTGAGGACATCTGGCAGCATAATGACCTACTCTTCCACAAGCAAAGCATTTAAAAGGTAACTTACCTCTGAACCTTCCAGAACCCCTTTGAAGATTTCTGACAAAATTTGATTCTTCTTCTTCATCTTCTGGCATGTGACTTGCTTCATAATAATCTCCTTTGCCTGAAGCCTTGAAAGCAGCTTCTCTTCTGTCTGATGGACCTCCCTTTCTCATTTCATAAGCAGTTAGAATTCCATGAAGCTGAGACATAGTAAGAATTCGTAGATTTTCCTTTTCTTCTATTGCAGACACTTTAGATTCAAATTTGGGGGACAATGACCTTAGAACCTTTTCAACCACAATAGCCTCCTTTATTTCTTCACCCAAGTTTTTCATGCAATTAACAATCCCATCAACTCTAAGGAAATAGTTAGCCACATTTTCATCATTATACATTCTGAGAGTCTCATACTTAATCCTGAGAGTTTGAAGTTTAGCACGCTTTACCTGTTCGTCTCCTTCATAGCTTGTGACAATCTTGTCCCATATTTCTTTTGCAGATTTATAGTGCATTACCTTCATGAATTCCGATTGGGATATACATCCCAATAGAGTACTGACTGCTTTCGCATTTTTTTCATATTTCTTTTTCTCGTCTGCATATGTAGGAGTAGCTGAAGGAAAAGTGTAGCCTGTCTCTACGATGTCCCAAACTTCTGTACCAAGAGATTGAAGATAGGCAGTAACTCTTACCTTCCAATAATTGAAGTTTGTCCCATCAAAAACCGGTGGCCTGATTGATGCTTCTCTCTCATAGTTGCTCATGATGAACGATCTACCTTCAAGCAATGAAGCTTCTCTGAAGGACCTGCTCTGATACCAATTGTTGGAAATAATACTGAGAGGGGGGGTGAATCAGTATTATCAGAAAAACTTTTTCATTTTATGCTCAGAAACATATACGCTACTTAAGTTAAGTGAAACAGTGTGTACACGCTACTGTGTCTAAAGAAACCAGCGTATAACAAGAAAACTTATGATTCAGTAGCTTATCTTTAGTAAATGCATTAGGACATGATAGTAAAATAGGTGCAGTATAACAGAACAGATCATCACATAAAAAACACACACATGAACACCATGATATAAGGTGGAAACCCAATGTGGGTGAAAACCACCTGCTGCAAGTCGTCTCTATCTTTCTTTAATATGAAACTTCAGTTTACAATCTTTTGTACTGGTGCAGCCTTATACCAGTACGTAGGCTACAACCTGCTGAAGGCTTCAACCTTCTCTTGTTCTCCAAACTTCCTTGGAAGGGAGCTCCAACCCCCCCTTTGCTCTTGTACTAGCTAAGATATTAGTACGTAGGTGCTGGCCTACAATCTTCTTTCCTTCAGGTACCACTTTTCATACATTTTCAGACTGGATATTCCTGAAGCACAACATTACAATCTGAAGACCACAATTCATTCAACTTTCATAACAGATCATTGAAGCACAAAACAACCAATACTAGCATCATCAATCTTTGAATCACTGAACCACTGAAACCCTGTCAACACCAGTCACTAGAACACAGAGTAGACTACAGAACTCTGCAATAGCAGTCAGACCCAACTGCAACCCTAAAAATCAAACTTCAAAAGATATACGCTACTTCAATAAGAGAAACCCGCATGTACACGTGCTTTTACCAAAGACAACCTGCGTACAGATCTAAAAATAAATTCTCTTAACTTGCAGTTCTACCAGACATCAGTTAGACCCAGAACATAACATTGCGTCAGTATGCAGATCTAGAAATAGGAATAATCAACCATATCATAATAGTGCATTTCAAACCATTAGATCCCGATCTGTCCTTAGATCTAGTCTTCCATCAACCAGTGTGATCTCTCCTTAGCTTAGATCAAGCAACCCAGAACCTGCATACCAGATCTCTTTCTTTTTTAGATATTCAAGACTTTTCAATTGTATTTGCCTAATGATCTTCTTCTCCTTATATAGCCTTAGGCCTTGCTCAATACCAAGGGCCAAAACCATAGAAATACAATACCATCAACTTCAAAACTAGGGATCAACACGTCCGTCGAGACACCATGGTCCAAAACCATAGGCACAACTTCCAAGGAATAACTGCCACGGACCAAAGATAAGTTTTCCACATACACGCTCTTTTACTGAAGCCAACCTGCGTGTACACGCGACTTGGTATATAGCGAACCTACGTATACGCGACTTGGTATATAGTGAACCTGCTTGTATACGCGACTTGGTATATAGTGAACTAGCGTGTATATATTTTCTCTTCATACTTGTAGTCTGATCATCAATTCCTTGCTGTTATCCTTCTGCACTATGATTTTTCATCAGTGTGATTTGCCATCAAGGCCAACACTTGTCTCATAATGCCAACATTGTGTAGTTAAGCGTGCATAAAATTAGAGAATTGTTTCCAATATTCATCAATTTCACTTCCATCATTAATAACATCTGCTTCATCATACACATACTCTTCTCCTTCAATGTCGAGTTCATCTTCATCAACTACATATAATGTGGAAATTTGATCTTCAGGTTTCTTTTCACCAGGATCTGCTTCTATATATAATGGTGCTTGAATTTGATTTTGATCCTTTCTTTCCTTTTGCAAAATTTGCAAAGGTTGTCTTTTGAATTGGGGATTAAAGTTCTTATTAAACTGTGTTTGTCTATGAGATTTATTATTTTATAACTCTAACCTATTTAACTTATCTGACATGGTTTTAATTATATTACACATATCCTCCAATGATTGACTTTGAGAGGACTCTATCTTTGCCATTCCCTTGTATTGGTAAAGTTGTGCTTCTAGTGCTTTTATTGCAACCACCAGATTCGCTTCTATATCTAAAGAATCTGTTTGGATTTGATCAAGGGTTGGGGCTCTCCTTTCCCTTAATGTAAATCCAAATTTTGATTCAAAAGCCCCTGCAAAAGTTATTTTCGCACTAGCAGGAGGAGGCTTAATCTCTACTGGGAGACTATTGTACAATTTGTTAATTCTTCTGACAAATTCAGCCATAGTTTCATCAAACTTCTTTTTTATGGCATTAAACTATATTAATGAATATCCATGATCTCCTTTTTCTCCCCATCTCTGAATAAACACACATTCCATCTCTTCCCAAGAAGGAATGGTATTATTTGGAAGTCCTTTGAACCATTTTCTTTCTTTTCCATTCAGGGACTGAACAAAAAAATCTTAGAAAAACATCTAAATGTTCAACATTTAGGCTTTCTGGAAAATTACAAAATACTACTACATGATTCTTTTTTGTTTGTTCATTTTCTCTTGGAAAACGAGGAAGAATTTTGAGGTAATCCTCTGGCATTTGATTGTAAGGTTTTGGTAGTTGAAGAGGTGCATACCTATAGACTAGGAACACAGGGGTTGACATGTTTACTACACTTTGATTACTTACAGATGTGGAACTTGATTGAGAAGTCAATGGACTGTGCAAAGGAGATAATGTGGTTATTGGTTGAGGTTGAATAATTACAGCAGGTAAATGAAAAGTAACAGACTCAAAAGATTGTTCTTGATAGCTAGGTTCCTGAAATGAGGATGATTAAAAAGATGATTCTTTACCAGATGAATGTTCAAGTAAATTGATGGTTGATGTAGACAATATAGGAATGGGTGTAATTGGAATCTTAGACCTTTCCACCCTCTTAGAAAATAGTCTTTCAGGATCTGAAAGAGCTTGAACCTTATTTTGTGAAATGTCTGATCTTATATGGGCCCTTCTTGAAGCCAGAATTGTTGCTTTGATTCAAAACAACCAAATATTTCCTCCTCACTAAACAACCAAAGGAAAATATTGAAACCCAGGGAAAAATCTTCTTATCTTCTTTCTTTGGCAATGACACCAATTAATGTTGTTCCTTAAGAAACCAATTTCCTGGCTGTAGGGAAATTATGCTTAAGACATTAATATTGTTTACTATCACTTATTGTTTATTATATTCCCAAATGAATGACTTGGAAAACTTGGACTTATACTCTTAATACATGTATGACCAAAACATCTGAGAATGCCATTTCTTGCTAAAAATAAATGATGAATGAGGAAAGTTTGAAAGGTAAGTTAAAGAAAATATGTTGATATCTCACCAGAACTATTATCTGTAACTTAGAGGAATTATTATCATGAGAAATAAATCATAGACAATATGTTGGTCTTGTTAACTCCACAAGAAAATCTCCTAGGTTTTATCTCAGAGATGCTCGGGAACATTACAAACTCAAAAAAATGTTCGAAATGGGTGGATGAATGGAAGGAATGATTCATATTTAAGCCAGATAACCACTTCTACTATGCTTAAGCCCAGACATGGGTGAACACCCCCAGAATACAAGGCTTTAGACCATCGATTACCCACAGTTTGAGGATTAGGTGAACATGGAGAATACTGATCACACCAGCAGGTGCACAAGACCATGTGATGGCTAGCTGCAACCAGTAAATAGGTCTGCAAATCTATTTCCTAATGCACAGATAGGATGATAGCTCTCTAGCACTATGTAAATAGAAACCTGCATAACACATTCAATAATACATACTAGATTCTAACACAGAGGTGGGATGACAGCCCCTCTAATGCTAAACATCAAGAGCACATGAAGTAATGCATAACAGGCACAACCTAGAACATAGCAGAAATAGAAAGTGAACAATTAACAACAAAAGAAGCTTGTATTAGCTGAAAATGAAGACCAGACACTGCAGGTATCACAGTAGTTACAGTCTCCAGAAGTTGAACCTTACATCAAAAAAACAACCATCAACCCTAATTACATCTTGTTTCTGGGTATATATGGAGGTTGATTACAAAAATATCTGCTATCCTATGCATGGAGGGGTCATAATGGACCACTAACCACCTTAACTCTCTCATATGGGTCTATGATACAATCTACTACTTCAATAAATTAATTTGACATTCTGCGTTTCTCAGCCGTCCTTCCTGCATTTTGGCCATAATGCTCTTGAATTCAGTTGTTGAAGAATAACTACACAGGGTACTGGTAGATGGCCGCCATTTTCCTTTGGAAGCACTTCTTAGTCAAAGGTGGTGAAGACTTCATGGCGGGTGTATGAGTGGATGGAGGACAAACATCAACTGTTGGATTGCAGAGATCGATGGTGGGGATCAGTTTGCAAAAGATTTCGGAAGATATGAGAGGGGGGGGGGGATCGTGGGCGATTGGATCTTGGGTGGGGAGATCCAACAGTTGTCTGGGGACGAAGCTGCACGAGGGTTAGCGAGCGGGGGAGGTGGTTTCGGTGGCGGGTGGTATTCCCTGCACCGCTTATGGGAGGGAAGCGATAAACGTACACGGCTGCGCGATCCAATATAACAGCGACGCGTGGTGGATGGGACCGGTGGGCAACCACTTTCTCCATTGGTTAACAAGCGTGTAGGTTACGAGAGCAGGAAGTGCAGATGCCGTTGGATCATGGTGGGGGTTGATCAGATAGCGGGGAGATGAACGAGGATTAGTGAGACTGATGTGACAGGGGAAAGCTGTGGGTAGCGCTTTTTTGTGAAGGAGTAGTTATATGGGTTTAATACCACTAACGCCTGGGGGCCTAGGGAAAATGGGTTTATAAAGGGTTTTGGGAGGAAAAACATGGATAAGAGGGTTATGGGAACGTAGGAAAAACGAAGGAGGAGGAATAAATCTAGGTAGCGGGAGTTATAAGAGTGCAAAGAAAATAAAGGGGGATGAAATAGACTGTTACGAACTCCCTGCTTACAAAAACACATGGCCATGCTATTTTGGTCCTCCAAATGCACAAGTACATAGAAGAGCTAACACTAGCTCCTTCTGGGGATGACATCCTCCTTGTGAGGTCTCAAGAACTTGCAGATCAATGCCTACCTAATGAAAACAAATTAGCAAAATTCCTAGTGTTCCATTTGGCATGGAGTCTGAATGAACCTACACTAACACTGATAAAACAACATATTTACAATTTTAAGGCCAAAAAGACCTTAAATCACATAAATTTTCAAAAAACGCCCATTAACTGGGCCATCAAAAACTGCCTCTCCTCCATAATTCTTAGTATGAAGGTGTTGTTCCCTTGAATCTGAGAAATGATAAAAGGCCTTGTCCAGAAAGCATCAAACTTCCCATGGTTGCCTTTCTTTTCCTTTATTGCATCCCACTTCAAAACCAAATATCCAACCTGAATTTTTTTTGCTTTTGTCCCTTTGTCAAAAGCATCCTTGATCTTCTTCTGATGTGCTACAACCTTTTCAACCAGCTGTTCTCTGATCTGATATACGTCTGTTAAATCAGTGATCCTTTTTGCCATGTCTTCTTCCTCATTCTGCTCTTCTTGAAGGAATTTTTCCACAAGAAGAGTTAACTGAATTGGAAATATAGCATCAGTGCCATATACCAGCTTGAGAGGAGAATTCCTTGTGGATTTCTTAATGGTCGCTCTGTCAGCCCACAGTGCATACTTGAGCTTATAATCCCAATTCTTTTTATTGTCTTCCAACAGCTTCTTAATTATCCTTATTAGGCTTTTATTAGAGGATTCTGCTAGACCATTTCCTTGAGGGTAATATGAGGTGGAATGAACCAACTTAACACCCATTGAACCACACATTTCCACCAATTCTTTTTCCCTGAAGGCTGCTTCATTATCTGTGATTAATTTATGTGGACAACCAAGCCTAGTAAAGATATTTTCTGTTAAAGATTCATGATCACATTATGATCAGCCTTTCTGGTAGGGATTGCTTCAATCCACTTAGTAAAAAAATCAGTGGCTACTAATATCCATCTATGCTAGCCATTGGAATATGGATTTATTTCTCCAATGAAATCTAAGCCCCACTGTTGAAAAGGTCCTGTTGCATGTATTGGTTTTAAGGGAAGGGACTTCAACTACTACTTTCCTTCAAATCTTTGGCACCTGTCATAAGATTTAACAAATGAAAATACATCAGAAAATAAAGTGGGCCAATAGTACCCAGCTCTGAGAATCTTATGGGCAGTGGTCTTCCAATAATGGTGCCCTCCACACATGCTGGAATGAAACTGCTGCATGACTTCTATTGACTATTCTTTGTCCAGACACCTCAAGAGCACTCTATATGGATCCCTCCAATAGAGCAGACTTTCATTAATACAATATTTAGTTGCCCTAATCTTTATAGTTCTGGCTTCACTTTGATTAAGGCCTGAAGGGACTTCGAGCTTTAGTAGGAATTTAACTATTGCATAATACCAATCACAAGAAGCTAGATTTTCGGCCACTGACTACTTTCTCTCTGGTTCGGCTACTTCCCCCTCCTCTTGCCTGACCATTTTCTGCAACTGTGCCCATGAAATGTATGTCCAATGTTCTGCAATTTTCTTCAGCTAACAACCTGGCAAGACCCTGACCTCTGACAAGTTTGGTGGGCTTCAGTTCTATATTAAATTCAATTAACTTTGCAATCCATTTAGCCCTTCTTCCATCAGCATCAGGCTGTGTTAAGACATCTTTTATTGCAACAGAGGGTACATATGCAATTATCTTGGAATGCAGAATGTAAACCCTGAAAGCTTTCAAGGATTTGATAAGAGCATATGCTTGTTTTTCAATAATGTCATACCTCAGCTCAACATCCCTTAATTTCATTGAAAAATGCCACTGGATGCTCTGAGCCTTCTTCATCTACTTGCAATAGAACTGCTGCAATGGTGTCTTTAGAGGTAAATGAGAATACATGGAACTCCTTACTATAATCCGGACTTATTAAAGTGGGAGCCTCCATAATAGCTTTCTTAATGGACTCAAAATATCCTCTTTCTATATCAGTCCATTTGATTTCTGACCCCTTCTTCAACATGGAGGTAATATGCTTCACCAGTTCTGCAAAATTTGGTATAAACCTCCTCACAAAATTAATCTTTACCAGAAAGGACTGAATATCCTTCTTTGATCTCGGGACAGACAGGGTCTATATCGCTCTTACTCTTTCTGGGTCAATTCGGACACCTACAACAGAAACAAAATGTCCCAACAACTTGCCTTCTTCTAAAGAAAATTGTGATTTTTTAGGATTGACTGAAATCCCAAACTTCCTGCATTTTAGGAACACCTTTTTCAAATGCTGCAAATGATCTTGATGGCTGCTGGAGTATACTATTTTGTCATCAAGGTAGATAAGGACAAATTTATCCTTCTCTTCCACAAATGTTATATCCATAGCTCTCTGAAAGGTGACTCCAGCATTCATCAACCCAAAAGGCATCTTGGCATACATAAAAGTGCCCCGAGGAGTGGTGAATGCAGTCTTTTCTTGGTTATCTGGATGCACAACAATCTGATTAAACCCTGAAAATCCATCCAAAAAAGACATTACTTTGGCTCCTGAGACCTTCTCAACAAGTGTTCCATCTTGGGTAGAGGGTAGTTGTATTTCTTAGAGCATTTGTTTAAGTTTTTGAAATCAACACACAGTCTGATTTCTCCACTTTTCTTCCTCACCACTACTAGGTTGGCTACCCACTTGGAATATCTAAGAGGGACTATAATCTTTGCAGCCAACAAATTTTTAATTTCCTTTTCAATCAGAGGAAGAAGCATAGGATTTATTGGTCTGAGCTTCTGCTTGAAAGGTATGGTGTCTTTCTCTAGAGAGATTTTATGATGAATAATCTTTTTATCATAGGTTTTTAGGTCACTATACTCCCAGGAAAAGACATCAGCAAATTGCTTCATTAAATTGCAATATTCAAAACTTTGGTCAGCAGACAAATGGAAAGATAGATTTATGTATCTAGGCTAACCTAGACTCCCTATATCATGTTTACAGACTTCAGATTGATCTTCTATTTGGGAAGCCTTATAAGGCACATCATTCTGGTCAAACAGTCTTTCTAGAGGAATTAAACCTTTGGGAATATGATTGCTGGGATGCTGGACAATGCTATTTTTGCCAATTTTATTTCTAAGATGGGACTGGGGTTTTTCTTCCAAGGCTTCATTTTCTTCCTCAATTTGTATTTCAGAAAACTCATCAATGACTTGGAGAAACCTACTCAATTCTTCATCATCATCAAAAACATTCTAATGGTGGACATTATCAAGCAAGGATGGTCTGTACTTCATTTGGACCTCATAAACTATTCTGGGAGGCATGGGAGGAATGAACATGCTAGCAGAGACAACAAGGGAATAAACAAGCTGATTTTTGGCTCTAGGGATATATGAAATACAAAAATTATCAAAAGAATCTCTAACTCTCCATACCTCATCACTGTATGCTTTCAACCTTGGGTGCTTTGCTTGAAATGTTCTATTTACTTGCTCAATGATCAAATCAGCATCTCCAAACACCTTTATGCTTCTGATTCCTCTGTATTTTGTTGCGTTAAGGCTCAACAGTAGAGCCTCATACTCTGCTATATTGTTAGTGACTTGGAAAACCAACTTAAAAGACACCTGAATGCTTTTTTGTTCTAGAGATATCAACACCACCCCTGCTCCTGTAGTCTCCCTGGAACATGCTCCATCAAATAACATCTCCCAAACCTGGCTTCCTTGCTCTTCTTTGGCCTGGACTGGTCTCCCGATCTGCATTGAGGCCTTTTGAGATTCTTCTATTTGGAGAATATATGCTCCAAAATCAGTGTCCACAACATATATGGGATGATTAGTAGGATTCTTCTCATCACTAATAATGTATGCCAGATGTGCTTCTCTGTACAATCTCCTATTTTCTCCTACAAAAACTGGGATAGTGGAATAAGATAGATCATTCTGTAATGTCCTACCTAGTCTCTTAATCCATCCTCTAGACAGAAGCATGCCAAACTTGGGAGGGACATCCACTACCACAATATCCATCATCATACTTTTCATGGGCAGCTGAGTTAAGGAAATGGCCAGGTCTTTGATTAATCCTGGGCATTTCACTTTCCTTGAATCAAATGAAAATAAATCATGATAGGGTCTAGTGATGTCAAGGCCTAATTCTTCCATGATAGCTTTAGGCATCAAATTGTTGCTGGCCCCTGTGTCTAGCAGGCAATTGTGGAGGATTTTGTCATGAATGGTCAAGTAGACATAAAATGATGGAGAATTATTATCAGTAGGTTCAACCATAGGGCTAAGCACAACAACAGGCTTATCATCTTGCATATTGATAGAGTCAGTGGAGGTTTGTCTGGTTCCCAGCTCAAGGCCTTCAAGGATATGCTTTTTAAACACTTCACTCTTTACCAACTCTACCAGAGGCACAGATATTTTTAACTTCTAGACTTTTGACTCAAAGCTGAAAGAGGACGATAATTTATCAGAACCTCTTACCTCTTGAACTGGTGTTTTGAGGATGATTGGATCAGTTGCTGGTCTTCTCTACCTAGTATTCTGTGACTCTGTTTGTACAGTAGCTCTTTGGGCAGGATTCTCCTTGAAATTTTTTGCCTGTGACCTTAGATTATATCTTTGTTGCTCCTCAGTTTGTAGAACGGCTTCTCTATCCCACTCCTAAATGTCTTGTTCCTGCAACAATGATTCTTGATATGCAGCCAATGTCAAAAATGTAGCACTACCTTTATCTTCCATGCAGTGAATTTGATCCTCATGTTCAAATTGCTCCTCCTCAATGACTACATTTTGGAAATGAGATTTAACCTTTTTTTCTTCATTTGTTTCTTTACACCTCTGAATAATTTGTAACTGTTCATTTTCTCTTCTGAATGGATTGGTGTTTCTTGGAGAAAATGTGTTCTGCTACCTTGTCTTTCCTGAATTCTGCTCAACCTTCAGCTTAGATATTTTAGTAGCCAATGACTCTATCAGCATGACTCTTGAGCTTTTCTGTAGCTATAATATTAGATTCTACTTCTAGGGCTACATCCTGCATGTCTGCCAGAGTAGCACATCTTCTTTCTCCTAATAATAGGCAGAAATCAAAGTCAAAAGCATTGGCATAAGTGATTTTGGCAGAGGTGGGGGTAGGCTTTACCTCAGTTGGTATCTTACTATACATACGATTGAATCTTTTATTAAAATCAGACAACGATTTCCCAAATTCCCTCTTCCGGTTACCAAACTCACTATGGTAATATAGCGAGTCCTTTTTATCTCCCCAGTGCTTCAGAATTGCTTCATCTAAGGCCTCAATATCAACAATAGATCTAGGGGCTAGTTCTCTGAACCACTTTCTGGCCTCTCCATCAAGGCTTTGGACAAAAACTCTCATCCACATATCATTTTCACTTATGTCTAAATTATCAGCATAACTATAAAGAGCCTTAAAGTGTTCTTCTGTTGTTACTCCCTCTGTGCCAGTGAACTTGGGTATACATTTCTGATATTCTCCAGTAGGCATGGCATTCAAAGGAATAGGTAAGACCAAGGGTCCATACCTGGCAGCTACAATTCTTTATATTTTTGTAGGTGCTTGTTGTCTTGCCATGACTGGGGTATGTGGAAAGATACTGGTAGCTTGAGTAGTTTGAAACAATGAAATGGATGACAGAGACAAAGGGATGTTATGGACTATATGGGAAGCTTTCTTTGGACTGAGATTCAAAGGGGAACTAAATGGACAAGGGGTTGTATTAATCTCTGAAGGAATTTCCTTATTAACAATGTTGGGCTCTAAATCTTCAAATTGTATATCTTCAGCTATAACTTTATCTTTCAGAGATGCATGAGATTTCTTAGGCTTACCTGATCCTGATGCCCCTTTCTGTGATGTTTTCTTTGGTTTCACAATCTTTTCAAGGTCAGGCACTGGTTCAGCAGGTGATTTTCAAGGATTTCTTCATGTATGTTTCACAAACTGATCCAGAACTTCAATGTGGAGTCGCCATATAGATGATTACAACTAGAATATCTGTCCAGACTTTTTCTATCATAAAAATCTAGAACTGTGTCGTTCTCCTAGGGAAGCTGAGCTTCAATCTCCTCTCCCCGGCAATGACACCAATTAATGTTATCACCCCAAGAAACTCTCCTAGGTTGTATCTCATAGATGCTCGGGAACATTACAAACTCAACAAAAATGTTGGAAATGGGTGGATAATGGAAGGAATGATGCATATTCAATCCAAATAACCACTTCTACTATGCTTAACCCCAGAAATGGGTGAACACCCCTAGACTACAAGGCTTTAGACCATCAATTACTCACAGTTTGAGGATTAGGTGAATATGGAGAATACTGATCACACCAGCAGATGCACAAGACCATGTGATGGCCAACTGCAACCAGTAAAGAGGTCTACAAATCTATTTCCTAATGCACAGACAGGATGACAGCTCTCTAGCACTAAGTAAACAGAAACTTGCATAACACATTCAATAATACATACTAGATTCTAACACAGAGGTGGGATGACAGCCCCTCTAATGCTAAACATCAAGAGCACATGAAATAATGCATAACAGGCATAGCCTAGAACATAGCAGAAATGGAAAGTGAGCAATTAACAACAAAAGAAGCTTGCATTAGCTGAAAATGAAGACCAGATGCTGCAGGTATCACAGTAGTTACAGTCTCCAGAAGTTGAACCTTACATAAAAACAACAACCATCAACCCTCACTACATCTTATTTCTAGGTATATATAGAGGTTGATTACAAAATATCTGTTATCCTATGCGTGGAGCAGTCATAATGGACCACCAACCACCTTAACTCTCTGATATGGGTCTCTGATACAATCTGCTGCTTCAATAAATTAATTTGACATTCTCTGTTGCTCGGCCGTCCTTCCTGATTTTTGGCCATAATGCTCTTGAATGCAGTTGTTGAAGAATAACTACACAGGGTACTGGTAGATGGCCACCATTGTCCTTCGGAAGCACTACTCAGTCAAAGGTGGCAAAGACTTCATGGCGGGTGTATAAGTGGATGAAGGACAAAGATCAACCATTGGATAGCAAAGATTGATGGCGAGGATCAATTTGTGGAAGATTTCAAAAGATATGAGGGTGATGAGATCGTGGGCCATTGGATCTTGGGAGGGGAGATCCAACGTTTGTCAAACGACGAAGCTGCGCGAAGGTTAGCAAGCGGGGGAAGTGGTTTCGGTGGCAGGCAGTATCCCCTGCATAGCTTATGGGAGGGAAGCGGTAAATGTACACGGCCATGCGATCCAATATAACAACGACGCATGGCAGTTGGGACTGGTGGGAAACCACTTTCCCCGCTGGTTAACGAGCATGTAGGTTATGGGAGTAGGAAGCGAGAATGCCATCGGATCGTGGCAGGGGTTGATGAGAAAGTGGGGAGATGAATGAGATTTAGTGGGATTGATGTGATAGGGGAAAGCTGCAGGTAACGCTTTTTTGCAAAGGTGAAATTATATGGGTTTAACGCCATTAGCGCCTGGGGGCCCGGAGAAAATGGGTTTATAGAGGGCTTTGGGAGGAAAAACAGGGATAACGGGGTTATGGGAACGTAGGAAAACTAAAGGAGGAGGAGGAAACAGAGGTAGCGGGAGTTATAGAGTCCAACGAAAATAATGGGGGGAATGAAATAGACTATTACGAACTCCCTACTTGCAAAAACACACGCCATGCTAGTATTTTGGTCCACCAAATGCACAAGTATATAGCAGAGCTAACAGGTCTTTCACAAAAGCTACTATCTATAACTTAGAAAGGAAGTGAGGACTTTAAGTATAGGAGCTCTCTTTAAGGGATTTTACCCTGCAACTTCATTACTACACTTAAAAAGAAGAAAATATTGCATGACACATGATAGTGAAACTTACAAATTATATGTAACAATTGCTGCAAACTTCAGTTTGTTTCATTAATCGATGATGTTATCAGAAATACAGTGGCCTCTTTCTCCAAAATTCCAACCCATACTTAGTAAAATTTTCCCCCTTTATACATTTCTGGAACAGTTATTGAAACTGTCAAACTACTAAACTACTTTGTAGCTATCTAAAATAAAAACTATTACAAAATTTTTCAGAGGGTTGAAGACATCTCAAGGAACATAACATAACAGAAAACAACTAAATTTTAAAGAAGACAATAATCGCTGACTTGCTCTGTTAATCCACTATCGAATTCCTTAATCTACTTAAATCATAATGCACTGTGTTAGATTTTATTTAAACTTAGGAAACACTAAACAAACCAACCATTTCATTTTCCTTTAAATTTAGCTTTAACGTCAATTTTTCCATTTACACAGCAAAATTGATGCAAAATGCATGAAGCAGAACTAAAAAGGAATTAATCTGATTTAATGAACCTATCAGATCCACCTGTTCAGTGCTACATTGACTTTCCATTATAAATTGCAATCGACACTTTTAAACAGTGTACCAGCCCAAATCTTAACCATCTGCAATATGGTGGACCTAACAGTAGTGTAAAACATGACACATAAAATATCGGGTCTGACCATCACAATAACAATCGACGCTTATTCATATACATATATAATGTGATACTAATATGATGGACCCACCACAATCATAAGACATAACATATATTCTTTTGTTTCCACCTTACCCATATCGCAATCGGCACTTATTTCTATTATAACCTTTTTATAATAGAAATATATAAAAATGCGATAATGAAAGACTTTTCGATATGCCGGACCTAATGAGACTTATAACCATAATATATATATCTTTCAGGTCTGGCTGTCATGAGTCGCAATTGGAAATCCATGAATGAACCAACATACATATTCAATGCATTACGGACCCACGAGGCTTTTAAACATAACGTAGATATATTTCGGGTCGTCCACCTTTAATCGCAATCGACAATTTTTATACATATTCATACATATAACTGCGGACCCGCCGAACTTTATAAAACACAACTTATAGTATGTCGAGTCTGGTGTTAACTCTGTCACACTTGTTTGCTTTGTAAATCCAATATTTTCCCTTTATCTCTTTTATGTATTGGATTCCGATATACATCTAATTGCCTCTCCCTCTTGGGTTTTTTTTTTAAATGAGTTTCAAGTGATTTTCCAAATAAAATAATAAATGAAGCAAACAACAAAATACAGGTCACAATAGGACACATCTTTGTTCCTTCCGCTAAGTGTGCCATGATGGTTTGGGAGGCACACTACAGGCGAGTTGTCAGACATTTTAGAGTAGAGAAAACAATGGCAGTGTTGCATAAGTATTTTTATTGGCCAAACCTTCGATAGGATGTTGTGAAGTACACTAGATGCTATATTGCCTATGCCATTTCCAAACCAACCATCAAGAATAAATGCCTATACACTCCTCTGCCTACTCTTATTTGACCTTGGAAATCCATATCCATGGATTACATGTTGTGTCTTCCTTCTACTAAGCATCGAAACAACCAGTTTTTGTGGTCCTTCAGATATTCTCTAAGATAGCCATTCTAGTGGCCTCCAAGAAGAGTATCACAAAAATGTCCACTGCTAAGCTCTTCTTTGAATGAGTGTGGGTACACTTTACGATCCTGCATTACATTATCTGAGATCAGGATAACATGTTCCTAAGTACATTTGGTCAAGTCTCTAGCCAATTTTCTATGAAAATATCACTAACTCCATGACTTTCCACCCCCAAACTAATGGCGAAATTGTTGGGTGTGTGCTATATTATTTGCATGACTAGTCGCATGTGTGGGGGGGCAGAAGCCCTCCTTGTTCATTGCACTGGGAGCAGCAGAGGGATCACACGGGAGTTATAGAGTGCAACGAAAATAATGGGGGGAATGAAATAGACTATTACGAACTCCCTACTTGCAAAAACACACGCCATGCTAGTATTTTGGTCCACCAAATGCACAAGTATATAGCAGAGCTAACAGGTCTTTCACAAAAGCTACTATCTATAACTTAGAAAGGAAGTGAGGACTTTAAGTATAGGAGCTCTCTTTAAGGGATTTTACCCTGCAACTTCATTACTACACTTAAAAAGAAGAAAAGATTGCATGACACATGATAGTGAAACTTACAAATTATAACAATAACAATCCCTTAAGTGTAGTAATAGAGTGCAACGAAAATAATGGGGGGAATGAAATAGACTATTACGAACTCCCTACTTGCAAAAACACACGCCATGCTAGTATTTTGGTCCACCAAATGCACAAGTATATAGCAGAGCTAACAGGTCTTTCACAAAAGCTACTATCTATAACTTAGAAAGGAAGTGAGAACTTTAAGTATAGGAGCTCTCTTTAAGGGATTTTACCCTGCAACTTCATTACTACACTTAAAAAGAAGAAAAGATTGCATGACACATGATAGTGAAACTTACAAATTATATGTAACAATTGCTGCAAACTTTAGTTTGTTTCATTAATTGATGATGTTATCAGAAATACAGTGGCCTCTTTCTCCAAAATTCCAACCCATACTTAGTAAAATTTTCCCCCTTTATACATTTCTGGAACAGTTATTGAAACTGTCAAACTACTAAACTACTTTGTAGCTATCTAAAATAAAAACTATTACAAAATTTTTCAGAGGTTTGAAGACATCTCAAGGAACATAACATAACAGAAAACAACTAAATTTTAAAGAAGACAATAATCGTTGACTTGCTCTGTTAATCCACTATCGAATTCCTTAATCTACTTAAATCATAATGCACTGTGTTAGATTTTATTTAAACTTAGGAAACACTAAACAAACCAACCATTTCATTTTCCTTTAAATTTAGCTTTAACGCCAATTTTTCCATTTACACAGCAAAATTGATGCAAAATGCATGAAGCAGAACTAAAAAGGAATTAATCTGATTTAATGAACCTATCAGATCCACCTGTTCAGTGCTACATTGACTTTCCATTATAAATTGCAATCGACACTTTTAAACAGTGTACCAGCCCAAATCTTAACCATCTGCAATATGGTGGACCTAACAGTAGTGTAAAACATGACACATAAAATATCGGGTCTGACCATCACAATAACAATCGATGCTTATTCATATACATATATAATGTGATACTAATATGATGGACCCACCACAATCATAAGACATAACATATATTCTTTTGTTTCCACCTTACCCATATCGCAATCGGCACTTATTTCTATTATAACCTTTTTATAATAGAAATATATAAATATGCGATAATGAAAGACTTTTCGATATGCCGGACCTAACGAGACTTATAACCATAATCTATATATCTTTCAGGTCTGGTTGTCATGAGTCGCAATTGGAAATCCATGAATGCACCAACATACATATTCAATGCATTACGGACCCACGAGGCTTTTAAACATAACGTAGATATATTTCGGTTCGTCCACCTTTAATCGCAATCGACAATTTTTATACATATTCATACATATAACTGCAGACCCGCCGAACTTTATAAAACACAACTTATAGTATGTCGAGTCTGGTGTTAACTCTGTCACACTTGTTTGCTTTGTAAATCCAATATTTTCCCTTTATCTCTTTTATGTATTGGATTCCGATATACATCTAATTGCCTCTCCCTCTTGGGTTTTTTTTTTAAATGAGTTTCAAGTGATTTTCCAAATAAAATAATAAATGAAGCAAACAACAAAATACAGGTCACAATAGGACACATCTTTGTTCCTTCCGCTAAGTGTGCCATGATGGTTTGGGAGGCACACTACAGGCGAGTTGTCAGACATTTTAGAGTAGAGAAAACAGTGGCAGTGTTGCATAAGTATTTTTATTGGCCAAACCTTCGATAGGATGTTGTGAAGTACACTAGATGCTATATTGCCTATGCCATTTCCAAACCAACCATCAAGAATAAATGCCTATACACTCCTCTGCCTACTCTTATTTGACCTTGGGAATCCATATCCATGGATTACATGTTGTGTCTTCCTTCTACTAAGCATCGAAACAACTAGTTTTTGTGGTCCTTCAGATATTCTCTAAGATAGCCATTCTAGTGGCCTCCAAGAAGAGTATCACAAAAATGTCCACTGCTAAGCTCTTCTTTGAATGAGTGTGGATACACTTTGCGATCCTACATTACATTATCTGAGATCAGGATAACATGTTCCTAAGTACATTTGGTCAAGTCTCTAGCCAATTTTCTATGAAAATATCACTAACTCCATGACTTTCCACCCCCAAACTAATGGCGAAATTGTTGGGTGTGTGCTATATTATTTGCATGACTAGTTGCATGTGTGGGGGGGCAGAAGCCCTCCTTGTTCATTGCACTGGGAGTAGCAGAGGGATCACACGGGGGCACAACCCCCCCTGTCATGGGGTTTTAGGCTGGAGGTAGCCCCCTTGTACAAGGTATGGGGGAACACCTCGTGTTACACTAAAAAATGTCACCATGACTATTTGCAGTTAGCATGGCTCCATCCACTGTCATACTGTCCTCCTTGGCAAGTCTCATGCCTCTGCTCTCCATGTCAAACTTCAAGAAAGAGAGAAAAGTCATTTAAAGTCAATTATCTCTGGTACGCAGTTTCTCTTAGCCTTACCTGCGTGTACGCAACCCAAGTTCACAATACCTGCGTACTTGTACGCTCTGTATGTAAAGGGGTGGGTGCGTACTCCTGTAAAGGTCAAAAGGCGCAAGTTTCACTCCAAAAAAGTTACTTGTGGTCATTTCTAGAGTCTTCTAGAAGCTTGTTTGACGTGTATGAAGCGCCTCCAGATGGTTCATGTATCCCTACCAAAGAGGAACTTATCCCATCAATAGGGGAGCTATCCCATCCAAAGAGGGGCTTATCCCATTGATGGTGGACCTGAATAACTTCCTCTAGAGCACTATAAATACAGGCATTGGGCCAAAGGGAGGGGAGGTTGAAAGCTGAACATTCCTAAGGGTAGATGTTGCTAGAATTTGGACTTCCTTGTAGAAGCTTGTGAGGAGAGATTACCATCTTTACTTGTTTCCATTGGGAGGTGGGTGAGCTGATCAGAGTAAGGGAGAACTCTTGTGGACCCTGGGAGGAGCTTGCACAACACCAAGGCTCAGGTTGTAATGGTTCCTTTTGTTACCTTTTAATACAAATTAGTCCATTCTTCTCAACAATTTGTTATTAATGAGTTGTTTCATATACTCCTTGGTCTATATGTTAAGTATGTTTTATTTTATGTGATATTCAGGTGCTATTTAATCGTTTGATTGTTAGTGAATGCAGGTTTCGAAGGGAAGGAGGAGCTCATCCGGATCAACGAAGCTGGACTACTACAACAGCGTTGGATTACAGGTAGGATCTAAACACTTGATTTCTCATATTGTAAAAGCATATTTAGGGAAGGATTGCTCTTATTTTTCTTGTTTGTCATTAGAAAGTCTTAGGCTTTCTAGGAAGGTCGGTTGTGTCTGCACTAACGACTCTTTCCACGTGACAAAATGGCGACTCCGCTGGGGACTCCATGAATGTGTTTGAGTTCTTTTTGATTTGATATTTTGGTCTGAGAAAAATTGCTTGTTTTCTGATTTTTGGTTGTCTAGCTGTGTATTTGGGTGGGTCACCTTGGAGTCTTCTTTAGTTTTTTTAGACTCTCTAAAATTGAAAAACGCCGAGGTTCTCCTATACTGGACTCCTTAAAATTTCACAGTAAAGGACCCGTTCGATTACAGACAGGAACGAACCACTCCTTCTTAGGGTCCGAAACTAAACTAAGTTGGACTCATCCGAAGGATGAGATTATAATCGAGCATATGTTATCCTCCTCAAGCTTGTAAAAAATAAAGAGGTACTTGCCAGAAACGGTGGGGAAAAAGGGAGAAGAACGAACCTATTTGTCATCCTTTGTTACAGAAGAACCTTATCACCGCTCTTGAACACGACACTTTTCATTCACCTAGGTTGGGAAATCCTTTGCCTTAAAGTTGATCAAACAACTTTGAAAGTATTCAACCGTTTCCAGGTATTAACTTTGGGTCAATCGTCACCAAGCCATCTGTCGTGTCGTTATGTGTTCAAGAGGTCTCTGCAAATAAACCATTCATATGCAAAATACTTCTCATCCATTTGACCATCCCTGAGTCAGTCCTTACAGCAACATTTCTTCAACTTGAACAATGATTTCATGTTGTGGGCTTGCCTGCAACGGGTCACTTTCTATCGACATCAGCACATTATCTAGAAAGATGACTTAGAAATCGTCAGTACCTTGAAGTTTGCATGCATCAATGGCAGGTTTCTCGCCTTTGACGACAGTTTACGTCATTGACTTTCGATCGAAGGATTCCGTGACATGTTCGACATCAACCCATTCATTCACATTTCATGGATTGTACTGGGTACTTTGAGAACCATTGACATCACTGGTGGTCTCTCTCACACTTGTTAACGGTTTACATCATTGACCGGTAATCAAGTGGTTTCTACCATGCTCGACATCAACTCATTTATTCGCATGGATAGAATCGTACCAATTCGGGAAGTAGAAATGAAGACCCTGGATCTAGTTTCCACCAACCAGGCTGCGAGGAGTTTTGTATTCATTACACAGTAGACTAATCATAAACAGATGGCTGCGTCCATACTGTGTCTACAAAAGTCTATGATTGTGATGTACTGCAAAATCATTCTTGTATCAAAGCAGTAGTTAGATTGTTAGTTAAAGTTTTCAATCTGAGTATGGGAATGCCTACCTCAGCGATGACATTATCTTATATATGTATTTTGTGTTGAATATTTGCAGGTTCTGACCAGGTCCTCCGCAAGATACTCCTTGAAATGATAAAGTACTTCACCCTTCCTAGATCATAAAAACCCTAATCTACTACATGCTTCGCACTTTAGGGGGCAATCTGTTACACTAAAAAATGTCACCATGAATATTTGCAGTTAGTATGGCTCCATCCATTGTCATACTGTCCTCCTTGGCAAGTCTCAGGCCTCTGCTCTCCATGTCAAAATTCAAGAAAGAGAGAAAAGTCATTTAAAGTCAATTATCTCTGGTACGCAGTTTCTCTTAGCCTTACCTGCGTGTACGCAACCCAAGTTCACAATACCTGCGTACTTGTACGCTCTGTATGTAAAGGGGTGGGTGCATACTCCTGTAAAGGTCAAAAGGTGCAAGTTTCACTCCAAAAAAGTTACTTGTGGTCATTTCTAGAGTCTTCTAGAAGCTTTTTTGACGTGTATGAAGCGCCTCCAGATGGTTCATGTATCCCTACCAAAGAGGAACTTATCCCATCAATAGGGGAGCTATCCCATCCAAAGAGGGGCTTATCCCATTGATGGTGGACCTGAATAACTTCCTCTAGAGCACTATAAATACAGGCATTGGGCCAAAGGGAGGGGAGGTTGAAAGCTGAACATTCCTAAGGGTAGATGCTGCTGGAATTAGGACTTCCTTGTAGAAGCTTGTGAGGAGAGATTACCATCTTTACTTGTTTCCATTGGGAGGTGGGTGAGCTGATCAGAGTAAGGGAGAACCCTTGTGGACCCTGGGAGGAGCTTGCACAACACCAAGGCTCAGGTTGTAATGGTTCCTTTTGTTACCTTTTAATACAAATTAGTCCATTCTTCTCAACGATTTGTTATTAATGAGTTTTTTCATATACTCCTTGGTCTATATGTTAAGTATGTTTTATTTTATGTGATATTCAGGTGCTATTTAATCGTTTGATTGTTAGTGAATGCAGGTTTCGAAGGGAAGGAGGATCTCATCCAGATCAACAAAGCTGGACTACTACAACAGTGTTGGATTACAGGTAGGATCTAAACACTTGATTTCTCATATTGTAAAAGCATATTTAGGGAAGGATTGCTCTTATTTGTCTTGTTTGTCATTAGAAAGTCTTAGGCTTTCTAGGAAGGTCGGTTGTGTCCGCACTAACGACTCTTTCCGCGTGACACCTAGGGAAAAAAAATATGGACCCTATATTAGGTGCGTGGACCTACCTCTCATTTTGTGCATGGGTTTTGCACATGGGTTTGGGCATGATGGTTTTCCTGCCATGGTAATTTGTAGATCCAGTCAAGGGACCTCTGGTTATGTTCTAATCTAGGGTTAATGGATTGGGTTTTATGATCTCTTCCACATGCATATATATGTATTGTAACATTGAAAGGAACATAATGAAAAATCAATCTGGTAGTCTCGATTTTGGGATCTAGGGGAAAATATGTGTGTATTTGTTTTGTGTTTCTTTCCATTGTGTAATTTCTATTTTAGGGAATTCATTTGCAGGTAATTTATTTATAGGATTAAAATACACATTTGGTATCAAATGTTTTTCATCTTTAAGGGACTGCCTTTGCTGTTGAGGGGTTCTTCTCAGGCCTATGGCAGACCTTCTTTAGTGGGATATTTGCTTGATCGATTCTTGTGGTGAAAGAAGATGGCGGGAAATGGCAATATAGAGATTAATAAATTTAATGTTTAGAGTTTTGAGTTGTGGAATCTCAAGGTGGAATATTTTCTAGTGGATAAAGATCAGTGGATCATAATAGATCTGGGTACTAAACCAACGACAATGTCAATAGAAGACTAGACAAAGTTGTATCAGAAGGAAAAGAGCACAATACGGTTGTGTATCTCAGATTCAGTATTGGTTAATGTATTAGGGGAAGCTATGACATAGGATTTGTGGGTCAAGTTAGGGACTTTGTACCAATCTAAGTCTCTGGTGATCAAATTCTTCCTACATAAAAAGTTGTATAACCTGAGGATGAAGGATGGAAACTTGGTAACAAAGCATCTACACCTATTGTGGTAAAATAGTTGCTATCTATCGATATAAAAATTTCAAATTAAAATAATTGCATTATTTTTTTGTGTTCTCTACCATATTCCTGGGATAGTCTAGTTGTTGCAATAGGTAGAAATACATCTACCTTGAATTTTCATGAAATTGTCTCATGCTTGCTATCAGAGGAGATGATACAGAAAAATATGGAGCACTAGAATGGATATTCCTTGTCTATATGAGAACGGTCCTAGAACATAAACAAAATAATTCCTCGAGTGGGAGATATAAATCTCGAGGGAGATCTAAATCTCCAGGAAAACCTGTAAAAGTGTGCTAGAAGTGTAGAAAGGAAGAGCAGTTCAAAAATGACTGTAGATCTAAAGATCCAAAGAAAGGAAATGGATCTGATGATTCTCCTTTTACATATGTGAAAACTACCCTAGATAGAAGATGTAGATGTGTACTTGGCTTCTTCTACAAGTACACATGTAGATCACGAGGAATGGTTTATTGACTCAAGTGCATCCTTTCACTTCAATCCACATAGGGAATCCTTCTATGAGTCTGAGAAATATGATGGTGGTAATGTATTCTTAGGGGATGAGTAGAAGCCTATAATCGTCAAATGTGGAAAATTCAATTTGAAGTTGTGAGGTGGAAGGATTAGAACACTTTCGAGTGTCCTACTTTTCCCTAATTGGCCAAAAATATGATTTATATAAGCAAGATGGATGATGCAGTTGTAAAAATAGTGTTCAAGAAATATACCTACAAGATGGTTCAAGGAGCACTGTTATTGATGTGGGAATTTCATATTGGAAATCTATATAAGCTTCTGGGTATTACTGTTATTGATGGGTGCAACAATTTTGTGGTTCAAAGCTGAAAATATAGCGGTCTCTGAAGAAAAGACAATGTTATGCCATCAAATTCTTTGACATATTGGAGAGAAGGGCCTCTAAATAATTCATAGCAATGGTATGGTAAAAGGTATGTCAAATTCCTCTCTCAATTTCAATTTCTGGGAACATTGTGTATATGGGAAGTAGAATTGAGTGAGTTTCGCCTCTGGTGCTAAGAGGGCGAAAGGGATATTAGAGCTTGTTCATAGTGATGTGTTTGGACCTATGTCAGTTCCATCACTGGATAATTATGTGTACTATGTATCATTTATAGATGTATTTTCAAGGAATACATGGATATATTTAAATAATTTAAGGCTTCAGCGGAAACCAAGACAGAGAAAAAGATGAAGGTGTTGAGCACAGATAATGGTGGAGAGTTATGCGAGAAGGAATTTGAAGAGTTCTATAAGAAGTGCACTATAGCACGGTATAAGAAAACTCCATACACACCTCAAAAAAATGGAGTTGTAGAAATAATGAATGGGAATTTGATGGAAAAGGAAAGACGTATGCTCAATGGTGTCAGGTTAGGATAGGAATTATGGGTAAAGGAAATGGAGATTCCATGTTACCTAGTCAATATATCACCTTAATCAACGTTGGAGGATAAGACTCCACATGAGGTATGGACTGGTAAGAAACCGCTCTTTCACATCTGAGGGTATTTGGCTTTGATGCATATGTACGAGTTCAAAATGAGAAAAGAACCAAGTTGTATAGTAAATCTAAAAGGTGCATCTTTATTGGGCATAAGGATGGTTTAAAATGTTATAAGCTTTGGAACTTAGAAACAAATAAGGTTGTGTACATCCAAGATGTGGTTTATGGAGAGGTGAAAGATGTTATTAAACATTAATTCCTACTAGAGGAACCTGGGAAGATAGAGTTTGATCTAAAGCAGGAAGAATCAAATTGTACAATAGAACAAGAATCACAATAGGAATAACCACAAACTTCAGTTGTGAGAAGTTCAATTCAAGAAAGAAGGCAACCAGAAAGGTATATTCCATCTCCTTTCTGTTCAAATTTTTCTTTATCTATTACTGATGATGATCAAAGAAGTGTCGGGGAGGTAGTAGATTGAGAGGATGGAAAACTGTGGAAAGAGGCCATGGTTGATGAAATGGTATCTTTAGACAACAATGAGGCTTGGGATCAGATGGAGTTGTCGACTGGAAGGAAACCCATTGGAAGGAAATGTGTATTTAAGGAGAATATGGATGTAAAAGGAAAGGTGGAGAAATACAAAGTTTGGTTGGTAGAAAAAGGTTATTCTGAGGCGCTAGGAATTGATTTTGGTGATATTTATTCTCCTGTTGCCAAGGTAGCTTCTATTAGATTACTTTTATCTATTCTTGTTTCTTTTGATTTTGAGGTAGAATAGATGGATGTGAAGACAAAATTTCTTCACAGGGATCTGGAAGAAGAGATCTACATGAAGAAACCTAAAGGCTTTCGGTTAAGGGAATGAAATAACTGGTATGCAGGTTAAAAATGTATTTGTTTGGGTTAAATCAATCACCTAGGATGTGGTATCAGAAATTTGATACTTATATATGGGGTCTTGGCTTCACCAGAAGAAAAGCGGATCACTTTGTGTATTTTAAATCAATTGGTGACTGTGTTATTTACCTGGTCATGTATGTGGATGATATGTTGCTGATTATAAAAGACAAAGAAATAATCCAGGAATTGAAGACCCAATTTTCCTCCAAATTCGACATGAAGGATCTTAGTGTTGAAAATTGTATTTTGGAAATGGAAATTAAACGAGATCAGGAAAAGAGTAAGGTATGGTTAAACTAGAGGAAGTATGTTGAGACAATACTGGAGAGGTTTAATATGCATGACAGTAAACCGGTTAAGGTTCCTATTCCTATAGGTGTAAATTTATCTATTAAACATTGTGCCAAGACACAAGAAGAGGAAGAGGACATGTCCTATATTCCATACGCAAGTGCATTCAGTAGCCTAATGTATGAAATGGTGTATTCTATACCTGACATGACACATGTAGTGGTAGTATTGAATAGTTTTATGTCAAAACCAGGGAAGGATCATTTGACAGCAATGAAGTGGGTTTTCAGGTATTTGTGTGGCACTAGTGATTATGGTCTGTGCTACCAATAAACATCGAGACTCGACAGGGTTTTGGACATTCAAGGCCTTTTTGATGCAGAATCGGCTGGATATCTTGATTGGAGAAGATCTACAAGTGGGTATTTGTTTAATCGATTTGGAGGTGCAGTCAATTGAATGAGGAAGAGATAGTTTATAGTGTCACTTTCAACTACAGAGGAAGAATACATGGAAGCCACTCATGCAAGAAAGGAAGCAGTTTGATTGTAGAGATTGTGTTCAAGTATGGGGTTAGTACAATGAACAATGAGGATAGACTATGATAGCCAAAGTGAATTTTTCTTAGCAAAGAACCATTCTTATCATTTAAAGATAAAGCACATTGATGTTCAATATCACTTTGTGAGGGATATGGTTGCGGACAAAAAGGTGTTTCTAGTATATTTGGACACTTTGAAGAATGTTGCAGATGCAATGACGAAGTATTTGAGAACTGAGAATTTTTCTTGTTGTAGAGAAGCTATGGGAATTTTGGGGCTATCCCAATGACTAAGCTCTCCTGTGACCCTTTGTGTTGAAAATAAAACAACAAATGGGAGAATGATGGCTATGTGCTATATTATTTCCATGACTAGTCATACGCGTAGGTGGGGGGCGAAAGAACTTCATGTTCAATTGCATCGAGCGTATCAGGGGGGTCACGGGGGGGTGCAGCCCCCTTCTATCAGGAGGTTTCAAGGGGATGGTAGCCCCGCTTCATGGGGTCTAGGGCAATGCCCCTGGAAAAAAAAAATTTGACCCTATATTATGTGGGAAAACCTACCTACGGTTATGTGCATGGGTTTGCACATAATTTTGGGTGTGATAGTTTTCTATTCATGGTATTATGTAGATTTGGTCAAGGGAATTACGATTATGTTCTAATCCAAGGTTAATGTATTAGGGATTATGAATACATCTACATGAATATATATGTAATGTAATATTGAAAGGAACATAATGAAAAATCAATCTGGTAGTCCTGGTTTTGTGATCTAGGGGAAAATCTCACTATATATTTTTTTTTTGTTTCTTTCCATTATATATTTTCTATTTTTAAGAATTAATTTGCATGTAATTTCTGTATAGGGTAAAAACCTACACAAACAAAGGTCATTAACAAGATGATTGTACACATTTTGGATATGTACAACTCCAAGAATCTGCACACATGGGATGAAAACCTCCCCTATGTCGAACAAAGATACAATAAATCTATCCATAGATGAATTGGCCACAGTCCCTTTAAATTGGGGTTGAGATTCTAGTCACTATGTCCCATTGATGTGGCCATACCATTTGCGTCAACTCAAGCATATTTGACTCATGTTAAATCCAAAGCTAATAGGGCTAATAACTTCATTAAGAGAATTCAACACATCTGTCAGCAAGTCCCTGACATATTGGTCAAATCCAATGCTAAGTTCAAATAGTGTCATGATCAACATCAGGTGGCACACAAGTTTTAGGTGGGCAACAAAGTTTGGTTACATTTGTAGAAGAAGTACATCGTTGGGCCCCACTGCAAGACTTTCCCACTCCTACATGGGCCTTACATGATTACTCAGGTTATAGGAGACAATGCTTTCAAGCTAAACATTTCACCATTCCTTGGCCTCCACCTAGTGTTCAATGTGGACCACCTTTGACCATACTTTCCACCATTACTGGCCACATCAAACATTACGTAACAACTCACACCAATAAAGTTAAACACAAACTGCATGGTACATGCCACGAGTAATTGGATCATGGACATGCATATCAAGAAAATTCACGAGAAGAAGATATAGCTGTATTGGGTTATCAGTGTTGGCTAGCTCTTGCACCAAGGAAACTGGGTCACTAGGGACCAAGTTTAGCAGAATTTTTCCCATATTATGGAGGCACTCAACGCAATGGGGACCATTTCTTCTTAAGCGGGGAGAATTGGTCTAGGTTTATATTGGTGGCCAACCTCCTACTCCACTTCGACCCCCACCATCGTTTATTTTTAATTTCCTTAATTGTAGCACAACTTACTATTTTTGGAATTTTTTCAAGTCCTAAACTTCTAGAGCCATTTTGAGGGACTAAGAGATGTTTTTAGGGAAAATAGAGAGAATAGAAAAGTCCCAATCTAATAAAATTATTTGTTTCCAGCCTCCTCTTTGAGATCTTCAAAATGAGGTATTATTGTTGGCTTGATGGGGCCTAACCTAGGTTCAGCTTTAACTAGAACAACCAACAAAACCCTAAACTGCTCGCCCTTTTGGCAACAACCCACGTAGTGCCCGTTGCAGTCTTAGCCGAAGCAGTATTGGGGTATACTAGAACCAAGTTTTTTCATCTAGAGGCTTATGTGATGCTTTCATGATACCCTTGTAGCTTAGATCTACCTTCGCACAGATCTAATCCTTTCGATAGACAACTACTATAAATCTAACTAAATGGAATTGAGATCTTCGTGAAGGTACTTAGTTGGACTTATAATGCATAAAGATTATAGATCTACTAGGTTTGCGCAATAAATAAGCATTCATTCATATAAAACACATTACAAGCGAAGATATATAAACTTAGCAGAAGTAAATAAGAAGGCATAGATGTAGCAGAATCATCTCAAAATAGTCTTTATTAAGTATAAACAACAAATTAGAGAATTATTATCCTTGCGCACTCAGCTACAGGGGCTTGCGTACTCAGCCTGTGAACTTACCAAGGTCTTTGCGTACTCAACAGTAGGAGACTTCCCCTTTCACCTATGTACAAGAAAAAAAATTTTCCTGCCTTAGCACCTTTTCCTTACAATGATTCTTTAAGTTTTTGTTCCTTCTAAGACTTGCTATGACTCAACTCTGTATAGCAAATTCTTTACAATACCATGCTCCACGGACCATGGACGAGTCTCAAAACAAATATATTATCTACCCAACTAAGGGACTAAATCCCCCTTTACTTTTACTAGCTTCCCACTCTACTTTCCATGTTTCGTAGATATTTTACATTTGGTACAAAATATAATACAAAATTGACTCAAAACTTAACACAATTTACCCCAGGGACTCCATCCCAACAGGCCCCCAAAACAAATTGGTTGACACACCCTTGAGTCACTCGATTGATGCCTCTACCTTGTTGCAGAGGTCATTGAACTCCATATTCAACAAAGCTATGTCAGTAGAATCCTGTACCATGACCTGTTGAACTTCCTCTACAAACTTTTCTGTAGTCAGGCCTTCCATCACAAGGTGCATCATCCTCTATGTCTACTGGAGTGTCTTCAATTTTTCTTGGACTTATAGAGTAATTTGACTAGCTTCCTCTATCCATGGTTGTATTCTAGCCTTTATGACAACCTCTTTGCTTTGCAGCTCCTCAATCTGAATTTGAAGTTGTTTTCCTTCTATTAGGCAAGCAAAGCACTGGACTGGCACCAAAGTGTGTGCAGTCGCCCTGAGTTCATCAAATTGTCGTTGCAACACCCTAACATATGTGCCAAGTTTATAGAGTTTTGGGTCCTCCTGCATATGCATCCATAGTTCCATTACTTTCTTGAAGATCACTGTGCAGCTTGTGATGGCTCCATCCAAAGTGGTCATACATTCTCTGATACATACTTTGCATTTTTCCTTCACTTCTAGCATAGTTTTTTGCTACAATTTCAGCTCGAGCTCTGAGATATTCATTTGGAAATCAAATGTTACTCAGCCCACCTCATCCTTTTATTCTGTGACTGCAATAGTGAAATTCTCAATTTTCACCACTACTGTGGCATTGTCTTGGATGTGAAGTTCTGGTAGCTTCTGACATGCCTGTGTCATTGTTTCCTCCTAGCTCTAGATTTGATCGGCCAATTCTTCCTTCTCCTTCATCGCCTGATGCTTTCTCCAAAAATATACCCATTATTCATCTTGACTTTGCTAATAATTGATAATGCATGCTGATCCCTAATCCAAAGCTTGTCTAATACCCCCATAATGAAGTGCATGGAGGGTCTGAATAAGCAGAGTTGCTAAGTTTACACCACATATTTTATCTTTCTGAGCTCGGTGTTTTCTTCATCTACTTCGGTGTGCAGTGAACTGTTTGGTAAAGGAATAACTCTGAGGTCATGAGTTCTATCTATGTCTAGCATCGATGTGCTCGATTTTTTTAGGAGCTCTTGAATCCCACTCACCAGTCCCATGGTCGCCTGAATTTGACCTATTTAAATTTGCAACTCACACAGATCCTTCTACTCTCCCCAACATTTTCATGTATTGTTGTTGGAACTGTGTCCATATCTCCATCATTGTGTCACAAAACCTGTCTCCAATCTCATCCAAGTCCCCGTCAGTGAGGACCATTGGATCTGAATTTGCATACTTGTCTGATTTCTGCTTCTTCCTAGGTTCAAACATCGTCACCTTTGACTGCTTCTACAATTTAAATAGAGTACTCTGCTCCTTGCCACTTCCTCCTTCCTACTCAGACCCTTCCTTATTTGTAGTATGTTTAAAAGCATACTCCTCACCCTCTAATTGTGGCCTCCTTTATGGTGTGCTCCTTTTCAACAACCGCCTTAACAACAACTTCCTTCCTTTCCTGTATTTTTTTTGCTTGGGCTGCTACCTACACAACCTCTTCCTTTTTTTATGTTGTCTTCTCATGGTTCATTATTCTTCTCCATTGTTGTGGCCCGTGTGGAGTACTTTCCCTGGTCATGCTTGTTCCTACGGTGAGATGTAATGGTTGTTGCCACTCATCTAGCCATTTTCCCATGACTTCTTATACATTTTCATCAATTTCTAGCTATGGCACTTTGTACCATAGTTTCTTAATATCTCGCCACGTGCGGATTGATACATTGTGAAAATCTACTTTAAACTCCGTGTAGGCCTCCAATTTCCCATATAGGGTAGGTGAAAGCCTTGGCCACTAGCTGATCATCATGTGAAGGCCCATCTCGACCAACACCCAGAATATATTTGTCTCCATGACCCTCTCTGGTTCCTTTGTCGCCCACAGTGAATCGAACTTCATCTCCTCTGGTAACTTAGTGTCTTGTGTAGGGATCTGGCTATCCTATGGGAGCCTCAATGCGATGAGGGAAATCAACAACAACATCCAGGCATAATGGAATGCCTTTCCATCATCCTATGCTTTGTGATAATTCAACAGGAACTCTTTACAGAGGTACTGCACCCAATTGTACTGCACTCCCTTCACGCATTGTGCAGCCAAGGAAATGACTTACACCGACACCTCATCTGTGCAACACTTTATCATAATCTTAAAAGCCAAAATCTAGGTGGAAATCTGCACCACCCCATCGGTGATGGAACATATAGTGTATCCCTGCAACTTCTTCACTAAGCCAAACTCATGCTTCATTTTGTCCACGATTTATTTTTCTTTACTCTTCCCTCCAAACTCCTTAGCTAGATCCACCCCCTCGTATGACAACCTTGTGATACGGTGGATCAACATATCTATGATGGGGAGGCTCTCCCAGCCAGAGACACCCACCGTGACCCAATGTAATCAATTGGTGTATGCACACCATATTAATAGTGGTTTGGCTAAAGTGTGGTACCCACAACATATTCAACATCCTATCTTTCTCAACCCCGGTGAACCACTTCATAGTCTTTAGCTATATGACTTTGGTATCATAATATATCCTAGCCAAATATTTTTTTGTCACCAAGTGCGGGAATTTCTCGTGGTCAACTAGATTCCTATCCTCCATTTTTAGTGTGGGAATGCACCCTAACAACGTGCCTTCAAATGGTATTTTCTCTGGCAATACAGGTGTGGATACCATAAACTTTCTAGGATCAGAATCCCTGGGTATCTTCGCTTTGCCCTTTCACAAAGGGATATATTTTGGGAGCCTAGTGATAGGCTCAACCTCCTCATAATCCAATTCTTCAGTCACATCATCAAGCTCCTCTTCATCATGATCCAGGGGTTCATATGGTTGGATTTTCTTGTCCATCTTCCCTTTCTATCGAACCACTATAGGGTTTTTCCTATGGAACTGCCTCACTAGAACAACATATGTTTTCTTTAGTTTCTCCTTAACAATGGATGGTTTAGGCCTAAGTGACCTCAGCACTATAGGCACAAATGATGTAGCTTCCTTGCCAACATAATTTTAGGGGCATCAACTTTAGATCTTACGGCTTCTACCAGATTAATCATTTTCTCAAGGAAGATCTTACGGCTCCACTCAAGCAAGTTTGCGAACTCTGGCTGCGACAGAAGTTCCTTGAAATCGTTCTCTGAAATATAGGGATAGCAGTAAATTTTCTGAAAGAAAATTATTCTACTGCAGGCCAACATACAAAATTTATAAGTAATTTTGAATTCAAATCCGATTGTTTCGTCCAAAATCCTATCATAAAGGTATCTTTGGCAGAAGATTGCCAAATATTTATGCCATAAATGTTGCCTACCTGCTCCTCCTAATGAGATTTTTGCCATCTAATCAACTACAATGCATACAATGACTATTTTTTGACTCCTTTGTATGACGCCATTCTTGATGGTACAGCTCCTCCTAGTGCACTTCTGGCTTCCCTAGCGTAGACTCCTTACTTCGTTTTCCCATTCTTCGAGTAATATAGTTTATAATCCCATACTTGCTTACAGCTTCCTGGAGTACTAAGACTATCCTGCCATCATGTATTCATTGCAAAGGGGTAGGATCACCTTGATATAAGTTTAGAAAAATTCCATTGGATTTTCCCAGAAAGAATTCCCCATTCAGCTTCACAAGATGAATTGCGCCACCATCTATAATTTCTTTGACTACATAAGGTCCCAATCTATGCATTTGAAACTTCCCAGGGAACTTTGTGAACTTTCTATCATAAAGTAAGACCAAATCATTCACCTTGAAGGTGCACAACTTAATATGTCGATCATGCCTTCCCTTTTTGCACTCATTTTGCACTAGTTGGTGAAATCCTGCCAAAAACATATCTTCTTCTAACTTCAGTAACTAAGTGAGGTAATCCTCAATAGTCTCACGGTCTTCCATATAATTCAATGATGTAATTTGAAAACTTGATATAATATACTCCATGGGCAGCAGGGCCTCTATCCTGCAGACCAACCTGAAATAAGTTTGTCCTGTTAATATCTTGCACGTTATCCTATATGCCCAAAGGACCACTAATATGCGCACATACATGTCATTCCTCTACAAGTTGTAGACCTTTTTCAATGTGTTTTCCACCATTTTATTGAATGCTTCAATTGTACCATTTCCTGAGGATGATAAATCATACTCTTTTAATGATAAACCTAAAATTGTTCGCGCATTGCGGAAATAGTTTCATTCAGAAAGTGCGTACCCCTATCACTCATCAGTGTCTTAGGACATCAAAACCTTGTGAATACATACTCAAATAGGAACTTTATGGCTATAACAGTTCTATAGTCCTTCACTGGTTGTCCTTCTTCTCACCTCATTAAGTATTCAGTCACAGTAATAATATATTGTGTGTCAGTATCTTTCCCTGTGGACTGTATCCAACCCACAAAGTCAATAGCCCATTTGTCAAACACCTGTAATGAAATATGGGGATTCAAGGGAAATTCATCCTTCACAATGGCTTTCCCATTCTCTGACATGCGTCACATGCCTTGCAATATGCCTTAGAATCCTTCTTTAGCATTGGCCACCATAATCCTATACGCAAAATCTTCTCCATGGTCGCTCTACCTACATGGTGTACTCCTACCACTCCTCCATGTGCTTCAGTGAGGGTACTAGATCGTTGAAACTCCGAAACATGTCGATGCAGTATTTCATTAGTACCCATATTATATAAGTGTCTCGCAATCACAAAAAGGATAGATACGTGGACAACTAACTCCTTTTTCTACTGAGTAAAATATCCTTCTGGGGTTGTTCCAATAGTTAGAAAATGAAAAATATCAGCAAAGTTATCATCTGCAACCTATACAGTAAAGAGTTTTGCATCGAACAACCCTTCTTCCAAACTAGTTGGTTCTTTGCTTTTCTCAATCTGTGATAAATGATCTGGTACTACATTCTACCATCCAGGCTTCACAATCACTTCAAAATAATATTCTTGAAACATCAATAACCATATATAGATCTCCCCCCCAAAAACAGGCTTGTTGACCATGTTCTTGAGAGTAGAGTGACCTGTATACATTTTGAAATGTCCACCCAACAAATAATCTCGAAACATCTATAGCGCATAGACCATCGCCAATCCTTCGCACTCGGTAGTTGAATAGTTCTTGTTTTCCTTTCACAATTTCTTGCTCATGAAGGTTATAGGCTGATCTATCTCGTCTTTTTCTAGTTGGGTCAATACTACACCCAACACAATACAAGAGGCATCCACATGCACATGAAATTTTTTCTTCCAGTCGGGAAACACCAAAATAGGTGCAGTCACCATATTTTCCTCTAAGACATGAAGACTGTGCTGACACTCTTCATCCTAGTAGAAGGTCACGTCCTTCTTTAGTAATTTCTCCATAGACATGGTTATTTGTGCATAAGCTTTGTTGAACTTTCTATAGTAACCAATGTTCCCCAATGTTACACGCAACTTCATTACATTCTTTGGAGCTTCTAAATTAACAATCACTACAATCTTCATATGATCTACCATTAATCCTACTTGTAGACCACATGACCTAATAGTATCCCATAAGGCATGCAAAAGATACACTTCTTCAAATTTAGAGAAATTTGGCATCTCCAACAAGTATCTAACATGAGTAGTAGACTTGCAACATGGCATTTTACCAAACCAAACACAGTCTAGTCATCAAAATACACTTCTAAGAATTTATGGATGATTTCTTTTAACGTTGCAATTACAACCCTTGAAAATATCGCGAGCGCATTCTTCAGCCCGAATGGCATTACTATGTAATGGAAGCATCCCCACTCCATCCCAAAGGTCATCTTACTGCAATCCTTTGGCACGATATTAATCTGATGGTACACTAAAAATCCATTAGTGAACGAACAAGCTTCTTGTCCTCGAAGATTATCCAAAACACCATCTCTAAATGGCATTGGAAATGGGTCATGAACACATGCATCAATTAGATTTCTCTATTCTATGCATACTCTAATTTCACCTTACGACTTCTTCTCTAGAATGACGATAAGGCTCACCCAATAATATTCTTGTAGTCGCTCAATAATGCCAGCTTCCAATATTTTGTCTAGCTCTTTGCGGACCTTCTCCTTATACTTTGTATTTAGGCAATAGGGTTTGTATTTCATGGGCTTCACATCGGGCTTTAAAGTGATCTTCATTATTCCAGATCCCCTACTATTTCTTTCAGGTCCAAGAGCTTTATGGGAAACAAGTCTTGGTACTCGCGCAACAACTTTGCATCTTTATCAACTGTATCTTCATACCAATAATCACATATATTTCCAAACATAGGTTGTGCATTAGAAAAAATGTTTACTTGCATCATCTTCAAAGGTTTGGATGTATCATGGTTCTTTGGTTTAAGTCCTTCAACCTCACACCTGTTAGAAAATTATATATTACAGAGCAATGGAACACTCAACATATTGTAGAAATATAAACACATAAAACACATAAAACAAGAGAGACACTTATATACGTGCTTCACCCAATTTGGGCTACATCCACGAAGAAACATCTAGTCCTTCCTTTATATTATCCAGCAAACCGAAGAGATACAACCTACAACAAATCTGTTGTATTCCCTCTTCACTCTGAATCTACTCTCTCTTCCTCACTCAGAATACAGATCTACATAGACGCAATACAATTCCCTCATATATAGCGAGGGGTTGCCTTTTAGGGAAAAAAAACCTAAATTAAACATAACTTCTACCATCATATCTCCGCCTAATGAACAACCCATATTGACTATGAAATTACAACATTTTACAAGGCAATTTTACATCTATTGTTAGCTTTGGGGGCACTGCCCCCAACCCCCCCACTAGGGGGTATCCCAAAGGTCACAACCGGCCCCCCACTTGAGCCCCACTGTAGTGAATATTTTATGAGTGGCATTGCCACCCCATTATGAACTAGGGTTAAATGTGGCGATACCTTTGAATACAGAAGATAATCAGGCTCCACACCCAACAATCTCCCACTTAGAGACTGATTATAGAAACTCCACCGCTGCTTCATTTGTTGGACAATGACTCCACTTTGGACCTGGTTGTTTCACATCTTCTTCATCATACTTGAAGACCGATTGAAACTGAGAAGATTCTCAATTTCACCCTAGTTACAGCTTTTGCTAACATATATGCAGGATTCTGGCTAGTGTGTATCTTTTCCAGCTTCAACTGTCCATCTTCCAACGTTGATCGTATGAAATGGTACTTGAGCTGTGTATGTTTAGTCTTGGAATGAAATGCAGAGTTATTTTCAAGATGTATGGCACTCTGGATGTCAATTTATAACCTTCCCAATTCCTGCTTCTTACCCAATTCATCCAGAAACCTTTGTAACCAAATAATTTCTTTACTAGCCTCTATAGCAACAACATACTCTGTTTTTTTTGTTGAGAGTGCAACAACACTTTGTAGTTTTGAGACCCAACTGACAGTTGTTCCACCTACAATAAACACATACCCTGTTGTGCTCCTCCTGTTATCCCTATCACCTGCCATATCTGCATCAAAATATCCCTGTAAAGCAATGTTTGAACCACCAAAGCATAATTCTTGATTTGTGGTACCTCTCAAATACCCAAGAATCCACTTCATTGCCATCCAATGTTCTTTTCTCGGATTTTTCATGTACATTCTTATAACTCCCACTAGATGTGCAATATTAGGCCTTGTGAAAACCATTGCATACATTAAGCTTCCAACTACTGATGCATATCGAACTTTAGACATATGATCCATTTCTTCCTGAGTCTTGGGACACTCCTCCTTACTTAATTTGAAATCGCTAGCCAAAGTTATACTAACTAGTTTTGCATTCTGCATATTAAACCTTTTCAACACCTTTTCTATGTATTCACTTTGAGATAATGTTAATTTGTGATTCTTTATGTCTCTAGTTATTCTCATACCAAGGATTTGTTTTGCAACGCCCAAATCCTTAATTGCAAATGAGTTCACCAGTATTCTTTCGAGCACATTTATTTCTTGCATGTTAGAACCCGCAACAAGCATGTCATCTACATACAATAACAATATAATATAGTTGCCATTGTTTTTCCTTTTGAGATAAACACAATGATCAGAGTAACATCTAGTATAACCTTGTTCAGACATAAACCTGTGAAATTTTAGATACCACTGCCTTGGAGTCTGCTTTAAGCCATACAAGCTCTTCTTCAACCTGCACACTAGTTTCTCCTCCCATTTTACCTCATATCCTTGTCATTGTTGCATATATGTCTCTTCCTCCAAATCCCGATGGAGAAAGGATGTCTTTACATCTAACTCCTCAAGATACAAATCTTCATTTGCTACCAAACTTAAAATAGTTTTGACTGAAGTTATTTTCACAACAGGAGAAAATATCTCATCAAAGTCTATACCCTTTTTCTGTGCAAACCGTTTCACCACAAGTCTAGCTTTATACCTTTTTATACCTCCATATTCTTCCTTCAACTTGTAAACCGATTTATTCTACAATGTTGTTTTACCTGGAGGAAACCTGACTAAGTCCCATGTCTGGTTATGTGCTAAGGAGTCCATCTCTTCTTGCATGGATTTCTCCCACTTCTTCCTAGTTTCTACCTGTACGGCTTCTTTATAACATTCTGGTTCACCACAATCAATCAACAATAGATAATATAATGAAGGAGAGTATTGTTCAAGGGGTCTACCTATCCTGGTAGATATTCTAACACCACTTTCAAGTGTTTGAGGTGCTTTTTGTTGTTGTGGTTGTTGTTCTATATGTTGATCATTATGATTTTTAGGCACCATCAATTTTTCTATGATCTCGTCGAGCACTGTGTATTCTCTATTTTATTTTTCCTGTCTTTTTTCCTGCAACTAATCCTTATACAAAACCTTTTCATTGAATACGACATCTCTTCTCCTAATGATTTTTTGTTTTTCATAATCATAAAAGAGATAACCAAAATCATTAACACCATATCCAATAAAGGTACATTTCCTTGATTTTTCCTCAAGCTTTGTTATATTTTTCTTATTAATGTCGACAAAGGCTTCACAACCAAAAGTCTTTAAAAAAGAGTAGTCTACCTTTCTACCTGTCCATGCCTCCTCTGGAATACCACCATCCAAGGAAATTAAAGGCCCTCTATTTATTAGATAACAACAATATCTACAACATCTGCCCAAAATTGTAAAGTCAATTCTACATGCAATCTCATGCACCATGCACACTCCATGATTGTCCTGTTCATCCTTTATGACACACCATTTTCTTGTGGTGTTCCTGGAACTATTTTCTCTCCATGAATTCCATTCTCTAAACAATACCTATCAAACTCTTTGCTACAATATTCACCTCCATTTTCTGATCTGAGACACTTCAACCTTTTTCCTATCTCATTTTCAACCAAAGCTTTCCATTTCTTGAAAGTATAAAATACATCAGATTTATTTCGAATATAATAAATCTAGGTTTTTCTGGTTCCATCATCAAAAAAAGTAGCATAATAATGAGATCCACCAAGGGATGATACTTGAGCAGGGCCCCATATATCTGAATGCACAAGCTTTAATCTTTTGCTCTTCTTTTCTTTCCCAACTCTGAGGAATCTCACTCTCTTCTGTTTTCCATAAATACAATTCTCACAGAATTTTAAATCAGCATGCTTCAAACCTAGCAACAAATTTCTTGAGTGAAGAATCTGCATTCCCTTCTCACTCATTTGCCTGAGCCTATGATGCCACAATATTGTATCTTCTCCTATAGAGGTTAAAGCATTAACAAAATTAGAAAGACCATTACATACATACAATGTACCAACCTTTTCTCCTTTTTCTATTACGAGGGATCCATTAGTGACCTTCCAGGTTTTATCTGTAAAAGTAGTCACACAGCCTTCACCTCCCAACTACCTTGTTGAAATAAGATTTTTCTTCAAATTTAGAACGTGCCTTACCTCCTTCAATCGTCATTGATTTCTATTCTGTTGTTTTATGAAAACTATACCCATTCTAATGATTTACAGGGTTTATCATCACCCAATCAAACCTATCCAAAATCTCCTTGAAGATAATCATGAAAATGTTTCCTATTAGGTGTGGCATGGAATGGGGCCCCTGAATCTACCATGCAAGAATTAATAATATTTTCTAAAGAAACAATCAAAGCATCTTGCGACAAATCACCTATTACATTCGCTTCATGATTATTTTCTTTCTTTGTGTCTCCTTCTTTTCCCTTCTGAGACTTGCATTCTTTCTTCAAGTGTATTTCTTCCCGCAATTCTAGCACACTATCCCCAATCTAGACTTGGATCTACCTTTTCTTGACCTACTGCAATATCTAGGGCTCTTTCCTCTTTCCATTTTTTCCCTTAGTCTATGAAGTCAAAGAATTACCTGATGTCTCACCGGAGGTTTTCCGTTGCATTTCCTTGCTAAGGATTTCACCGACAACATCATCAAACTTTAAAGTACTAGATAGAGAGACATAGTTACTAATGGCCATAACTAAACCATTCCAACATTCTGGCAATAAGCACAGATATAACAGAGCCTTAACTTCATCATTAAAAGTTACCCCTACAGAACTTAACTGACTAGTAACTGTATTAAATTCATTTAAATGATCAGCAACAAATCCACCTTCTGACATTTTTGATATAGTTTGGTCAATGTCAATATTAAACCCTCTATTTTCGTTTCCTTTGAAATATTAAACACTGCTGACACTGCTAAGCACAACCATATTGTTCCAAGTGCCTTTCTGTCGAGAATATACTATTCTATGTCTATCATACTCGTCGGATTCTTTGTCTTTCTACTCAATGGTTGGTACAAATCTCTCTGATATAGATAATCTTCCATTTTCATCTTCCATAGCTGGTTGTTTTGGCCATAAAATGTTTTGATCCTAAACCTACCATCTTCGGCCATTTCTCCCACTCAAACTAGGAACCCTTCTCTCCTACGCATTTATCAGCCAAATTGACCTTTGGCTTTGATACCAATTGTTAGAAAATTATATATTATAGAGCAATGGAACACATAAAATATTGCAGAAACATAAACATATAAAACACGAAAAACAAGAGAGACACAGATATACGTGGTTCACCCAGTTTGGGCTACCTCCCCAGAGAAATAGCCAGTCCTTCCCTTCATATTATTCACCAAACTGGAGAGATACAACCTACAACAGATCTGTTGTAATTCCCTCTTCGCTTTCTTCCCCACTCAGAATACAGATCTACATAGACGCAATACAATTCCCTCATATATAGCGAGGGGTTGCCTTCTAGGGAAAAAGGCCCTAAATTAAACATAACTTCTACTGTCAGATCTCCGCCTAATGAACGACCCATATTGACTACAAAATCACAACATTTTACAAGGAAAATTTACATCTATTTTTAGCTTCAGGGGCGTTGCCCCCAATCCCCCCGCCAGGGGGGAGGGGCGCTCCCAAAGGTCACAGCCACCCCCCTTGGGACCCCCCCTGTAGGGAATATTTTACGGGTAGTGTTGTCACTCCATTATGAACTGGGATCCAATGCGGTGATACCTTTGAATACAAAAGATAGTCAGGGTCCACACCCAACAACGTTGTCCTTCAGCTTTTAGAATGTTGATTTTTCACGTGTCATCTTCTTCTTCTTCTAAAGTCACATTGTAGCACTCTAGCGCATGGTGCAACTAGGTACTCTAGTCTAGTTGAACCCATTCTACTGGTTGTTCAGGTGTTCTAAATATAACAACTTTAATTTCTTGGAGCTCTTCATCAATGCACGCAAATCCATCCTCAAAGCAGAAAGTTAATAAGAAGCTCTCCCTCAAGATGTCCCATTCAACCATTCCATGGCGTAGCTCTATTTCCAAATACCATTTCATTATAATAGTATCGAAGGTATGATAGAAGATATGTACCCATTCTCGTTGTTGTTCTTCTCCCTAAGAGTTAATCCACCACGCCAAATGCTTGTGCAGATCATCCTTTCCGCTATATTTCACAGTCATCCAGGTATTAGCATATCCAAATATCAGCTTCATCATCAACTTGTATTGCCTCCATTCAATGAATCTTCCCTTATCCATACCCCAACAAGCAGGCGTAGTGTGCAGTGCCAACTCAAGACCCTAGAATCGATGTTCCTCAGGCACCTCCCTTTCAAAATCATCCAAAAAGAGATTAACATCATTCAAACTATCATAATGTGGGAGCTTTCTTACCTCCATAGATAAGAAGTGCAACGATTTTGTCATCCCATTGCAATGTAGTATAGAGACTTCATGCAACAAATTCTACCAGTGTTATAACTCTTCATCTGAGTCTGAGGTACATGAGTTGTCTCTATCCCATGTGATCCACCCGTCTATAGTGGGATTGATCCAATCTTCATCATGTGCATTAATATTGTATATTTGATTGATGTCATTGTCCTCCACATAATCACGAACCCATTCAGTGTATCACACCCCTTCAGCAGGATCCAGTGGTACAGTAACCTTGAGCACCTTCTTCTCAAATGTCGTTGTTCTCTTATTTAGATTAATCACTACATCCATGTCGAAGGCCCAATCAATTCCTAGTAGCAGAGGGTAAGGATTGTTGTCATCCACTATTTGGATTACCTCAAAGTTAGCCAATGTGCTTTCTCCTTAAATGTCTAATGTTACCCCATACAAGCACCCCATAGGAATGATTTTCTACTGATTGGCCATGCACAGCTGTATAGGAGACCATTGTAGCATAGGGCTCCCCATAATTTCCCATGTTTTCTTAGGCAGTACATTAGCATCAGACCCCATAAATAAGATGACTTGATCCATCTCATATTCTCCAATCTGTGCGTCACCCTCATCTCGTGCCCTGTTCACTTCTTATGTTTATCCATTTTTCTCACAGTGCATTGTTATGAAGGAATATTAATTTTTCCCATACAATTGTTGATCAGCTCCTAAAACCCTTCTACTACCTTCTGATCTCTCAACATCTTCATACAATTTTTCAGAATATTATCTAAGAGCGAAGGATCCGCATTTTGCGCTTCACTGTTCCTAGCTAATTTCTCTTGACTCCCAGATGTAGAAGCTTCAAAAAGATTCTTCTTGGCCTCCATAAAATTTTCCTTTGCCCAGTTGAGGTGAAGCCCAACTTCCTTTTCAATACCCTTACACACCCATCCTTCGGTCTCTGACTTCTTTCCTTTATCTTCTCTTGTGGCCATACCACTATGTGTTACAATCTTAATATTGGTAAGGGTCTACCATCATCATCTGGATGTTCTACATAGGTCGTTGCATCTTTTTCTCTTGCATCTTGGCAATCAACACTGGGAAATCTTCTATCACATGATCAAAATGTCTACAATATTGACAAGATGGATGCATTGGGTTCTAACAGTTGCACGGAAAATGTCCAGCTTCGCCACAATTATAAAAAATAACCTGTTGGTGACCATTGTCAATCCATCCTCCTCTACCTCTTCCACAACCATGGAATCCTCCATGTACTGCATCCGTGCCTTGACCCTGAGGTTGATTTTCGGCCTGCATTTGATATGTAGGGGTCCTTTCCATCATCAATTCGTAACTTCGGCAATTTTGCTCATCATTTGCAACTGATTTACAGAAAGTACAAAAAATTTGTTGCGGCATCTGAACAAAAATTTGTAAGAGATGAAAATTATCAGTTGCATGGTTCCCATCTATCTAACAAATAACACATGATAATGGTACTCCCGTGCTTAGTCCCACAATATTATAAGGTTTCATAGGCACAGGCCCTCCTCTAATGAGGTAATTCTAATAAATAGGGAAATGTTCCTTATCGTGTCCCTTTTTCTTTCATTTTATACACCAGACTTCCGCGCACACCTCTGGTTGAGCTTCCTTCCCTATTTTCAAGCTCTGCAACTCCATGTACATACTTTCCAGCTGCGATTGCATCTATTGCACTCCAACATTCGTATCTTATACTAGCGACGATTCAAACCTCATCGTGATCTCCATAGCCTCTTCTTTCATTCCTATATCCTATTGCGATAATGGTAATCTTAGGTGAGGCAACAACGAAGACATGTACCAGTCTCTATGTTGATCATCTGTGATGTTCATATTAGCCTAGAGTATCAAGTATTTTAGCCTCTGATCTAAATCCCACGAGGACTCATTTACCTTTTATTGTATCTCCTTAAACTCTGTTACAGATTGTGCCTGAGACTTAGGATTCTTAAAATCATTGTTCAACACTTGATGAGTCTCTGCCAATGTCGCGCCAGGTCTGTCTTAACAGAACTTGATATACCAAGTCAATTTCCTATCCTGTGGCACTGTGACTAGCTGATCTTTCTTTAGAATATCATTAGTGATCTCCTATTTTGTCCACACAACATTTGCAACAAACCATAATTTCTCGGGGTCTTCTCTCCCTACCTGTTTAAAGATTGTTATCTTCATTGTGTTTTTTCTATTGAATGGTTGAGGCAGAGGTGGAGATTGGGGTGGAAGTGTAGGTGTATGCAATGGAGGCAAAGGCGGAGGTGGAGTGGATGGATGAGGTATACTAGGGATACCCTGACTTACCAACTAAAGCTCACTTCATGGTGTACTCATAATAGTTCCTTTTTCGTTGCTTGAAGAGGATCCTAACAACGAAATATATTTAGAGCCTAATTCTTTGTTCCTTCTAAAGGATTTCCACTTCACATAGTCCCAAACATCAAGCTAATGGCATAACCCATTTTTCACACAAAATCTTAATCCAAGTTTTCAGAGATTTTAAGTACTTACCTCACGGTCCCTTAAATATCATGTGCTCTACATCACTATAGCTGATGGTCATATTAACCACAAGCTTAGTGACAAATCCTCCTACGATATGATCGATCCAATGATCAAAATCCCACAAGATATTATTTTTTGAATTTTCCAGGTGCCTCACCAGCTTTGGAGTCCAGACAATAGGGCCATCAAGTATCCATGTATCCTCTTTTTTCAGTAATCTAGATAGCCAATCATGCAATTCATAGGGGATGAAATAGAAAAAGGCTCCAGTTTCATCTGTGTACAGGTATCTATTCAACCACTATTCCTTGGATAACCATGGGTTTCTATTCTTGTAATCTAAAAATGCATGTATCTTCCAATCGAGCCACTTCTCAATTTATTTCTTAGTATGGAACCACATATCCAACATAAAAAATTCCCTAGATAGATCCTTGTATAAGCAACATAATCATTTGTTGGCTTGATGGGGTGTGAATCAGGTCTAGCTTTAACTGCGCAAACCAACAAAACCCTAGAATGTTGGCCCTTTTGATAATAACCCATGTAGCACAGGTTGCAGTCTCACCTGAAGCAATATTGGGGGATGCTAGAACTAGGTTTCTACATCGAGAGGCCTCTAAAATTGTTTCGTGATACCCTTACGACTTAGATATGCCTTTGTGTAGATCTAATCCTTTCAATAGAAAACCACTAAAAATCTAACTAAATGACATCCATATCTTCACAAAGGTACTTATTTGGAATTATTATGCATAAATATTATAGATCTACTAGGTTCACACAGTGAATAAACATTCATTCATACAAAACACATTACAAGAGAAGATATATAAACTTAGTAGAAGTAAATAACAAGGTGTAGATGCATCAGAATCATCTCAAAATAGTATTTATTAAGTATAAACATCCAATTATAGACTTCTTATCCCTGCGCAGTCAACTTCATGGGTCCACGCACTCAACAAAATGAGCCTTCCCCTTTCGCCTAAGTATAGGACGCTGACTTTTCCTGCCTTAGCACCTTGCCCTTACAATGATTCTTCAAGTTTTTGTTCCTTCTAAGACTCGCTATGACTCAAATTTATATAACATTTTCTTTACAATACCATGGTCCGTGGAGCGTGGGCGCATCTCAAAATAACTCCATAACTTACCCAACTAAGGGACTAGATCCCCTTTGACTTCGAATATCCTCGCACTCCACTTTCCACGTTTCACGGAGACTTTACATTTTGTACAAAACATAATACAAAGTTTACTCAAAACTTAAAAAAATTGACTCCAAGGACCCCATCCCAACAATTATGATAGCCAGAATGAGATTGTATGCCAAATTTATGACCTCGGGAAGTTGATTTACCAATCTACCCAAACGGGGCCAACAATTTTGGTGCTTCATCTCCTAGTGTTAGGTTTCGAGATGTTTAGGATTTTCCATTATTTCTCAATAATAAATAGGCCTTTGAGACTCATTGTAACACATTCCAGAGGCATGTAACTACCATATCTCTTCTCAGAGATAAGTTAGCATTACCAGAGCTAGTTTATTTTCACTCAGTATGTAAGCATATTTTAGTTCTTTGATATTAATGAAATGATATGTTATTTTTCATCCAACTTTGTATTCATGGTCATATCCGCATGTTGTTGCATTCCTATTTAAGTTTAGATCAATTAGTGCCTGGATGATAAAATAAAGGAACCAAGGGCAAAGAGTATTCAGTAAAGGAATATAATCCTTCGGTAGGGTCTAAAGGGCCGAGCACCTAAAAGCTAAGTAGTTTGTCACAACTCCTAGTTCCATGGTGTAAAGCATGAAACAGCTAAGAAAAAGGATCTTAGAACCTCAATACCTCTTAACACCCTTTTAATACAAGTTATGATGTGGGGAGGCTTGATACTACTATACAAAGGAGAATGAAGTCACCGATCACAACATACAGACCAATGGGGTGGAAACAACAAAAGGGGCTAAGCAAGAAGGAGCTAAAGGCATCAAAATTTAGTAATATCATAACATTGTTTTAATAAAAATTACAATGAGTAGAGCTCTAATATGGTAGCAAAGAGGTGTATGAAGGACGTTGAGGTGGTATATAAGTAAATGAGAACATAAGAGGTTTGTGTTGCATGGATTTAATAATGAATGTTGAAGGTAGGAGACTGTGACAGAGAGGACCACAACTTTAAAGGGAAGAGTGTTGGACCTGCCTTAATCTGAGAAAGCTATCGTTGATTTACTTGTGCACATCTAAGAAATTAAATGAATAAAATAGAATCCATGGCGATGTACAATCAAGATATGTTAATCCATGAATAAGAATAGATCACCTCGAGGATAGGATATTTGTTCACAGAGAGGACAGTTCCTGGTTGAAGTGTGTAGGTGGACTGGAAATTAATTCTCAGTATGGAGAAACGCTCAGGTGCCCATTCCATGTGGTTATTGAGGTATTAATGGCCAAGTTGTATGCATGAATAGGATGCAAGTCCATGCAAAGGTACACTTATATAGTGTGAAAATAGGTAGCAGAGTCAACATCGAATTTAGTGAAGTAGAGGAACAAAATTTAGGATTGTTATTGAGCAAAATGGGGGTACACAACATTGTTGATGTAGTTGTGTGGAGGGTATTGTTCTTAGCGTGTGTTGCCACATGTTAGTCTATGTGAGTTTTTTCTGTTGTGAAAGGTTGAGAGTGCCTAAGCAACAAAAAAGAAGGAGAACCACAAGAGAGAGCCAGTGTTACAGTCCGAAACGTTGAAGGTGCCTGTGCATGGTAAGAAGGATGGGTAAGCATGTGATATGTGAGAGGCCAAGAAATGAATTTATGTTGTGAGAGTAGAGGGTTAAGACAAATGTGGTCTTGTAGTGTGAGAGGTGGAGAGAGACCCAGGAATAGAAGGTTGAGAGACGATTGTATAAATTGGCATAAAAGGTTAAAATTATCCTTAATATTGATTCACCCCACCTCCAAGTATTAACACTATTTCCAAAAATTGGTATCAATGATTTGTTCCTTCAAGAATATCTTAACCACTAGAAGGTAGATCAAAGGGAAATAATGGCTAATCAAACTTGACTAGCAACAGAAGGAGTTCCATTTTTCAATGCATCAAAGTATGAGCTTTGGAAGATCATAATGGAATCCTACTTGCTATAGCTCCATTTACCACCCCTGGTACATGTGATGCTTGTTTTATGGCCTATGGCAATCGCTCCTTCCAAACTTGGTCCAAATATTTTAAAAACAATGTTTTATTCCCTGTATGCTGCTTTGCCCTATGATAAAAGCATGTACACGTGGGTTAGTCAATACCCGACCCGCGTATATGTGTTAAAACACTTAAAAAAAATAAATTTCCTTAACTATGGGTGGAGTTCATGGGTTTTACATGTTGATTACCTCCTATTGCCCATGGCCCAATTGTTTCCCAACTAAAAAAATAATTAGGAGAAGTATAAATAGACTTCTATGTGAAGGCCTTAATGAGGAGAAGAGATAGAATTACTATACTGAGATTATCCCTAACTGAGTTTGAAGTATCCCTGTGCTTCAAGCACTTCCCCAATTTTTAGGAAACCCTTGTTTCCTTGAGTGTTCATATTCTCCCACTTTCTTGAGATATCATGGTATTGGTTATGGAAGGAGGCTGTTGAAGACTGGGACTAGACGGACCCAAAGGATGGTTCCTCTTGGAGCCAGAAGAAGAAGACTTAGGTGAATTCTCTCTGTGTTGGTTATCGCTTTCTACAATAAAAACAAACACTGTCTTGTTCCTGAGATTAACTTTTCTTATGCATCAGATACTATTGTAATTCATGTATGAATGTTATATTGATGTATAAAAAATAATTTTCTTATATGATATAAAGTTGATTTCATTAAAATGCTTTATCTATATGCTTCTATGTATGTTCGGATTGGCTGATTTGCAGATTCGAAGATCATCAGGAGTTGCAAAGGGTTTGAACCCTACTGGAACTACCCAAACAAAGGACATCCGAGTATGGTTGCTATCGCATAGTTTGTTTATATAAGCATGTTTCCAGAGTTGTAGGAGTGTTTCTTACTGTAGTTTTCTCTTGCTTTGTTGGGGTTTCAACCCAAAGCCCTAGGGTACTTATTCTCGTAACCGAATTGGCAACTCCACTAGGGGTAACAATCTTTTTATTCCTAGTTTGGGTTGTTTAGTGTCAATCAGGGCTCAGTTCTTGGTTTTCTTGCTGTGACAGTATTGTTTGGTTCATTGGAATCTCAGAACTTAAGTCTGATCTTTTTTATTTGGCTTCATTTTTTATTTTTTCTTGCAAAGCTTAGTATACGCACATTTTTCTGTTTACAGTAGCATGTGTACGCTTGTTTCTACGAAGTGAACCCATGTATATGCGATTTTCCTTTATCAGAAGCACATGAACATGCTTCTATGCTTGAACGCAGTCGCATATCCCATTTTCTGCATGGTTTTTTCAAATCTCTTTGCCCAGAAAGATTTGTTTCTTGGTCTATTTGGTTTCTGAGTGGTCAATTTTTGTCTTTAGAATTTTTATATTCAATGAGCATATTGTTTTGAATTCTCTTCTATTTTGAAAAGTTTTGGCCTAGGTTTGCTTTTGAGTGAGTTTTATGATTTGTGTTTTGACACACAAGACTTCTTATAGAGGTTCTTGATTGTTCTAGCCCTCCAGAACAATAAATTGTTTTCAATCTTAGTGTCAAGCATGATCATTTGTCTACTTGATTTTCTTTCCGTGATTTTGTGGCCTTACACCTTTTCTTGCTTTTTGGAAGTTTCTTTTTGACAAATTTAAAAGTGTTTCCTTCCTGACTTCTTGGTCAGTTTCTCAAAGCTTTTTATTATTGTTTGGGTCATTTAAGTGCAAGTTGAAATGCTTTTTGTTCAAGTTTTCATTCGTTGTCAAATTGTTAACTTGCAAAGTTTCCTTGTGCTTTGCTTTCAGTCTTTGAGTCTTAAGTGGCATTTTGAGTGCTTTCGAAAGGTTGTTTTTATTGATTCTTGAAAAATAAAGGTTCTTAAAAAATATTGCTTTTGTCTTCTTTTTCCAAGTTTGATTTTGGTTTCTTTTGATATTTTGAAAGTGATTTGTGATATTTTTGGTTAGTCCTTCTTGTTTGGAGAAGATTTTGTATTCAAAATTTGTATTTTTTCAAACACTTAAGTTGGCTTATTAAAATTATAAACAATTGCTTTCATTTATTTTTATAGTAATCTAGGATATTTCATTTTTCATGTACACCTTGCATTACAGTAGTTTTGAATTATTAAAGCATCAATAGTCTTTTTAGTTTTTGTGAGTGTGAAGTGTGCTTTAAGAAAAGAAAAGAAAAAGTTTTTGCTTTATAGAAGTTTTGTAGAACCTAAATAGAAATTTATTTTCATAGAAGAACAAACGATTGCATGTCATATAAGTTAGTTTTTCATTAATTTCTTTTGCGTCAGACAAACACCATTGGTTTCATTTCCATTTATCCCTTTGACTTAAAATAACAACCATTTAAAATCAAGCGCCTAATAGAATAAACTAGAACTTTGTGTATTGTCATCAAAATACACCAACAAGTTTTAGGTTTATTTATGGCCATGGATTAGACGAGAGGAGAGTAAACTCTCCAAGGCCGCTCTAAATTGTAAAACATAGAAGTTTGATTAAAGAGAAAAATCCAATAGCAAGGGAGACTGGGAAATCTCCGTTGGGAGTTAAGCATGAGGGTTTGTGAACATAAGGATGAGAGATACCCCATCTCTTACTTGTTCGATCCTACCTCACAACTGTTTTTCCCGGCTTCTGATATGGTTTGGTGTCCATAGTTGCCTATACTAGGGATCCACACAGGTGGCTGTAAAGGGGAATCCCATGGCACCTGTGGTTGATGTTGCATCACGTTCAGCAGTACTTTTGGAGGGCACCCTTCCAAAGCTTGAGGAATTGCACCAGCAAAGGCTGTTGTCTGGAGATTAGCATAACTACCTCTGATACCTTCGCTAGTAGACCCGGGGCATAATTACCCTAGTCTATTTTTGGAAGGCCCTTCTTATTAACTTTCTTGTATTTTGGTGTCCGGTCCTAATCACCCGGAGCGGAAATACTTGGAATTTGTTTGATTGCTGATATCTTTTAGGGATATTTTAGTGAGTGTTATGTGATCCTAGTTGGCCTAGCTTTTAATTTTCATGTGTCTTTAAGTAGATCTTATAAAAATAATTCAAAGTGGCTGACTGACCATCTTGACTGTCTTAGAGATTTTGTGGGCTTTCACCTATGAGTCCAAAGCCTTCTCTTAGAAGGCATAGGAGCGATTCTACCAGTGGTTCCCAACCAGTGGTAGTAGGCACATCGGAGATTGATCTTACACTAGGGGGCATTAGTTCACAAGACAGACCTGGTACTACTACAATGCTAGAGAGGAACACACTAGTTATTTCTCGTGTACTCTTCAAGTCAGAAGATAGTATTGAATTAGAAGAGCTTTCAGAGTCAGTTGCGGCTCCAAATTCTCCTCTCCTTTTGATCTTCCATAAGTTTTGTTATAAATTGTAACTATGACTCACAGGCCTAAAACCCAAGTCCACATACATCTATCCCTTCGATGACCACTGTTGCAAGCATGGCATCCACCACAAGTGTTGCGAGCATGCAGACTCCCATATCTGTGTAAGGGGGACAAACTATTTCCATCCCTTCTAACACTCCCAATGCATCCTTATTTGGGTCTACTTCCATTCTGTCAATGAGTGGAAGTTCTCAAGCTAATGCATCCAGTTTTGGATTTTTCCCTATTGGAATGCCCTCTCAATTTATTCCTTTAGTTCCATTCAATATACCATCAACCACCTCCACATCCATGATGAGTGGATCGACTTCTTTTCATGGTTTCCCATTTGGAAGTGGTAATATACCACATTCAAATCTGACAGTAGGGTCTATGCCTTTTCCTTTTACAAGTCAAGGTAGTAACCCTTTTAGATTTGGAGAAACCCCGCGGCTAGGGGGATAGGAGTTGGGAATCAATTTTTCGGACAACAAGGGAATGTGTTGTATTCCTTGATCAATTCATTTCAAGGTTTTTCACCCTTTGCTAATGCTTGGAACCCTTATTAGGGGCTGTCAGCTCCTTTCAATACTTCGTTAGGGGGTAACTTCACCAGTTATAGAGGATTTTTAGCAGGAGTTGATCAAACTCCGAGTTTTGGTGGACCATAAGGATCACCCTTTGGTTTAGTAGGTTCTGCGAGTTACTTTAGGCAACTTGATACCTTTCAAAATCTAGGTCATTCTTTTAAGACCTACGGGAACCCTGCCCAGTTCGGATGGAATTCCCAAGGTCCTCCACGACTTCCTTTTTTGGCCACGCTTAATCTACAAGACTTGACTAAATTAGCGAATGATCCAATTAGGTACAATCTAGCTTGGCCTCCAGTACCAACTAAACTTCCATAGGATATTCCAAAATTCGAAGGGAAGAATGGTGAAGACATGGGAGACCATGTGACCACGTTCCACTTATGGTGCTCATCAAACTCCCTGATTGATGATTCAATCAGGTTGAGGTTATTTCAGTGCACCTTGATAGGGAGAATTCTTAAAATTGATTAATTATATTATTCTCTGGGTGACTCTCATGCAACTTCAGATTCTACCATTCCATTGGTGGATAATCATCGTCAACCTATAGAGAATTTAGGAGTTTGGATTTACTCTTCCTTGATGGGTGTATTTGATCATCCCCCTCCTACAGCTCGAATCGATACAATTTCATCCTCCGAGGGGCCTTCAGACCCTTGGACCTTACCTTCATCTATAACCACATTATATGGAGGGTAGTTTAGTGGAATGGTATTTCTTATGTTTTCATAATAACTTAGCTATCAATCTATCATCAATTCTACAGACAACTATCCTACTCCTTTTCAGAGGAGGAGTTAGATGGTGATGTGGCCCCAGCTTGGACCCTTGACTCTACTTCTGCTCTGGATTGCTTAGATATGGTTTTACCATCTGAGGAAGCAATTTTAGAGGCAATGATGACTATAGAATGACCATGGGAAGATTTATATCATCGTTCATATTTTCTTCCTCCATTGTATAAAGTCGAATCCAGGTTCTCCAATCTGCTTACTAGCGATGTTTATACAATTTTAAACCCTTTGGCTCCAACACATTTATCTGTCAAAGGTCATATGTCGATTAGCTCAAGAACTGTACCTATAAACATCGCTAGTAACAAGCTGGCGGAGCCCCCTAATGGGCTCTACCTTAAAAAGTATTTTGCTTAGGTTCCGACCAAGCAATTACTTGTTTGTATATTTTGTATTTTCGTACATATTTGTCGGGCATTTTGTGATATCGACAATTTTTTTATCTGCTTTGGTAGGTGTTGATGGATGACCTGATATATTTTTGATTCGCTGATGGTGCTAGTTGGCACACACAGAATCTTGCTTCCACAGCTTGGGTGATTTATTATCCATCTAGTCAGTTGATGGTGTCAAGGGGAGTATGTATTGGTCCTGCTTCAAATAACATTACCGAATATACTTTCATTATCAATTTACTATCCAAAGCTATTTCTTTTCGAATTGATTCGTTGGTAATGTATCTTGACTCACAACTGCTAGTGTCACAATTAAATAATATTTATTGGGTTTCGGATCCTTATTTATATCTCCAATTTTTGAGAGTAAGGGTGTTGCAATGATAATTTGTTTATATTACATATGTGCACATTCCATGATCTAAAAATTCATTAGTAGATTCTATCACTAATCAATCATTAGATTGGCATATCAATCATTCATCAAATTAAAAACAAACATCAAAAAATTTGGAGTTGTATATCTATATCTATATATCTATATATATATATATATATATATATATATATATATATATATATATATATATATATATATATATATATATATATATATATATATATATATATATATATATATCATAAAAATATCTATGTATACATAAAGTGTTCAAAAAATAATAACAACATAATCAGGACTAAATGCCCATAATCATGTCCAGTCTATCTATCGACCCAGCTCAGGATGAGTGGCTAAGAAGTTAACTACGACATTGGCCACACGCCAAAGTAGGCGGACCCAGTCCCATGGTACTCCTACCACGCGACACTGCATATCCTCAGGTAGGTCCTCTATGGCTATCATCAGTACTTGGTGAGTCAATCTCACCAAGTTTATTTGGTCTACATATAGGACCCTCTATGTCTCAGACGTTGCCTCTTCAGCGCCTCATTCGTGTTGCCTGTGCCACGGGAATCCATCTAGTCTCACTGGAACCACATCTGGAACATGATCATTTTGTCATTATTTTATCCCATACAAAATATTTCTAAGTTCATTTCATATTTAAAAAAGGAAAAAAAAATCTTAAAAATTGACTAAAACATAAGAAATTTTTAGCTATGTCTCCCTATTGTTATAGCTCCAAATCTCACTCTTATGGTTTGTGATGCTGTACTCATGGCCTAGGGAAACCCCTCCTTCCAGACCTTGTCCTAAAATTTAAAAAACAGTGTTTTATCCCTTATACGCTACATTGCCCTGAGTTAAACGCGTGTATATGCGGGTATGTGTATATCCAACCCGCGTATATGTATTAAAACACTTAAAAAAATATAAAATTCCTTCTTTTCAGGCGGAGATCGCGGGTTTTACCTGCTAATCACCTGTTATTGCCCATGGCCCAACTGTTCCCAACCAACTCCTAACTAAAAAACTACTTTGGAGATGGTATAAAAAGACCTCAAAGGGAAGGCCTGGAGGAGAGAATAGAGAGAAAGGTTATTATGCTAAGATTTTTTCCTTGACCAGGTCTTTTTATACCATCTCCAAAGTAGTTTTTTAGTTAGGAGTTGGTTGGGAACAGTTGGGCCACGGGCACTAACAGGTGATCAGCAGGTAAAACCCGCGATCTGCACCCGAAAAGAAGGAATTTTATATTTTTTAAGTGTTTTAATACATACACGCGGGTTGGATATACACAAACCCGCGTATACACGCGTTTAACTCAGGGAAATGTCGCGTATAAGGGATAAAACACTGTTTTTTAAATTTTAGGGCCAGGTCTAGAAGGAGGGGTTGCCCTAGGCCATGAGTACATCATCACAAACCATAAGAGTGAGATTTGGAGCTATAACACCTATGTTGTGTTTGGTGGCAACACCAACTCTGGATCTCCTCGAAAATCCATACCAGCATAAGGGCAGTCGTCAACTGTGATGATCTGTTGGTCCCACCAGGAGAAAACCTCATCATCAAAAGTCATCCTTAGGACATCCCCGCCTCCAAAGCATTTCATCAAGTCAGCCCATCTATCCATTCTTGGATCTTGTAGGCTACTGATAGAGACAGATACCTTGGGACATAGCCCAGGTACTTCTCGAAGAAGAAGGAGCATAAAATGGTCCCATATCCATTTTTTTTGTCTTTTTGAATGGAGGTCAGCTGGCTCTTCATTTTGGTTAGAAGATGTGTGCACCAATCGAACACAGTCGTTAGGAATTCCACTTCCAGCCTCATGGACACCCGTGAAGCCTGATGTAGTGAAGCTGATCTGTTTACCCTCGCAATGGTAAACAATAGAATCCTCAGAGATAAACTATCGACGTGTTTGACTGGAATATGACTTCCAATCTTTTCTGGATGCTCAGGACAGTATATGTGTACATAGTCTTCTACTGAAAGACTACTCCTTGTCATACTAGTCGAATGCACAACCTCCCCTCTTCGAGAGAGACCTATAATAAATTAGATGTCTTCCACCTCAATCTTGAGAGGCATCTGATCTATCATGAAGGCATCATCCTCTGCACTCTAGTAGTGGATCAGTAATTTGAGCAAGCGTGTGTTGGCTTTCATGTTCAGCATTTTGAAGAATTTCAACAAGACGCACCCTCTCAATGAATCTAGTGCAGTTTGGTCATTCATTACCTCATTGTGAATTGTGGTATGCTCTCTCTTTCTCCATGTGATGGTCATCCTGAAAAGAAATGGGCTTCAACCATTAGAATTTTTGTTTGAATTTCAACTTGTGTACATGCGGTTTCCATTTACACACAGTTGCGTGTAAGTTCATTGTATATGCATGTTGGTCACAACCAACCCACGTGTATGCGGAGTTGGATTTTTTGACATGGATTCCCACGGTTGAATCTTAATTAAAACTTCTAAAATGTATCACAAAACATTGCAAGTATGGTTTGGGGGTTACCTGGTAACTATGGCATGATTTGAATGGTCGAATTATTTAGAGGCAAGTTTGCTTCTCAAAACTTGATTTTTTTCTCAAAACTTGATTTTTCATCTCATGAATTTTTTGACTTGTGGGCTTGGATTGTCGAGAATGGGTTATTGTTTTAGGATATTTCAGACACTTCTTCAAGATCCTATTTCGGTCCCATGACTGCTCACTCGTCATGGTAGGTATCATTCACTCACTGGCATATAGGTTAGGGAAACCATTTTTTCCATTGCATCTTGCATACTAGCCTCTGTTGAGTGATACTTTAGCCATAGGGTTGACCCCATCGTGTTTTGGTTAGAAAATAATCTTCACTCACCAATTTTTTTAAATAATGATGCAATGGTAGAGCCATCCTTTACATGGTCATCATAGTTAGAACCTCACTAAGATTGCTTTCCCATGTTGTTATATTGAGTAGGCTCGGGAGTCCTCTTTAGTCCCGCCATGACTTGTGCATTGAAGATACATTCTCCTTGATTCGATTCTTATTTCTGGCCTTATACCCTAGAGGCTCCTTTGTGTTGAGTTATACTGCGGCATTGCATTTTTACTATTTGCACCTTTTCTCCTTCAGTCGGCTTCACTTGGACTCGTGTTTAAGCCACTTATTTGACCAGGTCTTATGCAAAATCAACCATGTAATCACTTAGATTCTACAACTTGACACATCCTTTGACCGATGGAAGGAACATCCCTTTGAGTGTCCTTTACCAATTTTTCCTCCCTGCATTGAGCATTGGATTGTTCCCATCCCAAGAACTAGATCATCTATTTCTCTGACACTCATTCTTTCCACTGTAATATAGCATTCTTTTATTCTCTTTCCAGCTTAAAGAAAAAGAAAAAAAAATTATATATTCAAAAAAGAGTGGGAACAGGACAACATTTCCATATATTGTTGGCAGCTAGAGTCAGTTGTGTCGCCCTTGAACAAAGCACTGAAAAGAAAGTTTCCTCCATTTTGGATAGGATTTAGTTTGTGTTAGGTATGCCTTAACCTTATTATTGAGTCAGTTCTCCTCCAATTGGTTACCTCTTCCAATCATTTGGAGAGTTCACTCGTGCCTCCTACATGATGAACTTATACAGAGTTATCACATGCTGTCATATAGTCATCATTGAGTCGTGCATTTGTTCAAGGGAAGTAAGCCTGAGTCGGCCTCTCTGCGGTGTCTCTTGACCTATTCTTCAGTGAGCCATCCTTGGTTGTCAGTATCATGTTTGTCATCACATCATTTATATTGGTCCTTTGTTCGTGCTGGTTTGAGAGGGTCTCCATTGACTTCTTACTGGTGGGTCTTGTCCTTATCAACGACGGCATATTGCTCTGAGGGTAAGCCTAGAGCCACACCCTGGCCCTATTTTCGTTATTGATAGGTCACCTTGTGCTCAGCATCAATCAGTATCATGCGTCTTTTACTAAGTGGTTTCCCTTGTGTTTGAAATCAACTTTCATTATCTCACATTGGGATTCTTGCAATGCCTTGGTTTCCATTTGACCCTATTGGTGGATTCCTCACCTCTGTGGTAGCTTTCATTATTGGTTGGTTCAGAGGGTTTCTATCGTGCGCTAGCTACATCTTGTGTACATTTGAAACGTGCTTCGTTTCGGTTACTACATTTTTTTTCATCTAATTCCTTCCACATTATTGGCCTATGGGTTACACTCACGATAGATTGATGAAGAACGCCTTAATGCCTTCCTTTTAGTGGATCTTTTCCTATCAACTATGACTCATTTCTCTGGGACAAAGATTTAGAGTCAATTTGGCAGTACCTTGGGGTTTGCAGTCATTAGTGTCACATTCCTTCGCTATCAACAGTGGGAAACCATCATTTTCCCTGATTGATAGATTCTTCTAGGCATTTGACTTCAGCTCATTCATTCGCACTTGTTAGATTGTACTGGGTACCTTGAGTCTCATTATCATTATCGGTGAGTAATCTCACGTTTGTTAACAGTATATATCAATGACTAGTAATCAAATGATTTCTCACATGGTCGACCTCAAATCGTTATTCCCATTGTGTAGAAATATACCACGGAAGTCGGTGAAGACCTTGGGTTGCATCAACATGTTTTGGTTCACTTGTCAGTTGCTCGTGTTACTGCTAGTCGACACCATCCACCTTATATGTTGCAGTCCTTCACAACGACATCTTATATGCTGGCATCTGAGTTTCGATGTAGTACCATCTTATTCCAACATGTTCACTTGGTACTATTGGGATCAATTTTTGACATCAGTGATCAACTTCATCTTTTAGCGTCATTGATCATCTTCTTATATGTGATATTAAGACATGTAGTTTTTCGTTCATGATCAGGTGATCCATTATGTACTTTTAGTTCTTTATACTTGTATACATAGTGGATCCGCTTGTACATGATATGTGGAAATGCTTTACTTTCTCTGAGCGTGGGTATGCTTGCCTCAGACAACTGTTTCTTTCTGATCTCTTTTTGATGGCTTGGCAGGCTGAATTTTCGTGAAGTCCTTCTCAGTCTCGACAGGTTCCCTTTCCGTATACTTAATATATTTCGGCCATCATGTACCCCTTATGACCTCATATATTATGGGGCATCTGTTATAGCTCCATTTACCACCCTTGGTACTTGTGATGCTTGGTCTATGGCCTAGGGCAACCCCTCCATCTAGACTTGGTCAAAATATTTTAAAAGCAATGTTTTATTCCCTGTACACTACTTTTCCCTATGATAAAAGCATGTACACGCGGGTTAGTCAATACCCAACCCATGTATATGTGTTAAAACACTTAAAAGAAAATAAATTTCCTTAACTATGGGTGGAGTTCACGAGTTTTACCTATTGATTACCTCCTAGTGCCCGTGGCCCAATTGTTTCCCAACTAAAAAACTAATTGGGAGAAGTATAAATAGACTTCTATGGGAACGCCTTAAGGAGGGGAAGAGATAGAATTACTATACTGAGATTATCGCTGACTGAGTTTGAAGTATCCCTATGCTTGAAGCACTTCCCCAAGTTTTAGGAAACCTTTGTTTCCTTAGTGTTGATATTCTCCCACTTGCTTGAGATATCATGGTATTTGTTATGGAAGGAGGCTGTTGAAGATTGGGACTGGACAGAGCTGGAGGATGGTTCAACTTGGAGCCAGAAGAAGAAGACTCAGGTGAATTCTCTCCATGTTGGTTATAGCTTTCTAAAATAAAAAGAAACATTGTCTTATTCCTGAGATTAACTTTGTTTATGCGTGAGATACTGTTGAAATTCATGTATGAATGTTATTTTGATGTATAACTAATCATTTTATTATATGATATAAGGTAGATTTCATTAGAATTATTTATGTATATGATGCCATGTATGTTTGGATTGGTTGATTTGTAGAGGGTCTGAACCATGTTGGAAGTATCGAAATGAAAGACATCTGGGTATGGTCGCTATCGCATAGTTTTTTATATAAACATGTTTCCTGAGTTGTATGAGTGTTTCTTACTCTAGTTTACTCTTGATCTGTTGGGGTTTCAACCTAAAGCCCTAGGGTACTTATTCCCGCAACACTACTTGATGATAGCTAGTGAAGACATTTGGTTGTCTGTGATATATGGAGAGAGAAATGAATTGAATACATAAGAAAAGGAAATCATCATGAGAGGGATATCTAAGCTAAAGGTTGATAAAGTGAGGCATTATGAGTCATCAAAGGAAATGCTAGACAGATTTCAATGTCTATATGGAGGAGAAATCTATGCAGGTCAAGAGAATGTTGAAGAACCTTGTTGCTCAAGCAATGAACTTGAATTTCTGAAGGTTGCTGATAATACCAAGAAGGAATATAATTCTCCCATTAGTGAAGTTTTTTCTCATCATAATTGTGTTGATGATGAAGAAGTTTGAGGAGAGATACCATGTTTCTTATAATTTATGTTATTTATTTGTGATAAATGTAGAGAAATAGGTCATTCATTATATAGGTGTTAATGTGAATCACTTGAAGATGGAGATAGCCATGCATCTAGTAGTATTAGTGAAGATAGACCCACTTTAGTAGTAATAGAAAATGAGGGATCCTCTGAAGAAGAAGAGATTATATCCGATGAAGAAAATAGGGGTATCGCTAGAAGTGATGAATATGGTTTTGTAGCCTATTTTTCCCATCTAGAAAGAACACCCCCCACCCCCCGCCCCTCTGATTTCTTTTAAATCAAGGGAAATATGCACAAGCAACAATGAATTATCATTTGTATTATCTACTTTGACTGATAAGTCTATTTTACCAGTGAAGGAAATAGATGTGGGGTTGCCCCTTAGTCCATGTTTAAGATTAGTCAACAATCCAAGGGCAACATCAATGCCAAATATTAAGGAATACTTTGGTAAAGTTGATAGAAAAGCTTCAAAAATTAAGGAGAAAGCACAGGTAGTGGGCTTATGATTGGAGGATTGAACAAAACAATTGGCAAATATGCATCCTTTAAATTAGAGCTGGGGAGCACAGGTGGTGATACTATTGTAGAAACCATCATATCAACTAAATGTCCAATATGCTAGATGTATTAAAACAAAAGGATATCGAGTTGGAAAACCAAGAAAAAATGTAACAATTTTATCTATATATTCCACTAGTAATTATTCTATCATCTAGGAAACTCCGAGAGATATCATCTAAAAAGGAGAGAGTCTGAACACTACATTCGCAAGTCATCATCCAACAAAGGTGAAATTTTCTCGCAACATAAATCAAATCCCCACAACAATTTTGGGGAGCAATCCTGCAATTTCGGTCTAGCAAGCCAGTCCATGCCAAGACAATCTTTGGTTGATGAAATTAGATTATTGACCATTTTTCTTTCTTTCCATTACTTCCAATCATTCTCCTATATTACAGATCAATTTATTCAACTCAAATTCTACTACTGATGATCGCATTAGACATGTACCTATTGTTGCAGATTTTGTAATCTGTTTGCAATTGCGGGAAGCTATTTTGCGATCAGAGAAACACAACATTGCCAGGCTGCAGAACCCTGAGGTTTTAACTGAGAGTGAAAAATTACCATATGATCTTAAGAGAAAGTTGTAGAGGAGTTCCACAATCTTGGAATTCCATGCAGTGTATACTATTTGATATTTGGTAAATGGATCCTTGCTATACATTTTCGAAATTGTTAACGAACAAACCAGCACTGTAAGGAACTCAACAAGCTTTCCATTCAGGTGGATAAGGGAGTCCTAGATTTATCTAAAACACCCCAATTACTAGGATCCTATAGCTTCCAATAATCAAGCAAGGAAAGATGATATTTCAGTACAAACAAGAGAAAAACTTGTGGGAAATTCACATAAAAATGCTACAAAAACTGGGGAGTATCTCCATTGCAATTTGGAGCACTTCCCACTTTGCAGGATGTTATCACCAAGATCTAACAGAAAATCGAAAGCACAAACCACACGGGATTTATGTGAAGAAGTGCCTCTAGGGCTAGTTTTTCCCAAACCGCTCATAAAAACACCAACAATTAATATTCATTATGGAAGCACTACCTCGATGTTAGAAAAATGCTATAAGTGATTCCATAGGTGGTTTATGATTCTCAAAACCATGTGTGGTTTTCCATGGGGCCCGCTAATCATATTTTAATTTAAAAAACCAATGTTTTAATATTGGTAATGTAAATTTAAAAGGGTCAGAGTTTTGTTTTAAAAAAAAATATATTTAATATTATATATGTATAATAAAATATACATAATATTAAAATGAGATTATCTATTTTTTTTTTGTAAAAAGAAAGATAATTCCCAAAACTATTTCAAGAATTAGTTTTTGAAACTAATCATGGTAGTTAGACAATTAGAATTGAGAAATAAAAGGGGAGAGATATCTTGTAAGGGTACGAAAGGGCACAGTGATCCATGACTCACAATGTAGTCAAAATTATTTCTAAAATCTAAATATGAAATTGTAGTTTGATTCTAGCATTAGTATTGCAGTGATTGGTTTTCTCATGTGTCCCAACATTCATATATGTTTTTCCTCTCTTGGACAATGTAAGATGAATTTTCCACTTTATTTTATGTTTTTAATGAATTTCCTTCATTGTACTCAAAATCTCATTGTAATCATTAAAAATTAATCTTGAAACCCTTAATGAAGTGCTCCACATCCAAGAATCTCATACATATTCTTCTTCTTCATCCATCATTCTTTCTATAGAGTTGAAGCAAAAATTCTTAATTTCCTATGCCAGAACTTTGTCTCCTTCATTTTCTGCTTTACATTTGCACGTTGCAACTCTCATAATCTTTGTCCATTCTTCTTAGAAGTCTAGGGTTTTAAAACTAGAAAATTTGGTTACAAGCCTTCATAGCGTATACTTAGAGCCATTAATTTCAATCATTTTATGCAATCTCTAAATTTCTTAGGCACTGGTTCCCCCACAAACATAAATTTTCTCTTGAGGTACAACAAATGGATTACCCCTTAGACGTGTGGAAGACTCCATGAACACAGAGATGGATTTAGATCTCTGTGGTGACTTGGCTAGATTTCCCTATAAATTTGAGAAGGAAAACTGTTCATCTAAATGTGATGGTAGTCCAATGACCTCTATATTACAATCTACTCCTTGGGCGTGACTACATTTATAACATGGGAGCTATCATTTCCTTACTCTTTGGAGTGATGTGTTTTCCGCATGAAGGCAGAGTGGTTCACCTAGTTGATCAGCTTTCATTCCCTGGTTCAAACACAACTATTAGTCAAATCCCATCCCTAACTGGTCTTTTTACACAAGGAATGTCTAATCAATCTCTAGTCCGTCGACCTGATGATCGCGAGTGATTCAGTGATTGTGACTGAAACCCAAGATCCATGCGCCCTAGTCTGCTTCGGCAAAAAACCTCGGATATAAGGTAGGTTTCCACGTAGGAATATGACTAGTTTGACAATCCTGTCCATCTAGGAAAATGGATCAGATTGGAAAAATATTCCCCCATCAAAGGTGATGTGATTGGCACTGACAAAAGTCACCTTTGTCCATTTGGATGGACATCGCCAAGGAAGTGTTTTGTCTGCGACAGAGATGGAAAAATCTTGCTAATGCAAGAACTTCCATATGGTGACCTGGAAACTCTACTTTATACTTGGGGGCATGCAAACCTTTTTGATGCAAGTGAAAAGTGACCATTTATTTTCATAGTTTGCAGACTCTTAACCCTTTAAACTCATAGGTTGATCATTCCTAGCTTGCATAACAAAAGGCTCCAAGAGCAAATTTGTGCATGGGACAAGCTCCCTAAAAATGAACCTATCAATGAGACATCCTTATTATATGACTGGCATGAGTAGTTTTGCGCAAAGTTCAAGCTCGTTAAAAAATAAACCCAGCAATGAGCAAGTGATACCATAGAGTTTAAGCTCATTAAAAAATGAACCCCACTTTTGGTAAATAACCATTGCGATCACATAATTATCAGCTTTTGAACCTTGGTCGTGTTCTTACCATCACTTCCACTCCTTTTTAGCCAATCATACGCCTCCATTTGATTGTTTACCCCTTTTGAGGAACATCTGCGACGAGTGATTCTATTAGCCACCTTCTTTACACTGCCGTGATTGAAAAGTTCCAAACCTTACCCGGAACTAGTTGCTATCCAAAAACATCACTCGTTCCTCCAAAACGAGTCTCCTTTAAGCTCTTTTCATCTAACTCGTAGAATATGAAAAGATTGATGAGCAATTGGCCTCTCTAGCTCATTAAAGCGATCGGAAGTGCCATCCCTCCTCTAGATTTTAATCTTTTTGGACCTGAGGGATTATTACACAAAAAGATCAAGTTCTTGTCTGGTTCAACTCGTTAAAACTATCGAAAAGTCATCCCTTTCATATTATTTTACACTTTTTCAAACTTAAGGGATTACATTACGAAAAAGGACCACTGGAGTTGCCTTTCCATCCCTTTTTAGACTCTCTAAAATTGAAAAGGACCGAGTTATCTTTGTCATTAAACTCGTTAAATAATAGCGACAAACTTGTCCATGCAGACAAGAGTGAGTTTCACTGTCGCTAGGCTCGTTAAAACATAGTGATGGGTTTGCCCGAAGGGCAAATTATAGAAAAATAATATGTTATCCTCCTCAAGCTTGACAAAAATAAAGAGGTACTAGTTAGCAATGACTAGGGAAAAAGGGAAGAAAACTTGAATATCTTCATTAGTAGTAGGTCGCTCTTGAACATGACACTTTCACTCCGTCACCATGATTGAGTCGAGTTGGGTTATTCTATTCACCAGTCATATCACCATTGGTCCATCATACCATCCACCTTGGGGTTAACGCTACCAATCCATTTCAGTGTCACCGGTATGTTCAAGAGAAGTCACTCAGAGAATTCGCTGAAATACCTTCACTCTCCATTTTTCATGACAGCCACCCTGAACCTTATATCATCAGATCGTTTTCACCTCCACAAAATCATTTTCTCTATTCCGTGTCATAGATATGGGTTTCATTAAGTCCCTCCTACGATGGGTCACTTCTTGTCGACATCAACTCATTATCCAAGATGTTGACTTAAGGACAACCCTCTTAGTACTTTGAATCTTGCATGCCTCAATGGCAAGTTTCTCACTTCTGGCGACAGGTTTACATCAATGGACTTCAACCGAAAGATTTTACGTGGTGTTCGACATCAACTAATGCATTCACACAACATGAATTATACTGCAATACCTTGAGGGTCATTATCATTATTGGTTATTCCTCTCACGCTTGTTAACATCTTACATCATGGGTTGGTAATCAGGCAATGTCTTTCCATGTTCGACATTAGAACATCTTTTCACATGGATTGACTTGTACTTTGGGAGAAGATTGAATGAGCTTGAAGACCCCGGATCTAGTTTCATCCATTCGGGCTACAATATATTCAGGAAAATAATGACATCAAATTTACATCACAGCTACACAGATAATCATCCAAACTAAAGGATGATGGCTCTACCAGAATCATCAATCTGCCACACAGACGATTGTCTGTCTTATGTACATGAATATGAATTTATAAAGTTGAGCATGGGAATGCCCGCCTTAGCTAGATCATGAAAATTTCATGAAGATAATGTATTTCATTGTATCTTATTATAGGTCACCTTCCAGTTCGAAAAACCTTGAATCCTCATTATAAAGCATTTCACCTGACATCAAAAGATTTACGACCGCATGTTTTAGGGGGAAAATATTATAGACATATTTGGGCACTGTAACCCCAATCACATATGTCCATAAACCAAGGGCTTCTAAACCCCTGAAAGTTTTGTTTCATACCCTAAAAGAACAAAGTTAGCTGATTACATCATCTCCCAGAAGTTCTCCATGCAAAACTACTCGGAATTGGTCAAAACAGGACCATACAAACTGCTCCATGCATAGGGTGTGATGCATCTCACCTATTACACACGGGGGGTACGATGCATACTGGAAAGCCCTTCTGTAGGGTGTGATGAGCAAGAGCAGAAAAATGGTAAAAGCCGTTTGCTAGGTGGAAACCCAGAGAATCTTCTAGAAACTGCTCATATGACACTTGCCTCTCTGAATGCCCAGGGATGAGTAAGAGATTTGAAATATCCAAGTGGAATGAAGAACTATCAGTGAAATGACACTAATCAAAATCCTAGAAGCTAACTCACTATCCTGGAAAAATCTATATATGGATCCCTCATCCTAGAGATCCAGGGGCTGGAATTTTGTAATTTGCAAGGAAGTGTTGTTGGTTTCTCTTTGAAGACATTGTTTGGTGATCTAGATTTGTATGAGGTGAAGAGGATTTCATGTTGGGAGGATGATGCTGGATTAGACAGCTTGGTTTTCATCCTCTCTTCTACTACTTCTATCAATAAAGCTATTTGAGTTTTCCTCCATATGCTTGTATATCTCTGAATCTTGTATTTTTATACACATTTATATGGTTAATGTACATCTAATCCTACATTATTTATGGTTATAGATCTCTATTCTTTGATGGTATTTTTCTGCCTTAACTCTACAGATGTTCTTTGAAGTGGGACAAGTGAGAAAGGAGTGGTGAAAGCTCTATCAAGGGAGAGAGGAAATGAGCAAGGAGACCAGCAAAAGACTGAGGTTTGTACTCTCTTCTTCTCTCTCATCTATCTCTCATAAAGGGAAACACAAGTGACTTTAGTTTGTTTGTTTCTAAGATAGCTACTTGTCTTAGTGGGACTAACAGCTCTGAATGGACACTAGTTTTCTTGATAACAATTAGTGACACTCGAAACAAGTTAATATGAACACTAGCATTGCACCAACTATGCATACAACCTTGCAATAAAAAGATGAAATCCTAGGTTGACAATTTAATGTGTAAGGTTTAAGTTGTTCTTTCCGAATGATTTAGTGCCCCACATTTTTGTGTCATTTTGGTGGAGGTTGTCAAAGAAATGTATAGATGTATCCCTATGGGACTGGGTATTTTACATTGAAGGTAAGAACCTATGCACGCACAAAGTAAAAACCTTCTCCTCATCACCGCCCTCAAACAATACCTTTTAAAAAAATTTAGTGATCATGAATAGGAAAAAGCATAGGACTGTAAATTAGGAAGCTATAGATTTGAAACCCACCTTGAAAACAACCAAACCCCAAGGTTATTCTAGCCTTGGAAGATCGACATTCATCTATGAGATCATCCAGAAATTAGAATCTCGAGCATCGGTAGACACTACAATATATGGGAAGGGCTCTACCAATTCTCCTCAAGTGTCAGAATCATTTGTTGTGGCTCATTCTAAGATTCACGATAAGACTGAAGGATCTGAATGAAGTTTTCAAGATACATCCATTAGACACCTCATTCCTTCTAGTAAATTTGAGGGGAATTCTCGTAATCTGAAAGAGGGGGAAGGTGAAACAAGTGGACCAAATCCAAAATCCATTGAATTAGAGCCACAATTTTGTCGAACCTGAATTTGTTGTAAGCCCTGTTGTAGGAAAAACACATGAAATGCCTGACATGGATAATGCTATGAGACCCATTCTAGGGACAAAAGTTACCCAAAGTACTCATGCTCAGATAGTGCCTCATGATCACGGGATCCATAAGGGCTACTGGTAGATTTTTGACCAAATGGAAAATGCAACAACACAAACACAAACCTCTACCATAGAATACCTTATATATGATCCTGAAGCCAATGCACCGATGAAATCCATTCTGTTACGAAATATTCCAAATTTTTGTGGAATGACCTCCAAAGACCTTGATGCATTTATGTTTGAGTTCAATGTCCTATGTTGAGGTTACGATTATACTACCGACCCACAAAAACTAAAATTTTTCTCTTCTACTCTGAAGGGAGCAGCTCTATGTTGGTTTATCGGACTAGGAGGCAGTAATATAAATTCATGGGATGAAATGAAAAATTCTTTCCTTACCAAATACCAAGATTATTTTCAGTCTAGGGACTTACGAGAAGAAATTTTTAAAATGACAACAAAATATGATGAAACATTAGAAGAATATGTCTAGAGATTTCAATATAACTTGTAGACATCACCTTACACCACTTTACCTAAAGAATCATTGAAAACCACTTTAATTAAGGGCGTGAAAGATGAATGGATAGAGACACTAAATTTAATGCGACAAGGTGATGTTTCTAAGGAAGATTATCATAATATTGTTAAACTATGTATTAGGTGCTCATGTGGAAGTACACAAACTAGATATGGGATTCGATATCCTCTTAGTAGAACGAGCAAGACTGCAGGTGAAGGTGTAACTCCAACAGACATCAATAATCTTTTAGAATATTTTAAAAATGGTATTTTGGGAACATTAACTACATAGTTGGATTTTCTATAGGTCAAACAAAGACAAGCTGAAGTAGAACAAGCTCTGGCTATTTTCTATCCTCGTTGTTGAAAGAAGTATAGAAATAGGGAGTGTCCACTAGATATGATAGAAACATGCACTATCTATGCTAAATATCATTGAATGGAATGATTTCCTTCACTCCATGGATTAAAATTTGTATGCAAAGAAGTCGAGGAAGATCTGGAGCCAACATTTGTAATGACGCAATGACATTAATGGCTGACTCACCCTTCAGGTATGATGTAGGACCCTTCTACGTTTTGTTCTGGAAAATATGCTCAACAGCAGATTCCTAGATCAACATGGAAGGGTGAGAAATATTTTCAACCTACTTGGAAATGTCAAGCATACTCTACGCTGCCTTGGGAAAATGAATCATTCACAAGATCTGTGTGGCCAAATTTACATTATTCTACACCTTCATGGAAAAATATAGGAAAAAAATCCATACCCTTCACAGTGGGTGAATTCATCTTCAGAAGGACCAATGTGGCCTCAAATTTGGAAGTGTCCTGTGGGACCAATAAAACCATCCATAGTAATGACACCCTAGTCACAACCACCATTATAATCTCCATTTTAGTTTCCCCCAAATCCTCAACCACCACTACGTGCTCAATTACTTACTGAGCCGAATCCCAATTCGAACAATAGGCCTATCCAATATTTGGAGATTGTTGAAAGTTTAGATCATGAAACTAAATCTCTTGAGTTTAATGAGTTACAGTTGAGATCTAGATGAGTTGTATTCCTAGAAAATAATAAATTCAATCAAGAACAGGAAGATAATGAAAATGCTATCAAAGAGAAACTTTTATCATAATATATTTCTTCAATTGTAGTTTTTTCAGAAATAGAGACATCTAATGTGTTAACCAAAGAATAGAACTCCACTAAAACTATAGCTATTGCTCCTCCATTCCCCAAAATACTAATGATGATTTAATCATCAATTCATTCTAATTTTGACCTTTTGAGGGAATTAAAAAATATATCCATAAAAATCCCTCTCCTCCATACTATACACAAATTCCAATTTATGAAAAACAATTAAAGACTTGTGCTGTAAAAATCTTGGAAGGAAACCAAAATATCCTCCAATAGTCCATGACTTGGGAAGATTATTTGACTTGATTCTATGGAAATAGATACCTATCAAATATAGTGACCGTGGGAATCTAGTAGTCATTGTTGAAATTCATGGTCGCAATTTTTTGAATAACCTAGTGGACCTGAGAGCTGTTATAAATATCTTAACTATAGAAACTTGTGGTATCCTTGGTGCTAAATGAAGAATGTCATCCAGACTAGCTAAAATAAGGAATCCTACAGACTCTAGTGTGCATCCAATAGAAGAAAATACATCCTAGGAGTTTTATGATATATAGGAAGCTCATCTAGGAAGTTCAACTCGAGTTTGATGAGGAAGGAATAACCCAAGTATTGGAAGGGTTGGGAACCTTTTTGAGGTGTGTGAATTGTGACGAAGTTGCGGGTTTTTTGGGATGTTAACCAGAATGAACCTCGATGCCCAACTCTCTTATATCCTCTTCTAATTCAGTATCTTCCGCTATTCCTGAATCCTCAGAAGACCCTGGAAATGCTTCTCTCCAAGAACATTTAGTAGATTCCATTGTAACTATTATGGAACCATGTTACCTTCCTAGAGAAACTAATTTACGCTATCCTGTGAGATGAGATACTATTGATGATCTTTTCAACATGCCCCAGCCTAATGATGGCCCTCTAGAACTTGTAACCATCACCAGATCTGAAGAAATTTTAATTGAAAGACTTGAGACTGTCATTGCTACTCCCTCTACTTTGGTCATTCAGATTGGAAAACTTGTTGAAAAAGGAAGAAGAAAAAATGGTCATGAAATAGAGTATCTTAAAAAAGAAAAATCGAAAACTATAGATAAAAGTAAAGTAGCCGACAAAATGGTTAAGAAACAATGAGAGGAATTATAAACGAAAGTGAGAAACTCGAACGTCTGAGGCCCAAACTAAGAGCTTTGTTGCCTCTACAGAAACTCAAATGGAAGACACCATTGTTGTTACTATAGGAACGCAATTTGACTTGGATGTATTAGACATCAATGTGATGACTATTGAAGTGGTTACTCATACAAAATTATTAGTTCTTACTAACAAGACTACTCAGAAAGAGCATGTACCACCCTATACCCCCTTAATTGTAGATGCTTCTATTCTGGTATTAAATGAAAAACTAGAGGAAAAACAAGAAACCGTCACATAGTATCAAGGAGAGGTGGTGCCCTGAAAGGAGCATAAAGAATTTCTGCAAAAATTTAATGCATTGACAATCACCGAGGATGAAACTTATGCTAAATTATGATTAGTGAAGAAAAATGTAAAGACTATACAAGGCCATCTCAAAAAATCCCTGGAGCAGACAAAGGAAGTTTGTTCCATTTATTTTGATGTCCAACTAGCAATTATGCCTTGTTTGTATTGGATTGATACCTTGTACTCAAGAATAAGGCACTTATATCTATACAATATTATGAATTTAATAATTTTTTTGATTTTATTAGGTCTTTTCAGTAACATGATGATCACACAAAATATTTCTTGTGTGAATTGTACATCCATAAGTTATTTTTGGAAGAATAATGAGATGAAAACCCCCGTCCTTTCATCGGTGATGTGCAATTTTAGGCATTCATGTCTTTTGCATACCAATGGAGAGAGAATGGTCTTGATCTTTGGGTCAGGGGAGAACCGAAAAGCCCTTTCCGCACACTCATTAAACATAAGGATCTTACAAAGTGTCCTCACATTGTTACTGTCGCAACGCCTATTCATAACAATGTTATATAGACTGGACTGGAGTACTTTGAGGAAAATGAAATAGAATCCCTACAAACTTCTAAGTAGAAGTGGAAGATGTCAAATTATTCAGTAAAAAATACGAGACCCTTTAATTTCATAAAATATCAAGCAACAGTACGTAGAGTGCAGGATTAGTCTCACTTTGTCTTAGTAGATGGCCCTAGTTGGCCTTGATGTAGGTATAAATTTCCTATAATTTGGTATCCTCTAGATTATTACAAGTCTGAGGATGAGCGAAGAGACGCAAATAAGTCAATAGAGCTCCAGTAGATTAAAAGTAGCAACGAATTCAGAAATTATGGCGAGTGCCCTTACCCAACCTACTCTTTAACCCTGTTGCATGTCAACCATATCATTGCATGAGGGAATGTGAAAAGGTAAGCTTTGGGGGGATTTTGGGCCTTGGAATTGGTGTAATTATTCACCTCATTTCCTTAGTTGATAGTTTGCTTTCACGATTTTTGAGCTTAGATTATAATAATTTGGATGATTTTTAGTCAATTTAGTGTGTCCTAAATTGCTACATAAGTTATCAATCCAGGAGTCGTAAACTGATGAACTGTAGTGCATTGTATGTGCTAGACAACCCTTTTCTTACCTCACTATTTTCAGTTTTATCTTGTTTTGAGTTTTTGTTCTTGTTGGTCTCCTAAATTGTTTTAATGCAATGGAAACACTAGTCTGAAGTTTTAAGAATACTTTTAAAGATCAAGTGTGGATGTAGAATTGAAGACAAGGTTTATGCTTCTTATGATAATTTCCAAACATAGAAGTGAAAAGATTTCAAAACATATTTTCTATAAAATTAGAGCTTGAATAAGAGTGTAAACATGCAGCTACAGAAACCAAACTAAAAATGAAGTATTGAAAATGAGGTTACTGTCTCTGTTGTCCATCCTAATTGCAGAATTGAAATCTAACAAACTGCTGCACTCAAAACAAAAAAGTAAAGAAACTAGAAACTAGTTAGTGATTTCACCCATAATCACAATATTTCATCAATTAACTTCTAAAGCGGGGTTAAGCTAAAGACTCCAGAAATATCATCATATGGCATGAAAAGAATGACATCTAAATTGCACACTAATGAAAGCAAAGTTAATTACTTCATCTATAATCACAATATTTCGTCAATTAACTTCTAAAATGTGGTTAAGCTAAAAAATATGGAAATATCATCTTATAGCACGAAAGAACTGACATCTAAACTATCTACTTGCATACTAATGAAAGTAAAATCAATTACTTCACCTATAATCACAATAGCTCACCAATTAACTTATAAAACAGGGATAAGCTAAAGGCTCCGAAGATATCATCATATAGCATGAAGAACTAATATCTAAACTATCTTAAGTAGTAAACAAATCTCACTAAATAAAAGGATAAACAACTAAAATTGAAAACTAAAGTTCAGTAGAGGAAGCAAGTCCCAAATCACCACTTGATGCAAAAACTACAGTAAGAAGCTCTAGCATAACTAGACTTAAAGACTATTTTGAAGTGCACTGTTAGTAAGAAATGTGACACGCTGCAAGGACATGTACAAAGTCAAAATGATTATGATCATAAGAAAAACAAGAAAAATGTACAATTAGAATGACAGAAAATATACATGAAAAACTATGCAAAAACAAAAGAAGAGACCTCAACTATGTAGGGTCCCTCTACATAGCTTTAGACTAACACGCTGTTACTTTAAACAACGCTTAAACAACCATATGAAAAATAGAGTTTTTTATTATGAAACAGAGGAATATGTCTCTTGGTTACACAACAGCAAAAGAACGCTATATCAACAGTATCAAGAACTAACTATCTACGTTGCGAACGCTTATATTTATAGAGAAAAAGGATAACTGTATCTTAGAGAAATTTCTTCAGCAATAGACGCGTGAGCAGGTCAAAATCCGAGGATTCAGCCTCTCTATTGCCATGAGTAGTAAATCTATTCGAGGTGGAGGTTGGATTGCATTATGGAGATGTCCTACAGGTGGTAAAAATGGATCCACAAGTTCAGGAATGACTTCGGGCTTGTTTTACATGGAGGAATAGAGTCCTAGTTGACATAGAACTCTCTGTTGACCACCCTTTGACTGGTACCTTTCCTTACGAATTTGGCTAAGCAAATAGGACCTCAATGTGTGGATCATTCCTGAGCTTCCCATGTGTCTCATTTCTCCTACCAACACCTGTAACCTACATAACAATGAAAACGGTTGTAGAATTATGAGTTAGCTACAGAAAGTGGCTACATTCCATAGCTGATAAACAAAACCTATATCTAATAGCAAATACAAAGATATAATTTGAAAATCACTCAAATATACTCCTGAAATCAACATGTAACAACTTTTGATAGCTTAGGAGGCACTGACATGGGAAAATAGAAGAGAAAAGGTTTAAGAAAATGCATGGAAGAGAGGTAGTTTTGGGGCTCAACATGCCCCCACTGTGAAGATGTTGCATGTCCTCATGCAACCAAAATTGTAACTATCCTTCCTTCAATTCATCTGCTCTAAAACTTCTGCTAAGACATCTAACCTTTTCTTCTTTTTTCTTGCTATCACTGTCATCCTGGGCCTCATCATAAGACATCTGTACTTGAGATTGATGAGGGCTCTACTCAACCTCCTATTCTTTTTCTTTAGTTTTCTATTTTTCCTATGCCATAACCCTAAGTGCAGCATGGTATTGTCATGGATAATTTTGTCCAATTTGTTTTTCTCTTTTAATGTTTCATTCTCCTTTTGGATATGCCTGTTTAGGACTTCCAACTCATAAATTTCTTGCTTCAGTGACTGAATCAAGGTTTCCTGAGTTGTATCTAGCTGATTAGATGAGGTTCCTTGTTTTTTTGTAGATTTCTCCAATGATTCAATGAAATCATACATCTGCTGCTGAGTTTGATCAATTTCTGGAGTTGCCTTCCTTGGAGTAGTTTCAAAATCTAATTGAGGAGAAGGAAAATACTGTGGACTTTGATCATTTGGAGTGTTTTTTGGTGACTGATCTGGAGTTTCAACTCCCAGGTCTATTAATTGATCTCCTTTGATTTGCATTTTCTTCAATCTTCCCTTCAATCTAGATCTTCTTCTTAGACCTTGTGAGCTTATGTCTCCTTTTCCTATGCTATGTTTCTCTTTTCTTTTTTGTTTTGCCTTAGTTGATTGTTCTCTAAGATGAAGTAATCTCTCAAAAAGCACTTGATATTCATCTGAGGAAGGCTCAGGAGTCTACTAAATGTCTTCAATTGTCCTCTTTCCTTTCTGTTTTACCTGTTTTCTAATCTCAGTCAATGTTTCAGAAGGCAATTTTTCCTCACTGGCTTCCTTGGTCATACTAGTAGGAGTATCTTGGATTGTTAAATTTGTTCTTTTTCTCCTACTTTTCTTTGTTGAACTCCCCTCAGGCACTTCAGGAGGGTCTTGGAAGAAGTTCCTAACTAGGAATTTTTCCCATGTATCTCCCTTCTCTTTCAAATGATTTTCAATCAGGATCTTAATAAGGCCATGATGGTAGAGATGAGGTTCTACATCATCTATGTTCTTTTGCACAGTAGTAGACATTTTTCTCAAACTACTCAACAAGAAATAAGGGAGGTTGATAGTTTCATTCTCCAAGAAATTCATTAATAATCTGATATGATACATGTACATGGAGCCATACCTGCCCTCGCATGTAATGAATTTTTTAATGATCAACAGCAGGCTAGTCCATCCATACCTAGATTATGAAGAATGACCCTCCAAACCTTTTCATTGAATTTTTTGTTCTTAAACCATCTCTCCCCTTCTTGCGGAAGCTCTGTGGCTGTTGCAATTGATGACTCTGTCATTGGAAATTTGATAAACTCAATTTCAACTTCTACACCATTGAAAGATCTTGCAAAAATTTTTGTAACCTCCTTATTATGACCCTTGAACTTCTTAATGAACTGCAACCATCTTGCCTTCTTCAATGTGCTCTTAAGCTGCGGGTATCCCTCCATGAATTTAGCTCCTTCGGGTTTTGTTCTCACTATAAGACCCATTCCTCCTTCTTACTGTGAAGATACCTCTGTAAATGATAGTTTTACGGGAGCAGAATGGTTATATGAGTGGAAAATGGAAGAGGGCCGTGGAGAAAATCGGTGATTATGAAATGGGAAGAATGTTGAGCATGAAATGAGAGTGAGTTCATGGAGCAAAAGTTTGTGTAAACAAACAATGAACTGAGGATTGCAAAACCTAGTGTGGAAGCATGGAGGCAGAGTGTCACTTGTGAAATTTGGGAAACTGAACAGACTTTGAGTTCATAAAAGGCTGCGGAGTGGACGTCAGTGGAAGAGAGCCATATTCAATCAGCTCACATTTGCATGATTAGTCATTTTAACAAGTGTAATTTGGATGTATGACTAAGTACAAGTTAAACTCGGGAATGGATTATGAGACCGTTAAGATTGATGCGGAGGATATGGTGGAGTTAAGGCAACCATCAAGTCAAATCATTACAGATTATGGAGCTTGTGATTTACAAACTATACAAATTATGCATTTGAAATGCTATTTGAAAATGGTTTTGTCCATACCTTGGAATCATACCTCTTTTGTTTTGGTAACTTTTAATTGGATGCTTCTGTAGGTGCTTTTCAGGTGCTGATGTCTTCAAAGATATTTTTCTTCCATACTTGCATCTTGCTTCTACGATTATTTGGCTAATCACTTGACTGTCACTGCAGAGTAACAGAGGATTAGCTGTGAAATCAACACTCAACTGCGGAATCATAATTCAACTGCGGAAACTGGCATAGTGAATAACATATGACTTGGCGAATGAATGGAAATGAAAAATGACTATAAGGATGATACATGGAAAGGTGAATATGAAGAGAAATTTTACTAATGGAATGTAGTGGTGACATGGAGCGAAATGGAATGAAACAAACTGTGAGTGAAATGAGAGATTTTTTTTTTTTTTGGAAATTATAGGGCATCATAATCTTCTGATTTTCACCCTGTATTTTCTGTATAAGACTGCCAATCAGTGATTGGTTTTCAGGCTTATACTTTTTTTGTTTAGATGATGATGAAAAGAACAAAGACTATGCTGGTGGAGAAGAATGATTCTTCTTCACCAGCCTCATTGCAGAATTATCTTGAAAGATTTTGATAAACTCCTCCTTTGAGAGTGGCTTATGACAGATCTTCAATCTATGACCATTCACAACGAGAGGAGTTTGATGCTCATCGATTGTTTTGATTCTTACGGCTCCATTTCTAAAAGCTTTTTCAATCTCATATGGCCGAATCCAATGAGTCTAAAATTTACTTTGAAAATCTTTTAACTTTGAATCAAATAGCAATGCCCAATCTCTTCTTGAAACTTTTTGTCCTTGATGTATTTGTTGTGCCACTTAGCTCTCTGCTGCTAAACTAGATCAGTTCTTTGAACTCCTTCTTGTTTGATCTCATCTTGTTCATTCAACTGTTCTAGTCTATGCTTTTGAGCTTCATAGATCCATTCCCAACTCAACTACCATCTTGAAGGTTTTGACTTGGAACTCAATGGGGAGCAGAACTTCCTTCCCATAAACAAGTTCATAGGGAGTATGTCCTGTTGTGTTCCTCCATGTAGTTTTGTAGGCCCATAAGGCTTTAGGAAGCCTTTCTTCCCAATCTCTTCTATGTAGATGCATAGTCTTGGTAATGATTCCTTCAATTACTTTGTTTGTAGACTCCACTTGACCATTTGCTTGCGGATGATAAGGAGCAGATTTTATATGGTTGACCTTGTACTCTTCCATAAGTTTCTCCATCATTCTAGATGTGAATTGACTTCCCTGATCTATCACAATTTCCCTTGGAACACCAAAACCAGTAAAAATATCCTCATAATAAAATTAACTACTGTATTTTCAGTAGCAGAAAATAATGGTTTGGCTTCTACCCATTTAGTGACATAATTAGTACATACCAATATATATTTTTTCTTCTTGGATGGAGGATTAATAGGTCCAATAAAGTATAAAGCCCATTTTTCAAAGGGCTCGATGTGTACCTAAGGTTGTAATGGGATCTCATTTGAGGGGGTAGGTTTCCCTACCCTTTGGCAGCTGTCACACCTTTTGACATATTGTTTTGCATATTTGAAGAGGGATGGCCAATAATATCCTAAAGAAAGGATTTTATAAGCTATCCTCTTGTCAGAAAAGTGTCCACTGCATGGTTCATCATGACATTCTTTGAGAATATCAGGCATTTCATCTTCCCTGACACATCTTCTAATCACAAAGTCTTGCCCTATTTTAAACAATTCGTTAGAAATCCATGAATATCTTGAACTATCCTGAATAATCTTTCTTCTTTCGCTAGGAAATAAATGTGGAGGTAGTTTCCCTACAACTAAATAGTTAGCCATATCTACAAACCAAGGATTTTTAGTAGTTACTGCAAATAAGTACTCATTAGGAAACTTATCCTCTACAGGAGAGTCCTCTTTGAGATTCTGAATCCTAGACAAGAAATCAGCAACTGTGTTTTGTTTCGCTGGTCTATCTAACATAGTAATATTGAATTCCTGTAAAAGTAAGAGCCATCTTGTAACTCTACCATTAGTAATAGGTTTTTTCATCAGATATCTAATTGCAGAATGATCAATATGAATAAAAGTTTCATAGCCTGTTATACAATGTCTGAACTTATTAATTGCATGAACAACAACTAAGAATTCCTTTTCAGACACAGTATAATTTAACTCAGTGGGAGTCAAATTTTTACCGATATAGTAAATGGCATAAGGAACAAACTCTTTTTGTCCCATTATAGCTCCTAGAGCTATATCTGAAGCATCTGTAGAAATACGAAAAGGAAGTTTCCAATTTGGTCCCCTCAAGATAGGTGCTTCAGATATTCTTGTTTTCAAAGCTTCAAATGCTGATTGGCAATTACTCCACCACTTGAATTCACAGTCTTTTGTAAGCAGTTTGAAGAGTGGAGATTCTATTTTGGTAAAGTTTTCTGTAAATATTCTATAATATCTAGTAAATCCTAGAAAAATTCTAACATCCTTTTAGCAATTTGGAATAGGTAACTTGGATATGACTTAACCTTTGGATTTGTCTACTTTAATCCCATCCCTTAAAATATGATGTCCCAAAAAAATATCTTTAGTAAACATCATAAAGCATTTTTCATGGCTTAATGAAAGGTTTGTTTCTTTACATCTTATAAGGAATTTTTCCAAATTTTCCAAGGCTTCTTCAAATGTATTACCATAGACTATAAACGCATCCATATATACCTCTACACAATCATGGATTAGATTAGAAAAAATTCTTAGTACTGCTCTTTGGAATGTTGCAGGTGCATTAAATAATCCAAAAGGAAGCACTCGATAGGCAAAAGCTCCCCATGGACAAGTAAATGTGGTTTTATCGTGATCTTCAGGTGCTACCTGAATTTGATTATAACCACTAAAACCATCCAAAAATGAAAAGTACCTTTTGTCTGCTAATGTATTTAAGACTTGATCTATAAAGGGCAAAGGAAAGTGATCCTTCAAGGTTACTTTATTCAATTCCATATAGTCAATGCACACACTCCATTTACCATTATGTTTGGGCACTATCACCAAGGGAGAAACCCATTATCTATCTGAGATTGCATAAATGAAGTTCACATTGAGTAGCTTTTGGAGCTCTTCTTTCAAAATCTACCTAAGATTTGGATTCATCCTCCTCTGAGGTTGTCTAATTGGTCTACTGTTTTCCTCAATATAGATATAATGGATGCAAGTCTTAGGGTCAATACCTTTCATATCAATATACTTCCATACAAATGCAGCAGAATGTTTTTGTAAGATTTTGGTTAGCTCTTATTTTTGTGATTCTTCCAAGTTTTTGTTGATATTCAATGTTTTACCTGGAAAAATTTCAACTGCAAAACTGCCAAACCCTTCCATAGAGTAGAGAGACATCTGCCTTGATGATAAGTATTCAATGTCAGAGTCTAACTGAAATTGTGTGTGATCATATTCTAAATATGTTTCAAAATTTTGTAATGTGTTCAGGATTTGACTATCCTCACTAAGTTCAGAGAGAGTAAGGACAGGTTGTATAGCATCTTCATCATCAACCCATTCATTGTCTCCCACTTCTGTAATGGCTTTTGCTGGAGGATACAAAGTAAATTTCTTTGTTGAACTACCATCCTAAATGTACATGTCACCAGATATACAACTAATAAAAGCATTAGCTGTGGCTAGCCAAGGTCTTCCTAAGATGAGTGGGTGTCCTCCTAGATTATTCTTGGGATTCAAAATCATGAAATCCACCGAATATTCTCAAGAATCTAAGGAGACCGAAATATCTTCTAGTACACCATTTGGTTTGATTACTGATCTATGTACAAGTTGCAATAAGGTAGGAATGAAAAGAAGATTAGGAAGTTTAAGCTGTTCCATAGTCTATCTACTCATAATGTTTATAGAAGCCCCTAAGTCAATTAATGTATTTGGAATTTCTGTTCCATTTATGTGTGTCTTAACAATTGGACTACCTGGATCCACACATTTCTGCATGGTAATCTTTCCCATCATGATATCTGCTATTTTTCCTACCAGGTGGATTCTTTTTGTGTCTCTTGGTTTCCTACCTGGTCTTTTGATACTCAACTCGTTTATCATTTTTGCTAGAATAGGAATTTCTCTAATGGCTTGTAGCAAGGGAATCCTGATACAGAAATTCTTTAATTCATCTAGGAAATCATTGTCAGGCAACAAGATTTTCTTTTCCACCCCCTTGTAAATTTGTAATCTCTCACAAAAAGGAGGTGTGGATGTAGATGCAGGTTGCTCAATTATAGGAGTTGTGGGGGTTGACTCTTTTTGTTTTTCTTTTTGAATGGTTGGGTTTTGAAGGGATGATTCTTCAAAACTTTTATTGACTTTCAGAGAATCCTCCTCAGAAGCATCTTGCTCTTAAACATCTATAGAAGGTTTTTCCTTTTCTAAAATCCTACCAGATCGAAGTTGGACATCATTAATATCTAGAGGAACAATCATGTCGGTAGGAAATGGTTGTCCTTCTACCATGTAAGCATTTTGAGGGTTTTCGTTGTTGGGATTTGGTAATGGTTGGGCTAGTAGTTGATTTGACTTTTTTTGAAATGGAAGCAAGAGTTGAGGATTTTGATTTTGTTGAGGAGGTCATTGTTGTGGAAATGGCAATGGAAGTTGAGGGCTTTGATTTGGAAGTTGTGGATTTTGTTGTTGGTTTTGTGCGGGAGGATAACCCTGATAATATGGAGGATATTGATAATATTGAGCAAATCTCCCATAATGATTTTGTACCCCTTGTGCCCATTATTGAGGTTGATACTGATTTTGAGGTTGAGGCCAAGGTTTTTGCCAAGAATTCCAATTTGGTGGGGGATGAAAATTCATTGGATTGTTAAATCCTTGATTTTGTTGCCCTTGCCAAGGTCTTATTGAAACAGAGCAAAGAGATTCTACATAATTTGGATCCTCTTCAAAGACAACTTTAAGGCCTGGGATTGAAGGACAATCCTTGGTCTCATGACTTTCCAAGAAAATCATACATATTTCTACAACTTTTGCGTCAGCTTCTGTTTTCTGTTTGTTTTGAATTTTGAGGGTGTATAATTCACTAAGGCTCCCTAGAATATTAGTTTTGAACTCATCAAGCATATTACCAATTTCTACCCTACTTACTGTCCCAGTTATAGATTTGTTTGCTCTAATAAGAGAAGGATCTCTAGGCCCTTTTCCAGTTTTAGATTTTCCCCTTGAGAGATGGACACATAGTTTTTCTATGTCACTTAGTGGAACTTGAGATATGTCTCCCTTCACCATCATGTTTAAAATATCTATCCATTCATCTCTAATGGCTTTCAATAAAAGGGCGTTCAAGTTTTCCTCATCTATATTGTTCATTTTTTCTCTCTTTAAGTTGTATTGGAACCTCTCATGCAAATCCTCTAAGTTCTCATCTTCTTTTCGCATCATTTTTAATACCTCATCCTTATGATTAGTAGGCATACAATAATCTAGATATCTATCCAAAAATGCATGCCTCATATCATTCCAAGTCCTAATAGATTGAGTGACTAATCCGATAAACCATTTCAGGACAACCCTTTTTAATGTTTAAGGGAACAATTTGAGTTTTTGAGAGTCCTCTAGATAGTTATAGGTTTGGCATAAGACTTCAAACTCAAATGGAAATGTTTCAGGATCCTCACATCGCAATCCATAAAATTTTGGGAGGACAGATGGTGAAATGTTTTTCATTGTTGTATGGGTTTCCTCACCTACTATAGGGAATCCAAATGAGTTATCTCCTTCCCTATTTCCCCCAATTTTTTTTCTACCTCCTTCATTGTTACCTCTACCACCTCCATTATTTCCTCTACCTCTACCTCCACCCCCTCCTCCAAATAGTGAAAATTCTCCATCTTGTACTTCTTCTGCAATGATAGTTTCCTCAGAATCTTTTGGCTCTTCTATTAATGGTTGATGAGACAGAGTTTCTACCTCGTCTTCTTTTCTAGGTAATTCTACTTCTTCCACTGCAATGGGCTCTCCTATAGAGGTGAATAAGAGTTCTTCTCCTAGGTCAATTTTAGTAGATGGAGTGGGAGAATCTTCTAATTCACCTGTTTCCCCTTGAATTCTAGGAATCATAAGGCTAGGAGTATGAGTCTGGGATGGAGGTGTATCTTGTCTATTCCTTGAAGTAGTTGGAGTTGTAAAAATCAAACTTTTTCCCCTAGCTATAAACCTTCCCCTAGAATCTCTTTCTCTATGCATGTCATTTTTTTTATTTTTTAATGATTTTTAATTGGGCTAATAATCCTTTTTCTGATCTTCTAGATCACACTAGGTGCAAGAAGAGAGCATACTCAAGAAATTATTGAACTAATAATTCTTTTTTCTGATCCTCCAGATCACACTAGGTGCAAGAGGAGAGCATACTTCAAGAAATTATTAATTTTTCCCTCTTCTTTTTTCTTTTTTTGAATGTAAGAAATAGGCTACCTAGTTGCACTTCCCTGGCAATGGCACCAAAATGTTTGGTCTATTTTGTGTGTCCTAAATTGCTACATAAGTTATCAATTTGGGAGTCGTAAACTGATGAAGTGTAGTGCATTGTATGTGCTAGATAACCCCTTTCTTAACTCATTTTTTTCAGTTTTATCTTTTTTTGGGGTTTTGTTCTTATTGATATCCTAAAGTGTTTTAATGCAATGGAAACCCTAGTCTAAATTTTCAAGAATATTTTTAAAGATCAAGTGTGGATGTAGAATTGAAGACAAGGTTTATGCTTCTTATGATAATTTCCAAACTTAGAACTTAAAAGATCTCAAAACATGATGTATACAAAATCAGAGCATGAATAAGAGTGTAAACATGCAGCTACATAAATCAAAATAAAAATGAAGTACTGAAAATGAGGTTACTATCTCTGTTGTCCATCCTAATTACAGAATTAGAATCTAATAAACCGCTGCACTCAAAACCAAAAAGGAAAGAAACTGGAAACTAGTCAATGATTTCACCCATAATCACAATATTTCATAAATTAACTTCTAAAATGGGGTTAAGCTAAAGACTCCAGAAATATCATCATATGGCATGGAAAGAATGACATCTAAATTTCACACTAATGAAAGCAAAGACAATTACTTCATCTATAATCACAATATTTCGTCAATTAACTTCTAAAATAGGGTTAAGCTAAAGACTCTGGAAATATCATCACATAACATCAAAGAACTGACATCTAAACTATCTACTTGCATACTAATGAAACCAAATTCAATTAATTCACCTATAATCACAATAGCTCGCTAATTAACTTCCAAAATGGGGTTAAGCTAAAGGATTCAGAGATATCATCATAGAGCATGAAGAACTGATATCTAAACTAGCTTAAGCAATAAACAAATCTCACTAAATAAAAGTGTAAACAACTGAAATTAAAAACTAAAGATCAGTAGAGGAAGCAAGTCGCAAATCACCACTTGATGAAAAAACCACACTAAGAAGCTCGAGCATAACCAGACTTAAAGACTATTCTAAAGTGCACTATTAGTAAGAAATGTGACAAGCTGCAAAGACGTACAAAGTTAGAACGCTTATGATCATAAGCAAAACAAGAGAAATGTACAATTCGAATGAGACAAAATATACATGAAAAATTATGCAAAAGCAAAAGAAGGGACCTCAGCTACACAGGGGCCCGCTGCACAGCATTGGACTAACACACTGTTACTTCAAACCATGCTTAAACAACCATATGAAAAATAGAGTTTTTTATTATGAAATAGAGGAATATGTCTCTCGGTTACACAACAACAAAATTACACTATATCAACAGTATCAATAACTAACTATCTGCATTGCAAACACTTATATATTTATAGAGAAAATGGACAACTGTATCTTAGAGAAATTTCTTCAGCAATAAACACGTGAACAGGTCAAAATCTGAGGATTCAGCGTCTCGGTTGCCATGAGCAGTAACTCTATGCGAGGTGGATGTTGGATTTCATTATGGAGATGGCCTGTAGGTGGAAAAAATGGATCCACAAGTTCAGGAATGGCTTCGGGATTCTTTTATGTCCAGGAACAGAGTCCTAGTTGACGTAGAACTCTCTGTTGACCACCCTTTGACTGATACCTTTCCTTACAAATTTGGCTAAGAAAATAGGACTTCATCCATGTGTGGATCATTCCTGAGCTGCCCATGTGTCTCATTTCTCCTACCGACACCTGTAACCTACAGAACAATGAAAATGGCTGTGGAATTGCGAGTTAGCTGCGGAAAGTGACTACATTCTGTAGCTGATAAACAAAACCTAGATCAAATAGCACACACAATGATATAATTTGAAAATCACTCAAATATACTCCTAAAATCAACATGTAACAACTTTTGATAGCTTAGGAGGCACTGACATGGGAAAATAGAAGAGAAAATGTTTAAGAAAATGCGTGGAAGAGAGGTAGTTTTGGGGCTCAACAGATGCTAAGGAGTTTTAGAAATGAGTTAATAATCATTCCGATGTTTTACCTTATTGATGAATCAATTAGAATATTAAATATGTTATTAACTCATGATTTGGGTTAATATGTGGGAAGGAAATACTTGATGATGGTTTTTGTTCCCTAAATATCCAAGGAAACCTGAGCCACAAGGAAACCATTTGGACTATTTTCAGCTTGTTGACCTAGAATTTATGCCTTATATGCATGAGACATCCGGAAAAGGAGCATGATATGTTATTCTAGAAGATATGTTGAAGATTTTATACCTTGAATTAAGCAATCCTAAGAATCTTTTGGTTCTTAGGATAATTTTACTATTTTAATTTTAGATTTATGTTGTAATATAAAAGCATGATTAAAATCTATCAAAGAGGGCTATTTTTTCTCTTGTCATTTTTAAAAGGTGACTGAAGAACACATTGTCTTAATTTTTCACAGAGTTTCCTATAATTTATTGCTACATATGAATGAAGATTTTGGAGATTTGGTTTTAGTCTAGTGTATTGAGTTAACTTCCAGACGGTTAGATTCAAGAGACCATGGATCCAGTCTTGGAACACTTACTATATTTTTTTTGTCATTATTTATACTTACTCTCAGTATTTGAATGAATACTGCCCCTTGAATTGAATTATTATTTAGAAGATTTACTGTTAATATTCACGAACAATTTTAGTGAATAGCGATTGGGTAGAATTCCTTTTAGAATATTATGTTTTGTTAATGTTTTTCATAGTAAAGTAAGGATTTCTAGCTTCAAATAAATTAATGATTTCTTGATAGATGCATTTCGATTCCCTTGTTATAGTTATCATTTCCTAAGAAACATCTTGAATTTCTTTATGATTTCTGCATAGGAATGCAATGATTTACTTCTATTACTAGTTCATTTATGAATTAGAGATAGAAATAAAGTATTCTTTCAGTGAAATCTATTGTTGTTCCTTTCATTTCTTTTTCTTTGCTTCTTATTAGTTGCACTCAAAACAATATAATCTGAACACCAGCCTTGCACCAACTGTGTAGGCAACCTTGCAATAAAAATACGAAATCTGAGGTTGGAAATTTAATGTGTAAGGTTTAAGTTGATTATTTTAGAATGAATTAATGCCAAAAAAATGCATCTATCCAATATATTACTCTATGTGACCTTAGTGTCTACCCAACATCTTTATCAGTCACAACTTTCACTTCTTAAAATTATGTTATTGGAATTGCTTTTTTTCACAACTGCGCCTAAATGTTTCTCTTCTCTCTTGGCTAAAGTGGCGAATATTTTAGACAAGAATACTTGTGGTATCTATTGATGTCTATTTTGCCCCTTCATTAAATTTCATATTTCCACACTCCATTTTTTTCTAACACATTCAATTTTTTCCTCTTAATGCTAGAGCATTTTATTTTGTAGTAGTCTTATTTAAAATAATTGTTGGAGGGCCATTCAAAAATTACATAATCTGATATCTTAAATTTACAATCAAATTAATCAAAGTTCATAACGGAAATTCCCCTGTAAAGGAATTATGGATTCTTTATTTTAAGCCCACAATTAGGATGTTGATGGTGACAATGATTTCTACATTTAGAGTACTATTGCAAAAAATAGAGCACACAAAATTTTATATGAAATAAAAAACTTCAAGGATATATTTTTTTTCATTCAAGAAATGTCCTCCACTAGATATCCCTGTTACAACCCTTCCACCTTGCTCATTTTATTTGGAAACATATCATATATCCCAAAGATGCGGTAATTTTAATAACTGTAAAACTAATCAATTGAACTTAGTCCCAACTCATAAGGAATTTTTTTCCCTACAAGATCTTGCAAATAGCATCAGTTGGTGCAAAGAGAAATGGTTAAAGTTATTTTTCGAGCAAGTAGTAACTCGAATGTTGTCCAAAGAGTAGCGCCTAGGATTTTCAGAAATGAGTGCATGCAAGTGAAAAATAGGAAGTAGAGAAAAAATTGAAAAGTAAAGTGAATACTTGGTAAAAGGAATAGGTTAATTTTGGTCCATTCTTACTTGAGGGCATCAATATGCATAATGATTAATGTGAATGTGGGATTTTATAGGAATGGATGCATTGAAAGAATAAGAAAATCCTAGCCCGTTATGGAATTTGAGCTGACAGAGTTAGTACTATGAAGGTTACACATGAAGATGAGACCACATACCATGAAACCTATGTAGATATATGGGTCATGATATTATGAAATAACTATGGTTACAACATATCTAGGGAGTAGGATAAATAGAAAAGTAGTCCTAGAGAAAGAAAACATGATCTATGAGTGAGTAGAAAACATGTTTGTATTGTAAGCCTATGTATGGCTTCCATGGCCTTCATCTTGGAAGTGGAAGCATTCATAGTCTATAGACTCATACTACCGATAGAAGCAGTAAGTGGTTCTATTACACATGTAGGGAATGAGAATAGGATATATAGGAGGCACAAAGTTGATTAAAGTTGTAATTTTTATTTCGTATTGGAAACCAAATTAATAAAATAACTTCCTTAGATACGACAATATAGGTTTATTTATTCTATATTGATTGTCTAACTTAGTTTATTATATAGTATTATCCCAATTCCATGGTTTCCACCCTTTAATGGAGTGGAAAATTGCATGCTCCCCTTTTTGGCTCCTCCTATCATTATGCACAAGCGATAAATTAAAATTATTTTCAATCAATAATTAATGACAATGCTATATTACTATATTATCTCTTTTTTAAGCATATAGACATTTCACACATTTTTGTAGCATTTTCAACACTCATTTTTTACATTGAGTTTTGAAAAAATTAATAACCTTTTTGTCCATGCCTAGTTGATTCCAGAATAATAAGTGTAGCCACCCCTCTCACATTTACCCAGTTTCATTTGCACATAGGGGTACACATGACAGGAAGGGCTACTATGACTTGGATTGAACTCCTATATCCAATTAAGGAAGTGGGTTCGACTAATGATGACAAACTGACAACTCAACACTTCTTACAGGAGCCAGAGGTCATGCAGGGGCTGAAAAACTACCAGAGGTGGCCAAATCCTGAGATAGACCTCTATTTATCATCCTTGGGCCCTCAACCTCTCCCACAAGAAGGCCTTGATGTGGTTGGGAGCCTCCCACCACATGGATAAGCCTACATCCATGCAGTTGCAAACCATCTTTTATAGTTCAGAGGGTGCAGTCTGCTGGCATTATGATTCTGGTTTGGCCCTATGGTACAGGTGTTGTACTTGATGGAAACTCACTCAAGTGGAAAAACTCTGTTCAGGCTCTCAAAATGATGAAAATTACAAGGTTCGCAGGTGAATGGTTCAAAAGGTGCAGACCCGCAGGTTCGTCATTCATGAAGTGCGGTCATACTCGCAGGTTACCCGTTCAGAAAGTGAGGTCCCAGAGTTCACTCACTTCAAGGTAGAGAAGTGCGCTCATGTGGGGTTTCGTATGTTTGGCTCGTGGTATTTAGCCCGTCTTTCATGATCCTATGGTTTTGGCCCGTGGTATAGGATCTAATTTAACCTCGGTTTGGATCCCTTGTATTGGTTATTGATGGTTTTGTCCCATAGTGTGAATAAGGGCTTGACTATAAATAGGAAAGGAGATTACTTGGCTGAGATATCTTTGAAATTTTAAGATCTTAAGATCTGAATTTGGGGTTATCAGTTTTAAAATCTAGATCTAAATCAAGGTAAAATTTAAATGCGAATCTATTGCTAAGTCATGATCTCTCGAGCGCATGATCAGATCTGTGGATCTGACTTTCTGTGGTAATTTGGAGGACTGTTAATTTGGCCCTAATTAGAGGTTCACAGGTGATCTACAGCGTGAGTGCGGGGGTACGCACTACAGAAGAAGGCACAGTGCGGGTATACACAACGCAGCTGAAGGCGCAGTGCGGGGTACACAGTACAAAGGAAGGCACAGTGTGGGTATACGCAGCGCAGTTGAAGGCACAGTGCAGGGTACGCAGTACAGAAGAAGACCAAGTGCGGGTATACGCAGCACAGCTGAAGGTGAAGTGCGGGTATCTGCAGGCTTATATTGGTGAAGTTGCGGACCTGTTTTGAAATATTTGTTGGCTGCCAGTTTTCCATTTGTTGCTGTGTTCTGGGTTTAGGTTACTGGTGTTGGTTTTCTGTTTACAGCATTCTGAGAAGTTTGGGTGGCTCATTGGTTTGATTGTATAAGGAGATTGGTTAATTCACATGTACTTGATGTTTATTTGATGTTCTTGGATCCAGTCTGAAATTAATGAAAAGTGGTCCTTGAAAGAAAAGAAGTAGGGGGTTGTAGCGCCCTTCCAGGAGAGACTGGAAAATGAGAGAGAGTTGTAGCTCTCTGCAGGTTGCAACCTGCGTACTAGTAAAGGACTGCACCAGTACAAAATCATTGTAACAGGAGTTTCTAATTGAAAGAAGATAGAGACATATTGCAGCAGGTGGTTTTCACCCACATTGGGTTTCCACCTTATATCTAGTGTTCTTTGGTGTGACTATCTGTTTTTCTTGTTCATGCTCATTATTTTATGTTACTGACATACAATATCTGAAGAATAATTCAAAGTATAAATATATCGAAAAGAATTTGATAATACTGATTCACCCCCCCCCCCCTCTCAATATTATTTCCAACACAGTCTTGGATTCTGAGCCTAAATTCTAGGTCATCCTATAGAGCACTTCCTAGAACTCAGTGACACCTTCCAGAATCAATTTAAATCAATACAAAACAATTCATACAAAACTTGATCAAGGACTTAACCTAACCAGGCCTAACCATGAAAGTCATTTCCTTAAACATATTGAGAACATGTAATCTACAAGTCATGAATTCATATCAAAGCATAATGGTATAAAACTTATCTAAGAATCACCAAGAAGGTCTAATTCCCTCTCTTAATATCTTCAATAACACTTGTTAGCTCATTCTTTCATTGATCATTATTCGACTAATCAAATCATATCGAGATACATAGACAATATACATTATATGACCAATATATAACCAACAAATGAACAACATATAAAGCATGATAGACCAACCATCGAAGCCACATAATATCAAGTAAAAATACTTCATAAAATAAAATAGAAAGAGAGATCTTATTATCATATCCAAAATCCAACAAAGTCATGGACTTCCATGTACCACCCGACCATAGGTTGGGATGAACTGAATCTCTATTTTAGTCAATCACCCCTACCCCATATTCCAAGCATGAATATGGGATATCATGGAATAAACCAAATAAAAGCAAACTAGGGCTTCTAGAGGCCAAACCATGTCAACCCCAACTAGTGACTCATCCTCAAGATCAAACATCACTAACACCAACCAGAAGGCTCTCTACCTAAGCTAGCAGGGGCTCTAAATCATTTGTTCCAATTGCACGTACAAGAACCAATAACTCAACACATAGCCTTCTAGGGCTCAAGAATGCTTTTCAAACCTATCTCCAGGACTAGTAACTCAACCCACCAAGGGCTCTTGAGTGTTTTTCCAACCAAGGCTCCAGGACTAGTAACTCAAAAATTTTTTTTCCATGAATTCCATAGTGTTTTTCCCAACCAATGACTCCAAGAACTAGTAACTCAACGCATGGCCATAAGGAACCTAAGAACCAATCGCAAAACAATAAGTGGAAGAAACCCAGAACACCATGGTTATCTAGTAAATGCCTAGGAAAGGCTAAAAACACTATCAATCTAGGAAATCCTCCATGCCAATTACAGATCATAACTAAATAATCACATGCATATACCATGAATCCATAAATCAATAAGGATATCATACATGAAACATGTTACCTGTAAGATAGTCCAACTATAGTTGTTGATACACTTATTCCCTTGCGCTTCCATGCTTTTTCCTTACCTTCTTTCTCCAAAAAAAATGTATGCTAAAATGCTCCAAGCATGCTCCAGTAATTCTCTAAGTGTGCAAGAGTATGAGAGAGAGAGAATAGAGAGAGAGCTCTGAGCTAAAACTAAAAAATGAAGGGTGTGAACTGATCTTCAGAAGCATTTTTATCATTGAGGCCTCTATTTTCATCATTTTCCTTTATTTTAATTTTAATTTTCCTCACATGAAATATTGTGACTTTTCACATTCCTTTTCTCCTATTTTCCATTATTTTCATAAATAAATGTTAATTGACACCACTTTTCATTTTCCAATGCCTTTCCCAATTTCCATAGCCATTAATTAACCACTAGTGATCCCACAACACCATGTTTTTCCCAACACTCAGCTTGGAATACATGTCCCATGACCTTGGTCTTGCATTTTTTTACATGGAAAATCAACCAGGAGTTGTTACAAACGCCTCTTCTTGGGGGAACACCATCCTCACTTTTCAATGATACTTATGACCAAAAAACCACTGAAAACAAAACATACATCCTATGTAGATTTATAACTCAACTCGTTGTATTATTTACAATGACGTCTATTGAAAACAAAAAGAAATATCAGTTATCAGATGTTCATAACACAACTCATTATGATATTTAAAAATAACAACCAAATATACTTATTCACATTTTATTCAACCAAAAAATAATCATACTATTTATGGACCTCTATAAATCCATCTAATTATAATATTTACAATAACATAATATACATATGCACATTTTCTCTAACAAGCAAATAAAAGGATACAATGCTTGCATCCACAACAAAGGAATCAAGAGGCTCACACCTCCACCCTCAACCATAGTACCAACATGCACCTTCTTCCTAGGATGCCCAAAATCCACTACCAAAGTTAAACATGCATCTAATGTACAATTCTACAATCCTTATGCTACTTGTCCTCTCAGTGAATAGTTAGCAGCTCATTGTTTCATTGCACACTACCAATGTGCTTCTGATTCCATCTAATGCTGTTAGTTATAAAGAAAACATCATTCGTCGACCTTCAATTCTCTTCTACAGAATCCCTCAAGTAATCTAGTCACCCCCTTCCATGTAGTCATATACCTTCCAAGTTTCACTGGCATCCCCTTCTATATAACTGATCTCATAATGAGATCTTAGACAATTATTAAGGTATTACAGACTCATGTGTATGGATTTTCCTATATTACTTAGTGCAATGGATTGATACGATTGCGAATAACATAGACAAAGAAGCAGTTAAAGAAACATAATAGACAACATGCATTATACAACAAGTTTAATATGGAGTTCACCCGAAACTGTTAGGCTACTTCTCCTAGTCCAGCCTCCAGTGGTTGCCTCTCTATTATGTCTTCAAGAGCAGAGTTTTACAAAGTGTGAGCTCAAATTGAGTCTCAACATAATAGATACAGCAGCAGGAGTTTTACTTGAATCCCTCAAGCCTCTCTGAGTACACAAACTCTTTCTATCACTCTCTGTCTCTGTCTTCTCTCTGTCTTGGCACTGCCTATTCCTGTCTTCTATTTTCTGTGGCTTTAAAGCCAATCGGCGCTGTCTGTTCGTTTCCCCTTCTCGGGCTCTCTAGCTCCCGGTCTCTGTCCACTCGAATCCCCCTCTGATGATTACCAATCATTACTAAATGCCTGTAGGGATGGTGGCCACCTATTTTGTAATGGAATGGACCATCGATGCCTTCGAAATCCCAAAAATGGTCGTTCTCTATTTACATAGAGAAATACAAGCAAAACTATGAAAATTCACCAATTTTCCATTTATCAGATTTGAAATACTATAAATTCTGCCTTATAACTCCTATTAGGTCTGCCTTTATGTCGCTTATTGCATCAGATCCACTGTTGATCTGAGAGATCTTGATCCAACGACTGAGGTTCATTTTGGGCAGCTCAAGCGTACGGGGGTTAACTGCCTCAAAAGGGTCGTTTTCTCTCTCTGGAGCCTAGACACATGGTAGCTAGTGTATGGGCTTGGGTGAATCCCAGCCAAAACCACTTACAGCCTACGGCCCACTCGAAATCCTTCTTATTTTGTGATTTTCCTTTGTATTTGAAAAATACATTAAAACATGAAAATCTCGCAAAATGGCTCATATCAGACTTGAAATAATATACAACAGTGTTAATAAACCCTTTTGGGTTTGGTTCCATGACATCGACGCTTTATCCTTTGTATTTCGTTTATTTAACGAAAATGCAATTCACATTGAAAAAGCCCTTTTACCAGACTTGAAATATTATCAAATATCATTCATAATTTTATCAGGTCCAGCTATCATAGTCATAGTTATCATCGCGGCCACTCCTTTTCATAGCTTTGATGCAATATTGTGATATCGCAATCACATATCGCCGATCCTTTGGGCTGTGGTTAAGTCCATATATATATATATATTTAAATATTTATATATATATCATCGATGCGATAGCACGATTGAATCTGGACCACTGATCTGTGAACATAGATCAATGGCTCTCTTTTGATTGCGCTGATCACTATCACGCTTCCCATATAGTTGCCTCTGATAGCCTCTCATAGCCTTCGCTGATTGCGATATGTCGATCAGGTCTGGACTATTTATTGGCCAGATCTGAGGGCTCTTCTGCAAAGTAATTTTAAGCCCCTGTTAGCTCTATTTTTCAATGTTTTTCAGGCCCGATAGTGTTATCATCGATGCGATAGCATGATTGAATCTGGATCACTGATCTGTGAACATAGATCAATGGCTCTCTTTTGATTGCATTGATCACTATCGCGCTTCCCATATAGTTGCCTCTTATAGCCTCTCATAGCGTTCGCTGATTGTGATATGTCGATCAAGTCTGGACTATTTATTGGCCAGATCCGACGGCTCTTATGCAAAGTAATTTTAAGCCCCTGATAGCTCTGTTTTTCAATGTTTTTCAGGCCCGATAGTGTTATACACCTTTTTTAAAGGTTTTCCCCTTGCGATAGTTTTTAACTATATGAAGACTTAGAGGGTTTTAGGATCCATTTGGATCACACCTTCCCATTGAAAAGATCTTTTGGACCACCAAAAGTTGGTTTTTAGGCATCAATCAAGTGAGGATACAGCTTCCTCACTTGTCCAATATCTATCCACCTTGCACTGCTTGGTTTTGAACCCTTGAGACCGATTCTTAGGTCTCAAGATCCCCTCTGCACGTAGTTCTCGCCTTTCTGTCTAGAACTGTAGCTTCTTGCAACTCATTGAGATATTCAGGAAACAGATCATCAATAGAAGGAAACTGACTTTGCTCTTCGGGATCTTCAATCAATGAAGGCTCATATAGTCTCAAGTTCTCTGCATTAATGACTAAATAGATATGCATATAAGCTGGAAAATCAAGGCGAAAAGTGTTCTCACCAATTTTCTCAAGTATCTTGAAAGGCCCATACCTTATTGGCTTCAGCTTCTTACCTTCACCTTGCATTCTGTCTTTGCTGATGTATAACCAGACTTGATCACCAACTTGGAAGCTATGCTCAATTCGATGCTTATCATGCCTTGCCTTATACTTGGCCTGGCTTCTTTCTAGCTGTAACTACACTGCCTGATGAATTTCTTGGATCTGCTGAATGAACTTGGTTTCTTTGTCTGCATCACTATGTCCATCAACTATTATGTCTTTACAAAAGACAAAATCCAGGGGAGACCTTTGTATAAAACCAAAACAAGTCTCAAAAGGATATCTCTATGTAGAAGAGTGTTTAGCACAGTTGTAAGCATGTTTCACATAACATAAATGTTCATCCCAAAGCTTGGGATACTTGCTGCAATAGCCTCTAAGCAACTATATCACTGTCCTGTTCACCACCTCTGTTTGGCCATCTGTTTATGGATGAAATGTTGTGCTCTTTTTCAATCTGGTGTCCATCAACTTCCATAGACTTTACCAAAACTTCCCAGCAAATTGAGAATCTCGATCAGATACAATAGAAATGGGTAACCCAAAATGAACCCATACATGCTGAAAGAAAAACTTTGTTGTTTGTTCAGCTGTAATTTTCTTATTACAAGGTATTAGAATACACATTTTTCTGAACCTGTCCACAATAACATATAAATAGTCATGACCTTTTCTAGATTTTGGCAATCCCCCAACAAAGTCCATGGAAACACTTTCCCAAGGATGAGAAGGAACTGAAAGTGGAGTGTACACGCCTATTTTTCTATTGTTGGGCTTGCTTTTAGCACACATGGTACACCCTTTAATATATCTAGAAACTGTTTCATGCATTCTTGGCCAATAATAGAACCCTTGCAGCTGTGCAACTGTTTTACTTACACCAAAATGACCTAATATTAGAGAAGTATGTGCTTCTCGGATTATGTTAACTCTTTAAGTTTGAGGAATCCCAAATGATACAAGATTTGTTCCTTAACATGATAATCCAATTCTTCTACTTGTTTTCCATGACTTAAAGTTGCATATACATCTTTAAAATCTATATCTTGAGCATATTGTTCAATGTAGCTTTCATGCAATATTGAGTTATTCTTAAGTATAGTAGATGCATTTATGATTGGTCATGATAACATATCTACAACTTTGTTGTGTATGACCTTCTTATATTTGATGACAAGATGAAATTGTTGTAGAAAACCCATCCACCTAGAGTGTCTTGATTACTACAATTTAGTTTGTGAGTGAAAATATTGAAGTGGTTGATGATCTGTATGTATAATTGTTTCCTCACCCAATAGGTAATGTTTCCACTTTTTTACACTCTACACTAATGCATACAATTCTTTATCATATGTGGGATAATTAACCACTACAGAATTAAATGTCTCAGAATGATAACATATGGGTTTACCATGTTGCATGAACATTGCTCCCATGCCATAGTCACTGGCATCTATTTTAATCTCAAATGGTCTTTGAAGATCTGGAAATTCTAGTACTGGTGTTGTACTAATTTGTCTTTCAAGGTGTCGAAGGCTTTTCATTGTTTTCCTCCCCATTGAAACACCTTGTTCAATCCTGTTAAAGCATGTAAGGGAGCTGCAGTCAAGGAAAAGTTAGCAATAAACTTTCTCCAATATTGTGCTGCTCCTAGGAAGCTCCTAACTTCTGTAGTAGATTTGGGTTTAGGCCAGTTCACAATGACTTCAACCTTAGAGGGATTTATCTTCAATTCACCACCCCCTACAATATGACCCAAATAATTTAAAGATGTTTTTTCAAATTCACATTTTTATAGGCTAAAATAGAGATTTTCTTTTCTCAAAACATCTAGAGTCTGCTTTACATGCTTCAAATGTTATTCTGATGTTTCACTGAAAACAAGAATGTCATCTAAATATACAATTAAAAAATCATCAATAAAATGGCAGAGTACATCATTCATAACTCTCATGAAAGTGGCAGGAGCATTATTTAAGCCAAAAGGCCTAACTAGCCATTCATACAACCCTTTCTTTGTTTTGAAAGAAGTCTTCCATGCATCTTGTTCTGCTACTCTGACCTGATGGTAGCCACTATACAAGTCCAACTTGGAAAAGTAAACTGCTTCTTTCAACTAATCTAATAGATCATCTATGCGAGGAAGAGGATAATGATTCTTAATCGTTATTTTATTCAGTGCTCTGTAATCAATGCACATCCTCCATGAACCATCTTTCTTTCTCACCAGTATGATTGGAGATCCATATGGTGACGTGCTTGGCCTTATGAACCCTCTATCGAGAAGCTCTTGTACTTGCTTCTTGATCTCTACATTCTCTAAAGCAGATAACTTGTACATTCTGATGTTAGGCAATGGAGCATCTTGCTCCAAATGGACATCATGTACCTTTTCCCTTTTGGGTGGTAGACCTTTAGGTTACTGAAATAGGATATCATATTCTGAAACAAATTTTCTAAATCACCTTTCTGTTTAGCATAACAACCTTCAAATACATTGGTTTTATCAGGGGTATTTTCCTTTACAACCATTAGTAAAAATTTATTGCATGAATTTATAATTCTTTTCATCTGCCTTGAGTTTATGAGAGTGTAGTTATTTTTTAGCTCATGAGCTCTTACAATATATTCTATTCAATCTTTTATGAGTTGATACTTATTTTCATTTCTATAGAAAATAACTTTTCTATCATATAAGTAAAGACTTCCTGAAACAATACCACATATATCCAGGGGAAGTATATCTAACTCAACCTCATCTACAAATGTTGAAACAAAAGCAAACCTAAGCTTGCATTGTCTAGTCACTTGTAGCTTTTGTTTATCACATACCGAACCTAATGGATATGGCTTCTTGTGAGGTGTGGTTAGTAGTCCCAACTTCTTTACAATTGCTTCAGAAATTGAGTTTACTTATGAACCACTATCAAGTAAAGTATCAATCTTTTGATGTTTGGAAATAACTCTAATATGAAAAAGCTCATGTCTTTTCCTCTCATTTTCTTCATTATCAATAGACCGCGCAAAATTACTAGTAGATGCTTCATAATTTTTACCTTTTATACCTATGGTTGTGACTGTTGTTTCATCACCTGAGTCTGACCCCAAATCTTTATGAATAGTAGCAATAATCTTCTTCTTCTTGTCATCAAACTTCTTGGGTTTTAGCTCTGGATGCAAAGACCAACAATGTGCATCATCATGCCCATCTTTCTTGCAGTGAGTGCATGAAGGTTTTTCTTTCGGTACTGCATTTTCCTTCCTCTCTTTCCATTTCTGCTTCTTCTTTTCCATGTTCTTGCTTGTAGTGGGTTTTGATGATCTCCCAATCTTTGCCTTCACATTCTTGCCTCTAGCCTCTAGATGTGTAGCCTAAACTGATACATCATCTATTCTAGTAGGGTTAAACATGAGAATGGTGTGCCTCAAATAGCTATGTAGACCAACTATATACTTTAACAAAGTTTCAGGTGAGTCTAGAGAAATGCTTAGAATTAAAGCTCTTTTTATAAATTCCTGGGTATAGCTTTGTACACTTTTCCCCTTTAATTGGTGAAGAGTTTGCCAAATCATCATTACTTGTTGCATATAAGCTAGTGGAGAGAATTGTTTTATAATGGTAGAAGAAAATTCACTCTAGGTAGAAAGAATTTTACCATGCTTCTTCAAAACAGCTTGTGTCCTGCCTTCCCACCACATTAGGGGAGTTCCTCGAAGGTGAAGGCTGGCCAGCTAAATCTTTCTCCTTTTGAATTGATGTTATACACCCTGAAATATACATCAATCTGTTTAATCTAGTTATCTAGCTTTTCTACATTTAATTCTCCATCATAGATTGGCAAATCAATTTTTACATCTAATTTAGTCAAAGATGTTTTCTTATTTTTATTTTCAGGGCTAGAAGGAGGTGTTGATGGAGGAGGCTCTTCCCCTTTCCGTTTTCCTTCTGAATGGAAATCTATAAGAGGTTGCTCTATTCCTTTGTTTTGTTTGGAGGTTAAAGTACTTTCACCTCAACCTTTCTTAAATTCTCGATACATCTCTTCTACCATGGCTCTCATGGTCATGAAACTATCCATTAACTGAGAGTTTGATTCTAAGGGAATCTCTTCTACCATTTCCTTTCGAGGATATACTCTTCTAATTTCTAGATTAGCCTCAACCAGTTCTCTTTCTCCTAATTTGAGCTTTGACCACGTCAACATTCAACAATCCAGCACAAGCGTATCTAACCTTCGAAAACCTAAAGCTCTGATACCATTTGATCTGATAATGAGATCTTAGACAATTATTATGGTATTGTAGACTCGTTTGCATGGATTTACGTATATTACTTAGTGGAATGGATCGATAAGATTGAGAATAACATAGACAATGAAGTAGTTAAAGAAACATAATAGACAACATGCATAACACAATAAGTTTAATCTGGATTTCACCCAAAAATCTTGGGCTATGTCTCCTAGTCCAGCATTCAGTGGTGTCCTCTTTGTTATGTCTTCAAGAGAAGATTTTTACAAAGTGTGAGATCAAATTCAGTCTCAACACAACAGATACAACAACAGGAGTTTTACTTGAATCCCTCAAGCCTCTCTGAGTACACAAACTCTTTCTATCACTCTGTATCTCTATCTTCTTTCTGTGTCAGCACCGCTTGTTCCTGTCTTCTGTCTTCTCTGGCTTTAAAGCCAATCGGCACTGTCTATTCATTTCCCCTTCTCGGGCTCTCTAGCTCCTAGCTTCTGTCCACTCGAATCCCCCTCTGAGTGTTTAGCAATCATTACTGAATGCCTTCAGGGATGGTGGCCACCTGTTCTTTAATGGAATGGACCATCAATGCCTTCGAAATCCCAAAAATTTTCGTCCTCTATTTATACATAGAAATACACGTAAAACTGTGAAAATTTTCCAATATGTCTTTATCGTATTTGAAATACTATAAATTCTATCTTATAACTCCTATCGGGTCCGCCTTTATATTGCTTATCGCATCTCCACCATTGATCTGAGAGATCTTGATCCAACGGTTGAGGTTGATTTCGGGTGGCGTAAGCATATGGGAGTTAACCGCTCAAAAAGTGTGGTTTTCTCTCTCCGAGGCGTGGACATGTGGCAGCCAGTGTATGGGCTCGGGCGGAGCCTGGCCAAAACCACTTATTGCCTACGGCTCACCCGAAATCCCGCTTATCTTGTGATTTCCCTTTGTATTTGAAAAATGCATTAAAACATGAAAATCTCGTGAAATGGCTCATATCAAACTTGAAATAATATACAACAACATTAATAAACCCTTTCAGGTCTGGTTTCATCGCATCAGTGCTTTATCCTTTGTATTTCATTTATTTAACGAAAATGCAATTTACATTGAAAAAGCCCTTTTACCGAACTTGAAATATTATCAAATATCATTCATAATTTTATCAGGTCTGGCTATCGTAGTCATAGTTATTATTGAGCCCACTCCTTTGCATAGCTCCGATGCAATATTGCGATATCACAATCGCATATCGCCAATCCTTCAGTCAATGGTTAAGTGTGTGTGTGTGTGTATATATATATATATATATATATATATATATATATATATATATATATATATATATATATATATCAGCGATGCGATAGCGTGATCGAATATGGATCGTTGATCTGTGCACCTAGATCAACAACGCTCGTTTGATCACGTTGATCGCTATCACGCTTCCCATATAGCCACCTCCGATAGCCTCCGATAGCCTTCTCCGATTGTGATATGCTGATTGGATCTGGACCGTAGATTGGCCAGATCCGACAGATCTCGTGCAAAGTAATTTTAAGCCCCCGATAGCTCTGTTTTTCAATTTTTTTTAGGCCCAATAGTGTTATCCACCGTCTTTTAGAGGTTTTCCCCTTGCAATAGTTTTTAACTATATGAAGACTTAGAGGGTTTTAGGATCCATTTGGATCAATTACATAGTCCCTCAGGTGATACATCCCTTCCTTCTCATGGCTTTATTGCATTGGAATGTCCAAAAGCCAAGACATATCCCTGCCTCAAAACTAGCATATTAGTCATGTCATGCTCATGGTAATCAATGGACATTATTGGGTACCAGTGTCCCACAATGACCCTCCTCCTGAAGTTATTTACCAACATATTGTTTCCTATTCCAATTTCCTTTTGTTGCTGCTACTAATTCTTATAGTCAGTTCTAGTCACCCAAACCCAAAATGGCATTTTCCGTGCTCTTCCATACTAAGCACATAATTATCATTAGATTTAAAATGGGTTGAAATAAATTCAGATCATACCTCATTGATGGCCCATCAATAAGGTATACTTGTAATTATTTTTACATCCTATCACAACAAGTCAAACTATCTCTTTGATCAAATCATCATGTATAAATATATCACATCCAATTAGCTCAAAAAGTGTTGAAAATGCAACAAGATGATGGAGCTTAGTGGAAAGGAGTTTCCTTCACTACGTGGGCCCGCAGGCTATTTTTGGCGCAAAGTCTATTTTTAGACTATATCTATTTTTAGACATATGGATCATGGTCTATAAGTTGCAGGATGTTGTTTATGGATGATTGGTCATGTTGGGAAAAAATAGTTGGACTTCTATTTTTGGTTCACAATGGAGTGATCAGAGTCTATTTTTAGACTGACAGGCTAAAAATAGAAACAGTTAAATATTATTAGCCCTTAGTAATATTTGGACTCTAAACATTATCTTATTCTCTTGGATCACTTTAGTTCAAGCTATGGATGTGGCACATGCAGCTGAAAAAAGGAATCATGTGTTTTCTTATGTGTTAGTTGAGCTATTGCATGGAGGACTTCAGTTAGAACTCATGCATGTGAGTTCTGTGGAGTTGGATGTGGAGTTGATGGAGTTGTGTTCAGTTTGACTTAGTTGAACTAGTTGTATTTAGTCTAACTAAAGAATACACTAGTGATGAGTTGTGTGAATTAAATATTAATTAATTCACTAATTATTAACTCATAAAGAAACTAAAGAATACATCAGTTAACTCAGTGCATGGACAGTTCAACAGAGACGGGTGTTAGAGATAAGTGAAAGGGTGAGTTGTGACTATCAGTTGTGCATGAGATTTTTCACATGCATGGATTGAGTTGTGCCAATGAGGACTGCGTGGTTCAGCCAAGAAAAAGACGAGTTTGGATCAGCTATACTCATTCATTCTCATGAAGGATTGCGTAGTGGAGGCAGGCAAAGCAGCGGAAGACATTTGAACTTGTGACTTGTTCGGATCTGAGCTAGTTTTGTGTGTAACAGGTGGAGATAATACTGAGTACCTGTGAGGAATATTGTACTATGTATTGTTACATGTTCTCAATCATTTTAATATACAGATAGTGTGGGGTTTTCAGCTGTATGCTCTCCCCGGGTTACATATTGTGTGAATGTGTGCATGCGATTGATGTTTCATTGTTTTTAATTCCGCAAAATTGATGATCAACGTAGAGGAGGTTATGTATTATGCATGTATTCCGCAATAGTGTATAATCGGGATAATCTTTGTGAATAAGTGTGATATTATTCAAAATTTCACAAAAAGAAACCATGATAAATCATAATAATGAATCATAGTCATAGATTACATACATAATAAAATTGAAATAAAAGATTGATACTTATCATTTAATCTATCCTTGCTTCTACCTTTGTCTTTTTTTCTTTACACACACACGCACAGTGAATCAGTTTCTGAACCCGACAAACACCCAATGCATTCTCTTCTGTCCAATCACATACACCTACACATAATGTACATGACAACAAATACACGCACACATGGTGTATTGAAAAATACATACACCTACACTCGGTGTACACACGACACATACACCTACACCTGATGTACAATATCATACACATATACACATAAAGTAGAACACAATAAAACACATGTCGCAATACAAAAACTATGTAATACACATAACACAATATAAAATATACACAATAAGCGTGTACGACATGTACACAATACCACATGTACATAGCACCACTTACACAACATGCACACAACACCACATGTACCAAATGCATATAGCGCCACATGCATGCACCACCACATGTACAACATGCACATTGCACCATATGTACGTAGCATCACATATACAATATACACACAACACCATATGTACACAACCTCACATATACAACATGTACACAACGCCATATGTACACAACACCACATAACATTTACACAAAATTGCATATACAACATGTACATAACACCATATGTACATAGAGTCACATATACAACATGTACAGAACAACATATGTACACAGTGCGACATATACAATATGTAAACAACACCATATGTAAAACACCTCATATACAATACTAGTAGTACACATCCAGAGACCACACTGACTCTACCAAGCAAACTAGCTTCCAGTGCCTTTCCACTATCCATTCTTGTTCGAGCATGTCGCATACCACACTAATTTCATTCCATTGATATATCCCTCAACATATCTTTTCCATGACATAAACATAGGCATAGTATAAGAAAATAATATGAAATCATATAAACATGATTCTAACCTGGCATAGATCTATCAGGGCTACTCTACTCACTTGATTACTCATAAACAAGGAACCTCTTCATGTTGTTCACCTGCATAAGAAATGATTCCTCCACAAGCATGATCCATGATGACCCTATCAGCCAATGACATATATACATACATATATATACATCTAAACATTAGTATAAAATAATTATGATCCTTGACAATCCTCGATAACCTTTTCAAGAGTGAAAATTTTAACTAAAAAAATTGTACACAAAATATTTGATCTCATTGGAAGCCTTATAGATCGATAAGATTGATCTATATTGGTTATATGTATATATATCTATGTGTGTGTGTGTGTCTATATATATATACACACACACCAAGTGTAATTTTTCATTGTATAAATTGCATTTTTGAATGTATAAGATGGATTCAGTGTCTAAAATTTACTTGGGAACTTGGATTGTGTATCTTTACAACTTAAATTTGCAATTCAAAGACATCTCTGCTTGATTTCAAAGAAAATTGACCAAAAAATATACCTAAAACAGGCCACAATGAGACTACTTGAAATGTTTTAGCTATAAAAAATTATTATTTTTCAATTATTTTATATAATATATCTAGAATTTTTCTAGTCATATAGAATATATACATATTTAAATTTTTTTCTTGAAATCTTTTATTTATAGACTATATGGTTCACATTAAAATATTTTTATGTTATTAATATTGTTTTAAATACACATCAATATAAGTTAACCACACACACACACATATTCAAAGATATACTAAAATATTTTATTTATAGGTCGCATTTAATGTTTTATTATTAATAGTATTTTTTAAACAATACATATTACTTTGATATTAAGAATTAAATGAATTACATATCTCCTTTAATTGTTTTACTTTAATCACTCCATCAGTTTAAGCATTGGAATATTATTATTATCAACAATGAAATAAGTTTTCATTTACTTTCTGTCCAAATGCATATGCACGAAGTTGATATTAAAATAAATTAGTCAACATGCATATTTAAATGCATTGTTCGAGTCATGTACGGAAATATTTTTAAAAAGTATGAGATTTTTTCAATGTTCTCGTACTCAAAAGTAAAAATAAAAGTTATTTGTTTAGTTACTTTGTTTCTCTATAAAGTTGGTTTAAGATTATGATATTTCATATGCATATTGAAATATTTTATATATGGCTCAGAGTGACTAAAACATGTACATTCATTTTTCTTTTTTTATTATAATGATTTTTTTATTTTGTTTAAAGAATGTATATTTTTTTAAAAGGATATGTGTCAACTTGTGGTTGAGAACATACAAATTTACACATATCACTCATACTAAGCTATAGAATGAGTCTCTAGGCTCAATTATTGATGAAGGTTCTTTTCATTCCTTTCCACATAGTGAAATTATCTCCAATAAGAGAAGACCAAACTTGCTTGCCAAATAGTGGGGGAAACATTAGCGAAGAATACCATAACTTGCTTTCCTTCTAAATGTCATCGAAACTATGGCAGGTTCGTTGCAATTTAAAAAAAAAATAGTGAGCATGTCAGTCTTGTGATGCCACTTCCAATCGAAGAAACGTTGCAACCTTGGTAGGTTTGTCACAATATATTTTAAAAAAAATGAGGTATTGTCGGTATTGCGATGCAACTTTCGATGGCAACAATGTTGTAACCATGGTGAGTTCATCACAATATCTTTTAAAAATACTGGAAAGCCCATCGGTCTTTCAATGCCTCTTTCGATGATAGAAACATTACATCCATGATGGGTTCATTGCAATATCTTTTAAATAATTATCATTCTCGTCAGTCTTGCAAAGCCTCTTACAATGTCTGTAATGCCACAACCATGGTGTGTTCATCCAAATATATTTTTGAAAAAGGAGATCCTCTTGGCCTTGCCACGCTACTGTGACCACCAAAATGTTGAAATTATGATGATTTTGTCATAATATCTCTTAAAATAATTTGATCCTGTTAGTATTGCGACGCCACTTATGATGATAATAACGTCACTACCATGGGAAATTTTGACAAGTGTTTGTGACAAATAGGTTTTGATGCTTTAGCGATGCCACCTATTGGGATTCTGATGAGTAACGGTTCAAAATTATGACCTCATCTAAATTGGCGTTTCATGAATTCTCATTTTTTCATAATATCTACAAAAGACTAGCATAAGAATGAAAAAGTACCATAGAAAATTATGTCAATATTTAGTAGTGTTGGTTATCTCAATGATCTGAACTGGATCCATGAAGAACTTTCAAAAGAACCATGACTGTATCAGGTCAGGACAAACATCAAAGAATTCAAAACAGTTATAAAAAGACCTCTGAACCAGTGGCAGTTGGTAGCCAGCATGGAATGACGAGGACCTCGGTCAAAGCGCGCTGACCGTGGTCCATGGAGACTGCGTGGGAGGAGAAATTGGCCCCTCGGAGGCCCAGATCGGGAAACAGAGGAGGTTTTTAATGTGTGATTAGCACTTAGCACTTATTGCTAATTTCGCATTGCTGGGGGAAAAGGCTTGAAATGGAGAAGCCTTGAGCACTTGGTTGTGTGGAGAGCCAGAGAAGCGAAGGCCAAAAGGCCAAAGGGCTAAAAGCTAAAAGGTGGCACCCACTCCGAAACCGGTAGAATTGTTTGGGGGCTCCTTGAACGGTAAGCAGTTTTGGATGAGAGCAGAGTGATTCCACTCAGCGATCAACGTGTAGCAAGCGGAGGAGAGAAAAAACCGCCACTGATCACATGGTAATGGTCGAGGAAGTCGACTGCGTGAAATGAGAGTATGGCATTGGATCTGGGGGTCCAGATCTGGCAGTTGATATTGCACCTGATGACCAGACCGGATTTAATGAGGGAATAAGCCGCAATTTTTAAATATTTGAGGTCGATTTGGACCACCACAGTGGAGGAATACTCATTCCACAACGTAATCGAAGAATTGAACCGACAAAGCAAGCTGGCATTTACAGGAGGACATGTGGCCACACCCTGTGAGCCTGTTGATGATGTCGAGCAGGGAACTCCAAGTGCAACTACAGAAGGTGATTTGATGGAGGTGGAAGAGGAACTGAACAGACATGGGAATGAATGGCCTTAAAGCCATGAACAGAGAACAAAACACATAGAGATAGAGCGAGAAGGACATCAGAACCCCTAGAGGAGGATGGAACACAGAGAACAAAATTGACAACCAGGGCAAAACTTCATGTGAGTCATATTATTCATGGCTAATAATATATTTATTAGATTCCTCTCATCGAGAGGTGTAAGATTGATATAAAGATCATCCAATTCCGATAAGTATTCATGGAGATATGAATTTATTTTGATTATGGAATTATTATCAAGCCGACCTACAACTCATGTAGGCTCATAAGCCCAACAGTCGCATCTATTCACCCACCAACGTTGTGTATAAATATAACAGGAATTTTTCTCATTTAGACTCACTCATCTCATCACATCTCTCTCTCTCTACTGCGCAGATATGATTCTCTTCTCTATTGCGCTGAAATGGGTCTCTCTCTCTCACACATGTGAAGCCGGAAACCGCTGAAACTGAAGCTGCAACTGCAGAAGTAAAGATTGACTTGCGTGGCCTAGAAGATCTCCTCTTTGGAATTGTGCTTTAGGCTCATCTAAACCTCCTTTGAAAGCCGCAACTTTTGGTGGTGGAATGAAGTCAATCTGACGAATGGTTTGCAAGATATCGACTGCCCTAGTTTGAAGCCGGAAACTGCTGAAACTGAAGCTGCAACTACAAAAGTAAAGATTTACTTGCGTGGACTAGAAGATATCCTCTTTGGAACTACGTTGTAGGTTCATCTGAACCTTCTTTGAAAGCCGCAACTTTTGGTTGTGGAATGAAGTCAATCCCACGAACGGTTTGCAAGATATCGACTGCCCTAGTTTGAAGCTGGAAACTGTTGAAACTGAAGCTGCAACTGCAGAAGTAAAGATTGACTTGTGTGGCCTAGAATATCTCCTCTTTGGAACTGCGTTGTAGGTTCATCAGAACCTCCTTTGAAAGCCGCAACTTTTGGTGGTGGAATGAAGTCAATCCGACGAACGGTTTGCAAGATATCGACTGCCCTAGTTTGAAGCCAGAAACTGCTGAAACTGAAGCTGCAACTGCAGAAGTAAAGATTGACTTACATGGTCTAGAAGATCTCCTCATCTGAACTACGTTTAGGTTCATCTGAACCTCCTCTAGAAGCTGAAACTTTTGGTGGTGGAATGAAGTCGATCCAACTGTCGGTTTGTGAGATATGGTATGCCCTAGTTTGATAATGAAGCCACTAATGCTGATGCTACTGCTCTAGGGTTTGCTACTACTGATATGAATCAGATTTATTGTACTATTTCTCTCTGCTTAATTATTGAAGATAAAAGAAGATTTGATCAAAGGGTTTCCCCACACATTGTGGGGTTTGTCCTTGGCTAGCCGCCACATCTTGTGTCTCTTGTCTTGGCTTGTTTTTTGTAGATCGTTTAATGTTCTATCTGCACTTTACTTTATGTACATGTGATTGCTAATCGGTGGAATATAATAAGAAAAAGAAATAAATTGTTATAAGCATAGAATATACCATAACTTAACATGGTATCAGAGCTGAGGAGAAGACAAAGCCCGAGCAAGAGCAAGAGAAATCATTGAAGAGAAGATTGGCAAGGCTATCCTAAAAGAACTATGGGGTCCTCAACACTCTTTCCTGCCGAAGACAAGCTCCGTGAGAAGGCTGACTATCACGGATGGAAGATGTCTATCGATCTAACCCTTGAAGATCAAGGAGTGTTGGACCATGTAAGAGGCAATATTGTTGAGCCTTCATCAAATGCATCTGCTGCTGCCTGGAACAAATGGAAAAATGGAGAAGTCAAAACAAAGAAGATCATCCGGGACTCTATTGACAAGCGCTTGGTGGCCTACATCTCTGATCTAGACACCTCCAAGGAAATCTACGACAGACTGGTGAGTTTATTTAAAGTTAATGATGCAAATCAAGTTTTGTTTCTTAGAAATAAGCTGAGGAAAATCAAGAAGGGTAAAGATGAAAGTATGCAAGCATACTTCTTAAGAATCACCAAGACCAAGAACGATCTCCTATCTATTGGGGAAACTATTACTGACAGAGAAATGACACTCACAACTCTTGAAGGATTACCATCTGAATGGTATGTGTTCAGGACTACTCTTCTGAACTATAATGTAGTTCCTGGTTTCGAGGAATTAATGGCTAGATACATTCAAGAAGAAACAAGGGAAGAAGTGTAAGAAATGCCCATGCCTAAAGGTCCTCCTGCTGCCTTTTCTTTTCATGCAAAGAAAACAAATAATTCTGGGACTAAATCAAAAGGAAAGGCTGGACCTAAGGCTAGAAGAAAATGACGATGTTACATTTGCGATAAAGCAAGTCACTATGCAAGGGAGTGCCCTGATAGAAAGGACTCACTCTAGGACGATGATCAAAATCCCTCTGATGGCAATCAAAGGAATGACAAATTCAACAGCAAAGGTAAGAGGAGAGCTGGGAATCAAGGAAGAGGACAAGCATTCAAGAAGGCCAGAAATTCCAGGATGTATTAAATGCACCTGACCTCAAAAAGAACCTAGTCTCCATCTCGGGAACGGAAGACAAAGGCTACAAGGTAACCTTCAGCGATGGCAAGGTATGTATATGGAAAAATAATGTTAAATATGCCTTTACTCTTGGTTTTAGTGTTGATTTATTATATCAGGTCGATGGAATTCTACTAGGTGTCATGTCTTATGACACATCTCTTCAGTCTGAACTTTGGCATTCGAGGTTTTTCCTCCCTTCATTATAAAGTTATACTCGGTGTAAGACAAATGGTGATAGGGATGCCCGAATTTTGAATAGAGAATGAAGGTGTATGTCCAGGATGTGCTGAAGGAAAGCTCAAAAGGGGACCATTCCCCTCAAGCCAAAGCAAGACCTCTGATATATTACAATTGGTTCACTCAGGCATACCTGAGGTTGGCATTAAGAGGGAGACTACTACACCACATACTCCTGAGCAGAATGGTGTGGTGGGAAGGAAGAACTGCACGATGATGGAAGCTGTCTGGGCCATGCTACATGAACAAAGACTTCTAATGTTTCTATGGGCTGAAACTACAATCACCGTCATATATGTACAAAATTGATGCCCTCATCAAGCATTGGGTTCCAAGACTCCTTAAGAAAAGTTCACCGCAAGGTGAACAATCTTTCGACTTTGAGGAGCTCTCAAGAAGCCAACACCAGGGAACCGAAAGAAAAGGATGATGAATCAATGCCTGATGTAGAAGAACCCATGGATCTGATAGATTCTCATCCACATGAGCCTTCCTCTTCTAGGAAGAGGCCTTCATGGCTTAGGGGGATACTTGATGATGCTAAAGGACATGCTGCACCCTGAGGAACCTTCCGTCAAAGTAAGAAACTTAATAGGTATTAAGGATACCTGACCATCATGAGCACGATCATACAAAATGAGCCTTCGTCATTCTCAGATGCCGTCAAGCATCAAGTATGGAAGGATGCTATGACTGTAGAATATGAGTCTATTATGGAGAATGATGTCTGGGAAGTAGTTCCTAGACCCTGGACAAGACAATTATTACATCAAAATGGCTTTACAAGATAAAGCATGCAGCAGATGGAAGCACGGAAAAGTATAAGGCTCGTTTTGTTGCTCGAGGTTTCTCCCAAAAGTAAGGTATAGACTATGATGAGATATTTGCACCTGTTGCCAGATATACGACCATCCGCTCGATCATAGCCCTTGCCGCTTCACAAGGATGGAACCTACATCAGATGGATGTCAAGACTGCGTTCTTGCATGGCTCGATCAAGGAAGAGGTCTACGTGGAGCAACCCAAAGGATTTGAGATTTATGATCGAAAATCTCATGTATACAGGTTGAAGAAAGCTCTCTATGGGCTGAAGCAAGCACCCCGAGCATGGTATGAGAGGATTGATAGCTACTTGATGAAGTTGGGATTCACTAGGAGTGAAGCCGATCCTAACCTTTACTTTAAGTTTGAAGATGACAAACCTCTCATATTGGTATTGTATGTGGATGACCTCTTTCTAACAGGTGCAGACCCTCTCATTCACAAATGTAAGAGGGAGCTAGCCTCCGAATTTGAAATGAAAGACCTAGGACTGATGCACTACTTCCTAGGACTTGAAGTATGGCAGAAGCCAAGGGAAATTTTCCTATCTCAAGGGAAATATGTGGTAAAGATATTGGAAAGATTTGGTATGATGGACTGCAAGCCTGTGACTACCTCGAGGATCTTAACTTTTAGAAGTTATATGGTAGTGATGTCGGACCAGATTTGCGAAATGCCTCTGAGTTTCATAAATTCATTCGCATTGATGTTCTTGGTGAACCTTCGTCCGAACATATTTTTTTGCAGTTAGCATTGTGAGCTCATATTTGGTTGAGACTCACTAGATTGATGCCAGGAATCTTCTGAGATGTCTTCAGGACACAATCTCTCATGGATTAAGATACACTGCCAGAGATGTGAGACTACTTGGATATACTGATGTTGATTGGGCAGGTAGTGTGGTGGACCGTAAGAGCACTTCCGGGTGATGTTTCACCTTGGGATCTGCTTCGATATCCTGGATGAGCAGGAAGCAGAAGTCGGTGGCTTTGAGCACCGCCGAAGCAGGATATATTGTTGCTAGCATAACCTCGTGTGAGGTAGTCTGGTTGCAAAAGCTCTTCAGTGAGCTGTTTGGATTTACATTGGATACCACTGTGATTCTCTTTAACAACCAGAGGTGGGATTCGATTATTGAGGAATCCCGTATTCGTCGATTGCTCCAGTAGATAGACATCATCTTGGATATGGTAAGTTGATGAGCAAGGAGGCTCCATCGCATTAAGATGATGTACAGGTTGATACACCTTTTCAAAGCCCCGAGGAAAGATCTAATCTGTGATTTTCCCAAACGACTTGGAGTCGGTAAGAAACCCTTGTACAAGGGTCCTGCATGTTGCATACATTGAGCTCTGGGAGCTCTGAGGGCTTGCGGTTATTACTGGAGCAACATACGACCACAAGGTGACTCACCCTCCCCTTGTGGTGCACACTGGAACAAGATGATTCGCTCTCTTGTGGGATAAGATGATTCGCTCTCTTGTGGAACAGGATGATTCGCTCTCCTGTGTAGCAGGATGATTAGTTCTCCTGTGAGGCCTGGATTGATGTGTTCTCCATGGCGATTGTAGCAGGATTGATGCGTTCTCCTGTGAGGCCTGGATTGATGCGTTCTCCATGGTGGCCTGGATTGATGTGTTCTCCATGGCAATTGTAGCAGGATTGATGTCTCCTGTGAGGCCTGGATTGATGTGCTCTCCATGGCAATTGTAGTAGGATTGATGTGTTCTCCTGTGAGGACAGGATTGATTAGTTCTCCTGTCGAGGCATCCTACCCATGCAGTCTGGGACTCATGGGAAGTACCTCTCATCTGATCAATGAGCAGGGAAATGAAGTTAGGGACCATAGTAGTACCGATGGACGCATCGTTGTATCTACCGTACTCCCTACGCTAGGATGACCTCCATTGATCTGGGATCAATGATACTAGTCTGGGACCAGTGGTAGGAGTTATACCATACTATGACACTGACTTCGGGTCGGTTGAGACTGGTCTGGGACCAGTGGTACATACTCTGAGACTGACTTTGAGTCAATGGAGGATGATATTGGTTTGGGACCATTGGAGTTGTACTCACTATGACGCTGACTTTGGGTTGGTTGAGACTGGTCTGGGACCAGTGGTACATACTCTGAGACTGACTTTGAGTCAGTATGACACATCCTCGATCATTTCTTCTTCTTCATAATTCGGACAAAAGCAGAGTAGAACAGAACAATGCAAGAGCAGAGCAGAACAGAACAAAACAGTACAGATCAGTGCAGGGCAAAACAAGACAAAGCAGAATAGGAAAAATAGAGCAGAGCAGGGCAAGTGTTAGGCTGTACAAGGTAGTGCATTTGATGGATGAATAGTAACGACCGATAGACAAATTGCAGATGAAGTTCTCCATGGTTGAGAGGGAGTGTTAAAATTGGCAACCAGGGAAAAACTTCATGTGGGTCATCTTATTCATGGCTAATAATATTTTTATTAGATTCCTCTCGTCGAGAGGTGTAATATTGATATAAAGATCATCCAATTCCGATAAGTATTCATGGAGATATGAATTTATTTTGATTATGGAATTATTATCAAGCCGACCTACAACTCATGTAGGCTCAGAAGCCCAACAGTCGCATCTATTCACCCACCAACGTTGTGTATAAATATAATAGGACTTTTCCTCATTTAGACTCACTCATCGCATCACATCTCTCTCTCTCTACTGCGCAGATATGAGTCTCTTCTCTACTGCGCTGAAATGGGTCTCTCTCTCTCACACATGTGAAGCCGGAAACTGCTGAAACTGAAGCTGCAACTGCAGAAGTAAAGATTGACTTGCGTGGCCTAGAATATCTCCTCTTTGGAATTGCACTATAGGTTCATCTAAACCTCCTTTGAAAGCCGCAACTTTTGGTGGTTGAATGAAGTCAATCTGATGAATGGTTTGCAAGATATCGACTGCCCTAGTTTGAAGCCAGAAACTGCTGAAACTGAAGCTGCAACTACAGAAGCAAAGATTGACTTGCGTGGCCTAGAATATCTCCTCTTTGGAACTGCACTGTAGGTTCATTTGAACCTCCTTTGAAAGCCGCAAGTTTTGGTGGTGGAATGAAGTCAATCCGACGAACGGTTTGCAAGATATCGACTGCCCTAGTTTGAAGCCGGAAACTGCTGAAACTGAAGCTGCAACTGTAGAAGTAAAGATTGACTTGCATAGCCTAGAAGATCTCCTATTTGGAACTGCATTGTAGGTTCATCTGAACCTCCTTTGAAAGCCGAAACTTTTGGTGGTGGAATGAAGTCAATCCGATGAATGGTTTGCAAGATATCGACTGCCCTAGTTTGAAGCCAGAAACTGCTGAAACTAAAGCTGCAACTGCAGAAGTAAAGATTGACTTGCGTGGTCTAGAAGATCTCCTCATCTGAACTGCGCTGTAGGTTCATCTGAACCTCCTCTGGAAGCTGAAACTTTTGGTGGTGGAATGAAGTCGATTCGACTGTCGGTTTGTGAGATATGGTCTGCCCTAGTTTGATAATGAAGTCGCTAATGCTGATGCTACTGATATAGGGTTTGCTACTGGTGATATGAATCAGATTTATTGTACTATTTCTCTCTGCTGAATTATTGAAGATAAAAGAAGATTTGATCAAAGGGTTTGCCCACACATTGTGGGGTTTGTCCCTGGCTAGTCTCCACATCTTGTGTCTCTTGTCTTGTCTTGTTTTCTGTCGATCGTTTAATGTTCTATCTGCACTTTACTTTATGTACATGTGATTGCTAATCGGTGGAATATAATGAGAAAAAGAGGTAAACTATTATAAGCATAGAACATACCATAACTTAACACATAAAGATAGAGAGAGAGGGACATCAGAACCCCTAGAGGAGGATGGAACACAGAGAACAAGACAGCGAAGCAAAAACATAACGAAAGACAGAGGGCCGAGCTGACCAAAGGTAGCATCAAGCACCAAAGAGCTTGAGAGATTCAAGCCATCCCAGAGAGGATCTATCCAGACTGAGCACCACATTAGGCTCTCTCCATTGCAGACCAGAGGGTCACAGAGTTGGTAAGGAAAAGAGTTTATGTACTCTAGTGGCTTGGGGCATCCAAGAACCACCCCGCTAAGTAAATTTCCATTCAGGAGACTCACATTGAGTCCCTGCATTGTAATTCTCTACTTAAGACACAATAAAACAAGGCCACCACTAAGAATTGGACTGGAGATGTAGCCCTGGAGTATAGGGTGAACTCCTTATTAATTTCTTGTGTTCTTGTATTTACTTACTGTATTTCTCTGTTGTCTTTCCATTTCAAATGTTTGTGTATTTGCAATCTGATCCATCTTTTGCTTAAATAACATAGACACACACACGAACACATGAGTTTGTAATACCTTTGTTCAATAAATCTTTAACTGAGGTCAATCATAGGGTGATTATCATATCAAGTGGTATCAGAGCTTTAGGCTGTAAGGTTAGACAAGCTTGTGTTGGTTTAGCTGTTGAATGCTCACCAGATCAAAGCTCAAATTAGGAGAAGGAGAGTTGGTGGAAGCTAATCCTGAAATTGGGATAGTCTATCCCTGAAAGACAATGTCAGAGGAAGGTTCTGTGGGGCGAGACCCTCAATTCATAGAGAGTTTCCTAGCTGTAAAGTCTATGGTAGAAGAAATGTATAAGGACTTTAGAAAGCATAAGGATGAAGACTCCTCAGGTTCTAAACTAGCTAAAGAACAAGATGAGTCTCACTTACAAGACCACTCCAAAGGAAAAGGGAAAGAGGAAAGCTTTCTCACGCCTCCTAATAGCCCTGTGCATAATAAGAAAGCATATTTGATCAAGCTAGATGTTAAATTTGATTTTCCTATATATGATGGAGAGATAAATGTTGAAAGTTTGACAATTGGATTAGACAAATTGATGTGTATTACAGAGTACAGAACATAGACTTAGACAAAAGCAAGATTCAAATGGAAAGCCTACACCTAGGAGGCACTGCCTTGGTTTGGTGGGAAGGCAGAACCCAAGCTGATATGAAAAGACATGGTAGACCATCTCTGTTTTGAGTGAGTTTGTTGCCGCAATTAAAAATTAGTTCTATCCATTGGCCTACATGCAACAAGCCATTATGAGTTGGCAAACTCTTCGAAAGTTGAAAGGGCAAAGTGTGCAAGGGTATACTCAAGAATTTAGAAAGAGAGCATTGATTCTAGGCATCTCACTACACTCACCAGAAACTATTTTGAAGTACATTGGTGGTATACAGGTACATGAGGCATACCATCCTCATGTTCAATCCCACTAGTATATATGAGGTATCTGTACAAGCTGCTCATCTGGAAGCTAGAGGAAAGAATGGAAATCCAGAAGTTGGGGGACCATCCCAACCCACTACAAGCAAGAGCAAGGAGAAAAGAAAGCAGAAGTGGAAAGAAATGAAGGCTAACACTGCATAGAAAAGCAAAGCCTCATGCACTCACTGTAAAAAGGATGGGCATGATGATGAGCATTGTTGGATTCTGCATCCAGAGCTGAGACCTAAGAAGTTTGAGGGAAAAAAGAAGAAGACTGATGCAGCTATTCAGAAAGATTTGGGGTCAGACTTAGGAGATGAAACATCTATTGCAGCCACAGGTATAAAAGGTTGTCTGCTTTAGAGAATGCTGAAATCAAGAAGCAGGTGCAAGAGTTGCTTGAGAAAGGGTTCATCAGACCCAGCACATCACCATGTGGGCCACCAATCATTTTGGTGAGAAGGAAAGATGGCTCATGGAGAATGTGCATTGACTACTGAGCACTGAATAAGATAACAATCAAAAATCGTTATCTCCTTCCTCGTATAGATGATCTTTTAGATCAATTGAAGGAAGCTGTTTATTTCACCAAGCTAGATTTGTACAGTGGATACCATCAGGTCAAAGTTGTAGAGCAAGATGCATGGAATACTACTTTCAAAACAAAGCAGGGATTGTATGAATGGCTAGTTATGCCTTTTGGCTTGACCAATGCTCCTGCTACTTTCATGATATTAATGAATGATGTACTTAGACCTTTTCTTGACGATATTGTTATTGTGTACCTGGATGACATTTTGATTTTTAGTAAAACGTGGGAAGAACATTTAAGGCATGTTAAGCAGACAATAGATGTTTTGAAAAGAGAAAAACTTTATGTTAAACTCTCAAAATGTGAATTTGGAAAAACATCTCTAAATTACTTGGGTCATATAATAGGGGGAGGTGAATTGAAAATAGATCCCTCTAAATTGGTAGTCATTGTAAATTGGCCTAAACCCAAGTCTGCTACAAAAGTGAGAAGCTTCTTAGGAGAAACACAATATTGGAGGAAGTTCATTTCTAACTTTTCCTCAATTGCAACTCCCTTACATGCTTTAACAGGATTGAACAAGGTGTTTCAATGGGGAGGAAAACATCAGAAAGCCTTTGACACCTTGAAAGAAAAGATTAGTACAACACCTATACCAGCATTGCCTGATCTACAAAGACCATTTGAGATCCAAACTGATGCCAGTGACTATGCCATGGGAGTAGTGTTGACACAGCATGATAAACCCATATGTTATCATTCTAAGACTTTTAATCAATAAAGAATTGTATGCATTAGCTAAGAGTGTGAAAAAGTGGAAACATTACTTAATGGGAAAAGAGACAGTAATACATATTGATCATCAACCACTTCAATATTTTCACTCCCAAACTAAGTTGCAGCAATCAACACATTACAGAGGGATGGGTTTTCTACAATAGTTTCATTTAGTGATCAAATATAAAAAGGGCATACATAACAAAGTTGCAGATATGTTATCTAGACCCATTATAAATGCATCCACCATACTTAAGCATAATTCTATACTACATGAAAGATACATGGAACAATATGCTCAGGATATGGACTTTAAAGATGTATATGCAACTTTGAGTCAAGGTAAAAGAGTAGAAGAATTGGAATATCATGTGAAGGACCAAATCTTATACCATTGTGGGAAACTCTGCATTCCACAAATTGAGAGAGTAAAGATAATTAGGGAAGCACACACTTCTCTGATATCAAGTCACTTTGGGGTAAGTAAAAATGTTGCACGGATCCAAAGATTTTGTTATTGGCCAAAAATGAATGAGACAGTTTTTAGATATGTAAGAGGGTGTGCTATGTGTGCTAAAAGCAAGCTCAGCAACAGAAAACTAGGCTTGTACACTCCATTGCCAGTTCCTTCTCACCCTTGGGAAAGTGTTTCCATAGATTTTGTTGGAGGACTGCCTAAATCTAGGAAAGGTCATGATTATCTATATGTTGTTGTGGATAGGTTCAACAAAATGTGTGTTTTGATACCTTGTAATAAACAGATTACAGCTTAACAGACTGCAAAATTATTCTTTGAACATGTATGGCTTCATTTTGGATTACCCTCTTCTATTGTATCTGATCGAGACACCCAATTTGTGGGGAAGTTTTGGTCAAGTTTGTGGGAACTGATGGACACCAAACTGAAGAAAAGGATAGCTTTTCATCCAAAAATAGATGGCGAGACAAAAGTAGTTAACAAGACAGTGATCCAGTTACTAAGAGGATATTGCAGCAAACATCCTAAGCTTTTGGATGAACACTTGTGTTATGTGCAACATGCTTACAACAGAGCAAGACATTCTTCTACACAGAGATCTCCTTTTCAAACCTGTTTTGGTTTCACACCAAGGTCTCCTTCAGATTTGGTCTTTGGTAAATTTACCATGGTTGATGGACATAGTGATGTGGACAAGGCAACTAGATTCGTTGAATAGATCCAAGAGATTCACTAGGTAGTACAGGAACAACTGGGAAAGAGCCAAGCCAAATATAAGGCTAGGCATGACAAGCATCGGATGGAGCATAGTTTTCAAGTTGGTGACCAGGTCTGGCTGTATATCAGCAAGGACAGGATGTAAGGTGAAGGTAAAAAGCTAAAGCCTATCAGTATGGACCCTTTAGGATACTTGAGAAGACTGGTGAAAATGCATCTTGCCTTGATCTACTAGCTTACATGCACATCTACTCAGTTGTAAATGCAGATTGCTTGATATTGTTTGAACCTTCAATGATTGAGAACCCTGAAGAGCAAAGTCAATTGCCTTCTATCAATGACCTGCTACCTGAATATCTTAATGAATTGTAGGAAGAAACAATGCTGGACAGGAAGCTGAGTACGACGCGCAGGGGAGATGTGGAGTACCTCAGGATTGGGCTTAAAGGTTCAAAGCTGAGAAGTGCAAACTGGATTGAGATTGGACAAGTGAGACAGCAATATCCTCACTTAGTCGATGCTTGAAAACCAACTTTTGATGGTCCAAAAGCTTTTTCAGTTGGAAGGTTGTGATCCGAATTGGATCCATGAAGAACTGTCAAAAGAACCATGACTATATCAGGTTAGGACAAACATCAAAGAATTCAAAATAGCGATCAAAAAACCTCTGAACCAGTGGTAATTGGCAGCCAATGTGGAACGATGAGGACCTCAGTCAAAGTGCACTAACTGAGGCCCATGAAGACTACGTGGGAGGTGAAATTGGCCCCTGGGAGGCCTAGATCAGGAAACATAAGAGTTTTTTGATGCACGATTAGCACTAATCGCACATTGATGGGTGAAAAGGCTTGAAATGGAGAAGCCCCGAGCACTTAGTTGCGTGGAGAGCCAGAGAAGCGAACGCCAAAAGGTGAAAAGGCTAAAAGCTAAAAGGTGGGACCTGCTCCAAAACCGGTGGAATTGATTGGGGGCTCCTTGAACGATAAGCAGTTTTGGATGAAAGTGGAGTGATTCCACTGAACGATCGACACGTGGCAAATGGAGGAGAGAGAAAACCATTGGTCATCGCATGCTAACGGTCGAGCAAGTCAACCGCATGAAATGAGCCAATGGCGTTGGATCTAGGGGGTCTAGATCTGATGGTTGATATTGGGCCCGATGACCAGACCGGATTTAACGAGTGAATAAGTCACAGTTTGTAAATATTTGAGGTCTCTTTTGACCGCTATGGTGGAGGAAGACTCATTCCATGACATAACCAAAGAATTCAACTGACGCAGTAGGCTGGACTTTACAGGAGGACATGTGGCCACTCCTTGTGAGCCTGATGATGACGGTGAATAGGGAACTCCAGGCGCAACTGTAGAAGGTGATTCAATGGAGGTGGAAGAGGAACTAAACAGACATGGGAACAAATGGCCTTAAAGCCATGAACAGAGAATAGAATACACAGAGAGGGAGAGAGAGAGAAAGACTCTAGAACCCCGAGAGGAGGACAAAACAGAGAGAAGAAGATAGTGAAGAAAAAGCAAAACAAAAGACAGAGGGCTGAGCTGACCAAAGGCAGCATCGAGCACCAGAGAGCTTGAGAGGTTCAAGCCATCCCAAAGAGGATCTGTCCAGATTGAGCACCACATTGGGCTCTCTCCATTGTAGACCAGAGGGTCACAGAGCTGGTAAGGAAAAGAGTCTATGTACTCTAGTGGTTTGGGGCATCTAAGAACCACCCTGCCAAGTAAATTTCCATTCAGGAGACTCACATTGAGTCCCTTCATTGTAATTCTCTGCTTAAGACACAATAAAACAAGGTCACCACTAAGAGCTGGACCAGAGATGTAGCCCTGCAGGATAGGGTGAACTCCTTATTAATTTCTTATGTTCTTGTATTTGCTTACTGTATTTCTCTGTTGTCTTTCCATTTTAGGTGTCTGTGCATTTGCAATCTCATCGATCCATTGATTAAATAACATAGACACACACACCAACATATGAGTCTGTAATACCTTTGTTCAATAAATCTTTAATTAAGGTCACTCATAGGGTGATTATTAGATCACTCAATAACTAATATGTTATTAGAAAGGGGTAACCCCACCAAATTTAGTCATATATGTGTGTTTTTTGTATTCATAATGTTTTAACCATAGTTTTTGTTCATCAAAGTGAAATATTTTCACATTACTGCTAAACCACAAAAATCTAGACTCAATATTCCAAGAGGCATAGAATTTCATATAATTTCCAAAAAGTTTTGACATAATTGGATAACATAAATAAACAATTGTTTTACCTTTTGCATTATGCACTTTCCTTTTAGAAATATTTATGTATTCAAGGATATGAGCCTCACTTTCCCACCATATTTTCTGTAGTTGCCATGTTGAAACCATCGAGAGTACCTTCCCACCAGATTCATTCCACTACTAGTGAAATGACTAGTATTATGGTCTTCATATTCACTATAAATTACAACACTACTTACATTGTTCCTATTCTAGTATGAGATATTTATTTCATGAAGGCCTTCAGTCAAATGAGGAACAATTTTTTATTGAAACTTACATTATTTCCACCATTTACACAAAATTTTGTTCAAAATATATTCTACCATGTTCTAAAAAAGCATATGGGTATTTCTTCGAGATCCATTCCATATACCTCTAATGGACCCATCCCATAACTGTTAAATCTAGATGTTTTCTCTAAATTCCAATAGTGGCCATTAAAATTGAACAATTCCAAATTCCAAATGCTTAAAATCCCTTGAATCATATGAATAGAAAATAGTGAACTCGATTGGGTACATTTTATTGGAAAAAAATCCCTTTGCAAGTTTTTGATCGAAATTTATTGCCAACATAATCTAAGTAAACTAGTCCAGGTAAACATATGAATCATATGTGGTGATCGACAACGTTTACCTCAAGTTACTTCATCCCACCACTTTAATTAAATAGCAACTAAATACTTTGATCATGTCCTTGCACTCTTAGCCAAGCTCTTAGGAAATTTAAAGTTTTTTGAGCTCCATTAAATATTTATCTTGTAAAATACTTGCATATTTTCATTCTTGATAACCTGTGTATTCCTATTGTTTGGGTATCCTATGTGCCATGTTGTCCAGTCTTCATCTATTCCTGCAAATCCAAGGTTCTTCTTCATTTTGTACACTACTGATGGAAATATTACTTGCATAATGAAACCCTATTTACATGAACATGATAATTCCTTGATGAGAATATTTACTAGTTTGAAAATAATCTTCATCAACATTCTGGCTAACATGGAGGTATTAAATGACCTTTATGTTAGAGTTCTCAAGATGGAAAGAAGCCAAATTCACTTTGAAAAATGAAGTTTTGTATTATATATTGTGATGATGAAGTTGACCCTAGGTTTATTTTAATTATTAAAGGCAACTTTAAGTTATGAGTAGGTCAGATCTATTGAAAAAAGCCCAATTTTTTGTTATTTAAAATGATTTTAACTTTTAAGTCATTTTAAGTTTGGAGGTGACCCAATTATGAGGATTAAGTATAAGTCTAACTCCAATTAGGAAAAGAATCATTGATGAACACTTTCTAGGAGGAACAAGAGTGTGCTAGGGATGAAATAATTGTTTGGGAGTTGCACCGTAGAAAAAAATGTTAGGATATCCACTACACCGTGGTGGGCCAATCCTTGATTTGAAGCTCAATGGTTCCTCTATGAGAATATTTACATAGATTCATGGTCACAAGAATAAAACTGTTTTTGGCCATATCTATGGATTTGATACTTCCTTTGAGACCATGATTTACCAACCTATTTTCTTTTTGTATGAAAACCATATATCCTTTGTTGTAGTGGTTATTGCACTAGTTCCTATGATAAAGGAATATGTCCCTGGGATGCTAAGAGCATGACCCCAGATTTTTCAATGGACGGTAGGTTGGGGAAGATAATAAAAACCACACATAGTCTATACATAGTATTGTGTTCACGTCCTTATATTTAACTAGTTCTGAAAAATCTAAAGAATTTAAGGAAAGCGTCGAGTGGAATTGAATTATTAATACTTAGAGATGATAAAAAAGTAGATTAGATATAGGAAACTATAACGATATTCAATTTGTAATAAGGTACATGAAGAGTCTATGTGATCAACATTTATACAAATTTTCTTTATTGAAATGTCTTGTTTATGACGATTGTGTTATAAGTCATTCCCTGTTGAATAGGTTTTTACAAGAAAAATACTAATGGACATTGGAAACAATGCATTCTTTGGTATGTTTAAATTAATTGTTTGCTTGCTACAATGTTGTTACTGAAAAGGCAGTACTTAAACCCCTTCAATCCAAAGTTAGAGTGAATTTCTTTAGACACAAAGTATACAAATTCATATTTATATATGGTATTGTTAGCTCTACTATATACATTGATCCTCAGAAGCTGAAGGCAAGCTAGATCCTCGGTCATGCTCTGCTATATACATTGATCCTCAGAAGCTGAAGGAAATCTAGATCCTCGGTCGTGCTCATGGAAAGACCCATAATGGTTGTACTCCTCTCCAATTCTATTCCCCTTGCCCTCCTATGATCTCTATTTCTATTGCTTCTTCTCAGTTTAAAAAACCCATAGTAGAGGGTCCTCACTCTTAAGCCCAAACCCTCATATCACCGTAACCACGTGACCCCGCCCCTCCATAACCCTTTGTCGCCTTTTATTCTGAGTCGTCGATCACACCCACCGTGAGATCCAACGGTATTTGTTTCCCCTGCCACTCATAACCTGCCCGCCTGTCTCCTGCCGTCCGATCACCTCTACCACGATTGGACAGTAGTTGCTCCTCCTGATCACGTGAGCTACCCACTCATTAACTAGCGGGGAAAGCGGTTTTCTGCCAGTCCCATCTGCCATGTGTCGTGCGTTCAATGGTATCGCGCGCCCATCGTACGTTTACCGCCACCTCCAAAAAGCGATGCAGGGAATACCACTTACCACCCTTGTCCTCTCTCCCACATGTTATCTTCCATGCTTCTTTCACGCCTGATCACCATCAGATCTGTTCGCGCACGATCCGACGGCCCACGTTGGTTTGACCTACTTCTGCCTGATTCTTCCCGCCATTAAATCTCTGCCTTCTGTTCGAGATCCAACAGCCTACGATCGTCCTTCGCCTCACCTTCCCGATATCCCATGTTTCACTGTCTCCACCATTGATCTGTGCAATCTGACGGTTCACCTCATTCCTCCATTCACTATGTCCCTCTGCCATTCTATCCATGCCCACAGCCTGTCCCGCGCATCCAAAGGATGAAGGTGGTGATGAGCCCCAATTTTGGTACAATTTGGGCTCATTTTTGGCCTATTTTTCTTGCTCAAACCATTCATTTTTATTGTTTATGCATACAATTCTTAGTTTATTCATGTTGTTTGTAGGAGAAAGGATAGGCACTTTATCTACGTAGCTAATGCATTGTGATTCCAGGTTTTGGCATTAAAAGGGAGCAAAAGACAACGAAAAGGTGGCAAGGAGACAACGAGTTGGCACTGCTGACGTAAGGAGAGGTTGTCCACGGTCTTGGGGGACATTCCTCGTGATCCTCACCAAGAAATCCGAGCCCCACTCCATCCTCCCTCCGAGCTTAATACACGGCCAGCTGTTCTACAGGAACAACAGTTCAAAACTGCTCTACAGGAAACAACATTTATGACCATCCTACAGGATCAGCAGTTAAACTCTAGATTAAACAGCCGAGCTCCTAGAATCATGGATACTTGTTGGATCATCGTTTTGTATAAGTATAGAGGCCTTAGCCTTGGTTAGGTTGTTGAAACTCTCGTATTACTATTGTAATTTTGGAGCACAGCTCAAGTTTCGTTCTCTTTTGTAAGCCAATTTGGCATGTTATCAGATTATGAATAAAGAAGGCCACTTTTGAGTTAGTTCTGAGTTTTCTCAAGGAGCTATAGCTCTCAGGTTAGGGCCCAACCTGAGAGCCATAGACCTCCTCAGTGTTGTAATGCATTTACAATTAGGTCCAGCACTTGAGTTTGTTTAGTTTCCTATGCAATTCAGATTTCCAGCTTGTTAGTTTAATTGTTTTCATTAGCATAGATAGGACTGGTATGATGCTTTGCTTTCAGTATTCAAGTTTGATAGGTTGGTAGAATAAATCTCTTGGAGCTCCAACAAAAACAGGTTGTAAAGGCTCACTGCCATCTCACTGTTTGGGATTGGGGTGTAGACCATGATCAGCCACCAAAAAGAACAGCAGTCGTTTCATCTCCACGCAAGTTGCCACATGAACGTTTTTCATTAAGGATTTATTCATACATTATCGACATTGATCCATACTGCACTCTCACGCATTAGTTTTATTGCTTGGTTTCCATTTTAGATTTATAGGTTTCATGGCATAATAGGTTAATGAATTCCTTGTTTTCATGCACAGGTCATTTGTTTTATTTACACTGCTTTTGCTCAAGCGATTTCCTTCGTCGTTTTCTTCATCCACCTGCAAGTTCTATTCACCCTCTATCTCACTCATGTGCCCTCCAACTCTCTCATTTCACGTACAGCTCCATCTCCTTCACTCTCGTGGATTCCACCCTTCCAAAACATCAACCCATTGCATGCACCCTTCCTTCGTCTGACTTGCCATTTCCTAAGACATCATTAGGTCCATCTCCATCTCCCTTAGCCTCCCACACCACTCCAACACTCCCTCAACTCCTAAAAACCTCCACGGCCAACCATCCTGTAGACGTGCACAGCCATCCTGTAGAAAACAGAGTATCCTGTAGGATCCCCTGCAGCCTTCCTGTAGGAGGCCATTCACTTCGTTGCCGAGCTTCTGAACGTGAGGGACCTCTGTGGATGGGTGCTAAGGATCCTTAGGAACCTCTCCTAGCCTCCCCAACCTGTCCCACACTTTCCTTCCTTCTCCATCCCACCTGCACAATCAAACCCTAATTAGGCCAAGTTCACACTCATTCCACACACCTAAAGGAAAAACACAAAAACACATTTCTCATGATGCAAGTAGCTTAGACCCATGCATTTACACTAGTTAGAGGTAATGACAGCATTCATAGGAGTTGCATCCACATTCTTTGCATTATAGAAGATAGACTAGTTAAATTAGGGTTTCATAGATTTACATGCTTTAAATTGCTTTTGATTCAGTTTGTCAAGCAGCGTAGCCTTCCTTTGAGTTAGCTTTCGTCCATCATTGATAAAGCTTCTTCTGTGAGCCTATAGAAGTTGGCTTAAGCCCTAGCGGACTTGTGCCAGCTGACCAAGTGACAGCTGTGACAAGGGCTAGTACTTGTGCATACAGCACCGTCGCTTCCAAGTTTGTACGAACTACTGGGTTGATAAAATTAAGAGACAGGAAGCCCCAGGAGTTGTAGCATTATTGCTACAATACTGGAGCTCACCATATTTTTGGCGCCGTTGCCGGGGAAGCGTCAGAGTATTAGCACCTGTTGCTTTTCCTCTACTTTCCTACTCTTACCTTCTGCTAAGTAGTTTGCTTCATTTCCATTCTGCAAAAGTAGCATAATCTTTCCTGCTTTCTTAGATTAGTATTTCCTGCTTTCCTAGATTAATCTTTCCTGCTTTCTTAGATTAGTATTTCCTGCTTTCCTAGACTAATCTTTCCTGCTTTCTTAGATTAGTATTTCCTGCTTTCCTAGATTAATCTTTCCTGCTTTCTTAGATTAGTATTTCCTGCTTTCCTAGAGTAATCTTTCCTGCTTTCTTAGATTAGTATTTCCTGCTTTCCTAGATTAATCTTTCCTGCTTTCTTAGATTAGTATTTCCTGCTTTCCTAGATTAATATTTCCTTCTTTCCTAGATTAATATTTCCTGCTTTCCTAGATTAATATTTCCAATTCCGCAAATTTCATTTGAGTAATCTAGTTAGTTGTAGATCACTTTGTTTCAGTTTTGCAGGTACAAGGAAAAAACAAAAGCACTAAAAACAGAGAAGAGTCCTTTCCCTTTCATGCCTCGTAGGAACCAAGATAGATCAGGCAAATTCCTACCAGACACCCCCACCACATCACTAAGTCACCCTTCTCTCTTCTTTGGTGACAGTGACCCAGAGGTACCTATAGGTGAACATCCCGAGATATACCAAGACCCTATAGAAGAAGAAGAGTTAGAAACCACTCCATCTGAAGCCATGGCTGATAACAGGAGAGAAGATGAGAGAATAGAAGGAGCTTTCCCCATCCGAGAGACCAATGGGGATATGAAAATGAAAAACATTAGCCCCTCTGCCTTGCCTCACTTCCATGGACTGACCACTGAGGATCCTGATACCTTCTTGTTTGAGTTTGCTGTCCTTTGTCGAACCTATGACTATACTGAGGATGAGCAAAAGTTGAAGCTTTTCCCTTCCACTCTTAAGGATGCAGCACTACACTGGTTCATGGGATTACCTGGGAATAGCATCACCACTTGGGCTCAGATGCAGCAAGCCTTCAATACCAAGTATAGGGATTATTGTAGGTCCAAGGAAACCAAGGGAGAGATCTTTCGAATGACCATGGGGAATGATGAGTCTTTAGAGGACTATGAGGAGAGGTTCCAACTTAGCTATAAACGGGCCAGATGCACACTTGACCCTGAATCCCTCAAGTTGGTTCTACTCCGAGGAGTCCCTGAAGATCTCCTAGACACCCTTCACATGTTAGCTGGGGGGGACATTTACCAACTGCCTTATGAGGACATCAATACTGTGTTTCGAAATCATTCTAGGGCAGCTAGAAAACGAGGTAGAGGAAACCTCCTCTCCACCGGTGTCCCTTTCTCCAAACATGAGCTTACAAACCAATTAGAAGATCTTAAGAGTGAGGTGAGACATACCATTGCCATGCAGCTGGACACATTCAGGATCCAGCAAAAGAAAGAGGAAGCTGAGAGAGCCTTGGCTGTCTTCTGTCCTAGGTGCACCAGAAGACACCCTAAGAACGAATGTCCATTGCATTCGGTCGAAGTGTGTTTCGTTTGTGACGAGGACCACCCAACAAATCAGTGTCCAACCTTGCCTGGGTTTAAAGCCATGTACCAAGGAACTAAAGCCCCCACTGAACCTCTCTACTTCATCAACCAAAGGAGGCCTCAAGGATCTAGACCTTATCAGCAGGGGATGCAAGGGGCATCTCAAGCTTATTACAACCCCAACCACTTGACTCCCATGCCTTCCTGGGGTCCCCCTGCTCATCCTTCCTGGTCCATGCCTCCTCCATGGTCTTATCCACCTCAGTACCCTACTCAACCTACTTCTCACCCATATCACTCACATACCCAGTCGCAGCCTCAATGGAGTGCTCCTCAGTCGGGGTGGAGGCCCCAATACAACACTCCTCCTGCCATTTTGCCTCCACCACCAGTTCAACCTCAGCCTTTACCTCCTGCTCCTCCAAGGCAACCTCAGATGCCTGCTCAACCGAACCTGAACCCCAACAATAGACAGGCTCAGCAGGCATATACTGGGGAGACCTCATGCCCTACCTATGCTGTGGAGATCCAGGAGATCAATCTTAGATCTGGAAAGACTCTTCCAGATCACCAACCTCCTCCCCCAGAGGATGAGGAAACCCATCAGGAGAGTGAACCAAAGCCTACTCCACCCTTTCCTGAGAGACTAACAGCCACCACACAACCGAACCCAGAAGAAGATGAGCTTTTGGGTGAGCTCAAACAGTTGTGTGTAAAAATCCCACTTCTCCAAGCCATCAAGGATGTGCCAATATATAACAAGCTGATTAAGGAGAAGTGTTTCAAACACCCAGGCAGACGGAAGAAAGATGCCTCAACTATCAATGTCATAGGACAACTGTCTGACCTTATGCTAGGACAAGTCATCTGCCCAAAGTACCTAGATCCTGGAAGTCCTGTAGTAGATGTACACATCAATGGCACCATTATCCCCCACACCTTGATTGATCTGGGGGCAGCCATCAATGTGATGACCAGGGATACCATGCTTAAACTCAATCTTCAGGGTTCCTTGAGAAAGACCTCAACAGTACTGCAGTTAGCAGATCGCTCCACCGTGACTCCCGAAGGGATTGTGGAGGATGTCTTGGTCTCAATTGATTCTTGGGAATACCCTGCGGATTTCCTGGTCCTGCAACCAAAGGCCAAGCTTACTGGATATCCTCTCATCTTGGGAAGGCCTTGGTTAGCTACTGCAGATGCTTACATAAGTTGTCGGGCAGGAAACATGACCATCAAGAATGGTCCCATGTCCAAGCAGCTAGTCCTATACCCTCCTGCCCAACCCTCTTTAGAGCATGATTTACCACTCTGGTTGGAGGACGGAGAGGAAGACGAGGTGTACTCTGCACCTCTGTGCACCCTAGATACCGCTAGAAGAAATTCTCCTACCGAGGATGATTTAATTGAGACCCTGATCCAGAATCCACCTTCCAGTGCACTATCTTTAGAGAAGTTGGTGGAGGATGCCCAAGCTAGCACCTTAGTGGACCTTTGTACAACCAGCCCTGTCACTCCCAGAGTCAAAAGTGTGGAGTTCGGCCCTGAGAGAGCGTTAAAGATCAGCTCCTCTCTATCTCCTTCCCAGGAGAAGGAGTTGTGTAGCCTATTGGCCAGCCACTTAGATGCTTTTGCTTGGAGCTATAAGGAGATGAAAGGAGTCCACCCCTCGGTCTGTACCCATCATATATACATCAAAGAGGATTGTAAACCAGTTAGGCAACCCCAGAGGAGAATGAATCCAGCCCTTAAGGACATTGTCAAGGAAGAATTGCAAAAACTGTTGGATGCCGGATTCATTTACCCCATCTCAGATAGTGAATGGGTGTCCCCTCTAGTGTTGGTTCCCAAGAAGAATGGGAAGTGGAGGATCTGTGTAGATTACCGGGAGCTGAACAAAGCTACCAAGAAGGACCATTTCCCTCTACCTTTCATAGATCAAGTGTTGGATGGACTGGCAGGAAAGAAGTTCTTCTCTTTCCTGGATGGGTTCAGCGGGTACAATCAAATCCAAATCAGCCCGGAAGACCAAGATAAGACCACCTTCACTTGTCCTTGGGGTACCTTTGCCTACCGAGTCCTTCCCTTTGGGCTATGCAATGCTCCTGCTACTTTTCAGAGAGCTGTCTTGAGCATCTTCTCGGAGTTGGTCCATGATGCAGTGGAAATCTACATGGATGACTTTACCCCTTATGGGGCCAACTTCCAGGAAGCATTGTCCAACTTGGGAAAGGTCCTAACCAAGTGCACTGAGATGAACTTGTCCCTTAGTCCTGAAAAATGTGAATTCCTAATGACTGAGGGGACCGTGCTAGGCCATACTATTTCTTCCCAAGGATTGCAGGTGGATCCTAACAAAATTGCTCTCATCAAGAGGGTTCCACCTTCTCAAAAAGTAAGGGATGTCCGGAGTTTCTTGGGATTAGCAGGATACTACCGGAGGTTCATTAAAGACTTCAGCAAGTTAGCCTCACCATTGTTTGGTTTGTTGGCAAAAGATGTGGAGTTTAATTGGACTGACGATTGTCAGAAGAGTTTGAATGAATTAAAAGACAAGTTAGTGTCAGCTCCAATCCTAAGGGGTCCAAACTGGGCCCTACCTTTCCACATCCACACTGATGCCTCGAACAAAGCCATAGGTGCAGCCTTAGGACAAGTTGAGCAAAAACTTCCATATGCCATTTACTTCGTTAGCAAAAACTTGTCCAAAGCCGAGCTGAACTACACTGTAACCGAGAAGGAATTCTTAGCTGTGGTTCATGCACTGAACAAGTTCCGACATTACATTACTGGTTACCAGACTTTTGTACATACTGACCATGCTGCTATTAGATACTTGATGAATAAACCAGATGTGAATGCTCGTATTATTAGATGGTTACTTTTATTGCAGCAGTTTGATCTAACCATTGTTGATAAACCAGGAAAAGAAAATGTTGTTGCTGACTTCTTGTCTAGATTGGATTTGTCTGCAGATGAAGATGGGATGGTGGATGACCAGATGCCTGATGAGCATCTGTTTGCTATCTCAGTACTCTCTCCATGGTTTTCTGATATAGCAAACTACCTTGTTTCAGCTCAGTTCCCTCCGCACCTCTCTTCAAAAGAGAAGAGCAAAATCATCAGAAAGAGTGCCTCATTTACATGGATTGGGGGCAACCTGTTCAAGCTTGGCCCCGATCAGATCTTAAGGCGTTGTGTAAGGGAGGAGGAAGTCTTTGACATTCTCCTCACCTGTCATGATGGGCCTTATGGAGGACATTTTGCATCAAAGAGAACTGCCTTCAAGATCCTGCAGGCAGGCTACTATTGGCCCACACTTCATCAAGATGTCAGAAGATATGTTAGCCAGTGTGACCAATGCCAAAGAATGGGGAAACCGACCCAAAGGGATGAGATGCCTCTCCAACCTCAAGTGACTCTCGAGCCATTTGAGAAGTGGGGCATGGACTTTGTGGGCCCAATCAATCCCTCTTCGAGGCAGAGATCCTACATCATTGTGTGTACTGACTACTTGACAAAGTGGGCAGAGACTAAAGCAATCAAAGCAGCAACAGAAGAAAAGGTGGTCGAGTTCTTAAGAGAGAACATCTTCTACAAGTTTGGCCACCCAAGAGAGCTGGTGACCGATCAAGGGAGCCAGTTCACCTCCAACTTGGTTGAAGATCTATTAGCTCATCACAAGATCAAGCATAGGACTTCCACCCCCTATCATCCTCAAGCAAATGGGCAGGTGGAAGTCACCAATAGAGCTCTAGAAGGGATCTTGACCAAAGTGGTGAACAGCAGCAGAAAAGACTGGGCAGATCGCCTAGTTGAAGCCACATGGGCTTACAACACCACTTGGAAGACCACCACCGGTTTCACACCTTATGAGCTGGTCTATGGGAAGAAAGCTTTACTGTCCATTGAGTTTGAGTATAACACTTTGAGGTTGGCAGCTCAGCTGGACCTAGATCTCAACCATGCACAGCAAGAAAGGTTATTGCAGCTGAATGGACTGGATGAACACCGCATGCAGGCCCTCCTTCATTCAGAAGTGGTTCAACTTCAGAGGAAGGTGTGGCATGACCAACATCTCCATGACAAGCAATTTCAGCCGGGAGATTGGGCTTTGTTGTATGATTCCAGATTCAAAGATTTCAAGGGGAAGTTGAGAACCAGATGGCTAGGACCATATGTGGTGGAACAGTGCCATGACAATGGATCTGTCCTCATTCGAACCATTGATGAGGAATCCATTCCCATGCTTGTCAATGGGCACCGATTGAAGATCTATAAAAGACCTCTCTCAAGACAAGAGTTTATCAGCACTATGGAGAAATCTGTTTTGGATCTAAAACACAAAAAAAAAAAAAGAGAGAGAAAAATAAAGATCCTTGGGTGAAAACCTCTCTGAGGCGCCCAAGGCAGGCAGTAGGGGTGAAAACCTCATTGAGGCGCTCCTATTGTCTTTCGAAAAAGAAAAGAGAGAAAAATAAAGATCCTTGGGTGAAAACCTCTCTGAGGCGCCCAAGGCAGGCAGTAGGGGTGAAAACCTCATTGAGGCGCTCCTATTGTCTTTCTAAAAAAAGAAAAAAAAGAAAAAAAAAAAGAAAAAAAAAAAAAAGAAAACAGGAAAAAGCAATCAGCACAATAAAAGGTTTGCATGCAGATGTTCTATGGAGGAGAAGAAGCCTCTCCACTCCAAGCCAGGGGCCTTCATCATGCTAGCAAAGGATGTCATCAGCACCTCCTCCAAGAACAGCAATGTTTTTTAAGGTATGTGCAATTATTATCATGCTTTGGATCTTCTACAGGAGGATACAGTTTTTCTACAGGAACAGACAGTCTTCCTACAGGAAGACGCAGATCTTCTACAGGAAAATGCCAAATTTCTACAGGAAACTCTGTGTTCTACAGGAAACTTCCTGTAGAAGGTTACGATGGCCGAAATGTGTTTCAAATGAAGATCTAGTGACTGAGGAGTGGATTGAATGCATGCATGCCAATGATGGCACCCCTGAACATTGCCATTATCGTCCTCCACCATCCTCGTCGCCATGCAACCAAGATCCCTGCAGCAGCACAACAAAGTAATCAGTTCTCGTGAGAAAGCATCTGTCAAAGAAAAACTAAGCACCGAGAACCATACCACATCCACGTTGATACATCAGAAGCGCTGGGATCGTGATCGAGAAGCCAGAACCGCCAGCATGCAGCATACACCCGAGGAGAAAGAACGGTGACAAGACCCCTCGCGGGGATCCTGTAACAGTTCAACCTGCTCAAGTGAAGACCATTCACAGCACCGCCATCTGAGATCAAACACGGGCGCATGAACGCAGAATCATTCACTCCATCGCCAGCATCCTGTAACCACGAGCCTACAGGAATGTGCAGCCACAGGCGGCAGGTAGATCCATCGCTAAAAAAAAACTGGAAATCATGTGCAGCCGCGCGCAGGTAAGTGTTCTAATCCTTCTCTCCATCAAACTGCATGATTATTACTTCGATTTGTTTTGCATGGCATAAAGGTGAATGGTTGAGCGGCCTAAAGGCCAGTGATTGGCCACGTCGGTTAGTAAAGGGTTAGTCAGAGGACGAGGTGGCAGCCACGACGAAAGAAACACGCAGCAAGCACGTGAAGATCAGTCCCGTCAACCGAGAAGTGAAGTTTAACCGAAAAGGGCGGCGGCAGATCTGTGGGAATGAATGCGGCAACAAACGAATGTGCAGGCGGATGATGGGTGACGTCACCCAACGGTCCGGCGGGGACAGCTCACCCCCGCGCCACGAGCTGCGTTGATTCAAAATCTAATCGGCTCGATTAAGCGTGTATCTCCATCAACCTCACTTCAAAACTCGAGTAGATCCTCTGCTTACCTCTGCATGTTGATACGCCGAGCTCTCAGCTACCTGAACGCTGGTAAAGTACCTCTCGACCGCCAGCCAACTAAAGCTCTTCCCGAAGCCTGCGCACTGCTCCTACAGGAACAGTTTCTACAGGAACGCCGTCCTACAGGAAGCAGTTTCTACAGGAACGGGGCTCTACAGGAAGGTGAAGTCTTCACGTAAAAAAAGGTGGCAGAAAAGAGGTAACCCTGCAACTCCTTCCGCAATTGGTTTTTTTAAAAGGTGGCAAGGCCATTAGTCACAGTGTGGTCATAAAGAATTGGATTGTCGTGCCTATATTATCGCTCCTACAGGATAGCTGTATAATCAAACTGTGGTCTGAAAATTCATTGCATGTTCTGTCTTTAAGACCGAATTTCCTGTGTATCCACCACCTCTGGTATAAACCACTGTGTTCATCATGCCTGGCGGGTTTATCAGGCGAGAGCCCACTAATTCAAATGCATTAAGGAGAAACCCGGCAGTGGTTGAGCTCTTCACTAGAGCACAATGGATGCCTTTCTGTGATAAACTACAGGGCTACGATGATGAAGTAGCCGAGGAATTTTTGCGGGCTCTGCAGCCTAAATCACAGACATTGGCCACGGTAACCTTCAGAGGTCTCAGCCTCAAACTCACCCCAGAGCATATCAGTCGGATTACAAAGCTGCCCATGGGTCTGCCGTGGGACAAAGAAGAGTGGAAGATGAGCCAGCAAGCAAAGAAGGATTTCTTCCCACCTGAGGAAGAATTCTCAGAGGATAAAAATGGGGTAAGAAGGACGAGCCTAACACCACCATGGAATGAAGTCAGTTTGCAAATAATGAAGTATATTACGTGTGAAGGCCGGTTCAGTATAGTATATGCATATCATTTCCGGCTCCTCACTGAGTTAAGGCACGGAATTGACGATCCTGTAGACCAAAAACTAAGCATCCCTTATTATCTTCTACAGTCCCTCATGGAGTGTGCTACCAAACTAAGACAGGGCATCCCTGATCAGATAGCCCATCATGGGTTAATAAAATTGCTTGTGGAAGATGCCTTGCACTCATATAAAGTTCCCCTCTCCTGGGAGTCATTTAGGAATCTGACACGAGATGGAGACATTAAAATGCTGATCGAAGAGAGTGGCTCCTCCAGCACTGAAGACAAGGAAGAGGTGGCTGAGGAAGAAGAGGCTAAAGAAAAAGCTGACTCCCCCATCCTGTCAGCAAGAGAAATAAGGTCAAAAAGCAGAAGAGACAGAGTCGGGGAAAGCCACGTCAGCCCAATTACCTCTCCAGCACTCGCAAGAAAACATAAGGATCAAACCCCCGTAGAAAAAAGAGAAAAAGGGAAGACACCTACCGCTACAAGAAAGGAAAAGCAGGCTTCTACAGGAAGCCCAAAAGCAAAGACCAAGGCTTCTACAGGAAGCCCAAAAGCAAAGACCAAGGCTTCTACAGGAAGCCCGACACCAGCGTCTACAGGAAGCACAAGGGTGCAAGAACAGGCTTCTACAGGAAGCCATGCACAACCAAAATCTGAGAAGCAGAAGGTGGATGTTTTAGCCAGAGAGGCAGCGGCTGTATTAGCTGGCCTCAGTACGCCACCTAAGCCAAAGGGAAAAAGGAAGAGGGACCCTCCTCTCTACTTCAAAGCACGGAGGAGTGTTCGGATAAAAACAGGAAAACCACAGCAGCAGTCCAGCAGCCCAATTGTCATTGAGGACACCCCTGTTTCTCCCAAAGACAAATCTCCCTCAAAATTCACAGTTACCTATGAAAAGGGCAGCCCGAAGAAGAGCACATGGCAAGACCGAGTGGACCTGTTGGACGAGAAAACCAGGCTACAGGAAGCTGCGAACGTCCTACAGGATACCTTAGCTCGACTACAGGAAACCGAACAGAAAGAAGAAGGAGGACCTTCATCACCCAGGGCGGATGAGGCAGAACCCCCTCAAGAAACAGCAAGAGAGCATATACCTGAACCCAGTCCTTCACCCAATCTGAATTCATATTACACTTTCTTGGAGGCAGGCAAGATCATCCCACAAAAATTCACCGTACCTCTATTCTTCGAATTGGAGAAAGAAAGAGTCCGCTCCCATACCTGGATGCAAATTGCCAAATCAAAGGGGGTGGGGGACATAGGCCCTCTACAAGATCAGCTCAGGGAGGTCAGAAGTGAGTTCACTATGGCTAAACATGTGGCTAGCTGCCAGCAGGCACTTCTACAGGAAGAAAACCAAAAGCTACGGTTGCAGCTGCAAGAACTCCAGGCAAAGGCAGGACTATCCTCCAAGGGCATCACATCTGAACAAGAAGGCAAGAAGGAGCTGACCACCAATATTGAAGGACCAAAAATAGTTCTACAGGAAGAAGAACAGCAGCTAAGAATTGAGGTGCAAGCCTTAAAGGAGCACCTGCAACAAAAGGGGACGCAATTGGCTTGCATGGCTAGTTGGGCCATGGAAGCCTTGCAGTGCAGACATCCTGCAAAGTCCTATGGGCTGTACTTAAAGGATCAGTGGCTACAATTCCAGATCAACACCCTAGCACAAAGAGGTATTGAGCAAATTCATGACCCACAACAGTTTACTGAAGTATGCAACACTAGCTCAGCAGAGGATAAAGCTAAGCTAGCAGAATTTTATATCCACAATCTAATTCTGCCCAATGAGGTCTCTTGGGATCCCAATATCGCCTTGGGCGATATGCAACTAATGGCTTTTGCATCATGGCTGAATCATGAGGATTAGAGAGCCACTGAAGAGAAATCGGTCATGAACCGGGAAGTGAGTGAACCACTGTATATTCGGGCAGAACTAGAAGATCCGGTTGCCCTCACCTCAGCCCGCCAACAGTTATCCAATGATCCTGCAGCTTCCTTGAGATTTATAGACCAGCAAGCCCAAGCAATAGCCCATTTTGAAGACATGGACAGACTCTTGGGAGAAACTGCTGGCCATGCTTGTGCACGTAGATGGCATGCTTTGGCACATAGCTTGAAAATCAGGGAATACCATACCCCGACCAGAATGAGGGAAGCCTTTGCAAGGGTGGACCTGTACAAGAAATCAGTGCAAAGACTTCAGGCCAGCTGGATTGGCCTCAAACTCAGCCCTCCATTGTTGCTAGGATTGGCTGAAGGAGGTACAGGAAAGGAAGAAAGGGCACAATGGGAAAAAGTGGAAAATACAGCAGGGTTTCATATCAACCATGAAGACATCACCACAGAAGCTTGGGATGTAAGGGGAGCAGTAAAGGCCATGAAGGATGAGGATCTTGACTAAGTTGCTCAGGGATGAGCAAATGGTTCAGCTGGGGGGTGATGATGAGCCCCAATTTTGGTACAATTTGGGCTCATTTTTGGCCTATTTTGCTTGCTCAAACCATTCATTTTTATTGTTTATGCATACACTTCTTAGTTTATTCATGTTGTTTGTAGGAGAAAGGATAGGCACTTTATCTACGTAGCTAATGCATTGTGATTCCAGGTTTTGGCATTAAAAGGGAGCAAAAGACAACGAAAAGGTGGCAAGGAGACAACGAGTTGGCACTGCTGACGTAAGGAGAGGTTGTCCACGGTCTTGGGGGACATTCCTCGTGATCCTCACCAAGAACTCCGAGCCCCACTCCATCCTCACTCCGAGCTTAATACACAGCCAGCTGTTCTATAGGAACAGCAGTTCAAAACTGCTCTACAGGAAACAACATTTATGACCATCCTACAGGATCAGCAGTTAAACTCTAGATTAAACAGCCGAGCTCCTAGAATCATGGATACTTGTTGGATCATCGTTTTGTATAAGTATAGAGGCCTTAGCCTTGGTTAGGTTGTTGAAACTCTCGTATTACTATTGTAATTTTGGAGCACAGCTCAAGTTTCGTTCTCTTTTGTAAGCCAATTTGGCATGTTATCAGATTATGAATAAAGAAGGCCACTTTTGAGTTAGTTCTGAGTTTTCTCAAGGAGCTATAGCTCTCAGGTTAGGGCCCAACCTGAGAGCCATAGACCTCCTCAGTGTTGTAATGCATTTACAATTAGGTCCAGCACTTGAGTTTGTTTAGTTTCCTATGCAATTCGGATTTCCAGCTTGTTAGTTTAATTGTTTTCATTAGCATAGATAGGACTGGTATGATGCTTTGCTTTCAGTATTCAAGTTTGATAGGTTGGTAGAATAAATCTCTTGGATCTCCAACAAAAACAAGTTTTAAAGGCTCACTGCCATCTCACTGTTTGGGATTGGGGTGTAGACCATGATCAGCCACCAAAAAGAACAGCAGTCGTTTCATCTCCACGCAAGTTGCCACATGAACGTTTTTCATTAAGGATTTATTCATACATTCTCGACATTGATCCATACTGCACTCTCACGCATTAGTTTTATTGCTTGGTTTCCATTTTGGATTTATAGGTTTCATGGCATAATAGGTTAATGAATTCCTTGTTTTCATGCACAGGTCATTTGTTTTATTTACACTGCTTTTGCTCAAGCGACTTCCTTCGTCGTTTTCTTCATCCACCTGCAAGTTCTATTCACCCTCTATCTCACTCACGTGCCCTCCAACTCTCTCATTTCACGTACAGCTCCATCTCCTTCACTCTCGTGGATTCCACCCTTCCAAAACATCAACCCATTGCATGCACCCTTCCTTCGTCTGACTTGCCATTTCCTAAGACATCATTAGGTCCATCTCCATCTCCCTTAGCCTCCCACACCACTCCAACACTCCATCAACTCCTAAAAACCTCCACGGGCAACCATCCTGTAGACGTGCACAGCCATCCTGTAGAAAACAGAGTATCCTGTAGGATCCCCTGCAACCTTCCTGTAGGAGTCCATTCACTTCGTTGCCGAGCTTCTGAACGTGAGGGACCTCTGTGGATGGGTGCTAAGGATCCTTAGGAACCTCTCCTAGCCTCCCCAACCTGTCCCACACTTTCCTTCCTTCTCCATCTCACCTGCACAATCAAACCCTAATTAGGCCAAGTTCACACTCATTCCACACACCTAAAGGAAAAACACAAAAACACATTTCTCATGATGCAAGTAGCTTAGACCCATGCATTTACACTAGTTAGAGGTAATGACAGCATTCATAGGAGTTGCATCCACATTCTTTGCATTATAGAAGATAGACTAGTTAAATTAGGGTTTCATAGATTTACATGCTTTAAATTGCTTTTGATTCAGTTTGTCAAGCAGCGTAGCCTTCCTTTGAGTTAGCTTTCGTCCATCATTGATAAAGCTTCTTCTGTGAGCCTATAGAAGTTGGCTTAAGCCCTAGCGGACTTGTGCCAGCTGACCAAGTGACAGCTGCGACAAGGGCTAGTAGTTGTGCATACAACACCGTCGCTTCCAAGTTTGTACGAACTACTGGGTTGATAAAATTAAGAGACAGGAAGCCCCAGGAGTTGTAGCATTATTGCTACAATACTAGAGCTCACCAGGTGGCCAGCTACCTATACTCGGTATAGTCATTCTTGAACTACTGCATTCAAGGTACAGTATGGCCGAAGAAGGAAAGGACAACCTCGAGTAGTTGAAGGCATTTATCAATTATGGAGCTTCTTTCAGTCAACACTCCACCTGCTCAAGAAGGACAACAGAGTATCTCAAAAGGCCAATTTTTTTCATTAAAGCATGCAGTTTGTAGCAGAGGATCAATTAGAGAGTTACAGTGGTTGGTGGTCCATCATGACCCCTCCATGCATAGCACATCAGGATATTTTATAATGAAACTCTATATATACCCAGAATAGCGATGTAATCTGCGATGATGGTTGATGGTTGTACTTTTGATGTAAGGTTCAACTTCTGGAGACTGTAACTACTGTGATACCTACAGTGTCTGGTCTTCATTTTCAGCTAATACAATCTTCTTTTGTTATTAATTGTTCACTTTCCATTTCTACTCTATTCTAGGCTGTGCCTGTTATGTATTTTTATGTGCTCTTGATGTTTAGCATTAGAGGGGCTGTCATCCCACCTCTGTGTTAGAATATAGTATGTATTATTGAATGTGCTATGTAGGTTTCTGTTTACTTAGTGCCAGAGAGCTGTCATCCCATCTATGCATTAGGAAATAGATTTGCAGACCTCTTTACTGGTTGCAGCCAGCCATCACATGGTCTTGTGCATCTGCTGGTGTGGTCAGTATTCTCCATGTTCACCTAATCCTCAAACTATGAGTAATTGGTGGTCTAAAGCCTTGTAGTCTTGGGGTGTTCACCTATGTCCGGGGTTAAGCATATTAGAAGTGGTTATCTGGCTTGAATATGCATCATTTCTTCCATTCATCTATCTCAAACATTTTGTTGAGTTTGTAATGTTCCCGAGCATCTCTGAGATACAACCTAGGAGAGTTTCTTGGGGTGATAATAGGTATAATACAAAATAAAATAGATGAAAAAAGTAATAATATTTACCAATCATTAATATCCATTGTCAAAATTGAATGCATATGTCTTGACCATTCCTGAAATCCACCAATAAGTCTCCACATACCCTGTGAGTCGTTGTTAGTTTGGGAATGTTTTCTAGGTGAGCCTCTTAAATAATATAATGGTATATATGAGGTTTTTATTTCTGGGGAATGTCTAACCATGCATCATATCATATATCCTTCATTGATACAATAAGAAACATTTCCTTCCTTATTCTCACATTCACTCCCCTTTTGTTCCTTTTGTAGAATTCATCTCTAACATAAGATAACATTAAGTATGGGGGGTTTACGCAGTGCATTGTATTAGATATCATTTTGGGATTCAAATACATTAAGTAAGTCATTCACATATGACCATTTCCATGAGAGGTAGTCGCAACTGACTAATTTCTCATGATTTTTGAATATTTCACTTAGCAATCATTGCATCAGGTGATGCTCACAGGGGTGAAGAATTGGGATTGAAACTAATAGAGTGAATCACACAACGTCAATCATCACTTCTAGGGCTTGCTCCCGATAACCAGGACTTCCTAGGAGTTCACCCATCCCAGATCGCCTCTGCCTCAAGCACGCTAAACTGTGGAGTTTTCCCCACAATCAAGCCCAGTTAGGTTGGTACCCCATTTAAAAAACCTTAGCAAGTATTGTGCCTCATGAACCATTCAAGTAGAGATCCCTTCACTCTTTTTGAATTTAAGTATTAGGGGTTTTATGCAGTGCATTATATTAGATACCATTTAATTGACAAAATGAAAATACTTTTCCACGATAGGTATGGATCAAATGGGTCTCGAGTCTCCTCTTCATATGAATTGATGTTGATCCATTCTATATTTTCAATTTTCGGACATGTAGAGTTTTATGCTTCACATTATTTGGCAGGAGGTTTTCACTCTAGAAATTATAAAAAATTGACATCTATGAACCTTAATTTATCTCCCACAAAGTGAAGTCAAACATTGATTTGATGTTGTTTGCAGACTTATTTTAGATAATTGATAGTTTTGGTAGATCTTTCAACTGTTGGACTCCTCCTCCAAGTATTTTGATCTTAACATTCTGTCCCATAAATCATCATGTTCAATGGTTATTGTTTAGGACAATTTGGTTATCAGGGCTTACTTGACGATGTATAATATTAAAAGTTCCTATCCAACTTCTTATCACCAAAAAATGTTCACCTAGCTATTTCTAACTAGGTGGATTAAAATACACGATGTAGATTTAGTTTACCATAGTAAAATCACTTTCACTATGGAAAATAAGCTAGTAAACCACTTTTATTCATTATTTTATGATTTAAATAAAAAACCCATTAGAATAATTAGATAAATCAATATTTATTTTATTTTCTCTAGGAATAATTATTAAATAATCATTCCTTGTTGCATTTTGACTTAATCCCTTAGGAATAATTAAACAAAACACTATTTTTTTAATATTCCTTATTTCTATTATTGGAATAATTTTTAGATCACTATTTAATAATTATTTCAATTTCACACCATTCTTAATTCTCGCAAAATAATTAATAAATCATTTTTCTTGTTAATTATTTATAAATAAAGTTATTTAACCATTTTAAATGTCTTTTCCCTCTATGATAAATATAATAAAGTATTACAAGCCGTTAGATCTTGATTTGGTTAATATTATTTTATTATTCTCCAATTTTTAGATTAACTCATTATTTTGTTATAAATAGGAGGGTTTTTAATTCATTCTTCACCATGATCATAATAAGAATCATCATTATCGTCTTTTTCCTTTCAACCTCCCAATTGAGTTCTCCACATTTTGTCTGGGGTTTTCAGATATTGAGAGAGAAGATAGTTTTCTGAAGCTTCAAGGACATCAAATGACCCATCCCACAAAAGCGGACATACAAACCCATTTTTAAATCTCCTTCACCAGGTGTTTTCAATTAAGCATCTCTCAATCTCGGTTATTGCGTTGGATATTTTTATTGATTTCTATTTTGGATCGTCTGTACTTTTGTTATGGGTTTTCTATTTTTATTGCAAATCTGAATCGCAAGAAGCCATAAACTTGTTGTTAGGGTCACTTGTCACCTAGTGACTTAAGTGAAGTATTTTTTGTATACATTTTAAGAAATTTCACACTACACAACATGCAATAAAACAATCAATTTGATCAGGGGAATTGGGTTTATTAGAGGTCAGTCAATGCTAGTTAGTAGGACCGATTTTGAATAATCATCATCTTGTCCTATGGGAACTAAAAATAGAAATATGTATATCATCATATCCAATTACCTCTCCTCTCAGCCACCACTTCATTTCAGATTAGTCATAGTTTCTTGCTAGAAAATAATCCTTCACTCGCTAGAATTCTACAAGCCTTTATTTCTTGATTTTTTTTTCCAATTCAAGAGTTTCCATCCAGATTAGAAAAATGAAATTTTAGAATAATAAATTCAAATAGTCTAATGCTCTGATATATAAAAGGAAGGTGAATTTGGGATGAAGTGTGTTGATAGGGCCAATTCAGATACTTTCCATGTTCTTATTTGTCCCTTAAGGTCAACTGGATTGGCTTGAAACTCATTCCACCATTGCCCTTGGGTATGTAAGAAGAGAGAAAGGAAGATGAAGAAAGAAATAAGTTGGAGGAAATAGAGAATCATGGCCAATTTTATCCACAAGATGAGGATACAACAACAGAAGCCTGGAATGCGAGCGAGGCCACCAAAGCAATAAAAGACATGGGCATAGATTGAGTTGCTCAGAGGATGACCAACACTTCCAATATGGGGTGATGATGAGGCTCATCAATGGGTAAATTATATGGACCTTAATGCCACTGGTGAGCTTATTAAAACCAAATTTTCTCACATTTCTTTACATGTTTTGTTATATTTATCTTAATGAGGAGGGTAAATATGAGATGTCATGTCTTGTGGTGTAATGTGCACTAATTGTAGTTTTGGAGAAAATTTTGGCTAATTAAAGTGCAAGAACTCGGAGTAGAAAATAAAGTGTGATTTTAGGAGATTGAATCTCCCTCCTTAACTCCTCACTCACTCAAATATTCCTCCACTAGATATCATCAGCTCGGAGTTATAAGTAGTTGAGGCATCAAGATCATTGGCAGCCAAGTTAGTGATAGTTGATGACCAGTTGATCTTGGTTTTGGGAGCCAAGCCTCCCTTAATTTAAGGAATTTCTTGGTAGCTTTAGTTGTATAAATCAGAATTCCTAGAGCCTCATTAGGATTTGAATATTTTATTATAGCCAAGAGGAATTTTCGAGCTAAGACATTGTGATTGATAACTCTTGTGTGTTTTTTATATTCTAATGAAAATTAGAAGCATTCCCTTGATCTAGCATTGAGTTGAATCAGAGGGATGAAGCTCTTCAGTTAGGGCCCAACCCTAGTAGTAGAAGTCCCTCTTCTTGTACATGTATGCTTAGATTACATTTATAGTTAGTTGCTGAAGTGATTTTGGTTTTGTTAATTTGCAAGTATTTGGATGATTAATTAGTATTCTTCCATTTATGGATAGTTAGATCAGTGGTATCATAGTGATAAAAGACACTCCCTAAAATCTTGTGATAGTGGCTTTCACCTCATCTCCCTTATGGGATCATGACTTAAGGGTTCCATTCACATAGGCTGAAAATAGATTTCTTGCTTTACTACATGATCTAGGATTTATTAATGAATAGGCCATTGTATTTCAATTCTTAGGATTATTTGCAATTGTCATTTCAATCTCTTGAGTCTTTTTATGGTGTAACAATACTTCCATTCATGAAATTAGATACTAGATAATAATAACTCTGTTTTCTTCCATTTAATAGATATTTTCCATTTATAGATGGATTTGTCCATAAATTAAGACCAGAGTGTATGTTTCTACAGGATATTGTAATTTTAAGGGATACCTCATTTCATTTTCCTCATCCACTCCCTATCCACCCATGTTGCCAAAGTCCCCTACACCCTAATTCTAAACTCCTGTTTTGTATGAAAAAATTCCATTTCCATTGATCAAATCGAACCATATTGAAGAATATGACTGAGCCTTGGATAGTGTTCACCCCTTCGATGCCTTATTTCTCCATTAGACACCCTTCCTACACTTACTTATACCATTCCTACCATCTCCTAAGATTTTGACTTATTTCCTATAGATAATAGGGCATCGTGTAGTAGAACTCGACATCCAATAGTAGCGATATAGGAAACCTCGTAGTAGCTTGTTTTAAGCCAAAATTTAGAAAAAATATCATCTGATCTTGGATTAGACCTCTCCTTGGTTTCCATACCCTTGAGACTAGTCAATACCTATCTCCCCTTCCAAATAAAAGGTGAAGATTAACATTTGCATTCATAAAAATAAAACATCAAAAAAGGGATTTTTCTACAATTCCTAAAGTAGCACATGCATTTAGCTATCATAATACTTCTTCGATCCGATTCCATGCTCAGTTAGTCTAGATCATCATAGATTATAAACAAGGTTAATCTAGGCTTCTTTTTCAAGAAAAATGTGTCAATGAGTGGCTAGAGGATTTAGTGACAGTACAAGAATCTTCCAGTTCAGTCTTTCATTCCTTAAAGTAGGCAACATTTCTTTTCTTTCATTAAGGATAATTTTCCCTTCTCCATTTGGTAGTCCGACTTTTTTTAGTCAATAGAAGAGTGGTTTGAGAAACCCTAGTGGTCTATCACCCTAGTTGAAAAGTGATAAGAGTAGACCATTACATCTAATTCGTATATAGTACTATCACCTACAAGTTTGTATGAGCCCAGATTGATAAAGTAAAGTTAGTAGCCCCAACAGTTGCAGCATCCTTGTTGCAATACTAGCGCTCATCAGATCCATTGAACAAGGGTGGCCTGATAGATGTTTTCCCTTCTTGATTTATCATCTTGATGAAACTTCTTTCAACCAATCAAGATTCTTCTGAAGGAACTTAACTGATACAAATTTTTGGGAAAATTACTAGAGGGGGGGGTGTTACACAGTAATTTGTTACTGTCTCCCTGTCAGTCTCCCTAAGGTCTCATGAAATCAAATGCACCATGCTCATGCTCTCTGAAACTGGCCAAATGACCCACTTTTCCAAAGTTTACTGCATCAGCACGTCTGTTATTAAAATAACCACGCTGACGAGCGGCTTATAGTGTTACTGGTGCGCTGCCAGCGCGGAAGCACACGGGTTTCCCACGCTGGTCGAATTTTGTGCGCCAGCGCAGCCTATCAAAGTATCAAGTCGAGCTGACACAGCCTCCACTATTATTGTGATGCGCTGTCAGCGCGCCAGTCCAGCGTTGCACCCACGCTGATCCAGTTTGGGCGAATTTGTTCCAACAGCCAGCCTTCCAGATGGTTCCAGGCCTGGTTGTTAGCCTTGTGAGTGTCGCCCTCCCTTCTATGGCATGTCTGTTCGTCATTTGGAACCACCTTCCTTGAAGATAAGCTTTTCCTCCCACCATTCATGGAGACTCCTTCTCTACTTAAACCTCCACCATTACCATGAGCAGCTAGTTTTTGGATAGTGTGGAATTCATAGTGCTTGGATTGCTGATGTTAGTAGGTAGTTGGTGTGACAAGTTTGGTTTTGTTAGAAGAAACTCAAGGAAGGTTGTGAGTATTGCTTGTGTGAGAGAGAGATTTTGTGTTGGGAGAATCTATTTCCAAAGGTGAATGCTTAAGAGACTTGTTGGCTGGACCCTCAAGAGAAGGACTCAGCGTCAGAACATTGGTTGTACCTTTCTCTGTTATTGATTTAATAATAGATGACTATTGTTATGGTTCCATTCTCATTTGTCATTGCAATGGTTAATGTGAATTACATCCTTTCTGACTGATGTATAATTGCTTTTATTAGATTTCACGCTTGTGTTTGTCTGTCTCTTCGTGTGTGCAGGTATCTATTCACGGAGATCGTGGAAGATCGTGACCGGCCAGAGCGAAGGAGTGAGAGCGGCATCTCTTCATCAAACAATAGCGTTGGAATCCAAGTAGGTGTTCTTTACCTCTTCTTTAATTGCAATTAGGAACTTGCACAGTAGCATTGATTGATTGTTGCTAGTCCCATTCTGGGCTAGTAGGGATCGCCTCTATCCGTAGAGGGGATTTACCTCTCCAACAATTTGGCGACTCCACTAGGGAGCTGGCCTTTTTGTCTCTTTTGTCCATCTTTGTGTTTGAATTTAATTGTTCTCTCTTTTTGGAATTGGGGATTAGTTCTCTGCTCTTAGCCCTCCTAGTTCATTCTGGGAAGTGTCTTAATTGTTTAAAGATTTCTGGCCTTGGTTTGGGAGTTTTTGGCTTGATTTTGCCTCTTTTTTAACCTCAGCGCGGATTATATCAAAACAGTTGCGCTGACAACGCATAGCTGTTTCTTTAAACCTGTTGTCATCGTGCTTGTACGTAAAATAGTCGCGACAGTTCTGAAATCGAACCAGCGCTTAATCCGTGTCCTTCCGCGCTGACAGCGCCAAGTTGCTACGCGTGACCTCTTGTCAGCGCACAGTTGCTGAGCGCTACCCGCGCTGATCCTGTAAAATTGAATTTGTTTCAATTTTGCCTCCTGAGCCTGTTGGTTTACCTATCTCCAGCTTTTTCTCCTTGGTTTATGACTTGATATTTGTTGTTTGAACTGTTACACACTTGCTTGCAAAGTCTTGTTGGACGAATTTTCGTTTTTGTGTCCCGTGACCTAGTGCCATCATCCCGTTTTCACTGGATTGACCTTGTTTTGCTCACTTGTTCACTTGTTCACAAAAGTTCGTTGCTGCTTGCCATTGCTACTGCGGGGACCTTCCTCTTTGTTGCCTTCTTTGCTTGTTTGGTTGAGGTGATTGTTGTTGGACCAATCCTTTGATTGTTTCACTACCCAGGCACAAATCACAGTTGCTAGGATTCAATCGGCTCTTTTCACGCTTGTTGTGCTTTTCATTGAGTGATTTTAATTCTTTTTGCTCAGTGTTGTTGTCTCTCAAAATTCGTTTTAAAGTGCATAGTGCCATTGAAAGGAAAATCAAACTAGCATCTTTTGCATCCAATAGTTAATGAAAAGAAGAGCATTTTATTGATTTGTGTTCTTAAAAGGAAAAATTTTATTTCTTTGTCATTAGCTGCATTAGATTGTTTGATTGTTGGAGTTCATTTTGTTTGATTGAAAGCTCTTAACCTTCTCATAGTTAGAATTCATCGAACAAAATGGTATTCTTTGGCATGTAGTTTGCATCTAGGAAATTGTGAGAGATCATACGATAAGGCCTGAAACCGAAACTTAATTCAAGATCAACCATAAAATAAACTGAATAAATCTAAAAACGCATTGGAACTTAATGCAAACATCTAGAGGTCTAGGTTAGAGACGTGTTCCAGCGTCTTTAAACATAGTCACTATTGTTTCACATTATGGTTGGGTGATTCCTCCTTCTGTGACTCGATAGTGGTCTAACACGGACTGTGCTCCCACGTACCGTCACGTATATAGGGAGACCCCACTAGGCTTTTATCCTTGATCCATAGGAAGCCGAGTCTGCCGCCTTGCGAACCGTAATGCACCGAACACAGCATTCGGGAAGATTGACTGCAGTACGGAAAGTCCTTGGTTCTCATACGATTGCCAAGGTGTATAAGCAGTTTTACGGATTGCTTGGTAAACCCATTGCCTAGAATCTCCAGAGCAGTCACTTTTGATCCTTTTCGGACTCCCTAAATGAAAAGGTGCCAGTGAGCTTCTTGTCACTTCGTGCTCATTAAACATTCGAAGGAGACTAAAGTCATCTTTTCGTCCTTTTCTCGACTCTTGAAACATGAAAAGGTCAAGTTCAGTTCCTGTGTCTTAAAAATTTATTCGGCCACGATAACATCACCTGGTTAGATTTTGTATGCGTTAGTTTGAGTAGGGTCTTTGTCGCTAGTTTCCTTTAGGGTTTTGTGTGGGGTTTGTCATCCTGGCTGACCCGTCAACTCCCGGTCCAAGTGATCAAGGTTCTCCATCTTCTGTTGCTCCTGAGGTACCAGTTGTGAGCGATACTCTTCTGGTTATCCCGAGTATCCAGCCTATCAACGTACGTGCCCCAGGCGATCCGGATTACGAAGAAGATTGGAACCCTATCTGGGAGCCTGACGAAGACGATATTCCTGTTACCCCGCCCGGTATGTCGTCTCCGATGTCAACTTCCCAAATGGATGAGACATCACCCAGCGCAGGTGAGACACCCGCGGTGTCAAGTATTGAAACTCCCATTCTAGCTACTTCTCCACTCCCTCCACGCGATCAATCAATGAGGGATAGAATAGCTGCCAGAATGCCTTCTACGACTATATGGGATCCTAGTGTCATTGCCACCACGGAACCCTTTCTTTCGCAACCCCCTAATACGCCTGTTACCTCAGTTCCCACAAATCCAACTATTTGTGTAGCGTACTCAACTCCAGTCGTTAGTGCTGTGACAGCATCTTCATCTATCAACCCTGGGGCTGGTCCCTCTCACAGTCAAGTGAGCAGTATCCAACCAGGGGTTTCGTCTGGAATCATCGATCCTGCACAAAGTGCTCAGCCCTCTTCTGGTCCTGTTCCAGGAGCAGGGCCGTTTGACGCCCATGGGCAACCCATTGTGGACCCGAATTACCAAGGTCCGCTCTTTTATTATGATTCTAACGGTCAGTACCTCGAGCACGTTCAATCCCTGCCTCGTCAACCTTTCGTTGAAAACTCGACACCGTTAGACGTTACTTATGATCCCGTTACTCATACTTTTCGTGGGCGCCAGGCAATTCCTGGACAGCCCCAAGGACCACCTAATCTAGGCCAACCACCTTATGTGCAAGCCCCCCAAGGGCAACCACTGTATGGCCAGTCTTACCCAGGACAATCTGGGGGCCCACAAGGACAACCCTACCCGGGACAACCTTCGGCCATGGGAGGTCCATCCTTTTCCTATCAGAGTCAACCTTCTGGTTACCTAGGGCAACCTGGCATCCAACAAGGTTATCCGTCTGGTCAGCCAAGGCAGCCTTACATCCAACAAGGCCAACCTGGTTTTCAGCAAGGGTATCTCACTGGACAAGCTAGGCAAAATTACACCCCGCAAGGTCAACCAGTAGTCCAACAAGTATATCCTTCTGGGCAGGGGGGGCAACCCTACGTACAGTAGGGCCAACCCGCTGCTCAGACCATGCAATCTTCTGGGCAAGGGGGGAAACCCTACGTACAGCAGGGCCAACCCACTTCTCAGCCAGTACAACCCTCTGGACAAACAGGCCAGCCCTCTGTGCAACAAGGCCAACCCACTGTCCGTCCTACTCATCCAGCTGGACAGGCTAGTCAAGCACAAGGTCAACCAACCATATAGCCAGCTCAGCCATCTGTTCCGCAAGGTCAACCCGTGGTTGCTCAAGAACAGCCTGGCACCCAGCAAGTACATCCTTCTGGGCAAGCAGGTCCATCCCAGGTTCAACCAGGCCAACCTTCTGGCTAGATGATCCAAGCCCAACCGGTTCAAGGACATTATTCTGGGCCTCAAACTCAAATGGGTTATCAAATGCAAGGCGGGCCACAACCCCAGCCTTCCTACCAAGCGCAGCCTGCTTACCAGGCTCAGTATGGAGCCCAGCAAATGTATGGCTACCAGCAACCCCGGGGGCAAACTTAGTTTACCCCTTACCAAAATTATCAACAGATGCAGGTCACTCCTTACCAAAATTATCAGTATGCTGCACCTGCAGGTCATGTTGCTAATACGTGGGGTGCTAGGGGGTAGACTCAGGGTCAACTGTCTGCATATGGACATAATACATATGGGCAGAACCCCTACGGACAAGGTCCCTATGCGCCGGGCCCTTTCGGGCCAGGTCCATCGAGAAAAAGTTCTTATGCGCCAGGCCCTTTTGGGTCGGGCCCATCGGGACAAAGTTCTTATGCGCCGGGCCCTTTTGGGCCAGGTCCATCTGGACAAAGTTCGTGGGGGCAACCACCACTTGGTTGGAACCCTAATACTGCCTCGAAACCACAGCCACAAATGTCCTTTAACCCTCAGTTTCCATTCTTAGCGACGTTGGAACTCCCGGACGTGTCCAAGTTAACGAATGATCCCATTCTGCATAATGCGTATTGGCCACCAGTTCCAACTAAAATACCTGGTGATTGTCCAAAATTTGATGGCAAAGAAGGAGAGGATCCTCAAGCACATGTTATGACCTATCACCTTTAGTGTTCATCGAACTCATGGCTTGATGATTCTATCCGACTTCACCTCTTTCAGAGAACTCTCACCGGCTCAGCCGCTAAATCGTACATTGAGCTGAATCGCGGCATGTTTCAAGATTTCAACTCGCTGGCTATGGCGTTTTTAACTCATTTTCAGTTACCCATTCGGTATGAGATAGGGACTAATCTCCTCACGTCTCTTAAACAGGATACGGCTACGCACATATCTGAGCACATACATGAATGGAGAAGCCGTCGTCGACTGATCAAATTCTAGATTCCTGATCAACTCCTGACCGATTGGTTCACAACTTCCTTTGTCCCTAAAATTGCGAAGGACATCGCTATGGGAGCTTGTGTAACTGAGGAGCAAGCGATCGCGCGAGCTCAGTACCTAGACTTAGTATACTCTCAGTCAGGTACTCTATATGATTATTTGCTAGACGCCCCGAGGCCTGGACAGACCAAGGCTCCGTCCAAACCATCTGTTGACGGAGTCATTGGCTCTGTTAATTCCTCATCGAAGAAATCGGCCGCAAACCCTGGGAAGCAAAAACAGAACGCTTCTAATGAAAATGCTTCTCAGGGCCAATCCAATCCTGGAAGTACCTCTAGGGTAAATGCCGTTCAGTCCACCGCGGCGGATAAATCCTCAAAAGGGAAAAAGAAGGGAAAAGCTAAAGATAAATCTTGTCAGCCCAAGCAGTATGCCCCTAAACCTCCACCCGAGGAAGGAGCTAAGCGAAAACCTAAGTATCCTTGTCTCATCTGTGATGAGGATCACTACACTCAGGACTGCCCGAGGTGGTCCAAACTTAGTCGGTTATTTAAAGGTGCTCTTGGGACCCCTGCTGTGCTCAAAGAGCCTTTCCCTTCCCAGCAAACTCAAATGGTGGCGGACCCATCTCAATCCTCTTCCTCGTTCGGTTCTCAAGTGTTCATGGCTGGCACGATCCCCATCCATGTTTCAACTCGAGTGAAAGATTATCCATCTCGTGCCGGGAAAGAGCCGGAGGTTCCCTCCAGCGCTCCTCCGTCTAGTTCTGGTCCTCTCCACATCGAAAGGCCCAGCACTGAGACGATCCCCCGACCCCCTCAAAAAGGTGTACTCAGGAAGTCATCTTACAACCCTAATGCTCGTGCTGCCCAGCACTACAGCATTGTTGAGGACTTAGCTCAGGCTCCGTCTGCTATGTCCGCTCTAGAAGTCCTCCAGAGCTGCCCCACCCAGAGGAAGTCCCTGCTATCAGCGATTGGTGGCATCGACCCGGCAGATTCAGATTTGATTTCTTTCGATCTCGAGGGGTTTACACAGAGACTGCCTCACCAAGTCGCTTTCCTTATACAAGTCATCATCAATAGCAGAACGATTCACCGTACGGTTATTGATGAAGGTGCCTCAACCTGCATCATGTCCGTTGCTTGCTGGAAAGTGATTGGTTCCCCTGCTTTGAGTCAGTCCCCTACGACGCTCGAAGCTTTCGATGGAAGAGAATCTCGTCCTTACGGTATCCTCCAACGCTTACCCATCTCTTTGGAAGGAAAGACTGTAGAAGTAGAGGTTGAAGTTGTTGACGCCAATTTGACTTACAACCTCCTCCTCGAACGGAGCTGGACATACGCCATGCAAGCCGTGGCTTCCTCCCTGTTCCGTGTCATTCGTTTCCCCCACCAGGGGAAGATTGTCACAGTGGACCAGCTTTCTTTCTTCGCTTCTTCTTCTGAAGGTAATGTACCATTCGTGGAGAATACCTCGAAATCACTCGTGAATGTGGGTGCTGGACTTTTCAAAGATCACACTCTAATGGGAGTCTTTCCCCACCCACCCCCAAATCTCACCCCTATCAACATGATCTCTGTACGCTCAGATCCGTGGGTTCTTCCTCCTGCTAATCAGGAAGACTCTTGGGGTGATATGATGCCGTTGAGCCCTGCCGAACTCAACTACATCGAGATTGTCGCTGCATCGGCTCCCCCTGATGAACCTGCTCTTCCGAGCAGTGTTCCCGATGCATATGATCATTTCCCTTGGCTAGGAGATGAGGCTACGTTGGATCCACTGAAGGAAATATTTCCCTCCGACGAAGCCATCATAGAGACTATGTCTCTCGAAGAGCTACCTTGGTCAGATCACCACCATCGCTCTTCGTTCCTCCCTCCCCAAATAATGTAAACTTTGAAACGGGAACTGATACTGTTACTCGTTTTGTAGAGGTGGAAAAAAAATGACCGGATTTTCAAAAGTGTTGATGCAGAATACACATGTTTTTTTTAGAACATGGTTTTTGGAACTTTAATTTTTTTCATGTGCATTAAGTTTTAGAATGGTAGTTAATGGTAGTGATTTTCAGCCTGATTTTAAAAAGTGAGTATTCTGCATTACACCCTTTTTTTAAAAGACCTATTTTTTGACTTTAAATTTTCTAGTGTGTGAAATGTAAAAAATTATTTTCTAAATTTGATAGTTTTTGAAGTCGTCATTGTATTCATATTTTCTTGTTCTCTATCTTAATTTTTTTTTTTTTTTTAGTGGGGTTTTTATTGTTTTGCGTTTTTAAATTAGAAAGTTGATAGTTTGAATTTTAGATAATCTACATATTTAGACATCCTTAATTAATTTTTCAATCCACATGAAATAATTGTTTCTAAAAAACAACATCTTTTAACAATGGACATAAAAAATAACCATTTTTAACATAAATATAACAAAAAACTAAACGTTTTGATAATTTTTTGCTAGAATTAACATGTCAAAATCACAATTTTTATACAAAAATATTAACTAAAAATGGTCAAATAATAGTTTTTTTTATGAATTTCATGTCAAAAAAATAATAATAACAACTTTTTTTTTCAAAAAATAATAATTAACTTAAAAATCAATGCGAAAATCACAGTTGTGCTCTCTCTTTCTTTCACATACCAGACTCTCGATGGAAATTTCACCTCTTTTGAACTTTTCCAATCTGAGATTAGCTTCTTATCACTTAAAGCACTTGAAATATTTGTAGGCATGAGCTCAGGTGGAGTTCGTTCACCATTGTTTTTTGAAGATACACCTTTAAGATAGCTTAATATGCCAAGTGACTAATTTCACGTCTTTCGTTATTGGTTGAGAACTTTTTTTCGATATATTCCATACCAACCTGCACACTTTTCTATGGGAATAACACCTCTTCTCCCTGCATGCCTACTTTTCTCTGTCCCTAGTCCCTACACTTCTCCTCCCATCTTCACATGAATTTTTTTTTTTGTTGAAATTATATATTGTCATAATGTGGCTAAGCATACCGATAAAAAGTCGCAAAAAAATGTTAAATCTATACACCATCATATTTTTAATAGAAGAGATGTAAGGAATTAATATCTCACTATGGATAAAAAAATTAAAAAACGAAACCATCTAGTAAATAGGTAAATTACAAAGAAATGTGATAATCAATCCTCTAAAGACAATCACTAAACTAACATTACATTTTATGTAATAATTTTTTTTAACTTTATTCCATTTTATTTTATGGATATTTTAATATATTATAAGACTGGTTGGTATTTCAGAGTTAAATAACATGCATGTTTTCTTAAGGTTATCTTCATTATCATAATTAGAGTTTGAATATCCATACTTCATGTCTTACAATTATTTTTTATATTTTTATCAACCCATCCAATGTACTAATATATTTTAAATTCGCTCGAACTTTTTTAAAAAACGAAACCATCTAGTAAATAGGTAAATTACAAAGAAATGTGATAATCAATCCTCTGTAATAACTTGGCTAACTTGGCTAAGAGAGGGCTGATCGTAATTGTTCGATAATTAGAGGGGTTATTTGTATCCCCAATTTTAAAAATAGGGATAATGAGGCTCTCAGTCCAAGGTTTAGGGAACCCTTGCTTGACTGCTTGATTGAAAAGTGTTGAAAATGAGTATGACACTGTTAGGCCAATACTATTTTTTCATGATGGATATTGATTTGAGTGAAGGTTGAGATTTGAAATGAATATTAACTATTAACTATATATATAAAATCTTTACTTTCCCTTTAATAATTTTTTTCAAAGCTACATTTCGTATCGTTAAATTTACAAAACAACGATTAACCTCTATTACAACATTTACTTTCATTAATAATTTATTTATATAAACCCACTTATTTATATCCAATTTACCGATTTGTACGCTAAATATCAAAATAAAATTTTTATTTAATATTCAAAATAGACCTTTTAAGTGAAAATGCAGCAAAAACAATCTAAGCAACCTTATGAAAGAAGTAACTACAAATTTATGACCATAGTTTCCGGAAGGAAATAAAATAAGTGACTTGAGTAATTAACTAAACATTAATGATCTCACAAGCCTCTTCCTATACTACAGAAATATTGAATTATAGTACGTGCTATGGATATTGAATTACAGTAAGTGCTATGGTGTAAGGAACTTTTGAAATGCAACGGAAGGTTACTTTAAAAATTTAGGTTACTGAGAAAGAACAATCGAATTTGAGTGAACCAATTGCTATGGTACTTTCTCAAAAAAATGAGGAAATGATAATATACTTATCTATGAGGAATTGCTGTTGGTAAGAGAAAAAGAAAAAGAAAAAACCATAAATCATCTTAATATTTGAAACTAAAAATGTAAAAAATATACCCTAATGTTCCTAATTTTCTAATATAATATATTTTTTAGAATTAATAAAATTCAATTTAACAATAATAAAAATAAATTCATCTTAATCCATATAGTTTATATTATAAAAATTAATTATTTAATACTAAATTTTTTTATTTAAATTAAATTAATTTATAATATAAAAAATAACTATTCAATACTAATTTTTTTTTATTATAAAAAAAATACTACATATCACTAAATATGATATGTAAAATTGTATAACAATATCACCAAATAAAAAAGGGAAATACGAATATTTTACTTATAATCAACCCTTGCATATATAGTTGTCTAAATTTATACGTGGAAATGTTGTAAATTTTCAAATGCAAAATTTATAATTTTTATGTACATTTTGTGTGATAAAAGCTACTCAATCTCAAACTATATACCACTCGATTTCAAACACTATATAAAAGAGAGAAAAATGGGAAAAAAAATTCAAATAATAACATTTAAATGACGCTTAAAACATTTGCGGTATTAATGGACTCCAAGACTCCAAAAGAAGTTGGTTACGGCATTAATCGATTCCAAAATGGATTAAAAGGCTCCGTCGTTTTGGTTGGCGTGAGGCGGTGGCAGTGCAAATGCTAACGCCAATGGCGACGTTAACGTTAATGTCAGCATAAATTGCTAGGAAGGGTAGACGGGTAATCTCTCCACATTCATCGCGCAGCGCCTGGTTGGGTTAGGTTATTTGGGTTAAGTGAGTGGATCCCACGACTGAGATTGGGCAGGGCAGATAGATTCTAATGAAATGGTTTCATTCACTGATATCATTATAGAATTTCGATGCCAGTAGAGTGTAGTGTTATAAAGAATATAAATTAATAGTGTCCATGGAGATGGTTGCAATCTTGTGGGGCTGAAGCTTGTATTGAAAGAAGTGGAAAATCGAAAGTCTTCTGCGGCAAGTTAGAAAAGATGAGAAGGAATGTGAAGTTAAGGCAAGGGCCCGGATGGATTCTGGATTCTGGCCTCAAAGAGAAGCACGGAGGTGTACGTGCGTTCTTCCGCTAAAAGCAAGAAGAATAATAAGCCGAACTTTGTATACCGTGTTGAAGGATGTTATGCCAAGCGTTCCTTCACCCTTCTCAACCGCTTTAATGAACCCGTTGCAGAGGTCTGTATATTGCTGGGTATCTTGTTTACATTGTACATTAATATTAGGAGTAATTTATTGGACTCGCTTCATTCCAATTTCTGAATATATTTGGGACTTTGCAGGTGAAGCCAAAGCAGGTGAGATCAGATATAAGGCTGGGACAAGATGTGTTCAATGGAACCTCCAGAGCGGCGGGTCGATTCCTGGAATCGACCCGCCGCCGGGTCGGGCGGGGCGGAGCGGCCCGGGGGTGGCCGCCGCGCAGCGCCACCCCCGGACCGCTCCACCCCGCCCAACCCGGCGGCGGGTCGATTCCGGGAATCGACCCACATTTCGCAGCTGTAACTTTTATGTTGCATGGTATATCTAATGCTAAACTTTTGTTTATTATATTGCAGGAGGATGATAGAGAATCCATTCAATCATTTCACAATATACCTCATGCGAAAGTGATCATCTTATATAAAGTGTGAGAGGGTAGATTAACATTAATATCAAATGACACCATGACTGGTTGATACTTTGGTTTTACATTTAAGCGCTTACTATTTTTGGTGATTGCATTTATTTTTAATATATGATGTGTGCGGTGTTAAGGTCATTTTGCCTCTCTCCTCCCCTCCTTTCTTTTTATAATATCCAAGCAAGATTGTGAATAATGTGATAAAAAAAATACATATAAACGTTTCAATCAACCTATTTTGAAAAGCGCTCAGGAAATAATTGAAAAGCGCTCAGGAAATAACGCGTCTTTAAGTATGTATCTCTATTTTTCATGCTTGTATTATTTATATTTATGGTTATGCTTAATATGCCTATGCAGAGTTCTATGTACATGAAAGGAAAGACAGTAAATGGTTCTGGAATAGTTGAAAGAGCCCATTATTTGATATACTCGTTTGAATTATTTATATTTATGGTTATGCTTAATTATGTGTATGCAGAGTAATATGTACATGTACATGAAAGTAAAGAGAGCAAATGGTTATGAAATAGTTGAAAGAGCCCATTATTTGATATACTCCTTTCAAATAGCAACAGGCACATAGCTTCAACAAGTTCTATGGAAATTTTAATTAATGCAGGTAGAAATTTAACAAGTAATTATGTTTATATTTTATTTTTAATCAAATTAATTAATTAAAAATTGTTATATAAATATGTTGTATGAATATGAATTATTATTTTTTGGGCATGAATATGAACTATGATTTTTTAGACATGTAGTATTAGTAAGTCATTGTATTAATATATGATATTGTAATGAACTTTGTTTTTAAGAATAGATTGTTACGTGTTTTCTTTTTCTAATTTTAATGTTTAACTCATATATTAATTATTGTTACAATAATAATAATATTAATAATAAAGTTATAATATAGTTAATTTTTATAATTTTGGTGATGTGAGATGTATCACGAGATAAGTGTTTTGGTGCCTAAGGAAACAAGATACTACTTTTTGTTTTTATGATATAAATGTAATTTCATGAATGTGTTTTGCCATTTATACATAACACTTGAATAAATTGTTAATTTTATTATTTAATTTTAAAATAGGTTTGTAACAACATTAATCAATGAAATTGTATTTATTCAAATTGAAAATTTATTTGGTGCCTTTTTACTAAATCAAGAGTTCACTTCAAACCTTTGCTCTCTAATCCCTCAATCCAATGTAGAACAATGGGTAAGAATACAATAGCCAACCACAATCACAAACTACCAACAATAGCCAACCACAATCACACACTACCAACATGTCATTGCTATTTTTTACTTCTTTTCACCTTTCTTTAATTATAAAAATCCAATCAACAAAGTAAAGTTCCAATTAAGTGTGTCTATCCTCCTCTTCTTCTTCTTTCTTTTTGGTCGACATTTATCAACGTAGGCTTCTCTATCATATGACCTATCCCTATCAACCTAGATTTCTCTATCAAATGACCTATTCCTCTACCCATTGTTTTGACGTTGGTTCATGTTATATGATAAATACTTTGGGCATGTCTCTTGCATCTTGCATGATACACAAACTTGCATCTTGATTCCGGGAATCGACCCGGGGGTGGCGAGGGAGGGCGGGTTGGGTCGGGAGGGGGAGGGGGAGGGGGAGGGGGAGGGGTGGGGTGGCCCGGGCGGGGGGGGTGGGGAGGGGGGTGGGGTGGCCCGGGCGGGGGGGGGGGGGGGGGGGGGGGGGGGGAGGGGAGGAGGGTGGGGTGGCTCGGGCGGGGGGCTGCGGGGGGGAGGGGGCGGCCCAAAATGATATTCTACCAAAAACATTAATGTGTTTTTTCCTTAAAATTTAACTTTGTTTGAGACATAAAAAATTGGTTTTATTAGCATTTTTTAAAAAGTATGAAAATTGACCCTAAAAAAAAAATCATTATTCCAGTATCAACATTTTCTTTCTGAAGTTATATTTTGCAGGAAAATTTCGTAGAAAATTTCGTAGTCACTGCCATTTTTAAAACAGCCGCAAAATTGACACCTAAAAAAAAAATCATTATTCCAGTATCAACACTTTCGTTCTGAAGCTATATTTTTCAGGAAAATTTCGTAGAAAATTTCGTAGTCACTGCCATTTTTAAAACAGCCGCAAAATTGACACCTAAAAAAAAAAACATCGTTCCAGTATACACACTTTTCGTTTTGAGCACTGTTTTGTGGTTTTTTTGGGGTTTTTGGGCCAGAGTTCCTGTTTTGAGTTTATAGTTCCCGTTTCAAAGTTTACATTGTTCCCATCCGGAAATGACCGCATGTCTCGAAGGGTTTGCTTCATGTGTCCCATCACCGCCCCTCCAAACACCCATTCAACTTTATCAAGTGTTAGAGGGCAATATGGGAAATATCACGCAAACCCAACCGATCGACATCTCTGTCAAACCAGGGATCGTCGAGCACATTCATATAGGAGTCACTTGCACTCCTGAGGAAGTTCAACTCTATACTGCTCTATTTCGCGAATTTCGTGATGTCTTCACATGGTCCTACGAGGAAATTCCTGGCATCGATCCTAGTATAGTGGTGCACGAAATACCCACATATCCAGATGCTAAGCCTGTTCGTCAGCGCTTACGCCCTGTGCACCCCCGAAAGGCTGCAGCCATCAAGGCCGAAGTCGAAAAGCTTCTTAAAGCTGGTTTCATCTACCCCATTCCTCTTACGGATTGGGTGTCTAATATAGTTCCTGTGAATAAAAAGCAGGGTACTATCCGGGTCTGTATTGACTACCGAGATATCAATCGTGCCTGTCCAAAGGATAACTTTCCTACGCCCTTCATCGATCAGCTTATTGATGATTGCGTAGGAAGTGAAATTTACTCGTTTATGGACGGCTTCTTCGGCTATAACCAGATCAACATTGCACCCGCGGACTAGCATAAAACAACTTTTATTTGTCCTTGGGGCACCTTTGCCTATAAGAAGCTTCCTTTTGGTCTAAAGAACGTCGGCGCTACATTTCAATGTGCAATGTCTTATGCCTTTCATGATATACGTCACATTGTACAACCTTACCTGGATGACCTTCTCGCTCATTCAGCTAAGTGTCAGGACCATCCTGCTCATCTTCGCGAGATTTTTCTCCGCTGTCGACACTTCCGCATAAGGCTTAATCCTCATAAGTGTGTCTTCTGCGTAGAATCCGGCCGACTGCTCGGGTTCATCGTCTCCCGAGAAGGCATCCGCTTGGATCCCCTCAAAGTTGAGGCCATCCTGAATCTTCCTCCCCCTGCCTCTTTGCAGCAATTGCAGAGCTTGCAGGGCAAAGCAAATTTCCTTAGACGATTCATTTCGAATTATGCCGAGGTAGCTAAGGGTTTCACACGATTATTAAAGCGAGACACACCCTTTTGTTGGGATGCCATCGGTCAGGAGTCTTTCGAGCGACTCAAGGATCTCCTTGTCTCGGCTCCACTCTTAAGACCTCCGAATTATCACCGTGATTATTCTCTCTATCTAGTTGCCACTGACACCACCATCGACATGGTTCTGGTGCAGGATGATGATGATGGCAACGAGCACGTTATCTATTACCTTAGTCGCAATCTCTTGGATACAGAAACTCGCTACGCGTATGTCGAGAAGTTGGCATTGGCAGTTGTCTGCGCCGTCCAACGATTCCGGCACTATATCCTGTTGTGCACAACGACCATGATTTCCGACTGCAACCCCATGACCTACATCTTGTCGCGTCAGCTGCTGCGGGGCAAGTACTCGAAATGGATTGTCATCCTACAAGAGTTTGACTTGGAATTCACTGCTGCCAAGTCTAAGAAATCTCTGGTCTTTGCAGAACTGCTCTGTTCTTTGCCATCCCCTTCTGTACCATCCCGTTCGGAAGAGCATATCCCGGATGAAACATTGTTTCTGATCAGCACCCTCGACCCTTGGTATGGGGACATCATAGTTTATTTGCAGACATCTTCCTTCCGTCCTAATGTATCGAAAGATGCTCGTCGAAGGATTCATCACCAATCTCAACCCTATCGCATCATTGGCGATACCCTGTACCGCCTCGGCGTTGATTCTGTCCTCCGCCGATGCTTGACCCTCGAGGAGGCTGAGCGGGTGTTGAATGACTGCCACTCCGGTGCTTGTGGTGGAAATATGTCCAGATATGCCACTGCCCGGAAAATCCTCCATGCTGGTTATTTCTGGCCTTCTATCTTCAAGGATTGCATCCTTGCCATCCGTGCATGTCATGCATGTTAGGTTTACCACCGGAAAATGCATGCACCTCCTGCACCATTGCACCCCGTTGTTACCGTAGGTCCATTTGCCAAATGGGGCATCGATTATACGTCCTGTAACCCTCGTTCGGCTGGGGTGCACGGGTATATCATCGTTGCCGTCGATTATTTCACCAAATGGGCTGAAGCTATGCCTACATTGAACGAAGACGGTTACACGGCGGCGCAGTTTTTGTTTAATCATGTTATTACTCGGTTCAGAGTCCCCCAGGCTATTGTCACAGATCACGGAAAACATTTCTGTAATCACATGATGACAGAACTAACGACCTAGCTAGGCTTGCGTCAAGATAGCTCGACGCCGTATTACCCTCAATCCAACGTGAAGAAAGTTTTGATCACAATGCTCCAACTTACCGTGAATACGCACAAGTCTAACTGGCATCTGATGCTGTTCCCTGCCTTGTGGGCTTACCGGACCTCTGTGAAGGACACCACCGGTTTCACTCCTTTTCAGCTTGTTTATGGACTAGAGGCCACCCTTCCTGTTGAATGTGAGATTCCTTCATTAAAATTAGCTGTCGAGTTGCTTCCCAACACCACTCCGGTGGAGGAACGGCTTCTCTATTTAGAAAGGCTAGACGACACCCGTCGCTTAGCTTCTCTGGCTATTGAAGCGCAGAAGAAGAGGGTTAAGGCCCACTTCGACGATACCGCTCGACCTCGTTCCTTTGTTGAGGGAGATCTAGTACTGCTCTATGATCAAGCTAAGGATAAGCTGGGGGCAGGTAAACTCGAATCCATGTGGCTAGGCCCCTATATCGTGAAGAGAGTTTTGCAAAAGGGGGCATATGAGCTGATCGATTACGAAGGAAATCCCCTTGACAAGCCTCGCAACGGGCTTTATTTGAAAAAATATTATGCATGATCTCATGCACCTAGTTTGTACATACGTGTGTTCTTAGCAAGTGTGTCATGTGTGCATGATTTCTAGTTTTTCTTTGGTGTGAAGGCGTGTTTGCCTCTTATTTTGTTTTCTGCTTCTTGTGCAGATGTCTAGTACACCTTACGTTGGCTTCGCCGATGGCGTCTGCCGTAGTACTTGCAATTTGTCTTCTACGGCGTGGGTGATCTACGATCCTCACGGCGAGTTGCTAGATCTTCAAGGCATGTGCTTGGGCCGTACCACCAACAATGTTGCCGAATACAGTGTTGTAATCGAATTACTAGCTGAAGCAGTTGATCTTGGCATCCGTGCTTTGGTGGTAAACCTAGACTCTCAACTTGTTGTCCATCAACTCAACGGGCGATATTCCGTCAGAGACCAACGCATTCTAAGGTTGTATTTACATGTGAGATTGTTAGAAAGGAATTTTGATTATATTACATATCAACATATTCCGAGACGATTAAATTCGTTAACCGATGCATTGGCAAAGCATGTGTTGGATAGACATTTGCGTAATAGATAAACATCATACAAGAAGAGATAGAAAACATAATAAGACCATAGGATAAGCATATGTAAATAATTTCCTTTCCAAGCATAGTTTGCATGTGTGCCTGCATATCTGTTTTAAGCTTGCATAAAAATTAAAATACATGGGTCGTGTGTTGTGCAACCGATACATAGATCACATTTGTATTAAACATTTGCATAAACATATTAAAAAACATCATCACATGTGAAACGATCCATCCAAAAACAATATATATATATATCTATATATATATATATATATATATATATATATATATATATATATATATATATATATATATATAGATATCGTGTGGTGCACTAAGGCGCTCAAAAATAAGTGTATATGTCCAAAAAATAAAGCCGGTGTCCTCAGTACATCCGAGACATATGTCTCTCAAAACATCAGTGGAAGTAAAACCTAGGCGACTACTGATCTGGGTTATGCTCTCTATAGCATACTGCTGCCCGTGCCACTCGCCTCAAAAGGCGGTGCATCCTGGGTGCCACCCCCACTGTGTGGATCTGATGCTCTATAGGGACCTCCTCGACTCCCTGGTAATCTGGCACCCCCTCCAGCAAACCCTCAAGGTTGCGAGCTACAGTCTCCGACGTATCAACTCCTGGAGGAACTAGGGCTAAGGCTCCAGCTCCTTGCCCCTCTCTCTGAGCCGTAGGAGCTAGGCCAATGGGTCTCACGGGTCCCACATCTGCACACCGTGACATTTATCAAGACATGTACACGAAAAATCAAAAACATCAAAAACATTGAAAAGAGATCAAGTGTCATACCTCCATCGTCCCAATGCTCTGCTGCAGGGAGTAGCATGTCAGGATCATTGCAGAAGTCCATGCCAGCATATGGCCATTCCTCCACAATGACAACCTGTCGATCCAGCCACTCTCGGAAATACACTCCCCAAGATACTGGGCGGCCTCCACCTCCACGTGGCATGATGCGGGCCCATCGATTGGCCCGCGTCTCCTGAGGACCTCTAGGTGGATCCATGGCCATGGTCTGTAGCTGTAGGGCCGGCACTCGCTCCAGCATGAGCGGAAGTAGAAGCGACCCATATGCAAACTTCTTCGACTCTCCACGTCGGCAGTTGTTAAGTTGCCTCTTCATGCTAGTTGTCACAGCTGCTGCCTAGTTGAAAATGGTGGGTTGTAAGCTCTCCAGAGCTAGTAGTAGTTGGGTCTTTGAGGCCTCATGATTGGCCAAAGAACCCGCTTCTCGTTTCACTAGAAAGAGTATGGTACGAAGAGGCATGTCCGCCACTGTCGGGATACCAACTTTTCCGCTCCGTGTTTTCACAGCCTGTGGGCACACTCGAGCCATGAGCTCATCAAGAGTCTCACCGCTGGGTCGTTGCCCCTCCAGGATGGGCATTCGGCCCCGGCGCGATAGTCCAATCAAAAAATAAATGTCCATGGAATCAAACTCAATGTCCTGGACACGGATCGTGAATTTTCCGTCCACTGGGTTCCAAGCTCTGATTAAGAGCTCAAGCAAGTCCGGTTGCGCCCTCAGGCGTGGAGTCAGGAAGAATTTCAAGAATCCGCATGCCCGCATTGCATTTCGCCATTCGAAAAGTGCATAGGCGACTATATCCTCATCATCGTGAGCTCTCTCTTGCCACACAAAAGACATTTTGCCCTGCAAGACCATGAAAAAATATTAGGTTGCTAACCGTTGAGATTTGTACGTCCAATTCTTAAAAAATAAATCTTTACGGCGCCAGCGCGACTGTTTCTAAAACAGTCGCGCTGAAAATGGTGCACCGTTGTTTTTTCACTGGGTCAGCGCGGAAGAACACGTGTTTTCCGCGCTGACCCATGTGGTGGTACGTGTAAATATAAATCGATCAGCGCGGACCCGAGCGGGAAACCCGCGCTGACCGAGAGCGCACCAACGCTCAAAAAATTTGCCCAAAGGGCCACATCCCACCGTGGAATTGCTCAAAAAAAGGCTCAAAATGAAACGCAGGGAGAGGAGAACCTACCTGGAACAAGCTGCCGGATGAATGGTGTCTGTACAGGCTAGAAATCGCTCCGTCAACCTTGCAACTCCTCAACATTCTTCACAACTCAAAATGGTAACAATGGTAAAAAATGACTTTTACCCCCCTATTTATGGTAAAAAATTCATAATTTCTTATCAATGTGGGTTTTTGTCGTATTTTCGCCATGGATTTAGCACTAATGTCACTGAATTATGCCTTTATGCATGTTTTACTATGTTTTTATGCATATCGAATAGATTTATGCGGGTGGTGTTCTTGTGCAGGTACTAGTAACCGGCGTGGTCATAGCAATTTTTTCACACACTTGGTCCCAAAAAATGTCGTCTTTAAGCTCTTTTCCGACATGAACCAAGAAAAGATGGCCGAGCTTCCTTTCGGGTCGTTAAAGGGAATGAGAGGCGGTCGTTTTAAGCTCTTTTTCCGACCGTGTAACTTAAAATGATTGCTGGGTGTTTGTCGTTTCGCACTCGTTATTGGCTCTAAAACGACGTGCTTCCGACCGCTTTTTTACTTTTTCGGGTCGCAGCTACTATTCACGAAAAGTACTCCTCGGTCGTAATGGCCGAGCGGTTCTTTCGAGCATTGTTTTATACTTTTTCGGGCTCGAGAGACACAACTTTACGAAAAAGGACCCCCCTGGAGTTTCCTTTTCGTTGTCTTTTCAGACTCTCTAAACAAGAAAAGACGCCGAGCTTCTCCTTTGTCAGGCTCATTAAAACTTAATGACATCGGACATCGTCGAAATGACACCTTTCCAAGCATATGCTATCCCTGTCAAGCTTGTCATCCAAAAATAGCCGGGGTACCTGCCAGAAATGGTGGGGAAAATGAAACTGTAATAATGGTCGTGTCGGTAGTATGTCGCTCTTGAACATGGCACTCCTCTGCATTCGTGTCTGGGTGGGGATTTCTCATCTTGTTTTACACTAGCCTCCGTGGATTAGGGATATCCTGTTTGACCTATCATCTGCTCATTGCCTTGTCACCATGACCTCTGCTAATTTGATGTCAGATACTGCCAAATCCGCTTTTGTGCCACCGATATGTTCAAGGGAAGTTGGCCTCTGCAAGATTACCACCTCCCTCTGATGTCTCACACAAAATCTTTTATCCATTTTTGTCTCGTGTCGCTGATGTGGGAAGCATCATGGCCCACCTTCGATCGAGGTTACTTCCTATCGACTTCAGCTCATTATCCAGGAAAGTGACCTAGAGACTCCCTTCAGGTGCCTTAGAACCTGCATGCCTCAATGGCAGTTTCTTCGTGTTCAACGTGAGGTTTTCATCATTGGCCTCCGATCGGATGATTCTGCGGGTGTTCGACACCAGCTCATTGATTCACACGCCGCGGATTGTACCTATAAGTACCTTGAGGACCATTGTCGTTATTGGTGGTACCTCTCGCATCTGTTAACAGTTTTCATCGTTGACTGGTAATCAGACGATGTTCATTCATGTTCGACTTCAGCTCATGTATTCACATGCTTGAACTTGTACTTTGTTTGGGTTGGGATGGAGCGCAAGACCCTAGTTTTTGTCTGTTATGAACCAGGCTGCGATTTTGTGGATTGTTATTGCATGACTCATTGATGGATGGCTGCGACCATACCTGAGTCTTTGGGATGGCTGCGACCATACCCTCTTATCTTTATGGTCTTTTCAGCTGGGTGGCTGCATCCATGCCACAGACCTTCTTCGTATGTCTTTTGGATGGCTGCGCCCATGCCTAGACTACATGTGATCGAGATATCAGTTGTACATTCATGCAGGTCCTTCTTGGTGGTGTTCCAGTTCAGCGGTTTCGTAAAGCATTTCACCCCTCCCACTCTCTTGGGTCTCATGCTTTAGGGGGCATCTGTTACACAGTAATTTGTCACTATCTCCCTGTCAGTCTCCCTAATGTCTCATGAAATCAAATGCACCATGCTCATGCTCTCTGAAACTGGCCAAATGACCCACGTTTCCAAAGTTTACTGCATCAGCGCGTCTGTTATTAAAATAACCGCGCTGACGGGCGGCTTATAGTGTTACTGGTGCGCTGCCAGCGCGGAAGCACACGGGTTTCCCACGCTGGTCGAATTTTGTTCGCCAGCGCAGCCTATCAAAGTATCAAGCCGCGCTGACACAACCTCCACTGTTATTGTGATGCGATGTCAGCGCGCCAGTCCAGCGTTGCACCCGCGCTGATCCAGTTTGGGCGAATTTGTTCCAACAGCCAGCCTTCCAGATGGTTCCAGGCCTGGTTGTTAGCCTTCTGAGTGTCGCCCTCCCTTCTATGGCATGTCTGTTCGTCATTTGGAACCACCTTCCTTGAAGATAAGCTTGTCCTCCCACCATTCATGGAGACTCCTTCTCTACTTAAACATCCACCATTACCATGAGCAGCTAGTTTTTGGATAGTGTGGAATTCATAGTGCTTGGATTGCTGCTGTTAGTAGGTAGTTGGTGTGACAAGTGTGGTTTTGTTAGAAGAAACTCAAGGAAGGTTGTGAGTATTGCTTGTGTGAGAGAGAGCTTTTGTGTTGGGAGAATCTATTTCCAAAGGTGAATGCTTAAGAGACTTGCTGGCTGGACCCTCAGGAGAAGGACTCAGCATCAGAACATTGGTTGTACCTTTCTCTGTTATTGATTTAATAATAGATGACTATTGTTATGGTTCCATTCTCATTTGTCGTTGCAATGGTTAATGTGAATTACATCCTTTCTGACTGATGTATAATTGCTTTTATTAGATTTCACGCTTGTGTTTGTCTGCCTCTTCGTGTGTGCAGGTATCTATTCATGGAGATCGTGGAAGATCGTGACCGACCAGAGCGAAGGAGTGAGAGCGGCATCTCTTCATCAAACAATAGCGTTGGAATCCAAGTAGGTGTTCTTTACCTCTTCTTTAATTGCAATTAGGAACTTGCACAGTAGCATTGATTGATTGTTGCTAGTCCCATTCTGGGCTAGTAGGGATCGCCTCTATCCGTAGAGGGGATTTACCTCTCCAACAGGGGGTGAATTAGTATTTGAAACTCACTCTAAGTTTCCTTTTCTTACTCATATTTCTGTATGCGACTTTACTGAAAGAAACCTACGTATATACACAATTGTTCTGTAGACAACTAGCTTATATCTAGTGAACTTACTTTGTAATTAATTCATCATCTATTTAACTTGAACCAATTTATTAGTACATCATTTAGGATCAATTAAATAGTAACCATGTACAGTGAGAGAAAACTAGACCATCACACATAATAAACACACATGAACATTGGGATTTTAGGTGGCAACCCAATGTGGGAAAAAAACCACCACTATTGTCATCTCCATCTAAAATTTATTATAAAGAAAAACTTCTTACATTCTTGTACTAATGCAGACTCATACAAGAATGCAGGAACCCACTTAGAGAATGTTACAACCTTCTCACATTCTTTAGCACCCACTGGAATGGATCTTCAACCCCCTAATCTCATTTATCGAAACTCATCGGAAGGGAGCTCCATCCCCTTGATCTGATTACTAGTTATCATTGGAAGAAAGCTTTGACTACCTCACTAAAGGCTCCAACCCTCAACACCACCATGTACCACATTTCATAAATTTTCACACTAGATAGACCTGATACAAAATATCACAACTTGTAAGCCACTTTTCATGAAATTTTCAGACTATACCCACTACCATCATTTAACGCCAATACAAAATATCAAAACTGAACTGATCACTACGAAAAATCACTCAATTATTGAACCAACTAAATCAACCAACCACTGAACCAATTGAGACCCAAATCAACAAACTTATTCTCAAATAATCAAAGCAATTAGATCACTATAACCAGAATACCAACACTGAACCCAAACACTAAATCAACTCACTAAACCAACTAAAAATCCAAGATCAATAAAATGTCAGAATGTATACGTCACTTTACTTCAGTAAACCCACATGTCTACGCGACTTCCTGGAAGTATATCGGTGTACATATCTCAATACCGTGAGCCCTGAAATTGAATTTCAGTCATTTGAAATAAATTCTCACTCACAAAAAGAACCAGTGAATCATTTCAAAATAATCACAGAACCATCATTGATCTTCAATCACATACAACTAGTAGCATCATCACTCTTCAACATATCAATCCCCAATCAATTCATCTTCAAACATTACTATTAAGCCCAGATCATCAAGTAAGACTTCTTTGGTAGACAACAGGAACAAAACAAGACTCATTAGACTTAGAAATTTTATTCAGTAAAACACTAGATTATATAAAAATTTTGCTCCAAAAACATTTTCATGTATATGCTCTTTTCAGGAATCAAACCCGCCTACAGATCTGAATAAATATGTGACTTAACAACATTAAACCCCTGTATGTACGATTCTTTGAATTCATCATACCTGCATACAGATCTACAATTATTGACACAAAACTTCACTGCAAAGAAGAACTTAAGACATACCCATATCTCAGAATACACATGATAATCACACATCAAAACATTATCATCACAGATCAAATCAACCCATAAGAATATTATTCAATACATAATCATTTCAGATCTATTGGATTTGATCCATCATCAATTCTCATGTGCATACATAGTTTTAGACCAAACAAATCATTAATATCCCATTACATGCACACTTATTTCAATTCTAACTATTCATGAAATATTCCCTACTTGCACACAGAAGTACTTTAATCTTCATCTCCTTATATAGATTAGCCTTTATCCAATACCTCAAGTCAAAATCACACTGATGTTGATGGTATTCATTGATGAGATCAAATATCCATTGTTGGGCTCAATGCCATGGGTCAATACTATGGTCAATATCCCTGGTATTTAGAATACCATGTTGCAGAAACTATACGCGCCTTGTCTTCTTCATACTCACATACGTACACTACTTTGCTTCATAGAACCCACGTATACTTCTTCAAACTTCATCTTTATCATTCATTTGTCTCTGAATTGTTGTGTCTTTGACCAAACTCTCTGTGACATGTAGACACATCCTGTTGTGATATTCATCAAGTAGTTTTCCATCAAAAGAAAACTCATCAAGTAGATTGCCATCAAGAACAACACATTAGTCACGATGCCAAAAAAACTCTATGTTCCAAATAACAAAATTGAAATTCTCTACATTTAACCATCATAAAGTTATTGGTTCAAAAAATATAAAAATTACTCTTTAACCTTCATAGAGAATTTCTCCTAAACATTAACTAATAAGGTATCTATCAACCCTACATAACTAAATAATAAGGTATATATCAACCCTACATAACTAAAGTTGAAATGAAAAGAAAACAATTCATCTAGCAAAGGAGCCCATGGGCATTGAACAATCGTCACCCTATTTATCTCGTACACAGGCATATGAGATATCTCATAGGTGAGACCTCATGGTTTGCACAAATAAATTATTTAATATTAAGGATTGAAATTATTTAAATCGTTTATGTAATTATATTAACTTTGGTATACATTCTCTTAGGTTTATTAAAAAAATTAACTTAAAAAAAATAAATAAATTATAATTGCATTAAAATTAACGTTATCAATGATTTCATTGATAATAATAAATAATATATATCACACATTTTAAATTTATATATATATATATATTTCAATTAAATTTAACATCTATTTCTTAGTTAATTTTAATATAAGTTTTTATATTAGGTATAAATATTGAGATAGAAATTTGTATATGGAAAGAGACGCATAATGATTTTATTTTATGTATTTCTATTCAAGGAGAGAGTTTTACTTTTAATATATAAATGTAGATTTATGAGGGGAATTTTATAAGGGTAGTTAGGGATAAGGTTAATTGTGGAGTTATTTATGTTCAAAGGAATCCTATGATACAATATTTGATAAATATTTAATCAATGAATAAAATGATATTAAATTAAAGAAAGTTTAATAATAAAAATATAATATAACTTTGTTTTTTATAACATTTATGAGATTACTGTCTATGTTAACTTATTTTAAGGAAAGAGTTTTCTTTTTTATATAGTAAATGTATATACTAAGTGCATAAGTGCATTAGTTATAAATCAATGATATGTGTGTTTAAATCTTATGAGGAAGATTTCAAAATAAAGTTAATTGTGTCAATTGTGTAAACACAACCAAATATCTCAAAATCCTATTTAATAAATAGAAATTTCATTCAATAATAGAACAATACAAGTGAAATGTTAAACGCCAAATGACAATAAAACACTTAGTAAAATTTGCTTAGAAAGCAACCACTTCTAAAAAAACACATCTTCTCATTACCTAACTGATTTGGTTTGGCCCTATCATATCGTTCACTAACTAAATTAATTTAACCTAATAACATTTTTAATATATATTTAATTATCCTTTAATTTATATTAATTAAACTATTTTATAAGACTTAATTTAATATATTTATCTCATTTAAATATATTTTAATATACTATATTATATTATAAGAAAAGTGGGTAAACTCTATAATACATGCATAAGCACATACATTTGCATATATTTATTTTAACTTATTATAGGCTCACTTTATTAAAATGGGAGTCTTACTAGATGCAAAATCAAATGAATCTAGTATTATAAACTTGGCATGTGGCATATTCTTATGGATTTCGATTTGACAAGGTATATGGTTATTGTTTTGGATCCAAATAATGATTGAGAGTAGGCAACTATTAATTTTGCAAAAGGATATGATATCGAGGTTTAATTAGCATTTGGTCAAAATGGGTTGTATATTTTGAAAATATTTTATAATTTTATCATCCAGAGATCAAGAGAAAAGTTAAACAATTCACTTATCTGCTAACCATAAGAGATATTCCAGAATTTTCCATTTACATAAAGATGTCTGCCAAAACTTTAGAATTAAAGATACAATACCACCAATTATGCATTCAAATAAATTATCTCGGTTGGAAACCAATTCAACTATATATTATTAAGAATGGTATATAGAATGATGTACATAGTATATATAAATACAATAGGTAAATCGTTGATTCAGTTTCATAGGTTTCTTTATCTCTAACAACTAATTATCATAACAAACCATAACGCAATCATAACCCAAGGATTAGGTGTCTAGCATTCCCCCTTTAATCTTAAGGGATGTATCAAATTCCAAGAATGAGCACTAAAAATGAAAAATTTATCTCACCCAAGGGCTTAATGTCTCTCAAAAATAGTTTTCAAGGATGGCCACAAACCAAGGATGGTATTTTTTAAGAGAAAACCACAAACAATACAAAAATATGGATGAACTCAAACGTGTCAACCAGTGATAGTTCAAAGATGAGCATCAACTATGGAAATGTAGAAATTTGATAGAAATTGTTGTTGCTCAAGATTTCAACTTGAAAGAAAGAGACATAATTCTATTGTATAGATATACATAATGGAAATCAAAATTTAGAACAACATGAATAGACATGCAATAAGAAGGAAAAATTACATATTGATTTATAAGGTAACCCAACTAGGAAAAAACCCCTCAAACCTCTCTGCATTAATCAGATGAATATAGAAACTATCACAATTGCTAGCTCTAGCTCTGAGCTCATCCTGCATAAGAATAAATGTTCTCTCTGCTCAATGACATACTATGGCCAACACTTAACCAATTATTTCCTGACCAAGCCTCTTATTTCCTTGCATAAATCCTGGGAAAATTAGCCCCTAAAAGATAGGAATTTCCTCTAACTTGATTGTGAAATTCCCAAGGATTTATCACTGACTACATTAAACACTTGTACACTCAGAACTAATTTACAAGTGACATGACATTGTCGTGTCATCTCCACATTAGCTGATAAATTCAAACTCCATGCATGAATTAGCAATGTTTGGTTGATTGATTAGTTAACTAATATATCTTTGAGTTAGAGTGCTTTACCACTACACCACTCATGTTCAACTAACTCCAACAATAGTTAGAGGTCAATTAACTAAATATAACTAAAAATAATTGAACTCGATTACTAAAATTTAGCAATCACACATGCTTAATTGAACTCCAATCCCTATCACTCAAATTTAATTATCTAACTGAGTGACAAGAGCCATGTCCCACTTGTTAACTTCCACCAGGTTGTCTTGTTGATGTGGAAATTCAATTTACCCAATTTGACTAAGGCTAAAGTCAAACTAAGCCTTGCTTGTTACATTTTTCAGTACTCCCTCTGTTGTGCAAGAAATCATTTTTGCAGACAAAAATGATCCCTCTAGTCCTATGGGAGGATATATCTACAAACTAGACAAATATATGCAAACTTTCATAGTTTATATAAAAAAATATAAAGGAATATAGATGACCTACCTACTCTGATGCTAACACCCATTCATATCGTTATCGATCTTCTTGGTTCTAAGTTCAATCCTCTCTACGTTGTTGTGGATGAATACCCACAAGGAAGATCAAACAAAGACGACAAAAGCATACATAGCACAATTCATTCTAACATAAACTATGTGACAGGTCAAGGAGTATCACACTAAATGAGTAATGATAAATACATTTATGGAAGGTAAACACATAATGTATTATAAATAGAATGGTAAAGGGAGCATTACAACCACTTAAGAATTGATGTTGGAAGCCTCCTTTGGATGAGTTTCCAAGTCTTAGACAACACCCTAAAGCACTCCTTTATCCTTAGCAAAATGGGAAGTATTTAGGCATAGTTTCAACATGGGAAGGCAATGAAGAAATAGCCAACCAGCAACTAACCAAAACTAGATGGTAGGGGTTTGATTTATAGGGAAGGAGAGGGATTTGAGGATCCATATAAGGAGGGAGAGGTTCCACATTTCAATGGGAAGATCCATGAAAGTAGGATCAAGAACCAAGAATGAGAGGTATCGCTTTAATCCTCATTCAAATACAACTAGCTCGTCCTTCTCAAGACTTCTAGTAGGAGAATCTTCTCCTCCATTTTAGGGAAAATTTCCTAAATAGGGCTAGCATGGATTTTCCTATCAAAAGGCATCCTTCCAGCGCTAGTCACTAGCTAGACAAAAGGTTACAAGTTTGGGTTTTTCTACTAAAAGTAGCGTTCAGCTTGCAAAACAGGGTTTTGGAGAATTTATTCAAGGAAAGTCTTCTCCTTTTCTTCAAGGATTATTTTGTATATGTTTCATGGCGAATACACTGACAACTTTTGTTATTTTTACACTTCATGATATGAGACGAGAAGTGTGACAAAATACTTTGTAACAGATGCCCACTAAAGCATGAAGGTAGCACAAGGATTGATGGGTGAAATGATTTACAAGTCAAGGCAAGGACCTGGAGAAAAAATGTGAGGAGACCTACAAATCAAGAAGTATACAAAATATTTGACATATTTAATGTAAGTATCCCTAATAATATATCTCCGAATAGGCATCTAACAATACATGAATCCACGGCATGGATGCAACCATCTCAATAGAAGGGATCATGTGTATAGATCCATTATATGGATGCATCCATCCAAATAGAAGGGATCCTTTCTAGGGACCCACGGCATGGACACAACCATCCATATAGAAGAAATCATATATAAAATCATGAATAGCTAATAACTCCATGCCGCCTGGATTTATCAGAAAAAAACCAGGATCTTCATCTCTGTCTCAATCCAACCAAAGTACGAACCCCATAATCTGAATAGATGTGTTGAAGTCAAACATGGTAGAAAACCACTCAATTACTAGTTCATGATGTGAACTATCAACAGACACAATAGAAAGCACCAATAATGACAATCGCTCTCAAGGTAAAACAACAGAATCAACGAGTATGAATAAGGAAGCTGAATTCGAGCACTCACAAAAACAATCAATCGAAGTCCAATGATTTGAACCTATCATCAAATGTGAAGACCATGCCATTGAGGCATGCAAGCTCCAAGGTACCGAAAGAGAGTTTCTAGACCATCTTAGTAGATAATGTGTTGGAGTCAACAATGATCCGGGTGGATATTGATGGCCACCAGGAAATTACACTTGGACCCCCACCATTGTTTCTTTTAGTTTTTCAATTTTCTTAATTGTAGCATAATTTACTATCTTTATCAGTTTTTCTGTTCCTAAACATCCAGAGCTGTTTTGAGCCCTGAACAACGTTTTTTTGGCAATCTACCACCAATTTTTTTTATATCCAAAACTGTCTCTTCCATTGTATTCCTCAGAGAGATATTTCCAACGTGGAATCATGCGCATCAAACGGAGATAATATGGCCAAGTCACGACCCCAGGGCCCATAAACTCTTGGTGTTAGATCTCCTCGGGTTATGGTTTTGGTTGTTTAGGGTTTTCTCTTATTGTTCAATAATAAAAAGGCCCTTGAGCCTCATTGTAACATGGTTGAGAGACATGTAGCCACCACATCTCTTCTCAGAGATAAGAAACCATCGCCCGAGCTAGTCTTATTTCCATTCTGTTTGTAAGCATATTTCAGTATTTGATATTAATGAAATGAAGTGTTATTTCTACTACATCTTTATATTTATGGTTATATTTGTAACTTGTTGCATTCTTGTTTAAATCCGGATCAATGGTATCAGAGCGGTCTGCTATTTCTCTATTTTCTTTGCATGTCCCCGACGAGGTTGAGATATAAGGAGTTAGGGCTTGAACTAGTTGAACCTTTGCAATACAAACCTTGCAAATCCTAATGGCCTCCCATGGCGGATGAAAAGAAAGAAGAGGGGGCAGGATATCCTATCAAAATATTGCTCGAAGAAGCTCTCGAGCGACAAAGGAACGTGATTATATACAGTTTTTCCCATATCCTTCAGCGCAACCCAAGGGTGACGCATCTACTTCTGGAAGCTACTATGGAAGCACCATATCCTTTAAGGTTCAAGTTAACTTTGACATTCCCATATTTGAGGGCTAGATAGATGCAAACGTTGTAGATAAATGGTTAAATATGCTAGAAGGATATTTTTTCGTTCATGATTTCTCCAGCTGGGAAAAGATCACTTTTGCACTTCTCAAAGCTACCCCCCATGTCAAGGACTGGTGGGAAACCTGCTGTGAGCAGAAGGATGAAAGTATGAACTCACTATTTTGAGTAACACCCATATGGAACACGTTCCAGGATGCCATCAATGAGAAGTACAATCCTGTTGGGAGCTATGAGGATAAATACATAAAGTGGACAACGCTGGGAAATGGAAGGGGCCAAGATGTGCTAGAGTTTACCCTTGATACGAAGTTGGGTATCAAGGATTCTAAGAAGCGTTTGGTTCTCAAGTACAACAGCTACTTGCACAGGTACATCTAGGATGAGATGGAATTCCTGGACATCTGATCGCTTAGCACGGCATACCGATATCCCATCAAGATCGAGCAAAAGTTTAAACAGAAGAAGTGAGACTTTGGATCTACGAATCCAAAACAAGGCAAATGTGCCCCCAAACCACAAAACAAAGGATAAATCCAAGGTGAGGGGCCCAAGACAACCCGCCAACATTGCAAGCAAAGAAAAAAATTTTGAAGGCAAAGAAGGACACGGGAAAGTGGTAGGAGTTCCATAAGAGCTCTACTCACAACAAAAGTGAGTGTCAGGCCAAGTAGTCATTGGTGGTTGAGCTAAAGGCTTCAGAATCAGATGCATGTTTCGACTCTGAGTCAAAACCTGACAAGGGAAATGACAAAGGGAAGCAGATTATTGATGTGGAGCCCAACGCCACCATTGCCACCTTGAATATCTAGAAGGAGGAACTCGAAGATAGAGAGGAGGAGGAGCGCCTCTTCCACTCCCAAATGTTGGGTAAAGGGTTCCTTGCTATAGTTCGTTGTCAACAACGGGATCTAGAAGAAGCTAATTTTGGTAAAGGTCAGGTAGTAATTGGGCTTACCAATCACATCACATCCACAACCGTACACCTTCAGGTGGCTTCACCAAGGATGAGATATTTGCGTGAGCCAACAGTGCCACCTTCCATACAACATCAAGCCCTTCATGGATGAGGTATTATGTGTCTTTGCTCCTCTTGATGTTTGTGATGTATTATTAGGCCAACAATACTTATGGAAGTGATATGTTGCGTATGAGTCAAAGCCTCATGTTGTTACTTTTACTTTGGGAAATAAGTTGTACAGGATACTGGAGATAGCACTGCCTACTTCCATCTATTTCATTACTGCAAAACAATGCAGTAAGCTCATTTCCAAAATCGGGAAATTTGTTTTCATGATGATACACCCTCAAGGAAAGAAGAAGACGATGGCCATGACCTCTAGATAGGAACCCTCTATGTGACAACAACAGATGGACAAGGTCGTGGAGGAGTACGAGGACATCTTCACTTCCTTATAGGGGTGCTTCTACACTATCAGGTCAAGCACTCCATCGACCTAACCCCAGGTGCACCACTGCCCAATGGACCAATCTATCGGTGCTCCGTTTTGGACAACGATGAAATAAAGAGGTAGATTCAGAAGCTACTATGAAAGGTCACATCCGTCCGAGTTCATTGCCTTGTGGGATCCCGATTGTGTTGGTACAGATGAAAGATGGGACTTGGAGACTCTGTATTGACTATCCGACGTTGAATAAGATCACTCTCCGGAATAGGTACCTAATCCCATGGATTGATGACATTTTGGACCAAATTAAGGGGGAAGAATATTCTAGCAAGATCGACTTGAAATCATGATATCAGCAGGTAGCAATCGAACCCTCTGATGTGTGGAAGATTGCGTTCAAAGCCAATGAGGGCCTTTTTGAATGGTTGGTTATGCCTTTCAGGTTGACTAATGCTCCTGCAACCTTCATGAGGCTGATGGATAACATGTTATGACCATTCACCAACTCTTTTGTAGTGGTATACTTGGATGACATCCTGATCATCCAGAGTTGGGAAGAGAACCTCCACCACATCCGACAGGTTCTCCCAACATTGTGGCAGCAAAAGCTATGTGTCAATTTGGAGAAATGAACTTTTGGCATGACCCAAGTTTTGTATTTGGGATACATTACTGATGAACGAGGGGTGCACGTAGATCCAGCCAAGATCCAAGTCAATGGGGACTCGCCAACTCCAACCACTTTGACATAGCTCCACAGCGTTCTGGGTCTTGCGAATTTCTACTGCAGGTTTGTGTTGCGATTCTCTCATATCACTTCACCCTTGAGTCATGTCACCAACGGATGAGCAAAAGAAAAATTATTTTGGTCTGAATCTCAAAAGAAGGAATTTGTATAGTTGAAACATCACCTTTGCTCTGCACCAGTGCTCACATTACCAGACTTGCAACAACCATTTGAGATTGAGAAGAATGCCTCTTACTATGCTATTGGGGCAGTCCTTACTCAATAGGGGCATCCGGTGGCATATCACAGTGAGACACTTTCAGACACAATCTGGAAGTATCCTACTTACGACAAAGAGATGTATTCCATTGTGCAAGCCTACCGATAATGGAAGCATTACATTTTGGGGAAGGAAATGACCATCCACACAGACCATTGGCCCCTGTAGTTCATACAAAGACAAGAAAAGTTGCAAAATGATCACCATGAGAAGTGGTCAACATACATGCAATAGTTCCATTTGAATATTAATTATAAGAAGGGAAGCATCAATAATGTTGCAGATTTCCTTAGTCAACCACCATTCATGGCGTTAACCACTGTGCTCAACTCTTATGGGAACGAGACTTCTAATTGGCCACTTCTCTATAAAGTTGACCCACAATTCGGCCACACATACTAGACACTCTTAGAGGGTTAGAAAGTTCTAGATTTGCACCTCTAGGATGCCCTATTATGCCACCTAGGACACATTTGTGTTCCTTCAAGCGAGCGTGCCAATGTGATTTGGGAAGCACACTATAGTCAGGCCATTGGGCATTTCGGGGTCGAGACAATGGTGGAAGTACTGCAAAAGTATTTCTATTGGCCGAATCTTTGACAAGATGTCCGGAAGTACATCAAATCCTGCACTGCCTGCTTCATTTCGAAACTGACCATAAAGAAGCAAGGCCTCTATACTCCTCTATCTACCCCTAGTCAACCTTGGTAATCCATCTCCATGGATTACATGTCGGGCCTTCCTTCTACTAAGCATGGAAATGAATGTATTTTTGTGGTCATCGATAGATTCTCAAAGATGTCCATGATGGCTACCTGCAAGAAGAATATCACAATGGAAGCCACTTCTAAAGTCTTCTTTGAATGAGTGTGGGTACACTTTGGGATCGCACAGCCTATCATCTCAGATAAAGGTAGCAGTTTCCTTAGTACATTTTTGTCTAGTCTCTGGTCGATGTTGGACACCAAGCTCACTAAGTCCATAGCTTTCCATCTCCAAACTGATGGGCAGATAGAGGTCGTCAATAGGATGATCGTACACATTCTACACATGTATAACTCAAAGCATCCACACACATGGGATGAGAGCCTCCCCTATGTCTAGCATAGCTGTAATCGGGCTCTCCACAGCTTGAGTCGCCACAACCCTTTTTAGGTGGGCTTGTGATTCTAGCCACTATGTCCCAATGATGTCACCATGGAATTTACAACTACTCAGGAATATTCAGCTCATGTCCAGTCTGAAGCCAATAAGGAAAAGAAATTCATTGAGAACATCCAACATATCTTCCAGTCGGTCCATGAAATTCTAGAGAAATCAAATGCCAGGTACAAGCAGCGACATGATCAACATCGGGTGCCACACAAGTTTCAGGTGTGTGACAAAGTCTAGTTGCATTTGCAAAAGGAACACCTTATAAAAGCCTATCGGAAACTCAGACACTTCGATATGGTCCTTACACCATTACCAAGCCTATGGGAGACAATGCATTTGAGCTCAACATTCCCCCATTCCTTGGCCTGCACCCACTGTTTAATGTGGACCGTCTTCGACCATACTTCCCACCATTGCAAGACATATCAGACATTGTAGAAAAACTCACACCTACAGAGTTAAATCGAGATTGCATGGAACAAGCCACAATTGATCAGATCATAGACATGTAGATCATTCACACTTGCCAGCAGAAGATCCAACTATATCGAGTTGTCAAAGCAGGCCAACGTCTTCACCAGGGCAAGTGTCTCACCAGGGACCAAGTTCAGCAGAAGTTTCCTCATCTCATGGAGGAACTCAACGCAATGGGGACCATTTCTTCCTAAGGGGGGAGGAATGATCCAGGTGGATATTGGTGGATAATGACCAATTCCACTTGGAGACCACACCATTGTTTGTTTCAGTTTTTCCATTTCCTTAATTGTAGCACAATTTACTATTTTTAGCAGTTTTTTGGGTCCTAAACTTCCGGAGGCATTTTGAGGCCCTAAACGACACTTTTTTGGCAATCTACCACCTTTGATTTAATGTTTAATTTTTCTTTTTTGTCTTATTCCTCGAAGAGATCTTTCCAATGGGGTATCATGCCATTAAAAAAGATAATATGACCAAGTCGCGACCCGAGGAAGTTGCCTATCTAACTAACCCCAATGGGGCCCATAAAGTCTTGGTGTTACATCTCCTCGGATTAGGGTTTTCGTTATTTAGGGTTTTCTCTTATTGTTCAATAATAAAAAGGCCCTTGATCCTCATTATAATATAGTTGAGAGGCATGTAGCCACCACATCTCTTCTCAGAGATAGGCTACCATCGCCTGAGCTAGTCTTATTTCCATTCTGTTTGTAAGCATATTTCAGTATTTGATATTAATGAAAGGAATTGTTATTTCTACTGCATCTTTGTATTTATCGTTATATATGTAACTTTTTGCTTTCCTATTCAAATCTGAATCAGAAAAGAATTGATCCATCGAAGGAGGGCGATAATGTTTCCCACATCGTTGACATGAAACATAGAATTTAGCAGAGTTGGTAAGAGCGATTCAGGATTGTTGCACAAAATTCAAACAAGGTATAAGAGGTTTAACTTGCATATGAGACTTATCTTTTAAATATCAATAACACAACTCTAGAATTTGGTAGCATTTATCTCAAAATAGAATTAGAGGTCATGGTGACAATATATAATCAAATGAGAGATAAATGGATTTCCTAAAACCTAGAAAGGAAAGTGATGAAGTGAGTATAACCCAGACCCAACATGAGCAACAAATAAGTGCCATGTTCAAGAGTGACATGATGCCTTTATACAAAATATAGGACATGTTTACTTCCATTTTCCCCAATATTTCTAGCGAGTACCTCTTTGTTTTTAATCTCAAGCTTGAAGAGGATACCATATGCTTGTCGAATAATTTCATCCTTTGGATGAATCCATCCTAGTATTTTTATCAAGCCCTATGCAGGAGTAGCTCAGTCTCGTCATGGTGAAAATTCTTTCGTCGTTTTAGCTTTACGAGTCTGATGGAGGGGTAACTCAACATCCTTTTCATGTTTAGAGAGTTTGAAAAATAGGAAAAAATGAAACTCATGAGGACCTTTTCTCTAAATAGTCTCTCAAATCTAGAAAGGTAGAAAACAATATTCAAGAGAACCTCTTAGCCATGTGTAACCAAGGTATTACTTTTTCATACATTAGTCTATCTCAGTCTGGAAAAGGGTTAAACTTATAATGAGTAAATGTCTTTTCATGTACTTTTACGAGTTTGAAAATATGAGTGCTTAACAATATTTTCATATTTTTGGAGTCTAAAAATAGTTGAAAGAGGACTCCACATGGAGGAATGAGTGATATAAAGGGATATCAACTGATTCTAGTCATGATGGAACTACTCAAAACATGTAAAGGTCAAGAGGCTAGATAATAAGGCCACTCATCGCATATGTTCCTTAAGCAAGGGTAAAACAACCAAGTGAAAGTTTATGATTGGCCAAAGAGATGGTGATGATGGAATGAAAAAAGCAAAGCTCAAAATAGGCTGATAGGAATGGCAATCATAAGAGGTAAAGTAGGAATCATTTCATTTTTCCACAAGCTTGAAACATGAGAAACTATGCTTGGATTTGGTTTCATTTTTACACAATCTTGAAACTAAGATCTATGCTTGAGATAAGTTTGCATGCCCCAGGCATAATGACTCAATTCGAGGAACATGCCCCCCAAGCTTCATTTCATCCAACTAAGTAGATTAACTAACATTTGGATGGAATGAAGGCTCATTTATGAGATCAAGTGAAAGATTTGACTGAGAATTTATGAGATCTAATCAAAGAATCGAATTAAAGGGGATTTGTTTCATTTTTTAACAAGCTTGACACAGGAAAGAACCATGCTCATGAAACTTTATTTAGTTTTTTAACGTGCTTGACACAAGTAAATGAAATCTACTCCCAAAACCTTGATATATTTTTTTAAGGAGTTTGACATAAGAAAAGGAACTCTACTCCAAGAACCGTGACTCATTTTTTTAAGGAGATTCACACAAGAAAAGGAATTGTTCTCCGTGAACCTTGATTCATTTTTTAAGGAGCTTGACATAATGAAAGGAATTGTGCTCCATGAACATTGATTATGACCTATAAGAGGTCAAGGCTTCCAAGACGTTCTCATCATATGGGAGAACAATGGGCTAGAAAGGATACATGCGAAGTGATCTAATTGAAAGATTAAGATCCAATTCCCCCTGTACTTGATGCTCTATATCACTGAACAGATTGTCAAACTGTAAAAATGGTCTTTTTAACCTCTATTTACCCTACATTAATTATCAATCTAGGTATGATTTTTTATCTCAAGAGTGTACTCAGTCTGAGGTGGTCACTTGTTCAAGAGTAATGTCTGCAGTATAGTGCTTAGAAAAGTAACGGATTTCTAGAAACAAACTCTAATTGTAATGGCAAGAAACTTAAATGCTTTGTAACTAAATCATTCGCTCAAGAAACCACAACAATCATCAGTCAAGGATGCAGTAATGATAACTCCTTCCCCTGTAAAATGATGTAAATGTAAATCAATTACAAACAAGACCTCCAATCTGAGAACTTAGACAGTAGTAGTCAATGTTCATTACAGTTGTAGATCTTTCTATTCACACCAAAGAAAATGCTGGAAATGACAATTTAATTTGCAAAAAAGGAACAGAAACTAATCTATTGAAAATATCAAACAACAAAGCTTAATATATAGAACTAATTTAAGCAACAATCTTAACTGAAAGAAATTGAACATCACTCTTCAACTAATAAAGGAATTGAACGGCGATCTAAACTGTTAAAGGGATTGAACAACAATCTAAGAAAGGAACAACAAACTTAATTAAGTGTAAACACACAGCGACTGTAGAATCATTAATCTTATTCTACATAATGGACATTAACCACAGATATAAAGGAACGAAAATTGCAATTATAATTGAACGGCAGTTAAATGAAAAGCAATCGCAATTGTAAATGAACCGTAGTTAAATGAACAACAATATCAATCTGTAGATGAACAACAATATCAATCTGTAGATGAACAATAATATCAATCTATAAATAAACAGTAATATCAATCTATAAATGAACAACAATATCAATCTGTAAGTGAACAGAAATGTCAATCTATAAATGAACAGTGATATCCGAATTAGACAGTGAGATATTATTTTAGAATGAACATCATAACATTTTCAGTTGCAAATAATAATCTTGCTATTTCAATTATGAATTTGATATAACAGAGCAAGTCAATCAAATGTTCAGGAACAAAAGATTACTGAATAAAGAAAATTTAAAGGAATGCAAAGGAAATCAAACCACACATGACTGTAATTGGAAAATAATGATACAAGAAGCAAGTGATCCACTAGGTTTGGGTGCTTAGCCACTAGGGAAGCATTGTTGCGGTTACTCCAGGATCAGATAATGGAACAACAATTGAGTTATATATTAATCATAAAGGCAGATTTACAGCTATCACTCTTTAAAGAGAGTTGATGATCAAAGTTCAGATTACAACAGTAAATTCTACAAATCAACAATAGTATCCACTCCTGGGCTAGCAGGGTTGTCTCTTTTTACAATGGCCAGGCGGAAGTATATAAAATACAGATAAGTCTTGAGGTAGCGATCCCTCAGGATCAAAGGATCCTGAGGGATTCACCATTTCTTTAATCTTCAGTTATCATTTTTTCCTCTTGCGCGGATACCACATTTCTTCTTCCTTTTTCTAGTCCATGCGTTCCGATCTTGATTTCCTTGTCTGGATGCAGTTTCCTATCAAAGGGACAGCAGTTGGTTCTGCTTTGTTTTTTCCTCCGAAATAGTGATTTTCCATTTTCTTCACCTTCTACATAGAAAAAGACAATAATTAATCATTTTACATCAATCACAAATATCCTTATTTCTATCATAATTTTCATAATTGAATGGCTCTCTGTCTTAGACATTCCAATTGGAAGTCTTGTATCAGAGTTTGGCTGCTGTTATTGGAAAGTATTTGATGGCTAGGAAGTATTCTACCCCTTACTGGAAAACTGATGTGTGAATGGGTCCCAATGTCTAGATCACACCCTTCTTTCTCATTAAGCTTTTATGCTTATTCTTGAGTTGCAATGGGTTTCTAGGTTCACCCCTTACCCATAGATCTAACCCGTTCTCCTGTCTCATGAAGGTACTGTGGGATTTAGCCACTTTATTTGGTTAACATCAAAAGAGATGAATGCCTGAAGCTGGATATCACCCACAAAACGACTAGGGTTCTCTTCCGTTTTACCTTCCAACACAAGATTATGCAAATAAAACTCGCATAGCAATTGCTAGACTTTCACCCCATAATGCTTACAACAGTTTATGAAATCATCAATAGTTTTTAACTCTATAGGCATCCTTTCCTTGGTAGCCTTAATTTTCAATTGTAAATACCTTTCCATAAAAATCAAAGCATAGTTTTTGGCAGGTGCCCTACATGCTAGAACATCAATATATAGAGAAGATAAGGTAACCATTTGACTCATAAGTGTGTCTAGTCTATTGGTCACCTTTTTAACTTTTTCCTCTGCCATTTGCCATCTATCGAAGGCCTCGCTCTCTGATGCATTGATGTTCTTTACCTGCTACTGTAACTTTTGATATTTCTCCTCAGGAACAGTTTCCTCTGTGAGATTTTCTATCGTTTGTTGGGCCTATGCCAAATCCTTTTGAAGTTTCACTATCCTCAGATCATTGTCCATCATAACATTTTTCGGCTGGATATCTACCTGGATCTCGTTATTGCGACATCTAGTTCCTATAGTCTGTGTTTCCTTCTCATGAACTGTATGATTGGTTGTGATGCTAGAGGACAATGCCTCTGTCTAGACATCCTTATTACAGACTGGTGTGTTTTTTATTTGGGCTTCTGCATTTGTAACAGCCACATGCTGCTCCTTGCGATCCTCAATAATAATGGGTTTGACTTGAGTCCTTATGGTCTTCACTTTATGGGGTTTTGCTTGGGTGGCTGCATGCTTTTCTCCAGGGGTTATTTTTGAGATTTCCCCATTTTTATTACTCTTATTTGTTGTCTGAATTGTTTAATTACATTTAGCAGTCTCTGCTATTCGTTTTGAAACTTTTTGATTTCATTTGTTTTCTTCGAAGGAACAGTTGTTTCTTTTCTTAGGCCCGGGCTTTGTTCTTTAGGGATTGTATGCTCGCCTTGGCTTATTTCCATGTTTTCTAATTGGAATACTTCTTTAGTGTTCTCGTCCTCCTGATTAGGTTTTTTAGGGGAGGAAACCCTGGTTTGATCTGCTGTTTCCGGGTGATTTCTACTTCTACTTCTCCTTTGTCATTCATTTCTTCGGATACACTCTTATTATGAGTAGAGTCTTCCTGAGATTGTCCTTCTTCTTCCTCCTTATCAGTCATCTCCCCAGATGCACTCTTACCTTGAGCAAAGTGTTCCTGCAATTGTCCTTCTTCTTCTTCGTCATCACACATCTCCTCAGATGCACTCTTACTATGAGCAGAGTGTTCCTATGGTCCTTCTTCGATATCAGGGTTGAGTGGGCTGTGGGGCTAGACATACTCACCCATATTGGCCAAAATTTGGGCCAATTCGTCTTCTTGCAGAGGGTTTTGTAATGGGCATTCGTTGGGTGGTTCTGCTTCTTCCTTGTCGGAGTGCTCAATTTCCTCTTCCGGTTCCTCTTCTTCATTTTCTTCTAATTCTTCTTCATTTTTCCCGCCTTCAAGTTGTGGAGGTTGCTTGTCCTCTGAGTCATGTATCTCTAATGGCTGGCTACTATTTCCTTGGGGATTTCTTAAGATCCCTCTGCTTCTCCAAATCTAATGGATTGTCTTCATTTTTGCGGTCTAATTGATGTGCTAGAAGTGCTTTTTCGTTTTGGGGCTAGCAAGGCCAATCCCCCATCTATTGAGAAAACCAATTCTTCCCAACTACTCTCCTATTGGGTGAGACTATAATTGACTATCAGCTGAATTAAACCGTGATGACTTACTATTAATTCTACATGACGAGATTTTATTATACTTTGGACAGCATCATGCAATAAAAAATTTAAGTATGCAGGCAAATTCACAGCACATTTTTGTTTTAATAAAGATAACATTTTGAGATGGTGTGGTCTTACCACGTCTTTTCTGCCATTGCAAGTGATGTAGCTTTGCACAATTCTAGCTAATTTTTCTCAAGATTCTCCCAGGGTTGCAGGAAAAACTCCTTTTCCTTTGAAAGTAAGGTTCTGTCCTTTGTCCTGGAAGATGGTTATAGCATCTTGAAGTCTCATTTTCTTCAGGGTCCATACTGGTCCAACAGTTGGTAGTCCTGATACTTCAGCAATTATTGAATCTGTCATTATTATTTGCCTCCTCCTCACCATGGAATGATTTTCCTACAAATTCTGCAGAAATTCAATGGCCACCATCTCATTAGACTGATGTAGTTGGTTAAGGTAGACAATCCATCTTGCTCTTGCTAAAATTTCACGTGCAACATCAGAGACCATTAACACCTGCGGTTCGCTGCATATTGATCTTCCTCCCATTTTGTTCAAGCTTAGCACAATGTTAATTTTTCCAGAGCAAAAACATAGAGACGACGATGGGATAGCAAGCTTGTTCGAGCTTTACCTCACTGTTAATTTTTACAGAGCAAAAACACAGAAATGGCAATGGAACAACAAGCTGTGCATATTGGGAAATACAATACTGTTAAACTTGTTATTCCCAAGTTTTGATGGAGTCATAATACCTCCAAATAATGAGTTGACATGTATGCCAGTGTATTATGGAGATCACCCGCACCACCCTAAAATTTTATAGGCCATCCTTAGCCGGTAAATAAAGGAGTAGTATGCTGGAGTGCAATCGTACAGGAAAATAAAGGAACGTCATATAGATCCATGACATGTTTACAAAAATCAACGGATTACTGAAATAAAGGTTTATGATGGAAATCACAAATAAATGTGGAAACATTGTGATATGATGCAAAAAATAGAGGATAGGACAGCTTGATGTAAGTAAAAGTTCTCATGCTGTCATTATCCACTTTAATCATTATGATTGATTTATAAATGATTTTCATGTATAAAAGGTTCGAAAGGGCTATATAACATAATATCATTTGAAATCAATGTAACGATGTAAGAAGAAGGGTTTATAATGACTATTGATGTATGAAAAATATGACTTTAATACCATAAGCAAATCTTTATTCCGATAGGTGTCCATAACCTTGACAGAGTTGCTTGTTTTAGCCTTGGAGCCATAATCCTTTGTGTATGCCTAGGAAAGTGTTGTGCGATGTCAGAATGGAGGCCATTGTTCTAGCTTGGTAACTAGATAATCACAATGCCATTCACCAGGAAGGAGTGAAAGGTGGGCAGGTCAGCTCGTGATGATACCTCCTGTTCCAAGGACCTTTTTAATTTTTTGCTGATATGCCTCTTGGATCATCTCGCTGGTGTGGTGGCCATAGTGGGGATGCCACTTCACTTGCTTCCTTACGATCATGGTAGGCTAGCCCTTGATGAGACCCCTTATCCTTCATCTGACAAATCATATTAGTAATCATATAGATATATATTTTTTCTTTTTTCTTTTCTTTTATATAGCACTTTCCTATTTATATATAGAGGGTGGCTCAACACTCCTTAAAAGTAGGGATGGTGGAAGAAGTTTGAACATCTCAATAGAGGAAATTATTCCCTTATTCTTATTCAATAATAATGATCAAAGAGAATTATGAAGATTTAGAAAGAACCAACATGATAAAAATAATCAATCAAATTGGTTTTATTGAAAATAAAGACAACAAAGTGATATAAATAGTTGTGTCCTTTCCTCTTTTCTCTTATTGATTCAAAGCAATTTCTCTAGAGATAATGATTTTTCTTTGCTTTGTTGATTTTAGTATCCTCTGGTTTTTGTATTCTTGCATAAATGTATAGTTGTGCCATAAATGAGCCATAATTCACAAAAATACTCTAAATGATGAAACACACACACACAAAAAAAAAAAAAATGCACTCAAAAAGTGTTGTTCCTTAGATGGAATAGATATTGTTCTTTAAGAGGGATAGCAAAATAACATCTGTATGTAAAAGCCGTGGTTCCTTTAAGAGGAACAACAAGAAAAAGAAAAAAAACATACTCGAAACTATTTTTCCTTAAGAGCAACAACAAATAAAGCAAGCACGAAATAAAATACCGCTCCTTTAGCAGAACAGCCTAAGAACATCTGAAATCGAGACTGTTGTTCCTTCGAAAGGAATGGCAGAAAGGAAAAAAAAATGCGAAGGAAGGTTGTTCCTTTAAAAGGAATGGAAAAACAATCTAGCTGAAGTGTTGTTCCTTCGGAAAGGAATGGAAAAAATGAGAAAATGTTGTTCCTTCAGAAAGGAACAGCAAAAAATGAAAGTGTTGCTCCTTCGGAAAGGGACAGCAAAAAACGAAAGTGCTGCTCCTTTGGAAAGGAACAACAAAAAACGAAAGTGTTGTTCCTTTGGAAAGGAACAACAGAAAAATGAAAGTGTTGTTCCTTCGGAAAGGAATAGTAGAAAATGAAAGTGTTGTTCCTTCAGAAAGGAACAACAAAAAATGAAAGTGTTGCTCCTTCGGAAAGGAACAATAGAAAAACGAAGGTGTTGTTCCTTCGGAAAGGAACAACAAAAAACAAAAGTGTTGTTCCTTCGGAAAGGAATAGCAGAAAAATGAAGGTGGTGTTCCTTCGGAAAGGAAAAAAAAAATGTGGAGATGTTGTTCCTTTCCAAAAGAACAGCAAAAACAAAAGTGGTGTTCCTTCGAAAATGAACAGCAAAAAACCGAAAGTGTTGTTCCTTCGGAAAGGAACAACAAAAAGGCAGAAATGTTGTGCCTTTGGAAAAGGAACAACAAAATGCAAAAGGGCTTTTCCTTTGGAAAGGAACAACAAAATGGCGGAAATGTTGTTTCTTCGGAAAGGAACAAAAAAATGCAAAACTATTGTTCCTTCAAAAAGGAACAGCAAAAAAGGGAAAATGTTGTTCCTTCGAAAAGAAACATCGAAATGCAAAAAATGTAAAAATGCAAAAATCTGCACAGAAAGTAATTTATACAAGTAAAAAAGAAAAATTTATGTACAAAATTTAAGAACAATGAAATTACTTAGTGAACCAATGTTGAGGAAGAATTATTTTCCTCAGCAAGAATCTGAATATCTAAATCTTCCCAGAGCTGCTAGTAGAAGGATTCCTGAGTAATCTGTTTATGGTACAATCGCACTTGGTGGCCATTTTCTTTAAAGGTATGTCCAAATCCATCAATAGTAGTCAAAGTAATGGTGCCATTGTCATGCACTTTCTGGATTTCGTAGGGTCCAAGCCATCGAGTCTGAAGTTTTCTTGGAAAATCTTGAAACCTGGAATCGTATAGGAGTGCCCAGTCTCCTTCGTGGAAGATTTTATTTTCGATCAGGGGGCCGTGCCATTTTGCTCTCTACTATTGGATTAATGTAGTGTGTTGAAGATCCGAGAGCCTAATTTCATATAGATCATTAATTTGTTGTAATCTATTAGTCTCGGCCTCATTTAAATTCAGACCGACCTCCTGTGTTGTTCTTAACGTTTGTATTTCGAACTCTATTGGAAAGATGGGTTCCTTTCCAAATACTAGCTGATATGGCGAATAACTGGTGGTGTTTATCCACGATGTTCGATATGCCCACAAGGCTTCTGGCAATCTTGAAGCCCAATCACGCCTGTGTGATGCAATGGTTTTTGTCAATATTGCCTCTATCACTTTATTCATGCTCTCTACTTGGCCATTTGCCTATGGGTGATACGAAGTGGTAATTTTGTGCTGAATGTGATAATTTTTCAATGTTGTAGTGATTTTATTACCTACAAACTATGGTCCTCCATCCGTCATTATGTCCCTTGGGAGGCCATATCGCACAAATATTTGGAACAGGAAATGAATCATAGAGTCCTCTGTAGCTCTTGGAATTGCCTCTGCTTCAACCCATTTAGTAACATACTTTGTTGCTACCAGAATATATGTTTTCTGATTTGATGATGGGTTGACCTGACCAATGAAATTGAGCGCCCAATGCTCAAATGGTTTGATTACTAATTGTGGGTTTAAAGGCATTTTGTCGGACTATCCAGGGCGTTCTGCTCTTTGGCAACTGTCACAGGCTTGAACACATTTCTTAGCATCTTTAAAGATTGTGGGCCAGTAATAACCTGTTTGCAAAACCTTGTGACCAGTCCTTCAAACTGTGAAACGTCCACCACATGTTCCATCATGATAGGCTTTCAGAATGTCAAATATTTCATCTTCACAGATGCATCTTCTAATGTGCATATCTTCCCCTGTATGAAATAGGTAGCCCCCAATCCAAGAAAATCAGGTACTATGGTGCATAATATGTTTTCATTCATTGGGGGTTAGATGCTTTGGTAGTTTATCTACTGCTAAATAATTTGTAACATCAGCATACCAGGGTGTCTTCATAGTGACAGCAAATAGATGTTCATGTGGGAATTGAACTTCGACTACTGTTGCATCCACTGGCTTCGACATTCATGAGAGAAAGTCATCTATAGGATTCTCTTTCCTAGGTCGATCTTTTATTGTGATGTCAAATTCCTGCAATAAGATCAACCATCTTGTTACTCTACTATTTGTAATAGGTTTATTTGCTAACTATTTTATGTCAGAGTGATTTGTATATAAAACAATAGGATATCCAGTGATATAATGCCTAAATTTATTTACGGCACGTATTACAGCTAAAAATTATTTTTCAGTAACAGTGTAGTTTAGCTCAATAGGGGACAAATTCTTGCTGATATAATAGATTCGATATGCTTTTCTATCTTCTTCCTGCCAAAGGACTGCTCCAATAGCTGTGTTTGAAGCATCTAATGAAATTGAAATGGAAAGTCCCAATTTGGGCCTCTGGGCACTAGGGCTGTTGATACAATCTCTTTCAGATCCTCAAAAGCATGCTCGCATTTATCTGTCCAAACAAAATCAACATTCCCCGTCAGTGCGTATAGAGGTGCAGCTATTTGAGAAAAATGTTCTATGAATCTCCTATAATAACTATAAAATCCAAGAAAGCAGCGTAACTTTTTTGTGTCGTAGGAGCAGGTATTAACAAAATTATTTGAATTTTGTCCAGATCCACTTGTATTCTAGCTGCTAAGATATAGTAACCTAGGATGAGCCCTTCGGTCATCATCATATAGCACTTTTCATGGCTCAAGCAAAGCCTTGTTGCAATACATCGGTGCAACACCTTTTCCAATGTGTCTAGTGCTTGCTCTAAATCATCTCCATATGGTGTGAAATCATCCATGTATACTTCGAGCCCTTTATTTATTAAATCTGAAAAGATGTTGACGATGGCCCTCTGGAATGTGGCAGAGGCATTACATAGGCCAAAGGGTAGGACTCTGTATGAAAATGTTCCCCAAGGACAGTTAAAAGTAGTTTTGTCTTAGTCTTCAAGGGCAATATGAATCTGATTGTATCCACAGAAGCCATCCAAGAAAGAAAATAATTTCTTTCCTTCTATTGTGTCTAATACCTGATCAATGAACGGAAGGGGAAAGTGGTGTTTCTGGGTTACTTTGTTTAATTCTCTGTAATCTACACAAATCCTCCACTTTCCATTCTTCTTTGGCACCACTACTAGTGGAGAGACTGTTATAGACATTTTCGGGCACTACAACCCCAATCATAAATGTCCATAAACCAAGGGCTCTTAAGTCCCTAAAAGTGTTTTTCCAACCTCTAAAAGGACAAGGTAAACTGATTACATCTTCTCCCAGAAGTTCTCCATGAAAAACTGCTCAGAACTGGTCAAAACTGGACCATCTCACCTGCTCCATGGTCAAAGTGCGTTGCATCCCACCTAAATACACACAGTAGGTGCGATGCATCTTAAAAAGCCCTTCTATGGGGTGCGATGGGTGAGAGTGGAAAAATGGCAGGGTCAATCTGGAAGGTGGAGAATCATGGAATCTTCTAGAAACTTCTCCTTTGACACTTGCCTCTCTGCATTTGCCGAGGGATGAGTAAGCGATCATCAATCTCCAAGTGGAATCAAGAACTATCAGAGAGAGGAAATTAATCAACTCTCAAAAGCTGACTCACCCCCCTTGCAAACATATATATATGGATCCCTCATCCCAGAGATCCTGAGGCTGGAATTTTGTATCTTGTAAGGAAGTGCTGCTGGTTTCTTGGTGCAATATCATAGTGTTGGGTGATCTAAGCTTTTCATGAGCTGAAGAAGGGCTTTCTTGCTCAGAGGATGATGCTGGGTCAAAATAATTGGTTGTAATCCTCTTTTCTCTTTCTTGATTATCAATAAAGCTATTCAAGTTTTCCTCCACATTCTTGTATGATTGACGTTATGTGCATTTGTGTGGTCAATATATATCTGGTCCTATATTGTTTATGATAATAGATCTATGTTCTTGGATAGTGTTATGCTACATTGACTCTACAGGTGCTCTCTGAAGATGGCTAGACAAGGAAGCAAGTAGCAAAGATCTATCAGAAGGGAGAGGAATCAAGCAAGGAACCAAGCGCACGACAGAGGTTGGTCTCCTTATTCCTCTCTTATCTATTTCTCATAAAGGAAAACGAAAGTAGTTTTAGTTTGTTTGTTTCTAAGGTAGCTACTAGCCTTAGTGGGACTAGAAGCTCTGCATAGACACTAGTTTTCCCGATAACAAAATGGTGACTCCACTGGGGAGCGAATAAATTGTTTGTTTAGCTGCATTTATTTAATTTATAAACTTACAGATGGAGCCTGAAGTTAAGCCAGCTAGCCTTCGAACTGCATTTTCTATGCAAGTGAAAAGTAGATATATGCTACTTCAATCTATCTCCGGGTTTTGTTTATGAACTGAACAATTGATTTACAAGCTCTCTAATTGCCCTTGTGGTGGCTCTAGTAACCTCTTTAGATATACCCCTATGATTGATTTACTCATTACCACTTGGTCGGCCTAAATCCCTGAACTGAGCTGCAAATTGTGACCCGAAACCCAGTAAATTCTCGTCCCTGGTCCAGTGCACTGTCTCTTCTGTGAATTCTAGATGCATTACACTTCCTGAGTGTAGTAGGTGCGCTCCATCTCCAGTTCACTGTGTTACAGGTGCGCTGATCAGACAAGGTCTTTCCTGCTCCTATATTTGGTTTTTGTGTTCACTCTTTTCAGCTCTATTCAAGAGTTTTGATACCTATATTCACTACACCTCTATTGAAACCCCCTTCCTTACCATTATTCCACCTCTATTGTGCAAAGGACTGTAAATGCTTTTATGTATTTTGAGCCATTTTCAGTTCTCTTTTACAAAGAAGTAGCGTAATCGTACAATCGTTTCTTGATTTGAAAGTGTCCCAAGTGTTGTTTTCAGTCATAGAATAGAATATGATTGTTCTTGATAGTCGATTACACTGTTACTCTTGTATTTGATTTGAATTAGTAATTTTTCAAGTGTCGAAAGCAAGTTTTCATTTCCAAATCGCAAAGTGTCGTCATTGTCCTCATTTTGTCTTGAAAAGAAACTTGTTAGCAACGTCGCTTTGAAAAATAATTCAGATTTGCGCTTAGCTTTCTTTTTGTCATTCACACATTAAGAAGGATGAAAACAAATACATGCACATGCATTTGCATTTAGACTATTTGTTGGATTGATTTAGGATAGTGCATATAGTGTGTGCTCTCTGCTCTATGTTGAAAGAACGCCATCTCTCTTTCCTTAGTAGCTAGGATTTTCATTGCAAAAAGAAGATTAAACAACTATTTATCATCTTAGATTGCATTTTAGGAATTGTACATCAACATCACGTGGTGAACCTGAAAGGAAAATTTCTTAAGCAGGATCAACTGTAAAATAAATTTAATGAATCTAAAACTCTTTGGAACCTAACGCACAACATCTAGAAGTCTAGGCTAGAGACGTATTCTGGCGTCGTTAAGCCTGGTAACTGTTGTTCTCATTGTTGGTTGGGTGATTCCTCCACCTTGATACGATAAGTGCCAGTACGGACTTGTTCTCCCACGTACTGTCGAGTATATATTGGGAGACCACAATAGGCTTTATCCTTTATCCACAGGAAGCCGTGTCTACCGCCCTATCGATTGCAATGCACTGAACACAACATTCGGGAAGATTGACTGCAGTACCGTAAAAAGTATTCTGCAATTTCGTGATTGGTTTGGTAATCCCTCTGTCTATATTTCCAGAGCAGTCCCTTTGGTTCCTTTTCAGAATCCTTAAAGGAAAAGGTCCATCTGAGCACTTGTCACTTCAGGCTCATTAAAACTCGAAGGTGACTAGAGTCATCTTTTATTTTTTCTCGACTCTTAAAAATTGAAAAAACAAGTTGTGTCAAAGCATCTAAAATTCATCTAATTTGGAAACATACTTCCCCTTGATTTTTAGTTGATCGAGTAATCCACAATCATGGAAGAAAGTCAATTGAAACCCCATCTTTCACTGAGGCTTACGAGTCAACCGTATTTGTCCCCATAATCGAAACTGTTACAGACAAAATGAACTCGTTTAACCGGTTCCAAATCCCTTGGTAAAGTTAGAACAAGTGTTCCAACACCATCGGAGACTTTGGTTACTCCAAACATTTCTGGTATCCCTACCTTTACAGAAGAAGTTCAGCAGCCACCAAAGGATAGTAGAAATGATCCTAGCGTGAAGGTGAACACTTGTATTACTAAACCAGCTCCATCTACAGCTAATTTTGAAGGTGTTATTCCCCAAACATTTGTCGTTGTAGATTCTATACCTTCTTTGGCACCAGAAATATTCTACGGACCTGACGGTCTACCTCTTCCACCTGGTCTAATTGCTATAGAAGAGATTGTGGAGGATCCTTCATCTAGTACTCCATCGTAGTTTGGAGTCGGGATCACCCTATATCCTTCTTCATCAAAAATTAGTCTACCATTATCGGAAGCTCCTGTAGAATCGCTAGGCAATCTTTTGGATAGACTAGAAATGTCTGAACAACCGTCAACATCTAGGACTGTGTCATCCAACACAGTGACGGTAGAACTTCCTGCTGTCACTCCAAGAATGTTCGCTGGCATACCATCTATCCCAAATAGCTCTCAATCGCTGGAAGGGGCCCACTTAGGGTCTATTTCGACAGTATGGTTCGTTCCTGTTTGTTCATCCGGAATAGTATCGGGAACTCTTATGTTGAGTCTCAGAAAATTGATCCTCCAGGGTGTCAATTTGGGCAGTCTGGTTCTCAAGGACAAACAATTCCTTTGAGTACCAGATTACCGCCGTATGGGGGGTAGCATACCCTTTCATTGTCACCTCCGGGAGGACAACTATACGTGAGTTCACAACAAAATTCAGGTTATGCTGGAATTACATCTAGCGGTTGGGTGCCAGTACTGCCTCAACAACCAAGAGTTGTATATTTGATGCAACAATGTTTACCTATGTCAAATATACCAACTACGCCAGCTATCATGACAGTGTCGCAAGTACAAGCGTTTCCTATTGTATGCCAACCTCAGGTTTCTCAGGTTGTAATGCTACAGCCTCTTGTCCCTGAGACTCAACCACAATCGTCAACTAGTGGTATGACACAGGCCCAAACGGGTACAATTACCCCTCATCTTCGTCAAACGATCAGTATTGGACAACAGCACATGGCTTCGCAACCATTGGTGGTGTAGTACCAACAACCACAATTCCAACAAGTATACCAAGGATCTGAGCAACAAATCTTTGCAAATAGTGGGCAGCCGTATATTTAAAATGGTCAAAATCAACCATTCTATAATGGTTATGCCCATCAACCTTACCAAAGTTACCAGCATCAAATGCATTATGCTGGTATGAAAAGACCAATTGCTCAGGCAATTCCGTCACATCCTCGGTATGCTTTGCCAAACTTGAATCAACAGTTACACTTCGTGGCAAATTTAGAGTTACCAGATCTAAATCGGCTAACAAACGATCCAATTGCTTACACCCCTTGGTGGCCAACGATTCCACATAAACTTCCGTCAGATATTCCTAAATTTAATGGAAATTCGGGCGAAGACCCGTCGAATCATGTGATGACATTTCATCTGTGGTGTTCATCAAACACCCTAAACGATGATTCGATTAGGCTTCACCTTTTTCAGAGGACGTTAACTGGTCCGGCAGCAAAGTGGTATATCGAGTTACCCAGAGCTTCGTTTGACAACTTCAGCGCCCTAGCCACAACCTTTTTAACCCATTTTCAGTTACCGATAAGGTACGAAATGGGAACATAACTTCTTATCAATTTCAAGCAAAAAACAGCCACACACATATCCGATCATATTCATGAGTGGTGATGTCATCGTAGAATCGTAAAAATGTATGTTCCTGATCAGATTTTAGCTGAATGGTTTATTAACCCATTATTACCTTCCATTACAGAAGATGTGGAAAAAAGAGGAGTCGTCACTGAAGAGAAGGTTATTGCTCATGCGCAATATTTAGACTTGATTTATACTCAGTCTAGCACGCTCTACGATAAAATCCCTGACGCTCCCAGATCAGAATTTTCTTTCCCTCCTCCTCCTAAATCGAACAATGACTCTCATGACAGCGATGGCGTGATTGGTGCGACAGACACGAAATCGACAAAGGCTACATCTAAAAAGGCTCGTAGGATTTCCAGTCAAAATGAAAAAGAAGAACTTCTCGCCTCGGAAGTAAATTTCGTCTCGACTGACAAAGGCAAAGAAACCAAGCAACTAGGAGGCAAGAAGAAAAACAAAGGGAAGAAGAAGAAACAAGAGGAATCATCACCTGAAAATTCTTCTGCAAACCCTTCTAGAGATAGGAAACCAAAAAGTCCATGCTTAATATGTGATGAGGATCATTGGACAAGAGAATGTCCACATAAAGCTGAGCTTAAAATATTCTTCAAGAATTCAAAAACCTCGGCGGTATTGACTGATCCATTTCCAAATCCAGGGACAAATTTGGTTGCTAGTGAAAATGCTTGAACCCTGTCCCAAGTGCTGATGTTGTCGGTTTCGAAACAGCAAAATGACGCTTTAATATCAACAAGGAATAAAGATTACGGGAATCCACAGCTGTCGAACAACGAGGATAAGGATCAAGCTAGTAGTTCGACAACAACTTCGATAGAAGTTGCACCGCCCATCATTCCAGAGCTAACAATAAAACTGCCAAAGGGAGTAGTACACAAGTCGACATTTAATCCTCATGCTAGAGTAGCACAACAATATAACATAGTCTAATATCTGGCCCAATCTCCACCTACTATGTCGACACTTGAAGTACTACAAAATTGCCCATCCCAAAAGTAGGCTTTATTATCAGCTATAGGTGGGATAGACCCAAAGGATTCTAATCCTGTGTCCTTTAATCACAAAGGATACGATCCTCAGTTACCAGCTCAACTAGCTTTCCTCATTTAGGTGAAAGCCCTCAAAAAAACTGTTTATCAAACAATTGTTGATGAGGGGGCATCTACATGTATTATGTCGATGAGTTGCTGGAAAAATTTAGGATCTCCAACCTTGTCACGATCTTCAACGACATTAAAATAATTTGACGGACGGAAATACACCCCATATGGTATTCTGAGTAACTTGCAAGTCGAACTAGGGGGGAAAATAGTAGAAATAGATGTCGAAGTAATCGACGGAAACCTCAATTTCAACATCCTACTGGGAAGACCATGGATATATGCTATGGCTGCGGTTGTGTTGACCTACTTTAGACAGATTGCATTTCCTTTTCAAGGAGGAATTACAATTGTCGACCAACAAACTTTTCTCCCCAATAGTTCCCAAGTTACGGGAAGCATTCCGATGATCCATGGAAGCCCCCATTCGCTTCAAAATATTGGAGTAGGCCTACTAAAAGACCCTATATTAATGGGGACTTTTTCCCTCCCGCCTCCAATCAATCTGGCGGAAGTGGCGACGGTAGGAACCTGCAATATGATATCTTCGACTCAAAAGATCTCAGAAAGCGATATTAACATGGATCATCTGCAGGTATTGCCTCCAAACCTAATATAAATATTGTAGCAATCAATGTTTTTGGCATGGGAGGCAAACCCAAATCAATGCTCATCGAGCATTTGGATAGATAGGTCTAAGGAATATGGCACCCATTTAGATCGTTGGTCGTAAGTGCATTACACCGATGAAGGAATTGTTCAGTCAATGACAATTGAAGGGTCTCCATGGGAAGATTACCAACATCGTTCCCATCTTCCGCATTGTCAAGAAGATACTCCTGATAACCTTCATCATCCTTCAGTTTTTGTTTTTCTATCAAATACTGTAAACACGGTGGATTCCGAGCGAAACTTGTCCAATATTGAAGAGACTATCACCATAAATATCTCGACCAAAACGGATGTTGTAGAGAATATTTATGTTGGCAAATGTTGTTCTGTTTCAGAACTGGAAATATATAACGCTTTCTTTCGCGAATTCAAAGATGTCTTTGTTTGGTCATATGATGAAATGCCAGGCATTGACTCGAGTATAGTTGAACACGAAACCAAGATGTATCCAGATGTCAAACTGGTACAACAACGGCTACGTCAGGTGCACCCAAGAAAGCCGCTGCCATCAAGGCAGAAGTTGAGAAACTTCTCCATGTTGGTTTTATATACCTGGTTCCTCTAACCGATTGGGTATCGAACATTGTTCCTGTGATGAAAAAATAAGGAACGATTAGAGTGTGAATCGATTATAGGGATGTAAATCAAGCTTGTCCGAAAGACAACTACCCTACACCCTTTATTGACCAGATAATTGATGAATGCGCCGGATGTGAAATATTTTCATTTATGGATGGATTCTCCGGGTATAATCTGATAAATATCCGCCCACAGGACCAGTCAAAGACTGCATTTATTTTTCCGTGGGGCACATTTGCATATCGTAAATTACCCTTTGGTCTAAATAATGCAGGGGAAACATTTCAGAGGGCAATGAATTATGCCTTCCATGACATCAAAAAAATCATTCAACCATATCTCGACGACCTTCCGGCTCATTCGCGAAAGTAGACCAATCATCCGCAACATTTGAGAACGATATTTCTACGTTGCCGGCACTACAAGATATGACTCAATCCACACAAATGTGTATTCTATGTCAGTTCTGGCCGTTTTCTTAGCTTTGTAGTCTCAAAGGACGGGATTCATCTCGACCCATGGAAGGTTCAGGCAATCATAAATTTGCCTCCACCTTCAAATTTTCTTCAGATTCAGAAACTCCAAGGGAAAGCAAACTTTCTGATGAGGTTCATTCCAAATTATGCCGAACTTGCTAAAGGTTATACACGTCTATTGAAAAAGGAAGTGCCCTTCATCTGGGATCAGGTCGCACAAGCTTCCTTTAAAAGAATCCCTGATGAAAGCATCATTAATGTACGCTCCTGATTATCAAAAATACTTTAACCTGTATCTGGCTGCAGCGGATACAACCATCGCAATGGTTTTAGTTCAAGAAGACAACGAAATTGAACATCCTATATATTATTTGAGTAGGAATTTAAATGATACAGAAAGCAAGTATTCCTATGTTGAAAAGCTAGCTCTCGCAGCTGTTCAAGCGATACAGCGATTTCGACACTATGTCCTCCTTCGAAAAACAACCATTTTGTCAGATTGCAACCCCTGACTTATATATTGTCGCAACAGTTGCTGGGGGGAAAATATTCAAAATGGATAGCAATTCTCCAAGAGTTTGATCTGGAATTCGTAAAGTCCAAATCAAATAAATCCCTGGTTTTCGCGGAATTACTATGCGATCTCCCATCATCGTCCAACAATGAAACATCCGAAGAAACCATCGTGGATGAATCATTGTTTCTGATATCTTCAAGCAATCCGTTGTATGGAGATATAATCATCTATCTCCAAACCCAAAAATATAGGTCTAATACCTCCCGCTCGGAACAAAAACGTATTCGATACCAATCAAAATACTACATGATCGTCGGTGATACGCTCTACAGTCGTGGTGTTGATACAGTTCTGAGGAGGTGCCTCACCCACGAGGAGGCCGAAAAAGTTTTGAATGATTGCCATTCAAGCGCGTGTGGGGGGCATCAATCTGGTTATGCTACAGCGCAAAATTTTTTACGAGCAGGATACTTCCGGCCAACAATGTTCAAAGATTGCATAACCGCAATTAGAAGTTGCCATGCATGTCAAATTTTCGATAGAAAAACCAGAAAAACACCCGCTCCTCTGCAACCGATAGTTGTTGTTGGGCCATTCGCCAAATGGGGCATTTATTTCATGACATGTAATCCCACCTCAACCGGGGGGCATGGGCATATCATAGTCGCTGTAGACTATTTTACCAAATGGGCGGAGGCGATGCCTTCATTAGATAACACTGGCGAAACAACTGCCCTTTTCTTTTTTAATCATGTAGTCTCCAGATTCGGCGTTCCACAGACTATAGTCACAGATCATGGATCTCATTTTCATAATCACATGATGGTTGAATTGGATGCCAAATTAGAGTTGTCCCATGACATCTCTACTCCATATTACCCGCAGGCCAATGGACAAGTTGAAGCAATCAACAAAGTCCTGAAGCGAATGCTGCAAAGGATGATTGGAGTCCACAAAAGGAGTTGGTACCTAATCCTGTACTCAGCCTTGTGGGCATACTCAACATCGGTAAGAAATTCAACTAGGTTTACACCTTTTCAAATGGTGTATGGCCTTGCAGCAATCTTACCAGTTCAGTGTGAAATCTCATCCCTCAAACTCGCAGTCAAACTTCTCCTCGGAACTTCAGAAGAGGAGGCCTGTTTCTTGGAACTAATCCAATTGGATGAAATCTGTCGTGATGCCACTTTGGCTAATGAAGCCCATAAGAAACGAGTCAAGGCGCAGTTCGATAAGAATGTCAAACCCCGTGTCTTCTTAGAAGGTTACTTGGTCTTACTTTATGACCAGGAATCCGATAAATTGGGAGCAGGCAAGTTCAAGTATTTATGGATGGGTGCCTATATTGTTAAGCGAGTATTAGCAAAAGGATCCTACGAGTTAATGGATTATGACGGGATTCCACTGGCGCAACCCCGTAACGGGTTGTACCTTAAGTGTTACTATGCATGATTCAGTGTGGTAACCTATATGCTTTTGTTACATTTTTGTTTTCGTTAAGAGTAATTGTTTTGGTCAAGTAATCCACTTTTTACATTTGTCATAGATGTTGAACCTATTGAAATCTTTTTTTGGATATGCCGACGAAGCAAGTCATAGTTCGCGGAATCTATCTTCTGCGGCCTGGGCCATTTTTTATCCAAGCGGCGAGTTAGTAAGTTTCAGAGGGGTATGTATTGGTCAGTCAACAAATAACATCGTTGAATATAGCGCGTTGATAGAAATTCTCTCTGATGCCATCACACATGGCATAAGCCGACTTGTCGTCAGGCTAGACTTACAGCTCATCATACTACAATTCACTGGTATCTACTCTGTCCGAAATCCAGCTATCTATCGTATGTTACTGAAGGTCAAGATTTTGGAAAGACAACTTGAGTTCATTCAATATTAGAATATTTCCAGAAACTTAAACACATTAACAGACTCATAGGCAAATTATGTGTTAGATAGACATTTGCAACATTTATAAAAAGAAGCATTTCATCAGTATTTCCATCAGGATCATGTAACTTAACCAAAATAAAACTCTGAAAATAAAAAATATATATATAATTGTTTATGGTTTACACATAATTTTATGTAACCAAGACAAAATTGGTCAAATGAACCAAAACTCAAAATGCTAGGGGGAACCCTAGTCTAATGATGCTAGTGATAACAAGTCACTGCCTGTGCAATCATGCGTAAAAGCCTAGTCCACCAGCTCGGCACACCAGTAGTATGTCGATGCAACCTCAGGAGCAGCTCGCCGGTCCTCACATCTGGAATACCAAGAGTAAGGCCCTCAACCTAATCCTGCAATGCTGAAAGAGTCTCGACCACATCAAGGTCGCAAAGGATAGCCCTACCCACACCCTTTCCTGCTGGAGCGGCGGCTGGCACTCTAAGGCGTACTACTAGTCGAACTGGTCCAACATCTGCATGAGCACATGAGTTTTGATTAGTCCTGATAGAAGAAAGCACAAGAACGTTATAAAGGGAAATGGTAAACAGAGATATGGTTAGAGAATTTACTAATGACACCCCACTGCTCGCCAACAGGAACTACCAAATCCGGATCACCCCGAAAGTCCATACCAGCATATGGATACTCGGAAAAAACCATCTCCTGATAGTTGAACCACTCGAAAAAGGTATCAGACAAAGAAATCTGGGACTGACCAGCATGTCTGGCCATAAGGTCGACCCATCTCTGCATCCATGGCTCAGTCGGTGGAGGTAAACCAAGTGAAACATACTGCGGCTGCATCAGTGGGATCTTTTCCAAGGCGAAAGCTATCAAGATAGAACCATATACAAAGTTCTTCAATCTTCCATTTTTCACCTTGGTCAGTTGTTCTTTCATCACAGAGAATACTGCATCACACCAGTTGAACACCTTTAGTTCAAGGCATTCCAAGGCATACTGCATATAAGACCTGTTGGCCACGTGAAGTGCCACACTATCAGCCAGTCTAGCAAAAGTGAACAAAATGGTTCTCAGGGACCTGTAAGTGACATCTTGGATAATGATCTTTCCATCCTTACTCGGCTGAGATCCCTCTCTGCAATACCTGCAAATGTAATCTCTCACGGATTCACTCCCACGGGCCGAACCTGATAATGAGATAGGGGCACCCCACCTCGATAAGCCAGTCAAAAAATAGATGTCCACGATAGTCAAGGGGATGGAATTGCCCCTAGTATGGAACACCTGGGTGGTAGGATCCCATGCATCAAGAAAATATTGCAACAAGTTGATTTTTTGCCTCATGCAAGAGATGCGGAAAAACTTGAACAGGCCACAGTTCCGCAGTGCATTTACCGTAACCGGATCATGTAAAGCAAGCATTTCCTCTTCTTCATGCTCATGTTCTCACCATGTAACAGGCTTTTTACTCCAATGAATCTCTGAAACAAACAAGAGAAGAGTCAAGGTCCTGATTTGGTGAGAAACAGGCAAAAATTTCCATGAAAAACTATGCATAAATGGCCCTCTTTGCACCCATCGCACCCCCAATAATGTTCTAGGTGGGATGCATCCTGACTGGCCAATGGCCAAGCCAGCATGCATCGTACCTTTCGATGTAGAAGAGGTGCGATGGAGCCAGGGCCCGTTTTTCAAACCCTAGTGGCTCAGAAAAACTAGAAAACATGCTCATAATGCAAAATGGAAAGGATGAAATTAAAGAGCTCGGGTTTAGCTCCTACCTGGTCCAGACGGCGCCGAGAATCATCCACAGAATCTCCCAGATTTAGCTAGTGAAAATCAAGGGGGAAAACACCTCCAAAGCTCCAACAAACCAAAGTTCAAATGAAATGGTAAAATGAGAGGTAAAAAACACTTTTAAATTACTTTTCACGTAATTCAAGTAAAATATTAGTGTTTTAACTCATTTTTCAAATGTATATTGTTCGTTTCTAGCTAGTTTGATGAAGCAATTAAATAGGCAGTACAACCTTTGAAAGAACAAAGTTGTCAATGGTAAAATCAAGACAATCAATGACCATTATATCGAGCAGTTTTAACGCGGAATTCATGCTCGTTAAAAAATAAACATAAGCAATGAGAAAATGTTCCCTCGGAGTTTAAGCTCATTAAAAAATGAACCATTCTCCAGTAAATAACCATTGTGAATGTATTACCATCAGCCTTTGAAGCCTTGGTCATGTTCTCATCATCACCTCCACTTTGTTTTGGTCGATCATTCACCTCCATTTGATTGTTTACCCTTTTTGAGGAACAACTGCGAAGAGTGATCTTGCTAGCCATCCTTGTGACACTGCCGTGATTGGAAAATTCCAAACCTTACCTGGAATCAGCTGCTACCCGAATTTATCACTCGTTCCTAAAAAAACGAGTCTCCTTTAAGCTCTTTTCAACTGACTCGTAAAATATGAAAATATTGCCGAGCCATTGGCCTCTCCATCTCGTTAAAGGGACCGGAAGTTCTATCCCTCCTTTAGATTTTAATCTTTTTGGACTTGAGGGATTATTACACAAAAAGATCTAGCGCTTGTTTTGTTTGGCTCGTTAAAAGTATCGAAAATTCATCCCTTTTGTATTGTTTTATACATTTTCGGACTCAAGGGATTAGATGATGAAAAAGGATTATTGGAGTTTTCTTTACGTCCCTTTTTCAGACTCTCTAAAATTGAAAAGGACTAGTTTTCCTTGTCATTAAACTCATTAAAACCGAATAGCGACAAACTTGTCCATACAGACAAGAACGAGTTTCACTATTGCTAGGCTCGTTAAAACATAGCAATGGGTTTGCCCGAAGGGAAAATTATATAACAAGAATATGTTATCCTCCTCAAGCTTGACAAAAATAAAGCGGTACTGGTCAGCAATGACTGGGGAAAAATTGGGAAGAAAACTTGAAGAAACTTTATCGGTAGCAAGTCGCTCTTGAACATGACACTTTCGCTCCGCATCCGAGTCGGGTTGGGTTGTTGTATTCACTGGTCACATCACTGTGGTTCCATCACACCATCCATATTTGGGGTTAATGCTACCGATCCATCATGTCAGTGTCGCTGATATGTTCAAGAGAATTTGCTTAGAGAATTCACCTGTGTCTCACCCACTGCAATACATTCACGCTCCATTCTTTCATGACCACCACCCTGAACCTTATATCACCAGATCATTTTCACCTCCATTAAAATCATTTGCTCCGTTCCGTGTCATTGATGTGGGATTCATTAAGGCCCTCCTATGACAGATCGCTTCTTGTCGACATCAGCTCATTATCCAAGAAGTCAATCTAGGAACAACCCTTTCAGTACTTTGAAGCTTGCATGCCTCAATGGCAAGTTTCTCACTTCCGGTGACAGGTTTACATCAATGGCCTTCGACCGAAAGATTTTGCGTGGTGTTCGATGCCAAGTCCCTTATTCACACCACGTGAATTGTACTGCAGTAACTTGAGGGTCATCATCATTATCGGTGATTCCTCTCGCGCATGTTAACAACTTACATCATTAGCTGGTAATCAAGCGATGTCTTTCCATGTTCGACTCCAGAACATCTCTCACATGGATCGACTTGTATTTTGAGTGAAGATCGAATGAGATTGAAGACCCCGGATCTAGTTTCGTACATCCGGGCTACGATATATATTCAGGAAAATAAAGACATCAAATGTACATCATTACTGCACAGATAATCATCTAACCTAAGGGATGATGGCTCTACCAGAATCATCAGTCTACACTCAGACGATTTTCTGTCTTATGTACATAAAAATTAATTTATAAAGCTGAGCATGGGAATGCCCACCTCAGCTAGATCATGAAAATATTATGAAGATAATGTATTCTATTCTATCTTATTACAGGTCGCCTTCCAGCTTGAAAGAACTTCATATCCTCATGATAAAGCATTTCACTCGACATCAATAGATTAATGACCTCATGCTTTAGGGGGCAACTATTATAGAAATTTTTGGGCACTGCAATCCCAATCATAAATGTCCATAAAACAAGGGCTCTTAAGTCCCTAAAAGTGTTGTTCCAACCTCTAAAATAACAAGGTCAACTGATTACATCTTCTCCCAGAAGTTCTCCATGAAAAACTGCTCAGAACTGGTCAAAATTGGACCATCTCACCTGCTCCATGGTCAAAGTGCACTGCATCCCACCTAAATACACACAGTAGGTGTGATGCATCTTAAAAGTCCCTTCTATGGGGTGCGATGGGTGAGAGTGGACAAATGGCGAGGTCAATCTGCAAGATGGAGAATCATGGAATCTTCTAGAAACTTCTCCTTTGACACTTGCCTCTCTGCATTCACCCAGGGAAGAGTAAGAGATCATCAATCTCCAAGTGGAATAAAGAACTATCAGAGAGAGGACACTAATCAACTCTCAAAAGCTGACTCACCCCCCTTGCAAACATCTATATATGGATCCCTCATCCCAGAGATCCTGAGGCTGGAATTTTGCATCTTGTAAGGAAGTGCTGCTGGTTTCTTGGTGCACTATCATAGTGTTGGGTGATCTAAGCTTTTCATGAGGTGAAGAAGGGCTTTCTTGTTGAGATGATGATGCTGGGTTAGAACAATTGGTTGTAATCCTCTTTGCTCTTTCTTGATTATCAATAAAGCTATTCAAGTTTTCCTCCACATTCTTGTATGATTGATGTTATGTGCATTTGTGTGGTCAATATATATCAGGTCCTATATTGTTTATGATAATAGACCTATGTTCTTGGATAGTGTTATGCTGCTTTGATTCTATAGGTGTTCTGTGAAGCTAGGTAGACAAGGAAGCAAGTAGCAAAGGTCTATCAGAAGGGAGAGGAATCAAGCAAGGAACCAAGCGCAAGACAGAGGTTGGTCTCCTTATTCCTCTCTTATCTATTTCTCATAAAGGAAAACGAAAGTATTTTTACTTTGTTTGTTTCTAAGGTAGCCACTAGCCTTAGTGGGACTAGCAGCTCTACATAGACACTAGTTTTCCTGATAAAAGAGACCCACTTGCTATCGGAGATTGGATAAATAAAGTTTACATCCAAAAGTTTTTGTAATTTAGCTTTCAAAATATCTTTCAAGTGAGGGTTGAGTCTCCGTTGGGTTTGGCAAAGAGGTCTAACATCCTTTTCTATATAAATGTGGAGCTTACACAGTTGGGGATCAATTCCCTTCATGTCCAGATAGTCCCATGCAAAAGCTTCCTTATATTTTCTTAGTAGCTGCACCAACTTTTCTTCTTGTTCAACAATCAGGTTACTATTAATGTTCAAGGTTTTTCCTTGCTCAATCTCTATAGTTTTGCTGTTTGAAACAGAGGTAGTGGGTATTGTTTGGTCATGAGTGTCTTTGAGATGATCTTCTTCTATTTCATTGTCAAATGTTTCCTCTATCATGTGACATTGTACATGGGATTTGGATTTAGATTGGTTAATGAAGTTATTAATAACGTCATCCTCTGTTTGATATTTAAAATCAATGGCATCTTCTATGGTTAACAGGGACCTAATGCTTTCTGTAAGGTATGATACAAGTTGTTTGTTAGTTTTTATTATTGTTACACTTGGCTGGGTTGGAGGGTATAGAGCTAGATTCTTAATATTACTCCCTCTAGTTGTGGTCATATTGCCTTGTCGGCAGCCAATGTAAGCATCAGTAGTCGCAAGCCAAGGTCTACCTAAAATTAATGGGTGTCCATCGAGTCGGTTTTTGGGGTTCATTATTAGAAAGTCGGTAGGATATTCCCAAGAATTTACGAATACCATTACATCATGTACTGTACCTTCTAGCCTAACTACTGATCGGTCAGCAAACTCTAATAATGTAGAGGTCAGTTCCACTAATGTAATACCCAGTTTCTGATAGGTGGTGGTTGTTAAAATATTAATTGCAGCCCCTAAATCAACTAGGAGATATTAAAAGGTTTGTCCATTGATTTGCACTGTCACTATAGGATTCCTGGGTCTTCATATTTGACATGTGCTTCTCTTCCTAATAACAGATTAGATAGGGTGCCAACTAGTTGGACTGTTGGGTTAGTTGTTATTCTCCTCTTTGGCTTCCTTATACACAGCTCTTTGATGGTTTTTGCATATATTGGGATATCTTGGATAGCTTGGAGGAGTGGGATTTTTATACACAAATTTCTGAGTTCTCCCAGAATATCAAAGTCAGGATGTTCTATAAGGTGCGGTATGATTAATCATTCTGGGAATGGGGGAGAATATGTGGTTGCTTGGTCATGATTTTGTTGTCTAACTACATCCTCTTCTTGTAGCAGTTGTTCTTCGGATAATTGATTTTCAACTTGAGCATTTTTATCTCCCTCAGTTTCTATAATGCGCCCAGACCTTAATTGAAGGTCGTTGCACTCCCTTAGATTGCTTTCTAGTTCTGGTGTTTCGATTATTTGAACACATTGAACCGGTCTATTATTTGGGTTCGGGTTGCGTTTGGCTGGTAGTTGTAGTATTAAGTTGGATTGGGGGTTTTGTTGTATTGTATATGGCACTGGTAGTGTAGGTTGAGGGAGTGGAATGGTTCTTACTGGCTGATTCAATGGTCTTTTCCAGTTTGTCTACCAGGCTTGAATCTGCGAAGTGGAAGGAGGCTATTGTGTTGGATATGCATTTTTTGGCCAATATGGTCGAGAGTAGGGAAAATTTGGCCAATTAGATTGGCTTGTTTGATTTGGCCATGGTGATGAAGGAAATGGTTATTCTGACCAATTTGAAAAGGGTGGATGGTTTTGCCACATTGTATTATATTGCTAAGCATGATATTGCGAAGGCTAGAAAGAATAAGATGGATCAAAGGGCATACCTGGTTGTCAAGGTATCCATTGATAGCACTAATTGAGTAGGTACACTGGTTCTGATTCTTCCTTCGCTTCCTTGTACACTGATTTCAAACCCGGGAGTGAGGGGAAGTTCTCTGTGGAGTGATATTTCGTACAAATAGCGTAGACTTGAGCTGGATCTAGTGGGCACTCCTTGTGGTTGTGTTTCTTTCTCCATCTATGGTAGAATATAGCCAGATTTTGCTATGCTTCTGCTTGTTTCTGTTTCGCTTGCATAATGTCAAGCTGCGTTTTCAGAGTCCCCAATATATCAGTTTTGAAATTCTCTAGTAAATTACCGATTTCTGCATTGGTTACTCCTCCACCAGAGATCTTACTATCCCTTGTGAGCATGTCATGTTCTGCTGGTTTTAGCCTTGTACTGCCTCGTGAACTCCTGATGCACAAATCAATAATGTCAACAAAATTTTCTTGATAATTGTCGCCTTTTCCCATAATATTTAGTGTTTCAACCCATTGTTCCTTCATTCCTTTAATTAATGTCATTTTTAATACATTTTCAGGTAAGGGTAATGTTGCATAAGGAGATCTCTAAAGATTATAATAAAAACGTTCAACATATTCTTCTAGCGTCTCATTAGGTCTAGCTACCATCTAAAATATTTCATCCTTTAGCTCTCTAGACCTACAATAATCCTGGTATTTCTTTAGGAAAGCCTTCTTCATCTGATCCCAGTTATTTATGACACCTCCACCTAACCCCATAAACTATCGTAAAGCAGCCCCTTTTAATGTAGAGGGAAATAATTTTAGCTTTTGGGGATCGGTGATATAGTCATATCCCCTACATAGTACATTGAATTCAAATAAGAATGCATCAATATCTTTCGATGTTAGGCCATGGAATGTAGGAATATGTTGAAGAGGAATGTCCTTCATAGGTGCATTAGCTACAGTGGGATATTGCAGTGTGGAGGTTTGAGGTGTTTACTGGTTCTGGGCCATTTGGTCAAATATGTGCCAATATCCTTCTGAGATTTCTATGAGGGTATTCCTAGGCTGGTTAGGAGGAGTAGGAATGGCCTTAACGACACTTCCATTTGTAAGGGATGATGAGATTTCCTTGATGAACTAATGTCTAGGGGGATCTTAGCTCTTTAGGTTCTTCAGCTTTGTTCTAGATGATTTTGATGACACTTCCCTTATCTAGGGTGCTCAATGGCTGAACTATTCCAAGAGGAGATCTTGGTTCTTTGGTTTCCCCTTTTTCTCCTCCTCCATTGCAGAGATTACTAAGGTTCCCTTCTTGTAATGATTTTGGGCTAAAATTCTCAATTTCTTGAAAATCATGCTCCTCTGTTTGGCTGTGCACCTCAACAAAGGCTACAAATGGTGACTCTGTGGCCCGAATGGAACTGGTAGGATGTCTAGAAACAGGTTTTCTAGGTCCTAGTGATGGCTGAGATTTTGCTTTTTTAAGGATTTCGTCTATAAATGTCGATCGGCCAAGGGTCACTCGTCCCTTATCTTTATCAGGCTTGGGTAGTGGTTTAAGATTCTTTTCAGTCTTTTTCTGCTTAGTCATGCACACAAATGAAATAATTATTTCTACCCAAAATAACAACAAATCTGTAGGAAAGTGGGTGGGGGAGCAGGGTTGTTACATGCTTCATATGTAGGTTCTTACCTTCTATTTTTAAAACCCAACTCTCTCCCTGGAAACGGTGCCAAAATGTCGAGCTGTAAAAAGGGTCCCTTGAACCTCTATTTACTCACATTAATTATCAATCCAGGTATGATTTTTTATCTCAAGAGTGTACTCAGTCTGAGGCGGTCACTTGTTTAAGAGTAATGTCTATAGTATAGTGCCTACAAAAGTAACTGAATGCTGGAAACAAAATCTAATTGTAATGGAAAGAAACTTAAATGCTTTGTAACTAAATCATTCACTCAAGAAACCACAACAATCATCAGTCGAGGATGCAGTAATGATAACTCTTTCCCCTGTAAACTGATGTAAATATAAATCAATTACAGACAAGACCTCCAATCTGGGAACTTAGACAACAGTAGTCAATGTTTGTTACAGTTGTAGATCTTTCTATTCACACCAAAGAAAATGCTTGAAATGAAAATTCAATTTGTAGAAAAGGAACAACAACTAATCTATTGAAAAGATCGAACAACAAAGAATAATATACAGAACTGATTTAAGCAACAATCTTAACCGAAATGAATTGAACAACACTATTCAACTAATAAAGGAATTGAATGGTGACCTGAACTAATAAAGGGATTGAAAACCAATCTAAGAAAGGAACAACAAACTTAATTAAGTGTAAACACACATCGACTGTAGAAACAGTAATCTTATTCTAGCATAATGGACATTAACCACAGATATAAAGGAACGGAAATTGCAATTATAATTGAACAACAGTTAAACGAACATCAATCGCAATTGTAAGTGAACCATAGTTAAATGAACATCAATATCAATCTTTAGATGAACAACAATATCAATCTGTAGATGAACAACAATATCAATTTGTAAATAAACAACAATATCAATCTATAAATGAACAACAATATCAATCTGTAAATGAATAGCAATGCCAATCTATAAATGAATAGCAATATCCGAATCAGACAATGCAATATTATTTCAGAATGAACAACATAACATTTTCAGTTGCAAATAATAATCTTTCTATTTCAATTACGAATTCGATATATTAGAGCAAGTCAATGAAATGTTCAGGAACAAAAGATTACTGAATAAAGCGAATTTAAGGGAATGCAAAGGAAATCAAACTACACATGACTGTAATCGGAAAATAATGATATAAGAAGCAAGTGATCCACTAGGGTCGGGCCCTTAGCCACCAGGGAAGCACTGTTGTAGTTACTCCAGGATCAGATAATGGAACAACAACTGAGTTATATATTAATCATAAAGGCAAAGTTACAACTATCACTGTTTAAAGAGAATCGATGGTCAAAGTTCAGATTACAACAGTAAATTCTACAAATCAACAATAATATCTGCTCATGGGCTAGTAGTTCTATCTCCTTTTATAATGGCTGGGTGAAAGTATAAAAAATACAGATAACTCTTAAGGTAGCGATCCCTCAGGTTCAAAGGATCCTCAGGGATTCACCATATCTTTAATCTTCAGTTATCATTTTGTCCTCTTGCGTTCATACCATGTTTCTTCTTCCTTTTCCTAGTCCATGTGCTTCGATCTTGATTTCCTCGTCTGGATCAAAGGGACAATAGTTGGTTCTTCTTTGTCTTTTCCTCCAGAATAGTGATTTTCCATTTTCTTCACTTTCTGCATAGAAAAAAGACAATAATTAATCATTTTACATCAATCACAAATCTCCTTAATTCTATCATAATCCTTTAACATATTACCATCTTAGAATGTAAAGAAGTTATGATTTGAAGGAAAAGATTAAGAAATATATGGTAAATATATACCTCTTCCAATGCTCAACATAGATCATCAATAGGCGTGGGTACACAATAGGTGACCACATAATTAACCTACGATGGGCATGATACCACTTTCAAACAACGATCATTTAGGGAAGATGACTGATCAGGAATCAAATTATGACCAACAAATGAAAGTTGATCAATGGCCACAATTCTTCCTTCATGCGGGTAACATATCACATGAAAGAGACAAGAGACAAGAGCTCCCATGAAATAAACATAGTCATAGATGAGGAGCAAATTAAAATCCAAAGGGACTTGGAAAACCATCACGTCGAGATAGAATATCTCTCCTCCCAAAGTAATAGGCAACTTAGGAAGGATCCCTAATGCTTGACTAGTTCCTCTGTTAAAATCCAATAGATTTTGGGTAACGAGAAAAAGCTGCGGAGAACCTAAAGTTATCCAAGTAATTGAGGAAAGAATAATAATATATGCACCTTCATATATGATTATGTTGGGTACATGTATATTATAAACCTATACTGTGATCTAAAAAGGCATGTAAGAGGGAAAAGAATATCCTGCCAACTGACCCCAATCAAATAAAGTGACAAAATTACTTGTAGAGAATGCCATCAGAATGGGAGGATTGTCCTCTTAGATTACAGGAATAGGAGGACTGACCCTCGTTAATATGGGAATTGGAGGATCGCCCCCTTGTACCTTCAAAACATGAGGATTTCCCTTTAGAATATAAAGAAACTAGAAGAACTTGGTTGATATGAACTTCACTCTCTACAGGATAGGTATGATCAACTGAAAGTGGAATCGGGTCAACCACTTTATCAACCAATATTTAGTTGGGACTAGACTCATTGGATTCACTTTCAAAGAGAGTAGGATTAACCAGATATGAGTTCTAATCAATCACATGATTAACTAGATGAGGGTCAAGGGAAAGCTTCTGATATCTAGTCAAAAGAAGAGGTTGAGAAGCGATAAGGTTATCCTTGAATTTGAAGGCTTCAACCATATAAGGAAAAAGGTGAATAGTATGATTCCCTTAACATTACCGACAAGGAAATTTGACTTTTCCCTTTTTTCGATGGACCTTACTGTTACTAGTTGAAGGTTTATAACTAACATGATCTCCATAGGTTAATGACAAAAGTTGATGTGAAACTTTGGACCACACTTCTAAGATCTTGGAAATACCAGAATAATCTCTAAGAAGGTGGTCACCCTTACGTAGCATGCAAGGGAATTTCACTTTTTAGGGCTGATTGGAATATTTTCTGAGATCACTTGCATTTGTAGCAATGGTTACATGGTTGGATCGTTGCTTATTTTTCTTATTCTTAATCTTCATTTTCCTCTTCTTCTTATCCACATGGTTACTAGCTTGTAATCTTTCACTAGATGAAGAGCAAGAAGAGGAAGAAGACCGAACAGGCGAAGAAGGAAAAGAGTCAACTTTAGGATTAACTCAAGTTTGATATTGTTCAGGTGGAGGAGATCCAGGTTGAGGAGTGGTTTGGACATTTAGAACCATAGGGTATTGAAAATAACCAAACTGGTAAACAAATGGTAAACTCGAGAAGGGCCAACATTGCCATATGAGGAGCACCAACATTTCCAAAAGAAGGAAAAGGATTGGGATTCCCATCAAAGGGGTTTCCTTGGTTGGTGAACTCAGCAACTATTTCCACTAGTATAAAGCTAATATCTACTAAGGAGTATTTCCACAGGAAGGTTTTTCTCCCGTGGTTGATTAACTAATTTTATAACTTAAGTAAAATAAGTCAAAAATAGGTAAGTAGGCATAAAGGTTTACCAAGCAATAGCCAATGCACAACTGACCAAAACTAGATGGTAGGGGTTTGATTTATAGGGAAGGAGATGGAGTTGATGATCCATAAAATGAGGGATCAGTTCATCATTTGTAGAGGAATACCCATAATAGTATGATCAAGAAACAGGAATGGGAGGTCTCACTCTAATCCTCATTCAACTGCAGCCATATCACCATTCCCGAGACTTCTAGTAGGTGAAGTGTCTCCTCCATTTTAGGAAAAACTACATGAAGAGGGCCAATGTAGATTTTCCTATCAAAAGGCATGCTGTGAGCACTAGTCACTAATTAGTCAAAAGGTTACCAGTGGAGGTTCTTCTACCAAAACTAGCGCTGGGCTTACAAAACAAGTTTTTGGGAAAGTTATTCATAATTTCTTCCAGGAAAGTCTTCTTCTTTTCTTCAGGGATGCTTCTCTATATGTTTCATGGTGAATACATTGACATATTTGTCATGCTTATGCTTTAGGATACAGGACGAGAAGTGTGGAAAAATACTATCTAACACCCTGTTAGGAATAAAGGGATTTTCTACCACCCCTATCTTGCACCTGTGGAATTCAAATTTACCTCTAAATAATTCCTTTCTCAAGATGTCATCATATTTCTCCTCAATTGGAATGTATTGTAGCAACCTAATTCTCCTCTACAAACAATCCCGCAAATGATGATATTGGATATCAATGTGCTTGGACCTGCCATGAAATATCGAATTCTTAGAGAACTTAATGTAACTTTGATTATCATAATATATCACTATGAGATCCATTTCCTGACTAAATAGTACCACAAGTATTTTCCTCATCCATATTGTTTCTCGTGCTACTTGGCCTGTAACCATCTATTCAGCCTCTATTGAGATGAGCACCACATACCTTTACTTCCTGTTGTACGATGAAATAATTGCAGACCCCACACTAAAGATAACACCTAATGTACTTTTCTTGTTGGGACTCCATGCCTAATTTGCATTTATGAAACCTTGAAGCTTCACTCCATTTTTCTATCAGTACCATAATCAATACTAGGTAGTGCCTTTAAGGTACTGTAACAAATTCTTGATTGACTTCCAATAGAATTTGGTAGGCGTCACCAAAGCTTGGTTAAGCTAGTTGACTTCATAGAAAATGTTGGGCCATGCATTCATAAGATACATTAGTGAACACATAATCTGCATGCGAATGGTAGCATCAACCTCTTCACTTGAATTGGCATTCTCCTTCCTCATGTTTGTAGCTACAGGTCTTTCCATGGGCTTACAACTATCTGTGTGAAATATCTAAAGTATCTTGGTATTATACATTCCTTGACACATAAACAATTCACCATCACCCTGCCATACTTCTAGCCCAAGGAAGTAATGCATGAGGGTCGTGTATTTCATCTCAAATTCCCTTGCAAGATCCTATTGGAAAGAGTGGATCAATTGATCATCACCTATCAATATTAAATCATCGATATACAAAGCAAGAATAAGAAACCTACCATATAACAAAATGTGATAGAGGTTTTCATCTTCTTCACTTTTGGTGAAGTCCAATCTAGTGAGATAATTGTCGATCTGAGTGTACCATGCTCATGGTTCCTATTTGAGACCATACAATGCTCTCTTGACTTTTCACACATGCGACTTGATGAGCCCCAATTTTTGGTACAATTTGGGCTCATTTGGCCTACTTACCTTGCTCAGCCATTCATCTTTTATCACTTATGCATTCATTTCTTAGTATATTCGTGTTATTTGTAGGAAGAAGGGCAGGCATTATATCTATGTGGCTAATACATGATGATTTCAGGTTTTTGGCATTAAAGAGAGCAAAAGACCACGCAAATGGAGACAAGGAGACAGCAAAGGTGACATTGCGGGTTCATAGGGAGGTTGTCCACAGTCTTGATGACCTTCCTCGTGATTTTCACCTTAACTCCGAGCTCCAACAGCTCTCCCCACCGAGCTTAAAGGAAGCCAACGGATTCTACAGGATCAGCAGTTTGACTTTCAGCTGGACAGCCAAGCTCCACGAATGGAGGAAGCCAGCTTGATCTTCATTGTGTATAAATATGAAGGCCGTAGCCTTTGATAGGAGCTTTTTGAACTTTTGAACTAATATTGTGATTTCTGAGCACGAGCTACAGCTCGGTGTTTGTTTTTGTAAGCCAGTTTTGGCATGACATTAGACTCTTGATTATGAATAAAGGCAAGCAGATTTGGATCTAATTCCGAGCTTTTAAGGGAGCTATAGCTCTCAGGTTAGGGCCCAACCTGAGAGCAATAGACCTCCTCTTCTTTGTAGTGTTATTTGCCTTTCTTTTCAGCACTTTGTTTCTTTGTTTTGACATGCATTTCAAGAACACAGTCTGTTGATTCGATTTATTTAATGAGATTGAGTACGATTAGCTTATGGTTAAATCGCTTTCAGTTTCTTAGGTTAGAATAGGAAGATTGTAATTCATTGGAGCTCCAAGAAAAGGTTGATAGTTCCTTCACTGCCATCTCTGTTTAGAGATTGGGGTGCAGTCTGTACCAACCACCAAAAAAAACGCAGTCTTTTTCTACTTTTATGCAAGCTGCAACACAGTCATTTTAACCATAGAACCATCCATGCACTCTGGTCTTGAGCCATACTTCTTCATTACAACTCCATGCACGACTTCTCTTCACGATTTACATTGCTGTTCATTGGTTTAATAGCACAGGTAGCATAGGTTAATGGATTCTCGTTTTTGGTGCAAGACATAAGCAATTTGTTTTATTTACACTGCTCAGTATCATTCCATTTATTTCTTCTTCTTCTTAACCATGCCTAAAGCCACCTACTCGACCTCTGTTCAGCTCGTTTACCTTGCAACTCTTCCATTGCCCAAGTAGCTCCATTTTCTTGACCTTTCGTTGCTTCCATCCTTCTATCCACCAACCAACTCCGTGCACTCTTTCTCCATCTTATTTCTCTACCCCTGAGCCATAAAAAGCTCCATCTCCATCTTACCTATCCACCCATACCGCTCCATCACTTCACCATCACCCAAAACTCCCACGGTAGGACATCCCGTAGAAGTTAGCAGACTTCCTGTAGAATTCCTGAGTTTCCTGTAGGATCCCCTGCAGACATCCTGTAGAAGCCTGCAAACTCGGTTGCCGAGCACCTGAACATTGTGGACTTCTGTGGACTGATGCTAGGGATCCCCTGGGACCTCTCCTAGCCCTCCTGACCTTTCCCAAGCTTTCTCTCCCTTCGCACCACCTCTGCACAGCCAAACACTAATAAGAAACAAAACCGTAATCACTCCAACCACTTAAGCAAAAATACAAAAACAATGTTATTTTCAATGGAAGTAGTTTAAGTTCATGCATTTCATATCACTAGCAGTAATGGCATCATTCTTAGACACTTGCACTCCCACCATTGCATCATAGAGATTAAGCTAGTCAGATTAGGGTTTACTAGGGTTTCCATGTTTTGGTTGGCTTTCAGTTCATTTTTGCAAAGTAGATTAATTTCCTTTGAGATAGCCTTCGTCCATCATTTAGAAAGCTTCTTCTGAGAGCATATAGAAGTTGGCTTGAGCCCTAGCGGACTTGAGCCAGCTGACCAAGTGACAGCTGCGACAAGAGCTAGTACTTGTGCATACAGCACCGTCGCTTCCAATTTTGTACGAACTACCGGGTTGATAAAATTAGAGATAGGAAGCCCCAGGAGTTGTAGCATTATTGCTACAATACTGGAGCCCACCATATTTTTGGCGCCGTTGCCGGGGAAGCATCAGATTATTAGTAATTGTTGCTTTTCTTCTATTTTCTTACTCTTGCCTTCTGCTAAGTAGTTTATTTCATTTCCATTCTGCAAAAGTAGCATAGACATTTCCTGCTTTCAGAGATTAGCATTTCCTGCTTTCATAGATTAGCATTTCCTACTTTCATAGACTAGCGTTTCCTTCTTTCATAGATTAGCATTTCATTTTTGCAAGCGTAGATTAGTGTTTCAATTCTGCAAGCGTAGACTAGCATTTCCATTCCTGCAATTTCATTTGAGAAAAGTAGATTAGTTCTTTCCAGCTTTCAGTTTAATTCGGCATCTTTATAGTTAGTTGTAGGTCAATCTGTTTCAGTTTTTCAGGTACCACAGAAAAACAAAAGCAATAAAAAAAAAGTCTTTCCATTTCATGCCTCGTAGGAATCGAGATAAAACAGGCAAATTCTTACCCAACACCCCCACCACATCACTGAGTCACCCTTCTCTCTTCTTCGGCGACAGTGATCCAGAAGAACCTATAGGTGAACCTCCTGAGATATACGAAGATCCTATAGTAGAAGAAGAATTAGAAACCATCCCATCTGAAGCTATGGCCGACAATAGAAGAGAAGATGAGAGAATAGAAGGTGCCTTCCCCATCCGAGAGACCAATGGAGAGATGAAAATGAAGAACATTAGCCCCTCCGCCTTACCTCACTTCCATGGACTGACTACTGAAGATCCTGATACCTTCCTGTTTGAGTTTGTTGTCGTTTGTAGAACCTATGACTATACTGAAGATGATCAAAAGCTGAAACTCTTCCCTTCAACTCTTAAGGATGCATCATTACGCTGGTTCATGGGCTTACCTGGGAATAGTATCACCACTTGGGCTCAGATGCAGCAAGCTTTCAATACCAAGTACAGGGATTACTATAGGTCCAAGGAAACCAAGGGAGAAATCTTTCGAATGACCATGGGAAATGATGAGTCCTTAGAGGATTATGAGGAGAGGTTCCAACTTAGCTATAAGCGGGCCAGGTGCACACTTGACCCTGAATCCCTCAAGTTGGTCCTGCTCCGAGGAGTCCCTGAATACCTCTTAGATACCCTTCACATGTTAGCTGGGGGGGACATTTACCAACTGCCTTATGAGGACATCAAGACTGTGTTTAGAAACCACTCTAGGGCAGCACGGAAACGAGGTAGAGGAAACCTCCTCTCAACTAGTGTCCCTTTCTCCAAACATGAGCTTGCAAATCAATTAGAAGATCTTAAGAGTGAGGTGAGACAGACCATTGCCATGCAGCTAGACACATTCAGGATCCAGCAGAAGAAAAAGGAGCTGAGAGAGCCTTGGCTGTCTTCTGCCCTAGGTGCACAAGGAGACACCCTAAGAACGAATGCCCATAGCATTCGGTTGAAGTATGTTTCATTTGTGAGGAGGACCATCCCACAAATCAGTGTCCAACCTTACCTGGGTTTAAAGCCATGTACCAAGGGACAGAAGCTCCCACTGAACCTCTCTATTACCTCAACCAAAGGAGGCCACAAGGACCTAGAACTTACGAGCAGGGGATGCAAGGGGCACCTCAAGCTTATTACAGCCCCAACCAATTGACTCTTATACCTTCCTGGGGTCCCCCTGCTCATCCTTCCTGGTCCATGCCTCCTCCATGGTCTTATCCACCTCAGTACCCTACTCAACCTACTTCTCATTCATATCATTCACATGCCCAGCCACAGCCTCAGTGGAATGCACCTCAGTCGGGGTGGAGGCCCCAGTACAATACTCCTCCCGCCATTTTGCCTCCACCACCAGTTCAACCTCAGCCATTACCTCCTGCTCCTCCAAGGCAACCTCAAATGCCTGCTCAACCAAACCCAAACCCCAACAATAGACAGGCCCAGCAGGTATACACTGGGGAAACCTCATGCCCTACCTATGCTGTGGAGATCCAGGAGATCAATCTTCGATCTGGAAAGACTCTACCAGATCGCCAACCTCCTCCCCCAGAGGATGAGGAAGATAAATAGGAAAGTGAACCAAAGGCTATTCCACCCTTTCCTGAGAGACTAACAGCCACCACACAACCCAACCCAGAGGAGGATGAGCTTCTGGGTGAGCTCAAGCAGTTGTGTGTAAAAATACCACTTCTCCAAGCCATCAAGGATGTGCCAATATACAACAAACTGGTTAAGGAAAAGTGTTTCAAACACCCAGGCAGGCAGAAGAAAGATGCTTCAACCATCAATGTCATAGGACAACTGTCTGACCTTATGTTAGGACAAGTCATCTGCCCAAAGTACCTAGATCCTGGAAGTCCTGTAGTAGATGTCCACATCAATGGCACCATCATACCACACACCTTGATTGATCTGGGGGCTGCCATTAATGTGATGACCAGGGATACCATGCTCAAACTCAATCTTCAGGGTTCCTTGAGGAAGACCTCGGCAGTACTGCAATTAGCAGATCGCTCCACTGTGACTCCCGAAGGGATTGTGGAGGATGTCTTGGTCTCTATCGACTCTTGGGAATACCCTGCAGATTTCTTGGTTCTGCAACCCAAGGCAAAGCTTATTGGATATCCTCTCATTTTGGGAAGGCCTTGGTTAGCCACTGCAGATGCTTACATAATTTGCCGTGCAGGAAATATGACCATCAAAAATGGTCCAATGTCCAAGCAGCTAGTCCTATACCCTCCTGCCCAACCCTCCTTAGAGCATGACTTACCACTCTAGTTGGAGGAAGGAGAGGAAGAAGAGGTGTACTCAGCACCTCTGTGCACCCTAGATACCACTAGAAGAGACCCCCCAACCGAGGATGACTTGATCGAGACCTTGATCCAGAATCCACCTTCCAGTGCACTATCCTTAGATAAATTGGTGGAGGATGCCCAAGCTAGCACCTTAGTGGATCTTTGTACAACCAACCCTGTCACTCCCAGAGTCAAGACTGTGGAGTTCGGCCCTGAGAGAACGTTAAAGATCAGCTCCTCCCTATCTCCTTCCCAGGAAAAGGAGCTGTGTAGCCTGTTGGCCAGTCACCTAGATGCTTTTTCTTGGATCTATAAGGAGATGAAAGGAGTCCATCCTTCGGTCTGTACCCATCACATATACATCAAAGAGGATTGTAAGCCGGTTAGGCAACCCCAGAGGAGAATGAATCCAGCCCTTAAGGACATTGTCAAGGAAGAATTGCAAAAATTGTTGGATGTCGGATTCATCTACCCCATCTTAGATAGTGAATGGGTGTCCCCTCTGGTGTTGGTTCCCAAGAAAAATGAAAAATGGAGAATCTGTGTGGACTACCGAGAACTGAACAAAGCTACCAAGAAAGACCATTTCCCTCTACCTTTCATAGATCAAGTGTTGGATGGACTGGCAGGAAAGAAGTTCTTCTCTTTCCTGGATGGGTTTAGTGGGTACAACCAAATCCAAATCAGCCCAGAAGACCAAGATAAGACCACCTTCACTTGTCCTTGGGGCACCTTTGCCTACCGAGTCCTTCCCTTTGGGCTATGCAATGCTCCTGCTACCTTCCAGAGAGCTGTCTTAAGCATCTTCTCGGAGCTGGTCCATGATGCAGTGGAAATCTATATGGATGACATTACTCCTTATGGGGCCAACTTCCAGGAAGCATTGTCCAATCTGGGAAAAGTCCTAACCAAATGCATTGAGATGAACTTGTCCCTTAGTCCTGAAAAATGTGAATTCCTAATGACTGAAGGGACCGTGCTAGGCCATACCATTTCTTGCCGAGGGTTACAGGTGGATCCTAACAAAATTGCTCTCATCAAGAAGGTTCCACCTCCTCAAAAGGTAAGGGATGTTCGGAGTTTCTTAGGATTAGCAGGATATTACCGGAGATTCATTAAAGACTTCAGCAAGCTAGCCTCACCATTGTTTGGCCTGTTGGCAAAAGATGTGGAGTTTAAATGGACTGACGATTGTCAGAGGGCTTTGAATGAATTGAAGGACAAGTTGGTGTCAGCCCCAATCCTGAGAGGTCCAAACTGGGCCCTACCTTTCCACATCCACACTGATGCCTCGAAAAAAGCCATAGGTGCAGCTTTAGGACAAGTTGAGCAAAAACTTCCATATGCCATTTACTTTGTTAGCAAAAACTTGTCCAAAGCTGAGCTGAATTACACTGTAACCGAGAAAGAATTCTTGGCTGTGGTCCATGCACTGAACAAGTTCCGACATTATTTTACTGGCTATCAAACCTTTGTACATACAGACCATGCTGCAATTAGATATTTAATGAATAAACCATATGTGAATGCTCGTATTATTAGATGGTTACTTTTATTGCAGCAGTTTGATTTGACCATTGTTGACAAACCAGGTAGAGAAAATGTTGTTGCTGACTTTTTATCTAGATTGGATTTGTCTGCAGATGAGGATGGAACAGTGGATGACCAGATGCCCGATGAACATCTGTTTGCTATTTCAGTACCCGCTCCATGGTTTGCTGATATAGCAAACTACCTTGTTTCAGCACAGTTCCCTCCGCACCTATCTTCAAGAGAGAAGAGCAGAATCATCAGAAAAAGTGTCGCATTTACTTGGATCGGGGGCAATCTGTTCAAGCTTGGCCCCGATCAGATCTTAAGGCGTTGTGTAAGGGAGGAGGAAGTCTTTGATGTCCTCCTCACCTGTCATGATGGGCCTTGTGGAGGACATTTTGCAGCAAAGAGAACTGCCTTCAAAATCCTGCAGGCAGGCTACTATTGGCCCACACTTCATCAAGATGTCAAAAGATATGTCAGCCAGTGTGACCAATGCCAAAGAGTGGGGAAACCGACCCAAAGGGATGAGATGCCTCTCTAACCTCAGGTGACTCTTGAGCCATTTGAGAAGTGGGGTATGGACTTTGTGGGCCCAATCAACCCTCCTTCGAGGCAAAGGTCTTACATCATTGTGTGCACTGACTACCTGACAAAGTGGGCAGAGACCAAAGCAATCAAAGCAGCAACCGAAGAAAAGGTGGCCGAGTTCCTAAGAGAAAACATCTTCTATAAGTTTGGTTATCCAAGAGAGCTGGTCACCGTTCAAGGGAGTCGGTTCACCTCCAACCTGGTTGAAGATCTACTAGCTCATCACAAGATCAAGCATAGGACTTCCACCCCCTATCACCCTCAAGCAAATGGGCAGGTGGAAGTCACCAATAGAGCATTAGAAGGGATCTTGACTAAGGTGGTGAGCAGCAGCAGAAAGGACTGGGCAGATCGCCTGGATGAAGCCACATGGGCTTACAACACCACTTGGAAGACCACCACCGGCTTCACACCTTATGAGCTGGTCTATGGGAAGAAAGCTTTGCTGTCCATTGAATTTGAATACAACGCGTTGAGGATGGCAGCTCAGCTAGACCTAGATCTCAGCCATGCACAACAAGAAAGGTTATTGCAGCTGAATGGACTGGATGAGCACCGAATGCAAGCCCTCCTTCACTCAGAAGTGGTTCAACTTCAGAGAAAGGTGTGGCATGAACAACATCTCCATGACAAGCAATTTCAGCCGGGAGATTGGGCTTTGTTGTATGACTCCAGATACAAAGATTTCAAGCGAAAGCTGAGAACCAGATGGCTAGGGCCATATTCTGTGGAAAAATGTCATGACAATGGATCTGTTCTTATTCAGACCATTGATGAGGAAGCCATCCCCATGCTTGTCAATGGGCATCGATTGAAGATCTACAGGAAGCCTCTCTCAAGACAAGAGTTCATCAAAACTATGGAGAAGGTAGTGTTGGTCATAGAGAAGGGTTCTGCCTCTGCTTTGGGCATACCCTGAAGAATCTAAAAAAAAAATAATAATAAAGATCCTTGGGTGAAAACCTTTCTGAGGCGCGCAAGGCAGGTGGTAGGGGTGAAAACCTCATTGAGGCACCCCTATTGTCTTTCAAAAAAAAAAAAAAAGAGATTGGAAAAAGATCCTTGAGTGAAATCCTCTTTGAGGCGCTTAAGGCAGATGGCAAGGGTGAAAACCTTAATGAGGCACCCCTGTTATCTTTCAAAAAAAAAGAGGAAAAAAGAAAAAAGAAAAAAAAAACAAAAGAAAAAAACAAGGTCAGCAGATTCATTATGTAAAATTGCATGCAGGTTACAGGTGTTCTATGGAGGAGAGGAAGCCTCTCAACTCAGAGCTCAGGATCCTTATCATGCTGTCAGGAGACCTCACCATCACCTCCTCCAAGAATACTCATTTTCTCCAAGGTATGTGCAATTTTATTACAGCTTGAGTCTTCTACAGGAAGACGCAGATTTTCTACAAGAAGATGCAGATTTTCTATAGGAAGGTGCAGACTCTCTACAGGAAACGCAACCTTTCTATAGGAAGCTCTGTATTTCTACAGGAAACTTCCTGTAGAAGCTCAGAACGGTCCAGAATCCATGTTATGAGAAGATCTAATGACTGAGGATCGGTTTGGACGCATGCAAGCTATTGTTATCTCCCTTGCACATTGTTGTCACCTCGTCCTGCCATCCTTGTCGACATGCAACGAAGTTACCTGCACCAGCAAAGCAGATCGATGAGTTCTCAAGAAAAAGCAAATTTTAAATGAAAAAAAATGTTGGAGATCTCACACCATATTCATCCCAGTCATCCAGAAGCTCCGGGAGCGTGATCATGAGGCCAGATCCTTCGTCGTGCAGCATGCACCCAAGGAGGAAGAACTGTTAGAAGACATCCCGCGGGAGTCCTGTAACAGTTAAGCCCGCTAGAGTGGATACCATTCACAGCGCCGGCCATATGCAATGAAACACGGGCGCATGCAACCAAAGCATCCAATCCATCGTCGGCAGCCTGTAAACATGGACCTCCGGGCCTGTGTAAGTTCGCCAGCAGCAGGTAAATCCACTCATCAGCGTCCAAAAAACCGAAACATCATGTGCAGCCGCGCAAGTAAGTGTCTCGACCCTTCCTTCCATCAGATTGCATGAATTTTACTTTAAATTGATTGCAAAGTGTAAAGGTGAATGGGTTGAGCGGCCGTATGGCCATTTGGCCAGCCACGTCGGCCAGTTAATGGTCTAGTTGGATGTTTGGGTGGTGGCCATGAAAAAAAGAATGGGCAGCACGCACGTGAGAGCAATCCCGTCGGGAAAAAAATGAGTTTAACAGAAGAGGTGGTGGCAGATCTGCGGGAATTGATGCGGCAGCAAGTGAACGCGCAGTTGAATGATGGGATGACGTCGCCCAACGGGCCGGCGGGGACAGCTCACCCCCGCGCCACAGATTCCGCCGATTCAAAATCTAATCGGCTAGATTGCCCTCATGCATTTATCAACCACCGTTTTGAACTCAAGTGGCTATCCTGATCTTTCTGCAGTTCGATACACCGAGCCTTTGGCTATTAGAACGCTTGTGAAGCACACCCAGAGCGCAGACCAACTACAGTCCTTCCCGAAAATCGCGCGCTGCTTCTACAGGAACGTTGTTTCTACAGGAACACAGTTTCTACAGGAAGGCGGGTGCCTCACGTAAAAAGGTGGCAGATTAAAAAGGTAACCCTGAACTCTTCATGCAACTGGTTTTTAAAGGTGGCAGAATAGTCGTCCACAGTTTGGTCATAGAAAAATGGTGAAATTGTTGTCTGCTGTGCCTATACTGTCATTCTACAGGATGTCATGGTAATTAAACTGTGTTAGGTTCCTCAGGGATAAGTTTTGTGGATTATGTGCATGACAGAAGCGTAATCCTACGCTCTGTCTCAGTAGACCAAATTTCTCCCACAATCACCACCTCTGGTTAAGGAAACTGTTTTATCATGTCGGGTGGGTTTATTAGACGAGAACCCACTGATTCAACCAAGTTAAGGGAAAACCAGGAGGTGGTGGAGCTCTTCACACGGGTTCAATGGATATCTTTTTGTGACAAATTGCAAGGTTATGACGATGAAGTGGCAGAAGAATTTTTGCAGGCTCTGAGGCCGAAATCGAAGACATTGGCCACAGTGAACTTCAGGGGCCTAAGCCTCAAGTTCACCCCGCAATATATCAGTCGAATTACTGAACTTCCAATGGGTTTGCCATGGGATAAGGAAGAAAGGAAGTTGAGCCAGCAGTCCAAGAAAGAATTCTTTGCACCTAAGGAGGAATTCTCGGTGGACAAAAATGGGGTGCGAAGAACCAGCTTACTGCCACCATGGAATGAAGTTAGCCTTCAAATCATGAAGTATATAACCTGTGAAGGCCGTTTTAGCATCGTGTACGCATATCACTTTCGGTTGCTCACTGAATTGAGGCACCGGATTGATCTTCCTGTAGAAGAGAAACTGAGCATTCCTTATTTCCTGCTACAGTCTCTAATTGAGTGTGCCACAAAGTTAAAAGAAGGCATACCAGATCAGGTAGCGCACCATGGGTTGATCAAACTTCTTGTGGAGGATACACTCCATTCATATAAGGTTCCCCTCTCATGGGAATCATTCAGAAATTTGACAAGAGATGGAGACATAAGGATGCTGACTGAAGAAAGTGGTTCCTCCAGCAATGAGGAAAAAGAATCAGTGGCCGAGGGAAAGAAGGAAACAGGCCAGAAGACCCCGACCACAGTGCAGAAGAAATAACAAAAGAAGAAGCATGAGAAAAAGGATGACAAAGAAAAGGGTGACACACCCATCTTGTCAGCAAGACAAAAGAGGTTGCAAAGCAGAATGGACAAAGCTGAGATGGTCCACATCAGCCCAAGTACCTCATCAACACCCGCAACCCAACCAAAAAGCAAAACCCATGCAGCAAAGCAAGCCAAGGTGGCGACACTTGTGTCTACAGGAAAGCAGAAACAGGCTTCTATAGGAAGCCCGAAAATGACCAAAACAGGGGCTTCTACAGGAAGCCCGAAATTGGCTAAAACAAGGTCTTCTACAGGAAGCCCTGAAAAGGTGAAACCCAAGCAGAGGAAGGCGGACATTCTAGCAAGGGAGGCAGCAGCTGTACTAGCTGGACTCAGCACGCCACCTAAGCCAAAAGAAAAGAGAAAGAGGGAGACCCCTCTATACTTTAAAGCTCAAAGAAGTGTTAGGATAAAGACGGGCAAGCCACAGCCTCTGTCCAGCAGCCCGATTGTCATCGAAGATACCCCTGCTTCTCCCAAGGAAAAGTCCCCCTCAAGGATAACAGTCACCTATGAGAAGGGGAGTCCAAAGAACAATACGTGGCAAGAAAGGTTAGACCTGTTGACTGAAAAATCTCAGCTACAGGAGGCTGAAAATGTTCTACAGGACACTCTGGCCCGGCTACAGGAAACGGAGAAGAGGGAAGGTGAAGGACCCTCATCACCACCAAGGGAGGGTGAGGTAGAGCCACCTAAAGAGGTAGAAGGAGTACATGTACCAGAGCCCAGCCCTCAGCCTAGTCTGAGTTCATACTACACCTTTCTAGAGGCGGGCAAAATCACACCGCAAAAATTTACTGTGCCCCTATTTTTTTCATTGGAGGAAGAGAGAGTCCGTACCCACACATGGATGCAGATCGCCAAGTCAAAGGGTGTGGCAGACATAGGTCCCTTACAAGAGCAACTCAAGGAGGTCAGGAGTGAATTCACCATGGCTAAACATGTGGCTAATTGCCAACGTTTGCTTCTACAGGAAGAAAACCAGAAGCTGAGATTGCAACTACAGGAGCTAAGGGCAGGGGCAGGTACATCCTCCAAAGACACCACAGAAGAAAAACAAGGCAAAAAGAAGCTGACCACCAGTCTTGAGGAGCCAATGACACTTCTACAGGAAACAGAACAACAAGCACAAATTGAAGTGCAAGCTCTAAAAGAACAGCTGCAGCAAAAGGAAGCACAATTGGCCTGCATGGCCAGCTGGGCCATGGAGGCAATACAGTGCAGACAACATGCAAAATCCTATGCTTTGTACTTAAAAGATCAATGGCTGCAGTTCCAAATAAATACCTTGGCACAAAGAGGTATTTCTCAGATCTAAAACCCACAGCAATTTTCTGAATTGTGCAGTACTAGTTCGTCAGAAGACAAAGCCAAATTAGCAGAGTTCTACCTCCACAATTTGGCTTTGCCTAATGAAGTCTCCTAGGATCCCAATATTGCCTTGGGTGATATGCAATTGATGGCGTTCGCTTCATGGTTGAACCATGAGGATCAAAGAGCAGCTGAAGCAAAATCGGTCATGAACCGAGAATTGAGCGAGCCACTGTTCATTCGAGCAGAACCATAGGATCTGGTTGCACTCATATCAGCACACCAAAATTTGTCTACTGATCCCACAGCTTCCTTGAGATTTATGGACCAACAGGCCCAAGCCATAGCTCATTTTGAAGACATGGAAAGATTGTTAGGAGAAAGTGCTGCCCAAGCATGCACACGCAGATGGAATACCTGGGCACACAGTTTGAAAATTCGAGAGTACCATACCCCAACTCGGATGAGGGAAGCTTTGGTAAGGGTAGACCTTTACAAGAAATCCATGCAAAGCCTCCAGGCCAGCTGGATTGGCCTTAAACTCAGCCCACCACTACTGCTAGGGCTGACTGAAGGCAATACAGAGGAGGATGACAGTGAACAATGGGAAGAGGTGAACAGGAAAGCTGGGTTTCATATCAGCAAGGAGGACACTACCACAGAGGCTTGGGATGTAAGGGAAGCAGTAAAAGCAATGAAGGATGAAGATTTGGACTAAGTTGCTCCAGGATGAGCAAATATTTTAGCTGGGGGGTGATGATGAGCCCAAATTTTTGGTACAATTTGGGCTCATTTGGCCTACTTACCTTGCTCAACCATTCATCTTTTATCACTTATGCATTCATTTCTTAGTATATTCGTGTTATTTGTAGGAAGAAGGGTAGGCATTATATCTATGTGGCTAATACATGATGATTTCAGGTTTTTGGCATTAAAGAGAGCAAAAGACCACGCAAATGGAGACAAGGAGACAGCAAAGGTGACATTGCGGGTTCATAGGGAGGTTTTCCACAGTCTTGATGACCTTCCTCGTGATTTTCACCTTAACTCCGAGCTCCAACAGCTCTCCCCACCGAGCTTAAAGGCAGCCAACGGATTCTACAGGATCAGCAGTTTGACTTTCAGTTGGACAGCCAAGCTCCACGAATGGAGGAAGCCAGCTTGATCTTCATTGTGTATAAATATGAAGGTCGTAGCCTTTGATAGGAGATTTTTGAACTTTTGAACTAATATTGTGATTTCTGAGCACGAGCTACAGCTCGGTGTTTGTTTTTGTAAGCCAGTTTTGGCATGACATTAGACTCTTGATTATGAATAAAGGCAAGCAGATTTGGATCTAATTCTGAGCTTTTAAGGGAGCTATAGCTCTCAGGTTAGGGCCCAACTTGAGAGCAATAGACCTCCTCTTCTTTGTAGTGTTATTTGCCTTTCTTTTCAGCACTTTGTTTCTTTGTTTTGACATGCATTTCAAGAACACAATCTGTTGATTCGATTTCTTTAATGAGATTGAGTAGGATTAGCTTATGGTTAAATCACTTTCAGTTGCTTAGGTTAGAATAGGAAGATTGTAATTCATTGGAGCTCCAAGAAAAGGCTGATAGTGCCTTCACTGCCATCTCTGTTTAGAGATTGGGGTGCAGTCTGTACCAACCACAAAAAAAACGCAGTCTTTTTCTACTTTTATGCAAGCTGCAACACAGTCATTTTAATCATAGAACCATCCATGCACTCTGATCTTGAGCCATACTTCTTCATTACAACTCCATGCACGACTTCTCTTCACGATTTACATTGTTGTTCATTGGTTTAATAGCACAGGTAGCACAGGTTAATGGATTCTCGTTTTTGGTGCAAGACATAAGCAATTTGTTTTATTTACACTGTTCAGTATCATTCCATTTCCTTCTTCTTCTTCTTAACGACACCTAAAGCCACCTACTCGACCTCTGTTCAGCTCTTTTACCTTCCAACTCTTCCATTGCCCACGTAGCTCCATTTTCTTGACCTTTCGTTGCTTCCATCCTTCTATCCACCAACCAACTCCGTGCACTCTTTCTCCATCTTATTTCTCTACCCCTGAGCCATCACAAGCTCCATATCCATCTTACCTATCCACCCATACCGCTCCATCACTTCACCATCTCCCAAAACTCCCACGGTGGGACATCCTGTAGAAGTTAGCAGACTTCCTGTAGAATTCCTGAGTTTCCTGTAGGATCCCCTGTAGACATCCTGTAGAAGCCTGCAAACTCGGTTGCCGAGCACCTGAACGTTCTGGACTTCTGTGGACTGATGCTAGGGATCCCCTGGGACCTCTCCTAGCCCTCCTGACCTTTCCCAAGCTTTCTCTCCCTTCGCACCACCTCTGCACAGCCAAACCCTAATAAGAAACAAAACCGTAATCACTCCAACCACTTAAGCAAAAATACAAAAACAATGTTCTTTTCAATGGAAGTAGTTTAAGTTCATGCATTTCATATTACTAGCAGTAATGGCATCATTCTTAGACACTTGCACTCCCACCATTGCATCATAGAGATTAAGCTAGTCAGATTAGGGTTTACTAGGGTTTCCATGTTTTGGTTGGCTTTCAGTTCATTTTTGCAAAGTAGATTAATTTCCTTTGAGATAGCCTTTGTCCATCATTTAGAAAGCTTCTTCTGAGAGCATATAGAAGTTGGCTTGAGCCCTAGCAGACTTGTGCCAGCTGACCAAGTGACAGCTGCGACAAGAGCTAGTACTTGTGCATACAGCACCGTTGCTTCCAAGTTTGTACGAACTACCGGGTTGATAAAATTAGAGATAGAAAGCCCCAGGAGTTGTAGCATTATTGCTACAATACTGGAGCCCACCACGACTCTTGATCATATCTCTCAAATCCTTTTGGATACTTCATCTAAATTTCCTCCTTAATAACCTCATTGAAACGGTGGTCTTCGCATCCATTTATTTGATTTTCCACCCCATATGTGTAGCAATCCGATTAAGGAATATATTTCAACTACTGTAAAAGTTTCCTCATGGCCCACTCCTATCTGACAGAATTATCTCGCCACAGATTTGGCCTTGTGCTTCTCGATGCTCCTATCGGTTTCATGCTTCAATTTGTAGATCCATCTCGAACTAACCATTGATTTTCATTCTGGTATCGACACCACCTCCCATATATTTTTCTTCATGATGGATTTGTATTCTTCCACCATGGAATCAACCCAAACACGTTGAGAAACTACTTCCTCAAATAAATAAGGCTATGTCTCAATGAGCTTTATCATGAGAGCCATGTAACAAGTGTACCTATCAAGTGACCTCCTTTGTCTACACTATGATGTAGAGGATCTCACATTCTCCCTAATATCCTACAACAATATATCAACTTCTCTAGTTCTCTTTCTCGCCTCTCTAGAATATTTTGATTGAGTGGGTGTCTCCACTCTACGTCATGTCTGCTCCACTACATGTAACTTCTCCACAACCTCCTGAAGCTCATGTCGAGGCTCCTCGTTTAGAGATAGAATCTCTTGCTCTTGTGGGATACTCATCACTCATTCCACAGAGCATATCATAGCCTTTTCCTTGTCAAACTTGACATCTACCATTATAATTTTCATCCCCAATGAAGGAAAATACACCAGATAATTATGTGGAGTTTTTGTGTATCCTACAAAAGCTCCCAACTCTATTCTAAGCTCAAGCTTCTTTCTCGAATCCTTGGAGGCATGATAATAAACTAAAGATCCAAAAATTATGAAATGAGACACATTAGGCTTTATCCCATAAAAAGCTTCCTCTGGTGTGATCATACCAAGTATTCTATGATGACTTTGGTTCTGCAGGTAGACAGTTGTGTTGCATTCTTTTGCTCATAAAGGAAATGGCAGTCCTTGATCATGCAACATGGACCTTTCTTATCTCATTATGCTCATGTTCTTCCTCTCAGCTAGCCCATTATATTGTTGGTTACAAGGTGTTGTCATGTCTCTTCGAATTATTTCTTTCAAACAGAAGCCCTTAAAGGCATGAAAAACAAATTTAACTCCATTGTTTCTCCTAAGAACCGTCACCTTCTTCCAAGTCTCCTTCTCTACCAATTCTCTGAATTCAACACATTTTGAGAAAAATTCCTCCTTCTTTCGCATGAAAAAGGTCCATCATTTTCTAGACAAATCGTCAATAAAAATAACATAGTAGTTACGGTTTGTTGTGGAGGCTGTAGGAAAGGGTACATAAAAATTAGAGTGAACTTCTCCAATATTTCATCTGCTCTGCTATCTCGACCACTGAAAGTGGATTTGACATATTTCCCTAATGTCCAACCCTTGCAAACATCATGTTGGTCAAGGAATCCTTTAGGGAGTCCAATGTTAATTTCATGCATGGTTTAAAAGGAACCATGGTGTAGATGACCCAATATTCTATGCCAGAGTTCTCCAACATCTTGAATTTTCACTCTTTCTACCTTGTTAGTCAATGCAGCACAATCCTCTAGAGTCTACATCATGTTTGTATAGGTTCTTGACTCAAACTCCAATCTGCTTCACTTGCCCCATATCTATGTGTCTCATAAAGGCTTTCTCTTTACTAAAAATAGCATCATAGCCATGATCCTCCAATACTACTACAAAGATCAGGTTCTTCTTCCGCCCAAGTACAAACATAACATATTTGAGGTGGAGAGGAGAGGCTTTCTCCCTCTCAAAGGTGACCGTATTAATTCTGATAGCACTTTACCTCCCACCATCCCCCATTTATATATGCATATGGAGATCCTTCTCCTCTAAGCTACTAAAATACTCCTTGAACCCTTTCATATGGAACGATGCACCAGAATGAAGGTACCGCACACCCCCATAACAATGTTGGCTATGCATGCTATTAGGGTGAAGTATAATTTGAATTCAGAAGACATTGCTCCACCTACTACTTCTCTTGAAGGCTTCTTGGTAGACTTCTTGTGCAAAACAATTGCTGCATAGTGGCTGAATTCATGGCAGTGAAAGCATTTTATCTTGCTCAAGTCTTTCTTCTTGCCATTAATTTTGCTGGAATGAGCTTTTCTCTGGGTCTTCTTTCCTTTTTCCTTTTTCCTGTTTCCAACCAATGCAAAATTATACTCATCCACAACTTTGGATGAAGTTCCATCTCTATTGTTTCTCCTAAACTCTTCTTGAACCAAATCATACCACAGTGTTTCCGAATTAGGTAATTTTTCCCTACCATTCACAGGGTCCTGGTAGTTGTGCTGAGATTTTGGAAGGCGTAGAAGAGGTAAGCTCACTAGGTAATCGTCTGCTACATTCACCCTAACCCCTCCAAGTTCATCTTGAACTTGTGTAATCCTAGAGAGATACTTGGAATAGTGTCATTTTTCAGCATCCTAATGTTTCGAAGTTTGTCTTTAAGGGCTAGTTGTCTATGGTCATTGTTATTTTTTAATATCTCAATTAGTATCTTCCACATAGAAAATGGCTTCTCTTTTTGATGGATATTTGAGACCACATGGTCCCTCACACCCTCTAGAAAAATTATTCTCACCTTTGCAACATCCTTCTTCCATTGGGCTAATTTTTGGGCATCATTCTACTGGGGTTTTGCAATATTAGTTTTCACATATTCTAACAAACCATTTTCATCAAGCACTAATTCCATTTTATCCTTCCATGCTATTAAATTTGAGCTACCCTCGAGGGAATACTCCAATCTCAGGACATTGAAAGACATTCTCTCAATCCTAAAGAAAAATTTTTGCACTGAAACTGCTACATCAAAATTTGTGCTAGACAAGTTCAAAATATTGGTTCTAATGTGATTTGAAGGTTCAGATAGCATGTAGAAATTTAATAGAACTAGAAACTGCATAATATTTTGAACCTAAAATAAGAGACGTGATTCTACTTTACTGATTTGTGGAATGGAAATCACAATTTTGAACAACATGCATAGATATGAAATAAGAAAACCCACTAATACGCAATGATTTTTAGGGGAACCTACCTAGGAAAAACCCCTCAAGCCTCTTTGCATTAATATATGAATAGAGAAACTATTACAATTGCTAGCTCTAGCTTTGAGATCAACTTGGAAAATAATAAGTATTCTCTCTACTCAATGACAAAATTTGTCCAACATTTAGCCAATCCTCGGTCACCAAGCCTCCTATTTCCTTGAGCAAATCCTGACGAAATTCATCCCTAAAATATAGGAATTTCCTCCAAATTAATTTCGCAATTCCTAAGGATTTTTCATTGAATGCATGCAACACTTGTACACTCAGAACTAGTTTACAATTGATGTTATACTGCTTTGCCATCTCCACTTCAATTGAGGAATTTTAATTCCTTGCATGCATTAGCTAATTTGAGCTAATTGATTATTTAACTAATAGATCTATGAGTTACACTACTATCCCACTATACCATTGCCCCTCAACTAACTCCAACAATAGTTAGAGGTTAGTTAATTGAATACAACTGAACTGGATTAATAAAATTTAACAATCACACATGCATAATTGAACTTCAATCGCTAAAACTTGAATTTACTAAGCTAAATGAGTGACAAGAGCCATGTCACATTAGTTAACTACCTCCAAGTTGTCCTGTGATGTGGAAATTTGATTTACTCAATTAGAATAAGGCTAAAGTCAAATTGAGCCTTTCTTGCTACATTTTTCAACAAGAACTATCATAATAGCTCCTCATACAAACCAACTTTGGAATTATAAAAGCAGTTCCTAGAACAAATCTTAGCATTCTAAAGACGTGCAATCATGCTCATAGAGTATAATGTTCATGGATGATAAATTAAAAAAACTCTATCTATAACTTTGAATTCAATTTCTGAACTCAAATTCTAGGTTGTAGTAGTAAACAATAATTATCTCTTACAGAAGCTCGCTTAATAAATATTTGAACCTGTAGCAGACCACCAATTCCATCAATCCCACCCTTGTCATATACAGGGTGAGAGGATGAATTACTCTTCACGGCAAGACTGGTCAATACTCTCAAACATATCATGTGGTAGGACTTGTAAATCTTCTTGGTTGTTTTAGACCAATCCCAAGAAGCAATCTATCAAATATTAATATTCTCTATTGTAGTGGTCTTATGCTTGAAACGTCTATTTGAATTATGATTCTTCTTTCCACAATGTTCACAAGGATGAAGATCATAACCTTGATATCTCTCATGTCCAACTTCGTCACAATATTAAAATCTAACAATTTTTTGTGGGACAACATCATCCAAAAATGTAGCACTATGAAACTGTATAGGCATTGAAAAGTTACAAAAACGACAAAAATACATTTTTTATCATATCTAACATCAGTTGTGTTTTTTTTTACACAGTTTCTTCTCAAGATCTACTTAATGTCTTGGGAACTATAGGTTTCACATGTATATGAAAGTGACCCTTACATACCCTTGCCTTGTTGGAGCACCAAACATGACTTTCAACTACATCTATATTTGCTCCTAAAATTTGCTGATCCATCTCTGACTACTTGTTCTAAACATAAAGAGGTGTAGATTTACAACTCATCTTTAGTTCATGTAATTCATCCCTTTGCAACTACAACTCTAGCTCGAAAATTTCAATTTTTCTTTGAGCATTTTGTAAACATGTTCGAATGTCAGATAGTGCGTCGTTACTAATTTGGACTATGTCATGAACAATAGATGTTATTAGAGTGTTCAATAACTCTAATAATCCCTCAATTTTTTCCATTTTGTTTGTAATCAACTTTCAAGAAAGGGTGTTGTCTTCAATAAAAAATGCAGCTGCTTAGAAAGAAACTTCAACAAGTAATTTTTTTTTTCAAATTTGTTTCAAAAAATTATGCACCAAATAAATCCATATCACCTATCTCAATTGGTATACATACAATGGTTAACCATTTTCTCATAAGCTTTGAAGAAACGAAACAAAAATCCAGCCCAATTAAAGCCAACCTAGAAACAAAAATCTTGCAAGATTACCAACATAAGCCAAAATTTTGTTATTTTAAAGTCTTGAGAAAAACACACCAACCATTGATTAGAAATGATCCAACGAAAAAAAAAAATCACACTTTGAAAAGTCAATTCACGTGAGGATATCAATGCCACTCACAAATGTCGATCAACTGCGTTATATATAAGAAATAAAAATCCATTTTATATCATCCAACTAGTTATTTTCTAGATATGTGTCTTCCCACTTTTGATTTGTCTTCCAAGATTCTGTGTTTCCTTTTTTTAGGCATCATTTTTTTTGGTGGAAGCTGTGATCACCCTTTGGGTTAGAGTAAAGGCAACATAGTTGTATTATAGAAATCATGAGGTTGAGATTTCAAACCTTCTTTCCACACAAAAGAAATATTGCTCACGATTATCGCATGGACCGAATCTCAAATACATTGAATATCGACATTTAAATAGAGCTGGATTGAAATTGTTATAATCGATGAATCAGTAAGACATGAAAATGACACAGTACCTCAGTGAGTTGTAGCCACTTGTTTTTAAGGTCATCTTGTGGGGAGGTCAGACACCACACTTGTGCTACAAATATCACCATGACTTCTCAACAGTGACACCAACACAGTTCTTGAACATCCTTCACTGTGACTATATCAAAGAGATTCAATTTTTATCCAAGCTTTTAATTTTGGGATTCCACAACTTCCTTACCACATGTAGAAATAGTCAATCTCTGACAGTTAATGGAACTCAAATTCTATTTCAAGAGAGACTCTACAGGAAGATGCAAGAGAAGAAGGATGCCTCTCAGGTAGGTGCAACAAAAATAAATGATAATTTTCCTCTTGAAAATTCAATTCACAATAAATTGTTATAGTTTCAATGAACCATCTGTAACAAGTGTTTCATGTATGTAGATCAGACCATTCTTGAACGCAGTACATTATTGACTCTTCATATGCACTCTTTCGAATGCAATCCAAGTCCAAAGATTCTGCAAATATAAGAACAAGGTGAGTCAATTCTCTAGAATTGTCATCCACTTTCATTGACTATGCATACACATGCTCAACAACACTAGGAAGGGGGAATTTTTTTTGAAGAACATATCCTAGGAAGGCTACAAAGCTAGGAAAGCCACAAAATTAGTGGCTGAAATCTGGAAGGCCATAAAACTAGTGGTCGAACTGTCGAAGATCACAAAACTAGTGGCTCAACTTAATTAAAAGGGTGGATGAACCACTACTTTAATACCATTGCTTGAAACACAAATTGGAATCAAATTCAAACGGATATTATTAAGAAGCATATATAGAATGATGCACATAGTACATATAAATACAATAGGTAAACTGTTGATTTAGTTTCTTAGGCTTCTTGGACTCTAATAACTAATTATCATAACACACCATAAACCAAATCATAATTGGAGGATTAGGTGTCTAAGAATCTGTCCCATCTCCACATCAATTCGCTAGAATTCCACTCCAATTTGGCTTCCAAAGGTGGTCGACATGGGATAGCAGAGCCTAACTCAAGTTCCACTTGGGATTCCACTTTAGAGGAGGGTCTAAGACACTGATTTTGAAATTTGATTCGCATAGTTGGGGATTCGAGGAAGAAAAAGGTAGCCCTTGATAGCCCTTATCATGTGCGGCCATAACAATGACAATGCCAAGGAAGCATTTTTGTTGTCCATTGTAGATGGTGTTTCGTTGAGCTTCCACATACCGTCTTTGCGCTTACTTGATTTATGAGGATCAGATTGCTCTCGCAAAATGGTGCTTGTTGATTTTTCCTAAGGTTGTTAATTTGTGTGAAAGTTTTATATTTCACAATAAAGAATAACAAAAATTAAAATGATAGGATAACACTTAAATGCATCTCACCAATCGAACTCCCATTTCTAAAATATATGCACCTATGGACATAATATCAGCGTAATAACTTACTAACTTACATGGTTTGCTATGAGCACGGCCACATGGCATGAATTTCAAATTTAAAATATCTAACCGTTTTCTTACCATTTTAGTGATTACAATGTTTGTTTTTATGATTTTAACCATAGTAACTATGTTCCAATTCAGATTCAGATTCTAATATTGAAATACTTTGATTCAAGAACTTTCAATTCGAAAATAATAGGCCAATATATTTTAATAATATTATTTATATATTGGAAAATTTATCAAATTAACTTCTAATTCACGTTTTTCCTGAATAAGGGTATTTATTTACTTTGAATCTGGACGATGAGTACCAATGTTTAAGTGGGGAGGTTTGTTCCTTACAAATCTTGTGGTCAAATTCTAGACAAAACCATGTATGCCTCAAAGCTGCTCAATAATTTTTTTTAGTTCAAAAAAATGTACTTATTAATTTGGCTTACCTATTAAGTAGAGTGAACATAAATAACAATGCATTATTCAAATTTATTTGAATTTTTTTGTTATCCATTTGAATTTATTAGAATTTTTGTTGTACATGTTGCTTTGGGTTGCCCTACTAACTGGACTAAGCATAAAGGGCAATGCATTAGTCAAATGTACATATTGCTGCATTAGTCAAATGTACCTATTGCTTTGGCTTGCTCTGCTGAGCATAAAGGGCAATGCATTATTCAAATTTAATTGGCTTTTTCATTATCCATTTGAATTTATTACATTTTTTTGTTATTAATTAGGAATTTGGTAACTATGATTTTAACTAACAATGTTCTCAAAGTACCAAGGCAATAATTTAGCCTCAACTGAATGTGTTTTTTTTTTTTTTTTTTCAAAAAACATGAATATAGAACTGTTTAAATTGTTTTTTTAGTTGTCAAAATGAATTCAAGACCATAAAAAACAAAAACTGTTAAGAAAACCAAAATGGTGAAGATTAACAACTATAAACTGAATTTCCAAAAATTTAGCCTCTATTTTATCAAAATCATGCCAAAAATTCCATTATTTTTGTTGTATATACTAAAATATCATTTCTTTAAAATACAATATATTTAACGAACAAATCAACCCATTAAAAACAAATTACCCATCAAATTCCATCTGTAAACGAAGTCGATTGGTCATGTCGGCATCTAGGCCGTCGTCATAATTATCGGATTACCATAATGGATGTCAGCAACGTCGACTAATACTCTTTAATTTATAGCTATTCACTGACCCACACCCAACGAGCAACGTCGACTAATACTCTTTAATTTATAGCTATTCAGTGACCCACACCCAACGATCAGAACGAAGACATTGGAAGATTTTCGATTCCCCGACAATGTCACGTGGGCATGCATATACAAGTCTTGACTCTGGAGGGATTCACGGGCACGCAGTGAAAGTTGTACACGGGTTAACTATCTGTGCGACAGCATTTGTCGCTAATTATGATTGGAGTTTTATCCTGATTCCTCCAATTTTAAGCATAGAAGAATGATGTTTGCAGACTGAAATTACCAACGCTCACCAAAACTTTTAAGCTAATCAGATTTCGAACATTTTATATTACCAAGTTGCAGAAACGACAAGGTGTTTAGTGGTACCGTGCAAGTCACGTTCAACAAGGTATATATCATATTGTGATATGCTGTCAGTTCCATGAACGTTTACTCCGCAGGAGGCAGTATGGCTGCATACTATTGCAAAGTTTGTTTTACTCAGCAGGGAAGTCATCGAGGAAAGATATCGTCAATGAAAATTCCGAAAAATTTGGTAGGAGATGTTGAATAGGAAAACCATAAACATTTGGATTACTTCTTCAAATATTTTCTGTAACCAAAGTTCCACAGCTTTGTCAAGTATTTGTTAAGCCAATAATTTCCAACCACATTCACATATCCCAACCTGCAATTAAAACAGCTCGAAGGTTGTGGGACTTGCTGTATGGACTTGAAAATAAAAATGGAGCAGCAGCAAGAATTTTCTCTTAATTTATCACACGAAACCCATCCTGTAATTCTCGTTCGTCATCATCTGTGGACGCAGAAAATGTCAAAGTTGAAGGGTAGATGCTTATTTTTTTAATGGAGTTACATCGTTGCCATCTGTTTGTGTCGGGCTCTAACAACGTTCATATTAAGTGACAAAGAAGATAATTCTTATTTTACTACCGTATAGGCCGAAATTTCCCATATAAATATTTGAGCAGTTAGCTTTATCTTTCATGAAAAATTTTCAACATTTCTAGTAAATATAGTTGACATTTAAAATACTCTGATGGGTTGATATTTACTCTTTATTTATATATATATATATCAAAATTTTAGAAGAAAAAGAAATAGCTTGAGAAATGCCTTATTGTTAGAAAAATAAAATACAGTATTAAAATAATATATAGCTATAAAAGTACATATTTATTTGAGACTATGATTTCTTTATATGCATTTTTCTTAATTAATATATATATAGAGCTTGTTTCAAATAAAAAATCATTTGAACTTGTTTCAAATCAAAATTTAGTTGAAAAATTATTTCACTTCAAAGTTAAGCAAGAGCAAAATTTAATTTTAAAAAATTTGTTATTGTAGTGATTTAAGAATAACTACGATTAAATATTATTGTTGATTCAGCTCCAAGTCATAGTGCAATAGTGATAAGATAACACAATTAAAACATTTAATATATCGTTTAGATTGTATAGCGGGAAATTTGGGATTCATGCTTTAAAACATGGCAAGGAGAAGTAGAATTATGATTTCAGATTACATTATTGATGTAAGATCCTACAAAGATCCATCGGTCATTTAACATCATATGAAGGCATATAAAGAGTTGTAAAACATATTATGATGTAGAGTGGTAGAAATATATGCAAAAGAAAAATATTGAGATTAAGATCCATGAACTTATCCATCATTCAACAAAAATAAAAACTATAGAGGAGTCATCCAACCATCTTCTAAAAAGGGAGAAGCATCCAACAAAAAAAAATATATGGAGAAGTAACCATAGTGTCCTTCGGAAAGAGAGATACATAGAATTGGTAGGTATATCCTATTTTTATGTTTTATGTGGTTTATGTTTTTGTTTACAAAGAACTTATTTTTTCAAGCTTAATCATATTTTCCTCACTTTTTTGTTCTTTTTTTGCCCTCTACTTACATGGATTTGTTTACTTGTTATGTGTTTGTTATTTGTGTTTCAAGTTACATGTATTTTGTTAGATTAACAATCTCTTCCAAGAAGTATTGAACAACAAATTAGTTAATATTAATGCAATAGCATGACATATGCAACACCAAGCCAGTCAATAGTAATACAACATAGGTTTGTGTTTCAAGTTACATGAATTTTGTTAGATTAACAATCTACTTCCATAAAGTATTGAATGACAAATTAGTTAAAATTAATGCAATAATATGACATATGCAATACCAAGGCAATTAATAGTAATACAACATAGTCGTGTGTAACTGACATTCTTATAATTGTTGTATGTTAGAAATTCAAAATAAAAGAGTACAATGTGAAAAATATTCAAAATAATAGAACAACGATAATTTCCATCTTCAAACTAATGTAGAGCAAAAGAATGCACTTGCATAAACACTATATTTATTCGTGAAAATCAAAATGATCATTTAAGATTACGAGACTTTGTTATTCATCTTTAAAATCCCTTCAAGTTAAAAGCCATGACAAAGACTCGTAAATATTGTTATTGACTAAAGTATGAGCATCTTCCAGCTACTATGTCACAAAGATTAGCCTTTTCTGGTTAGGAGTGATTATCTCCTTGTAATCATTATAGTTTTCACATTATCAGCGGTATCATATCTCGCCACTTTCAGAGTGATTTTCTTTCTGATAAGGGTCTTTATAAAGATTTGCATGCAAACCTTAAACAAAGCACAATATGCAAAGTACATTCCTTTTGAATATTATCGTCGACAAAGGTCCTCCATTCAACCTATAACTACTTACTAACAAATATAAGCTACTTAGTGTCAGTGTTAAATCCTTGCTTGTCTTTGTTGTTCATACTATAACCATATGTTGGTATTTTGATCGCACTAACACTTAATGAGAACGAAATGCATAAATAATAGAAATTGATTCACACAAAAAGAAAGACAAGAAAATTACGTGGTAAAACCTTGACACCGTGTCAAGGAAACCTCCGCAGGGCAAGGGATTGGAATTATTATTGCTCCAGGTCAAAAACAACTCTTCGAAACATTAAATCAAGCCTCTCGGGAAATCACCAGTTTAATATGGACTATTTTGTTATGTACCTTCCTATACTTACAAAACTAAATGAAAGGTAAGTTAGTTTTACTAATTGCATCAATACATTTAACAATAATTTGTTGTCATTTATAAGAATCTCCACCTTCAAAACAATTTTCCTAATCCCTTACCCATGCCTATTCATCATCTCTTCTACAATCCAAAAGAAGCCAAACACCATCATAACTTCTCTACTAAAACTAGCTTTGTAAACATGTCTGTACGATTCTCCGGTGTGTGGCCCTTCTTGAGAGCTAGTTTTCTACCATCGATCATATGTTTTACAATATGGTAACTTGCATAAATGTGGTTAGTATTGTTGTGATAAGCTAGATTTGTAGCCAAATGAATAACACTCCAACAATTACAGAACACATTCACTTTCTCCTACGTCCTTCAAATCTCATCAAGTAGACCTTTCAACTAGATCACCTCTTTATAGGCATCTGAAGTAGCTATATACTTTTCTTCACTAGTGGACATAACAATTTTTCTTAAAGGTTTGACACCCAACTAATTGTTCAACCTACAAGAGTAAAGACATATCCTATGGTAGATGTCTTCTTGTCCAAATCACCTACATAATCAACATCCACACATCTGCAGATCGAACCTTCACTACCATTGAAGATGATACAATGGTCACTATTTCCTCTCAAATACCGAAGCACCCATTTCGCTCCTCACCATGTTCCTCTCCTAGATTTTCCGTGAACCTACTAACAACTCCAACTGCATGTGAAATGTCAGGCCTTGTAGATACCATCGCATACATTAAGTTGCCTACCACGTTTTCATATGGTAGACAAGACTTATACTTATTTTCTTCATCAGCTCTAGGAATCAAACCCAAAGAAAGCTTAAAATAGGAAGCTAATGGAACATTAACAGGTTTCACATTGTTCATACCGACTGCTTCAAGTATTTTCTCCACATATGTTTTCTATTATAGCCAAATATTTCCATTTTTTTTTGTTTTTGTGTATATCTGTGCCTAAGATATGTTTTGCAACTTCAAAATCCTTCATATCAAAAGTCCTATAAATTTGAGCCTTTAACCTATTGATCTCTTCCATGCTTTGTTTGGAATAAGCATATCGTCAACATACAAGACTAAGATAATGAATATGCCATTGAAACTCTTAAATTACACACAATGATCATAATCACTTCTACTGAAGTTTTGGTTGACCATGAAGGAGTCAAACATCTTGTACCATTGCTTGAGTGACTTCCTCAAACCATGCAATGATTTCTTGAGATTGCAAACTAATCTTTTGTTGCACCTTGTACAAAACCTTTTAGTTGTTCCATATATTGGGTCTGTGTTATATTCTTTCCACGATTATCCCCATGGACATAGAGGGGTGGTGGCAGCCACACTTGTTGAGGGATTTGAGGGGGTGGTAGCCCCCTTCTATGGGGTCTTGGGCAGTGCCTCGAGAAATTTTTTTTTTGACCCTATATTAGGTAAGCAGACCTAGCTATGGTTTTGTGCATGGGTTTTGCACATGGTTTTGGGCATGATTGTTGTCTTCCCATGGCATCTTGTAGGTCCAGTCAAGGGAAGTATGATTATATTATAATCCAAGGTTTATGTATTGGGTTTTATGAATACTTCGACATGTATATATATGTGTTATAACATTGAAAGGAATATAATGAAGAAACAATCTGGTAGTCCCAGTTTTGGGGTCTAGGGGAAATCTTTGTGTATTTGTTTTGTGTTTCTCGACATTGTATATTTTCTATTTTTTAGAATTCTTATGCAAGTATTTTCTGTATAGGGTTAAAACCTACATTTTGTATCAGAGTTGTTGCTTCTTCAAGCGGGTGCCTTTACTGCTGGGAGATTTTTCATGGGCCTATGGTAGTGATGCGGGAGCATCCAACCATAAAGGAAATTATTGTAAATAATAGAAATAGGGGTCATGCATTAGTTAATTAGATATTCTCAAATAAAACTAGGAGAGCTTTTAGGCATAAAAGAGTGGATATGGACTTTAAGAGATAAGGATAGCTTTTCTATCTTAGAATAGGAAAAAGACAAAATAAAGATAAAAAGATGCTTTTGCCATATGTATGCATTGCATGAGCTTTAGTTGAGTGATTTTTAGATCATGTTAAGTTTAATAAATTAGGGAGCCTCAAAGGCATTGAAGGCAGAGAAGAGTGTGAGGAGTGAGTGAAGAGTGAGCAAGGTTTCTCCTTGGGAGCCTTCGGGCAGTTTGTAAAAGGGCCATGGATTTGCATATCTGGCCATGAAGAAAACTCTATGTGAATGTCTGTTTTATTGTAAATATGAATATGTTGGATTTAATAAAATTCTGAGATGGTTCTGTGCTTGATGGCAGAAATTGATGTCATATAATGTTAAGATTGCGTGGGCGCAATTGGTTCTTATTTGTTTACTCATGCGCAGATCCTGTATATTGATCATTGAGGCACCGTTCCTTTCGTTCACGTTTGTAATGCCTGGACTCTTATTTTATTGTTGTGCATATTCTGATTATGGCGAGAACGATTGTAAATTTTAAGTGGTTGTTGCATCGTTGATAATTCATAACTGAAGCGATGAACAGAGATATGGAATGCCGCTTTACAAACGTTCTGGTCCGAACAGATATATAGTGGCAAAAGGGTGAGCTCTGTAGTTGAGAGTGAACTATTATAAACCGTGATATATATTACTGAGCCATCGTTGTGGAGATTAACAGTGCATATAAGAGCATCGTTTCTGGAGGAATGCAGTCATTATTGAGCTATCGCCGAACAAAGGATTTTTCATATGAGAACATCGTTTCTGGAGGATCGCCGGATTATATAAATGACCAATGATAAAGAGCGGAGGCAGAGTTGCGATCAGTAGATGTGTATCGACTTTAATTTACAGCCTTGGAAGTATATTGTATGCGCTCGTTCAATAGGCCGTAGGGGTTCGGTCTTCATATGCCTTTATATATTAATGTAACCGCTGAGGTCTTCATATGCCTGTTATAACTACCAAGGAAGCTATGTTCGGTTGAGTGCGTTCTCCATCCATAAACCATAAGTGTTATATTTATGTATAGCCACCATTGCAGTGCGATATGAATTGGATATAATTCATCCGAATTGGATTTAATATGCACATATGTGCATGCCTGCGGTCAGCGTAAGACTCCATTTATGATATTGTGTTAACTAAACTCTGAGGTAAAGCGCACCCTTTTAAATTTTGCTCAGCCAATATATTTTGAGATTGATTATGGAATATATGCTGCTGTGGGTGTGGAAATTGTTCGTGGAAATTGAGTGCGTGAATTGGATTTGATTCTGGAAGATTGGTTTTGTAATTCATGAAGATTACCATATTATGAATTAATTTGTTCCAGAATTTAAGTATATACTCTGGCGTGTATTGAAGCGAAGCTTTTATATGCATGGTTGGAGAAAGATCCTGGTAGAAGTGGCCTGGGAGAGGCCTGGGCTGCATCAGGTGGTATCAGAGCAGGAATATTTTGTTGAAGAAAGTTTGTTTTTTTTCATGAGTGCAGTTGAAAACTAAAGTATGTTTCTTTGAATGAGTGATGAATGGTTTTTAAATTTGATATGCAAACTCCACAAGTGAGCAGGATTGCAGAAGAAGACAAAAGACAAGATCATGCAAGGTCTTAAGAGGTGAGATAATTTTCTGATTTGAAATTTATGAATTGAAGTTTATGGTTGCAGAGTGAAGTGGCAGTGAGCCTGAAGAATTCAATAAGGAATTGGATAAAGAGGACAACTGAAGTGTTCTCAGGAGAGAGAAGAAGATTGCAGAAGCCTAGAGGGAGCAAGGGTGTTGCTCAGGAGAAGGTTCTAGATAAAGGACCGTGCTTACCAAAAGACTAAGTAAGGAGAACTTAGTGAGGTAAGATTGCAGCTAGGAGGACTAGCTGTTGCAGAGGCTTGTTGCAAAAGAGATTCAACAGAGGTTGAATAAAGTTGCAGATGAGAGAAGCCTACAGGAGTAGTGGAGAATGCTCGAAAGGTTCCAGCAGAGGACCAATGATTACCAAAAGACCAGATCCAGGGGGAAGGATTGGCGAGGTAAGTGGAAGCAAGAGAGGTTGCTATGGTAGAGGCTTCATGCAACGCATAGGTGAGGAACTCATGGCGAAGGAGATGACTACTGATAGTCATAGCAGAGGTTCAGGAAAAAGCCACGGTAGAGGACATAAGAAAGAGGATGCCAAGGTAAATGGCAAGAAGATGAGTCCAGAGGAAGTTGAAGAATACATTTGTGAACCAGAACAAGGAGAATTTCTGGGAGATAGTGAAGATGAAGGCTTGAAGACTGAAACTTCAAGTAAGACCAAAGGGTCATATGATTTTAAATCTGACAATTTGTGGATGTTTGCAGGTGAAAGACAATTAGCTGATGGGATGACTGCAGGAGTTCGAGAAAGAGAGATTGCAATAATGAAGGTACAATTGCAGGTAATGGAAGAATGGCTGCAAGAGCAGAAAGATCAAAATGGAAAATGGATCTTTCCACTGAAGGGAAAGAGAGTGATTTGGCGACAGTTGCAGAGAAGGTTGAAGCAAATTATGATTGCCTTGTTGAAAAAGGGACTTAGAGTTCTTGCGCCAGAGTTGGAGTTTGAAATTCCCGCATGCAGATATATTAAGAGAAAAATGTTGAAGGAAGCAGTCAAGACTGAAAAGTCTCATAATTTAAAAACTAATGAGTTGTGTATGTTTGCAGGTACAGAACAGGAAGATAAACAAACTTTAGAGTTTGTGCAAGAAGAGTTGAACCTGAAAGCTGTTCAGATCGATAATGAGTTAGCAAGATCTCAGAAGCAGATGGAGAAGAAGGAGCCTAATCAGGATGTTGATGCAGAAAGAGAAGGACCAGCTGATGATTGGCCAACCACTAGTGGAGGTTTTACTGAGGAGGATGTGCAACCTTGTGCAACTGTTACAGAACAAGAGGAAGTTCGTATGAATGCAAGTGATGATGAGATGCTTCAGCAATGCTACAGAGAAATTGCATTGTTGGAATATTTGTTGGAGAATCCAAATTATGACAAAGAGATTGCAGCAGATGAAAGAGTTCAGTACAGTGCACGAGAGCAGAAGGATATCCTAGAGGTAGATTGTAAGAAGGCGAAAGTAGCTGACAGTCTCATGGTAAATGCGAATCAGCATACTGATGTGCTGATGGAGAAGCTGGGAAGAAACTCATAGCAACATATTGAAGTGTTGCCAGCGAAAGTTGAGGAAAAAGTTGCAGATAAAATTGCAGATGAAATTGCAGGTGACAAGGAAAGGAATTTTGCAGAGGGACAGGAAGTTTGGGAGGCAGCAACATTCATAGAAACAGCTAGAGCAACGTGTGGAGCAACACTAGCACCAAAAGAGGCACTGATACCGTATATTTTTTATTCTAACAATTGTTTTGTGAGTACAGGTCTTACTGCAGAAGCTGGAGAAAATCTGCTAGACAAAGAAATTGAAATGATGAGGCGAATGATGATGAAGGAATTCCGGAAGAGACCAGCAGCAGTGAAACAAAAGAGAAGTAGCAAGAGGAAGACAACAGAAGATTGCAAGAGTACAGCAAGCAGAGCAAGGCAGCATAAGATATGGAAACCTGGAGAAAGACAGCAAGCAATAGCACATGATGACTTGCAGCACAAGATATGGGATCCAGGCATCCATAGATCCAAACACATGATCAGGAGATCATGAAAATTTTTCTACCTTGGGAGTATGATGCGGGAGCATCCAGCCAAAAAGGAAATTATTGTAAATAATAGAAATAGGGGTCATGCATTAGTTAATTAGATATTCTCAAATAAAACTAGGAGAGCTTTTAGGCATAAAGGAGTGGATATGGACTTTAAGAGATAAGGATAGCTTTTCTATCTTAGAATAGGAAAAATACAGAATAAAGATAAAAAGATGCTTTTGCCATATGTATGCATTGCATGAGCTTTAGTTGAGTGATTTTTAGATCATGTTAAGTTTAATAAATTAGGGAGCCTCAAAGGCATTGAAGGCAGAGAAGAGTGTGAGGAGTGAGTGAAGAGTGAGCAAGGTTTCTCCTTGGGAGCCTTCGGGCAGTTTGTAAAAGGGCCATGGATTTGCATATCTGGCCATGAAGAAAACTCTGTGTGAATGTCTGTTTTATTGTAAATATGAATGTGTTGGACTTAATAAAATTCTGAGATGGTTCTGTGCTTGATGGAAGAAATTGATGTCATATAATGTATATTGATCATTGGTTTTTATTTGTTTACTCATTCGCAGATCCTGTATATTGATCATTGAGGCACCGTTCCTTTCGTTCACGTTTGTAATGCCTGGACTCTTATTTTATTGTTGTGCATATTCTGATTATGGCGAGAACGATTGTAAATTTTAAGTGGTTGTTGCATCGTTGATAATTCATAACTGAAGCGCTGAACAAAGATATGGAATGCCGCTTTACAAACGTTCTGGTCCGAACAGATATATAGTGGCAAAAGGGTGAGCTCTGTAGTTGAGAGCGAACTATTATAAACCGTGATATATATTACTGAGCCGTCGTTGTGGAGATTAACAGTGCATATAAGAGCATCGTTTCTGGAGGAACGCAGTCATTATTGAGCTATCGCCGAACAAAGGATTTTGCATATGAGAACATCGTTTCTGGAGGATCGCCGGATTATATAAATGACCAATGATAAAGAGCGGAGGCAGACTTACGATCAGTAGATGTGTATCGACTTTAATTTACAGCCTTGGAAGTATATTGTATGCGCTCGTTCAATAGGCCGTAGGGGTTCGGTCTTCATATTCCTTTATATATTAATGTAACCGCCGAGGTCTTCATATGCCTGTTATAACTGCCGAGGAAGCTATGTTCGGTTTAGTGCATTCTCCATCCATAAACCATAAGTGTTATATTTATGTATAGCCACCGTTGCAGTGCGATATGAATTGGATATAATTCATCCAAATTGGATTTAATATGCACATATGTGCATGCCTGCGGTCAGGGTAAGACTCCATTTATGATATTGTGTTAACTAAACTCTGAGGTAAAGCGCACCCTTTTAAATTGTGCTCAGCCAATATATTTTGAGATTGATTATGGAATATATGCTACTGTGGGTGTGGAAATTGTTCATGGAAATTGAGTGCGTGAATTGGATTTGATTCTGGAAGATTGGTTTTGTAATTCATGATGATTACCATATTATGAATTAATCTGTTCCAGAATTTAAGTATATACTCTGGCGTGTATTGAAGCGAAGCTTTTATATGCATGGTTGGAGAAAGATCCTGGTAGAAGTGGCCTGGGAGAGGCCTGGGCTGCATCAGGTAGGCCATGTTCAGGGGGAGATATATGAGATTGATTCTTGCAGTGAAAGATGATGGTGAGCAGTGGAAAGATAGCGATCAAGAATTTGAATGCCCAGAGTTTTGAGTTGTGGAAACTAAAGATGGAGGATTAACTAATGGATAAAGATCAGTGGATCACTATAGATCTAGGTACTAAACCAAGGAAAATTTCAAACGAAGACTGGGGGAAGCTGGATCGGAAAGAAAAGAACATAACATGGTTGTGTATCTCAGCTTCAATATCGTTGAATCTATCAAGGGAAACTACAATGAAGGATTTGTGGGACGAGTTAGGGACTTGTACCAATTTAAGTCTCTGGTGAACAAATTGTTCCTACATAAAAAATTTCATAACTTGAGGATGAAGGACAGAGACTTAGTGATAGAGCATCTGAATGTCTTTAATATTATGGTAACTAAGTTGTTATATGTTGATATGAAAATTTGAGATGAAGATAAGTGCATCAATTTGTTATGTTCTCTACCAGATTCATGGGATAGTTTGGTTGTTGCATTAGGTAGCAATACAACTACCTTAAAGTTTGATGAAATAACCTCATCCTTGCGGTTGTAGGAGATGAGACGGAATAATATGGATGGTCAGAATGGTGATGCCTTATCTATACGAGCAGGGTCACAAAACATAAAAAAAAATAATTCCTCGAGTGCGAGATCTAAATATAGAGGGAGATCTAAATATCTAGTAAAACTTGTAAAGGTGTGCTGGAAATGCAGAAAGGAAGGGCACTTCAAAAAGGACTATAGATCTAAAGCTCCTAAGAAAGGAAATGGATCTTATGAGGCTTCTTCCGTGGAGGTAAAAACCACCTCAGATGAAGGTGGGGATGTGTACTTGGCTTCTTCTTCAGGTACACATGCAGATCATGAGGCATGGTTGATTGCCTCAAGTGCATCCTTTCACTTCACTCCTGATAAGGAGTGGTTCCGTGAGTAGGAGAAATATGATGGTGGTGATGTCCTCCTAGGGGATGAAAGGAAGGATAGAATCACCAGACATAGAAAATTCACGTTGAAGTTCCAAGGTGGAAGGATTAGAACACTTTCGGGTGTTCTCCATATTCCTGCATTGGCAAAAAATCAGATTTTTGTAAGAAAGATGGATGATGCAGGTGTAAAAAGAGTGTTTGAGAAAGATAACTGGAAGACGAATCTAAGAGAAATGGTATTGATGTGGAGATTTCCGATTAGAACATTGTACAAGCTTCTGGGTAGTACCATTATCGATGAGTGCAACAATTGTGTGGTTCCGAAAAGCGGAGCAGAAAATATAGTGACCTCTAAAGAAAAGACCATGCTATGGCATCAAAGGCCTTGCCATATTAGGGAGAAGGGTCTTTGAATAATTCATGATAATGTTATTGTATAAGGTATATCTAATTTCTATATGGATTTCAATTTCTATGCACATTATGTGTATGGGAAGCAGAATTGGTGAGTTTCCCCTCAAGTGCTAAGAGGGCGAAAGGGATATTAGAGCTTGTGCAGAGTGATATGTTTGGACCTGTGTCAATTCCATCACTGGGTAAATTTTTGTACTATGTATCTTTTATATATGACTTCTTAATGAATACATGGATATATTTCCTCAGGAAGAAATCTGAAGTCTTAGATAGGTTTAGATAATTTAAGGCTTTGGTGGAAAACCAGAAGAAGGAGAAGATAAAGGTATTCAGGACAGATAATGGTGGAGACTTCTGCAAGAAGGAATATGAAGATTTTTGTAAGAAGAATAATCCATACACATCTCCGAAAAATGGATTTGCAGAAAGAATGAACATGATGTTGATGGAAAAGGAAACAAGCGTGCTTAATGGTGTCCGGTTAGGACAAGAATTGTGGGCTGAGGTGATGGAGACTTCATGTTAATTGGTTAATATATCACCTTCATCAGTGTTGGAGGATAAGCCTCCACATGAGTTATGGACTTGTAGGAAACCCTCTCTTTCACATTTGAGGTTAGTTGGATTTGATGCATATGTACATGTTCCAAAGGAGAAAAGAACCATGTTGGATACTAAATCTAAAAAATGCATCTTTATTGGGTATAAGAATGGTTTAAAAGGTTAAAAGCTTTGGAACCCAGAAATAAGGAAGGTTGTGTATGACTCGAATGTAGTCTTTACATAGGGGCTTCACTCAACGAACCTTTGAAATATCGCGTGTGTTCATGGCATACTAAATAATACCCCTAATTGGAATACGTATTGGAAAATACCTCTAAAAATCACATTATTTAATCCCCTACAAATATGAACCCAATACACCTTCCAAATTTAAGGAACCCCTACTTTCACTAGATATTGTAGGTATCCATTTTTTCATTAACATTTTTTATACCCCTTTATATTTTTTCATTAAGTTTGAACTCCATTTTTTATACTTGCTAATATAAAAACCCTTTACCCCTATATATCCCCCAATATATTAAGTCAAATTTTCCTTATTATATATCCCGCAATATGAACCCACGTGATATGGTATCATTCCAATAGTGAAGCTCCCATGGGTCTTTATAGAGGTGAAGGATGTTATTAAACATGAATTCCTAGTTAAGGAACCTAAGAAGATAGAGTTTGAGCTAAAGGAGGAAGAATTAAACTGTACAACAGAAGATAAACCAGAAGATGAAGAGCCACAAACTCCAGCTATGAGAATATCAGTTCGAGAAAGAAGGAAGCCAGAAAGGTATAGTCCATCTGATTTTTGTTCAAATTTGTCTTTATCAATTACTGATGATGATCCCAGAACTCTCAAGGAGGTAATAGATTCAGAGGATGGGAAACTCTAGAAAGAGGCCATGGTTGATAAAATGACATCCTTGCACAAAAATGAGGCTTGGGATCTAGTGGAGTTTCCAGCTGGAAGGAAACCCATTGGAAAAAAATGGGTGTTTAAGAAGAATATAAATTAAAAAGGAAAGGTGGAGAAATACAAAGCCTAGTTGGTAGTAAAAGGTTATTCCCAGGTGCTGAGAATTTATCTTGGTGATATTTTTTCTCATGTTTTCGAGGAAAATTCTATTAGATTACTTTTAATTTTTGTTGTTGCTTTTATTTTTGAGGTAGAACAGATGGATGTGAAGACATCATTTATTCACGAGGATCTGGAAGAAGAGATATAAGGAAGAAACCTGAAGGCTTTGCGGTGAAAGGAGGGAAAGAACACATATGCAGGTTATAAAAGTCTTTGTATGGGTGAAAACAATCACCAAGGATGTGGTATCAGAAATTTGATACATTTCTATGGGGACTTGGCTTCACTAGAAGAAAAACGGATCACTGCATGTATTTTAAATTAATTGGCCTCTGTTTTATTTATCTAGTCTTGTATGTGGATGATATGTTTATGTGGAAATGAAAAAGAAATTATCCAAGATTTGAAGACCCAATTATCCTCCAAATTCAACATGAAGGATCTTGGTGTTGCAAACTATATTTTGAGCATGGAAATTAAATGGGATCGGATAAAGAGGAAGCTTCAGTTAGACCGGAGGAAGTATGTTGAGACAATATTGTAGATCTTTAATATGCAGGATAGTAAACTGGTGAAGGTTCCTATTCCTATAGGTTCAAAGTTATCTGTTGAACAGTGATCCAAGACATAAGAAGAGGAAGGGGACATGTCCCATGTTCCATATGCAAGTGCAATCAGTAACCTCATGTATGTAATGGTCTGTACTAGACCAGACATTACACATGTAGTGGGAGTATTGAGCATGTTTATGTCAAAGCCAGGGAAGGAGAACTTGACAATAGTTAAGAGGGTTTTCAGGTATTTGCGTGGCACTAGTGATTATGGTTTGTGTTACTAAGGAAGACCATGATTAGATAGAGTTTTGGAAATTCGTGGCTTTGTTGATGCAGATTGGGCTAGAGATCTAGATCATAGAATATCTAATAGTGGGTATGTATTCAACCTATTTTGAGGTGCAGTCAGTTGGATGAGTAAGAGACAATCTATAGTGGCACTTTAAACTATAGAGGTAGAATGCATGGAAGCCACTCATGCAAGCAACGAAGTAGTTCGATTGCAGAGCTTGTGTTTAAGGATGGGGTTAGTACATCGAGCTATAAGGATAGACTGTGACAGAAAAAATGTAATTTCCTTGGTAAAGAATGCTTATTATCATTCGAAGACAAAGCATATTGATGTTCAATATTAGTTTTTTGGGGATATGGTTGAAGAAGAAAAGGTCTTATTGGTAAAGGTGGACACTTTGAATAATTTTTCAGATGCATTGATGAAGTCTGTGAGCACTGATAAGTTTACTTCGTGTAAGGAAACAATGGGAGTTATAGGTCTGGACCAATGACTAAGCTATCATGTGACCCCATGTGTGGAAAGAAAAAAAAAAGTGGGAGAACATTGGGTGTCTTTTATATTCTTTCCACGAATAACCCTGCATGTGTAGTGGGGGGGGTGTTATAGGGGGATTTGAGGTGGGCAGTAGGCCCCCTCTACGAGGTCAAGGGCACTGCCCTAGGAATTTTTTTAACCCTTTATTACGTGGGTGAACCTATCTATGGTTTTGTGCATGGGTTTTGTACATGGTTTTGGGCATGATTGTTTTCTCCCCATGGTACCTTATAGATCTAGCAAAGGGAACTACGATAATTTTCTAATCTAGGGTTAAGGGATTTGGGGTTTATGAATTCTTCGCCATGTATAGATATGTATTGTAGCATTAAAAGGAATATAATGAAAAATCAATATAGTAGTTCTTGTTTTGGGATCCAAGGGAAATCTTTGTGTATTTGTTTTTTATTTCTCGCTATTGTATATTTTTTGTTTTTTAGAATTCGTATGTAGCTAATTTTTGTATACGGTTAAAATGCACACCATATAACTATCTACATTCAAATATCCATGCAAAAGAGTTGTTTTAACATCTAACTGTTCTAACTCAAGATCAACTAATGTAGTTGGTGCTAACATAGTATGAATAGAAACAACTTTTACAACTGGTGAAAAGATATCTTCAAAGTCAATACCTTCAACCTGAGAATACACTTTTGCTAACAGCCTTGCCTTATATCTTTCGATACTTCCATAAACATTTCACTTCAATTTGAAGACCCATTTGCATCAGACAACACTTCTTCCTTTCGGAAGTTTTGTAAGATCCCAGGTTTTGTTCTTGGCTAAGGAATCCATTTATTTGTCCATATCCTTTTCTTACTTTTCACTATCTGCATCATCCATTTCTTCCTTATAACAAGAAGATTCCCCATCTTTAGTAATCAATGCAATAGATGAAGCATAATCTTCATACCTTTTGGATGTTCTTCTTTCCCTTGTAGACCTCCTTAGAGTGAATGGATGTTGAACTACTTCTTGAACTTCTATAGTTTCGTTTGCATCTACATCACCTTTTTCTTCAGAACACTCTCATTCCTTTCGACTTTCCAAAAAACCATTAGTCTCCAACTGAGTTTGTTCATTTGGCGATACCTGTTCTTGTTAAACTCTTTGAACATCTGATTTTAGAAGAGAAGATTCATCAAATGTTACATCTCTAATAATGATTATCTTACGTGAACAAGGATCCCACAACATGTTTCGTTTCACTACATAGTCATACCCAACAAAGACATAAATTTTTTCTTTTGGGTCTAATTTAGAAGACTGATTCTTTGGAATAAGAGCATAGGCATCACAACCAAAAATTATTAAATGTGAACAATCACAAGACTAACCCGACCAAACTTCTTCAGGAATTTTACAATTAATGGGAACTGAAGGTGATCTGTTTACGAAAGAAAAATCAGTATGCACTTCTTTTTCCCACATCTCCTTCTATAGGTTAGCATTGTTGGTCATGCTTCTAACTCTTTCCATAAGAGTCTGATTCATATGTTTAGCAACTCCATTTTGCTGAGAAGTATAGAAAACATTTTTATTTCTAATAATCCCTTGATCCTTGCAATAGTGTTCAAAGTCTAAGGAACTAAATACACTGCCATCGTCAGTTCTTAAAAAATTAATTGATTTTCCTGTTTTATTTTCCAACATAGATTTAAATTATTTAAAATCATTAAATACATCAGCTTTTATTTTTGACATATAGACCCATACTTTCGTGGAGTAATCATCAATAAATGTTAAGAAGTATAATGAACCTCCATAAGATACAGTAGGAGATGCTCCCCAAAGATTAGAATGAATATAGAGGAAAATTTATTTACTATTATGACTTTTAGTTTTAAATTTATGTTTACATTGTTTTCCATATAAACAATGTCTGCAACAAATCCAAACTCAATTATTTCAAATTAGGAAGAAATTTTCTATTCATTAATACCTGAAGGACCTTATCGTTCATGTGACCCAGCTATTGATGCCATAGGTGAGTATCTTCTTCTGGCTTCTCAGATACAGTCGTTGCCTCACTGAGTTGAGTGCTTCCTTTCAGTCTGTAAAGATTTACGATCTTCTCTGCCTTCATAGTAACCAGAGTGCCCTTTCAAACTTTCAACACTCCATTTTGACCTGTAAACTTGTAACCTTCCGAGTCCAATACTCCCAAAGAAATAAAATTATTTCTCAACTTAGGTACATGTCTAACATTTGTGAATGTTCTAGCTATGTCATCATAAATTTTAATTCAAATATTTCCTATCCCCACAGTTTGACAAGATACATTATTACCCATAAACATGGAACTACTATTCACATCTTCATATGAAGTGAGACAATTTCTGTGCAAACTCATCTGATGAGAAGCACTAGAATCTAACAACCAATTTTCATAAATCTTAGGAACATTTCAAACAAGAAAATCTTCATCTACCATACCTAATTTAGCAAATAAAACTCCATTAATCATACCCGACTCAACTTGATTTTATTCCTTCTTTGGGTTTTCAATGGACCCCTTTCTTTTCCAACAATATTTCCTGAGATGCCCTATTTTGTTGCAGTATTAGAATTTGGATTTACACTTCTTTCCTTTTTATTTTTATAGGAAGAAATTCTTTCTTTCTCTCCTCTTTCTTTGGATTGACCTCTGGATACCATGGCTTGTGGTTTGGAAGTTTCAATGCCAGGCTTCCTCCATACTTCTTCAGATAATAGAGCCCCCAGAACATAATCAAATTCCAAATATTTAATTGTTCTTACATTGATAGAAGTCACAAATTGATCCCCGGACTCGGGAAATGAACACAAAAAGGTAATATATTTATATTCTTCTTCAAATTTCACATCCATATCTAACAATTGGAAAACAAGTGTATTAAATACATTCAAGTGTTTTGCAATTTTTTTATCCTCCTCCATCTGAAGGCTATATAGTTTCCTCTTCAAATAAATTATGTTGGTTAAATATTTGGTCATATACAGTGTTTCTAACTTCCCCCACAAACCTGTTGTTGAGGTTTCTTCAACAATGTTGAAGAGAAATTCATCCACAAGACATAACGTGAATAGTATTTAGAGCTCGAGAATCCAAGACCTCACAATCCAAACTGGTCATGTCAACAGATTTCTTCCTAACCCCATTTAAAGCTTTGTGCAACTGTTATTGCACCATAAAATCCCTTACTTTCAGTTTCCACGATGCAAAATTATTCTTACAAGTGAACATATTTACCTCAAACTTAGCATTAGTCATTTTATCCATTTCTTCCTACACAAGCTTTCTTTATTAATGACTGGGTTCGTTAAAAAATAATTTCTAAAGTTTCCTTTCTGCTTTCAACTAGGATTCATGTGAATCTCTTTCTTCTCGTTTCTTTTACTAGAGTTTGTTTTGATTTCTATTGTCAAATATTGTTTCCAACCGCTTCTTGTTTTCAGAATTTTCAAATAATTTTTCTTCTCAGAGAAAAAAAATAATTCCCCTTCCCTTCTACATAAATTCAAACCCAGAACTTTCCCTTTAGAAACCCTACTTCAATCGCACCATTTTTTTCACGAAAAAAGTTATTATTCAACAAAACATTTTCTCTAAACAATATTAAAAAATACTTGTTCTTTGTGCAAACTGATGGACCTCTAAATTAGACATAAATTAAGGCCCATGCCTCTTAATTAAAACATAAATGTCTGGGTGGAGCAAGAAACACAAAATGTATTCCACATATCAAATTTTGCTCAAAATATATAGATTGTCTTACTGTTAAATTTGTAAGAGAGAGAGATGATTTTTATTTTCCTTTTAAGGGCTTAGCCTGAGTCAATTTGGAAAAAAATATTCACGCCATCTATACATATATTCCTATTGATGTCTTTCATCTCAATCAATTTCCCTACTTTATGTGCATTTATTAACATGAATTTGTGTCCCTTTCTATATGCGAGCATCATAGAAATTTGATTTGTTTTCTGGTATTCTTAGCATGTTTGAATATTTAAAGATTTATATTTCAATGGATTTTTTTTGTTTTTATTTTATTTTGTAAGCTTGGTAGGACTACATCTTCATCATGTCAAATATATCACCCCGATCGAGGTGGGAAATTGAACCAGTGACTTCACATCAAGGAGTTCCTTAACATAAAACTTGATCACCGTCTATCCAATACCTTGTGAATTTCAAGAAATTTTTTTTGATTTGCTTCATATTGTTTATAACTTTCATGAAGGGAGACTTCTTTTTTATACTTCATTTTTCTAAATGATATTCATAAAACCTAGTTTCAAATATTCCATGATGCCCAAAATCAGAGGTTGTTAATTTGATTTGTTTAGCTATTTTTGAATGTTATTATTCGTTCTTTTTACGTAATATCCCTGCCTTACAGTTAGAAGTTCCACTCGAATGTATCACTGAGATTTATGGGTTATGGCTAGGTTTTGCTATAATAGCAAAGTTTTTTTCTTTGGGACAATGAAACTACCCTATACTGAGGATTTGTGATTTGAAAATATTGATGTGTTGTGGTGAATTTCCTTCAAAATCTTCCTTGATTCAACCTTCTCACTAAAGATAACATAATGCAATGAGCTAGCTAGAAATTTATCTTATTTTCCATATATTCTCCCAAACATTATATATATGTATATGTAAATGTCTATGTCTATGTCTAGATATATATATATATATATATATATATATATATACAAACACACTCTTCTCGTGAGTAAAATGTATATAATAAATTGTTACATCTTCTTCATTTATTCACCACAAATTTATTATTTATTATTTACATCCATTTCTAAATATGTGAGGCACTTTCTCAACACAATTATAGCTTAAATATTTCATTTTGCTTCCACCTTGTGCATGTTGGCCCTTGAAATTCCTCTCTTAATTGTTTTCATACTTGGACAAATGTCATGTGTGCGGAAGTGTTAGGTCCCGATAATACTAGTGTAGGCCCCTTATTGTTATTGGTGTGCCCCATATAGTACCACTACTATTATTGTCGTGCCCTTACATTATTATTATTATGTAGGTTTTGATTATATTGTGACCCCTTAGACTCCTATATATGCCACGGACATCTTGTCATTGGTATCATCCACGAATTGTTCATTTATGTGATGCAAAGGACATTTGCCCCTCAAAGAGGCTAATTTTCAAGTCTTTGATCTATCTTTTCTTCCCTTTTGTGATCTCATTACATAACATTTGGTATCAAACCTTTGGATTCTAGGGTTTTAATGCTTCAAATGAGCCATCTTGATATTTTTGCTATAAATTTTTTTATATGAAGTTTCAAAACCTGAAATTTCAACTACAGGGATCCAAAATCATGGTAAAATTCATGTAGATATTTTAGATATTAGTTTTCTATATTTTTGGAGACATGGTCCAAAGAAGTTAGGGTTTCTGCTTACTCTAGAATTCGTCCTCAAATAGGAGACCTAGGGAAAGTCATCATAAATTTTTATACATGCATCAGATTTGAATTTAGTTAAAAGTGTTCGGTCTACTGAACTAGTCCATAATCAGGTTATCGTGGGAGATTCAACATAGCTTTACCTTGAAGAATCCAATATTGATATTAATAATGCTGTTGGAAATAATATTTAAATCACTATCACATAACAAAAATTTATACCTTTGAGAGAACAAATTTTAGAGATACAATAATTTCAAGATCGAGCTCCTAAAAGCAAGAAAAAGGTGTGATTTCTTTCTTAAAATTTCATAACTTTTGTTCGAAAAAAATGTTTGAATTGATTCAAAGGGCATAGTGAAACATAGACATCATTTTTTGATTCCACAATGCCTCAAAACAAAAGAATCAATACTCCTAGTAAGCAATCAAAACGTTCTGCTATGACACACGAACAAGAGGAAAAGTTTTTGCATGATATATCAAAATTACGAAACCAAGTGCAACAAATTTCGCTCTCAAAAAAGGTAACAAAAATTGAAGTGGAATCCATGATGAATGTTAAGATAGATGGTATAAAAAGGGATGTGGGAGTTCTGAATGATGTTTTAAAAGCATACATGGAAGCAATGATGAATGTCAAGATAAAAGGGTTGAAGGAAGGTTTGGAAGAGTTGGTAGAAGAAAGGATTCCCAGTGGTGACAAGGTAATCCATCAAAAACATGATGAGGAAAAAAAATATGAATTATGAATTTAGAGACTCCAATGTTTGTCTTAAGACCCACCAAATTCCAAGGATAGATATGAGGAAGTTTGATGGAAAGTATCCAATAGCATGGATACTATAGATGGAGCAACATTTTGATCTACATAATGTGAAACAAAAACAAAAGGTATGCATTGCATCTTCATATTTAGAACCAAATCAATTTTCATGGTATAGATGGTGTTGTTCTCGTAAAACACTTGTCACTTTGTTAATTTTTATGCAGGAAATGATAGCATATTATGAGGATACAAAGAGAAACACCTTCTTTAGCCATTTGATAAATCTCAAACAAAATGTTTCAATGGAAAAGAACATCAAGGACTTCTAAAAATTGAATATCAGGGTAACTGATATTCCATAAGCCCATAGGATTGATGTCTTCATATGTACTTTAAAGAGTAAGACCCAACATGAGCTTCAACTTTGGGAACCTGATTCAATGGAGAAGGTATTCAAGGTTACAAGAAAAGTTGAAAGAAAAATTATGGCAATAAGGAAGTATACCACTCACAACTATAAAGATGGAAGTGTTGCTTATCCTAGCCTTCAACAACCTATAAATTTGACAACACAACAATTCGAGGAAAAAAGATAAAAATGGCTTTGTTACAGTTGTGATAACAAATACACTAAAGGTAATAAGTGTGGTAAGAAGAAATTATTTTACATAGATTGCGAAGAGTAGGAAGCAAAGGAACAATAAAAATAAAAAGATGAGAATATACACCAGGAATCAAGCCCAGAAAAAGAAGAAATGAATCTAACCACATCTTGTAATGCATTGTAGGAATTACCACTCCTCAAACTCTCAAGAGAGAAGGATATATCAAGAAGAAAAAGGTAATAGTTCTTATTGATTCAGGTAGTACCAATAATTTTATTCATTGTAATATAGCCAAGCAATTGAATTTCTTTCTATATCTAGCACCAGAGCGTCAACTAATCGTTGCAAATGGAGGAACTATAAATTGTTGTAGAAAGTGTAATAATATCAAACTAAACATGGGGCGATAGGTATTCAATAGTCCAATGCTTTCCATTCCAAGGCTTGGTGTTGATGTTGTACTAGGATTCTCATAGTTACAATCTTTGGGGATGATAGCTTCAATTTGTAATAACTTTTCTTGAAATTTTCTCGTAAGGAAAGTAAATTGAATTAAGAGGTATCACAGGGAATACAGGGAATATAATCAACTCTAACAACATGATAAAGCTTTTGAAGAAAGAAAAACAAGGCATAATTGCACAATTATGCTCACTAGAGGTTCAAACATCAAAATCATCCATTTCTCCAGATCTCCAAAAAGTCTTGGACAATCATTCCAAGGTATTTGATACTCCTAAAGGAATCCCACCTATTTGTCATTATGATCATGTTATTCACTTGATTCGAGGAAGTTTTCCTCCAAACAACGGGCCTTATAGATATCACTATACCCAAAAGAATGAAATTGAATGTATGGTTGCAGAAATGCTAGATGCTCGTATAATTCAACCAAGACAAAGTTATTTGTCTTCTCCAATAGTATAGGTGTACAAGAAAAATGGATGATGGCATATGTGTTTGGATTGTAGGGATCTCAACAAGCTCATTATTAAATATAAATTTCATATTCATGTCATTGATGAATCGTTAGACGAATTACATGGAGAAATTTACTTCACCAAGTTGGACCTTCGTTCTGGATATCATCAAATTAGAATGAAGACTGGAGACATTCTAAAAATAGCATTTAGAACTCATGAAGGTCATTATGAAATTTTTTCATGCCTTTTGGCTTTACTAAAACACCTTCCACATTTAAAGTTTTGATGAATTTCATTTTCAAACCCTTCCTTAGAAAATTTGTGTTAATCGTTTTTGATGATATACTAATCTGTAGAAATTCTTGGAAGGATCATCCTCAACATGTTAACAAGTTTCTCAAACTATTGGAGGAGAAACAATTGTATACAAAAACCTTCAAATGTTTTCTTTGGAGTATAGAGGAGGAGTATTTGGGTCATGTTGTATCTCATGAGGGTATTACGATGAAACCTAAAAAAATTAAATCCATTAAGGAATTGAAAATCCCAACAACCCTAAAGCATATTTGAGGATTTCTAGGGTTGACAAGATATTATGGCAAGTTTGTTAAGGATTATAGTAGAATAGAAACACCTCTAACAACATTACTGAAGAAAGATGCAATTTATTGGACTTGAGAAGCAACTAAGGTTTTTGAACATCTTAAAGGGGAAATGTGCCAAGCACCACTCTTAGCTACACCAAACTTCACAAAAACATTTATTGTGGAATGTGATGCCTCGGGAAATGGAATTGGTGTTTTTTTAATGCAAGAAGGAAGACCCATTTCTTTTGAAATTTGTCAAATCAAGGGAAATTATTTACACAAATTTATTGATGAGAAGGAAAGTTGGAAATACTACATGCACTAAAGAAATGGAAAAATTACCTAATGGGAAGACATTTCAAGGTAAAAATAGATCATGATAGTCTTAATGTTTTTTGGAACAAGGAGTACTTTCAGAAGAGCAACAAAAATGGGTCACAAAGATGTTGGGTTATGACTTTTAAAATCATCTAGAAAAATGGAAGCAAAATGTTGTTGTAGATCCACTCTCAAGAAACGATGACAATGTGGAAACATTGTTCTATGCCATTTCTATTATCCAACCTAATTGGATAAGTAAATCAAGGGAGAAATGGAAGAATGATGAAGAAGTGTGGACACTCATTCAAACGTTACAGCAAGATCCCAGTATATTTGATACATTTATTTATGAAAATTATTCATTATGGTGCAAATATTGTTTATATCTATGTAAGAATTCCCTACTCATTTAAAATATTCTTTTTGAATTGTACACCTCCCCCTTAGGAGTGTACTCAAGATCTTTTAAAACTTACTATAGGGTGAACAAGAAATTCTTTTAGGATGGCCTTAAATCTGATGTTCAAATGTTTGTGGTAGAATGTTTAGTTTTCCAACAAAATAAAGTTGAGACAATTAAGACCCCATGTCTATTACAATATTTAACCATTCCAAGTCAGCGTTGGGAGGAGGTATCAATAAATTTTATCACAATTTTACCCAAGTATGAATTTAAGAGTGTCATTATGGTGGTAGTTGATAGACTTACAAAGTATGTTAAATTTTGTGCATTTTCTCATCCCTATAAATCCAGTACAATTGCTACTGAATTTATCGAAAAAATTCAAAACCTACATGGAAACCCAAAGATTATTGTAAGTTATAGAGATCCCATTTTCACTAGAAATTTTTGGACGAAATTATTTTCTTGTCTTGGTACTCAATTAGACCATGCCTCATCTTATCATTCTCAATCTAATGCGAAAAATGAGATAGTGAACAAATGTTTGGAAGGATATCATTGTTGCTTCGTATATGAAAAAGAAACACAATGGGTCAAGTGGTTACCTGTGATTGAATGGTGGTATAACACTTCCTTCAAAATACAGAAAAAATGACCCCGTTTATGGCACTTTATGGATATCATCCACCATCCATCAAATCATCTTTAAGAGAAAATTATAAGGTTCAAGCAGTGGAATATCACATCAAGCATAAAAAAAATAATTTCCAACTCATAAAGGGTAACCTCACTCTGGCACAGAATCAAATGAAACAATAGGAAGATAAACATCACAGTGAAAAAAGTTTTGGCGTAGGTGGATGAGTATTTTTATGGCTAAACCATACAAATAAATGTCCCTCAAACAAGCTAGTAAGGATAATAAATTATCACCCAATTACTATGGTTCTTACAAAGTATTACAATAGATTGGTACTATGGCATACAAATTGGAACTGCCTGCATCTTCCCAAGTACACCCAATTTTCCATATTTCATGCTTAAAGAAGGTTACTAGTGAACAAATTCCATTTCAAACGATATTTCTAGAACTTGACGAAGAATTAAAAATCATATTAGAGCCTAAAGAAGTCATGGAAACAAGAACTTGACAACTATGAAATCAATCAATTTCAGAGTATCTCGTTAAGTGGAAGAACTTACCCACTGAGGATTCCACATAGGAGTATGAGAATTTTATACAAAATCATCTATAACTACTCAAGGGTTAAGGAAAACACTTTTTTTGAAGGAGAGGGGAATGTTAGGTCCCTATAATAATAGTGTATCCCCCTTATTGTTATTGTTGTGCCCGATAGAAGCCCACTAATTTTTGTTGTTGTTCAACATTCTATTCATTTAGAAAAAAAGATATACATTTGATGCTTCAAAAAAACATGTGGTCTCACCCCGACCAGGTTTGTTGACTTAAGTTTGCAAAAGATGGAAAAATATATATATATTAGTAGAAATGTCCACAAATAAGAGGGACATAGGCTCCAATAGACATCTAAAACATCAAGAAAACCAGAGGACATACTTATCGTCTAAGGTGACAAAAGCTGGGTTATCTGCAATATTTCTTGGAGGAGGAGGAGAATGGATGTAGCAACCCTAGTGAAAATTCCATGTAATAAAGTTAAAAACAATAACCATAGATGAATGGGACACTTATTCCAAGTTGAACATTTGGAAAGACATCCTAGGGTGTGTTGATTTGGTTATTTATGGCCAAGGAAATTGGCAAAGGCAATCACTAAAGCATTTTGGCACATTTATTTATGAAAATAATGGAGATTAAGAGAAAAAGGAGATGAAAGGTCAAATGCTGCAGGTGAGGAAGAAAATTAATAAAATAATGGAAAATGAAGAAAATAGAGGCCTCATTCATAAGAAGGTTTCTGACGATTAGTGGTTAACCTTTTGTCAGTTGAGTGTTGGATATCTCTCTCATACTCTTGGATACTTAGATTTTTCTTGGAGCACTCTTGGAGGGTGCGGAATAATTATATTTTTGGAGCAAGAGTGCAAAGGAAGAGTAGGAAATCACAAGAATACATTGACATCAACAGCTACTTCAGATTTGATTGCAGGTTCTAAGTTTCATTTATGATTTCTTCACTAGTTTTAGCATGCATGGCATATGCATTTGGTTTCTTTGTTGTGATCTATCATTGGCATGGAGGATTTCTTGGATTGACAATGGATTGCCTAGCCTTGAAATTTCCTGGATAGTCATGATGATTGTGGGTTTAATTTCATTGTAGTTTTCTAATTGGTTCTCATGTTTCCTTAGCTTGGGTTGATTTACTAGTCTTGAAGCCTTGGTTGGACAAACGTTCTGGAGCCCTGCACCAGCTTGGGTTAAGTTACTAGTCCTAGAACCTTGGTTCGACAAATTCTATGTAGCCCTTGGTGTGTTGAGTTACTAGTCCTGGAGACTTTGTTGGACAAAATCTCTAGAGACCAATAAAAGATGTGTGTTGAGTTACTAGTCTTGGAGCCTTGGTTTGACAAACACTCTAGAGCCCTGGAAGGCTTGGATAGAGACTGATATGATGATGGTTTTGTGATTTCCTACATGAAATGGAATGACTATTTGATGGGTTGAGGTGGATGGCCTCTGGAAACCCTAGATGAGTTTTTATTGATGTGTTTAATGAGATCCCATATTCATGCTTGGAATATGGCACGTGGGTGAATGGCTAAAGAGAGATTTGGCTCAACCATTCTACAACCAGGTGGAACGTGGTATTCCCATCTCTAGTTGGTTGATTTCATTCATTAATGACAAATCATTTCCCTCGATTTCCATGTGTAAAGGTACTAATGTAGATATGGATTTGACAGTTTTCATGTTTATTATATTCCTGTTCATATTATGTTGGTTATATTCAAATTTTATGGCAATATTTATGTACCACTTTCATCATGTTTTTACTTGTATGTGAATGGATAATGAGTCTATGACCTTATAGATGATACTATAGAAAATGGAATGAGATCTCTACCGATTCTCAGATAAGTATGAGATCTCTACCATTAATTTTATTGTTTACACCTATATGTTACATGTCAATGATATGTTTCACAAAATTCCTGCCATGGCTAGTAAGGATCCAGTCAAGGTGTTCAAGAAGTATTTTCTTTAGTGTTTCCATTTCCATGTTACTTTACTAATTTGAAGAGATGGATCAGTCCTAGGGCAGTGTCTTGGGCTCTGAGCCATAAAAAGTGGCTTAAATCTGGGGTCCCTCACACATCATGGACAATTTCGTCCATAGTCACTGGTAGGCAGGCTTGCTAGACTGACTTTAAGGTTGCTGGTCACTCCCTGGCCCATAACATGAGAGACAATATGGCCCAAGAGACATAAACAAACAGTAGGACCTAGGGATAGGCTGTCTCAGTCGTTGAATTATGTTTTGAGGGTTTTGTTGATGATGTTGAATGTATGTATGGTGTGTTTCCATTGGTTCCACTTCCTTAATATGACTTAGAAGGTCAAATCATATCATAGTTTCCTCTCGTCGCATGTTTACCCCAGCTGGTTGGTTGCTTTGGTAGATGTGAGAGGAGGGTGTTATAGAGTGGTATCAGAGCATGGTTCACCCCTCAGACTGGTTGGGCTATGTGCTTGTCTCACATGCATGTAAGTTTCATTTGTGTCTCTTACACTTATATACTTGTTACATTTCCTTGATCATTGATTAGGGTTGTAGTATGGTAACCATGTATAATTTGATATTGATTTCACAAAACATATTTGTCATGACCATGTGACTATTTTCATATGGTTATACGCTTCTTATATGTTACTTTTGTGTCACATACTTATATCCTTGTATGCTTTGTTACATTCTTGCATATTTGGACTACATGTATCAGTAATGTAGGTTGCTTACAAGATTGGATCGCTTATGTTTGATTACATGTGTTTATGCGTAGTTGTAGTTGATTTGGAATTGCTTATGAATATTGCTGGTTGTATGTGGCAATGGGTACAATGGAGTAATGGTTGTTGTCATGCATCAGGTCATAGCATGCATTGCTGATATGGCCTTGCATTGATGATTGGATCCTAGTTAGAGTGATGTTTATGTGTTGATATATTTATTGGTGTATCTCGATATGTTGTTATGATTATGTTAAACATAGTATCATGTTGATTTGGTGATATTGCAGACAAGATATCCTCCACAATATATATTAAGGCATGTTAGTTTATTGTGATTTGGTTTATCTAACATATTATGCCTTGCAGGAAGAAATATCAAATGGCTAGAAAGATGGTTGAATACAGATATTCTCCCTACGAATCCTAGGAGTAGTATGGTGTTGGGAACTCTTCTGTCTTGGTAGTGACACCAAGAAGCCTAAAGGGGGAGATAAGGAGTTGTAAGGAAGATATTGATAGTATCATAATGTCACAAGAAAAATTTAGTAGAGGTGAATTCAGCAGTATTTCAAAGCCTATCGGATTTGCAGTGACAAGGACCACTACGGATCAATCATGAATAGGAAGATAAAAATAATGGGGTATATGGTAGTAGATCGCATGGTGGTCATCGATCAGATAAAGATGATACATTTAGAGATAGAATATTGTTGAGAACTTCATAGAGGAGAAGGGATAGAAATAGGTGTGATTCTAGTTCGGATTCAGATAGGAACTATGATCGTCATCAGTATCATCCTTACAGGAGGACTGATAGGGGGTACATTCTGGATGAGTTTAAGAAGGCAAAGCCAACTACTTTTGATGGATAGATAAATAGATCACAGGATGAAGAGGCATGGTTTCTTTGTATGAAGAAGTTCTTTAGGTTTGATGAATACTCAGACAAAATGAAAGCTAGAGTGGCTACTTTCAGTCTTAAAGGTAAAGGAGACATCTGGTTGGAAGACATGAAGAATGTTAGGGACATAAATGAGGAAGATCTGACTTGGAGTGAATTTGAGTGGCTATTCAAGGGTATCCATCAGAGAGATACTTCAATGTCAGGGAGAAATAATTCTATGAACTAAAGATGGGATGCATGATAGATGATGAGTACACTAGTAAGTTCTTGGAACTATTGAGATATGTGTCTTACCTCAAGGAGGAGAAGGATAAGATTCAGAGATTCATTAGTGGATTACCGGTTGCTTTCAAAGGCAGGATTGAATTCCATGAGCCTATATCACTAGAGGAGGCCATTCAAAAGCTAAATCATTTCTATGAACAATCAAAGTGCAGAATTCAGACTAAGCCAGACTGGAGAAGTAATGTAAAGAACAAAGGAAAATGGGATAAAAAGTGAGCAAGGCCACAAAGTATAGATAATAAGGAGAATGTTGTACCACCTAAGAAGTTTAATGCATCAGAAGAAGAAAGGGACACCGGCCTCAGGAGTAGAGTAAGGATCTTGTACGTTGTTGGACTTGTGTTAAATATGACTTTAGGAGAGATTGTCTGTAGCATCAGAATGGTAGACCTCATATATATAGTGCACAGGAGGCATAGACCATTCAAGATTTAGGTTAAATTATTCCTCTTATCTATGTAGTCATGGAGAACAGGTAGGTAGAACATCAAGCATCTATCATTGAGATGTATGGTAAGCTTTGTGATCAAGTTATTTCTATTTTGACTGACCCTGAATCAAATAATAGCTATGTTAGTCTTGACTTGGTGGATAAGTGTGGTCTGAGTAAGGAATTTCATGCAAATTATTGGTTAGTGCAGTTTCCTATAGGTATGAAGCAGAGTTCATAATTGGGTAAGAGCTTGTGCATTTGGCTTAGATGGTATGCCTACAATAGCATAGTTGAATGTATTACCATTGGGTTCATACAATATGTTATTAGACATGGATTAGTTGTATATAAATAGAACCAAGGTTGACTACTATGACAAAGATATTGAGTGTGTTGTTGACAATGGGGAACCAAGAGTCATGCAAGGTAAGAAGAAATCCACATCAGTTAGGATCGTGACAACTATGTAAGAAAAGTGTAGCTATAGGAAAGGGTGCAAGTTATTTGTAGTACATATTTCTAGTGATAAGGGTAAGGATGCTGAGGATGCAGATGTGTTGAACAAATACCTAGTTTTACAACAGTTCAGGGATGTATTTCCTGAGGACATCAAAATGTTTCCACCACATAGGGAGGTAGAATTTTCTATTGAGTTATTGTCAAGGGCAACTCCAACATTGAAATCACCTTATACAATGAGCACACCTAAGTTTCTTGAGTTAAAGTTGCAGCTGGAGGAAATGCTGGAAAAGGGATACATTAGGCCAAGTGTATCACCATGGGGCGCACCGATCTTGTGTAAGGAAGAAAGATTGTACTCTCAGATTATGCATTGACTACAAGCAGTTGAACAAAATGAATATCAAGAACAAATATCCTTTGTTGAGGATTGATGACTTATTCAATCAATTGAAGGGAGCAACAATGTTCTTGAAGATTGACTTGAGATCCGGATACTATGAGGTATGCATCAAAGAGGAGCATATGTAAAAGACTGTATTCATGACCAAACATGGGAATTATGATTTTGTTGTTGTTCCATTTGGCTTAATGAATGCTCTAGCTACATTCATGTGTTTGATGAATAATGTGTTGTGTCCATATTTGGATAAGTTTTTTATTTTGTTCATTGATGATATACTAGTATATTCTAAAAATGAGGAAGATCATACCGAGCATTTAGCAGTAGTGTTGAGGTTGTTAAGGGAGCATCAGTTGTATGCTAAGCTTAGCAAGTGTAATTTCTTGCAGGCTGAGGTGCAGTAATTGGGACATGTTATCTCCAAGTAAGGCATTACAGTAGATCGAGAGAAGATAAGGGCCATCATGGAGTGGGTAGCTCCTAAGAATGTGGATGAGGTGAGATATTTCATGGGCCTAGCAGGATGCTATAGGAGGTTCATCAGTTACTTCTCACATATTTCTTATTCCATTACATCATTGCAGAGGAAAGGTAAGAAGTTTGAATGGACTGAGGAGTGCGAGGCTAGATTTGAGCAACTTAACCAGTTGTTGACAAATTCCCAAGTACTACACATTGTAGATCTAGACAAATAGTTTTTAGTCTATATAGATTCTTGCAAGAGAAGGTTTGGTGGAGTCCCTATGTACAATAGACAAGTGGTATGTTATGAGTCCCAAAGACTAAACGAGCACAACCAAAACTCTTCGACACATGATATCGAGTTGGCATCGATTATATATGCAGTAAAGATGCGAAGGCATTATCTTCTTGGCAGGAATTTTGTGCTTATGAGTGATCACATTGGGTTGAGGTGTTTGTTTCGCCAGGTGAATTTGAATTCCAAGTAGGCTAGATGGTTGGCCATGATCAATGAGTTTGACTTGGAGATTAGGTACATCAAAGGTAAAGAGAATAGGGTCGCATATGCTCTCAGTACACGGATGCATATACATCACTTGATAGCTATGAGCTCTTATGGGAAATATTTACAGGACATGATATTGCGGGTAGGACAACAGTATGTTAGATATATGGAGATTGTGCAAAGGTTGCAATAGAGTATAGGTACAGGTGGTGGTATACGTATAGGTACATGTACATGTAATGGTATTGGTACATGTATAGGTACAGGTGCACATGAAGTGTAATATTGTCTTGTAGCAAATGGATTGATTAGGTTTCGATACAAGATATGCGTCAGATGACAGTGACCTCAAGAAGATGATCTTTAAGGAGTTTCATGTGAAACCATATTAAGGTCACCCAGGTTATCAGAAAACACTCACAGTAGTGAGTATATATTACTATTGGTCAAATTTGAAATGGGGTGTAGCAGAGTTTGTGGCGCGATGTTTCGATTGTCAGTGAATGAAGCTAAAGTGAAAACATCAAGGTGGAATGTTATAGCCGATCATGATTCCGGAGTGGAAATGGGAGGTAATTTCCATGGATTTAATCACAGGGTTGCCAAAGATAGTGAAGTAGCATGATTCCATCATGGTCATTATGGACAGGTTAACAAACGTTGCACACTTTGTTCCGGTGAAGTATACATTCTTAGATAGTGATGGCATAGGTATTCATCAGATACATGGTTAGACTACATGGTGTCCCAAAGAATATTGTATCAGATAGGGACACAAATTTCACATCCAAGTTTTGGAAGGAGTTATTTGCAGGTTTGGGCACCGAGTTAGCATTGAGAACAACTTATCATCCATAGACATATGGGAAGATAGATAGGGTCAACAGGATATTAGAGGGCATGTTGAGGATGTATGTAATGCATCATCAATGCAAGTGGGAAAAGTATCTCCCTTTGGTCAATTTTCCATACAACAATGATGATGAGGAGTCATCGAGGATGAGTCATTTTGAGGCATTGTATGGGCAGAGTTGTAACACTCTCATTAGTTGGAGTGATTTGGTTAGTAGGGTATTGATTGGACTAGATATGTTGGAATACATGGAATAGGAGATGCAGGTGATCAAGAAGAATATCAAGGCAGAACAGGATAGGAAGAAGAGTTATGCAGATAGGAACATGTTTTTGAAGGAGTTCTAGGTTGGGGAACATGTGTATTTGTGTATCAAATCAAAGAAGAGCTCCTTTTAGATTGGATCATGTGCAAAGTTGGCACCATGGTTTTGTCGACCCTTTAGTATCATTGAGAGGATTGGGCTAGTAGCCTATCGACTTGCACTGCCTCTGACAGAGAAATTCCATGATGTTTTCCATGTCTCATTGCCTAAGAAGTATATTGAAGATGTTGATCATGTAATTGGCTAGTCAGTATTGCAAGTGGAACTAGATGGAGAATTCCAGCCAGAGCCTCAGTGTATATTGTAGAAAAAGGTTCTCATGCTCCAGAACCAAGCAATAGAGTAGGTTAATGTGCAATGGAAGAACTTCAGGCCTAATGAATCTACATGGGAGTTGGCGAATCAGATGGAGGATATGTATCCTTCCTTGTTTGCGTGTTGAGGCAAAGAAAATTTGATATGGCAGTTTGGTGATTGCTTATGGTGGTTTAGTATTTGCTTATGATCACTTGGTATATGTTGTATGGTGGTTTAGTATTTGCTTATGATGGCTTGGTATATGCTTCATGGTGGTTTAGTATTTTCTTATGTTGGTTTAGTATATGCTTTATGGTGATTGATATATGCTTTATGATAGTTGATATATGCTATATCATGTTTTGATATATGCTTAGATATGGTGCTTAGTATATGTTTTGGTGCGTATATATCTATCTATATATATATATATATATATATATATATATATATTTGATGATGTTTATAAATGTACACCCATGTATGGATGTAAATATCGTAATGATCTATGTTATAAATATCTACTATGCGGTATGGGTGTCATGTTATTATTATATTAGGTGGTTATCTTATCATAATGTTATGATGTCATATGTGTTGGCACTCAACAGGATGATCATTTTAGCTACCATAATAGGCCATATTATAAAGCTCCACTACACAGTATGTTTTCTTGTTGCCATGATGTTATGCCTTGAGCAGATATTTCATTGTAAATATTGCAACGAGTTGTGTTATAAATCTCCATAATAAGTATGTCTTATTTAAGTAGTTTGTTGAGGTATATGTGTGATTGAACACCAACGATGGTGTCCCCCAAGGGGGAGGGTTATGTAAAATCCCTGGTGAAAATTCCATGTAATAAAGTTAAAACAATAACCATGATGAATGGGACACTTATTCCAAGATGAATGTTGGGCATGACATCCTAGGGGGTCTTCATTTGGTTGTTTATGGCTAAGTAAATTGGAAAAGGCAATGGCTAAGGAATTAAAAGGAATTTTGGCACATTTATTTATGAAAATAATGGAAATAAGGAGAAAAAGGAGGTGAAATGTCACAAGTTTCATGTCAGGCAGAAAATGAAGGAAATAATGGAAAACAAAGAAAATAGAGGCCTCATTCATAAAAAGGCTTCTGAGGATCAATGGGTAACCTTTTGTCAGTTGAGAGTTGGAGCTCTCTCTCTCTCATAGTATTGGATACTAAGAGTTTTATTGGAGTAGCATTGGAGGGTGTGGCATACTTGGAATTATGAAGTAAGAGGTAGAGGAAGAGTAGGAAAGCATAAGAAGGCATCGACATCAACAACTACATCACATTTTCTTGCAGGTAACAAGTTGTATGGATGATTTCTTCACTAGTTTTGGCATTCATGGTGCATTCATCTAGTTTCTTGGTTGTGATCTATCATTGGCATGGAGGATTGCGTGGATCGACAGTGGATTTCCTAGCCTTGCCACTTCCTAGATAGCCATGGTGATATTGGGTTTACTTTCATTGCTTGTTTTTTTTGGTTCTCATGTTTCCTTAGCTTGGGTTGAGTTACTAATCCTAGAGCCTTGGTTGGACAAACGCTTTGGAGCCCTCTACCAACTTTGATTAAGTTACTAGTCTTGGAGCCTTGGCTAGACACACATTCTGGAGCACTTGGTGGGTTGAGTTACTAGTCCTAAAGCCTTGGTTGGAAAAATGCTCTAGATACAAATAAAAGTTACGGGTTGAGTTACTAGTCTTGGAGCCTTGGTTGAAAAGTCTCTAGAGCACTAGAAGGCTTGGATAGAAATTGATCTGATGATGGTTTTGTGATGTCCGATCATGAGGTGGAATAATTATTTGATGGTTGAGGTAGATGGCCTCTGGAAGCCCTGGATGATTTTTGATTGATGTGTTTTATGAGATACCAAATTCATGCCTCAAATATGGCACGGGGGTGAATGATTCAGAATGATCTGGCTCAGCTATTCTACAATCAGGTGGAACATGGTGGTCCCATCTCCAATTGGTTCATTGCATTCATTAATGAGAAATCCTTTCCTTTGATTTCCATGTGTAAAGGTACTGGTGTATTTATGGATTTTATGGTTGTCATGTTTATTGTATTTATGTTCCTATTATGCTATTTATATGCACATTTTATGACAACAATTATGTATGGATTTTAGCATATTTTTACTTGTATGTGATAATGTGTCAATGACCTAATAGATGATAATGTAGAAAATGGCATGAGGGAACAATGGTTCATAGCGATTCTCAGATAAGTATGAGATCCCTACCCTTAATTATGTTGTTTACACCTATAGCTTACATGTCAATGATATATTTGACGAAATGCCTGTCATGGCTAGTAGGGATCCAGACAAGGTCTTGAACAAGAATTTGCTTTAGTATTTTCATTTCCATGTTATTTTACTGATTTCAAGAGATGGATCAGTTTTGCATAGTGTCCTGGGCTTTAAGTCTAAAAAAGTGGCTTAAATCCTGGGGTTGCTGGCACAACATTAACAATTTGGTCGAAAGTCTCGCTAGCAGGAATGCCTATGACAGTGACTTTAGGTTGTTGGTCACTCCCTTGCCCATAGCATGAGAGTGAATATGGCCTAAGAGACCTAAAATAGTAGTGGGACCTAGGGACAGGTTGTCTGATTGGCTGACTCATCTTCTGAGGGTTCTGCTGATGATAGTGAATGTCCGTATGGTGTGTTTCCATCCATTCCACTTCTTTAATGTGACTTTGGAGGTCTAATCATATGACAATGGCCTCTCATCAAATGTTTACATCGACTAGCCGGTTTCTTAGGTAGATGTTGGAGGAGGGTGTTACAATGGAAGTTTCACTAAACGTGCCCTTCGAAGTGTGCCATCTAGGTGTCCATATTTTCCACTTTCTCCACTAGATGGTTTTTTCCCTGCCAGACTACCACCACTCACTCCCTAACCTAGCACTAGAAGTAACGCATGCATTCGAGAGTTTCAATTATCTCCTCATGCTTTTCCTAATTAACTCAATCTACCACATCTACCCGGTCCATCAGGGATTGAATTAGGTCATAAAAATTTTCCGACCAGTAATGTTGAAATCCCTCTAGGTTAGGGGCTTCATCATGGTCATCACTTGCAACATCTTAACCTCTCCTATGCCCACGACCGTTCTCAAAGCCCAACGTCTGAGAGTATTTTTCATTGCAGGAAGTCTTCGTGCCACAACTACCACCATGCTAATTCACTTATTGCTGACCTCTACCTCCTCCTCGAGTAGTCGGGTGATGGCCTTCACCAATTCCACTACCTTGCCTTCCATGCACTCCAAAAACATCACCACAAGTCCTGCCCATCGGATTTCTCTCGTTTCCATCAAACATCGTTTCCAATGTGGGGTTATCCTCCATCCCCTTCCCTAGATCTGCTAGGAGGATAGACCATGAGCATCGTGGAATGGGGTGGATCTTCCACCAACCAAGTGCTCCTACAATAGTCGAGAGTGTGACCCGTGTCCACTAGCTTGAATTGTAGCCCTCCTATCCACCAAACTGACCTCCCAAAGCCTCGCTTTCTCCAATGCTTGTTGTAAACATATTCACTCCACTCTTTAGTCTTCTCGAGAGAAAGGATCACACGCTTGAAGCCCAAGGAGTCAGGATGACCACCATCGCTAGGACCACCTCTATGATCCCCACCACACCAGTCACATAATTGTACAAAGCCTACTACTAGGAGGAAAATAGTTCGCCATATGTTGGTGCCTCTTGATCACCTCCCTCTCCTTAGAATTTCCAGCTTTTACAAAGACGTTCCTTGCCCCAAATAAACCATAAATAACATTTACCTTCCCCCAGCACTTTCTAGGCTACTCCCAACTGGAAAAGCCCAAAAAAAACTAGAAGTTGGACTCTGTTATATGCAAAAAACCACAAATCCTCAAAGAAAATCCATAAACCACCAATTATGTCATGCCTCGCATGCCGCTTCCATCGTCGAGCAAGAAACCAGGTGTAGCTCCACCAGCAAACCTGAGCATTGAAACGAATCCTCATATCCTCCCCCATCCTACCTACCAATTCATCAACACTTCCCCTTCCCAATGTGCCTTGATTACCCACATGCCCCAGGTTGAATGCCCTTGTATGCCCTTCCCTCCAACGTATATGGAGAGGTGACTGAGAGGTACGACCCTGTCCCGCGGGCCATTTTCCATTCTTCATGAGGCCTGACGAGCACGTTATTCTTGGTACTCACCCCCATCAAGGATGTATCCTCCTCCTCCACTATTGTTCATAGCTCTTCTAGATGGTTCTCTCTGCAGGAGGGACGCCAGTCTTACTGCATTTCTTGGCCCTGTATCTCATAGCCACAATTTTCTAGGAGGTTCAATGCCTTGTTACCTTTCTAGTCAACAAGCTTTGTGATCACATAATAAAAAAATAAGAGGTGGGATTGGACATATTACCCTATCAATTCCATGCGCCAGATTTTCATTACCTTGTCTAGGAGTGAGCCATTGATAAGACGTTGGAGCATAGAGATGGAAATTTGTGAGTCCCCAGTGACTTGTAGTGTTTTGATTCTAAGATCTTTGGAAATATGTAATCCTCTTTCCATCGCCAGATAATTTTCCATGTTGGTTTTTGTTTGTCCACACTATTGGGCTGAGGAAAAGCTATGCTTTTTCCTCGTAAATAGCATAATTAAGCATTTTTATTCACAAGTTTATCTTCATTGTTGGCATTATGATTCAGGTTTGGTGATATGACACAGGTGTTGTACTTGATGGCAACTCAATCAAGTGGCAAATCTCTGTCCAGGCTCTCAAAATCATAGAAAAATAGATACCCGCAGGTGAGCCTAAGAAAAGTTGCGGACCCGCAGGTGCCCTGAAGAAGAAGTGTGGGCATACCCGCAGGTTCTTCGAACAAAAGGTGTGGGCATAAAATTCACTCACTTCAATGCAGAGAAGCGTGCGCACGTGGGAATTTTCATGATTGGTCCATGGTATTTAGTCCGACATACATGATCCTATGGTTTTGGTCCGTGGTATAGCATCTAAATTATTGCACCCCAGTTTTGGATCGCTTGTATTGGTTTTCAATGGTTTTGTCCCATGGTTTGAGTAAGGGCTTGCCTATAAAAAGGAAAGGAGATCACTTGGCTAGTCACTTGTGAAATTCGAATATCTTAAGATCTAAAATTTTAGGTGATCACTTTGAAAAGCTAGGTGAAATCTCTAAATTGTAAGGTGGATCTATTGATAGGTTGTGATCTCTCTGGCGCATGATCAGATCTGTTGATCTGACTGTCTATGCCACATTGGAAGACTGTTAATTTGGCTCTATTTGGAGGTTCGCAGGCGATCCATAGCACAGGTGCGGGGGTACACAGTGCAGCAGAAGGCGCCAGTGGGGGGGTACGTAGTGCAGTAGAAGACGCAGGTGCTGGGGTCCATAGCGCAGCAGAAAGCGCAGGTGTGGAGGTACGCAGCGTAGCAGAAGGTGCAAGTGCGGGGGTCCGCAGCACAGCAGAAGGCGAAGGTGCAGGGGTCTGTAGCGCAGCAGAAGGCGCAGGTGCGGGGGTCCGCAGCGCAGCAGAAGGCGCAGGTGTGGAGGTACGCAGTGCAGCAAAAGGCGTAGGTGTGGGGGTCCACAGCGCAGCAGAAGGCACAGGTGCGGAGGTACGCAGAGTAGCAGAAGGCGCAGGTGCGTAGGTACACTGTCGGGTAGACAGTGCAGGTGTAGAGATGCGCAGTCCAGACACAAAAAACTACGGATATTTGCAGGTTTCTATTTGTGAAGTTACGGACTTTTCTTAAAATATTTGTTGGCTGCCTTTTATCTATTTCTGCAGAGTTCTAGGTTTAGATTACTGGTATTCCTTTTCTGGATACTGCATTCTGAGAAGTTATGGTTGACTCATTGGGTTATTGTAAAATGAGATTTGTTGATTCACATGTACTTGATGATTATTTGATGTTGATGGATTCAGTTTGAAAATTTATGAAACGTGGTCCTTGGAAGAAAAGAAGTAGGTCATCACCTACGTACTAGTAGATCAGCTAGTACAAGAGCTAAGGGGGTTGTAGCTCCCTTCCAGGAGAGACAGGAAAACAAGAGAGGGTTGTAGCTCTCAGCAGGTTGCAACCTGCATACTGGTAAAGGACTGCACCAGTACAAAATCATTGTAAAAGAATTTTCTAATTGAAAGAAGATAGAGACATATTGCAGCAGGTGGTTTTCACCCACATTGGGTTTCCACCTTATATCTGGTGTTCTTTGGTGTGACCATCTATTTTTCTTGTTCTTGCTCATTATTATATGGTACTGACATACAAATTAATGATCAATATATAAAGAATAAATTAAAGTATAAATCTAGAAGATATATTGAAAAGAATTTGATAATACTGATTCACGCCCCCCCTCTTAGTATTATTTCCAAGAATTGGTATCAGAGCAGGTCCTTCTGAAGAAGTTTGATCGCTTGAAGGAAGATCCATCATCATGAGCAACTTCGAGAGAGAAGCATCTATCAGGCCACCAATTTTTGACGGGACAAACTTCGTATATTGGAAGGTAAGAGTTACTGCCTATCTTCAATCTCTTGGTACAAAAGTCTGGGACATCATAGATATAGGGTACACTTTTCCATCAACAACTCCTACAGATCTGGTTGAGAAGAAGAAATATGAAGCAAATGCAAAGGCTGTCAATACTTTATTAGGATGTCTATCTCAATCAAAATTCGTGAAGGTTATGCAGTATAAATCCGCAAAAGAAATATGGGACAAGATTGTTCTGAGTTGTGAAGGAGATGAACAGGTAAAACGAGAAAAACTTCAAACCTTCATAATTCAGTATGAAAATATCAGAATGCACAATGATGAAAGTGTGGCTAACTATTTCCTTCATGTAGATGAGATTATTAATTGTATGAAAAATTTGGGTGAAGAAATAAAAGAGGTTGTTGTGGTTGAAAAGGTTCCAAGATCTTTGTCCCCTAGGTTTGAATCTAAAGTCTCAGCAATAGAAGAGAAAGAGAATCTACGAAACCTTACCATGTCACAGTTGCACGAAATTTTGACTGCTTATGAAATGAGAAAAGGAGGACCATCAGACAGGAGAGAAGCTGCCTTCAAGGCTTCAGGCAAAGGAGATTACTATGAGTCAGGATATGTGTCAGAAGAAGAAGAAGAATCAAATTTTGTCAAAAATCTTCAACGGGGTGCTAGACGATTCCGAGGTAAGTTACCTTTCAAATGCTTTACTTTTGGAAGAGTCGGTCACTATGCTGCCAAATGTCCTCATATGGATAAGATTGACAAGGGGAAGGAACCTGTTAGATGGAACAAGAAACAGAATGCACATAAGAAAAGCTATTACACTCATGAAGATAGTGATGGACTTTCAGATAGTGACAAAGATGAACGAGGTAATAATTATAAACTTTTAATGGCTTTTGAAGATGATGATTACATGGATGCTATAGATGAAGAAGGTCTTTATGAAGAGATTTCTAAACTCAAAATCTGTTTAGAAGAGAAAAATGTGATCATTGATTCTTTGCAATGTCAACGGGCTGAAAGGGAAAAACATCATGAAAAATTGGAATGTGAAATTGTTGGTCTTAGAAAAGAGATTGAGAAAAAAAAAGCTCTTAATCCTAAATTTGTTAAAGGATCTAAAACTCTGGATGAGATTATTAATGTGCAGCATTCTCCACTAATCAAGACAGGTCTGGGATATAATGGAGAAGCATCTCAAGCATCCACCTCCAAAAGCTATCTTGATGCAGTAAGAAGGAGCGAGCAAAGGCCTAATATAAATCATTAGGGACAATTTACCTCAAGAATGAACAAAGACTATCAAGAAAATCGGGGGAAATCTACCTTAAGGACAACCAGAAGCCACAACCAGCCACGGGTAAAAGCTTCCTAATTTGCCTCGAGAATGGATGTCAATAGAAACTACAATCGGTTGGTTGATAGATTTGATAATCGCAGGAGTTTCTTCAATGGCCAATGTTTCTCTTGCCATAACTTTGGTCACAAAGCAGCTCAATGTGTTGCCTAGAAGACAATCATGACTAGAGAAGATCAAAAACCAAGAAGTATGACTGGAATCACGAAAAGGACCTATAACAACTTTTCCGCCCTTGAAAGTGAAATTGAATGTTCTATTTGTAATAACTTCGGTCATGAAGATTCTGAATGTAGGAGCAGGTTTCGAAAGACAACTCAGAAGGAACAAACCTCAAATGCCAGAACATGGAGAATGAACGAACCGCAACCAGAAATATGTGGGATATCTTTATATGCAGAAGGACAGGAAAATCAATGGTACATCGACAGTGGATGTTCGAAGCATATGACAGGTGATAAAGAAAAACTTCAATCATATAGTTCTTTAGAAAAGGGAAAGAAAGTTTCTTTTGGAAATGATACCCCTGCAGCCATAAAAGGAAAAGGCACTGTTCAGTTGAAAGAAAAAGTCAAAGCTAGAAATGTTTTGTATGTTTATGGCTTGAAGCATAATCTACTGAGTGTCAGTCAGATGTGCGATCAAGGAACTGAGGTAATATTTCAATCAAATGGATGTACTGTTCGTGATCTTGATACAAGAAAAACAGTGATCAAAGGCATAAGAACTCCAAATAATTTATACACATTTGAAGAAGGATAACAATAATGCTATTTGAGCAAAAATGATGAGCAATGGTTATGGCACCAGAGGTTGGGGCATCTAAGCTTTTTACAGATAAGGAAAGCATGCAAGTACCAGGCTGTTCATGGTCTTCCAGACATCTGAATTCTAGACAACACAATATGTAAATCCTGTCAGTTTGGTAAGAAAACTAGAACTAACTTCCCTGAGAAGAGAGGATCAGCTAGCAGGCCACTTGAACTTGTCCATACTGATGTATGTGGCCCATCTAGGAAAAGGTGTCCTCGACGAGAAGAGTATTTCATATTATTCATTGATGACTTTTCCAGGATGTGTTGGATAGGACTTATGAAGCACAAAGATGAAGCCTTTGAAAAGTTCAAATCATTCAAAGCCTTGGTGGAGAACGAATCAGATCACAAAATCAAATGCCTCAGGTCTGATAGAGGTGGGGAGTTTACCTCGAATGAATTTTTTGACTTCTGTGAAAAACATGGAATAAGAAGGGAATTCTCTATCACTAGGACTCCTCAGCAAAATGGAGTAGTGGAAAGGATGAATAGAATGGTTCAAAAAATGGCTCGTGCTATGCTTGATGAGTCTAGAACTCCCGCAACCTTCTGGGGTGAGGCTGCATTTGCTACGGTTGTTATTCTCAACAAAACAAATGTCGGGGTGAACAACACTCAAACTGTTGGGTCCCTATAATACTAGTGACTACCCCATTACTATTGTAGTTATACCCCTTATTTATATTGTTGTGCCCCTATTACCCCCATATTGTTATTTATGTGCCCCATAGAATCCCTCTATTGTTATTTTTGTGGTTTTATATTATTATTGTTAGGTCGGCTGGATTATATTGTGACTCCTTAGACTCCTATATATAGAAAGGAGGTTTTTTCATTTGTATCATCCAAGAATTGTTCATTTATGTAATGTAAAGGAGGTTTCCCCCTCGAAGAGGCTGAATTCTAAGGCGTTGATCTATCTTTTCTATCTTTTCTTGAGCTGGTTTCATAACATTTGGTATCAGAGCTTTGGATTCTAGGGTTTCGCTGCTCCAAACAGGTCATCGTGGCATTGTCGCTATAACTTTTTTTTTCTGTGATGTTTTAGAAGTCGCAAAAAAACCCCATTTGAGAAGAAATCGCACTGAACCTTGGGTCCGAATTTCAAAGCTTTTCGCGTGATATTTTCCGAGATATGATCTGAGTAAGTTGGTCTTTTTGCAGACTCCTGAATACATTCAAAACAGGTGACCTGGGGAAAATTGTCATAACTTTATCTCTGGGAATCAGATTGAAATTTCGTAAGAAGGTATAGAAAGAGCACGAACTTTGGTTTCTTGTATATCTTTTTTAGAATCAAATATCGAAAATTGTACACATGGCACTTCATACAGCTTCGCTCTTCTGGAAAGGTCTATAATCAGGTCATCTTGGGAGATTGTGCATAACTCTTTCTTGGAGAATCCAATTTGGATCAGACTGGTGGCATTGGAAAGAGGACACAGAGAGCTATTACAAGTCACAAATTGAGAACTATATGACTGGAAAGTACAGAGATAAATCAAAGGCACTATCGAGCTCTTACAAAGTGAAAAAAGGTGTGTAGATTTTTTTAAATTTTTGCTTAAGCTTGGTTTGAAAATTTATTTTGAAGGAATTCAAAGGGCATAGTAGAGCATTATTATTGGTAACTGATGCCCCGAGGAAAGAAAATGGAAACACCTAGTAAGGAACCTGAAAGCTCTAGCATGACTCATGAAGAAGAGGAAGAAATGCTACATGATATGTCAAAATTACAAGAACAACTGCAACAAATGTCACACTCACAAAAGTTAACAGATGCTAAGATAAATGGCATGGAAGCTAAGATAAATGGCGTGGAAGCTAAGATGGACAATTTGAAGATATATTTGAACACAAATTTGAAGACAGGCATGACAGATTTGAAGACAGATTTGACAAATTTTCTACAAGAAATACTTACTAATGGTGAAAAGGTAGTAAAGGAAACTCATGATGAGAAGAAAATAAATGTTAGTCATGATTCCATAGACGCTAATGTTGGATCGAAGAATCACCATATTCCAAAAATTGATATGAGGAAGTTTGATGGCAAGGATCCCGCCACATGGATATTACAGATGGAGCAATTCTTCGATCTCAATAATGTGCAAAACGCACAAAAGGTATGTATGGTCAGTTTGTATGGTATCAATGGCTTTTTTCTCATAAACAATTTATCACTTGGGCAATTTTTATGGAAGAATTGATAGCACATTGTGAGGATACAAAAAGCAACACTTTTTTTAGCCAATTGATAAGTCTCAAACAAAAGGGTTCAATAATGGAGCACATTGAGGAGTTCCAAAAATTGAACATAAGGGTAAAAGATATTCCAGAGGAGCATAGGATTGATGTGTTCATAGGGTCTTTAAAGGATAATATCCAACATGATGTTCGCCTTTGGGAACCTGATTCATTAGAGAAGGCATTCAGGTTAGCAAGAAAAATGGAAAGCAAAATTATGGCAACTAGGAAGCATACCACTCACAACTATAAAGATGGAAGTGTTGTTGCCCCTAGTCTTCCACAACCTACAAGGTTGACACCACAAAAATTGGAAGAAAAAAGAGCAAAAGGGCTTTGTTACAATTGTGATTGCAAATACACAAAAGTTCATAAGTGTGCTGAGAAGAAATTATTCTATATAGATTGTGAAGAGGAAGAAGAAAAGGAGCAAGAAAGGTCAAAAGAAGAGGATATATTCTAGGAACAAAGCCTAGATGAAGAACAAATAAATCCGACCATATCTTGTAATGCATTGGCGGGAATTACCACTCCTCAAACCATCAAGATAGAAGGACAAATCAAGAAGAAAAAGGTAATAGTGTTGATTGATTCAGGAAGAACCCACAATTTTATTCATTGTAGGGTAGCAAAAGAATTGAATTGCTTCCTATATCCAGCACCAGAGTGTCAAGTGATGATTGCAAATGGAGGAACAATAAATTGCTCTGGAAAGTGCCATAATATCAAGCTATCCATGGGAGAATATGTATTGACTAGCCCAATGATTTCCATTCCAATGGGAGGTGCCGATGTTGTACTAGGAGTCCAATGGCTACAATCCTTGGGTACAATAGCTTTTAATTTTCAAGAACTTTTCATCAAATTTTCTACGGAAGGAAAGGATGTTGAATTAAGGGGTATTGCAGGGAAACCAGGAAAGATAATCAGCTCTAATGGCATGACTAAGCTTCTAAAAAAGGAGCAAAGAGGTGTAATTGCACAATTATGTTCGCTAGATGTTTCCACATTGGAATCATCTATTTCTCCAGATCTCCAAAAAGTCCTGGACAATCATTCCAAGGTATTTGAGACTCCCAAAGGTCTCCCACCTATGCGTGATCATGATCATGCTATTCATCTGATTCCAGGAAGTGTTCCTCCAAACATCAGGCCGTACAGATATCCATATGTCCAAAAAAGTGAAATTGAACGTATGGTTGCAGAAATGCTAGAGGTTGGTATAATTCAACCGAGTCAAAGTTCTTTCTCAGCTCCAGTAGTATTGGTGCACAATAAGGATGGATCATGGCGCATGTGTCCAGATTATAGGGAGCTCAACAAGCTCACTATTAAAGATAAGTTCCCCATTCCTGTCATTGATGAATTACTGGATGAATTGCATGGATCAATTTACTTCACCAAGTTGGATCTTCATTCGGGATATCATCAAATCAGAATGAAGATTGAAGACATTCCGAAAATGGCATTTAGAACTCATGAGGGTCATTATGAATTTTTGGTCATGCCTTTTGGCCTTACCAATGCACCTTCAACATTTCAAGGTTTGATGAATTCAATTTTCAAACCATTCCTTAGAAAATTTGTGTTAGTATTTTTTGATGATATACTAATCTACAGCAAGTCTTGGAAGGATCATGTTGAACATGTTGACAGGGTGCTACAACTATTGGAGGAGAAACAATTATATGCAAAAAGATCCAAATGTTTCTTTGGAGTCCAGGAGGTGGAATATTTGGGTCATATTGTATCTCATGAAGGATTTAAGGTAGACCCTAGCAAAATTAAAGCCATTAAGGAATGGAAAATTCCCACATCCATAAAGCATCTGCGAGGATTTCTTGGGTTGACAGGGTATTATCGCAAGTTTGTTAAGAATTATGGGAGAATAGCAGCACCTCTAACAACATTATTGAAGAAAGATTCATTTTCATGGACTCCGGAAGCAACAAAGGCCTTTGAACATCTTAAAGAGGCAATGTGCCAAGCACCGGTCTTAGCTACACCGAACTTCACAAAAACCTTTATTGTGGAATGTGATGCTTCAGGAAATGGAATTGGTGTTGTTCTAATGCAAGATGAAAGACCCATTGCTTTTGAAAGTCGTCCAATCAAGGGAAAGTTTTTAAGGAAAGCTATTTATGAGAAGGAAATGTTGGCAATACTCCATGCACTTAAGAAATGGCGACCCTACCTAATGGGAAGACACTTCAAGGTAAAAACGGATCATGATAGCCTTAAATACTTTTTAGAACAAAGATTATCCTCTGAAGAGCAACAAAAGTGGGTCACAAAGATGTTGGGTTATGACTTTGAAATCATCTACAAAAAAGGGAAGCAAAATGTGTGGCAGATGCACTCTCAAGAAAGGATGAGGATGTGGAAGCATTGTTGTGTGCCATTTCTATTATCCAACCAGATTGGATAAACGAAGCAAGGGAGGAATGGAAGAATGACGAAGAAGTGTGGGCACTTATTCAAAAGCTACAACAAAATTCCAGTACTTCTGATACATTTAGCTAGCAAAATGATTCGTTATGGTACAAAGATCGCTTATACCTCTGTAAGAATTCCCAGCTAAAAAAAAATATTCTTATGGAATTGCACACTTCTCCCTTAGGAGGGCACTCAGGATTTTTAAAAACTTACCACAGGGTTAAGAAGGAATTTTTTTGGGATGGCCTTAAATCAGATATTCAAAAGTTTGTGGCGGAATGTTTGGTTTTCCAACAAAATAAAGTTGAAACAATTAAGACACCGGGTCTATTACAACCTTTATCCATTCCAAGCCAACGTTGGGAGGAGGTTTCAATGGATTTTATCACAGGTTTACCCAAGTCTGAGGGAAAGAGTGTCATCATGGTGGTAGTTGACAGACTTACCAAGTATGCACACTTTTGTGCATTATCACACCCATTTAAAGCCAGTACAACTTCTACTGCATTTATGGAAACAGTTCAAAAGCTACATGGAAACCCAAAGATTATTGTAAGTGACAGAGATCCCATTTTCACTCGAAATTTTTGGACAGAATTATTTTCTTGTCTTGGTACTCAGTTAGCTCATAGCTCATCTTATCATCCTCAATCTGATGGGAAAACTGAGATAGTAAACAAATGTTTGGAAGGATATCTTCGTTGATTTGTATATGATAAACAGACACAATCGGTCAAATGGTTGCCTCTGGCTGAATGGTGGTATAACACTTCCTTCCATACAACAACAAAAATGACCCCATTTATGGCACTTTATGGGTATCAACCACCATCCATCACATCATATTTAAGAGAAAATTCTAAGGTTCAGGCAGTGGAACATCACATCGAACATCAATAAAAAGTCCTCCAACTCTTAAAGGATAACCTCGTGTTGGCACAAAATAGAATGAAACAACAGGAAAATCAACATCATAGTGAAAGAAGTTTTGATGTAGGTGATTGGGTATTCCTACGGCTACAACCATATAAGAAAATGTCCCTAAAGCAAGCTAAGAGGGATAATAAATTATCACCAAAGTATTATGGTCTGTACAAGGTGTTGCAAAAGATTGGTACTATGGCATACAAATTGGAGCTTCCTGCAACTTCTCGATTGCACCCATTTTTCCATGTTTCATGTTTAAAGAAGGTTATAGGCGACAAGCTCCCAATTCAAACAATATTGCCAGAACTTGACGAGGAAGGAAAAATTATATTGGAACCGGAAGCAGTCACAGAAACAAGAACTCGACAGCTATGAAATCGATCAATTTCAGAGTATCTTATCAAGTGGAAGAACTTATCCGTTGAAGATTCCACATGGGAGGATGAGAATTTTATGCAGAAGTATCCATAATTACTCAAGTGTTGAGGACAACACTTTTTTTGAAGGAGAGAGGCATGTTGGGTCCCTATAATACTAGTGATTACCGCATTACTATTATAGTTATACCCATTATTTATATTGTTGTGCCCCTATTACCCCCATATTGTTATTTCTGTGCCCCATAGAATCCCTCTATTGTTATTTTTGTGGCTTTATATTATTATTGTTAGGTCGGCTGGATTATATTGTGACTCCTTAGACTCCTATATATAGAAAGGAGGTTTTTTCATTTGTATCATCCAAGAATTGTTCATTTATGTAATGTAAAGGAGGTTGCCCCCTCGAAGAGGCTGAATTCTAAGGCGTTGATCTATCATTTCTATCTTTTCTTGAGCTGGTTTCATAACACAAACTCCTCATGAGCTTTGGTATGGTGAGACTCCTTCGGTAAAACATTTCAAAATTTTTGGAAGCAAATGCTATATTAAGAATAATGATGAACATCTTGGCAAATGTGAACCTAGAGCAGACGAAGGCATTCTCCTTGGTTATTCTCCCCACAACAAAGCATACAAGTGTTACAATAAAAGACTTGGAAGAATTGTTGACAACATTGATGTAGTGGTTGATGAAGAAGAAAACATTCCTAGGCAAGTAAATTATGAATATATCGAAGAGGATGAAGACCATCCTTCAAATCAGAATGATGATAAAGAAGAACCTCAAGAGGCACCAGAGGAACAGATAAGGATAGAAGAAAAGACTCCATCCAGGTTTGTTCAGAAGAATCATCCAGAATCTCAAATTGTGGGGCAGAAAGAGGCAGGTATACAAACAAGAAGAACAATTGCATAAGCCTCAAGCTATTTGGCATTGCTCTCCTCCACTGAACCACAAAATGTAAAAGAGGCATGCAAAGATGAATGCTGGGTCAAGTTAATGGATGAAGAAATTGACCAGATCGAAAAGAACAACACTTGGGCATTGGTTCCTAGACCAAAAGATAAGAATGTTATAGGGACAAAATGGATCTTTAAAAACAAGTTGAATGAAAATGGGGAAGTGATTAGAAACAAGGCCAGACTTGTTTGTAAAGGGTATGCTCAACAAGAAGGAATAGAGTTTGAAGAAACTTTTGCTCCCGTTGCTAGACTTGAGGCCATCCGAATGTTCCTTGCTCTCTCAAGCTTTCAGAAGTTCAAATTATTTCAAATGGACCTGAAATCAGCCTTTCTGAATGGAGACTTAGAAGAAGAAGTGTACATTGAGCAACCAAATGGTTTCATTCTTGGGAATGATCCAAATCTTGTATGCAGACTAAAAAAGGCTCTCTATGGTCTTAAACAGGCTCCAAGGGCTTGGTACTACCATTTGGACAATACCTTCATCAACAAGGTTTTTCAAAAGGATCAGCAGATAGCAATCTTTATATAAAAATTGGAAATGACAAATTTCTAATACTTGTTGTGTATGTAGATGATATTATCTTTGGCAGCAATGAAGAAGCTATGAGTCAAAGCTTTGCCTTGGTGATGCAGAAAGAATTCGAAATGTCTTTGCTTGGAGAACTGACATATTTTCTTGGATTGAAAATCCAACAAAATGAAGGTGGTATCTTTTTTTCTCAAACCAAGTACCTCAAGCAGATTTTGAAGAAGTATGGCATGGAAGATTCAAAACCAGTATGTACACCTATGGTTATAGGATGCAGCCTTAGTGCAAATGATGGATCAGCAGCAGTGCATCAACCAACCTATAGATCCGTGATTGGAAGTCTACTTTATTTGACAGGTATCCGACCAGACATCATGCATGCAATGGGAATAGTTGGAAGATGTCAAGAAAATCCTAAGGAAACTCATCTTCCGGCAGTTAAGAGACTCTTCAAGTACCTTCAAGGAACTCAAAACTATGGCTTATGGTATCCTAGAGATCCAGATCTCACACTTCATGCTTATACAGATGCAGATTGGGCCGGAAGCATGGATGACAGGAAGAGCACAAGTGGTGGTGCATTCTTTATGGGTTCTAGATTAGTATCTTGGTTCAGCAAGAAACAGAGTTCGGTTGCTTTATCTACAGCTGAAGCGAAATATGTGGCTGCTGCATCTTGTTGCACATAATTTCTTTGGATGATGCAAACCTTGTAGGACGTTCAAATCACTTGTACTCCACCTATCTTCATCCTATGTGATAATACAAGTGCTATGAGAATTTCAAAGAACCCAGTCATGCATTCAAAGACCAAGCATATACCTATCAAATATCATTTTCTTCGGGAACAAGTGCTTGAACAAAAAGTCAAGTTGGAGTATGTTCCTTCTAAGGAACAAGTTGCTGATATACTCACCAAACCACTGCCCAGGGAGACCTTTGAATACCTCAGGAAAAAGCTGGGGGTAGTTGATGCATCATCTTGTTGTTGAATCTTAGCTGTTTCAGAGATTGTTGGTTGTACACAAGTTTCATATGGGGTATACGCATACATTCATTGGTTTATGGAGTGGTCAAAGACCATCTGGCACAGGTTCAGGGGGAGCATATATTCTTCTAATAATACATTGTTGGCATTATTGTAGAAGATCTTGGAGGAGAAATTTCAGAAGGAGAACATGGATGCTGATCTAAATATTGCTGCTAATGTTTTGTCTCTATGTCTTATATCTCTTTTGACAAGGTCATTTATGGTGTATGGTGGATTATGGTTCTTCTTGAAGAAAACTTCTTTTACAGATCTGGCCTACAGTCAGGGGGAGCATGATTAGTAGAGCAGAGTAGAATTTTCAGCATGTTCTCAGGGCGAGCATAACCCTTTGCCCTTGATGACAAAGGGGGAGAATGACTTTGAGGATCTTGGGGTTGCCATCAAGTCCAAAGGGAGAGATTGTTGGCATTATGATTCAGGTTTGGCGCTATGACACAGGTGTTGTACTTGATGGCAACCCAATCAAGTGGAAAATCTCTGTCCAGGCTCTCAAAATCATAGAAAAAGAGATACCCGCAGGTGAGCATAAGAAAAGTTGCGGACTCGCAGGTGCCCCGAAGAAGAAGTGCGGGCATACCCGCAGGCTCTCCAAACAAAAGGTGTGAGCGTCAAATTCACTCACTTCAATGCAGAGAAGCACGCGCACTTGGGAATTTTTATGATTGGTCCATGGTATTTAGTCCTACGTACATGATCCTATGGTTTTGGTCCGTGGTATAGCATCTAAATTATTGAACCCCGGTTTTGGATCCCTTGTATTGGTTTTTGATGGTTTTGTCCCATGGTTTGAGTAAGGGCTTGCCTATAAAAAGGAAAGGAGATCACTTGGCTAGTCACTTGTGAAATTTGAATATCTTAAGATCTGAAATTTTGGGTGATTGGTTTGAAAAGCCAAGTGAAATCTCTAAATTGTAAGGCGGATCTATTGATAGGTTGTGATCTCTCTGGCGCATGATCAGATCTGTGGATCTGACTGTCTATGGAAAATTGGAGGACTGTTAATTTGGCTCTATTTGGAGGTCCGAAGGCAATCCATAGCGCAGGTGTAGGGGTACGCAGTGCAACAGAAGGCGCCGGTGCAGGGGTACGCAGTGCAACAGAAGGCACAGGTGCGGGGGTCCACAACGCAGCAGAAGGCGCAGGTGCGGAGGTACGCAGCGCAGCAGAAGGCGCAGGTGTGAGGGTCCGCAGCGTAGTAGAAGGCGCAGGTGCGGGGGTCCGCAGCGCAGCAGAAGGCGTAGGTGCGGAGGTACGCAGAGTAGCAGAAGGCACAGGTGCGGAGGTACGCTGTCGGGTAGACAGTGCAGGTGCGGAGCTGTGTACTCTAGACAGACAAAAACTACAGATATTCGCAGGTTTCTATTGGTGAAGTTGTGGAATTTTCTTAAAATATTTGTTGGTTGCCTTTTATCTATTGTTGCAGAGTTCTGGGTTTAGATTACTTGTATTCATTTTCTAGTTACTGCATTCTAAGAAGTTATTGGTTGATTCATTGGGTGATTGTAAAAGGAGATTGGTTGATTCACATGTACTTGATGATTATTAGATGTTCATGGATCCAGTTTGAAAATTTATGAAACGTGGTCCTTGGAAGAAAAGAAGTAGGTCAGCACCTATGTACTAGTAGATCAGCTAGTACAAGAGCTAAGGGGGTTGTAGCTCCCTTCCAGGAGAGACTGGAAAACGAGAGAGGGTTGTAGCTCTCATCAGGTGGCAGCCCGCGTACTGGTAAGGGACCGCACTAGTACAAAATCATTGTAAAAGAAGTTTCTAATTGAAAGAAGATAGAGACATATTGCAGTAGGTGGTTTTCACCCACATTGGGTTTCCACTTTATATCTGGTGTTCTTTGGTGTGACTATCTGTTTTTCTTGTCCTTGATCATTATTACATGGTACTGACATACAAATTAATGATCAATATCTAAATAATAAATTAAAGTATAAATCTGGAAGATATATTGAAAAGAATTTGATAATACTGATTCACCCCCCCCCCCCCCCTTCTCAATATTATTTCCAACATTCGTTTTATGGATAACAATAGAGGAAACAACAACAGAACATGGGTAAAGTCGATTAGTAACAAATTAGATAAATATGGGCACGAAAAAATGACTCTCACTATATTTATATGCAGGGAGGAAAACTGGACAATTATTGTTCAATTGATAGAACAACAACAGCCAATAAAGGAAAAAGGAAAACATCCTGAGCATGGAAGACAATGGAAGACCAGGAGGACCATTGCTATTTAATGATGAAATCAGATCAAGTGTTTTGAAATCCTCAAGATCCCTTGATCCTGAGGATTCATTTCTATCTATTTACTTTTCCAAATGTTATATAAATCCGTAAGGAAAACTGAACAACTAGTTTAGAAATTTGCAGATTGTAACTAATCTTTTTGGACATATAATAATTTTATCCTGGTGATGGTGTAACTCTATTATTGATTTTAATGAAGAAGACTGTGTTTAATTCATATTCGTATTCTGAATATCTAACAGTGGGGAATTTTGGAGACTTTGGGCCCAGTCAATAGAAGATCTACTACTTCAATTGTCTTATAATCATTTCTATTTATTCTTAATTGTTTATTATTGTTAGTTTGTAAAGTTATTATCATTCTAATTACTGTGAGGATTGATGATTCTGATTTGCGTTTGTTGTTCAATCAATATTCTAGATTTAGCTGTGTGAATATATATGCATGATGCTCTTTATTGAATTGGTTATGTGAATTCCAGATTGTTGTTTATTCTAAGGTAACACTATCATAGATTTCAAATCTAGAGTGATTGCTTTCCATGATAAGTTTATATGGTTATTTGCTATTCAATTGTCATAGTTTTCCTTCATGTTAAATGAGTTAGTTTCAATACCGGTTAGATTGTCGAGAGTGATTCTTTCTATTTGCATTCTGATTTAGTTGCTTGCAAAATAGATTACATAGATTTAAAGTGTGTTATGAATTCCTTTCAAAATTGTTTGGACTGAATTTAGAGAAATAGACACTAGCAATTGCAACGGTTCCAACATAAATTGACCTTTGAATTCACTGCATATATAGTGCTAACACTCTTGAAATAAAAAGACTTGCCCTGGGTTGATGATTAATGTAGGTATTAAGATTGCTTGTAATAAGACATCTTAGTGCACCAACATTTTGGTACTATTGTTGGGGAGAGTGTTTTGATGTGATTTCCTTTTCTATTGTTGTAAAAGAATTTGGTTTGAAAAATTAGATAAGAACCTGCATGACTAGCAAGTAAAGTGCTTGCTCACCAGCCCACTTTTTAGCCAAAGCATAGAGGTTAAAGAGGAATAGTTTTTATTATGAATGACTAGGAATAAAAAGATAGAAAAAGATTAGAACCCCCCACCTAAATCCACAAAACCCAAGGGATCGGTGAGCCTTGGGAGAACAACTTTTATAGACGAAATCATAAGAAAAGAAGAGTCTCAAGAATCAGTAGGATTCCAGACTATCTCTGGAAAAAGACCTACTGTAATCCCTCAGGCAGCAGGCTCACCATCTTCAACCTACGTTGAGATTCATAGCCAAATTGGAGGATCTGAACAGAGTTTTTAGGTTATAAAAAATTTACATTCTGATCCTCTACAAGAGGGAAAATTGTGCAACTTAAGAGAAGGAGAGGGAGAAACCAATGGAACTGCTAAGGCAGGACCTTAGCTGTTTGAACAAGGATCTCTTGTGATCCCAGATCTAGGTAGTGTTACAAAACCAACTCGGATTGTGAATCCTCCACTTACTCAAATAGCACCCGTTGAAATCCCTAAAGGATATTGACACATTTTTTACCAAATGGCGAATCTACCACCTCAAGGTCAGACCTCGACATTGGAATACCCCATAGTCGACCATGTGGTAAATTCCCTGATGAAAGCTACTCCCATGGGAAGCATCTCAATGTTTCATGGTGTTATAGACATTTTTGTGCCTTACAGCATAGAGCATGAAATGTCAATAATCTAAGGGATCCAAAGTCCCTAAACATGTTGTTATTACCCTTAGAGGAACAAGGTCAGCAAACCACAGCACTGCAAATCAGTTCTCCACTGAAAAACACTCAAAAACAGGTCAGTTTTGGATCAAAGCAGCTGCTCCACTAAGCATCTGCGCTGAATGTCAAAAGCTCTATGGTGTACCTGCGCTGCATAGCAAGTGCAACAAAGGCTACCTGCACTGGGCGTACTTTGACATGTGGAGGAATCTTTTTCTCAATGTGCCAATGCCCAGGAAGCTTCCAAAAAGAGACTTGATCATAAGATTCGCCTAATGATGAGTTAAGAGCTTCTAAAACTCCCAGTGGAAGGTAGAAACTCCGAGTGAAGAACTGAAGAACAACTGGAGTTGAAGAGGACAACAAGTCACACATCAAGCTGACTTATCTTCACTCCAAAACTCTATATAAAGATCTCATCCCAGGGGATCTCGAGGGGGGAATTTAGTGCAAAGGATTGCTGTTGGTTTACAGTTGTGAGCATTGGGTGATTGCTTGAGGGAGGTGAAGAAGAGATTTCTCTCCGTCGGGAAGGTGATGCTAGATTGGACCTCTCATGGTTGTATCACCGCCTGAACCTTACTTCCATATATTAATAAAGCATTTGAGGTTCTTCTATTCGCATGTGTTTCAATAGTGTATTGTCTTACTTACGTCTTTGATTTATGCTAATCCTTGAATCGATTATGAATGCATGCCTCTTGTAGTTTCCTTTTCTTGTCTTATTTGCAGGATCTCGTGTAGTTGGGCCCGTGAAAAGACTTGGATCTGGGAGCAAGCGGCAAACAAAGGAGATTGGATCGACCATTTGCGCAAGACATCGGTAAGTGGATCTCTTCCTTCTATCTCTTGCATGTCATAAAGAAGAAACTTTAGATAGCTTTGCTTTCAGCTGTTGCTAAGGAACTGTCACCCTTAGAGTGGGTTAGGGTCATTCCGAGTTGGATACTTTCCCCCAAAATAGATTGGCGACTCCGCTGGGGATCGTGTCTTGTTGGTAGCTTGTGTTTCTTGCTATTCATTTCTTAAACAAAGGGGGTACCGAATCGAACTGCATTCGAGTCCTTCGAATGCAAAGTAGAGGGCAGCTACTCTAGCCCAGTGTTGGGCATGTTTATGATCTGAAGAGCTGATCCACAAGGACTCTTTGTAGCTCTTTGTGATAGTGTTCATCTTCCTTTAATCACCCTCTAGTGTATACTTGATTGATAGCCTCTGGTTTGGCCAAAAACCATTGATTTTTGAGCAAACTATGACCCGGAATCTGAGAGAGACGAGAGTTGTCTCATCAGTGCAGCTGCAACAAAGGCTACCTGCACTGCAACGCAAGTCCCGAAGGGGCTACCTGCGCTGCATCTCAGATTAACAGTGCAGCACCTGCGCTGATCCAGTTTTGCCTTGTGCAACTGGGGTTCCCCACTGTCTGTTGCCCAGTTTTCAGTATTGTTTTGCAGCCTGTTGTCAACCTGTATACCCAGCTGAAACCACTTCTCTTTGCCTTCATTCCGCCTCAGTTGTATGAAGAAACCATGATTGTTCTTATTGTATTTCTTGTTGTCATTCACAGTTTCCCATAGCGAAAGTGAACTAGTCTTGCTATGACCTCTTGGATCTAGACCTATGAGAAAGTGTCGTTGTGATTCTAAGAGTTAGTTTATTGCTGTTCATAGCTGCTTGAGCATTTGCTTTCGTTATATGGTTCGAATTTCAGTATTTCTTGTGTTGAAACGAGTGAATCTTAAGGTGTTCTTTTGATTATTTGACAAAAACTTGTTTGCTTTCGCTCGAAATTGAATTCGAAATTATACAACAGCTTTCTTTTTGTAATACATCAACATTAAGGAAGAAGAAAAGAAATACTTCCATTGTGCATGTGCATTTTGACAGTTTGCATGTCGATTTAGGAAAAGTGCATCAGTGTGTGCTCTATGATCTGTTTGAAAAGATGATGTCTTTCTTTTCCTTCAGTAGTTAAGGTTTTCATAAGTTGAAAGAATTGAAAAATCTTGCTTATCATTCTTAGACTGCATTTAGGAGTTGTATCATACATCACGTGGTGATCCATAAAGGCAAACTGCTAAGCAAGATCAACCTAAAAAGAACTGAATTTATCTAACAACGCTTTGAAACATAACGAAACACAGTAGAGGTCTAGGTAGAGACGTGAACCGGCGTTGTTAAACATAGTGACTGTCGATCTCTACGAAGGTGAGTGATTCCTCCTGAGGGACGATAGCACTAATACGGACTTGTGCCCCCGCGTACCGTCGCGTATATTGGGGGACCCCTATAGGAACAAAGCCTTTATCCATAGGAAGTTGTGTCAGCCGCCCTACTGATCGCGATGCAGTGAACACAGCATTCACGAAGATCGACCACTCGTACCGTAAAACGTATTCTGTGGTTTTGCGAAAGGTTTGGCACAACCTCTGCCTAGAACTCCAGAGTAGTTTCTTTTGGCCTTTTTCAAACTCTATAACTGAAAAAGTCCATCCGAGCATTTGTCACTTCGGGCTCGTTAATACATCGAAGGAGACTAGAATCATCTTTAGCTTTTTCTCGACTCTTAAAAAGTGAAAAAGCAAGTTGTGTCTAAAAGCGTCGTCATATAAAATTCATTCTAAGCGGAACATAATCACCCCTTATTCCTACGTTGATCTTTAGGTTGAGAACATGGAACGCACCAACCAAGGGATTCCACATGATGGGACCCCTGGCCCTTTCTCCTCTTGGGGAGAAGTTGGTGCGCCCCACATGGCAACATTGTCGCTTCCAGGACTAACAATCAGCCTGCCAGTTTGGCTATTCTCGACCGCTGTAGTTCAAACCACCATGGTTCCTGAACAGTCGAGTCAGCAGTTAGACCAGTCAAGAGCTACCCTCCAGCCTTCCACTTCTTATAAACCTTCCTTCGATCCTTCTTCTTCGAAAGGTCAAGCCGCTGAAAGCGGAGCTCCCATGGAAAAGAAGAAGGAAAAGAAGAAGAAAGAAAAGAAGCAGAAGGAGCCAAAGGCACCTGGGGGCAAGCAAAAGGTATCTAACGAAAATCCACACACAGCACGGACCGGGCCCAAATCGCCATGTGTCATATGTAGAGGAGACCACCTTCACCATGATTGTCCCAGTATTCCCCGGATACTAAGGGACTGGTCCCCTCGTTTGCACAGTTCGGAAGCGTCAACCTCTGACAACCAGGTTGAATGCTTACCGTCGACCAGCGAAAGTGAAGGTTCTAGATGACGAAGGGGAAAGAGATTCCCCTGCGAACTGTGTGAAGGCAATCACACTCTTCGCCGTTGTCCCTTTTTAGACGAAGCAAAGAGAGTTTTGGAAGATCAACCGATTGCACCGTTGCCACTTCCTCCTGGATACCAAAAACTCGCGCCAAGTCCTTCGTTGGTCGAAAATACAGTTGCCCCGCTCACAGGGCTAGCTGAAGTGTCAGTCGCTGAAAGTGAACCTACTAAATCCGGACCGGACGAAAGTCCAAAGGTCGAAACGGCAGTTGACCCGGTTCTCCCTTCAGAAGTTTCATCTTCAAATACCATAGTCACTGAGGATTCATCTTCAGTTGACACCCTCACCGGAGAGAGTAAGGATGACACCGTCCAGATTCTCTTCATCAACACCGATTCTGATGAACATCAGGGCAATGTGCCCACTCCTTTATCGCAGGAAGGAGCATCGTCAGGGTCATATCCGGCCGTATATTCGGTCCCACCACCAAGCAACCTAGTTGTGTCCTTTGATTGGAACCAACTAGGCAGATCCCGGTTACCAGCCAGTATACCATTTAGAATTATAGTCCAAATATACAAAATGGTGATGGCTGGAACTATCATTGATGAAGGGGCATCTGTGAGTATCCTGTCCTCTATTGCTTGGAAAGCACGGGGTTTCCCGGCGCTTTTGCCTGAGACAAGAAATCTCTCGGGTTTTGACAAAGGAACCAGTCGACCATTAGGGATTCTACCTAATGTGCCTATTACCTTGAAAGAGAAGGCCGTCAAGATGAACTTGATGGTCGTCCAAGGACCCTTGGATTATAACCTACTCCTTGGATGAGACTACATATATTGCATGGAAGCAATAGTCTCCTCACTCTTTCAAATAATGTGTTTTCCATACGAAGGAAGAATGGTCAAGCTCGTAGACCAACTTTCACTTCCGGGATCACGCATCACAAGTAGTCACATACCTATCCTCAATGGTCTATTTGATCAAGAAAGGTCTCTACCTCCGGTTCTTCTTCCTGATGAGTGCGAGTAATTCGGGAGAGGAAGGCCGGAACCCAGGGGGCATGCATCCTGGTCTGCTCTGGAGGCAGAAAAAACCTTGGGTGTAAAGTAGAATTTCCGCGGGAGAATATGACTAATCCGTACCCCATCCCCTCCTTCTTCTTCATAAAATAGAAGAGCCGGCAAGAGCTCTCATGCGGAAGAAGGGGCAGTTAGGAATGGGGTTGTTCTGGAAAAAGATTCTTTTGTTAAAGTTAAGTGTGTGGTGGAGCATCGTCATTCACCTTTGTCTAGAAAAGTGGGCTCTGCCAAAGAAGGGGATCCGTTTGCGGCAGCAAGTAGTAACCATCTTTGGATAAAAGGCAAGCCTCACCCATTAAAACAAATGTTTTAGAGGATAAGTAGGGGCAGCCTCCAAAGAAAGGGATTCAATTGCTGCAACAAATTGTAACCATCTTTGTGTAACCTAATGATAGACATCGCCGAAGAAAGTTTCTATTTAAAAGGATTAGCAGAACGATCTTTGGGTAACCTGAAAGAGGTAAGCCTCACCTGTTGAAAACAAAGGTTTTTAATGGAAAAGTAGGGGCAACCTTCAAATTAGACTTACACCTGGGGGCATGCAAACCTCTTGGAATGCAAGCTCGGGCGGCTTTTTAGTTTTAGGTAGGACTAACCCCGCTAACCCGTAGATAAGCCGATACCCGGCTTTCACAAAGAGAGGATATGGAGCAATACGTAGGGAGATGAAGCTCTTTAAAAAATAGCGATCTTCCATGAGACCTTACTACTTTATGACTGGTAAAAACGAGCAGTTTTGGAAAAGTTCATGCTCGTTAAAAAATAAACGCAAGATCCGAGCAGTTTTAATGCGGAAATTCATGCTCGTTAAAAAATGAACATAAGCTTGTGAGCAGGCTTTCCCTAGAGTTCAAGCTCATTCAGAAAAAAAAATGAACTGGTAAATAACCGTTTGAGACCGTAAATTCATCAGCCATAAAAGCCTTGGTCGTGTTTGTGTACCGTCACCTCCACTTTTCATTTGGCCGATCATTCACATCCACTTGATTGTTTACCTATTTTGAGGAACAGCTGCAAAGAGTGATCCCACCTAGCCATCCTTGTAATACTGTCGTGATTGGAAAATTCCAACCTGTACCTGGAATCTGCTGCTATCCCTGTTTATCACTCATTGCTCAAAAGACGAGTCTTCTTTGAGCTCTTTTCACTGACTCGTAAAATATGAAAAGTTTGCCGAGTTTTGGCCTTCCAGCTCGTTAAAAGGACCGGAAGAGCTATCCCTCCTCTAGATTTTAATCTTTTTGGACCTGAGGGATTATTGCACAAAAAGATCGAGCGCTTGTCTAGTTTGGCTCGATAAAGATATCGAACATTCATCCCTTCTGTATTGTTTTATACTTTTTCGGACTTAAGGGATTAAATGACGAAAAAGGACACCTGGAGTCCACTTTATGTACCCTTTTCAGACTCCCTAAAAATGAAAAGGACCGAGTTGTCTTTTTCGCTGGGCTCGTTAAAAATATTAGATAGCGACAAACTTGTCTTTAGACGAGAATGAGTTTCCCTATCGCTAGGCTCGTTAAAACATAGCGATGGGCTTGCCCGAAGGGCAGGTTATAGAACAAGCATATGTTATCCTCCTCAAGCTTGACAAAAATAAAGAGGTACTGGTCAGAAATGACTGCGGAAAAATTGGGAAGAGCCTCAAAGCTTAATGGTAGCAAGTCGCTCTTGAACATGACACTTTTGCCTCCGTAAATATCGGGTTGGGTTATTATCATTCACCGGTCCCTTCACCATGGTCTCGCCATACCATCCATACATGGGGTAATGCTACTGATCCATCACATCAGTGTCATTATATGTTCAAGAGATGTCATTCAGAAAGTGTCAACCGGGTCCCATCCACTACCGTACATCATCTTTCATCCTTCCATGACCGCCACCCTGAATCATATTTCACAGATCTTTTTCACCATCATCACTAGCTCCGTTCCGTGTCACTGATGTGGGATTCATTAAGGCCCTCCTTTGACGGATCAGTTCTTGTCGACATCAGCTCATTATCCAAGAAGTTGATCTAGGAACACCCCCTCAGTACTTTGAAGCTTGCATGCCTCAATGGCAAGTTTCTCACTCCCGACGATAGGTATACATTAATGACCTTCGACCAGGAGACTTTGCGTGGTGTTCGACGTCAGATCCTATATTCACACCACGTGAATTGTGCTGCAGTACCTTGAGGGTCATCATCATTATCGGTGATTCCTCTCGCGCTTGTAAACAGTTTACATTATTGACTGGTAATCAAGTGATGTCTTTCCATGTTCGACTTCAAGAAATTCTCACATGGATCGACTTGTACTAGAGTGAAGATCGGACAAGTTTGAAGACCCCGGATCTAGTTTCATCCATCCGGGCTGCAATATATATTCAGGAGATAAAAACATAGACATGTGCAGCAGATGATCATCCTACTGAAAGGATGATAATTGAAAGCAGAGAATTATCAGTCTATTATCAGACGATCGTCTATTTATGTACAACAAATGTATTTATAAAGCTGAGCATGGGAAATGCCCGCATCAGCTAGATCATGAAAAGAAAGTATGAAAAGATAATGTATTGTATTGTATTTTGTTACAGGTCACCTCCCGACGATTGAATGAACTTCGGATCCTCCTAATAAAGCATTTCACCCGATAAACGACCTCATACTTTAGGGGGCAACTGTTATAGACATTTTTGTGCCTTACATCATAGAGCATGAAATGTCAATAATCTAAGGGATCCAAAGTCCCTAAACATGTTGTTATTACCCTTAGAGGAACAAGGTCAGCAAACCACAGCACTGCAAATCAGTTCTCCACTGAAAAACACTCAAAAACAGGTCAGTTTTGGATCAAAGCAGCTGCTCCACTAAGCATCTGCGCTGAATGTCAAAAGCTCTATGGTGTACCTGCGCTGCATAGCAAGTGCAACAAAGGCTACCTGCGCTGGGCGTACTTTGACATGTGGAGGAATCTTTTTCTCAATGTGCCAGTACCCAGGAAGCTTCCAAAAAGACACTTGATCATAAGATTCGCCTAATGATGAGTTAAGAGCTTCTAAAAGTCCCAGTGGAAGGTAGAAACTCCGAGTGAAGAACTGAAGAACAACTGGAGTTGAAGAGGACAACAAGTCACACATCAAGCTGACTTATCTTCACTTCAAAACTCTATATAAAGATCTCATCCCAGGGGATCTGGAGGGGGGAATTTAGTGCAAAGGATTGCTGTTGGTTTACAGTTGTGAGCATTGGGTGATTTCTTGAGGGAGGTGAAGAAGAGATTTCTCTCCGTCGGGAAGGTGATGCTGGATTGGACCTCTCATAGTTGTATCACCGCCTGAACCTTACTTCCATATATTAATAAAGCATTTGAGGTTCTTCTATTCGCATGTGTTTCAATGGTGTATTGTCTTACTTGCGTCTTTGATTTATGCTAATCCTTGAATCGATTATGAATGCATGCCTCTTGTAGTTTCCTTTTCTTGTCTTATTTGCAAGATCTCGTGTAGCTGGGCCCGTGAAAAGACTTGGATCTGGGAGCAAGCGGCAAACAAAGGAGATTGGATCGACCATTTGCGCAAGACATCGGTAAGTCGATCTCTTCCTTCTATCTCTTGCATGTCATAAAGAAGAAACTTTAGATAGCTTTACTTTCAGCTGTTGCTAAGGAACTGTCACCCTTAGAGTGGGTTAGGGTCATTCCGAGTTGGATACTTTCCCCCACAACACATGGGATGATCAAAAAGGATCAAAATGCATTCTTATTCGAGTTTTATTTCCTTCGTAAAGGATATGACTATACCACTGACCCTGAAAAACTAAAATTGTTCCCTTCTACTTTAAAAGGAGAATCTTTGAGGTGGTTCATGGGTCTAGGTGGACTTACTATTAACTCTTGGGATGACATGAAAAATTATTTTCTCAAAAGACACCAGGACTTTTACAAGACTAGGGAATTAAAATATGAAATCTTTAAGATGGATGCAAAGGATAATGAAACTCTAGAAGAATATGTCGAACGGTTTCACTATAATTTACAAAGATCCCCTCACACCAGTTTACCAAAAGAAGTCCTGAGAGCTATCTTAATTAAGGGAATGAAAGAAGAATGGATAGAAACCCTAAATTTGATGGGAAAAGGAGATATTTCTCAACAATATTATGATGAAATTGTTCTCTTCTGTATCAGGTGTTTACGAGGTAGCACACGCACAGGGTCAGAAAGCCAAGATCCTATAACCAGAGGAAGCAAACCACATTATTGAGGCGTAGCATGAATGGAAATTGGTAACCTCCTGGAAGGCTTCAAGACAGACATCCTAGGCACCCTCACAACATAGCTAGACATCCTATAGGCTAAACAGAAATAAGCCTTAGCAGAATAGAACTTGGCCGTTTTCTGCCCACACCGCCGAAAGAAGCACAGCCAATGGGAATGTTCATTGGACATGGTCCAAACATGCACCATCTGCACCAAGGATCACACCACTCAATAATGTCCATTGCTTCTAGGGCTGAAGGAATTTTTCAAAGAAGTAGAAGAAGCGACAGAGCCAATATACTTAATGAACTAGCATCCACAGTGGTAGGCTAAAACGACAGGTATGTCACAAGACACATCCCAGTTCTTTCCTTCTTCACCATTTAATTAGCAACAGAACTCGGGGCAGCATGGCAAGCCTAGTGACCTTACTCAAATTGGAAATCCTAGCCATTCCCTATGACACCTTCGCCAACTCAGTCCTTCCCAGGTAATGGCTGGCCAGGTTCTCCTTTTACTCCTATGTGGCAAGGTAATCCATATCCATCCTAGTGGCCTGCCTTTACTTCTAAAAATCTGAGCTGGTCTCTGAATTGGCAACGATCTTTGGGGATATCCAATACACCTATGGGGACAGGTCCTCAACCTCAACCTACATTATCAGCCCCATATCCATTACAACAAATACTTAGGCCATTCTGCATCCTCAATTGTCATCTCAACCAAATCCGAATCCCAATAACGGACCGGTTCAGCTGGTGCTTTATCGAAATATTAGACTATTAGATTGAACAAAAATAATGTAATGAACTTAGATTGAGTTTAGGACATATCATCACCCCTGAGGAAAACAAAGAGCAACCATTAATTGAGTTAAAAACCCCACCAATACATATACCATCAACTGTGATTGACACATAAATAAAACAAGGAGAAGATACATATCAACATAAATATCTCGAGAAACTCAGAGTCCCTTCTCCCCCATTGCTCGAAAGGTTAACAATACCTAAACCAATTTTTTATCCAGATTTTGATCTAGTAGGGGAACTAAAAAAATCTTTGTATTAAAATTCCTCTCCTCCAGGCCATCCAAGATATTCCTATTTATGCTAAAATTATTAAAGATCTATGTGTAAAGAAGCCTGTGAGGAAAGCAAAAACTTCACCCACCATTCATGTTGTAGGGACCTTATCTGATTTTCTCTTGGGAGGGGAAACCCGGTAAAGTATGAAGATCCTGGGAATCTCATAGTTATAGTTCAAATATATGGTCTCTCCTTTCCAAACACACTAGTTGATTTGGGGGAAGCCATTAACATCTTAACAACAGAAGCCTCTCAGACACTCAGTATTACAACTCTAGAACCAACCACCACCCTGCTAGAAATTGATGATCATTCAATGGTAAGGCCATACAGAACTTTATAGGATATTAAAGTTTTTGTTGATTCATCGGAGTATCCAATAGATTTTCTCATTATAAACCAGAAGAGTCGATTGGATGGGCACCCTCTGATTTTGGGCCGACCTTGGTTGGAAACAGTTGATGCTTACATAGGCTGTCAAGAGGGCAGCATGACCATTGCTAAACGAGATTCTGTAAAAAATATTGTTTTATATCCTCCTGCCAAACCAAGTCTACCCATTGTAAACATATTTAAACAACCACCTGCATACCTAGAATAAAGCATTCATTCACCACTTACAGTAGCAGAGGCACTTGAATTGAAGGATCAGACTGAAGATGATGTTATCAACGACTTTATCAATCAGCCAAATAATGTGAACAATGTAAATGTCAAATGTTAAAAAAATTCTTGATAATGAAGCCTTGGAAGACCCTTTGAAAGGTATTGATGATCAGCATGTCCAAACAACTACTATTCATAACAACAAGCCTATTGAAATTGAACCAGGCAAGGTTTTAAACATTAATGATAGCCCGGACAATGACCAACAACAAAAACTCATTCAGGTCCTGCAAAAATATAAAGGGTGTTTTTTGTGGGACTATCCTGACATGAAGGGCATAGAACCACAAATATGTACACATCATATCTACACTGAAAAGGATGTTCATCCTATTTGGCAGCCTTAGTGAAGATCAAATCCGCATCTCAAGGACATTGTAAAAGAAGAGCTACAGAAGATGTTGGATGTGAATTTAATTTATCCAATTTCTGATAGCAAATGGGTCTCTCCATTGGTTTTTGTCCCCAAGAAAAAAAGGAAGTGGTGTATCTGTGTGGATTATCTGTAATTGAACAAGGCAACACAGAAATATCACTTCCCTCTTCCATTTATTGATCAAGTCCTTGATACTCTAACAAGGAAGCAATTCTTTTCGCTTCTAGATGGCTTCAACAGCTACAATCAGATTCAAATTGCCCCTGAAGACTAAGACAAAATAGCCTTCACCTACCCAAGGGGTACATTCACTTACAGAGTATTACCTTTTGGATTATGCAATGCCCTAGCTACGTTTCAAAGAGATATACTCAACATTTTTGCTGATCTGATAAATGAAGGACTTGAAGTTTACATGGATGACTTTACCCCGTATGGGGATGACTTTGATCAAGCACTACAAACATTAGAGAAGGTTTTGGAACAATGCATCACTACCAAGCTGTGTTTAAGCAATGTCAAGTGTTGCATGATGATGACAGAAGGCATAATCCTGGGACATTACATTTCTACAGCAGGGATACAGGTAGATCTAGAAAAGATACATGTAAGTCTCTTACTACCTACACCCTATAATCAAACTGAGGTACGTATCTTCCTTGATATGCAGGCTATTATCGCAGGTTTATAAAAAAAAATCACAAATTGCTGCGCCTTTATATGCTTTAACTAGAAATGTTGACTTTAAATGATCTTAGAAATTTGAGATAGCTTTTACAGATTTAAAGAAACTAGTTTCGACGGCACCAGTATTACGTGGACCTAACTGGGAGGTTCCCTTTCACATCTCCACGAATGCATCAGATGCAGCAATAGGCATTGTCCTCGGCCAAGAGGAGGATAGAAAACCTTATGTTATATATTATTTCAGAAAAAATCTTACTGCTGCTAAACTTAATTATATGATAATAGAAAAGGAATTCTTAGCTATCATTTATGCCATAAACAAATTTAGACATTAAATAACTGGCTACCAAGTTTTTTTGTATATTGATCATTCCGCCATTAGGTACTTAGCTCACAAACCTATTACAAATGGTTGAGTGACTTGGTGGTTGTTGCTTTTGTAGGAGTTTGATATCACCATCAAAGATTGTCCAGGGATGGAAAACCCAGTTGCTGATTTTCTATCTCGAGTTACAAAGATAAATGATCCATTGGCAGTGGACGACCAATTTCCAGATGAACATTTTTTTCCATAGCAGTCAAAATGCCATGGTATGCAGATGTAGCAAATTATTTGGTAGTAGGAAAGTTGCCTATGCACTTGACAACAAGGGAAAGGAAACATATTGTCCACCATAGTGCCCAGTTTTCTTGGATTGGCGAATACCTTTTTCACACAGGGTCTAGTATGTGTATATGCAGGTGCATTCGTGAGGATGAGATTTATGACATCTTGAAGGCTTGCCAGGATGAGCCCTGCGGAGGACACTTCACAGATTGTAGAACATGGCATAAGGTAATATAGATGGGGTATTATTGGCCCACTATTTTTGAATGCTAAGAAATATGACCAGGCTTGTGATAGCTGCCAAAGGATGGGCCGACCTGGTCAATCTGATGAAATGTCATTGTAGCCCAACCTAGTAATAGAACTTTTTGAGAAATGGGAATTGGATTTTGTTGGCCTATTTCATCTGCCATCAAACCAAAAGGCCTAAATACTAGTTGCCACAGATTATGTAATGAAATGGGTAGAAATAGTAGATTTTCCAAGAGCTACAAAAGAAGTTGTAATCAATTTCCTTTTTGGGCTATTTGTGTGGTATGGTTTACCTCAGGAAGTGATAACGGATGGAGGAGGGATATTTGTAGGACACAAGATTACAAACACTATAAGGAACCACCACATTACACATCGAGTCACTTCCTTGTATCAATTGTAGGTGAACGGGCAGGTTGAAAGCACCAATAAGTTCATTGAAGCAATTCTGACCAAGACAGTCTCAACACATTGGTGGGACTGGGCTACTAGACTACCAGAGGCCTTGTGGGCCTATCGCACAACTTGATGAAATACCACTGGATATTATCTGTACCAACTTGTATTTGGCAAAGAACCTATCTATCCTATTGAATTTGAAATAAAGACTCTAAGAATAACTCAGGAAGTGGGATTGGATCTGACAGAAGCCCAAACCAAGTGACTTCAACAAATAAACGAATTGGACGAGGCTCGACTACTTGCTCTACAACACACAACAATTTTTCAGCAACGAAGATAGAAGTGGCACAACAATCTTATCGAAAAGAAGACGTTTCAAAAAGGAGATTGAGCACTTCTCTATGACTCCAAATTCCAAGACATTTCGGGCAAGTTACAGACAAGGTGGCTTGGCCCTTATGAAATTCATGAAGTACATAACAATGGTACTCTCACTTTGACTACCATTGATAGGTATGGCCATTCTTTCAAGGGGAATGAGCATCAGGTTTGTCTTTATCACAAACCACTCACCAAGGAGCCTTTTTGTCAACAGGTACGTGATGACCCCACTATGCACATTTTAGCTACAAAGAGTAATGAACTGACAACTTTGCTCTCGTTAAATTGTATCTTTTTTTAACTGTAAATAATGTATACGATTGAATACAATCTAGTTAGGCATCACCATGTAAATATGGGGATTTCTCTTGTCTTTGGGTGTGTTTAGTAGGTGTTTTTCAATCAATTGAATGATTGTTGTTCAATCAATTGAACAACACTTATTTTTGTGTGTGTGTGTTGTTTTTCAATTGATTGAGCGATGGTTGTTCAATCAATTGAACAACACTTGTTTTTGTGTCTATGTTGTTGTTCAATCGATTGAACAATTTTTGTTTAGTCAATTGAACAACACTTACTCTTGCGTGTTTTACCATTCAACCGATTGAACAATTGTTGTTCAATCGATTGAACGATTGCTGCTCAATCGATTGAATGATTATTGTTCAATCAATTGAACAACACTTCGTGTGTTTTGCTATTAAATCGATTGAACAATTGTTGTTCACTCAATTGAACAACACTTTTTGCATCTTTGTGTCTTTTGTTGTTTAATCGATTGAACGATTTCTATTCAATCAATTGAACAACACTTTTTGTGTTTTGTTGTTCAATCGATTGAATGATTGTCGTTCAATCAATTGAACAACACTTATTTGTTTGCGTATGTTTTTCTTCAATTGATTGAATGATTGTTGTTTAATCAATTGAAAAACACTTATTTGTTTGTGTGTATTTTGTTTTTCAATCATTTGAATAATTGTTGTTCAATCAATTGAAAAACACCTTTTGTATGTTTTGTTCAATCAATTGAATGATTGTTGTTCAATCAATTGACCAACATTTTTTGCATGTTTTGTTGTTCAATCGTTTGAATGGTTGTTGTTTAATCAATTGAACAACACTAATTCCTTTTTTGAGTATATGTTGTTCAATCGATTGGATGATTGTTGTTCAATCAATTGAACAGCCCTGATTTTTATTTTTGTGTGTTTATTGTTCAATTTGTAGAATTAATAACTGTGATTTCTTTTTGGTGTTTTATCGTCGGTCGTTCTTTTTTCTATTTTCTTTCTCTTTTATGTTTTGAATAAAAACCATCTGGTAGGATCTGTACCTAACATAAAGAAAAACAATAATGATAATACCATTATGACCTATGAAACCTTTTTATGGGCATCTTTATTGAAAAGCTAACATGGTGTATCTCTATAATGACTCCCTGAATATCTTCCCTTTGGACACATCATAAAATGATTTATTATTCTAATACCATGACGGTTTATCTTTTACAGTTTCAAATGGATAAATCCCTTTCATATGATGATATGGGGGTAAAAGCATAAATTTCATTAGATTTTTTTTTTACTTCATACGCCATCCCTGACACTTAAGGAGTAAATGAGCCTCCCTCTTTTTACAATAAAAGCATAAAAATATGAAAATATGAAAATATAAAAATGTGGAAATGCAACAAACATTGTCTTAAAGAGGATACATGGTCTCATCAAAAGCCAACCTGATCACTTAGTTATATCTTGGTGAATGGCATTATTATTATCTATTTACCATGGCAGCATAGTGGTCTCTTTATAGCAAATAAAAAGAGAGAACCATCTAAATACAAAAAGGAGGACTTTGGCTCATTTGTGGGGTTAAAAAACAACCCCGTCGAGGCTATGAATGCCTGCTGGTAGCAGTGGCTCTGCTTGTGGTATTGAAGTACTATGCAACACTGCCAAATTCTCTCTATTCTATTACCATCTATGGATTCATTTCTAAAGGAACATTTCCCATTTGAAAGACATTCCTAAAAGACAACATGCATGATAACTTATATCTTATATCCATTATGTCATATTTGTCCAATCGCTTTACTGCCAGTCATTAATATTTATCATCGATCGTGCGTTTGCCAGTTTTCCACCAAAGGTAAAAATCTATTGGCATAATGGTATAAATATTTGTTTTATTTTACGGGCATTTCAAATTGTTTGATGTGTACTGCTTTAATTGTCGTTGTCATATATTATGTCGCTTTTATTGATTTTTTGCCTGCATTTATGATTTACTGATGCTTTCTCCTTTTTTCCCATGCTTGGCAGGCGTGGACACCCTTTTATGATTGCAGGGGGGATGGTCTACGTATGAACAACATGTGTGACAATTTATGGATAGTTGTGTGATGATTATTAAACTGATTTCTGGTTAAAGGACTGCATGATGATTGCATGTGTGTAATAATTATCAAACCATTTCTGATTGGAGGAAAGAAGGAAACCATTATGGATAGGATGCAAATTGATTATGATCATATGGCAAATATTGTTGAAGAGACAAATGACTTAATTATCTATGATATTAATTCTCAAAACTACATCATTTTCCTGTCAATAGCTTTAACGTTCTCTGTTGTTGCTCCAAACTTTGAAAGTGTGAGAGAAGTGCATGCAGTCAATCAGCCACAGAAAAACAGCAGCCATGGGATTAAGAGCCATTTGAGATGAACCCACAGTGCTCAGGGTATCAGACCAGGCTCGTGCAATTCTTGAGTGTGACGGCTAGCTACAATATTTAACCAAATTATAGGGATTTCACGAGTAGATGACACTTGAATTTAAGTAGAATTTACAGAATGGCCACACCATGGTGAAAGGTAGGAACATAACAGTCTCTGAAATAGTCTTATTTGAAGTCAATGAACTTCCAGCAGAAGGAACAAGATCAACAGACAAACATGTTCTTCTGCAGGATGCAATCATAATATTTCAAGACCCAGACGAGCAATTGGTGTGAAAGGGAAAAAGGGTTCACCCTACATATTTGAGACAACCATGGAAGGAATTGGAAGCCATTGTGCAAAGGTATATCACATTCGATGGATGACAGGATGTGGTAAAACCTCACCAACTTAAATGGTTAGTTATTTTCAAATAGAAAATTAGAGTTAACCTGTCATTTTATTTAAATTCTGTATTACATGATTTTGGTCATCGGGTCATAAAGCCAAAGGAACCACATACAGTCATCAACCATCATGGGCTGGTCAAACTAATCATCATTCATGGACTAGCCCAGCAGCAGCTAGCCTTAGATAACCTTGTGAATCCTACTTTGGCCCCACCTATAGAAAACCCAGAAAATTAACAACAAGGGCCAAGAGTGACAGGTCTAAAAAGGACACAGAAAAGGAAGAATCCCCCTTTGGCCTTAGGCCCAACAAAGAGAAGATGCTCTATGAGGATAAAGTCATAGCGATACACCCCAATTCAAATAGATGAGGCAGGGCCATATCACATACCCCCTCCAAGTCCATAAGATGACTCTCTGCAAAACTATGAGGAAGAGGTTGCCCGAGTAATGGGGAATAAGGGGATATTAGGTGAAGGAAGGGAGAAATCTGGGAATTTTGAAGGGAAAAATTATGCCCCCAACAAGTCTGCCCCTACTGATAGTCCTGGTCATGATGAAACCCTACCATTTACTGATAATTTGGAAGAAAAAAGGGAACCATTTCCTTCTATGGAGAATCCCATTAAAGTAGAAGTGCATGTAGAGGGAACCATTAGGGAGGGAAATCAAGCAGAAGATACTGGTCCACTGGACCCCCCCGCTAGGAAAATACCTACAGAAGATACCGTGGAAGGTGAAAATCCATCAGGAGACACAATCCTATTAGAACCCCATCTTGATGTTGACATAATTGCACCTGAACATGAACCTAAAGTAAAGATAGTCATACCACCACCTGTCAGAAGCCTCACAACAAAGAAAACATACAAGGATAGACTCAAGAAAATGCTTAAAAAGTATAGGAAGCAAAAGAAAACAAGTAAGCAACTAAGACAGTGGTTGAAGGAAGCAGTCGGGGTGAGGAAATTGAAAGCAAAATTGGAGAACACAGGGACCCAAACTAAACATTTCATTGGGGAAGATATTGAATCCCAGACTATGACCCTTTTGGTTTATTCAAAATGAACCCAAATAGAGACATGTCTTTTAGAAGACAATGAAATCCAGACAAAAGATCCTTGTGTTTTCCCACAGGAAACCGAAACGGACTTCCCTACTATCGATGTTATCGTTCAAATTGATACTGAAGAAAAAACCCAAGCTGATTGTTGCATGTATTGAGAAGTGGTTGATGCTGCTGTTTAGAGTGACCCAATGGAAATAGAGGATGATGAGGTCCAGAAAGATGAGACACCTGCCTACATTCCCCTAGTAAGAGAAGTGGTCATTGGGAAATTGCAGAATGAAGTAGTCAAGACTCAGTGGGAATTGACTCGGCATAAAGATGAAGTAGTGCCCCTGTGAGTACACTAAGAATTAATAAAGAAATTTGAGGCACTCGTGGTCACAGAATATGAGACTTTCTGTAATTACAAGGATGAATAGAAGAAAATCGAAAAACCATAGGTCAAGTTAAGCTAAAGAGAAATTGGAGATTGTTTTCTCTCTTTATTCAGATGCCTTGTCATGCCAAGCTCCTACCACCAACTATGCATTGTTCTTGCTAGAAGGATATCTCCTATTGAAGGTCAAAGCTGTTAAAGATGGAAAATCAGTGGAAATTAAGACCACCCTAGACTTTTTCAAGTGTTTCAAAGAATATAATGAACGGGTACAATGCCTCCTGTGTGACTTGTACATGCATAGTTTCTTCTTAGAGGATAACTTAGACAACAATCCCTAGCCCTTCATAGGGGATATTCAATTCAAAGCTTTGCTTTAGTTTTCCACTAACCAGATCAAATGGGCTAAATCCCATAATACTTTTAGGAAGTGAGAATATGGCATAGAATTGTGAGTTAGGGAAGAACGTATAAAATCCATGCACCTCTCTGTCTAGCACAAATAGTTCATGTAACGAATGGGCATTGTGGGTCAATAAGGACCACTGCACATGGACATCATAAAGGTAGGGAAGGAGTACTTCCAAGAAATCAAAGAAGAAGCTTTGTCTATAGGCAGACAAAGATGGGAAGCCTCCAACAATAATATCAGGAACAAAGAGCCATTTGGATTCAGGAATTTCAAAGCTTCCTCCACTCGCTTACATAAATACTGTAACATGGTCTTCAACATGGGCCCCGAGTGGATAGGGTGCCGACATATAAGGCCAATTATATAGTATCCTCCAGATGGATACTGCAGTGATTATAACTTTTCATATCATCAAGTGAACCAGGATTTTGTAATGTTGAAAAAGAAAAATGGTTTTAGGCTGTATAAGGAGGAGGTATATCCTGCCTATTCCTTAACTCAAATACACCTTAATCATATGATTGCATGAGGACATGAAATAAGGTAAGAAGGGGAGTATGTTGGGCCAAGGAAAAGGTATGTTTTCTCCTCGTAAATAGCCTAATTAAGCGTTTGTCTTCACATGTTTATCTTCGTTTTATGGATAAAAATAGAGGAAACAACATCAGAAGCTGGGTAAAATTGATTAATAACAAATTAGATAAATCTGGGAATGAAAAACTGATTTTCACTATCTTTACATGCAAGGACTTGGATTGGACGGTTGTTGTTCAATCGGTAGAATAATAGCAACCAATAAAGGAAAAAAGACAATGTCCTAAGCATGGAAGACAACGGAAGACCAGGAGGATCAATGCTATTTTATGATGAAATCAGATCGAGTGTTGTGAAATACTCAAGATCCCCTGATCCTAAGGATTTGCTTCTATCTATTTACTTTTCCAAATGTTATATAAAGTTGTAAGGTGAACTGAAGAACTAGTTTAGAAATTCACAGATTGTAACTATTATTTTTGGACATATAATACTTTCATCTCAGTGATGTTGTAACTATGTTATTGATATTAGTCAAGAGGACTGCATTTAATTCATAAAAATATTCTAAATATCTAACAACGGGGAATTCTAGAGACTTTGGGCCTAGTCAATAGAAGATCTACTGCTTCAATTGTGTTATAATCATTTATGTTTATTCTTCACTATTTATTATTGTTAGTTTGTAAAGTTAGTATCATTCTAATTACTGTGAGGATTGATGATTTTGATTTGCATTTGTTGTTCAGTCAAGATTCTAGATTTAGCTATGTGATTATATATGCGTGATGCTCTTTATTGAATTGGTTATGTTAATTCCAGATTGTTGTTCATTCTAAGGTAACACTATCATAGATTTCAAAGCTAGAGTGATTGCTTTCCATGAGATGTTTATATGGTTATTTGTTGTTCAATTGTCATAACTTTCCTTCATGTTAAATGAGTTAGTTTCAATACCAGTTAGATTCTCAAGTGTGATTCTTTCCATTTGCATTCTGATTTTGTTGCTTGCAGAATATATTAAGTAGATTTGAAAGTGTGTTATGAATTCCTTTTAGAATTGTTTGGACATAATTTAGAGAAATAGACATTAGAAATTGCAACGATTACAACATAAATTGACCTCTGAATTCACTGCATATATAGTTCTGACACTTTTGAAATAAAAAGACTTGCCCTGGGTTGATTATTAATGTAGTATTAAGATTGCTTGTAATAAGACATCTTAGTGCACCAACACACATGGAGATGCATATATTCTAATTTCCTTCACTTTGTCATTTCGGATGACTCCCCCCAAGCTTGCTTTCCCAGGGTTTCCCTTGGATGGTCCATCAAATTTGAGTTTGTGGAATCCTTGTGGCGGATATTTGAACCTATTGGAGGACACCTACTTTGCATGTAGGCATCGGGTTGGAGGTAGGATAGAAGAATTTTGAGAAATATATAATTCCAAAAGGATGGAGGGCTCCCATCCTTCTACTTTCCAATCTTCTTCCTTCCACTAACCAATGGTGAGGGTCTCTCGGATTTTTTGTATTACAATTGTCTAGACCATGAGGGAATGAAGGGGTTCTAATTGGAAGATTGCTCTGTTCCTCACTTTCCAGATGTCCCATAGTACTAAGCCTTGTGAGAGGCACCAAGCTCAACTGAAAATAAGGTTGTTGAAAAGGGACCATCTCCATGATTCTATAGTTTCCCCAAGGCTATTATCTGATATGTCTAAGACTCCAAAGAGATCCAAGTGATGCCCCCAAAGTTCTAGTGCCTATGTACATGGGTTTAAGAGATGGTTTGGTGTTTCCTCCTCCATGCGACACAAAGGGCATCGTGATGGCCCACTAAAGAATCCCTTTCATATTTATTCTCATGTTATTAGTTTACCTTAATATTGTTAACCACAGGAAGAATGCTACTTTAGGCCATAGGTGAGAATACCATATTCATTTCCATATGGAGTATAGCTCCAGATTTCCTTCTGTCGAAAAAAGGAAGTAGACTTCCTTCACGGTTAACATTGTATGGGGTCTATATCCCCAGTGCAACTTATCTATTCCCCATTGTTGAGGATGGCTCTTTGCCAAAGATTTTCAAGGATGACCTCCCATGCCCTTTGGGGAACCTCTGCAGGCCAGTCCTTAGATGTTTCAATTCCCTCCATTTTGATTCTAGAAGGGAGGCCTTTAGAAGTACTTGATGAATTTCACTCCTAGATGAGAGGTGGATTCCATAGCCATTGAGAAGGTTTATTCTTGATCTACTTGTGCAGGTTGCATCCAATGATCACTCAAAAAATTCACACTGCCACCATTCCTGATTTCCCAAAATCTGTGTGTTCGGATGAAGGCTTGGTGTGTTTTGGCCTGGTCCTAGATCGAGGATTAGTTAGTGAGGTGTGGATGATCTTATAGGGGCTGCAGTCTATCCTTGATCCCATATTTTGCATTCCACACTTGTCTCCATATCTCGTGTCCCCCTTATATCCACCTCCACCACACTTTGGCACTAAGAGCATGGGATAAGATCTCTTGATCTTTTAGGCCTAGGTAACCCTAGGAATTTGGTTTAAAAAACCTATCCCATGCCACCAATGCCCATTTTCATCCAATCTAAGTCCCAGGCAAGATAAATTTATGGATTTTCTCTGCATTTCTCTGTAGATAATTTTAGGTGTCAACAGTGCTGAGAGCTTGTATATCGGGATTCCCTACAGGACTGATTTCAACAAAACCAATTTCCCTACTGAATTAAAGGCCTTGAATGTCCAACTAGATAGATTCTTGTTAATATAGGACAACACATCTTTCCATATTGTAAGCTTGAGGGAATTGGAGACCAAAGGAAGCCCTAGACAAGTGTTGGGAAGCTCTCCCACTCAGGATCCAAGGGTTCTAGCTAGGTTGTTTTCAACTCTTGGGTGAGTATTGAAGAAGAATACATATAAACGTTTTGCATTTATTTGAGTTCCTGAAGCCTATTGGAATGTCTCTCAAATCTCATTGATTTTCTTCGCCTCTCATAGTGATGGCTTCCCAAATAGCATGTTGTCATCTATAAATTATTGATGAGTCATCCGTGGGGATCATTGGGATATCTTAATGTACATAAGGTTCCCAGAGACAACTTCACCTTCAATTAGGTGGCTCTAGCCTTCCACAGTAATGATGAAGAGGAAAGGGGATAAAGGATCCCCTTTTCAAAGCCCCCATGATCCTCGAAAGCGTCGGGAGGGTACCCCATTCTCCAAGATTGAGGAGAATGGTATTTTTATTAGTGCCTTAAAGCATGTGATCCATGTTGGGGAGAGTTTGAATGCAACAAGGATCGATAACAAGAATTCCCAAAATAATTGATCATATGCTTTAGATATATCTAGCTTTATGAGCATACTTGGTGTTCCTCTTGATGATAAGGTATGGACGACCTCATGAGCCACCAGGATTACATCCAATATTTTCCTTCCTTCCACAAAGCCAGCTTGTTGCATTCCTATGTTAATCTTCAATAGGGGTTTGAGTCTTCTCACTAGGATCCTCAATCCAAGTCTTTAGCCTTCGTGGGGATGAGGGAAAGAAATGTGGCGTTCAGGCCCACCCATGAACACTGGTATCAATGGGAGTATTCCATAATATCCAAGACTTCGTTCCCTAATAATTTCCATCTCACCTTGAAGAACTCAACTACGAACCCGTCTGAGCCTTGAGCCTTGATCGTCAGGAGGGATTTTACCACTTCCTCGACTTCCTCGAGGGAGATTTCTCACATAAGGGCATCATTTTGGTCTTCCAAGATGAGGGAGGGAATGTGTTATTGAATTTGTTGAATTGATTCTAGTCTATTGTTGTCTAGGTAAATCCTCTCTGTGGACAGAGACAATCCCTCTAGCCCAATGAGTGGGTCTAGAAACCTAAGTGAAAATCTACTAGACACTTTCCTAAGTTGCAATTGAAAAGAGAGATGAAGAAGATGGCCTAGCTCATTCTAATGCTATATCGATCTCCTTTGTTGAATACCTTGAGTCACTTGTGTCACAAGCTCGTTCCTGTTGCTCTCAGCATTTGTGCACTTGCACAAGTTATGAAGACTCAACAAGGCATGCAAACACAAATGACATATTCAAAGGCAACCTACTTAACTGATCAATGAATGTTAAGATAGACGATACATGAGCATACCCATTAATGGAAAATGAACCAGTAGTCGTATATTAATAGAAAATAAGGGGAAGCATACAACCAAGCCTTCATGTTGATAGGTTCTCCTCGAAATTAATATCCAAGTCTAAGCTAAGCTCTCCAAGCACTCCTTCTCCAAGCCAAATGAGTAGCATATACGCACAATCTTAGCATAAGGGCGAAAATAGACATAGACCAACCATTTGGGAATGGGAGAAGATGAATATGTAGGATGGGAAAGGGAGTTAGGACCTCTCCAAAGATAGTATTAGGCCCTTATCTCAAGGAGGTAGCTCATAGGGATAAGACCAAGAGGCAAATTTGGGAGAATTTGACCTCATCTATGCCAAACAACCTCCAACTCGCCACTCCGGAAGATTCTCGATCACGAAGCTTCTTATCCTCTTTGGGAAAATTGCCTTTTTGGGATCATCATGGGTATACAAGTGAACAAAGAGATACCATCATGCGTCATGTACAGTGAAATAGGTGATCATTGTTATTTTTGTCCTCATAAGAGCGATGATCCTCAAATTAGGGTTTTAGAGCTATTTTCTTTAGGGAAATCTCAAGGAATTTTCTAATCAGTGTTTGAGGGAGGATCTGAGATACATATATGAATGAGTACACTACATGATGGTCATGTTTCAGGCACTTCGAGGTATGTCACAGGGAGGTGCAGGAGGTGTGACAAAATACTATGTAACAGATGCCTCCTAAAGCATGAAGGCAGAATGAGGAGTGATGGCTGAGATTCTTTATGATATTTTGAAAGGATGAGGACAATCACTGCCAGGAGTCCTAAAAATCAAGGACACATATGCATATACATATCTGAGATAAAAACATGAATCTACGGTATGGAAGCAACCATATGGATGATAAGGACTATATGGAAAGATCCATGGTATGGGCACAACCATCCGAATGAGAAGGATCATCTGTGAATATAATATCCAAGGTATGGTTGTAGCCATCCGATATAGAAGGATCACCATAAATGAAAAGTCCCGTGGTATGGTCACAGTCATCCGTATAGCAAAAACATGTGTACAATCAAGAATAGCATATAACTCCACGTAGCCTGAGTCATATCAAACAAGAATCGAGGTCTTGTGCTCCATCCCGACCCGATCAAAGTACAAATTCTAACATGTGAAAAACTGTGTGGAATTTGAACATGTTATAAAACCACCAATTACTCACTAATGATGTGGACTGTTAACAGGAATGAGAGAAAACACCAATAATGATAATGGCTCTCAAGGTACAACAATACAATTCGTGAATGTGATAATGAAACTGAAGTTGAACACTTGTGGAATCATCTAATTGAAGGCCAATGATGAAGACCTGTCGTCGAATTCAAATAACTTGCCATTAGGGCATGCAAGCTCTAAGGTACCTAAATGGAGCTTGTAAGTCGTCTTCCTGGATAATGACTTGAAGTCAACAGGAAGTGACCCATCAAAGGAGGGCAATGATGAGTCCCTCATCATCGACACGAAACAATGAATAAAGTGGAATAAAATGAATAATATCCAAGTTTGTAATAATGGGTCACACAATGTATAGGTAAATAACTGTAGATAGGACTTATCTTGAACATCAGCGACATGACTCCGAAGTGTGGCAACATTTGACTCAACATAGTATTAAAGGTCATGATGACAAAATAAAATAGTCAAATGAGAGGAAAAATACATCACCCAAACCCGGGAGCAGAAGTGACTGAGTGAGGATATCCCAAACCTGACACGAAAGAAGAAGAGTGTCATGTTCAAAAGCAACATGCTACCTGTATAAAGGATGTTTCATCTTCATTTTTCGCTGCTATTTCTAGTGAGTACCCCAATTATTTTTATCACAAGCTTGAAGGGGATATCATATGCTTGTCATGTTTTACGAGTCCTAGGAAGGAGAAACTCGGTCTCATCATGGTGACGAGTCATTCGTCGTAAAATTTTAATGAGTCCAACATAATAATAACTTGGTGTCTTTTTCATATGTAGAGAGTTTGAAAAAGAGACAAAAAATAAAACTCCATCATGTCCCTTTTCGTAATTTGTCTCTCAAACCCGGAAAGGTAGAAAACATTATCCTAGCGAACCTTTTGAGAATGTCAATCAAGGTGTACCTTTTTCATAAATAGTCAATCTCAGCCCGAAAAGGGGGTAACCGTATATTGAGGTGATGTCAATTCATTTAATTTAGCAAGTTTGAAATGGCAAGTACTCAACAATACTTTTAGTTTTTGGGAGTCAGAAAAGGGCTTAAAGATGACTCCAGGGGGTTTCCTTTTTCGTTTATGTTTAATGTGTCTGGAAAAGAGATAAAATAAAACTCGTTAGAATCTGTAAAAAATAATCACTGTCCACCGAAAGAACTTGTAACTACACAAAGGAATGCACCCATCACTGATATTGAGATATAAGAGTAAAAAATTATTAATATATTGACAAAAAATGACTTCAAAACTTATAAATAACCAAAACTAACATTATTTTTTAAAACTTTACCATAGCGAGTTCTAAAAGTGCATTTGTTCCCTAATTTGCTTGATTTTCAAGTGACTATTGCGGGAGATTCAGGGTGCCATTTCATGAACCATTTGTAGCATGTAATAGGTTTTTCTTTACTCTTGCATTTCATCAAATTTTCACTCATTTTAAATGAAATTTTATATGCTAAAAAGGAGGATTTGTAAATTTTTTAGCATCAGCGATCATCGTGGGTTTGGTCATTGGACCTATGATAATCTCTCTTGAGCTTAGATACACCTGTGATGACATCGCTCTGTTTGTAAAAACATCCATGATGGTGTCGAGGTAGAATTTTTTGAAGAAAAAACTCTTTTTAAAGAAAAATTTATCAATTTCAATTTATGAAAAAGGTTCTAATTCATTTTAAGTGATGTTTCGTAGGAGATCATGGTTCTGGAATTGAAAGAAAGAGAGCATGAGGCCAAAGATCACCAAGAAGCCCAGAATCTAGAATGCATCAATGCATTAAGAGATTGTGGGTTGCTGATGTTCTTCAGGAACACACGATTGAAGGCTCATATGGATTTACTGCCCTATTTGATCAATCTTTGGGATGTGGATTGAGAGATATTCATCATCAAAGGCTAGGAATTGGAAATAGAAGAATCAAACATCTATATTATCACAAGATTGTCTCGAAGAGTATAAAGAGTCCAACTCTTCGGTCCTCTCATAGGTGGCGAGAGTACTTGCGCTCTGATTCGGAGGCATTGCCGAGGTGCAGAGATGACGAGGGATGGGAAGGTGAAGATCGCCGTGATCACCAAAGCCTTCCTTTACAAACCATCCTATTCACCATAGCTCGGTTATCTAGGATGCAAGCCCTACATGAGAGTTCAAAATCCCAATTCCAGTATGGAGTTGAGTGTCTAACCCCCACCATATTCAACTGGTGTGGATGCCTTCAGGCGAATATGAAAAGACAACTGACCAAAGGGAAGTAGGGAAACCTGAGACAATTTGGGCTTAGCTCGATACTGGTGACTTTCTTTTTAGATTGGGTAACCCTATTATAGTATCAATGGACAGTGGTACTAGATCCTACCCTCCAAGACCCAAGGTTAGTGAGGTGGAGTCAACTCATGCCTCGAGGAGGGATGGGTCAGCATATGCACTACCCTCCTGAATCTTTTACTTGGCTGTAGCACCAATTACTCAGGGTGGACAACTATGCATATGTTAGCAAATATTTCTGATGGGATCCAGATCTACCTCTGCCATTGGGAGAACAATGGACTGATGCTCGTAAATACTTGTTTTTTTTACATTTTTTCAAGTCTTATGATTTTTTTGTTTGTTTGGAAAACTGTAAACTGAGACTCAACATATGATCAATGCCTATATGTAGGACTTGAAAGACCGCCTGTCATGTCCCTAATAGCATGGCAGGATTCCCATCAGATAGTAAGCACTGATTATGAGCAAGGGGCAGACCCCTTAACTGAGATGTAGTGAAACCTAGAAGCGATTACTCGGGAAGTTCTGGAGTATGCTACTATAGACAAGGTTCCACTGCATTGGTAGAGACACATAGTGGGAGTATCTATGAGACTACGTTGACTGTTGCACTGAGTGATAAAAGCAGTATCATGCTATGATGAGAACTGTGCAGGCTGATAGTCTTTCTAGCTATTTTACACGTTTTGTAGGCTTTGAAAGCCAAGTGTCCCAAAACACTTTATTTTTTGAGATTTTGATGTAAAAGCTTAGACAGACTCAATAACTATCTATCTATATATATATATATTTATTTATTTTTATTTTTATTTTTTTATTTTTATTTCCCACTGACGTCTCCAGAATATGATCAGTTTTATAAATGACACAAATGTCGATGAAGAACATAATTGGATAATTCATTTGTTAATGTATTCAAATTGCGTGGAATGTGTTGATATGTGATAAAATCAAAATTTCTTTCCAGTAATTGAACACATAGATACATACACAATATCTATGGATTTCTTACTGAATAATGATTGTTTAAGTGTAACACAATGAGATGTGAATCTATCTTGACGACTAAATCCCCAATGCTAAGAGAAATTTCTTCTGACAATAGTTCAATGTCTGAACTTTATTCAGAAATATTGTTAGTTGTTTATCTGAGGCATATACCTTGTAAGTCAATGAACTTGCCATCAGGGGTAAACAGTAACCAAGTTGTGGAAGACAAATTCCATGTCCTACAACAAGCACCATCATTAAAACTGACATAATGAGTTGAAAACATCTACAACTGAGTGGAACACAAGGTAAGAAGAAAAGAACATGTCTACAAAGAAAACAAACACACCAAAAATCAAAAAGTGCACACTAATAAATCCACACACTAATTTATAAAACAACACACTTGGCCAATTAATAGAGTAAAAATCATAAAAGGATATTCGCGCATGCCCCTCAGGTTAGTGAGGGTTATGAGTCATAAGATTAAAACCCCATTGCGATAATGGGAAAACGGTAGAGACTCAGCGAAAAAATCTGATGAAAGGAGGCAAGAAAAATTTGAAGTCATGACGAGGAAAAGGTGCCCCCAGTTGAAACATTTTGACGATTTTAGGTTGAACTAAAATGTTGATGGGTAGGGTTGCAGTAACGTTTCCCATGTTACCCTCCGACAGGAATTTATGCAGAAAATGGCGTTTGAAGTGGATGCATGGAATAATGAGAAACAAATGCTTCAAGAAATGAAGGCAACTCACCGAGGTTGGGATGAAATGAAGAAATATGATGGAGACCATTCCAAGGATTTTCATCCAAGGACATAGCCTCAACGATACTCTTATTGGTGGGGAACATCTCGTTCAAAGGATCCAGAGAATCCAAAGAACCAAGCCATGGAGATGGCACATAAGTATCCAGGTTCATACTGAAAACAACATAATTTTCTAATGTAACCATTGAAGCCAAGACAATTTCTTGATAATTTTTCTCTAATGGACTTAAAGGCATAGAATCACCAAACGAATCAATTTGATCTACAGTAGGAATAATCCAAGGATCCATAGAAAGCAATATCATATTGATCAAAGTAACATTTGGAGGTGGGAGAGTAAATGTACACATTAAATAAAAGTCTTTGAAAGGACCTACCCCCACACTCTCATAAGGAATCTCAGTATTTCCCATGTGGGGGACATTTTCATTCAATGAACGGGAAGAGAAAAAAGAGAGTTGGTTGAAGGTGAAACTTTTTCCTTCATGAGGAAAACGAGGCACCCAGAACAAATAAGAAACCACACAAAATATAGCATGGGTCCAGATTCACCTGAGAAGAAGGTTGTAGTTGAGCTTCACATCTACAACTTCCACTTCTAGCTCAACAGTCTTTCCTTCCAACGTGATTGGAAAGTTTGTGAGAATACCGTATGGATGGGAGCCTCTGCCATTAAAGCCCTCCAAAGTGTTTAGGGACTTGTTAAGAGAAGGAGAGACAATGGCCTTCCAACACGAAGTAGACATGGTGCAGGTGGAAGAACCTTCATCAATAACAATCCGATGAATTATCATTCCTTTAATCAGAACTTGTATCAGAAAATAAATCTGATGGGGAAGATGAGGAACATGGTTTTCAAGATCAAAGGTAATTAAACTTGAATTGGCAGGATCAATAGCACCTATAACAGACAAAAATGATTTCCATTATGTTGGATAGGTTTGGAGAAACTCCAAAGAAGACATCACTGAAGGTGTTTGAGCTAAATCCTCAACAATATTATAATGTTATGCAGCTCTAGCACTCAGATTATAAGATGATTTCTTAAGTACACCATTGGGAGGTGGTCAGATTATGGACTCATTATTAAGGTGCTCAATATGGAGTAGACCAGAACTGGACAGAGTGGAAGTAGAAGGTATATCGATGACTTCTTTCTCCACCATCTTCTTGTGTGGGGTTTGATAGTCCTTTGTTTGAGTAGCAATTGAAATAGGTGATGAACCTTGCATCATGAAAACTTTGGAATTAGAGGAGGCAAAGGATTGTAGTTGGTCTACCAACTGCATATGCCAGGATGGAAAAGGTTCTTTCAAAGTAGCTGGAGTCCATTTCAATAAGTGGTTAACCTCAAAATGTCAGGGACAATCCTTGGTGTAATGATCTTCCTCACAAATAAGGTAAGGATATTTCAGATTTCTCTTAGAAGCATCATCAACAGATGATTTGGGTGGATCATGTTTCAGGGTGTCAGTTTTGTCTTTACCTTTACCATTTTTCTTAACTTTGGAGGCCTTATCTGCTATGGTAGACTGAACAGGATTTACCTGAGATGTTTTACTAGGATTTGATGAATTTTTCAAAGGATTATTGGAACCAGTGTTTGAAATAGATTTTTGCTTCGAAGAAGCTTTAGTGGAAGTTTGAGACACTGAACCAATTACACCATCAAGAGGTGGTACATCATGAGACTTTGAGGCTGCCAAATCTGAAGATGGTATTGGAGCACCAGGAAGCATCTCATATAACGTGGCATATTGTGAATAAACTAAGTCTAGATATTGGGCATGTGCAATAGCTTTCTCTTCAGTAACACATCCACCCATAGCTATATCCTTAGAAATCTTGTTAACGAATTCTTTTGAAAACCATTTAGTTAACAAATTATCAGTAATCTCGAATTTGATGAGGCAACATCGACGTCTCCATTCACGGATACGATCACAAACGTGGGTCAAAATGTCTTTCTTAAGGGATGTGAGAAAATGAGTGCCAATTTCGTACCGAATCAACAATTTGAAGTGAGTGAGGAAGGCCATAACTAGAGAGTTAAAGTGAACATAGATAACTCGAGGCAACTCGATATACCATTTTGTGGCAGCACCTGTTAAGGTTCCCTGAAAGAGGCGAAGATGGATAGAATCGTCAACGTATGAATTTGAAGAGCACCATAAGTGATATGTCATCACATGGGATTTCGGGTCCTCTTTAGAATTTCATTTGAATTTAGGGAAATCACTTGGAATTTTAGTTGGAACTGGAGGCCAGTAAGGTGAATGAACAAGAGGATCATTTGTGAGACTCAAGACATCAAGCAATTCCAACATAGCCAACAAAAGCAATTATGTATTGAAGGAAATTTAGGGCCTTTGAGGAGACCCAAACTCCAAGTTCCAAGCTTGTTGGTAGGGATTTTCCCCCCACAATAGCGGATTTTTTCCATACGGGATTTGATTTTGCTCCCATTGAGGGTTACCTTGACCATAAGGCAGATGTTGTCAAGGGTAGGTTTGATATTGACCTACCATATGCCATTGATAAGCATTATACGCCACATATGGATTGAAAGGTTGTTGAACTTGTTGACCCTAGACTTGAAGAGAATGGCCCTGCTACTGCAGGGGATAACCTTGATGATACACATACTAAGCTTGTTGATGTAGAGGTTGACCTTGTTGCTACAAAGGCTCACTTTGTTGTTGTAAAGGTTGACCTTGCTGCTGCAAAGGTTGGCCTTGTGAGTACAAAGGTTGAGTAGGCTGCTGAACAAACTGAGTCTGTTGTTGTAAAGACTTTTAAGACTGCTGCAATATCCTTATTGCTGAAATGTTTTCCCAACTACTGCAATGGTTGTCTTTACTACTAAAAGGGTTGTTGGATAGTTCCTTGGGATATACCCTGTCGGTATTGGTAATTTCCAAATTGAATCTGACCATATCCACTATGAATAGCAGATTGACCAGGTTGGACATGAGCTCCTACTTGCGGAGTGTAAGGTGGATTGTTGCGAACCATATGGGACATAAACTTATTGGAGTGGAATCTGAGCCTTATAAGGCTACTGGTACTAGATATAACCCGACCTGGATAGATAAACAGGGTTAGTAATACTGCTAGAATAAGGTTGATTAACTCCAATCATGTGAGTTTGTAATCCACTCACAATGGTTTCACCTAACACAAGAGGAATATTCGGGTTCCCCCCAAGGCAGTGGTACAGTTTGTCCACTTGACGGAGGGGTGGAAGAGCTAACTGAAACCTAACCTGAAACAGTCAGTTGTACCCGAAGGATATGTTGAAATGATGACACAGGTTGCAATGAAATTGTAGGCTGAATGGGAACTAATGTAACAATAATTTGTACTGAAGTTTGACAATTCGTATTTGTAATGAATGGACTAGAAGTAGGCTTGACATTGAAAGACCAAATGGGATTCTTATACAAAGATGAAGTACTAGGAGTTCTTGAAATTAACTGAGCTAGGGTTGTATAACTAGGTGGAAGCATGGGTCCACTAGGCTCAGGGAGTGTGTGAGATGGGACTCTTCTTGCAAAAGGATAACCTTCTCAAGGAAATTCATACCCTTGTTCATCATCGACATGAGAAGTATGAGTAGAGGAAAATTTCGAATGACCCAGAGAAGAGGTTTGCATTTCACCCTCTGACTCCATATATGGAAAGAGCTGGTGTTGAGGAATCCAAGAAGTGTGAGGAGATAACTCCAAAGGAATACCAGGCCAATCGTAAGGACTGTAAGGAAGCTGAGGATATATCACAAAAAAATCGAATAACTGATTTTACGGATGTATAACAAGCCTTTGTGGACTCTCACGGGTCTATGTAGCATTATCTGGGGTCTTAGTATCAGAAATCTTGAGGTGACCATGAATCTGATGGAGGTGGACAAGAAGAGAGGGGTTGGATACTTGGAATAATCCCAAGTTCGAAACCTTGAACTTCAAGTGACTGCAGAAGTTTCGAATGAACTCCTTGGGAGGACCATTTAGTATCAGACAATGAAGGGGAACTGTGAGATGAAGTTAATCGTTCAGCCATGATGACTTTCTCTCAAGACCATAAAATGAAAGGAGGTTTGTTGAGGGATTATTAAGAATCTTGAAATTAACATGGAATTACTCAATATTCATCCATGAAGCAACTACTTGGGTTTGACATGTTTATCATAAACAATTATTTTTAGAACTTGAAACAAAAACTCTGCCTTTTCATCTTTTAAGAGTTGAGAACAGGATGAAAATGTGACTCTAGTCGCTTTCAATGTTTTAGCGATCTTGAAAGTACAAGTGCTTGATGATATTTTAAAGTTTAAGGAGTCATAAAATATCAAAATTACTACTCAGGTTTCTTTAGGAAAAAGGGATTACTAAGAAACCGTGAACTGAAATATACACCTTATCAAATAAATTTACTAAGGACTTTACATATGTGCAGGAAATCTCCCCAAATGTTGTTTTCAATGTATCATTTTATAGCATGGCAGACTCAGCTTCCTATGGATAAAGGCTTTCAACCTATTAGGGTCTCCCTTTATATACTCGATGGTACGAGGAGCACAAGTCCATGCTAGCGCTATCTAATGCAAGATTAAAAGATAGATTCTAAGTTTTATAGATGAAGAAACACGTCTCTAGCCTAGACCACTATGTATGAAAGTTAATGTTTCAAATGCCCCTTAGGTTAATTGATAGACTTTAAGTTAATCTCAAAATTATGTTTCGATTTCAAGGCCTTAACAGTGTCAACTGTTCCTAAAATGCAACTAAATGATGAAATTGAAATCCTTTCATTCGATGAAGATTACCTATTTAGGGAAGAGAAACACCCAAATCATGCATCAAACAAGCAACAATGCATCAATGACAATTTTCCAATGCTAAATGCCAAACATGAAATATAATAATTCATCTGATAAGAAAATGTAATGCCAAAACAAAATCCTAAAGCAATCTACTTTAAGATATAATGATGATTTATATGCAATCAATGTAATCTAGTGCAAAATAGAGAAAGAGAATGCAAACAACTCAATAATCATGAAAATCTCTTTCACATTAATGATTTTGATTGCAACAAATGCTTCAAAAACTACTTAGAAGATAAACACTTTCACTTTCACTTTCCAAAACACAAAATTCAAAGCAAATATGTCGTTTTAGTTCAATAAAAAATAAACAATTTTGTAATCCATTGCTTGCCAAAGCGAACTAAAGGGATTTTCAAAGAATCAACTCAATTCAGCACTAATGAAAATAACTTAATACCCAAGAACCAAAAGTGATTTGGAAAAGACATCTAAACACAAAAAGACTCTTTGAACAAGAGCAATTGATCTCTGAAAAGAAGACCAATGAGTGAATGAAGGATGACCTAGAAGTTCTAAAACCCTAGAAGGAAAATCAAACTCCAAACGCACTTAAACCAAATGAAGAGACAAATTTAATCAGACAAACATGACAAGCAAGAGGAGCACACTAAAATCACACTGGTAAACCACTTACAGAAGGAAAAAACTGGAAACAAGAAGACAAAACCATAATTTTCTTTAACCTCTGATATCATCACACATGTTAAAAGAAAAGTAGTGATCATCGCTACTGTAATCAACAAATCCGTGATGTCATCACGACTGTAAGAGACAAAATTGTGATGGTCGAGAAAGATAAAGAAAAAAACAAAAAATCTTCAAGAGCAGCACAAATCAAGAACCTTCAAGAAATTACCAGAAAGTGAAAATTGTTACAAACAAGCAAACAAATCTAGGATTTGTTACATGATATTTCAATCTACGAATAAACAAATTTTCCCTAGGTGGTTGACTACACCTAGAACAACAGAATGAGAGTAGTATAACCTTTCCTTATAGAATATAAATGAGATGGAGAAACTTACTTGTTTCATTTCGCTTCCTAAATATGTTTTGAATCGCTCCTGTCACTCCCACTTGAACTAAATCTGCTCAAAAGGTACCTGCATCAAGAGAAACAGAAACAAGAAATGATCAAAGAATACATGAACTATCAACTATAAAACAATGGAATTGAAGACATTGAAACACATAATCATCACAGATATGAACAATCATATAAGAAAAGGAATAAGCTCTTTATTAATGTAGAAGGAAGAGTATCACCCAATACAATACAATCCTTTGCCACTCCTCTAGCTTCAGTCCAACCCTTGCCACATCAAAAGAACAACACTCTAGTAGCATAACATTGCTTAACATAAACTCAATCCTCAAACCAATAGAATTTCCTTACAAACTTTAGATTCTAGCCCCTTGATCACTATGACGAGTGCTCAATTTATAGGAAATGGAGGTGGTTTTGTCATAAATGAGGCTATTGAATGGCTTTCCAATCTTGGAGTTAGTTTTCATGGGGCAAGGGATCAGAGGATAGGAGGTTAATGGACCATTAGCCTATCCAATTTCGAGCTCATAGGGGTAGATAAGACATGGGAACCTTCTAGAATTATCTAGAATGGAGGAATATTCCTAGAACCCTATGCAAATTTTGCTCAATCTCACCCAACACAGGCTAAAGAGGGCCTAAGTGCACTGCAGTGTAGGCCACAGTGGGCCTGCCTGCTCTGCAGCACACTGTTTTAAGGCTTGGGCTATGCTGCTGTCCTAAGGAGGCATTTTAGGGAGGCTTCAGGCCATGAATCTTTCATTGAATGAGGCATTCAATGAGATAACTTCTCTAGGGCATGTAACAACCAAATTAGGTTTTGATCAGCCCTAAAAGTACTAATCTGAATGGCGGGAGTGATGTGCCCAAATAGACCTGTAATAGTTTTCCCCTAAAGAATGAAGTCAAAAAGGATAATGTCGAGTGATATGCTTTACGATGTGATGGAGAGGAACTGAACCGGACAGTGACTTGCATCAATTACAATACATAACATCATGATATTTTGAATTTTCATGAATTGCTAAAGGAAGGCATACCCATACTCAGCATATAAAATTTTCATTACATGTACATAGATAGTTGTCTACAAATATAAACCCATGATAGGATGACCATCCATGTAAAGCCATTGTACAGATGATTTAGTACTCTCCTAAAATCGAAACCCATATGGATGAAACTAGATCTGGGGTCTTCTATGTCATCCAATTTTTCGCTCAAGTACGAGTCTAACCATGTGAATATGTGACTTGAAGTTCAACACGGGAAGACACCGTGTGATTACCAACCAATTATGTAAGCCATTAATAGACACGAGAGATATTGCCGATAATGATAATGATTCTCAAGGTATTGCAGTACATTCTACATGGTGTGAATAAATGTTTTGATGTTGAACACCATACCAAGTCTTTCAGTCGAAGGCCAGTTATGTCAAGCTATCACCAGAAGTGAGAAACTTGCCATTGATGTATGTAAGCCCCAAGGTACTAAAAGGGTGTTTCTAAGTAAACTTCTGGGATAATTTGTTGATGTCGACGAGTAGGGAGTCATCATAGGAGGGCCTTAATGTGTCCCACATCAATGATAGGAAATGAGTGTAATGATTTTTGGAGATGGAATTTGACTAATGACATAAAGTTCAGGAATAGAAGCCATGAAAATGAAGGTTTATAAGTATTGTAAAGGATGAAGTTTTACTGAGTAACTTCTCTTGAACATGTCGGCGACACTGAATGAATTGGAAGCATTGACCCAAAGCCAAAGTGATGGATGGTGTGATAGACCATAGGTATGATAAGCATCAAGTAGATAACCCAACCCAAATAGTCACGGAGATGAAGTGAAAGTGTCATGTTCAAGAGAGACTTGCTACCATAAAGTGATTTATCTCTTTTCTCATTTTCCCCAGTGATTGCTGACCAGTACCTCTTTATTTTTAACAAGCTTGAGGAGGATAACATATGCTTGTAGTATAATTCCACCCTTCGGGTGAATCCATCACTATGTGATGTTTTAACGAGCCTAACGAAGGTTAAACTCAGTCTTATCATGATGGATAAGTTTGTCGCTATTTGATGTTTTAACGAGTTTAACGACAATGATAACTCAGTTCTTTTCATTTTTAGAGAGTTTGAAAAGGTACAAAAAAAAACTCCACAAGATCTTTTTTGTAATTTTGTCTCTCAAGTCCAAAAAAGTGTAAAATAACACAAGGGAGAACCTATTGACCATGTTCGATCAACGTATTCCTTTTTCGTAAATAATCCATCTCAATCCAAAAAGGGTTAAACTTATACTGAGTAGATGTCATTTCCAATCCGTTAATGAGCTGAAAAGGATAGGCGCTCGGAAATATTTTCATATTTCAAGAGTCTGAAAAGAGCTTAAAGAGGAATCTAGGGGGGTTCCTTTTTCGATGTTTAACAGAGTTTGAAAAAGAGATAAAAGTATGCTCTGTGGTCAAAAGTACAATTCACGATCGCGAATGTCAAATTCATTATATCAGTTATAAATCTGTTCAAAGAAACACCAATCGGATTAAACATACCTATTTCATTGGTAAAACTGGGTAAACAACTATATTTTATTCATTAAATGACATGAAATAACCATAAAACAAGAATTTACCAAGTCATTTTCACCATTTGATATTTACCATTCAGTTCTGTGCTCTGAACCAGTTTTTACCTCGAACTTCAGTAGCTGATTGCAAGAGATTTTTTGGATCATTTGTCATGTCATCAGGACCAAGTAGGAGATCTACCTCTTCTCTTCCCTTTAAGTGAATTCTTTTACAGTTTTGAACAAGTTTTTTAGGCTTTTGGGGTCCCTAGGGTAAATATACTTCGCCTTGGGATCAATGTAAACCATCACATCAAAAAATACGCTGCAATGCACCCAAACAGAAGGGTACCTATTCTGTAGTGCACTGTCTCTAGGCTTGGGCTATGCTGGGTGCATTTGATGAATTTGTTTCTCCTGTTTTACCCAAAAATCCTTCAATTTTTTGCATGAAATGGATCCCAACTAAGCTTATGGTTTGATTACAGCCTTTGATCAGATCAAAATGACTATTACTTGGAGAAAAAGAGAGGTTTCCTTCATGATCTGGGTACAGTTGGGGCCCTCAGAGACTGTGGGTTGCTCAAATACTTTAGGTTGTCCGGGATGAGGTAACAACTAGAACTATTTTAGTTCCTAGTTCATTCATGGGATCCAATGGATTAGGGTTTTCACATAGGAGGAAAAGTTCTTCCTATATTGATTGATGATGTTCACTTCCTTATAGGGTTACCGAGACGTGGTGCCCCAATATCTCTTTTAGGTTATTTCCGTCCGGTGAATCAATGAGGGCTTACATTCAATAGTTCTGTAGGCCAAGTACACAACCTAGCAACTATGGGATATCAAAATCAGGTATTTTCGTGATTTTCCTTTGCGAAAAATCCTTTTCACTATCCCAAACTTGGAAGGTAGTGTGACACTTCATCTAGAAAACATATCATATATACAGTTTGCACTTGATTGCGTTGAGCCAACTACATTCAACTGCTGTGAAGCAATTCTCTCTTCGATGAAAGAGCAGCTGACGAAGGTAAAGAGCGGTAAGATGAAGAATATTAGCTATGGTTCAATCTTGATTGCCTTTACCTTAGAGAGAATTCCATTGATGCAGCCTCAGTATGTGGCACTCAGTTTGACTGGTCATAGAGATCCACAGATGCAAAGATGGGTTGAGTTGATGGCTCGACATGCTGGTCAATCATCAACCTCATATCCTACTGCATTGTTCAGTTGTCTGAGTCGAAAACACCTTGTCATCAAGGAGCATTTGTATGCGGGGATGTACATTCGTACAGATCTAGAGTTGAGGTTACTAGTGGGTGCCCAATGGGATGCTATAGGTAAATTCATTTGACCAAATGTTTTTAATTTTTAAGTTTCTACATGTTTTTTGTGTTTTTAATGTTTCCAAGACTAAACTAAAAATGTATTCATGCATACATATGTTGTTACTGTTCAACTTATGGGTCATCAATAGGAGGTGGGTGAACTAGCACTGAGAAATGTCGCAGCAGCAATTCTCTAGGATTTGGATTTGACTGAGACACTGAAAGAGTTGAAGGATCACGTAGAGGGGTTAACCCTCAGTATTTCAGATATCCAGATCGAGGAGTTACCAATGAGGCTACAACACCATACTATTGGTGTTCCTAACTGTTGGATGAGGCTATTGTGTATGATAGCTCAGGCTCTGACTTGTTATCATGAGCATCATTAGGTCTACCTAGGATGTTTTTCTTTATGCCTTTTGAGTTTCGAGGTTAGATGACCAACATGTCTTGGACAAAAATTTTGTAAAAACTTTTAAAACATCTATCTATTTTTCTTTCAATGTTTTTATATATGGTTATGTGCAATCCTATTCAACTGTTGATGTGAATTGAAAAATTTACTTTTACATGTGTAGCAAATGTCTATTTAACACATAGTTCACTAATGTATCAATTAATGTGTTAAAATTCCTAGAAATTTGTTGATATTTCATATAATCAAAATGTCTTTCGAAGATACGAACTCTGAGGAACATACGATAAATTGTTGGATTTCGGATGGTATAAACATTTGTTAGTTGCAGTACGACAAGTTGTAAGTCTAGCGTAATAATGATTCAGCGAATTCTAAGTGAAATGGCATTAGAGAAGAGTTTGATCAACGTGCTATACTCAACGATATTGTTCATAGAACGACTGATACAAATCCCTTGAAAACTCACTAACTCACCACTTGGAGCAAATATGGCCCATGCTGCAGAAGATAGGTTCTGCGTACTACAACTAGCACCATCAACATAACCAACAAATGGTTCCAAAGATTCTGAAATCTGCAAAAAATGCAAAGCGGATTACTTAACCACATAAAAAATCTAAAAGTCACACTGACACACACACATGAAAACAAGGCATATATATAGTTCTTATTACTACATAAAATCATGCATAGTAACATTTCAAATACAACCTGTTACTGGGCTGTGACTATGGAATCCCATCATAATCAACTAACTCATAAGAACCTTTTGCCAAAACACACTTGACAATATAGGGGCCCATCCATAATGGTTCAAATTTCCCTGCTTCTAGTTTATTAGCTTCCTAATCATAAAGGAAGACTAGGTCTCCTTTTGAGAAAATGTGAGGCTTGACATTTCAGTCATATTGCACCTTTATCCATTTCTTATGTGTGTCGTTAGCCAATGTGGCTTCATGACAAGTTTCATTTAGATGGATGAGCTCTAAGAAATATGCTTCTTCTTCAGAAGTGTCGGGAAATAGGTCAATCGCGAGTTTTAATGATGTAATTTCACATTGTAAAGGCAAGATTTCCTCCAGACCATACACCAATTGAAAGGGTGTTAATCCAGTTGTATTTCTCACTGATGTTCGATAAGCCCATAAAGCTGAGTATAGGATTAAATTCCAGTTCCGCTTATGAACTCCTATCATACGTTGGAGCATTCGCTTAAGGATTTTGTTGATAGCCTCAACTTTTCCATTAGCTTGCGGATAATAAGGAGTAGAACTATCATGTGAAAGTCCTAACTTGGCAGTCAATTCGATCATCATATGGTTGTGAAAATGTGATCCATGATCTGTAAATATAGCTTGGGGCACACCAAATCGTGCGACCACATGGTTGAAGAAAAAAAGAGCAGTTGTCTCATTGCTATTGTTTAATGTAGGCATGGCCTCGGCCCATTTTGTAAAATAGTCCACGATGACAATTATATACCCATGCCCCCCAGCCGAGGTAGGGTTACATGTCATAAAATTGATGCCCCATTTTGCAAATGGTCCAACAACGATGATAGGATACAATGGTGTAGGTGGTAATCATGTTTTGTAGTAAAAAATCTAGCATCCATGACAACTTTTGACCACAACAATGTAATCATTAAATATAGGTGGCCAGAAGTGACCAGCACGAAGAATCTTCTATGTGGTAGCATAACTAGATAAATGTCCACCACAAGCACTAGAATGGCAATAATTCAAAACTTTCTCAGCTTCCTCATGAGTGAGGCACCTCCGTAAAATCGTATAGATACCACAATGGTAAAGGGTGTCTCCAATGATCAAATAATCTTTGGCTTGGTAACAAATACGTCATTGTTGTGAGTGAGAGGTATCGGGCTGAAAACTTTAGGTCTAGGGATAGATCAGTATATCTCCATACCACGAGTCAGATGAAGAAATCAGGAACAGAGACTCATCCGGAATTGATGGTTCTGTCGTTGAATCAATATCCATTGAGGGAAGGTCGCAAACAAAATCAGTAAAGACTAGAGATTTCTTTGATTTGGATTTGATGAATTCCATGTCAAATTCTTGCAAAATGATGATCCACTTCGAATATTCCCCCCCCAGTAATTGACATGACATAATGTATGTCATAGGGATGAAATATGAAATGACAATGGTCTTTCGGGGCAGGATATGGTGGCGAAATCTCTGTACAGCTTGAACAGTAGACAAAGCTAACTTTTTGACATAAGAGTACTTAACTTTTGTATCATTGAGATTGTGACTCAAATAATATATCAGATGTTCAGTCCCGTCTTCTTCTTGGACTAAAACCATAGCAATGGTTGTATCTGCAGTGGTAAGATACATGAAATTGTCATTTTGATGATTAAGGGCATACATTAATGATACTCGAATCAGGGTATCTTTGAGAGCATCAAAGAAAGCTTGTGTAACATGATCCCAATGGAAAGGAGTAAAGCCTTTAGCCATTTCAACATAGTTGGGAATGAAGCTCCATAGAAAGTTAGCGTTCCCTTGGAGTCTCTATAACTGCAGTAAATTGGAAGGTGGAGGCAGATCAATAATTGCCTTAACCTTCAAAGGGTCAAGTCGAATTCCTTCTTTAAACACTACGAAACCAAGAAAATTACTAGAACCAACAAAAAACACACATTTATGTGGATTGAGTCAAATTTTGTAGTGTCGGAACTATAAAAAATATAGCTCTCATATGTTGCAGGTGATCAACCTATTTCTGTGAATTAGTAGGTAAATCATCTAGATATGGTTGAATAATGTGTTTGATGTCACAAAAGGCATAATTCATTGCCCTCCAAAAGGTTTCCCCAGCGTTCCTCAAACCAAAAGTGAGTTTCTTATATGTGAATGTGCCCCAAGAACAAATAGAAGCATTTTTATATTTGTCTTCTGGGTGGATATTGATCTGATTATAGCCGGAAAAGCCATCCATAAATGAGAATATTTCAAATCTGGCACAGTCGTCAATTATCTAGTTGATAAAGGGAGTGGGATATTTGTTTTTTGGACAAGCGTTATTAGCATCCCAATAATCAACACACACTTGTATTGTTCCTTATTAATTCAAGACAAGAACAAGATTGGAAACCCAATCGGTAAGAGGAACGGGGTAAATGAAAACAACATGCAAAATTTTTTCAATTTCTACTTTTATGGCAGCAGCCTTCTTTGGATGAACAAGGGGGAGGCACTGTCATACCGGTTTGACATAAGGATACATTTTAATTTCATGTTAAACTATACTAGATTCAACTCTTGGCATTTCCTCATATGACCGGGAAAATATGTTGTGGAATTCACGAAAAAGAGCATGGTAAGTTTCAAGTTCGGACAGAGAACAAGATTTTCCAACATGGATGTTCTCTACAATTCCAAGTTTGGTCAAAATGTCGATAGAAATGGCTTCTTTGATATTTGACAAGTTTCGTTCTGAATCAATTGTGCCTATAAATATAGAATTTGAAAGGAAATCAACAATTGAAAGGTGATTTGGTTCATTTGAAACATGTTCTATGTGATCTAGAAGATGGGATTAATGATGATAATCTTCCCATGGTTCTTCTTCTATCAACATTGATTGGATGATTCCTTCATCGATAGAAAATGTACATGAAAAAGGATAAGAGGAAGTACCATATTCTAACAAATGATTAACCCATGCAATTGGTGATAATGGATTTGGATTTTCCACACAAGCCAAGAAGATTGATTGCTATGCAAGCTCAATGGGGCTTAGCGGCATAATTTCATTACTCATATCATCTTCAGAATTATTTGGAATCTTCCATGAATCAGATGAAGTGGAAGATATCATGTTTCAAGTCTCAAATTTTGCCACTTCTGCCATTTGTGATGGTGACGGTAGTGAAAAAGTACACATTAGGGAAGCATCTTTAAAGAGACTTACTCCAATGTTCTGAAGAGATATTAGGGATGTATAAACTAATGGAATGCTTCCTTTAGCCTATGAACTAGAGGAAAAAAGGTCAGGCTGATCAATCACTGTGATTCCACCTTTATGAGGGAAAGTTATCATACGAAAGTATGTCAAAACCACAACAACCATAGCATAAACCCAAGGTCTTCCTAGCGAAATGTTGTAGTCAAGGGGTTTGTCAATGACCTCAACTTCAACAATTATAGTTTTCCCCCTAGTTCTATCTGTAGGTTAATTAAAATTCCACAAGGCATATATGTGCGACCGTCAAAAGCTTTTAATGTTGTGGGTGACCATGACAAAGGCAAGGAGGTAAGTGTTTTCCAGCAACTCATCAACATGATACAAGTAGATGCACCCTCTTCAACGATGGTTCGGTGAATGTGTTTGTTCAAAGCCTTTACTCGGATCAGGAAAGCTAATTGAGCTGGTAATTGCGGCATATATCCCGCATGGTTAAAAACCACAACATTAGAATCTGTTGGATGAATTCCACCAATTACTGACAATAAAGCCTGTTTTTGGGAGAGACAGTTTTCAAGCACCTGAAACATCAACATAGCAGAAGGTGACTGAGCTAGATATTCTACTATGTTATAGTTTTTCACTGCTTGAGCTTGATGGTTGAATGTAGACTTATGTACAACTACTTTAGGCGGTTTTATTGTTCACTCCGGTGCAATAGGTGGTGGAATACAATCAGACGAAGTCAAAGTCAAAGGATTTGGTTGATCTAAATCATTATTCGACGACAACGATGGATTACCATAATGTTTACTTCATGTTGACACCAAAACGTCAATTTTAGGCTTAGAGGTAGATAAAATAAGAACTTGTGAAGTGGAAGCATGATATGTAGCAACCAAGTGAGTCTCTAGGTTCGAAAAAGGATCTGTCAATATTGCGGATGCACTAGAAGACTTAAGAAGTTTTGAGATTTCAGAGCAGTGAGGACAGTCATGTGTAAAATGATCCTCGTTACAGATCAAAAATGGATAGCGAGGTTTCCTAGCTTTTGAAGAGGAATCAGATGTTTTCTCTTGAGGGGGAGGGTTTTGTTTATTTTTAGCTTTCCCCTTCTTCTTTCTTCCGACTTGCTTTTCATTCTTGCCTTTTTCAAATGACATGATATTTATTTCAGAAGCGGGAGTATTATTATATGCAATAGAAGTTTGCTTGGAAATAGCAAGTGTTTGACTAGATGGTCTACTTGTTGTTTGTGTGCTCAAAGAACCAATCACATCGTCACCGACATGAGAGTCCTTACTTGATGGGGATGGAGGAACAGTAAAAGCTGGTCTGGGTGCATTTGGAATTTTGTCATAGAGTGTGGTAGACTGGGTGTAAATCAAGTCTAAGTATTGGGCATGAGAAATTACTTTCTCTTCAGTGACAACTCCTCCTTTAGCCACATCCTCGGTGATAGATGGAAATAAGGATTTTATAAACCACATAGCTAAAAGCTGATCAGAAACATAAGTTTTGACCATTCGATGATGATGACGCCACTCATGAATATGATCAGAAATGTGAGTAGTAGTAGTCTATTTAAAGTTGTTCAATAGTTTCGTTCCACTTTCATATCATATGGGTAATTGGAAGTGGGTTAAAAGTGTGGTAGCTAAGGATGTAAAGTTATCAAACGAAGCTCCTGGTAATTCAATATACTAGTTTGCAATAGGACCAGTAAGTGTTCGCTAGAAAATACGTAGTCTAACTAAATCATTATTCAGGGAGTTTGATGAACACCATAAATGAAAAGTCATAACATGGTTGGATGGGTGTTCTCCAGGGTTTCCATTGAATTTCGGAATATCGGAAGGTAATTTATGAGGAATCACAGGCCACCAAGGTGCACAGAAAATTGGGTCATCAGTAAGCCGATTTAGATTTGGTAATTCAAGTGTTGGAGCAAAAGGAAACTATTTATTGAGTTCAGGTTGAGCATAACTAGGGTAAGATGGAATTGCCTGGGCAATAGGCCTTTACGTACCAGCATAAGGCATCTACTGTTGGTAACCTTGATAGGAGTAAGTTTGTTGAGAAAATCCGGTATAAGGTGGTTGTTGGGTACCAAGATAATTTTTTTGTTGTCCAAACCCAGCATAGGCTTGCTGAACAGGACCCAGGTGAACTTGTTGTTGACCAAACCCAGCATGGGCTTATTTACCAAGTCCAGGACAAGTTTAGTATTGCTAGAATTGTTGTTGTTGATACTATGGCTGCCATGGTTGTTGATTTAATGGTTGTTGCCCACCAATGTAAGCTTGACCAGGTTGTGAATAAAATAAACTAGTGTAAGTATGAGTCATTCCAGTAAATGGTAAACTAGCCTGAGGTTGTCAAATTCGAGGCATGAACAGTTGTTTTAAAACTACCTGAGAAGGCTGAATATGTAAACCTAAAACTTGGGGGTCTGAGGTTGAAGGACCAGCTTGCAAAGATTGAGATACAACTAACTGAGATTGTGACTGTGGTAAAGCTATAAAAATAGGTGTAGTAGGCATGCATGAGACAGATTTCATAAGTTGTGATGGATACACAAGCCTTGGTTGAATGGGCATTATTGGTTGCCACTGACAAACAGTCATTCCAGACTGACCTAAATATGACGACATACTGCGATATGATTTCCCCCAGAAAATGGAGGGTAAGTTGATTGTGCATATTGTTCTCCATATGGGGGTAATCCAGTGTAAAGCGGATACATTAGATGGTAACCAGATGAACCAGTTTGATATTGAATTGATGGATCTAGCTGTTCAGTATTTGTTAATGAAGAACCAAGTAAACTTCCTGTTGAGAACATGGATGAAGACCATGGACTAGAAGCAACACCTGAGTGGGTTCTGGATAAAGATTGGTAATCCGGTGGGATGGACGGAACACCATACAAATGTGAATCAGGTGTTGTGGTAAACATCGAAGAAGTAGCGACAAAAGATTCTGCTGCAGCTGTAACAGATGGTATAGTCTAGGATGTTGATTATGACATAGTCAAATGTCCTAATAAATTTCCTAACGAATCAACAAGAGTCTGAAAGTAATTAGGATCAAAAGGAGTAGTAAAATTAGGAGTATGAGCATAAAGATAAAGTCCAGGTGCAAAGAAAACTAGAGTTTTGGGTGTTTCTTCCTCAGGTTCCTCTTTAATCGAAATCAAACCAGGTGGAAGGAATTCACTGTCAAGTCCATAATAGATTTCTGGTATTTTTCTTGTGGTAAAGGAGAATTCTCAATAGTTACGGATGTTTGAGGACAAATTGGACGATCATCTCCCAGTATGGTAACAACTTCTGATTGTTCAACTTCAGGATCCAAGTGTTATGGTAAAAGAATAATAGGTTCAGGTTGTGCTTCTTGAACAACTTCTGGTTCAGAAGTAACTTCTGATTGAATGGTGATAGGTTAAGGATCAACTTCTAGTTGAAGAGATTCAAGTTCAGAAGTAATTTCTTGTTGAACAATTTTGGGTTGAGAATCAACTTCTTGTTGGACAACTTGGGTTACCATTTCACTAGGTTCACTTTTAGTGTCCTTAGGTAATTAAGGGGATTCCACTTCAGTAATAGATGTACCAGTAATTGTAGGAGTAACTGGAGTCACATTACTTACCGGTATAGGTGATTTTGGTAATTCAGATGAAGAACTAGAAGTTTTTGATGTAATGGATTCAATCAAATGAGACCGCTTTTGCCAGCTAGGTGTACCTTCAGGGGGTAAAGGTGGTTTACTTGCTGTCCTCCATGAACGATGGGGTAAGGATTGATGTTCCTCCACGATTACTGATTGATTTTATTACAAAAAGAAATAAATAAAAAGAGGTTAATCTAGGAAAAATAATTACCAAGCAACTGTGAACTGCAATATACTGCCTTGGTAAACCAAGGACTTAACATACGTGTAGGAAATCTCCCTGAATGTTCTGTTTGGTGTATCACAGTGTATAAGGCGGCCAACACGGTTACCTAAGGATGGATAGAAACCTGATGTAGTCCTCCCATATATACCCAAAAGTATGTGGAGACCCAATCCGTGTTAGCGTTGTCTAATGCGAAACCACACAGTGAGATCATTCCTTTATACTTTACGTACTATAACACCGACCTATATACCTGAAGGTATGTGTATGAGCTACGATATACTTATGTACGTGTAATGAGGTATCACACTCGAAATGTATTGCAAAAAATTAATGATAGCTTCTATGCTTTACAACGCTGGAACACGTCTCTAGCCTAGAACCTCTAAATGTTATTCATTAGGTGATAATGCTCCATTAGATTAATTGAGATAACTTTTAAGTTGATCTTGATTAAGAGTTTGGCTTTCAGGTTCACCGTGTGATTTCTTTGAAATTCCTACAATGAAACTATGATGAGAAACATTCTTTTCATTTTGTTTTGAACAAGGAAAACCATAATTACATGGGATAGAGATATCAGAATGTTTAATCAAAGAGAAAAGAGCACATGTGATGCAATTTTTATATACTATTCATATAAGCACACACAAAACCTCTAATTGCATAATGCAAGTTTTTCTTTTCAATTCCCTTATTGTTTAGATGAATAAAAGAAAAGTAATGCACATACAATCAATCAATCTTTTTGCAATAAATGAAGATTTTACGGCAATTCCTTTTTGAAAGAAATGAAGACTTTTACGACACTTCCTTTTCAGAAAAGATTAATCAACTATAAGCTAACTTTGGCAATGAATTGATATTGATAAAGAAATCATTTAAGAAACACTAAACAATCAAGGCCAAAGTAGGGCTAGGAGGAAAAATACAACTTGATTTTAGAACCACAATAATCATTGATCTTTTAGCAAGCAACAAGAGAAGCAACTTTGGAAAGATCAGAACAAAGGTGGATTTTTTAGCCTAAAAGGAATCAGCACAGGACAGAGAGGGAGATAGTGCATTGCATTTAGCCTAAAAGAAATAAACACAGGCCAGAGAGGGAGACAGTGCGGTGCAATGCACCGTCTCTAAGGCAAGGGCTGTTCTACAGCGCACTGTGTCAAGACTAACACTGTGTTGGTGCTAGAGATTCAAATCAAGGGACATTCAAGCACAATTTTTTACTACAAATAGTTCAAGAATACTGAGATTCGTTCAATAAAGCTAAGGAAAGTCTACTAGGGTGTGATATGATGAGGGTAAGCCACCAACAACAAAAGTAGTTCCTCAGTATGGTCACCAATTTGTTACATGGAATTTGCATCTATAGATAAACACATTTTCCCTAGGTGGGTGACTACACCTAGAACAACATAATGAAAGTAGTTTAACCTTTTCTTATATAATATAGATGAGATGGAGGAACTTACTTGTTGCCTTTCACTTCCTAAATCTCTTTTGAATCACTCCCATCGCTCCCACTTGAACTAAATCCTCTCAAGAGGTACGTGCATCAAGAGAAACTGAAACAAGAAACGATCAAAGCATAGAATGGAATCAAATACATTGAAACACATAATCATGATATATATGAAAAATCATATGAGAAAAGGAATAAGCTCTTTATTAATGTAGAAGGAAGTGTATCACCCAATACAGCTTGATCTTGTGCCACTCCTCCAGCGTCAGTCCAACCCTCACCATATCAAATGCACAACACTACAGTAGCATAACATTGCTTAACATAAACTCAATCCTCAAACCAAAAGAATTTCCTTACAAAATTCATATTCTATCCCCTTGATCACTGTGATGAGTGCTCAATTTATAAGAAATGGAGGTGGTTTTATCATAAATGAGGGTATTGAATGGCTTTCCAATATTGGAGTTGCTTTCCATGGGGCAAGGGATGAGAGGATAGGAGGTTAATGGATCCTTATCCTATCCAATTTCAAGCTCATAGGAGTAGATAAGAGATGGGAACCTTCTAAAATTATCTAGAATGGAGGAATATTCCCAGAACCCTATGTAAATTTCACTCAATCTCACCTAGCATAGGCTAAAGAGGGCCTAAGTGCAATGCAGTGCAGGCCATAGTGGGTCTACCTGCTCTACACCACACTATCTTAAGGCTTGGGCTACGCTGGTGTCCCAAGGAGGCATTTCAGGGAGGCTTCAGGCCATGACACTTTCATAGAAGGAGGCGTTCAATGAGTTGACTTCTCTAGGGCATGTAACAACTGAATTAGGGTTTGATGAGCCCTAAAAGTACTGATCTAAATGTTAGGAGTGATGTGCCCAAATAGACCTGTAACAGGACGGTTGGTAAAACCCATCACAAAAACAAGGTGAAGAATAGATGGAAAGGATCATAGGCTCCCCAATGGAGTCACCATTTGGCTGTCTAGGTAAATTATCTTTGTGGACAGAGATGATCCCTCTAGCCTAATGAGTGGGTCTAGCAACCTAAGTGACAATCTACGAGACACTTTCATAAGTTTCAACCGAAATGAGATACAAAGAAGATGGCATACATCGTTCTGATGCTATATTGATCTCCTTTGTTGAAGACCTTGAGTCACTTGTGTCACAGGCTCATTCTTACTACTCTCATCTCTTATGTACCTACACGAGAGATTAAGACACAACTAGGCATGCAAACAAAAACAACATATTCAAAGGCATCCTACTTAATTGATCAAGGAATGTTAAGATAGATGATACTGAGCATACACATCAATGGAAAATGAACCAGAAGTTGTATATTAATAGAAAATAAGGGGAAGCATACAACCAAGCCTTGATGTTGATAGAATCTCCTTGAAATGAATATCCAAGTCCAAGCTAAGCTCTCCAAGCACTCCTTCTCCAAGCCAAATGAGTAGCATATAGGCACAATCTTAGCAGAAGGGTGAAAATAGACATAGACCAACCATTTGGGAGTGGGAGAAGATGAATATATAGGTTGGGAAAGGGAGTTAGGACCTCTCAAAAGATAGGATTAGGCCCTTATCTCAAGGAGTTAGCTCATAGGGATAATACCAAGAGGCAAAATTGGGAGCATTCAACTTAATCTATGCCAAACAACCTCCATCTTGCTACTCCAAAAGATTCTAGATCACGAAGCTTCTTATCCTCTTTGGGAAAATTTCCTTTTTCGGATCATCGCTGGTATACAAGTGAATAGATCAATGCCATCGCAGGTCAAGTATAGTGCAACATGCGATCATCGTTGTTATTGGCCTCATAAGAGTGATAATCCTCAAATTACGGTTTTAGAGCTATTTTATTCAGGAAAAATTTAAGGAATTTTCTAATCAATGTTTGAGGGAGGATTTGAGTTGCATATATGAATGAGTACAGTACATGATGGTCATGTTTCGGGAAGTTTGAGGTATGTCATAGGGAAGTGCAGGAGGTATGAAAAACTACTGTGTAACACTATCTACTTCTGGTTCCATGAAAAGGGTCTGGAAGTGTTGAATCAGTTGTTCAGTGATCTCCTCATTGTGGACCAAGCGACGCCCTTCTTGGTTCTTAAGAGAAAAAATTCAATTAAAATAAATATGCTTGATCATAGTTTGATGGATGAATTTCATATTGCGTTCCCTTTCTCATAGCCATTGCACTCTTGATTTATTTTTTTTTGCAGTGACTCTCCTCTTGCTTCCTCCTCTGTTCTAAAGCATTCAGTATTTCCCCCTCTTGAGCTATATGGTCCTTTATCCTACCTTCTAATATTATCTACTACTGGAGGGATTTCATGGCTTCCTCAAGATGACGCTTCTCCTAATGGCTGTTCCCAAAGTTCATCTTGTTCTAGAATTTGATTTTTCCTTTGAGATCTTTGAGTTTTAATTGGAAACATTTCATTGGATTTCAACCTCTTACCCTGGAGGCGCCATACCATTCTTCCATTTTGGGTAAGAGGTTTGATCTATCCAACCAAAAGGATTCAAAGAAAAATGACCTATTTTGAGGGGCCATTCACAAGTCAATCTCAACACAAATAAGCTAGTGATCAGATCCCATACATGTGAGGATCTCATCCTGAAAGAACAGATCCTCCAATAAAATGTTATCATAAAGTAGAAAGTGGTCCAGTTTTGAGGCTATTTGGAATTTAACACCTTGACAATTGTTACAAGAAAAACTTCTATTTTGGAATTCCATTTCCTTCATTCCCAACTCTTGAATCACTTCCTGGAACTCCCTCAAGTTCTGGTCTAGTTGATGGATACCCCCCTTCTTCTCACTAAGATCCTTGACGAGGTTAAAGTCTCCTACTAGAATCGTGTTTTCCATACCCACGATTTCCTTCATATGTCATAGTCATAGTAGAAAGCCTAATTTTGACCCCGACATGGTACGACCATATACCCCTGTTAGCCACACCTTTTCCGTAGTGCCTATACACTTAAATTTCCATGTAAGGTAGTAGGGATTGGCCATCCATTTATCAGAGGTGATGAACCTAGGATCCCATAGGATTCCCAAGCCTCTCACACTGCCGCTGGCATCCAAGGCCATGCACTCCACCCATCACCAATTTTTTCTTGTTATTTCTTTGAACTACTCATGTATCACCTTGGTTTCATAAATAATGAGGATATCAGGCTTCTATTTTTGAATTCTTTCCTTCAAGTATCTTATATTCCCTTTGGAGTTAAGGCTATGAATGTTCCATGACACTACTTTCATTAATGGGGGCACTACTTTCATTAATGGGGAGAGGTGATGAAGCGATGATAATATTCCGTCAATACATTTGTCTACCCTCAATTAACCAGGATTGCTCCTGATTCCTGAATCATCTCCCTCGTTAGTCTTCTTACCCTTTTCCTTGGGCCTTGGATTTGGTTGGAATTTGGGGATGGCGATACTTTATCCTACGGTACTGGAGCCAAGGGTTGTTGTTGGTTCATCGACACTTGTTGTTTCTCCCATTCCTTGAAAAACTAATGGAACTATTCCAACTAATCCTAAGGAATCTCAATTAATCCATATTTCACCCAACTGCGGAGGTAAGAAATCATGACACAATCATAAGAGTTTAGCTCATCTAATTTCACTTCATGATCAAGTGCTTGGAACACTTCAGTTGGGTCTTGCAGGATCTATTTTCTATTGGATTTTCCTTCCAAGGTCTTTTGTTTGATTTGATGCTTTCATTTTTTACTCCCCACCTCCCACTCAATCTCCATTGCAGCACACACATAGGAATTTGGTGTTGAGGTTTCCATCATCTCTAGATCCGATGCGTATGCCAGAAGGGAAAATCAATTTTCATGAGGAATCCGAGGGGATGAGTGGGGGTTGATCAGCAGACAAGCAAAGGTATAAATGGTGGATTCTCCTGCGTGACTTGATGACATGTTTCAGGCCTTAGTCTGGCCTATGGGTTGGGGGGGGGGGTTATTTCGAGGGGTGCGTCGATGCTGCACTTCACGGAATCCCTTTGAGGTTGTAGGAACAAATGGAAGCTGGGTATGTTGAGGACACTTCCTGTAGAAGTGGCCATACTCATGGCATAATCATAATTTTAACAGTACATGCTTGTCGTCTAGTGGTTGTGACCATATTTGATTCCAGTATGTGATTCCCATTGATTTTGGGAGAGGTTGAGATATATTCATGTACACATAGATGCGAGCATATGATGAGAATATTCTTCAGCAATTGACCTCTGAGATCTAGACAAACTTACCAATGGAATTTCCTATTAGTTCCAAGATATATGTTTCTCAAAAATATTATAGGAGATAATATAAACAAACCCAAATCGGAGCCTCCAAGAATTGCTCCTTCTTATGGTTGTAGCAAGGTTCCTAGTGTCTCATGCATAACCCCTCACTATTCATGAAATAAGGGTCATTGTCCAGGATTCACTTTCGATCCTCTAGGTCTTCAAAGATTATTGTGAAAAAACCCTTTGCCCTTAAGTGAAGGTCGAAGGGGTCTTTTAGTCACCATTTTTCCTGTATCCATCTTAGGATATCTCCTTCCCTAGGCAAGATTCCCATGAATTGAAAAATAACAACATGGTCTTACATAAACCGGCGAGAGTTCTCAAGTAGGTTAATAGGGATGGTCACCTTGGGGCTTTTAGCTGACTTCATGAGGCAACTCCCCTTCATTCATGCCTTCCATTGTGCACTGAGTGTCAGGGTTTCTAGTGTTTTCTCACTATGTGGCCCTAATGAAGATGATGGGGTTAAGGATCACTTATTCGCTCCAGTGAGGATGGATTTGAAGGAATGGGTTTCTCTGCCCCTCCAGGAGGCCCCATCCATGGTGTGATTAGTCTGGAAGTTAGAAGATAGTGATATCGACAACATTTTCAAAGGAAAAGGTTGTTGGTAATTCAGAACAATGATAGTGCGTCTGGCTAAACCCCTAGCCTAAGGCTTTCATATCACTCTTACTCACCTAATATGAATTAATACCTTTTCCATTAGAAGCCCACTATTTTTATTATTTTTCCTTTTGTTAGAAAATAATACACTCTAGGGTATGTGTTAAGCACCCCAACAAAGTGAAGGGCATACTCCAACTCGAAGGTCCTACATTTGAGGCCGCTCCCATAGGGTCCAAACCCTCTGCTTCCTCCAATGCTTCAAAACCTACAACTGATTCAATAAAATCATATATACTAGTAGTAGTTCAAAGCATGTTTATGATATAGATGTTAGATCATATAAGAATATAAATATAAAAGATGAAATCATACATCATTATATTATAAGATGAATTAAAGCATTAATATCATAACATTAGGAAAAAGACAAAGGTTCTTTAGTGATGACTACAAAAGAATGTGGAAGAATACAACCTGATTCATCCATGGCTCCAAGTGAAACCTTCCTCCGGATCCCTACAGCCCAAGCCTCAACAATCCTCTTTCAAATGCATAAAAATTGATTAGATATAATGGAGATGGAAATTTGTATGAGGAAACAAGGGTTTCCTATAGTTGGGAGTGTAGGAAGCATAGGGATAAATCATAATTGATAAGGGAATAATTGGATATAATGGTAATATCCTATCTTTCTCTCCCCTCAGGCCTTCCCCATGAGGTGTATTTATAACACCTCAAAACATTTTTTTCAATTGGGATATAGTTAGGACAGGAGCTCCTATAGGTAGGCTTTCGGTGTAACCTATAAACCCCACCCAAAAATATGGATTTTGTATTTTTTTAATATTTTAAATCATATACGTGGGTTGGGTATAGCTAGACACGTTTGTGTGCCCATTTTTTGAAGGGCAGAGTCACATATGGAATTTAAAATAATGTATTTTAATAATTGGACCAAGTATGAATGGAAAGGGCAACCCAAGGCCATGACTCAGAGCATCAAGTATATAAAGGTGATAAATCATGCTACAACATATGTCCCCTAATATATGAGGTTAGAAGGGGTAAATGATGGCTGAAATGTATTAAGTGTATGGAAAGATACATATGAGGACTTGGGAGGAGATCACTAGATTCTAGCCTGCCAAACACGTGGAAGAGATCAGAAAGAAAGCTTATGTCTGAGGCAGACATACCCATTCTCAAATATAGTAAAGCATGTCTGCATATCAAGTGTAGAGTGGATCCAATATGTATAGAAGTACATAAGGAAACTGAGAAATACATAGTGGATCATCTGATCATAGCGCCAAAAGTACATATCAAGGCCATGTCATAATATCAAATATAGAAGAACTGATCAATGATGTTGAAGTAGATATCTGATCACTGATGTCACATAACTGATCCTCAAAGTACCAAGTTCAAAAGTGGAATAATGGTATTGCATTCAACTTAGGTGGCAACATATAAGATGTTCTTATGATGATCTACAACATATAAGGTGGATGGTGTCACTGGCAGAAAACGAGAGGGACTGACAAGTGAACCAAAAAATGTTGATGCAACCTAAGGTCTTCACTAATCACCATGGTACATTTCTACACTATGGGAATAAATGAGTTGAAGTTTACCATGTGAGAAATCATTTGATTATCGATCATTGATGTATACCATTAACAAATGTGATACAACTCACTGATAATGAAGATGAGATTCAATGTACCCTAGTACAATCTGACAAGTGCGAATAAATGAATTGAAGTCGAACACTTGAGAGAATTTATAAATCAGGAGACATTGATGTATTCTTACTATAAATAGCGAAGGAGGATGCCAATAATGACTACAACCATGAAACTCTCATCAAAGTTTAGTCGGTCTAATTTCACTTTATGATCATGTGCCTGATGCACTTAAGCTGGGTCTTGCAAGATCTCTTTGCTATTGGATTGGCCTTCTGGGGTCTTGTGCTTGCTTCGGTGCTTTCTTTTTTGAATCTCCTGTTGGCATTATGATGAACGTGTTGTACTTGATGGAAACCCACTTGTAGCAGAACAACTCACTTGTGCATGGTAACTAGATGAATCTACAAAAGAGATATCAGATGTGATAGAATGCATGGCAGTAGTATTTATAGATGTGATGAAATGCAGGGCAGCTTCAAGGAATCAGTTCAGAAGGCAACTCACTCAGATTAAAGATCTTAGTATAGCAAGTAAACAACAAAGAATTACATATCAGTCTTCACAGAATGAAGAAATAGGGGAATATGTAGGTTCACCTTGACTAAGCTACATATACACATAGGTTAACAGAACAAAAGGAGCATATAGCGTACACACGCACTTTCACAGAAGGAAAAACGTGTATACCTTGGGAAACTAAGTTTTTGGTTCAAAGTATTTGGTCCGTGGTATTTTGACCCTAGGTATTTGATCCAAGGTATTGGTCCTAAGTGGTTTTGGTCCATGGTATTGAGAAAGGCCTAAAACTATATAAGGAGGAGAAGATCATTAGGTCAAGGGGCACAAGCATTGAATATTTGATAAAGTGTGAGATCCAGTATGCAGGTTATGGGTTTATGATGCTCTGCTTGATCTGAGCCAAGGAGGAACCTTAGCGGTCGATGGTGGAAAAGATCTAATTATGGATCAAGATTTTAAAGCTTGGAAAGAATTATCTTTATATGGTTTAATCATGTTTATTCTAGATCTATATACTGATGCATGTGTTGTTCTGTAAATATTATGATATGGGTATAATTGAAGTCTGGAATAGCTGCAAAGTTATGAATGAATAATTACAGATGTATACGCAGGCTGAATATGGTAAAAGTGCGTATACACACAGGTTAGACACATAAAAGTATCGTATACCTTGTGACCTATGATGTTTGAAGTTACAATTGGTTATAGTTGTTGATGCAAAGTTATAGATTTTGCTTTATGTTCTAGTGACTGCATTCTGGTAATAATGTTCAGATTGATTGATTGTGATTTGCATCAGTGATGATGGATGAGATCTAATAATGAATCAGGATCATAATGACTTTTAATTATGTTATCTAATGGGATAGATCTGGTTGCTAACACATGTATTATCCTCTATATATGATGATCTGGGTATGTCTAAAGTCGAGAAGAGTAGCAAAGTTATAAGTAAGTATTTGAAGACATATATGCTGATTCGCTTTGATGAAGTTACGTATACATGCTGGTTCGGATATTCCAAGTTGCTTATACACTCTGATGCATGTTTTTGAGGTTACAACTAACTCTGAATGATGATGCAATGTTCAGGGTACAAATTTGTGTACTAGCTACAGTGATCTCTCTGTTCCAGTTGATTTGTTGAAGTTGATTAAAGTATGAATGAATGGTTGATTCAGTTGTGTCAGAGGTTGTCAGTGATTAATTGAGTTTTGTTGATTTAGTTTCAATGATTGATTGATGCAGATGTATTTGATAGTTGTATTATAGTGGTGATTGATTTTGAGCTTCAATGTTGTTGATGGGTCCAGCGTGGCAATCAAAGTATGATGTTGTGTTCCAAACGTATCCAGTCTAAAAAATTTTGAAATGAGGTCCTCAGAGGAAGAGAGAAGGTTGTAGCCTTCTGTAGGTAGAAGCCTGTGTACTGGTATGAGTTTGCACCAGTACAATGTTGTAAACAAATTTTCTTATTATTAAAAGAAGATAGAGACGACGGCAGTAGGTGGTTTTCACCCACATTGGGTTTCCACCTTAAATCTTGGTGTTCATGTGTGTTGCTTATGTGTGATTCTTCACTCTGTTATTAACTGCATAATGCTTAATAAAGTACTGATGCATAGATTAAAAGATCAAGATATGATGAATTAATTGAATCATTAGTTTGCTAGATAGATGCTTGTTTCCTTAAACACAGTTGCATGTACACACGGGTTACCCACATGTAAGTAGTGTACAAATTTATGTATGAAAAGAAAAATATTATTGACTTGAATAATACTGATTCAACCCCCCCTTCTCAGTATTATTTCCAACAATTGGTATCAGTGCAGGTCCTTTGGTAGAAGCTTGATCGTTGAAAGGAGATTTGTAGAACAATGGGAAAGAAGCTAAAGAAGAAAGCGCCTCAGAAGAAGAAGACATCTCAAAGGAACTATGACAGTGGGAGAATTGATTGGGGACTATGTGGTAGCAACTCTTCAGATTTAGAATCACCTCAGAATGAAGATGAACAAGCAAAAGAACTATCAGGTATGAACTTGTTATCCTCTAGTGATACATTTCTCCATCCATTTGAAGATGATGAAAGTGATAGCGAAACAACTAAATTTGCTCTTATGGGTGAGAACAAAAGATATTAAATAGAGGAAGAATTTGAAATGCTTACATACAAAATTAGAGATCAACAAGATCTATTGGAAAAAAGGGAATGTGCCTTCAAAGAAGAAGCAACCAATCTAAAAGCTCAACAAGAGGAAGTAAACACAGTAAGGAAGCAGTACAAGGAAAAGTAAGATCAACGTCAAAAGCTGCGGGATGAAGTGAGATCATTGAGAAATGAAGTAAATAAAAGGAATACAACAATCAAGAAACTTAAAGATAGATCTAGTTACTATGAAGGTCTTGAAGCTAAGATATCCTCTCTAAAAGAAGATCTTGAAAATTCAAATAAGAAGAATGAAGAACTACTCCAAGCTCTTGAAGAACAAGAAAACAAAGTTCTCAAATCAAGGCAAAAAGTGGAAGAAGGAAGAAAAGCTAAAGAAATCATGAAGAAGAAGTATCTTGAAAAGGAAGAGAAATATCAGGTTGAGGTAAATATACTAAAAGGTAAATTAGAAGAAAAGGATAATCTTTTATGATTTCACGATAGTACTAATATTTTGGATGATATTATTAGTAGTCAAAGGTCTCCTGCCATCAATTTGGTCTTGGTTTCCATGAATCTATTGAAGGTGAATCTAGCTCACAAGCTAAGGCGAGGAACTCTAATGTAAAACCTGAAATTCTCAACAAGGAGATTAGAGGTCGACTCCATCAACAACCAAGGAAAGAAATTCTTCCAAGAAAATCTTTTACTCCTAACCATGGAAATGATAGTCGGTTATTTCCACAAAGGAATAATGCTAAATGTTTTATATGTCATAATCTTGGAAATGTTGCAGCAAGATGCAAAAGAAGAATGGTTCAGGACCATCACACAGAGAGATCATCATCTTGTAGGTACTTTAAGGGATATTGTTTCTCTTGCAATATGTTTGGTCACAAAGCCATTGACTACTATAAAAGAAATATGAAACATGTAAGATGTTATGCATGTAACAAGCTTGGACATATAGAAAAGGAATGCAGGAGAAAATTTTGGACACCATATCAAAAGGAGAAAACATCATCACACTCAAAGATATGGAAGAAGAAGGAAGTACAGTCAGAAAAATGTGGCATGGCACAGTGTACAGAGATGACAGACTCAGGGGAAGCCAAAAGTATGAAACTTCAATGTTCTAAATCTCATACGCAAGTTTCATGAAGAAAAGTCACGTATATATGTGAGTTCGAAGCTGCATAGTCACGTATATGTAGGTTTGAGAAAAATGAAATGGGACAGACTCAGAAAAACTAATTTGATATGGTTCAGACAATTATCAGTTATCTTTTCTGTTGTGATGATAGATGACTACAGTTTGTGGATGTTAATTAGAAGTGTTTTTTATCTTCACGAGTTGCTTATAACTTGATGTATATCTAATTGATGATGATGCCTTGATACTTCTTACTAATATATGCAATGATCAGATCTGACAGTCAATAGGTGGAACAGGTTCAGGGGGAGAATATGCTATGCTTCAAGTAAAGCATTGTTGGGATTATGTTTAGAATTCTTTGGTACCTAATCAATGATGATGATGCTTATATGGCCAAGTGATACATCTTTCTATGTTAAGGTTATGAGTTGTCCATGATAAAATCTCATATGATACTTGGGGTCACATAGTTGGTATTCAGATCAAATTTATGGATGATTGCGGATGATTCTTTGATGACGCATATAGTACATATATGTTGCTTACATGGTGATCTTCATAAGGACAAGGCGAAGTACAATGCTTGAGTACACAATTTCATTATTTGATGATGAGCCACTCATTTCTTTTATGATATTGTCATCATGCCTTCAAAGATGCATAAAGATAATATGGTGCAGTTATGATGCGGGATTCCTATAGTTCTTGCCTCTGACATGGTTGAGGATTGTTGTTGTTGATGATATGAAGAAATCTTGACAAATTACCATGAGCTCATGATTTGATAGATACATATTAGTATGCTGGATACATGGATGATTACTTAAGTTGCATATTGTTGGTTGGCTAAGAGAATGGTTTTATTGCAGGTCGCATGAAGACATAACTATTTGAAGACATGGATTTTCGAAGACATGGCTTACTTAAACCACATAATGATGATGAGTTCTTATATTATGATGATAGGTTGATACTCAAATATGTTGATTATCATGGTTGATGCTTATCAGATGTGGGATGTTCCCTAGTGATGATACATGGTTGATATATTGAAGGTCCTTGTGGAAATATCATGCAGTTCTTGATGATGATGTGAAAGATCATGTGATGACTATGGTGTGTTCACATATGATATGAAGTGAATGATTTTGTTACTACTTGGAGATATGACATATGCTGAGTTGATTCATGGAAGGAAACAAGTTGATATTGATGAGCTCAAAAGGATGATTTGATATCTATATGTAGACATACTTTGTCACAAGTTGATGATATTTACACTGACATGGACATATACAGGCTGTTGGTTTGGATGTTGTTGATAGATGCTTATGGTGCAAATCATACATGATGTATGATAGTTGCTGATGAATATCATTGTCTTGCTTAGATATTTGGTCTCTATTATAAATTTCATGTATATCATTCAATGTAAAGGTCATATCAAGACCCATGATGTAATAATTTGTCTCCATCTATTGTAGTCTTTTGATGAGTCCCTTTTGGTCATATGATATAATTTGTAGCCCCATTATGCATGGGAAGGATGATGTTATATTTCAGTCATGTATAGACAATTGGTATATTCCCACTTGGTTGGGTGGATGAGTCAAGTTTGGTATATCTCCACTCGGTTGGGAGAATAAATGAATGTATGAGTCATTGGTGATAGGAAGGTCAAACTAACATAGTGGAGTTATAGAGTCATTTTATTTTTCTTGAAATTATTTGCAGACTCTGCATGTGCTCATGGGGAGCATGGATGATACAGTACATCTCAACATGAACAAAGGGGGAGTTTCAATCAGAGAACTCAGCATGTGACTAAGGGGAGCATGATTAATACTCAGCTATTCAGGTAAGAAAGTCTTCATTTTGTTCTGCCCTTTACTCTTGATATCAAAGGGGGAGAATATCTTGGTCTGTCCTTTTCCCTTGATGTCAAAGGGGGAGAGTGACTTGGTGTTGTTGTTGCAATCAAGTCCAAAGGAGGAGATTGTTGGCATTATGATGCATTTGTTGTACTTGATGGAAACCCACTTGTAGCAGAACAACTCACTTGTACATGGTAACTAGATGAATCTACAAAAGAGATATCAGATGTGATAGAATGCATGGCAGTAGTATTTATAGATGTGATGAAATGCAGGGTAGCTTCAAGGAATCAGTTCAGAAGGCAACTCACTCAGATGAAAGATCTCAGTATAGCAAGTAAACAACAAAGAGTTACAGATCAGTCTTCACAGAATGAAGAAATAGGGGTGTATGCAAGTTCACCTTGACCAAGTTGCGTATACACATTTGTTAATAGAAAAAAAGGAGCATATAGCGTACACACGTGCTTTCACAGAAGGAAAAACATGTATACCTTGGGGAACTAAGTTTTTAGTCCAAAGTATTTGGTCCATGGTATTTTGACCCTAGGTATTTGATCTAAGGTATTGGTCCTAATTGGTTTTGGTCCATGGTATTGAGAAAGGCCTAAAACTATATAAGGAGGAGAATATCATTCAACCAAGGGGTACAAGCACCAAATATTTGACAAAGTGTGAGATCCAATATGCAGGTTATGGGTTTATGATGCTCTGTTTGATCTGATCCCAGGAGGAACCTTAGCGGTCGATGGAGGACAAGATCTAATGATGGATCTGGATATTAAGGCTTGGAAAGAATTATCTTTATATGGTTTGATCATGTTTATTCTAGATCTGTATACTAATGAATGTGTTGTTCTATAAATATTATGATCTGGGTATAAATGAAGTCTGGAATAGTTGCAAAGTTATGAATGAATATTTACAGATGTATACGCTGGTTGACTTTGGTAAAAGCATGTATACACGCAGGTTATACACAACGATGTAGCGTATACCTTGTGAACTATGATGTTTGAAGTTACAATTGGTTCTAGTTGTTCATGCAGAGTTATAGATTTTGATTTATGTTCTAGTGACTGCATTCTGGTAATAGTGTTCAGATTGATTGATTGTGATTTACTTTAGTGATGATGGATGAGATCTAATAATGAATTAGGATCATAATGACTTATCATTATGTTATGTGATGGGCTAGATCTGGTTGCTAACACATGTATTATCCTCAACATATGATGATCTAGGTATGTCTAAAGTTGAGAAGAGCTGTGAAGTTATAAGTAAGTATTTGCAGACATATACGCCAGTTCGCTTTGATGAAGTTGTGTATACACACTCGTTCAGCTCTTCCGAGTTGCGTATACACTCTGATGCATGTTTTTGATGTTACTGCTAACTTTGAATGATGATGCAGTGTTCTAGGTACAAATCTGTGTACTAGCTACAGTGATATCTCTGTTCCAGTTGATTTGTTGAAGTTGATTAAAGTATGAATGAATGGTTGATTCAGTTGTGTTAGAGGTTGTCAGTGATTGAGTGAGTTTTGCTGATTGAGTTTCAGTGATTGATTGATGTAGATGTATTTGATAGTTGTATTAGAGTGGTGATTTATTTTGAGCTTCAATGTTGTTGAGGGGTCCAGTATGAAAATTGGATGGAATGTGGCCTTCAAAGTTTGATGTTGTGTTCCAGGAGTATCCAGTCTGAAAATTTATGAAACGAGGTCCTCGAAGGAAGAGAGAAAGTTGTAGCCTTCTGTATACCGATACCTACGTACTAGTAGACGGATCAGCTAGTACAAGAGCTAGGGGTTGTAACTCCCTTCCAGTAGAAGCTAGAGAACGAGAGAAGGTTATAGCCTTCTGCAGGTAGAAGCCTGCGTATTGGTATGAGTCTGCACCAATACAATGTTGTAAAATTTTATTATTATTATTAAAAGAAGATAGAGATGATGGCAGCAAGTGCTTTTAACCCACATTAGGTTTCCACCTTAAATCTTGGTGTTCATGTGTGTTGATTATGCGTGATGGTTCACTCTATTATTAAATGCATATGGTTATTGTTTAGTGCGTAATAAAGTACTAATGCACATATTAAAAGATCAACATATGATGAATTAACTGAATCATTAGTTTGCTGGATAGATGCTTGTTTCCTTAAACACAGTTGTGTGTACACGCGGTTACCCACATGGAAGTAGTGTATACAAATTTAAGTATGAAAAGAAAAATATTATTGACTTGACTAATAATGATTCACCCCCCACCTTCTCAGTATTATTTTCAACAATTGGTATCAAAGCAAGTCCTTTGGTAGAAGCTTGATCACTTAGACGAGATTCGTAGAACAATGGGAAAGAAGCTAAAGAAGAAAGCGCCTCAGAAAAACAAGACATCTCAAAGGAACTATGATAGTGGGAGAATCAATTAGGGACTATGTGGTAGCAACTCTTCAGATTCAGAATCACCTCAGAATGAAGATGAACAAGCAAAAGAACTATCAAGTATGAACTTGTAATCCTCTAGTGATACATTTCTCCATCCATTTGAAGATGATGAAAGTGATAGCAAAGCAACTGAATTTGCTCTTATGGGTGAGTTAGAAAGATATCAAATAGAGGAATAATTTAAAAGGCTTAGAGACAAAATTAGAGATCAACAAGATCTACTGGACAAAAGGGAATGTGCCTTCAAAGAGAAGCTACCAATCTAAAAGCTCAACTAGAGGAAGGAAACAAAGTAAGGAAGTAGTACAAGGAAAAGGAATATCAATGTCAAAAGCTACAGGATGAAGTGACATCATTGAGAAATGAAGTAAATAAAAGGAATACAACAATCAAGAAACTTAAATATAGATCCAGTTACTATGAAGGTCTTGAAGCTAAGATTCTCTCTCTAAAAGAAGATATTGAAAAATCAAATAAGCAGAATGAAGAACTACTCCAAGCTCTTGAAGAACAAGAAAACAAAGTTCTCGAATCCAGGCAAAATGTGGAAGAAGGAAGAAAAGCTAAAGAAATCATTAAGAAGAAGTATCTTGAAAAGGAAGAGCAATATCAGGTTGAGGTAAATATACTAAAAGGTAAATTAGAAGGAAAGGATAATCTTTTACGATTTCAAGATAGTACTAAGATTTTGGATGATATTCTTAGTAGTCAAAGGTCTCCTGCCATCAAATCTGGTTTTGGTTTCCATGAATTTGTTGAAGGTGAATCTAGCTCACAAGCTAAGGCGAGGAACTCTAATGTAAAACCTAAAATGCTCAACAAGGAGATTAGAGGTCAACTCCATCAACAACCAAGGAAAGAAATTCTTCAAAGAAAATCTTTTACTCTTAACCATGGAAATGATACTCGGTTATTTCCTCAAATGAATAATGTTGAATGTTTTATATGTCATAATCTTGGACATGTTGCAACAAGATGCAGAAGAAGAATGGTTCAAGACCATTACACAGAAACATGATCAGCTTGTGGTACTTTAAGGGATATTCTTTCTCTTGCAATATGTTTGGTCACAAAGCCATTGACTGCTATAAAAGAAATATGAAACATGTAAGATGTTATGCATGTAACAAGCTTGGGCATATAGCAAAGGAATGTAGGAGAAAATTTCGGACACCATATCAAAAGGAGAAAACGTCATCACACTCGAAGATATGGAAGAAGAAGGAAGTACAATCAAAAAAATGTGGCATGGCACAGTGTACAGACATGACAGACTCAGGGGCAACCGAAAGTATGAAACTTCAATGTTCTAAATCTCATATGCAATTTTCATGAAGATAGATCACGTATATACGTGAGTTCGAAGCTACATAGTCACTTATATGTAGGTTTGAGAAAAATGCAGTGGGACAGACTCAGAAAAACTAATTTGATATGGTTCAGACAATTATCAGTTATCTTTTATGTCATGATGATAGATGACTACACTTTGTGGATGTTATTTAGAAGTGTTTTTTATCTTCACGAGTTGTTTATAACTTGATGTATGTCTAATTGATGATGACGCCTTGATACTTCTTACTAATATATGCAATGATCAGATCTGACAGTGAACAAGTGGAACAGGTTCAGGGGGAGAACATGCTATGCTTCTAATAAAGAATTGTTGGCATTATGTTTAGAAGTCTTTGGTACCTAACTAATGATGATGATGCTTATATGGCCAAATTATACATCTTGCTATGTTACGGTTATGAGTTGTCCATGATAAAATCTCATATGATACTTGGGGTCACATAGTTGGTATTCGTATCAGATTTATGGATGGTTGTGCATGACTCTTTGATCATATAGTACATATATGTTTCTTACATGGTAATCTTCATAAGGACAAGGATAAGTACCATGCTTGAGTACACAACTTCATTATTTGATGATGATCCACTCATTTCTTTTATGCTATTGTCATCATACCTTCAAAGATGCATAAAGATAATATGGTGCAGTTATGATGTAGGATTCCTATAGTTCTTGCCTCTCACATGGTTGAGGATTGTTGCTATTGATGATATGAAGAAATCTTGACAAATGACCATGAGCTCATGATTTGCTAGATACATATTGGTACGCTGGATACATGGATGATTACTTAAGTTACATATTGTTGGTTGGCCAAGAGAATGGTGTTATTACAGGTCGAATGAAGACATAGCTATTTGAAGACATGGATTTTTGAAGACATGGATTACTTAAACCACATAATGATGATGAGTTCTTATCTTATGATGACAGGTTGATACTCACATATGTTGATTATCATGGTTGATGCTTATCAGATGTGGTATGTTCCCTAGTGATGATACATGGTTGATATATTGAAGGTCATTGTGGAAAGATCATGCAGTTCTTGATGATGATGTGAAACATCATGTGATGACTATGGTGTGTTCACATATGATATGGTGTGAATGATTTTGTTATTGCTTGGAGATATGGCATATGCTGAGTTGATTCATGGAAGGAAACAAGTTGATCTTGATGAGCTCAAGAGGATGAGTTAATATCTATATGTAGACATACTTTGTCATAGGCTGATGATATTTACACTGACATGAACATATATAGGTTGTTGGTCTGGATGTTGTTGATAGATGCTTATGGAGCAGATCATACATGGTGTATGATAGTTGCTGATGAATATCATGGTCTTGTTTAGATATTTGGTCTCTGTTATAAATTTCATGTATATCATTCAATGTAAAGGTCATATGAAGACCCATGACATAATAGTTTGTCTCTGTTTGTTGTAGTCTTTTGGTGAGACCCTTTTGGTCATATCATATAATTTGTACTCCCACTATCCATGGGAAGGATGATGTAATATTTCAGTCGTCTATAAACAATTGGTATGTCCCCACTTGGTTGGGAGGATGAGTCAAGTTTGTTATATCTCCACTTTGTTGGGAGAACAAATGAATGTATGAGTCATTGGTGATAGGAAGGTAAAACTCACATAGTTGAGTTATAGAGTCATGTTATTTTTCTTGAAAATATTTGTAGACTCTACATGTGCTCAAAAGGAGCATGGATGATACAGTACATCTCAGCATGAACAAAGGGGGAGTTTCAATCAGAGAACTTAGCATGTGACTAAGGGGAGTATGATTAATACTCAGTTATTCAGATATGAAAGTCTTCATTTTGATCTGCCCTTTTCTCTTGATATCAAAGGGGGAGAATATCTTGGTCCATCCTTTGCCCTTGATGTCAAAGGGGGAGAGTGACTTGGTGTTGTTGTTGCAACCAAGTCCAAAGGGGGAGATTGTTGGCATTATGATGCATGCGTTGTAATTGATGGCATCCCACTTGTAGAAGAACAACTCACTTGTACATGGTAACTAGATGAATCTACAAAAGAGATATCAGATGTGACAGAATGCATGCCAGTAGTATTTATAGATGCGGCGAAATGCAGGGCATCTTCAAGGAATCAGTTCAGACGGCAACTCACTCAGATGAAAGATCTCAGTATAGCAGGGAAACAACAAATAATAATAGATCAATCTTCACAGAATGAAGAAAGAGCGGTATACGCATGTTCACATTGACCAAGCTGTGTATACATGCAGGTTAATAGAAAAAAATGTTCGTATAGTGTACACATGCACTTTCATAGAAGGAAAAGTGTGTATGCCTTAGGAAACTAAGTTTTTGGTCCATGGTATTTTGAACCTAGGTATTTGATCCAAGGTATTGGTCCTAAGTGGTTTTGGTCCATGGTATTGAGAAAGGCCTAAAACTATATAAGGAGGAGAAGATCATTAGGCTAAGGGGCACAAGCATTGAATATTTGATAAAATGTGAGATCCAATATGCAGGTTATGCGTTTATGATTCTCTGTTTCATCTGAGCCAAGGAGAACTTTAGCGGTTGATGGAGGACAAGATCTAATGATGGATCGGGATCTTAAGGCTTGGAATGAATTATCTTTATATGGTTTGATGATGTTTATTCTAGGTCTGTATATTGATGCATGTGTTGTTCTGTAAATATTATGATCTGGGTATAATTGAAGTCTGGAATAGCTACAAAGTTATGAACGAATATTTACAGATGTATACGCTAGTTGACTTTGGTAAAAGCGCATATACATGTAGGTTAGACACATCGAAGTAGCATATACCCTGTGAACTATGATGTTTGAAGTTACAATTGGTTCTGGTTGTTGATGTAGAGTTCTTGGTTTTGCTTTATGTTCTAGTGACTGCATTCTGGTAACAGTGTTCAGATTGATTGATTGTGATTTGCTTAAGTGATGATGGATGAGATCTAATAATGATACAGGATCATAATGACCTATCATTATGTGATCTGATGGGCTATATCTAGTGGATATCACATGTATTATCCTCTGTATATGATGATCTCAGCATGTCTGAAGTTGGGAAGAGCAGTGAAGTTATAAGTATGTATTTGAAGACATATACGTCGGTTCGCTTTGATGAAGTTGCGTATACACACTGGTTCGGCTCTTCCAAGTTGCGTATACACTTTGATGCATATCTTTGAGGTTACAGCTAACTCTAAATGGTGATGTAGTGTTATGGGTACAAATCTGTGTAATGGCTACAGTGATATCTCTGTTCCAGTGGATTTGTTGAAGTTGATTAAAGTATGAATGAATGGTTGATTCAATTGTGTCAGAGGTTGTCAGTGATTGAGTGAGTTTGGTTGATTGAGTTTCAGTGATTGATTGATGCAGATCTATTTGATAGTTGTATTACAGTGGTGCTTGATTTTGAGCTTCAATGTTGTTGATGGGTCCAGTATGAAAGTTGGATGAAACGTGGCCTTCAAAGTATGATGTTGTGTTCCAGGAGTATCCAGTATGAAAATTTATGAAACGAGGTCACTGGACGAAGAGAGAAGGTTGTAGCCTTCTGTAGGCCGGCGCCTACATACTAGTAAACATATCAACTAGTACAACAGCTAGGGGGTTGTAGCTCCCTTCCAGTAGAAGCTAGAGAACGAGAGAAGGTTGTAGCCTTCTGCATGTAGAAGCCTGTGCACTGGTATGAGTTTGCACCAGTACAATGTTGTAAATAGATTTTCTTATTATTAAAAGAAGATAGAGATAATGACAACAGGTGGTTTTCACTCATATGACAGATCACAGTTCAAGCTCTCATAATGAAGGAAAAAGAGATATAGGCAGGTTCCTCTTAACTAAGTCGCTTATACATGTAGGTTCGACGATCATAAGACGTGTATACGTATGCACTCACTTTCATGCAAGGAAAAGTGTGTACATGTGGGAAAACTTATTTTTGGTCCATGGTATTTAGTCCTTGGTATTTGGACCTATGGTTTTGAACCATGGTATCTCGTCTGAAGTGTTGAACACAGGTATTTGGTGGTATTGAGTAAGGCCTAAGACTATAAAAGGCGAAGGAGATCTTTAGGCAAAGGCATTCACTAAGGTATTGAATATCTTATGAAGTACAAGATCTAGAATACTAGTCATTGGGTTATGGTGCATAGCTGGATCTGAATCAAGGAGGAACCTAAGCGCAAGGAGAAGGATAAGTTCTATTGATGGGTCAAGATCTTAAGGCTTGAATAATAGTATCTTTGTGTGATTTTGATCTGTTATATTTGGTGCATGATTTGATCTATAAATTTGATAGTCTGGGTACAACTAATGTCTGAATAAGTGAAAAGGATAAATTATCTTTTATAGATCTGTATGCAGGTTCAACGAAGCAAAGGCGCGTATACACGTTGGTTCGGTAATTCAAAATAGCGTATACACAGGTTGGCCTTAATTCAGCAGCGTATGCATGCAGGTTGTACACATTGAAGTAGTGTACATCTCTTGAAATATGTTTTAGCTACTTCTGTTTATTGCTGCAGTGTTCTGGGTTCAGAATTGGTGTCCAGTTACGGTTTTTTTTGGGTACAACATTCAGAGAAGTGACTATTTGATTCAATTTTGTTTGGTGCAAAGGAGATTGGTTGATGAAAATATACTTGATGTTTGAATGATGTTATTCATGGATCCAGTCTGAAAATTTATGAAATGTGGTCCCTGGAAGAAAAGAGAAGGTTGTAGCCTTCTGTAGGTCAGCGCCTACGTACTAGTACCTCAGCTAGTACAAGAGATAAGGGGGTTGTAGCTCCCTACCAGGAGAAGCTAGAGAATGATAGAAGTTTGTAGCCTTCTGCAGGTAGCAGCCTGCGTACTGGTATAAGACTGCATCAATATAGAAACATTGTAAAAAGAAGTTTCTAATTAAAAGAAGATAGAGACGAATTGCAGCAGGTGGTTTTCACCCACATTGGGTTTCCACCTTATATCTTGTGTTCTTATGTGTCATTGTCTGTTCTATTTTACTGCTCCTAGTTACTGTTTATATAGTTTGATGGACAGATTAATGATCAACATCTGAAGAATAATTTAAATTACAAGTCTGCTGGTTATACGCTAGTTTCCTTAACTGTAGTTGCGTATATACGCGGTTTTTAGTAACTGAAGTAGCATATGCAAATCTGATTGTGAAATGAAAAATAATTGATCTAATAATACTGATTCACCCCTACCCTTCTCAGTATTATTTCCAACAATTGGTATTAGTGCAGGTCCTTCAGAATAAGCTTGATCGCTTGAAGGAAGATTTATCATCATGAGAAACTACAAAAAGGAGGCATCTATCAGGTCACCAATCTTTGATGGAAGTAAATTCGTCTATTGGAAGGTAAGAATCATAGCCTATATTCGATCTCTTGGTACAGAAGTTTGGGATATCGTGGAAACAGGATACACGTTTCCATCAGCAACTCCTACATATACTGTTGGTAAGAGGCAGTGTGAAACAAATGCAAAGGCTATCAATACTCTATTATGGAGTTTATCTCAATCAGAATTTGTCAAGGTTATGCAGCTCAAAACCGCAAAATAAATATGGGACAAGATCATTCTGAGCTATGAAGGAGATGATCAGGTAAAACGTGCAAAGCTACAAACTCTCAAAATTCAATATGAAAATCTCAGAATGCACAATGATGAAAGTGTCACTAATTATTTCTCACGTATAGATGAGATTGTTAATCGTATGAAAAACTTGGGCGAAGAGATAAAAGAAGTTGCTTTGGTTGAAAAGGTTCTAAGATCTTTGTCTTCTAAGTTTGAATCAAATTTTCGGCCATAGAAGAAAAGCAGAATCTATAGAGCATTACCATGTCATAGCTCTACAAAATCCTAACTACTTTTGAAATGAGAAAAGGGGGACCATTAGACATGAGAGAATCTGCATTCAAAGCCTCGGGAAAAGGAGAAAATAATGAGTTAGGACATATGTCAAAAGGAGAGGAGGAATCAAACTTTGTCAAGATCGTTCAACGAGGTTTTGGAAGATTCAGAGGTAAGCTACCTTTTAAATGCTTTTCTTGTGGAAGAGTCGGTCACTATGCAGCCAAGTGTCCTCATAAAGATAAGATTGATAAAGGTAAGGAACTAGTTAGATGGAACCGAAAACAAAATGTAAGTAAGAAGAGCTATTATACACATGAAGATAGTGATGGATTTTCAAATAGTGATGAAGATGAACAAGGTAATGATTATAAACTTTTGATGGCTTTTGAAGATGATGATTTATTGGATGCTATAGATGAAGAAGGTCTTTATGAAGAAATTTCTAAACTTAAAATTTGTTTAGAAGAAAAGAATGTGATTATAGATGCTTTGACATTCCAACTTGCTGAAAGGGAAAAACACAATGAAAAGTTAGAATGTGAAATTGTGGGACTTAGAAAAGATATTGAGAAAACAAAAGCTCTTAATCTTAGATTTGCTAAAGGATCTGAAACTTTAGATGAGATTATCAAAGTGCAGCGCTCTCCTCTAATCAAGACAGGTCTTGGATATACTAAAGAAGCATCTCAAGTACAAAAGCCATCTACCTCCAAAAGTTATCTTGACGCAACAAGGAGAAGTGAATAGGTTGACAATCGATCGCAAAGGAACTTTAAAGATCACCAGGTAAATCAGGGACAATTTACTTCAAGAATGAACAGAGATCACCAAGTAAATTGAGGGCAATCTACTTCAAGGATGAAGAGAAGCTACAACCAACCGCAGGTAAATCATTCTCAATTTGCCTCAAGAATGGATGTGAATGGAAACTACAATCATTTGGTCGGTACGTTTGATAATCGCAGGAATTTCTTCAATGGCCAATGTTTCTCTTGTCATAACTTTGGACACAAAGCTGCTCAATGTGTGGCCTACAAGACCATCATGACTAGAGAAGCTCAAAAACAAAGGAGTATGACTAGGATCATGAAAAGGACCTAAAATAACTTTTCTACTCTTGAAAATGAAATAGAGTGTTCTATTTGTAACAAATTCAGTCATGAAGATTCTGAATGCAGGAGTAGGTTTCGGCAAACAACTTAGGATCAAGCTTCATTTATTCCCAAAACATGGAGAAAGAAAGAACCGCAACCAGAAAGATGTGGTATAGTCTTATATGCGGAAGGATAGGAAAATCAGTGGTACATCGACAGTGGATGATCGAAACATATGACAGGTGATAAAGAAAAACTTCAGTCATATAGTGCCTTAGAAAAGGAAAGGAAGGTCTCATTTGGAAATGACACCCCTACACCCATAAAGGGTAAAGGTTTTGTTCTTTTGAAATAAAAGGTCAAAGTTGGAAATGTTATGTATGTTGATGGCTTAAAGCACAATCTATTGAGTGTCAGTCAAATGTGTGATCAAGGAAATGAGGTAATATTTCGATCAAATGGATGTATTGTTTGTGAGCTTGATATAGGAGAAACAGTGATCAAAGGCATGAGAACTCCAAATAATTATACATACTCAAGGGAGGACAACGACAATGCTATCTAAGCAAGAATGATGAACACTGGCTATGGCACAGAAGATTGGGGCATCTAAGCTTCTCTCAAATAAGGAAAGCATGCAAATATCACGCAGTTCGTGATCTCCCTGACATCAAAATTCTAGACAATACTATATGCAAATCATGTCAGTTTGGTAAGAAAACCAGAACTAATTTCCCTGAGAAGGAAGGATCAGCAAGTAAGCCACTTGAACTTGTCCATACCGATGTATGTGGTCCATCTAGGAAAAGGTCACCTCGAGGAGAAGAATACTTCATATTGTTCATTGACGACTTTTCTAGGATGTGTTGAATAGGACTTTTGAAGCATAAAGATGAAGCTTTCGAAAAGTTGAAAGCATTCAAAGCCTTGGTTGAAAATGAATCAGATCGCAAAATGAAATGCCTTAGGTCTGATCAAGGAGGAGAATTTACCTCGGATGAATTTTTCGATTTTTGTGAAGAACATGGAATAAGAAGGGAATTATCTACTCCAAGAACTCCTCAGCAAAATGGAGTAGTAGAAAGGATGAACAAAATGGTTCAACAAATGGCTCGGGCTATGCTTGATGAGTCTGGAACTCCTGCAACCTTTTGGGGTGAAGTTGCATTTGTTGTCATTACTATTCTCAACAAGACAAACGTCTGGGTGAACAGCACCCAAACTCCTCATGAACTCTAGTATGGTAAGACTCCTGCGGTAAAATAATTCAAAATTTTTGGAAGCAAATGCTACATCAAAAAGACTGATGAAAACCTTGGCAAGTTTGAACCTAGAGCAGATGAAGGAATTCTCCTTGGTTACTCTCCCCAAAGCAAAAGATATAAGTGTTACAATAAAATACTTTGAAAAATTGTTGAAAGTATTGATGTAGTGGTTGATGAAGAAGGAAACATTCCAAGGCCGGTAAAATCCGAAGATTTCTAAGATGATGAGGACTATCATTCAACATCAAATCAGACTGATGATGAAGAAGAAACCTATGAGGAACCAAAAGAATAGATAAGGGTAGAAGAAAAAACTCCATCCAGGTATGTCCAGAAGAATCATCCAGAAACTCAAATTTTGTGGCAGAAAGAGGCAGGTGTACAAACAAGAAGAAATATTTCAGAAGCTTCAAGCTATCTAGCATTGCTCTCGTCCACTGAACCATGAAATGTAAGTGAAGCATGCAAAGATGAATGCTGGGTCGAGGCCATGAATGAAGAACTTGATCAGATTGAAAAGAATAGCACTTGGGAGTTAGTTCCTAGACCAAATGATAAGAATGTCATAGTGACAAATGGATATTCAAAAACAAGCTGAATGAGAATGGAGATGTTATTAGAAATAAGGCCAGACTTGTTTGCAAAGGGTATGCTCAACAAGAAGATATAGACTTTGAAGAAACTTTTTCACCAGTTGCTAGACTTGATGCCATAAGAATGTTCCTTGCTCTTTGTAGCTTTCAAGAGTTCAAAGTATATCAAATGGATGTGAAATCTACCTTTCCAAATGGAGACTTAGAAGAAGAAGTGTACATTGAGCAACCATATGGATTCATCCTTGGGAATGATCCAAAACTTGTATGCAGACTCAAAAAGGCTCTCTATGGCCTTAAACAAGCTCCAAGGGCTTGATATTATCATTTGGATAAGTACCTCCATCAACAAGGTTTTTCAAAAGGATCAACAGATAGCAATCTATATATAAAAATTGATAATGATAAATTTCTAATACTTGTTGTGTATGTTGATGACATCATCTTTGGTAGAAATGAAGAAGCCATGAGTCAGAACTTTGCTTTGGTGATGCAGAAAGAATTTCAAATGTCCTTACTTGGTGAGCTCACATATTTTCTTGGTTTACAAGTCCAACAAAACAAAGAAGATATTTTTCTATCACAAATCAAGTACCTCAAGCAGATCTTGAAGAAATATGGGATGGAGGATTTGAAACCAGTATGTACCCTTATGGTAACAGGATTCAGCCTCAGCGAAAATGATGAATCAGCAGCAGTGCATCAACCAACCTATAGATCAATGATTGGAAGTCTTCTCTACCTAACAAGTTCCTAACCAGACATCATGCATGCAGTTGGAATAGTTGGAAGATTTTAGGCAAATCCAAAGGAAACTCATATTCAGGCAGTCAAAAGAATTTTCAAGTATCTTCAAGAACTAAAAGTTATGGCTTATGGTATCCGAGAGATACAGATCTCACACTTCATGCATATACAGATGCAGATTGGGCAGGAAGCATGGATGACAGGAAAAGCACTAGTCATGGTGCATTCCTTATGGGTTCCAGATTAGTATCTTGGTTCATCAAGAAACAAAGCTCAATTGCATTATCTACAGCTGAAGCAGAATATGTGGCTGCTGCATCTTGCTACACACAACTCCTTTGGATGATGCATGCATTGCAAGATATTCAAATCACTTGTACTCCACCTATCTCCATTTTTTGTGATCATACAAGTGCAATAAGTATTTCAAAGAATCTAGTGATGCATTCAAAGACTGAGAACATACCTATCAAATATCATTTTCTTTGGGAACAAGTGCTTGAACAAAAGGTCAAATTAGAGTATGTTCCCTCCAAGGAACAAGTTGCTGATATATTCACCAAACCACTGCCCAGGGAGACATTTGAATACCTCAGACAGAAGCTGGGAGTAGTAGATGCATCATCTTACTGTTGAAATTATCTATCTCAAATAATAGGGGTTGTACGCGAATTTGATGAAGTATATCTGCATACATACGCATATTTCTGTGGATACAGTCATGTATATGGTGGGTTAAAGACAAACAGTGGAGCTAGACTCAGGATGAAAAGAGTCTGTTATGGGTCTGATAGAGACCATTTTGCACAAGATTAGGGGAGCATATACTTCTAATAATGCATTGTTGGCATTATCTTAGAAGATTTTTGGTTCAATTTTCTTTCAGGTGGAATAGGTGTAGAGGGAGATCATGGTTGATGGTTCTGATGATGATTGAAAGATGCTGCTGACGTTAGTTGTTGATGACTATCATAGTCTTGTCTTAAATATTTAGTCTCTATGTCATGTATTTCTTTTATTATCAGGGTCATGTAATGGCCTATGTTGGTTTCCCCACTCTGCCTGGGATGAATGATGTAATATTCTTGTTTTATCATGTGTAAACTTTTGGTGTATCCCCACTTGGTTGGGTGGATGAATCAATATTGGTATATCCCCACTTGGTTGGGAGATGGACATATGTATGAGTCTTTGGTGATAGGAAGGTCATTTATGATGTATAAAGTCATGTTTCGTCTAATAGAACATCTTCTTGCAGACCTTGCCTACAGTCAGGGAGAGCATGGGCAGCATAGTAGAGCAGAGATTTATGTACTTAGGGGGAGCATAACCCTTTGCACTTGATGACAAAGGGGGAGAATGACTTTGAGTGACTTGGGGTTGCCATCAAGTCAAAAGGGGGAGATTGTTAGTATTATGACACAGGTTTGGCACCTATGGCATAGGTGTTGTCCTTGATGGCAACTCACTCAGATGACAGATCACAGTTCAGGCTCTCAAAATGAAGGAAAAAGAGATATACGTAGGTTCCTCTTAACCAAGTCTCATATACACACGGGTTCAACGATCATAAGACGCGTATACATATGCACGCACTTTCATGCAAGGAAAAGTGCGTACATGTGGCAAAACTTATTTTTGGTCCATGTTATTTAGTCCTCGGTATTTAGACCTATGGTTTTGAACCATGGTATCTCGTTTGAAGTGTTGAACCTAGGTATTTGGTCCAAGTTATTGATTCTTTATGGTTTTGGACCATGGTATTGAGTAAGGCCTAAGACTATAAAAGGGGAAGGAGATCATTAGGCAAAGGCATTCACTAAAGTATTGAATATCTTATGAAGTAGAAGATCTAGAATACTGGTCATTGGGTTATGGTGCATAGCTGGATCTGAATCAAGGAGGAACCTAAGCGCAAGGAGAAGGATAAGTTCTATTGATGGGTCAAGATCTTAAGGCTTGAATAATAGTATCTTTGTGTGATTTTGATTTGTTATATTTGGCACACGACTTGATTTATAAATCTGATAATCTAGGTATAATTGATGTTTGAATAAGTGAAAAGGATAAATTATCTTTTATAGATCTGTATACAAGTTCAATGAAGCAAAGGCGCGCATACACGCTAGTTCGGTAATTCAAAATAGCATATATGCAGGTTGGCCTTTATTTAGCAGCATATGGATGTAGGTTGTACACATTGAAGTAGCGTACATCACTTGAAATATGTTTTAGCTACTTTTGTTTATTGCTACAGTGTTCTGGGTTTAGAATTGATGTCTGGTTACTGTTACTATTTTCTGGGTACAACATTCAGAAAAGTGACTATTCGATTCAGTTTTGTTTGGTGCAAAGGAGATTGGTTGATGCAGATATAATTGATGTTTGATTGATGTTATTCATGGATCCAGTTTGAAAATTTATGAAACGTGTTCCCTGGAAGAAAAGAGAAGGTTGTAGCCTTCTGTAGGTTAGCACCTACGTACTAGTACCTCAGCTAGTACAAGAGCTAAGGGGGTTGCAGCTCCCTTCTAGGAGAAGCTGGAGAACGAGAGAAGGTTGTAGCCTTCTGCAGGTAGCTGCCTGGATACTGGTATAAGACTGCACTAGTACAGAAACATTGTAAAAAGAAGTTTCTAATTAAAAGAAGATAGGGACGAATTGCAGCAGGTGGTTTTCACCCACATTGGGTTTCCACCTTATATCTTGTGTTCTTATATGTGACTGCCTATTCTGTTTTACTATTCCTAGTTAGTGTTTATGTGGTTTGATGCATAGATTAATGATCAACATCTGAAGAGTAATTTAAATTACAAGTCCGCTGGTTATATGCTAGTTTCCTTAACTTGTTAAGTTATGGTATGTTCTATGCTTATAACAGTTTACTTCTTTTTCTTATTATATTCCACTGATTAGCAATCACATGTACATAAAGTAAAGTGTAGATAGAACATTAAACGATCGACAGAAAACAAGCCAAGACAAGAGACACAAGATGTGGCGGCTAGCCAGGCACAAACCCCACAATGTGTGGGGAAACCCTTTGATCAAATCTTCTTTTATCTTCAATAATTCAGCAGAGAGAAATAGTACAATAAATCTGATTCATATCAGCAATAGCAAACCCTAGATCAGTAGCATCAGCATTAGCAACTTCATTATCAAACTAGGGTAGACCATATCTCACAAACCGACAGTCCGATTGACTTCATTCCACCACCAAAAGTTTCGGCTTTCAAAGGAGGTTCAGATGAACCTATAGAGTAGTTCCAAAGAGGAGATCTTCTAAGCCACGCAAGTCAATCTTTACTTCTGCAGTTGCAGCTTCAGTTTCAACAGTTTCTGGCTTCAAACTAGGGCATTCGATATCTTGCAAACCGTTCGTCGGATTGACTTCATTCCACCACCAAAAGTTTCAGCTTTCAGAGGAGGTTCAGATGAACCTACAGCGTAGTTCCAAAGAGGAGATCTTCTAGGCCACGCAAGTCAATCTTTACTTGTGCAGTTGCAGCTTCAGTTTCAGCAGTTTCCAGCTTCAAACTACGGCAGTCGATATCTTGTAAACCATTCGTCGGATTGACTTCATTCCACCACCAAAAGTTGTGGATTTCAAAGGAGGTTCAGATGAACCTACAATGCAGTTCCAAAGAGGAGATCTTATAGGCCACGCAAGTCAATCTTTACTTCTGCAGTTGCAGCTTCAAATTCAACAGCTTCCGGCTTCACATGTGTGAGAGAGAGAGACCCATTTCAACGCAGTAGAGAAGAGACTCATATCTGCGCAGTAGAGAGAGAGAGAGATGTGATGAGATGAGTGAGTCCAAATGAGGAAAAGTCCTCTTATATTTATACACAACGTTGGTGGGTGAATAGATGCGACTGTTGGGCTTCTGAGCCTACATGAGTTGTAGGTCGGCTTGATAATAATTCCATAATCAAAATAAATTCATATCTCCATGAATACTTATCGGAATTGGATGATATTTATATCAATCCTACACCTCTCGACGAGAGGAATCTAATAAAGATATTATTAGCCATGAATAAGATGACCCACATGAATTTTTGCCCTCGTTGCCAATTTTAACATAACTACAGTTGCGTACATATGCGGTTTTCACTAACTGAAGTAGCATATGCAAATCTGATTGTGAAATGAAAAATAATTGACCTAATAATACTGATTCACCCCCCCCCCCTCTCAGTATTATTTCCAACACATTCGTGGCATGATTAGTCTGAAAGTCCAAAGATAGTGATAGCGGTACCATTGTCAGAGGAAAAGGCCATTGATGATTCAGAACCCTGATAGTGCTTCAGGCTAAAACCCTAGCCTCAGGCTTGCAGAGCACTCTTAGTCATCTCATATGAACTAATACCCTATCCATTAAAATCCCACTATTCTTATTGTTGTTCCATTTTTTATGAGAATAATACAATCTAGGGTATGGGTTAAACACCCCAATAGAGCGAAGGGAATACACCAACAAGAAGCAAGAAAATAAGCATTCCTAATGCTTAAACTACTAAAGTGGAAGAAGAGATAGTACTCAAAGGTCCTATGTTTGAGGTAGTTCCTGTAGGCTCCAAACCCTCTACTTCCTTAGATGCTTCAAAACCTACAACTCATTAAAGAAAAGCATATATAGTAGTAGTAGTTCAAAGAATGTTCATGATATAGATGTTAGATCATACAAGAATGTAAATATAAAACATGAAATCATACATCGTTATATTATAACATGAATTAAATCATTAAGATTATAACATCGGGAATAAGAAAAAGCTGCTTTATTGATGACTGCAAAATAGTATGGAAGAATACAACCTGATTCAATAATGACTCCAAGCGAAACCTTCCTCCGGATCAATCCAACCTGAGCCTCAACAATCCTCTTTAAAATGCATACACATGGATTCCATATAATGTAGATGAACATCTCTATGAGGAAACAAGGGTTTCCTATAGCTGGGAGTGTAGGAAGCATAGGCATAAATCAATCTTGGTCAAGGAATAATTGCATATAATGTCAATATCCTATATTTATCTCCCCTCAGGCCTTCCCCATGAGGTGTATTTATAACACCTCAGAACAATTTTTTTCAGTTCAGATATAGTTAGGCCATGGGCTCCTATAAGTAAGCTTAGCATGCAACCTGTAAACCCCACCCAAAAAATAGGGATTTTATATTTTCTTATATTTTAAATCATATACGTGGGTTGGGTATAGTCGGACCTGTGTGTGCATGCATTTTTTTAAGGGAATAGATGTGTATGCAATTTAAATAATGTTTTTTCATAATTGGACCAAATCTGAAGGGAAAGGGTTGTCTAAGGCCATGACTCAGAGAATCAAGTATATAAAGGTGATAAATCATGCTATAACAGATTCCCCCTAATATATGAGGTCAGAAGCCGTATATTATGGCTGAAATGTATTAAGTGTATAGAAAGAATCATGCGAGGACTTGGGAGGAGATCACCAGATTCTAGCCTAACAAACCAATGGAAAAGATCAGAAAGAAATATTATGTTTGAGGTAGGCATACCGATGCTCAAAGATAGTAAAGCATGTCCACATATCAAGTGTAGAGCGGATCCAATATGTATAGAAGTACAATAGGAAACTGAGTAATACATAGTGGATCATCTGATCATATCCACAAAAGTACATATCAAGGACATGTCACAATATCACATATAGAAGAATTGATCAATGATGTTGAAGTAGATATCTGATCACTGAAGTCAAATTGATCCTCAAAGTACCAAGTCAAAAAGTGGAATAATGGTATTGTATGCAACTTGGGTGCCAACATATAAGATGTTGTTGTGATGAACTACAACATATAAGGTGGATAGCATCATTGGTAGAAAATTAGAGGGACTGACAAGTCAACCAAAAAATGTTGATGGAACCTCAGGTCTTCACCAACCACCGTGGTACATTTCTACACTATGGGAATAAATGAACTGAAGTCAATCATGTGAGAAATCATTTTATTACCAACATTGATGTATACCGTTAAAAAATGCAAGAAAACTCACCGATAATGAATATGAGAGTCAGGCTACCCCAATACAATTTAACAAGTGCAAATAAATGAGTTGAAGTTGAACACTTCAGGGAATCTATCAATCAGGAGACATTGATGTATTCTCACTATAGATAGCGAAGGAGACTTCCACTAATGGCTCTCCTAAGTCAAACCATAGCCCATGTCGATGGAGGAAAGACTTGATTTGAGTGCTTTGTTAAAGGGTGACACAAGCAACTCTTATTGCCTTAAATTAGGGAAGTAAAGTCCTGTTCCCGCTCTTTTTTGGAATACATATTTTTTTGTCTTTTTCACATTTGGAAAGCTTGAAAAAGAATAAAAAAATTCTTATGGTACATTGGAAAGAATGAGTGTCCATATAAAAATGTGCTAGCTCCTAAGAGGGGAACATTCCTATGCTCAATGCAAGGTGATGAAACTGGTCAATGACACTCAAAGGAATGTTTTTTTCCATGGGCAAAAGGTGTCAAGCTGCAGAGGCTAATTTTTTGAAAGGTTGATTTTCCATAAAGACATGCTGAAAAGGTGGCTTATACACGAGTCCAAGTGAAGCCAGCTTAAGGAAAAATGTACCAATAATCAACCTACAATGCAGCAGTACAACTCAACATGTGGGAGCCTCTAGGGTATAAAGCCAAAAAGATAGCGAAGGAGAAGGAATATGAATCTTCATCGCAAAAGTCATGGCAGGACTAAAGAGAACTCCAAAGCCTACTCAATATTTACAGCATGGGCAACATATGCTAGAAAGGATCTAACTAAGAAGCCCATGTAAAGGATGGCTCTACCATCATGTCATGATTTTATAAGTTGGTGAGTGAGAATGGTTTTGAGAATCACAAAAAAATGGGGTTGACCCTATGGAAACATATCATGGTATGGAGGCTAGAATGCATAATGCAATGGAAAAATTGATCTTCCATAACCTAGATGCCAGTGACGAAAATGATACCTTCCATAACGGGTTAGTGGGCATGCAATAGAAGTGGTTGAAAATGTCTCAAAGTCTTAAGTTTAACCTAATAAACAACATATCCCATCACTCAAAGCCAAAAGGTCACAAATTTTATAAAATTAAAAATAATACATAGACTTTGCAAAAGTGGGTTTTCAATTTTTTTTGAAATCACAACTTATAAGTAAACCATTTGACTCATCAAAAATCAATTGTATTTTGAACAATTGAGTGAAAGAGCTCCAGAGAAAAAATTGGCAACCACAATCCACACCATTTCTCGGCCCGAACAACTACCAAACTTCCCAGTAATCCTCAAATTTGATTTCTCAATGAATTTTTATGCATTACAAGTATTTTTTCAAAAGTGTTACCGTAGGAATTTTTTTTTTTAGTTTTTTACGCTACACATATGTGGGTTGGGCATATCAAAGTCACATATCAGTAAACCCTATACATGACTATGTATGAAATGAACCCACATTTATGCAATGAAAAATTTTAAATTATGAATTTTAATGGATATAAATGCTTGAATTTCGGGATGACTATTACATCAAAGGAAAGAGAGAACAATGTAGTGGATAATGAGGTAATGAATTATCCATTAGCACTGGATGCATTGAGAGGGTGTGGATTATTGAAAATTTTCAAAATGCCAAATATGAAAACCAACACAAGGTTGTTGGAGATTCTTGTGAATTACTTGGATCCAGAAGAAGATGCATTTATGATTGATCAAATTCCCTTGCAAATTGAAGTAGAATATATCTACTTCATGACTGGACTTTCAAGAGAGGAGAGCTAGTTATCTTGCAAGGGAAGGCGCAAGGAAACCTCATCGTGGATGATTACATTCACATATATTGCCTCGGAAACAATGACGAGGTAGGGACACATATCCCAATCAAAAATGTGGAAAGTATTCCCAACATAATTCTTCTTTTTACGACTGTGAGGGTAGCAGGATCAACCTCATTTCCCCAAGTATTACATGTTACAATTAGCTTAGCAGTTGATTGCCTCACCACAGTTCTTGATTGGTGTACAAACCTCCTAACCTATCTGAAGAAACAACTTACTTATATCAAAAAGAGTAATACCAAACATGTTCGGTATGGTACCATCCTTTTCGCTTTCTTCTTTGAAAGGCTACCAAGACTTCAACCATAAGTGCTTGCTACCATCAGCAGCCCAAGGGATGCATAGATAGGTAGATGGGCTGACTTGTTGAATAGGCTAGGGGGTGGCAAGGACCCTGGAACAACATTTGATGACGAGTTTTTCCTTTGGTGGTGTTGTGCTCTACAACAACCCCCCATTTTATATCATTTTTATGTATAAATATTAACATATGAAATGGGTCCCTTTAAAGTTTAATTGGTATCAATACTTTTATTGTTCAAAAGAGGTCCGATAATTAAATGAACTCATTTTATAAAACCCGTTTTGAAAAACCCATTCAAAGAAATAAGGCAAATCTTTGTCATTGCGATAAAGCGATCGTAAGATCGCATATCGCAATGACATAAGAAACATTGATAAAAGACACATTGATTTCCGCCGATGCGATATTGCAATCGGCGATCAGCAAAACTTCATGCACATTTTAAAAGTGCCCCATGCCATTAGCCCTGATGCGATGCGAAATCGGCGATTGGATATCGGCGGTAATCTTTACTTAAGTCTTAATATGCTCAAAGCTTTTCCCCCGATGCGATGCAATCGGCAGTCGGCAATCGGCAATATCCAATGCACATCATTAAGGCGCACAATCGGCAATCGGCGATCGGCAATACACTATATGTGCACTTTATAATCCTCATCCCCCCGACGCGATGCGATAAAGCGCAGTTTTCAATAAAAAGTTGTTAAGTGATGGGATATCGCAATTCATTCATATTTAAAGCTTGATCTGTTAAGCAGTCAGTTACCTTCACTCAACCACCAAAACGCCCACTGCACGCTTAAGTGAATCATTCAGCCGAATAACGATATAATGGGCATTTAAGGCATGACAGGTTTTAAACGACCAATTAATGAGATCATAATTCTTAAAATATCTCCATGGATTGTGTCCACGCCAATTTTTAAAGGCTAATCCCTTATTACACACCTATGCTTATGTTCTCATCACTTGCAAGTTTTCATTGCTATCTCTGTATTACGAACATTTGTCTCCTTGTGCAGAATCCATCCGAAAGAGAAAACTCAAACAAGATGGGGAAGAAATCAAAGAAGACCGCAGGCACCTCCACTACATCAGCAGCAGGACAAGCTCCTGTGGACAAGAAGAAGGGCTTAATTTCCGATACTACATGCACGGCCTCACCAGAGTCACTTGGCAAGGCACTTACAATTTGATTGAAGCCGAACAACCAGAAAAGACAGTAATAGAAGCTACTGCGGATCCTACTCGCAAGTCTGATTGTACTCTCAAAGATTTAGCCGACTCTTTCCTTCACAGAATAGCGGCTAGGGAGCAAATTCTCCCATACACAGATGTAGTGCGGTTGGTGATTCAAGAAATCCCAATTTTGGACAGAACTTTCAACATTAGAGATGGGAGAATCTTCAGATCGTTCAGGCCGGATGATCTAAGACAAATGTATCATTTGCCCGAGCCGGAGAAGATATATAATAAAGCATTCCTGGAGAAGTTTGCAAATGAAAATGAAGTTGAATCCGAACCCATCCGGGATTGGAGACAAAATCGAGCCAAACACAAGCACGAATCTTCGGGTAAGTACTCAGTCGACTCTCTGGCTTCTCCTTATTGCTATGCGGGGATAAAGATGTGTAGATTATGGGGATTGCATGACTCTGCTAATTTTACCATAGAGATGGTTCCTCTAATGGAGGGAGCTGTAAACGGTATAATTATGGATTGGGCCACCATCCTTTCTGACAAATTAGCACAAGCTGTGCGTGACTTTAGACATCAGACTATCGTCACAGAAAGGAAAATTCCCCCATTTTATTACAGTGCATATATCTTAGATACACTATGTTCCAATTCTGAATTGCCTGTGCTCGGCTGGAGGTGGACGCCACAAGATCCCATGGCCATCCACATATACCATCAGAAACTATGGAAGACCTCTTACAAGCACCATCTGTACCAGGTCTGCAATGGCTTTATGGTGCCTATTCACTATTCTATTTTTGACAAACCCATTCCCAAGATTTCATATCAAGCTTCGTTTGATATAACAGCGGTAGCAAGTTGGTTTGGGGAGGAGAGATTTACCTACATAAGAGTTTTCGGCAGCCAAGCCGACCCACATGTTCTCCCTTTGTATATACCAGATAAGTTGCTAGCAAGAGAAATCGCCTATCAGATTACGGCTGAGAGTGTTACACAAACTCTCAAGAAGGAAAAGAAGAGATTCTGGCCCTCTTTTCCCTTCAGGTGTGGTGTCTATACTCTGCATGATCTCAAACATGCAGAAAAGGAAGCCACAAAGCTTCAATCTTTAACTCTGGCGACTATCCCAAACAGGCCATATGATCCAAAGAAAGTTGCCTACAATGCATTAGAACAGGCCAAATTGACAAAATTTGAGCACAAAGAAGATTGGTTTGACGACCTATTCATTTCAGTCGAAACAACAGGTCAAGCTAAAGAACTTGCTCGATTGAAATATAATGATGAAGGGCTGACTGAGCTCAATAAGCTTAGAGAACACTGGTTGCAAACTCTGCCTCTAGATTTATTGGCAACAACCTCGGCGACATCATCAAGCGGGCCTGTTTGGCAACAATCAAAGGAACCTCCGGTGGTAACAAAGGACCATAAAAAGGAACAGGAGGAAAGGCAGAGAAAAGATAAAGAGGAACAATAGAGGAAAGAGCAAGAGGAAAGGCAAAAGAAAGAACAAGACGAACAGCTGAAGAAAGAGCAGGAAAAAGAATGGGAAGAGTCCCAAGCCGAAAAGGAGAAACAGACTAGCACCGATGTCAATGTGGACACTACCATAGACCCCAAACTATTCCAGGAATGGCAGCAGTTTCATTCCATCATCAGTGGATTGGAATGTTCAAAAGATGGGGACACTTCCAAGACAAATGATACGCAGGACATCACTTCACCTCCGGTTCTAAGTGGAACCAGCGGCCCACCCATTTCTAAGGATGTTGAAGTAATACCAAAGGACCCCTCCGACCAACTCGTTCTTCAGGTAGAAGATATTCCTCCCCTGGATGTTTTCTATAGCCCGAGGCATAGAGCAGTTGTAAAGCAATCAAGGAAAAGATGAAGGACTGATCAACCTTCTATCTTTCCAGAGCAAACAGTCACGGGTAATGTAGTATGGAAGGAGGAATTGGACCCCTCCGATGCCCTAACAAAGCTGTCACAATATGCAGGAGCCTATTCCGCAGCAACAATCGACAACGCATCGGAGGTAAGTCTTCTACTGAAGACTAAGGACCAAGAAATTTTTACACTACAGGCAGAATTGGCCGAGACAAAGCAGAAGCAGCGCAAGCAGAGGAGCAGTTGCTGGTACAACAACAAATCAATGATCAATTAACCCAGCAATTGTAGGAAGAAAGGCAAAGGATTGACCAAAATGCAATCCAGAAACAAAAGGAATTGTCGGAGGCATTGGCACAATTGAGAGCAGCAAATGAGCAAATGATGAAAACGAAAGATGAACAAATCACTCAATTGTCATCGCAGCTTGAAATAATCAAAGGCGCTCCATAGGTGGATGAGTTCAGAAAGGAAGCATCATTAATAGACAATGCATTGATATCACAAATTAGGCCCCTTTGTCAACAACTCACTGAGGCAGAGCCATTGTGTGAGTTAACTACATCCATTAATCAGCAGGTAGAGAAGGCCAGGAATGAGTTAGACCAGGCTGAAGAGATCATAAGTGGATATCTTGACTGGCAAGATTCTGATCAAGGGAAAGAAGCAAATTTGCCCAAGATTTCATAAACATATAAAGACATACTTTTTACAGAATGGCACACACAGGTGATGAAAACAGAAAGGGCAGCTTCAAGGTGTAAATAAACCTCCAGCAACCTAGTTGATCTGGTTAACAACAATCTCTACTTTGCGAATATGATCTCCCAATGTACACCAGGAAAGATAACAACAACAAACATGTTGGAGCAAATGTGTTATCCTGACTTGGAGGAAAAGGGGAGATTAATCGCTGGGGTTAACAGTTTGACCTTCGATGCATATTGGCTTTTCCTGATTAAGCCCCACACACACAGAGCCGCCCTTAAGTGTTTGACAGATGCTATCGGGTGTATAATTCCCGACATTCAGGATGCCACCTATGCTGCCCAGCTCAGTTCGCTTCTCAACAAACCACCTGAAGTAGAGCCAATGCTTGCGACAAGTCAGCTCAGGTTTAAAGGCAAGCAGCCTACCTGATGAATTATGTCACCGATTGCCAGATCGCTCCAGGAAATAGGATCAATATTTATTGATGCCAATTATGTAGGATTTCTGTTTATTAGATATTTAGATTAGTTTAGTATTTATAGACCCTTTCGTTGTTTTGGAAGGGGTCGTAAAGTTTTGTAACAGACTTAATAGACTGAATTTTGCACTATTGTGCTTCAGTCAATATTCTTTTATGAAACTGGGCCAATTGTTCTTAATTTAACAAGGAAGCTTCTTTATGCAATTGTGCACTATTGTCGTTGTTGAGGATGTTTTTGCATTGAAGGAAGAACTACAAATAGCAATTGATATTTGGGAGTGTCAAGCAGCTCATATGGTATTTCTATCTATGTCTGAATTCATTCCTTTTATATGAATTGTTATGTGATTATTCTTGCTATTGTTGATTATATGCATGCGCTGTAACAGCAGATCTTTATTCATTCCACTATTGGATGTTTTACGATGTGCCTTTCCTTTCAATCATGCATGTGACAATGATATAAATGATAAAGTGTGGTAATTTTGTTTTAATCGCTCTGTTTAACTATTTAGGCACAACAATCTTGAATGAATTAATATCTATGCCTTAAAGATGGAGTCATCTATATGCCTGTCTTTAGACATAGGCCATCAAACGCTACACTTTAAAGCTCAATAAGTCCCCGGGATAGATCATAGTTATTATATTCTTGCTAATAGTTTTAGTTATTCGCTCGTCACTAGCGTAGTTTATAATCATCCATCCATCCCATTTATCTACTTCTGGGAAACTGGTCCCATTATCCCTAGTCGGAGCCACTATTCCAAACGGAAAAGGAGCTGTACTAAGGTCTGGACCGGGTGGTTATCCCCGATGTTGTTGCAGCAATTTTCGAGGCTTCAACATTTTTGGCGCTAGAAGGAGGGCCGTCAACTGTGGATGGCACATAAGTCAAAACCTATAAGCCATTCTAAGAGTAATTCTCCCTCCGTATCCCCTCGATCTTCCCATTTGCATACTGGTTCGCCGGTATCCAAACAAGGAGAAGGGGAATCAACTACCACTGCTCAAACCCATCATACTCCAGAACAATTAAGTCTTGAATCACCTGAAGTCCAGTCTCTTATCCACAAACTTCAGAGCTTCTCGATTTCACCACAGAAATCTGAGGTATCACAAAGCAGTGCGACTTCGCAGTTCAATTTAACTCATCCTCTCACCAGACTTCAGAGCGAAAAACTCGGCATTGAACCCACTGAGTTCCCTTTACCCAAAAGGAAAAAGGCGAAGAAAATTATTGAAGGATCTGATAGTGAAGAGCTTTCATCCACGTCCTCCATTGCATCTTCCTCTCTGCAAAGTCAACCATCCACTTCCCCATTACATATTGTCGTTCACCAGGGATTAGAAGCCTCAACATCCCAACTTGCTCACTCCTTAGCATTAATTTCTTCCCATACATCTGGAATTCCAACAGTAGTATCAACCACTGCTGCTATTATAATGGCAGACCCATGGACCAGGCCAGGTGCAGTCAACATGCCTGCACCATTGCATCCTTTACCAGATGCTCCTGAAAAATGGCTACCTAAATTTAACCCAGATGACGGGACCCAGGCTGAAGAACACATTAATAATTTTATGTTAGCAATTAACTTGAAAGGAGTGACAGAACAAGATGTTGTTGTAAGACTCTTCCCTTACACCTTGCAAGGATCAGCAGGATCCTGGTATTTTTCTTTACCCTCTGGTTCCATTACCAGTTGGAACACTTGCCAAGAGCAGTTTCTTACCAAATATGGAGATGATAGGTCCTTAGCTACTTTAATAAACAACCTCTCCAATCTGAGAATAGAGCATAGGGAACCAATAAAGGAATTTAACGCTAGATTTAATAAAATCCTGAATAAAATCCCTACAGCTTCCAAACCAAGTGAACAAATTCGAAGCGAATGGTATATTACCGCCCTACCTGCCAATATATCCATTTTTGTAGACAGGGCTGGGAAACCTACCTTAGCTGAGAACATGAGAGAAGCACTTGCTGTGGAAAAGCGCATCAATGCTCTAGAGAAGAAAGCTGCTTTGGAAGACAGAAAAGCTAAAAAAGTCTCATTTAAAGAAGATTCCAAGAATAAAACCCCAAAATACCCATATGACATGGAGGGTTTGCAAAAAGTCATGAAAACTTTGTCTAACGAAATGGTTGAAATAAAGAAGCAGGTGGTTGAAACCTCAAACAAAAGACCATTTAGGATTTATAAGAAAACTGAAACAAAGCCACCGAATGTCATATCTAACGCAGATTCAGAGCAAGAAGAAGAGGAAGAGGAAATAACCTCACAAACTGATGATGAAGAAGAAGTAGTTGAATGCCATGGAATGTGGGATTTTATACACCCCAACTCTGATACCGATAATGAAGAAGAAGCCTTCCCGGTTACTACAAGAAGTAAAAGTACTTCTGAACCTTCCCAGGCAACTTCAAAGAAAAGGAGTGCAGGTGCTACCACAACAAAGGAAAAAGTTCCCCCAAATAAATCACCTGTAGTACTTCCCCAAAACCAGCCTTCAACTTCTAATTCTCCTTCAACATCTAAAACATTAGTGGTATCCGATTCAATGGAATATAACATTGTTGATGACATGAAGAAAACTAAAGCAAACATAACTATGTTTGAACTTAGTAAATTAAAGCATCAGAAAAACTTACTTCTTAAAGAATTGAATGTTGTTCCCTCTACACCCCTTCCCAGTGCAAAAGCTGCTAATGATTCAGGCCAACCTCCTCCAGGTATGGTTGAAGCTACCGATTCAGTTCTAATCGGAGATAGATCGAATTCTCATACTCCACCCTTCCTGCTGACCTATGAGATTTATAACAGAAACCTGCACAACTGTTTAATTGACTCAGGGGCATCATCCAACATAATGCCAGCTTCAGTTTGCTCTAAACTGAACATTGAACCCCAGAAGTCTGCTATTCATATTGTACAGTTGGACAGGACCAAAGTGCAGGTTGTGGGAGAAATTAATTCCGTAACTATCAGGTTGTCTGCCGATCCCAGAATTGTACAGAGGATTGACATCTTAATAGCTGATATACCTGAATTTTATGGTTTAATTCTGAGTAGGGATTGGTCCGAAAAATTGCATGGGTATATTTCCACCGATTGGTCACATATGTGGCTTCCCTACAAGGGGAAGCCAAATCAAATAAGGATCGATCGAGAGAAGCACATGACCCACACAGTTACTGAATTTGAGCAAGAAAACCAACCTGTAGCATTCAACAACAACATTTTGGGGAATTATTCGTCAGAGTCATTTTTTGGCAACTTTGTTGCCCAACCATCTCCTTTTTCAGTCAATCATTTTACATCTCAGATTGAAATTTTTTCACAAACTGATAAGTCTAGATGTTTTAATGATGCTGAGGAAAATGTAAATACTTTTGTTAATACCTCTTTATTTTGGTCTTTATATTTTGATGGCTCTAAGTCCAGTGAGGGCTCAGGAGCAGGTTGCATTTTGGTTAATCCACAAGGAGAAAAGACAATGTTGTCTTGTAGGTTAGAATTTGAATGCACTAACAATACAACCTGTTGGATACCTATAGTAATAGGTTTCATATTTCATGATTGACTATAGAAAATCCAAATATGCTCTGCTTTGGTACTACAAAGATCCCATATTTCCCAGGAAATCAGAGGTGTGTGAAATATTCCAAATATTGAGGACCTTATTTCAAGTTTGGTGGATGATTCAACAGTCTAAACTGGATCATGCCATGTTTCAATTTTGAGTTGTAGAATAGAGAAAGAGGTCTGTCCAAACAGCTTAATCTTGGCAGACAAGTAGTTCAGGTAGAGAAGCAAAGGTTCCCAAAAGTTTAATCTGGGACCTTGGAAGACATAAGGGTAGAAGTAGATAGAGAGAAAAGGAAAAAGCCAAAGAAAAGAAAAGGCAATTGAGGGTTGCAAGTCCAAGTGCCCCTCCAAGAAGAAACAAAAAATGCTAGGCAAAATAGTTGGGTAGGCAGTTGTGGTTGCAGAAAGAATATGATCACCATTACACAGGTATCAATAGGTCTCTTGCCAAGGCAATAAATCTATCAGCAAACAAAGTGGTGAATTCCATGAACTCACAGCAAAGAGGATCACTAACTTTTTTTTTTCCCTCTCTAGTCCATCACTAACACCCCCTTTCTAATTCCCCTCCTTCATTCATATTAACTCCTAATTCTACTATATAACCTCCCCTATCTTACCCCCACCCCTAATAATACTAACACTAAGGTGTATAAAACCCCAAATCTTATGTATATTCCCTCCCCTAGGCATAATAGCCGTGTATTTTTCAAAAGGGACCAAAATGGCATCTGGCCACTTTGGTGAACCTATTCCACCCTATTTCCCTTTGCTGCAAGTTAATTTACCCTCAAATCACCTCTGCATTGATAAAACCCCCTCTCCAAACCCCTTTTGCCTATAAAAACCTTTGCAAAGGTTAATACCCGCCTCTGGCACGTTCCCCAATCCTACCACATTATTGGTTAAGCGAAAACATTTGAAAAACCCATAAAAACCCACAAACTTTAATCTTTTCCGCCCGCAGTATGAAGCGCGCATCTTTCTCCTCCGCCAGCCGTCGGATCAAGCCCATCAGATCCAACGGTCCACATTAATATCGGAGCGCATCCGATGGCGGCACTTTAACCTCCGAGAAAGTGACGTTGCGCCTTGTCACGCCTCCTCCACGCGTCAATCGATCAACCATCTCGGAGCCGAGTCTGACAGCTTCTGCGCCGTACCTAAACCGCCCCGAGAAACCGCGGCGGTTAAGGCCTTAACCGTGACCGCTGCGGTTTGACTGCCACCTACCCGTCGCTGACTCGCCGCCACGTCCTTATCTGCTCGTACCTGCCTTTGTTATTGGTCCACCTCACTGCTGACTGGGTTGCCACCTCACCGCCCCTTTGACCAGTCACCCACTGCCACGTCGCCCGATGACGTCAGCAAAAAAAAGCGCCAAATTGGTAAAATAACCCATATTTACCAATTTTCCCGTGTTTTTTACCACTTTCACTGTTATTACTGTTGGACGCTCTGCATGACCGTTTGCACTCTAATTTTCGCCAACTAGTCTATTAGCCCGGGCGACCTCCTCAAGCAGCAGTCACAATCACAGGTGACAAGTCCAGGATACAGCGTACAAGCCTTAAAGACAGGTCTTCCAGCATTTATTCAGAATATCTCGACCGACTTAGCTGTTTCCAAAGGCTAAAATACCTTCTGACAGAGCATTAAAATGCCTGTACTCTGTAATCAATGCTGTATTAAATTTTGGTCATAATATCTTAAGTGGTTGGTAAGAATGTAAAATCTGAGATAACTCAGAACTCAGATATTTTGTAAATCACCGCAAGTATATATTCACCCTTCACAGCAGTTGAAAAGGGTTGTTGTAATTTTCTTTTGAGAACTCTCTCTTACTGTAATATCTTCAGAGAAGTAATACAAAGGAAGAATGGAATTTCCAAGGCTTGGTGTACTTTGATGTATTGTGGTGAAAGATGAATGTTACAGGATTCCAGGGTGTTGCATAAAACAATAAGTATTCTCAAATCTCTTTGTTATATGTTTTCGAGTCTTTTGTTCTCTTTTGTTGTTTAAATGTTTTACACTTGATAGCAAGGTGAAAGGATAGTTCCAGGACTTAACCCATGATTACCCTGGACTCAAACTGAGCTATTATACATGTTTTCCTCAGATACAGTGACAGAATTGTAATTCTTAATTGCTGCATTTCAAAACTGTGTCTTTTACTGTGATAGGCATTCTCAGGGATTCAATTTTTGCCCCTGAGACCTCTGTCTTTTCCTCTTAAACCTGTCTGTTGGGAATATATAAACAATAAGTGAAAATTCTTAAATGCTTTCACTGTTTGTGTTACCTGTTTCCAGTCATTTAATCAAAAATCTGTTCTATTAAGCACTCAAATGGCCTTGTAAGTTCCATCTTTCATCTCAAAGTTTCAAACACATATAGCCACAGACTCCATTGCCCAATGGTACTCAACTTCTCTGAAAACTACATCACTGGAATCTAAAAGGAGTTTCATCAACCAAAACATGAACAAAACCTATGCTCCATACCTAGCCTAAAACACTATCATTGTAGATACAAAATCATAAAGAGAGAGCCCTCTCTGATCACAGTTTGGCTAGAAACAGTGATTAAAAGATTGGTTAGTGGTTACCCCGGCCGTATTCCCTTAGGAGTCATAGGGAACAACCTGGGTGTTAACATAAATGGCGACTCCACTGGGGACTTAACATTTTGCAATTACTAACTATCTTCCAAAGCTACCATCAAGCCTGAAACTAGCCAAGAGGCCTTAGGACTGTTTCTCTAATACATGGACAGCTTTAGGGAAGAGTTAGCTAGGGAAACTTCATCTTAGCTTTGAGACCTATATAGTCATTCCAGAATGCTTGTTCAGTCCTTGTACATATAAAACTTCTGTATAAAGTTCTAAAAGAATACTTAGAAGCTGGCTCCCAAAAGAAACCCAAGGCACACTAGGGCAAACCCTGACCCTAATCAACCCATCATTGTCGATAACCCAAATATCATACCAAAGAACATAAGGAGACAGCAAAAGCAGGACAAGCCTGCTGAGTCAAATATAAGTTCGGACCAACCTATCCTCATTCCCACTCCTTGCAAAGTTCTTTTCCGTTCCACACCCAATTCCCCCAGTTCACCATCAACCCCTCAAAGTCCTCTCCTTCCATCTTCACCATCTGCACATACTCCCTCAACCAGTTCCCCACTTATTACCCATCCTCTTAACCCGGTTACACCTGTAATCCCTGTTGTCCCATTTGTTCCTATTAACCCTATAAACCCCATAAATATGGCTAACAGATATGCACCTCTGCAGATACCAGCCAATGCTCCAGCTCTACCCCAAGACTACCAAACTAGACTCTCATTTTTTGACTCCCATGGCCCTTTGACAGCCATCCAGCATGCTAAAAAGATGCAAGACCACTTTGAGACCTATGAAATAGATGATGACAGTGTCAGGATGAGAATCTTTGTTCAAAGCTTAACTGGGGATGTCAGAACTTGGTTTAGATCCTTAAATGCAAATTCCATTGCAACCCTTGAAGTTCTATACCAGGAATTTACCAACAGATGGGAGAAAAAGAGAGATCCGCACCATATACTTGGTGAATATAACACTATTAAAAGAGGTCCCCAAGAAACGGTTTTGGAGTATTGTGCTAGGTTTAACAACATATACAATGCTATCCCCCAGAACTTAAGGCCCCCTCCTGATTTGGCCCTTTATAACTTCCCTGATGGTTTTGATTCTGATATGGCCTATCAGTTGAGAGAAAGAGACCCTCCAACCCTTGCAGAAGCCCAAAGGGTTGCAGTCACTGTAGAGGCCAACCTAATTGCCAAAAGAAACAGGGCAAAGCTGGAAAAGAAGACTGGTTTCAAAGAAGAACCCTCGGGTTTTGATCAAAAGTTAGATGCAATTCTAAATAGCATGAAGAGATTGGGAGAGAGAGTGGAATCAGTAGAAAGGAAATCATCATGGGAGGCACCACAAAACAACCCTCCTAGAAACCCAAATTTTAGGAGAGTCCAGAACCCCAATATAGGAAAGACAGGTGCTGACCAAGATATCAGACCCCCTTTTCAAGAAAACTATGCAGAAACTTCCTCAGCAAATCAGCTCAATGAGGATCTTGAAATCAACCTAATAGGTCTGGATGGCAAAAGTCATGTATTCTTAACTCAGGAGGACCATGAGGAGGATGAAAGCAAAACATTCCAAACTCAATCAGGAGAATCCTTTGAATTTAAACAAGGATATGATACTGCTGTCTATGAAGTCCATAAGCAATACAAACTAAGGAGTAGGACTGTGAACGTGAAACAGCCCGAAAAGATAAAGGAGAAACAACAATCTAAACAAACCTTAGTCACTGAACCTAATGACAAAACAAACTTGCCTACAAAGGAAGTAGTGGTTGAGGAGGTCACTGAACTACTGTCCCCACCACAACAGCCCATGGCAGCCTCGTCCTCTCACCCTAACCCAAACATTAACCCTCAAGACATCAATATAAGGGGCAGGTTCCAAAATCAGGATGAAATCCACCAAGAAGATCTAATGAACAGAGAAAGAACTGCTACCCGTGACTCCAAAATCCAAATTGATAAACCCTTTGACCTAGGAACAGAGATTGGCAAGTTAAAGGTAGCAATCCCCCTTTCAGAGCTAGCCAAGCATGACATATACAAACAACAGATCAAAAAATCCCTTCAGCTCACCAATAGCAAAGATGATGTAAATGTGTTAGATGACACTCCAGAATTACTATTTGGCCCAGAGGTAGATGGAAAAGCAGTAGTCACAGGGGTTTTACCATTTTATGTCAGCTTGCATATACATGACAAAACACTGCACAATGCAATGTTTGACTCAGGTGCCTCTCATAACCTGATGCCAAAAGCAGTCATGGAAAGATTAAACTTAGACATCACAAGACCATACAAAGACCTGTTTTCTTTTGATTCTAGTCAAGTCAAATGCTTGGGCCTAATTAAGGATTTATGTGTGTCCCTGGTTCAATTTCCCAACAAAACCATTTTAATGGATGTTGTTGTTGCTGATATCCCACCCAAATATGGGATGCTCTTATCAAGATCATGGGGAGCGAAACTCCAAGGCTCCCTGCAATTAGACATGTCATATGCAACCATCTCTGTCTTTGGACAACCAAAGAGACTTTATAGGGAAACACTCATGAAATATATGGTCAGCAGTGAAGAGAAACCCCAAAATTTCCCAATATACGCTGTTCATTCGGACATAGACTCCTTTATCCTCTTTAATGACAGTGCAGGCCTCTCAAGCAGTGATATTAAGACGGAGACACTTATACAAGAACAAAACCTTGATCAAACAAGTAGCACCTGTCAAACATCAATCAGTTCAACAAGACACTTTAGCTCTCCTCTAGTGGTCAAAGATGGTCAAGCAAATGATGAAGTAATCCTAGAAAACAAATGGGAGAACAAACCCCAACTCATGCTCACACTACCATCCCATGAACAGAATTTGAAATCTCCTGACCAGCAAGGCATCTGGTGGGTCCTAGAATTTGATGGCTCAGTTAACAAGTTAGGAGCAGGAGCTGGAGTATGGATACATAACAAAGAGAAAGGCTATGCAGAAGGCCGGGCTTATAGATTGAACTTTAAATGCACTAACAACATGGCAGAATATGAAGCTCTGCTACTAGGCCTCAAGATTGCAAAATCATTACAAGCACATAGCCTCTCAATCATGGGGGACTCTGATCTAGTAATTCAACAAGTAAAAGGGAATTTTGTCACCAATGACAAAAGGCTGAGATCCTACAGATCTGCTGTAATTGAAATATTAGAGACCTTTCCTGAGTTTGTTATCACAAAAATTTCTAGGGGCCACAATCTCCATGCACATAGCTTGGCAACATTTGCCAGCACCTTCAAATTTCCATTAGAACCCAACAATTGTTTCATGACCGAGGTCAGATACAGACCCTCTATTCCAAACAACATCAGAGAATGGCAAGTATTTGAGGATGACATGCAAATAAACAATTTTTTAACCTTGCAACAAGAGTTCACAGGATTAAATATTGATCTTGAGACAGCATGTCAATCACAAATGCTTGAGACAGCATGTCAATCACAAATACAGTTTCAACAATCTGCTCACCCAATGTCACCTAGGACAGCAAAACAACTACTCAGTCCAACCATTTTTAACAATGAAAACATTCATCAAATTAACCAAATTGACTGTGAAGAGATGAGTAACGTTGAAACTGAAATCATACAACTCAAAGACAATTTCCTCCCAGTAGGCCTTACCCCATTAGAGGATATTTTTGACTCAAATGACATCCCTAGGAAGCCAAAGATGCAGCCATTAGATGCAAGAGTCGAAGAATGCAATATTGGAAATATTGACAAACCTAAGATAGTAAAGCTATCTGCCTCTTTACCCCCTGATCAAAAGCCCAAATATATTGATCTCTTTAAAGAGTTCCAAGATGTCTTTGCTTGGGGTTATGAAGATCTAAAGTCCTATGACACGTCTGTCATCCAGCATACCATCCCCCTCAAGCCTAATCAAAAACCATTCAAACAGAAATTGAGAAGGATCAATCCTGTGCTCCTCCCTTCCATTGAAAAAGAGTTGCATAAAATGTTCAAAGCTGGTATTATAGCACCAATCAGGTTCTCTGAATGGATTTCAAATTTGGTCCCTACAAGAAAGAAAACTGGTGAGATCAGGCTTTGTGTAGACTTAAGGAATCTGAATCAAGTATCACTCAAAGATAACTACCCCTTACCCAAAATGGATCACATCCTTCAGAGGGTAGTAGGGGCTTCAAGGATATCACTGCTTGATGGATTCTCAGGCTTCAATCAAATTTTAGTGCACCCTGATGATCAAGACAAAACTGCATTTACTACCCCATGGGGAACTTTCAAGTATGTGAAGATGCCCTTTGGATTGAAAAATGCAGGGGCAACGTTTCAAAGAGCAATGGACATTGCTTTTGCAAAGGAAATTCATGATTTCTTGGTCATTTACTTAGATGATCTTACACCCTTTTCAAAATCTGACCAAGAACACTTGAAACATTTAAGACAAATCTTCATAACATGCAGAAAATATGGCATTTCCTTAAACCCCAAGAAGTCATTATTTGGTTTGGAAGAAGGGAAACTTTTAGGACACATCATTTCGAAAAATGGCATAAGAATTGATCCAGATAGGATACAAGCTATCCTACAAATGCCTCACCCAAGGAATGTCAAGGAGCTGCAAGGATTCTTAGGAAAAATCAACTTTTTAAGAAGGTTTATCCCAAATTTAGCTGAGTTAATCAGATTACTAAACAACATGCTAAAGAAGGATTCAAAGGTTAAGTGGACCGTTGAAGCAAAGCAAGCCTTTGAAAGTATAAAATTGGCCTTGACTCAAACCCCAGTGTTAACTAATCCTCAGTTTGACAGAGACTTTATTATTTTTCCTTTTGCCTCCCAGCATACTATTGCTGCTGTATTATTACAGAAAGATGACCAAGGGAATGAAAAGCCCATTGCTTTTTTCAGCAGAGCTCTTAGAGATGCTCCTCTAAAGTACCAAATAATGGAAAAACAAGCCTATGCCTTAATCAAAGCTATCAAAGACTTTAGGATTTACATCCTTTACTCCCATGTTGTGGCTTATGTACCAAGTCCTATTGTCAAAGACATTCTCACACAAGAAAACGTAGAGGGTAGAAGAGGAAAATGGATTGCAAACATACTTGAATTTGACATTGAAATAAAGCCTACAAAGCTGATAAAAGGGCAAGGTTTGGCCAAGTTAATGACAGAAGCAAATTTCCAAGCCTTAGATATCAACCAACTGGACAGTGAAACAGAGCTGGCGACTCCAAAGATCAATGTAGCCTTTGAACAATCTCCTTGGTATTCTAACGTCTGTTATGTATTACAAAACCTGTGTGCTCCCCCATGACTGTCCAGAACTAAGTCTAGGTTCCTAAAAATGAAAACATCTAAATTTTGTGTGATAGATGAGAATCTACTCTGGAAAAACCATGAAGGTATTTTGCTGCACTGTCTTCTTGAGAGTGAAACTGACAATATCATGCAAGAATTCCATGCTGGAGACTGTGGTGGACATTTGTACTGGAAGTCCACTGTAGACAAGATATTAAGGGCTGGTTATTACTGGCCCACTATGTTCTCTGATGTGAAGAAATTCACAACATCATGCCACAAGTGCCAACTGTTTGAAGGCAAAAGACAGTTGCTGCCACTTCCTTTGAGGCCCATTGCAACAGAGAGACCTTTTCAACAATGGGGCTTGGATTTCATTGGAGAAATTCATCCCTCATCTTCAGGACAACACAGATGGATCTTGACAGCAACAGACTACTTCACCAAGTGGATTGAAGCTGTCCCATGCAGACAAGCAAATGATTCAGTAATCATTCAATTTTTGGAAAACAATATACTGGCTAGATTTGGCTGCCCAGACAAGATAATAACAGACAATGCTGCTGCCTTCAGATCCAAGAAAATGGTGAACTTCTGCCATAAATTTCACATTACCCTGGGCCATTCTACAGCTTACTATCCTCAAGGAAATGGTCTTGCTGAATCATCAAACAAAAGCCTGATAAACATCATAAAGAAAGTGCTGGAAGAGAACAAAAAGAACTGGCATAAGAAACTAGTAAATGCTTTATGGGCAGACAGATTAACCACTAAAAGATCAATTGGGACCAGCCCATATGAGTTAGTCTATGGATTAGAGGCCAGATTTCCTTCATCACTAGGAGTGCCGGTTATGAAACTTCTGCAAGAAAGTCAAGCAGAGCCAAATAATATGCAAAGGAGGATTAACCAGATAATCTGTTTACAGCAGACCAGAGAACAAGTTTTCAGCAGAGTGCAGATACTACAAGAGAAACTAAAAAAGGCCTTTGACAGAAGAACTAAAGCAGAAGATTTCAATGTAGGGGACAAAGTTTTAAAGTGGGATGCAAGAAGAGAAGAGAAAGGAAAACATGGGAAGTTTGACTCTTTATGGAAAGGACCATTTTCTGTCCAAGCAGTGCAAGGTAATAACACCTACTTCCTAAAAAGTTTGACTGTAACTGAACTGGATGAAGGTCCAGTCAATGGCAGGATGCTGAAGCACTATTTTGACTGTTCACTATGATAGAAATTCAGAGGTTCATTGTATATATGCAGCCTTACATATTATCTTCTATTTTAGAATGTAAAAAGAGGTTTTCCCAAATGCTGCACCTAGCAGCAACAGGCAGATAGAATCAGAGGTTCTCCAAGAAAAGGCACACAATTTTGACAGATTATATGCAGCAAATTTCAAAGATTAAGATGGGCAGTCAAGGAATAAGGCAATCTGACCTGCTGTTCTTGGTCTTTCAAAAGAAAAATCATCCCCATGTGGAGCCACTGTTGGATACCTATAGTAATAGGTTTCATATTTCATGATTGACTATAGAAAATCCAAATATGCTCTGCTTTGGTACTACAAAGATCCCATATTTCCCAGGAAATCAGAGGTGTGTGAAATATTCCAAATATTGAGGACCTTATTTCAAGTTTGGTGGATGATTCAACAGTCTAAACTGGATCATGCCATGTTTCAATTTTGAGTTGTAGAATAGAGAAAGAGGTCTGTCCAAACAGCTTAATCTTGGCAGACAAGTAGTTCAGGTAGAGAAGCAAAGGTTCCCAAAAGTTTAATCTGGGACCTTGGAAGACATAAGGGTAGAAGTAGATAGAGAGAAAAGGAAAAAGCCAAAGAAAAGAAAAGGCAATTGAGGGTTGCAAGTCCAAGTGCCCCTCCAAGAAGAAACAAAAAATGCTAGGCAAAATAGTTGGGTAGGCAGTTGTGGTTGCAGAAAGAATATGATCACCATTACACAGGTATCAATAGGTCTCTTGCCAAGGCAATAAATCTATCAGCAAACAAAGTGGTGAATTCCATGAACTCACAGCAAAGAGGATCACTAACTTTTTTTTTTCCCTCTCTAGTCCATCACTAACACCCCCTTTCTAATTCCCCTCCTTCATTCATATTAACTCCTAATTCTACTATATAACCTCCCCTATCTTACCCCCACCCCTAATAATACTAACACTAAGGTGTATAAAACCCCAAATCTTATGTATATTCCCTCCCCTAGGCATAATAGCCGTGTATTTTTCAAAAGGGACCAAAATGGCATCTGGCCACTTTGGTGAACCTATTCCACCCTATTTCCCCTTTGCTGCAAGTTAATTTACCCTCAAATCACCTCTGCATTGATAAAACCCCCTCTCCAAACCCCTTTTGCCTATAAAAACCTTTGCAAAGGTTAATACCCGCCTCTGGCACGTTCCCCAATCCTACCACATTATTGGTTAAGCGAAAACATTTGAAAAACCCATAAAAACCCACAAACTTTAATCTTTTCCGCCCGCAGTATGAAGCGCGCATCTTTCTCCTCCGCCAGCCGTCGGATCAAGCCCATCAGATCCGACGGTCCACATTAATATCGGAGCGCATCCGATGGCGGCACTTTAACCTCCGAGAAAGTGACGTTGCGCCTTGTCACGCCTCCTCCACGCGTCAATCGATCAACCATCTCGGATCCGAGTCTGACAGCTTCTGCGCCGTACCTAAACCGCCCCGAGAAACCGCGGCGGTTAAGGCCTTAACCGTGACCGCTGCGGTTTGACTGCCACCTACCCGTCGCTGACTCGCCGCCACGTCCTTATCTGCTCGTACCTGCCTTTGTTATTAGTCCACCTCACTGCTGACTGGGTTGCCACCTCACCGCCCCTTTGACCAGTCACCCACTGCCACGTCGCCCGATGACGTCAGCAGAAAAAAGCGCCAAATTGGTAAAATAACCCATATTTACCAATTTTCCCGTGTTTTTTACCACTTTCACTGTTATTACTGTTGGACGCTCTGCATGACCGTTTGCACTCTAATTTTCGCCAACTAGTCTATTAGCCCGGGCGACCTCCTCAAGCAGCAGTCACAATCACAGGTGACAAGTCCAGGATACAGCGTACAAGCCTTAAAGACAGGTCTTCCAGCATTTATTCAGAATATCTCGACCGACTTAGCTGTTTCCAAAGGCTAAAATACCTTCTGACAGAGCATTAAAATGCCTGTACTCTGTAATCAATGCTGTATTAAATTTTGGTCATAATATCTTAAGTGGTTGGTAAGAATGTAAAATCTGAGATAACTCAGAACTCAGATATTTTGTAAATCACCGCAAGTATATATTCACCCTTCACAGCAGTTGAAAAGGGTTGTTGTAATTTTCTTTTGAGAACTCTCTCTTACTGTAATATCTTCAGAGAAGTAATACAAAGGAAGAATGGAATTTCCAAGGCTTGGTGTACTTTGATGTATTGTGGTGAAAGATGAATGTTACAGGATTCCAGGGTGTTGCATAAAACAATAAGTATTCTCAAATCTCTTTGTTATATGTTTTCGAGTCTTTTGTTCTCTTTTGTTGTTTAAATGTTTTACACTTGATAGCAAGGTGAAAGGATAGTTCCAGGACTTAACCCATGATTACCCTGGACTCAAACTGAGCTATTATACATGTTTTCCTCAGATACAGTGACAGAATTGTAATTCTTAATTGCTGCATTTCAAAACTGTGTCTTTTACTGTGATAGGCATTCTCAGGGATTCAATTTTTGCCCCTGAGACCTCTGTCTTTTCCTCTTAAACCTGTCTGTTGGGAATATATAAACAATAAGTGAAAATTCTTAAATGCTTTCACTGTTTGTGTTACCTGTTTCCAGTCATTTAATCAAAAATCTGTTCTATTAAGCACTCAAATGGCCTTGTAAGTTCCATCTTTCATCTCAAAGTTTCAAACACATATAGCCACAGACTCCATTGCCCAATGGTACTCAACTTCTCTGAAAACTACATCACTGGAATCTAAAAGGAGTTTCATCAACCAAAACATGAACAAAACCTATGCTCCATACCTAGCCTAAAACACTATCATTGTAGATACAAAATCATAAAGAGAGAGCCCTCTCTGATCACAGTTTGGCTAGAAACAGTGATTAAAAGATTGGTTAGTGGTTACCCCGGCCGTATTCCCTTGGGAGTCATAGGGAACAACCTGGGTGTTAACACAACCAAATATGAAGCTTTAGTCCAGGGATTATATAAAGCAATCGGCCTTAAAGTGCAATATCTAAAAGTATTCGGCGATTCGAAAATTATTGTTAAACAGGTGAGGAATGCAATTCATTGTCTTTCAAATCACCTCAGGCATTATCAATCGCTAGTACAAGATCTTACCTCACACTTTTCAGCATTTAACATTTCCTCCATTCCTAGGTCGCAAAACTCTGCAGCCGACCTACTAGCCAATGTAGCTTCCAAGCTTCTACCTTCTGAAGACTACAACCTTGATAGGTTTTCCGTAGAATTACTTTTTAGGCCTTCAATTTCCGAAAATGTCACTAATTGGAGAGTGTTTAACCATGATGAAGATATTTTACAATTTCTAACTTCTGAAAAGTCCTATGACGATCAAATTATTGAGGAAAATGACCATGATCTACAAATGAAAGAAACACTTCAGGAAAATTCAATTCCTAAACCAGTGGTAAAGCTCGAAGATCTTTGTGATATCAAAGATAGGTTTAAACCTGTAATTAATGCAAAGCTCCAAAGTTCTACCCTTAGGTTTGAATTGATAAATCTAGGTGCTGACCATGCTCCTCAAAACATTAATTTAGGATTAGGACTTTCCTTGAAAGAGAAGGAGGCATTCATTAAACTGTTAAGAAAAAACAAACAGGTCTTTGTTTGGAAGTATGATGATTTGAAGACATATGATACATCCATTATCCAACATACCATTCCTATGCTTCCTGATCAGAAACCAATTCATCATAAGTTAAGGAAAATACATCCAAATTTAGAGAGCCAGATAAAGTCGGAACTTAACAAACTCTTGAAAGCCAAAATTATTTTTCCTGTCCGACATTCAAACTGGGTCTCTAATATGGTGCCAGTCAGAAAGAAAAATGGCGACATTCGAATTTGTATTGATTTCAGAAATTTAAACAAAGCGAGCTTGAAAGACAACTTCCCATTACCTACTATGGAGCAAATACTCCAATCAGTGGCAGGCTCTGAATTGATGTCCTTTCTTGATGGATTCTCAGGATATAACCAAGTTCTGGTTCATCCTGATGACCAACTTAAAACCACATTCAGAACAAAATGGGGAACATATGCGTATCAGAAAATGCCTTTCGGACTTATAAATGCAGGAGCGACATTCCAGAGAGCTATGGATATAGCCTTTAGAGGGTTGATTAATAGAACAGTAGTCATCTATCTAGACGATATTACTGTATTCTCTAAGAAGAGGTATAATCATTTGCATGATCTAAATCAAATCTTTCAGCGTTGCAAAAGATATCGTATTTCTCTTAACCCAAAGAAGTCTTTCTTTGCTCTTGATCAAGGAAAACTCTTAGGTTTTATTGTATCCAAAGATGGCATTTATATCGACCCTGATCGGATCAAAGAAATCTCTGAAATCCCTTTCCCACACAATAAAAAGTCGATGCAGTCATTTCTAGGCCAGATCAATTTTGTTAAAACATTTTTTCCTGATTTTTCTCAAATTATTTTACCACTTCAAACAATGATCAAGAAGAATTCAGTCTTCAAGTGGGGATCAACAGAAAAGCAAGCTTTTGATATAATCAAACAATCAATAATCAATGCCCCAGCCTTGAATACTCCAAATTTTTCTAATCATTTTACATTGTATACAATTGCATTCGACGTATCTTATGCTGCAGTACTCACGCAACTAAATCAACACAATTTGGAAGCACCCATTTCGTTCTTCAGCTCAAATCTTCAGGGTGCTGAATTAAATTACTCCGATGTAGAAAAGCAAGCCTTTGCTGTATTTAAAGCAATCAAACATTATAGACCCTTCCTTTTGAAAACCCATACAAAAGTGATAGTTCCTTTCCCGGCAGTTAGGCAACTATTAATCCAAAAAGAGCTGGGTGAAAAAAGGGCAAATTGGGTCACAACGCTTCAAGAGTATGACTTAGAAATTAGGCCAGCAAAGATTGTTAGAGGTCAAGGTTTTTGCAGGATATTGGCAGGAGCATCCAACATTCCAGAATCAAGCGATACAGGTCAAACTCAAGAAATCAATCAGATAAGTGTTACTGATTCTGGATCTCAATATGCAGATTTAATATTTTATTTAAAGAATGGTTATGCATCACCAAATTTGTCTTACAAAAACAAAAAGGCCATTAGGTTAAAAGCGAAGAATTTTACAATTATTGATGATGTGCTTTTTAGGCAGAATTATGATTCTATCTTGTTAAGATGCCTTGAGAAACCTGAAGCCCAAAAAGTCTTGCAGGAGTTACATGATGGACCAGCAGGAGGACATTTCGGAGTTGACACAACAGCTCACAAAATTATTCATGCTGGTTACTATTGGCCTACTTTGTTTAAAGATGCCCACGAGTATGTAAGGAAATGTCTCAATTTTCAAACTGCTAGTGGAAGACAACGTAAACCAGCTTTCCCTCTGCAACCAGTCAACATTGAACAACCATTTGAGCAATGGGGATTGGATATCATAGGGGAAATCACTCCATCGTCTTCAAAACAACATAAGTATATCCTTACTGCTACCGATTATTTTACTAAGTGGGTTGAGGCAATCCCTTTAAATACAGCAAATTCTGAAGCAATCATTGAATTCATAGATCAATTCATTATTACCAGGTTTGGTGTCCCAAACGCTCTTGTTTTTTATAATTCATCTTACTTTTCAAGGAATTCTATGTTTGATTTCGCTATCAAAAGAGGATTTAAGTTAAAATATTTTGCTAATTACTATCCCCAAGGAAATGGTTTAGCGGAGTCCACTAATAAGAATCTGATTAAAATCATTAAGCAAACTATCGAACAAAATCAGAAAAATTGGCACAAATCCCTAGTGTTTGCATTATGGGCTGATAGGATAACACAGAAAGCTTCTATTGGAACTTCTCTGTTTAATCTTGTGTATGGAAAAGAAGCAGTACTGCCCACAAATCTTGTTCTTCCTTCTTTAGCCCTAGTTCAATTCATTGAGGAAAATCCTTCCTCTTCTATTCAACTTAGACATGACCAAATTCTAAAATTAGAAGAGGAAAGAGAAAAAGCCAAGGTTATCCACACCAAACATCAGCAAGTCATCAAAGCAGCTTTTGATTCAGTCTCATCCGGTTCAAAACAATTCCAAGTCGGTGAATTAGTTCTGAAATGGGACAAAGCCCATGAGGACAAGGGTAAACACTCCAAGTTCCAGAAGTTGTGGCTTGGACCATTTTAGATCTGTGAGAAGATAGGCCATTCAACCTTTATATTGCAAGATTTATCAGGTTTGAGAGATTCTCTCCCTGTTAATGGCCTTATCCTGAAGAAATTCTTTAACTGAGAAGGTAACCCCTTCTCCTTTCATTTCAGTAGGATTTTATAGTTTGTAGGATTTTTAGAAAATAAGGTTGTGAGATATCTTCCATTGACCTTTTGCTGTGTTTGAAAAGTTGTCCCACAGAAATAGTATTAACATTTGCTTTTAAATAATAGAACTTTTAACCAAAAAGGATAATTTCTAGGAAATTAGATATCATTATATTCTGAAATCACAATTCAAGTTTTGTCAACTTCTCTCAAAGCATAGAAATATTGTAAATCATTTTCTGTTTTCAAATTGGTCTCAAAAGGTTATCAATATCAAGATAGAAATCAATCCAATTTCAACATCTTCAACTCTTACCCTGTCATCCATTTACTCTTAAGGAGAAGATTGTTCATCCCATTCACTAAAGTTTATGATTATTCAGAGTGTAATTCTAAAATATAAGATATTAAAGATAATAGGTCTTATTACAAGCCTGCTTACCATGTTCATAGAGAAATAGTTTATCTGACATTACCAATACTGCAAACCAAAATAGGGTAATGGCTTGAAATTACAAGACAAGGGGTCTCATCACGAGCCAGCTTGTTCAGTTAGACTACTACCAGTGAAAGGCATTGTCAATAGCTGGCCACCAAACCAGGACAATGGCTTTTTATCTTATCAACAACAGAAAAGGAAATGAAGAACAAAATATGAAAACATATTTTGAATTCATTCTGTTAATCACACTCTTAATTGGATGGGACAATGGACAATCACATGGTTAAAAGGTATCGCTGTCGAAACTATAGATGTTTGCTGGCAGCAGAGGCTCTACCTATGACAGAGGAGTTCATTATAAATGCTGATTTGGAAAGGTATTCTATTTTATCATTATAAACCAATAAAGGCCTATTTTCAAGCTTAGAATGTTTTTGTTCTCTTAGAAAGAGAAGGAAGTTAACAAAAAAGTTTCATTTTATTCAGAATACATATATATCTAGTTATATTATAATTTTCCCCTTTGATTGAAACTCTATTTTGAAAAAGTTTAAGTATTTCTATCATTTCCAAAGATAACTGTTTCTTCCAGCGAATCGCCAATTGTTGTGCTCTACAACAACCCCCCATTTTATATCATTTTTATGTATAAATATTAACATATGAAATGGGTCCCTTTAAAGTTTAATTGGTATCAATACTTTTATTGTTCAAAAGAGGTCCGATAATTAAATGAACTCATTTTATAAAACTCGTTTTGAAAAACCCATTTAAAGAAATAAGGCAAATCTTTGTCATTGCGATAAAGCGATCGCAAGATCGCATATCGCAATGACATAAGAAACATTGATAAAAGACACATTGATTTTCGCCGATGCGATATTGCAATCGGCGATCGGCAAAACTTCATGCACATTTTAAAAGCGCCCCATGCCATTAGCCCCGATGCGATGCGAAATCGGCGATTGGATATCGGCGGTAATCTTTACTTAAGTCTTAATATGCTCAAAGCTTTTCCCCCGATGCGATGCAATCGACAGTCGGCAATCGGCAATATCCAATGCACATCATTAAGGCGCACAGGTCATACCCCCGATGCGATCCGATATCGCTATCGGCGATCGGCGATACACTATATGTGCACTTTATAATCCTCATCCCCCCGACGCGATGCGATAAAGCGCAGTTTTCAATAAAAAGCTGTTAAGTGATGGGATATCGCAATTCATTCATATTTAAAGCTTGATCGGTTAAGCAGTCATTTACCTGCACTCAACCGCCAAAATGCCCACTGCACGCTTAAGTGAATCATTCAACCGAATAACGATATAATGGGCATTTAAGGGATGACAAGTTTTAAACGACCAATTAATGAGATCATAATTCTTAAAATCTCTCCATGGATTGTGTCTGCGCTGATTTTTAAAGGCTAATCCCTTATTACGCACCTATGCTTATGTTCTCATCACTTGCAAGTTTTCATTGCTATCTCTGTATTACGCACATTTGTCTCGCTGTGCAGAATCCATCCGAAAGAGAAAACTCAAACAAGATGGGGAAGAAATCAAAGAAGACCGTAGGCACCTCCACTACATCAGCAACAGGACAAGCTCTTGTGGACAAGAAGAAGGGCTTAATTTCCGATACTACATGCACAGGCCTCACCAGAGTCACTTGGCAAGGCACTTACAATTTGATTGAAGCCAAACAACCAGAAAAGACAGTAATAGAAGCTACTGCGGATCCTACTCGCAAGTCTGATTGTACTCTCAAAGATTTAGCCGACTCTTTCCTTCACAGAATAGCGGCTAGGTAGAAAATTCTCCCATACACAGATGTAGTGCGGTGGGCGATTCAAGAAATCCCAATTTTGGACAGAACTTTCAACACTAGAGATGGGAGAATCTTCGGATCGTTCAGGCCGGATGATCTAAGACAAATGTATCATTTGCCCGAGCCGGAGAAGATATATATAAAGCATTCCTGGAGAAGTTTGCAAATGAAAATGAAGTTGAATCCGAACCCATCCGGGATTGGAGACAAAATCAAGCCAAACACAAGCACGAATCTTCGGGTAAGTACTCAGTCGACTCTCTGGCTTCTCCTTATTGCTATGCGGGGATAAAGATGTGTAGATTATGGGGATTTCATGACTCTGCTAATTTTACCATAGAGATGGTTCCTCTAATCGAGGCAGCTATAAACGGTATAACTATGGATTGGGCCACGATCCTTTCTGACAAATTAGCACAAGCTGTGCGTGACTTTAGACATCAGACTATCGTCACAGAAAGGAAAATTCCCCCATTTTATTACAGTGCATATATCTTAGATACACTATGTTGCAATTCTGAATTGCCTGTGCTCGGCTGGAGGTGGACGCCACAAGATCCCACGGCCATCCACATATACCATCAGAAACTATGGAAGACCTCTTACAAGCACCATCTGTACCAGGTCTGCAATGGCTTTATGGTGCCTATTCACTATTCTATTTTTGACAAACCCATTCCCAAGATTTCATATCAAGCTTCGTTTGATATAACAGCGGTAGCAAGTTGGTTTGGGGAGGAGAGATTTACCTACATAAGAGTTTTCGGCAGCCAAGCCGACCCACATGTTCTCCCTTTGTATATAGCAGATAAGTTGCTAGCAAGAGAAATCGCCTATCAGATTACGGCTGAGAGCGTTACACAAACTCTCAAGAAGGAAAAGAAGAGGGGTTGGCCCTCTTTTCCCTTCAGGTGTGGTGTCTATACTCTACATGATCTCAAACATGTGGAAAAGGAAGCCACAAAGCTTCAATCTTTAACTCTGGCGACTATCCCAAACATGCCATATGATCCAAAGAAAGTTGCCTACAATGCATTAGAACAGGCCAAATTGACAAAATTTGAGCACAAAGAAGATTGGTTTGACGACCTATTCCTTTCATTCGAAACAATAGGTCAAGCTAAAGAACTTGCTCGATTGAAATATAATGATGAAGGGCTGACTGAGTTCAATAAGCTTAGAGAAAAGAGGTTGCAAACTCTACCTCTAGATTTACTGGCAACAACCCCGACGACATCATCAAGCGGGCCTGTTCGGCAACAATCAAAGGAACCTCCGGTGGTAACAAAGGACCATAAAAAGGAACAGGAGGAAAGGCAGAGAAAAGATAAAGAGGAACAATAGAGGAAAGAGCAAGAGGAAAGGCAAAAGAAAGAACAAGAGGAACAGCTGAAGAAAGAGCAGGAAAAAGAACGGGAAGAGTCCCAAGCCGAAAAGGAGAAACAGACCACCACCGATGTCAATGTGGACACTACCATAGACCCCAAACTATTCCAGGAATGGCAGCAGTTTCATTCCATCATCAGTGGATTGGAATGTTCAAAAGATGGGGACACTTCCAAGACAAATGATACGCAGGACATCACTTCACCTCCGGTTCTAAGTGGAACCAACGGCCCACCCATTTCTAAGGATGTTGAAGTAATACCAAAGGACCCCTCTGACCAAATCGTTCTTCAGGTAGAAGATATTCCTCCCCTGGATGTTTTCTACAGCCCGAGGCATAGAGCAGTTGTAAAGCGATCAAGGAAAAGACGAAGGACTGATCAACCTTCTATCTTTCCAGAGCAAACAGTCACGGGTAATGTAGTATGGAAGGAGGAATTGGACCCCTCCGATGACCTAACAAAGTTGTCACAATATGCAGGAGCCTATTCCGCAGCAACAATCGACAAGGCATCGGAGGTAAGTCTTCTACTGAAGACTAACGACCAAGAAATTTTTACACTACAGGCAGAATTGGCCGAGACAAAGTAGAAGGCAGCGCAAGCAGAGGAGCAGTTGCTGGTACAACAGCAAATGAATGATCAATTAACCCAGCAATTGCAGGAAGAAAGGCAAAGGATTGACCAAAATGCAATCCAGAAACAAAAGGAATTGTCAGAGGCATTGGCACAATTGAGAGCAGCAAATGAGCAAATGATGAAAACGAAAGATGAACAAATCACTCAATTGTCATCGCAACTTGAAATAATCAAAGGCGCTCCACAGGTGGATGAGTTCAGAAAGGAAGCATCATTAATAAACAATGCATTGATATCACAAATTAGGCTCCTTTGTCAACAACTCACTGAGGCAGAGCCATTGTGTGAGTTAACTACATCCATTAATCAACAGGTAGAGAAGGCCAGGAATGAGTTAGACCAGGCTGAAGAGATCATAAGTGGATATCTTGACTGGGAAGATTCTGATCAAGGGAGAGAAGCAAATTTGCCCAAGATTTCAGAAACATATAACGACATACCTTTTACAGAATGGCACACACAGGTGATGTAAACAGAAAGGGCAGCTTCAAGGTGTAAATCAACCTCCAGCAACCTAGTTGATCTGGTTAACAACACTCTCTACTTAGCGAATATGATCTCCCAATGTACACCAGGAAAGATAACAACAACAAACATGTTGGAGCAAACGTGTTATCCTGACTTGGAGGAAAAGGGGAGATTAATCGCCGGGGTTAACAATTTGACCTTTGATGCATATTGGCTTTTCCTGATTAAGCCCCACACACAGAGAGCCGCACTTAAGTGTTTGACAGATGCTATCGGGTGTATAATTCCCGACATTCAGGATGCCACCTATGCTGCCCAGCTCAGTTTGCTTCTCAACAAACCACCTGAAGTAGAGCCAATGCTTGCGACAAGTAAGCTCAGGTTTAAAGGCAAGCAGCCTACCTGATGAATTATGTCACCGATTGCCAGATCGCTCCAGGAAATAGGATCAATATTTATTGATGCCAATTATGTAGGATTTCTGTTTATTAGATATTTAGATTAGTTTAGTATTTATAGACCCTTTCATTGTTTTGGAAGGGGTCGTAAAGTTTTGTAACAGACTTAATAGACTGAAGTTTGCACTATTGTGCTTCAGTCAATATTCTTTTATGAAACTGGGCCAATTGTTCTTAATTTAACAAGGAAGCTTCTTTATGCAATTGTGCACTATTGTCGTTGTTGAGGATGTTTTTGCGTTGAAGGAAGAACTACAAATAGCGATTGATATTTGGGAGTGTCAAGCAGCTCATATGGTATTTCTATCTATGTCTGAATTCATTCCTTTTATATGAATTGTTATGTGATTATTCTTGCTATTGTTGATTATATGCATGCGCTGTAACAACAGATCTTTATTCATTCCACTATTGGATGTTTTACGATGTGCCTTTCCTTTCAATCATGCATGTGACAATGATATAAATGATAAAGTGTGGTAATTTTGTTTTAATCGCTCTGTTTAACTATTTAGGCACAACAATCTTGAATGAATTAATATCTATGCCTTAAAGATGGAGTCATCTATATGCCTGTCTTTAGACACAGACCATCAAACGCTACACTTTAAAGCTCAATAAGTCCCCGGGATAGATCATAGTTATTATATTCTTGCTGATAGTTTTAGTTATTCGCTCGTCGCTAGCGTAGTTTATAATCATCCATCCATCCCATTTATCTACTTCTGGGAAACTGGTCCCATTATCCCCAGTCGGAGCCACTATTCCAAACGGAAAAGGAGTTGTACTAAGGTCCGGACCGGGTGGTTATCCCCGATGTTGTTGCAGTGATTTTCGAGGCTTCAACAGGTGGGAACAAAAATTCATTGCCATCGAGGACTACCCCTATGCAGGCATGGATTTTAGAGCAAATCCAAATCTAGTTTTTCCACCTGGCACTGCATGGGGTGCCATTGGTAAAATTATTTTTAAGTTGTTAAAGTGATTTTATTTTATTAGATTTCAAAAATTATGAATTGAAATTAATTTGGATGAGACAAAAATTATTACAAAATTGTTTGATCATGATACAGATGTGGGACCGATAATAACTGAGGGTCTACCCAAGCATAGGCGTCATGGAAGAGATGCAAAGAGTGTTTCATTAGAGACTGAGAGGCTCCTCCATACCGTACAGAGGAACTTGGAGAGATTGACTCACCGGGTACCTATGGCAGCGATAGAGGATCTATTAGAGGCTATGTAGATATGCGTGGTAGGAGTAACATGGGATTAGGTGTAGATCTTCCGATGGGTGGCCGTTGCCATCATCTTCTTCCGAGATGCACATCTGGGGTTCGAGCCATAGATACAAATTAGAGATGTCTAGATTTTTTATAGACATGTTTTGACTTAAGCCCTAATTTTGTAGGACATTTGTCCTGATTTTGTATAATATTTTGAACATAAACTTCTATCTATATACAGATGGTTTCATGATGTGATGCCCATATATAGAGATGATTTTTTTATTATTTATTATTTTTAATGTGATGAATGATTAATATGCCAATCTAATGCTTGATTACCTATGGAATCAACAAATAAATTGTTTGATTGTGGAATATGAATAAATGTGATAAAGTTAAATGATATTTGTAATAAGAGAATCTCATAAATTGGTGATATAAATAAGGATATATCACACAACAGATGTTATTTAACTGAGACAACACTACTTGTGAATCCAAGTATACTACTAACAAATCAATACCAAGAGATATTGTTGTAGATAGTAAGTTAACAACAACAGTATATTTAGCAACATTGTTTGAAGTGGGGCCGATCATATACCTCTTGAAACCAACAATTGACTAGATGTATAGTAAATCACGCAAGCCGCAGAAGCCAAATTCTGGGTATGTCGACTAGCAACATTTGTGAACCCTAGATATACTAAATCATCCATCAATACCTGCCAAAGCATATCAAAAATATCGATATCACTATGAATCCTATAGACAAATATACATAAATATATACAATATCTACAACCAAGCAAATGATAGGTAGAATCCTAGGCATAATAATTTTTAATAGAGAGCCCATTTTTGGGCTCTACAAGCTTGTTTCCATCAAAAGCAACCAATTCATAAGCTCCTTTTTTTAAGACCTTTTTAATGATAAAAGGACCGTACCACATGGGTTTAAACTTACCTGCCCCCAAGCCATATTTCTCTTGGTCATAGAATAGGAAAAGGTCACATTCAGAGAAAACCCTAGGATGCACAGCCTTATCATATTGGATCTTCACTCTCTTTTTATGAGCTTCGTTAATTGTGGTAGCATCTCGGCGTTGCTCGTCAAGACATTCCAAATAAAAGAGGCATTCTTCAAGAGTGGAAGTGCCTAGAAGAAGTTATACAGCTAATTTAAGAGAAGTAATTTCACATTCGAAAGGGAAGATCGATTCCAAACCATAAACTAGTTTAAAATGAGTTAAACTCTTAGTAGTCTTAATCGACATCTAGTATGCCCAAAGTGCAGGATATAACATGATATTCCAATTGGATCGAGCCTTATTAATTTCCCTTTGCAGGATAACTTTCAGGGATTTATTCATGCATTCCACCTAATCATTGGACTGGGGATAGGAAGGCGATGAATGCTCCTGCCAGAAACCCAACTTTAGAGCCAATTCATCCATCATCTTGTTCTAGAAATGACTACGATGGTTAGTGACAATCTCCTTTGGAATACTAAAGTAAGAAATGACTTGGTTTAATATAAACAAGGTTGTTGTTTCACCATCATTCACAATAGTGGGCATAGCATCATCCCACTTAGTAAAGTAGTCCACTGATACAATAATATACTTATCACCCTTTTTGAAGTCATGTTACAAGTCATAAAACCAATGCCCCACTTTGTGAATAGATCGATGGTAATAACAGGAAAGAGCAGAGCAGGATGAGTGTGCGTATTACTAGTATAAACCTAACGAGGATGACATTTTTTGACCACTTCAACACAATATTTGAAAACCGAAGGCCAAAAATACACTGGACATAAGATTTTTTGGGTTGAAGCAAGCCCAAATAGATGACCACCACAAGTGCCAATGTGGCAATAATTTAGCATTGTCTTAGCTTCTTCGAAGGTTAAGCAGCGCCTAAGGATTGAATCAACCCCACGATGATATAAAGTGTCACTAATAAGAATACAACTTTTGGCTAAGTGATGCAATTTTCTTCACTCATCCTTTGAAAAAGTGAGAGGAAACTTCAATGTCTGGAGATATATTATGATATCTCCATACCAAGGATCTTGTCAAGAAATAAGGAAAATATGTTCATCAGGGAATGATTCCTCATAAACCATTTCTTCTTCACAAGGAAAATTTGAGATTAATTTCGTGAATACTAAAGATTTCTTAGATTTGTCTGACAAGAACTTGAGATTGAATTCTTGTAAAATAACAATCCAATTGTTATATTTTCCCCCAATCACTTGCCTAGTCAGAACAAACAAAAATGGGTTGAAAACTACTAAGACAAAAGTTTTTCTAGGCAGAATATAGTGTCTAAGTTGTTGGACAACATGAACAACTACCCAAGCTAATTTCAGTATATGAGAGTATCGTAATTTAGGACCTAACAAGCCTCAGCTTAGATAATAAATCACATTCTCATGGAGAGCATTGTCTTTCTAAAATAGAACCATACTGATGGTTGATTCTACTGCAACGAGATATAAGAGAAAATCCTTACTATAATCAGGTGGACTTAGTAAAGGATCATAGGTCAATGCTTTTTTCAAAGCATCTAATAGGCACTGAGTGAAATCATCCCATAGAAATGGAACTCCTTTCTTCAACAATCTCGTAAATCTCTTTGTAACCTTAATGAAATTGACGATAAATATCCTAAAGAAATTGGTTTTCCTTTGAGACTTTGAATTTGATGGATGGTAGATGGGGGAGGAAACTAAAGTATTGCCTCAACCTTGAAAGGATCTACATGAATCCCTTCAGTAGATACTATGAATCCCAATAATTTCCTAGATGTGACAACGAAAATGCATTTATTCAAATTTAACCAGATTTTATAAAAACGACATCACTCAAAATCTAATCAAAGACGATAAGGAGGATCAATTCTCTTTGGAGAATGAGCATCTAGGTAATCCAAATAAGCTTCAATGATATGCTTGATATCATGGAAATCATAGGACATTGCCTGTTGAAAAGTTGTTCCAACATTTTTAAGGCCAAAAGACATGTTTTTGTATGCAAAACTATCCCAGGGGAACACAAAATTTGTCTTATGTTGATCTTTGGGACATAGAGTAATTTGATTATAACCTGAGAAACCATCCATGAAGGAGAAAATATCATTTCCTACACATTCATCGATAATATGATAAATAAATGGTGTGGGGAAATTATCCTTTGGACAAGTCTTACTTAAATCCCTAAATTCTATGCATAGATTGATCGTTCCTTGTTTTTTGTCAACCGAGACTGGATTCGAAACCGACTCAGTCAACAGAAAGGGGTATATGAAACACACCTTAAGCAGCTTCTGAACCTCAGCTTTGATAGTTGTCACATTCCTAAGGTTTATCGACTGAAGATTTTTTCGTATAGGTTTCACATTCGTGTAAGTCTTAATCTCATGTTAGACTATTGATAGATCAATTCGAAGAATTTCTTCATAAGACCAAGTAGACACATCACAGAATTATTTAAAAATATCGATATAGATTTGAATTTCTTCAGGGGAGCATTCGACTTCAATGAAAACATTCTCAATTATATTGGGATTTCTGTAGAAGTTCACCAGAATAGTTTCTGAAATGATAGACATATTACCTTCGACAAAAATCTGTGTTGGAGCCAAAGGCTTTAAAATTGTATGAACATCACCAGTTGACAAAGGGCTAGATAAACTTGATACTTCTTCACCCAAGTCTGGGAGAAAATATGACCAATGATGCAAATCATCCCAGGCTCTGTGTATGTTTGTCATTGCTTCTAGTATTGCTTGCTAAGATGGTAAAATAGTATCAAGGCAGTGCATAGAACAAGTAGAGTCAAGAGTCCAAGCCAGAGGAACATCTCCATCCAAATCCTCCGATGAAAGAGGAGTAGGATCAGAATATGCAGTGTTAACTATAAATTGATAAGCAATTTTAGCGGTAGACATGGGATGTGCCATTCCACCCAATTGCCCTACTTATAATGTGGTGGTAGAAGAGGGTAAGGGCCAAGGATCCGAAAAGTAATTAGTTCTGAAGAACACTCTTTGAGAAGGGGCCTTGGATGATAAAATGAAATTTATTCAAGAAATAGGAGAAGGAATATAGAAAGTACCCATCAATGAGGAATACATTATGACTCCTAAATTCTCAACAGGTTTCTTGGGATTATTCACCAAGCGAATGAAGGAATCAGAGGATCCATTGGGTTTTTTCAGAGAATACTCCATCTGATCAATAGCGACAATTCTCCCTTCATGGGGAAAGCATAGGATAGAAAAATTATGATACAATGGCATCAATTTCATAAATCTAATTTCGTCCCAATAGAAGATTATAATCCAAATTTTCATCGACTATTTCCACCTCGATATTGACCACCTTTCCCCCAACATAGATGGAAAAGGATGGAATAATTCCATGAGGATGAGAATGACCATAAAATGTAGTTAAGAGAGTAGGTGAAGGAAAATCTTGAGGATATCTGATAGCTTTCGAACATATCACAACATCACACATGTGAAAGCACCCTCATCGACTACAGTTCAAAAGATATTGATCTTTTGGTGTGTATATTGAATCTAGAAATACATGTGATGAGCTAATATTTTCCTAATATTTGACATGTCAAATGTAATAATAAGTGTTGGGAGTAGGTTCCCCCAAGAGCAGTTTTAAGGCTAAAAGTGCATGTTTTGGGATAATTTTGTAATAAAGTTGTAAAGTATATGTCTTTTGTGGTCACGGAGCATGAAGGTGTCAAGAGTCATAAAGGGTTGTCTGCCCGTATTTTGTAAAGTGTCAAGTCGGCTGTAAAGATCTACACATGGTCTACGGACCATTGGATTGCATAAAAAGGAGCTAAGTAAGTAATCTCTAGGTAGCTTTCGAATTTTTTATTAGTGGGTTCTAAGTGTTCCCAGGTCTTAGCATAGGTAGAGGCTTTGTAGCTGTGTGTGCAGAGGCCTAGGGTGGAAGTTCACTGCTGAGTGTGCGGACCACTGCAGCTATGTGCGCAGGGTGGATAGAGTTTGTATTAAACTAGAAGATATCAATAAAGAGAAGTATTCTATAATTAATGTGTATTTAAGTCTCTGTTATTGCATCTGATTAAATTGTGATCTCGGTTTATATTACAATGCTTATTTGATGCGCGAATTCATGTAATTATATTTGTTAATTGAACGCAATTAAGAATATCAGTTTACGTGATGATAACTGTAATTGATTGGTAGAATAAGTAGAACACTTGAGATAACTTGGGAACCTATACAACACATCATCATAGCAGCAGAAAAGTACCTAAACTGATGGTTAGGGATGCGTGAAGGTCAACCGTACACATTCATGGAGGTACTAAAGGGCGGGATAAAAGGTGGAACGATAAGCCCTAAGGCCTAGCAACCTATGTGAAGGCACGAGTAGGGGGTAAAAATTGACATCACGACCATCTTAGGGTGTAGAAACTTGGTTTCAGCATCCCACCATACTGCTTTGAGTCAGAATTCGGTCCGCACTCTACAGGGTGATGGTGAAAGGGCCATTAGTGTAGGGATTTGTTTGGCTGACTAACGTTGAATCTAGGTTAGGGCCTGCTAAGAAAAAAATGGTTCCATTGCCAGGATCAAAATCTGCATGAGAGATGTATGATGTCATATAACTGGACTCCAACAAAGAAAGAGATCAAAGAGTGGTTGGATAGGAAGATCCACAAATTTGCAGCGTAGGAAAACAAAAATCCACAACTGATAAAGAAATAGTGACTAGACAGGTACCTGTATAAAGAAATCCATGAGATCTTTTTTTGTTCCTTTCCAGTTGAGTTATATGAGTAGATTGCGAAGCTAGCGGATAGCCAAGGAAGTTGGAGGCTTGACAGTCCTATATTCTAGTCCCTGGAGTTAGTATAGAGACTAGAAGCCTCTCAGGATAATATCACCCACAATGTCGATCATTGGATCGATCATATCATAGGAGGGTTTGTGACAGAATTTGTGGTTGATACCTCAGTCAGTTATAGCGAGGCAGAGCGGTGCTTTTTCAAAGGTTCACGAGGTAAGTACTTGAAGTCTTTAAATACTTGTATTAAGATGTTATTGTGCAAAAAATGGGTTATGCAGCTACCTTGATGTTCAGAGCTACACGAAGTGGAAATATTTACAGGAATGAAGGAAGAGAGGGTCCTCAATATAGCCCACTGATTTCACCTCCTTTGAGTGACAAAGAGGGAGTAACATAGGCTTATCCGTGAAGTGTAGTTTAGTTGATAAAACAAGGGTTCTCGTGAATACCACCTCCACCTTCACCACCATCACTTGCGACTTCGCCCACACCACCACCACCTCCACCACAGTTCAACATGGCGAATCCAGTGAAGCTTCCTTTATTTAAGGGCTTGGGAAATGAGGACCCAGACTAGTTCTGGTTCATCATAAAAGATGTATGGGAAGCTCAAGGCATCATAGATGATCACATGAAGAAGGAAACATTGGTTAGTGCTTTGTAGGATGATGTGCTAACTTGGTACACTAAGTACTATAATGATAACCGAAACGCTGTGTTGACAGAGATCCAGACTGCGTCGAATAAAGAGTTTAGTAGGCCTAAATCTGAGGCGCAGTTGATTGTGGGATTCAAGGAAATCACGATGAAACTAGGTGAGACCCCTTGGGAGTTGGATCAGAGATTGAAGTGTAAAATCCGTGAGGCTAATATGAATTTAATAGATGGGCAGCACTGCGAGTGGTTTGTGGCTTTTCTCCTGCCCCACCTAAGGGTTGCGCTATCACAACAAAAAATTATGACTTAGGTAGAGGCCTTGGATATTGCAATAAGACTGCATGAAACACTGATGCAAGATCTGAATCTAGGGGTTCATGAGATCCCTACGCATCTGTAAAATATTTGCCTCAAAATGCAAAGTCTGAAGTAGGACAGAACAATTGGGCTAGAGGCGAGCTAAAAGGTATGGTGCCTGAAATGTAAAGGTCAGGTGCATGACAAAGACCACTACTCAGTCTCTGTGAACTATATTGTAGGAGGAGGACCGATGACTTTGAGGCCAGAATCCCAAGCAGGGGCGAGCATGAGGCCTATGTTCTAATGTGCTATATGTCAGATAGCAGGGAAACATATGAATTATAACTGTCACTTGCTGCAGAAGTTTGTACAAACACCACAACAAATGTTTTTCAACTTCTGTAGGTCAGTAGGGCATGATGAGTGCAATTGCCGAAGTTCTGAATTAATGGTGGATAGGACGCCCACCTATAGAGTTGAATAAGAAACGTGACCTCCTGACCAAAGTGCTCGGATGGTACGGACATGCTTTCAGGGGCGCGAACGATGCTGAGGTGGGGGAGGACTTGGCAGAGGCTGGGGACAGCTAATCTATTACAATTGTGGAGGACCAGGACACTATGCCCACAAATGCACTAACCCAATGCATTCATCATGAAAATATTGCACTCGGTTTGATCATGAGACTGAGGACTATCCTACACTGATAGCAAGTATATGTGACAAAGGGGTGCTACCCCCGCAGCCGACTCAAAACCTGCAGATGATGAGGGTTGAGCCTCGCGAAGAGGATCCGAATGTGAATATAGTGCTCCAAAGTGGAATTGCTAAGGGTGATGATAAGGGGAAACAACCTTAAGACAGCACGTGGGTTCGCAAAGCTATAGAGAAGGAGACTGAATTTGATTTGGAGCGTGCACGCAAAATGCTCATGGAAGAAAAGAAGAGCTTTACTGAGGCCACTACCCTAGGCAGCTGGGATAAACCTGTTCAGGAAATGGACCCTTCTATGCTTACAAACCTTCCTAGAGACCTGCATGAAGTTGTTGCATGATAGCAAGGCTATGAAGGGGTTAGAGGAATTTATAAATAGATGCACCGGAAACACTCTGGGTGAACCGCGCATGGTACAGAAGATTGGTGAGAATAAGGCAAGTATAGGGCATGAGATGAGAATCACCGCGCAGATAGGAGAATGCTAAATGGATCAAGTTATTCTAGATCTGGGGTTGGACATGAACATTTTTCCAAAGGAGACTTGGGAACGGATGGGGAGACCCACGCTCTAGTGTTCTCCAATTCAGCTAAGGATGGCAAATCAACAGAAGATCATCCCCATGGAATGACATCAAGGAGTAACTGTAGATATTGAAGGCCTAAGCGCATTGGCTAATTTTGAAGTAATAGAAATTCAAGATGACAACAACCCCTATCCAGCGCTCATTAGCATTGATTGGGCTACTGACATGAATGGGGTAATCAACCTAAAGAAGCAAAATATGATATTTGAAAAGAAATATCTTTGTGTAATAGTACCCCTAGATCCTGCTAAAGGATCACGCTATACTGAACCAGTCCCCAATTACGAAAGCGATAACGATTTGGACTGCATATATAAGATAATAGCGCGAGACCAAGATTAGGTAAATATGATAGCGGATGGATGAATTACATGGGATCATGAGATTTCCTGCAACTCAGAATTAGATGAAGAATTAGAGCGCTGGAAGAATCGGCTACATGAAGTGACCACACTGAGTTGTAAGATGATGACCTGGTCGTTGCGTTGTTTGTCATCAGAGATAAGAAATCTGCCCACTTATGATGGCTTGAATGATGTGGATGTTTTTGGATTCATTTGAGAGGGAAGTACCGGAAAAGTAGCACTTCCCGACTTTTGATTAGGCACTGTGTGCTACACTCGCAAGATGGTGGGGTATGCACAAAGGTAATTTTGATGATTGGCGCGAGTATAGGAGGATGATGAGAACACACTTTGGGAAGCTAAAGGTATGAGTGACAGACAAGTATGACGGGAAGGATGATTTGTGTGAACACTAGGCTAAATGGGCTAAGGCCTATGGAGCAAAGCCCCAACCTGAATGGGTGCAATTGTTTTGTCACACCCTGCATGTCATCCTGATGAACTGGTACTTGGAGACAGAGCTCCGCCATGGCATAGGAGAATGGCATATTTTGTGACAAGGGTTCATAATGATGTTTAGCTTCAAAGGTGAGTTTGATTGTATTGACGAAGTGCTACAAGAAGTTAAAGCAGCGATATCTAAGATACTACAGGATCCTTTGGATATGATTCAACCCGATTGGACTACTCAGTTGAGCCATGCGTTGGAATGCTCTAACATGATTGCTCAAGAAGGAGACGAGAACCCCTGAAATATTAATATTCCTGAAACTGAGGGTCACCTTGAGGTCGAGGGACCACCGATTAAGAATCCTGATATAACCGCACCGCTGAAAACTAAACAGATAAATGTTGGCACAGAGGCGAAGCCCAAATTCGGGAACATTGGAGATTACTAGGATGACGCGATTGTAGATAAGGTTGCTGAATTGCTCCGCAAGTACCAGGATTTATTCCCTACCAAGTTTACAGAGTTAAAGGGGATAATAGGAGACCTGGGCATTATAAAGATCACGTTAAAACCCGACATGAAGCCAGTTAAGCAAAGACCTTACCATCTCAATTTGAAGTATAAGGAGAAAGTTTGCTTAGAGTTAGATAAGATGCTCATAGAAGGCATCATTGAGTCCATAGAAGAATCTGATTGGGTGAGCCCATTGGTGGTACAGGAAAATAAGCAGAAGGATGAAATAAGGATATGCGTAGATCTCAGGAAGCTGAATGACTCTTGCATGCACAATCCTTTGCCGACACCATTCACTGATGAGGTATTCGATAATGTAGGTGGCCAGGATGAGTACTCCTTGACTGATGGATTCTCTGGGTACCATCAGATCAAAATCATGCTTGAAGATAGAAGCAAGACAACCTTCGTGGCTGACTAGGGATGTTTTCAGTACACCGTAATGCCTTTCGGATTAAAGAATTCGCCTGCAATTTTTTCGCGCTTAGCCATTATTGCATTCAATGACTTCATTCATGAGTTTCTAGAGGTGTACTTTGATGACTGGACTGCGTTTGGGTTGATAAAATGCCATGTGGCCAGTTTGCGCTTAATGTTAGATACTTTTCAAAGGTAGCAGATCGTGCTCAATTTGAAGAAATGTTTGTTTGTGTCCCTTTTAGGACTCTTTTGGGTCATGTGGTATGCAGACGGGGATTGATGGTAGATATCGTCAAGATCACAATGATAATTAACCTAGAGGTGCCAATGAGTGTGAAATAGCTGCGCACAACATTGGGACATACTGTGTACTACAGGAAGTTTATCAAGGGCTATGCCTACATCACCTTGCATATGGAGAAGTTGTTGAAAAAGGAAGTCACATTCTCTTGGAACAAGGACTGTCAGAAAAGCCTAGATGTGCTGAAAGGAAAAATGGTCACCACACCAATTTTAGTCTTCCTGGATTGGAAGAAGGAGTTTCATGTACATGTAGATGCATCATGTATATCACTGGGAGAAGTACTGACATAAGTTGGCGAATGAGAATTGGACCATCTTATAGCATTTTCAAGCAGGAGGTTATCTAAGGCTAAGGAGAACTATTCCACCACTGCATGTGAAGGACTATCCATGGCATATGGACTCCATAAGTTTAGACATTATTTGCTGGGTAGACATTTTAAGATGTATATAGATCATTCCACATTGAAATACTTGGTCAATAAGCCTGTGTTTGGGGGGAGAATTTGTTGGTGGTTGTTATTGCTCGAGAAGCATGATTTTGAAGTTATTCTGAAGCCTGGACAACTAAACGGGGGACCAGACCATCTGTCGCGCATAAAAATGGAGAAGAGCCCACTAATGTGGAGGAAGGGCTACCTGATGCACAGATCTTCGCAGTGCGCATCGTGGATAGTCACTTTGAAGACATCATACACTTCCTAATGACAAGAACTGCCCCAAAAGGCTACACCATCTAGTAGAAAAAGGAGCTAGTGGTGCGCGTGATAGACTTTTCTGTCATTGCAGAACATCTGTACAAAATGGGTTCTGATGAAGTATTGTGACGATATGTACCAGATTTTGAAAGAAGCAGTATCCTTGCAGACGCTGATGGGGGTGCCGCGGGAGGGGATTATGGAGGAAGGGCATCTGTACAAAATATTCTACGTGTAGGGTTGTGGTGGCAAACCCTCCATTAGGATTCAAAATCCTACTGCAGGGCATGTGATGTGTGTCAAATGACTGACAGGCCATCATAGAGAGATGAGCTGCCTTTGAACCCACAGATGATGTTACAACCTTTCGACAAATGGGAAATAGATTTTGGGGGACCCATTTAGCCTCAAGGAAAAAAATAGGTGTGCGGTACATTATCACCGCGACTGAGTATTTAACTTGATGGGCAGAGGCATAGCTTGTGAAGGACTGCACAGGCATGACCGCTGCAAAGTTTCTCTTTCAGTATGTACTAACGTAATTTCGGCGTCCAAAGATTTTTATGAGTGATCACGGTATGCACTTTCTGAACGAAACGATCAACGTGCTGATAGAGGAATTTTAGGTTTATCACCCGAAAACCACGCCTTATCACCCACAGGCTAATGGGACGGTGGAAGAATTCAATAAGGTACTAGAGAACGCACTAACCAAGGTTTACAATGCTCATTGAAGTGATTGGGACTTGTGCATACCCGCAGTACTATGGGCCTATCGAAGAATGTGCAAAACGTTGACTAGACAAACACCCTTTAGGCTTGTATATGGTGTTGAAGTAGTGATGCGAATGGAATACATTGTGCCTAGTCTACACATAGCAGCACTCATAGGTATGATGGACCGCATAGCCCTGGAAGAGACGCTCGTGCAGCTTACTGAGCTTAAGGAAGAAAGGTTTCTGGCTGGATTTCACCAACATGTCCAAAAGCAGCATGAAGAAGTATGGCATGATCGACACATCAAATTATGCACCCTTAAGGTAAATGATCTGGTTTTGTTATATGACACCAAGTCTGATAAATTTCTAGGGAAATTCAGGATGCACTAGCTAGGGCCTTAATCATTAAGGAGAGTACCGATGGTGGAGCAATCTAGTTGGTTAAATTGAATGGAGATCCCTTCCCAAGAAAGGTGAATGGTAGCTGATTGAAGCCATACACCGGTGATCTGACCAGGTGACTATATGAAGGTAGCATAGTCTTAGTGCTCCAGGCAGTCGAAAGGAGGCACGGGACTATAAACTGTGCTGCTTGAGTTGGGGAACTGCGCAATCAGAGGATTGTGCAGAATGAAGAGATGTCACATGGTTCGTGAGAGCGTGGAGAGAGATGCGCTACCTAGGGAAAAACTGCGTAGATCAGCCAAAAACTGACCGTTAAAGTCATTGTTCATGATTTGACGATGAGAATGCGGTCAAATGGAGCGGGCAGCCAACATTTAGGATGACATTTATGGGTAAGATCCTTGAAAATATGCCGCCAATCTAGCATTAATTTACCAAATTTTGGGGGAAAATTCATATTTGTATTCGAAATGGCCTATAAATTTCATGTGGCTACCCAATGAAAAACGCTTGGCATTTTGAGAATTCAGTTGGTAAGCTCTCAGACATGCATGAATTGTGCATTTTTCGAAGAATTTCTTGACTGCGTAGTGCTTGATCGATTTCCAGAGTCGGACGTAATGATGCAGGAGCATTTAACCCAAGGAAAATCATTGTAATTTAGTAGACATAGGGGGGTCATGTGTTTTAGGAAGTTAGGTTCCTAAGTGTTGAATTAATGTAATATTTAGGCTTTTGAGTGATTAGAATAGGAATTAATTAGATAATGTGAGGATGTTTGTAAATGCTCTCGAATAAAGGAGAACATGAGTGGTTAATAATGACAAGAGAGTTAGAAGTCAATTATAACTCTTAAGGTAGTTTCATGATTCGAGGAACTAGAGAGAGTTCTTAGGGATAAGTTAAAAGTGGACATAGAGGACATCTAGGAGTTAGTTCAGTAGATTTAGGAATTGAACCAGAATTAGTTCAATAGGACCTTTCTAGTATAAATGTAAGCCTACGTGCAGAGTAAAGGAAGGAGGCCACTGATATTGAAGATCAGGCCTATGAGAGACAGAGAGTCTCGAATATGTAATCAATTGTTCATATTTATATATATAGAGGTTTATTCCATAACTGTGTAAGTGTGTGGAACATATATCGAATGATTGAATTACATGTAAGTTATGAATTCATACGTTCTGTGACAGAGGTTGTAGGCAAAGTTCTATAGAACGCATAGAGAGGAAGAATGATTCAGAGGAATCATAACGGATTATCGAATCGAGTTCAAGGATCAGAGTGAAGCTCTGGAGAGAAGTAGCGAAGTGAGGATTCGCAAAGGTTAAGCTCAAAGAAAAGGTTGAGCAGCGGAAAAGCGGAAGTCAAAACCCTGAAGAAAACCCCAAAACCACAGAGAAAACATTGAAAACAACGTAAATTCTAAGTAAAAGGGAAGAGCGGAGAAGTGAAGTATCGGCGTACAGGAACTGTTGGATCTTGGAGATCAACAGACGAGGTTGTCAGATGAATAGAGGCTAAGATTAAATCACAAGGATTAAGATCAAGGAATGAATGGTGGATGTTAACCAAGAAGAAAGGTGGTTATAAGCGGAAGTGGTATTTCAGGCGAGGTCAAACCCACAAGTGGTATGGAAGGGTGAGTGCCCGATTCCACTCACCATTTGACATGTAGAACAAAGGTGGTGAAGGGAAACTGCTTTATCAGGTGGTTAATCCTTGTGCTCGTTGTCTATCTGAAACTAACATCAATCGTCAGATATGAAGAAGGAAGATCGACTGTGGAGGGTCATCATTCTGTTTTGATGATCGGGTGAAAGTCCTACCGTCAGATCGAGTCTAGATCGACAGTCATAATTTGATCACTGATCGGAGGTTGAATGGAGAGTGCAATGGAAAGGTGATGGATGAATGCAGACCCAACGATAATTATAGTCGCTGGTGTATGATATTTGAAGTCCAGTCTTAAGCATTCGGGTCGGTTTTCCGTGTTTTCCTTTTTATTGCGTTAAAGTGTGAAGGAGTGATAAGAAGTGGACTCGATAAGGTTTATAAGCGCAGCTGTATAGTATTTGAAATCTGACAGTGTAATCGCATATCGGATGTGGAGGAGGTGTGTTAATGTGACCGCAGAGAGCCTCGATTGCGATCAGCGATAAAAGCAGAAACCTTGGAAACTGTGCAAGGCTTTAAAAATGCAAAAAGCTAAGTTATGCATGTTTATGTGTATTTCTATTTATAATAGAAATAAAGTGTCGATAGAGGGTTTTTATGGGTTAAGTCTGCATTAACCAAAGTTTAAAGAGAGAAGGTTATATATATGTGGTTAAAGGGTTAACAAAAGTTTGAACTAACGTTTATAGGAGTGAGTTCCGATAGAAGGGTTTAATGAAAGGCTTTGATAAAGTCATAAATGAAGGCTTGAGGGTTGATTAAAATCCCAATAAGTGGATATTGCCTAAGGTTCAGGCTATGTTGGGTTAAATAAATTATTCTGCAGAGATTAAGAAAGGGGGGCCTTAACCATATTCGAAATGAAGATTTGACTCCTTTGAGAGTTAAATTCCTGGGACAAATGTACTTATGCATTTTACATGCATATTTTGGGTGTAAGTGGGGGTAGCCCTGCATCAGGTAATTTCATCCTTGACATTATCCCAGGATCAGAAGCTATGGACGTCATTATGGAGGCAGAAGAAGCTACTCGGAAGGTTGCAGAGGTACTAGCTAAAGTCCCCAAGTCACCATGGACACCTAGATCGAAGCCTACCCCGACCAAGGAGAGTGCGAAGGATAAGAAGGGAAAGCAGGCTGCGACACCCGTGTGCACATTGCTTATTAGAATCCCATAGAAGGACAAGCCTACCACATAGGAAAAGGGAAAAACTATTAACTTGGAGTCAGAGGAGGAAGAGATGGAGAACATCCCGATGGATGATCAAGATTTGGGGTTGGAACTAGAGGACATTGAAGTTGAGGGTCTTGACCCTATTACTAAGTTTCTTGAATATGTCCCACCATGCAAGGGCAAGACCAAGGTGTTGACTGACATTAATGAAAGCAAGGTCACCTTACACATACCTCTGTTGCTGGGAAAGATTATGTTTGAAGGACTGCACTTGGGGCGGGTTTCGTTGTTAAAATTGGAAGACTGGGACATAGCTGACACTAAGAAGTTCCCTCACTTGGTGATAGAACAACTAATGCATCGCGTTGTTCACAAAACCACTGGGATGACTGCGTTGGAAACACAAAAATTGCTCAGGGGGGTAGACAAGGCAGGTCTTCTCAACCTGCTATGGGTGCCACACTACAATCGCATGCCCATTACAATATCAATAATCAAGCAGATACTATTCTTGGTGCATGATGGGTGTTTGTTGCTGGACAAGCCGATACCCATCACCGACAGGTTGATCCATAGGATCACACGACTGCCATATACAGGAGAAATTTTGGCCGTGATGTTTTGGGGAAAAGGTAGCGAGCATGCCCTTGCAGAGGCCATGAAGGATAAATTCAAGCTTGTGAAGAAGCCGTGAGGCTATGCCATCTTGAGTATCTATGATCTTGGAGTCAAGGTGTCCACGCAAATTTTGGCAGGAAAAGTTATGCAGAAGTGTCGCGCAGATTAATTGCTCACACCCATTGCTTTAGTGGCCTAATGCACAGAACGAGTTCATTTTAATTGGGCATGCTACCAAGACCTTCCACTATGTGTGGCTCCTATTATCCATTGTGTTGGTAGCCTGGGAGCTCCCTGAAGACAATCAATTACCCTCGGTCACGCCTGACCTACCAGAAGCCCTGAAGTACGCTTCGCTGTGGGTGACCAAGGATGCTCAACACATCAAGGATATAAAGATCTTTGGAATCTTGATGGAAATGAACATACACATGGCTATCAATCATAATCTACGATTGTTGCCTACTTTGTTTGCCAAACTGCAGGAGTACGTGGAGTTTAGGGCAGACTCTCAATGCATATTGATCAAGGCCATGGTGGAACTTACTAACACAAATCAGTGCATGATTAAGGCCATGAAGGAAGCTTGTCGAATGGTCCCTGAATTGGCCATTCCTAAGTATGCGGTGGTAGATGAACATGTCTACAACCTTGCTACGGGGGTGTGTGACGCTCGCACCAATTTTGCCAAGGTTCAGTTGGATCTGAACCTCTAGATTACAAACTTTTAGTTGAAGTCCCAACCTTCAACTACACCGGAAGTAAAGGAGCAATGTAGAACCACTGTCATAGAGGTGATAATGGTAGTAGACAGTGCAGTAGCAGACTGCACACAGTTGTTTGATCAGTCATTCCAAGTACTGACCATCCTGCATGAAGCTACTAATGTATAGCAGCTTGAGACAGAAGCGCAAGAACTGTAGCAATGCTATGACGAGGTGAAAGGAATAACACGCACTATCGCCCTCACACAGAGACTTATGAAGTTGCAGGAGGCCGAAACACTGAATAAACAAGTAGATGCATCTTAACACAAAGAGGTAGTGCTAAAGGTGTGCTTGAAGCCTTAGTTAGATGAGGCCTATTCAGTCATGGCCTCCATTGAAGGCAAGCTTGCGTGTCTGCATCCGACTTAGCAGAAGCTTCAAGCTGATAGTTCGGGACTAGCGACATAGCAATTGGTTGAAGAAGTGAAATAGGTGGTTGCGCAGTGTACCACCGAAGTGGCAGTCATATAGGTCGAGTTGGGAGATCTTTGTGACGAGATCTCCATGCCCAGAAAGTGACTTGAGGGTGAGTCACCATGTTTGTGTTTGCGGCCTATTGGGAACGAGTTCCCCCAAGAGCAGTTTTGGAACTAAAAGCCCATGTTTTGGGATAATTTTGTAATAAATTTGTAAATTCTCTACGTTTTTTGGTCATGGGGTGTGAAGGTGTCAAGAGTTATAAAGGGTTGTCTGCCCTTATTTTGTAAAGTGTGAAATTGATTGTAAAGATATACCCATGGTCCGCAGACCATGGGATTGTATAAAATGGAGCTAAGTAAGTAAGATCTAGGTAGCTTTGGAAGTTTTTAGTAGTGAGTTCTAAGTGTTCTCGAGTCTTAGTGTAGGTAGAGGCTCTGTAGCTGAGTGCACAGAGGCCTAGGGTGGAAGTCCGCAGCTGAGTGTGCAGACCCCTACAGCTGTGTGCGCAGGGTGGATAGAGTCTGTATTAAACTGGAAGATATCAATAAAGAGAAGTATTCTACAATTACTATGTATTTAAGTCCTTCTTAATGCATCTGATTATATTGCGATCTGGGTTTATATTACAATGCTTATTTGATGCGCGAATTTATGTGATTATAGTTAATTGAACACATGTAAGAACATCAGTTTACACGATGATAACTGTACTTCATTAGTAGAATAAGTAGAACACTTGAGATAAATGGGGAACCTATAAAATACATCGTCGTAGCAGCGCGAAAGTACCAAAACCACTGGTTAGGGCTGAGTGAAGGTCAACTATACACATTCATGGGGGTACTGAAGGGCGCGATAACAGGTAGAATGATAAGCCCTAAGGCTTAGCGATCTGCACGAAGGCAAGAGAAAGGGTTATAAACCAACATCACGACCATCTTAGGGTGCGAAAACTTGGTTCCAGCTAGTGGGCTCCAGTATTTCCACAATGATGTTGCAACTCCTGGGACTCCCTTCTTTACTTTTATCAACCCAGTAGTTCATAAAAAACTTGGAAGTGACGGTGCTATATGCACAAGTACTAGCTCTTACTACAGGCTGTCACTTGATCAGCTGGCACAAGTTCACTAGGAGCTTAAGCCAACTTCTATGAGTTCTTAGAAGAAGCTTTTAACTGTGATGGACAAAATCTAACTCAAAAGAGGCTAGTCTACTTGCAGAAAGAAGCGGAAAGATGAAAGGAAATGCAAACCCTAGCAAACCCTAGTTTTACCGACTAACCCTACTAACGCAAGAAAAGTTATGAGAGTAGTGGAAATGGACGCCATTGACTCCTAGAAAGGTAAAATGCATGTGACTAAGCTACTTCTTAAGTAGAACCTAGAAAAAACATCTTTTTGTATTTTTGAGTAAGTTGGCAGAATTATTATGCATGTGCTTTAACTGTTTTTGACTGTGCAGAGGTTGATTGGCGAAAGTAAATGGAGTGGGCACTTGCAGAAGGTTGGAAAGGTGAGAAGAGGGCCTAAGGGGTCCCTAGCACCCTTCCAGAGAGTTTTACAGTGATCAGATCTCAAAAAACTGCCCACGTGATCTTCTATAGGAAGTCTGCAGGGGTTCTACAAGATGTTCTACAGGAAGAGCCGAAAGAGGATTTTAGAGGGTTGATGGAGGAAAGACGGTGCGAAAGTGGAAATGGAAGATGGATGAGGATGTGAAGGGGCATAAGACATAGTGAATTAAGCTAAGAAGTGATGAAAGTGGTTGGATTTGGTTCAAGGTTGGAGGGAGCAAGGTTGCACAAAGTTATGGAAATTAGGTCAAGTTGGAAAAGGGTGGTGAATGAAGGGAAGTAATCTGGAATTAGGGGTTGAAGCAGATGGTATGATGGAGGAAGGATAGACAGGGAGGTATTACAGATGCTCTGCACACTAATTCTCAAAACTGATCGAAGAAAGACTAGAAAAACAAGAGATCTAGCTATTTTGACCTACTTTGACCTAAAAACCAAAAACATGATGAAAAAGAGTTTATTGGCAGAAAATCATGAAAGATAACGATGAAAACTAAGCAAGAATAGATTCTAAACATGTAAGTACAACTGGTATCAAGTTTCCTAACTAAAAATCTAACACTAGCAATTGCATGAAGAGGCAAAAACAATGTTTTTGTGGTGGCAAGGACACCTTGGTCTCAGCTCATGGTCCCAAGGAGGGAGAGGTGAGATCAAGGGTTTCTTGATGGCCTGTTTTCAAGATATTTTTCTTTACCAAACTTTCAAATCAACCTGAAGCATGAAAAACTATTTCAATCATCAAAAATGACCTAAGTAACAAAGGAAAATTTTAATCTAAGTAGCAGAAATTATTCTATGAATGCAGCAAGAACACATAAAAGTACACAAAGGAGGTACTGGAAGTTGTGTTGGGCCCAACCCCAAGACTTATAGCCTCCTAAGAAATATTAGAGCTGGTGCAAAGCTGGATTCATCTTTATTGATCAAAAAATAATAGTTACATCCCAAAAATTGTCTACAAGAAAAAGCTCGAAAATGTGTTGATACAAAGCTGCACTAAAGTGCGAAAATAGACTAACAAAATGACTAACCTACTAACTAAATTCTAACTACAATCTAACTAAGATATGAATAAATACTAAATAAAATCGAACTGAGGCCCTAAACCTTCTTATTTATACAAATTGAGGACCCCAACAGTCCTCCTAAACTTTAGGAACTCGGCTACCAAAACTTGCAGTTAACAACAACTTTACTAGCCCTGCTCGGCTACCATTGTGATCATCGATGTGGTGGCCCTTCAACACCGAGCTGCTAGTGGATAATTCAAGGTAAGGGATCATAAATGAAGGGGACACCTTCCTACAAATGCTCTCCATTGTTCTTCCACAAATTTGGCTACCAAGTGCTCATTAAAACCTTTGATTTTGTCTCAAAATTGACAAAAAATATGCATAAAGCACACATTAGACTTTTTGGCATAATGACTAACCCAATTCACTCTATTAGCATAAATATAATAAAAAACATGCAATAAACTAATGAGAATGGTGGATTAAGTCGAATTAGGAGGCTGAATGAGCCCATATGATTACCCATTTCTGGGGCTCATCATCACCCCCTACTGAAGGTGTTGCTCATCCTCTGAGCAACTAATCTATCTCTTCATATTTGATGGCCCTAGTGGCCTTCTTACCATCCCAAGCTTCTGACGTGTGCCATAAAATTCTACCTTCTTGTCCATGTCCTTCCACAGCTCCTCCTATTCTACTTGCTTCAATTCTTGTGCTTTTCCTGGCCTTTAAATACATGGAGGCCTGCCTTTTTCTCTTTTTCCTTTTTTTTGTTTTGTAGGTGTGCTTAATGTAGCAAGCACAACTACTGCCTACCTTGCCAATATCTCAGGTGATTTCTCCTCTTATTGTTCTTTTTCCTTGCTTCCTGTAGAAATCCCTGTGTCAACTGTTTCTGTGTGTGTTGTTGAGATCTCAGGGTGTGTCTTTTCCTTTTTCTTTTGTGTTCCTACTTTGGCTATGGTAGCTTTCATTTGGGCTCTTTCAGCCTTCTCTGTCCTACTCTGCATCCTCTTTTCCCTTAGTGTTTTTGCTGTTGTTTCTTCCTCTATTTTAGGTTCATCAATTTGGCCGATTTCCCTTTTTCTTTCTAATATTTTTGTTCTTGAATGTCCCGTGTTCCTTCACCATTGGTTTTCTCACCTTCTTCAGTGTTTTCTCCCTCCAAACTACTGGATGGGGTGATGTTTTCAGCCAAAATTCTAATATTTTCATCCCTGCACATGTTTCTGAAGATTTCCCAAGATATGGGAACAATGTAGGTGTGCAAAGCATCTTCCACCAATAGTTTGATGAGCCCATGATGGGCCAACTGATCTAGGATCCCTTCATTTAACTTTGTACCACATTCAATTAGTGACTAAAGAAGAAAATAGGGGATGCTCAGTTTCTTGGCTAGAGGCAAGGCAATCGCATGCCTTAGTTCACATAGCAACCTGAAATGATAACCATAGATGATGCTAAATCTCCCTTCACACGTGATGTACTTCTTAATTTGGAAACTGACTTCACTCCAGAGAGTGCTCTTTTATGTTTTAATTAGAAAAGAAAATGCTTAGACAACCAAACAGTCAATCTGAAACAGAGGATAGCTGAATTTGGTTTCCCCTGAACCCAAGAAGGAATTTCTCATGTGTCAAATATCAACTAGCAACAATTACATTGTTTCTAAGGCTACTGTCACCGAGAACTCGACTATTTGCTTATGAAAGGAAGAATTTTATTTTTACAGGCAGAGCATAAGGATCAGGCTCTTTTCTCAGCACACAGAAAAATATGCAAATCCAAATTTTTTTTACACACACACAAGCTGGCCTCCATGGCTGCATATATCTTCCCTACAGGAGAATTTAAAAAGAAAATGTGGAGGAGAATTTTTATGCAAGAAAACTGGGGAAGCTCAGTGCAATATGCAGGCAAACATTTTAATTCCACTACACAGGCAGACTTTTCTTCTGATTTTCCAATCTGATGCCGTTCAATTCACCACCTTGCACGAACATACCATGCATAGATGAGTTTTTTTTCGAGCCTACCTCATTTTGAGCTTGAAATTCACTAAAAATCTGGGTTTTCTTTCTGCAGGGTTGTTTTCTGCCTTTCCTGTAGAAGCCTTCTTGTAGAAGACTCTCGTTTCCTATAGAACGAAACTGTGCTTCCTGTAGAGCCCGATAGGCATGTGATTTTCAAAAAAAGAGGCAGAAATTTGGCGGAGGATGACTAGTTAGTTGCTCTGGAAATGGTAGATGCGTACTCCAGTCGGGAACGTCATGAAGGCACAATGAACAAAGAGTGGTGAATGCATTAACTGATATGTCTTTTAACTGCTAGCGTGATTCATGGTGAGGAGATGAGGTGGCCAGATGTATGTTGGCCCCATGCAGACTACAATGCTATTATGAAACTGTATGCTGCTTGCCCGTAATCACTTCCATCAATTACGTTGGAGTTTAAACAGCCACCACTACCTATTTTCAGTTTTCTTCAAGAGATGCCTGAGCACACGCGCCAATTGCACCCACTGAGCGGTGTTTGAACTAGAAGAGGCGTTGTCCGAACTGGATGAGGGTGGCCAGTTAGCTAGCCACCGATCTTGTTTAATCATAACCATCTTACTATCCATGCAGTTCTTAAATTACATTCATGCAATAGAGGAATGGGTTTAGTCACTTACTAAGAAATTGAATGCAGTTTTTGTGACATGTTGTGGCCTTTCCTTCTGCTGCATGCCTTTGTTTCTGTGGATGCAAGCTTGTTTACTTGCTGATACGTGGCTATTTTTCTTGTGTAGGTATCCTCTGGTTGGATCTAAGTTGTAGGAGTTTGCGTCCACCTTTAGATTTGCACCCTCATGCTGCTGATGCTAGATTTTTGTAGGACAATGACTTGTTTTCTCCATAGCTCCCAAACAATAGATTGGATTGACCTGAATTTTTTTGAGCATGTTTCTATCATCGTTATGCACCTCCCATAACAAAATTGTGGTCAATGTATGAACATATTTCAAGAAAAACTGAAAATAGCCGAAGGTGACAGAGGTCAATTTCGCGGAAACCATGCACTAGAATTGGATGAAGCTGCTTGGGCAGGTTACTATCACCTATATGCATCTCCCCATGAAATAGGTTTTGAAATGGATGCATGGATATGTAAAAAATGCAAAAATGGCTGAAGGTGATGGAGGCTGATTTCTTCGAAACCGTGCACTAGAATTGGCTAAAATTGCTTGAGCATGTTGCCATCATCCCTATACAACTCCCCATAAAACAGTTTTTTAAATGGATGTACGGTTTTCAAGTTAGGGAAAAAATACATTTTTGCTCTATGTATTTTTGTTTCAAAGCATTCTGCAGTTTTTGCATAGTAAGGAAAAAATGAGCTTGGGCTACAATGCAGACTTGGAATTGATGGGATAGAGGTTTGAAGATTGTAGGAGGATTTATGAACTGTTTATGAAGCTTCCATGTTTTCCAAACTACTTTTTAAAATCAATTTCTAGCTTTCTGTAATTTCTACAGGAACTTCCTATAGAAAACACAATTTTTAGAAAAGAAGCACAATAAGGTGGAAAAAATGATGGAGAAGGGTGAGGGATGGAAACAGGGATGTTTACAAGCCTCATAGATAGATTCTGAACCTTCAGGTCCTCTTCTAAGATCAATTTTGGCTTGTTTGTAGGTTCTACATGATCTTCCTATAGAAGACACAGAACTTCCTGTAGAAGGTGAAATCTCAGTCCGAATGAGACCAAATCTTGGAAGAGGGTAGTGGTCATGAAGGAATGGATTGTGAGGGATGCTTGCAGCCTGGTGCTAACCTTTATCTTTGTCTTGTGCAATCCTGCTAACCTGCAATGTCCTTCCTGCAACCTGCAATTTATTCACCAGAAATTAGGTCTACTTCTCTCTTTCTCTTTGTTTTTTTTCTTTTTTTTTTTAAAACAACTAGGGTGCCTCATGGAGGTTTTCACCCTAATTGCCTAACCTGGGTGCCTTCAAGGGAGGTTTTCACCCAGGGATCTTATTCCTTCTTTCTTTTCTCTTCTTTCCAACCCATTGACCGGCTCATGGAGGATTTCAATCAATGAGCCAATCCGAGGTGCCTCCGAGTAGGTTTTCACCTTAGATTTTTATTTTCGTCTTATTTTCATTTTTTCTTTTTTCTTTTTTCTTTCTTCCTAGCCTACCGTACTTGAAAAAAAATCATTTTCAAGTATAATAATACTTCCAATGGAGCCATGTGCACATCGAGATGATATACAAAATGATGTGGAGGCTTGAAATGCATGCTTTGACAGGTATCCAGATTTCAGAGACCAAATGATTTGACTTTGAAGGGATCAAGCATAGCTGAGGAAGAGAGTACTGTTGCAACTTAGTGACTGTTGGAACCATATCTCAATATAGCTCTGATATCCTTGGTCCTTTTGCTGATCTGGATCATTCTTCATGTCACCTTCTACCATGACCTTCTCATCCTCCTCTTTTTGTTGATTTTTCTCTTGAATACATGGAGGAATTGATGGTAACCATGAGGGAGCCCTCTCGATCTTTGATACTAGTGTCTTCTCTTTATCAAGTGTAGCCCGGGGTTGTACGCTCTTCTCTTTTGCATCTTCTTTTGCTAGATGTGGTCCTTCAATGATATCAATATAATCTCTTCCTTGCAATACTCTTCCTGAGCTATGGTGAATATCATTGAGCTTAAGAGGAGTCGTTTGGACATGTTGTGCCTCAGCATTGTAATTGGGTTGAGATACTCCAATGTGTGGGTTTTGAAATGGTGGTTCCCCAGTATATACTTGCTAAGTCTGCCTATTATTTGGGTTCAGGATTGGTGGAGCAGGCATTTGGGGCTGCCTTGGTGCAGCAGGAGGCGATGGTTGCGGTTGAGCAGGTGGTGGAGGAAAAGGAGTGGGAGCAGTGTTGTACTGGGGCCTCCACCCCTGATGAGGTGCACTCCACTGAGGCTGTGGCTGAGCGTATGGGTGAAATGGATGAGCAGCTAGTTGGGCATAATATGGAGATGTGAAGAACCAAGGAGGAGGTGTGGACCAGGAAGGATGAGCAAGGGAACCCCAAAAAGGTGTCGAAGTGGCTTGATAGGGGTTGTAATAGGTCTGGGATGTCCCTTGCATTCCCTGCTAGTAAGGTATGTGTCCATGTGGCCTCCTTTGGTTCATATAATAGAGTGGTTTAGTGGCTCCTTTGGCCCTCTAATATGTAGCTTTAATTCTGCGCAAGGAAGGGCACTGGTTCGTAGGATGGTCATTTTCACTGACAAAACACACTTCTATAGAGTGCAATGGACATTTGTTCCTAGGAAGCTTTCTAGTGCACCTAGGACAAAAGATGGTCAAAGCCCTCTCTTATTCCTCTCGATATCTTTTGATATGCATGGCAAGCATCTGCCTCACCTTGCTTTTGCAATCTTTCCACATGTCTCCAATTTCACCCTCAATGGATGAGTTGGAAGAAAAGGTACTACTCCCAACATTTCTGTTTTCAGCCATTTGTTTCAGAGGAATGTTTTCTTCTTCTTCTCCCCTAGAGGTTCTTCAAAATATGTCTTGCTATCTACCTAGGGGTTCTTCTTAATCACAGCCATCAAAGAAGACAGAAGGTTGGCTGTGTGAAGCAATGGGGGTGTTGTGCAAACATTTTTCTGACTTATCTCTACTCCTACAAGGCATGAAAGGAAATCTTTTTGGTTGAATTTTGTTTTTTTCTGCTTGTACCTGCAAAACTGAAATAGATTGAACTACAACTAACTAAAATCTATCTTGCTGAAATGAAAATGCAGAATTGAAATGAAAGTAGGAAATGCTAATGTACGCTTGCAGAATTGAAATTGCAGAATTGAAATGCTAATCTACGCTCGCGGAATTGAAATTGCGGAATTGAAATGCTAATCTATGCTTGCAAAATTGAAATGCTAATCTACACTTGTAGAATTGAAATTGCAGAATTGAAATGCTAATCTATGAAAGCAGGAAATGTCTAACCTACATTTGCGGAAATGAAATTGCAGAATGGAAATGAAACAACTACTCTACTCTTGCTGAAATAAACTACTTAGTAGAAGGTTACAGTAGAAAATAGAAGAAAAGCATCAATCACCAATACTCTGACGCTTCCCCGGTAACAACACCAAAAAGATGGTGGGCTCCAGTATTGCAGCAATTATGCTGCAACTCCTGGGACTCCCTTCTTTACTTTTATCAACACGGTAGTTCGTAACAAACTTGGAAGCGACGGTGCTATATGCACAAGTACTAGCTCTTACTGCAGGCTATCACTTGATCAGTTGGCACAAGCTCGCTAGGAGCTTAAACCAACTTCTATGAGTTCTTAGAAGAAGCTTTTAACTATGATGGACGAAATCTAACTCAAAAGAGGCTAGTCTACTTACAGGAAGAAGTGGAAAGCTGAAAGGAAATGCAAACCCTAGCAAACCCTAATTTTATCGACTAACCCTACTGACGCAAGAAAAGATATGAGAGTGGTGGAAATGGATACCATTGACTCCTGGAAAGGTAAAATGCATGTTACTAAGCTACTTCTGAAGTAGAACCTAGAAAAAACGTCTTTTTGTATTTTTGAGTAAGTTGGCAGAATTATTATGCATGTGCTTTAACTGTTTTTTACTATGCAGAGGTTGATTGGGAAAAGGAAATGGAGTGGGTGATTGCAAAAGTTTGGGAAGGTGAGAAGAGGGCCTAAGGGATCCCTAACAACCTTCCAGAGAATTTCACAGTGATCAGATCTCGAAAAACTACCCACGTGATCTTCTACAAGAAGTCTGCAGGGGTTCTACAGGAAGTTCTATAGGAAGAGTCGAAAGAGGATTTTAGAGGGTTGATGGAGGAGAGACGGTGCGAGAGTGGAAATGGAGGATGGATGAGGATGTGAAGGGGTAAAGGACCTGGTGAATGAAGCTAATAAGTGATGAAGGTGGTGGGATTTGGTTCAAGGATGGAGGGAGCAAGGTTGCACAAAGATATGGAAATTAGGTCAAGTTGGAAAAGGGTGTCGAATGAAGGGAAGAAATCTTGAATTAGGGGTTGGAGCAGGTGGTATGATGGAGGAGGGATAGACAGGGAGGTACTACAGATTCTTTGCACACTACTTCTCAAAACTGATCGAAGAAAGACTAGAAAAACCAGAGATCTAGCTATTTTGACCTACATTGTCCTAAAAACCAGAAACATGAAGAACAGAAGTTTATTGGCAGAAAATCATGCAAGATAACTATGAAAACTAAGCAAGAATATATTCTAAACATGCAAGTACAACTGGCATCAACTTTCCTAACTAAAAATCTAACACTAGCAATTGCATTGAAGAGGCAAAAACAGTGTTTTTGTGATAGCAAGGACGCCTTGGTCTCAGCTCATGGTTCCACGGAGGGAGAGGTGATATCAAGGGTTTCTTGATGGCCTTTTTTAAAGATATTTTCCTTTACCAAACTGAAAATCAACCTGAAGAATGAAAAGTTATTTCAATCATAAAAAATTACCTAAGTAACAAAGGAAGATTTTAATCTAAATAGCATAAATTATTCTATGAATGCAGCAAGAACAAATAAAAGTACACAAAGGAGGTACTGCCACTTGGGTTGGGCCGAACCCCAAGAGATACAGCCTCCTAAGAAATATTAGAGCTGGTGCAAAGTTGGATTCATCTTTATTGATCAAAAAATAATAGTTACATCCCAAAAACTGTCTACAAGAAAAAGCTCAAAAATGTGCTGATATAGAGCTACACTAAAGTGCAAAAATAGACTAACAAAATGACTAACCTACTGACTAAAATCTAAGTACAATCTAACTAAGATCTCACTAACTCCTAACTAAAATCGAAATGAGGCCCTAAGCCTTCTTATTTATACAAATTGAGGACCCCAACAGTCCTCCTATACTTTAGGAACTTGGTTGCCAAAACTTGCAGTTAACAACAACTTTACTAGCCCTGCTCCGCTACCCTTGTGATCGTTGATGTGGTGGCCCTTGAACTCCGAGCTGCTGGTGGAGAATCCGAGGTAAGGTGTTAAATTAGCAACTAGGGCCAAACTCCATGTGGGTCGGCTTATTTATGGCAGCTGATATTTTTATTGGATCCCTCTCGTCGAGAGGTGTAGGATTGATCCAAAGATCATCCGATTCCGATAAGTATTTATGGAGATATGAATTTATTTTGTTTATGTAATTATAGTCAAGCCGACCAGCTCTTATGTAGGCTCTAGAAGCCCAACCGATGTGTCTATTCATCATCCTTGCTTTAGTATAAATAGAAGAGTTTTGATGTCAATTGGCACACGTATTCTTAAGGTGATCTCCTCTCCACGTCTGGGTTTTTGGAAGGAGAAAACCAAAAGATACGCTGGCTCAAGGGTGATGCCCTAACCGCAGGAAGCTGCAAGCATACGAGGATGAGCAACAAACAGACCCAATTCAAGATACGCAGACCTACAAGACTTAGAGAAGAAACGCAGTAAAACAAGTCTTAAATTACAGTCATGGGAAACACATTCATGTATGGAAATATGCACAGCAAAGAAGCAAAGTAATACTTTGTTCTCGGAAAACCTAGCCGCAGTTCATGAAGAGATACGCATCAACTCAGTCATGATATATGCTCATAGGCCCTAATCCATAGTGAATCTGGAAGCGTGGTTACTGACAACACTTATACGCCGTTTATGAAGAGATACGTGAGTTCATATATATGTTGGGATGATACGCTGTTCATGTTATATATATTGTTCACGTTATACGCAGTCATATATATATATACGCAGATCCAGATATGATGATACGTTGTTCATGTTATATATTGTTCACGTTATACGCATGGAACCAGATATATATATATATATATATATATATATATATATATATATATATATATATATATATATATATATATATATATATATATATATATATATATATATATATATATATATATATATATATATATATATATATACGCAGATCCAGATATGATGATACGCTGTTCATGTTATATATTGTTCACGTTATACGCATGGAACCAGATATATATATATACGCAGATCCAGATATGATGATACGCTGTTCATGTTATATATATTGTTCACGTTATACGCAGTCATATATATATACGCAGATCCAGATATGATGATACGTTGTTCATGTTATATATTGTTCACATTCATCGCAGTCATGATAACAGGCTTTGTGTATAGTGGATCTGGAAATGTAGTTATGCAGAGATACGTTGCTCGTGGAATCAACACAGTCATCATAACAGGCTCCGTGTACAGTGGATCTGGTAGCATAGATTTTATACGCAGTTCATGTAGAGATACACTGCTCGTGGAGACATATATCCGCATCAATGCATTCAGGCACTTATACGCTATACTCAGGTGTAGCCACTGTCAATGCATGGAGCTGCAGTCACATGTTGTTCATTCCTGAGGTATAGCCGCAGTCAATACATGGAAGCCGCAATCACACAATTGGATCCGCATTGAGATGAGATGTGTATAAGAGTTCAAGCTGCCTCCTCGGATGGGTTAAGGAGAAGTAGAACCAAGGTTGGTTACCCTCTCAACATACCTGTATGGAGAGAACACCTTGAGCATCTCGACATATCTATCTCAGATAGATGACAAACTTAGGATACTCCTGTAGCAGAGTCTTGGTGATGATCATTGTGATATTACTTCACAGTGAGCAGTATGAATTAGATCTATATGTCTCAGCATATGAAGCAGTGTTACAGTCTATAAGGAGAAGAAGTTCTAATGTTCAGCATAATAAAGAAATAATATAGTCATGGGCATCATAATGATGCATGAAGCATAAAGATTATGGGCAACATGATGATGCATGATGCGGCATGATGGTGCTACACGGTAAGGTGCAGCAAACGGACGAGATGCAGCAAAATGATAGGTGAAGGAGTCACCTTAGAGAATCAGTTGAAGCAGAATGTCTTCAACTGATCTCAGTGTTATAGAAAATGATCTATGCTTACATCTAGACAAGTCAAAGTGTTGACTTCTGTTGTAATTGTAATCTCTCTCTCTCTCTCTTTCTCTGCTGAACTTTGAAGATAAATGAAGATTTGATCAAAGGGTTTCCCCACACAGTGTGGGGTTTGTCCCTGGCTCGTGCCACATCTCGTGTCCTCTTGTCTTGGCTTGTCTTCTGCGATTTTATATTTATGTTCTATCTGCAGTTTATCGTAATGTTGATGTGATTTCTAACTGTGAAAATTTAAATAAATTTCTCTAGCATAGAACATACCTAAACTTAACATGGTATCAGAGTTGAGGTGAAGACAATGCCCAAGCAAGAGTGAAAGAGCAATCACCGAAGACAGTTGGGACAAGACAGAAGGATCAATGGGTTCCTCATAATTCACCTAGGGTGAAGTCAAAACAGAGAATGTTATCAGAATGGTGCAGCGGAAGATTCTGATGGTTCATCTTAAGATCACTTCATTGGGAAGTTCGGATCTAAGGGTAGAAGGAAAGGCAGATGCCTTGTTGAAATAAGTTCGGTCGTTATGTGAAGGAGTGTTCGAATGGAAGAGACACATCTCTTGATGAAGATAACAATCATTCCTGGGACATCTTCAATGATCAAAAGAATGACTAATAATGCAGATCATCAAGGAAATGGTCGACTCTTCCACGAAAGCAAGGAACCCCAAAATCTCGTTTATGTACCTGATCGAACCTGATGTCCATCTCGGAAATGGAAGTCAAAGGTTGTAGGGTGGCACTTATCGATGGAAAGGTACGTGTTGAAAATAGACCTTTTAAAGATGTTTTTGAGTTCAGGGTTGTATCAAGTTGCAGGAAGTCCACTGGGGACCATGTCCATTAACTCAGCTCTAGAGGTCTATGAGTCAAATGGTGACTAGGATGCCTGAATTCAAAAGGAAGCATGAAGGTACATGTCTGAAATGTACCAAAGGAAAATATTATAATGAGAACATTCCCCTCATGTAGTTGGTTCATAGGTTTGGAACAACCCGAGGAGTTTGAGAATCATGATCAAGGTATCTCATGTATACAGGTGGAAGAAATCCCTCTATGGCTTGAAGAAAAACACCTCGGGCATAGTATGAAAGGATTGATAGCTGTCCAATGTAGCTGAGATTCACTAGGAGTGAAATCGATCCAAACCATTACTCGAAGGTTGTGGATGATGAACCTCTCGTACCGGCACCTATGTCTGACAGGTGCAGACCCTCTCATTTATAGGAGACAAAGGGAGTTGGATTCTGAATGCGAGAAGATAAGTTCCAAGCTTGTGACTACCTCGAGGATCTTAACTTTCAGAAGTTATATGGTAATGATGTCAGACCAGATTTGGGAAATCCCTCTGAGTTTCATAAACTCATTCGCATTGATGTTCTTCGAGAACCTCCATCCGGACATCTGTGTTGCAGTTAGCATGGTTAGCTCATATTTGGTTGAGCCTCACTAGATTGGTGCCAAGAATCTTCTAAGATATCTTCAGGGCACAATCTCTCATGAATTGAGATACACTGCCGGAAATATGAAACCACATGATTATTCGAATGATGAGTGGGTAGGCAGTATGGAGGATCACTAGAGCACTTTTCAGTGCTATTTCTCTTTGGAATCGGCCTCGATATCCTGGATGAGGAGGAAGAAGAAGTCGGTGACTCTGAGCACCACCAAGGCAGAATACATTGCTGATAGTATGGCCTTCTGTGAGGCTGTCTGGTTGTTGAAGCTCTTCACTGAGCTGTTTGTACACATGATGAATACCACTGTGAATCTCTGTGACAACCAGAGATGGGATTCAATTATTGAGGAATCCCGTATTTGACAATTGCTCCAGCAGATAGACATCAATTACTACCTTATTTGGGATATGGTAAGTCGATGATCAAGGAGACTCCATCACACTGAGATGATGTACAGGACAGAGCCCTGAGGAAAGATCAAATTTGTGATTTTCCCGAACGACTTGGAGTCGTCAAGAGACCTTTGTAAAAGGGTCCTGCATGCTGCATACATTGAGCTCTAGGAGCTTTGGGGGGCTTGCAGTTCTATTGGAGCAACATACGACCACAGGGTGACTCACCCTCCCCTGGTGGTGTGCACTGAAACAAGATGATTCGCTCTCTTATGGGACAAGATGATTCTCTCTCTTGTGTAGCAGGATGATTAGTTCTCCTGTGAGGCCTGGATTGATGTGTTCTCCATGGCGATTGTAGCAGGATTGATGTGTTCTCCTGTGAGGCCTGGATTGATGTGTTCTCCATGGTGATTGTAGCAGGATTGATGTGTTCTCCTGTGAGGCCTAGATTGATGTGTTCTCCATGGTGATTGTAGCAGGATTGATGTGTTCTCCTGTGAGGACATGATTGATTAAGTTCTCCTATCGAGGCTTCCTACCCATGCAATCTGGGACTCATGGGAAGTACCTCTCATCTGATCAATGAGCAGGGAAATGAAGTTAGGGACCATAGTAATACCGATGGACGCATCGTTGTATCTACCGTACTCCCTACGCTAGGATGTCCTCCATTGATCTGGGATCTATGATACTGGTCTGGGACCAGTGGTAGGAGTTGTACATACTATGACGCTGACTTCGGGTCAGCTAAGACTAGTCTGGGACCAGTGGTACATACTCCGAGACTGACTTTGTGTCAGGGCAGTACTGGTCTAGGACCAGTGAGAGTGGTACATACTATGACGCTGACTTCGGGTCCGCTGAGACTGGTCTGGGACCAGTGGTACACTCTCTGAGACTGCGATACTGGTTTGGGACCAGTAGTAGGAGTGGTACATACTATGACACTGACTTTGGGTCGGCTGAGACTGGTCTGGGACTAGTGGTATGCACTCTGAGTCTGACTTCGGGTTAGTGGAGAATGGTATGACACATTCTCGATCAATTCTTCTTCTTCATAGTTCAGCGGAGATGAGCAGAGTAGAGCAGAGCCAGCAAAGCAGAGCTAGCAGAGCTAAGCTGAGCAGAGCAGAGCAGAGCTAGCAGAGCTGAGCTGAGCAAAGCCAGCTGAGCTGAGCAGAGCTGGGCAGAGCAGTGCAGGGCACTGATGGCAGAGATAGTACAATCAGACTTATGGATCAATGAATGGAGTTCTCCCTAGTTGAGAGGGAGTGTTAAATTGGCAACTAGGGCCAAACTCCATGTGGGTTGGCTTATTTATGGCAGCTGATATTTTTATTGGATCCCTCTCGTCGAGAGGTGTAGGATTGATCCAAAGATCATCCAATTCCGATAAGTATTTATGGAGATATGAATTTATTTTGTTTATGTAATTATAGTCAAGCCGATTAGCTCTTATGTAGGCTCTAGAAGCCCAACCAACGTGTCTATTCATCATCCTTGCTTTAGTATAAATAGAAGAGTTTTGATGACAATTGGCACACGTATTCTTAAGGTGATCTCCTCTCCACGTCTAGGTTTTTGGAAGGAGAAAACCAAAAGATACACTGGCTCAAGGGTGATGCCCTAACCGTAGGAAGCTGCAAGCATACGAGGATGAGCAACAAACAGACCCAATTCAAGATACGCAGACCTACAAGACTTGGAGAAGAAACGCAGTAAAACAAGTCCTAAATTACAGTCATGGGAAACGCATTCAGGTATGGAAATACGCACAGCAAAGAAGAAAAGTAATACGTTGTTCTGGGAAAACCTAGCCGCAGTTCATGAAGAGATACGCATCAACTCAGTCATGATATATGCTCACAGGCCCTAATCCATAGTGAATCTGGAAGCGTGGTTACTGACAACACTTATACGCCGTTTATGAAGAGATACGTGAGTTCATATATATGTTGGGATGATACGCTGTTCATGTTATATATATTGTTCACGTTATACGCATGGAACCAGATATATATATATATATATATATATATATATATATATATATATATATATATATATATATATATATATATATATATATCTATATATATATATATATATATATATATATATACGCAGATCCAGATATGATGATACGCTGTTCATGTTATATATATTGTTCACGTTATACGCAGTCATATATATATACGCAGATCCAGATATGATGATACGTTGTTCATGTTATATATTGTTCACATTCATCGCAGTCATGATAACAGGCTTTGTGTATAGTGGATCTGGAAATGTAGTTATGCAGAGATACGTTGCTCGTGGAATCAACACAGTCATCATAACAGGCTCCGTGTACAGTGGATCTGGTAGCATAGTTTTTATATGCAGTTCATGCAGAGATACACTGCTCGTGGAGACATATATCCGCATCAATGCAGTCAGGCACTTATACGCTATCCTCAGGTGTAGCCACTGTCAATGCATGGAGCTGCAGTCACATGTTGTTCATTCCTGAGGTATAGCCGCAGTCAACACATGGAAGCCGCAATCACACAATCGGATCCGCATTGAGATGAGATGTGTATAAGAGTTCAAGCTGCCTCCTCGGATGGGTTAAGGAGAAGTAGAACCAAGGTTGGTTACCCTCTCAGCATACCTGTATGGAGAGAGCACCCTGAGCATCTCGACATATCTATCTCAGATAGATGACAAACTTAGGATACTCCTGTAGCAGAGTCTTGGTGATGATCATTGTGATATTACTTCACAGTGAGCAGTATGAATTAGATCTATATATCTCAGCATATGAAGCAGTGTTACAGTCTATAAGGAGAATAAGTTCTATTGTTTAGCATAATAAAGAAATAATATAGTCATGGGCATCATCATGATGCATGAAGCATAAAGATTATGGGCAACATGATGATGCATGATGCGGCATGATGGTGCTACACGGTAAGGTGCAGCAAACGGACGAGATGCAGCACGATGATAGGTGAAGGAGTCACCTTAGAGAATCAGTTGAAGCAGAATGTCTTCAACTGATCTCATTGTTATAGAAAATGATCTATGCTTAGATCTAGACAAGTCAAAGTGTTGACTTCTGTTGTAATTGTACTCTCTCTCTCTCTCTTTCTCTACTGAACTTTGAAGATAAAAGAAGATTTGATCAAAGGGTTTCCCCACACATTGTGGGGTTTGTCCTTGGCTCACGCCACATCTTGTGTCCTCTTGTCTTGGCTTTTCTTCTGCGATTTTATATTTATGTTCTATCTGCAGTTTATTGTAATGTTGATGTGAATGCTAACTGTGAAAATTTAAATAAATTGCTCTAGCATAGAACATACCTAAACTTAACATAAGGGCTCATAAATGAAGGGTACACCTTCCTACAAATCCTCTCCATCGTTCTTCCACGAATTTCGCTGCCAAGTGCTCATTAAAACTTTTGATTTTGTCTCAAAATTGACCAAAAATCTGTATAAAACACACATTAGACTTTTTGGCGTAATGACTAACCCAATTCACTTTATTAGCATAAATATAATTAAAAACATACAATAAACTAATGACAATGGTGGATTAAGTCGAATTAGGAGGCTGAGTGAGCCCATATAATTACCCATTTCTGGGGCTCATCAATGTCGAGCCATAAAAAGGGTATTTTTCACCTCTAATTACCTCACATTAACTTGTCAATCCAGGAAAGATTTGTTATCTCAAAGAGTGTAATAGGTTTGAGGTTGTCATTTGTCAGAGTAATGCTAGTAGTATAGTGCTCAAGAAAATACAAGAGTAAACGGATGCTTGGAAGAAAATCTACTTACAACAAAATACTTTGAAGCCTAAATCATGCACTCGGAAAACTAAGCAATGTATCAGCCAAGGGTCCAGTAACAATAACTCATCCCTTTGGAAACTAATGTAACCAAAAGTAATCAAGGAACAAATTGTCAATCTGGAGACTAGATAGCAAATGCCAATGCCCACTACAGTTTCAAATCGTTCTACACACCAAAGCAACCAGTAGCTCAAATAACAAGAAATGGAACAACAACTAGAAAATATAACAATAACTAAATATAATGAACAACATCACCTTAATCTACAGAAACAAGTACAAAAACTTTATCCTATAGAAATCAAATATCAATATTTACTCAAAGGATAAATCGGACAACAAATAGAAATGGAACGACAACCAACGAAATATAGAACAACGCATAGTACCAATTATAGATACATAGTGCCGAAATAAATAATACACCCAGCACACAGAAATGTTAAGAAAAACAGTAATCGGAGTTCGATACCGCAAGTATTGATCCTGGTTAGAAAGGCTAATGATCGCAATTCATAACGGAATAGCAACACCAATTGAACAGCAATCGTATGAAGTATAAACCATAGAAGAATACAATAATACCAAATTAAGAATGTTACAGCTTGGTTACTTTGCAATTGAACAACAATAGAATTCTGTAAAGAACAACGATGTTACATTAAGGACTTTAAAGGAACAACAATACGTTATAAGATCAGAATGCACGATATAACTTTCCTGTTGGAGAGAACAATATATAAAATATAACAGAGCTGTGATATAATATAACAAAACACACCAGATTACCGATTCAAGCGAATAATACAAACCACACACGAACGAAAGATAATGATACAGGAGCAAGTGTTCCACCAGGGCTAGGCCCTTAGCCTCCAGGGATACATCGCTTGAAGTTATTCCAGAATCATAGATGGAACAACAACCAAATGTATATTAAAGCATAAAAACAGAGTTACAGCGGATCACTTCTCAACAAGAGTCAATGATCAAAGTTTTAGAGATAGAGCAAAGTTACATGACAAATTAACAGTCTCCCCGATGGGCTATCAATTCTCCCCCTACTTATAACAGCTGAAGCGGAGATACCAAGGATGCAAAAATAGTTAAAGCAGCGATCCCTTAGGATCAAAGGATCCTGGGGGATTCGCCAAGCTGTTAATCCTTCAGTTATCTGGTCATCTTCTTACCCCGAGTCGATATCTCCCTTTCCTTTCCTTGGGAGAGATGTTTTAATTTAGATCACCTCGTTTGCATATGGTTCCCCGCCAAAGGGACAGTGGTTAGCTTGGCCTTGTCTTTTTCCTTGGAGTGGCAATCTTTAGTTTTTGAATTTTACTGCATAAGAAATAGCAATTATTAGTGTTTTCAGGTTACATATAAATCTTCATAGATTTGCCATGATTTCCCATTGTCTACCTATTTCATGATGCAAAGATGTTACAAGTTCTAAAGAAAAGATGACAAAATAGTCAATGAAAACATACCTTCTCCAATACTCCACACACCCCCCTGCTTACCCTTTTTCATGCCCTCATGAAAACATTGTCGTTGACATGTAAGGCAGTGAGAGAGTAGGCTGGAGATGGGATCTCATGTGGTGGCCTTTAACCATGATGTCTAACTAGGTGTTCAAAAAGCTGGCCTATCTGACCCTCAGGCATCTCATATAGGGCTTGGTATCCAGGTGCAGGGTGCCAAATAATCGGACTTCTAAACCTGTATCCTAACCAAGATGGCCCTACCCTCAAGATAATTTCACCATAGAGGTTCAAACTATCAGCGGCTAACTTAAAGTTCTCATAATTAAATGGTTCCCTGAGTTGGATGTTCGGATTAGAGGTCTGATATCGAAATTTAGCAGCTGCAATGGCAAGGTCCTTAATGGTAAAGAAGTATTCTATCCCTTTCTGATTGGTTGTTATATGAATGGGTTTTAACGCGTCAATCACACCCGGAGTCCTCATAAGGCTCCTGTGTTTTTTCCATAACTGTAATGGATCTCTATGCTCAACTCTTACCCATAAGTCTAATCCGTTTTCTTGTCTTTCGAAGGCATTATAGGCTTCAAGCCATTTGATTTGATTAACTCCAAATGAAATAAATGCCTGCAGTAGGATATCCCCAACGAAAGGGCCAGGGTTATGCTCTGTATCTTGGTCTAGCACAAGCTTATGCAGATAGAATTCACACAGTAATATTTGAACCTTCACTCCATAATGCTTACAACAATTTATAAAATTATCAATGGTATTAATTTGGATAGGGGCTCCTGCTTTGACGGCGTTAATTTTCAATTGCAAATATCGTTCCATTAAAAACAAGGCATAATTCTTGGCAGGGGCTCTACATGCTAGGACGTCAATGTAGAAATAGCATAAGGTATCCATCTGTCTGATAACTACATCTAATCTATTAGTTACCTTTACAACTTTTTCTTGTTCTTTTCGCTATCCTTCAAAGGCTTGGCTTTTGGATGAATTGACATTCCTCAGCTGTTGTTGTAATTCTTCATACTTTTCTTGAGAAACTATTTGTTCCGTGAGTTTTTCAACTGCTTGTTGTGCTTGCATCAAACCCTCTCGTTGGGTTACTTTCCTCGGATCGCTATCCCACGCAGTAGTGGCTAGTGGAAGATTTACCTGAATCTTCCTATTGCGTCACCTTGTGTTCATATTCTGCATCCTTTCAGAGGGTTGTGTCTCTGTCTGAACTTCCTTATCATAGGCCAATATATCGTCCGTTTGTACTTCAATATGAGCAACAGTGGAATTCTATTCCTTTTGCTTTTGAATAGTAGTATGCTCTTTAACAAGATTTTGAATAGTAGACTGTTCTTCGACGACGGTTTGAACAACAGACCGTTCGTCGACAGCAATTTGAACAGCAAACTATTCTTCGATAGCAATTTGAATAGCAGACTGAACGGGGGTCTTTTGAATCTTCTTCTTGGGGTGTCTCATCGGAGTAGCTGCGTGTCTTTCCCCTAAAGTTCTTCTTGCTTTCTTTCTCATTCTCAAAACTCTGATTTGTTGTGGAAGTCGAGATATCACATTTAGCAACCTTTTCTGTTCTTTTTGTAATCATTTGATTTCTTCTACTTCCTTAGAAGGAAAAACTGTTTGTTTACTTAGGCCTAGACTATTATCTTGTCCACTTCCCTAGTTTTCCTCCTGGGGTGCTTCTTCGGTTTTTTGTTCAGGCTGCTCAGGAGTAGAAACCCTAATTGGCTTTGTTGCTTCCTCGGTAACTTCCTTGTCCACCCCTTCTTCTTCATGCAACTCTTCTGGTGTAGTCTGGCTGGCAGCGGATTGTTCCCCTCCCATATCTTCATCGTTTTCTTCTCCTGTCATACTTGTAGAATGGTTCTCTTTATTTTCTTCCCCGTCGTGCAGTTCCTTGGGTGCATTTTTATCCTAAGCAGAATGCGGTTCTTCCTCAGTCTAGAGGCCTGGCGAGCTGAGAGGCTGGCCATATTCGCCCATATTGGCTAGAATTTTGGCAAATTCGTCCTCTTGCAATGGATTTTGCAGTGGACTCCCTTCACGTTGTTCTGCCTCCACCTCCACCTGCTCAGGTTGCTCGGTCTCTTCCTCTGTCTCTCCTTCCTCATTTCCTTCTGCTTCTTTCTCATTCTCTTCTCCTTCGAATTGCGGGAGTTGGTCATCCCTTGAGTCGTCTATTTCCATAGGTTGGCTGGTACTCCCTTGGGGATTTTCCAACCTTCCTCTAATCCATGCCAATCTAACTGATTTTCTCCGTTTTGATGGTTTATTTGATGTACTAGCAGTGTGTTTGCGTTTTGGGGCTGGCGGAGTTGGTGCTCCATCTATTATAGCAATTAGTTCTTCCCAGCTGCTTTGTTGCTGAGCCAAATTGTGGCTAACTATCAGCCATATCATCCCATGGTGACTCACCACCGATTCCACATGTTCTGACTTTTTCATGCTTCGGGCAACATCATGCAGTAATGAATTTAAAAATGCATGCAGGTTCACAGAGCATTTTTCTTTTAATACAGCTAAGAGTTTAAGGTGTCATGGTCTTACCACGTCTTTTCTGCCCTCGTAGGTGATGTAGCTCTGGATGATCCTCACCAATTCTACCCACAGTTCTCCTAATGCTGCTGGTAGGGCTCCCTTTCCTATGACTGTCAGGTTCTGGCCTTCATCCTGGAAGATCTCCATGATCTTTTGCAGTCTCTCCTTCTTCAGGGTCCAAACAGGTCCAGTGGCTGGCAGTCCCGAGACCTCTACAATTACCTCATCGGTGACTGCTATATGTTTTCCCCTTACTATGGAGTGATTTTCCTGTAAATTCTGCAAGAATTTTATTGCCGCGGTCTCGTTGGATTCCTGAATGCGATTAAGATAGACTAACCATCCTGACCTTGCTAGGATTTCCCGTGCAGCATCAGAAACTATCAATACGTGTGGTTCTCTTTGAATTGACCTTCCTCCCATGCTTTAGCTCACTGTAAAAACACAAAAACAACAATGGAACAACAAGCTTTTCGAGCTGCTAGAAACACAAAACAAAAATAGTAAAATTGCAAGGCTCGTTCAAATCTCCCTAGTTATTGCAGACGGAAATATCTTAGGAATAGCATGCAAATTGAAAAACGAGATACCATTAGGGCTTGCTATTCCCAAGTAAGAGTTTGACAAGTGATAGCCTGACACGTATGTCAGCAAATTATGAAGTCATCCCCCCCCCTCCGCAATGTGATAGGCCATCCTCGGCCATCAAATGAAGGAGCGACAGGCCGATCTGTTCTAGCACAGAGTCATAAAGGAACAGTTTATGCAACGATTCCATGTTTAGAAAGGTAGCAGGTTACTGAAATCGAGGTGTATAATCAGATCGCTTAATAAATAAGAAAATGTAGTTACATGATGCGAGGCTGGGAGGATACGACAGTTGACGTGCATAACGAGTGTAATGCGGTCACTGTCTACTTTTTCCGTCATGATTGGTTATAATGGATTTTCATGCGTTTAATGGTTTGGGGAAGGGATATGCATAATCTTATTTGACAAATTACCAAGGTATAAGATAGAGAAGGGTATTAATGATGACTATTGGTGTATAAGGAATGTGACTTCAACACCATTAACAGAGCTCTGCTTCCGATAGGTGTCCATAACCTTGGCAGAGTTGTTTGTTTCACCCATGGAACCATGATCCTTTGTGTATGTGCAGGAAGTTCTATTTAGTGTCAGAATGGAGGTCATTATACTAGCTTGGTAACCAGTTGAATCATAATGCCATTCACCAGGAAGGAATAAAAGATGGGCAGGCCGGCTCGTGATGAGACCTCTTGTTCCAAGGACTCTTTATCTTTTCTGATGTGCCTCTTAGACCATATCCCTCGTGTGGTGGCCATAGTGGGAATGCCACTTCACTTTCTTGCTTATGATCATGGTAGGCTGGCTCTTGATGATACCCCCTATCCTACATTTGATAATTCAAAATATTCGTCTTTTTTATTTTTATTTTTATAACATGCTTTCTGGTTTATACACAAAGGGTGGTTCGGCCCTCCTTAAGAGTAGGAATGGTGGAAGAAGTCTTAAAATCTCAATAGAAAAATATAAACCCTTTGTTCTTATTCCTTAATAATTATCAAAGAAGATTATGGGAATTTAAAAAGAGCCAGCATGATAAAGATGACCAATCATGTCAGTATTAGTAGGGTAGTGACAGTAAAAGTAATGAATAATTGTGTCCTTCCTTTGTTCCTCATTATCACTTCACAACAATTTCTTTTAAAAGTAGCAAGTTTATATAATTCTCTGATTTCAGTATGTTCTAGCTTTGTATCCATTGCATGAGTGTATAGCTGTGCTCCAAAAGACCTGAAACAAGAGGAACAATAGGGATCTTTAGGCATAAGTAGAAGGAGTATAAGAATGTTGTTGTTTGAAAAAGGAAGAGAAAAGGAATACAAGTGTTGTTCCTTTGAAAAAGTGACAACAAAAATCGCAAGTGTCGTTCCTTTGAAAAAGGAACAACAAAAACCGAACATGTCGTTCCTTTTTCAAAAAAATCCAAATGTCGTTCCTTTGGAAAAGGAACAAAAAAATTCACAAGTGACGTTCCTTTCGAAAAGGAACAGCAAAAAAGTCGAATGATGTTCCTTTCGAAAAGGAACAAAAAAAATTGAAAGTGTTGTTCCTTTAGAAAAGGAACAGTAAAAATCAAACGTGCTGCTCCTTTGAAAAAGGAATAGCAAAACACTCAAATGCTGCTCCTTTGGAAAAGGAACAGCAGACCACACAAATACTGTGCCTTTGGAAAAGGAACAACAAAAATCGAAAGTGTTATTCCTTTAGAAAAGGAACAACCAAGGAAAATTTTAAGGATGGAAAATTTTCTTGAAGCTTAAAACATTGGCGAATCTCACTAATCCCTAATATGCAAATTATAAATGTTTATTGATATATTTGTAAAATTAATCAAATTTATAATTATTTTATATATAGTCTCTCTATAATGTTGGCGATTTTTAAGGTAAAATAATTTTATATTCTAAAATTTGGGCGAATTGTCTTTTATAAAATTGGAAATTGGCGAATCTTTTTTTTGGAAAAATCATGGAAAATTAGCCCACTGGGCGAACATTAGCCCCTAAAATTTTCCATTACAACAAAGATCAAAAGTGTTGTTCCTTTGGAAAATGTATAGCAGAACACTCAAATGTTGTTCCTTTGGAAAAGGAACAACAAAATGAAAAAGAAATGGTTGAAACAAAGGTGTTGTTCTTTTGAAAAAGGAACAATAGGAAAAACAATGGAAATACAAAAATATATACAGAACAAAGAAATTATATACAAAGTATAAAAAGGTGATTCACTTAATGAATTATAGGTGAGGAAGATTGCTCTTCCCCCTGTAGAATTTGCATATCGGAGTCCTTGCGTAGTTGCTGATAAAAGGATTCCCGAGTAAGTGGTTTGTGGTATAATCGAACTCGGTGGCCATTTACTTTAAAGGTATGTCCAGATCCGTCAATAGTTACTAGAGCTAAGGTGTCATTATCATGTACCTTCTGGATTTCATATGGCCCTAGCCAACGAGTTTGAAGTTTCCCAGGAAAATCCTGAAACATGGAATCATATAAGAGTACCCAGTCTCCTTCGCGAAAGACTTTGTTTTTAATGAGAGCGTCATGCCATTTAGCTCGTTGCTGTTGGATTAATGTAGTATGTTGAAGGCAGAGAGCCTCATTTAATCTAGCTCATTGATCTGTTGTAATCTATTAATCTGTGCCTCGTTTAGATCTAGGCCGACTTCTTGTGCTGTTCACAGTGTTCGGATTTCAAATTATATGGGAAAAATGGGTTTCTTTCCAAACACCAATTGGTATGGTGAATAGCCAGTAGTGCTTCTCCATGTTGTTTTGTAAGCCCACAAGGCTTCTGGTAGTCTTGCAGCCTAATCATGTCTATGTGATGCAATGGTTTTTGTGAGGATTGCTTCTATTATTTTGTTGCTGCTTTCTACATGACCGTTTGCTTGTGGGTGGTATGGAGTAGTGATTTTATGCTGGATATGATAGTTTTTAAGTGTTGCAGCAATCTTGTTACCAACAAACTGTGGTCCACCGTCTGTAATTAAGTCTCTTGGAAGCCCATATCCCACTAATATATGAAACAGGAATTGTATGACAGAATCCTCTGTAGCTCTCAGTAAGGCTTCTGCTTCCACCCATTTGGTGACATATTCTGTTGCCACTAGAATATATGATTTCTAATTCAAGGATGGGTTAATTGGACCAAAAAAATTAGGTGCCCATTGCTCGAATGGTCCAATAACTAGTTGTGGGTTCAGGGGCATTTCATCAGCCTGACCAGGGCATCCTGCTCTTTGATAACTGTCACAAGCTTGAATGAACTTCTTTTCGTATTTGAAGATTGTAGGCTAGTAATATCCTGTTTGCAGCACCTTATGTCCAGTTCTCTTATCGGCAAAGTGTCCGCCGCATGGTCCGTCGTGACAACCTTTCAAGATATCAAAAATTTCATCCTCCCAGACACATCTCTTGATGTGCATATCTGCCCCCGTATGGAACAGGTAGCCCCCAATCCAGGAAAATCGAACACTTCTCTGGACAATCTGTTTTCATTCATTGGGGGTCAGATGTTTTGGTAATTTACCTACTACTACGTAATTCACAACATCAACATACCAAGGTGTTTTCACAGTGACCGCAAACAAAGGCTCATCTGGGAATTAATCTTCAAATGCTGCCGCATCCACTAGTTTTGGTATTCGTGAGAGAAATTCAGCCATAGGATTTTCTTTTCTGGGTCTGTCCTTGATTGTAATATCAAATTCCTACAATAAAATCAGCCATATAGTTATTCTACCAGTTGTGATTGGTTTATTTGCTAAATATTTTATGGCAGAGTGATCTGTATATAAAATAACAGGATATCCAGTAATGTAATGTCTGAACTTATTGATAGCATGTATTACAGCTAGAAATTATTTTTCAATAACAGCATAATTTAACTTAGTAGAGGATAAATTCTTGCTAATATAATAAATTGCATATGGTTTTTTATCTCCTTCCTGCCCAAGGACTGCTCCAATAGCTGTATCTGAGGCATCTGATGAAATTTGGAATGGTAGGTTCCAATTTGGTCCACGCAGGACTGGAGCTGTGGAGACAAGCTTCTTCAGATCTTGAAAAGCACGGTCACATTTTTTTGTCCAAAGAAAGTGAACATTACCTATTAGTGCATATAGAGGTGCAACAATATGTGAATAATGTTCTATAAACCTTCTATAATAACCAGAAAATCCAAGAAAACTAAGTACCTCTGTTTGAGTGGCAGGAGTGGGAATTAGCAAAATTATTTGAATTTTGGCTGGGTCTACTTGTATGCCAGTTGTTGAGATATAGTGACCTAGAATAAGTCCTTCAGTCATCATCATATAGCCTTTTTCATGGCTTAAGCAAAGTCTAGTGGCAATGCAGCGCTGCAAGACTTTTTCTAGTGTGTCCAATGCTGGATCAAAATCATCTTCGTATGGTGTAAAGTCATCCATGTAGACTTCGAGCCCCTCATTTATTAAGTTTGAAAAAATAGTGAGGATAGCTCTTTCAAATGTGGCAGGAGCATTGCATAAGCCAAAAGGTAGAACTTTGTAGGCAAATGTTCCCCAAGGACAATAAAAGTAGTTTTGTCTTGGTCTTCTGGGGCAATTTGAATCTGATTGTATCCACTGAAGCCATCTAAGAAAGAAAAGAATTTCTTTCCTGCTAAAGTGTCTAATACTTGATGAACGAATGGAAGGGGAAAGTGGTCTTTTTATGTTTCTTTGTTTAGTTCTCTATAATATACACAAATCCTCCACTTTCCATTCTTCTTCGGTACCACAACAAGTGGAGAGACCCATTTACTATCGAAGATAGGGTAGATGAAGTTAACATCTAAAAGATTTTGGAGTTCAGCTTTTACAACGTCTTTTAGATGAGGATTAAGTCTCGTTTGTGGGTTTCGAACATGTCTCACATCCTTTTCTATATAAATGTGGTGTGTACATAACTGGGGATTGATTCCTTTCATATCAGGGTTGTCCCATGCAAATGCCTCTTTATGTTTCCTCAATAACTGGATGAGTTTCTTTTCTTGTTCTAAAGTCAAGTTGGCATTATTGTTTAAATTCTTTCCTAGCTCAATTTCCACAATTTTTCTATTCGAGACAGAGGTAGTAGGTATTGGTTTATCATGCTTATCTTTAATAAGATCCTCTTCCAATTCATTATCAAATGCCACTTCTATCATGTGACATCGTACGTGGGATTTGGGTTCAGCTAGGCTAATGAAATTATTAATGGCATCGTCTTTTGTTTTGTCTTTGAAATCGAGGGCCTCTTGTATGGTTAATGGAGATCTAATATTTTCTGTAAGGTATGATACAGGGCGCTTGTTAGTTTTTATTATGGTGACACTTGGCCGCGCTAGGGGCTATAAAGCTAGATTCTTAATATTTGTCCCCCCATAAATGGTCATATTTCCTTGTTGACAGCCAATATAAGCATCGGAAGTTGCGAGCCAAGGTCTGCCTAAGATCAACGGATGTCCATCAAGTAAGTTTTTAGGGTTTATTATCAGAAAATCGGCCGGATATTCCCAGGAATCAACAGATACCATAACATCATGTAGTGTGCCCTCTAGCCTCACTATAGATCGATCAACTAGTTCTAATAAAGTGGAGGTCAGTTCTACTGATGTAATGCCCAGTTTTTGGCAAGTAGCTATTGTTAAGATGTTAACTACAGCTCCTAGATCAACTAAGGCATTTGAGAAGGTTTGACCATAGATCTGTATGGTTACTATTGGATTTCCTGGGCCTTCGTATTTAACTGGTTTTTCTTTTCTTGATAATAAGTCAGATAAAGTGCCAACTACTTGGATTTTTGGGTTATTTGTTATTGTCCTCCTCGGTTTCTTTATACATAGTTCTTTGATAGTCTTTGCATATATGGATGTCTTGAATGGCTTGGAGGAGAGGGATTTTTATATACAGGTTTTGTAATTATCCTAGAATGTCAAAATCAAGAAGTTTTATAGGTCGAGGTATAATTAAGCATTCTGGGAATGGAGGAGAGGATGTGGTTACTGGATCATGAATTTGTTGTCTGGGCACATCCTCTCCTTGCAACAGTTGTTCTACAAGTAACTGATTTTCAACTTGAACTATTTTATCTCCCTCTGTTTCAATGATACGCCCAGATCTTAATCGAAGGTCATCACACTCCTTTAGATCGGTTCCTATCTCTGGTGTTTTGATTATTTGAATGGTCTATACCGGTCTGTTATTTGGATTGGGATTGGGTTGGGCTGGGAGTTGCGGCCTTAAATTAGACTGGGGATTTTGTTGTAGGGCTGGCAGTGTAGGTTGAGGGAGTAAGATAGTTCCTACTGGTTGATTCATCGGTCTTTGCCAGTTTTTCTACCAGGTTTGACTCTGTGAAGTAGGAGGAGTCCATTACGGTGGAAAAACATTATTTTGCCAATATGGTAGAGTATATGGAAAATTTGGCCAATTGGGTTGGCTTACTTGACTCGGCCATGGAGATGATGAAGGGAATGATTGCTGTGACCAATTTGTGAAGGGAGGTTGATTTTGCCACATTAAACTATATTGTTGAGGATGGTATTGCTGAGGCTGGAAAGAAGAAGTTGGGTCTGAAAACATACCTATTTGTCATGGCTGCCATTGACGGCACTGATTAAGTAGATACACTGGTTCTGGCTCTTCTTCTACTTCCTTGTATACTGCTTTCAATCAAAGAAGTGAGGGGCAGCTCTCTGTGGAGTTGTCTTTTGTACAAATGGCGCAAACTTGAATTGCATCTAATGGACACTCCTTGTGGCTGTGCTTATTTCTGCATCTCGGACAGAAGATTGCCAAATTCTGTTATGCTTCTGCTTGCTTCTGTTTAGCCTACATAATATCAAGTTGTGTTGTCAGTGTCCCCAATATGTCACTTTTAAAATTTTCTAATAAATTTCCAATTTCTGCACGAGTTACTCCTTCTGCCGAAATTCTATTATCTCTTACAAATCGATCATGCTCTTCTGGTTTTAGTCTTGTGCTGCCTCTCGAACTCCTGATACATAAATCAATAATGTCATAAAAATTTTCTTGATAAATATCTCCTTTCCCCATAATGTTTAATGTCTCAATCCATTGTTCCTTCATTCCCCTAATTAATGCTATTTTTAATACATTATCAGGTAAGGGTAATGATGCATAGGAGATCTTTGAAGATTATACTGGAATCGTTCAACATATTCTTCCAATGTTTCGTTTAGCTACCATCTAAAATATTTCATCCTTTAATTCTCGAGACCTCCAATAGTCCTGATACTTTTTTAGAAAAGACTCTTTCATTTGATCCAAATTATTTATAACACCACCACCTAATCCCATAAACCATCTTAAAGAAACTCCTTTTAATGTGGAAGGAAATAATTTCAGTTTCTGAGGATCGGTGGTATAGTCATATCCTCTACACAGCACATCGAATTCAAATAGAAATGCATCCGTATCTTCTGATGTAAGGCCATGGAATGTAGGGATATGCTGGAGAGGAATTACTTTCATAGGTGCATTGGCTGCAGTATCCACAATGGGGCATTGCAGAGTAGAGGTTTGGGTGTTAGGCTAATTCTGGGCCATTTGATCAAATATATGCCAATAGCCTTCTGGGATATCTAGGAGGGTATTCCTAGGTTGCTGAGAGGGAATGGCTCTAATGGGAATGGCCTTGACAACACTTTATTTATCTGGGATGATGAGAGTACCTAATGTTTGAGGTGATTCGGGTTCTTGGATTTCGTTATAAATGATTTTTGCAGCACTTCCCTTATTTGGGCTGCTTAATGACTGAATTACCCTAAGAGGAGATTTTGGTTCTTCTGCTTCTCCTTTTTCTCCCCTTCCTTCACAGAGATTGCTAAGGTTCCCTTCTTGCAATGGTTTTGGGCTAAAATTTTCAATTTCTTGAAAATCTTGCTCTTCGGTTTGACTATGCACCTCAGCAAAGGCTACAGATGGTGATCCTATGGCCTGAAGGGAACTAGTAGGCTGTCTAGAAGTAACTTTTCTAGGTCCTACTGAAGGCTGAAATTCTACTTTCTTAAGAATTTCATCTATAAAGGTCGATCAGCCAAGGGTCACCGGCCCCTTAGCTTTATCAGGCTTGGGTAGAGGTTTCGGATTCATTTCCGGCTTTTTCTACTTAGTCATGCACACAAATCAACTGCTAGGTTCTACCCAAACAAAACAACAACAAATATTCATGAAAGTGGGCAGGGGAGCAGGGCTATTACATGCTCCGTACGTAGGTTCTTACCTTTCATTTTTAAAACCCAGCTCTTTCCTAACAGGTTTTTACACTACTCCAAAAAAGAAACAAATGGCTACACTCTTCCCTTGCAATAGCACCAAAATGTCGAGCCATAAAAAGTGTCTTTTTCACCTCTAATTACCTCACATTAACTTGTCAATCCAGGAACGATTTATTATCTCAAAGAGTGTACTTAGTTTGAGGTTGTCATTTGTCAGAGTAATGCTAGTAGTATATTGCTCAAGAAAATACAAGAGTGAATGGATGCTTGGAAGAAAATCCACTTACAACAAAATACTTTGAAGCCTAAATCATGCACTCGGAAAACTAAGCAATATATCAGTAAAGGGTCCAGTAACAATAACTCATCCCTTTGGAAACTGAGGTAACCAAAAGTAATCAAGGAACAGATCATCAATCTGGGGACTAGACAGCAAATGCCAATGCCCACTACAGCCTCAGATCATTCTACACACCAAAGCAACCAGTAGCTCATATAACAAGAAATGGAACAACAATTAAGAAATGGAACAACAACTAGAAAATATAACAGTAACTAAATCTGATGAACAACATCACCTTAATCTACAGAAACAAGTACAACAACTTTATCCTATAGAAATCAAATATCAATCTTTACTCAAAGGATAAATCGGACAGCAAATAAAAATGGAATGGCAACCAATGAAATATAGAACAGCGCATAATACCAATTATAGATACACAATGCCAAAATAAATAGTACACCTAGCACACATAAATTGTTAAGAAAAACGGTAATCTGAGTCCGATACCGCAAGTATTGATCCAGGTTAGAAAGGGTAACGATCGCAATTCATAATGGAACAACAATTTCAATTGAACAGCAATCGTATGAAGTATAAACCATAGAAAAATACAGTAATACCAACTTAAGAAGGTTACAGCTTGGTTACTCTGCAATTAAATAGCAATAGCATTCTGTAAAGAACAACGATGTTACATTAATGACTTTAAAGGAACAACAATATGTTATAAGATCGGAATGCATGATATAACTTTCCCATTGCAGAGAACGATATATAAAATATAACAGAGTTGCGATATAAGATAACAAAACACACCAGATTACCGATTCAAGCGAATAATACAAACCACACATGAACAAAAGATAATGATACAGGAGCAAGTGTTCCACCAGGGCCGGGCCCTTAGCCTCCAGGGATACACCACTTGAAGTTATTCCAGAATCACAGATGGAACAGCAACCAGATGTATATTAAAGCATAAAAACAGAGTTACAGTGGATCACTTCTCAATGAGAGTCAATGATCAAAGTTTTAGATACAGAGCAAAGTTACATGACAAATTAACAGTCTCCTCCCCGGGCTAGCAATGCTGCCCCTACTTATAATAGCTGAAGCGGAGATACCAAGGATGCAAAAATAGTTAAAGCAGTGATCCCTCAGGATCAAAGGATCCTAAGGGATTCGCCAAGCTGTTAATCCTTCAGTTATCTGATCGTCTTCTTACGCCGAGTCGATATCTCCTTTTCCTTTCCTTGGCTGAGATGTTTTAATTTAGATCGCCTCGTTTGCATATGGTTCCAAACCAAAGGGAAAATGGTTAGCTTGGCCCTGTCTTTTTCCTTGGAGTGGCAATATTTAGCTTTTGCCTTTTCCTGCATAAGAAATAGCAATTATTAGCATTTTCAGGTTACATATAAATCTTCATAGATTTGTCATGATTTCCCATTGTCTACCTAGTTCATGATGCAAAGATGTTAAAAGATCTAAAGAAAAGATGACAAAATAGTCAATGAAAACATACCTTCTCCAATACTCCACAATCACCAGCATCCTCCCATTCTGCTTCGGGTGAGACTTCGATCCGCGCTCTGCAGGATGATGCCGAAAGTGCCGATAGTGTAGGGATTTGTTTGGTTGGCTAACACTGAACCTGGGCCAAGGCCCACAAAGCCAACAATAAGAGAGTTTTTCTGATCTATTGCCATGATCATAGTGAGCAGTGCACTCCTTTGTGATGGACATGACTAGAATACCTCTAACGCAGACATCACACAAGGAATTTGAGCTAGATCTTCAATAACAGAGTAGTTCTTGGCAGCCCTGGAATTAGGGTTAATTCTCAAATGTTTTGTGGAGTGTTTCGGCATCTGAGGTATAGACTCAACTATGGGCCTCTCAATATGGAGTGGCTTTGGAACATCGGGAGCGACCGTAGCCTTAGAGGATTCGGGTTCACCGTAATCATGTGATGTTGTAGCAACATCAACATGAAAAATTGTATACATTCAATGGATTTTCCCCTTCCTGGTTTCCCCTTGTGGGGTTTCCAGTATTAGCATTTGCCCCAGAAAAAATTTGCTACCCTTGGGAAAAAGCGTTAGTTAGAATGACCTGGGAGCTAGAACAACCCTTTTACTCTAACAAGCACTAAGAATTTTGAGTATTATGGCAAAGATGAGTTAAATGGTCGCCATTGCACAATTTGCAAGGAAACTTAACTTTATTTTTGGACTCGTTTTTACCCTCCTTAGTATTATTACTGGGTTTGTTTGCATTACCCTTCCCATCCTTATCTTACTCCTTACCTCATCCCTTTTTATTCCCATCGGATTGTTGATTTCAATTGGGGTTATAAGATTGGAAAGTGTTAATAACTAAAGGTTGAGAAGGCATAGGCACTGAAAGTGATCCTTAATCAAAGAAGCAGTTTGTAAAGACAACTTATGAAATTGACTTAGCATGTTATCCATGCTATTATCGATCGATTCGACTATCCCGTCAACATGGGGACCAGGATTTGATTTGGCTAAATTGATCTTTGATTAAGGAGAATTAGGAAAAATATTTTCAAGAATCCCAGACTATGAATATATAAGTTCTAATTATTGGGATCTAAAGATATCCTATTCTTCGGTGAATACTCCGGAGAGCAATACATCCTTAGAAATTTCTGGCTGTAAATATTTTAAAGACCATTCTTGAAGGAATTCATTAGAAATATAGGCTTTGATGAGCCTCTTCCCTCTCCACCATTCCTGAATATGGTCAGAAATGTGAGTTGCCTTATCCCATTGGAAACTATCCAATAGCTTAGTTCTAGCGTCATATCGAATGGGAAACTGAAAATCATTCCAAAACATATATCCAATTAACTAAATGAATAAAAGGTACCCCCATTATGCTCTATATACCATTTAGTAGCATTTTAATTTAAGGTGCATTGAAACAATCTCAACCTAATTGAATCATCAATTGGGGAGTTAGATGAACATCATAAATGGAATGTTTTTATATGGTCAACCAGATCCTCCCCATAATTTCATTCGAATTTTGGAATATTCAATGGAAGTTTGGTGGGAACCGAAGGCCAAGCTGGATTATATCAAATCAGATCGTTCATCAATTTTCAGAGATATGGAAAATTTAGGGTTGTCAGGAATGGTAAGTGTGAAGGAGCTTGAGAATTCCACCCACTATGAGAAGGATTCCCAACATTTTGAAAAGAATATCCTAGATTTCTAGAGGCACCAAGTCTCTAAGGATTGTTCGTAGAAGGAATAGAACCATGATGAAAAACTTGTGTTCTAGAAAATTTCAAAGTTTGACAAAATCCTGCCAAAAATTTACAATAATCAAGAATATTTCCCCCAATAGAAGGGAGAATAACCTTAAAAGGTACTTACAAAGGAGTATAACATGTTCCCCTGTTTAGAAAAAGAAAAATGATTCTAGGTTCCTCCTTGAAAAGGATTATAACTTTGACCTTGAGCGGAGAAAGAAAGAGATCCTAAAGAAGGGTTAGAATGAGGTATATGAACACTTCTAAAAGGAAAACCCTGAAAAGAGGCTGAACCACTTGCCATAGAAGCAATATTCGTGGAAACATCAGATGATATGGTTAAAGGAACCCAGGGAATTGCAATAGAATGCATCCCAAAGGGGAAGGAACCAATGTGGGAAGCAAAATCTTGGGTGCCCCCACTCAAAGATGGAAAGCAGGTAGATCTAGATATTTTTGGCATTATGAGACAACTGTTGTCCTTGATGGCAAACCTCACTGATGACAAATCATAGTGCAGAAGGTCAGCAGTAAGGAGTTGATGATCAGACTATAAGAAGAAGAGAAAATTCATATACGCAGGTTCATCAAGCCCAAGTCACGTGTACACGCAGGTTGGCTTCAGTAAAAGCGCGTGTATGTGGAAAACTCTTTTTTTTGGTCCGTGGGGGTTATTCCTTGGAAGTTGTGCCTATGGTTTCGGACCATGGTGTCTCGACGGACGTGTCGATCCATAGTTTTTGAGTTGATGGTTTTGGATTTCTATGGTTTTGGCTCGTGGTATTGAGCAAGGCCTAAGGCTATATAAGGAGAAGAAGATCATTAGGCAAAAGTATCTGAAATGTCTTGAATATCTGATGAAGTATTAGATCCAGTATGCAGGTTATTGGTTGATGGTGTATTGCTTGATCTGAGCCAAGGAGAGATCTCATCGGTTGATGGAGAAAAAGATCTAAGGAGAGATCGGGATCAAATGGTTTGAAATGAACTATCTTTATATGGTTGATTATGCGAATTTCTAGATCTGCATACTGACGCAACGTTATGTTCTGGGTATAACTGAAATCTGGTACAGCTGCAAGTTATGAAAAATTATTTTTAGATCTGTACGCAGGTTGTCTTCGGTAAAACCGCGTGTATACGCGGGTTGCCTTCATAGTAGTAGCGTATATCTTTTGGAGCTTGATTTTTGGGTTGCAGCTGGATCTGACTATTATTGCAGAGTTCTGTAGTCTGCTCTGTGTTCTGGTGACTGGGTTTGACAGGGTTTCAGTGGTTCAGTGATTCAAAGATTGATGATGCTAGTATTGGTTGTTTTATATGATTTGTGAATGAATCATGGTCTTCAGATTGTAATGTTGTGCTTCAGGAGTATCCAGTCTGAAAATTGATGAAAAGTGGTACCTAAAGGAAAGAAGATTGTAGGCCAACACCTACGTACTAGTATCTTAGCTAGTACAAGAGCAAAGGGGGTTGGAGCTCCCTTCCAAGGAAGTTTGGAGAACGAGAGAAGGTTGAAGCCTTCTGCAGGTTGTAGCCTGCGTACTGGTATAAGGCTGCACCAGTACAAAAGATTGTAAACTGAAATTCTTATTAAAGAAAGATAGAGACGACTTGCAGCAGGTGGTTTTCACCCACATTGGGTTTCCACCTTATATCATGGTGTTCATGTGTGTGGCTTTTGTGTGATGATCTGTTCTGTTATACTGCATCTGTTTACTCTTAATATGGTGAATGATGACCTGATGCACTTAACTGAAGATAAACTAACTGAATTATAAGTTTTCTGGTTATACGTTGTTTTCCTTAGACACAGTAGCGTGTACACGCTGGTTCACTTAACTGAAGTAGCGTATATGTTTCTGAGCATTGAAAAAGTTTTATTGATCTGATAATACTGATTCACCCCCCCCCCCTCTCAGTATTATTTCCAACAATTGGTATCAGAGCAGGTCCTTCAGAAAAGCTTGATCGCTTGAAGGTAGATCGTTCATCATGAGCAACTATGAGAGAGAAGCATCAATCAGGCCACCGGTTTTTGATGGGACAAACTTCAATTATTGGAAGGTAAGAGTTACTGCCTATCTTCAATCTCTTGGTACAGAAGTTTGGGACATCGTACAAACAGGCTACACTTTTCCTTCAGCTACTCCTACAGATGCAGCTGAGAAAAAGAAGTATGAAACAAATGCGAAAGTAGTCAGTACCCTATTAGGATGTATATCCCAAACGGAATTCATGAAGGTAATGCACTACAAATCTGCAAAAGAGATATGGGACAAAATTCTCACAAGCTATGAAGGAGATGAACAGGTAAAGCGTGCTAAACTTCAAACTCTCAGGATTCAATATGAGACTCTCAAGATGTATAATGATGAAAGTGTGGATAACTATTTTCTTCGGGTAGATGAGATTGTTAATTGTATGAAAAATTTGGGTGAAGAAATAAAAGAGGCTATAGTGGTTGAAAAGGTTCTAAGATCATTGTCCCCCAAGTTTGAATCTAAAGTATATGCAATAGAAGAAAAGGAAAATCTACGAATTCTTACTATGTCTCAGCTACATGGAATTCTAACTGCTTATGAAATGAGAAAGGGAGGTCCATCAGACAGAAGAGAAGTTGCTTTCAAGGCATCAGGCAAAGAAGATTATTATGAAGCAAGCCACGTCCCAAAAGAAGAGGAAGAGGAATCAAATTTTGTCAAAAATCTTCAAAGGGGTTCTGGAAGGTTCAGAGGTAAGTTACCTTTTAAATGCTTTGCTTGTGGAAGAGTAGGTCATTATGCTGCAAAATGTCCTTATAAGGATAAAGGAAAGGAACCTGCTAGATGGAACAAGAAACAGAGTGCAAATAAGAAAAGCTACTACACTCATGAAGATAGTGATGGTCTATCGAATAGTGATGAAGATGAACGAGGTAATGAATATAAGTTGTTAATGGCATTTGAAGATGATGATTATATGGATGCTATAGATGTGGATAATCTTTATGATGAAATTACTAGACTCAAGAGATGTATAGAAGAAAAGAATATGATCATTGATACTCTACAATTTCAAATTGATGAAAAGGAAAAACATCTTGAAAAACTAGAAGGTGAAATTGTTGGTCTTAGAAAAGAGATTGAGAAAACAAAAACTATTAATCTTAAATTTGTTTAAGGATCTGAAACCTTGGATGAGATTATCAATGTGCAGCGATCTCCTCTGATCAAGACAGGTCTTGGATATCATGGAGAAACATCTCAAGCCTCTACCTCTAAAAGCTATCTTGATGCAGCAAGGAAAAGCGAGCAAAGGCCAATTAAAAGTAATCAGGTGAATCAGGGACAGTTTACCTCAAGAACAAATAAAGACCATCAAGAAATTTGGGGACAAACTGCCTTAAGGACAAACAGAAGCTACAATCAGCCACAGGTAAAATATTCCTAATTTGCTCCAAGAATAAATAGAAGCTACAATCGGTTGGATGATAATCTGGTTATCGCAGAATTTTCTTTAATGGCCAATGCTTTTCTTGCCATAACTTCGGTCACAAAGCAACTCAATGTGTTACATACAATACAATCATGACTAGAGAAGCTCAAAAGCAAGGGAGAATGACTGAAACCATGAAAAGGACTTATAACAACTTTTCGGTTCTTGAAAATGAAATTGAATGCTCTATTTGTAATAACTTTGGTCATGAAGACTCTGAATGCAAGAGCAGGTTCCGGAAGACAATTCAGAAGGAGCAAAACTCAAATGACAGAACATGGAGAATAAAGGAACCACAACCAGAAAGATGTGGGATAGCCTTTTATGCAGAAGGTCAAGAAAGTCTATGGTACATTGACAGCGGATGTTCGAAGCATATGACAGGGGACAAAGAAAAGCTTGAGTCATATACCGCATTAGAAAAAGGGAAGAAAGTTTCTTTTGGAAACAATATCTCTGCAGCCATAAAAGGAAAAGGTGTGGCTCCATTGAAAGAGAAGGTCAAAGCTAGAAATGTTTTGTATGTTGATGGATTGAAGCATAATCTTCTGAGTGTCAGTCAGATGTACGATCAAGGAACAGAGGTAATATTTAGATCAAATGGATGTTGTGTTCATGATCTTGATAGAGGTAAAACAGTGATCAAAGGAAGAAGGACTCCAAATAATCTATACATATTTGAAGAAGGACCACAACAATGCTATTTGAGCAAGGATGATGAACACTGGCTATGGCATCGAAGGTTGGGGCATCTAAGCTTTTCACAAATAAGGAAAGCATGCAAATATCAGGCAGTTCGTGGTCTTCCAGATATCAAAGTTCCAGACAACACTATATGCAAATCTTGTCAGTTTGGAAAGCAAACCAGAACTAACCTTCCAGAGAAGGAAGGATCAGCTAGCATGCCTCTTGAGCTAGTACATACAGATACATGTGGTCCATTCAGAAAAAGAACACCTCGAGGAGAAGAATACTTGATATTATTCATTGACGATTTCTCCAGATTTGTCTGGTTAGGACTTATGAAGCACAAAGATGAAGCATTCGAAAAATTCAAATCCTTCAAAGCCTTGGTTGAAAATGAATCAGGACACAAAATTAAGTGCCTCAGATCTGACAGAGGTGGGGAGTTTACCTCAAACGAATTTTTCGATTTCTGTGAAGAACATGGGATAAGAAGAGAATTCTCTACAGCTAGAACTCCTCAGCAAAATGGGGTGGTGGAAAGAATGAACAAAACAATCCAACAAATGGCTCGTGCTATGCTTGATGAATCAGGTACTCCCGCAACTTTCTGGGGTGAAGCTGCACATGCTGCGGTTATTATTCTTAACAAAACAAATGTCCGAGTAAACAACACTCAAACACCTCATGAGCTCTGGAGTGGTGAGACTCCTTCGGTGAAGCACTTCAAAATATTTGGGAACAAATGTTATATTAAGAATACTGATGAGCAACTTGGAAAACTTGAACCAAGAGCAGATGAAGGCATTCTTCTTGGTTATTCTCCATATAGCAAAGCATACAAGTGCTACAATAAAAGACTTGGCAGAATTGTTGACAACATTGATGTAGTGGTTGATGAGAAGGGATATATTCCTAGGCAAGTTCATCATGAAGACATTGAAGAAGATGAAGGCTACACTCAAAGGCAGAATGATGAAGAAGAAGAACCTCAAGAAGAACCAGAGGAGCAGGAAAGAATAGAAGAGAAGACTCCATCCAGATATGTTCAAAAGAATCATCCAGAATCTTAGATTGTGGGGCAGAAAGAAGCAGGAATACAAACAAGAAGAAGAATTGCAGAAGCCTCAAGCTATTTGGCATTACTCTCTTCCACTGAACCACAAAATGTGAAAGAGGCATGCAAAGATGAATGTTGGGTCAAAGCAATGGATGAAGAACTTGAGCAGATCGAAAAGAACAACACTTGGGAACTGGTTCCTAGACCAAAAGATAAGAATGTCATAGGGACAAAATTGGTCTTCAAGAATAAATTGAATGAAAATGGAGAAGTAATTAGAAACAAGGCCAGACTTGTTTGTAAAGGGTATGCGCAGCAAGAAGGGATAGATTTTGAGGAGACCTTTGCTCCTGTAGCAAGACTTGAGGCCATCCGAATGTTCCTTGCTCTCTCAAGCTTTCAAAACTTCAAGGTATTTCAAATGGATGTAAAATCAACCTTTCTGAATGGAGACTTAGAAGAAGAAGTATATGTTGAGCAGCCAGATGGTTTCATTCTTGGGAATGATCCAAACCTTGTATGCAGATTGAAAAAGGCTCTTTATGGTCTTAAACAAGCTCCAAGGGCTTGGTATTATCGGTTGGACAAATATCTTCACCAACAAGGTTTTTCAAAAGGATCAGCAGATAGCAATCTCTATATGAAAGTTGAAAATAACAAATTGCTAATACTTGTTGTGTATGTAGATGATATTATCTTTGGCAGCAATGAAGAGGCTATGAGTCAGAACTTTGCCTTGGTTATGCAGAAAGAATTTGAAATGTCATTACTTGGAGAATTGACATACTTTCTTGGATTGCAAATCCAACAAAGTGAAGGAGGCATTTTCTTGTCTCAAACCAAGTACCTCAAGAAGATCTTGAAGAAGTATGGCATGGAAGATTCAAAGCCAGTTTGTACCCCCATGGTTACAGGATGCAACCTCAGTACAAATGATGAATCAGCAGCCGTTCACCAACCAACTTATAGATCCATGATTGGGTGTTTGCTTTATTTAACAGGTACACGACCAGATATTATGCATGCAGTAGGAATTGTTGGAAGATTCCAAGCCAACCCAAAGGAAACTCATCTTCAGGCAGTCAAAAGAATCTTCAAGTATCTTCAAGGGACCCAAAACTATGGCTTATGGTATCCTAGAGATACAGATCTCACTCTTCATGCTTACACAGATGCAGATTGGGCCGGAAGTGTGGATGATAGGAAAAGCACAAGTGGTGGTGCTTTCTTCATGGGTTCCAGATTAGTATCTTGGTTCAGCAAGAAACAGAGTTCGATTGCTTTATCTACAGCTGAAGCAGAATATGTGGCTGCGGCATCTTGTTGCACACAAATTCTTTGGATGATGCAGACCTTGCAGGATTTTCAAATCATTTGCACGCCACCAGTCTCTATCTTATGTGATAATACAAGTGCAATCAGCATTTCAAAGAATCCAGTCATGCAGTCAAAGACCAAGCACATACCAATCAAGTACCATTTTCTTCGGGAACAAGTGCTTGAGCAGAAGGTCAAGTTGGAGTATGTTCCTTCTAAGGAACAAGTTGCTGATATTCTCACAAAACCACTGCCCAGGGAAACTTTTGAATATCTCAGACAAAAGCTGGGAGTAATGGATGCTTCATCCTGCTGTTAAAGCTTGTCTGTTCTACAGAAAAGTTGGTATACGCGAGGTTCGTAAGGGATATCCACGTATATACGCCGATTTATGCAGGGAAAGTCACGTGTATGGTGTACGCGTGCTGCAGAAATTCTATCCGCGTACATACGCTGTTTTATGCAGGAGAAGTCGCGTATATGGAGTTCTGATCAATAAGGGAAGACTCTGGTTGGAGAAGGTCTGAGATGGGTAAGTCAAAATTCTTCAGGCACAGTTTCAGGGGGTACAGCAGGCACAGATTCAGGGGGAGCAGCTTAAAGTCTCATAAAGCATTGTTGGCATTTAGATGCTTTCGGTCCTAGTTCACAACTGTTGTTAATTTCAGGAGAAGGAGCTCAAAAGGAAATCTTGGCTGCTGATATAAAAGATGTTTATCAGATACTGCTGGTGTCTTTCAGAAGTCTTGGTCTAGATTTGTTGTCTCTATGTCATATTTCTTTTATATTGTCAAGGTCATGTAACGGCCTATGATTTCCCCACTATGCCTGGGATGGATGAATGATGTAATGTTATTGGTTATTATATTTCTGATGTATCTCCTCTTGGTTGGGAGTATGGATGCATGCATTGAGTCTTTTGGTGATAGGAAGGTCCTTTATGATGTATAAGTCTTGGTTCGTTTGAAGAACATCTTTTGCAGATCTTGCCTACAGTCAAGGGGAGCATGTTCAGCACAGCAGAGCAGAGAAATCAGCATGTACTCAGGGGGAGCACAGCGCTTTGCCCTTCATGACAAAGGGGGAGAATGATTCTAAGGATCTTGGGGTTGCCATCAAGTCCAAAGGGGGAGATTGTTGGCATTATGAGACAAGTGTTGTCCTTGATGGCAAACCTCACTGATGACAAATCATAGTGCAGAAGGTCAGCAGCAAGGAATTGATGATCAGACTATAAGAAGAAGAGAAAATTCATATACGCAGGTTCATCAAGCCCAAGTCGCGTGTACACGCAGGTTGGCTTCAGTAAAAGCGCGTGTATGTGGAAAACTCGTTTTTTTGGTCCGTGGAGGTTATTCCTTGGAAGTTGTGCCTATGGTTTCGGACCATGGTGTCTCGACGGACGTGTCGATCCCTAGCTTTTGAGTTGATGGTTTTGGATTTCTATGGTTTTGGCTCGTGGTATTGAGCAAGGCCTAAGGCTATATAAGGAGAAGAAGATCATTAGGCAAAAGTATCTGAAATGTCTTGAATATCTGATGAAGTATTAGATCCAGTATGCAGGTTATTGGTTGATGGTGTATTGCTTGATCTGAGCCAAGGAGAGATCTCATCGGTTGATGGAGAACAAGATCTAAAGAGAGATCGGGATCAAATGGTTTGAAATGAACTATCTTTATATGGTTGATTATGCGAATTTCTAGATCTGCATACTGACGCAACGTTATGTTCTGGGTATAACTGAAATCTGGTACAACTGCAAGTTATGAAAAATTATTTTTAGATCTGTACGCAGGTTGTCTTCGGTAAAACCGCGTGTATACGCGGGTTGCCTTCATAGTAGTAGCGTATATCTTTTGGAGCTTGATTTTTGGGTTGCAGCTAGATCTGACTGTTATTGCAGAGTTCTGTAGTCTGCTCTATGTTCTGGTGACTGGGTTTGACAGGGTTTCAGTGGTTCAGTGATTCAAAGATTGATGATGCTAGTATTGGTTGTTTTATATGATTTGTGAATGAATCATGATCTTCAGATTGTAATGTTGTGCTTCAGGAGTATCCAGTCTGAAAATTGATGAAAAGTGGTACCTGAAGGAAAGAAGATTGTAGGCCAGCACCTACGTACTAGTATCTTAGCTAGTACAAGAGAAAAGGGGGTTGGAGCTCCCTTCCAAGGAAGTTTGGAGAACGAGAGAAGGTTGAAGCCTTCTGCAGGTTGTAGCCTGCGTACTGGTATAAGGCTGCACCAGTACAAAAGATTGTAAACTGAAATTCTTATTAAAGAAAGATAGAGACGACTTGCAGCAGGTGGTTTTCACCCACATTGGGTTTCCACCTTATATCATGGTGTTCATGTGTGTGGCTTTTGTGTGATGATCTGTTCTGTTATACTGCATCTGTTTACTCTTAATATGGTGAATGATGACCTGATGCACTAAACTGAAGATAAACTAACTGAATTATAAGTTTTTTGGTTATACGTTGTTTTCCTTAGACACAGTAGCGTGTACACGCTGGTTCACTTAACTGAAGTAGCGTATATGTTTTTGAGCATTGAAAAAGTTTTATTGATCTGATAATACTGATTCAGCCCCCCCCCCCCCCTCTCAGTATTATTTCCAAAAGATATTGTGGTACTAGGAGTGATAGTAGATATATAAATAGCACCTCCTCCTTGAACTCAAAGAGGAGTATGCTCACTAGTAGCACTCATAGCCGAATTCATGCTCCCAGCAGTGGCCATCAAATGAAAAAAATGATAAAAATTAGGGCTTTCTGGACTATGAGTCAATGTATAATAGAACTTCTGGTTAATTGGGAGGAAGAGGTGAAGAATGAGTGACAGGGGACTTAAGGATCTCTTCAACCTCAACTTCATTTTCCAACTAGAAGAAAACCCTAGATAGGAAAAGACTATCCCTATCCAAATCACGACTTGCACTAGGTTTTCCCTGTGAAACTATAGTTCGATGTAGAGGATCAATCTCTGATGTGTTCACTTCTACTGATTGCAAATCACGAGCAAAATTACTCCTACACCTTCTAGAAGAAGGCTCGACACTCATAGGTGAGAGCCCACGAAGCCTCCTGGACCGACGAATTGGTCCATCAACCACTTTTAATTATTAAGAGAACATATAAGGACTCAAAAAAAATTATAAAGCTATGTAAATCTAGGAACAAAGAGCACTCACTGAAATGTCCCTAAAGATATAATCAATCAAGCTACTTTCAGGTATTTCTTCTCCGGGTGATTAGGACCAGACACCAAAATACAAGGAAGTGAAGTAAAGGACCTTCTGAAGATAATTTGGGATAATTATAGCCCAAGCCTACTAGCAAAGGTAACAAAACTAGTTACGCTAACTTCCAATAAAACTCCTTTTCTAGTACAAGTACCCGAGCTTCGCAAGGCAACCCTGCAGAAGTACTAATGAGAGTGATACAACATCTACCTAAGGTACCACAGGTATTCCCCCCTGAAGTCACCTATGTGGTTCCTAGGAAAGGAAACTAAGCTCACCAATTCGTATCGAGAGCCAGGCAGAACATTCTTTGGTCAGGATCCAACAAGTCGGAGAGGGGGTATCTCTCTTCCTTGCCTTCACTCACCCTCTTGCTTAACTCTCAGAAGAAACGATCTTTCTCATTCAACTTCACGACACTAGATTTCAATATTTTAATCAAATTCTATGTTTAAATTGAAAGTGGCCTTGGAGAGTTAACTATCCACTCACTTATTCCAAGGCCCTAAATGACCTAGACTAGTTGATGTTAATATGACAAATAAAACAAATCTAGTTCATTTTTAATTTTAGCCCTTGATTTTAATGGTTTTTCTTAAGTCAGGGGTAGAGTGGAAGTGAAACTTTCGGATTTTATGGATGCAAAAATATATCAATAAAAAACCTGGCTACATGTATATGCAACTTTTCTTCTTCGATGAAAGAGATTTCTATAAGGTTCTACGAACAAACTATGAAAGAAAAATTTATTTTTTCTTTTTCAAAACAAACGCTCACACACACAAAATTTACAAAAAGACTAAAAATTCTTATTGTGAAACTATCCTAATGCAAATTAAATTCTTAATGCAATATTCTAAGGACTACTCTTACAGCAAGAAAATGTGTTTCTCAAAATGATCAAGTGGCCAAAACTCGACAAAAGGAAGAACAAATTCAATCACAACCATTTTCCAAAAATCAAGCAAATTCAACCTAATGAAAAGACTTCACACTTGCTCTAAATGATAAGAAGACAAAAAAAAACCAAAAAGAAAAATAAAGGAAACAAAATATGTTTGTGTCTTCTTTCTTTTTAAGGGCATAGAGTTATTGAGAAAACAAAAGCTACTAAAGGCTTCAAAGATCAAATTGAAGCATAATGGACCTCAAAATTCACAAGCCACAAAAATCATAAGCATGATAAGACTTAAAGTGAAAAGAGGCTACAAACTCAAACAAAATGATCTGAACAACAACATAAAAACTTGAGAAAACAAGAAAGATTCCAAGAATACCAAGAAAACTTTTCAAGATTGCAAGAAAGACTTTCTCAAAAACCAAGAAAAAACCAAAGATGTCAACTTTCAAGAAAGCAAGGCAAAGAAATGTAAGGGTTGGGTTATAAGTGAATTGAAACCAATTCTCTGTTCCAAAGGCTCAGAAGAGCCAAGAACTTCACTGAGAAGACTTGAACCCAACCACAGAAATCAATACTTGACCAAAAAGAAAACCGTTGGATGTCTAGGTTTTTTCACAAAGACAGATAGGAAACTGAAAATATGCAACAAGCAAGACTCTCCAAGACAATCAATGACTAAACAGAAGCAAGAAAAATAAGGAAAAATTCTTTACTCGACACAACATTTGAAAACTTCATTAAAAACCAAGCATATGCGACTATGTAGTGACAGACTCGTGTGTATAGATAATTATTCTCAAGGAAATATGCGTATATGTATGTTTCTTTGGACAAGAGAATGTGTATACATGACTGTGTAAACTAAAACACACTTACAAAAACGTTAGTAAAGAAAAAATAAAAATTCAAGCCTGATCTAGAAGATCAAACTGTTTGTCGAGGTTGCAGAAAAGTCAAAGATACTGGGAAAACAAGAAATCAAACAAGAAGCCCTAGATCAAGAGGGAAACAACCCAAACTAGGAAATAATAGAAGTATTCCCCAGCGGAGTCACCAATTCTGTTAGGGGAATAATACACCCTCGGCTATGGGTTAAGCACCCAAATAGAGTGAAGGGAATACACTTACAAGAAGCAAGTAGAAAACTAGTCCTAATGCTTAAATTAATAAAGTAGGAAGAAGAGATAGTACCCGAAAGTCCTACATTTGAGGTCATTCCTATAGGGTCCAAAACCTCTACTACCCCAGCAGTAGCTCAAATCATGTTCATGATATAGATGTTAGATCATATAAGAATATAAATATAAAACATGAAATCATACATCAATCGATTATAAAATGAATTAAAGCATTAATATCATAACATCAGGAACAAGACATAACTTCTTTATTGATGACCGCAAAAGAATGTGTTATAATACAACCTGATTCTTCTAAAGCTCCAAGCGAAACCTTCCTCCAGATCCGTCTAGCCCAAGCCTCAACAATCCTCTTTCAAATGCATAGACATGGATGCCCTATAGAGGAGATGGACATCTCCATGAGGAAATAAGAGTTTCTTATAGCCGGGAGTGTAGGAGGCACGGGGATAAATCAGACTTGATCAGGGACTAATTGGATATAATATCAATATCATATCTTTCTATGCCCTTAGGCCTTCCCCATGAGGTGTATTTATATCACCTAAAAATAGTTTTTTGAGTTGGGATATAGTTAGGCCACAAGCTCCTGTAGGTAGGCTTCTGGTGTAAACCATAAACTCCACCCAAAAATAGGGATTTTATATTTTTGTCATATTTTAAATCATATATGTGGGTTAGGTATTGCTAGACCCACGTGTGCATGCAATTTTTTAAGGGAAGACTCGCGTATGAAATTTAAAATAATTTTTTTAATAATTGGACCAAGTCTAAAGGGAAAGGTTGCCCAAGGCCATGACTCAGAGGATTAAGTAGATAAAGGTGGTAAACGATGATATAATACCCTTACATTATTAATTTTATGTAGGCTCTAATTATATTATGACCCCTTAGACTCCTATATATATCAGGGATGCCTTGTGATTTATATCATTCAATAATTATTCATTTATGTGATGTAAAAGAGGTTTTCATTTGGAAGACGCTAATTTAATGTCATTGAAATATATTTTCTATTCCTTTGTGATCTGGTTTCATACCAGGAAGAAAGATTGTGTTCTCTGCTCCACGCACGCATTCCCTTTGTGCACCTATTCACCTGCACATATCCCTTCTTCCCTACATCCTTTATTTTGTACAAAACCCTGAATCCTCACAGATCTTGTTTCACACAACTAATTCTTCGACATTTGTAACGTATCACAAGTTCTCTCACTCCATATTGTTCATTTCCTACATTTCACTTATCACGATGATAATATTTCGAGGCACACTATTTATATTATGTCATTGATTTTTTTTATCATTCAATGGTACTAATATCCAGGGTGTTAAATCAATTTATGAATTAAATTGATGAGACGATTTTAAAACATTGAGTTTTATTCCCACCACCTCCCATAAATGACAACCTGAATATTTTAATTTTCTATTTATTACCTTTTCATGCCCAAAGGAAGTCACACAAAAGGGTAACAACTAGTAATTATATAGGGAACTGAGAAATTTACAACTAAATGACATTGAGAGTTCATATTTGAATTATTGTTTTGGTGAAGGATTCAACATTGAATTTTTGAAAATTTGGGTCCTTTCAAGATTGTGTAAAATTTGAAAAGCATTATATCATGATATATAAAATAAATTCATATTAAATTTTTGATGATACATAGAATTATTTGCCACTTCTTAGTAGGTTCAAACTAAAATTTAATTAAATAAACTTGAATTCTATCGATTTAAAACATTTATGATAAAATCCCACTTCTGATTTGCAATAGTAGTTATTCTGTTAGAAAGTGGTATAACGTAAGGTGAAGTTAACTTCAATCCTAGGTCACGATGAAGTAGGAAAGAAGATAATTAATAATTTAGTGCCTCTTTTTAATTTATTAACCAAAAATTTATTAAGCTTTTGGCCAATATTTATGGGTTGCAATCATATTTCACTATAATAGACAAGTTTTTGTTTCTAGGATGGTGAAATTTCCATGTACTAAGGTTTTTTTGTTTGAGAAGATTAATGTGTTTACTCATAAGTATAAATTCCTCTCCATTTTTTCCCAATTAAAATAACATTTCCATACCATCACACTTATTCTAAATCTACATACCAACAAACTTAAATTTAAATATACTAAAATATAAATTGTGTGCCATTATGTTGATTGACAATTTCATCCAAGTATAACATTACAAGGGTATATATAATCATATTTCCTATAACTATAGGTTTGAAAACATTCTCATCATTTCAATCTGGCTCATATTTACTACAAATAACCACATTGTCAAGAAACACAAATTTTCTTTGACACACATGAAATTTGGCGCAAAATATATAGATTGTTTCACTGGTAAATTTGTAAGAGAGAGATGAATTTTATTTTCTGTTAAAGTACTCAACCCTATTCCTTTTTTACTATATTTTCACACCATCTATAAACAATTTCCTCTTGATTTCTTTTATCTCAACCAATTTCCTAGGTTTTGCATGTATTTATCAACATGAATTTGTTTCCCCTACTATATGTGAAACTCTTAGCAAGTTTAACAAATTTTTGGTAGTCTTGGCATGTTTGAACACATAGAGATTTATATTTAGAGGGAAGAAAAATGCTTTTCTTCATATTATTGAAAATTTTCCACAAAGGGACTTTTTCCATAGAAATTTTGTTTTTTTAAATGATATTCACAAAACCTACTTTCCAATATTTCATGATGTCCAAAATAAAATATAGTTAAGTCAATTTTTTTAGTTTTTTAGGAATGTAATTATTTCTTCACTAAAATTATTCTCTATGACATCTATGCGTTACAATTAAAAACTATGTTGAAATGTTTAATTCAGATTTTTGGGTTACATTCTGGTTTCACTGTAATAGCAAGGTTTTTGTGCTTGGGATGGTAAAAATACCCCATATAGAATCATTTTGGTTTAATAACATTGACATGTTTTAGTTAATTTTCTTAAAAAACACTCTCAATATAATCTTCCGACAATAGAAGACATAATACAATGAGGTAGCTAGAATTTTAGTTAATTTGTCATATATTCTCTAAATCATTGCTTTTTGATTTTTTGGTAAGTAGAAAATAAATAATCATTTGTTACCTCTTAATTTATGCTCCAAAAATTTTCTATTTATCATTCACTTCCAAGTCCAAATACATGTGTCACTTCAACCAATATGAAAATAAATTAAATATTTATTTTTTCCTCTACCTTCGTCTTGTTGGGCCATGAAATTTCTCTTTTAATTGTTTTTATAATTCTCCATATTTCATGTGTGTAGATGAAAGATTTTCTTCCTTGGTTCACACATGCATTATCTCAATGGACATATTCCCTCACACGTTTCCCTTCTACTACAAATCCTTTATTGCACATATATCCCTGACATCTCACGCATCTTCTTCCATGTGGCTAGTTCTTCTGCATTTTCCACTTCTCACATTTTCTCTTACTTGACATTGTTGATTTATTGCATGTCACTTGTCATAATCACATGATTTCAAGCCACAATATTTATCTTGATATTTAAGATATAATTTCGCCTACAATAGTAGATAAGTTTAATCCCACCAAGCATTGACTAGACCTTGCACATACTATGTGTGTGTATGAATGATAAATAAAGCGAAAGAAAAATTCACCTAGCATGCACAAGAAGCTACTAGAAATGGAAGAGAATTACTTGGAAATTGCTATAATTCTTGTGTCTATTGGTGATGACATCTCATGAATATCTCATCTTGATATATTTGCTCCATTTTTTGCCTAGAAATCTTCACACAATAGAAAACATAGATCTCCTCTTTCCTACAACCATAAATATTAACACATGCAAACCAATATATTCATGCAGATACAAGAAATAAAAAGGTAATGGAGAAAAATATATTTTACTTTGCTTTAATCATGTGAAGAACTACATAGCTTAGACTCCTTCTGTCCTTTCTTAAAACAAGTTCCTAGCCTTAAAACTCACTAGTATATGCAACCACTTATGTTAGCTTATCGTAGAAGTATTTCACCAAAATTATGACGTTGTCTATTTTCTTCTTTGATGTGACTAGTGAAGAGTTGTGTTTATATAGACCTTGATCATGTTTGACCTTCATTGTACTTAGACACTTTCTTGATTGTATCAAGGTGATGGTTAAGATTGACCAAATATATCATTATTTTAATAAAAAGTGATTCTTTTAATCGAAGTTGTCAATTTGGACCGAATATAAACTTATGGAGTCAAATTCCTGCAATGTTTTGGAGCTAGAAAGGGAATTGATGGCCTTCTAGTTCGGTCCAAAACACTAGGAGGGAGTACTAATAGGATCTTCGATTTAGTGCCTACAATTGCGAAGGAGTGTTGACCGCTTAAAACACTTGATTTTTGTTGTTTCACTAATGAAAACATGATCCTATCGCTTCACAAAGTATGTGGATTTTTCCTTAACTCTTTGGGGTGGCTTTTTGCACTATAACAGATGCCCCCTAATGTATGTGGTCATAAGAGAATATTATGGCCTAAATTCATTACAAAAAGTAGACCAATGAGAAATTTAGGAAGATATCATGGACAAGAGACCTATAAAGACTCAAAAGTCTAGTCAAACACATAAAGAAGTGCATCCCTAGGGTAGGCATACACATACTTATTATTGATAGAATAGAGTATATATGACCACATAACATATTGTCGACTGATGTCATCAAGGATTAGTCATGATACAAGTTAGCTCTATGGAACAATATCTATTAGTAGGGTTGGACACTTATGTGAGTACCCCTAATGATGGCCGTCAAAGGACATAGTTTATTCTCCAATCACATCTTGGGAGAGAAAATGTTCAAGAATGAAGTGGCCTCAATGCCCCAAGGCTACTAATACACACCCTGGTGGTACGACTCAACTATGTACAAATGAATAAGTTTATGTCAAGCATGCAGGGATACTATTTGATTACCAAGCAGTTATGTAACCTATTAACATATGATTGGGAGACCATTGGTAATGGAATTCGTTCCCAAGGTACCTAGTGTAATCTACATAGTGTGAATGAATGAGCTGAAGTTGAGTACTCTGTAGAATTGGTCAACATGGGCCAGTGAGGAAAAAGTAATGCAAACTATGAGGAAACCTACCATTGATGATTGCAAGCTCCAAGGTACTAGACCGTTTGAAGATCTACATGACGAATAAGGTGTTGGAGTCAATGCGAAAATATTTGTCGAAGGACTTCCTTCATGTATCTCCCATTTTTGACACGAAAATTTCACGAAGATAAGGTCTCTAATCATAGAAAATGAATAAGTTATTTACAACTAACATAGGGATGCCAGGAAAAAAATGAGTAATTAGACATGCAAATGGCTGACTGTTGACTGATACTTTCCTTGAACATATAAAAATGCTACACATAGTTAATTTGGTAGCACAGACTTAATAATACTCATAAACAAGATTGTGATAGATAAGAAATCACAAAATCCCATGGATTGGAAGGGTAACTAATTGGGTGAGATAATTACACATGAAATATAATGACTTGACTCAAGTTGAAGGTGTGGATCAAAAGTCTAGTGAAAAACCAATTGTAAGAGTGTGACTCTGTTGAGAAATGACAACAAGAAATTCCAGTTTAACTTGTCCTTCAATTAAATTTAGAATTAAAATCAAATTCTATTCTCATATGAACTTGTAAATAGTTAATTAAGTTTAATTAACTTAATTAGCTTAGGAATTTCGAGTTGGAAGTCTTTTTTTAGTCATGTATATGTTCTCCCTAAGTTTTAGGGGTCCAATATGAGTTTAAATTGAGTTGGAAATTAGATCACTTAGTTTACTGAGTCAAGTTCAGTTAAATTAGTTCTAAATTATTTATGGAACTAATAGAGACTAACAGTAAGTTGGTGCACTAATGCATCCACTAGTGATACTCCAGTTGACTAAAGATTTCCTCATGAGAAAATCATGCATGTCAGTTCAGAGAAAGACCCAATTGAGATAAAAGTGCAAGCATAGTGTACTATCAGTTGTATGATTTACTGAGTTATATAGATCATGCATGCAATGAGGAACTAGACCTAGTTCTGATTGTGTAGTTTTGGAAGCACTAGATTCCCATTAATATGGGCTATCCAGCCATAGGAATTGCGCAAAGAAATAGGGGCTTGGAGAGCAACAAAAAATGATAGAGATTGGCTTGAGATTGCTTGTGAGAAGGAATATTGATCATATTGAGTGCTAGGATTGTTCTTATGAGAACAAGCATTATATTATCATCTTAGATATCTGATATACACAATACAGATAGCAAGCTTTTGAGCAGTGGCTTTCCCTAGATACATCTTGTGTTATGTGCCATTCATTTATCTTCTTCTTTTCTTATTGTTTTCATCGATCTATTGGCTTCTGCTAGTTGAAAGTAGAAGTAGATTATTGTCATGTGCTTTAGTAAATTGCATGATCTTGTGAATCTATAGGATTTTTTCCATGGTGTCGGAGCTGAGAACAATATACTAGAGGATATTTCAAACTTTTGAGTTTTCGGTAACAGGTGAAATTCGAATTTGCAATACATACTTATACATTTCGCAGCTCAAGTATGACTTGGAAGGCAACTCAGATTTTATAGCTTGGAGGGATAGAATGGAGGTTGTGCTAGAGGATAATGGCTTGAAGTAATTTGTTGATCAAGAAACTCCTAATCTAGAAGCATCAGATGCACAACATTTGGTCGAATGGAAGAAGTGTGTGGAAAACACAAGGAAGATAATCCTTGAGGGAGTTCGAGACTACATTGTCTCAAGTTTCCATGGCAAGGAAACTTCGTATGCTATGTGGAAAGCATTGACAGATTTGTATCAGAACAAAAGTCACCAAAGGAAATTGGCACTGGAAGACAAACTTCAAAAAATCAAAATGGAGAAAGGCAAGAATATTCCAAAATAATTGACCAAGTTGACTCAATGTCGCGATGAACCTGGAAGTGTTTGAATCATGGTTTCCAAGGATGATATGGTGCATCTTGCTATTCTAGGACTCCCAAAGAGTTGGTATAGTTATCAGGACTCTATCAATGGTCGAGAGAAGCTTCCAGATTGGGAACAACTATGGTCAAATTTGATGTAGGACGATATGAGGAGGAACACCAGGGATGGCTCTTCATCAAAGACTAATGATGAAGAGAATTGTGCCTTAATGATTAAGGCAAAGAAGGGGAAAGGGAAATATTCCCATTCCAAATCGAATTCTTGTCATGGACGTAAGAAGAAATACATTATGAAAGCTAAGTTCTTTCGTCACGATTTGGTCCATTTTGTTACAAATTATCCACTCAAGAAGTCGAAGAAGAGGTCCTCTGAAGGAGCAGCAGGTGAGGCTTTGGCCTCTCAATTAGAATTGGAATTTTACCTCATTGCATGTATGGTGTCATCAAGGATGGGAAGTGTATGGTGCTTAGACAATGGATCTTCATTCCACGTGACTGAAGACAAAAAGTTATCTAGTGACCTAGAGGAGAAAGATCTCCAGATGAATATCGAGATGGGTGATGATGGGAAGTATAGTGTTACTAGATTGGGCAAGATTACTTTTCAAAGGGAGCATGGGCCTCCACTCACCTTTAAGAATGTTATGTATGTGCCTGGGCTTAAGAAGAACTTGGTATCTATTTCCATGCTTGAGGATAGAGGCTATGATGTGATCTTCTCGAAACGAAAGGCGTTCCTTTGACACATAACCATGATCAGGTAAATAAGATAGTGATTCGGGGGAAGAATCTATATAATTTGGAGGTAGATGAGTGTGTTGCTTTGCGCACAAAAATAGAAAGGGTGTATATCTGAGACATTAGTGAGTTGTGGCACAAGTGATTGGGCCACTTGCATCATGGTGCTTTGAAGATATTGCAATAGATCTCTACTGTTCTTCCCAATGGTACACTTGAGCAAGTTGATACATGCAAGGGGTGTACTTTGGGAAAATACACCAAGTCTTCCTTTCATGACAGAGAAAATTGAATAGATGCTACTCTAGAGAGAGTCCATTTAGATGTGTGTGGACCATTATTGACAACATCCACAGCCAAACATAGGTATTGTGTTATATTTGTTGATGACTATTCTCGTAAATGTTGGATATTTTTCATGTACAAAAAGGATCAAACTTTCACAAAGTTTTGTGAGTTTAAAGAATTGGTGGAGAAGATTTGGGCAAGAAGATTAAAGCTCTATGGAGTAATAACAATGGGAGTATGTCTCAAATGAGTTTAAGAAATTATGTGCAGCAGAAGGGATTAAACGAGAGTTTATGGAACCCCATAACCATAAATGTAATGGGGTGGCCGAGAGGAAGAAGAGAAGCATAGTAGGGGTAGTGAGGACAATGTTGCATGATCAGGGCCTACAACTACACTTGTGGGCTGCAGCATGAAACAGAGTGGTTTATGGTCAAAACCATAGTCTACATTGTATACTTGAGATGAAGACACCAGAGGAGGCTTATTTCGGTAAGAAGCAGCATGTTGGTCACTTTAGGATTTTTGGGTCATCGCTATATTTCCATGTGACCAAAGATGCATGGAAGAAGCTTGAGTTAACAATAGAGTTGGGGATATTTGTGGGGTACACTGATACACCTCACAATTATCGGGTGCACTTTCCAACCAACATGATGATAGTAGTTTGCAAGGATGTCATATTCGATGAGGAGAAGGCCATATGAGTTTCCCTTGAGAGGGTGCTTAAGCTACATGAGGATGAGAAGATTTTAGCTCCTAATTTTGAGGAGCCTCAGATTAATTTGAAGTAACCACATGCAGAGGATCTGGGAGTGGAAACATCCACTCAGGTAGAGTCTTACACAGAGGGAAGAAAGCACACCAGAGAGGTTGATAGATTGTTGGAAGATGGATGGGAGAATGTAGGAGAACCCACTTGTTAGTGTAGGCAAAGGAGGTCACCTGAGAGGTACATTATATACATGGATCTTACGGGTGAATGTGTTGTGATAGAGCCATCTTCCTTTAATGAAGCAGTGTAGCATCCACTTTGGGTTGATGCCATGGTGGAGGAGTATGACTCCATAGTTCGTAACAGTGTTTGCAATGTGGTCCTGACACTGGAGGACAAGTCAGTGGTGAGCTCCCGTTGGCTTTACAAGGTAAAGTAAGCTATAGATGGTAGTTTGGAGAAGCATAAGGCTAGACTTGTGGCCTATTTATTTTCACAGGTAAAGAGGATTGACTATGATGAGACCTTTGCTCCTGTTACAAGGTACTCATCAATCAGATATATATTGGCACTATCAGTACAGATGGATTGGAAGATACATGAGATGGATGTGAAGACATCCTTCCTTAATGGCATGATTGAGGAAGAGGTGTACATAGAGTAGCCTAAAGGTTTTGAAACCTTTGACCATGAGTCACATGTGTGCCATCTCAAGAGAGCGCAGTATGGGCTGAAGCAAGCACCCCGTGCTTGGTACACCATGATATATAAATCCTTCACTAAGTTGGGTTTCATGAAGAGTGAAGCGAATGCAAACCTATACCACATAGTGGTGGAAGTAAACTTTTTGATCATTTTACTTTATGTTGATGATCTCATACTTACAGGTGATGATTAGCTCATCAAATCCTGTAAGGCGGATCTTGCAAGAGAGTTTGAGATGAAGGACATGAGCATCCTGCATTACCTTCTTAGCATGTGGGTATGGTAGGGACATGGGGAGTTGTTTATGTCTCAGGGCAAGTATGACAAAGAGATACTTAGGAGATTCCACATGGAGAGTAGCAAACCCATGGAGACTCCTCTAAAAAGTAATTGGAGGAAGGAGGATGCTACTTCAGGGGAAGTAGTGGATGCTACTATTTATAGGCAGCTTCTGGGTTCACTCATATACTTGATGAGCACATGACCGAATATGTGCTATGTAGTTAACTAGCTTAGTTAATCGATGGTTAGGTCTACCAAGCTATATTGGAAGGAAGAAAAGCATGTGTTGAGATACTTAGGGGTACTTATCAGTATGGATTATGGTACAAACGGACAGAGGGAGTGAATCTTCAAGTATTCACAGATGAAAATTAGGCAGGGAGTCCATCCGACAGGAAGAGAACATCAGGAAGGATCTTCATTATTGGGTCAACAACAATTTCTCGGTACAACAGGAAACAGAGGTCAGTTGCACATAGTTCGGTAGAGGCAGAGTACATGGTTGTGAGTCAAGAAATATGTGAGGCCATCTGGATGAGGAATATTCTAGTTCGTTTGTTTGGTTAGCAGATGGATCCAACTGTGATTTACTGCGATAATCAAACTTGTTGAATTTAGGCTTTTGTGATCCATGTCAAGTTTTTGAGAAGATTTTTTGGTGAAAATCACATCATAATTCATTTTTCGATGCGTTTTGAACCAACAAAAGTGGTTCATCGTTAGGACAAGTTGAAGAACCAGATCATGGCTATAGGATAAATAGAGAGAGCAAATCACCCAATGGCTACATTTGACCCGGAATGACTACATTTGAATAGGAAATGGCTACATTAGACTGGGTAACTGGACAAGACAAAGAAATATGGAAAGGGAAATATAATTAGTTAATTAATTAATTACTTTGTTTTATTATATTTATTAATTTTTTGATTAAATGTAATTTATTGTATACAACTAAGTTGAGAGTAAACTAAGTACTAACTAATAGACTTTATTTTATTATTTAAATTTTCAAAAAATTAGAAAACGACTTATATTAATATTATTATACGAAATAATAAGAAGAAATAATAAATGAGTAATAACTAGATAACCTAACTAGTTAGTTAGTTCTTTGACTTAATTCTTAGTTTAGTAAAATTTAACTATATTAGCTATGTAGAAATTTGTTATTAGGATATAAATAAAAGTCAATGAAGAATTATGGAAAAATATAACTATTTTCAATTAGTTAGTTAATTCAATTAATAGTTTTATTTATTTTACTCAAGTTTTAATGGGATTAATTGGTTTATCACATTATAATTCTATTTATCTCTGATCAAGTCTAAGAGATTTTACTTATTTATATATAATGTTAAAAAAAAAAAAAAAATTTAGAATCCATTTAAAAAAAACTAATTCTTAATTTTAAGTTAGACAAAATTAAGATTAAAATGAATAAATAAATTATTGAATAAAAATCAAAGAGAATAAATGGAAAAACAATACAGAGGATGAGGGGAAAAGGACGAGAGAAAACCACAATAAAAGGACAACATAAGGGGCAGGGTAGGGAGTGTGCGAGGGGGCGGCTCGGATGAAAGGGCAGGGATCCAACAACTGCTAATTTTCCAGTCGTCATGCCTATTGAGATTTCTCAGCCCTTTTTCAATTTCTATGGCTTCCCTAAATTTTCGGTGATGAAAAGGCCCAATCTTAACAATAACATGGGCCTCCTCAATACATATGTGATGCTTAGTATTTTCTGCGTGTTCTACCAAGGCAGAAGATTGGGTCCTCCCATGGTTTATTTCAGCTGAGTGCTCATGAATCCTCTGATTAATAGAGAGACTAGTCTCACCAAACATAGGGGGTCCCACAGGAACATGGAATAACATAGACATCTTTCATGTCCTTGGGGTCAACAGGGTCTTTTACCGATCTAAGGAACCTACAAATGGTGTTAAGGGGTCTAAGGTTGAGGGAACATTATGTTTCCTAAGAATTCTCGCAATCTTATCAGTGGTACCCTAGATGAAAGGGAGATGAACCACTGAAACTCGATCTTTAGGGTCTTTCCTAACTAAGGGATTTTTGTTGGCTTTAAGTAACTCTTTCTGACCTTGGTGTCTACTATAACCATTATTAACAAAAATGTTAAGGAGATGTGCCTTCTCTTTATCAAGGTTCTTTTTATCAGAGATTCTCAGCGCACTAGTAGCTAGCATGTTGAGAACACCCAACTTTTGAGCAGGGAAATGATGGGAGCTGTCATGAAGATACTGCTCAGTATGGGTTTTCTTCCAAAACACTTGGTGGGAGAAATAACCGTCATCATTCTTAGAAATGAGAACATCAAGGAAAGGTAGTCACCCATCAATTTCCTACTCCATAGTGAACTTTATGGAGCAGGATTGATTTTTGAGATGCTAGAAGAAAATGTCCAACACTTATTGGCGATGACACCAGTGCCATCCACAAATTTTTTCCCAAGCTTGGGCAAGAGACGAGCTGAGGCCGAAGCCTTCGATTCAGAGTCTTGTATAAAAATATTAGCCACAACTAGGGACACGGGGGAGCCCATGGCAACCCCACATGTCTATTCATAAAATTCACCATCGAAGCTCAAAAAAGTAGAAGTGAGACAAATATCAACTAATCGGGCGATATCAGGGTCAGTGAGGCAGTTGATGACCTCAATGGCCTCCTCTTATAGGAATGCAAGTGTAAAGGGAGACAACATAGAAACTCACAAGAATGTCCCGAGGGCCAAACTTTATTCCCTTAAGCTCTTTGACAAATGACAAAGAGTCGTTGACGAAAGACTCTGTCAGGCCAACAAGGGGTCTAAGCTTCCTAGCAAGGTATTTTGCTAGGAGGTAGGGTGGTCCAACATACCTCCTAGCAAAATACCTTGCCGAGAAGCTTAGACCCTTTGTTGGCCTCACAAAGCCTTTCGTCAAAGACTCTTCGTCATTTTTCAAAGAGCTTAAGGGCATAAAGTTCGACCCTAGGGACATTCTTGTGAGTTTCGATGTGGTCTCCCTTTACACTTTCATTCCTATAAAGGATGCCATTGAGGTCATCAACCACCTCACTGACCCTGATACTATTCGATTAGTTGAGATATGTCTCACTTCTACTTTTTTTAGCTTTGAAGGTGAATTCTATGAATAGACCTGTGGGGTTTCCATGGGCTCCCCTTGTCCCTGGTTGTGGCTAATATTTTTATGGAAGACATTGAATCTAAGGCTTTAGCCTCAGTCTGTCTCTTGCCTAAGATTTGGAAGAGATTTGTGGATGACGCTGGTGTCATCTGGTCTCATGGCCAAGAAGAGTTGGATATTTTCTTCGAACATCTCAACAATCAATCCTCCTCCATAAAGTTCAATATGGAGCAAGAAGTTGATGGGTGCCTCCCTTTATTTAATGTTCTCATTTCAAATAATGATGACGGTTCTTTCTCCCATCAAGTGTTTCAGAAGAAAACCCATACTGAGCAATATCTTCATGCCAACTCCCATCATTTCCCTGCTCAAATGTTGGGTATTCTCAACATGGTAGCCACTTGTGCACTGAGAATCTCTGATAAAAAGAACCTTAATAAAGAGAAGGCCCATCTCGTTAACATTTTTGTTAATAATGGTTATAGTAGGAACCAAGGTCAGAAAGATTACCTTAAAACCACCAAAAATCCCTTGGTCAAGAAAGACCCCAAATATCAAGTCTCAGGGGTTCATCTCCCTTTCATCCAAGGGACCACTGATAATATTGTAAGAATTATTATGAATCATAATGTTCCCTCAACCTTTAGACCCCTTAACACCATTTGTAGATACCTTAGATCGGTAAAAGATCCTGTTGACCCTAAGGACATGAAAGGTGTCTATGTTATTCCATGTTTCGGTGGTACCCCATATGTTTGTGAGACTGGTCACTCTATTAATGAGAGGATTCATGAGAACTCAGCTGACATAAAACATGGGAGGACCTGGTCTTTCTCCCTGGGAAAACACGCGGAAAAGACTAAGCATCATATATGTATTGAGGAGGCCCGTGTTATTGCCAAGATTGCACCTTTTCATCACTGGAAATTTAGGGAAGCCATAGAAATTGATATAAGGCCGAGAAATCTCAATAGGGATGACGAATGGAAAATTAGCAGTTGTTGGATCCCTACACTTTCATCCTAGCCACCCCCTCCCTGCCCTCACCCCTTGTGTTGTCCTTTTATTGTGGTTTTCTCTGGTCCTTTCCCCATCATCCTCTAAATTGTTTTTCCATTTCTTCTCTTTGATTTTTATTCAGTAATTTATTTATTCACTTTAATCTTAATTTTGTGTAACTTAAAATTAAGAATTAGTTGTCTTTAAATGGGTTCTAATTTTTTTTTAACATAATATATAAATAAATAAAAATCTTTTAGACTTGATCATAAATAAATAGAATTATAATGAGATAAACCAATTAATCCCGTTACACATTGAGTAAAATAAATAAAATTCTAAATTGAATTAACTAATTAATTGAAAATAGTTATATTTTTCCATAATCCTTCATTGACTTTTATTTATATCCTAAAAAAAATTGCTACATAGCTAATATAGTTAAATTTTACTAAACTATGGATTAAGTCAAAGAACTAACTAACTAATTAGGTTATCTAGTTATTACTCATTTATTATTTCTTCTTATTATTTCATATAATAATATTAATATAAGTCTTTTTCTAATTTTTTGAAAATTTAACTAAAAAAAATGTCTATTAGTTAGTACTTAGTTTACTCTCAACTTAGTTGTATACAAGCAATTCCATTTAATCGCAAAAGAAATAAATAAAATATATCAAACTAATTAGTTAATTAACTAGTTATATTTCCCTTTCCATATCTCTTGGTCTCGTCTGGTTACCTAGTCTAATGTAGTTGTTTCGTAGTCAAATGTAGTTGTTGGATGATTTTCTCTCTCTATTTATCCTGTAGCCATGATCTGGTTCTTTAACTTGTCTTGACGATGAACCACAATTGTTGGTTTGAAATTCATCGACAAATGAATTATGATTTGATTTTCACTGAAAAATCGTCTCAAAAAACAGACTTGCATCAAACTCTCTGAAAATCTAGGCTTTCATGATCGGTCCAAGCATATCGATATCTGATATCATCATCTGAGAGATTGTCTATTGAGGTAGATTATGTTGTTAGAGTAAATCCCATGGAGGTGCAAGATGTTAACATTTTGACAAAGGCATTGTCAGGATGTAAATTCAAGTTTCACAGAGACGGGATTGGGGTAGCTGATAATCCCTTTCTTATTGAGAGGGAGTGTTGAGAAATGGAAACAAGAAATTCCAATTTAATTTGTCCTTCAATTAAACTGAGAATTAAAATCAAATTGTATTCTCATAGTAACTTATAAATAGTTAATTAATTTTAATTAACTTAATTAGCTTAGGAATTTCATGTTGGAAGTATTTATGTAGTCATGTATATGTTCTCCCTAAGTTTTAGGGGTCCCGTATGAGTAAAATTCAGTTGGAAATTGGATCACTCAATTTACTGAGTTAAGTTCAATTAAATTAGTTTTAAATTGTTTTTGGAACTAGGACTAATAGTCAGTTGGTGCACTAATTCATCCACTCATGCTACTTCGGTTAAATTAAGATTTCCTTATGAGAAACTCATGCATGTCAGTTCAAAGAAAAACCCAGTTCATACTAGAGTGTAGGGGAAGTGTACTATTAGTTGTATGATTCACTGAGTTGTATATATCATGCATGCAATCAAGAACTAGACTTAGTTTGGATTACTCAGTTTTGAAAGCACTGGATTCCCATTAAGATGGTGTATTCAACCATAGGAATTTTGCAAGGAAATAGATGCTTGGAGAGCACTACAAGAGGCTAGAGATTGGCTTAAGATTTCTTGTGAGCAGGGAGATTGATCATACTGACTTATGGGATTTCTCTTGTGAGAACAAGCATTGTATTATCATTTTGGATTTCTGATATATGGAATAAAGATAGGGGTTTTCAGCAGTGGCTTTCCCCAAATATACATTGTGTTGTGTGCCATTGATTTATCTTCTTCTTGTTCTTATTGTTTTCATCGATCTATTGGCTTCCGTTGGTTGAAAGTAGAAGGAGGTTCTTGTCCTATGCTTTAGTAAATTGCATGAGCTTGTGAATCCATACAATTTTCTACTAACTCAAACAAGTGCCATGGTCAAGGGTGACATACAACTGCCATGGTAAATATGTGACAGCAAAGAAGATCCCCCTTGCCCCCCATCCATTTTGTCTAGTGGATCCTCTTCATATTTTAATGAGAATGAAAGAGAAGGCAAGTAAGCTCAATAGGTTCCTTTTTACTAGAGTTTACACCACGAACAAAAAAGCAGTAAAATCACACTCATGACCTTATCATGGATTAAAAATCTAGAGAATGGGTAAGAGAGTGCTTGTTGACATTAAATTTACTTAACAAGCATGAAAAAATGGAAAAAAATTGACATTTTCATATAGGTTTTACTAGCATGAAAATATGGGTGAAAAAGAGGCTTTGGACTTTCATGAGTTTAATGTGTCATGAAAATAAGACCAAAATAATATCAACATTTACATATATATTTAACGAGCATGAAAATATAGAAAATGGATCTTAGGGTTTTAATATTTAACAAACATGAGAAAAAGGCCAAGAGGAAGCACGCTCCAAAGAGACGAGTGGTATAACGAAATGCATCTATTTCCTAGGGGTAATGACAAAGTCGACATAAGAAAAGAGGGAAGTACTAGCAAAGTTTCTTGCAATGGAAATCCACTCATCGTAGCGGTCTCTCTGAAAGGTGATTGATGATTGCTATATGGAAGAATGGAAAATGAAAAGGAAGGAGGTCAGGTATGGCTACAAATCTAGCAAGCCATAGGCATGAAAACATCGATGTGAAAACATCTAGCCAAATATTGAAGAGAGGAAGAATAAACGACTATAAAGAAACATAATAATAAATAAAAATGTGGCGACACCATACAGAGTGATAGCCAAAATTGATAGAAAAAGAGAGGCATGAGGCTCAAATTTGATGTCTTGGTGGGTACTAGAGAGGATCCCCAAACCTACAAATAGTTACATCAGGGACATCAAAATGGAAACCGGGTTTTATTCTAGGGTGCCCATGGAAAGTAGGTTCTACCATAAAATTCACAACTTCCAAAAGGGAGTGGTTAATGTCACAACCTAATAGGGTGGACCCTAAGGAGAACTAAAATTGAGATGGAAAAATCCAATAATGCAATGACATGATCGATAAATCCTTATCCTATATGATAATTTTGGCTATATATCATAGAGAAGTGATGGTGAAAAAGTTTTTATTTTCATTTTTCTTTAATATATATTTACAATTCATGACACATTTTAATATCTGATTCAACGCAGTTCCCATTGTCAGGCATAGGCCAAGGATTCTAATGTATGAACTAATGTGTTGTTATTGGAAATATATGGCACACCATCATGGGGACATACTGCATATAGTTAAAGTTCCATGTTCCTAAAGGTTGATGGTTCCAAGGAGATCCAAGATCCATAAAATTATGAGGAACAATCAAAGGACGTAAAGAGTGAATGGTCTCATGAGCCAAGAAAACTGTATGATAACAATTATCGAGCCATGAAGAGGGTATGAAGCACAATTCAATGGGGGAAGTTGGAGTGGATAATTTGGTGGCAAGTTTAGCGCTTGAAATCCTTGACTTTACTCAATCCAAGGGTGGTACTTCATTAGATGACTTATAAAATCCCCCCTAGATAGGTTCAATATTTTGAGTGCCATGGTCCATCATTTATGATTGCATGGGAGTAGAGCTATCATGAGGCATAGTCTCCCTTAGATGATATTGTGAAGCCATGAACTCCAATATGGCCTTATTTAAAGGGAAATCAGTATCAAGGCAATCATGTGAAAGTTATGGAGTGATGACCTATGTGGGCAGAGGATCCTAATCATATTCCATATTAGGATATAGTTTCATACCAGTCTCATAAGGTGGTGATGGGACCACTGAAGAGGTGATTACTTCAACAAAATGTGGAATTTTTGTCCCATGAGATTCATCTTTTTTATGCACTACCCAAGTATCTGGATGTCTAAGGGATTCACTAGTGAGAAAAGAAATCATGTTAATTGTAGAAGAAAATGGACATGGTTCCAATGGAGTAAGTGTAAATGTGCCCATAAATGATGAATATTGAAACATTCCCATACAAATACTCTCAGTAAGAGTGGTAAAATCACCTACAGAGGGGATCAACTTACTATTGTGAAATTGATTTTCAGACTTGCAGAAGTATAACTGATCAAGAGTGACTATTTTACCTTTGTGGGGGGACATCACAACATGAAATATTATTGACATGATAATGTTAATAACATAAAAAAAATCGCCCAAGGTGGAGGTTGTAATATAATGGTGTATTGATGACCTCAACCTCAACATAGATTTCTTTTCCATCTATATCTATGTGTAAACCTAAAAACAACCCTTCAGGCTACAAGGTGTGCCCATGGAAGGCCTTCAATGTTGATCTAGGTGCAAAAAAGTAGGAGAAATTAGAGCTTTCCACCACTTTGATGACATTATAGAAGTTGATTCCCCTTCATCCAAGCCTGTCGTATGAATGCATTGTCCAAAAATGTGGACCATTATCTAGAAGTCGAGATGCTATGGAAGATGGGGTTTCCAATATGATGGATCAGAGGTCATAATGTTTGAGTCTGAGGGATCCACCCCACCAATAGTAGAAAATAGTGTCTTCCATTAATGCGGGAAAATTTTCAACACTTATAATGCCGACATAATAACTAGTGCTTATGGTAGATCCTCAACAATACTACAATTGTTGGCAACATTCACATTGGGATTATGCACTATCTTTTGAAGGGCACTCTTACACAGAAATGACATAGTGATCAATGATGGTTTCTTAAAGTGAAGTTGAACATTGAGTGTAGGTTTGTTGACAGGATTCGAGGTAGAAGTGTTATACTTAGAATGCTCATAATTATGAGCTCTTGTTCTTAAATGGATGGTTGAATTTATCGTAAATATATACTAAGTTGAAGGTGAGGTATTATAAGAGTTTCCCCAACTCCCCCAATGTGGAGGTGGTGGAGGACTTGTGACCATGTTTTTTTGCTGGGATGAAAATGGATTTGTCAAGATAGTTGGTTGACGAGAAGATCACTTTGAGAAATATCAATGAATCTCATCCATCTGGGGGAACTCATGAGTAATATGAGCATCCCCACAAATATTGTAAGGAAGTGATTCTTATTCTTCTTTTTTGGGATACCACTCTAATAGTTATCTTGGGTTTGTGATGACCCTTGTTCTGCATTAGAATTTTTATATTTATTCTCTTTCTTTTTTCCTGCTGGCTTCAAAGGATTATTATTTGAATTTTGACTAAACAAAATTTACCTCGAAGGTGTGAACTGGGAAATGTGGTGTTTATGTAGTAGAATAACCAGCCAAATAACTATAAGAGATATTTAATTTGCCCATCTAAGAGGCTAGTTGTACTATGTTGGCAGATGATATGGATCCCATGACTCAATTAGCATGGATTCTGAGTTTCTAAGTTGGTTGACCAGTAAATGCCCGAGGTGCATTCCTAATGGGTTGATATAAAGTTCCTAAATTGGATCAAGTTGGTGGGAATGCAATATATAATTCTCTTTAGTTTTGGATCCACACTTCTCCACATGTTTGGTGATGTCAAGGAGTAAATGTTTGATAAACCACTCACCAAGATCTTCATCAGAAAGCTTGATTTAGAGAAACAATTGTCACCTTCTCTACTCATGAATATGATTAGAAATATGTGTGGAGTCATCCTAACAGAATTTAATGAGGATATTCCTACTAGAATAATATATAATAGTGAATTCATAGTAATTAACAAAGATTTGTGCCAAAGATAGGAAAGTATCATAAGCGGACAATTCAATATCAATATACCAGTTCACATTGTTGGTGAGATTCCACTAAAACATATGAAATGTAATATTATCATCCATGAAAGAGTTGGATGAACAGAATAAATGATAAGCGGTGATATGAGTTATAGGGTCTTCTCTAGGCTTACGATTGAATTTGGGGATATTTATTGGTAGCTTATATGGAATAGGTGACCATATGTTTTATGCAGTTATTCATCAACTTAGAAAGATTAGGAAAAGCTAAATTTTCAAAGAAAGGAGATGTGAATGAATCTTGGGAGTTGTTGGAGGCCCCTTGTGACCTAAGAGGAGGATGTTCTCCCCCCATAGTATAATTTCTAGTATTAGGGATAGTCATGCGAGCAGGTTTGCTAGTGTTGTTAGCTCCAACACCCATATAAACTTGAGATTGGTTAATGACCTGAGGATAACTGGTCCCATTGGAAAAAGGATTTCCAAGAATTTGTTGAGGTCATGGACTATATGGGGATCCAAATGGGTTATTGATGGGATTAGGACCACATGGATTATATATGTCAAAAGTGTTTCCCCCATAAAGGCACTCCAAGGATGAAATGCATTACTCAGGAATATGGATCCTCCAAGATGTTGACTCCCAAAAGTATTATTGAGCCCATTAGAAACACACACACATGTAATGTTGCTAGAGGATGACATGGAGGAACCGAAAGGATTCCAACCATATGGAAATCCATTATTGGGTATTGTGGTACTTCCTACTGAGATACCCGAACCCGTCATGAGGCCCGTGAATGGGGAGCTATATCCTCCAACATTAGACATAAGCACATTTTATGTGACATAACTATAACCTCCACTAGTTGTGAATGGAGATGTAAGGGACATTGATGTTGAGGCACCTGTATTGGATGTTCCAGATGGCATAAGTCAACTAAGTTTTTTCCAGAATGAGAAAAAAGAGTCATAATAGGATGTGGTATGAAATGGGCCCTTTATCAAAGGAATTCTTTTGGATGTGACTTTTGAGAGAGCATCAGTCACTAAAGATATGGACATAATGGGTTCCAACACATAATTATTAAAATTATCCATGAATGACTTGGGTAAAGGACTCTATGAAGATCTAGGTAAGTCAATACCCCCATGTTATGAGATGGGTTTAGAGGTATGATGATAATGTGGTGACCTATTGTCAATGACTAGATGAACAAAAGGTTTAGGCCTCTGAGTGGCACTGAAATTAACCCAAGACACAAATGTGCCTATGTTGGAATTAATGCTATGTCTATGGATAGGTGGACCTGCCCGATAGTGGGAAAGGGCCACATGTATAAAAGAACAACACAAATAAAAATCTACCACAATGGCAGCCAAAGGTGACATAGGTGTCATTGAATAAAATTCCTAAGGAAATTAGATGCAAAGAACAAACAATACATACTAAAAAGTTCATAAAGAGGCAAGCCAAGAAAACCAAAGTGGGAAAGGGATCCACCAACAACAACATGTCATAGGGGCGAATTCATCAGCTACAACTACACCCAAGGGCAGAGTATCTAGCATGAAGCCTTCCAAAAGGTCCCTTCATGAGTATGATGTAGTTCCTAGATATAACTCTCACTATCTAGAAATAGAGTTGGGAGGTCACTCTAAAGGTCCCAATGTAGTCTAGTGCTTTAATAATGCTTGTGTTGGAAGGGACTCTAGATTATGCCACTAAAAGTGGATTTACACATCCTAAATCAAAATTCTATGTTTTTTTTGCAGTCTTGGGGATGTTAATATCACTTCCCTATCCCTAGACCCTAGCCTATATAATGTTGTTTTTCTACCAAGGAAATAGAAAAATATTTAGTTTATTTTATTGATTTAATTCATTTAATTAATTCTAATGGATTTTCATTAAGACGAGGGTTACAGATGAAACTAAAATGATGTTGTAACTTAAATGATTTAGGGAAACCATGCAATGATATTCACATGTAAAAAAAATAGTTTCAATGAATTCTAATAAGAGTAAGGATGATAATTTTTCTATTTAATATTAAACCATGCACATTTCTATCACCTCTCTCTCATTTATCACTCAGATCCCAACAATGAAATCAGAAAACCATTAGCAAAGGTTGTAGTAGAAGAGACAAAAAGGAGCCAAGAAACATTAACCAAAATCGAAAACCCTAGATTCACCACCGATAATGCACTAAGAATAAGAAATTGAGCTTTCAATCAAGAAATCAAGCTAGAAGAAGACAATTAGTGCATGCTTATCACTACATTGATGCTAAGGAGGTATCTAAATACCAATGCTCTTGAAAAGATTAAAAACCTAGCAAAAAGAATAAAACCCTAATTGGGTATCTAAGTCCACAAAATTGCATGTAAACTTAGTGAAGAAATGATGATCTAAGACGAAAAAATCAGATGCAAAACACCACCTACTAGGATTTGTAGTGATGTAAGGATCCCCTAACAGATCTGAGCTTAACCCCTTAGTTTTCGAGGAAGCTATCCATCGACATTTGGTCACAGTGAATTGGACCAAAATAGTGGGGCTATCTACGCTCCCCAACAGTTATTTAGACTAAACTAGTAAGCTACTAATTCCATGGAATGAACTGATAGCATGTAACAAAGCAGAAAAACGTATATCTAGAAGGTTTTAGGAACTAGGTTTTGAGAAATTCATTCTAAGAAGACTAGGGACAATTGTAAAACCCCAAGGAAACCAAAATTTCCCAAGGAAGCAATAGTACAATAGGCTAAAAAAATTGACTTTCTCGGATCTCCCCATTGGTCTCGCTAATTTCATTTTATAGAGATTTTTTCCTAGAGTAGTAGGTTATTTTAATCCTAGCAAGCTTTACCCAAATATTTCCAAGATTGTGTGTGCGTGTGTTTATCAATGGCAAACAAATTAAAAGAAATAATCTCCAATCATGCATAATAAGTTGCTATTAATAGAATAAAATTACTGGGAAATCACTATACTTCCTATCTTTGTTGGTGATGCTATCTTTATGAAGATCTCCTCCTAAGATATTTTCTCCAGATCTTGCCTAGAAACTTTCACAAAATGTAAAACAAAAATTTCCTGTTTTGTACAACCACAATGATTATCACATGCAAACCAATATATTCATGCCGATTTAAGAAACATAAATGTAATGGGGGAATATATGTTCTACATTAAATCAATAATGTACAAATGTACAATATGAAACTACTTTGGTCCATTCATGAATCACCTTTCTAACCTCAAAACTCACTTCTATATGCACCTAATAATGTCATTTTAACACAAAAGGATTTCACTAGCATTCCAACATAGTATATTTTCTTCTCTCTTGTGACTAGTGAAGAGCTTCGTTCATATATAGATATCAATCATGATTGCCCTTCATTGTACCTAAATACTTTCTTCATCATATTAATGCAATGGTGTTAACAGTGCTAGAAAACTATCAACAAAGGGAGTCTCCCATATGTGAATTCCCAATTAGACCTCACACAATTCGGAGAAGGAGCCCCATCTAGAGTATTGTCCCAACCACCATAACTTTAAATTTTCCCTCACCTGCAATGAATAACATAAGAGAGGATGCACATAACCTTTGAAATCAGTAATAAAGTTGTATTTTGAAACACTAATTACAATTTGTAAAAGGATACTCTCACGAGGGGAGAGAGGGGAGTTAGTCTCTAAAAGGAAGTAACAATACTAACCTAAGAGAGAGACATGGGAGCATGAAAATATTTTTTATTTATCTAGTGAAGTACTTCACATAGAAAAATCAATCATTAAATCAAATAAAACACACATTCAATAAGATAAGTACCAAAGCCACCAAAATAGTTCAATTTCCTTAGTACATGTGAACAAAAGACATACCACAAACATATAAATAATAGCCTTAATATATTCATGATACATGCATGAAAATGTTTTGTCTCATTGAGCTTTTGATTATTAGATGAAAGATCCAAGTAAACAATTACAACTGTGAGCCACTGGCTCTAATAATGGAACATTAAGTCACTTCTTGCTTCCCCAAAGAATGATCTTCTCACTTATGCTAAGCTATAGAAGCCAAAACTAGATCTCCAAAGGCTAAGCCTCCAAAATCCCTTTTCTTGAGTGATGAGGTTTCTTTTATAACAAGAGGAATGACCTATCATATCCCCTATGACTCTTGACTTACCTTCAAGACTATTGCTTTTCTAATGTGACCTTTGGACTTCTATATGACTTTTGGAGTTTTCTGAAAGACTCTTTTGTCCATATATGACTATGTGACTTTCAATATTCCACATACGACACTTGGAAATTCACACATTATATTATATCCTTTCCATTCAATAATTACATCATTACATCCACAAATGATGTGGCAAAGACACATTGACACACATGACATTTGGATGAGACTAGTACAAGTCACAACTTGACAATGTTGACATGAATTTCATGGTGAGAAGGAAATACCAATTTTTTCTTCTTGCTTATTTTTCTTTAATCTCCATGAGATGTTTGTACAATACTTCATCTTCATGGAAGATGCTGTATCCTCATCATCCTCGCTTTCCTTTTTATATATAGAAGACAAAATTAGCTATACTAGGTAGGGAGGAATTCAAAAATATACAAAGGACAAGTATTGCATAAGTAAATGTTAGATGATCCTTTAGCCCATAAACAAAGATGGATCAGGTGCCAAATTTTGCTGAAAGACCAGTAGAACCTCTAAGCGATAGATCCATCTAGACTTAGCAGCACCTGCTTGGTCAATAGGTAGAACCCACTAGGAGGAAGTACCCCAGTGTTGGAACTAGGGTTACTAGGGGGGAGGGGGTATGAATAAGCAGTGATAATAATTACACAACTTTAAAATTCTTTCTCCAAGATATTAATTAAGTCATAACTAACAAATAAGCAGTAGATCTAAACATGCAATTTCAACAGGAATGAACACATGAGAGCCATAACATATGAAATAAACATGCACAATGAGACACAAATCATCAGATCACATAGAAGCACATGATATCTAGTGGAAAACCCTCTCTAGGTAAAAAAACAAACTTGTTGCTGTTGCGCTGCTGAATATATTTTATTATCTATCAAGCAAATAATTACATAGAAATACAAAATGGAAGCTTTCTGAAAGGAAATCTCATCTCCATCTCATGACTCTACGAACCACCATCCTCTAGAATCCTCCATGACTAATGAGCCTGTTGAGTCTCAAAATTGTCTTCCATATTCATCCATATTTCCATCCTTTCATAAACCATTTAGCCCTCATTTCATAACTATCTAGCCTAAAACCCTACATCAAGTAACCATCTTCATGATTATATGGGTTAGGATCCTTGTTTTCCAAAGTTATGTATTCTATGTATTAAAGTGAATTCATGATTAAAAACTAGGAAATTAACATGGTTTCATTTATATATATGTATGTTATGAGTTTTGTGTGATGTGTAGATCATTTGGAAGCTTCCAAGGTACCCTTATGTGGCTTCCCAAGATCAAATTCAAATTTCAGCTCAAGAGGTGGACCATATTCCAAGGAGAAATATCATGGAGATCTTTATGAGTCATGGGATTTGTGTCTATTATTTAGGGATAATTTGAGACAAGTATGGATGTAGAAGATATTTAAGGGATCTACATTTATTGATTAGATATTCCTAATTCATGTATAAATAGGAGGAGCATCCTTTAGAGGAAGCTAATAGTTGTCATTTATTCATTAGCATCAGATTTATGATTGTTCATTCAACATGAATAATCTCATTTTCTCCAAGCCATGAGTTATGAGTGTTGTTTTATCTTTAAGATGTGATAGCTATTATTGTGTGCTCATTGAGGAATGGAAGGATCCCCATCAACCACAATCTACATTCAACTGTAACATAGTTTGGTTTTTTGTTATTTCATTTCATGCAAGTGTGCTTTACTTTCTATAAGTATGATTTTGTTTCTGCATGTTTGATTTACTTTCTTACATTTGATTTGATTGTCATTAAACTGCTTGTTTACTAGCTATCTTAGTTTGCTTGCTTGACAACTAAATGACTAGTTGCTATTTACTTATTTCTAGATTATCATAGTTTTATTCTTATACTTGTTCATACATTTGTTTGCTTTTGAATAGTTTAGAAAGGCCATGGTGTTAATTCATTCATTCCAGCTTTAGAATTTAATTTAGTTTTCTTGCATGAGATTTCTTTTGCAAATTTCTTTAGTTATATTTGTAATATGTATTTCCTTTCTCTCTTTCCATCCTAAACAAACTTTCTATAAAATTTTCATCTCAGGTCCCATATATTTTGGTTTTACTCTAAGTTTACGAAACCCTCGGGTTGACATATTAAAATGACAAGGGATTTAGCATACCATTAAACCACCCTACAGAGCCTCTTCCAACTACTATTGGAATTTCAAAGAGATATGTTCTCAATATTTTCTTTTTCCGAGGCCCCACTCCAATTATCTATGTGGTTCACCTTTCATGCATTTTCAAAATGGAACCCTTGATCTAATCAACATGAACATCACAACATTAATATATTGATATCACATAATAAAAAACTCTTAAGACATCACCTTCTACTGAAAAAAACATCAAGCACTGGACCATCAACATCTCTGCAAATGCATTAGCTACGAATCAACTTAATACATAGCTCGTTCTCACATCCACACACCATCCTCATCTCACAGTGCCACAATACTTTAACTATAGATAATCTAGATGAAAAACTCAATCATGCAGTTTAAACAAACCATATAAAACATGAAAAACTGCTACAATCATGTATATCAATTCTCAGCCCCTGCAAACACAAATAACTCAGCCAAATAACCAAAGAGATATGCTCTCCTAATCTTATCTTACATAAAAATCTAAAACTTTACACTAGTAACATTCTTTGAAATTTTCTCAACTATCAATAACTGATCCACACATTCTAGTTCAAATTTATCACAACTACAATTTCTAGAAATTATATCATTACCAAAAAATCAAACTATGTCACTCAATCACCAATGTTGGCCTCTCCATGCATCTTCCTATCCTCTGAATACTACCATTTATCTCTAAATATTTTCGCACTGTAGAATTTCAACCTCTTAGCTCTAGACATACCTCATCTCTCCAATATGTGCATTGTGTAACCAAAAAATGAGAAAGTTGGTCATCCATTTAAAACATTTATCCATGTTAATACTGCAGGAAAATATTATGGTTATCCTAATACCATAGACACATGTACCATGGTAATCTCCAAGTCAATTCCATGGGTAAATTCCATGGTTATGCCAATACCACTCAAACCTGTAACATGGTAACCTCCAGATCAATACCATGGGTAAATACCATGGTTATGCCAATACCATAGACACCTATACCATGGTAATCTCCATGTCAATACCATGGGTAAATACCATGGTTTTTCCGATACCACAAACACTTGCACCATGGTAATATCCAAGTCAATACCATTGGAAAATACCTTGGTTATACCAATTCTACGGACACATGTACCATGGTAATCTCCAAGTCAATACCAAGTGACAACTACTATGGTAATTCAAGTACCAATACTCATTACTAATCCCATAACCACACCCTTAACACATGTTACCATCAGGACATCAGGTTTACATCAATTCCAACCAACAACACTGAATCCAACAACTACATGATTAATTCCAAGTGTCTCCCCCTTTGGCATTGATGACAACCCTAGTTGAACCATCAAACTGATGTTGACATCTGAAACTAATCTCCTCATGCACTCCCCCTTTGATACCAATTGATAAGGGCTATAAAATGCATCAATGGTGGCATCACTGTAGTAAACATCCAATGAAAATATAATATCTCCTCTTGGACATGAGTTGGATCTTACCACAATACAACAAACTCACTTCTCATAGAAACATACAACAATATAAATCTCCCTTGAAGCAATGACACACTCTCCTAACTCAAGAGAAACAATAATAAAATAAATCTAGTCACCATCATAAAGTAGCACCAAGCTACATCCATCATCACTAACATAGCATGGGCAACAACAACAACATCCTCCTAGGCAAAAGCATACCATAACAAAAAATAATAGAAACAAGTATGTGATCAACATCAACATGAATAGTAGTAGCATCACTCAACTCAACAACAAAAAATAGATATGTCATAGCAGCAATAAACTTAATCAACAACACCAACTACATCAACAACAAAATCTTGATATCATGGCGGTAGCAGAGAAGCAAATGTATACTAGGAAAAAAAACTCAAGAAATAGCTCCATCTATATGAGAAGTATTGGTAATCCATCTCAACCAACAACAATAAACCATATTGGTTAGTATAGTGTAGGTAGCAATAACATCATAACCATCAACAAAAACACATTGTAAGGTGCAATAGAAAAAATAATGAGCAAATCCATCCACATCAACATCACTCTAAACTAAGGAAACAATAACATACATATAACCATCAACAATAATAATCTCTAAGAAACAACAAATCATATGCATCAATAGCATAGTGTGGGTATCAACACTCTCCCTCTTTGTCTTTGATAAGTGAACAATTATACCATCATCATGTCTTTTTTCACTGAATATACTCCTCTTGAAGATGTAAAAGAGGCCACCAATATCTCCACAAGTTGATGAACAAAATACTTATGCAACAATCATTTCCTCCATGCCACATGCAGGAGGCTGCTTAAGAGAACCAAGCACTATTACCCAAAAATAGGTGCAATGAAAGTAGAAGGCTTCATAGGCCTATTACTTGACTACAAGAATGATAGAATGTGATTGTATAATTCTTCCTCAAAGTTGAAATATAACTCCATAAATGACTCTAAAGTGATACATGACATTACATGGCTGCATAATGAATCTAAAATCCCAAACATCGTTGTAAGAGATGACTTATACCAGCTAAAACAAGGCTGAAATGACTCTCAAATCTCTCTCTCTCAGAACAATTTTGACTCATGATTGCACATACAATATGACCCATGAATCACAATATAAGAGTACAAATCTATAATTTTTGTGACAATGCAAACAAAAACCCATGATCAAGATTTATAAATGAACAACTACGTGCCAAAAAGGAGTATACATAGGTCTCTCAAAGAATTTTTTAACACATGCCATGAACTAGCAATTTACAACATCAATAGTTAGCATCCCCAACATAAAAAGCCTCCAAGAATAAAATATAATAATAACTATCCATCAACATGTAGCACTAAGTAGTAAAATATTATTAGCCAACCGCATGCATCAACCAAAAATACAACCTCTAGTTGAAAATCTAGTAGTAGTAAGCCTTTAATCATCAAGCAACTATCACATGACAAAACATACATATATGCCATCAACAAAACCTTGCTTTATCCAACTCCATATACACACATGCATCATGGGCAGTAACATCATCAATAACTCAAATTTAATAATCAGATCTGAAAATAGTGATGTAGCAGCACCATTTGCAAGTAATCCTTAAATAAAATTAGTAACAGTAACCATGCAACCATATTTTTGTAGCTTAAACTCTAGGCATAAGATGATCACGAGCAAGTTAAGGAATCTACAATACAAACTTCATCCACACTCTCTTGATATTATATGTGCACCACCAAACAAAATCCTCATCATCACAAGAAAAAATCGTGGGAGTACACATGAAATGTGGAATACTTCATCCTTTATTACTAATATAGTGTGCAAGAACAATGCAACAAAACTCCTAAAAACTTCACAAAATCAACTAGAAAGTATACATGCAAACATAAAATAATTTTCCTTATGAGCACAATGAGTGAGGGTTTCGATGGAGTAATACTTATTCACTCAAAGCATCACCAATCTTATAAATTAAAGTATCTCGTGTGATATAAGAGTTAGATCTGCAAATTATAAACCCATATCAATCTCCCCCTAAGCATATGCCATTCTTCCATTAACAACTGTTGCTTGTTGCATAAACTTATGTTAGTGTGCATAGATAGAAAAATGATATTCTCAGAAGATGGTTGTAACCATCAACAATCATGAGACAAAATGATAAGATCACATGTAATACATCAAAATTTGTAGAACTTCCCATGGACTCATGCCCTCTCCTTCTATGCCTCATACCGATCTTGTGAACCTAAAATGAATAGATGCATGTCGCTGAAATATCCTCTTTTAATCACATCAACCTATAAAATTTGGCTTCTCTTGAATCCATATCCTATTTGTCATAAGGTAAAGATCTACTCCCCCTAAGTATATTATCCTTTTTCAAAACAAAACATGCTTCCTTGAAATCCTTTAAAGAGTTATATCTTTGCAACTTATATTTTCTCCTCCATACCTTGTTTTTATTCACTGGTGGGATTATTGTCTAGCAAGGTGACCATAATGACTACAAAAAAAGAATACCCATAAAATAAACTTGGATACCTTTTGTTATGATTTGATTGACCATGGACACTTGACTACTTCCTTATCTTCATGAATTGTTGAATTTTGTGATTTCCATCATCTTTTATTTTCTTATGTTGATAATTTATTTTCTTCTTTTGCTTCCTTCGATGATGTTGCCTCCTAGGCCCTTGATTGACTTCAAAGGTGGTGGACTTGTGATTATCTACTACATGGTCATCCTCCAATTTATCCTTTTCCTTCACAAGGAGTAATTCTTCTTCAAAGCCCAATACAATTTTGATAAGTGGAGATCTTTGAATTATGAGTAATTTATCAAAAGTTTTGGTGCTTTTCTCAAAATTTTGATACTGGGAAAGCTGATTATTTACCTTTTCATGCTCACTTCTCAACGAGGCTAATTCCTCTTCTAGTCTTGCACAATAGACTTCCCAGTCTTGTAGCGGATTTGATGAATTCTCATTTTCCTTAATGACTTCTTCATGTTGTATATTTATCAATGATCTTCGTTTCATTACTCTCATGGTTACTCTCATTATCTTCTTCAGAGAAAATTGGATCTACTACTACTATGAATGTGGAGTCATTTTTATCATTCTCTTTCTCTTTAAGAATGAAATGGGTTTTTTGAATAATTTCTGAATCTTGAACCCTTTCTCTTCAATACAAACTATGCAATTTGTCCATGATTTATTTTGTAGTCACGCAATGTCTAACTTTAGCCACATCATGATCTGATAATCCTTTTAAAATTATCTTCTTACCTTCCTCATTAACTTCATCCTGCATTCCATATTCAATTGAGAGAAAAATATTCACATCGAGAGTTAAAAGGTATGCTTCAAATTTCAGCTTCCAAAGCATATAATATAATCCATGTAGAAAATGAACTATATCTGCTGCAAATATTCCCTAGTTACCCATGATCTACCTTCCAGCGGTAAATTTACACTAGAATGAACTTGGCTCTAATAAAAATTGTTGGAACCATGGTCACTACTAAGAGGGGAGGGGGTTGAATCAGTAGTGATAAAAATTACACAACTTTAGAATTCTTTCTCCAATATATTAATCAATTCATAACCTAACAAATAAGCAGTAGATATGAACATGAAACTTCAACAAGAATCAGGAGAGACAAATGAGATAATCATGCACAATGAGACACGAATCATCACATTACATAATAACACATGATATGTGGTGCAAAACCCCCTCGGGGTCAAAAACCACCCTTGCTACTGCTGAGTTACTCAAAATATTTTATTATATGTCAATAAAATCAATACACAGATAATACAAAATGGAAACTATCTAAAAGGAACTATGATCTCCAACTCACAACTCTACATACCACCATCTTCTAGAAGACTCCACGACCAATGAGCCTAGCCCAACTCCCATTGGAGTTATGAAGAAATGTTTTCTCAATACTTGTTTTGTCAGAGCCCTCACTACACTTCTTTATGTGGTTCACCTTTCATGCATTTTAAAACTAGAACTCTTGAACTGCTCAACATGAACATGACAACAACAATATGTTCATAGAACATAATAAAAACATCTCAAGAGAACACTTTCTACTGAGACAAAACATAAACCATTGGACCATAAACAACTGTCAAAATGCATTACCTGCAAATAAACTCAATATATCTCTCTCTCACATCCACACACCATCCTCAACTCACACTGCCACAATACATTAGTTGCAAATAATCTAGATGAAAAAACTCAATCATGCAATCTAAAATAGCCATATAAAACATGAAATACTGCTACAACCATGTATATCAATTATCTTCCCCTGAAAACACAAATAAATCAGTCATATAACCAAGAGTTATGCTCTCCTCATCTTATCTATCATCAAGCTCTAAAACTCTGCAATAGTAACACTCTCTGAACTTTCCTTAGATATCAAGTATTGATCAACACATTCTGGTTCAAATTTATCTCTGCTGCAGCAGTTAGAAATTTTGTCATTACCAACAAATCGAACTATGCCACCCAATCACTAATGGTGGCATCTCCATGCATCTTCCTATCCTCTAAATACTACAATTTGTCTCTGAATATTTTCTTACTGTAGAATTTTGACCTCTTGGCTCTACATAGACCTCATCTCTCCAATATATGCACTGTGTAACCTAAAAATAATAGATCTTCTCATTTATTTAATCAATTTCTCCATGTGAATACCATAGGAAAATACCATGGTTATCCTAGTATGGTGGACATCTGTACCCTGGTAATCACCAAATCAATACCACAATTAAATACCATTGTTATGCCAATACCACAGGAACATGTACCATGGTAATCTCCAAGTAAATACCAAGGGTAAATACAATGGTTATCCCAATACCATAGACACATGTACCATGGTAATATCCAAGTAAATTCCATGCGTAAATATCATGGTTATACGAATACCACAAACACATGTACGATGGTAATCACCAAATCAATACCAAGTGCCAAACACTAGGGTAATTCCAGTACTGATACTCATTATTAATTCCTTAATTGAACCCTTAACACATGTTGCCGTCAAGAAACCATGTTCACATCCATGCCAACCAACAACACTGCATCCAACAACTGCATCATTAATGACAACATCTACCATAAGATTTTTAGATCACAAGTCTACACGATTGGGAGAGAAGGACTAGGGTAATGCCATCGAGGAAGTCATACCCTGGAGATTTCAGTAACAACACAAAATTTGTAACACTAGGATGGAACAATGTGCGTGGAGCCCACGCAACTATGATAGCCCGAAAGTATACCCCAATAGATTAAAGTTGGTTTCCAAAGCAAAGTGCTAGGCTATTCATGCTAGGACACAGTAGTTGTAAGCCAGCCACTAGGAGATTGAGCGAGAGGCCTACTCCGATAGCTAATCTTGCACAGGGTGAAAATCTAAGAAGAAAAATAAATAGGTAGTGCAAGAAAGGGGACTCGACCTAGAGGATTTTGGTGAAAAGAAGGGCCAGTTAGGTAAAAATCAAATTAATAAATGAAAATGTTGCAAAACAGGCCTCGGAGCATCCTTTCTCTCTCTTCTGATAAAAGATAGGTGGTGGCTCTTGATTAGCCTATACGAAAAAGGATTGTGACATCAGCACTAGCGAATAGGAGGTCGACACGTGGTAAGAGTGACATCATGGTGATGTCATCCCAAAGTGATCAAAATGGAGAATTCAATTGGAAACGATGTGAGGTTGTAGAGTGTTGGGACATGGTGGGAGTGGATAGAGATACAACCAATAAGTAGAGGGTTAGGTAAACCCTACCATCCATCTCATCTCGACAAGTGAAGCCTAGAAGATTAACAATATTACAAAAAGGGGATGCACCAAGTTAAAGGGGGCTCCAGTAACAAAAGAAAAAGACCCGTTGTTGTAGCGGCTACAACCACCCTCCAAAATTTTGGCCTGCACCCAATTTCAGAGTCTCCCTTGAGAGTTTCACTTGATGACTGAACACACTTGGGTTCACTCCATGAACTCATGTGAGTCTTAGCATTCGCCTTGCTTGTTCACTTCACCAAGTCTTGCATGTTGATGTCAAAGCCATGCTTGTGACCATGTTTTGGTTATGTCAAAAGTCCTCACTTCGTGTGTACTTGTTGTGGTTGCTATGAAAGCATCTGTCACACTCAACCATGGAGTCACATCCACTGTCGCACAAGCGTCATCATGGTTGATCAACGATCTATCACATGTGTGGCACTTTTCTCTTGCACCATCGGTCAGTCATGTTGAACATGTGTGTTGGGTTGGTTTGAGTCATCTAGTCATCAATTCACGTTGGTGTGTGTTTGTAATATCACATTTGCATCTTTCACTCATTAAAACACTTAGTCATTTTGTTGAAGTTCTAACAACTGGACTTCCCTCCTACAGCCTGACCATCACCCTGCCATCGACTCGATCGTCTGTCACCCAGAATAGCGTAGAAGCACCAAGAATGTATTTTCAAGCTGAGCTGATCATAAGAAATTCAATCAACCTTCATGTTGTCCACCTGGAGAGTTCGACCCGGCAGCCACCCAGGCAGTGACTCCCCTAAAACATTGCGTAGAGGCTTCTGACCTTACCCGCTCTTTTGACTGACTAAATTGCACAGATAGGCTGGACAGACACTAGTGCTCATCCCTGTCTCCCTTAGACAATTGCGCAGTGTTGTCTTATTAGGGCCTGACCCAGGTTCAGAAGTGATTTAGCCAAGAAAATCCCAGTACTACTGGCCCTTTCAGCAATAGTCCGCAGAGTGCAGACTGAGGTCTCACCCGATGTAGTATGGGAGGGTGCTGGAACCAAGTTTCCACACCCTGGGGATGTCTGATATGTGGTGCTAGGGACGCAATCCAGCCTTAGTGCTTACTAGGCTACGCACACTGGCAGGCACGTTGCATCCGGTGTTACTACCTTCACGCAGCTCTAACCGCAACGTGACTCGTGTCGATTATCCAAGTATTCCTTAATTGGGTTCTGTTCACTTAATTACTTAGAATACTTTCATACATAAACATTTAGACAAGTGTTTATCAAGTGCGCACATATAAATAAACTGATAACACTTAATGCATAATATCAAAAATATAGATCCATGACCAGATGCACAATATTCTGAATCCAACTTATCTTTATTAATGATCTTTTCAAGTTCAGTTCAAGTACAGACCCAACTCCGCCCTATGCACTCAGTTGTAGGGGTTCGTGCACTTAGCTGCAGACTCTACTAGGCCTCTGCACACTCAACTACAGAGCCTCTTCCTACTGCTATGACCCAATACACTTCAGATCCACTTCTATTCTCTAACCATGCCTTCGCATCTATCTACTTACTTCTTCCCCATAGACTTTCTTTACACTTAGAGCCTTACTCTATTTATACAATCCCATGGTCCACGGACCATGGGTAGGCTGACACAACTTTACATTATTTTACAATTCTTAGGGTGAACAACCCTATGACTCATCCTTGACTTTTGCGCTCCGTGCTCATACTTCGTGAAGTATTTACATGACATTAACCAAAAATTGAGCTTTAAGCCCCAAAAACATGCTGTGGGGGGGTACGCTACCCAATAGGCCCCCAACACAATCATCGTGACTCGTCCTTCCAACTGTGTCTGGGTTGCACGAAGGTCCACAACGCACTGCTCTATCGTCTGCTAGATCTGCTCTACTCGTTTGGCTGAACACTCGATGTCAGGGGCAAATCCCTGTATTAAAGCATGCATTATTTTCATCTATGCAAGCTTTCTTTCAATGTCAACAGTGATGAGGAAGGCCTCATCAATCCAAGGTTGGATGCATGCTTTAAGTACTACCTCTTTTTGGCACACTGTATCCACTTGCTCATTCAATGCCTTCGCCTGTTGTAGCTTCATGAACCGTTGGGTCAAGACTACTATCTACAACATACCGTATACACTATCATATTGCATTTGAAGCTCCCGCGCCTCTATTTCCAAGCGCTGTATGGTGGGGTCCTCTTGTAAGGAAGTGAGGACCCCGAAGGATTATTCCAACATAGTGGTACAGGTCTACACTGCCTGTCCTATTTCCTCCAGCCCCTTTTGGGTAGCGCCAACACGGTGGTCTCGAACTTCCGGGGGCGTGGATGACTACGTCTTTAATCGTAGTTCATCAATCTGAAGGTTGAGGTCCAACTGGATCCTTGTTGCTTCCCCCTTTGCCTCGTGGAATCCACTAGAAAATTTGTGAATCCGCACTCCTATTGGTAGGTCTATCACAATTTCTAGCTATGGGGCACAGCGACATGCTTCCTCTACTATCTGCTCCAGCTGTTGATTTTGCGCTAGCACTTCATCGGGTTATAGGCTAAGCTGCTCAATGTTGATTCGCTATTCATTGAGAATTTTCATTGTGTGTCCTTCCCTAGCACGGAGTTCTGCTGTCGCTCCGTCCTGTAGCTGGTATAATATATCCCGCGAAAGGGCAGCCAAGTTTAGGCCAAGTCCCTTGATCTGGCCCAATGCGGCTCTGTCCTCCGTGCTGTCTGCGGTTAGTGCTCCTTCCGGCAGCATGATGGTGTTAGCCATTTTGGCCTGCAACAACTGCTCTGTTGCCAATGTACCCATGGCACCATAGGTAATGACTGTTCCTTCTTATGGGGGTTGCACTTGAAGTCCCTGCAGTTGCACCCTGAGGGCTCCCAACACAATGTGCTACTTCGTGACTACTTCCTGGAGCGCTTCCCTGGTGACCTCATGAACTATGTCGCCGATGTCATATAGGTCACCCTCTATCAGTGTAATAGGCTCACCATCCAGTTTTGAAGCCTTGGTCTTCTTTCTAGGCCTTGTTCATTCCGTACCGTACAACTGTTTCAGTTGTGTATATGTCATGCTTGGGTTCGTACCTTTCACCGTGTCGTCTATCCCCTATCCTATGGTCAGGTCTGAGCCTCTTTCCTCCTGCATTGTGGTGGCCTCAGTTGCCAGTGCTGCTACTATTTTTTCGGTGGTATTGGTTTCTTCTGCGGTGGCCTTTGCCACCTTGCGGGAAGCCCTTACCTCCTCGGTGAACTACTCGTTGCACTTCTGATGTGCCAGCAGCTTGGTGGCTTCCTTCTATTTTTGTATCATTGTCTCATCGCGCACTGCCAAATCTAGGGGGCACCGCTCAGGTGGCCTTGAGTCGAGCACAGTGAACATAGCGTCATCAATCGCGATGAAGGGGAGTATTGTCTAGTTCTGCTCCAGATTCTTTCATGCCTTGATATACACTTTGTGCATATCTGCCTTAAATTCTGCAAAGCTCCATCGAGTGTTGTACGCTGTAGGGGATAGGCATGGCCTTTTGTTGATCCACATCCAGACACTTGCTTCCATGAGTATCCAAAAGATCTTGGTCTCACGGATTCTCGTGGTGTCCTTCGTTGCCCAGAGTTGCACGTATTTTTCCGCCTCTGGCAAGTCTTATTCAAGAGGAGGAAACTGACTATCCTCATTCAATTCCCCTGCAATCAACAAGATGGATAATAGCAACCACGCATAGTGGAAGGTCTTACCTTGCTCCTAGGCCTCCTTGCAATTCGTCAGAAACTCCTTGCAGAGGAACTGCACCCAGTTGAACTATACCCCTTCTGCGCACTGTTTGGCCAACGCGATGACTGTCACTGGTACCTCATTGCTGCAACATTTTCTCATAGTTTTTACTGCCAGCAGCTGGGTGGCTATGCACACCCCTTTGTCTTGAATGATATTAATTATGTAGCCTCTTTGCTTTTTCTCCAACTTGAATTTCTTTTTCATGGCCTTCGCGAGCGCCAAATCTCCACTTTTGCCAGCTATTTCCACGGGGTCCATTCCCATACAGGGAAGCTAAGAAATCCTATGGATAAGCTCCATCATGATGGGGATAGGCTCCTCCAGCCACAAGTACCCATCGTCCACCAGGAAAAGTAGTTTCCTGATGACAAAGATCGTGATTGGTGCTCGGTGAAAGCGTGGAATCCATAGAAAGTGGAGTAGCTTGGCCTCCTCCACACCGCGTAGAAATTTCCACGGCTCTAGTGCTGTAACCGAGCCCTCCTTGCTCTGTTTCATGAGCTGGCTAGTCTCCAAATGTGGGAACTTTTCATTGTCCACAAGGTCCCAATCTTCAAATTTCATTGTGGGCACGCGGCCTAGAACCGAACCTTCAAACAGAATTCCCTCTGGGAGGAGCAAGGTTTGGAATGCGCTCTTAATGACATCCAAATGTTTGGGTACTTTTACTCTTCCTTTCTATGGAGGGACATACTAGGGCAGTTTTGTTGTAGTGCGCATGGGCTGAATGTCTTCCTCCATTTCTTCACCTTCCTCAGTCTCTTCTACGAATGTCTGGAGATCCTCCTCCTCATCATCTGTCTCAAGATTAACAGCCTTGGCCTTGTCTTCCATAGACATTTTAACAAACCATGGATTCCACAGAGACATCCAGACTGGTCCAACTGCCTGTGGATCCTTTTTGGGCCTCGGTGTCCAGGGTGATTTTGGAATTTCCAATGCATCCCCCACCGACGGCGTAGGGCTCTGTTCGGCTTCCTTGGTTTTTGATATCATTCTTTTCAGGAAGTCTTGCGTCTCCTTCAGCAACATCTCAAACACTGAACTTGCTCTCACAACCTCTAAATTCGTAGGGTCCATACTCAATTGATAACGCAACAAATGAATTCTCAAAACACCAAGGGTTGATCAGTGGAGAATTACCAGTGATTTATAGGCCCTTTTGAATTAAAATTCGAATGTTCCCCCCTTATTAGACTTATTAATGTGAGATTGGCAGTGGATCATCCCAAATCTAGTTCTGACTTCATGTCTTAATTGCCCGCTGCCCTCTCCTTATTGCCTTAAATTGGACGTCTTGTCATGAACAGTGACACCAACGGTCACTTCCTATGCTACTCATGCGACAGCGCAACCCCTATGTGTGGGCATGTCCCTTGTGCCATACTAATCTGGTGCACAACTTCCTTGTCACGTAGCTCCCTGACAAACTCTTTTATAGTCCTGTGCTCTCTTTCAACTGCTTGGAGCACTAAGACTGTGGTTCCTATGGCTAGTCAGGTGGTTGCACCACCTGTGCAAAGCTTCAATTTACCTATCAGCCTGGTCCACGGGCACTCCTCAATCACCCTCGCGGCAATTAGTGCCTCACTTTCTTCCTTGTACGGTGCACTCCCATGGTTACTTTGCTTGGTAAGGTGCAGTCGCATCCATGGTAGCAGAGCCACAAATTCTCACTGGAAATTTTCTAATGTAGTAGTATGGCTGACCATATCGTGTCCTGTCATTCTTAGTTTCGCAGCGCAACCTACTGGCGCGATTTTGGTTTCTAGTTTGTTGATTTATGTGTCCATTAACATGCTTTTCCCCCTCCTCTGTACCCAATCTTCTTCAAGTTTGTGAAGCTTAAGGTCTACTTGTAGGATGGCTTTTCGACTCTTGAGATGATTGTCCTTGCGCAGTTGCATAATTCCTTCATCCTAGGCCTCGCGTACTGTCTCAGATGTGGGAGCTACTACAAGAGGGTTCCTTCCTTCCAAAACTATGGTCTCGACTCTGCTCTTCATCTTTAGAATCGACTCTGTGCTCAGGTTTTTGTACATGGCCCTATAGCCCCATCAGACCGCTGGTACGCACAGGTCCCAATCATATCATCGCACTTGGTGAAATTTGTGCAGGATCCCGCACACCTTCTAGAATGCTTCCATATGGAACGTTTGTGGTGTGCATCACCTTTCCTGTTGTTGCATCACGTTCCAATTTTCAATCCTGAGTTCGAGTTGCGCATGTGTACATGTTTGTACCCATCGAGGCAGGCAGGCTTGCAAGCTGCTCCACCCTGGCTAACCGATTCTTGTTCAAGGCTGGGGGCTTGCAAACCGTTAGCATATCATCCTTATACATCTACGCCAGTCCTCAAACTTGCCTTGATGTGTACTCCACCATCATGCAGGTGTTGTGCATAGTGCCCATTTCAATGCATTGAACCACTGTTGTTCCGGTACTACGCTTTCAAATTTGCTCAGAATTACTCCACCACTGTCAATCCATCGTATGTTGGTAGCTCTCATGCCTTCGTTTTCACGCAACGCAATGATCTAATCATCATGTTGCAATTTAGCGTTGTCACTTCGTTCAACTGATTCTGCCAGTGCTCTACTTCTTTATCTTAATCCAAAGTGAAGGAGCTTTCACGCTCCCATGAGATTCTCCCATCTATAGTTGGATTCACCCAATCCTAGTCTCATGCCATTATCTGGTAAATACAATCTAGCGCATCATTGCTTTCATTGTCGCGCACTGGTTCAGTGTAGCATGCTCCTTCGACTGGGTCTAGCGGGACTACTACATGTAGTGACTTCTTCTCGAATATCATCTTCGACTTCTTCAGGTTGATGACTCCATTCATATCGGTGGCTTAGTCTATTCCTAACAATGTGGGATATGGATTGTTGTCATCGACATTCTCTATCACTTCAAAATCCGTCTATGTGCTCGCACCTTCAATATCAATTGTTACCCATCGCAACCTCCCCATGGGAAAAATCTTCTATTGGTTCACCATTAGTAATTGAATAGGGGACCATTATAATGCGGGCCTACCCATGCATTCCCATGTTTGCTTTGATAACACATTCGCATCCGAACCCAGATCTAGGATTACTTGATCCATTTCATACTCACCAATCTACGCAGTCAATCTCATTTCCCTCCCAGTGCACAATGTATGCTTCCCTAATTTCTGGACTACGTGCAGTTCTCCTGACCCCGCACACCTAGTGATCATCTCTTATACTCCCTTGACTACCCTGTTGTCACGCAGCGGTTTCATGGATGTCTCCAGAAAGGTAGTAAGCATTGAAGGATCCATTCCTGGCTTTGGTTGATCCTTACTACCTGAAGTAGAGGATTCTGTGAAGCTCTTCTTAGCTTCCATGAATGTCTCCTTTGCATGTTCCAAGTCAAACTCGGGTTCCTTTGCAGGAGCCTTGTGAACCCATGTATCTTTCTCTTGCTGCTTCCCCTTATCCTCTTCCGTGGTTACATCGCTTCTAAGCATCATGTTTACATTCGGGTCTTCTTCGCGTGGTTCAAACCTCGTCATTTGTATATTCTAAGTCAGAGGAGGCTGGAATACCCCTTTCTCATGCATCTGTGTGATCAACGTAGGACAATATATTGTTTCATGATCAAACTAGGCACAATAAGAATAGGATACCCTCGTCGGGTTGGTGCAATCATGAGCATAGTGCCCTGGTCCTCCGCAATTGTAATAAATTAACTGTCTGCGGCCCCTTCCTAATCCCATTCCTCCTCATCCTCGACCTTGCCCGTGAAATCCAGTGCACGCCATCCCCACAGCTGGGTTGAGGGCTCGCATTTATGTCTGCATCCTATAGGCTGGGGTCCAATCCATCATTAGCTCATAGCTATGACAAGTGAACTCATCATGGCCTACCGACCTGTAGAAATTACAAAACAAATGTTAGGGAGTCTGTGTATACATCTACAACAAATGACAATTATCCGTTGTGTGTTTTCCTCCTATTTGACAGATCGTCCACCATAACGTGGGTGTCACACTTGGCCTTTCCTGTGCCTCTGGTCTCAACAGCATTGGCCCTCCTCCTGCCAAATAGTTTGCAAACACTGGATAGTGATCCTTGTCATGACCCTGGCCTTTGCATTTTATGCACCATACCTCCTTGCGCGCCTCTAGTTGCGGTGCCCTATCCTTCATCAAAATTTGCATTTCCAGGCATAGATTCTATAGTTGCATGTGGATTTGTTGAACTCCCAACCCAAGGTCTTGTATCAGAGTCTCATGCAACCTCCTGGCCATTTCCAATGCTTTGGCCTGGGTGGAAAGTTTCTGTTGTGGCAATGCCATCCTCAAGTGCAATGTCAAAGATGCCACAAACCATGTGCGATGTTGTGCATCCGTTAGCATTCTTTGGTCCAGATCCCAGGGGTTCTCACCTGGAAACATCATGATCTCTTTAAACTTGATGATTGACTGTGTCTCTGATTTCCGCCAGCTAAATTCTCTATTTAGCCCATTTTGGATCTCTGTTATCCCTGTGTTTGGGTGGTCGTTAGAGTTCTTGATATACCATGTCAACGCGCGATCCTGCAATGCGCTCACCAATGTAGCCTTCTTAATATTGTCGTCCATGACACCTTATGCTTCCCATACTACTCTTACCACGAACCAAAATTGGTCTGGATCTTCATTACCTACCCATCTGAATACTGGTAGTTTGATTGCGTTCACCATACTGAACTGTGGAGGTGGTGGAGGTGGAGTAGGTGGAGATGGAGGCCCGGAGGTGAAGCGGTGGTGGCATGCGTGGAGGTGGTAATTGCGGAATATGCTACCTTATCAAACTGACCCCTCTTCTCAGAGAGACCTTAGCGAGCTCTTCCTTACTCTCTCGCGAAAGTGAAATTAAGAGACTGTTTCCTAATTCTTCGTTTCTTTTGTAGATCTTTCCACTCCGCGTTGTCCTGAAAATTCATGTATTCTCATGACCCTCTTTTCACACAATAGAATCTTAATTCAAGTATTTAAATACTTAATATACTTACCTCGCGGTCCTTTGAGAAAGCGTCATTCTACTTCGTTGTAGCTCATGGTCGTTGTTATAGAAATTTTTGTACCTTACAGCTATAAGCATGAAATGTCCATAATCTAAGGGATCGAAAGTCCCTAAACATGTTGTTCCTACCCCTAGAGGAACAAGGCTAACAAACCACAGCAATTCACAGAAGTTCTCCAGTAGAAACTGCTCAAAAACAAGTCAATTCAGGATCAATTCAGAGGCTCCACTAGCTGTCTGCGCTGAAATGCAGAGATTGCACTGGCTAGGTGCACTGCAGCGCAGGTAGAAGCACTACCAGGGTGCGCTGAGCGGGAAGTGACAAATGGCAAGTTCATCCAACGAGGTGGAAAGAATCTTCTCCTGTGCCACTTGCCTCAACGAATTCGACTAAGTGATGAGTAAGAGGCTCTTAGTCTCCAAGTGGAAGCAAGAACTAAAAGAGGGAGAGGACACTAGTCAGATCTCAAGCTGACTCATCCTCTCTCCAAACATCTATATATGGATCTCTCCTCCATGAGATCTAGAGGCTGGAATTTTGTTATTGCAAAGAATTGCTGTTGGTTTGAGATTGGAATCATTGGGTGCTTAATGCTTTGAAGGAAGGTGAAGATAGGAATTTCATTTGCTGGGAAGGAGATGCTGGATTGGAGCCCTCTGGGTTGTATCTCTTCCTGAACCTTGTTATTCATCAATAAAGCTATCTTGGTTTCTCCTATATGCTGATGTGTCTTTGATGTATGATTGCATTAGTGTATTTAGTTTATTTCTAATCCTGAACTAGTTATGAATATGAATCTATGTCTTTGTGTAGTGTTCTCTTCTTGTGATCTTGCATGAACATGTTGAAGCTGGGTGAGTGAGAAGGCAAGTAGCTGGAAACTCTCAAAGAGAAGAGAAACCGGATCGAGGGACAAATGGAAGCCACCGGTTAGTCCATCCATCTCTCTTCATTCTTAATTCATAAAGGAAGAATACTAGAATAGCTGTTTCTGTTTGTTGCTAAGGCACTGTCACACCTTAGGTGGATAGGATCGTCCTGCATAGGAATTTTTCCTCACAACAAATTGGTGACTCCGCTGGGGAGATCTGTTTAGTCATTTTATTTGTGTTTCTATCATTGTTTGTTTCATAGACTCAACAGCAACAATCGAACTGCATCTGCTATTCTCAGATGCAAAGTAGACAGCTGCTGCTTTGATCCAATCACTGGATTTGTCTATGATCTGAACAATGGACTCACAAATGATTTGATGATCCTTTGTGATAGATCTTAGCCCTTCCTCAAAGCATCCCTTTGATTATACCTTGCTTGTTGCTTTGATTTGGCCTGAAACTGTAGATTAAATAGTAAACTGTGACCCAGAACCCAGTGAGGAACTCTCATTTCTCCTTCAGCGCGGACCCTGTGAAGAGGTTCTGCATTTCAATGCAGGTCCCGTGAAGGCTACCTGCGTTGAATGTCAAAACCTCTGTGTTGAGGGTGCGTTGATCCAGTTAGGCCTTGTGCAGCTGGGGTTCTCTGCTCTGTTTTGCCTTGTTTTGATCTCTATTTTTGCAGCCTGTAAACAGCATAGGTACCTGTCTGATAACTCCTTTTCTCTACTTAAATTCTGCCTCCTTTTGTACAAAAAGACTGTGAGTGTTTTTATGTGTTTGTGGCGTCATTTACAGTTTTCCTTTGCAAGAGTGAAATAGTCATCCTGTTTCCCTTGATTCAGATCTGTTGATTGTGATCTTAGGAGAGAGTTCATTGGCTATTTACAGTTGACAAAAGATGGTGTCTTTCTTTTCCCTCTGTAGCTAGGATTTTCATGGTTGGAAAGATATAAAAAGCTTTCTTATCATCTTTAGACCGCATTTAGGAATTGTATCATACATCTCATGGTGAACCTCAAAAGGAAAACTTCTAAAAAGATCAACCTAAAATAAATTGACTGAACTTAACAACGCTTTGTAACTTAACACACAACATAGAGGTCTAGGCTAGAGACGTGTTCCGGCGTCGTAAAGCCTGGTGACTGTCGATCTCGCTGATGGTGGGTGATTCCTCCTGAGGGACGATAGTGCCAGTACAGATTGTGCTCCCACGTACCGTCGAGTATATCTTGGGAGACCCCTATAGGCATAAAACCTTTATCCTTAGGAAGCCGTGTCGGCCGCCCTACTGATCGCAATGCACTGAGCACAGCATTCAGGAAGATTGACCACTCGTACCTTAAAAAGTATTCTGCGGTTTTGCGAAAAGTTTGGCACACCCTCTACCTAGAACTCCAGAGCAGTTCCTTTTGGCCTTTTTCAGACTCTATAACGGAAAAAGTCCATCCGAGCATTTGTCACTTCGGGCTCGTTAAAACATCGAAGGAGACTAGAGTCATCTTTAGCTTTTTCTCGACTCTTTAAAAGTGAAAAAGCAAGTTGTGTCTAAAAGTGTCAAAAAAATTCATTTAATTCGGAAACACACTTTCCCCTTTTGTATTTTGGTTGATCGAGTAATCCGCAATCGTGGAAGAAAGTCAATTGAGACCCTGTCATTCGCGGAGGCTTACGAGTCAACCGTCTTTGTCTCCGGAATCAAAAACAGTACGGACAAAGCAAACTCGTTTAACCGGTTCGAAATCTCCTATCAAAGTTAGAACTAGTGTTCCAACGACATCTGAGATTCTGGTTACTCCAAACATTTATGGAAACCCTGCCTCTACAGAAGAAGTTCAACAGCCACAGAGGGACAGTGATACTGATCGTAGTCTGAGAACAAAAACTTGTGTTACTCAACCAGTTCCATCTGTAACCGGTTCAGAGAGTCTTGTTCTTCCAACATCTGTCGCTGTTGATTCAACCCCTTCTTCGGCACCAGAAATATTTTATGGACCTGATGGTCTTCCCCTTCCACCTGGTTTGATTACGATAGAGGAAATTGTAGAAGATCCGCAAGCAAGCACTCCAACACATTTTGGAGTCGGGGTCACTCTATTTCCTTCGACATCAGAAGTTAGTCTACCACCAGTGGAAGTTCCTGTAGAATCGCTAGGTAATCTCTTGGATAGACTCAAAATGTCTGAACAACCGTCAACATTTAGGACTGTGTCGAATGACACAGCGACAGTAGAACTCCCTGCCGTCACTCTGACAATGTTTGCCGGCATACCATTTGTCCCGACTAGCTCACAACCACTAGAAGGAGTCCACCCAGTGACTATTTCGACAGTGTGGTCCGTTCCAGTTTGTTCCTCCGGAATAATATCCGGCAACTCTTATGTTGAGACTCGCCAGATTGATCCATTTGGAGGTCAATTTGGGCAATCCAGTCCCCAAGGACAAACAATCCCCTTGAGTTTCGGATTGCCACCGTATGGGGGGCAATATGCCCTTTCATTACCTCCTCCGGGAGGGTATCCATACGGGAGTTCACAACAGTATTCAGGTTATACTGGAGTTACATCAAGTGGTTGGGTACCTATGCTACCTCAACAACCAAGGGTTGTGTATTCTATGCAACAATGTGTACCTATGTCGAGCATCCCGACCACATCGGCCATTGTGACAGTGTCACAAGTTCAAACATTGCCTGTTGTATGTCAACCTCAGATTTCTCAGGTTGTAATGCAACAGCCCCTTGACCCTGTGACTCAACCACAATCGCCTACTGGTGGGGTGACACAGGTCCAAACGGGTACAATTACCCCACACCTTAGTCCAACAGTTAGTATAGCGCAACAGAACATGGCTTCGCAACCGTGGCTGGTGCAATATCAACAACCACAATTCCAACAAGTATACCAAGGTTCTGAGCAGCAGATCTTTGCGAACAGTGGACAACCGTACATTCAAAACGGTCAAAATCAACCTCTTTACAGTGGTCATGTCCACCAACCGTATCATTCATACCAACATCAATTACATTATGCTGGTATGCAAAGGCCAACTGCTCAGGCAATCCCATCGTATCCTGGGTATGCTTCACCTAACCTGAATCAACAGTTACCATTCGTGGCAACTTTAGAGTTACCCGATTTACACCGGTTGAAAAACGATCCAATTGCTTACGCCCCTTGGTGGCCAGCGATTACTCACAAACATCCTTCAGACATTCCTAAATTTAATGGAAATCCAGGTGAAGATCCATCGAATCACGTGATGACATTTCATCTATGGTGTTCGTCAAACACCCTGAACGATGATTCGATAAGGCTTCGCCATTTTCAGAGGACGTTAACGGGTCCAGCGGCAAAATGGTATATTGAATTACCTAGAGCTTCGTTTGACAATTTCAACACCTTAGCCACGACATTCTTAACCCATTTTCAATTACTGATAAGGTATGAAACGGGAACGAAAATCTTAACCAACTTCAAACAGACGACAGCCACTCACATATCTGATCATATACATGAGTGGCGATGTCGTCATAGGATGGTAAAAACGTACGTTCCCGATCAGCTATTAGTTGAATGGTTTATCAAGTCATTACTTCCTGCTATAACGGAAGATGTGGCAAAGGGGGGAGTCGTAACGGAAGAGCAAATTATTGCTCGTGCGCAGTATCTAGACTTAGTCTATACTCAGTCTGGCATGCTCTATGACAAAATACCTGACGCCCCTAGACCGGAATTCTCAATTCCACCTCCTCCTAAATCAAACAATGACTCTCATGCCGACGATGGCATGATTGGCCCGACAAACGTGAAGTCGACAAAGGCCAACTCCAAAAAAGCCCGTAAGACTTCAGATCAAAATGCAAAAGAAGAAATTCTTGCTTCGGAAGTAAATGCCGTATCGGCAGATAAAGGTAAAGAAACCAAACAACCAGGGAGCAAGAAAAAGCAAAACAAAGGGAAGAAGAAGAAACAGGGTGAGTCATCCCCTGAAAAAACTTCTTCAAACCCTCCTGGAAATAGGAAACCTCCCCCCTCGGGGTGTCAGATATGTGATGAGGATCATTGGATGAATGAATGTCCATACAAATCTGAGCTTAAAAGGTTCTTCAAGAGTTCTCAAACCTCAGCCGTATTAACTGATCCGTTTCCAAATCCAGGTCAAAATCTGGTTGATAGTGGAAATGCTTCCCCGTCGCAAGTGCTTATGTTGTCAGTTTCAAAACAACAAAATGATTCTTTGATTTCGACAAGGAATAAAGATTACGGGAATCCGTAGCTGTCGAACGGCAAGGAAAAAGATCAACCAAGCAGTTCGACAACAACTTCGACAGAAGTTGTACCACCCATCATCCCTGAATTAACAATAAAACCGCCAAAGGGAGTAGTACACAAGTCGACATTTAATCCTCGCGCCAGAGCGGCGCAGCATTATAACATAGTGGAAGATTTGGCCCGATCGCCATCTGCTATGTCGACTCTTGAAGTACTACAAAATTTCCCATCCCAAAGGCAGGCTTTGTTATCAGCCATTGGTGGAGTTGATCCTAAGGATTCCAATCTCGTATCCTTTGACCACAAAGGATAAGATCCTCAGTTACCAGCTCAACTAGCTTTCCTTATCCAAGTGAAAGCCCTCAACAAAACTATTCACCGAACAATTATTGACGAGGGGGCATCTACATGTATTATGTCGATGAGTTGCTGGAAAACTTTGGGATCTCCAACCTTGTCGTGATCTTCGACAACATTAAAAGCATTCGACGGAAGGACATATACCCCATATGGTATCCTAAATAACTTGAAGGTTGAACTAGGGGGAAAAACGGTAGAACTAGATGTTGAAGTCATCGATGGCTTGATTACAACACCCTACTAGGAAGACCATGGATCTACGCCATGGTAGCTGTTGTGTCGACCTATTTTAGAAAGATTGCATTCCCCTTCCAAGGGGGAATTACAATCGTCGACCAAAAAAACTTCCTCCCTAATGGTTCACAAGTTATAGGAAGCATTCCTATGATCCATGGTAGCAACCATTCGCTTCAAGATATTGGAGTAGGCCTACTGAAAGACCCCACATTAATGGGAACTTTCGCACTTCCACCTCCATTCTATATAGGAGAAGTAGCGTTGGTAGGAGCCTGCAATATGATATCTTCCACGAAGATCTCAAAAGACGATATAGACATGGATCATGCAATGGTTTTGCCCCCAAGCCCAATAGAAATTTTGTAGCAATCAATGTTTTTGGCATGGGAGGCGAACCCAAGTCAACGCTCATCAAGCGTTTGGGTAGATAGGTCTAGAGAATATGGTACCCCATTAGATCCTTGGTCGCGAGTGCATGGAACCGACGAAGGAATTCTACAATCAATGTTGATTGAGGGGGCACCATGGAATGATAGCCACCATTGTTCCTTTCTTCCAGATTATGAAGAAGATACTCAAGATGACCTTTATCACCCTTCAGTCTTTGAATTCCTATCAAATACTGTAAATACGGTGGATTCCGAGCGGAACCTATCCAATATTGAAGAGACTATAGCCATAAATATCTCAACCAAAGCAAATGTTGTAGAGAATATTTATGTTGGCAAATGTTGTTCTCCTTCGGAACTTGAAATATATAACACTCTCTTCCGCAAATTCAGAGATGTCTTTGCTTGGTCATATGATGAAATGCCAGGCATCGACTCAAGTATCGTTGAACATAAAATTAAGATGTATCCTGATGTCAAACCAGTAAGACAACGGCTTTGGCAGGTGCACCCCAAGAAAGCCGCTGCCATTAAGGCAGAAGTTGAAAAACTTCTCCATGCTAGTTTCATCTACCCGGTTCCTCTAACTGATTGGGTATCGAATATTGTCCCTGTTATGAAAAAACAAGGAACAATTAGAGTGTGTGTCGATTATAGGGATGTAAATCAAGCTTGTCCAAAAGACAACTACCCTACACCCTTCATCGACCAGATAATTGATGAATGCGCCGGATGTGAAATCTTTTCATTTATGGATGGATTCTCTGGGTATAATCAAATAAATATCCGCCCACAGGACCAGTCGAAGACTGCATTCGTTTGTCCGTGGGGCACATTCGCATATCGAAAATTACCCTTTGGTTTAAAGAACGTTGGGGCGACGTTTCAGAGGGCAATGAATTATGCCTTCCATGACATCAAGAACATCGTTCAACCATACCTCGACGACCTTCCGGCTCATTCGCGAAAGCGGACTGATCATCCGCAGCATTTAAGAGCGATATTTCTACGTTGCCGACACTACAAGATACGACTCAATCCACACAAATGTGTATTTTGCGTCAGCTTTGGACGTTTACCTGGCTTTGTAGTCTCCAAGGATGGGATTCGTCTCGACCCCTGTAAGGTTCAGGCAATCATAAATTTGCCTCCACCTTCAAATTTGCTTCAGATTCAGAAACTCCAAGGGAAAGCAAACTTTCTGAGGAGGTTCATTCCAAATTACGCAGAACTTGCTAAAGGTTATAGTCGTCTTTTGAAAAAGGATGTACCTTTTGTCTGGGATCAGGTGGCGCAAGCTTCCTTTGACGCTCTGAAAGATTCTCTAGTAAAAGCATCATTAATGTATGCCCCAGACTATCAAAGAGATTTTAACCTGTATCTGGCTGCAGCAGATACGACCATTGTGATGGTTTTAGTTCAAGAAGTCGATGGAATCGAACACCCTATATATTATTTAAGTAGAAACTTAAATGATACAGAAATTAAATATTCTTATGTTTAAAAACTAGCGCTTGCAGCTGTTCAAGCAATACAAAGGTTTCGACACTATGTCCTCTTTCGGAAAACTACCATTTTGTCTGATTGCAACCCCATGGCTTATATATTGTCGCGAAAGTTGTTGGGGGGAAAATATTCAAAATGGATAGCAATCCTTCAAGAGTTTGATCTGGAATTCGTAAAATCCAAATCAAAGAAAGCTCTAGTTTTCGTAGAATTATTGTGCGATCTCCCATCATCGTCCAACGATGAAACATCCATCGTGGACGAAAGTTTGTTTCTGATATCCACAAGCGATGAGTGGTATGGAGATATAATCATTTATCTCCAAACCCAAAAGTTCAAGCCTAACACCTCTCACTCAGAACTGAAACGTATACGATACCAAGCAAAAGACTACATGATTGTCGGTGATACGCTTTACCGTCGTGGTATCGATACAGTTCTGAGAAGGTGCCTCACCCATGAGGAGGCCGAAAAAGCCCTGAATGAGTGTCATTCAGGTGCGTGTGGGGGGCATCAATCTGGATATGCTACAACACAGAAAATCTTACGAGCAGGATACTTCTAGCCAACCATGTTCAAAGATTGCATAACCGTAGGCAGAAGTTGCCATGCTTGTCAAATTTTTGATAGCAAAACCAGAAGACCACCCGCACCTTTACAGCCAATAGTCGCTGTTGGGCCTTTCGCCAAATGGGGCATCAATTTCATGACATGTAACCCCACCTCGACCGGGCGGCATGGGTATATTATAGTCGTCGTTGACTATTTTACCAAATGGGCCGAGGCGATGCCTACATTAGATAACACTACTGAAACAACTGCCCTTTTCTTTTTCAATCATGTAGTCGCCAGATTCGGCGTACCACAGGCTATAGTTACAGATCATGGATCGCATTTTCACAATCACATGATGGTTGAATTAGCTGCCAAGCTAGGGCTATCTCACGACAGCTCTACCCCGTATTATCCGCAAGCCAACGGACAGGTTGAAGTGATCAACAAAGTCCTGAAGCGTATGTTGCAAAGGATGATCGGAGTTCACAAAAGAAGGTGGCACATAATCCTGTACTCAGCCTTGTGGGCTTACCGAACATCGGTAAGGAATGCGACTGGGTTCACACCTTTCCAACTGGTGTATGGCCTGGAAGCAGTCTTGCCAATCCAGTGTGAAATCTCGTCTCTTAAACTCGCAATTGATCTCCTCCCCGGAACTTCAAAAGAAGAGGCCCGTTTCTTGGAATTAATCCAACTGCATGAAACCCGTCGTGATGCCGCTTTGTCTAACGAAGCCCACAAGAAACGAGTCAAGGCGCAGTTCGACAAAAATGTCAAACCCCGTGTCTTCTCAGAAGGTGACTTGGTCTTGATTTATGACCAAGAATCCGATAAATTGGGAGCAGGTAAATTTAATTCTTTATGGATGGGCCCCTATATTGTTAAACGAGTGTTAACAAAAGGAGCCTACGCGTTAATGGATTATGACGGAATTCCACTGGCGCAACCCCGTAATGGGTTGTACCTCAAGCGTTACTATGCTTAAATAGTAACCTATATGCTTTTGTTGTATTTTGTTTTCGCTAAAGTGTTTGTTTTGGTCGAGTAATCCACCTTTTTACATTTATTGCAGATGTCAAACCTTCTGGAGACATGTGTTGGATATGTTGACGGAGCAAGTCGTAGTTCGCGGAACCTGTCCTCTACAGCCTGGGCCATTTTTGATCCAAGCGGCGAGTTAGTAAGTTTCAGAGGTGTATGTATCGGGCAATCAACGAATAACATCGCTGAGTATAGCGCGTTGATAGAACTACTCTCCGATGTCATCACCCATGGTATACGCCGACTAATCGTCAGGCTAGACTCACAACTCGTAATACTACAACTCACTGGTATATATTCTGTCCGCAATCCAGCTATTTAGCGTATGTTTCTAAGGGTTAATATTTTGGAAAGACAGTTTGATTTAATTCAATACCAGCATATTTCCAGAAACTTAAACACATTAACCGACTCATTAGCAAACTATGTGTTAGATAGACATTTGCGACATTTATAAAAAGAGACACATCATCAATGTTGTACATATGGATCACATAACTCAACTAGAATAAAACCACGAAAATCAATATATATATATATATATATATATATATATATATATATATATAAGATGTTTATGGTTTACATATAATGTTTTGTAACCAAGACAAAATCGGTCGCATGACCCAAAAACTCAAAAATGCTAGGGGGCACCCTAGTCTAGTGATGCTCATGATAGCACGCCACGGCCTGTGCGATCATGCGTAAGAGACGAGTCCAACGTCTAGGCACACCAGTAGTATGCTGCTGCAATTGTAAAGGTAACTCGTCGATCCTCACATCTGGAATGCCGAGAGTAAGGCTCTCAACCTGCTCCTGCACAGCTGTAAGGGTCTCGGCCACATCAAGGTCACGAAGAATAACCCTCCCAACAGTCTCCCCTGCTGGGATAGCGGCTGGCGCTCTCGGGCGAACTGCTGGACGAACAAGACCAACATCTGCATGCACACATGCATTCGATTAAAGTCTAGATAGAATAAAGCACAAGGACATTATAAATAAAAACAGTAAACAGTAATATGGTCGAGGATTTTACCAATAGCGCCCCACTGCTCGCTGTCCGACAGTACCAAATCCGGATCACCCCGGAAGTCCATACCAACATATGGATACTCGCAATAGACCATCTCCTGACGCTCGAACCACCTGAAGAAGGTATTAGTGAAAGAAATCTGAGATTGACCGGCATGCCTAGACATGTGATCAACCCATCTCTGCATGCATGGTTCAGTAGGAGAAGGCAAGTCGAGTGCAATGTACTGTGGCTGCATCAGTGGTATCTTCTCCAAAGTAAAGGCGGTCAAAATAGAACCAAATCCAAAGTTCTTCAGCTTCCCGTCCTTTACCTTGGTTAACTGACTTTTCATCTGAACAAGTACTGCATCACACCAATTGAATATTTTCGGTTGGAGACATTCTAAGGCATGCTGCACATAGGATCTGTTGGCTACGTGAAGGGACGCGCTACTGGCCATCCTACCAATAGTATACAAGATAGACCTGACGGACCTGTCAGCAATCTCACGGATAACGATCTTGCCGTCTCTGCTCGGCTAAGATCGTTCCCGCAATACTGGCGGACATAATCTCTCACAGAGTCACTCCCTTGGGCCGAACCTGACAAGGAAATGGGGGCACCCCGCTTCGACAAGTCAGTCAGGATGTAAATGTCTACTATGGTCAAGGGGATAGATTTGCCCCTAATCTAAAATACTTGGTTGATAGGATCCCAAGCGTCGAGTAAATACTGCAGTAGAGAGATCTGTTGTCTCATGCTAGAGATACGGAAGAACTTCAGCAGGCCACAGTTCCGCAGCGCGTTCACCATGACAGGATCATGTAAAGTAATCATGTCCTCTTCTTCATGCTCTCGTTCTTGCCATGTAAGGGTCATTTTTCTCAAAGATCCCTGCAAAACAAAAAGAAGGAGTAAGATCCTAATTTTGATGCAAAACAGGCAAAATTTTCATTAAAAAATGTGCAACAAGTTCCTCTTTTTCGCCCAACGCACCTGCAGGAGTGGTTCACCTGCGTTGAATGTCAAACTGCCTTCATACTGGCTGACATTCAGCGCAGGTTTCGTTAGGCACAGGGTGCGTTGATGGGAAAACAAGCTCATGAAACCCCAGAGGCTCAGAAAAATAGGAGAAGAGGCACAGAATGCAAAAAGGAAACCATGAAAAGAGAGAGCTAGGGTTAGCTCCTACCTGGTCCAGACGGCACCGAGAATCGTCCACAGAATCTCCCGAAATCAGCTGGTGAAAATCAAGGGGAAGAGGCACCTCCAAAGCTCCAACAAACCAAGTTCAAATGAAATGGTAAAATGAGAGGTAAAAACACTTTTTAATTGTTTTTTACGTAGTTCAAAGCAAAATATTAGGGTTTTAATCTCATTTTCAAGCCAATGTTATTCATTTCTAACAAGTTTGATGCAGCAATTGAAGGTACAGTACTATCTTTGAAAAGGGAAAAGCTAGTTATGGTAAAAAATCAAAATTAGACCATGTTATCGAGCCGTTTTAGCACACAGTTCATGCTCGTCAAAAAATAAACGCAAGATTCGAGCAGTTTTAGCACACAGTTCATGCTCGTTAAAAAATAAACGCAAAGATCCGAGCAATTTTAGCGCATAGTTCATGCTCGTTAAAAAATAAACATAAGATTGAGCAAATGTTTCCACCCGCGTTTAAGCTCGTTAAAAAATGAACTATCCCGGTAAATAACCACAGTGAATGTAATATCATCAGCCATTAAAGCCTTGGTCGTGTTTGCACCGTCACCTCCACTTTTCCATTGGCCAATCGTTCACCTCCATATGATTGTTTACCCATTTTGAGGAACAGCTGCGAAGAGTGATTTCACTAGCCATCCTTGTGACACTGCCGTGATTGGAAAATTCCAACCCGTACCTGGAATCAGCTGCTAACCCGTTTTATCACTCGTTCCTCAAAAGACGAGTCTTCTTTAAGCTCTTTTCATCTGACTCGTAAAATATGAAAAGATTGTCGAGTTTTGGCCTTCCAGCTCGTTAAAGCGACCGGAAGTGCTATCCCTCCTCTAGATTTTAATCTTTTTGGACCTGAGGGATTATTGCACAAAAAGATCGAGCGCTTGTTTTGTTCGGCTTGTTAAAACTATCGAAAAATCATCCCTTCTGTATTGTTTTATACTTTTTTGGACTTAAGGGATTAGATGACAAAAAAGGACTTTTGGAGTTGACTTTACGTACCTTTTCAGACTCTCTAAAAATGAAAAGGACCGAGTTATCTTTGTCGTTAGACTCGTTAAAAGCATTAAATAGCGACAAACTTGTCTTTAGACGATAACGGGTTTCACTATCGCTAGGCTCATTAAAACATAGCGATGGGCTTGCCCGAAGGGCAAGTTATAGAACAAGCATATGTTATCCTCCTCAAGCTTGACAATAATAAAGAGGTACTGGTTAGCAATGACTGGGGAAAAATTGGGAGAAACGCAAGAAAACTTTGATGGTAGCAAGTCACTCTTGAACATGACACTTTTCCTCCGCACCACAGTCGAGTTGGGTTGTCTCATTCACCGGTCACATCACCATGGTCTCGCCATACCATCCATATTTGGGGTAATGCTACCGATCCATCGCATAAGTGTCGCCATATGTTCAAGAGAAGTCATTCAGAGAAGTCAACCGTGTCCCATCCTCTGCCATACATTATCCTTCATCCTTTCATGACCGCCACCCTAAATCATATGTCATCAGATCGTTTTCACCTCCATCGAAATCATTTGCTCCATTCCGTGTCACTGATGTGGGATTCATTAAGCCCCTCCTTTGACGGATCGCTTCTTGTCGACATCAGCTCATTATCCAAGAAGTCGATCTAGGAACAACCCCTTCAGTACTTTGAAGCTTGCATGCCTCAATGGCAAGTTTCTCACTTCCGGCAACAGGTATACATCAATGACCTTCGACCGAAATATTTTGCGTGGTGTTCGATGCGAAGTCCTTTATTCACACCATGTGAATTGTACTGCAGTACCTTGAGGGTCATTATCATTATCGGTGATTCCTCTCGCGCTTGTTAACGGTTTACCTCATTGACCGGTAATCAAGCGATGTCTTTCTATGTTCGACTTCAGAACATTTCTCACATGGATCGACTTGTACTTAGAGTGAAGATCGAACGAGTTTGAAGACCCCGGATCTAGTTTCATCCATCCGGGCTGCGATATATACTCAGGAAAAATAAAGACATTGACATGTACATCATTGCAGCAGATAATCATCCTACCCAAAGGATGATAATTTCATCAAAATTATCAGTCTACCATCAGACGATTGTCTGTTCTATGTACAGAAAAATGAATTTATAAAGCTGAGCATGGGAATGCCCGCCTCAGCTAGATCATGAAAGCATTATGAAAAATAATGTATTGTATTGTATTGTATTACAGGTCTCCTCCCAGCAATGAATGAATTTCAGACCCTCCTGATAAAGCATTTCACCCGATAAACGGCCTCATACTTTAGGGGGCAACTGTTATAGACATTTTTGTGCCTTACAGCTATAAGCATGAAATGTCCATAATCTAAGGGATCGAAAGTCCCTAAACATGTTGTTCCTACCCCTAGAGGAACAAGGCTAACAAACCACAGCAATTCACAGAAGTTCTCCAGTAGAAACTGCTCAAAAACAAGTCAATTCAGGATCAATTCAGAGGCTCCACTAGCTGTCTGCGCTGAAATGCAGAGATTGCACTGGCTAGGTGCACTGCAACGCAGGTAGACGCACTACCAGGGTGCGCTGAGCGGGAAGTGACAAATGGCAAGTTCATCCAATGAGGTGGAAAGACCCTGGAAGCTTCCAGAATCTTCTCCAGTGACACTTGCCTCAAGGAATTCGACTAAGTGATGAGTAAGAGGCTCTTAGTCTCCAAGTGGAAGCAAGAACTAACAGAGGGAGAGGACACTAGTCAGATCTCAAGCTGACTCATCCTCTCTCCAAACATCTATATATGGATCTCTCCTCCATGAGATCTAGAGGCTGGAATTTTGTTATTGCAAAGAATTGTTGTTGGTTTGAGATTGGAATCATTGGGTGCTTAATGCTTTGAAGGAAGGTGAAGATAGGAATTTCATTTGCTGGGAAGGAGATGCTGGATTGGAGCCCTCTGGGTTGTATCTCTTCCTGAACCTTGTTATTCATCAATAAAGCTATCTTGGTTTCTCCTATATGCTGATGTGTCTTTGATGTATGATTGCATTAGTGTATTTAGTTTATTTCTAATCCTGAACTAGTTATGAATATGAATCTATGTCTTTGTGTAGTGTTCTCTTCTTGTGATCTTGCAGGAACCTGTTGAAGCTGGGCGAGAGAGAAGGCAAGTAGCTGGGAACTCTCAAAGAGAAGAGAAACCAGATCGAGGGACAAACGGAAGACACCCGTTAGTCCATCCATCTCTCTTCATTCTTAATTGATAAAGGAAGAATACTAGAGTAGCTGTTTATGTTTGTTGCTAAGGCACTGTCACACCTTAGGTGGATAGGATCGTCCTGCATAGGCATTTTTCCCCACAACAGTCGTGTCTACCACAAACTGTTGGGTCCCTATAATACTAGTGATTACCCCATTACTATTGTAGTTATACCCCTTATTTATATTTTTGTGCCGCTATTACCCACATATTGTTATTTCTGTGCCCCATAGAATCCCTCTATTATTATTTTTGTGGCTTTCTATTATTATTGTTAGGTCGGCTGGATTATATTGTGACTCCTTAGACTCCTATATATAGAAAGGAGGTTTTGTCATTTGTATCATCCAAGAATTGTTCATTTACGTAATGTAAAGGAGGTTGACCCCTCGAAGAGGCTGAATTCTAAGGCATTGATCTTTCTTTCTATCTTTTCTTGAGCTGGTTTCATAACATTTGCTATCAGAGCTTTGGATTCTAGGGTTTCGCTGCTCCAAACAGGTCATCATGGTATTGTCGCTATAACTATGTTTCTGTGACGTTTCAGAAGTCGCAAAAAAAACCCATTTGAGAAGCAATCTTGCTTAACCTTGGGTACGAATTTCAGAGTTTTTCGCGTGATAGTTTCGGAGATATGATCTGAGGAAGTTGGTCTTTATGCAGACTCCTGAATTACACTCAAAACAAGTGACCTGGGGAAAATCGTCATAACTTTCTTTCTGAGCATCGGATTGAAATTTCGTAAGAAGTTACAGAAAGAGGACGGACTATAATTTTATTTTATATATTTTTCAGAGTCAAAGGTTGAAACAGTGACACGTGTCGCGTCGTACAATTTCACTCTACTGAACTAGTCTATAATCAAGTCACTGTGGGAGATTTCGCATAACTCTTCCTTGGAGAATCCAATTTGGGTCAGAATTGTGGCATTGGAAAGAGGACATAGAGGGCTACTACAGGTCAGAAATTCAGAACTAGATAATCAGAAAGTACAGAGATACATCGGAGGCAATATCGAGCTCCTACAAAGTGAAAAAAGGTGTGTAGATTTTCTTTAATTTTTGCTTAAGCTTGGTTTGAAAATTTATTTTGAAGGAATTCAAAGGGCATATTAGAGAATTATTATCGGTAACTGATGCCCCGAGGAAAGAAAATGCAAACACCTAGTAAGGAGCCTGAAATCTCTAGCTTGACCCATGAAGAAGAAGAAGAAATGCTATATGATATATCAAAATTACAAGAACAAGTGCAACGAGTGTCACTTGCACAAAAAGAAACAGAATCTAAAATGGATGGTTTAAGGAAAGATGTAGAAGCTAAGATGGATGGTTTAAAGAAAGGTGTAGAAGCTAAGATGGATGGCATGGAAGCTAAGGTGAATGGCATGGACGCTAAAATTGATGGCATGGATGATAAGATGGATAAGTTGCTACAAGAAATAGTCACTAAGGGTGAAAGAGTACTAAAGGAAACTCATGATGAGAACAAAAGAAATGTTAATCATGATTCCATATACTCTAATGTTGGATCAAAGACTCACCATGTTCCAAAAATCGATATGAGGAAGTTTGATGGCAAGGATCCCGCCACATGGATATTACAGATGGAGCAATTCTTCGATATTAATAATGTGCAAAACACACAAAAGGTACGTATGGCAACTTTATATTTGGAACCAAATTAGTTTGTATGGTATCAATGGCTTTGTTCTCATAAACAGTTTATCACTTGGGAAATTTTTATGGAAGAATTGATAGCACATTATGACGATACAAAAAGCAACACTTTTTTTAGCCAATTGATAAGTCTCAAACAAAAGGGTTCAATAATGGAGCACATTGAGGAGTTCCAAAAATTGAACATAAGGGTAAAAGATATTCTAGAGGAGCATAGGATTGATGTGTTCATAGGGTCTTTAAAGGATAATATCCAACATGATGTGCGCCTTTGGGAACCTAATTCATTAGAAAAGGCATTCAGGTTAGCAAGAAAAATGGAAAGCAAAATTATGGCAACTAGGAAGCATACCATTCACAACTATAAAGACGGAAGTATTGTTGCCCATAGTCTTCCACAACCTACAAGGTTGACACCACAACAATTGGAAGAAAAAAGAGAAAAAGGGCTTTGTTACAATTGTGATAGCAAATACACAAAAGGTCATAAGTGTGCTGAGAAGAAATTATTCTACATAGATTGTGAAGAGGAAGAAGAAAAGGAGCAAGAAAGGTAAAAAGAAGAGGATATATTCCAGGAACAAAGCCTAGATGAAGAACAAATAAACCCGACCATATCTTGTAATGCATTGGCGGGAATTACCACTCCTCAAACCATCAAGATAGAAGGACAAATCAAGAAGAAAAAGGTAATAGTGTTGATTGATTCAGGAAGCACCCACAATTTTATTCATTGTAGGGTAGCAAAAGAATTGAATTGCTTCCTATATCCAGCACCAGAGTGTCAAGTGATGATTGCAAATGGAGGAACAATAAATTGTTCTGGAAAGTGCCATAATATCAAGCTATCCATGGGAGAATATGTATCGACTAGCCCAATGCTTTCCATTCCAATGGGAGGTGCTGATGTTGTACTAGGAGTCCAATGGCTACAATCCTTTGGTACAATAGCTTTTAATTTTCAAGAACTTTTCATGAAATTTTCTGTGGAAGGAAAGGAAGTTGAATTAAGGGGTATTGCAGGGAAACCAGGAAAGATAATCAGCTCTAATGGCATGACAAAGCTTCTAAAAAAGGAGCAAAGAGGTGTAATTGCACAATTATGTTCGCTAGATGTTTCCACATTGGAATCATCTATTTCTCCAGATCTCCAAAAAGTCCTGGACAATCATTCCAAGGTATTTGAGACTCCTAAAGGTCTCCCACCTATGCGTGATCATGATCATGCTATTCATCTGATTCCAGGAAGTGTTCCTCCAAACATCAGGCCGTACAGATATCCATATGTCCAAAAAAGTGAAATTGAACGTATGGTTGCATAAATGCTAGAGGCTGGTATAATTCAACCGAGTCAAAGTTCTTTCTCAGCTCCAGTAGTATTGGTGCACAAGAAGGATGGATCATGGCACATGTGTCCATATTATAGGGAGCTCAACAAGCTCACTATTAAAGATAAGTTCCCCATTCCTGTCATTGATGAATTACTAGATGAATTGCATGGATCAATTTACTTCACCAAGTTGGATCTTCGTTCGGGATATCATCAAATCAGAATGAAGATTGAAGACATTCCGAAAACGGCATTTAGAACTCATGAGGGTCATTATGAATTTTTGGTCATGCCTTTTGGCCTTACCAATGCACCTTCAACATTTCAAGGTTTGATGAATTCAATTTTCAAACCATTCCTTAGAAAATTTGTGTTAGTATTTTTTGATGATATACTAATCTACAGCAAGTCTTGGAAGGATCATGTTGAACATGTTGACAAGGTGCTACAACTATTGGAGGAGAAACAATTATATGCAAAAAGATCCAAATGTTTCTTTGGAGTCTAGGAGGTGGAATATTTGGGTCATATTGTATCTCATGAAGGAGTTAAGGTAGACCCTAGCAAAATTAAAGCCATTAAGGAATGGAAAATCCCCACATCCATAAAGCATCTGCGAGGATTTCTTGGGTTGACAGGGTATTATCGCAAGTTTGTTAAGAATTATGGGAGAATAGCAGCACCTCTAACAACATTATTGAAGAAAGATTCATTTTCATGGACTCCGGAAGCAACAAAGGCCTTTAAACATCTTAAGGAGGCAATGTGCCAAGCACCAGTCTTAGCTACACCGGACTTCACAAAAACCTTTATTGTGGAATGTGATGCTTCAGGAAATGGAATTGGTGCTGTTCTAATGCAAGATGAAAGACCCATTGCTTTTGAAAGTCGTCCAATCAAGGGAAAGTTTTTAAGCAAAGCTATTTATGAGAAGGAAATGTTGGCAATACTCCATGCACTTAAGAAATGGCGACCCTACCTAATGGGAAGACACTTCAAGGTAAAAATGGATCATGATAGCCTTAAATACTTTTTAGAACAAAGATTATCCTCTGAAGAGCAACAAAAGTGGGTCACAAAGATGTTGGGTTATGACTTTGAAATCATCTACAAAAAAGGGAAGCAAAATGTGGTGGCAGATGCACTCTCAAGAAAGGATGAGGATATGGAAGCATTGTTGTGTGCCATTTCTATTATCCAACCAGATTGGATAAATGAAGCAAAGGAGGAATGGAAGAATGACAAAGAAGTGTGGGCACTTATTCGAAAGCTACAACAAGATTCAAGTACTTCTGATACATTTAGCTGGAAAAATGATTCGTTATGGTACAAAGATCGCTTATACCTCTGTAAGAATTCCCAGCTAAAACAAAAGATTCTTATGGAATTGCACGCTTCTCCCTTAGGAGGGCACTCAGGATTTTTAAAAACTTACCACAGGGTTAAGAAGGAATTTTTTTGGGATGGCCTTAAATCAGATATTCAAAAGTTTGTAGCAGAATGTTTGGTTTTCCAACAAAATAAAGTTGAAACAATTAAGACACCGGGTCTATTACAACCTTTATCCATTCCAAGCCAACGTTGGGAGGAGGTTTCAATGGATTTTATCACAGGTTTACCCAAGTCTAATGGAAAGAGTGTCATCATGGTGGTAGTTGACAGACTTACCAAGTATGCACACTTTTGTGCATTATCACATCCATTTAAAGCTAGTACAGTTTCTACTGCATTTATGGAAACAGTTCAAAAGCTACATGGAAAGCCAAAGATTATTGTAAGTGACAGAGATCCCATTTTCACTGGAAATTTTTGGACATAATTATTTTCTTGCCTTGGTACTCAGTTAGCTCATAGCTCATCTTATCATCCTCAATCTGATGGGAAAACTGAGATAGTAAAAAAATGTTTGGAAGGATATCTTCGTTGCTTTGTATCTGATAAACAGACACAATGGGTCAAATGGTTGCCTCTAGCTGAATGGTGGTATAACACTTCCTTCCATACAGCAACAAAAATGACCCCATTTATGGCACTTTATGGGTACCAACCACCATCAATCACAGCATATTTAAGAGAAAATTCTAAGGTTCAGGCAGTGGAACATCACATCGAACATCAACAACAAGTCTTCCAACTCTTAAAGGATAACCTCGTGTTGGCACAAAATAGAATGAAACAACAGGCAGATCAACATCGCAGTGAAATAAGTTTTGATGTAGGTGATTGGGTATTCCTACAGCTACAACCATATAAGCAAATGTCCCTAAAGGAAGCTAAGAAGGATAATAAATTATCACCAAAGTATTATGGTCCGTACAAGGTGTTGGAAAAGATTGGTACTATGGCATACAAATTGGGGCTTCCTGCAGCTTCTCGATTGCACCCAGTTTTCCATGTTTCATGTTTAAAGAAGGTTATAGGAGACAAGCTCCCAGTTCAAACAATATTGCCAGCACTTGACGAGGAAGGAAAAATTATATTGGAACCGGAAGCAGTCACAGAAACAAGAACTCGACAGCTACGAAATCGATCAATTTCAGAGTATCTTATCAAGTGGAAGAACTTATCCGCTGAAGATTCCACATGGGAGGATGAGAATTTTATGCAGAAGTATCCAGAATTTCTCAAGCGTTGAGGACAACACTTTTTTGAAGGAGAGGGGCATGTTGGGTCCTTATAATACTAGTGATTACCCCATTACTATTGTAGTTATACCCCTTATTTATATTGTTGTGCCCCTATTACCCACATATTGTTATTTCTGTGCCCCATAGAATCCCTCTATTATTATTTTTGTGGCTTTATATTATTATTGTTAGGTTGGTTGGATTATATTGTGACTCCTTAGACTCCTATATATAGAAAGGAGGTTTTGTCATTTGTATCATCCAAGAATTGTTCATTTATGTAATGTAAAGGAGGTTGCCCCCTCGAAGAGGCTGAATTCTAAGGCGTTGATCTTTCTTTTCTATCTTTTCTTTATCTGGCTCAGTGATAAATCCCCTTATCATCCTGTTGAGCCAATGGTCCACAACTCGTGCGATCTTATCTTCTGATGCCTGTAGTCTACGCACTAGTTCCGAAGTCCACACTATTGGTTTGTCGAGCTTACACCTACCCTGGTTGTCAGCTAACCTCGTGATCCACTCACCCAATTCAGAAGGAAAGGATGCAAAGAAAATCTTATGGATTTCCGTATACACGTAGAGATCCAGCCACTTTTTCTCAGATACTTGCGGAATTCTACTTTCCTGTGTCAAAAACTCGTGAATATTCTTGTCCAACCACTCTTCAATTTCGTTATTTTTTGGGTTCCAGTGGCACGACATCAGAAATCGCTTAGGCAAATCCCAGTCTTTGCAACGGAACCATTTGTTGGATTAGTGGGGCCTGACATAGGTTCAGAAGTGATTTAGGCAAGCAAATCCTAGTACTACTGGCCCTTTCAACAATAGTTTGCGGAGTGTGGACTGAGGTCTCACCTGAAGTAGTATGGGAGGGTGCTCAAACCAGTTTTCCGCACCCTAGGCATGTCTGATATGCAGTGCTAGGGATGTAATCCAACCTTAGTGTTTAATAGGTTACGCACACCCCCAAGCACATTACGTCCAGTGTTACTGCCTTTGCGTAGCTCTAACTGCAGCGTGACCTGTTTTGATTATCCAAGTCTTCCTTAATTAGGTTTTGTTCATTTAATTACTTAGAATACTTTCCTAATAGTTAGACAAGAGTTTATCAAGTGTGCGCATATAAATAAACCGATAACAGTTAATGCATAATATCAAAAATATAGATCCACGACCAAATGCACAATATTCTAAATCCAACTTATCTTTATTAAAGATCTTTTCAAGTTTAGTTCAAGTACAGACCCGACTCCACCCTGCGCACTCAACTACAGGGGTCTGTGCACTCAGCTATGGACTCTACTAGGCCTCTGCACAGTCAGTTGCATAGCCTCTTCCTACTACTACGACCCAATACACTTCAGATCCACTTCTATTCTCTAACCATGCTTTTGCATCTAGCTACTTACTTCTTCCCTAGAGACTTTCTCTACACTTAGAGCCTTGCTCTATTTATACAATCCCATGGTCCGCGGACCATTGGTATGCCAACACAACTTTACATTATTTTACAATTCTTAGGGTGGACAACCCTATGACTCATCCTAGACTTTGGCGCTCTACGCTCGTACTTCATGGAGTCTTTACATGACATTGACCAGAACTCAGGCTTTAAGCCCCAAAAACATGCTGTGGGGGGATCCGCTACCCAACATGTAGTTTTCCCAGTTAGTCCTCCTGACAGTCGACCCGCTGCTCATCCAGAAAATTGTGCAGTTTTCATGAGAAGGACTTCTGCTACCTAGTAGTCCTTTCAGCTCAGAAATTACACAGAGATGATCAGTAGGCTGGCCTCCCAGCCTCAGTGTAGCTTCTCTTGCCAATAGCTCCCAACAACAAACAAACAATTACCTCCAGAAATTGTGGAGTTTCTATTGCCAAGCTCCTGGTAGCTAATTGCTAGCTCCCCTTGGAAATTGTGTAGTTTCTTATACCAGTGACCCAGCAACCAGCTGCTAGTTCCCTATAGGAATTGTGTAGTTTTGGTTTCCAGGCTCCCAGCTAGTTCCTTCAAAAAATTGTGCAATTTTTGTCTGTTGATCCTCCATGCAGCCCAACCTGTTCCTCCAGAAAATTGTGAAAATTTTGCTGTCAAGCCCATGTTGCCCACTCGTTCCAAAAAATGCATAGATTTTATCTGCCTCACCTTCTTGTAGCCTAGACTTTCCCTCCCAAAATTTGCACATTTTTTCCTTCTAGCCAATCCAGACCTCGCAGACAGTCACTGTCGACTCAAATTTCCCACCTCCATGACCTAGTGACTATTGCGCAGTTTTCATCAATAGTGCCTAGAGCCATTATCCACCTCGCAACCTTATCGCCTCTCCTAGTCACCTGCATCTGAAATGATCATGTGTCATGATGGACTAGGAGATTTTTTGGATTTGATGTCAGCTCGTCATGAGTGAATGGAGGTATAGGTACACTAACAAACATGGCACAATGACAAATGGGATGAACAAAGGGAGCACATGCAGAAGGATAGGTTCACCAACATACGAAAGAATGATGCATGAGAAGAGATGTGCTTGCGAACAGATGATCATGCAAAGATGTGTTCACGGATGGATGGATAAGAAAACATGCAAGATGTGCTCATGCATAGATGAACAGACGAACATGCACCTTTCGCGAACAGATGATCCTGTCAAGCCTTCCAACATGCAAGAAAGGAGAACCGTGCCAAAGCAACATCAAGTGAACCAACGACCATCGAAGACTCTCTGCACCTTGCCAAGTAGAGGTGAAGCTATGACACACCATGAAGACATCCATCACCTAGTAGCACTATAGCTCGACATGCACTCTAACAATAGCATGGATGTATGAGCAGTCTCTTGTCGAGTGGTGTCATGAGTAATGCCATACACATCTCTACTATGGGTAATGTTGTCAATCAATGGAATGTAACGTGGAAGTCCAAGAGACCCACTTCTTGTACAAAGAGTCAAGTAAAGTCAAAAAGTCATGGAAGTCAAATAGTCATGAGGGTAGTCGAACAACCATAATGGTTAGTTTCACACTTGGCTATAAATACCCCCTCATTTGTACATGGAAAGGACTTTTTCAACTAAACTCCTCCCACATAGCCAAGAGAGTCTGTAATATTTTATTTAGGAGAAAGTAGTGGCTTCAACACCCCGAACTCAGGGTTAGTGATGTATGGTGTAACGATGTGTCTTAGAACTTTCGCTTAATTCATATACGTTCTAACATGCCAGGACATTTTCACACATGTATTTTAACTATTGCAAGACTAATCTTGAACACTTGTAATGCATGTTTCTTTAACCTATGTTGAACACTTGAACTATTTCACTTGTTGTAATACATAATTTGTTAATTGAAATGTGTTGTATATCTTGTTAACACTGCCTCTCCCGTGGTGGCTATCTCCCAGGAAATTAGACATACCTTTCACATGAAGATTGCTGTAAAAAATGTTGCACTTGTTCAGACTCATTCGTTAAGTGTTGTATGTGTTATCTTACCTTGTGTGTTGTGGCTACTGCATCTGTGTGGACTGCTCCTCCGGAAGCTGTGCACGTTGTTGGGAACGGGTTCCCCCAAGAACATTTTTGGGGCTAAAAGCCCATGTTTTGGGAAAATTTTGTATAAAGTTGGAAAGTCCCAACATTTTGTGGCCGCGGAGGATGAAGGTGTCAAGAGTCATAAAGGGTTGTCCGCCCTTATTTTGTAAAGTGTTAAGTCAGCTGTAAAAATCTACCCATGTTCTACAGACAATGGGATTGTGTAAAAAGGAGCTAAGTAAGTAAGCTCTAGGTATATTTGGAAGCTTTTGGTAGTGAGTTCTAAGTGTTCTGAGGTCTTAGTGTAGGTAGAGGCTCTGCAGCTGAGTGCGTAGAGGCCTAGGGTGGAAGTCCGCAGTTGAGTGTGCGGACCCCTATAGCTGTGTGCGTAGGGTGGATAGAGTCTATATTAAACTGGAAATATCAATAAAGAGAAGTATTATGCAATTACTGTGTAATTAGTCTCTATTAATGCATTTGGCTACATTGCAATTTGGGTTTATATTACAATGTTTATGTGATGCGCGAATGTATGTATATCTGTTAATTGAACGCAAGTAAGAATATCAGTTTACGCGACGATAACTGTAATTGATTGGTAGAATAAGTGGAACACTTGAGCTAACATGGGAGCCTATACAATACATCGTCATATCAGTGTGAAAGTACCTAAACCACTGGTTAGGGCTGCATGAAGGTCAACCATACACATTCGCAGAGGTACTGAATGAGGGGATAAAAGGTAGAATGATAAGACCTATGGCTTAGCCACTTGCGAGAAGGCAGGAGCAGGAGGTATAAACTGACATCACAACTATCTTAGGGTGTAGAAACTTGGTTCCATCATCCCCCCATACTGCCTCAGATGAGACTTTGGTTCGTGCTTCATGGGCTGATGCCAAAAGGTCCAGTACTCTAGGGATTTGTTTGGCTGACTAACGTTGAACTTGGGTCAAGGTCCACAAACCCAACAAATGGTTTCGTTGCTAGGACCGAAATCTTCATAAGATATGTGTGATTTCATGTCACTAGAATCCAACTAAGAAACAGATTGAAGGTTGGTTGGATAGGAATATCCACGAATTTGCAGTGCAAGAAAACAGAAATTTGTGGTTGAAAAAGGAACAGTGGCTAGACAGGTACCTGTATACAGAAATCCATGAGATTTTTTTCTGTTCCTTTCTAGTTGAGTTACATGAGTGGATCATGAAGCTAGCAGATAGCCAAGGAAGGTGGAGGCTTGACAGTCCTATTATCTGGATCCCGGAGTTAGTACATAGACTGGAATCCTCTGGGGATAAGATCACCTGCACTGCCGATCATTGGCTTGATCGTATCATAGGAGGGTTTGTGACATAATTCACAGTCAATACCTTAGTTAGTTACAGTAAGGTGGAGCGACACTTTTTCAAAGGTCTGCGAGGTAAGTACTTGAAGTCTTTAAATACTTGGATTAAGATGTTATTGTGCGAAAAAAAGGGTTACGAATCTACCTAGATGTTTGGAGCTATGTGGAGTGGAAAGACTTACAGGAAGAAATTAAGAAAGGGTCCTAAAAATAGCCCACTCATTTCACCTCCTTTGAGTGATGAAGAGGGAGTAGTGCAGGCTTCTTCGCAAAGTGCAGTTTAGTTGATAAAACAAGGGTTCCCACAACTACCACCTCCACCTACACCACCTCCACCTTCACCACCGTTACCTGCGACTTCGGCCACACCACCACCAACTCGACCATAGTTCAACATGGTGAATTCAGTGAAGATGCCTTTGTTTAAGGGCTTGGGAAATCAAGACCCAGATCAGTTCTGGTTCACTGTAAAAGATGTACGGGAATCTCAAGGTGTCACAAACGATAACATGAAGAAGGAAACTTTGGTTAGTGCTTTGCAGGATCGTGCACTAACTTGGTACATCGAGTACTCCAATGATAACCCAAATGTTGTGTTGGCAGAGATCCAGACCACACTGAATAAAGAGTTCAGTAGGTCTAAATTCGAGGCATAGTCAATTGTGGGATTCAAGGAAATCGCGATGAAATGAGGTGAGACCCCTTGGGAGTTGGATCAAAGACTGAAGTGTAAAATCCACAAAGCTAATATGAATTTAACAGATGGGCAGCACCGCGAGTATTTCATGGCCTCACTCCTACCTCACCTAAGACTTGCGCTGTCACAAAAGAAGATTACGACTGAGGCAGAGGCCTTGGAGATTGCAATAAGACTACATGAAACATAAATGCAAGATCTGAATCTAGTGGTTCAACAGATCCATGTGCAGTTGCAAAATCTTTGCCTCGAAATGCAAAGTCTGAAGCAGGATAGAATAGTTTAGCCAGAGGTGCACGAAGAGGTATGGTGCCTGAAATGTAAAGGTCAAGGACATGATAAAGACCACTACCCAGTCTTTGCAAAATATATTGCAGGAGGAGGACCGATACTTTTGAGGCTGGAAGCCCAAGCAGGGCTGAGTGCTGGACCTGCATTGAGGTGCGCTATATGTCTGGTAGCAAGGAAACATATGACTGATAATTGTCATTTTCTGCAGAAGTTTGTACAAACACCGCAACAACTGTTTTGTAACTTCTATAGGTCATTAGGTCATGATGAGCATAATTGCCAAAGTTATGAACTTATGATGGATAGGACACCCGCCTATAGAGTTCACGTAGAAACACGAGCTCCTGACCAGGGTACTGGAATGGCACGGACAGGCTTTCAGGGATGCAGACGAGGCCGTGGTGGAGGAGGACCTGGCAGAGGTCAGGGACAGCTGATCTATTAAAATTGTGGAGGACCAAGACGCTATGCTTGCAAATGAACAAAACGAACGCGTCCATTGTGCAAATATTGCACTCAGTCTAATCATGAGATAGAGAACTATCCTACACTGATAGTAAGGATACATGACAAAGGGGTGCTACCTCTGTAGCTGACTCAGAACCTGTAGATGCTGAGGGCTGAGCCTTGTGAAGAGTATCCAAATGTGAATATAGTGCTCCAAAGTGGAATTGCAACAGGCGATGATAAGGGGAAACAACTTGAAGGCAGCACGTGGGTTTGCAAAGCTCTAGAGAACGAGGCTAAATTTGTTTTGGAGTGCGCACGTGAAATGTTCATGGAAACAAAGAAGAGACTCACTAAGGCCTCCACTTCAGGGTCCCAGGATAAACATGTTCAAGAAATGGACCCTTCTATGCTTACAACCTTTCTAGAGACCTGCATGAAGCCACTGCGTGATGACAAGGTTGTGAAGGGGTTACAAGAACTTATAAATAGATGCGCCGGAAACACTCTTGGTGAACCGTGCATGGTACAGAAGATTGCTAACCATGAGATAAGGACACGGTGTGAGATGAGACTCACCGTGCAGATAGGAGAATATGAAATGGATCAAGTTATTCTGGATCTGGGGTCATATGCCAACATTTAGCCAAAGCTAATTTGGGAGCCGATGGGGAGACCCGTATTGAAGTGCTCTCTGATTTAGTTAAGGATGGAAAATCAACAGAAGTTCATCCACATGGGATGACTGCAAGGAGTAGCTGTAGCTATTGAAGGCACGAGCACATTGGTTGATTTTGAAGTAATAGAAATTGTGGATGAGAGAAACCCCTATGCTGTGCTTATTGGCATTGATTAAGCTACTGAAATGGACGGGGTAATCAACCTAAAGAATCGAAAGATGATATTTGAAAATAAATCACTTCACGTAATAGTACCCCTAGATCCTGCTGAAGGATTGCGCTATACTGAACCAGCCTGGGATTACATAAGCAATGACGATTTCAATTGCATATATAAGATAACATCATGATACCAAGATTAGGTGAATCTAACAGCGGATGGATGAATTACATGGGATCATGAGAGTTCTTGAAACTCAGACTCGAACAAAGAATTAGAGCACTGGCAAAATTGGCTACATGAAGTAACCATGTTGAGTTGTAACATGATGACCCGGTCACTACGTTGTGCGTCGTCAAAGGTAAGAAATCTACCCACTTATGATAGCTTGAATGATTTGGATGTGATTTTCAATGCATTTGAGAGGGAAGTACCAGAGAAATAGCGCTTCCATGCTTTGGACTAGGCACTGTGTGCTACACCCATGAGATGGTGGGGTACGCACAAGGGTAGTTTTGATGATTGGCGCGAGTATAGTAAGATGATGAGAAAACAATTTGGGAATCTGAAGGTATGAGTGACGAACAAGTACAACGGGAAGGATGATCTGCACATGCACATGGCCAAATGGGCTAAGGCCTATGGAGCGATGCCCCAACCTGAATGGATGCACTTGTTTTTTCATACCCTGGATGTCATCCAAATGAACTGGGACCTGGAGATAAAGCTCCACCATGGCATAGGAGAATAGAATATTTTGCACGAAGGGTTCATAATGACGTTTAGCTTCGAAGATAGATTTGACTATATTAACAAAGCACTACAAGAAGTTAAATCAACGATCTTTAAGATACCACAGGATCCTTTGGATCTGATTCAAACCGATTGGACTACTCAACTGAGCCACGCACCGGAATGCTATAACTTGACTATTGAAGAATAAGACAAGGACTTCTGAAAGATTAATATCCCTGAAACCGAGGGTCACCGTGAGGTCGACGAAACACCGATCGAGAATCCTGATATAACTGCGCCGCTGAAAACTGAACAAATAAATATTGGCATGGAGGCAGAGCCCTAATTCGCTAAGATTGGAGATTACTGGTATGACGCGACGGTAGATAAGTTCGCTGAATTTCTCCTTGAATACCCAGATTTGTTCCCTACCAAGTTTACGGAGTTAATGGGGATAATAGGAGACCTTGGCATTTTGAAGATCACGCTAAAACCCAACGTGAAGCCGGTTAAGCAAAGACCTTACCGTCTCAAGCCAAATTATAAGGAGAAGGTCAGCTTAGAGTTAGATAAGATGCTCACGGTAGGCATCATTGAGCCTGTAGAAGAATCTGACTGGGTGAGCCCAATGGTGGTACAGGAAAAGAAGCAGAAGGATCAAATAAGGATATGCATAGATCTCAGGAAGTTGAATGACGCTTGTGTGCATGATCCTTTCCTGACTCAATTCACTAATAAGGTATTGGATAATGTAGGTGGCCAGGAAGCATACTCCTTCACTAATGGGTTCTCTGGGTACCATCAGATCAAAATCGCGCCTAAAGATAGAAGAAAGATGACCTTGCGACTGAATGGGGATGTTTTTAGTACACCATAATGCCTTTCAGATTAAAGAATAAAGCTACAATTTTTTCGCGCATAGTCATTGCTGCATTCAAAGACTTCATTCATAAGTTTATGGAGGTGTACTTTGATGACTAGACTATGTTTGGGTTAGTAAAATGTCATGTGGCCAATTTGTGCTTAATGCTAGATACTTGTCGAAGGTATCAGATTGCACTCAATCTAAAGAAATGTCTGTTTTGTGTCCCTTTTGGGACTTTACTAGGTCATGTGATATGTAGGTAGGGATTGATGGTAGACCCTGTGAAGATCACAGTGATAATTAACCTGGAGGCACCGAGGAGTGTAAAATAGCTATGTGCAATATTGGGACATACTGGGTACTACAGGAAGTTTATCAAGGGCTATGCCCAGATCACCAGGCATATGGAGAAGTTGTTGAAAAAGGATGTCACATTCTGTTGGAACGAGGACTCTCAAAAAAGCTTTGATGTGCCGAAGGGAAAAAGGGTCACCGCATCGATTTTAGTCTTCCCGAATTGGAAGAAGGAGTTTCATGTACATGTAGATGTGTCATGTATAGTACTGGGAACAGTATTGACACAAGCTAGTGATGGAGAATTCAACCATCCTATAGCATTCGAAAGTAGGAGGTTATCCACGGATGAGAAGAATTATTCCACCATTGAGCACGAAGGACTAGCCAGATATATTTTCTCTAGAAGTTTAGACACTATTTGCTGGGTGGAAATTTTAAGATGTATATGGATAATTCTGTGTTGAAAAAATTGGTTAATAAGCCTGTGTTGGGGGGGAGAATCTGTAGGTGGTTGTTATTGTTCCAGGAGTATGATTTGGAAGTTATTGTGAAACCTAGACGACTGAAAGTGGGACCAAACCATTTGTCATGCATCGAAATGGGGGAAGAGCCCAATAATTTGGAGGAAGGATTACCTGACGCGTAGCTCTTAGCAGTACGCATCACAGATAGTCACTTTGAAGACATCATACACTTGCTAACGACAGGAACTGCCCTGGAAGGCAACACCACCTAGCAGAAAAAGGAGTTAGTGGTGGACGCGACAGACTTTTCTGTCATCGCTAGACATCTGTACAAAATGGGGTCTGATGAAGTATTGCAATGATATGTACCGGAGTTTGGAAGAAGAAGTATCCTTGTAGATGCTCATCGGGGTGTCACAGGAGGGAATTACACAGGAAGGGTGACCACGCAAAAGATTCTATGCACAGGGTTGCGGTGGCAAACCCTCCATCAGGATTTAAAAGTCTACTATAGGGTGTGCAATGTGTGCCAAAGGACTAGTAGGCCATCATAGAGATATGAGCTGCCTTTAAACCCATAGATGACATTACAAAGTTTCAAGAAATGGGCAATAGATTTTTTGGGACCCATTTAGCCTCAAGGGAAGAGGACGGGTGCGCAGTACATTATCACCGTGACTGAGTATTTGACTCGATGGGTGAAGGCATAGCCTATGAAGGAATACACAGGCACAATCACTACAAAGTTTCTCTTTGAGTAGGTGCTAATGCAATTTGGGTGTCCAAATATTTTGATGAGTGATCATGGTACACACTTTTTGAAAAAAACGATCAATGCGCTCACAAAGGAATTTCAGGTATATCACTAGAAAAGCACGCCTTATCACCCACAGGGTAATGGGATGGTGGAAGTATTAAATAAGTTATTGGAGAACATGCTGACCAAGGTTTCCAATGCTCAATGAAGTGATTGGGACTTGGGCATACCTAGAGTACTACGGGCCTATCAAATGACGTGCAAAAAGTTGACTGGACAAACACCCTTTAGGCTTGTATATGGTGTTGAAGCAGTGATGCCAATGGAATACATTGTGCCTAGTTTGCGCATAGCAGCAATAACGGGTATGACAGATCACAGAGCCCTCGAAGAGAAGCTCATGCAGCTCTTCGAGCCTTAGGAAGAAAGGTTTCTATCTGGATTTCACTAACAGGTCCAAAAGTAGCGTGAAAAAGCATGGCATGCTCAGCACATTAAACTGCAAACCTTTAAGGTGAATGATCTGGTTTTGTTATATGACAACAAGTTTGATAAATTTCCAGGGAAACTCAGGATGCATTGGCTAGGGCCCTATGTCATTAAGGAGATTACCGAAGATGGAGCAGTCCAGTTGGTTAAATTGAATGGAGGTCCCTTCCCAAGAAAGGTGAATGGTAGTCAATTGAAGCCATACATCGGTGATCCAGCCAGGTGGCTATATGAAGGTAGCATAGTATTAGCACTCCAGGTGGTTGAAAGGAGGCGTGGTACTATAAACTAAACTTCCCAGGTTGGAGAACTATGTGATTGGAGGATTGTGTGGAACGAGGAGATGTCACAGGGTTCGCATCAGTGAGGAGGTAGCTATGCTACCTGGGGGAAAATCACATAGGTTAGCTAGAAAGTGACAGTTAAAATCATTGTTCATAATTTGATGATGAGAATGCAGCTAAATGGAGCGGGTGGTCAGCATTTAAGACGAAATTTATGGGTAAGATCCTTGAAAATCTGCCGCCAATCTGACATTAATGAACCGAATTTGGGCGGAACAGTCGGATTTGAATTAGAAATGGCCTATAGATTACATCTGGCTACCCAACGAAAAACACTTGGCATTTTAAGCATTGATTTGGTGAGCTCTCAGACATGCATGATCTGTGCAATTTTTAAAGAATTGCTTGACTGCCTAGCATTTTATAGATTTCTAGAGTATGACCGCAATTTCATCCATGACATTATCCCAGGAACAGAAGCTATGGACGCGGAAGCAGTGACAACTGAGGGGGCTGTGTCGAAATTTGTTATGGAGGCAGAGCGAGCTGCTTTGGAGGTTGCAGAGGTACTAGCTGAGTCCCCAAGTCACCACAGATGCCTAGACCAAAGCCTACCGTGACCAAGGAGAGTGCGAAGGATAAGAAGGGCAAGCAGGCTGCGACACCTGTGCACGCGTCGCCTAGAAGAAACCCATAGAAGGACAAGCCCACCACATAAGAAAAGGGAAAAACTATTAACTTGGAGTCGAAAATAGAAGAGATTGAGGACATCTCGATGGACAATGAGGATTTGGGGGTGGAAGTGGAGGACATTGAAATCGAGGGTTCTGACCCTATTACTAAGTTGGATGAATATGTCCCTTCGCACAAGGGCAAGACCAAGGTGCCGAAGGACATTGACGAAAGCAAGGTCACCTTGTACATACCTCAACTACTAGATGAGATTTTCTTTGAAGGACGCTTGGGGCAGGTTCTGCTGTTAAAATTAGAAGATTGGAACTTAGTTGACACTGAGAAGTTCCCTCACTTGGCGATAGGAAAACCAATGCACCACATTATTCATACAACCACCAGGATGACTGGATTGGAACCACAGAAGTGGATCAGGGGGGTAGACAAGGCAGGTCTTCTCAACCTTCTATGAGTGTTGTACTACAATCGCACACCCATTACAATATTGGTAATCAAGTAGCTTCTATGCTTGGTGCATGATGAGTGTCTCTGGCTAGAGGAGCCGATACCCATCACTGATAGGTTGATCCATAGGATCAGACAACTGCCCTATACAGGAGAAAATATGGCCATGATTTTTGGCAGAAAAGGTGGCGAGCATGCCCTCGTGGAGGCCATGAAGGAGAAATTCAAGCTTGTGAAGAAGCCATGAGGCTATATCGTCTCGAGTATCTATGATCCTGCGGTCAAGGTGGCTAGGCAAATTTTGGCAGGCATAGTTATGAGGAAGTGTCGCGTAGATGAAGTGCCAACACCCGTTGTCACTCTAGCGACCTAATGTGCAGAAGGAGTTTAGTTTAATTGGGCACACTATCTCTGCTGTGAGTTCCTTGCGAACTATCGTGAGTCACAAGAGATCAGCAAGACCTTCCACTATGTGTGGCTCTTGCTATCCATTGTGCTGGTAGCCTGGGAGCTACCAGAAGATAGTCAATTCCCCTCAATTGCATCAGACCTACTAGAAGCAGCAAAGTACAATTCGCTATGGGCGACCAAGGATGCTCAGTGCATCAAGGATAGCAAGATCTTCTAGATCTTGATGGAAATAAATATACACATCGCTATCAATCGCAAGTTGCAATTGGCGCCTGCTGTGTTTGCTAAAATATAGGAGTACATGGAGTTCAAGGAAGACTTTCAATGCGTATCGATCAGGGCATGGAAGGACCTTGAGCAAAAGTGGCATGACTTGCCTTACTTGCCAACTGATGACACGATTGATGCAGTTCTTGATCGCTGGCCAGAAGAGTGGCGCACTCCTTTAGAGTTGGTGGTAGGATCGAGCAAGTTCACCGCGCATCGCAAAAAGGAGGAAACCAAGCTCAAGATGGTGCAGTTGGTAGAGAAGAGGAAGAAGGAGGCTCATGCCAAGGCCCAAGCTAAGTGTGATGCTGCACAATAGGTGGAAGAGAAGACAGGCGGAGCAGAGCGTGGCTCTGACAAAGGTGTGAGGTCACCCTCGCCCAAAACAAAGGAAGAAATGGATGAGTAGACAGACTAGCATGGAGCAGACCCGCAAATGCTGTCATTCCATATCAAGAGTCCAAGAGGACAGGGAAAAGCTGGGCCGCAGAAGAAATCCAAGGTCAGTAAGATGTCCCTGGACCCAATCACCCTAATAGAGGGAGAATTGGATGACATTGGAGATACGGTGTGGGATGTCAACGCAGAGGTACTACAACAATTCAAGCAGCAAGTAGCAGCAAGTATTAGGGGCCATCCAGATGGGTCTACATGAGCTACAGATCCGCGCATCACAGACCAGCGCATCATCCACCAGCCTTGCCATTGGTACTTTGGAAGCCATCGGGATGCTGCATGCAAAGGACTCCCGAGCAATAGTGCTGCCGAAGGGAGCACTGACCAAATAAAACGAAGCTGGCAGGCCCGTTATCAGAACCCTGAAGGGAGTGGGGCTAAACTTGCAAGCGCTTCCTGGCGAGGTGCTCCACCTAATGCAGGATGTGTCAATTGCAGAGCTGAGGGCCCGTGAACAACACGCTTTGCAGGTGATCAGTGAGAAGAATATTAATAATGTGCAGATGGCCTTGCAACGAGACACCACCGTCACTTCCATGCTAGAACTTACTAACAAAGATCAATGCATGATTAAGGGCACAAAGGAATCCTACCAAATGGTCCTTGAATCGGCTATTCCTGAAGATGCGGAGGTGGATGAATGGGTCCAAAAACTTGTTAGGGGGGTATGTGACACTCACACAGAGTTGACCAAGGTTCAACTAGAGCTGAACCTCTAGATTGTAGAATTGTAGTTGAAGGCCCAGCCTTCAACTCTACCAAAAGTAAAGAAGCAGTGCGCAACCGCTGTCACAAAGGTGATAGCTGTAGTAGACAGTCTAGTAGTAGGCTGTACATGGCTATTTGAACAGTCATTTGAAGTACTAACCATTTTTCAAGGAAATCCTAATGTATAGTGGCTGGAGATAGAGGTGTGAGAACTACAACAGAACTACGATGAGGTGAAAGAAATAACACACACTATCGCCCTCACATAGAGACTTACGAAGCTGAAGGAGGCCAAAACACTAAAGGAACAGATCGATGCAGCTCAGCAAAAAGAGGTAGTGCTGAAGGCACACTTGAAGCCTTGGTTGAGCAAGGCCTATTCAGTCATGACCTCCATTGAAGGCAAGCTTTCTAGTCTATAGGCGACTCAGCAAAAGCTTCAGGCTGACAGTTCAGGTCCAGTGATAGAGGAATTGGTCGAAGAAGTGAAGCAGGTGGTCGCGTAGTGCACCACTGAGGTGGTAGTCATACAAGTCAAACTAGGAGGTCTTCATGCCAAGATCTCTGTGCCCGTAGAGTGACTCGAGGGCGAGTCACCATGTTTGTGTTGGGGGTCTGTTGGGAACGAGTTCCTTGAAGAGCAGTTTTGGTGCTAAAAGCCCATGTTTTGGGACAATTTTGTAATAAAGTTCTAATTTCTTCGCATTTTGTAGTTGCAGAACACGAAGGTGTCAAGAATCATAAAGGGTTGTATGCCCTTATTTTGTAAAGTGTTAAGTCAGGTATAGAGATCTACCCATGATCTGCAGACCATGGGATTGTATAAAAAGGAGCTAAGTAAGATCTAGGTAGCTTTGGAAAATTTTGGTAGTGAGTTCTATTTGTTCTCAGCTCTTAGCATAGGTAGAGGCTCTACAACTGAGTGCACAGAGGCCTAGTGTGGAAGTCTGCAACACAATGCGCGGACCCCTGCAGCTATGTGTGCAGGGTGCATAGAGTCTGTATTAAACTGGAAATATTAATAAAGAGAGGTATTCTACAATTACTGTGTAATTAGTCTCTGTTAATGCATCTGATTATATTGTGATCTCGGTTTATATTACAATGCTTATGCGATGCATGAATGTATGTATATATTTTAATTGAACACAAGTACGAATATCATTTTACGTGATGATAACTATAATTGATTGGCAGAAAAAGTAGAACACTTGAGATAACTTGGGAACCTATACAATACATCGTCATAGCAGCGCGAAAGTACCTAAATTGCTGGTTACGGCTATGCAAAGGTCAACTGTACACATTGGTAGAGGTACTGAAGGGCAAGATACAACGTAGAATGATAAGCCTTAAGGCTTAGCCACTTGTACAAAGTGTAGAAATTTTGAATAATAAACACTTATTCATAAAGATTATCCCAATTATACACTATTGCGGAATACATGCACAATACATAATCTCCTCTACGTTGATCATCAATTTAGCAGCATCAAAAACAATGAAACATCAATCGCATGCACACATTACACAGTATGTAACCCGGGGAAAGCATACATCTTAAAAACCCACACTATCTGTATATTATAATGATTGAGAACATGTAACAATACATGGTACAATACTCCTCACAAGTACTCAATACTATCTCCACCTGTTACACACAAAACTAGCTCAGATCCGAACAAGTCACAGGTCCAAATCTCCTCCGCTGCTTTTCCTGCATCCACTGCACAATCCAAAGTGAAAATCATGTGAGCACAAGCTACAATTTCCTTGGTATTGGCCCACACTACGTAGTCCTCATTGGCATAACTCAATCCCATTGATTGTGCAAGATCTCATGCACAACTATAGTCTCAACTGATAGCAATCTCAACCTCTAACACCTATCTCCACTGAACTGTACATGCACTGAGTTAATTGATGTATTCTTCAGTTTCTTTATGAGTTAATAATTACTGAATTAATTAACAATAAATTCACACAACTCATCACTAGTGTATTCTTTACTTAGACTAAATACAACTAGTTCAACTAAGTCAAACTGAACACAACTCCATCAACACCACTTCCAACTCCACAGAACTCACATGCATGAATTCTAACTGAAGTCCTCCATGCAATAGCTCAACTAACACATAAGAAACCACGTGATTCCTTCTTTCAGCTGCATGTGCCACATCCGTAGCTCAAACTAAAGTGCTCCAAGAGAATAAGATAATGTTTAGAGTCCAAATATTACTAAGGGCTAATAATATTTGACTGTCTCTATTTTTAGCCTGGCAGTCTAAAAATAGACTCTGATCACTCTGCTGTGAACCAAAAATAGAAGTCCATCTATTTTTCCCAACATGACCAATCATCCATAAACAGCATCCTGCAACTCATAGACCATGATCCATATGTCTAAAAATAGACATAGTCTAAAAATAGACTTTGCGCCAAAAATAGCCTGTGGGCCCACTTAGTGAAGGCGACTTCTTTCCACTAAGCTCCATCATCTTGTTGCATTCTCAACACTCCCTCTCAACAATATATCAATTATCAGCAACCCCTATCGTGCCTCTGGAATGTTCTGCATGCAACACATTTGCCCTGTCCACTTGCTCCAACAACACTTGGAACAAAAACACTCCCAAGTGACCACTCTGTTGGGCTAGGAACATACTCTGATGTTGAAGCTCTACCTGCTGCTGACAAGTGATCCCTCTTTGACATCCGTGCTACTACAACATCTCCATGCATCACGCATAATTGCACACTTCTCTGTGCCACCTAGCACTGTGCAAAACACTTGTGCCTCTCACATTGCTGCAGCCTGATAGCTAAGCGCTGTCCTAGGATTCCCTACACTATCGCTCTCTCTGCCGCTCCATCCGCATCTGTCTCTACCCAGTCATTCAGTTCCTGCTACTCCACATCGGGGCTCCCGTAGCAAGGTCTCATCCAAGAGATCGGGTACCACAAGGATCCTACCCCTCCTCCTTGGGACGATCAATCCACATCACCCCACCTCCTACCTGGAGGTATGGCTGCATGCGATCCCTCAGCCCACCTGGCTCGAAGTTCCCCCTACTGGAGGTCTATGCATGAGTAGATGTCTTTACTCGATCTCCTCTCAGCTTCCCTTGTTGTGGCTGCTCCACAACCTCCTGAAGCTGCTGCACCAATCGTGTCTCCTCCACAGTTTTCTGAGACTTCTATTGGCTCTGGATGTTGAGAGGTAATATATGCTCCCTCTCAACCACCAAGTCTCCATTAGTTTCCTCACTGCTCAAGGCTTTGCATGCATCTTTAACCTCAAGAGCATACAGGTTCTTGACCCGTGAACCAATCTGCTTCACCTGTCTAGTGATGATGTGTCTAAGGAAAACCTTTCCCTTATTGAAGACTACATCATAGCCTCCATCTTCCAGCATCGTGAGCGACACCAAGTTTCTCTTCAGTCCTGGTACATACATGACATCAGTTAAGGTAAGGTGAGCTCCATGCTCCCTCTAAAAAATAACCATTCCTACACTTGAGACACTATACTTCTCATCATTACCCATCGCTATGTGTATCTGGAGATCTTTCTCCTCCAAAGTACTGAACAAACTCTTGTCACCGGTCATGTGGAAAGAAGCTCCACTGTCAAGAAACCAACCACTTCCCACCATGGATGAAACCATGCATGCGAAGAGTATGAAATCCAACTCGAACTGTGAAGCAAGTGCCTCACCTTCAGATCCTTCCCCAGATCCCTTCTTGGATTTCTTCTTTGGGAAATTAGTAGCATAATGGTCCAACTCATGACAACGAAAGCATCTCACCTTTGACTTGTCAACCTTCTTCCCATTATTGGAAGAACTGGATTCGAAAAGAGAACCCTTCTCCTTCCCCTTCTTCACCTTACTCGCTAAGGCACAATTCTCCTCATCATGCATGGATGAAGAATTGTCTATAGTGCTCCGTCTGATCTCCTCTTGCACAAGATCCAACCAAAGTGTCTCCCATCCTGACAATTTCTCTCGACCATTGACAGAGTCCTGATAGGAATGCCAACTCTTTGGAAGACCAAGGAGAGCCAAGCTCACTAAGTCCTCATCATCAACAGTCACCCCCACACTTCCCAGCTCATCCCGGCACTGGGTGAATGTTATAGACATTTTTGTGCCTTACAGCATGAAGCATGAAATGTCAATAATCTAAGGGATCCAAAGTCCCTAAACATGTTGTTCCTACCCCTAGAGGAACAAGGTCAACAAACCACAACACTGAAAATCAGTTCTCCACCTGAAAACACTCAAAAACAGGCTAATTCTGGATCATGTCAGCTGCTCCACTGAGCATCTGCACTCAATGTCAACTGCTCCACTCTGTACCTACGCTGAATGTCAACTCTAATGAAGGCTACCTACGCTGGGCGAGATTGGCCAAGTGGCACAGTCATTCTGCAAGGTGTCAAATGCCCAGGAAGCTTCCAAAATGACACTTGGATCAGGGAATTTGCCTTGTGATGAGTAAGAGGATCTAGATCTCCAAGTGTACTCAAGAACTGAAGAATAACTGAAGCGGGAGAGGACACTAGTCAGCTTCATGCCAGCCTTAAGCTGACTCATCCTTTCTCCAAAACTCCTATATATAGAGCTCTCTCATGAGGTCTAGGGAGGCTGGAATCTTGTGAATGTAAGGAAGTGTTGTTGGTTTGAGTATAGAACTATTGGGTGATTGCTTTGAAGGAGGTGAAGAGGAGATTTCTTCCTGCTGGGAGGTGTTGCTGGATTGGGCCTCTTATGGTTGTAACACTCTCAGAACTTTACTTCTTCCATTAATAAAGCATTTGAGGTTCTTCTATATGCATGTGTCTTTGTGGTGTATTGATGCTTGTATATTTGATTTATTCTAATCCTTGAATCAATTATGGATGTATGCTTCTTGTAGTTTCCCTTTCTTGTGCTTTTGCAGGATCTTTGTGTAGCTAGGCCAGTGAAAGAGCGAGGAGCTGGGAGCAAGCAGCAAAGAGGGAAGATTGGATCAATCATTAGCGGAAGATAATGGTTAGTGGATCTCTTTCTCCTCTCTCTTACATCTCATAAAGAAGTAATTTTGAATAGCTTTGCATTCGGTTGTTGCTGAGGTACTATCACCCTTAGAGTGGGATAGGGTCATTCCGTATTGGATACTTTTCCCAACAACAAATTGGCGACTCTGCTGGGGATCGTATCTTGTTGGTTGTTTGTGTTTTTGCTATTCATTTCATAAACACAGGGAGTACCGAATCGAACTGTATTTGAATCTTTCAAATGCAAAGTAGAGGGCAGCTACTCTAGCTCAGTTGCTGGGCAAGTTTATGATTTGAAGAGCTGATCCACAAGGACTCTAATAAGCTCTTAGTGATAGCTTTTCATCCTCCTTTTCATCCCTTAGTGTGTCCTTGACTGATAGCTTCTGATTTGGCCAAAAACTGTGAATTTTTGAGCAATCTGTGACCCGGAAACCAAGAGAAACGAAAGTTTCGTTCTTCAGTGCAGGCTGTGTGAAGGCTGTCTGCATTTCAGCGCAGTTCTCGAAGGGGCTACCTGCGCTGAAGGTCAAACTGCCTGTGTACCACCTGCGCTAGACCAGTCCTGCCTTGTGCTACTGGGGTTTCCTGCTGTTTCTTGCCCTGTTTTCACTCTTGTTTTTGCTGCCTGTTACCAGTCAATGTGCCTATCTGAAACCAACTTCCCTTGACACTATTCCACCTTGGTTGTATAAAGAAATTGCGTTTGTTCTTTGTGTATTTCTTGTATCATTTACAGTTTCCCATAATGAAAGTGAACTAGTCTTGCTGTGGCCTCTTAGATCTAGACCTGTGATAAAGTGTCGTTTTGATCTTAAGAGTTAGTTCATTTGCTGTTCATAGCTGATTGAGCTTTTGCTTTCGTCATATGGTTTGAATTTGTATATTTCTAGTGTCGAAACAAGTAAATCTTAAGGTGTCTTTTGATGTTGGACAAGCTTGTTTGCTTTCACTTGAAATTGAATTCAAAATTATACAACAGCTTTCTTTTTTGTATTACGCCAACATTAAAGAAAGAGAAAAGAAATACCTGCATTGTGCATGTGCATTATGACAGTTTGCATGTTGATTTAGGAAAGAATGCATTAGTGTGTGCTCTATGATCTGTGTGAAAAGATGTTATCTTTCTTTTCCCTCAGTAGTTAAGATTTTCAAAGTTGAAAGATTGAAAAGCTTGCTTATCATCTTAGACTGCATTTAGGAGTGTTACTATACATCTCGTGGTGATCCATAAAGGCAAACTGCTAAACAAGATCAACCTTAAAAGAAATTGAATTTACATAACAACGCATTGAAACATAACGCAAACACATAGAGATCTAAGCTAGAGACGTGTTCCGGCGTCGTTAAACGTGATATCTTAGCGTTGAGTGGTTGGGTGATTCCTCCATGGTGAAGCGGTAAGTATCAATACAGACTTGTGCTCCCACGTACCGTCGCGTATATATTGGGAGACCCCTATAGGAACAAAGCCTTTATCCAAGGAAACCGTGTTGGCCACCCTACTGATCGCAATGCAGTGAACACAGCATTCACGAAGATCGACCACCCGTACCGTAAAACGTATTCTGTGGTTTTGCGAAAAGTTTGGCACACCCTCTGCCTAGAACTCCAGAGCAGTTTCTTTTGGCCTTTTTCAAACTCTATAACTGAAAAAGTCCATCCGAGCATTTGTCACTTCAGGCTCGTTAAAACATCGAAGGAGACTAGAGTCATCTTTAGCTTTTTCTCGACTCTTAAAAAGTGAAAAAGCAAGTTGTGTCTAAAGCGTCGTTATAAAATTTATTTTAAACGGAACATAATCACCTCCTATTCCCGCGTTGATCTTAGGTTGAGAACATGGAACGCCCTAACCAAGGAATTCCACATGATGGAAATCCTAGTCCATTCTCCTCTTGGGGAGAAGTTGGTGCGCCCCACATGGCCACATTGTCGCTTCCAGGACTGACGATTGGCCTGCCAATTTGGCTATTCTCAACCAATGTAGTTCAGACCACCATGGTTCCTGAACAGTCGAGTCAATAGTTAGATGAGTCTAGGGCTGCCCACCAGCCTTCAACTTCCTATAACTCTTCCTCCAATCCTTCATCTTCGCAAGGTAGAGCTGGTAAAAGCCAAGCTCCCATGAAGAAGAAGGAGAAGAAGGAGAGAGAGAAGAAGAAGAAGGAGCCTAAGGCGACTGGGGGCAAGCAAAAGACATCTGACAAAAATCCACACACAGCACAGACCAGGCCTAAATCGCCATGTGTCATATGTAGAAGAGACCACTTCCATAGAGATTGTCCCTGTATTCCCCAGATACTAAGGGACTGGTCCCCTCGTTTGCACAATTCGGAAGCATCAACCTCTGATAGTCATGTTGAACGCTTACCGTCAACCAGCGAAAGTGAAGGTTCAAGACAAAGAGGGGGAGCAAGATCCCCCTGCAAACTGTGTAAAGGCGATCACGCCATCCACCGTTGTCCCTTCTTAGACGAAGCGAAGAGAGTTTTGGAAGATCACCCGGTTTCACCGTTGAGACTTCCTCCTGGATACAAAAAACTCATGCCAAGTCCTTTGTTGGTTGAAAATATAGCCGGCCTGCTCAAGTGGTCAGCTGAAGCGTCAGTCATTGAAAATGAACCTACTGAATCCAGACCAGACGAAAGTCTAAAGGTCAATACGGCAGTTGACCCGGTTCTGCCTTCAGAGGTTTCATCTTCAAATGACACCGTCATTGAAGATTCATCTTCAAATGACACCCTCACTGAAGAGAATAAGGATGACACCATCCATATTCTTTTCATCAACACAGATTCTGATGAGCATCAGGGAAATGCGCCCATTCCTTTATCGCAGGAAGGAACATCGTCAGGATCGTATCCGGCCGTGTATTCGGTCCCACCACCAATCAACCTGGTTGTGTCCTTTGATTGGAACCAACTAGGCAGACCCCGTTTACCAGCCAGTATACCATTCAGAATCGTAGTCCAAATTTATAGAATGGTAATGGCTGGAACTATCATTGATGAATGGGCATCTGTGAGTATCCTTTCCTCTATTGCTTGGAAAGCACTGGGTTCCCCAGCGCTTTTTCCTGAGATGAGAAATCTCTCGGGTTTTGATAAAGGAACCAGTTGACCATTAGGGATCCTCCCCAATGTACCTGTTACATTGAAAGGGAAGACCGTTCAAATGAACGTGATGGTTGTTCAAGGACCCTTGGATTATAACCTACTCCTTGGACGAGACTATATATATTGCATGGGAGCTATAGTCTCCTCACTCTTTAGAGTAATGTGTTTTCCACACAAAGGAAGAATGGTCAAGCTCGTAGACCAACTTTCATTTCCAGGATCACGCATCGCAAATAGTCAAATACCAACCCTGAATGGTATATTCACCCAAGAAATGTCTCCCCCCCAGTCCTCCTTCCTGATGAGTGCGAGTGATTCGGAAAGATGGGACTGGAACCCAGGGGGCATGCATCTTGGTCTGCTTCTGGCAGAGGAAACCTTGGGTATAAAGTAGAATTTCCGCGAAAGAATATGACTAGTCCGTACCCCGTCCGTGGAAGGAAGATGGGTTGTTCTAGAACATGATTCTTCTGATAAGGTTACTTGTCTGACAAAGGTCATTCACCATTGTCTACTTCGGTAGACAGTGTCGAGGAAGTGTTTTCGTTTGATGGTGTTAACAAAACAATCTTTGGGTAACCAGGAAGAGGCAAGCCTCACCCTTTAAAACAAATGTTTTATCGGATAAGTAGGGGTAGCCTTGAAATTGTACTTTATACCTGGGGGCATGCAAACCTTTTGGAGTGCAAGCTAGGAGCGGCTATTTATCTGTTTTTGGGATTAGCCGTTTCCGAACTTGCATAAAGAAAGGATGAGAGGGAGCATAGCTTATGTGAGGTGCAAGCTCTATAAAAATTGGAATCTTGCAGGAGACATTTCTTATCTTATGACTGGTATATCGAGCAGTTTTACCGCGGAATCTATGCTCGTTAAAAAATAGAAAAGCGAGATCCGAGCAGTTTTAGCACATAGTTCATGCTCGTTAAAAAATAAACATAAGATCGAGCAGTTTTACCGTGTAATTTATGCTCGTTAAAAAATAGAAAAGCGTGAGCAGTAGTTTCTTCCGGAGTTTAAGCTAATTAAAAAATGAACCTATTCCGGTAAATAACCATTGTGATCGTAAATTTATTAGCCATAAAAAGCCTTGGTCGTGTTTGCACTTGCCACCTCCATTCCATTTGGCCGATCGTTCACCCCCATATGATTGTTTACCCATTTTGAGGAACAGCTGCGAAGAGTGATTTCATTTAGCCATCCTTGTGACACTGCCGTGATTGAAAAATTCCAACCTGTACCTGGAATCTGCTGCTATCCCCGTTTATCACTCGTTCCTCAAAAGACGAGTCTTCTTTGAGCTCTTTTCTCCTGACTCGTAAAATATGAAGAGTTTGCCGAGTTTTGGCCTTCCAGCTCGTTAAAATGACCGGAAGAGCTATCCCTCCTCTAGATTTTAATCTTTTTGGACCTGAGGGATTATTGCACAAAAAGGTCGAGCGCTTGTTTTATTCAGCTCGTTAAAGTTATCGAAAACTCATCCCTTCTGTATTGTTTTATACTTTTTCAGACTTAAGGGATTAGATGACGAAAAAGGAATTTTGGAGGTAACTTTCTGTACCTTTTCAGAATCTCTAAAAATGAAAAGGACCGAGTTTTCCTTGTCGTTAGACTCGTTAAAATGATTAAATAGCGACAAACTTTTCTTTAGACGAGAACGAGTTTCCCTATCGCTAGGCTCGTTAAAACATAGCGATGGGCTTGCCCGAAGGGCAGGTTATAGAACAAGCATATGTTATCCTCCTCAAGCTTGACAAAAATAAAGAGGTACTGGTCAGAAATGACTGGGGAAAAATTGGGAGAACCTCAAAGCTTTAATGGTAGCAAGTCGCTCTTGAACATGATACTTTTCCTCCGTATCACATCGGGTTGGGTTGTTTCATTCACCGGTCTCATCACCATGGTCCTCGCCAAACCATCCACATTTGGGGTAATGCTACCGATCCATCACATTAGTGTCGTTATATGTTCAAGAGATGTTGTTCAGAAAGAGTCAACCGTGTCCCATCCACTACCATACATTATCCTTCATCCACCCATGATCGCCACCCTGAATCATATTTCACAGATTGTTTTCACCTCCACTAAAATCATTAGCTCCGTTTCGTGTCACTGATGTGGGATTCATTAAGGCCCTCCTTTGACGGATCGCTTCTTGTCGACTTCAGCTCATTATCCAAGAAGTTGATCTAGGAACAACCCCCCCAGTAATTTGAAGCTTGCATGCCTCAATGGCAAGTTTCTCACTTCCGGCGACAGGTATACATTAATGACCTTCGACCAGAAGATTTTGCGTGGTGTTCGACGCCAAGTCCTTTATTCACACCACGTGAATTGTACTGCAGTACCTTGAGGGTCATTGTCATTATTGGTGATTCCTCTCGCGCTTGTTAACGGTTTACATTATTGACCGGTAATCAAGCGATGTCTTTCCATGTTCGACTTCAGCGCAATTCTCACATGGATCGACTTGTACTTAGAGTGAAGATCGAACGAGTTTGAAGACCCCGGATCTAGTTTCATCCATCCGGGCTGCGATATATATTCAGGAAACATAAAGACATTTGATATGTACATTATTACAGCAGATGACCATCCTACTCAAAGGATGATAATTTCAGCAGAGAATTATCAGTCTACCATCAGACGATCGTCTGTTATATGTACCAAAATGAATTTATAAAGCTGAGCATGGGAATACCCGCCTCAGCTAGATCATGAAAGCAGAATGAAAAATAATGTATTGTATTGTATTTATTACAGGGCACCTCTCAGCGATTGAATGAACTTCGGATCCTCCTGATAAAGCATTTCACCCGATAAACGACCTCATACTTTAGGGGGAAACTGTTATAGACATTTTTGTGCCTTACAGCATGAAGCATGAAATGTCAATAATCTAAGGGATCCAAAGTCCCTAAACATGTTGTTCCTACCCCTAGAGGAACAAGGTCAGCAAACCACAGCACTGAAAATAAGTTCTCCACCTGAAAACACTCAAAAATAGGGTAATTCTGGATCATGTCAGCTGCTCCACTGAGCATCTGCGCTGAATGTCAACTGCTCCACTTTGTACCTGCACTGAATGTCAACTCTAATGAAGGCTACCTGCGCTGGGCAAGATTGGCCAAGTGGCACAGTCATTCTGCAAGGTGTCAAATGCCCAGGAAGCTTCCAAAATGACACTTGGATCAGGGAATTCGCCTTGTGATGAGTAAGAGGATCTAGATCTCCAAGTGGAAGCAAGAAACTCCAAGTGGACTCAAGAACTGAAGAATAACTGAAGTGGGAGAGGACACTAGTCAGCTTCATGCCAGCCTCAAGCTGACTCATCCTTTCTCCAAAACTCCTATATATAGAGCTCTCTCATGAGGTCTAGGGAGGCTGGAATCTTGTGAATGTAAGGAAGTGCTGTTGGTTTGAGTATAGAACTATTGGGTGATTTGCTTGAAGGAGGTGAAGAGGAGATTTATTTTTGCTGGGAGGTGTTGCTGGATTGGGCCTCTTATGGTTGTAACACTCTCAGAACTTTACTTCTTCCATTAATAAAGCATTTGAGGTTCTTCTATATGCATGTGTCTCTGTGGCGTATTGATACTTGTATATTTGATTTATTCTAATCCTTGAATCAATTATGGATGTATGCTTCTTGTAGTTTCCCTTTCTTGTGCTTTTGCAGGATCTTTGTGTAGCTGGGCCAGTGAAAGAGCAAGGAGCTGGGAGCAAGCAGCAAAGAGGGAAGATTGGATCAACCATTAGCGGAAGATAACGGTTAGTGGATCTCTTTCTCCTCTCTCTTACATCTCATAAAGAAGTAATCTTGAATAGCTTTGCATTCGGTTGTTGCTGAGGTACTATCACCCTTAGAGTGGGATAGGGTCATTCCGTATTGGATACTTTTCCCAACAACAGTGAACTTCATGAGATACTGGGGCATACTTTCTCCATTCTCACACTTAGATGTTTTTGAGTTTATCCTTGAGCGCCATTCCACCAGCTCAAAACTGAACCACTTCTGATCTAAAATTCGTGAGAACAAAGTATTTCTCGTATAGAGATTGACTGTATGGGCATTCACCGGATATCCCACCTTCCAAAATAAGGATGAATCCAGAAGCTACCTGGCCCGATTACAAACTCACCCTGAAGAAATAAAATGTAAACACTTTCTGAATAATAGATCTGATGATCAATCCTTGCTTTGATATCCTATAAAACTTTTTCTACAAATCAACCAGCTCTGATACCATGTAGAAATTTTGAATAATAAACACTTATTCACAGAGATTATCTCGATTATACACTATTGCAGAATACATGCACAATACATAATCTCCTCTATGTTGATCATCAATTTAGCAGCATCAAAAACAATGAAACATCAATCGCATGCACACATTAACACAGTATGTAACCCGGGGAAAGAATATAGCTAAAAACCCCACACTATCTATATATTATAATGATTGAGAACATGTAACAATACATAGTACAATACTCCTCACAGGTACTCAATACTATCTCCACCAGTTACACACAAAAGTAGCTTAGATCCGAACAAGTCACAGGTTCAAATCTCCTCCGCTGCTTTTCCTGCCTCCATTGCACAATCCAAAGTGAAAATCATGTGAGAACAAGCTACAATTGCCTTGGTATTGGCCCACACTGCACAATCCTCATTGGAATAACTCAATCCCATTGATTTTGCAAGATCTCATGCAGAACTATAGTCACAACTGATAGCAATCTCAACCTCTAACACCTATCTCCACTGAACTGTACATGCACTGAGTTAACTGATGTATTCTTCAGTTGCTTTATGAGTTAATAATTGGTGAATTAATTAACAATCAATTCACACAACTCATCACTAGTGTATTCTTTAGTTAGAATAAATACAACTAGTTCAACTAAGTCAAACTGAACACAACTCCATCAACTCCACATCCAACTCCACAGAACTCACATGCATGAGTTCTAACTGAAGTCCTCCATGCAATAGCTCAACTAACACATAAGAAACCACGTGATTCCTTTTGTCAGCTGCATGTGCCACATTTGTAGCTCGAACTGAAGTGCTCCAAGAGAATAAGATAATGTTTAGAGTCCAAATATTACTAAGGGCTAATAATATTTGACTCTTTCTATTTTTAGCCTGGCAGTCTAAAAATAGACTCTGATCACTCCGTTGTGAACCAAAAATAGAAGTCCATATATTTTTCCCAACATGACCAATCATCCATAAACAGCATCCTGCAACTCATAGACCATGATCCATATGTCTAAAAATAGACATAGTCTAGAAATAGACTTTGCGCCAAAAATAGCGTGTGGGCCCACTTAGTGAAGGCAACTTCTTTCCACTAAGCTCCATCATCTTGTTGCATTCTCAACACAAAGGCAGGAGAAGGAGGTATAAACCGACATCACGATTATCTCAGCGTGCAGAAGCTTGGTTCCAACACCCCCCCATATTTCTTCGGGTGAGACTTCTATCCATGATCCATGGGATGATGCCGAAAGGGCAATAGTATAGGGATTTGTTAGGATGACTAACACTGAATCTGTGTCACGGCCCACAAAGCCAACACACGTCATGTTGTGTTGTGTGTTCCTAGCTGAGTTGGGACTTCATCCCAACCAACTTGGGACTCACTCTCACCCTCTCTACTGACAGTGAAAGAACCATTGACACAAGTACACTAACATTCACCAGGCATGCGAACCCCACTTATCAAAGGCAAAGCATACCACTCTCCTCTTCTAACAAGCCAGAGTTGAGGTAAATCCTTAAGATAATGGTAACCAGGCCATCATATTGGATGAGACTCCCACACCAAATGTTGTGAGGTCTAGTTGGGACTTCATACCGAGGTGATCCCCTGAATGTTGGTGGGTCCAACACCGTCAACATTTCTAGCGCTATAAGGAGGGCCAAATGACAAGATGTGCCCTCTCATCATGTTTTGAACCTTTGCATATTTATCATTGATTATTGCACTCTTCTCCCTCTGTGATATTTTTTGAACCACGAACATGTCACCATCATGAGGGATTTTTTCGATCACTTGTCCACTTACATGTATGATGGTGAAGGTAAAGTGGCTTGTCTTGAGTTCTTACATGACTTTCTTTCCATTCTTCATGAGGAAGATGAATGTTTTGATGAACATGTCAGCTTGCTGCTTGCATACACACTTTGCGAATCTCCACATTGGTGGCTGTGAAGCTTATCGGATGACAAAGTGCACTCACTTGAGCACTTCTGTGATCTCATTGAAGACACTTTCTATCATTTTGATCCAAAACATCTTGACCAAAAACTATTACAACAATGGAAGGCTCTGCATGAATCGACTATGGATTTTTGGCAGCACTTCCGTGATTTGCAGTTTCAAGCTCCAAAGAGCCAAATGAAATTTTTCTATCTTTGGGACTGATTCGAGTATTGTGTTAAGAAATATGCTCATCCCAAGAAGAATTTTGAAATCAAACCCTGCTCAGCATTCTTCAGTGATGGAGCTGCACAATCTCAAATGGAGACGGTCACTGTCACAAGTGACTGTCCTTCGTCTGCTCATCAAACAGCTCCACCACTGCACAATGATGTTGAGGATCAAGCTCACACAACTATTTAGCTATCATATCCTCCCAACATCACTTCGCTTAATTTTCACGTAGATTTGGTTATGATTCCATCGAGTTGTTATATGCATTTTGTCCCACAACCTCCATCTTTGCACTCCGCTATTCCTACGAATGATATTGTCTTGTGTTCTTCCATTATTGACTCTATACTTGTTTTGAACAAGGAACAAGGCATTGATGGAGTTGGTGTTGCACAACAAACATGCGTTGTCATTCATGAAGAGTATGTGTGGGAGCTTGAGCATCAACACTCAGCGAAGGATGACCCCCTTCCCTCCGAGCCCCCTTTGTTCCTTCCTGACATATTTGGTGAACCTACCATCCATGATTTCACATGTGTATCTTTATCCACGGATGCACCCATCGTTGATCACTCGCAAGACACACCGAGTGTCAATCCATCATTCGAAAATAGAGAGGATAGGTTATTCACTAAAAATCCACTTGATCTTTCATCTTCTCTTTCTGGAAATGCAGATGGTGAACATCCTTCCTTCTAATCTACCCCTCTGTGTGATTGATGAAACCATGAGGATGTCAACCAACATCCTGAATTTTCTAACCTTGGTTGTCGTGATCTCTTCACCTCATCATCCGATCATGATGTTGATTCACTCATTATTAATCTGTCTAAGTCACTTCTCTATGAATATCCATCTGTCAATGAAGTCGAAACCCCACAGACTATCCAAGCACTTCAGCCCAAGTTGATGGTTATGTCAGGCCCTCGCTATCCTGAGGTTGGTTTCACTTCTGATCATGAAATTGTTCAAACACTCAAGGCTCCTCATCACTCATTTGTATACACTCAAGATAAATCTAACACTCATATTTTAATTCCTTCACTCGAACTACACAATCCCATTGTCCATGCATTGGAGGAATCTTACATAGCAAGCACACTTGCACAATGTAAGTGGTCTACCTTTCTCACATTTTCTTGCATATAATGGTTAAGGGAATGCTTAAACTCAACATCTACATGTAATGTAGCACATCACCATGGAAATTCTATAGAGTACATGTCATGTGCTTTCACTCATTTTGATTTTGTGGATGCTTGTAAGCTTGGAGTGTGTCCGTTTTCATTGTTGTATCTTTCACATTTGCTGGTTCGCACAACTAGCTTTCTCGCAGACCAAGCCTTCACCAACATGGTTCAACTAATGTGCCATCGGCTACATTGGAAATATCACTTCATGGGATCAAGCCCATGCACCATTATCTTAGGAGTAGGGGTAGTGTTTGCTTTCAGTGTGCTTACTTGCATGCTTGTTTGCTTTCCTTCTTTGCATGTTTGTTTGTTTGCTTGCTTGTGTGTTTTCTTACTTGCTTTTCTTTCATTTTTACTTATGCTTCTGTTTAGATTTGGTTGCGTCACTTACTATTTTTGTTTTCATTCGTTTGAGTTTCTTAATACCTTACTATTTTTGTTTTCAGAAATAGGTGTTGCCAACTACTGCATTCTCAATTTTGAATAGAGTATGTGGCTGAGATTTGAAGAAACTTGTGACATTGCAGCAGTTGGCGAGTCTTGTATCCATCTTCTATGCTCTTGGTTATAACCTTTAGGCAATGAAGCCTTGATGGAAAATATGAACCATCTGCAAGGGAAGTTTTGGTTGAACCATGAAGCTATGTCCAGACTGGGAAGCCCCATGCCTGCACTCAACCTTCTGCTCTGTTTGTTTAAGCTCATTCAAATTGTAGAAATGGAGAAGGGGAAAATCTAAATAAGCAAACCTATGTCAGAGCTCTTAAATGCTTCTCTAAAGGAACAACCTCTTCTGCTCTCAATAAGTTGGGATCCCTCTTCCGCCCCAAAAATAAATAAGTGTCAATGCATAGTCCTCTCTAAAAGGTACAAACGCGAAATAAGAGAAAGGCTTCATGCGCAGAGAGGTGAAGCATGCAACTCCACCTGGGTACTGACTAGGCTCGTTGGCAATGGAGAAATGTGTGAGTTCCTACATGACTCTGTCAGGGTACTGTCCAAGCCTGCTAGTAGTGAAGAAAAACTAGAGACACAAACTTATACTCTGAAAATATTCAACTCATGAGCTAAATTACCCTTCTTGGATTCAAAATGTTGTGATCAAGTTGAAATTTTGATTGTGTTTGATTGAGTTGGCAAAAGGTGAACCATGTATGTCCATGGGGTAAGTGGGGAAGCTAAAGTAACCCACACAGTGATTCAATACTATCCAAAAGACCAACGCCCTATGCTAGTGATGAACAAAAAAGAGAAACTAGAGTTCTACCAATGTGTTGCCAATTGTTGTAGCGGCTACAACCACCCTCCAAAATTTTGGCCTGCGCCGAATTTCGGAGCCTCCCTTGAGAGTTTCACTTGATGACTAAACATACTCAGGTTCACTCCATGAACTCATGTGAGTCTTAGCATTCTCCTTGCTTGTTAATTTCACTAAGTCTTGCATGCTGATGTCAAAGTCATGCTTGCGACCATGTTCTGGTTATGCCCAAAGTCCTCACTTCGTGTGTAGTTGTTGTGTTCACTATGAAAAGATCTGTTACACTCACACATGGAGTCAAATCCATTGTCACACAAGCATCTTCACAGTCGATCAATGATCAATCACGAGCATCACACTTGTCTCTTGCACCATCGGTCAGTCATGTTGAACATGTGTGTTGGGTTGGTTTGAGTTGTCTTGTCGTCAAGTCATGTTGGTGTGTGTTTGTAAGATCACATTTGCATCTTTCACTCATTCATATGCTTAGTCATTTTGCTGAAGTTCTGATGACTGAACTTCCCTCTGATAGCCGGACCATCACCCTGCCATCGAATCGATCGACTGTCACCCAAAACAACAAAGAAGCACCAAGAAAGTTTTTTCAAGTTGCGCTGCCCGCAAGAAATTCAATCAACCTTCATGCTGGACACCTGGAGAGTTGGAATCAACAGCCAGCTAGGGTCTGACTCCCCTCAAACATTGTGTAGAGTATGTTGACCTTTCCCACTTTGGTGACTGAGGAAATTTCACAAATAGGCCAGACAGACACTAGTTCCCATCCCTGTCTCCCTCAGAAAATTGTGCAATTTTCCCAGTGAGTCTTCTCAACATTCGATTGGATGATCATCTATAAAATTACGCGTTATCACCTGGATTGAACCTCATGTTGAAGGAAGGCAATGCCAGGGTAACCACAAACCATGCTTAGCCAAGTAGTTAGCCCTACTGGGCCAGAAGAGGGATCTCTCTATAAGGATCTTAGCCAAGATTACTGGATCAAGAAAATGATATTAGGCTAGGTATAGTAGCACAAGGTTTGATTTGATTTTGAATGGTTTTACTGGATCAGGAGGAGACGAACAATTTGGACAAGGAAATTAGGTCAAAATTGTAGGGTTTCGATGGGGCAAGGTAGGCACAAGGCTCAACACTCTAGGGTTTGATGGGTAAGGTGATTCAAGACAGGTAAGGAGCTAGCAAGAGCATGTGAAAAACATGGATTCTTCTTAAACTAAAGAAAACATAGACTGTGAATATTTTCCCAAAACATAGCATAAGTATTATGGGTTCTGCCTACCAACTTGAAAAAATCCACTGAAAGAGTATCAAACGATGAAATGGAGTCAACAATACATTTTAACACATGGAAACATAATAAAACTTAACTGAACATCATACCACATGGATCTTGAAGAAATAACTGCAACTTTTCATTAATCTCGTCCTAAAACTGATACAAAATGATGTCTACTCAAAGCATAAGCATCCAGCTGAGTCCAACCCTTTACAATGAGAAAGAAGAAGAAGATATAGACATTGATTCAACCTCATCCCATCCTCAGGGGTTGAATTCTTAAGGATGAGAAACTAATCCATCAAAAAATGAACAAGAAACTGAAATCTAGGCAACCTAACAACTTGCCTCTAAAAGTGAGGAAACTTATTCATTTGTCCTCAAGATAACTTTTAATATAATTAATCTAGCTTCTAGTACTTATTATCCATCATATTTATATGCCTAGTCATCATTTACATCAGTAAAACACCACCATTAGAGGAAACCCAAAATTACAGTCAAGGCACAGTGAAATGGAAACCCAACACAATTTTTGTCCTATGCACAACGCCCAAGCTCTATGTGCAATGCGCTTTTTAGGGCTATTTTGGAGGCCTTCTTGGTGTCCAAATGGAGCTCATGATAGCTCATTGGGAATCTCTTCAATTATTATTTCCAAAACATCTTTCGTTTTTTCATTTTAAGTTCATTTGACCCCTCAAAAACGGATTCTTCCAAGACTGCTTCTGTGTGTCCAAAAAGGGGCACAAAGGTCATTTTTTGGGTGTTTTTTAACATTTTGGTTGACCAGTTTTGCTTTAAAAGATTAGAAAATTCTCAGGGTGCATATACTCATCATTATGAATCCAAAAGTGCTAACCATTTGCTCATTGGATGCCCTTAGGAAAAGTTCCACACGAGCGGCACTGCGCATAGAGCCAAAATTTCTGTGTCAAAAATTTCCAAATGCTTCAAAAGGCAAAAAATGTTGAAAACTTGCTCAAAATTTGTGGAGAATACCACCATCAAGTGTATTGGTTAGCCAAGGAAGCTTCAGTAAGAAACCTAAGCCTATCATCCTCCACTTTTCCTTTGAGTGCTTACTTTAGCCTTGTTTTCCTTTGCTTGACCCTTATGTTGCAAATCTTGTTCCAGGTCCTGTAATGGCGAGCCATGCGCCCGATGATTTGATTGTCCCTATTTGACTTTTGTAGTAGCTTCTCCAAATGAAAATTGACCTTTTCAAGCCACGTTTATCTATCCTCCTCAATTTCCTTCTGAATTCCTTGTTTTGTAGTCAAGGTAGCTGGTTTTTCTTTCTCTTGCATTACTAACTTGCTATTGTCACTTTGCCTCTTTTCTTTGAGGAGTTCCAGATCCATGAGGACCTTTTTTGTCACTTAGCTGATGTTTCTCTTACTCAAGGTATGAAATGACATACTTTTCTCTCATCAAGTTGTCCATCAGTGCTTGCATCTGTGCATCTTTTTCCCTTATGGTTATGCTTTCATTTAGTGCCTCATTTTGGACCTCCAAGTCAACTATCTCAATGCCATGATGGATGTGTGGCTATTTTGTTTCATAATATTCCATCAAATCAAAATCCCTTTCCTCCTCATCATCAAGGCTTTCCTCCAACACCTTTTCCTTCCATTTATGCAGTTGCTGCACCTGTTGTACTTTTTGTGTCGATGAAGAAGGCAAAGCCCCTTCCACATTTTGTGGAGCAAGCATTTCCCTACGAGATGATGAAGAAGGCAATGCCCCTTCCACGTCAATTGGAGTAAACACTTGCCTATCTACTACAGACAACTTTCTAGCCCCTCTCTGATATGTCTTATAGGCTTTTGGCTCCTCAACTGCTTTAGCATCTTTAACCTTCTCATCTTTCTTTACTTTGGCACTGCTGGAAGGCCTTTCTACTTCTTGAAGCACTCGTGGACGAATTTGAGGACCATTGAAGATGTCATTGGCAATAAATGTATCCCAGGAGATGTTAAGGAGGTTGAGATGATGTAGCACAATCATCTTAATCAGGGAATAGTGATAGATACTACTCATCTGCTTGGGGTATGGTTTTTTCTGTATAATGTAGGCCATCTTCTCAATATTCCTGAATAAGAAATACGGTATGCTCAACATTTTCACCCTTGTGAAGTGTATAAGAAGCCTAATGTGATAGGTGTAAAATCTAGAAAATCTTCCCTCACATGTAAAATACTTCATAATGATCCTCATCATAGGGGCACACTTTTCTTCAAGGAACTTGAAAGGAAAGGTCCTCTTCTTTTCACTTCTGAACCTAGATTTGATATATGGCTTATAGTAGTGCTAATCCAAATCTTGTGCCTTATACCATTTTCCCCCCACATTTGTAATCCCTGTAGCATCAGCAATGATGGAGGATGAAACTGTAAAGGTGACCCCGACAAGAGTTACCTTGTTATCATGGATATTGGCTACAAAAAGCCTCGTCAACTCAGGATGATGTTGAACTCTTTCTACCTGCTCACAAAACTCATAACACCCTAGATGTTTGAAATAAGTGACAGTCATATGAGAAGCCTGTAACTCTCTGATGTTTGATGGCTCCTCTCTGATAATTCTACCTCATATGGTTCTCGCTAATACTGAGGTTCACCTCCCATGCTTTCACTACGATTGTTTTCCTCCTCCTCATAATCTCTATCGTCTTTCTCCATGTTTGTCGAATTTTGAAGCTGTGTAACCCTAGAGACGGTAATCAAGGAATGAGTTATGGTGAACAGGGATAGGGGAGGGGAGATGAGCTTATGTGGTGTAGAATGGAATATATATGATATGAGAGTGAGGAGGAGGATATTTTTCTTTGATAAGGACTGTTTAGTAAATAGGGTTTTAGGATTATGTTTGAGGGAATTAGGGTATAAGGAGTAGGTGGAGGGATGTGTTTGAGGGAATTAGGTTATAATAAACAGGTGGAGGGATGTGTTTGAGGGAATTAGGGTTTAAGGAATAGGTTGAGGGATGTGTACGAAATCTAGGGTTTGAATTTTGAAATAGCAAACCAACTTCAAAATGATGAATTGAATGCTGGAAGGATAGCTCAAAGACTACACTTACTTGCTTAGAAGTTATAGAATGAGAAAAACTCGATTTGAATGGCTGATAGGGTGTTTTGGCACCTGCTGGTCCTATGCACAACACCCTCTACAGTTGCACAGCACTTCGGCTCTATGTGCAATGCCATGAAAAATTGCACTAGAAAAACTACCCTATGAGTAGCTCTCCACTCCTATGTGCAATGCTCTGGCCTCTGTGTGTTGCGCTCCATCTCCTCTGCGCAGAACCCTATCTCCTATGTGCAACACCTCTTCTTTTCTTAGCTAGTAATTGGCCTCAATTCCCCTCTCTCCTTCAATGCTTTTGTTTATCTTTGTCAAATGAAAGTGATGAATTTGGAAAATGAATTTTACATATTATATAGAGGTTGATTTTGATTTTTCATTGGAGAAACGCACTTTCTAATGTTTTGGAACTTTTTCTTCTTTCCTCCAAATCTTTGTTTAATACCTTTCTCTCTTGGTCTCTTTTCAGGTGGATGATGCTTGGATTGAACTGATTTCTTCAATGGTTTCATTTTCTTGCAGAAAGGAGAAATTTTTGGGGCAGCTGGGAACAATGATTACATAAAATGGATTGAATTACATCAAAAAATATAAATCAACTAAAAATACTATGTTTTCATCTCAGAAACATGTTTTTTTGAGATGAAAATTACATTAGTGACAACACATCTTTGTACAATCACCATGACTTACTGACAATCACTCATTTTTTATTGGTCATTCTCAAACCTTTGCTACCCTTTATTTACACTTGAAATCATGCTTTTGACCTTGGAAATGAACGCTAATATAGACCTAATGGAAAGACCTTGGAAATGAACGCTAAGACCTAGTGTAAAGACCATTGCCTTGACACTAAAAATAACATATTTGAAATCACGACTGAATATAGCATGGAGATGGGTCAGCAAAAGTACCTCATGAGGGAATATTTGATTTTCTAAGAAGAAGACAACCATCAGTGGACCATTTTGACATGACCTAATGGAATTATCCAAAATTCAGTATGAGACACCTAAAATGAAAATGCAAAGAACATATTTGATCCCTAATGGAAGTATGCATATACTGAAACTAACATTGGCCTTATTGGGGATGGCACCTCCTTGGAGGTGTCAAGAACACCGTAGACCAAGTGCCTTGCTGATTGGGCCAATACGGTCAAAGAAATGAAAGACTGAAAACTTTTTTGAAAATTTTGAAAACTGACTCGATACAAACTGAAGATTGACTCACAACCGACTGTAAACTGACTCAAAAATCAACCAAACTCAACACAAATCATTTAAGCTTTACAGCCTTCACTTCGAGCCCGAAGCTCTAAAGACATTGTACTTCAAATCTTCTAAGGAAATAAAATTGGTATATACAATGACAGTGAAGCATGTTGGGTTGTGTTATATTCTTTCCACAACTAGCCCACGTCGTTAACCTGGGGGTCAGAGGGGGGATGGAGCCCCTCCTTCGTTGCACCGATTGCATAGCGGGGGGGTCACAAGGGGTTTGAGGGGTGCAGGTAACCCCACTCTATTGGGTTCGGGGTAGTGCCCTGAAAATTTTTGGTTTTGGAACCTATGTTAGGTTGTGCGGACCCACCTATGGTTTTGTGCATGATTTTCACACATGTTTTTTGGATGCGATGGTTTTTGGTCCGTGGTTTTGGACACAATGGTTCTTGGTCTATGGTATTGGATGCTTTGGAATGTATAAATATGTATTGTAACATTGAAAGGAACATAATGAAAAATCAATCTGGTAGTCCCAGTTTTGGGATCCATGGGAGAATCTTTGTGTATATGTGTTTTATGTGCTATGCTCTCGCATTCTTTATTTTCTGTGTTTTAGAATTCATATGCAGGTAATTCCTGTACGAGGTTAAAACCTGCATTTGGTATCAGAGTTGTTTTGGCTTCAAGGGGATGCCTTTGTTGCTGAGGGGTTTCACTCGAGCCTATGGTAGACCCTGCTCAGTGGGATATCTGCGAGATCGATTCTGGTGGTGAAAGAAGATGGCGAGCAGTGGAAAGATAGAGATCGAGAAATTTAATGGTCAGATTTTTGAGTTGTGGAAACTCAAGATGGAGGATCTGTTGGTGGATAAAGATTAGTGGATTGCAGTAGATCTAGGTACTAAACCAATGGGAGTGTCCGATGAAGAATGGAGGAAGTTGTATCGGAAGGCAAAGAGCACAATACGATTGTGTGTCTCAGATTCAGTATTATTGAATGTATAAGGGGAAGCTACAACAAAGGCTTTGTGGGACAAGTTAGGGACTTTGTACCAATATAAGTCTCTGGTGAATAAACTGTTCCTATAGAAAACGCTGTAAAACCTGAGGATGAAAGAAGTAGACTCGGTGACAGAACATCTAAATGCATTTAATACTTTGGTAAGTATGTTAGCATCTGTTGATATTAAAATTTCAGATGAAGATAAGTGCATTAGTTTGTTATGTTATCTACCAGATTCGTGGGATAGTTTGGTTATTGCATTAGGTAGCAATGCAACTGCTTTGCAGTTTGATGAAATAGTCTCATCCTTGTTGATAGAGGAGATCAGACGGAAAAATATGGAGAGCCAGAATGGTGATGCCTTGTTTGTATGAGGATAGTCTTAGAATAGAAACAAAAATAAGTCATCGAGTGGGAGATCTAAATGTAGAGGGAGATCTAAATCTTCAGGAAAACCTATAAAGGTGGTGTGCTGGAAATGCCAAAAGGAAGGGCACTACAAAAGGGATTGTAAATCTAAAGCTCCTGATAAAAGAAAGGGATCTGATGATGTTCCTCCCGCGGAGGTGAAAGCCACCTCAGATGAAGGTGGGGATGTGTACTTGGCTTCTTCAAGTACACATATAGATCATGAGGCATGGTTGATTGACTCAAGTGCATCCTTTCACTTCACTCCCCATAGAGAGTGGTTCTGTGAGTATGAGAAATACGATGGTGGTGATGTCTTTTTAGGGGATGATAGGAAGGGTAGAATCATTGGTCGCAGAAAATTAAAGTTGAAGTTGCAAGGTGGAAGGATTAGAACACTTCCGGGTGTTCTACATATTCCTGCATTGTGTAGAAACCTAATTTCTGTAAGCAAGCTAGATGATGCAGGTGTAAAAACAGTGTTCGAGAAGGATACCCACAAGATGGTTAACGGAGCACTGGTGTTGATGCTAGGAGTTTGGATTGGAACTCTATAGAATATGTAAGGTAGCAATGTTGTTGATGGATGCAACAGTTCTATGGTTCCTGAAAGTGGAGCAGAAAATCTAGTGGTCCCTGGAGAGAAGACCATGCTGTGGCATGAAAGGCTTGGACATATTAGAGAGAAGGGCCTTCAAATACTTCATGGTAAAGGTATGGTAGAAGGTATGAGCAATAGCTCTCTGGATTTTGATATCTGTGAAAATTGTGTATGTGGGAAGCAGAATTAGGTGAGTTTCCCCTATGGTGGTAAGAGGGCGAAACATATATTAAAGCTTGTGCATAGTGATGTGCTTGGACCTGTGAAGGTTCCATCACTGGGTAAGTCTGTGTACTATGTATCATTTATAGATGACTTCTCAAGGAATACATGGATATATTTCCTTAAGAAGAAATCTGAAGTCATTGACAGGTTTAAAGAATTCAATGCTTTGGTGGAAAACCAGGCAGAGAAGAAGATAAAGGTGCTGAGGACAAATAACGTTGGAGAGTTTTGGAGTAAGGAATTTGAAGAATTCTATAAGAAGTGTGTTATAGCACGCCAGAAGAAATCTCCATATACACCTTAACAAAATGAAGTTGCAAAAAGAATGAACAAGATGTTGATGGAAAGGGCAAGAAGCATGCTCAGTGGTGCCAGTTTAGGACAGGAATTTTGGGCAAAGGTGGTGGAGACAGCATGTTACCTAGTCAACAGATCACCTTCATCAACATTGGAGGATAAAATTCCACAAGAGGTATGGACTGGTAAGGAACCCTCTCTTTCACATCTGAGGGTATTTGGATGTGATGCATATGTATATGTTCTAATGGAGAAACAAACCAAGTTGGATAGTAAATCTGAAAAGTGCATCTTTATTAGATGCAAGGATGGTTTAAAGGGTTATAATCTTTGGAACCCAGTAACAAGGAAGGTTGTGTATAGCAGAGATGTGGTGTTTAGAGAGGTGAAAGATGTTATTATACATGAAGTCCAACCAAAGGAACCTGAGAAGATAGAGTTTGAGCTAAAGGAGGAAGAATCAGACTCTACATCAAAGGAGGAATCAGAAGATGAAGAGGCACAAACTCTAGGTGTGAGAAGATCAATTTGAGAAAGAAGGTAGCTAGAAAGATATAGTCAATATGATTTTCTGTTCAAATTTTACTTTATCTATTACTGATGATGATCCCAGAACTATGAAGGAAGCAATAGATTCAGAGGATGGAAAACTCTAGAAAGAGGCCATGGTTAATGAAATGGCATCTTTGCACAAAAATGAGGCTTGGGATCTGGTGGAGTTTCCAGCTGGAAGGAAACCCATTGGCAGCAAATAGGTGTTCAAGAAGACAAATGCAAAATTAAAGGTGGAGAAATACAAAGCTCGGTTGGTAGCAAAAGGTTATTCCCAGGTGCCAGGAATTGATTTTGGTGATATTTTTTCTCCTGTTGCCAAGGTAACTTCTATTAGATTACTTTTATCTATTGTTGTTGCTTTTGATTTCGAGGTAGAACAGATGGATGTGAAGACAAATCTCTTCATGGGGATCTGGAAGAGGAAATCTACATGAAGCAACTTGAAGGCTTTGTGGTGAATGGCAAGAAAGAACTGGTATGAAAGTTAAAGAAGTCTCTGTATGGGTTAAAACAATCACCAAGGATGTGGTATCAGAAATTTGATACCTTTATACGGGGACTTGTCTTCACTAGAAGCAAAGCAGATCACTGTGTGTATTTTAAATTAATTGGTGACTGTGTTTTTTATTTGGTCTTGTATGTGGATGATATGTTGCTGGTTGGAAATGACAAAGAAATTATCCCGGATTTGAAGACCCATTTGTCCTCCAAATTCGACATGAAAGATCTTGGTGCTGCAAACTATATTTTCAGCATGGAAATTAAAATAGATCAAACAAAGAAGAACCTCTGGTTAAGCCAGAGGAAGTATGTCGAGACAATATTGCAGAGGTTTAATATGCAGGATAGTAAACTGGTGAAGGTTCCTATTCTTGTAGGTGTAAAGTTATCTACTGAATAGTGTCCCAAGACACAAGAAGAGGAGGAGGACATGTCCTGTGTTCCATATGCAAGTGCAGTCGGTAGCCTGATGTATGCAATGGTATGTACTAGACCATACATTGCACATGAAGTGGGAGTATTGAGCAGGTTTATGCCAAAACCAAGGAAGGAGCACTGGACAACAATGAAGTAGTTTTTCCGATATTTGTGTGGCACTAGTGATTATGGTTTGTGCTACCAAGGAAGACCAAGATTGGACAAAGTGTTGGATACTTGTGGCTTTGTTGATGTAGACTGGGTTGGAGATCTGGATGAGAGAAGATCTAAAAGTGGGTATGTGTTTAACCTATTTGGAGGTGCAGTTAGTTGGATGAGTAAGAAACAATCTATAGTGGCACTATCAACTACAGAGGTAGAATACATGGCAGCCACTCATGCAAGCAAGGAAGTAGTTTGGTTGCAGATATTTTGTTCAAATATGGGATTAGTACAGGGAGCTATAAGGATAGACTCTGACAGCAAAAGTGCAATTTTCTTGGCAGAGAACCCTGCATATCATTCAAAGACAAAGCACATTGATGTTCATTATCACTTTGTGAGAGATATGATAGAAGACAAAAAGGTGTTGCTAGTTAAGGTGGACACTTTTAAGAATACTTCAGATGAATTGACAAAATCTGTGAGCTCTGAGAAGTTGTCTTAGTGTAGAGAAACAATAGGCATTGCAGGGTTGGATAAATGACTAGTCTCTCTTATGGCCCCCTATGAAAAGAAGAAAAAACAAGTGCGAGAATGTTGGGTTGTGTTATATTCATTCAACGACTAGCCCACGTAGTTAACTAAGGGGTTAGAGGGGGCGTGGAGCCCCCCCTTCGTTGTGTCGATTGCATAGCAGGGGGTTCACAAGGGGTTTGAGGGGTGTAGGTAACCCCACTCTATAGGGTCCGGGGTAGCGCCCCAGAAAATTTTGGTTTTGGAACCTACGTTAGGTTGGGCGGACCCACCTATGGTTTTGTGCATGATTTTCGCACATGCTTTTTGGACGCGATGGTTTTCGGTCCATGGTATTGGATGCTTTGGCATTTCTAAAAATGTATTGTAACATTGAAAGGAACATAATGAAAAATAAATCAAGTAGTTTCGATTTTGGGATCCAGGGGAAAATCTCTGTGTATATGTTTTTTATGTGTTATGCTCTCACATTGTTTATTTTCTATGTTTTAGAATTCGTATGCAGGTAATTTTTGTACGGGGTTAAAACCTACAAAGCAACTTCAGCAAAAGGCATCAGAAATAGTAGTGTTTTAGGAGCCTACCATTCATTGGTCCTCCTGAGCAATCTTTACCATCCATTTCCTCTAATAAAAATGCATTATGTCCTTGATATGTTGAGATTTTATACGGTCCTTTCCATAGATTGTCAAACTTACCATGCTTTCCTTTTTCTACATTTCGTGCATCCCACTTGTTAGCTTCACTCTCACATTATAAACAATTCTAAGTCCAAATAATTAAATTCATTAAAATCATGAGAGTTAGGATTTAATCCTACCTTTCTAGATTGAGTTTGTTCCTCATGGTTAGGAGTCAGTTTAGGCTTAGTTGGTTGAGAGATTCTCTCCAACTAGTTAGGCTCCTAGATTAGTGTGTTGTTGAGATATTTTCTCAACCAAGTTTGTTCAAGATAGATGCACTATCTTGAGAAAACTTCCTTATGTATTTATATGTATCATAAACATTATTTTAATAATGAAATTTATGAGAATGAGAGACTGGAGGAAAGTCTGTTATGCATTTTTCACCATGTCTGGTTTTAATATATTTCTAATATTTATTTTATGAGTTGAGTGTTTTACTATTAGTTTGTTAAATTTCTTCAATTGGTATCAGAGCATCAATGGTTCTTAGGGCTTGACTGACTCCATGGTAGCCTTCCATGGAAACCTATTAATTATATTATGATCATGGTAATGGAATCAGAAGGGGAGACATTGTTTACATTCATATCTCACACCATTTGGTGGAGAACTGGTAGCATGCATATATTTTATTTTCACCGGCACATTAACGGTATCTAAAATTCATGCCATCCATTGAGCTCAATATCTCAGTGTCAGAAATATGTTGCACATCCATCTCAGCATACGCTTGAAGTTGTTCAAGACTGGTCTTAGAATTCATTGTCTCAGTGTTCATCTTAGCATTCTATGACTGATTTGTCTCAGAAATTGTTTCAAGATCTACAAGATTCATGTTCATCTCAGCATTCTGTGACTAATTCGTCTCAGAAATTGTTTCAATATCTACAAGATTAAGCACAGGATTCATTGTTTCAATATCTACAAGATTAATCACAGGATTCATTGTTTCATTTCTCAACTCAAAATTTTGTTGCGGATCTTTCTCAGAATTTGTTTCCAAATTCATCTTAGAATTCCTCTGCAGACACTCAGGACTGGTCTGAGGATCCATTGCATCAGTATTTTTTTGCGGATTCATCTCAGAATTCGTTTCATGGTTCAAATCAGGATTCACCTGAAGATGCTCAGGATTGATATCAGCATTCTTTGATTGATTCTCATTGTTGTTCTTAGGATTAGCCATAGGATTTTCATCATCGCCCCCAGCATTCATCTTAGGGCTCTCAGAATCCATCTCAAAAATAGGTCCTAGAAAATCTCCTTCCAAACTTCCCAGTGCTTGGAATACTCGGCGTTGTTCAAGCCATTTGATAGCAAGTATCTTAAATCTTATCTTTCCACCTTTCTCCACATTTGAACTTTGCTTATTTCTAAAAATAGGATTCTCTCCTGGTATAAATTCAAAATCTGTCATTTTTTGAGATGGTATAAAAACCTCATCCATTGCGATCTACGAGATAATAAATAGCTGAAGAGAGTTGAGCAGAGAGCACAAGAAGGGGGCTCGTGATTTAGAGAAGCAAAGCCACGATATTAATTCTGAGAATCACTGTAAAACCCATGAATGCGTCGAGGAATTACAATGTGAAAACCGCAACGTCAAAGTCAACATTGTTGAGAACGGCGTGAGACCTGTGAGTAGTGTGGAAAGATAGCAACATGAATCGATCTGATCTGATCTTTGCACATAGACCTGCGTTTGGAGAAGATCAACTCACTTGTGATGTCCAAGGGAGCAATGACTAAAATTTGACAAAAATCCAAATGTAATCGATATTTTTTGGAACCAGCGTGCATTTTAAAAAAAGTGAACCAACATTTGCGTGGAGTTTATGGTGAGCGTGGAGTTCAAAGCTCAACAAACTGGTTGATTACTTGCCGTCTCCTTAAGGTTATTTATGCCCCCTCTCATTTTTTCTCTCCAACTAATAACATGCATAAAGCTTATGGTGTATATTTTTACATGCATAAACGTTAAATCATTTTGAAGTGTTTTCATAAATCATTTTAAAAGGAAACTTTACATCACTTTGGAGTGTTTTCTTAAAGTTTATAATTTAATGGGATGAATGTAAAAGCATTTTTTATAGGGATCATAAAATAATGCTTTTGGAGGAATAAGGTGGATTATAAAAATATTTTTTAAAAGATTTGTAATGGAGTGATAAGATGCATATTTTGTATGGGAGCAATAAGAAGATATTTTGGGAGAGATAAGGAGTGGATAAAATATTTTTATTTTGGGAGTAATAAGGGTGAAGATTGGGATTAATTTTGTAATAAGGCTGATGTTTTTAATTTTTTAGTAATAAGGTGAGTTTTGTCATTTTGGAGCGATAAGGAGTCATTGTCCAAGTCAACACAAATTTCGAAGTCTTTGATGTATAAGTTTTTTGTAAATTTGGAGTGATAAGTGAAAGCCATTATTTTAATGCAAAGTAATATTTTACTTTGAGAGCGATTGAGTCATTATAGGTAATTTTTTGAAGACAATTTGCTTCCAAAGTTTGCAAGTGTGATATTCTCATTGTTGGAGAAATTTCATTCACGATGTTGGGAAGGTGAAGATTGATGTACTCCGATACTTAAATAAAAACATATCTTTTTGGTGGTTATTGTGTCCTGTATCTGTCGGAAATTGAATAAGGGGATCTTAGGTACACCATGTGTATGTTTGTGATGGCACAAGATTCTTGATCTTGTTTTTGTTTTGTGTCTAGTTTTGACACTAACCGTCATGTGGTATCTTTCTAATATGGTACACACAACAAATTAGCAAATTTCATGCACATAATCAATTCCATTCAAGCTTATGTAATCAAGCAAACTACATGCAATCAAGAAGCAACAATACATAATCAAGTTTTCAAAGACATTTCTACATCAACATCCAATCCAGCTGTCATCTACATCAACAATTTTTGCAGCAATTCAACAATAATTTTTTGGTAATTGCACTTGCACCAGTTTTTAATAAGCTCAATACAAAGTTGTAACTTGAAAATCATAATTTGTAAGTTGGATTGTAATAAAATCCAATTTAAGTTAAATTGTAAGGGTGAATTCTCGGTTGAAACCGACACCCATGCTTTGAATTGATAGGGAATCAATTAAACCCAGTGAATCCTTTGTTTTTTAACTGAGTCATTCAAATCATTGTAAGAATTTTTATTCTGTGCACTTTCGATAGTATTCGACACCCTTCTTTTGATCAATCAAGAGTGTAAGTTCAAGCAAGTGCAAATCTCACAACATCAAGCGAGCCTAAAACTGATTCAAACCAATCCTCAAGTGAGCATGAAAGCAAGCAAGTGTCAGTTCAAACAATCAATTATTAAAACAAAGCAAGTGAGCGTGTCATTCCAACAAAAAAGCAAGCGAGTGTGTCATTCAAACAACCAAGCAAGCGAGCGTGTTAACATCAAGTGCGAAAGTTAAAATCACGACATCTACAACAAGCAAGCATGTCAGAATCAAGTGTGAAAGTTCAAAGCACGACATCTACAACAAATTAGCCAGTGTGAAATTGATTGAAGAATTCACAAAGTGTCAGTGAAGCATTCAAGAAAAGCAATAGTCATCAAGCGAGCATGAAATCAAGAGTTCAAGCAACCAAATTAAAAAAATCTAGCAAGTGTTTAACGCATCAACAATAAGTAACAGTACAAGCGATCTTGAATTCAAAGTGAGCAAGCTAACATGGCGACACATATTCAACTGTCCCAAATTCTTAACAAGTTGATTTATCATCAGTTGGCGACATGGTGAACATCAGTAAAAGAACTCTTGCTGATATTCAAGTGCATCTTCAACATGCACATGAAATGATTGAGTTCCTTCAACTGGAGTCGGAACTACAAAGAACTGAGTTGCTAGAGAAGAGTGATGCTTCCAAGTCTTTAAACAATACAAATACAGTTGATGATTCCAAGTCACTCATCCAACCAACTTCAAGTGTTGAAGTGGTCCCTGATCCAGTTCAACTTTCTTCCAAACCAATGATCAAGCCATGGGAATAAATCCAAGGTAACAGAAATTGACGAGGCTTAGGATATGTCAAAGATGACGCCAAATTGCATATCCTAGATAATTCAAGGCCCATTAAGTTTGTCAGTTCAGGGTTTCTTTCACAAATCACATCGGCTAGTTCTGAGAAACTTGAAGACACACAAATTGAAGTTGCAGCCACGCCAAAATGCCTTCATTGTCAAAAAACTGGTCATCTAGAAGATCAGTGTTTTAATATCCATCCTAGTCACAATTGTGGCAAGTCAAATCATTCATCAACACAATGCAACAAACAACAACAATCAACCTGATTGAAGATCAATTATTCATGCATTGATCCCTGGGAATGGTCATCCATGGTCATAAGAGTGTATAAGTTTTACAATCAAATTCACTCACATAATGGAACCAACAGTAAACATGAATATGGTACTATCGTGCAGTTGAACGGAGGAGTACACGAGTGAAACACTCCTACACCTAAAGGGGGGGAGTTCAGAAATAATTTGAAGAAAGTTGTCTCTCCTTTCAGCTAACAAAGGGGGCAAAAGGCCAATGAAATTGATAGTGCTTGTCAGACTAAAAGTCTCAACAACATCAACAAAGAAGCCAGTGGGCATTTTCATCAACAAGAGAGCATCAACAAAATTCGCCAGTGGGTGATCAATAGCAAACTCAGTCGTGAGAAGTTTTCAAACACAACAAAAGCAAGAGTGAGTTGTTTTTCAACGTCATCAGCCAGTGGGCATTCACTATATTTTTTCATTGGACAAAGGATGCTAATTGCAAGAAAAGGACAAATGGATCCTTTTGTAGCTTGGCACGTGATGGAGTTGTCAAGCAACATTCAAAAATGAATCAGACATGTAGCTGATTCATGTTCTCTTCGGATTAGAGTTTTTTCAGCATCCAGCTTTGGCGGTTTTTTATGCAAATGTTTTTTGAGGATCAACAGTTTTAGAATGAGAACTTGGAAGATGGTTTCTGGTTCTTAATTTGGACTTATCATTGAGGGGGGGAATGTTAGCCTCACTCTCACACTAAAAACAATTCTAAGTCCAAATAATTAAATTCATTAAAATAATGAAAGTTAGGATTTAATCCTACCTTTCAAGATTGAGTTTGTTCCTCATGGTTAGGAGTTAGTTTAGGCTTAGTTGGTTGAGAGATTCTGTCCAACTAGTTCGGCTCCTAAATTAGTGTGTTGTTGAGATATTTTCTGAACCAAGTTTGTTCAAAATAGATGCACTATCTTGAGACAACTTCCTCATGTATTTATATGTATCATCAACATTATTTTAATAATGAAATTCATGAGAATGAGAGACTAGAGGAAAGTCTCTCATACCTTTTATGCCATGTCTAGTTTTTCTATATTTCTGATATTTATTTTATGAGTGTGAGTGTTTTACTATTAGTTTGTTAAATTTCTTCACCTTCGCAGCACTACATCTTCTAGCTGAAACTTTTCTGCCTTGGTTTTGCGGTCATAAATCTTCTTTATCTTCTCTTGCAGCTGGAAACTGTTTTGAGAAACCCCTTCTCTTGTTTGTTGAAGGTGGATCATTTGATTAATTTGGCATTGAATATCATCTTCTTCACTGCTAGCTTCCTGCAATAATCTCATGATGGGGACTGCAAGGAATGTGGGAAACATTGTATCAGTACCATAAACCAATTCAAAAGGTGACATACCTATTGATTTCTTACTGCTCACTCTGTCGACCCATAAAGCATTAACAAGCTTCTGATGCAAATTCTTTTTGTTTGCTTCCAACATCTTCTTAATAATGTTTACCAAGGATTTATTTGAAGACTGAACTAGTCCATTGCCCTGTGGGTAGTATGTCGTGGAATGACCCAATGTGATGTTATATTTGTTGCAAAAGTCAGCCATTTTCTTCGACTTAAATGCTGCTGCATTATCTGTAATAATCTTGTGAGGGAAACCAAAAAGAGACAAGATATTGGACTCTAAAAACTAAATGATTACCATGTTCATAGATTGCCTTGTCAGAATGGCTTCGATCCATTTGGTGAAGTAATCGTTAGCCATCAAATTCCATCTGTGTTGTGCTGATGATGTAGGATGAATTTCTAATATGAAATCAAGCCCCCACTGCTGGAAAGGTGCATTAACTATAACCGGCTTTAGAGGAAGAGGAAGAAACTTCCTTTTTCCCTAAAAAACTTGACATTTGTGGTAGTTCATGACTGTCTTATATAAATCTGAAAAAAAAGATGGCCAATAATATCCTACTCTCAAGATTTTATTAGCTGTTGTTTTCCAAAATAAGTGACCCCCACAATCTCCTCTATGGAAATCATTCATTACCTGCAGAGCTTCATTTTCAACCAAACAATTAAGGAGAACCCCTCCCAGATCTTTCCAATAGAGAGCACTATCTAAAATGCAGAATTTTGTAGACTTTAGTTTTAGTGATCTACCTTTACTTCCTGACATTCCAAGAGGAGGAGAAAGATGTTGAAGAACATATACTATATCGGAATACCAAGGTGAGTTGAGAAAAATCTCTGATACTTGAATGAGTGTGCCACCATCTTTGTCATCTGACATTGCTACAATGAGATTTATGTCCAGAGCATGAAGATTCAACTCAGCCACGAGTTTTTCCAAGCCTTGACCTTTGATCAGTTTGATAGGCTTAATCTAAAGATCATACTCTAACATCGCTGCTATCCACTTACCTCTTCTTCCCTTTGGATCAGCTTGCATGAGGAAATCTTTGAAAACTGTGTTAGGAACATATGCCATGGTATGTGAATGCAGAATGTAAACTTAGAAATCCTTCAATGCCTTTATAAGAGACAAAGCTTGTTTCTCAATGATGTTATAGCGCAAAGTAGCATCTCTGATAATTCGACTAAAAAATGCAATGGGTTGTTCCACCTAATCCTTCTTTTGCATCAACACCATAGCCAAATTGTGCTCAGATGCAAATGAAAATATAATAAAATCATGAATATAATTGGGACGGATCAAAACTAGGGTAGCAGTCAAAGCAAGATTTACCAAGTTGAAAGATTTCATGGCACTCTCGGTCCATTGTATAGTGTTGTCCTTCTTCAACATATTAGTTAACTCATGTAAATGCTCAGCCAAATTTGGTATAAATCTGCACAAGAAGTTCATCTTACTGTTGAAAGCTTGAATCTCCTTTTCGTTGCGTGGAAAGTTTATTTGTTGGATTGCCTCCACCCTAAAAGGATCAATGCGAATACTATCTTTAGAAATTATATGGCTGAGAAGTTTAACTTCCTCCATTGCAAAAGACTCTTCTTTGGATTTAAGGAAATCCCAAACTCTCTGCATTTCTAAAAAACAATCCTCAGGTACTGTAAATGCTCATCATCAGTTTCAGAAAATACTGTCAAGTCATCTAAATAAATGACCAAGAAAACATCCTTCTCGTTAGTGAAAGCTATATCCATGGCCCACTGAAAAGTGGCCCCAACATTCTTCAGCTCAAATGGCATCTTGGCATACTAAAAAGTCCCCCATGGTGTTGTGAAGGAATTTTTGTCTTGGTCTTTTTCATGCACCAAGATATGATTGTAACCTAAGTAGCCATCTATTAGTGACATCTGTGATCCTCCAACTATTCTTTGCAGAATATGGTCCATCTTAGGAAGAGGATAATTATCTTTCAGAGATATTTTATTTAGGTTCCGAAAATCAATGCACAACATTATCTCTCCGGTATTTTTTCATATCGGGACCAAATTTGAAACCCAATCAGAGAATCTAATTGGAACAATGATACCAGCTTTAAACAATCTATTTACCTCTTTCTCAATGGATGGAAACAGCTTTGGATTGATCCTCCTCAACTTTTGTCTAAAAGGTTTTTGATCTGGCTTGATAGGAATTGTATGTTGAATGATGTTCTTGTCATATACTTTCAAATTTGAGTAATCCCATGCAAAAACATCAGAAAATTCAAAAAGCAATTTAGCATTCTTGGCCTTTGACTCAGGAGATAATGTTTTTGATAACTTAACAATCTTGGGCTAGTCCGTTGTCCCAATGTTTACATCTTCCACTCCTTTGTCAGTAGGAACCAAGGTTGGTTTTCTCGCCACATCATCTAGATCAAACAACTCCTCTAAAGGTATAAGACCTCTAGGAATAGAATTATCCTTCAGTTGTAAAACATCCATCTGATTTACCTCAATGTCTTGTTCATCAGAATCACAAACATCATTAATGAAAGCATTCTTAAACTTCCCTTCATTCTGCAAAAAGAAATTAATTTCATTGTCATCCCAGGAAACTTGCCAATATCTCAGATTATCAGGAATAGTAGTCCTATGTTTGACATGAATTTCAAATTCATTACTAGAATTCATTGGAATTTCAGATTGCTCACTGCTGTAGCAAGTGGATTAGCAATGATGTTTTGACTTCTCGACACCACTTTCAATGTGTATTCTAGAAACATTTTCAAGATATCAAGGACTGCATTCTTGTAAGCTTTCATCCGCGGATGCTTCACTTGATATTCTCCTTTTACTTATTTAATCACTAGCTCTGAATCACCATAATCAGAAATCCTTTTTGCACCCAACTTCTTCAAAATTTTGAGACCTGTAATTAATGCCTCATACTCCGCTTCATTATTAGAGTAATTAAAAGTAAATTATAGGAACACGATCTAACATTACTTGGGACTTTGTTTGGCTGAAAAACAAGACTTTGAATCCAAATTCCAATACCTGCACCATCTTTACCCAAAGCACCATTGAAGTCCATGCTCCAAAGGCTGGATTCATTTTCCAGATATTGGAATTCTGCTTTAGTTTCAATCTTACCTTTGCTAGTTGCTTCATTTGTCTGCTCTTCACTGATTTTCTGCTCCTATCGAGGCTACTGAGAAGGAATTTCCATTTTTTCATTTTCTTGAATAAGAGCTTCTCTAAAACTCTCAAAAATTTATGGTACATCATCTACTTCTACAAGCTGAATATCTACATAATTTAATCCACTATCAGTGTACAATACAAAAGACTCTAAATATGTATGTACAACATTAATTGGATGATTTATGGGCTTCTATTTACTAGCAATCATATAATTCATCTTCTTTTCTTGGTACAAGTTCCTCAATTGATCGAAAACAATGATTGTAGCATAAGAGAAGTCAAGTTGTAAAGTGCCTTTAAGTTTGGCTCCCCACGATCTAGACAAAAACATACCAAATCGAGGTGGTATATCAACTACTACCACATCCATCAAGACATTCTTGGTTGGGATTTTATCTAAGCAAACCACCAAATCTTTGATGAGACCAATAAAGCAAACTCTACCAGAATCAAATGAGTACAAAACATGATATTTTCGAGTGATATCGAGGCCCAGCTTTTCCATGATGGCCTTGGGCATCAAGTTGTTGGAAGCTCCGGAATCAAGCATATCATTATGAAGAATATAATGATGCAGTATAAGACTCAAATAAAAGGGAGGGACTTCACTATCTTCTAGCTGACCTTCTATAGCTGGACCAAAAATAAGTTCAGGGTGATCATCCTCAACATTCACCATGTCAGACAAAGGATCAATTTGTAGTATTTTAGATACATGGTGTTTGTAATGGCTATTCTTAACAAGCTCAGTCAAAGGAATGGACACTTTCAATTTAGCAATTTCACTTTCTAAATTAAAAGATGTGACTTTTTCTACCTCTTTGACACTGATGTCCCTCTTATTTGTTTTCTCCTTCGTTGCACTATCCTTTTGCTGATTATCTTTCTCTTTTGCAGCTGTACTTGTTGATGGCTGATTTACCTTGCTGGAATTTTGATCGGTAAGCTCCTTTCCCTTTTTTTGATTGTTTGGGAGATCATTCTTCAATTGAACATCCTTCCTCTTCTGAATAGGATTGAGCATTACATCTCTGCTCCTCAAAGGATATTGTCTCTACTATGCGTTCAAAGCATTCATGTAACCACGCTGATAATCATCAAATTCAGCCTCCAAAACAACATCATTTGCCAAGATGTAGTCATCATCCTTTAGAATTTCGGAACCTTCTACATACTCCTCATGGTTGGTCAAAAATATAGGCATACCATCAATGGTGAAAAAGTGATTTGTTTCAATTACTGGATATTCCTCATCTTCTTCTTCTACTCCTTGAACATAATTCTGTTGTAAGGGAGTTCTAATCTGTTGTTGTTTTTGCACTAGTTGTTCTAGTGCTTTTTTCTCTCCTTGCTTGATTTGGAATTGGGGCTACTACTTCCCTCTAAAGTTTGGGTTCCATATCTGCAGTTCAGGTTTTTCTGTGATAGACAACTAATCAACCATCCTTTCCATTGTTCGAATCAATGTATCCATTTTTACATCTGAAGTAGATGCTTCTTCTTTCATGGTCACTCTTTTCTCTAATCTCATTCTTTCTCTTTTGTCCAACAAGTTTTCTTTGACGCTCACATCATTCTTTTGCATGTCTTCTAGAGTTGTAGGATCACGTTCACACAACTGATATGCCATATCAGCATTAAATCCATATGGAAACTTAAGCAAACCCAATCGCTCTGGTGGTTTGATGTTTGCAGGGATAGCATTGTACACTGTATTAAATCTTACACAATAATCTTGCACACTCTCGCCAACATTTCTTTTGATGTTTTCATATTCAGACAAAATATGAAGGGGATTCTTCTTCACCTACCACCGATCTAGGAACTACCTATGGAGGATGGGTAGAGTAGTGATAGAAGCTCCTGGTAGGGCTCTAAACCATTTCTGAACTTCTCCTCCCAAACATTGAATAAACAGCCTCATCGTCACATCTTCAATTTCAACTTCATGGAGGTCAAAGAAATAATTCATATTGTCTACGTGTCATTGAGCTATAATGGTTTGGGTGTTGTCAAAGAAAGCTATTTTGGTTTATTAATCAGTGGGCATGGCACTAGGATTTTGAGGTAAAACAAGGGGTGCATATTGGGCAGCCATAACTGGAGGTGGAGGAGGTGGTGGATTTAAAACGAGGAATGGGATATTTAGTATACTCAAAGGGGGATTATTGATAGCTTGAGTGGTGTGAACAATATATGACAAAGAAGGCAGGGGGTGAGAGATACTTTGAGTGGCAATAGATGCAAAGTATCTATTTTGAAAATCATAAGATGGACCATGAGTCTTGTTTTGCACCTAAGTGTTTAAGATTGAAGAGAGGTTCTGCAACTGATCAAGAGTATGAATAAGCTGTGACCCTAATTTATTTTTTGAAAACAAGTCTTCAACAGGGTTGTAAAGAGATATAGAGGAATCAACAATTGTCTGATCAATCCAACTTAAAGATTTACTGTGAAATAAACTTTTCTCAAAATTAACATCAAACTCAATTTCTTGCAAAGTGTCTAACCTTCCTAGGAGTGAATTAAAATGAGGAACAAAATCCTCACTTGATTTTTCTTCAACTAAACTAGATATCTCTGCAACTTTCTTAGATTTTCACCCAATTTTATGAGGGTCACTAAAAATGGTTGGAGGATTTCAATCTGGATTGGATCTGGTGTACTTTCAAGATGCCAATATGTCTAATTTTGAAATTTTATATATTTCTTTACAAATTTCCAGTTCAGCCTATTAAATTCTAAAACTCATCATCCACAAGCTTAAGAATTCAAATGAAACATCTTACCGGGGTGATTAACTTCCTGATCTTTCGTTCCCCAGTATGGTCGCCACTATGTTATCACCTGGATTGAACCTCAGGCTGAAGGAAGGCAATGTCAGGGTAACCACAAACCACACTTAGCCAAGTAGCTAGCCCTACTAGGCCAAGAGAGAGCTGTCTCCATAACGATCTCAGCCAAGATGAATGAATCAAGAAAATGATATTACGCTAGGTATAGTAGCACAATGTTTGATTTGATTTTGAAGGGTTTTGCTGGATCAGGAGGAGCCTAACAGTTTGGCCAAGGAAATTAGGTCAAAATTGCAGGGTTTCGATGGGGCAAGGTAGGCACAAGGCTCAGCACTCTAAGGTTTTATGGGTGAGGTGATTCAAGACAAGTGAGGATATAGAAAGAACATGTGAGCAACATGGATTCTTCCTAAACTGAAGAAAACATAGACTGTGAATATTTTCCCAAAACAGAGCATAAGTATTATGGGTTTTGCCTATGAACTTGAAAACATCCACTTAAAGAGTATGAAATGATGAAATGGAATAAAAAATACATTTTAACACATGAAAACATAAGAAAAACTGAACTGAACATCATACCACATCGATCCCAAAGAAATAGCTGCAACTTTTCATTGATCTCCTGCTAAAATTGATAGAAAATGATGTCTACTCAAAGCATAAGCATCCAGCTGAGTCCAACCCTTTACAATGAGAAAGAAGAAGAAAAAATAGACATTGATTCAAACTCCTCACATTCTCACGGGTCGAATTCCTAAATATGAGGAACTAATCAATCAAAAATTGAACAAGAAACTGGAATCTAGGCAACCTAACAGCTTGCCTCTAAAAGTGAGGAAACTGATTCATTTGTCCTCAAGACAACTTTTAATCTAATGAATCTACCTTGTAGTACTTATTATCCATCATATTTATATGCCTAGTCATCATTTACATCAGTAAAAACACCATCCATGAGAGGAGACCAAAAATTACAATCAAGGCACAGTGAAATGGAAACCCAACACAATTTTTGTCCTATGCATAGCGCCCAATCTCTATGCGCAGTCCTTTTTGCAGGGCCATTTTGAAGGCCTTCCCAGTGTCCAAATTGAGCTCGTGAGAGCTCATTGGAAATATATTCAAGTCTCCTTTCCAGAAAATCTTGAATCGTTTTATTCGAAGTTCATTTAGCCCCTCAAAAACGGATTCTCCCAAGACTTCTTCTGTGTGTCCAAAAAAGGGAAGAAAGGTCATTGTTTGGGTGTTTTTTTTACCTTTTAGTTGACCAGTTCTACTCTAAAAGTTAAGAAAATTCTCAGGGTGCATGTACTCATCATTATGTATCTTAAAATTCTGATCATTTCCTCATTGGATGCCCCTAGGAAAAGCGTAGCACCACTGTTTCTGTGTCAAAAATTCTTAAAAAATTGTTCAAAATTTGTGGAGAACACCACCATCAAGTGTCTTGGTTAGCCAAGGAAGCTTCAGCAAGAAACCTAAGCCTATCATCCTCCTGTTTTCCTTTGAGTGCTTGTTTTAGCCTTGTTTTCATTTGCTTGACCCTTATGTTGCAAATCTTGTTCCAGGTCCTGTAATGGCGAGCCATGTACTTGATGATTTGATTGTCCCCGTTGGCCTTTTGTAGTAGATTCTCCAAATGAAAATTGACCCTGTCAAGCCAATTTTCTCTATCCTCCTCAATTTCCTTCTTAATTTTTTGTTTTGCAGTCAAGGTACCTGGTGTTTCTTCCTCTTGCATTACTGACTTGTCGTTGTCACTTTGCCTCTTTGCTTCAAGGAGTTCCAACTCCATGAGGACTTGTTTTTCACTTAGCTTCTTTTTCTCTTACTCAAGGTATGAAATGACATACTTAGCTCTCACTAAGTTGTCCATCAGTGCTTGGATCTGTGCATCTTTTTCCCTTATGGTTATGCTTTCATTTATTGCCTCATTTTGGACCTCCAAGTCAACTATCTCAATGCCATGATGGATGTGTGGCTGTTCTGTTTCATCATCTTCCATCAAATCAAAATCCCTTTCCTCCTCATCATCAAGGCTTTCCTCCAGCACCTTTTCCTTCCCTTTATGCAGCTGTTGCACCTATTGCACCTGTTGTACCTGTTGTGTCGATGAAGAAGGCAAAGCCCCTTCCACATTTTGATGAGCAAGCATTTGCCTATGAGCTGAGGAAGAAGGCAAGGCCCCTTCCATATCAAGTGGAGTAAACACTTGCCTATCTGCTGAAATAACTTTCTAGCCCCTCTCCGATATGTCTTGTAGGCTTCTAGCTCCTCAATAGCTTTAGTATCTTTAAGCTTCTAATCTTTCTTTACTTTGGCACTGCCGGAAGGCCTTTCTTCTTCTTGAGGCACCAGTGGAGGAATCTGAGGACCATTGGAGATGTCATTGGCAATAAATCTATGCTAGGAGATGTTAAGGAGGTTGAGATGATGTAGCACAATCATCTTAATTGGGGAATAATGATAGATACTACTCATCTGCTGGGGGTATGGCTTTTTCTGTACAATGTAGGCCATCTTTGCAATTTTCCTGAATGTGAAATACGGGATGCTAAACATTTTCACCCTTTTGAATTGCATAAGAAGCCTAATGTGATAGGTGTACAATCTAGCAAATCTGCCCTCACATGTAAAATCCTTCATAATGATCCTCATCATAGGGGCATGCTTGTCTTCAAGGAACTTGAAACGAAAGGTACTCTTCTTTTCATTTTTGTACCTAGATTTGATGTATGGAATCCCTGTAGCATCAACAATGATGGAGCATGAGCTGTAAATGTCACCCCAGTAAGAGTTACCTTGTTATCATGGAGATTGGCTACAAGAAGCCTAGTCAACTCAAGATGATGTTGAACTCTTTCCACCTTCTCACAAAACTCCTAACACCCTAGATGTTTGAAATAAGTGACAGTCATATGAGAAGCCTGTAACTCTTTGATGTTTGATGGTTCCTCTCTCATAATTCTACCTCCTTTATGTGGTTTTCTCTAATGTTGAGGTTCATCTCCCATGGTTTCACTACCACCATTTTCCTCCTCCTCATAATCTCTATTTTGTTTGTCAATGTTTGTTGAATTTTGAAGTTGTGTAACCCTAGAGAAGTTAATCAAGGACTGATTTATTGTGAACAGGGATAGGGGAGGGGAGATGAGCTTATGCAGTGTAGAATCGAATATATATGATGTGAGAGTGAGAAGGAGCTCATTTTTCTTTGATAGGGACTATTTATTAAAGAGGGTTTAAGGATTGTGTTTGAGGGAATTAGGGTATAAGGAATATGTGGAGCGATGTGTTTGAGGGAATTAGGTTATAAGGAATAGGTGGAGGGATGTGTATGAGGGAATTAGGGTTTAAGGAATAGGTGGAGGGATGTGTAGGCAATCCAGGGTTTGAATTTTGAAATAGCAAACAAACTTCAAAATGATGAATTGAATTCTGGGAAGGATAGCTCAAAGATTACACTTACTTGCTTAGAAGTTATAGGCAAAAAACTTGGTTTTAATGGCTGATAGGGTGTTCTGGCACCTACTGGTCCTATACATAGTGCCCTCTATAGGTGCGCATCTCTCCGACTCTCTGCTCAGCACCGTGCAAAATTTCACTGGAAAGACTGCCCTATGCACAACAGTCCACTCCTATGTGCAGTGCTCTGGCCTTTGTGTGCAATGTTTCGTCTCCTATGCACATCGCCCTATCTCCTATTCACAGTGCCTCTTCTTTGCTTAGCCACCAATTGGCCTCAATTCCCCTCTGTCCCTCAATGCTTTTCTTTCTCTTTGTCAAATGAAAGTGATGAATTTGGAAAAGGAATTTGACGTATCATATAGAGGTTGATTTTGATTTTTCATTAGAAAATCCCACTTTCTAATGTTTTGGAACTTTTTCTTCTTTCTTACAAATCTTTGTTCAATACCTTTCTCTCTTTGTCTCTTTTCAAGTGGATGATGCTTGGATTGAACTGATTTCTTTAATGGTTTCATTTTCTTGTAGCAAGGAGGAATGTTTGGGGTATATGGTGTTGGCTTGTTGGGGCCTGACCCAGGTTCAGAAGTGATTTAACCAAACAAATCCCGAAACTACCGACCCTTTCGGCAACAGTTCGTAGAGTGCAGACTGAGGTCTCACCCGAGGTAGTATGGGAGGGTGCTGGAACTAGGTTTTCACACCATAGGGATGTCTTAATGAGGTCTGGGAAGCTTTCGTACCTGTATTGTTCTGTGCAGTTGTCCAGCCTTCGCGTAGCTCTTGTATTGAGCGTGAAGAGGCGCTGTCTAGATCCCTTACCCTTACTATGTTATTATTATAGATTTGACTTAATTTTGTGGGCCCAAGAGTCTTTATCAATCAATCACTATTCATAACAAGTGCGCGCAAACATAAACTATAAAGAGATGCATAAGAATATAACAGAAGCATAAACACCCATATCTATGAGAAGATGCACAATAATTTATAATCAACTTATCTTTTATTAAAATTATGTTCCGTTACAGCCTCAACTCCGTTCTCTGCACTCAGCTGCAGGGGTCTGTACACCTAGCTGCAGACTTTACTAGGCCTCTCCGCACCCCGCTGCAGAGCCTCTTCTTACTACTACCAACCACGACTTAGACTTACAGACTCAGATCGAAAAAACCATAATACTTAAGATCAAAACTAGTAAAAACTCCCTTCTACCCTCAGAGTCTCGCTCTATTTATACATTCCCATGGTCCACGGACCATGGGTAGGCGGACACATTCTATATTAAATTACACTATTTTATGGTGGACTACCCTAGACTTTCAAACTCTGCACCTGCATTTTGCGGGGTCTTTACATTACTTTGACCCAAGCTTGGCTTTAAGCCCAAAAAGCCTGCTATTGGGGGATCCGCTACCCAACAGGCCCCCAACACAATCATCGTGGCTCGTCCCGAGTCACTCGGCTGGTGCGGTGATCTTCGCTCGGAGTCCATCCAAAAACATCTGTGCTTCACTGACATTTTCCACACATTCCTCCGTTGTTCGTTGTATCAATTGTGCGGGATTTTCTGATGCATTGTTGTCAGAGGCACCTTCTTTCCTTAGCACATATGTGTCCTACATCTAGGACAACCTCCCCTCAATTGTAGCGATGACCGTGAACACTTCCTCGAGCTAAGGCTGGATGTGTGCTTTAAGCCCTGCTTCTTTTTGGCATGCAGTGAACACCTGTTCCTTTAGAACTTGAGCCTCCCTCATCTTGGCTAATCGCTGAGTGAGGGCGACCATCTGCACGGTCCCCTAAACATTGTCATAGGCTTGCTGCAACACCCACACTTCTGTCTCTAACAGCTATAGCATTGGGTCTTCCTGTAGTGAAGTGAGCATAAAGAGGGACTGATCCAACAATCCCGTGTAGTCTTGTACAACACGCTCTATCACTTCCAACCCCGATTGAATGGAGCGGTGGCATTTCTCTCTGACTCCCAGGGGTGTAGAGGGTTGTGCCTTCAGCCTCAGCTCCATGATCTGCAAGTTCAGTTCCAACTAAAACTTTGCGGCCTCCTCCTGGGGGGGCAGACTCTAGTTGCTAAGTGGTGAATATTTTCCATAGTGGTGAGTACTACTGGCATGGCCAACTCCGGTATGCTACTATAGGCCTCCTCCACGACCTGTTCTAATCCCTAGTTTTGTGCAACCAGGTTGTCACACTGTAGGCTGAGCTATTCTAAATTTATCTTTTACTCACCCAAGACTTGGAGGGCACAGGCCTCCCTGGCGCGAAGGTCAATAGTTACCCCATCATGCAGCTGGTATAGGGTTTCTCTAGGAAGGGTGGTCAAATTCAACCTCTAGCCTCTCATGTCACCGTTGGCTTCTGCTAGGAATGGACCTTTTGGTAGCACCAAGGTGTTCACTATGTGGGTGCACAACATCTGTTCAGCTTCGGATGCACCTTCTTCAAGGTGCGGTGTAATCATTCCTAGGGGTCGCACCTGTAAGGCCTGTAACTCTTCTCTGAGCACCCCCAACACAGTTTTCAGCTCCATCATTAATTCAAGATCATCCTTAGTGACATCGAAAATTTGTTTGCCACTGTTAAGAAGGTCTCCCTCAGAAGTCTTCACTACCTTTGTCTTTTCTCATGCCGTTGGCTTCTCTTGGACGCGCAGCCTCTTGAGTTAGGTCGATTTTGGTGTAGGGTCCGTGTGTACCTCTGTCTCAACCTCCCCCTATATGTCCTGCTTCATGGACACTTTCCTACCTTCCTTGGTCTCTTCGGTGGTCGCCATTGTGGTTTGCGCCATCTGTGCTGTTGCTACCGCCTCAGCCGCCTGCCACTGCATGGCTGCTTCCTCTTCCTGGCACTTTCTCTCCGCCAAATTCGTGATGCGTAGCTTGGTTTCCTTCTTCTGCCACTGTGCTTCAATATTTTCCAGTTTTGCCAAGTCTGGAGTGCACCACTTTGTAGACCATGCGACCATTACATCGAAGATTTCATCGTCCATTGCAATGAATGAAATCTTCACCCATGTTCGCGCTGGATCCTTTCGGGCCTGGATATACAGATTATGCATATCTGCCTTGAATTCTGCTGTGATTTGCAAATTGTTATATATTGTTGGGGACAAGTCTGGCCTGCAGTTGATCCATGTTTGGATGCTTGCCTCCATGAACACCCAAAACACCTTGATATCATGAACTTGTGTCGCATCTTTCGTCGCACAGAACGAGGTGTATCTCATAGCTTCGGGTAGGTTCCTCTTAATGGTGGGAAACTGGCTATCCTGCGGTAGCTCCCCTGCAACCAATAGGATGGATAAGAGCAACTATGGATAGTGGAAGGTCTTATGCTACTCCTGGGCCTCCCTACAATTTGACAAAAGTTCATCGCAGAGAAACTACGCCCAGCTGAACTGGACCCCCTCTGCACACTACTCTGCAACCACAATTACAGATGTTAGCACCTCGTCTATGTAGCATTTCCTCATGAGCTTTCTGGCCAGCAGCTGGGTGGCTACACTCACCTCTTGATCCTTGATGCTCGCTATTACATACCCTCTCTTCCTCTTCTCCAGCTTATATTTTCCCTTCATAGCTTCTGTGAGGCCCAAGTTGCTGCTCTTTCCTGCGATGGCTGTGGGATTGTTTCCTTTAATGGGTAGCTGAGAAATCCGGTGAATTAAATCAACCATGATGGGAATTAGCTCCTCAAGCTAGAGATAACCATCATGTACTAGACACAGTAGTTGTCGAATGACAAAGATTGTGATGGGCACGCGGTGGTAGTGGGATATCCACCGCAGATGGAGTAACCCATCCTTCTCCACACCGCATAACCATTTATGTTGCAGTAATTTCTCCGCAGCCAACTATGGGAACTTCTCGCTATCTACGAGGTCCCAGTCTTTGAAATTTATTTTCAATACCCGTCCCAGTAGCAGACCATCAAACCTTATTTCATCCAGAAAAAGCAGGGTCTGGAGTGCACTCTTCGTGGCCTCCAGGTCCTTCGGTATCTTGGCTATCCCTTTCCATGGGGGGATGTAGGGGGGTGACTTTATCGCTGAAGGTACTTGGGAAACATTCTCTGCATCATCGTCTTGTGCTTCAATTTGGGCTATCATGGCTTGCAAATCTTCCTCCTCCTCCTCGGTTTCAACAATGATAGCTTTTCCCTTCTTTACCATTGACAATTTACTAAATCGTGGGTTCCATGGTGAAACCCGGACTAGCCCCATTGTCTGCTTGTCTTCCTAGGGTCACGACATGCGTGGGGACTTTGAAACCTCTAGTATAGTTGCCACCTCTCTAGGCTCCTTGGTCATACGGGGCTCTGGGGTAACTTCCGCGAATCTCACTTTGGTTCTTGCAGCCATAATATTTTCTGCACTGGATATGCTCGGTCACTTACTCATGGGTGGCAAGGTAGCTTGGTGCCCAATGCTCTTTACTAGCTCAAATATTAAACAACCAAGTGTTGCCTCGAGGCTACCCCAAGGGTTTTTATAGTCATGTTTGAATTTGAATTCGACCATTCCCTCCACTTCTGAGTCATTAATACCTTTCTGGCGGCAGATCGTCCCAAATCTAGCTCTCAATTCCTGTATTAATGGCCCGCCGCCTGCTCCTTTTTGCCTTAAATTTGACCTCTTTCATGAACAGTGACATCAATGGTCACGTCCCAGCCTACCCACGTAGCAGTACAGCCCCTTACACACGACCGCAACCCTTGTGACATACTGGCCCTGCGCAGAACCTCCTTCTCGCACAGCTCTCCTGCAGACTCGTTTATAGTCCCGTGCCTTCTTTCAATTGCTTGGAGCGCTGAGACTATGCTTCCTACAGATAGTCAGGTGGTCGTACCCCTGGTATGAGGCTTCAATTTTCCTGCTACCTCGGGCCATGGGCACTCTTCACACACCCTTGCGTCTGTTAGTACGTTGCGTTCTTCTTTTTAGGGTACATGCCCCTGTTTAGTAAGGTGTGGTTGTAGCCATGGTAGCAGGGTTGAAATTCCTTCTAAGACAATGGTAGGGTTGGCTAGACTTGGTCCCATCATGTTCAGTTTCTCGCAGCTCACTTGTGCGACTTCAGTTTCCAATTATCTGATTTCTTCATCCCATGTCACACTTTTCTTCCTGAGCCATGCGCAAGCTTCGCCGTGTTTGCAAAGTTTCATGCTCCCTCGCCGAATGGCTTCCTGTAATTTCATAATTCATTTACCCAGGTCCTCATGTCCTGTCCCAACTGTAGTAGCTACGGTCTAGTGATTCTTCTCTGCTCTCCTGGTTTCATTTCTTCTCGTTGGTGTTGGGGTCATTTCCGTGCTCTGGTTTTTCTTATGGCCCTATAGGCCAATCGAACCTTTGGTACGTGCAGGTCCCAATCAGTTTTTCCTGCCTGGTGAACACTGTTCATGATTCCGCATAGATTTTTGAATGCCCATCGTGGAATATGCATTGTGTTCCCTGCTCTCGTGTCGAGTTATGATTTTCGATCCTTAGTCTGGGGTATGCTTGCACAACACATGTCTGCACCCATCAACGCAGGTGAGTGCACAAACTACTTCGTCCTAGCTTCTCAGCTCGCATTCGATGCCAGGGACTTCCACACTGTAAGCATATCCATCTTCTACATTCGCACCAGTTCCCCATAGTCTTCTGATGTATGTTCCCCCATCATGCAGGTGTTGCACACAACGCCCATTCTATTGCACTGCACTGCTGTTGTTTCGGTACCGCACATTCAAATTTGTCTAAGAATTCATCCACTCTTGTTACCCTATCATATGTTGGCAGTTCCCTTGCTTCAGTTGTCACGCACCATAGTGATCTAATCATCATGTTGCAATTCAGCGTTGTTACTTCATGCAACCATTTTTTCTGGTGCTCTATTTCTTCATCTGAATCTGAAGTACAGGAACTGTTGTACTCCCATGAGATTCTCCCATCCACTGTTAGGTTCATCCGATCCTATTCTTCAGCCATTATCTGGTAAATGCAATCCAACTCATCGTCGCGCATAGGTTCAGTGTAGCACACTCCTTCGATTGGATCCAACAGAGCTACTATGCATAGAGAATTTTTCTCGAATATCATCTTTCGCTTCTTTAGGTTGATGACTCCATTTATATCGGTAGCCTAGTCTATTGCTAGCAACATGGGGTAAGGGTTGCTGTCATCCACAATCTCTATTACCTCAAAGTCTGTCTGCGTGCTTGCACCTTCGATATCCACTGTTACCCCTTGCAGCCTCCCCATGGGAAAGATATTTTGTTGGTTCACCATCCGTAATTGAATAGGGAACCATTGTAACGTGGGCTTGCCCATGCATTCCCATGTCTACTTTGGTAACACATTCACGTTCGAACCCAGGTCTAGGATTACGTGATCCATTTCATACTTGCCAATCTGTGCCATCAATCTCATTTCCCTCCCCGTGCACAATGCATGCTTTCCCAGCTTCCAGAGTACATGCGGTTCACCCGACCTTGCACAGCTAGTGATAAGCTCTTGTAGTCCATTAACTGCTTTATTGTCATGCAGCAACTTTATGCATGTCTCTAAAAAGGTAGTAAGCATAGAAGGATCCATTTCTGGCTCTAATTGATCCTTACTACCTAAAGTAGAGGCCTCCGTGAAACTCTTCTTAGCTTCCATAAATTTCTCCTTTGCACATTCCATGTCAAAATCAAGCTCGTTTGTAGGTGCCTTACAAACCCATGTATCTTCCTTGGGCTGCTTCCCCTTATTTTCCCTGGTAGTTGCACCACTTCCAAGCATCATATTCACATTTGGGTCTTCTTCGCGTCATTCATACCTCATCATTTGAATATTCTGTGTCGGAGTAGGCTAGAGTACCCCTTTCTTGGGCATCTGCACGATCAATGTAGGACAATCTACTGCTTCATGGTAGAATTGATTATAGTATGAATAAGATAGTCTCATCGGGCTGGTACAATCATGAGTGTAGTTCCCTGGTCCTCGGTAATTATAACAGATTAACTGTCCACGGCCCCTTCCTGGCCCCATTCCTCCTTGTCCATGACCTGGGCCCTGAAATCTAGCGTGCACCATCCATGCGGCTGGGCTGAGGCCCCATGTTTCCATCTACAATCTATATGCTGCGGTCCACTCCATCATTAATTCATAGTTTCAACAAGTACGCTCGTCGTGGCCCACCGATCTATAAAAATTGCAAAACGGCTGCTGGGGGCTCTGTGTATACTTCTGCAACAAGTGACAGTTGTCTGTCGTGTGCTTTCCTCCCACCTGACAGATCGTGCACTAGAGTGCGGGTGCCACACTTGGCCCTGCCTGTGCCTTTGGACTTAATGGCATTGCCCCCCCTTCTGCCAAGTAGTTCATGAATACTGGACAGTGATCCTTGTCATGGCTTTGGCCTTTGCATTTTATGCACCACACTTCTTCGTGCACCTCTGGCTGTAGCGCCCTATCCTGCTTCAAACTTTGCATCTCTAAGCATAGATTTTGTAGTTTTGTGTGGATTTGTTGGACTCCCAATCCAGGATCTTGTATCAGTGTTTCATGCAACCTCATTGCCATTTCCAATGCTTCTGCCTGGGTTGAAAGCTTCTGCTGTGACAGTGCCAATATTAGGTGTTGTGTCAAAGAAGCCATAAACCACACATGATGCTGCACATCCATTCGTGTCATATTAGCCTCGCAGATCATACTCTTTAGCCTCTGATCCAGATCCCACGAGGTCTCGCTTGGAAGCATCACGATCTCTTTAAATCTAATGATTGACTGTGTCTCTAATTTTGGCTGGCTAAATCCTCTGTTCAGCGCATTCTGGATCTCCACTATTCTTGCATTTGGGTGATCATTTGAGTGCTTGATATGCCATGCCAGCGCGCGATCCTGCGGCGTGCTTACTATTGTGGCCTTCTTAATGTTGTCATCTGTAACCCCGTGTGCTTCCCACACTACTCTTACCACGAACCAGAACTGGTCTGGATCGTCATTCCCTACTCCTCTGAATATGGGTAGCTTGATCGTGCTCACCATGCTGAACTGTGGGGGTGGTGGAGATGGGGTGGTTGAAGATGGAGGTAAAGGAGGTGAAGCAGGTGATGGCATAAGTGGAGGTGATAACTGTGGGATGCACTGCCTTATCAAACTGACTGCACTTCTCGGAGAAACCAAAGTGCGCTCTTCCTCGCTCTCTCATGAAGGTGAAATTAAGGGACTATTTCCTAATCCTTTCATACCTTTGTAGGTCTTTCCGCTCCACATCGTTCCAAACATTAATGTATTCACATAACCCAATTTTCACATAACGACATCTTAATACAGGTATTTAGGGATTTGATGTACCTACCTCATAGTCCCTTGAGTAACTGTCATTCTGCTTTGCTATAGCTCACGGTCGTATCTACCGTGAACTCAGTGATAAATCCCCCTATTATCCGGTCGAGCCAATGGTCCATGGCCCGTGTGATCTTATCTTTTGATGCCTCTGGTCTACGCACTAACTCCGGAGTCCACAGTATTGGTTGATCAAGGTTATACCTTCCCTAGCTATCGGTTCACCTTGTGATCCAATCATATAGCTCAGAAGAGAAGGACGTGAAGAAGATCTCATGGATTTCCATATATATGTAGCGATCTAGCCACCTCTTCTTGGATATCAGTGGAGTTCTATTTTCCTGTGTCACGAACTCGTGAAGCTTCTGATCGAACCTGTTATGCTCCTATACCAATAGGTGTCATATTTCATGATTGACTTGTTAAGCTCTGTAATATGTTCATTCCTTTCCTTGCTACAAAGGTTTCCATATTATCAAAAAATCAAAAAATGTAAAAAATGTAAAGAGGGTATATCCTAAAAGAAAAATCAAAGGGTAAAAAGAATAAAATGGTTAAAAAAGTGAAAGAAATGAACCCCAAATAAAAATAGACTAGGAAAGTGTGCAAGTCCAAAATGCCATTACTTTTTCATTTTCTGTAATAAGCATTGTGTGCAGCTTGTTAATTTATGCCACAATTGATGAACGACTAAACAGCTTAATCTTGGCTAGTTCATATTTGAATTTCCTATTTTATAGATAGAGAATAAAAATTTGATCAAACTGTTTAATCTTGGCAGATAAGTAGATAGGTAGAGTAAATAAAAAGGAGCTCAACTATTTAATCTGAGCCCTTGGATGTAATAAGTGCAGACTTAGGTAGGCTTGCCATGCAAAGAAAAGAAAAGTTGATGAGGGTTTGGCAGTCTAAGTGCACCTGAATAAAGAAGAAAAAATTCTAGGCTAAAGTAGGCAAGGTAGGTAGATGGTGTGGCAGAATGATACTTGTGATAGATTATGCCTCTAAGAATGTGTTAATGTTTATCTCTATCGCAAGTGCAAGGCAAACATTATACTTGATGCAGCTCAAGCGAGGCAAGGTTACATAACTAACTCCCCTTCATAGTTTTCCCTATCATTTACTAATTTCCCCCCTAAAATCAGGGATAATTTTAGGGGCGAATGTTCGCCCTTTGGTGAAATTAAGGGGTTTTAAATTTTTAGTGGGCGAATATTTTGTATCATAGTACATTTTTACAAATCACCTCAAATAGCCCACCTTATTTTAAGGGAGAGGGTAAAAAAGGTAAATTTAGCCCTTGAAATTAGGACTTACGACCTTCCATTCGCCCATTTTCAAGAATAGGTTTTATTTAAGTGAATCCATTCGCCCATTTTCAAGAATAGGTTTTATTTAAGTGAATCCTATGGGCCAAATACCATATTTATAAAAGAGGTATGGTAAAGTAAAAAAATATAAATAAATGAGAGGTATGGTAAATAAATAAAACATTTTTTATATTTACTCCATAAGTCACCTTATATACATGTAAGGGTGTAAACAAATAAAAATATAAGTAAAGTGGAGGTATGGTAAATAAATAAAACGTATTTTTATACTTACTCAAAAGGTATGGTAAATAAATAAAAATATAAATAAACTAGACGTATCGTAAATAAATAAAACCTCTTTTTATATTTAGTCCATAACCCTCGTTCTATTTATGAAGGCTCAAGAAAGAGGTTTTATTTAAGTGAATCCTATGGGCCAAATACCATATTTGTAAAAGAGGTATGGTAAATTAATAAAAATATAAATAAACGAGAGGTATGGTAAACAAATAAAACATTTTTTTATATTTACTCCATAAGTCACCTTATATTTACGAACACTCAAAAAATGGGTTATATTTAGGTGAAACCTATGGCCAAAATACTATGGGACAAATACCATCGACTAGATTGTTATTAATACCATGCAAAAAACCATTATTAACCCTAATATTAGAATTAATAAAAATAAAAATGGCACATGGTATTAGCCCATGGTATTCACCAAAATGGCACATGGTATTGACCCATGGTATTCACCTGGAATGTAGCCTATTTAAATGGGGGAATTAAACCAGCATGTAGCCTATGCTAAGATTCACTAGGACTTTACAAAGTTTTATTATTTAGTGAAAGACTCGCCAAGATCTCACAAGATTTTATAATTGAGTAAAATATTCGCCATGCCTGGTGAGAGATTCGCCAAAAAATTATATATACATATTATATTATTGATAAAATCGCCTTCCATTTTTCCTATATACCATGGAGATTCACCCATTTATTATATTTATAAATTTAGGGGGGGTTCTTAAAATTTTCCCTGCCTAAACTGTTAAGAATCTATTCTTAATATCACTAAAAAGCCACTCCTTCCATTTCATAAACATTGCCTAAGTAAAACCCTATTTTACTTAGGAAAGTGGAAAATATTCCTCATGAAAACCCTTTTTCATCCCGAGCCTAAGTTTAACTACAAAAGTCAAATTGTTTTTATACTTAGCGCTTTCATTTCATTTCATATTAACTTCTAACTATTATTATATAAATCCGAAAAACATTACCCTATTCCGTATTATGTAAATACAATAAAAAACCCCAAATACTATGTATCCCCGCCTTGGTTAAATATAACCCTAGTCGCTGTATTAAAAACAAGGATTAACAGGTTTATTTGAAACTCGTTAATAACCTTCCCGCCACGCAAATTATGGGATTAATTAACCTTCGGTTGATTAATAACCAAACTACCCCGATCAATAAAAGTATTCCTGATATGATTAAAATATGGTTTAATACATCAGGCCCACAGCAGTTAACTTTCCGCCATATTCCATGCTCGTCCGCCGTCCGATCAACCCATTCACCATCCAACGGTCCACATCAATATCGCTACCACCCTAACCACCGAGCGTTAACTCGCGGGGGTCCGAAAATTTTCCGCCCATACAAATCCACATGTCGACCGTTCAAACTACTCGCTCCCTCCCGGCCCAATACAAGTTGACCCGAAAAGCGGTGCGGGAAAAACCGCTTACCACCTACTGACGTCATCCAATGACGTCATCTATCCTTTGCTGACGTCACCGACCATGACATCATCCATACTGCCACGTCATCTGTCCTTCCCCCTCCGTTGATGTCATCATCCATACTGCTTACATCATCTGCCCATCAAATCAAAAAATCCCACCAACCTTTGTTTTGTCAAATAAAACGGGCAAAACTGTATTTTCTCTGTTATACACTACGGCCCAAGCTCCAATGCAAGAAGCATCATACTCTAGTTTTTTAGCCGCTTCTTGACCAGAAAAAGCTACAGCGATGAACTACGAGCTGGCCATTCAACCCTCAGTGTACAGTTTTCCTCTGTGAACACAGGCACCTTTCAAGCTATCTCGAACAATCAGTTATTGGTACATCATTCGCCAAGACTTCTCAGCAATCTCCACGGAAAGATCTAAATGTTATGAATTAGAAGGCACAGAACAACCTCCAATGTCCCAACAATAGGTATTCATCCTACTGCGCGGTTACCATGGGTAAAAGGAGAAATTTGGGAAATTAACCACAATAAGGTGAATAAAGGTGAACAGGGTTCAAAACAAGTCAAAATGTGTCAGAGCAGAATTAAAGAGTAGCAGGTCAGAATTAAAGAGTATCAATTAAGATAGGCAACAAGCGCATAGTTACTGAAAAAGACTAGTTGTTTCTATTTTATTTGTAAACTATTATTACTCATCCTAGATATTATCTCACTGAGATATTTGTTTTACAATTTTGAGCATAAATATCCCCTCCATTGGAGTATTGAGGGTGGATTCCTAGACTTTGCTGTAATATTGATTTTTGGAATAAAGAGCTGTTGGAACCAACTGTTGTATGGCCTACTGGATGAAGAATTGAAGCAGAGAACTTGTCACAGATTTCTTGAATCAAACACTGAATCAATAAGTCCTCTATATCTTGTGTTTTAAAGTTTTCTTAGTTTATTATATCATCTGTGTTTCGCAATCTGAATGATAAAGAAAAGAATTAATTTCAGAATATGCTTGATTGCACTTTGTTTTCAGTCATTAGTGTTCTCTGTATTTTCTTCAGAATTAGGATAATCAGTGAAACTTAATTGCTCATGTTTCCTAATTCTTTCATGTTGATTATTTTCTAAAGAATACTTAACTTATCCTTATTAGTAATCATTCAATTTCCCTCTTTAAATAGGTTGAAGGATTCTTAACTGCCCTTCACCCAATTTGAGCCCATTCCATCATTTCAAGTCTTTATTTGTTCCCTATTTGACTACCTTGCTCTATGAAGCCATCCTCTGTTAAGAAACCAAATCCAAAAAGCCATATTCTTTGACTCCATTAGCCCAATGGACTGAACTACTATGTTTTACCTCTCTGTTCTATTGAATCTCACCACCCAAACTCAAACAAAACCGTTGAACTTCATAACTAGCCTAACACCTTTAAAAACATGGCTAAATCATAAAGAGAGAGCCCTCTCTGGATATAGATTGGCTAGATTGTGTATCTAAAAGATTGGTTAGTGGTTACCTCAGCCTCCTTTCCCTTTCTTACAACTTTTGGGAAAACCTGAGTGATAACATCAATGGTGACTCTGCTGGGGACCTGAATAATTGTTTGTTACTATTGTTTATTTCATAAGCTACAGACGGATCTTGAAGTTACCCAGGTAGCTTTTGAAATGCTTTTGCTTTGCAATTGCAGAATTAAATGAATGCTACTTCAGTCTATCTCCGGTCTAGCTTATAGATTCGACAGTTGGTTTCAAATACTTGATCAGTTCCTCTTTTCAAAAAAAAGTCTTTAGGAAAGTTCAAAACACCCACATCTAAAACCTCCTAGAAGAGACTGTTAAAGTTGTATTGTTAGATCTATTTCAAGAAAAAACCAAAAACATACCTAGAAAACTAGCTTAAGAAAAATTCATTACACCAGATCAAATCCTGATCCTAATCCCCCACCTGTGTTTGAAAATCCTAATCTGATTCCTAGGATTCTTAGAAGACAAGAGAGACAAGAAAATTCTACTAGTTCTCGGCCTCTATACAGATCAATATCTTGTCCTGTGAGGTGGATCTACCCTGAGGACGAACTTTTTGATAAATATTTTGAAAACATTTTTATTTGAGACCTTTTCAGAATCTGGGTTAACCCACACAGTTCAAAATCCAATATTCATTGAAAATTTGCAGATTGAAGTTGTTACTTCACACCTTGACATACATTTGCAGAACTCCATTCAATCTAATCTTACCTTTGAAAGAACACCAAACCTTTCTTTGATTACTACAGCTTCTCCAAGTTCACCATCAGCACCTCAACCTAGCCTTTCCACTCCTCCATCTACAACACACATTCTCATTGTCATCCCTACTCCTCTAGTTCTCACATCTATTTCTACAACCATGGAAAACCGATATACTCTCCTACACTTATCTGCCAATCTAGGGGCTATGCCCCAAGACTATCAAAGTAAAATCCCTTCTTTTGAAGGTACTGGCACTTACACAGCTCAACAACATACCAATAAAATGACCAACTATTTTGAAAAATATTAGGTTGATGATGATGATGTTAGAATGAAAGTATTTGTTCAAAGTTTAACTGCAGATGTTAGAACCTGGTTTAGAGCCCTCCCTGCAAACAGTATCAATGACCCACAAGCTCTTTATCAAGCCTTCTTGAACAGATGGGAAAAGAAGAAAGATCCTCTCCACATTTTATCAGAGTATGAAAACCTAAGAAGAGGCACATAGGAAATTGTCCAAGATTACTGTACTAGATTCAATAATGTCTACAATGCTATTCCTCAAAATCTTAGACCTCCTCGAGATTTGGCCTTGATCAAATTCCCTGATGCATTTGATTCTGATATGGCATACCAACTTAGCGAAATAGCTCCTGAAAACTTATAAGAGATGCAGAGTATAGCTGTGAGTGTTGAGGCCAACCTGATATTTAAACGATCTAGAGCCAGAGCTGAAAGGAGGAGACCTTTCAAAGAAGAAACTTCTATCTTTGAATAGAATTTAGATGTGATTATTAAAGGAATGGATAGACTTGGTGATAGAGTAGAAACAATCGAGAGAAAATCCCCTTGGGATGGTCAACCAAGCAATATCGGGAGAAATCCAAGTTTCAGGAAGAACCAAAATCCTAACACTAGAAAGACAGGGCCTGACCAAAATATTAGGCCCCCATTTCAAGAAAATTATGCTGAAGCCTCAACTTCTGATAAATCAACAGAAGACACTCAAATTAATTTGATGGGACTCAACAATGAACAACAAGTTTTCTTGACCCAAGAGGATCAGGAAGCTTACATTCTTAAACAATTCCAAACTCAGTCAGGTGAAACATTTGACTTTATGGAGGGATATGATACAACCATTTATGAAGTCAACAAACAATACAATCTGAGGAGTAGAAGAATAGATGTCCCTGAATCCAGTAAACAGAAAGATATGAAGCAGCCTAACAAAGGTAAGATCAGTGCCCCCCTATACATATTCTTTCTAAAACAGGTCCTAACCCTAATAACCCAATTGTTGAAGATGTATCATATAATCAACCACCTAATAGACAACCTTCCACTTCTATTCCTTCTAAAAAGAATGTAGAAGAGCCTCTAGAACTTGATTTGGAAACAACTTCAACCCATAATCCCACTCCTGAAGAGGAGAGAAATGAAGAAAATCTAGTTTTCCGAAATACAAGAACTCAGACCGAAAAACCTTTCAATCTTGAGACAAAAGTAGGAAAACTAAAGATAGCTATTCCATTATCAGAATTAGCTAAAGATGATGTCTACAGAAGTCAAATCAGCAGATCACTCAAAATTCCTGTGAACGAAGATTCAATAAATGTTTTTGATGACCAGCCTCAATTGATATTTGGCCCTGGAGTAAATGGAAAAACTGTACAGGGAGAAGTTCCTCCTTTCTATGTAAGTTTAAACATACTTGATAAAATACTTCATAATGCCATGTTTGATTCTGGTGCTTCCCATAACTTAATGCCTAAATCTGTAATGGAGAGGTTAGACCTTGACATCACCAAGCCATATAAAGACCTTTTCTCTTTTGATTCAAGTCAGGTCAAATGTTTGGGTTTAATCAAAGACTTATGTGTATCACTAGTCCAATATCCCGCCAAAACCATCTTAATGGACATAGTAGTAGCTGATATTGCACCAAAGTATGGCATGTTATTATCTAGATCTTGGGGTGCAAAGCTTCAAGGATCTCTATAGTTAGACATGTCTTATGCTACTATTTCAGTGTTTGGTCAACCCAAGAAACTATACAGAGAAACCTTAATGAAGTATGTAGTAAGCAGTCAAGAGAAACCTCAAAATTTCCCTATCTACTTAGTACATTCAGATATGGATTCTTTTATCCTATACAATGCTGAAATTGATCCCCCTCATGAAATAAAAGTTCTAGCAAATGAAACAAAATAAATTTCAAATGAAAGGTCTAGTGTCTGAATCCAAGAAATTTATGAAAATCATAAAACATCAGGGAAATCAGAAGAAACTGAAAAACTAGATCTCCCTATTGAACAGATCCCAGAAACTCTAGATACTAATTATGAACATGAAATCCTTTGGTACTTAGAATTTGATGGTTCTGTGAACAAAATAGGAGCAGGATTAGGAGTCTGGGTGCACAATATTGAAAACAATCATGCTGAAGGCCATGCCTATAGGTTAAACTTTAGGTGCACTAATAATATGGCTGAATATGAAGCTCTATTGCTAGGTCTTAAACTGGTCAAGAAATTGGGAGCAGCTAGAGTGTCAGTCCTAGGAGATTCTGATTTAATCATTCAATAGATAAAAGGGAAGTTCTTAAAAAATGATCCCAGATTAAGAGAGTACAGAGGAACAACTATAGAGATCCTCAATACATTTCTAGAAACTCAGCTTGCCAAAATCCCGAGAAAACATAATTTGCAAGCTCATAGCTGGCAATGTTTACCAACACCTGTAAATTACCACTTGAACCAAATCATCAATTCCCAGCTAAGATTAGACACAAGCCAGCCTTACCTGATAATGTAAAGAACTGGCAAGTGTTTGACAATGATAATCAGATCAAAAAAATTTTAACCCTAGAAGAAGAATTTTCTAGCACTAACATAGATGTAGATACAGTTAGTGAGTTTGATCCAACAAATCAGATAGAAACAGACATTTCAGAAGAAAATGCAACTCAAATGCTTCATCCAATGAAATTTACCAAAAAGGAAATACAGTATCTTAAAGAAATAGACATTGATGAGATTATTGAAGGAGAATCTGAAATTATCAATTTGAAAGACAATCATTTGCCCAAAGGATTAACTTCGTTGGAAGATCTCTTTAATTTCAACGATATTCCAAAGAAACTCAAGATGGAACCTCTAAAAGTAGACATTGAAGACTACAACATAGGAACTGAAGAGAATCCAGAAATGGTAAAATTATCCAAATCTTTGCCCCCTGATAAAAAACTTAAGTACGTTGAACTGATCAAAGAATTCCAGGATGGTTTTGCTTGAACCTATGAAGACCTGAAATCTTATGACACCTCTATAATTCAACATACAATACCCCTCAAGGAAAATAAAAAACCATTCGAACAAAAGCTTAGAAGAATCAGCCCTGTACTGCTTCCTTTAATTGAAAAAGAAATCAAACGAATGCATGATGCAGGGATAATTGCTCCAATCCGATTTTCAGAGTGGGTGTCTAATTTAGTGCCTACCAGGAAAAGAACAAGAGAAATCAGATTATGTGTTGACTTAAGAAATGTGAACAAGGTTTCTTTGAAAGACAATTACCCTTTACCTAAGATGGATCATATTTTACAACGAGTAGTAGGTGCTTATAGGATTTCACTTTTGGATGAGTTTTTAGGTTATAATCAGATTCTGGTTCATCCTGATGACCAAGAAAAGATTGCATTTACAACACCATGGGGTACATTCAAATATGTTAAAATGCCATTCGGACTTAAGAATGCAGGGGCAACCTTTCAACGAGCAATGGACATAGCTTTTGCAAAAGAAATTCATGATTTTCTGGTTATATATCTAGATGACCTGACTATATTTTCTGAATCAGATCAGCAACATTTAGATCATCTCCAACAAGTGTTTTTAAAATGAAAAAAGTACGGTATTTCGTTAAATCCTAAAAAGTTTTTGTTTGTCTAGAAGAAGGAAAACTGTTAGGCCATATCATCTCCAAAGATGGCATCAGAATTGATCTTGCTAGAATAGAAGCTATTCTGCAAATACCCACCCCAGAAATGTCAAAGAACTTCAAGCTTTCCTAGGAAAGATTAACTTTTTGAGAAGATTCATATCTAATTTGGCTGAATTAATTAGATTGCTGAACAATATGTTAAAAAATGATTCAAAGGTTAAATGGATAGTAGAAGCCAAACAAGCATTTGAAGAAATTAAAATGGCTTTGACCAGAACATCAGTCCTTACAAGTCCAAAGTTCGATAGAGACTTCATAATTTTTTCATTTGCATCAGAACACACTATAGCAATTGTTTTACTGCAAAAAGATGATCAAGGATGTGAAAAAACCATAGCCTTTTTTACTAAAGCACTTAGAGATGCACCTCTAAATTACAAAATCATGGAAAAACAGGCTTTTTCACTTGTGAAAGCTATTAAAGACTTTAGAGTCTACATATTGTACTCACATGTAGTAGCTTATGTACCAAATGTTGTTGTCAAATACATCCTGACTCAGGATGGAATTGAAGGCAAACGAGGTAAATGGATAGCTAATATATTGGAGTATGATATTGAAATAAAACCTACAAAGCCTATAAAAGGACAGGGATTGGCTAAACTCATGATTGAAACAAACTTTCAAGCCCTGGATATTAATGAACGGATAATGAACATGAGATGGTGACTCCACAAATCAGGTAGGCCTTCTTAGAATCACCTTGGTATGCTGATATAACTCATGTATTATTAAACCTGTAGGCTCTTCCAAGGTTATTCAGAACAAAGAAAAGGTTTTTAAACATGAAAGCTTCAAAATTTTGTATTTTAGATAATGCTCTTTTTTGGAAAAATCATGAAGTTATTCTATTGAATTGTTTAATAAAAGAAGAAGCTGACAAAGTTCTCAAAGAATTTCATGCAGTGGACTGCGGTGGACACCTTTACTGGAAATCAACTGCAGACAAAATCCTAAGGGCTGGATTTTACTGGCCAACCTTGTTCGCTGATGTAAAGAAATTCATCACTGCTTGCCACAAATGCCAAATTTTTGAAGGCAAAAGGAAACTGTTACCCTTACCCTTAAGACCAATTTCCACTAAAAAGCCCTTTCAACAATGAGGTTTGGACTTCATTGGAGAAATACACCCTCCCTCTTCTGGCCAACATAAATGGATTCTTACTGCCACAGACTATTTCACCAAATGGATAGAAGCCATTCCTTCTAGACAAGCCAATGATACAGTGATTATAGGATTCTTAGAAACCAACATATTGTCTAGATTTGGCTGTCCTGAAAAGATCATAATCGATAATGTTGCTACCTTCAAGTCCAAGAAAATGATAAATTTCTGTAACAAATACCATATCACTTTAGGCCATTCCACAGCCTATTACCCTCAAGGTAATGGTCTAGCTGAATCTTCCAATAAAAGCCTGATTAATATTATTAAGAAATTGTTGGAAGAGAACAAGAAAAATTGGCACAAGAAACTTACAAATGCACTATGGGCAAACAGACTTACTACAAAGATATCTATTGGAACTAGCCCTTATGAGTTAGTTTATGGCATGGAGGCTGTATTTCTTTCATCTTTAGGAGTTCCTATAATGAAATTATAGCAAGAAGATTAGGTGGAACCTAATGGCATTCAAAGGAGAATAAATCAGACCATCCATTTGCAGCAGACCAGAGAAGAAGTGCACTAAAGATCCCAAGTGTTACAAGAAAAACTGAAGAGAATATTTGATAAAAGGACCAAAGCAGAAGACTTCTACCTTGGAGACAAAGTTCTAAGGTGGGATTCTAGGAGAGAAGACAAAGGAAAACATGGGAAGTTTTACTTCCTATGGAAAGGACCATTTATCATCCAGGCATTGCAAGGGAACAATACTTACTTTCTGAAGAGCCTGGATGGTACAGAAACAAAAGAAGGACCAACGAATGGTCGAATGCTAAAACATTACTTTTATCCTGTTTTTTAATGTATTCTGACTCTAACATGTACATACTATATCCTTAATAATGTCATAGTTTGGATTGGATAGTAACTTGCTGCAGTTGAAGCCCGAAGAGAAGGCCCTAAGCTTCACAAAATGCGTTGTCGTACATAAAATAAAGCAACCAGCAAAGGGAGATTTCAGAGCATAGTCTAAGTTATTCAGAAGGCCATCCGACCTGCTATTCCTGACTTTCCACCAGGGAAAGCCATCCCCAAGTGGAGCCACTATTATGCCCCTATACCAATAGGTGTCATATTTCATGATTGACTTGTTAAGCTCTATAATATGTTCATTCCTTTCCTTGCTGCAAAGGTTTCCATATTATAAAAAAATAAAAAAATGTAAAAAATGTAAAAAATGTAAAGAGGGCATACCCTAAAAGAAAAATCAAAGGGTAAAAAGAATAAAATTGTCAAAAAAGTGAAAGAAATGAACCCCAAATAAAAATAGACCAGGAAAATGTGCAAGTCAAAAATGCCACTACTTTTTCATTTTCTGTAATAAGAATTTTGTGAATCTTGTTAATTTATGCCACAATTGATGAATGTCCAAACAACTTAATCTTGGCTAGTTCATATTTGAATTTCCTGTTTTAGAGATAGAGAATAAAATTCTAACAAAACTGTTTAATCTTGGTAGATAAGTAGATATGTAGAGTAAATAAAAAGGAGCTCAACTATTTAATCTGAGCCCTTGGATGTAATAAGTGCAGACTTAGGTAGGCTTGCCATGCAAAGAAAAGAAAAGTTCATAAGGGTTTGCCAGTCTAAGTGCACTCGAATAAAGAAGAAAAAATGCTAGGCTAAAGTAGGCAGGGTAGGTAGATGGTGTGGCAGAATGATACTTGTGATAGATTATGCCTCTAAGAATGTGTTAATCTTTATCTCTATCACAAGTGCAAGGCAGACATTATACTTGATGCAGCTCAAGTGAGGCAAGGTTACATAACTAACTCCCCTTCATACTTTTCCCTAATCATTTACTAATTTCCCCCCTAAAATGTTAAGAATCTGTTCTTAATATCACTAAAAAGCCACTCCTTCCATTTCATAAACATTGCCTAAGTAAAACCCTATTTTACTTAGGAAAATGGCAAATATTCCTCATGAAAACCTTTTTTCATCCTGAGCCTAAGTTTAACTACAAAAGTCAAATTATTTTTATATATTAACTTCTAACTATTATTATATAAATCCTGAAAACATTACCCTATCCCGTATTATGTAAATATAATAAAAAACCCCAAATACTATGTATCCCCACCCCGGTTAAATATAACCCTAGTCGCTGTATTAAAAATAGGGATTAACAAGTTTATTTGAAACTCGTTAATAACCTTCTCGCCGTGCAAATTATGGGATTAATTAACCTCCGGTTGATTAATAACCAAACTACCCTGACCAATAAAAATATGCCTGATATGATTAAAATATGGTTTAATACATCGGGCCCGCAGCAATTAACTTTCCGCCATATTCCATGCTCGTCCACCGTCCGATCAACCCATTCGCCATCCAATGGTCCACATCAATATCGCTACCACCCTAACCACCGAGCATTAACTTGCAGGGGTCCGACGGTTTTCCACCCATACAAATCCACGTGTCGACCATTCAACCTGCTCGCTCCCTCCCGGTCCAATACCACTTGACCCCAAAAGCGGTGCAGGCAAAACCACTTACCATCCGCTGATGTCATCTGTCCTTTACTAACATCACCCACCATGACATCATCCGTACTACCATGTCATCCGTCCTTCCCCCTCCGCTGATGTCATCATCCATACTGCTTACATCATCCGCCCATCAAATCAAAAAAATCCCGCCAACCTTCGTTTTGTCAAATAAAATGGGCAAAACTGTATTTTCTCTGTTATACACTGCGCCCCGAGCTCTAATGCAAGCAACGTCCTGCCCCAGTTTTTTAGCCGCTTCCTGACCAGAAAAAGCTACAGTGATGAACTCTGAGCTGGCCATTCAACCCGCAGTATATAGTTTTCCTCTATGAACACAGGCACCTTTCAAGCTATCTCGAACAATTAGTTATTGGTGCATCAATCGCCAGGACTTCTCAGCAATCTCCATGGATAGATCTAAATGTTATGAATTAGAAGGCGCAGAACAACCTCCAATGTCCCAACAATAGGTATTCATCCTACTGCGCGGTTACCATGGGTAAAAGGAGAAATTTGGGCAATTAACCACAGTAAGGTAAATAAAGGTGAACAGGGTTCAAAACAAGTCAAAATGTGTCAGAGCAGAATTAAAGAGTAGCAGATCAGAATTAAAGAGTATCAGTTAAGACAGGTAGCCAGCGCAGAGTTACTGAAGAAGACTAGTTGTTTCTATTTTACTTGTAAACTATTATTACTCATCCTAGATATTATCTCACTGAGATATTTGTTTTACAATTTTGAGCATAAATACCCCCTCCATTGGAGTATTGAGGGTGGATTCCTAGACTTTACTGTAATATTGATTTTTGGAATAAAGAGCTGTTAGAACCAACTGTTGTATGGCCTACTGGATGAAGAATTGAAGCAGAGAACTTGTCGCAGATTTCTTGAATCAACCACTAGATCAATAAGTCCTCTATATCTTATGTTTTAAATTTTTCTTAGTTTATTATATCAACTGTGTTTCACAATCTAAATGATAAAGAAAAGAATCAATTTCAGAATATGCTTGATTGCACTCTATTTTCAGTCATTATTGTTCTCTGTGTTTTCTTCAAAATTAGGATAACCAGTGAAATCTTAATTGCTCCTGTTTCCTAATTCTTTCATGTTGATTATTTGCTAAAGTATACTTAACTACTCCTTATCAGTAATCATCCAATTTCCCTCTTTAAATAGGTTGAAAGATTCTTAACTTCCCTTCACCCAATTTGAGCCCATTCCATCTATTTCAAGTCTTTATTTGTTCCCTGTTTGACTTCCTTGCTCTGTGAAGCCATCCTCTGTTAAGAAACCAAATCCAGAAAGCCATCTTCTTTGACTCCATTAGCCCAATGGACTGAACTACTCTATTTTACCTCTCTATTCTATTGAATCTCACCACCGAAATTCAAACAAAACCCTTGAGCTTCATAACTAGCCTAAAACCTTTAAAAAAAAAAGCTAAATCATAAAGAGAGAGCCCTCTTTGGATACAGATTGGCTAGATTGTGTATCTTAATGGTTAGTGGTTACTTCGGCCTCCTTCCCCTTTCTTACAACTCTTGGAAAAACCTGAGTGATAACACAACCAATCTTCAATTTCCTTCTTCATGGGGTTCCAGTGTTCCAACATCAGACATCCCTTAAGCAGATCCCGGTCTCGGGAATGGAACCATTTTTTGGCTTGTTGGGGCCTGACCCAAGTTCAGAAGTGATTTAGCCAAACAAATCCCAAAACTACTAGCCCTTTCGGCAATAGTTCATGGAGTGCGGATTGAGGTCTCACCTGAGGTAGTATGGGAGGGTGCTGGAACCAGGTTTTGGCACCCTAGGGATGTCTTGATGAGGTCTGGGAAGCTTGCAAACCTGTACTGTTCCATGCTGTTGTCCAACCTTCACGTAGATCTTGTACCGACTGTGAAGAGGCACCGTCTAGATCCCTTACCCTTACTATGTTATTATTATAGATTTGACTTAATTTTGTGGGCCCAGGAGTCTTTATTAATCATTCACTATTCATAACAAGTGCGGGCAAACATAAACTGTAAAGAGATGCATAAGAATATAATAGAAGCATAAACACCCAAATCTACGAGTAGATGCACAATACTTTAGAATCAATTTATATTTTACTAAACTTCTGTTCTGTTACAACCTCAACTCTGCCCTGCACACTCAGCTGCAGGGGTCCACGCACCCAGCCGCAGAGCCTCTTCTTACTACTACCAACCACGACTCGAACTTATAGACCCAAAGTGAAAAACCCATAATACAAAACTAGAAAAAACTCCATTCTACCCTTAGAGCCTCACTCTATTTATACATTCCCATGGTCCGCGGACCATGAGTAGGCCAACACATTCTATATTAAATTACACTATTTTAGGGCAGACTACCCTAGACTCTCGTGCTCTGCGCCTGCATTTTGCAGGGTCTATACATTACACTGACCCAAACTCAGCTTTAAGCCCCAAAAAACCACTATTAGGGGATCTGCTGGTCGACAGCTGGGAACACTTATTACAAAAGATGGATTTAATTACATCAAAAAATATAAATCAACTAAAAATACTATGTTTCATCTCAAAAACATGTTTTTCTAGATGAAAATTACATTAGTGACAACACATCTTTTTACAATCACCATGACTTACTGACAATCACTCTTTGTTTATTGGTCATCCTCATACCTTTGCTTCCCTTTATTTACACTTGAAATCATGCTTTTGATCTTGGAAATGAACCCTAAGATAGACCTAATGGAAATACCTTGGAAATGAACCCTAAAACCTAATGGAAATACCTTGGAAATGAACCCTAAGACCTAGTGTAAAGACCACTGCCTTAACACTAAAAGTAACATATTTGAAATGACAACAAAATACAGCATGGAGATGGGTCAGCAAAAGTACCTCATGAGGGAAGATTTGATTTTCTAAGAAGAAGACAACTATTAGTGGACCATTTTGACATGACCTAATGGAATGATCCAAAATTCAGTATGAGACAACTAAAATGAAAATGCAAAGAGCAGATTGATCCTTGATGGAAGTATGCATATACTGACACTAACATTGAGTAGTTTTCATGAGAAGGCATTCTCCTGCCTAGCTGTCTACTTAGCTAAAAAATTGTGCATATATGATCAGCAGGCCAGTCTCCTAGCCTTAGTGCAGTTTATCTTGCTAGAAGGAGAATGACAGTTCCCTCCAGGAATTGCACAGTTTCTGCTGCCAAGCTCTCGGCAATTGACTGCCAGTTCCCCTTGGGAATTGCGTAGTTTCTACTGCCAGTGGCCCAGTAGCCTTCTGCCACTTCTCTCCAGGAATTTCGTAGTTTTGACTGCCAAGCTTCTGGCCAGTTCCTTCAAAAAACTACGCAATTTCTGCCTGCTCATCCTCCATGCAGCCTAGCCTATTCCTCCATAAAATTGTGCAAATTTTGCTGTCAAGCCCTTGCTGCCCGCTTGTTCTAGAAAATGTGTAGATTATGTCTGCCTTGCCTTCCTACAACCTAGATTGTCCCTCCCAAAATTTGCGCAGTTTTTCCTTCCAGCCTGGCCAGACCTCGTGGACACTCATTGTCGACTCAGATTGCCCATCTCCATCACCAAGTGACTATTGCACAGTTTTCATCAGCATTTCTAGGAGCCATCATCCCGCCTCATGACCTTGATGCCTCTCCCGGTCACCCGCATCTGAAAGGATCATGTATCATGGTAGACTATGAGGTTTTTTGGATTTGATGTTGTCGCGTCATGAGTGAATGAAGGTACAAGTACACTAAAAAACATGGTGTGACAACAAATGGGATGATCAAGGGAGCACATGGAGAAGGATAGGTTCACAAATAAATGAATTAATGATGCATGTAAAGAGATCTTCTCGTGAACAGATGATCATGCAAAGATGTGTTCACAGATGTACGAATGAGCAAACATGCAAGATGTGGTCACGGAAAGACGAACGAATGAACATGCACCTTTCACGAACAAATGATCCTATCAATCCTTCCAACATACAAAAAAGGAGCAATGTTCCAAAGGAACATCAAGCCAACCAAAAACTATCAAAGACTCCATGAACCTTGCCATGTAGAGCTGAAGCCATGACACATGATGAAGACATCCATCACATAGCAACACTGCAGCTCAACATGAACACTAGCAAGAGCATGAACGTTCCATCATTATCATGTTGAGTCATGTCATGAGTCATGTCGTCCACATCTCTACTGTGGGCCATATTTTAAATCAATGGAATGTAACGTGGAAGTCCAAGAGACCCACTTGTTGTACAAAGAGTCATGTAAAGTCGAAAAGTCATGGAAGTCAAACAGTCATGAGGGTAGTCAAATAGCCATAAGGGTTAGTTTCAACATTGGCTATAAATACCCCATCATTTGTACATGGAAAGGACCTTTTCAACTCAACTCATCCCACATAGCCAAGAGAGTCTGTAATCTTTGCTTTGAGGAGAAAGTAGTGGCTCCAATGCCCCATACTCAGTGTTGGTGATGTATGGTGTAATGATGTGTCTTATAACTTTCCCCTAATTCAGATACCTTCTAACAAGCCAACATGTTTTCACACATGTATTGTAACTATTGTAAGACTAATCTTGAACACTTGTAATGAATGTTTCTTTAACCTATGTTGAACACTTGAACTATTTCACTTGTTCTAATACATAATATATTAATGGAAATGTGTTGTATATGTTCTTAATGCTACCTCTCCCGTGGTGACTATCTCCCCAGACATCAGACATACCTTTCACATAAAGCTTGTTGTAACAAACGTTGCACTTGTTCAAACTCATCCGTTAAGAGTTGTATGTGTTATCTTACCTTGTGTGTTGTGACTATCGCATCCATGTGGACTACTCCTCTGGAAGTTGTGCATGTCCTGTTGTTTTGTGTGTTCCTAGCCGAGTTAGGACTCCATCCCAACCAACTTGGGACTCACTCTCACCCTCTCCCTTTACAGTGAAAGAACCATTGACATAAGTACACTAGCATTCACCAGGCATGCGAACCCCACTTCTTGAATGAAAAGAGGACCACTCTCCTCTGATGACAAGAAAGAGTTGAGGCGAATCCTTAAGACAATGGCAACTGGGCCATCATACCGTATGGGACTACAACACCAAATGGTGTGAGTTCTAGTTGAGACTTCATATCGGGGTGATCCACTGAATGTTGGCAGGTCCAGCACCATCAACACCCACATAGGGACAAAATGTCTAAGAACCCAATAGCTTAGGTCATGGTCACAAAGTCTAGTCCTATGGCGGAAAATAGGTAAATGATAAGTAGGAGGGCAAAACCTCCACATTGAATGGAAACAAAAAACAAACGATCAAATAATGAGTACATTTTACCTTAGGAGACAACTCATGGCTAACTAGAGGTAAGTTCCCAAGACATTTATTTAGATTGATGAATTTATTGATTTTTTGTTCCATTGTGAAACTTCATCAGTATTTTTTTTACAAGTAAAGACTATAAAATCTTCTTGGAATGAAACACCTTTCAAGGTGGCATTTTTTATAAAATATTATTTTAAGTTGTAGTACAAGGGATGAAAAATATTTTTAAGAAAGTTTTGAACAATAGGCTACTTGCGGCAGAATCTCTTGTTTTAAACTTTAGCAGAATTATGGAAGACAGATGAATGGAAATACAAAAAAGAGGAGCTCATACTAAGGTTATTTAAGTTAAAAATATTATGATTTTAGTGAACTGTATCATTAAATACAAGTTGCTTCATTATTATTTCCCATAGAAGAAAAACATTAGATGATTTTACATATATAAGAGGACACATTTCACATTCAAAATCCATCTGGAATCCCTTCTATAGATTTATTCAAATCACCAAGAAGATAAAAACATTACACACGAAATTTTTCCTTCTGAAGTCAAAAGTTGGGAACCCTTCTTCATTCCCCAAAATTTCCTTTTGTATGATAATTACAATGATGACAGTTATAGAACTGTTAACTGTGAAAACTACTAACTAATTGGACTATTTCAAACTATTTTGTGCTTTGAAGGACTTCATCTATGATAAAATAAAATAAAAATTATATCATTTTACAAATACATTTTGAAAACAAGTGGCTTTTCTTCATTGAATAATTTGATATTCTAATGTAATAGAAGGCCCATCTTCTATTGCCATTGCTGTGGTATACATCCAATCTGTTCATTTCTTCCATGTTGTCAAAACTGAGCTTTGACTTTTAACAAACCTTGTGTGAAACATTCTGAAATTGGTGATTCTACTATAAGTTGGCTTCTCAGTAAAGAGAGTTCTAGTTAACCATAACAACTGAAAATCCCTGTGAAGATAATTTACAATCGTTCTTCCTTTCAAAACTGTTGTTTTTCTAGGAAAGTTGACAATCTTGCTTTTGGCTCCTACTAGTAAGGTTTCATAAGACTCCCAAGGAAGCATATTAGCTTGTTGATCCCAACATGAAGGTAATCCTGCTCTAGTTCTTTTATCAAAGTTGTTGTTGAACTTCAAAATAGATTCTTTAATGTCGCCCAACTTTGTTTCAACTATATTCCGATATAAATTCTTTAAAACCATTTTTTTTTGCCTCCAGTACCAATTATGTTTTTTCTTCAATATGCATTTCTCTTAATCCATGTGATGACTTAGAATTAAGGACATAAATTTTCTTCTTGGAAATTTGTACACATTCCTCGATGTTTTGTTTACTAGCTGTAATGATGCTCTCCAAAATTGTAGCAATGACTTTCTCCTCTGCTACAATTGACATAAATTCCCCAACATTCTTCACTCTATTAATAATATCATTCTGAATAATCTCCCTAGCTTGAATGAGGGACATATTTCCTTCCACATTCTCCTTCAATTCTTTAAACTCATGAGAAGAAATTTTGTAATCATTTTGATACTCTAAGGAATTATCTTTGGCCATGTCTAGCTCCCTCTCTATTATCTCCATAATTTCCTTTCTGTCATCTAGATTTAACTGAATATTCTTCATCTCATCCTCTGATATATTCAATTCAGTCATTACTCTAATCAAATTTTTTGTAGGGTCATTAGAATTAGGTTGTAGTAAAATAGTATAGACATGTATCTCTAGTTAATGATGCAAACTATAATTCATCTCAACGAGGGTAGAAATTTTATTATTTCTCCAGAAAAGTTCATTTGTTACAATCTAGTTTTCTTTCTCCACTTGAGCTATCTCTAGGGCCATGACATGCCCCACAGAAGGTAGTTTTAACTTTTTCCTCAACACCTAAATTTCACTCCCTGCCCCTTCGAAGAGTTTTTGTACATCGGTTTTGTCTCCAGGATTTACTCCAATTTTATAATCAACTTCTTCAATTCTTCATTCTGGGTGAATAAGGCCCTAAAATTTGAATTTTCCAATTTTAATTGATTTACAACCTTTCCTAGTAAATCTTCTACCTTACTAACAACTAGGGACGTTTTTCGTAAGTCAGTATAAATTAATTCTCTAGTTTGCCTGTGCAAATTAATTTTATCAGGCAATGGAATTTCTCTTGTATCCACAGTTAATTTGATAGTTTTAAAATATGATGATGATGAAGGATTTAGTGCAGAAGGATCAGAGAAAGACAACCTCAATTGACTTCTTTCAAGATCCATGGCAGACAACCATCTAGTGTGATATTCAGAAATAGACTATGCTTCAAGATGAGATTCTATACTTTCCTTTACCCTAATATTTATTTCTTTAATTTGACTGTACACTTATTTTATAATAGGAACAACACTCTGATAAGATTCTTTAGGCATAAGGGAAGAAGGTGTAGAACTTATTTCTCCTAATTACAATTGAAAACCCATTGCAGTTAAGGAGCTTCCAGCAAGAGATTTAGGATCCTTATCTATCTCAAACAACCTTGGCCTTTTTGAACTTTGATATGTTTTACCCTCCAAATCAATTATTTCTTCATTGCCTCTTTTTCGACTTTTTTTCAGTAGGACGTGGAGTTTCAATCTCTATTCCTCCTTGTGCTCCTATCTTACCAACATTTGCCAACTTTTCCACATCTGGTCGAGATTCAGGTATATAAGGAGCATATGAATTTTCCACTATTCTCTTAGAAATAATATGATGGGGATCATATGACCATTTTTCACCCTACTGCAACTGCATGCATTTAAGAATCTTGCCCACTTCTTCCTTAGTATGTCTATTGTTTCCAATAAAATGCCCATTAGTTTTTGGCAATTTGAATAAATTCCTTTCTTTCATGGTAAAAAATGAATCTGACCAACATTTAAACTTTGTTTGATTAATTCCAAAGAGAATAATCTCATAGGTACAAATGTGGGAAGTCTATAAGGGGAAACCTCTGCTCCATACAATCTAATCTCAGCATAGTCTTCAAACTGTAACCTATGACCCACTTTAACATCTTTGCTAAGCTACAAAAGGTATTGGGGCTTTGGAAAATTACAAGGTGGAGGAGAGCTATGTATAATGGAATAAGAAACTGACATGAAAGAAGTAGTGAAGTATGTAAATCCTTCATAATTGGCATGACCTCTTAAATATTCACCACTTATTGCCTTTTTTATTATGTACATCAATTATATTTATACCCAAATTCATGAATTTATCCACATTAGGGTACAAGAAATGATAAGTCACTAATGAAGGAAATTGAAACAACCAGTAAGAACTAGGTCTAAAAACTGAGAATTAACCAATTTTTCCCAATAACCAGGTATATCAAGTATAGTCTTAGGTTGCAACATTAAATTAAACATCCCCAAAATAGCTCGGTCAATAATAATTGTGTCTTCCCTTCCAAAAACCTTGGAAATTATTTGCAAAATTGGTCTTACATCTTGAACAAAACTTTCAATAGAAAAATTAGTTGACTTTGTAGGAAATTGTTGTCATGTACGAATTGAAAAGAAGGTCATCTGGGTATAATCCTTTCCAGATCAATTTTGAAAATTTGATAAAAAGGTTTCTTTTGAAAATGGGGTGTAAAGGTTTGAAGTGTGAGAGAGCAATGCTTGTTGAATTAAAAGCGTAGACACAGGAAAGATGGTTTCGCCTAACACATTCATCACAAAGCACTTCAAAGGGTAAATAATAGATACTAACCAGTAAATAAACTCAGGGAATACATAAGTTTCAGGAATTATTGCAGAAAAAATACCAGACTTTACAACTGAAGCATATACAGGAGACTCGTTTTGGTTGACTAAAATATGTTGATAGAGTTACATGAAATTTAGAGAGAAAATTGGATCAAAAACATCGCTCTCGGTGTCCATGAGAGGAATGTGGGTAGAATAACCCGACATAACATCTTTATTCAACATTATGAAGACTTTAACAGTTGGACATGATGTATAAATACCCAGTTAATGGATGAACGATAATAGTGACTTTGAATTTAAGCGGGACAATGACTACAATTTGCTATGGATATGGGGAATTGAGAATCAGAAATGAAAAAATGAAGGTAAAATGGGTTCTATGGGAAAACATAAAATGGGAGGGAAAACAGAGTTAAATGTTGAAGTGACATGTATGGGATGGAAGAAGTGGCTGAAAAGACATGGCAATGTGATGGGATGACATGGAAGTGACATGGTGATCGTGTCGAGAACTAATTTTCGAAATCGTGCTTGCTTGCTGTGGTGTAACGGGGGCACCTACCAATAATGGAAAAACCCACAGATAGAGCTCCTGCAAAAAATCTCATTCGTTGATTGACAGTCAACCATCAGTTTCTTAATTGGTCTATAGAGGCACCCATAGGAATAACCATTGGGCTAATTGTGATTTCAGGTTGGAATGATCAGGGGTCCCGACACAACAATTATCTCTGCCTAATGAATTAGATTAATGTTTAACTATGTAATATATATCTTTTTTTAAATCAACTCTAACAAGGCCCCACTAGAATTAATGTTGCATCATTCTCAATGCTAAATTTAATCCACCCTTTATAAAATCAAAATATCAACACTTCTTTTAGATTTAGATTTTGATTGTTTTTTTTTTAAATATATAATTTTTCTTTTTTACAATTTTAAAACACAGTGCAAAATGAGTTACAACATCTTGATCCACCTGGGGATATATCTTTATAACAATGCACTAAGAAACATAGATTAGTTCCTTCACTTCAAGCCTGGAGTCATGTTACAACTTGGAACATTAAAATGAGAAACTCACTGGATATTTACAATGAACAAGTCGATATTTACAATGGGAAATTAAAATATCTAATTCTAGAAATAATGCTTCAAGTACTACCCATTGACAGGAAGTTGCAAAAATTATTCATCCACATTGTTCAAAATAAAAGTGTTATTGGCTCTGATTTTTTCTATATCGAATGGTCGAAACTATGGAGGATCAAATTTACCATGTTTGGCCTTATCCTTTATTTTGACATCCCATCTTAGAACCAAATATCCATGATGAAGAAGAATGTTCCTGAATTTCATGTCAAAAATCAGTTTCATTTTCTCTTAATAGCTAATTAAGTTCTATATTACCTTTTCCTTGTTTTCATTCAACTCCACTAACTGGTTTATCCTTCTAGTTAGTGAATTGGGTTCCTCTTTAGCATCTTTAATAAGTGAAATGATTGGTTTTTCTAAATGACTACAAAACAGGGCTGCTGCTCCATACATCAATTCAAATGGTGACTTTCCCGTAGATCTCTTAGTAGTCACCCTGTTTGCCCATAACGGAAGCTGAGAGTCCGAGTTTGTCTGATTTTTTGCAATAGTTTTCTTAAGTATCCTTACCAATTTTTTTTTTGAGGATTCTACCAGCCCATTTCCGTAAGAATGATAGGTGGTAGAATGTGAGAGTATGGAATTGCGCTTCTGAAGAAAATTAATCTGCTTTGCATGCCTGAACACTTGAGCATTTTCTGTTACTAACTTCTTCGGACAACCAAATCTAGTGAAAATGTTATCCTCTAGAAACTTATTTACCACTGAATTAGTTGCTGTCCTGGTTGGAATAGCTTCCACCATTTTAGTAAAATAATTAGTACCTGTTAGGATCCATTTATGTTGGCCACTAGAAGGTGGATTTATTTATCCTATAAAATCCAAACCCCATTGTCTAAATTGTTCTTCAAAAAACACATGAATTAGTGGTAAAGGTGCCAACTTATTCTTCTCAACAAAAATTTGGAACTTTTCACAACTTCTTACTAATCTGAGAACATCTGAAAACAAGGAAAGTGAGTGGAATCCATATTTCAAAATTTTATGTGTTGTCACTTTCCAATTATAATGGACAACACAAAGACACCCATGTTATTCATTAAAACTTTCTCTAGTTTTTATTTTTGTGAAATAGAGCAGAAAAACACCAACAAGATCTTTCCAATACAATTGACCATTTGTTATTACATACTTTTGGTCTTTCAATCTGAGGGCTTTGTACATTTTTCTATCTAAGGAAGTTGGGAAGCTAGGAAAATATAGATAATGGACAATATATTTATACCATTCAGAACGAAGGTACTTATATTGAATCTTATTATCATATTATTTCTCCTTACCCTTTTCTTCTACCATTTTTTATTCAGAAACCTGAGCTAGCAAATTAATCTCCGTAGCTTGAAAATTTACTTCTGTCAGGATCTTTTCCAGCCGTTGCCTCTTTACCAATTTTGTTCGTTTGATGTCCTTATCATACTCTTGAATCTTTGCTATCCACTTTCCCCTTTTTCCGTCATGATCACACTGAGTTAGCACATCTTTGACCATAGCATTAGGAACATATGCAGTGATATGAGATTGTAGAACATATATTCTAAAGGATTTTAATGTTTTAACTAGAGAATAAGCCTATTTTTGTAAAATATTATACTTCAACTCTTGATATCTTAATGCCCTACTAAAAAATGCTACTGGTTGTTCCTTTTTATCTTCATTTATCAGCAAAAGTACTGTTGCAACAGAGGAAGGAGAAGAAAATGAAAAGATTTGAAAGGTTTTTTATAATAAGGACTCACCAGTACTGGAGCTTCTCCAAAAGCTTCTTTGATTCTTGCAAAATAATCTATAGCAACATTGGTCCATTTGACTTCTGCATATTTTTTCAACATATCAGTGATTTCCTTCACAATCTCTATATAATTGGGGATGAATCTTCTCATGAAATTTATTTTACCCAAAAAACTATGAGTTTCCTTGTTACTCCTTAGAACAGGTATATTCTTGATTTCTTCCACTCATTTCCAATTTTTACTCTCTCTTTCGATACAATATGCCCAATAAATTTTCCTTCTTTCAAGACAAAGTGAGACTTTTTGTGATTCAATGATAATCCATACTTTCTACACTTCTCAAAAGTTTGTTGAAGGTGTTTTAGATGCTCTTCATCATATCTGAAGAAAACTGTAATATCATTTAGACAAATGACCACAAACTCTTCCCTTTGTCCTACAAATGCTATATCCATAGCCCTTTGAAAAGTGGCTCCAACATTCATTAACCTAAATGGAATTTTTTCATACATGAAGGTTCCCCATGGGATTGTGAATTTTTTTTCTTTTGATCTTCTAACTGCTCCACAATATGATTATAACCTGAAAAGCCATCAATCATAGATAATCTGGAAGACCCTATTATTCTCTGCATAAAGTGATCCATCTTTGGAAGGGGATAATTATCTTATAGTGATTATTTATTCAAATTTTCGAAGTCTATACATAACCAAATTCTCCATTTTTATTCCTGACATGTACTATATTAGCTAGCGAATTTGAAAACCTAAGAGGGACAATTATCTTTTCTTGTAATAATTTCTTGAGTTTCTCGATTGGATTGATCCTCCACATGAGCTTGAGTTCTTTATATTTTCCTCGACCTCAGGTCATATTTTTTTACATAATTATGCCTACATGAAATCTATGAACCTTTTGCAATATTCTTCAATCTCTTCATCATCCAACAAAGATTGAGGTTCCCAGTTTGAATCCTCATTAGTGACTATTTCTTCTTCCTCTTCACACAAAGTAGATGGTTTCCCTGCAATATAAGAGTCTCCTCCACTACTTCTTTTGGTTCGTATGCAATGCATAAGGTTGGTTAAACCTAATCCTGGTCCTTCTAGTCCTTCTGCATAATTTGCAGTGACTGTCTCCTAAATTAAGCATTGAAATTTCTATTCTGTGTTTTTTGAATCTTCCTAGGAGGATTTTTACTTTCTAGCTCCAACTTTACCAAATTATTAGACATATTTCTAATAACTTTAGTCATTTCATTTAATTTATGATCATGAGAATCCTTTGTCTGACAAGCAAGTTTTGATTTCTCCTTTCCTTTATGCTTATCATTAACTTGGACCTTTTCTCTCATCTTCCCTGGAGTAGACAAGTTGGCTTCAATCTCCAGTGCATCAGCCTGAATTTGGTCTAGAGTAGGGGATCACCTTTCCCTCAATGTAAAACAAAAATCATATTCAAATGCTCCTGCAAACACCACTTTTGCACCAGAAGGTGGTGGTTTTATCTCTACAGATAAGATATTATATAATTTATTAAACCTCTTAATAAATTTAGCTACCTCTTAATATGGTTTTCTCTTAATTGCATTATATTCAGTCAGGAAATAAACATGATCTTTCATTTTACCCCATCTTTATATAAATGTATTTTCCAATTCTTGTGAAGTGTTTATTGGTTTTAAACCATTTCCTTTCTTCTCCATTGAATGACTTCGAAATTATACTCATCACCATATCCGACTATTCAACATTCAAATTTTCTACAAAAGCACAGAAGGTTGCCACATGTTTTTATGTTGTTACTTCATCTTCCCCTCTAAATATGGGTAACAACTTTATATAACCTTGAGGCATGGCATTCATGGGGTGATGAAGATTCAATGGTGCATATGTTTTTAAAAGAAAATTTGGAATCACGATATTTTGATTTTCAAAAGCTTCCTCCCTGAAATACAAAAGAGTGAGGTGGGATGAAAGATATAGGGATTGAATGAGAAATAACAGGGACAATCTGGTATGAAAATGAAAAATCAACTATATTAATTTATTCAACATTTGGGAAGGAGAAAGAGACATATTCAAATGAATCTTCTTAAAGAGTGGGTTCTAGAAAGGTACTATGAGGAGGGAACAATCTTTCTTGAGAAAAATGTAAGTTTCTAACAACCTCTTCTGAATGATGAATTTTGGGATATTATGAGACATAACTGGTGCCAAGAGCTAATAGGGTAGGACTTGGAGTTACTGGATATTTTTCTTTCCAAATCCTTCTAGAAACTAATTTTTCTAGATTAGAAAGGACATGAACCTTTTGTTATGAGGTATCAGACCTCGTGTGAGGCCTTCTGGGAGATAACACTTCCTTTCTTGGTGAGAATACTTAGCCTAAAGACTTTGATTGCCCACCAAACAAAGAAATGAAATATAAAATAAAACCCACGGAAAAATTAATTCATTCTCTGTTCGCAGACAACGTTGCTAAAAAATATTGTACCTCAGGAGAAAACCATTCGCTGAGTAGAGGTCAGAGCCAAAGACATTTGTTTAAAATGATGAATTTCTTGATTTTTTGTTCCATTTTGAAACTTCAGAACTATTCTTTTCACAGGTCAAGACCGTAAAATCTTCTTTGAATGAAACAACTTTCAAAGTGGCATTTTTTATAGTGAATATCATTTTAAGTTGTAGTGCAAGGGATGAAAAATATTTGTTAAGAAAGTTTCAAACAATAGACCACTTGTGGTAGAATCTCTTGTTGTAAACTTTAGAAGAATTGTGGAAGAGATATGAATGGAAAGACAGAAAAGAGGAGTGCATATTAAGGTTAGTTATATTTAACTTACAAATATTTTGAATTCAATGAAACTGTATCATTAAAGACGAGTTGCTTCATTACTCTTTCCCATGGAAGACAAACATTAAATGATTTTACAGATATAAGAGAACACATGTCACATTCAAAATATGTCTAGAATAGCTTCGAAAGCATTATGCAAATCAACAAGAAGATAAAAAACATTACATAGAGATGTTTCCCTTCTAAAGTAAAAAACCCGAAACCCTTCTTCAATCCCCAAAATTCCTTTTGTATTATAATTACGATGATGACAATTATAAAATTGTTAATTGACAAAACTACTAACTATTTGAATTGTTTCAAACTATTTGGTACTTTGAAGGACTTAATGTATGATAAAATAAAAACAAAATTATATCATTTACAAATACATTTCGAAAGTTTTCTGATGAAATAACTGGTTTCTTTTCTTCATTGAGTAATTTGAGGTTCTGGTGCATTAGAAGGTCCAACGTCTAACGTCCTTGTTGTGGGAGACATCCATTCTCTACAATTCTTCCACATTGTCAAATTTGAGCTATGACTATTAACAAACCTTGTGTGAGCCATTTTGAAATTGGTGATTCTACTATAAGTTGGATTCTCAGTAAAAATAGTTCTAATTAGCCATAACAACTAAAATTCCCCATGAAGATAATTTACAAGTGTTACTCCTTTGAGAACTATTGTTTTTTCATGAGAGGTGTCAATCTTGCTTTTGGCTTCTATCGATAAGGTTTCATAACTCTGCCAGGGAATAAAATTTCCCTGTTGATCCCAGCATGAAGGTAATCCTTCATGGGTTGTTTTATCAATTTTGGTGTTGAAATTCAAAACAAATTATTTAATCTCTCTGAACTTTGTTTTGGGTCTGTTTCTATATAAATTCTTCAGAACCATTTTTCTTACATCCAACACCAATTATGTTCTGTCCTAGATCTGTATTTCTCTTAATTCGTATGATGGATTAGAATTAAGGAAATCAGTTATCTTCTTGGAAAATTGTGCACATGGCTGGATCCTTTGTTTATTAGCAGTAATGATGTTATCATAATCTCTAACAATGGATTTTTCCTCTGCTACAATTTAATAAATTCACAAACATTTTCACTGTATTAATAATATTGTTCCAAATAATATCCCTGGATTGAATGATGGACATATTTCCTTTCACTTTCTCCTTCAATTCTTTAATCTCATGAGAAGCAATTTGGTAATCATTTTTCTACTGTGAGGAGGTATCTTTGGCCACGCCTAGATTCCTCTTTGTTATCTTCATAATATGTTTTGTATCTTATAGTTTTCTTTGCATCTTCTTCATCTCATCCTCTAAAATATTCAATTCAGTCATTACTCTAGTCAGCTTCTTTGTTGGGTCATCAGAATCAGGTTGTACTAAAATAGGACATACATGTGTATCTAGTTTCTACTGCAAACTAGAATTCATCTCCTTGAGGGCAGTAATTTTATTATTTTTGTGCAAAAAGTTCATTTTTTACAATCTCTTTTTCTTTCTCCACTTGAGCTATCTATGGGGCCATGACATGCTCAATAGAAGGTATTTTTAACTTTTTCCTCAACATCTGAATTTCAGTCTCTTCCCCTTAAAAGAGTTTTTGTACATTTCTTTTGACTTAAGGATTTGCAACAATTTTTACAATCAACTTCTTCAATTCTTCATTCTGGGTGAACAAGGCCCTAGAATTTTCATTTTCCAATTTTAACTAATTTACAACCCTTCCTAGTAAAGCTTCTAGTTTACTAGAAACCATGGATTCTTTTCTTAAGTCACCGTAAATTAATTCTCTAGTTTGCCTGTGCAAATTAATCTTGTCAGGCAACAGAATTTCTCTTGCATCCATAGTCATGTTGACAGTTTTAAAACCTAATGATGATGAAATAGTCAGTGAAAAAGGATGAGAGAAAGACAAATGGAATTGATTTATTTCAAGATCCATGCTAGAAAAAATTCTAGTTTGATATTAAGAAATACACTGTACTTCAAGATAAGATTCAATACTTTCCTTTACCCTCGTATTTATTTCTTCAATTTGACTACAAAATTATGTTATAACATGAACAATATTTTGAGAAGTTTCTTTAGGCATACGGGAAGAAGCTGTACAGGCTATTTATCCCAATTGCAATTGAAAACCCATCGCAGCTGAGGAGCTTCTAGCCAGAGATTCAAGCTCATTTTCTATCTCATAGAACCTTTTCCTTTTTGAACTTTGATTTGTTTCACCCTCCAAATCAATTATTTCCTCATTGCCTCTTTTTAGACCTTTTACAGTAGGATGTGGAGTTTTAATCTCTATTCCTCCTTGTGCTATTGTCTTACCACCATTTTCCAATTTTTCCACATCTCATCGAGATTCACGAATATATCGGGCATATGAATTTTCCACTTTTCTCTTTGAAATAATATGATGAGGATCATATGACCATTTTTCACCCTATTGCAATTGGATTCCTCCAAGAATCTTCTCCACTTCTTCCATGGCTTATCTATTGTTCATAATGAAAGGCCCAATAGTTTTTGGCAATTTGAATAAATTCCCTTTCTTTGCTGGTGCAAAATGAACCCAATCAACATTTAAATTTTGTTTGATTAATTCCAAAGAAAAGAATCTCATAGGTACAAATGTTGGAAGTCTATAAGGGGAAACCTCTTCTCCATACAATTTAATCTCATCGTAGTCTTCAAAGTAATCCAATCACCCACTTTAACAACTTTGCTAAGTTGCAGAAGGGATTGGGCCTTTGCCAAAATACAAGGTGGAGGAGAGCTATTTATAATGGAATAATCAATAGACATGAAAGAAGTAGAGAAGTATGTAAATCCGTCATAATTGGTATGACTTCATAAAGTATATGTCCACTTCAACATTGTTTTCCTTTTCTTTATGTACATCCATTATATCTAGACCCAAATGCATGAATCTCTCCACATGAGTGTACAAGAAAACATAAGTCACTAATGAAGGAAATCTCAAACAACTGGTAAGAGGTATGTCTCACAACTAAGAATTAACTAGTTTTCCCCATAAGTAGGCAAATAAAGTACAGTCTTAGGTTGCAGCCTTGAATTAAACATCCCCAAAATATCTCGGTCAGAAAAAATTGTGTCTTACCTTCACAAAACCCTGACAATTATTTGCAAAACTTGTCTTACATCTTCAACAAAATTTTCAAGAGAAAACAGGGTGGAGTCAATAGGAAATTGTTGTCCTGTAGGAATTAAAGAGAAGTTCATCTGGTCATAATCCTTCCGAAACAGATTTTGAAAATATGACAACAAGGTTTCTTCTGAAAATTGGGTGTAAAGGTTTGAAGGTGTGAAGATCAATGCTTGTTGAATAAAATAGAAGACACATGAAATACGTTTTCACCTAATGCATTCATCACAAAGCACTTATGAGGGTAAACAACATAGAATAACTAGTAAATATACTTAGGGAAGATGTAAATTTTGGTAATTATTGCAGCAAAAAGACCAAACTTTACAACTGAATCATATATAGTAGACTCCTCTTAGTTGACTAAAATATGCTAAAAGATCTCCATTAAATTCAAAGAGAAAAAATTGGATCAAAAACATCCCTCTCGGTGTCCATGAGAGGACAATGGGTAGAAGAACCTGATAAAACAACTTTCTTAGACATTCTGAAGACTTCAATAGTTGGAGTTGATGTATAAATACCTCGTTAACAGATGGATGGTGATAGTGACTTCAAATTTAAGTAGGACAATGACTGAAACTTGCTACGAATAAGGGGAATTGAGAATCACAAATGGGAAAAGGAGGCTAAAATGGAGTTTATGGGAAAACAGAAAATGAGAGGGAAAACATAGTTAAATGAAAAAGTGACATGTATGAGATGGATGATGTCATGGAAAATATCTGATGATGTGATAGTATGACATGGAAGTGACATGATGATGACGTGGAAAAGAAGTTTTCCATATCATACTCGCTTGTTGTGGATTTATGTGGGCACCTACAAAGATGGCAAAAACTTGTTGGTAGTGCTCCAACAAATAATATCGACCATCGACTGATAGTCAACCATTAGTTTTTTGACTTCTCTATGGAGGTACCCATAGGCATAACCATCGAGCTAATTATAGTTTCGAGTTGGAACCATTGGGGGTCCTGACACAACAATTAACTCCACTCGATGAACTATATTGTTGTTTAGTTGTGTAATATATATTTTCTTTTTAAACAACTATGATAGGGCCCCACCAGAATTAATTTTACATCATTCTCAAGGTTAATGTTAATCCACGCTTTATAAAATCAAAATGTCAACACTTCTTTTAGATTTTTATTTTGATTATTTTTTCTTTTAAATGTATAATTTTTCTTTTTCACAATTTTAAAACATAGTGAAAAATGAGTTACAACAAACGGATCATCATCATCTCTAAGGATGCCAGGTCCTGAAAGACACTTAGAAGGGTAAACTAGTGCGACATATAAGGAAACTCAATAAGTGCAAATAGTTTATCAATGACTAGAATTTATCTAAGTTGGGTCAGGTGTCATTCCCAACATTGTACATTCACCCCGCTGATGTATGTGGACCACAAATGATACCAACGCACCAACACAACAACAGTTTCAGCAAGTGAGCATGAATTTTACATTGTTAAGGGCCTTCCCTCCTCCACTTCCTATCCAATCCCATGGATCTACATGTGTCCCATCCATGTGTCATGCCACCATATGGCCTACCTATATAGTCACCAACTACTTGTTGTTAGTGTTAAAATTTTAATTTTCTTTAGTGGTGTTCCTCTATCACCCATCCTCTGCTTGACCCCATTCAACCATCAACCATTGCAAAGCACTTACAATTCCACAACACCAAATCATGTCCATCCACCAGCAAATTTAAGCCCGATGGGTAAAAGGAAGAGCTATACAAGAGGGGGAAACTTCAAAAGGGGTAAATTTGAGCAATTAGAGGGAGAAAAAAATAGGTCATTTGGAAGGGAACCATGGGAGGATACAATGAAAGAGGCATTTCGACATTATCAACCCACCACGAACCTAGATAATGGAGCCTAATTCCACCTTAGGAAATCAGAGGAATCAACAATGAAGATATTTTTTTGTGTCAAATATGACACCTTATGCTTTTTCATGTTTTGTGAATATTTCATTTGAAGAAGGAATCGAAATATTTTAGGTAATCATTAGGACAACTAGGCCATTTGCATGCTTATATAGTTGAGTAGTTTAGATAGAAGTAGAATTGAGGATGTTTCGTAGATATTTTTTTGTACTCTCTCCCTATAAAAGGGAGGAGCAACTCAGTAGTAAGGGTTATGAATTCTGGATTCTAGAGGCAACTCTAAACTGTGGAGTTTACAAGTGTTTGAAAAACTGCATATGCACGCTCATTCTTGAATATTATTGAAGAAGTTTCTAGTGATTCCAAGCATTGCGATATGTAGTATATGTTCTACCTCTACGTGTCACTTCATGTGTGTTTTTCTTCTTTAAAATTTGTGTAATTGTTGTTGCTAGATTCACTCTTAAATCACAGAAATACCTTTCTATGTCATAGAATATGGTATCTCTAAGACTACAATTTTACCTATGTTATGTGATAGTATATGGTACCTATGAGACTACAAATTTACCTATGTTATCTAATAGTAGATAGTACCTATGAGATATTGAGTTGAAATCATTAAAACACACTCCATAATTTATGCACCTCATTTCCTTTATCTTTTCAAGATTCTACAAGGATTTAGTGCATAGGATTGTGTGCCTCTCCAAACCTCTACACTAGGCTTCGTCCTTTTATTTCTTCTTTCCACATTTACAGAAACATCTAATAAAGTTCCATTCTTTGTGTGTAGCCCACTTGATCTGAAAATTTACTCTTAGGAATGATATATTGTTTATGTGTATCTCGAATCTGCCTCTAAGAAGTGTAAGTGAGAGAAATTTAAAACATTTTACATTTATCTCTTGAGAAGCACTGATTTATCTTCAAGAGAGACTAAGATGTCCTAGGTGTAGACCCTATCCTCAACTTGGGGATTTTCTCTAGGAGCGATAATAGATTCAAGCTTTTCTTTTAGGGAATGAATTAGAATATATTTCCCTTGGTAGAAATTTATGCATTCGTTTGTCTGGTGAGCAGAGGAAGTGGATTGAATCTCTCACCTAAAGGGGTTTCAAAATGGCTCTTCCTTCATTCTTTGCAGACAAATTCCCCCCCACTATAGTTTTCTTGTGTCATTGGTTATCCTCATCATGTACCTCCATTTCCAAAATGGTATACCAATTTTCCTAGTTTCAGTGGAACCACAGATGAAAGCCAGAGCCAACACCTTAATGATTTTCATGAGTGCATGGAGTAGCAGGGTATTTTTCATGAATATGCAAAAATGAAGTTGTTCATATATTCTTGGAAAAGGACATTAGGGCTTGGTACAAAACCCTACCCCATAGCAGCATGTCTTGTTTCAAGAGATTTCACATAGAATTTAGATATTTTTACAAATTTTTATATCCACCAGATTATTTGTTTAAATATTGTTGTGAACATTTTAATGTTGAAAATCTTTCTAATATTGACGATGTTGTTGAAGATATTTGTGGTGCCCATCTCTAAGGAAACATAACCTGTACCAAGATGTGCTTCCCAACAATCAAGAAAAGGAAGAAGAATTCACTGTGCTACAGACAAACCCTCGAAGGTCATATTTTGTATATTTTTCTGGTGTTCTTGTTTATGATACTTATCTTTCAGAAGAGGGTTTTTGATCCTTAATAGATTCTCAAGTTTATGATACTCACAATTCAGAGGAGGACAATTTCGTTGTAGATTTCCAAGGATATTTTCTTATGGGCCAATGGTAATAGGAGAAGCATCAACAACCCCTCCACAAAGAGCCCACTGTTGAAGAGTTACATAGTCACTATCATTTCCCTGTGCAAGAAGACATGTTTCACCATATTGTTCAATAAAATGAGGCAGCTGGAAATTTATCTCATTAATTTTGTGATCTAGTACTTGACTATATGGAAGCCTTCTTTGGTCAGCAACAAATTTTAGTTTCAAGGAATGTGCATAAAAAATTATCTGAAAATTTGATATGGCACATGCTAGTTTTAATTTCTAAATTTCAACAACACAGAGGTATAAGGTCCAACACCTAGATGTTTGGTTGGTATCAATGGAAGGATGACCTCACTTGAGTGAATTGAGCTCACTATCTAAGTAGGAACTCTACATAAATAAGATCACTAGATGAGCATTTACTTTCCAATTTTTATAAGTTATTGTTCGACATTTTAGTTTTTATGACAAAAGAACTCCCAACAAATAAAGTTATGAGATTTTCTAGTTTTACAAATTCAATATAATTTTTACTCCATCCCTGATGGTGAAGGCTATTAGTTTGCATGTTCTCAACACCTTGCTTGTAAGGTGCTCTCCCCAGTTGGAGATGATGTTGTATCCTCCTCATCCTCCCTTTCCTTTTTACATATAGCAAAGGTGATTGGCTCCAGTAGGACGAGAGGAATTGAAAAATCCAGAAAATCCAAGTATTGCATAACTAATGGTTTATATGATCATTTGGTGCATAGAAAAAGTTGGATTGGGTGTCAAGTTTGGTGGAAATAATGGCAAAATGTTGAAATGATAGCTCCAAGAATACATAGAAGCACCTGGTTGGCTGGTAGATGGAACCCGCTTGGAGGAAATACCCCAGTGGAAGCATTTTAAGGTTGAAGTCTATGTGCCTATGAGAGAAGGACCGGGATGATGCCATCCCAATGGTCATACCCTGGATATTTAAAATCTAGTGAAAGAGTTGTAACTCCAAGATGGAACAAAGCAAGTGGATCCTGCCCAATTGTGATAGCCTAGAGGATTGAAGTTAGCACCCAAAGAAAAGTAGTGGGACAGAACAATGGTAAGCCATCCAATGGGATATTGAGTGGGAGGCCCACTTCTATATCTAAGCCTGCATAGAGTGAAAATCTCGAAAGAAAATTAAAGAGGAAGCACAACAAATTGGATTCGAACCAAACGATTTTGGTAGAGTAATAAAGAAAAAAGTCGATTAGGACAAAATTAATTTAAGAAAGGAAAATGTTGCAAAACATGCCTTAGAGGACCCTTTCTCTCTTATCCAACAAAATACAGGTGGTGGCTCATGATTGGCCTAGAAAATAAAGGATTGCGATGTCAACACTAACCAATAGGAAGTAGATGTGTGGTAGGAGTGACATCATGGTGACGTCTTCCTGTAGGGATTAGCCTAGAGAATTCAATTGGTGGTGGTGTTGGTTTGTGGAGTGTTAGGACATGGTGGCAGTGGATAGAGAGATAACCAATAACTAGAGAGTTGGCCAGACCCTATCAATGAACTCATCCCGGCAGGTGAACCTCGAAATATTATAAATACGACATAAATAGGATGTGTCAGGTTAAAGGGGGCTCTGAACTTACCGCCACGAATGAGTTCTAATGGAGAAATTATGAATAATGGTGTGAAGATGTTAATAAAAGAAAAATGCCCACATATGGCCCAAAAGGGCTAAGGGCCTAATAGCTTAGGTTGTGGTCGTAGAGACTAGTCCTATTACAGAAAACATGTAAAGGTTAAGCAGAAGGGGTCCACCTCCGCATTGAATGGAAACAAATAATAGATGACAAAATAGCGAGTGCATCCCCATCAGCTCTAAGGTCGCTAGGTCCCGAAACACACTTAGGGGGGTAAAACATGATGGTGAATAAGCCAATGCTAACCCCTGGAATGTAAAAGCTAGTAAGTGGAAATAGTCAATCAATGGACAAGATTGATCCCGTGGGGGGCATGCCTGACTCGTAACATTGTCCATTCCCCCTGTCAGAGTAGGGGGACCACACATGATACCAACATGCCAACAAAATAACAACTTTTAGCAAGAAAGCATGATCTTTGTAGGGTCAAGGGCCTTCCCTCCTCCACTTCCTGTCCAATCCCATGGCTCCATGTATCTCCTATCCATGCATCATGCCACCATACTCCCCTCCTATATAGTCACCACCTTATTGTCGTTAGTGCTAAAATTTTATTTTTTTTTAGTGGTGTTTCTCTGTCACCCATTATGTGCTCGACCTTGTTCATCCAATAGCTAGTGTAGAGTGCCTCCAACTCCACCACACCAAATCGAATTCGTCCACCAGGGATTATAATCTCTATGTGTAAAAAGAAGCACCATAGAAGAGGGTCCATCTTCAAAAATGGGAAATTTGAGAAGCTAGAGGGAGAAAATGATGGGTGAACTGGCAGATAACTGTGGGAGGAATACAATGGAAGAGGTGTGGCCAGATTGTCAACCCACCACACACCCAGATAATGGAGCATGAGTCCACCTTAGGAAATCAAAGGAATCAACAATGGAAATATTTTGATGTGTAAATTATGATACCTTATGTTTTTCATGTTTTGTGAATATTTCATCTCAAGAATGAATCAAAATCCATTACGTAATCATTAGGAAAACTAGGCCACTCACATGCTCATACATCTTGGTAGTACAGAGAGTTGTAGCATTCAAGATATTTTGTAACTATTTGTTTGAACTCACTCCCTATAAAAGGGTGGAGGAACTCATTAGTAGGGGTTCAGAATTTTGGATTCCATGGGCAGCTCTAAATTGTGGATTTTGCAAGTGTTTGAACAACAACAGATGTACGTTCATTCTTGGAGATTAATGAAGATGTTTTTGGTGATTCTAAGCATTGGGACATGTAGTATGTGATCTACATCTATGTTTCACTTAATGTGTGTTTTTCTTCTTCACAAATTATGTAATTGTAGCTACTTGATTCACTCTTAAATGACATATTTGCCTATCTTATGTGATAGAAGATGGTACCCATGAGACTGCAAATTCACCTATGTTATGTGTTAGAAGATGGTACCTGTGATACTGCATATTTACCTATGTTATGTGACAGAAGACAATACCTATGAGATATTGAGTTGAAAGCCTTAAAAAACGCTCCATAATTTCTACACCCCATTTACTTATCCTTTCAAGATTCTACTAGGATTTAGTGAATGGGATTCTATGCCTATCTATCCCTCTGCATTGGGTTTCTTCCTTATATTTCTTCTTTCCACCTTTACAGTGATGGATAATCAAGCTTCATTCTCTATGCGTAGGCCACCATATTTGAACATTTACTCTTGGAAATGATATATTGTTTATGTGTAACTTGAATCTGCCACCAAGAAGGGTAATTGAGCCAAATTTCAATCATTTTACATTTATCTCATGTGTAGCATCGATTCATCTTCAAGAGATACTAATATGTCCTAGGCACTAACCCTTATCCTTAACCCGATGGTTTTCTCTAAGAGTGACAACAAAATATATTTTTTGTTCTTCTTCTTCACCCTCTAAGGGGTTGAAAATAGGGAGTCTTCACTATGATGTTCATCTTCCAACTTCCATTGTAATCTAGTGTCATTTAATCTTCTTATTCAATGATCAAAATGTATTTACAACTTCAGAAGTGTCTTCTAGCACTGTCTCCTCCTTTTCTTTGATCAACATCATGTCATGTTCAAATATAGTACCTGAAACTGAAAATTACTCATTACAATCCGACCTCAGTTTAGAAAAATTCTAGTCTACAAAGATTCATGAAAATCAATGGTGGAGCTAAAAATGGGTCTTGAACTGGGAGGAAGGCTAAGAGATTATGCAATGTACATTTCTAGAGGGCATGAGTGGAGGGATGGTGCTTGTGACTGTGCAATGTACAGTTCTCGAGGCCTTGGCAAAAAAACTACATAGTTTAGGAGCTAAGTAAGGTAGGATTTCCCATTGGGACTACACAGTGCAGAGTTTAGGAGAGAGATAGACCATGATATTTCACATTTGCATAGCTTAGGAGGGTATGGAAACATATTATTGTTTGCAACTGTGTAATGCATAGAAGGAGACTGATAGGGAGGCTTGATTGCGTAGTTGTGGAGGTCAAGGGGCCAAGATTGAGCAATGTGACCTAGCAATGAGAAGTTATGGGAGGTAGAGACTACGCATTGCACAATTATAGCAGGAAGGGATGCAATGTTGACACTTTTCTATGTAATTTCCAGTTCTTGAGGGGCATAATTAGGCCAAGTTGGTCAGGTAGAAAACATTCCAGAATTTGGTTAAGTGTGGGACCAATGAAGGAAAGATGTAACGACATAGGATTTGAACATGATCACACACTAAAAATCATCAATGAAATAACATGGAATTCTCAACAGTTATAAACAACATGATCACTTTGTTGTGATAGCAAAAGACCATACTCCTCCATGTGCAACAATTACGATACATTTTGTGACGATGGTGATGAAAGTAGTACGATAGTCCATAAAACTTTTGGAATGAGTCTAATACATGTCTACATGATATATAGGACCCATTGGCATGAAAATTTCCCTTTGAAATGAACCATAACTCCACTTTTTATGATGTGCAACACTTCCCATGCAAAAATATGACACTCTAGAAAGTAAGCAAAAAGTGCTAATGACACTCACAAATACTTAAAGAAAGTGAATGTGACACATGCCAAAGTAGATATAACATGAAAATAACACATTTTAAAGTGAAATAAATCGAAAATACCAGTCAAAAATGTGGAAGCTACACTTGTGAAAATAAATGTGTGCAAGAGAGATAGTTGAGAAAACTCACCAAAATAGAAGTACCATTGCAATCAACGTGAGGAAGATTATCAATGGAGAGTGTCCACTAATTGTCAAAATGTTTTTCACAATATGTTTTTCTTATGAATTGTGCAGTCACTGACACCAGTGATTTTCTAAGCCTTATCAGTAACAGTTACATAGTGCGTATGTAAGATTGCATTGAAAGAAGTACACTTGTAAATTCCTCAAGTACCGAGCAGGCATAAGAAAGTGACTTCAACAGTTAGAACAAGACTCAATGCTTTAAAATACATTAGATGACCATGAAGTGAACATAGAATGATAGATAGAGGGATCCTTAATAAGCTCCAAAACTGAAGTGTAAGCAATATTATGTAGGGTGTTTGTTCCATATAACACTTTGGGACACACTAGAATAACTCCATCTTCTCCGCTCATCTTTGTTCTTTAAGTGCAAGGTATACGTCTTTTAGGAATGATTGATTCACCATATGGATTACCTCAGATTCCCCATTCTACCTAGTTATGTATATAGTCTCCCTTATTCCTTTTCTTGGAAAAACACATTTACAAATATTTCCAAATCCCAATTGTTTTTATCTGGGAGAGGGTAATATATAGTTGCGTGTTTAAGATGATCATAGTATGAATTTTCATCTGTGGTGTTTCTCTGCTACTAGTAGACCTAGACAGTACACCGACGGAGTCACTATAGGAATAGAAGAATTGCTTCACTACCAGAAAGCTTGAACAAAACCTCGATGAGGTTACTTGCTTCATCGCTCTATGTAGGAATCATTTCTCTTCTTTCACCCTTTAATTATTTTATTATATAACTATGCTTAGGAATTTATTTATTTTACTGAGGTAGAAGAGTGATCCCGAGTTATTGAGATAAGAATAGGTTGTTACTTCAGAGGAGGATATATATAAACCTATGATATAGGTTTTCTTGCTATTGATTTTCCCCTTTTCTATCTTTACTCGATTGGATCGGTAGGTTCGAAAACATTTATTTACAACACTAGATCAAGGAATGAAGATATTAGAATAGATATGTGCTTTATGTTTTGAACAAAGTATTTTTATTTGAATGGGTTGTATTTTCCATTTAGACAACATTGAGCTTAAAGATATGTAAATCCAAGATAGAGAAGAGGATAATAGAAAATCCAAGCATTGTTCGTCATCACAATTTCCCTTTTCAAACATTACCAAATTGTATTTTGAACCAACAAGAGACATCCTTGGTGAAATGTCTTATTAAGTAAAACATGAATCAAAAGGCCAAACAAGGAAACAAGAGCAAAAAGGAAAGAGAATTGGGGTTTAACATTAAGCAACATGTAGACAAAAACAAAAAAAAAAGGAAGTGACCAAATGGGGAGCAAACGTTGGATGAGTGTGACAAGGGAAACTAAAATCTAGTTAGAACTACTTATAACCTAACCAAATAGAAGGTTAGGTTCATGTATAATGATATTTCCAATGTCACTTCTCGCGACCTACATACACAAAGGTAACAAAAATTAAAATCGATATATAATGATGTGCAAAAAAATATATAATAACTTGAATAACTTGCACAATATTTCGAAGGTCTTGCCAAAAGATATAAAGATGTGTCATAACAATTATCCTTAACCATTGTACAACCTTACCTTGTCAATTACAATAATCAAATAAACCTTGAGAACTTCTTGCAAATGTACCTACATATAAGTTGTCCTTCTTAACAAAAATCCAAGAAGATCAGAACATATTTTTGGCATAAGGGATTGCTAAGTAAGATGCTTCCATCCAATAATAAATTCGGTCACGAAATTCAAAGAAATTCTTTTGAAAACCATGAGACTCTCAGGAGAATGAACTTTCAGTTACAAAATTTGAATGATGGGAACAATATTTCAAGGGAAATATAGCCAAATCTAGTTTATAATATTTTTCAAAATAGTGAGAACCTAACATAACTATTAGAAAAGACTAAAGTGCCTGAACCATTTGAAAAATATCTGAACAATGAAATTATAAATCATAAAAACCATTGTATTCCACTAGATCAGACAATGTAAAATAAACATAATATGATATACTAGTGGAAAAATGGTTATTAAAATGACAGTTGTTAGATCCATCGTTATGATCAAATTTGTAGCTTTACATACAAGACTATTGATTGTGGATCAGTTCCCTTAGTGTCCAATTCCATACTAGATCAGTAATATGAAATATTGCAGAATTAAAAGCAATATCTGACCTTGTATATCTAGGGAACCAATAACATGATGACAAAATATTAGAAGGAAATATCAAATAAAATCTATAATCCATATCAACATGGGAATTTTGATCCACTAAATGCTTCAAGACTTGAATTCTACTCAAAAGGATTGATTGGGTTAGAACAAAAATTATTTTCCCATTGACATTCCCAATGAATATTAGGAGTTCACTATTCACCATAGCACTAAATAGATATAAATTCTTCAAGAAAATATATTATTTACATTGATTAGCTTCATAATTTTGTGCGTTTAGGAAAGGCATACATTCCAATCTAAAGTTAGATACAAGAGGTCTAGATGAAGATAAATTGACTATAGTGTTATCCTCGATCTAATCACAAACCCAATCTTAATTTAATGATAGTAGCTATCCACATGCGATTTGCGATCTATCTCAATTCTCAAAATGTTTTTATCTATATTTTATAGCTTCAACAAATAAATTTCTCAAGTCATAATATTATTATAATCACAAATCTAGAGGTGTATGAATCAGAGAAATATCATGAGAAAATTGATTTGAAGATTTTTCCTCATGCTAAACAAGATATGATAAGGGATGGAATGGATTCTCTATGGTTTTATTTCTTCCTTCTTCATGATGGATAATATCACTATCCTGTGTCATTTCATACATAACATATTTTCATCGCACATTGATGTATTACAAACAATAGAGCATAAGTGATACATCAGTGAAGATGAAGAATTGTTGATATGAGAATCTTCTTTGACTGAATCAAATTTAAGATCTAAATATCTTGAAACAAAATCTTCTTCCAATATCAAAAGATTAGTTGGTACACTTGTGATTCCATCCTCATATGTATCAATGGAGTCATCCTCATAAGAATGATGGTTACCCAGGATTTCATATTGATTAGGGAAATTGATTTCATTTGATCGACTACTAGATTCAATATTAGCCAAGAATGAGGAAACACTATCTTCACATGGAGGACTTTGAAAAAGTGAAGAATGACTCAAACAAAATTCACCTTCCTACTCCTCTACCTACAAAAATGTGACTACCTTTCACCTTTTCACTTCTTAGATTTGTAAGAGATTGATCAGGCAGATCAAGGGACAAGGGATCATGAGAAAAGGTTGATAGATGATGATAGGTATCCATTTCATATTTAAGGTTGAATTTAGGAGCTTTAATATCATCTTGCAAAATGGAGGGGTTAGTATTCATATTAGTGTCCATAAACCATTCCATGGTTTCCTCCATTGGATCTGGATTTTTAGAAATGGATGAACACTGAAGAGACAGATCAACCATTTGATTTGAAAATTTATGGATTTCAATATTATCACTAAGAGGAACCCAAAATTGTACTAGAAAAGGAGGATAATTAGGTTCCTCCTATAAAATTAGAGGTGTCCCATCATTCACAAAAGTTGGGGAAATAAAAACATCAGGGTGTTCGTGCTCACCATGTACAGAGATATGATCCAGACACTCAAAATCTTGTTTAAATAAATCCAAATCCATATATTCTTCAATAAATTCATAACATAGATGAAGGAATTGATTAGAAAAATCCTCAATTAACTCACTAGGATTCATTCTTAGTTGATTAATTCGTTTAAGAACATCCCAATAATCATACTTTTGGAAGGCTAAATCAAGCTCCTTTATGAAGTCTTTAAAATAATCAATGGAAGACGGTGGTAGGGTATGACACCATTAGTTAACTCAACCTTAAAGTATGAGGAATAAAAGATTAAGACAAACATATTTAGAATCGATTTCATAAAATTCACAAAATAGAGAAAAATAGATATATGCTTGGTTATTGATATTTCACCCTCACCATCAAACTTCAGTTGAGACAAGTTATGAATATATTTAGCAAGGATTGAAAGTTGACCATTGGATCTATTGGAGAAACACCTCAGCTACAATGCATAACATAAGAGAGTACACACCTAATCTTTTAAATCCACAAGAAAGTTGACACAGTGAAACACCAATGTTGGGTTCGTTTTTCGAGAAAAATTGAAAACAATAATTAACAAGAATAAATGGATAAATCCATCAGAAGTAGATTACCAAAAACCTAAATGTCATAGATAATTAAATATTGGGACTTGTGCATCTATAATATAGGGAAGTGTGCCCACGAAAATAGAAATATGGGTTAATTTTGAAAGAATCAACAAGAAAAAGGGAAAATGCACCAGGATTTCGTCAAACAGGACCAACTCAAAGGCATGATCAAGAAACGCCTGTGAGGACTAGATCAAGTGAGTGAGACTATAAAAAGAGACATAAAGGAAAAAATTAGTGGTCCTTTTCCATGTGCAGAAATTTAGATATATTTGTTTTCCATTGTTGGTAATAGTTGTTAGGAAGACTCTACATTTGTGTAGAAGTATTAATCCATGTACAGCAAGCTCTAGTGTAATGTCTAATTGGAGTGGATCCCACAAGATTTTTTGGTATAGGATGTAATGTCTGGCCAATATTAATATAACAGGAGTTCTATGAAAATTTTGTGTTGTTTGATGCATGAGCCTCTTTAAAAATTTCTTGTTTCCTTTAAATGAATGATGTGTTTGTCTCTTTTTTATGAATGCATGTTTGATTTGTAATATAGTTTTGTGATGATAAAAAATTAATGTCTTAATAAATATTATGATAAATATCAAATTCCAATACTGATCTAGATCCCTTACTTATTCTAATGATTCTAGCTCTCCTAGGGTGAGATGATCTTTTTCTCAAAGGGATGGAAAATGTCAGCGAAAAGATAGACTACGATGGAATCCTTTGTTGGAAACTCAGGCTGAACCCTGGATCTTCAACACTTTAAATTTTTCACCAACAAATGCTTCCATTATCGGGACCCTAAATTTTAAATGGGATCTAGGTCATGGTATCTATAATTTTTAGTGAAGGTATTCATTATTGGTTGCACGAAAAATTTCATCATTTTATTTTACAATAAGCCCAAATAAGGCAGAAGAACCTAGATTGGGTTAAAACATAATTTTTCTATGCTGAACCACCTTCTAACCAATATGAAACCTTTTGGTGTGATTTCCCTAAGAAGTTACAAGATTGGTTAAGATGTTTGCAAGTCAAGGTAGGGGTTGGAAGTCGAGCTAGGATTCTTACAGATTGGTCGAAAACTGATTTAGCTGAACTTCGTTGATTATATACATATTTGACTATGGCTATTGATTTTTGGGTATACGCAACATTAGAAGGGTATATTATTGAGTTTGTAGTTGAAGATCATCAATCCTTTTCTAGAGGGGAATCAATTTTCAAGTTTCGGTTGTGAAGAAGATTGTTAAAAGAGATTCTCTTGTGCATCAAAGTTTTGATGATTGAATAAAATATCTTACTATTCCAAGAAGGTTGAATGGCCACTTAAAACCCTTAATGTTGGGATTCATGTTAGGGGGGAATATTGTTTAGTTGAGGAAAATGAGGGGCTATTTCGATGGACCAAGAAGAGTTGTGTAAGGCATGAGATTTTAGAGAATTACTAACAAGTGGAGAGAAAGGAAATTAAGAGAAATTAATTGTAGAAGAAAAGAGTTACAAAATATAGGAGAAGTGGTGATAAGCTTAGCATCACAGAACCATAACATGGATAGTCCTGAATTGTGTGGAGAAGTAAAACATGGGGGATCTTATTCTAGAGAAATAAGAGAGGTGAATGATAGCTCTCTAGGAATTTTAGTTGGGACTGGTAGACCCCACTCAGATTCAGAAGGATTTCACATGCATGAACCATTTGCATAGCCAATTACGATGTCTGGGGAGCATACTCCAATAGATGATGACATGCACTTTGTGATGAGGTGATTGTTCTTTGAAGATGAGTGAATCCCCATTTGCGAAAACCTGCAACATTATAATACAACTCCTCCTCTCCCTAACCTTCCCCTGGTACTATATCAAAATCCTGATCAATTCATTTCTAAGTTAGCTAAGACTATAAAGTTTCAACATATATATTCTAGATATAGTGTTGGTAGTTATAGTGGAGGAAGTAGTTCCAATAGTGGTGTTCAATCTAGTTCAATTAGTCACTTTCAGTTGAGTTCTAAGGGATTTATAGTTGTTTAGCCAGGGCACATAGTCATGGTTGGTTCACTTAGTCAATATCCATAATTTTTTGGATGAGGTGGCGAAGATATTGAACAAAATTGTATATGTGTGAAGTTGTTTGGAGGGCTCAACAGACTCCTAATTCCACTAAACTCATCGATTTCCAAACTACTCTACGTGATAGGGCGCTTTGATGGTTTATTAAGTGGATTGATACAAATCCTAATGTTAGAAAATTATATATTATGGAACAATGGAACACATAAAATATTGTTAAGATAGTCTTCGGCAAAATCACATAACCAATCTTTTGTCGATGCGTTTCGAACCAACCAGTGTGGTTCATCGTCAGGACAAGTTGCAGAAATCTAAACACAGAAAATGCATAAAACAAGAGAGACACAGATATACGTGGTTCACCGAGTTTGGGCTACCTCCACAGAGAAACAACCAGTCCTTCCTTTTATATTATCTAGCAAATTGAAGAGACACAACCTACAGCAGATCCGTTGTAACACCCTCTTCGCTCTCAATCTCCTCTCTCTTTCTCACTCAGAATACAGATCTACATAGACGCAATACAATTCCCCAATATATAGTGAGGGGTTTCCTTCTAGGGAAAAAAACCCTAAACTAAACATAACTTCCACCATCAGATCATCCGCCTAATAAACGGTCCAGATTGACTAGAAATTGCTAGACTTTTATAAGGCAATTTTACATTTATTTTTAGCTTCGGGGGCACTGCCCCCGAACCCCCACCGGGGGACTGCTGCCCACTGGGCCCCCGCAAGGGGGACAAGTCTCCCCAACGTGGAGGGGTGTACAATCTTCCTGGGGTATACATTCGGCTAAAAACTTTGAATACAAAAGATAATCAGGCTCCACACCCAACAATCTCCCACTTGGAGACTGATTATATCAACTCCACCGCTACTTCATTTGCTAGACAATGATTCTACGTCGGACCTGGCTGTTTCTCATCTTCTTCATCATACTTGAAGACCAATTGAAACTGAGAAGATTCTCAATTTCTCCCTAGTTGCAACTTTTGTTAACATATCTGCAGGTTTCTTGCTAGTGTGTATCTTTTCCAGCTTCTACTGTCCATCTTCCAATGCTGACCGTATGAAATGGTAGTTGAGCTGTATATGTTTAGTCTTGGAATGAAATTCAGAGTTCTTTGCAAGATGTATTGCACTCTGGCTATCACTATGTAACCTACCTATCACTGTATAACCTACCCAACTCCTGCTTCTTACCCAATTCATCCAGAAACCTTTGTAACCAAATAATTTCTTTACTAGCCTCTGTAGCAGCAACATACTCTGCTTCTGTTGTTGAAAGTGCAACAACACTTTGGATTTTTGAAACCCAACTGACAGTTGTTCCACCTACAGTAAATACATATCTTGCAGTGCTCCTCCTATTGTCTCTATCACCTGCCATATCTGCATCAACATATCCTTGTAGAGCGATGTTTGAACCACAAAAGCATAATGCTTGATTTGTGGCACCTCTCAAATGCTTGAGAATCCACTTCACCACCATCCGATGTTATTTTCCTAGATTGTTCATGTAGCTGCTTACAACTCCCACTGCATGTGCAATATCAGGCCTTGTGCAGACCATTGCATACATTAAGCTTCCAACTGCTGATGCATATGGAACTTGAGACATATGAGCCATTTCTTCCTGAGTCTTTGGACATGCCTCCTTACTTAATTTGAAATGGCTAGCCAAAGTTATACTAACTGGTTTTGCATTCTACATATTAAACCTTTTCAACACCTTTTCTATGTACTCACTTTGAGACAATGTTAATTTGCGATTCTTCTTGTCTCTAGTTATTCTCATACCAAGGATTTGTTTTGCAGCACCCAAATCCTTCATTGTAAATGAGTTTGGTATTTTCCTTTTGAGCACATTTATTTCCTGCATGTTAGAACCTGCAACAAGCATGTCATCTACATACAATAACAATATAATATAGCTGCCATCATTTTGCCTTTTGAGATAAACACAATGATTAGAGTGACATCTAGTATAACCTTGTTCAGACATAAACCTGTCAAATTTTAGATACCACTGCCTTGGAGCTTGTTTTTAGCCATACAAGCTCTTCTTCAACCTGCACACTAGTTTCTCCTTCCCTTTTACATCATATCCTTGTGGCTGCTGCATATATATCTCTTCTTCCAAATCCACATGGAGAAAGGTTGTCTTTACATCTAACTGCTCAAGATGCAAATATTCAATTACTACTAGACTTAAAATAGTTCTGATTGAAGTCATTTTAACAATAGGAGAAAATATTTCATCAAAATCAATACCTTTCTTCTGTGAAAACCCCTTCACCACAAGTCTAGCTTTGTACCTCCATTTTCCTCCATCTTCTTCCTTCAGTCTGTAAACCAATTTATTTTTCAATGTTGTTTTACTTGTAGGCAACCTGACTAAATCCCAAGTCTGGTTATGTGCTAAGGATTCCATCTCTTCTTTCATGGCTTGCTCCCACTTCTTACTGCTTTCTACCTGCACTGCTTCTTCATAACATTCTGGTTCACCAGAATCAGTCAACAATACATAATATAATGATGGAGAGTATCATTCAGGGGGTCTACTTATCCTGGTAGATCTTCTAACACCACTTTCAGGTGTTTGAAGTGCTTGTTGTTGTTGTGGTTGTTGTTTTGGCTGTTGATCATTATGATTTTCAGGCACTATCATTTTTCCTGTGATATCGTCAAGAACTGTGTATTCTTTGTTTTCTTTTTCTTGTTTCTTTTCCTGCAACTGATTCTTATACAAGACCTTTTCATTGAATATTACATCTCTACTCCTAATGATTTTGTGATTTTCATAATCATATAAACGATATCAAAAATCATTAACACCATATCCAATAAAGGTACATTTCTTTGATTTTGCCTCAAGCTTTGTTCTATTTTCTTTGTTAATGTGGACAAAAGCATCACAACCAAAAGTCTTTAAAAATGAGTAGTTCACCTTTTTACCTGTCCATGCTTCCTCTGGAACACCACCATCCAAGGAAGTTGAAGGCCCTCTATTTATTAGATAAACAGCATTATCTACAGCATCTACCCAAAACTGTAAAGGCAATCCTACATCCAATCTCATCCACCTTGGACACTCCATGATTGTTCTGTTCATCCTTTTTGACACACCATTTTCTTGTGGTGTTCTTGGAACTATCTTCTCTCTATGAATTCCATGCTCTGAATAGTACCTATCAAACTCTTTGCTGCAATATTCACCCTATCTGATCTGAGGCACTTCAATTTCTTTCCTTTCTCAATCTCAACCAAAGCTTTCCATTTCTTGAAAGTATCAAATACATCAGATTTATTCTTAATACAATAAAACCAAGTTTTTCTAGTTGCATCATCAATAAAAGTAACATAATAACGAGAGCCACCAAGAGATGATACCTGAGCAAGTCCCCATACATCTCTATGCACAATCTCTAATTTTTCACTCTTCTTTTCTTTCCCAACTCTAAGGAATCTGACTCTCTTCTGTTTTCCATAAACACAATTTTCACATAATTTTAAATCAACATGCTTCAAACCTGGCAGCAAATTTCTTGAGTGAAGAATCTACATCCCCTTCTCACTCATGTGCCGAGCCTATGATGCCATAATGTCGTATCTTCTCCTGTAGAGGTTAAGGCATTAACAGAATTAGAAATACCCTTGCATAAATACAATGTACCAACCTTTTCGCCTTTTGCTATTACCATGGCTCCTTTGGTGACCTTCTAGGTTTTATCTGTGAAAGTAGTTACGCAACCTTCACCTCCCAACTGCCCTATTTAAATTAGATTTTTCTTCAGATCTGGAACATGCCTTACCTCCTTCAATAGCCAATGATTTCCATTTTGTTGTTTTATGAAAACTGTATCCATTCCAATGATTTTACAGGGTTTATCATCACCCAAATGGACTTGTCCAAAATATCCTTGAACATAGTCATGAAAATATTTCTTATCAGGTGTGGCATGGAATGAGGACCCTGAATCTACCACCCAGGAATCAGTAGTATTTTCAAAAGAAAGAATCAAAGCATCTTGTAACACCTCACCTGTCACATTTTCTTCATGATTGTTTTCTTGTTGCGCGTCTCCTTCTTTTCTCTTCCAAGACTTCCAGTCTTTCTTCAGGTGTCCTTTCTTCCTACATTTCCAGCACACTATCCCCGATCTGGACTTGGATCTGCCTTTTCTTGACTTACTACGATATCCTGAGCTCTTTCCTCTTTCCATTTTTCTTCCCCTAGTCTCTGTAGTCAAAGCATTACCTGATGTCTCACCGGAGCTTTTCCATCGCATTTCCTCGCTAAGGATTGCATCGACAACATCATCAAACTTTAAAGTACTAGATCTAGAGACAGAGTTACTAACTGCCATAACTAAACCATTCCAACTTTCTGGCAATGAGCACAGAAATAACACAGCCCTAACTTCATCATCAAAATTTACCCCTACAGAACTTAACTGACTTGTAACTGTATTAAAATCATTTAAATGGTCAGCAACAGATCCACCTTCTAACATCTTGATATTAAATAAATGCTTCATAAGAAATACCTTATTTTAGGCCGAGGGTTTTTCATATAGTTTGGCCAATGCCGACATTAAACCCTGTGTTGTTGTTTCCTTTGAAATATTAAACGCTACTGATGCCGCTAGGCACAACCGCATTGTTCCAAGTGCCTTTCTGTCGAGAATATCCCATTCTGTGTCTATCATATTCGTCAGCTTCTTTGTCTTTCAGCTCAATGGTAGGTACAAATCTTTCTGATACAGATAATATTCCATCTGCATCTTCCATAGCTGGTAGTTTTGGCCGTTGAACTTTTCGACCCTAAACCTACCATCTTCCACCATTGGTCCCACTCGAACCAAGAACCCTTCTCTCCTGCGAGTTTATCAGCCAAATAGACCTTCGGCTCTGATACCAATTGTTAGAAAATTATATATTATGGAACAATGGAACACATAAAATATTGCAGAAATATAAACACAGAAAACGCATAAAACAAGAGAGACACAGAGATACGTGGTTCACCCAGTTTGGGCTATGTCCATGGAGAAAAAACCAGTCCATCCTTTTATATTATCCAGTAAACTAAAGAAATACAACCTACAGCAGATCTGTTGTAACACCCTCTTCACTCTCAATCTCCTCTCTCTCTCCCACTCAGAATACAGATCTACATAGACGCAATACAATTCCCTCATATCTAGTGAGGGATTGCCTTCTAGGGAAAAAAAACCATAAACTAAACATAACTTCCACCATTAGATCATCTGCCTAATGAACGACCCAAATTGACTAGAAATTACCAGACTTTTACAAGGGAATTTTACATCTATTTTTAGCTTTAGGGGCACTGCTCCCAAACCCCCGCCGGGGGACTGCTAGCCCTCGAACCCCCAAGCTAGGGGGGATTAGGCCCCCCAGGACATCCGCGGGGGGCACAAGTCCCCCCCGCACCCCCCCACATGGAGGGGTGTACAGTCTTCTTGGGATATACATCCGGCTGAAACCTTTGAATACAGAAGATAATCAGGCTCCACAGCCAACGCCCAATGCCACTATGGATTTTCTTAAATGATAATTTCTTCAAGTATGTAATTTTCCTCAGTATAATGAGCAAGGCTTGATGAATTTGTTGGATATTCACAAAAGAGAAGGAGAATCTACTTTGAAGTGCATGCGAAGATTCAAAGATGTTATCAGTAAACTATCACACCCTATTGATCCTCATTAGCAGAGGTATTTCTTTATTAAGGCGTCGATACAAATGACTAGGATTTTGTTGTCAGAACCAAAGATTGATACACTGCAAGATACTTTGGAACTGACAATGCAGATTGAAGAAATGGTGGGATATCCTTAGGATTATAAGTTGGGTGTTCCTTCTGTTGATCTTTCTATTGTGGGACTCCAGAATAAGATCACCACTCTTATTGAGAGGTTAAAGGATCTTGATCCTATTTGACCCATGTGACCTTAGGTATGGTACACACATTTGCAATTCAAAGGGAATCATGCCATGGAATTCTCTTGACTCAGGGGTCATGTTATGTAACAAGTGTGGAGTACTGAAGGAGGTATGTTTTTATTGATTATTTTGTCATCTTTTCTTTAAAACTCATAACCTCTTTGCATCATGAACTAGGTAGATAATAAGAAATTATGGCAAAATCTATGGGATTTGAATGTAACACAAAACAACTAATAATTGCCATTTTCTTATGCAGAAAAAGGGAAAAACAGAATATTGTCGTCCCAAAGAAAAAGATAGGGCAAAGTTAACTATTGTCCCTTTGGTAGGGAACCACATGCAGACAAGGCGATCCAAATTGAAGCATATCAGCCAAGGAAAGGAAAAGGAGATATCGAATTGGTGCAAGAGAACAAATGGATAACTGGGAATTAATAGTTTGGCGAATCCCTCAAGATCCTTTGATCCTGAGGGATCGCTATCTTAACTATTTTTGCATCATTGATATCTCCGCTCAACTGTTATAAAAAGGGGCAGCACTGCTAGCCCGGGAGGATGACCTGTTGTTATTCTTATGTAATTTCTCTTTGTATTTAAAACTTTGATCATCGACTCTCATTGAGAAGTGATCCACTGTAACTCTGCTTTGATGCTTTAATATAAATCTGGTTGTTGTTCCATCTTTGATCCTAGAATAATCTCAAGTGGTGTGTCCCTGGAGGCTAAGGGCCTGGCCTTGGTGGAACACTTGCTCCTGTACCATTATCTTTAATTCCTGCATGGTTTTCATTATCAGCTTTGTTCGATAATTTGATGTGTTTTGATATTTTACATCACGGTTTTGTTATATTTACAATATCGTTCTCTATGACTGGAATGTCGTATTGTTCATTCTGACTTTGTAACACATTGTTGTTCCTTTAATCATTGATATAACATTATTGTTCCTCACAAAATGCTATTGCTGTTCAATTACAGAGTAACCGGGCTGTAACATTCATAAGTTGGTATTACTGTATTCATCTTTGGTTTACACTTAATTGCGATTGTTGTTCGATTGACATTGTTGTTCCATTACAAATTGCAATCGTTATTCTTTGTAACTGAGATTAATATTTGTGGTATCGAAGTGAGATTACTGTTTCTCTCAATATTAAAGCATGTCGTGTGTGTTATTTATTTTGGTTCATTGTACATTTACATTTGGCTCTAAGTGTTGTTCCATATTTCATTGCTAATCTATTGTCGTTATATTTCCATTTGTTGTCCGATTTATCCTTAGAGTAAAGATTGCTATCTAATTTCTGTAGGATACGACTGTTGCCTTTATTTCCATAGAATAAGGTGCTGTTCCATTTCCTAGTTGCTGTTCCATTTATAGTTGCTATTCCATTTCCTGTTATTTGCATTGTCATTGCTTTGAATGATCTCAGACTGTAGTGAGTGATGAAATTTGTTGTCTAGTTCCCAGGTTGATGATCTTTTCCTTGATTATCTTTAGTTACATCAGTTTACAAAGGGATGAGTTACTGTTACTGTACCCTTGACTGATAATTTGCTTAGTTTTCTGAATGCATGATTTAAGTCTTAAAGTGCTTTGCTATAAGTAGATCTTGTTTTAAGCATCCGTTTACTCTTGTATTTTGAGCACTATACTACTAGCATTACTCTGACAAATGACCGCCTCAAACTGAATACACTCTTTGAGATAACAAATAGTTCCTGGATTGATAAGTTGATGTGGGGTAAATAGAAGTGAAAAAGACCCTTTTTACGGCTTGACAACAAGATCACAGAAGAGATAGATAAACAGCTTCAGAATTAGCCTCTTCAAAGGGAAAACCCCCTTTACATCACCTAAGTGAACAATTTTTGAATGTTACGAATGATAACACATCCTTGGTATATCTAAGAGTCTAAGGGGTCACAATATAATCATAGCCTACATAATAATAATAATATAATGACACAACAATTACAATAGTGGGCTTCTATGGGGAACAAAAATAGCAACATGGGGGATACATGGGAACAACAATAAAAATAGGGGCTACATTAATAACAACAATAGCGGGAATACACTAGTGTTATAGGCACCTAACATGCCCCTCTCCTTCAAAAAAAGTTTTGTCCTCAATGCTTGAAAAGTTTCAGATGCTTCTGTATAAAATCCACATCCTCCCATGTGGAGTCTTCAACAGGTAAGTTCTTCCACTTAATGAGATACTCTGAAATTAATCGCTTCCATAGTTGTCAGGTTCTTTTTTCTATAATTGCTTTAGGCTCAAACATGATTTTTCCTTCTTCATCAAGTTCTAGAAACAATGTTTGAAGTGGGAGCTTGTCATCAATAAGATTCTTTAAGCATGAAACATGGAAAACCAAGTCTACTCAGGCAGATGCAGGCAACTCCAATTTGTATTCCATACTAACAATATTTTACAACACCTTGCAAGGACCATAGTACTTGGGTGATAATTTATTATCCTTCTTAGCTTACTTGAGCGGCATTTTTTTGTATGGTTGTAGCCATAAAAATACCTAGTCACCTACATCAAAGCTTCTTTCACTATGATGTTGATCTTCCTGTTGTTTCATTTGATTTTGGGCTTGAGTGATGTAATCTTTAAAAGTTGGAGAACTTGTTTTTGATTCTCAATGTTATCTTCCACTACTTGAACCTTAGGATTTTCTCTTAAATATGATGTGATGGAAGGTGGATGATATCCATAAAGTGCCATAAATGGGGTCATTTTTGTTGCAGTATGGAAGGAAGTGTTATACCACCATTCAGATAGACGCAACCACTTGATCCATTGTGTATTTTGATAATATATAAAGCAACGAAGATATCATTCCAAACATTTTTTCATCATCTCAGTTTGCTCGTGTTGACGGTGTTGGAACCGACAACATTCAGGGGATCTCCCTGGTATGAAGTCCCAACTAGCCCTCATACCATTTGGTGTGGGAGCCCCATCGCGTATGATGGCTTGATTGCCATTATCTTAAAGATATGCCTTAGATATTTCCTATTATCATGTGAGAGTGGTTTAATTTGTCTTCAAACAACAAGGTTCGTATGCCTAGTGAGTTCTTAGTTTCACTTGCATGAAAGTTATTTCACTGTAGAGGGAGAGGGTTAAACTGAGTCTCAGGTTGAAAGGGAAGAGTCCTATCTCTACTAGAGACACACAACACAACAAGACATGCATAGCTTCCTATAGAGTATTCCACATGGATGTGGCAGTCACAAGCACAAGGTGAGAAGATATCACGTACAACAACCAACAGAATAGTCCACACGAGTGTGATGGTTGTTATAAAAAGTACACAAGAATGAATATGTCGAGTGTCTGATGGAATAGTCCACATGGGCAAGACAAAGTTAATAACTAATACAACACATTTCTAATAGCATATGTACTAAAACAACAAAAATAGTTCCATTGTCTTAATACAAGTTAAAGCAACATGCATTACAAGCATTCAAATAATAGTCTTACAAAAAAATACAATACATGTGAAAAAATGTGTTGGCTTGTTAATAGGTTTATGAATTAAGTGAAACTTTCAAGACATATCCGTACACCATTACATCATTAACCCCGATAGCTGGGCATTGGAGCCATTTCTCGATCCTCAAAGAAAAGAATACAGACTCCCAAGGCTATGTGGGAGGAGCCAAGGTTAAAAGTCTATTGCATGTACAAATGAGGGGTATATATAGCTAAGGGTGAAACTAACCCTTGTGGCTGTTCCACTTCCCTCATGACTGTTTGACTTACATGACTCTTAAACTTTACATGACTCTTCAACTTTACATGTGGGTCTCTTGGAATTCCATGTTACATTACATTGATTACAACAATATGGCCCATAGTAGTGATGTGGTTGTGATGACTCATTACATGACTTGATATGACAATGCTGGTGTGTTCATGTTGTTGGTGGTATCCATGTCAAGTTGCAATGTTGCTGAGTGATGAGTGTGCTCTTGGTGTATCATAGCTTCACCTCCATATGAAAAGGTGTGCACAGGATTCTATGGTCTTGATGTTGGTTTGATGTTGCACGCATGCCCATGTGTCTCCTTCACTTGCTACCTAGTATGCTTCATGTGTTCGTCCAACTATGAGCAATTCTTCTAGCATGCACTCCTTCTTCATTTCGTTTGTCCTCGTGCAATGTCTCATCCATGTACCTGTATCTGTAGTCACTTATGACGAAACAACATCAAATCCATAAATCTGGTAGTCTATCATGATGCATCATATTTAACTTTTGGGTGCAGGTGACCGGGAGAGAGGACAAGGTTTTGAAACTGCACAGAGCACATTTTAGGCCAGGATGTGGGCTCCAAGCACTATCAAGGAAAATTTTGTAGAAGTCGCTAGTAGGATGAGATGAGAAGTCTGTAGCAGTGGTGACTATCTGCAGGATTTGGTTCATCTAAAGGGAAAATCTATGCAATTTTTCAAGGGAGGCGGTATAGGCATCAGAGAGGACACTATTAGTGGAAATTGCACAAATTCTCTGGGGAGGCTGGTAGCGGGCTGTGGGAGCTTGCTAGCCAAAACATCCCAGCACTGGGAGGTTGGATTGCAGGACATCCTTGCACAGTTTTTTGGCCTAGCGGGATGTTGGACAACTTGGAGATAGCCCATGAAAACTGCACAGTTTTCAGAAGGAGAAGCAAGTGGGCTGACAGGGTGATTGACTGATAGAAATGCATGTATTTTGAGGACATTATAGTGATAGGAAGTGGGTGTCTATCCAGCATATCTGTGAAATTTCTTCAGTTAGCAGAGGTGGGCATTCTGGTAGCTTCTACACAATCTTTTTGAGGAGTAGAGCCCAGGGTCACTATTGTGTCAAACTCTCTGGTTGACCAGCTGGAGGCTTGATAGGTTTTCTTGCGGGCAATGTATATTGATATGGCTTACAAATCAACTTCTGTGTTGTTATGGGGGATAGTCAATCAAGTTGATTCCATGATTTCATAGTGCACGCTACCTGAGAGGTAGCGTAAAGATCTGCACAATTTTGGGTAGCATTACATGATCGCTGAGGGCTGAGATTGTGCTATGCAATTGAGTGGAGGTATGGCTAATGGAAGGTGGTTCAGTCGACATATTTTCATAAAAATGGTTGTGTTTGAGCGAGTGAAACCGTGAATACATGACCTTCCGAAAACACACTCAACATGACTCGATGACAAGACACCTCAAACCAGCAAGACAACATATGCTCAGTGTGACTGATTGTGAGACCATCTAATGGCGAGAGTGACAAGTTCGACACTTCAGATAGACATTTGAATGACCTTGACGACACTTGCGCAACAGTGATTATACAATTGTGTTTGAGTGCACTAAATGTTTACATAGCAAACACAACCTTCAACATCACCAGAACGAGGCCACAAGCATGACATAGAAATCAACATGCCGAAGATGACAGTTGGTCAAAGAAATGAAAAGGAGCCAAGACATGTAGAAGAAACACATAAAATGAATTTTTGTGTTTGTAAACATACATATTATTAAGGACACGATGATACGATAATGGTAAGCAATCATGAAAACTCAACTAAGAGGTGTACTTTGAAATGTGTTATTTAATTACCATACTTACCCTCAATATGATCATGCATCCGGTAGAGTTTGCATGGGGTCTTGATCTTTTCCATTACTTTGTTCCTCGGTTCTTCTCCTCAACTCCTTAGGAGTTATCTCAGCATGTCACCTTTTCTTGTAGTCATTGAGAGGTAGATCTATGCAGTTTTAGTGGGAAGTGACTACTGTCAGGATGAGGCCATGGGAGTCCCATATGCGTAGTTTCTTCATGTAAGAGCCGCATGAAAATTTGGACAACATGGTGCAGTTTGGAGGCACATGAAATTTCTATGGGATGGGGATCCTGGGAGGACACCTCTGCACAGTTTTTGAATGCAAGGAAACTAGACTGCTCTACACATTTCTGGAGAATATTGTTGGCTGGCGTCTCTATGGGCTATGTGGTTTCAACGGGCAAGGGATGAAGCTTGATGGTTACAAAATTAAAGTGAAAATTTCTGGGAAGCTGAATGAGGCTAGGTTTCTTGGGAAATGGATAAGTGTGAGATCAGCAAAACATATGTAAATAGTGACAGGACTCCACTATGATCACACACAGACACTTAGTAACACAATGTAGACCATCTAGAATGCATAAGACATACTTATCTCAATGTAACAACCTTTTTGACAAGAGTGTGTGAAGTGGGTGTGAAACATGTTAATGTGATGACAACCACTCATGCACACATGCTTTTCCTTGAAGAAAAACAACATACCCTTTGCATGAAAATTAACAACCCCTATGCCCAAAGATGACACATGATGCATAAATATGAGAATGTGGACGAATCTTAAGATCAAGGAGGGGAGCTTGAAATCATTAGCTTACCAACAAGTGACAAAGGATGATCGATCACAGGATCTAATGTAGTCTCCTAAATTTTCATGAGAGACAAAATTTTGGAGGGTGGTTGTAGCCGCTACAAGAATCCATCAGATTGTAGATGATAAGATGAGCTATGAGCTAATTAAGTAATAAGACAAGAAAATAATTCCATCGATAATTTTTGAGTAAAAATAGGATCTCTGTCACTAACAATAATCTTTGGGCTTTTATGTAGCCTTTGTATTGTTTCCATAAATGTAGTAGTGACTGTATTAGCTTTAAAAGGATGAGATAATGCACAAAAGTGTTCATACTTGGTAAGTCTATCAACTACCACCACGATGACACTCTTTCCTTAGGACTTGGGTAAACTTGTGAGAAAATCGATTTAGACCTCCTCCCAATGTTGACTTGGAATGGACAAAGGTTATAATAGACTCTAGATATTAATTGTCTCATCTTTAATTTGTTGGAAAACCAAACATTATGCCACAAAATATTGAATATCAAATTTAAGGCCATCCCAAAAAAGTTCCTTCTTGACCCTGTGGTATGTTCTTAAAAATTCCATGTTCCCTATTAAGAGGGAGGTGTGTGATTCCAAAATAATATTTTGCTTGAGTTGGGAATTATTACAAAGATATAAGTGATCTTTGTACCGTAATGAATCATTTTTCCTCCTAAATGTATCAGATGTTCTTGGATCTTGCTACAACTTCTGAATGAGTGTTCGTGCCTCTTCATCACTCTTCCATTCATCCCTTACTTTAGTTATCCAATTAGGTTGGAGAATAGAAATGGCACAAAGTAATTCTTCCACATCCTCATCCTTTCTTGAGAGTGCACCTGCAACAACAATTTTCATCCTTTTTTTGTAGATGATTTCAAATTCATAACCCAACATCTTTGTGACCCATTTTTTCTACTCTTCTAAATATAATCTTTGTTCCAAAAAGTATTTAAGACCATCATGATTTGTTTTTACCTTGAAGTGTCTTCCCATTAGGTAAGGTCTTCATTTCTTTACTGCATGTAGTATTACCAAAATTTCCTTCTCATAAATAGGTTTATGTAAATACTTTCCTTTGATTGGACGACTTTCAAAAGCAATGGGTCTTCCTTCTTGTGTTAAAACAACACCAACTCTATTTCTTGAGACATCACATTCCACAATAAAGGTTTTTGTGAAGTGAGGCATAGCGAAGACCAGTGTTGGGCACATTTCCTCTTTAAGAAGTTCAAAGTCCTTAGTTTCTTTTCGAGTCAAAGAAAATGCATCTTTCTTCAGTAATGTTGTTAAAAGTGCTACTATTCTCCAATAATTCTTAAGAATATTGTGATAATACCCTATCAACCTGAGAAATCCATGAAGATCGTTTATGGTTGTAGGAAATTTCCATTCCTTAATGGATTTAATTTTTTTAGGGTCTACATTAACACCCTCATGAGATACAGTATGACCCAAATATTCCACCTCCTATACTCCAAAGAAACATTTGGAGGTTTTTTCATATAATTGTTTCTCCTAGGATAGTTTGAGCACCCTGTCAACATGTTGGACATGATCCTTCCATGACTTGCTATAGATTAGTATATCATAAAAAAACACCCAAACATATTTTTTAAGGAAGGGTTTGAAAATGTAATTCATGAAACCTTGACATGTTGAAGGTGCATTAGTAAGGCCAAAAGGCATGACCAAAAATTCATAATGACCCTCATGATTTTTGAATGTTTTTGGAATGTCTTAATCTTTATTCTAATTTCATGATATCCTGAATGAAGATCCAACTTGGTGAAGTAAATTTCTCCATGCAATTCATCCAACAATTCATCAATGACATGAATGGGAAATTTATCTTTAATAGTGAGCTTGTTGAGTTCCCTATAATGCAGACACATGTGCCATGATCCATCCTTATTTCTCACCAATACTACTAGAGTAGACGAAGAACTTTGACTAGGTGGAATAAAACCATCCTCTAGCATTTTTTCAACCATATGTTCAATTTCACTCTTTTGGGCATAGGGATATTTGTAAGTTCTGATGTTTGGAGGAACACTTCCTGGAATCAAATGAATAGCATGATCATGCTGAAGAATAGGTGGGACGGCTTTGGGGATTTTATATACCTTGGAATGATTTTCTAAGGCTTTTTGGAGATCTGTAGAAATAGATGATTTTGATCTTTGAACCTGTAGTGAGCATAATTATGAAATTATGCCCCATTTTTATTTCTTTAGAAGTTTTCTCATGCCAATAGAGTTTATTTTATTTCTTGGTTTCCCTGCAATACACCTTAACTCAACTTCCTTTCCTTCCCAAAAAACATTGAAGAAACGTTCTTCAAAATTAAAATCTATCGTCCCCAAATATTGTAACCACTGGACTCCTAATACAACATCAACACCACCCATTGGAATGGAAAGAATTAGACCATTCAATACATATTCCCCCATGGTTAACTTGATACTATTGCAATCTCTAGATCAATTTATAGTTCCTCCATTTGCAACCATCGCTTGACACTCTAGCGCTAGATATAGGAAGCAATTCAATTCTATGGCTATCTTACAATGAATATAATTACGAGTACTACTTGAATCAATCAACACTATTACCTTTTTATTCTTGATATATCCTTCTATATTAAGCATTTTAGGAGTGGTAATTCCTACCAATGCATTGAAAGATATGGTTGGATTCATTTCTTCTTTCTCAAGGGTTGGTTCTTGGTGTATATCCTCCTCTTTTGATGTTTCTTGTTCCTTTTCTTCCTCCTATTCTCAATCTATGTAGAATAATTTATTCTTCGCACACTTATGACCTTTAGTGTATTTGCTCTCAAAACTGTAATAAATCGATTTTACTCTTTATTCCTCTCATTCTTGTGATATCCACCTTGTAGGTTGTGGAATGCTAGGAGTAGCAACACTTCCATCATTATAGTTGTGAGTGGTAGACTTCTTTATTTCGATAATTTTTCTTTCAAATTTTCTTGCCACCCTGAATTCCTTCTGCAATGAATCAGGTTCCCAAAGGAGAACCTCATGTTGTATGTTATTCTTCAAATTACATATGAAGACAAAAATCATATTCTTGTTTGGAATATCATTTACCCTTATATTCAATTTTTAGAAGTCCTCAATGTGCTCTGCCATTAAACCATTTTGTTTGAGATTTATCAATTGGCTAAAGAACGTGTTTCTCTTTGTATCCTAATAATGTGCTATCATTTCCTCCATAAACATTCACCAAGTGACAAGTGGTTTATGAGAACAAATCCATATTTACCATAAAAATTGATTGGGTTCTAAATATAGAGTTGTAATGCATGTCATTTGTGTGTGTTGCACATCATGGAAATCAAAATATTTCTCCATCTGTAGTATCCATGTTATGGGATCCTTGCCATCAAACTTCCTCATATCGATCTTTGGAATGTGGTGGTTCCTATACCCAACATTTGAGTCTCTAAAATCATAATTCATATTCCTTTTGTCCTCATCATGATTTTCATGGATTACTTTGTCACCACTGGGAAGCATTTCTTCTAGCAACTTTGCCAATCCTTCCTTCAACCCCTCTATCTTGACATTCATCATTGCTTCCATGTCTTCTTTTAAACCATCATTAAAAATTCTCATATCCCTTTTTATACCATCTATATTAACATTCATCATGGTTTCCAATTCCGTTTTTGTTACTTCTTGTGAGCACAAAATTTTTTGCACTTAGTTTCTTAAATTTGATATATCATGTTGCATTTCTTCCTCTTCTTCATGCATCACATAAGAGATTTCTTGTTGCTTACTAGGTGTGTCCATTTTTTTCTAGAGGAATTTTGGAATCAAACAATGATATATATTCTTCACCACACTTGAATCTCTTGAAACTTATTTCTCATACAAAATTTATGCAAATTACAAAAAAATATACACACATTTTTTTCTTGTTTTTTGGAGATAGATATTGGATTTGTTGTATCTCTATAATTTCATCTCTCCAAGATTTGAAATTTGGCCTTTTGGTAGTGGTCATAGTCTTCTTTCCAATGCCACAAGTTAGATCAAATTTGGGTTTTTCAAGGTAAAGGTATCCCCAATCTCCCACAATGACTGGATTATGGACTACTTTAGTAGAGAAAACTTGTACATGTGCCTCATGTCACTGTTTCGACCTTTGACCATAAAAATGATACAAAAAATAATACATAGTGTGTTTCTCTTGTCCCATTTTACTAAATTAAAATCCTATGCTCGTAGAGGAAGCAACAAATATTTTCCTGAGGTCACCTATTTGAGACTAAATTTTGGAGCACGCAAAAACCCTAAGTGATTCAGACCATATCTCCGAAAATATAGTGAACCAAGATATGAAATTTTACAGGAACTTCATTAAGATTTCAACTCTATGTGATCAAAATTTTAGCATCTTAACCTTTGTATAAAAAAATTATAGATAAAATACCACGATGAACTGTTTGTAGCAGCGAAACCCTAGGATCTGAAGCTTTGATACCAAATGTTATGTAACATCATCAGAAAATAGATACATCAACGACTTCAAAATGAACATATTCAAGGGGGAAACCTCATTTACATCACATAAATGAAAAATTATTGAATGACACAAATGATAAGACCTCCTTGGTATATATAGGAGTTTAGGGGTCATAATATAATCATAGCCTACATAAAAATAATAATGTAAGGGCACAATAATAACAATATTGGGCTTCTATGGGTCACAAAAATAACAACATGGGGGATACATGGGAACAACAATAAAAATAGGTGATACACTAACAATAGCTATAGGGGGAATACACTAGTATTATAGGTACCTAACAAGTCAAGGAAAATCTAGTCTACCTATGGGACCTCCTCTTTTGCCACCACACAATCCCGGAGTAGTGCAAATTTCTTCAGAAATTCCATAATAGAGTCAAACTTAGTATCAGGAGTTCCCTCCACATCAAGGTATGTCCATACCTTGTTTTTGTGAAATTTTCATATCCTTTCACCATTCACCTCGTCTGTGTCCTATTTTACAAAATTATTGCAATGTGCCAAAGAATCTATTTTATGAATTATGTTGATCACCAACACATCATACAGATGAATTTCAGTCTTTAGATGCATTGGTTTATCCCTTAGATCCTACAAACTTATGATTTAATTAATCTTTGTTGGGAATGGGATCCCCCAAGGACAGTTATGGGCCCAAAAGCCCATGTTTTGGGTCGAATTTTGTAGGAAATTTGTAAAGTCTCTGCATTTTGTGGTCACGGAGCGTGAAGGTGTCATGAGTGAGAAAGGGTTGTCCACCCTTAATTTTGTAAAGTAAAGTCAGGTTTAAAGATCTACCCATGGTCTATGGACCATGGGATTATATAAAAAGAACTAAGTAAGTAAGCTCTAAGTAGTTCAGATAAGTGTGATAGAGTCATATCTTTGAACTACGAAGTCTAATTTTTGGGTCATAGTGTAGGTAGCGGCTCTGTAGCTAAGTGCATAAAGGCCTAGGGTGGAAGTCCGCAGCTGAGTGCGTGGACCCCCACCCCTGTGTGTGCAGGGTGGATAGAGTATGTAATCACTTGAAGATATCAATAAAGAGAATTATTATGTAATTTCTGTGTGTTTGTTCCGGTTAATGCATCTTATCATGTTGTGTATGAATTTCATTTATAATGCTTATGTGATGTGCGAATGTATGTAACTACGTTGGATAAATGAAATAAAATAAGAATATCTATTTATGCGGTGCTAACTATGATTATCTGATAAGATAAGTAAGATTCTTAAGATAACTTGACAATCTGTGCAATACGCTGCACAGAAATACGCAAGATCTTTTTATGTTCCTTTCCGGTTGAGTTATAAGAGTGGATCACGAAGCTAGCAGATAGCCAAGGAAGGTGGAGACTTGATGGTCCTATTGTTTGGACCCCTGAGCTAGTACAGATATTGGAAGCATCGGAGGATGAGATTGTTTAGTCAATTTAGTGTCCTAAATTGCTTGCATAAGTTATCAACCGAGGTTCATAAGCTGATGAAGTGTAGTGCACTGTATGTGCTTAGTTAACGCTTCTTACTTTGTTGTTTTGTATTTTATATTGTTTTGGGGGGTTTTTGTTCTTTGATTCCTAATGATGTAGAATTTGATCTATGAGAAGTTGAATCTAAACCTCCTAATGGTGAACCAAGAGCTTAAAACTAGTCAAAATCTAAGTTAAAAGAAGGAAAAATAGATCATTTTCCCTATCTTATCATTAATCCTAAGTCATGAATCTATTTCTTAAAATTAAAAGGTAAAGTTGTAAGGCAAGTTGAAATAAATACAGAGAATGAGATTAATTGAAGTACTTCTAGTTACCCAAACCTTCAGTTTTGAAAAATAGCTTTCTTGAGATGGAATACAAGCAACTTTTTATACTTTATGCTGTAAAGAACAAAATAAAACATGTAGAAAGTAACTGATTGGTTTCAACCCTTCTGTAAAGTGAATGTTTAACCATTTAGTTTAGGATGGATATCAGCTTGAAATGGTGATAAAAAACATTCATTCACATAGTTCATTGGCAATCTGAACTAGGAAATAAATAACAAAAACAGTGAGTAAACTAATCAACAATGCATCCTCATTACTTTTAACCTTACTCTATTTAAAAACAAAGATGTTTCCTTTACGGAATCGATTGGAGAAACAAGACTGCACAATTGAATTCTAACATTAGGCTACTGATTAGAACTAAAAGAAATCAAACTACAAGAAATCAACATAAGTTACAAACACCGCTAAAAGCAAATGATGAAATTAAAACTGAATAGAAAAACAAATGAAAAGAAAACCTCCTTCAGTGCAAGGGCCCTCTAAAACTGACTGGGTTGAGCTTCTAACTAATTCAAATGCTCCTTCAAATGATCATTGGTCAACACATGGCTTTATATTATAAATAGGAACAAAAGTCCAAAATTATAGAGCTGAAAGTCTAAACTTAATACATCAAAAACTTTGAACCCCCCTCGGTTTTGTACAACTGGTATTTAAAAGAAAATATTCATAACTTTCTTTTGAGGAAAATTAGCTACAAGTGGTCTACACATATCACAACAGAACTGTGTAAATGTTTGATCAGCTACAGGGGACTTGAATTGGAGCAAGATGGTTGCTCAGAACCGTTAACACAGGTGGCTGATCTACGTTAATGCTGCAACAGAACTGTTGGATTTATCAGTTAACCATGAAGAGTGGACAAAGCGTCCTATTACTCTCGGGTTTCATATGTTTGAATCCACCTTTGATTTTGGTCTTGAGCTAGCTTTTTTATCGATCTGGGTTGGGTGACTAGGATAGAATCCATGTCGAGACGATTCCAGAGATGCCCATGTGGCCGGCTTCTTCGTTTGACACCTAGAACTTGCCAAACCATGGAAGTAGCTATGGAACACACCATTAGCTATAGAATAGGCTGCATTCTATAGCTAGTTTGCAAAAACTTATTCAAATAGAAAAAACATAAAAGTATAACATGTCAATCATTTAATGTCCTCCCTAAGACAAAATCTATCATTTATCATTAATGGGGATCTGTATTCTTATGGAAAAGCAAGGGAAATATGTGAGAAAAGTTGTCAAGGAGAGGGTAATTCTGAGGTTCAACATACCCCCACTACAAAATCATTGCATGTCCCCATGCAATTTTGCTAAAAATGTGAATTCTTCTTTCCCATTGCATCTGCTCAGACACCTTTGCTAGTACATCTAATTTTCTTCTCTTTCTCCTCTTTGAAGTGATTGCCATCCTCGGTTTCTTCATAATAAGTCTGTATTTAAGGTTGATTACTATTCTATTCAAGCTTCTATTCTTCCTCTTCAACTTCCTATTCTTCTTGTACCATAGCCCTAGGTGCAGTATTGTATTATCATGAATAACTTTATCCAATTTACTTTGTTCCCTTAGGGTTTCATTTCCTTTCTTGATATGCATGTTCAATATCTCTAACTCATAGATTTCTAGTTTTAGAGAGTCAGTTAGAGATTCTTGTGGATTGACAAGGGGCTCTAGATTGGCTAAGGATTCTTGATCCATTGAGGCACTTTTCTTCTCCAGTGATTCTATATAATCATAAATTGGTTGTTGCACTAGATCTATGCCTGGAGATCCTCTATTGGGGCTACCTTCGAAATATTGTTCAGGGCAATTTTGAGGACTGTGTGTACATGGAACATTATTAGGAGATGGCACTGGGGTTTCTTCTTCTAGATTTATGAACTCTGTTCCCTTTGATGTTACCTTCTTTACCATATCGTGGAGTCTAGAGCTCCTTCTAAGTTGTAGAGGGCTTATGTTCTCCTCCTTTGCACCTTCTTTCTCATTTCCTATATTTTCTTTTCTCTTGATTTGTTTCCTACTCTCTGTCAATTCTTCAGAGATCAATTTTTCATCATCTTGTTGTAATGAAGATTCAGGCTTATTTCTATTAATTCCACCAACTTTCCTTTTCATCTTCCCTTTTTGCTTGATATGTTGTCTGATCTTTGTCAATTTTTCAGAGACTAGCTCTTCATCATTTTTGTGTCATACTAGTCTTTTTCCTCCTAGTTCTTCTGACATTACCCTCTTTAGGTGATTCGAGTCCCTCTTGGAAATAGTTTCTTATCAGGAAGTTTTCCCAAGTATCTCCTATTCTTTTCAAGTGAAACTCAACCAGTATTTTTACCAACCCATGATGGTACATAGTTGTGTCTATGAATTCTATTTTCTTTTGTATATTTGAAGCCATCCTCCTTAAACTGTTTAGAAGGAAGAAAGGGAGGTTGATGTCTCCATTTTCTAGAAAGTTCACCAACAAACGTGTATGATAGACATACATGCACCCGAATCTCCCCTCATAGGTAATGAATTTCTGTAATATCAAAAGCGTTCTTCTCCATTTATTTTTAAGTTCTGAAATACAAATTCCTTTTCTAAACATAGAGACATCCATACCTGGGTTCCTGAGGATTACCTTCCATGATTCACTATGAAATTCCTTATTTTTGAACCATCTCTCACCAAGTCTTGGCAGTTCTGTAGCCTCTGCTATGTAAGATTTTGTCACTGCAAACTTAATGTCTACAATATCTACTTCTGTACCATCAAATGATCTAGAAAAAGATTTTGTGATCTCTTTGTGATAGCCATCAATTTTTTCAATGAAATTGAGCCATCCATCCTTCTGCAGCATTTCCTTGAGTTGTTGGTATCCCTCCATATATTTTTCTCCTACTAGCTCTGTCCTGACAATAAGTCCCATGCCTTCTGTTTTGTAGAATTTTCTAACCTTCAAAATTACTCTCCTGGTCTATGAAATGGACTGAATGTGGGTATGGTGAAAAAGAACTATGGGTTTGCGTGAAATAAGTAGGCGGTGAGGGTTTGGAGAGTCATGAATACATTGGTTACATCGTAGCTTTGATCGTTAACATATGGAGTTATTATGGACCGTTTAGGTACAAAGTATGGAGAGTGTAGTGTAGGTGTGGTATGATGAAATTATTATAAACCGTTTGGTACCGAATGTGGAAGATGTGGCGGAGATGTGGTATCATGAAGTGGCAGTCAAATCAAAAGATGACTGGTTAGGGAGATATACGATCATTCATATTATACATGACTTATGTTTGTAACTTGTTTTTTAAAATAAATTTTGCATTTTACCTTTAGAGCTTAACGTTTTTCTTGATAATTCCTTTAGTGTTGATCCGTATGTAGTTTTAGCATGGTTGATCTCCAAAACTTGATTCTTCAATTTTCCTGCATTCATGATTTATTTGTGAGATGTACAATTGTGCCAGAGCTAATAAGTAAGTTGTAGCTGCATAATCGGATTAGCTGCAGAATGGAATCAACTACAGAATGTGAAAAGAAGGAGAAGTGAAATATGGCTATGGAATATGAGTGTAAAAATGAAATGGAAATGAGTTATGATAGTGAGATGGAATGAGGTGTAAGATAAAATGAGAAATAGGGTGAAATGAAGTTAAACTATAAAAATAAAATGTAAATGAAATATGACAGTGAGATGAAGTGGAACTGTAAAATAAAATGAAAACAGAATTAGATGGAATGAGACTATGAATTTGCAGACTCTAAACTGAAAATCAATGTAGCTTTTTGTCACTACTTATTACAGAAAGGAAATGGAAAATATAGGATGTCAGAAATATCTAGTTTTCACCCTGTATTTTCTGTATAAGTATGCCAATCAGTGATTGGTTTTCAACCTCATACAATTTATTTATTTTTATTCATTTATTATTATTATTATTATTTTATTATTATTATTTAAGAAAAATAAAGACTAAGTTAGTGGAGAAGAAGAATTCTTCTTCACTAGATTCATTTCAGAGTTATTCTAGAAAATCTTAATGAACTCCTCTCTTCAAATTGGTTTCTGATATATCTTCAACCAATGACCATTCACAAGAAGAGGTATTTTTCTTCCATCTATTGTCCTTATCCTTACTGCTCTACTATTAAAGACTTCTTCAATATCATATGACCCAAGCCAATGAGTTTGAAACTTCCCTTGAAAATCTTTGAACTTTGAATCGAACAACAATGCCCAATCTCCTGCTTGAAAATTCTTCTCCTTGATATATTTATCATACCATCTAGCCCTCTGCTGTTGGAGTATACTGGTTCTTTGAACTGCATCTTGCCTAATTTCATCATGTTCACTGAGTTGCTCCAATCTATGTTTTTGTGCCTCTGATAAATCTAGTCCCAGTTGGACTTCCATTTTAAAGTTTTTGATTTGAAACTCTATAGGGAACAGAACGTGTTTCCCATAAAAAAGTTCATAGGGTGTATGTCCCGTTGTGTTCCTCCATGTAGTTATATAAGCCCATAAGGCTTCAAGAAACTTTTCTGCCCAATCTCTTATATGTAGATGCACAGTTTTAGTGAGAATTCCTTCAATCACCTTGTTTGTAGATTCAACTTGACCATTTGCTTGTGGATGATAGGGATTAGATTTCCTATGTTTGATATTGTAATCTTCCACAAGACCCTTCAACATTTTAGATGTAAATTGAGATTCCTGATTTGTCACAATTTCGCTTGGAACACCAAAACGAGTGAAGATGTCCTCAAAAATAAAATTAACTACAGATTTTTCATTAGCAAAAGGTAATGATTTTGCCTCTACCCATTTAGTGACATAATCAGTGCATACCAATATATACTTCTTTTGCTTAGATGGAGGATTAATTGGTCCAACAAAATCCAAGGCCCATTTTTCAAAAGGTTCAATGAGTACCTAAATTTGTAGTGGCATTTCATTTGAAGGAGCAAGTTTCCCTACCCTTTCGTAGCTGTCACACCTCCTGACATATTCTTTAGCATCTTTGAAGATGGATGGCCAATAATACCCTAAAGAAAGTATTTTATAGGTTGTCTGCTTGTCAACAAAGTGTCCACCACATGGCTCATTATAACATGCCTTAAGAATCTCAGGCATTTCATCTTCCCTAACACATCTTCTTATCATGAGATCTGGACCTGTTTTATACAATTCATTAGTGATCCATGAGTATCTTGCACTTATCTGAATGATTTTTATTTTCTCTCTAGGAAACAAATGTGAAGGTAATTTCCCTGTGACTAAGTAATTGGCAATATCTGCAAACCAAGGGGTTTGAGTAGTCACTGCAAAAATATATTGATTAGGAAACTTATCTTGAACTGGAGTGTCATCTTTGATATTTTGAATTCTGGACAAGAAATTAGCAACTATGTTTTGTTTTCTAGGTTTATCTAGCACGGTAATATTCAATTCTTGCGAGAGTAAAAGCCATCTTGTAAATCTACCATTAGTAATAGGTTTATTCATTAAGTATCTAATTGTAGAGTTCTTTGTATGTACAAAGGTTTCATAGACTGTTATATAATGTCTGAACTTGTTGATTGCATGAACAACAACTAAAAATTTCTTTCCAGTTACAGTATAATTCAACTCAGTGGGAGTCAAATTCTTACTTGTATAGTAGATGGTGTAGGGAATCAAATATTTTTGTCCTAATACAGCTCCCAAAGCTGTATCTGAAGCATCTGTTGAAATGTGAAAAGATAGTTTCCAATTTTGACCTCTCAAGATTGGTGCTTCAAATTTTTTTTTTTTTAAAGTCTCAAATGCTAACTGGCAATCAGGATTCCAATTGAATTCACAATCCTTGGTGAGTAATTTGAAGAGTGGGGATGCTATTTTAGTGAAATTTTCTATAAATTGTCTATAGTATCCTGTAAATCCTAAAAAACATCTAACATCCTTTGGGAAATTTGGAATTGATAATTTAGAGATGAATTCAACTTTAGATTTACCAACTTTAATCCCATCTCCTCAAATGTGATGTCCTAAAACAATCCCTTCTGTAAACATCATAAAACATTTTTCATGGCTTCATGAAAGGTTTGCTTCCTTACATATTTTAAGAACTTTTTCCAATTTTTCCAAAGCTTCTTCAAATGTATTCCCATAGACTGTAAAGTCATCCATATATACATCTACCCAATCATGTATTAGATCAGAAAAAATTCCTAGTACTACTCTTTGGAATGTTACAGGTACATTACATAACCGAAGAGGAAGTACTTGGTAGGCATAGGTTCCCCATGGACAAGTAAATGTGGTTTTATCTTTATCTTTAGGTGCCACCTAAATTTGATTATAACCACTAAAACCACCCAAGAATGAGAAATACTTTTTACCTGCTAATGTATCTAACACTTGATCTATAAACGGTAAAGGAAAATGATCTTTAAGGGTAACTTTATTCAATTCTCGATAATCAATACACACCTTCCATTTACAATTCTTTTTAGGCACAATCACTAAAGGGGAAACCCATTGGCTATCTGAAATTGGGTAAATGAAGTTTACATTGAATAGTTTTTGCAGCTCTTCTTTCACAATTTCCCTAAGATTTGGATTCATCCTTCTTTGAGGTTGTCTGATAGGTTTACAATTTTCCTCAATGTGTTATCACTCAGAAATTTCTCAAGTTTATAGGAAGAGATTTTCGAGGTAACCACAAAGCAACTTTTAGGCTCATGCTCTAGCCAACCTAATTCCACAGAGGGCTCTCTCTTTATAATTTAGCTTTGTTTGATGGGATATTAGGCTAGTTATGAAAGTTCAGGTGGGTTTTGATTTTGATTGAAAGTGGGGTGGTGGAATTCTTGGAATAGATGGATAGAGCTAGGTTTTCAAGCCATTGGGCTATGGAGTCAATCAAAGGATAGCTTAACTGGACCAGATCATTAAAGGGATTGTTTAAAGGGGAGGGTAGCAAAGTAAAAGGAAAATCTTCAAAGGGCTGATGGACTGAATGGTTCTAACCAGGGTAAAAGGGCAATGAAAAATCTTTAGACCGGGATCAGAATGAGGAATAGAGGGTGATCATCAACAAAGAGCAATTAAGAATTCTTTGCTACATAGGCCACAGGGAGAAATTACGGAAGTATGGAAGCATTTAAGAATTCCCTAGCTAAGATAGTTTAGTAGAAAACATTGAGAAGGTAAATAGTCAAGACAAAGTGCATTAAAGCAAGTTCTGAAATATCATTCCTAGTTTACCATTCAGATTTCAGAGAAACACATATGATTATTAATAAACATAAGGAAAAACAATAATACACATGAGAGAATACTTATCTGATTTTCGCTTTACACAAGAATCTTGTAAAATGTCTAAACTTTATTCCATGATCCAGCAAGCCAATCCAGTATTGATACAATATCACTTTGATTTTAGATAAAATTCTCCAGAAATGTCTTTGAATCCGCACAAAATTCTTCAAACGAAGAAGTATTTATAAAATTTCTAAACTGAAATATCTTGAAAAAATATCAAGATTGGTTTACAAATATCTCAAACTGTTTTACATTAATAGAACTTAAATAAAGGTCACTCAAAACCAATGAATCTATTTGGCACTATATTTGTGGATTGAGGGTGACAAATAAGATAAACTCAAATTTGATAGCAACTCTTAATTGATGTTGAGGCATCCAAGTCACTAACTACATCCTTTCTTTGTGCATTCTGCTTCAGCGATTCTGCAAACTTAGGGTCCATTGATACCTTTGTATAACTCAATATATGATAGATATGTAAAAAGTAAAAGAGATTATTCTAGAAAAGTATGTTTTTGACATAAATATCTCTCAATTTTTCAAAATTCTGCTCCAGCTGTTCACGATATTCTCTACAAAAAAATGTCAAAAACAGGACTTTGCACAGTCCGAAAAATAGGCTGTGAAGACATGCACTTATCTCCCTTTTGGTAATACCTTTGTAAAAAGTGAGATATAATTTTTTATATTAGCCTTTTAGGAACAAAAACCTCCTTCAGTTTCTCAAAATACTTCTTGGATTGGACACAATAGTTTCTGCAAAACTATGACTCAAAACAGGAAATCTCTGAAGAATGTACAATTTCTGCTCTGATTTCATTTTTTAACCTTAAATTTCTTTTAACAATTTTTCACTTTTACTTTGGATAAAATTAATTGTTGCTGGTAAAAGTGTTTTCATCTTTGTTTAACCCCTACTGCCTCGTTTACTTTTACTGTTTACTTTTACTATTTACTTTTACCGCTGTATTTTTTCATCTGTCTTCACTTTGACATTAATCGGTATGCTTTGTAGCTATCTTCCCTGTTGTTTGTCTTCATGCTAGCTTCTTTACTTGACTTGGTATTCAGTCTAATACTCTTTAACCCTGATACACTTTGACTATTCTTTATTGTGTCATTTTACCTTCACTGTATATTTTAGGTTTTTATTGTCTATTTCAACAGTGAATCATTTAATTTCTTGTTTCCTCTGCTTGTCTTTTAAATGTATGTTTATTTTCCATCTCTGTTTGAATAGACTTGATAACGATCTCAGAGTAAACAGGTCTTATTACTAGTACTAATACTGTTTATTCAGGGCTGCGGTCTTTTGATCGCTTGTAAAATAAAACAAACTGTTGGGAAAACGTTGGGTTGACAGGGAGGGTCATTAATGGCTTTATCGAGCTTTATAGGTCTATGGAGTGAGTCCAAAGTGATTTCGGGAGGTAAACCATGCTTGAATTGGTTAGCAGAGGCTTCAGGTGGTGCAGAAGGGTTACAGAGGGTTTTACTGCACAAACATGCGAAAATGAGCAACACTAGGGTTTTTGTGTTTAAACGGGTAAACATTTGATTTGTTTGAATTTTGACACAAAGTGAACAGTAGACGGTTTGTCATGTAGTGGGGTGAATAGTGATAGTTTTGGTGGGTAACGCGCTAGCGATAAGCGATTTATTCCATACAGCTTTTGGGTGCTGGGTGGTTTTGGGGAGGCTGCCCAATTCCATAGACTAAATGACATGTAGTACGGGGGCTCAGCCTAAAACCACTCATATTGGGTGGGTAATGTTTGGACATTGGGCCCGCCCAATATGGTTAATAACTGTTAGATCAAAGGGGAGGTGATCACACGGTGATCGGGCTTGCGAGTTGTGTGGAGGGTAATGGAGGGGCCCGACTAATGTTTAAGCGTGGTGGTTTTAATTAAATTCAGGGTTAAGTCGGGGGTTAAGGGATCGGGAGTAATTCTATTGGTAAAAGGTTTGAATTTTTAATTAATCACAAATCAATTAATTTACGTCATTTTCTGGGGTTTTATTTATCAAGTTTATATTACAAACATCGAGGACGGGATATTAAAATTAAATGGATTTAATAAATACATACGGGAGAGGGTATTTTTGGGAAATATATAAATGAAATTAAAAGTTAATATGAACGAAAGTGGTAAATGGATTTAGCGCTAAGTACAATGTACATTTATAATTCATTGGCTTTGTATAAACACATTATAACTTAGGTTTAGTGTTATTTTTGTTGGTTTTCTTAGGAAAAGGAGTTTACTTGGGGGTAATGGCTTTTCCTCGGGAAAAATGGTGTTTTACCTTAGGGAAGGGATTTGTTTGGGAAAATGAGGGATATTGAAAGGGGGTAATGTTTGTGGGAGATATTTTAGTACTTAGGACCTATAAGTAACTAGGCCAAGGGTCCGGTCCCTCCTGAAGTCAGAGAAATGCTCTGAGCCCCTTTGACTTAAGATTTTGGCTACTTAAGACTTTGCTTATGGGAAATTAGTAAAATTAAGGGTGAAATGAATGAGAAAATTAATTAGTTGACTTTGTAAGCTTAATGCATGCCCAATTTCTCATTCATACTAGGAATTTTCATGATGAGGGTGATAAACATGCTTTCATCTAACAATCATCACAATTCTGCAACCTTTCTAATACTTACTCATCTACTCATCCTACTATTTTTACTTCTCTTTATTAGGGCGCACTTAAGCTGGAAAATCCTTATCAAAACATTTTTATTTTATTTTACAATAGTAATCTAACTAAGTCTAACCTTATTACATCCAAGGGATCATCTTAAACAGTTAAGCTCCTTTTTATTTACTCTACCTAACTACTTATCTGCCAAGATTAAACAGTTTGGTCAGATTTTTATTCTCTATGTATAAACATGAAATTGAAACATGAAATAGTCAATTTTAAACATTTTGACCATCATGGATTGTGGCATAGGTTACAAACTGCACACAATCATTTTATTCTGCATAAAAGTAAATAGTAGTGGCATTTTGACTAGCACACTTTCATGGTCTTTTCTTTTCTTGGGGTTCATATTTTTCATATTTTTTAACCTTTTTGTTATTTTTGTCCTTTGATTATTCTTTTAGGAAATACCCTCTTTACATTTTCTATTTTTTTGAATATGGAAAACATTTGCAGAAAGCAAAGGTATGTACATATTACAAGGCTTAACCTTAGCCATTCAAAATTATGACTCCTATTGGTATAGAAACCTAACGGTGGCTCCACTTGGGGATGGAATTTCCTTGTGAAATGTCAAGAACAATGTTGACTAGTAGCTTGATCCATTGAGCCAATGCCACACATGTATATGCTATGCTTTATAATATTTGTGACTAAAACTTTTGAACTGAAAATACACCCTTTTCTCCAAACTGAAATCTGATCTAACATAAAGTTGCTGCTGAAAACTGAATTTATTCAAACTGAAATCCTACCTACTTACTCTAATCAGCTTTCTTACTACTGGTTAGGTAAAATGAAACAACCAATGCAACCACTCAACCATCATATACATTGGTAGATTTTGTTGCTTGAGCTTGTTTGTGATTAAAACTATGGTTCTAAAGCCAAATATAACCTTGTCAACCAAAGAGAAGATAAGGAAATACTTGCTTTCCTTTGTAGACTCTAAAAATGGTACAAAAGGATCTTCTAGAATATATACACTATTGTTCAACTGATTTAAGCAACTGCACACTTGTTCTGGATGGCTTCCATGCCATGAAACTAAAATGTCACTTTTATCTTTAACACCCTACAGGCTTTCAGATGAGCTTTGTGATGATACTTCTACTAATTGAAATGTCTGTCTGGTGAAACTATTATCATCTTGATTTTGACTCTCATAGTTTGTTAATGGAACTTCATAGATTTCTACAAGCTGCTCATCCTTTTCTTTAGAGATGTTACACCACATTTCCTTTAAAAATTAAAATGATTCAAAACAAAGAGGCAAAGAAACTTCACTTATTTCCAAATTTTTTGCATTTTCTTCTTCACTTTCATAGCTGACATGGATAAAATGATCACTATTTTCAAGCTGCTAAAACTGAATTTCCTTATTCCCCAAACTAGTTTATGATTTCTCTATAAAGTTTGTTTGGATTTGAAGAACAAAATTATTGTCATACTGATCATATTTATGCAAATCATTGAAAGAAGTGTTTGCATTATGAGACAAGTGTTATCCTTGATGGAAAATCACACTGATAACAAATCATAGTGCAGAAGGATAGCAGCAACGAATTGATGATTAGTCTACAAGTATGAAAAAAAATATATACACGCTGGTTCACTATATACCAAGTCGCGTATACAAGCAGGTTCACTATATACCAAGTCGCGTATACACAGGTTCGCTATATACCAAGTCACGTGTACACACAGGTTGGCTTCAGTAAAAGAGTGTGTATGTGGAAAACTTATCTTTGGTCCATGGCGGTTATTCCTTGGAAGTTGTGCCTATGGTTTTGGACCATGGTTTCTCGACGGACGTGTTGATCCCTAGTTTTGAAGTTGATGGTATTGTGTTACTATGGTTTTGGCTCGAGGTATTGAGCAAGGCCTAAGGCTATATAAGGAGAACAAGATCATTAGGCAAATGCATCTGAAAAGGATTGAATATCTGATGAAGTATTAGATCCAGTATGCAGGTTATTGGTTGATGATGTATTGCTTGATCTGAGCTAAGGAGAGATCTCATCGGTTGATGGAGAACAAGATCTAAGGAGAGATCGGGATCAAATGGTTTGAATTGAACTATCTTTATATGGTTGATTATGCGTATTTCTAGATCTGCATACTGACGCAAAGTTATGTTCTGGGTATAACTGATATCTGGTACAGCTGCAAGTTATGAAAAATTACTTTTAGATCTGTACGCAGGTTGTATTCTGTAAAATCGCGTGTATATGCGGGTTGCCTTCATTGAAGTAGCGTATATCTTTTGGAGCTTGATTTTTGGGTTGCAGCTGGGTCTGACTGTTATTGCAGAGTTATGTAGTCTGCTCTGTGTTCTGGTGACTGGGTTTGACAGGGTTTCAGTGGTTCAGTGATTCAAAGATTGTTGATGCGAGTATTGGTTGTTTTGTAATCTGCTATGAAAGTTGAATGAATTGTGGTCTTCAGATTGTAATGTTGTGCTTCAGGAATATCCAGTCTGAAAATGTATTAGAAGTGGTACCTGAAGGAAACAAGATTGTAGGCCTGCACCTACGTACTAGTATCTTAGCTAGTACAAAAGCAAAGGGGGTTGGAGCTCCCTTCCAAGGAAGTTTGGAGAACGAGAGAAGGATGAAGCCTTCCGCGGGTTGTAGCCTGCGTACTGGTATAAGGCTGCACCAGCACAAAAGATTGTAAACTGAAGTTCTTATTAAAGAAAGATAGAGACGACTTGCAGCAGGTGGTTTTCACCCACATTGGGTTTCCACCTTATATCATGGTGTTCATGTGTGTGGCTTTTGTGTGATGATCTGTTCTGTTATACTACATCTGTTTACTCTTAATATGGTGAATAATGTCCTAATGCATTTAACTGAAGATAAACTAACTGAATTATAAGATTTATGGTTATACGCTGGTTTCTTTAGACACAGTTGCGTGTACACGCTGGTTCACATAACTGAAGTAGCGTATATGTTTCTGAGCATTGAAAAAGTTTTATTGATCTAATAATACTGATTCACCCCCCCTCTCAGTATTATTTCCAACAATTGTTATCAGAGCAGGTCCTTCAGAGAAGCTTGATCGCTTGAAGGTAGATCGTTCATCATGAGCAACTACGAGAGAGAAGCATCAATCAGGCCACTGGTTTTTGATGGGACAAACTTCAATTATTGGAAGGTAAGAGTTACTGCCTATCTTCAATCTCTTGGTACAGAAGTTTGGGACATCCTAGAGACAGGCTACACTTTTCCTTCAGCTACTCCTATAGATGCAGCCGAGAAAAAGAAATATGAAACAAATGCGAAAGCGGTCAATACTCTATTGGGATGTATATCTCAATCAGAATTCATGAAGGTAATGCACTATAAATCTGCAAAAGAAATATGGGACAAAATTGTCACGAGCTATGAAGGAGACGAACAAGTAAAGCGTGCTAAAATTCAAACTCTCAGGATTAAGTATGAGACTCTCAGAATGTATAATGATGAAAGTGTGGCTAACTATTTCCCTAGGGTAGATGAGATTGTTAATTGCATGAAAAACTTGGGTGAAGAAATAAAAGAGGCTATTGTGTTTGAAAAGGTTCTAAGATCTTTGTCCCCCAAGTTTGAATCTAAAGTGTCTGCCATAGAAGAAAAGGAAAATCTGCAAATTCTCACTATGTCTCAGCTTCACGAAATTCTAACCGCTTATGAAATGAGAAAGGGAGGTCCATCAGACAGAAGAGAAGCTGCCTTCAAGGCTTCAGGCAAAGAAGATTATTATGAAGCAAGTCACGTGCCAGAAGATGAAGAAGAGGAATCAAATTTTGTCAGAAATCTTCAAAGGGGTTCTGGAAGGTTCAGAGGTAAGATACCTTTTAAATACTTTGCTTGTGGAAGAGTAGGTCATTATGCTGCCAGATGTCCTCACAAAGATAAGAATGACAAGGGAAAGGAACCTGTTAAATGGAACAAGAAACAAAATGAAAAGAAGAAAAGCTATTACACTCATGAAGATAGTGATGGTCTTTCAAATAGTGATGAAGATGAACAAGGTAATAGATATAAAATTTTAATGGATTTTGAAGATGATGACTATATGGATGCTATAGATGTAGAAGGTTTTTGTGAAGAAATGAAAGATCTAAAAGTTTGCTTAGAAGAGAAGAGTGCTATTATTGATTCTCTACAATGTCAACTAGCTGAAAAGGAAAAACATCTTGAAAAATTGGAATGTGAGATTGTTTGTCTTATAAAGGAGATTGAGAAAACAAAAGCGATTAATCTTAAATTTGTTAAAGGATCTGAAACCTTGGATGAGATTATCAATGTGCAGCGATCTCCTCTAATCAAGACAGGTCTTGGATATAATGGAGAAACATCTCAAGCATCTACCTCTAAAAGCTATCTTGATGCAGCAAGGAGAAGCGAGCAAAGGCCAAATAAAAGTCATCAGGTAAATCAGGGACAGTTTACCTCAAGAACAAATAAAGACCATCAAGAAATTCAGGGACAAACTGCCTTAAGGACAAACAAAAGCTACAATCAGCCTCAGGTAAAATCTTCCCAATTTTCTCCAAGAATGAATGTGAATAGAAGCTACAATCGGTTGGATGATAGATCTGATTATCGCAGAAGTTTCTTTAATGGCCAATGCTTTTCTTGCCATAACTTCGGTCACAAAGCAGCTCAATGTGTTGCCTACAAGACAATCATGACTAGAGAAGCTCAAAAACAAGGGAGAATGACTGGAACCATGAAAAGGACTTATAACAACTTTTCGGTTCTTGAAAATGAAGTTGAATGCTCTATTTGTAATAACTTTGGTCATGAAGACTCTGAATGCAGGAGCAGGTTCCGGAAGACAACTCAGAAGGAACAAACCTCAAATGTCAGAACATGGAGAATAAAGCAACCGCAACCAGAAAGATGTGGGATAGCTTTTTATGCAGAAGGTCAAGAAAGTCTTGACAGCGGATGTTCGAAGCATATGACTGGGGACAAAGAAAAGCTTGAGTCATATACTGCATTAGAAAACGGGAAGAAAGTTTCTTTTGGAAACGATATCTCTGCAACCATAAAAGGAAAAGGTGTTGCTCCAATGAAAGAGAAGGTCAAAGCTGGAAATGTTTTGTATGTTGATGGATTGAAGCATAATCTTCTGAGTGTCAGTCAGATGTGCGATCAAGGAACAAAGGTAATATTTAGATCAAATGGATGTTGTGTTCGTGACCTTGATACAGGTAAAAAAGTGATCAAAGGAAGAAGGACTCCAAATAATCTATACATATTTGAAGAAGGACCACAACAATGCTATTTGAGCAAGGATGATGAACACTGGCTATGGCATCGGAGGCTGGGGCATCTAAGCTTTTCACAAATAAGGAAAGCATGCAAATATCAGGCAGTTTGTGGTCTTCCAGATATCAAAATTCCAGACAACACTATATGCAAATCTTGTCAGTTTGGAAAGAAAACCAGAACTAACTTTCCAGAGAAGGAAGGATGAGCCAGCATACCTCTTGAGCTAGTCCATACAGATGTATGTGGTCCATTTAGGAAAAGGACACCTTGAGGAGAAGAATATTTGATATTATTCATTGACGATTTCTCCAGGTTTGTCTGGTTAGGGCTTATGAAGCACAAAGATGAAGCATTCAAAAAATTCAAATCCTTCAAAGCTTTGGTTGAAAATGAATCAGGACACAAAATTAAGTGCCTCAGATCTGACAGAGGTGGGGAATTTACCTCAAACGAATTTTTCGATTTCTGTGAAGAACATGGGATAAGAAGAGAATTCTCTACAGCTAGAACTCCTCAGCAAAATGGGGTTGTGGAAAGAATGAACAGAACAATCCAACAAATGGCTCGTGCTATGCTTGATGAATCAGGTACTCCCGCAACTTTCTGGGGTGAGGCTGCACATGCTGTGGTTATTATTATTAACAAAAAAAATGTCCGAGTAAACAGCACTCAAACACCTCATGAGCTCTGGAGTGGTGAGACTCCTTTGGTGAAGCATTTCAAAATCTTTGGGAGCAAATGTTATATTAAGAATACTGATGAGCAACTTGGAAAACATGAACCAAGAGCAGATGAAGGCATTCTTCTTGGTTATTCTCCACATAGCAAAGCATACAAGTGCTACAACAAAAGACTTGGCAGAATTGTTGACAGCATTGATGTAGTGGTTGATGAGAAGGGATATATTCCTAGGCAAGTTCATCATGAAGACATTGAAGAAGATGAAGGCTACCCTCAAAGGCAGAATGATGAAGAAGAAGAACCTCAAGAAGAACCTCAAGAAGAAGAAGAACCTCAAGAAGAACCAGAGGAGCATACAAGAATAGAAGAGAAGACTCCATCCAGATATGTTCAAAAGAATCATCCAGAATCTCAGATTGTGGGGCAGAAAGAAGCAGGAATACAAACAAGAAGAAGAATTGCAGAAGCTTCAAGCTCTTTGGAATTACTCTCTTCCACTGAACCACAAAATGTGAAAGAGGCATGCAAAGATGAATGTTGGGTCAAAGTAATGGATGAAGAACTTGAGCAGATCGAAAAGAACAATACTTGGGAATTGGTTCTTAGACCAAAAGATAAAAATGTCATAGGGACTAAATGGGTCTTCAAAAATAAATTGAATGAAAATGGAGAAGTAATTAGAAACAAGGCTAGACTTGTTTGTAAAGGGTATGCGCAGCAAGAAGGAATAGATTTTGAAGAGACCTTTTCTCCTGTTGCAAGACTTGAGGCCATCCGAATGTTCCTTGCTCTCTCAAGCTTTCAAAACTTCAAGGTATTCCAAATGGACGTGAAATCAGCCTTTCTGAATGGAGACTTAGAAGAAGAAGTATATATTGAGCAGCCAGATGGTTTCATTCTTGGGAATGATCCAAACCTTGTATGCAGATTGAAAAAGGCTCTCTATGGTCTCAAACAAGCTCCAAGGGCTTGGTACTATCGTTTGGACAAATATCTTCACAAACAAGGTTTTTCAAAAGGATCAGCAGATAGCAATCTCTATATGAAAGTTTAAAATAACAAATTGCTAATACTTGTTGTATATGTAGATGATATTATCTTTGGTAGCAATGAAGAGGCTATGAGTCAGAACTTTGCCTTGGTTATGCAGAAAGAATTTGAAATGTCATTACTTGGAGAATTGACATACTTTCTTGGATTGCAAATCCAACAAAATGAAGGAGGTATTTTCTTGTCTCAAACCAAGTACCTCAAGAAGATCTTGAAGAAGTATGGCATGGAAGATTCAAAGCCAGTTTGTACCCCCATGGTTACAGGATGCAGCCTCAGTGAAAATGACGAATCAGCAGCAGTTCACCAACCCACTTATAGATCTATGATTGGGAGTTTGCTTTATTTGACAGGTACCCGACTAGATATTATGCATGCAGTAGGAATTGTTGGAAGATTTCAAGCCAACCCAAAGGAAACTCATCTTCAAGCAGTCAAAAGAACCTTCAAGTATCTTCAAGGGACCCAAAACTATGGCTTATGGTATCCTAGAGATACAGATCTCATCATGCTTACACAGATGCAGATTGGGCCAGAAGTGTGGATGATAGGAAAAGCACAAGTGGTGGTGCTTTCTTCATGGGTTCCAGATTAATATCTTGGCTCAGAAAGAAACAGAGTTCGATTTCCTTATCTACAGCTGAAGCAGAATATGTGGCTGCGGCATATTGTTGCACACAACTTCTTTGGATGATGCATACCTTGCAGGATTTTCAAATCACTTGCACTCCACCAATCTCTATCTTATGTGATAATACAAGTGCAATCAGCATTTCAAAGAATCCAGTCATGCACTCAAAGACCAAGCACATACCAATCAAGTACCATTTTCTTCGGGAACAAGTGCTTGAGCAGAAGGTCAAGCTGGAGTATGTTCCTTCTAAGGAACAAGTTGCTGATATTCTCACAAAACCACTGCCCAGGGAAACTTTTGAATATCTCAGACAAAAGCTGGGAGTATTTGATGCTTCATCCTGCTATTGAAGCATGTCTGTTCTACAGAAAAGTTGGTATACGCAAGTTACGTAAGGGATATCTGCGTATATACACCGATTTATGCTGAGAAAGTCGCGTGTATGGTGTATGCGTGTTGCAGAAAGCATATCCGCATGCATACGCTATTTTATGCAGGAGAAGTCGCGTATATGGAGTTCTGAACAGCAAGGGCAGACTCCGGTTGGAGAAGGTCTGAGATGGGTATGCCAGAAATCTTCAGGCACAGTTTCAGGGGGTGCAGCAGGCAGAGGTTCAGGGGGAGCAGCTTAAAGTCTCATAAAGCATTGTTGGCATTTAGATGCTTTTGGTTCTAGTACACAACTGTTGTTGGTTTCAGGAGAAGGAGCTCAGAAGGAAATCTTGGTTGCTGATCTAAAAGATGTGTATCAAGGAAAATTTTAAGGATGGAAAATTTTCTGGAAGTTTAAAAACATTGGCGAATCTCACTAATCCCTAATATGAAAACTATAAATTTTTTAATGATATATTTGCAAAATTATTCAAATTTATAATGATTTTATATATAGTCTCTATATAATGTTGGCGATTTTTAAGATAAAATAATTTTATATTCTAAAATTTGGGCGAATCATTTTTTGGAAAAATCATGGAAAATTAGCCCACTGGGCGAACATTAGCCCCTAAAATTTTCCATGATGTGTATCAGATGCTGCTTGTGACTTTCATAAGTCTTGGTCTAGATTTGTTGTCTCTATGTCATGTATCTCTTCTGTGATATCTCTTTTATGGTGTCAAGGTCATGTAACGGCCTATGTTGGTTTCCCCACTATGCCTGGGATGAATGATGTAATATAATTGGTTGGTTCTAATGTATCCCCTCTTGGTTGGGAGTATGGATGTATGTATTGAGTATTTTGGTGATAGGAAGGTCCCTTATGGTGTATAAGTCTTGGTTCTTTTGAAGAACATCTTTTGCAGATCTTGCCTACAGTCAGAGGGAGCATGTTTTAGCACAGCCAAGTAAAGATATCAGCATGTACTCAGGGGGAGCACAACCCTTTGCCCTTGATGACAAAGGGGGAGAGTGATTTGATTTGGTGTTGTTGCCATCAAGTCCAAAGGGGGAGATTGTTGGCATTATGAGACAAGTGTTGTCCTTGATGGCAAATCTCACTGATAACAAATCATAGTGCAGAAGGATAGTAGCAAGGAATTGATGATCAGTCTACAAGTATGAAGAAAAATATATACACGCTGGTTCACTATATACCAAGTCGCGTATACAAGCGGGTTCACTATATACCAAGTCGCGTATACGCAGGTTCGCTATATAACAAGTCGCGTGTACACGCAGGTTGGCTTCAGTAAAAGAGCGTGTATGTGGAAAACTTATCTTTGGTCCATGGCAGTTATTCCTTCGAAGTTGTGCCTATGGTTTTGGACCATGGTGTCTCGACAGACGTGTTGATCCCTAGTTTTGAAGTTGATGGTATTGTGTTACTATGGTTTTGGCCCGAGGTATTGAGCAAGGCCTAAGGCTATATAAGGAAAAGAAGATCATTAGGCAAACGCATCCGAAAAGGCTTGAATATCTGATGAAGTATTAGATCCAGTATGCAGGTTATTGGTTGATGATGTATTGCTTGATCTGAGCTAAGGAGAGATCTCATCGGTTGATGGAGAGCAAGATCTAAGGAGAGATCGGGATCAAATGGTTTGAAATGAACTATCTTTATATGGTTGATTATGCGTATTTCTAGATCTGCATACTGATGCAATGCTATGTTCTGGGTATAACTGATATCTGGTACAGCTGCAAGTTGTGAAAAATTATTTTTAGATCTGTACGCAGGTTGTCTTCTTTAAAATCACGTGTATACGCGGGTTGCCTTCATTGAAGTAGCGTATATCTTTTGGAGCTTTATTTTTGGGTTGCAGCTGGGTCTGACTGTTATTGCAGAGTTCTGTAGTCTGCTCTGTGTTCTGGTGACTGGGTTTGACAGGGTTTCAGTGGTTCAGTGATTCAAAGATTGTTGATGCGAGTATTGGTTGTTTTGTAATCTGCTATGAAAGTTGAATGAATTGTGGTCTTCAGATTGTAATGTTGTGCTTCAGGAATATCCAGTCTGAAAATGTATGAAGAGTGGTACCTGAAGGAAAGAATATTGTAGGCTTGCACCTACGTACTAGTATCTTAGCTAGTACAAAAGCAAAGGGGGTTGGAGCTCCCTTCCAAGGAAGTTTGGAGAACGAGAGAAGGATGAAGCCTTCTGCAGGTTGTAGCCTGCGTACTGGTATAAGGATGCACCAGTACAAAAGATTGTAAACTGAAGTTCTTATTAAAGAAAGATAGAGACGACTTGCAGCAAGTGGTTTTCACCCACATTGGGTTTCCACCTTATATCATGGTGTTCATGTGTGTGGCTTTTGTGTGATGATCTGTTCTGTTATACTACATCTGTTTACTCTTAATATGGTGAATAATGTCCTAATGCATTTAACTGAAGATAAACTAACTGAATTATAAGATTTATGGTTATACGTTGGTTTCTTTAGACACAGTTGCGTGTACACGCTGGTTCACTTAACTGAAGTAGCATATATGTTTCTGAGCATTGAAAAAGTTTTATTGATCTGATAATACTGATTCACCCCCCCTCTCAGTATTATTTCCAACAAGAAGTAATGTCATCAAACATACACATTAGATCAACATATTTCTCCTCCACATATTGCTTTATGAATCTATCTTCTGATCTATGGTAGTTGGAATTAGTAGGAATCTGTTCATGATTCTCAATCTCGTCTTGTTGTGGAATAAATGTGCCATGGTGATTTTGAGCAAAAAATTTGTCTTTCATGGTGATCTTCTGCATCATTTCCTCTGTTTTCTTAATCAAAATATCGAACTTTTCCTCTTTTTCTACTTTCAACTTTCCTCTTCTAATTTGCTGATTAACTTCTACATCTACTGCAATGTTCTGCATCTATTCCAATGTTGAGGGGTTTCTTTCTCTTGACTAAAATTCTATCTCTGGATCAAATGCTCTTGGATAATGGAAAAGAGTTGAAACAGGGGGGGGGTCTTATATTTGATGGCATTGAATAATAGGCTTGATTAAATATGTCTGAAAATTATTGTATTTTTTCATTTGGCTATCTTTTTAACTAGTTATATTCTTCTATGATCACAAGAAGATTAACTTTGATTATCCATCTATCAAGGAAAATTTTTACAAACTGTTGGAAATTTGAGATGCTTGCATTAGGTAAATTCTTGGACCAACTCTTTACTCTACTTTTCAAAGAAAGAGCAGAAAGCCTGATAATAACATCATCTTCATAAATTTCAAATAATTCTAGACAATTCTCAAAACCTTGAATATGTTTTTGAGTAGTGATACCATTCTCTCCATAAAACCTAGGGAGATACTTGTAATAATTGTTAGGGAAAGCATGGAGTGTAGGAGGTAAGATGAGTGGCTTATATCTATCAGGAACTTTATGAGGTATGCAATATGTACAGGGATTGTATGATTAGTCTTGATTCTTTGATGCTCCTCAATTGGAAAATGATCTTCATAAGAGTTAGAAGACTATTGTTCAAATGTGTAAGGAGACTTTATATTTACATTTTTCAAAGGGAAATAATAAAAAATTAATCTAAAATCTTCTCTAAAATACAATATACATTGAAAAAATTTATCAATGAGAAAGAACATAATGTCTTGGATAACAATCCAAGTTAAAAGCCTAATCTTTTCACATATTTCTTTCAGGTTCATTCCTCCAGTGGAGTCTTGATTGTGGAATTGATTTGGAGTCGCTAGGTGGATGATTTTAACCTTTGTGTGTCTGATCACTTTCCACCATCATAGATTAGATCTAAACATATAAAACAATTCTGAAGAAAATGTTAGTTCTCCCCAGCAGAGTCGCCACTATGTTATCACTCATAAATTTCTCAAGGTTAAAGAAAGATATTTTTGAGGTAACCATAAACGAACTTTTAGGCTCAGGATCTAGCCAACCTAAGTCCAAAGAGGGCTCTCTCTTTATAATTTAGCTTTGTTTGATGGGATATTAGGCTAGTTATGAAAGTTCAGGGGGGTTTTGGTTTTGATTGAAAGTGGGGTGGTGGAATTATTGGAACAGATGGATAGAGCTAGGTTTTCAAGCCATTGGGCTATGGAGTCAATCAAAGGATAGCTTAGCTAAACCAGATCATTAAAGGGATTGTTTAAAGTGTAGGCTAGCAAAGAAAAAGGCAAATCTTCAAAGGGCTGATTGATGGAATGATTCTAACCAGGGTAAAAGGGCAATGAAGAATCCTTAGACTAGGATCATAATGAGGAATAGAGGGTGATCATAAACAAGGAGAAATTAAGAATTCTTTGCTACATAGGCCACAGGGAGAAACTACGGAAGTAAGGGAGCATTTAAGAATTCCCTAAGTAAGATAGTTTAGCAGAAAACATTAAGAAGGTAAACAATCAAGACAGAGTGCATTAAAGTAAGTTTTGAAATATCATTCCTAGTTTACCATTCAGATTTTAGAGAAACACATATGATTATTAATAAATGTAAGGAAAAACAATAATACACATGAGAGAATACTTATCTAAATTTTGCTTTACACAAGAATCATGTAAAATGTCTGAACTTTATTCCATGATCCAGCAAGCCAATCTAGTCTTGATACAATAGCACTTTGATTTTCGACAAAAGTATACAGAAATGTTTTTGAATCCACACAAAATACTTCAAATGAAGAAGTATTTATACAATTTCTAAACTGAAATATCTTGAAAAAATATCAAGATTGGTTTACAAATATCTCAAACTGTTTTACATTAATAGAACTTAAATAGAGGAAACTCAAAACCAATGAATCTATTTGGCACTATATCTATGGATTGTGGGTGAAAAAGAAGAGAAAGTCGAATTTGATAGCAACTCTTAATTGATGATGAGGCATCCAAGTCACTAACTGCATCCTTTCTTTGTGCATTCCACCCCAGCAATTCTGCAAAATTACGGTCCATTGATACCTTTGTGTATCTCAATCTGTGATAGATATGTAAAAATTGAAATATGTTATTGTAGAAGTATATTTTCGAGATAAACCTCTCTCAGTTTCCCAAAATTCAGCTCCAGCTATTCACAATATTCTCTACAAAAAGATGTAAAAAACAAGACTTTGCACAGTCCAAAAAATAGGCTGTGACGACATGCACTTATCTCCCTTTTGATAATACCTGTGTAAAAATTGAGATAGATTTTTTTAGATTAGCCTTTTAGGAACACAAACCTCCTTTAATTTCTCAAAATACTTCTTGTATTGGACACAATAGTTTCTGCAAAACTATGACTTAAACAGGAAATTTCTGAAGAACATACCATTTCTACTCTAATTTCATCTTTTAACCTTAAATTTCTTTTAACTGTTTTTCACTTTTACTTTGGATAAAATTCATTTTCTGGTGAAATTGTTTTCATCTCTGTTTAACCCTTACTGCCTCCATGTTTACTTTTACTATTTACTTTTACCGCTCTATTTTTTTATTTGTCTTCACTTTGACATGAATCTGTATGCTTTGTAGTTGTCTTCCTTGCTATTTGTCTTCATGCTAGCTTATTTAATTGACTTGGTATTCAATTTGATACTCTTTAACTCTGATACACTTTGACTATTCTTTACTATGTCCTTTTACCTTCACTGTATATTTTAGGTTTTTACTATCTATTTCAACAGTAAAACATTTAATTTCTTGTTTCCTCTGCTTGTATTTTAACTGTATTTTTATTTTACATCTCTGTTTGAATAGACTTGACAACAATCTCGGAGTAAGTAGGTCTTATGACTAGTATTAAGATTGTTTATCCAAGGCTCTGGTCTTTTGATCGCTTGTAAAATAAAACAAACTGTTAGGAAAATGTTGGGTTGACAGGGAGGGTCATTAATGGCTTTATCGAGATTTATAGGTCTATGGAGTGAGTCCAAAGTGATTTCGAAACGTAAACCATGCTCGAATTGGCTAGCAGAGGCTTTAAGTGTCACAAAAGGGTTACACAATGTTTTAGTGCACAAACAAGTGAAAACGAGCAACACTGTGGTTTTTGTGTTTAAACGGGTAAACATTTGATTTGTTTGAATTTTGGTACAAAGTGAACAGTAGATGGTTTTTCGTGTAGTGGGGTGAATAGTGAAAGTTTTGGCGGGTAGCGAGCTGGCGGTAAGTGGTTTATTTTGCACATCTTTTGAGCACTGGGTGGTTTTGGGGGGAGGCCGCCCAAATCCATAGACTGAACGACACGTAGCACGGGGGCTCAGCCTAAAACCACTCATATCGGGCAGGTAATGTTCGGACGTTAGGCCCACCTGATATGGTTAATAATCATTGGATCAAAGGGGAGGTGATCGCACAGTGATTGGGCTTGGCAGTTGTGCGAAGGGTAATGGAGGGGCCCAGCTAATGTTTAAGCGCGATGGTTTTAATTAAATTCAGGGCTAAGGGGTAGGTTAAGGGATCAGGAGTAATTCTACTGGTGGAAGGTTTGACTTTTTAATTAATCACAAATCGATTAATTCACATTGTTTGTCGGGGTTTTATTTATAAAGTTTATATTACATACTTCGGGGACGGGATATTAAAATTAAAGGGATTTAATAAATACACACGAGAGAGGGTATTTTTGGGAAATATATAAATAAAATTAAAAGTTAATATGAACGAAAGTGGTAAATGGATTTAGCGCTAAGTACAATGTATATTTATAATTCATTGGCTTTGTATAAACACATTATAACTTAGGGTTAGTGTTTTATTTGTGGCTTTTCTTAGGGAAAGGGGTTTACTTAGGGGTAATGGTTTTTCCTTAGGAGAAATGGTGTTTTACCTTAGGAAAGGGATCTGTTTGGGAAAATGAGGGATAGTGAAGGGGGGTAATGTTTGTGGGGGGGATTTTAGTACTTAGGACATATAAGTTATTGGGCCAAGAGTCTGGTCCCTCCAAAAGTCAGAGAAATGCTCTGAGCCCCTTTGACTTAAGATTTTGGGTACTTAAGACTTTGCTTATGGGAAATTAGTAAAATTAAGGGTGAAATGAATGGGGAAATTAATCAGTTGACCTTGTAAGATTAATGCATGCCTAATTACTCATTCATACTTGGAATTTTCATGATGAGGGTGATAAATATGCTTTTGTATAACAATCATCACAATTTTGCAACCTTTCTACTACTTACCCATATACTCATCCTACCATTTTTACTTCTCTTTATTAGGGTGCACTTAAGCTGTCAAACCCTTATCAAATTTTTTTTATTTTCTTTTACGATAGTAATATAACTAAGTCTAACCTTATTACATCCAAGGGCTCATATTAAATAGTTGAGCTCCTTTTTATTTACTCTACCTAACTACTTATCTGTCAAGATTAAACAATTTGGTCAGATTTTGATTCTCTATTTATAAACATGAAATTGAAACATGAAATAGCCAAGTTTAAACATTTTGACCATTATGGATGGTGGCATAGGTTACAAACTACACACAATCATTTTATTCTGCATAAAAGTAAATAGTAGTGGCATTTTGAATAGCACACTTTCATGGCCTTTTCTTTTCTTGGGGTTCATACACAATCATTTTATTTTGCATAAAAGTAAATAATAGTGGCATTTTGACTAGCACACTTTCATCACATTTTCTTTTCTTGGGGTTATATTTTTCATCCTTTTTGACCATTTTGTTCTTTTTGTCCTTTGATTATTCTTTTAGGACATACCCTCTTTACATTTTTTAATTTTTTCAATATGAAATTTCTTTTCAGAAAGCAAAGGTATGTACATATTACAAGGCTTAACCTTAGCCATTCAAAATTATGAATCCTATTGGTATAGGAACCTAACACAATGTAGATGTGATGGATAAAAGTCTTAGGACTAGTTCCTTTCATGTCGGTATATTCCCATGCATATACAACAAAATGTTGTTGTAATGTTTTGATTAGCTTTTCTTATTGTAATTTCTCCAAGTTTTTGTTTATGTTCAATGTTCCCCTTGGAAAGATTTCAACTGTAGAGCTACCAAATTTTTCTATAGAATAAAGAGACATCTGCCTAGATGAAAAATATTCAATATTGGATTTTTCTTGAAATTGATCATGTTCATATTCTAGTGATGATTCAAAATTTTCCATTGTATTTAAGATTTGACTATCTTCACTAATGTCTGGGAGAGTAAAGAGAGGCTAAATGTCATTTTCATCATCAATCCATTCTTTGTCATCTATTTCTGTGATTGTTCTTGCTGGAGGATATAGAGTGAATTTCTTTGTTGAGTTACCATCAGAAATATACATCACCAGATCTACAGCTAATGAAAGCATCCGTTGTGGCTAGCCAAGGTCTCCCTAATATAAGTGGATGTCCTCCTAGATTGTTCTTGGGAGTCAAAATCATAAAATCAATAGGATATTCCCAAGAATCTAAGGATACTGAAATATCTTCTAACACACCATCTGGTTTGATTACAAATGTGTCTACTAATTGCAGTAATGTAGGTGTGTAAAGAAGATTAGCAAGCTTGAGTTGTTCCATGGTTTGTTTGCTCATGATGTTTATTGCTACTCCTAAATCAATCAATGTATTTGGAATTTCAACTTCATTGATATGTGTTTTCACAATTGGACTTCCTGGATCTACATATTTTTGTATGGCAATTTTTCCCATCATTATATCTACTATTTTTCCTACCAGGTGAATTATTTTTGTTTCCTTCGCTTTTCTTCCTGGTTTCTTTATGCTCAACTCCTTTATTATTTTAGCTAGGATTGGAATCTCCTTAATGGCTTGTAACAAAGGGATTTTGATACAAACATTTTTCATTTCATCTCGAAAATCACAATTAGGCAACATAATCTACCTTTCTACTCGTCTATCAACTTGTAATATTTCAGGAAAAGGAGGTACAGAAGTAGATACTGGTTGCCCCATGATAGGAGTTGAGTTCAATGGTTCTTTCTATTTTTCTTTTTCAGTATTTTGCTTTTGGAGAGAGTTTCTTCAAAAAAATTATTAGGTTGTAGAGAATCCTCCGCATAATTGTCTTGTTCCTAAATAACTATAGAAGGCCTTTCCTTTTCTAATATCCTACTAGATCTTAGTTGAACATCATTGAGATCTAGAGGAGTGATCATATAAGTTGGAAATTGTTTTCCTTCCACCATGTAAGTGTTACAAGGATTTTTATTGTTGGGGTTTGGTAAGGGTTGGACAGGTAGTTGATTTGGTCTTTGCTGAAATGGTAGTAAGAGTTGAGGATTTTGGTTTTGTTGTGGAATTTGTTGTGGAAATGGTAGTGAAAGTTGAGGGTTCTAATTTTGAAGTTGTGGTTGCTGATTTTGTTGTGGAATGTGTGGGGGAGGATAATTCTAATATGATGGAGGATATTTGACAATATTGAGAAAATATTCCATAAGGATTTTGTATTCCTTGAACCCAAAGTTGAGATTGATATTGAGGTTGAGGTTGAGGCCAAGGTTGTTGCCAAGAAATCCAATCTGGTGGGGGATGAAGATACATTTGATTGTTAAATCCCTAATTTTGTGGCCCCTGCGAAGTTCTTCTAGAGACAAAGAAAATAGATTTTGCTAGATTTGGAATTGTTTCTTCTTGAAAAATAGCCTTAAGACCTGGAATTGAAGGACAACGCTTAGTCTCATGGTTTTCTGAACAAATCATACAAGTCTCTATGATTTTTACATCCAAATGGCATTCACTTAGAACATGTTTTTTTCTACATTTGGGATAGAAAATGGCTAAAGCATTAGCCTCAGTTTTCTGCCTGTTTTGAAACTTAAGGGTGTCTATTTGTTCACTAAGGCTCCCTAGGATATCTGTTTTGAATTCATCAAGCATATTACTAATTTCTACCCTACTCACTGATCCAATTGTAGATTTATTTACTTTAACAAGAGAAGGATCTCTTGGACCTTTCCCAGTTTTCGATTTCCCTCTTGAGAGATGAACACATAATTCTCCTATGTCACTTAATGGGAGTTGATAGATATCTCTCTTCCCCATCATATTAAGGATATCTATCCAGTCACCTCTAATGGATTTTAATAGAATATATTTGAAGGTATCTTCATCTAAACTATCCATCCTTCATATTATCAAATTATAGTTGACTCTCTCAATTAAATCCTCTAAATTTTCATCCTCTCTTTGCATCATTTTGAACACTTCATCCTTATGATTGGTAGGCATGCAATAATCTAAATACCTATCCAAAAACATTTTTTTCATGTCATTCCATGTTCTAATGCATTGAGTGACTAACCCCATGAACCACTTCAAAGTAGCTCCTTTAATTGGTGAATGAAACAATTTATGTTTTTGAGAGTCTTTTAAGTAATCATAGGTTCTGCACAAGACTTCAAACTCAAATAAAAGTGTTTCAGGATCCTCACCTTTTAACCCATGGAAATTTGGGAGGACATAAGTTGATTCCCTTCTGTCCTCCCAAATTCCCAAGGAGTATCTCCCGGTAGCATTGTGATCTCTTTGAATCCAATGATCAACTGTGCTTCTGACTTTAGCCTGCTAAATTCCTTATTTAGTGCAATTTGGATATCTGCTATTCCGCATTCGGATTGTCATTAGAATGCTTAATATACCAGGTTAGTGCATGGTCTTGTAGGGCATTGACCATCATTATTTTCTTTGTATTATCATCTGTAACTCCTTGGGCTTCCCATACGGCCCTTATCACAAACCAAAACTAGTCTGGATGTTCATTTGCTACTCCCTTGAACACAGGCAACTTTATTGTGCTTGCCATATTAACTCACAGTGGTGGCAGAGGTGGTATGGTTGAAGATGGAGGTGTGTTATAGACATTTTTGTGCCTTACAACTCCAAGCATGAAATGTCCAGAAACCAAGGGCTCCTAAGTCCATAAAAGTGTTGTTCTAACCCCTAAAGGAACAAGGTCAACAAATTACAGCTTCTCCCAAAAGTTCTCCACCAGAAACTGCTCAGAATAAGTCAAAACAGGATCATTTCAGCTGCTCCACTGGCTAGGTGCGTTGCATTGCACCTAAATACACTGTAAGGGTGCGTTTCATTTCAAAAGTCCCTTCTGTGGGGTGCGATGGGCGAGAAATGACAAATGGCAGTGTCATTCCGCGAGGTGGAGAGACAATGGAAGCTTCAAGAATCTTGTCCTGTGACACTTGCCTCATTGAATTCGACCAAGGATGAGTAAGAGGCCTTCAATCTCCAAGTGGAAGCAAGAACTGACAGAGAGAAGACACTAATCAAATCACAAGCTGACTCATCCTCCTTACACATATCTATATATGGATCCCTCATCTCAGAGATCTAGAGGCTGGAATTTTGCATATTGTAAGGAATTGTTGTTGGTTTTTTGAGACAAACATCAGAGTATTGGGTGATCTATGCTTTGTTTGAGGTGAAGAGGGGCTTCTTTGCTGGGAGGTTGATGCTGGGTCAGGAACCACCGGTTGTAACTCCTTCTGGATCTTTTCTTGTTTATCAATAAAACTATTTGAGTTTTTCTCCATGCTTTTGTATCATTGATGCTTGTTACATTTGTATGGTTAACTTAAATATGATCCTAAGTTGTTTATGAATATAGATCCATGTCTTTGTATAGTGTTCTTCTTCTGTGATCTTATAGGTACTTTATGAAGCTAGGCAAGTAAGGGAGCAGGTAGCTGGAGACTGTCAAAGAAGAGAGGGATTGGATCAAAGGATTAGCGCAAGACACAGGTTGGTTCTTTCTATTCCTCTCTATATATAGTTCATAAAGGAAATACAAAAGTAGTTTTTCTCTGTTTGTTTCTAAGGCAGCTGTCACACCTTAGTGGGATAGAGCAGTTCTAAATAGACACTTTTCCCTGTAACAAAATGGCTACTCCGCTGGGGAATGTCTAATTAGTTTGTTTGTGTATCTCTTTGTTGTTTGTTTCATAAACTTATAAGTAGCATTCAAACTGCATTTGCCATAACAAATGCAAAGTAGACATCTGCTGCTTCAATCCATTCACTGGATCTGTTTATGATTTGAACAGCTGATTCAAAAACTATCTGATTGCCCTTGTGATAGCTCTTAGATCCTCCTTAGATCTACCCCTGATTGTGCATTACCGATTGTTTTTACTCGGCCAAAAACCAAAGACTGAACTGCAAACTGTGACCCGAAACCCGGACAGATTCTTGTTTCTGGCCCAGCGCAGGTACCGTTAAGAGATCTTGAACTTCAGCGCACTTCCCGAAAGGGCAACCTACGCTGCATTTCAGATTCTCTGTGTTACAGGTGCGCTGATCAGACTAGCCCTGTGCAGCTGTGGTTCTTATGCTTCATTCTTTCCAGTTTTGTCTCTGAATTTTGCTGCCTGTGATCAGTATATGTCTGTTTAAAACCCCTTTTCCTTGTTGTTATTCCACCTCCTTTGTACAAAAGAACTGTAGATGTTTTTGTGTGTTTGTTGAGTCGTTTACAGTTTTCCATCACAAAAGTAGAATAGTCGTACTGTCGTCCTTTGATTTGGATCTATCGCAAGTGTCGATTTCGATCATAGGAGAAAGTTTGATTGCTGTTGATGGTCGATTATACTGTTAATATTGCCTTTGGTCTGAATTTGTGATTTTCTAGTGTCAAGAACAAGTGTTCATTTCAAAATTGTAAGGTGTCGTAATCATCTCTATTTTTGATTTCGAAAAAGAGCTTGTTTATATTTGTCGCTTGAAAAGGAATTTAGATTTGTACATCAATTTTCTTTTTAGCATCAATACTAAGAAAGTCTAAAACAAATACATGCATGTGCATTTGCATATAGATAGTCTGTTTGGCTTGATTTAGGAAAGTGCATTTACAGTGTGCTCTTTGCTCTTTGTGAAAAGATTGTGTCTTTCTTTTCCTCTAGTAGCTAGGATTTTCATTGCACAAAAGGGATAAAAGTTTGTTTATCATCTTTAGATTGCATTTTAGGAATTACATCTACATCTCGTGGTGAACCCAAAAGGAAAACTTCATAAGCAAGATCAACTTAAAATAAATTCAATGAATCTAACAACGCTTTGGAACTTAACCCACAACATTTAGAGTTCTAGGCTAGAGACGTATTCCGGCATCGTAAAGCCTGGTAACTGTTGTCCTCACTGATGGTTGGGTGATTGCTCCACTTTGAGATGATAAGTGCCAGTACGGACTTGTGCTCCCACGTACCGTCGAGTATATTTTGGGAGACCCCTATAGGCTTGAATCCTTTATCCTTAGGAAGCCGTGTCTCCCGCCCTATCGATCGCATTGCACTGAACACAGCATTCGGGAAGATTGACTGCCATACCATAAAAAGTATTCTGCAGTTTTGCGATTGGTTTGGTACTCCCTCTACCTAGATCTCCAGAGTAGTCCCTTTCGTTCCTTTTCAGACTCCTTAACGGAAAGGTCCATTTGAGCACTTGTCACTTCAGGCTCATTAAAAATCGAAGGAGACTAGAGTCATCTTTTGTTTTTTCTCGACTCTTAAAAACTGAAAAAAAAAGTTATGTCAAAGCGTCTAAAATTTATTTTAAACGGAATATTCTACCCTTTCCTACATTGATCTTGGGTTGAGAAAATGGAGTCTACCAACCAAGGAATTCCCCTTGGAGGAAATCCTAGTCCCTTCTCCTCTTGGGGAGATGTTAGTGCACCGCATATGGCCACATTGTCACTTCCAGGACTGACAATTGGTTTGCCTATATGGCTCTTCTTGACCTTTGTCGTTCAGAACACCACTATTCCTGAACAATTGAATCAGCAATTAGACGAATCCAGAGTTACCCACCAACCTTCTACTTCCTCTAATTCTTCCTCTCCTCCTTCCTCTTCGCTTGATGGGGCTGGTAAAGCCAAAAGTCAAGTTCCTAAGGAGAAGAAGGAAAAGAAGAAGAAGGAGAAGAAGAAGAAGGAGCCAAAAGTGAACGGGGGCAAACGAGTGTCGTCTAACGAAAATCCACACACTGCACCGACCAGGCCTAAATTGCCATGTGTCATTTGCAAAGGAGACCACTTTCACAGAGATTGTCCTTGCATCCCTCAGATCTTAAGGGACTGGTCTCCTCGTTTGCACAACCCGGTGTCGTCAACCTCTAATGATCATGTTGAAAACACACCGTCGACTAGTGAAAGTGAAGCCCGAGGACAAAAAGGAAAATATAGATTTCCTTGTAAACTGTGTGAAGGTGATCATGTCGTTCACCGTTGTCCCTTCTTAGAGGAAGCTAAAAGAGTTTTGGATGATTTTTCGGTTTCACCGTTACGACTTCCCCCTGGATATAAAAAACTCTTGCCGAGTCCGTCACTAGTCGAAAATCCGGCTGACCCGCTTAGGTGGTCGGCCGAAGCATCTATCATTGAACCATACCAGACAAAAGTCAAAAGGTCAAGGCGGTAGTTGACCCGGTCTTGCCTTCAGAGGTTCCATCTTCAGATGATACAATCACTGAAGAGAACAAGGATGACACTGTCCAAATTCTTTTCATAAGCACAGACTCCAACGAACATGGGGGCAATTTACCCATTCCTTTACCACAGGAAGAAAGTTCGTCAGAGTCGTACCCGGCCGTCTATTCGATCCCACCTCCAAGCAACCTAGTTGTCTCCTTCGACTGGAATCAACTAGGCAGACCCCATTTACCAACTAGTGTACCATTCCGAATTATTGTTCAAATATATAGAATGGTTATGGCTGGTACCATCATAGATGAGGGGGCTTCTGTGAGTATCCTTTCCTCAACTGCTTGGAAAGCGCTTGGTTCGCCACCGCTTTTGCCTGAGATGAGAAATTTGACAGGCTTTGAGAAAGGAACCAGTCGACCATTAGGGATCCTTCCCGATGTACCCATAACATTGAGAGTGAAAACCGTTCACATGAATGTAATGGTAGTTCAAGGACCCCTGGATTACAATCTACTCCTTGGACGAGACTATATTTATTGCATGGGAGCAATTGTCTCCTCACTCTTTAGAGTAATGTGTTTTCCGCACGAACAAAGAGTGGTCAACATGGAAAATTTTAGGGGCTAATGTTCGCCCAGTGGGCTAATTTTCCATGATTTTTCCACAAAAAAGATTCGCCAATTTCCAATTTTATAAAAGACGATTCGCCCAAATTTTAGAATATAAAATTATTTTACCTTAAAAATCGCCAACATTATATAGAGACTATATATAAAATAATTATAAATTTGATTAATTTTACAAATATATCAATAAACATTTATAATTTGCATATTAGGGATTAGTGAGATTCGCCAATGTTTTAAACTTCAAGAAAATTTTCCATCCTTAAAATTTTCCTTGGTGGTCAAGCTCGTGGACCAGCTTTCATTCCCTGGATCATACAGAGCAAATAGTCATATACCATCCCTGAATGGTATTTTCACGTAAGAAATGTCTCAATCTCCAGTCCGTCCTCCCGATGAGCGCGAGTGATTCAGAGGGATATGACTGAAACCTAGGGGGCATGCACCCTGGTCTGCTTCGGCAGGAAAACTTCAGGTATAGGGTAGGTTTCCGCAGGAGAATATGACTAGTTTGTACCCCCGTCTGTGATTGGAAGAGGGGGTTATTCTAGAACACGATTCTCTTGTCAAAGTTATGTGAGTTGGCGAGCACCGCCACTCACCTTTGTTTATCTCGGTAGACATTGCCGAAGAAGTGTTTTGTTTGCGCTGTGAATAGAACAATCTTTGGGTAACCTGTAAGAGGTAGGCCTCTCTCGGTAAAACAAATGTTTTAACGGAAAGAAGTAGGGGTAACCTTGAAACTCTATTTTATACCTGGGGGCATGCAAACCTTTTGGAGTGCAAGCAAAGAGTGATCATTTATCTGTTTTTTGGATTGGTCGTTTCCTAACTTGCATAGAGAAAGGATGTGGGGCAAAACTCTAAAAGTTGCCATTTTTATATGAGACATTCTTATCACACGACTGGATTGATCAAGCAGTTTTAGCACATAGTTCAAGCTCGTTAAAAAATAAACATAAGACATGAGCAAATGTTTCCACCCGCATTTAAGCTCGTTAAAAAAGGAACTATTCCCCGGTAAATAACCACCGTGAATGTAGTACTTCAGCCATTAAAGCCTTGGTCGTGTTTGCACCATCACCTCCACTTTTTCATCGGCCGATCATTCACCTCCATTTGATTGTTTACCCATTTTGAGGAACAACTGCGAAGAGTGATTTCACTAGCCATCCTTGTGACACTGCCATGATTGGAAAATTCCAAACCTTACCTGGAATCAGCTGCTACCCGTTTTATCACTTGTTCCTCAAAAGACGAGTCTTCTTTAAGCTCTTTTCAACTGACTCGTAAAATATGAAAATATTGGCGAGTCCTCGGCCTTCCAGCTTGTTAAAGGGACAGGAAGTGTTATCCATCATCTAGATTTTAATCTTTTTGGACCTGAGGGATTATTACACAAAAAGATCGAGCGCTTGTTTTGTTTGGCTCGTTAAAACTATCGAAAATTCATCCCTTCTGTATTTTTTTATACTTTTTCGGATTTAAGGGATTAGATGACGAAAAAGGAATTTTGGAGTTACCTTTACGTGCCTTTTCAGACTCTCTAAAATTGAAAAGGACCGAGTTATCTTTGTCGTTAAACTGGTTAAAAAGATTAATAGCGACAAACTTGTCTTTAGATGAGAACGAGTTTCACTATCGCTAGGCTCCTTAAAACATAGCGATAGGTTTGCCCGAAAGGGAAAATTATAGAACACGCATATGTTATCCTCCCCAAGCTTGACAAAAATAAAGAGGTACTGGTCAGTAATGACTGGGGAAAATTGGGAAGAAAACTCAAAGAAACTTTGTTGGTAGCAAGTCGCTCTTGAACATGACACTTCCACTCCGTATCCGAGTCGGGTTGGGTTGTTTCATTCGCCGGTCACACCGCCATGGTCACGCCATACCATCCACATTTGGGGTTAATGCTACCAATCCATCACATCAGTGTCGCCGACATGTTTAAGAGAAGTCATCCAGAGAAGCCACCCGTGTCTCACCCACTACCATACATTATACTCCATTCTTTCATGACCGCCACCCTGAACCGTATATCATCAGATCATTTTCACCTCCATCAAAATCATTTTCTCTGTTCCGTGTCATTGATGTGGGATTCATTAAGGCCCTCCTATGACGGATCACTTCTTGTCGACATTAGCTCATTATCCAAGAAGTTGATCTAAGAACACCCCATTCAGTACTTTGAAGCTTGCATGCCTTAATGGAAAGTTTCTCACTTCCAGCGACAGGTTTACATCGATGGCCTTCGACCGAAAGAATTTGTGTGGTGTTCGACGCCAAGTCCTTTATTCACACCACGTGGATTGTACTGCAGTACCTTGAGGATCATTATCATTATCGGTGATTCCTCTCGCGCTTGTTAACAGTTTACACCATTGACTGGTAATCAAGCAATGTCTTTCCATGTTCGACTTCAAAACATTTCTCACATGGATCGACTTGTACCTTGAGTAAAGATCGGACGAGATTGAAGACCCCGGATCTAGTTTCATCCATCCGGGCTGCGATATATATTCAGGGAAATAAAGACATCAAATGTACAGCATTGGAGCATAGATAATCATCCTACCAAAAGGATGATGGCTCTATCAGAATCATCAGTCTACACTCAGACGATTGTCTGTCCTATGTACGTGAAAATGAATTTATAAAGCTGAGCATGGGAATGCCCGCCTCAGCTAGATCATGAAAACAATATGAAGATAATGTATTGTATTGTATCCTATTACAAGTCCCCTCCCAGCATTGAAAGAACTTCGGATCCTCATAATAAAGCATTTCACCTGACACCAAAAGGTTAACGGCCTCATACTTTAGGGGGAAACTGTTATAGACATTTTTGTGCCTTACAACTCCAAGCATGAAATGTCCATAAACCAAGGGCTCCTAAGTCCCTAAAAGTGTTTTTCTAACCCCTAAAGGAACAAGGTCAACAGATTACAGCTTCTCCCAGAAGTTCTCCATTAGAAACTACTCATAATAAGTTAAAACAGGATCATTTCAGCTACTCCACTGGCTAGGTGCTTTGCATTGCACCTAAATACACTGTGAGGGTGCGTTGCATTTCAAAAGTCCCTTCTGTGGGGTGTGATGGGTGAGAAATGATAAATGGCAGTGTCATTCCGCGAGGTGGAGAGACAATGGAAGCTTCCAGAATCTTCTCCTGTGACACTTGCCTCACTGAATTCGACCAAGGATGAGTAAGAGGCCTTCAGTCTCCAAGTGGAAGCAAGAACTGACAGAGAGAAGACACTAATCAAATCACAAGCTGATTCATCCTCCTTACACATATCTATATATGGATCCCTCATCTCAGCGATCCAGAGGCTGGAATTTTGCATATTGTAAGGAATTGTCGTTGGTTTTTTGAGACAAACATCAGAGTATTGGGTGATCTATGCTTTGTTTGAGGTGAATAGGGGCTTCTTTGTTGGGAGGTTGATGCTGGGTCAGGAACCACCGGTTGTAACTCCTCCTGGATCTTTTCTTGTTTATCAATAAAAACTATTTGAGTTTTTCTCCATGCTTTTGTACCATTGATGCTTGTTACATTTGTATGGTTAACTTAAATCTGATCCTAAGTTGTTTATGAATATAGATCCATGTCTTTGTATAGTGTTCTTCTTCTGTGATCTTATAGGTACTTTGTGAAGCTAGGCAAGTAAGGGAGCAAGTAGCTGGAGACTGTCAAAGAAGAGAGGGATTGGATCAAAGGATTAGCGCAAGACACAGGTTGGTTCTTTCTATTCCTCTCTATCTATAGTTCATAAAGGAAATACAAAAGTAGTTTTTCTTTGTTTGCTTCTAAGGCAGCTGTCACACCTTAGTGGGATAGAGAAGTTCTAAATAGACACTTTTCCCTGTAACAAGGTGAAGGCGGTGAAACTAGTGGTGGTGTCGGTGGGGGTGGTACACGTAGAATTCTCTACCTTATCAAATGGATTGCACTTTGCAGCGAGACCTTCGTGAGCTATTCCTCATCCCCTCGTGGAGGTGAAACCAAAGGGCTATTCTCTGGTCCCTTACTTCCTTCGTTTCTATAGATTTTTCCACTTCACATAGCTGTAGACATCAAGGTAATTGCATAACCCTCTTTTCACACAATAACATTTTAATCCAAGTACTCAGAGACTTTACGTACTTACCTCGCAGTCCTTTGAGAAAGTGTCACTCTGCTTCTCTATAGCTGACTAAAGTATATACCGCAAACTCAATAATGAATCCTCCTATAATCTGATCAAGGAAGTGATCAATGGCGTGGGCGATCTTATCTTCCGATGCTTCTAATATGTGCACCAACTCTAGGGTCCACACAATAGGATTCTCGAGTTTCCACCTTCCTTAGCTATCTGTTAGCTTCACAATCCACTCATACAACTCCATCTAGCGAAAGATGTAAAGAAGATTTCGTAGATCCCTATATACAGGTAGTAATCTAACAACTCTTCCTTTGATAGTCGTGGATTCCTGTTCTCCTACGCCGCGAACTTGTGCATCCTTCTCTCCAACCAACCTTCAATTTCCTTCTTAGTTGGATTCCAATGATATGACATCAGACATCTCTATGCAGATTCCGGTCTTGGCAAAAGAACCATTTGTTGGCATGAGAGGGCCGTACCCAAGTTCAGAGTTAATTAGCAAAAAAAAATCCCTCTACCACTGGCCCTTTCGGCAATAGCCCATGGAGCGTGGACTGAGGTCTCACCCAAAGTAGTATGGGAGGCTGCTGGAACCAAGTTTCCACATCCTAGAGATGTTTGAGGGGTTGATTTAATCCAACTATGAATATCTTCGCATAGCTCACTTCGTGCACTATCCTAACCTACGATTCCTTCGCGATCTGTTATAATCGCCTTCGTGCAACCCTAACCAAGGGCTGAGGTGATTTTGCACTGCTAAAGCAACAATCTATGCTATTTCCCCATGTTACACCACAGATCTTACTTATCTTCTTATGACAGTTAATTATCTTTGCGCAAACATATACTTTATCTTATATTCACTTTATCAACACATTCATATAAGTTCGCGTATCATATAACAATAGAAATGCAATTTATATCTGATACACTCAATGCACAAAATAGGAAAAAGATACACATAAATTATGTAAAACTTCTCTTTATTAATGATTCAATCTGTTACAGACTCAACCTTCCTTGTGCACTCAGCTGCAGAGCCTTCTCCTACTCTATGACCCAAACACTCGACTTGACACTTAGATAAGACTCAATTCTTCATCCTTCATTCATGACTATTCTTCCTTGATTCTTGTTTTACAACTTAGAGCCTCGCTCTATTCATACAATCCCATGGTCCGCGGACCATGGGTAGATCTCTAAGGCCGACACTATATTTAAAAAAATGAGGGCGGACAACCCTATGACTCATTTACAACTTCACGCTCCGTGCCCACAAAATGCAGTATCTTTACATAGGATTTGGTCAAAATCTAGGCTTTAAGCCCCAAAACTTACCTTCGGGGATCCTGCATCCAACAAGTATCAAAGGGAGGAATAAGGCGCTAAGCAAACAAAGCCCTAGAAGTTAACGATCTGGGTGAAAGAGGGAATAGAAGGAATAAATCGACATCACCATCTAAGGGTGAAAAAACTTGGTTCCAGCATCCCCTCATACTACTTCAGGTGAGACTTCGGTCTGCGCTATGCGGGATGATGCTGAAATGGTCAGTAGTGTAGGGATTTGTTTGGATAACTAATGTTGAACTTGGGTTAGACCCCAAAAAGCCAACAATCTCCTTAGGGACGAGGATGATGAACCTCCAGGCGGGGGATGATAGGAGGAAGAGGCCTAATCAGATGTTATAACTGTGATTAAGAAGGTCATGTTGCAAGGGAGAGTCCAATGCCAAGAATACCTCGGTGTTCACATTGTCAGGCAAATACGCATGGTACAAAATATTTTATATAGCTTACTTCTCGATGGGAAGAACACAATCAGATGAAAAGATCCAATTTGGTCAATGTTGAGCCATGAGAACTATAATCCGTTGTGCAGTTGAATATTAACATTCTAACCATAGGAGGAAAAAGAACTGGAGTCAATATTGGAACGTATGAGAAACCAAATCCCATAAGGCCGACGTCATGAAAAATATCCTATGATCCCAATCAATAGAAATAATACTATAGAGACACAGTCGAATTATTCTGGGAATTAGTTTCTTCTCAAGGGCCTCGAATTAAAAATCAAGAACAAGTACAGACCAAAAGTCATATACCTTCACAAGAGATATCGAAACCTATTTTGGAGTGGTTTAAATTATTTTGGTCGATTATGAATGATGAGAAACTTGTTGGTCAGTTGCGAAAAAAAAAATTGTTGTGAAGGATGACCCATTCTCATAAGAGAGTATTTATGCTAATCTCCCTTAAAGGAATTTTAGACAGGTTCGGCGAAAAACAAAGAGAACAGGAAGAGAATTATGTGTTGATGCTCATATTGTTGGATAGCCGGTTAAGGACCCTATGCTAGATCTCGTCTCAGATGTTAATATTTTTCCAAGAAAAGCTTGGGAGGCAATTGGGAGACCGAGATTGGTATTTTCATCCATTAAATTATGCATGGCAAACCAATATTGTATTCTACCCATTAGGAGATTGAAATATGTTGAGGTTGATATCACAGGTGTCAAGACCTATCCATACACTGAAGTAGTTGATATTATGGGTGACAAGCATCCATATCCAGTTGTTGTAGCAGCTACAACCACCCTCCAACATTTTTCCTATGCTTCGATTTTGGATCCTTCCTTCTTAACCACAACAAATCATCTTACACTCATCCAGGTATTCGTGATTCAACCCAGACTTATATTTGCAGTTTGGTTTGTGTTTTCTCACTTAGTTTATTTTCTAACTCACAAGTTGATCTCCTAATTGGGTCCCACAATAGTTCTGGACTTGCCTCTAGAAATTGCACAATTCTTGAGGGAAACTAGCCTTGTTGTTGGGAATTTCTTAGTCGTAATTTCTAGTATGCCTTGAGCTTAGGAAATGCACAATCATGAGGGGGCAGCCTAGTATTGACCCGAGGAATTCTGCAACCCTCACTGAGCTCAAAAAATGTGTAGTGCACTGAGCCAGAAAGTTTCCCAGTTCCCCGAATTCTATTGTCTTCCTCGGTAGTGTGCATGGCCAGTTTCCTAGAAAAAGAAAAAAAAACCATCCCTAAAATATACGGATCGATTTTTAGTATCTTGAAGGAGGAACTTGTGCTTATTTTAGAAACTTCTTCCAAGTGTCACTTTTTACTTGATTTTAGGCATGTGTGTCATAAACCCTAATCTATCCAAATATATTTAATCGATGCTACTGGAGCTCATTCCACATTCAATATTGGAGCTCTAGCATTCTCAAGTAGATCAAGGAACCTTCAGTATGATTGTCTTCTCTTTTGCAGGTGAGTTTTTCTTTTGTTGCATTTTGCCGCTTTTTCTGTCACTTTTTTTTATTTGTCTTCTATGAGTGTTCTTTCTTTGTATGGTTGCTAGAATTTTAGCTTGTAAAATTGTTGTTTCATGTTATAGACTGTCTTTCCCAAGTGTCGTATGAGTTTCCCTGTTTTTGCACCAACGGCTGTTGTTGTGGCGACTCTCCTCACATACTTCATTTTCCTCCCATTTAATCAATTGTTGGACTTGATTCACATGAATTCATCCAAATTTAGTCAAACATTCTCTTAGATTCACACTATCTCTTAGATCTCCTTCTTTCAACACTTCCCTTGGCCAGGTCTTGGTTTCCCTTTTCATATCTCACTTTGCACAACTGGGAATGCACAATCTGGAGGCTCAAACCACAACCCTGGCCTATAGAATTGCGCATAGCACAACCTAGGCTAGCTCCATTTATGCACTATGTAGTTCTAGGAGCCATCCTCCCATATTGGCCACTGAGGCTGCATAATGCATAGTCTCTCCCAGGCCTTTTCAAAGGCTGAACTGTACATTGCACAACTCCAGTCATCAATATTCCACCTTTGCTACTGGGACTACGCAGTGTGTAATTCCCATAGTCAGCCAATCACCCCTATCAAGAAGAACTATGGAATCCCTCACATCTAGTCCTTGACATGTTGCTTGTACTTGCCTTGAAGTTGTTTTTCTTTAAAATGACATTTGGTTGCCATGATTGTCGTCTTTGTCCCAGATAAAACATTTTTTGAGAATCTCTCCAACAGTCACTGAAAACATGGTATTCAAGAGAGTTTCATCAAAGAAAACCACAAAAATCAATACTGGGGAAGCAATTGAGTAGCCATCATTTCATTTACTAATATATGTAGATACTCAGATGTTTATTGAGAAAGGCACAACATTGACATGGTAATAGATCAAAGACACTTTTGGAAATTACTTTGAGGAGAATTTGGAGGACTGAGAAGTATATCCTACTATCCAATAGCTAGGGTTATACAAGGTTTCATGTAGGTATCCTACCTTCCTGCATGCAAACATTATCTGTAGGACTGTCTCACATATGGATGAAAATACTATGACATTCAGCAATGCTAATGGGCAAAAACTTTCCACCTTCAGGGAAAATGACTTTTAGTAGACGAGTCACTTTCCCAAGCCAGTGCAGTGCATGGAATCACTCTTCTATGCCACCTAGAGCTACGTGAATACAAGATACATTGTCAGTTGCTGGGTGAAAGAGACATCAAAGTTTCTATAGGCACCCACCCATGTTTCCAAGACAAATTCCCTTAAGAAGGCTTACCAGTTCTGGATCATCTTCGCTTGTAGAATATATGCTTAAGAGGGCATGAAAACCTTTCCTAAAGGGTGGGTAGTCTTACTGGACCAATTGGTGAGTGATGTGGGGCCATTCAACTAGTCAAACCTATTGGATCAACAATTAAAGTCCCATGTAGCACAGGCTCAGAATTGCCCAATCTCCCAAAATGACTAGATTATGGACTTGTTTAGTAGAGAAAACTTGTATCGTGTGACTCATGTCATTGTTTCGAACTTCTACCCTGAAAATGATACACAAAATACTGCATACTGTGTTTTTCCAGTCACATTTTACTAAATTAAAATATGATGCTCTTAGAGGAAGCTACAACGATTTTCCCAACGTCACCTATTTGAGACTAAACTTTGGAGCATGCAAAAACCCTAACTTCTTCGGACCACATATCTGAAAATATAGTGAGCCAGGATATGAAATTTTACAAGAACTTCACTAGGATTTTAGCTTTATGTAATCAAAATTTTAGCATCTTAACCTTTGTATAAAAAACTTTAAAGATAAAATAACATCATGACCTATTTGTAGTAGTGAAACCCTAGGATCCAAAGCTTTGATACCAAATCTTATGTAACTAAATCAAAAAATAGATAGATCAACAACTTCAAGATGAACATATTGGAGGGGAAAACCTCCTTTACATCACATAAATGAGCAATTCTTGAATGACCCAAATGATAATACCTCCTTGGCATATATAGGAGTCTAAGGGGTCACAATATAATCATAGCCCACATAAAATTAATAATGTAAGGGTAGAATAATAACAATAGTGGGCTTTTATGAGTCACAACAATAACAATACGATGAATGCACTAGTATTATATGTACCTAATAGTTTAAGGACAATCTAGTCTTCTTATGGGACCTCCTCTGTCGCCACCACACAATCCTGGAGTTGCACAAATTTCTTCAGCAATGCCATACTAGAGTCCAACTTAGTATCAAGAGTTCCCTCCTTATCAAGGTATGTCCATAACTTATTTTTGTGAAATTTTCATATCCTTTCCCCATTCACCTCATCTGTGTCCTATTTTACAAAATTATTCCAGTGTGCCAAACAATCTATTTTATGAATTATGTTGATCACCAATGCATCATACGGATGAATTTCAATCCTTAGATGTATTGGTTGATCCCCTAGATCCTAAAACTTTATGAATTAGTTAATCTCCTTAGGGACGAGGAGGAGGACCCTCTAGGGGAGGGAGGATAGGTGGAAGAGGCCTAATCAGATGTTATAATTTTGATCAAGAAGGTCATGTTGCAAGGTAGTTCCAATGCCAAGAAGACCTTGGTGTTAACATTGTCAGGTGAGTGCAGATGGTACAAAATATTTTCTAGGGCTTCTTTCTTGATGGGAAGAACATAATCAGATGAAAGGATCCAATTTGGTCAATGCAAAGCCATGATAACTAGAATATGTTGTGTCATCGAATATTAACATTTTGACTAGAGGAGGAAAAAGAACTGGAGCCAATATTAGAACATATGAGAAACCAAATCCCATAAGGCTGGCATCATGAAAAATATCCTATTATCTCAATCAATAGAAAGAATATTATAGAGACACAGTTGAATTATTTGGGTAATTAGTTTCTTCTCAAGGGCTTCGAATTGAATAACAAGAGCAAGGACAGACCAAAAGTCCTAGACCTTCACAAGAGACATCAAAACCTATTTTGTAATGGGTTAAATTATTTTTGTAGATTATGAATGATGAGAAACTTGTTGGTCAATTGTGAAAAGAAACAATTGTTGTGAAGGACAACCCATTCTCATAAGGGAGTATTTACGCTAATATTCCTTAAAGGAATTCTAGATAGGTTCGACGAAATACAAAGAGAACAGGAAGAGAATTATGTGTTGATGCTCATATTGTTGGATAATAGATTAAGGACTCTATGCCAGATCTTGGCTCAGATATTAATATTCTTCCAAGAAAAACTTGGGAGGCACTCAGGAGACCCAATTGGTCTTTTCATCCATTAAATTATGCATGGAAAACCAATATTGTATTTTACCCATTGAGACATTGCAATATGTTGAGGTTGATATCGGAAGTGTCAAGACCTATGCATATTTTGAAGTAATTGATATTATGGGTGACAAGCATCCATATCCAACTATTGTAGCAGCTACAAGCACCCTCTAAAATTTTGCCTATGCTTCGATTTTGGATCTTTCCTTCTTAACCATGGCATATCATCTCGCACTCATCTAGGGATTAATGCTTCGTCCTAGACTTATATCTGCAGTTTGGTTTGTATTTTCTCACTTATTTTATTTTCTAACTCACAAGTTGATCTCATAACTGGGTCCCAAAATAGTTCTGGGCTTGCCTTTAGAAATTGTGCAATTCTTAAGGGAAGCTAGCCTTATTGTTGGGAATTGATCAATCCTAATTTCGAGTGAGCCTTGAGGTCAAGAAATGTGCAATCATGAGGGGGTTGCCTTATATTGATCCCAGAAATTGCGCAACCCTCACTGAGCTCAAAAAATGTGTAGTGTAATGAGCCAGAAATTTTCCCAGTTCCCCGAACTCCATTGTCTTTCCTGGTAGTGTGCATGGCAAGTTTCCCCAGAAAAAGAAAAAAAAATTCTCTAAAGTATAGGGATATATTTTTAGTATCCTGAACGAGGAAGTTGTGCTATTTTCAGAAACTTCTTCCAAGTGTTGCATTTTCCTTTATTCTAGGCCTGTGTATCATAAACCCTAATTTTTCCAAATCTATTTGATCAATGCTATTAGAGATCATTTTCACATTCAATATTGGAGCTCTATGATTCTTAGATCAAGGAACCTTCAGTACGATTATTATCGATTTGTAGGTGAGTTTTGTGTTTTTCATCTTTTGCCCTTTTTTCTTTCGCTTTTTGTTGTTTGGCTTGTGTGAGTGTTGCTTCGCTTGTTTCTCTGCATGGTTACTGGAATTTTAATTTGTTTTAAGTTGTAAAATTATTGTTTCAAGTTATAGATTTCCTTTCCCAAGTGTCACATGAGTTTCCCCGTTTTTGCACCAACAATCATTGTTGCGGCGAATCTCCTCACATACTTCAAATTCCTTTCATTTAATCAATTATTGCACTTGATTCACATGAATTCATGTACATTTAGTTAGATCTTCTCTTAGCTTCACACTATCTCTCATATATCCTTGTTTCCACACTTACCTTGGGAAGATATGGGTTTCCCTTGGCGACATCACACTTTGCACAACTAGGACTACGCAATCTGGAGGCTTAAACCACAAGCTTGGCCTCCATAATTTCATAGAGCACAGCCTAGGCTGGCTCCAACTATGCACTATGTAGTTCTAGGAGCCAGCCTCCCATATTGGCTAGTGAGACTGCATAATGTGTAGTATCTCCCAGGCCTTTTCCTAGGCTGAACTATACATTGCACAATTCCAGTCATCAAGATTCCACCTTTGCGGCTAGGACATGCAATGTGTAGTTCCCATAGTCAGCCAGGTATCTCTATCAAGAAGAACAATGTAATCCCTCACATATAGTGCTTGACATGCTTCTTTAACTTGCCTTGAAGTTGTTTTGATTTAAAATTGCATTTGGTTGCTATGATTGTCCTCTTTCCTCCACATGTACAACATTTATTGAGAATCTCTCCAACGGTCACTGAAAACATGGCATCCAAGAGATTTTCATCAAAGGAAACCACCAAAATCAATATTGGGGAAGTATTTGAGTAGACATCAGTTGATTTACTATTATATGCGGATACTCAGATGTTTATTGAGAAAGGCACAACACTGACATGGCAACAAATCAAAGACACTTTTGCAAAGGACTTTGAGGAAAATTTGGAGGAAGGACAAGTATATATTATTATCTGATAGTTAGGGTTGTACATGGTTTCATGTAGGTATCCTACCTTCCAATGTGAAAACATTATTTGCTGGATTGTCTCACTTACAGATGAAAAGACTATGATATTGAGTAGTGCTAGCATGCAGAAACATGTGACCTTCTAGGCAGAGGACTTTCAGAAGATGTATCACTTTCCTGAGCTAGTGAAGCACATGGAATCACTCTTCTATTCCACCTAGAGCTACGTGAAGACAAGAGACATTGTCAAACGTTGGGTGAAAAAGCCATCGAAGTTTCGATAGGCACGCACCCATGTTTACAAGACAAAGTCCCTTAGGAATGCTTACCAATTCTAGATTATCTTTGCTTGCAGAATATATGGTTAAGAGAGCATGAAAACCTTTCATGAAGGGTGGGTAGTCTTCCTAGACCATTTGGTGAGTGATGTTGGGCCATTCAATTGGTCAGATCTATTGGCTCAACAATTGAAGTCCTATGTAGCACAGGCTTGGCATCTGCCCAAGGATGAGCGAGCAAGATTCTATATGTTTGCATACATACTAGATGCAATCTATGCACAACAATAGTTCCCTGGCATGAACTGGACATGGACACCCTAAGAGACTTCTATGGATATCTATTACAAGTTTATTTCCTACTGCACTTATCGAGGAGTAATGGAAATGATAACTTATCATTTTATCATCCCACTATACAAGATTATATTTGAACAAGATCCACCTTGCATGTCCTGAGAAGAAATGGACAGGATAGTAGACATTACAGATTTGTATGCCTTACCAGGTGGCACCTGCATCCGACTGTTTGGCGGAGAGAAGCCTTTGCATGTCTTACCAAGGAATGCCACCTCTCTACAAAGTTGTGAGCATAACTGCATAGGAAGAATAAAACACCATGACCCACACTTCCTTTGCGGATAAATTTATATGAGATTAAGAACTTAAAAGATGTAGATGTCGAGGCTAAGGACATAGTGAAATTAAAGCTCAGCATCAATGACTTTAGTATGTATGATCCCCACAGTATTTTCAAGGACCATTGTACGAAATTTTACTTTCCATGGATCAACGGGTCATTTCATTGGCTAGAAGATGATCCTTGGAGGTAATGCTATAATTCCTCCAGACTTAATGAGCTAGTCAGTATAGCAAGGATTTTGAAGACTTCTCCACAGATAGGAGAAACTCTAGAAGTAACAACAACAACAATAGAAGGCATCAATCTAGTGTGCAACAAGGGAAAGAGGATGATTTTTTATAGTCAAGAGGGAGAGAACAGACGCAAAATGAAGGAAAATCCTATTATTGTGAAGGAAAATTTAGAAATGGAAGAAAAGAGGGAGCAACAGATGAAGAGAGTAGAGCAGATGAAGACAAAAAATCAGAGGTTGTAGGAACCCAAATTGATATTGCAGGAGATGGAGAAGAAGGTCAAGGAAGAACAGGAGTTGAGGAGTAGAGAAAGGGAAGAGAAGAAGAAGCAGGAAGAAGAACAAAGACAAGGCTTGAAGATAGAGGAAACAACATTGGTATAGGTTGAAGAATGAGAATAGCCAACATTTATTAAGGGGAAAGGTGAATAAATGCAGGATCAGGAGATTTTTCAATAGATTGAATAATTAATTGAAGTAACAGACATGGAGTTAGAACAAGAGCATAAACATGATGATGTTGACCTGATGTCTAGAGCACCACAAGTCATCCCTCAGTCTCCACCACCTCTAGTAGTAGAACCAGCCCCAGTGAGCAAGGATATATTATTCTCCTTGATGATGATTCGGTCATGGATGTGTACAATCTATCATTCAATGAGTTCAAGAAGAGAATTGTACAAGCATAGATGAATAAATTTCCAGATGATCACGCATCACCTACATTCATCAAGGAAAGGGTGGTAGCGTCAAACACCCAGAAGAATCCAACTTCCATTTCTGAGGACATCTTGGCCTATGTAGGAAGAACAAGACCAAATGTTCAATATTTGACGGTGGCAAATGAGAAACTGGAAAAGGACTTGCAAGCTACTAAGAAAGAGGTAGAACAACTTTGAGCAATGATGCAAAACGTAGTTTCTGCATTGGGGTATATGAGAACAATAATACTTGTTTAAGTATCAACTCTTAGAGAAACTAGGCAAAAGTTCTGTGATGGATTTGTCACCGTGTATAAATCAGTGGTCTGTTTTCATGACCTACAACAATGGAGTAAAGAGTTTTTTAAAACTCTAAAAAACATACATGTTTCCATTGCTTATGTACAAGAGTGGAAAATATCGTACAAAGGGGCCCCTCTTGACTTAGTCAAGAAGATGAAGCCACAGGGAAAGCTGGAGAAAGTGGAGGTTTGAATGTCGATTCAGAATAATGAGCAACTGGCCTCATTCATCAGTAGCACACAAGCCTCATATATGTGGTTGCATAGTAGTTTGGAGGTATTTGTGAGAACATACAAGATCCCATCAATCAATTCCCTTAATGATGCTAAACCTAAGAACCAAGTCCCGCAGGAGATCGATGAGTACTTGGAGCAGCTAAGACAAGAAGTCACCAAGGAAGACTTGGAGCTGAACGCACACAACATGCAGAAGTTCATTGGTGGTCCTGTCAAGGTCAAGACAATGTTTCTCATGTTTCAGGATGAGTTGGATATAGGTTCCAAGATGGTGTACATGAATGCCATGGAGGCTAGAGTTGACATCTAGAAAGATATAGTTAAGCAGCTTGGGGACACCATCACACAATACCAAGCTTGGCACCAATATGCAGCCGATAAACAACAAGTGGATGCTATTGAGATGGACTTTCCCCAAACTCTAGAATCATATTTTTCTATCTTGTTAGGCTATATCTACCCCATTTTTTCTTATATGGGTACATGTGGAAAATAGAATATTATTTGTAATTATGTTGTAAGATAAATTCCTAGTGTCAATATTGGAATATGGAAAGTCATGATGTATTGTAATGCATCATTTTGTGAAGAATTTGAAGAGTTATGAGGATATTCCAAAGGTCACAAAGGGGAGTTGGAGATTCACCCCCTCTTGTTATAAATAGAACCTCATAACTCATGTAACGGGATTTTGGAAGCCAAGCTTTTTGCTAGGCTTAGGCTTAGAAAGAGCTTGGGAGTATTGTGAAGAGCCTTAGTTTCTCCATAACATAGAGTGAGTACAAATATTTGGAGGAGAAGGTGTTACTGACTATAATGTTCCACTATTAGGGATAGTGGTCATCAATGGTGTATGTATGGATGGAACTTTCACTCATAATAATAAAATTAGGGCCAACACACTTTCATGCATATGTTGTTAATATCGTAGGGTTATTCTTGTTGTATTGGAAATGTATGTTATTTAACTTATGCATATGCTTATGAACTATTTTGTTTGAATTCATACAAATTTTGTTGATTTCATGTTGTTGGATAAACTCATCACTTTAACTTTTGGACTATTCCAAATCTTAGCTTGTGATTTCATTTCTGTCATGTATTCCTTTCAAGTTTCATAGGGGCACACATCATTTTTGCTTCATGTGTTGGAACCTTCATGCATCACACTTGCTTCTCTGCAGGGTCACACACTTTATCTTACCCAAAGTTATCACACTTTCCTCTGCATATTTCTATGATCAACGCATTACATTAACACCCATTTCTATGACTCCAACTCCAAATAGTATGAGGTCTAGTTGGGACTTGATATCTAGGAGATCCCCTAAATGTTGGCAGGTCGACCACCATCAACATTTATGACACTAGAAGGAAGGCCATATGACTAGCTGAGCCCTTCAAGTATATTTTTAATTTTGCCACACATTTGATGACTTCTCACCAAATCATAACCCTGACATGTTTTCCTAACTCTGCAAATTTGAAAGTGTCGGCGAGCATTTTGAATGACTTGTCCAAATTTAAGTTCAATGGCGAGGGTGGAATAAACTTGCTTAGGCACACAATTTCTTTTCTTGGTTACTATGACAGGCATGAAATCTAGCCTAAGGATGTTACTTGCGGGTTGTTTTCTCTCACATTCAAAGGACATGCAAAGAAATGGTGTCACACATTTCCTGCAACCTCCATATACTCTTTCAAACAGTTTTTTGGTGAATCATGACATGCTTTCTTTCTTTATGATCATAAATCTCTTAATAGAAAAGTTTTAAAATTGCAAAAAACACCTGATGAATCTCTTCAACATTTTCATGATCGTTTTGTTCATTACTATTTTGAATTTCCTGAAGATGAGTTTGATTGGGAATTTTTGACTAGAATATTTCAATATCTTGTTCTAATTTCAAGAAATCCAAATGAGTTAGAATCTTTCAAACCTATATGAACACATCTCAATGTTATAGCTCCTAAATCTAAAACGTAAAAGGTTGTTGTTCCAAGTGACCCTCCATCCCCCTCTCATCAAACAACTCTAGCTCCACAGGTTGAGATTGGAGAAGTTTAGAATCCACCTATTGATTTACCATCATATCCTCCTACCTCACTTACTCAAAATTTATGTGCAGATTTGGAGTATCACTCCGATGGTTGTGTTGAAGTGCTATCTCCTCATCCTCTATCCTTCAGTCCCTCTGATTCTCCAGATTTTGGTGTTTTGTGTTCACCTGTCTTAGATATTTCTTGTGATGTTCACGAGGATCTAGTTCTGGATGTAGTTGGTGTTGAACAACCAACATTCCATATCATGTTTGATGAGTATGTGTGTAAATTTATACAAGAACTTGCATAGAAGCATGACCTCCTTCTGTCCACACCTCTTCCATTGTATCTTGACATTTTCCATGATGCATTCCTTTCTATTCCATCTCGTGAAAATTCATTTTCAAATGTTTCTACTTTCGATCATTCTTAGAACACATGGAATGCCATTTTTTTATTTGAAAATGGAGAGGACAATTTTTATTCTCGGATCCTCCCAATCTCTCATCGTACCTTTCTGGAAACATATAGGGTGAAATTTCTCATTTTCCATTATGATTCACGAGATATGCCCTTGTTCGTGATCTTCAACTATATAATCGTGGCTGTTGTGCTCTTTCCATTCATTCATTCAATCATGATTATGGTTTCTCCACTATTGATATTTCTAAACCATCCGTCTTTGATGATTCATCTTCTGATGAATTCGAACCTCACCAAGTTGTCAAGGAACTTCACCCTGAGTTGATGGTTATGTCAACATATCATAGCCTTGAGGCTAGTTTAACTTCTAATCAAAGATCTGTTCAGTCTTTCCAAGCCCCTGATCACTCTATGTTTCATACTAAAAGTCATTATATCTTACCATTTTTGCACCCTCCATCTGTATCACATGATCTTATCTCTCAATCATTAGAGGACTCATATGTAGAAAGAACTGTTGCGAAATGCAAATTTTCTTGTTTCTTCATATTTGCTTGTTTTTCAAGTTCGAAAGCATGTACATGCTTTTCTTCCACTTGCAATGTGTTAGGACACCATAGTACGTCCGTAAGATGCCTTTCATGTGCTTTTCATTGTTATTTTTATGTGGATTCATTCAATCTTCGAACTTTCAGGTTTGCATTTTTATATCTTTCTTATTTGTTGGTTTGGTTGTATATCTTTGTTGACATACATGCTCTCACCTACATGGGCTAACCAATGTGTTGATGGCTGCATTGGAAATATCACTTTACATGAGTTGGCCTATGTTCTGATTAGGTTAGGAGTAGCAGTAGTTTTTCTTTTCTTGTTTGTTTCTTCATTTGCCTCACCTTTTTTTTCTTTATCCCACCTCTCTCCTTTTTTTTTTTTTTACAGTTGTAGGTTAGTTTTCGCATGAAACCATGTTTGGCTTGTTAGAAAGCAATGTGAAGTTCAAGAGGAACTTTTATTGCTATCAACACTTGTTTATTATTTTATTCCCTCTCTTTATGTGAATCTTTCATTCCTTTAGTCAACGATATCCTAATGGATAATAAGTTCCTTTCAGAGAGAGACATGGTCAAATCATGATTCTTGCATTTTTAACTAGTATCATCTACTCTAATCAGTTTTCTATTTTTGGTTAACCCTTTTCAACTAAGTCAAGTAGAGTAAGGAGAGGGAAAAAACCTTAACAAGTATGTTAGAGGTATATATAAATATCCTTCTCTGAAGGGGTAACCACTTTTTTTATTAGTAAGTTTGGATCCCTCTTCTGCCTCATGAAATAAATAAGTGCCTATGCATATTTATTTGAACAAATGAAAAAAAATGAGAAAATGAAATATAGGATGAAAGACGAGATATGCTTCCTACCTAAAGAGGTGAAGCAAGTAACTCCACCAGGGTACTTTCTAGGTGTTATCAGGAAAACTAGTGTCTATGCAGAGCTGCTAGTCCCACTAAGGCTGGTAGCTACCTTAGAAACAAACAAACTAAAACTACTTTCATTTTCCTTTATGAGAAATAGATAAGAGGGGAATAAAGGAGACCAACCTCTGTCTTGCGCTTGGTTCCTTGCTTGATTCCTCTCTCTTCTGATAGATCTTTGCCACTTGCTTCCTTGTCTACCCAGCTTCAGAGAGCACCTGTAGAATCAAAGCAGCATAACACTATCCAAGAACATAGATCTATTATCATAAACAACATAGGACCAGATATATATTGACCATAAAATGCATATATCATCAACCATACAAGAATGTGGAGGAAAACTTGAATAGCTTTATTGATAATCAAGAAAAAGCGAAGAGGATTACAACCAATTGTTCTGACCCAGCATCATCCTCTCAGCAAGAAAGCCCTTCTTCACCTCATGAAAAGCTTAGATCACCCAACACTATGATTTTGCACCAAGAAACCAGTAGCACTTCTTTACAAGATACAGAATTCCAGCCTCTGGATGTCTGGGATGAGGGATCCATATATAGATGTTTGCAAGGGGGGTGAGTCAGCTTTTGAGATTTTATTAGTTTCCTCTCTTTGATAGTTCTTGATTCCACTTGGATATTGATGATCTCTTACTCATCCCTGGGCGAATGCAGAGAGGCAAGTGTCACAGGAGAAGTTTCTAGAAGATTCCATGATCCACCACCTTGTAGATTGACCCTTCCATTTGTCCACTCTCGCCCATCGCACCCCATAGAAGGGCTTTTCAAGATGCATCGCACCTCCCATGTGTATTTAGGTGGGATGCAACGCACTTTGACCATGGAGCAGGTGAGATGGTCCAGTTTTGACCAGTTTTGAGCAGTTTTTCATGGAGAACTTCTGGGAGAAGATGTAATCAGTTGACCTTGTTCTTTTAGAGGTTGGAACAAAAATTTTAGGGACTTAAGAGCACTTGGTTTATGGACATTTATGATTGGGGTTGCAGTGCCCAAAAATGTCTATAACAGTTGCCCACTAAAGCATGAGGTCGTTAATCTGTTTTGATGTCGGGTGAAATGCTTTATCATGAGGATCTGAAGCTTTTTCCAGCTGGAAGGCGACCTGTAATAAGATACAATACAATACATTATCTTCATAATATTTTCATGATCTAGCTGAGGCAGGCATTCCCATGCTCAGCTTTATAAATTCATTTTCATGTACATAAGACAGACAATCATCTGAGTGTAGACTGATGATTCTGGTAGAGCCATCATCCCTTAGCTTGGATGATTATCCGTGCAGTAATGATGTAAATTTGATGTCTTTATTTTCCTGAATATATATCGCAGCCCGGATGGATGAAACTAGATCTAGGCTCTTTAATCTCGTTCGATCCTCACTCAAAGTACAAGTCGATCCATGTGAGAGATGTTCTGGAGTCGAACATGGAAAGACATCACCTCATTACCAGCCAATGATGTAAGCTGTTAACAGGCGCGAGAGGAATCACCGATAATGATGATGACCCTCAAGGTACTACAATACAATTCATGTGGTGTGAATAATGGACTTGGTGTCAAACACCATGCAAAATCTTTCGGTCGAAGGCCATTGATGTAAACCTGTTGCCGGAAGTGAGAAACTTGCCATTGAGGCATGCAAGCTTCAAAGTACTGAAAGGGTTGTTCCTAGATCGACTTCTTGGATAATGATCTGATGTCGACAAGAAGCGATCTATCATAGGAGGGCCTTAGTGAATCCCACATCAATGACATGGAATGGAGCAAATGATTTTAATGGAGGTGAAAATGATCTGGTGATATAAGGTTCAGGGTGGCGGTCATGAAAGAATGGAGCGTGAATGTATTGCAGTGGGTGAGACACAGGTGAATTCTCTAAGCGACTTCTCTTGAACATATTGGCAACACTGACATGATGGATTGGTACCATTAACCCCAAATATGGATGGTGTGATGGAACCATGGTGATGTGACCAGTGAATTGAACAACCCAACCCGACTTGGATTCAGAGTGAAAGTGTCTTGTTCAAGAGCGACTTGCTACCAATAAAGTTTCTTCAAGTTTTCTTCCCAATTTTTCCCCAGTCATTGCTGACCAGTACCTCTTTATTTATGTTAAGCTTGAGGAGGATAACATATGCTTGTTCTATAATTTTCCCTTTGGGCAAACCCATCGCTATGTTTTAACGAGCCTAGCGATAGTGAAACTCATTCTTGTTTGTATGGACAAGTTTGTCGCTATTCGGTTTTAACGAGTTTAACGACAAGGATAACTCGGTCCTTTTCAATTTTAGAGAGTCTAAAAAAGGGACGTAAAGAAAACTATAATAATCCTTTTTTGTCATATAATCCCTTGAGTCTGAAAAAGTATAAAACAATACAAAAGGGATGAATTTTCGGTACTTTTAGAGAGCCGAACAAAACAAGCGCTCGATCGTTTTGTGTAATAATCCCTCAAGTCCAAAAAGATTAAATTCTAAAGGAGGGATAGCACTTCCGGTCCCTTTAACGAGCTGGAGAGGCCAATGGCTCGGCAATCTTTTCATATTTTACGAGTCAGTTGAAAAGAGCTTAAACGAGACTAGTTTTTTGAGGAACGAGTGATAAATTTGGGTAGCAGCTGATTCCAGGTAAGGTTTGGAATTTTCCAATCACGACAGTGTCACAAGGATGGCTAGCACGATCACTCTTCGTAGCTGTTCCTCAAAAAGGGTAAACAATCAGATGGAGGTGAATGATCGGCCAAAACAAAGTGGAGGTGATGATGAGAACACAACCAAGGCTTCAAAGGCTAATGATAATACATTCACGATGGTTATTTACTGGAAATTGGTTCATTTTTTAATGAGCTTAAACTCTGGGGGAACATTTGCTCATTGCTTATGTTTATTTTTTAACGAGCTTGAATTCCGCGTTAAAACTGCTCGATCCAGTCGTATAATAAGGATGTCTCATATAAAAACGAAATTTTTTCAAAGTTTTGCCCCGCATCCTTTCTTTATGCAAGTTAGGAAACAACCAATATAAATTTAAAAAATAAATGATTGCTCTTCTCTTGCACGCCAAAAGGTTTGCATGCCCCCAGGTATAGCGAAGTAGAGTTCCAGGTTACCCCTCAATTTGCAGACAAAGCATTTGTTTTATCGGGAAAGGCCTACCTTTTCCAAGTTACCCCTCAATTTGCAGACAAAACATTTGTTCTATCGGGAAAGGCCTACCTTAACAGAGGTATCTTATTCCGGTCTAATCCCATTTTCCAAAATGGATGGGTGTGTCAGCCAGTCATATATCCTCTGCGGAAACCTACCCTATACCTAAGGTTTTCCTGTCGAAACAGGGCAGGGTGCATGCCCCCTGGTTTTGAGTCATATCCTTCGAATCACTCGCGCTCATCAGGAGGACGGACTAGGGATTGATGAGACATTCCTTGCGTGAAAAGACCATTCAGGGTTGGTATATGACTATTTGCTATGTGTGAACCAGGGAATGAAAGCTGGTCTACGAGCTTGACCACTCTTCCTTCATGCAGAAAACACATCACTCTAAAGAATGAGGAGATAATGGCTCCCACACAATAAATATAGTCTCGTCCAAGGAGTAGATTATAATCCAGGGGTCCTTGCACTACCATTCCGTTCATGTGAACGGTTTTCCTTCTCAATGTTATTGGCACATTGGGAAGGATCCCTAATGGTCGACTGGTTCCTTTATCAAATCTTGTTAGATTTCTCATCTCATGCAAAAGCGATGGCGAACCAAGCGCTTTCCAAGCAGTTGAGGAAAGGATACTAACAGAAGCCCCTTCATCTATGATGGTACCAGCCATGACCATTCTATATATTTGGGCAATGAATCGAAATGGTACACTAGCCGGTAAACGGGGTCTGCCTAGTAGATTCCAATCAAAGGAAACAACCAGGTTACTTGGAGGTGGGACCAAATAGACGACTGGATATGAATTTGACGAACTTCCTTCCTGAGGTAAAGGAATGGGTAGATTGCCCCCATGTACATCGGAGTCTGTGCTTAAGAAGAGAATTTGAATGGTGTCGTTCTTGTTCTCTTCGGTGACTGTATCATCTGAAGATGGATCCTCTGAAGGCAAGACAGGGTCAACTGCCCCCTCGACCTTTTGACTTTCGTCTCGTGTGGATTCAGATGGTTCATCTTCAATAATAGACGCTTCGGCCGACCACAAGGGCGTGTCAGGCGGATTTTCAACTAGTGACGGACTCGGCAAGAGATTCTTATACCCAGGAGGAAGCCGTAATGGTGAAACCGGACGGTCGTCCAAAACTCTTGTAGCCTCGTCTAAGAAGGGACAATGGTGGATGGTGTGATCGCCTTCACACAGCTTACAAGGAAATTTACATTTTCCTTTTTGTCCAGGAGTTTCACTTTCACTAGTCGATTGTGTATTTTCAACATGATCATCAGAGGTTGACGACACCGGATTGTGCAAATGAGGAGACCAGTCCCTTAAGATCTGAGGGATGCAAGAAAATCTCGATGATAGTGGTCTCCTTTGCAAATGACACATGGCGATTTAGGCCTGGATGGTGCATTGTGTGGATTTTCACTAGACGATGCCTGGTCGCCCCTTTTTACCTTTGGTTCCTTCTTCTTTTTCTCTTTCTTCTTCTTCTGCTTCTTCTTCTCGGTTACTTGATTTTTGGCTTTACTAGCTTCATCAAGCGAAGAGGAAGGAGGAGAGGAAGAATTGGACGAAGTAGAGGGTTGGGGGGTAACTCTAGTATCGTTTAGTTGCTGACTCGATTGTTCTGGAATCACGGTGTTCTGAACGACAGAGGTTGAGAAGAGCCATACGGGCAAGCCGATTGTCAATCCTGGAAGCGGAAATGTGGCCATATGGGGCGCACCAACATCTCCCCAAGAGGAGAAAGGACTAGGATTTCCTGCAAGGGGAACTCCTTGGTTGGTGGGGTCCATTTTTCTCAACCTAAGACCAAAGTAGGAAAGGTGATATTTATTCCAATTAAAATAAATTTTAGGCGCTTTGACACAACTTGCTTTTTCAATTTTTAAGAGTCAAGAAAAAACAAAATATGACTCTAGTCGCCTTCGATTTTTAATGAGCCTGAAGCGACAATTGCTCAGATGGACCTTTTCCTTTAAGGAGTCTGAAAAGGAATGAAAGAGACTACTTTGGAAATCTAGACAGATGGATTACCAAACCAATCTCAAAAATGCAGAATACCTTTTACGGTATGGCAGTCAATCTTCCCGAATGTTGTGTTCAGTGCATTGCGATCGATAGGGTGGCAGACACGGCTTCCTATGGATAAAGGATAAAGCCTATTGTGGTCTCCCAATATATACTCGACGGTACATGGGAGCACAAGTCCGTACTGGCACTTATCGTCTGAAAGTGGAGGAATCACCCAACCATCAATGAAAACAACAGTTACCAGGCTTTACAACGCTGGAATACGTCTCTATCTTAGACTACTAAATGTTGTGCGTTAGGTTCCAACGCGTTTTTAGATTCATTAAATTTATTTTACAGTTGATCTTGCTTAAGAAATTTACCTTTCAGGTTCACCGCGTGATGTAGATGTACAATTCCTAAAATGCACTCTAAGATGATAAACAATCGTTTAATCTTCTTTTTGCAATGAAAATCCTAGCTACTAAGGAAAGAGAGATGACGTTCTTTCAACATAGAGCAGAGAGCACACACTATATGCACTGTCCTAAATCAAACCAACAAACAGTCTAAATGCAAATGCACATGCATGTATTTGTTTTCAGCCTTTTTAATGTGTGAATGATAAAAAGAAAGCTAAGCGCAAATCTGAATTATTTTTCAAAGAGACATTACTAACAAGTTTCTTTTCAAGACAAAATGAAGACAATGACAACACTTTGCGATTTGGAATTGAAAACTTGCTTTCGACACTTGAAAAAATACTAATTCAAATCAAATACAAGAGTAACATTGTAATCGACTATCAAAAACAATCGGATTCTCTTCTATGAATGAAAACGACACTTGTGACACTTTCAAATCAAGAAACGATAGTACAATTACGCTATTTCTTTGTAAAAGAGAACTGAAAATGGCTCAAAATACATAAAAGCATTTACAGTCCTTTGCATAATGGAGGTGAAATAATGGCAAGGAAGGGGGTTTCAACAGAGGTGTACTGACTACAGGTAGCAAAATTCTTGAATAGAGCAGAAAAGAGTGAACACAGAAACCAAAATCTAGGAGCAGGAAAGGCCTTGCCTGATCAGCGCACCTGTAACATAGTGAAAAAGAGATGCAGCGCACCTACTACACTCAGGAACTGCGATGCATCCAGAATTCACAGAAGAGACAGTGCGTTGGACCAAGGACAAGACTTTAACTGGGTTCCGGGTCACAGTTTGCAGCTCAGTTAAGGGATTTAGGCCGAGCAAGTGGTAATCAGTAAATCAATCACAGGGGTAGATCTAAAGAGGTTACTAGAGCCACCACAAGGGAAATTAGAGAGCTTGTAAATCAATTGTTCAGTTCATAAACAAAACCTGGAGATAGACTGAAGCAACATTGATCTACTTTGCACTTGCATAGAAAATGCAGTTCGAAGGCTAGCTAGCTTAACTTCAGGTTTTGTCTGTAAGTTTATAAAGTAAACAAATGTAGATAAACAAACAATCTATTCTTTCCCTAGCAGAGTCGCCATTTTGTTATCGGGAAAACTAGTGTCTATGCAGAGTTGCTAGTCCCACTAAGGCTGGTAGCTACCTTAGAAGCAAACAAGCTAAAACTACTTTCGTTTTCCTTTATAAGAAATAGATAAGAGGGGAATAAAGGAGACCAACCTCTGTCTTGTGCTTGGTTCCTTGCTTGATTCCTCTCTCTTCTGATAGATCTTTGCCACTCGCTTCCTTGTCTACCCAGCTTCAAAGAGCACCTGTAGAATCAAAGTAGCATAACACTATCCAAGAACATAGATCTATTATCATAAACAACATAGGACCATATATATATTGACCACAAAAATGCATATATCATCAATCATACATGAATGTGGAGGAAAACTTGAATAGCTTTATTGATAATCAAGAAAAAGCAAAGAGGATTACAACCAATTTTTCTGACCCAGCATCATCCTCTCAGCAAGAAAGTCCTTCTTCACCTCATGAAAAGCTTAGATCACCCAACACTATGATGTTGCACCAAGAAACCAGCAACACTTCTTTACAAGATACAAAATTCCATCCTCTGGATATCTGGGATGAGGGATCCATATATAGATGTTTGCAAGGGGGTCGAGTCAGCTTTTGAGATTTGATTAGTGTCCTCTCTCTGATAGTTCTTGATTCCACTTTGAGATTGATGATCTCTTACTCATCCCCGGGCGAATGCAGAGAGGCAAGTGTCATAGGAGAAGTTTCTAGAAGATTCCATGATCCTCCACCTTGTAGATTGACCCTGCCATTTGTCCACTCTCGCCCATCACACCCCATAGAAGGGCTTTTCAAGATGCATCGCACCTCCCATGTGTATTTAGGTGGGATGCAATGCACTTTGACCATGGAGCAGGTGAGATGGTCCAGTTTTGACCAGTTCTGAGCAGTTTTTCATGGAGAAGTTCTGGGAGAAGATGTAATCAGTTGACCTTGTTCTTTTAGAGGTTGGAACAACACTTTTAGGGACTTAAGAGCCCTTGGTTTATGTACATTTATGATTGGGGTTGCAGTGCCCAAAAATGTCTATAACACTAGGCTTGCTAGAAGTGGAGCAATGCTTGTGTTCTTGAAATGGCTATGTTGGGGTTCTGTCCAGGCTTGCTAGCAGCAGAGGAACACCAGAGATGAAACTAAAACTCTGACAATATATTTTACTTATGTATCTCTATACTGCTCATCCCCAATTGAAGCAACTTAGTCTAACTTGGCTTGGTATGTGTTGTCGATAAAGAGAATGGTAGGGACCACATCCTTAAATCAGGCTAAGTGAAGAAGCTATGATGATCAAAGAACTGAACAATACATCCAAAAGAGTTAGAATCGCTTTGCATGAGACAAGTTCCATAGAGAGATTTGGATTTATACCAGTGTGTCGCTAATGTTGTGGTGGCTACAACCACCCTCCAAAACTTTTCTTACGCTTCAATTTTGGAGTCTTCCTTCTTAACCTTAGGTGCTCATCTCACAGTGATCCAGGCATTCATGCTTTGAACTAGACTAATATTTTCATTTTGGCTTGTGTTTTCTCACTTAGTTTATTTTCTAACTCAAAAGTTGATCTGCTAACTTGATCCCACAATAGTTTTGGGCTTCTCCCAAAAACTATGTAATTATTGAGGGAAACTAGCCTTGTTGTTCGGAATTCTACAGTCCTAATTTCTAGTGAGTATTGAGCTCAAGAAATGCACAGTAATGAAGGGGAAACCGAGAAATTGTGCAACCCTAACTGAGCTCAAAAAATTTGCAGGGAATTGAGTCAAAAAATTTCCTAGTTCCCAAAACTGCGTTGTCTTTCCTTGTAGTATTCATCGCACGTTTCCCTGGTAAAAGAAAAAATTAAAAAAAGAAAAGAGTATCCTTAAGAAATAGGGATCTATTTTTAGCATCCCGAAGGAGGCACTTGCACTATTTTTATAAACATCCGCCAAGTGTCACTTTTTCCTTAAGTTTAGGAATGCACATCATAAACCTTAACTTGTCCAAATCTACTTAAGAGGTGTTGCTAGAGCTCATTTTCACATTTGATCTTGGAGCTATAGCATTCCCGAGGAGATCAAGGAGCCTTTGGTACGATCGTCGTCGCTTTTCTGGGTGAGTTTTCCTTTTTTTCCTTTTCTCTTGTTTTATTATTCTATTTTGGTTTCATGAGTGTTGTTTCACTTGTTTCTCTACATGGTTGTCGGTGTTTCAACTTATTTTAACCTGTAGAAGTGGTGTTTCAAGTTATAGATTTACTTTCCCAAGTGTTGCATGAGTTTTCTTGTTTTTGCACCAATGGTCACCGTTGCAACGAATTTTCTCACATACTTCATTTTCCCTCCATTTAATCAATTTTTTCACTTGAGTCACATGAATTCATCCACACTTGGCATTATCTGCATTGAGCTTCACACTATCTCTCATATTTTCTTGTTTCAACACTTTCGTTCTGTAGATATGGGCTTGCCTTGGCTATACCTCACTTTGCACAGCTGGCACTGCGCAATCTAGAGGCTCAAGCCACAAGCTTGGCCTCTAGAATTGCACAAAGCACAACCTAGGCTAGCTCCAGCTTCACCCTGCATAGTTCCAGGAGTGAGCCTCTGAACTTGGCCATTGAGACTACGTAAGTCGCAATCTCTCCAAGGGCTTTTCCTAGGCTGAACTGCACATTGTGCAGTTCTAGTCATCAAGCTTCCACCTTGGCTATTGAGACTACACAATTCATAGTTGTCATAGTCAACCAGTCACCGTTGTCAAGAAAAAGTATGCAATCTCTCACATCTAGTGCCCGACTTGCTACATGAACTTGCCTTGATTTTTTTTTTATTTAAACTCACATTTTCTTTCCATGAGTGTCCTTTGTGTCCCACAGGTACAACGGTTGATGAGAATCTCTTCAGTAGTCACAAAAAATATGGTGTACAAGAGAGATGCATCAAAGGAAATCACAGAGAGAAGTATTGGGGAAATAGTTGAGAAGACATCAGTTGATTTACTAGTATATGAAGATACTAAGTTATTTATTGAGAAATACACAACATTGACATGGCAACATATCAAAGACACTTTTGCAAAGGACTTTGAGGCCAATATGGAGGATCCACAAGTCTATCATAGTATCCAACAGTCAGGGTTATAGAAGGCTGCATTTAGGTATCCCACCTTCCCATGTGAAAACATTATCATATATATTGTCTCAGATATGAATGAACATACTATGACATTAAGTAGTGCCAATGGGAAAAATATTGCGACCGTTAGGACATAATACCGTCAACAATTCTATCACTTTCCTGAGCTATTGAAGCACATGGTATCACTCTTCTTTGTCACACACATCTACATGAACAAAAGGGACATTTCCAAGCACTGGGTGAAAGAGCCAATGAAGTTTCAGTAGACACCCACCCATGTTTACAAGACAAAGTCACTCAGGAAGGCTTACTACTTCTTGATTATTTTCGCTTACAAAATATATGCTTAAGAGAGCATGGAAACCTTTCCCGAAGGGTGGGCAGTCTTACTAGACCAGTTGATGACTGATGGGAGGTCATTCAACTGGTCAGGTCTGTTGCATCAAATTGAAGTCCCATGTAGCACAAGCTTAGAATCTGTCCAAGCATGAGCGAGCAAGATTCTATATGTCTGCATACTTACTAGATGCAATATTTGCACAACAGCAGTTTCCTGGCATGAACTGGACATAGACATGCTAAGATACTGTTGTGAACATATATTGAAAGTTTCTTTACTATTGTAGTTGTCAAGGAGTAATGCCAAGGATAACTGACCATTTTATCATCTCATTATAGAAACTGATATTTGAAAAATATCCACCTTGCATGTCCTAAGAAGAAATGGAGGAGATAGTAGACATTGAATCTTGGTATGCCTCAAAATATTGGAATATTCTATTGATCAAATAATCTAGTGAATTGGAAGTGAGATAGAGGATATGAGTGAGGGTTTTGAATGGGAAGCAAAGGGTGCGAGCTAGTAACAATGGAGGGGCAAGTAGGGGGGAGCTCCGCTCCCTCCTATAGTCAAGTAGTAGTGGACAGAAACAAGGAAGCAGGTCTAAATCGATTCAAAAGGCCAATGGAGGTAGAAACAGGGAAAATAAGTAAAAAAATGTCGGAAAGCAGAAAACATCATCAACACGATGAGAATCACGAGGAATTCAGAAAAGGGAAGAAGACAGGTGATAATAGTCAGAGAACTGAGCAAAAGGCTGTGACTCGACCCTGTAAACCTAGGTCAACTATCAAACCCCGGGTTTTCCTAAGTGACCCGGTGCTACAAGCGCACAGAGATCACATGGTGACATATGAGGTCATTTGCAAATTTATGGGGATATGGCCAATGGAGAAGGCTTTGTACACTTGGATAAGGAATTACTGGAAGCCAAAGGGAGAAATAACCCTTCATCTTGGGTCCAAGGGTTTCCTCATAGTGGTTTTCACAAACCTAGAAGATAAAGATAGAGTGATTGAAGGGGGACCATACTTCTATGCTATTACAGGACTTTACATGCAACCATGGGTGATGAATTTTGTCCCGGAGTGAGAAACATTCACTTAGGTACTGGTATGGATTAGACTCTACTCCCTACCTTTAGATTATTGGCTGCCTGAATCCTTAAAAGCCATAGGTAATAAATTAGGTCATTTTTTAAAAATATTAGACACAACTCTGCGAGGCAAATATACCTCCTTCGCATGCATATGTGTAGAAATGGACCTATATGGAGCACTTCTAGATGAAATTATTCTAGAAGTATATGATGAAGAATGGGTGTAGGTGGTGGACTATGAGTAAGTCCCATCAAATGTCATGAACATGGGCACCTCTTCAAAGACTGCCCACTTAACAAATTGGAGGACAACACAAAACCTAACACAGGCAAGGATCCCGAAGGCTTCACAGGGGTGGGAGGCAGAGGGAAAGGAGGGAAAATATGTACCAAAAAAACCTAGCAAGGCAAGCAACCAAGTCATAACAGTTTCAAGATTTTAGAAGAAGAAGGTGGGGACAATGGAACGGACACGACACCAGAGGATAATCCTACAGAGAAGGAAAAAGATGAAAGCATGGAGGTCACACATGAGAACAACAAACTAAGGGAGGATCTGCCAAGCGCTATGGAGCTGGGCAAGGACCAGGAAATGACCCCAAGTGAAGTTGGGATGGAGGACCATGAACTACAGGAGATTCTTGAGAGGGAGAAACTGGATCTAGAAAAGTTCTTGAAGAAGGGAATCAACAGAGGTGTTGATTCTCTACCATAAGAGGAGTTTGACAGAGTGCAATAGCTCTTCCTCTGGTGAACTCAGGAAAAGGCTGCTGGAATCAAAAGGAACCATGACAGCCAAGAAAATAGAGGGGTAAAACCAATGGAGGTAACATTAGAACACCCTACCATGAACCTAGGCAAGAAAAGAGGAAGGAAGAGACAAAATGAGCTACTAACAGAGTGTGGGAAACTCATGATTAACTCAGGAAAGATGAAAGAAATTACTAGTTACTCATTTACAAACCTTTCATAATGAAGGTCACAACCTGGAACATTAGGGGACTAGGAAGTAAACGAAAACAAAGAAATCTAAGCAATATAATAAAAGAAGAAAAATGAGATATGGTGTTTATATAGGAAACAAAATGTTCAATAGAAAAAATCAGATAGATACATAGAAAATGGATTATTAAGTACAAGTATCTAGAAGTCAAAGCAAACAATATAGCAGGACGAATTCTCACTCTTTGGAATCCACAAAAAATTTGGAATCCTGGATGATGAAGCGTCCAGGAATTACCTTTCAATGGTCATCCAACCTTTGGGTGACAAGGAACTCTATATGATCACGAATGTCTATGGTCCTCAAAAAATTCAAGGCAAACTCGGGCTTCTCAACTCACTGGAGGAGCTGAGAGAGAGACATCCTGTGATGCCCTAGATTCTAGGAGGGGACTTGAACATGATCATATCACTTACAGAGAAAAAAGGCAGAACCAGAATACTAGGCAGAGACTCCATTGCCTTCCAGAACTTCTTAAACAACATGAGGCTAGTGGATATGGAGAGAATAAATGATACCTTCACATGGAACAATAAGATGGGAGGGGCTTCTCAAGTTGCCTCTAAACTAGACAAATTCATTATCTCGGAAGACCTATTTCTCACTGGCCTTGACTTGACTACTTTAATCCTTCCTTTCAGAGGCTCGGATCACTGGCCTATCCAGCTTGAAGGTACATTCATAGGCACTCCGAGGAACAAACCTTTCATGTTTGAAAATGTCTGGCTCACTCACCCTGACTTCATCACTAACATTGGAAAATGGTGGGTGGAAGACATACCCATGTAAGGCACAAAGATGTTCCTACTGCAACAGAGACTGAAGCACATCAAACTCAGGCTTAAAGAATGGAACAAAAATCAGTTTGGCAATATTTTCAAAGACAAAAGAGCAGTTGAATAGAAACTTCAAAGAATTAACCAAATCCTCATCAGTGATGGCTTTGTCGAGGAAAAGAAAATGAAATCTGACACTCTTCAACAGGAATGGGAGAATAGATGCCAGCAAGAGGAGATCTTCTGGAGATAGAAATTGAGAGTGCAATGGATTAAAGAAGGGGAAAGAAATACAATTTTTTTTCATAAGTCAGCCATGGATCACAGGGCTCATAACAGGATTGTAAAACTCAAAGATACTCAAGGGAAGGAGCTAAGTACCCACAAAGAAATGGAGTCTGTTCTGGTATAACATTTTCAAAGTATAGCTGAGGAGCCTCTCTCAGATAGATTACAATTTATTAACAACTTCACACAGTACATTCCAAAACTAGTAACCAGGGAAGACAATTACAATCTCAACAGGCCAGTGGCTGAAGAGCAGGTCAATGAAGTCATCAAAGAGATGCAGAATGGGAAAACCCCAGGCCCAGATGGGTTCAATGTGGACTTCTTCAAAACATGTTGGGAAATTGTCAAACAAGATATCCTTGATGTTGTGGAGGATTCTAGAAAATCAAAAATAGTTTTAAGGACACTCAATGTATCTTTCATAGCCTTAAACCCAAAGCAGGAAAAAGCTATGACACCTAATAGATACAGACCCATACCTTTATGCAATGTGGTGTAAAAAATCATTTCTAAAGTGATTGAAAACAGACTCAAACCCCTTCTTCCAAATCTTGTGTCTGAGGAGCAAATTGGATATGTGGAAGGAAGGAAAATTCTCAATAACATCATTCAAGCTCACGAGGTGGTCCATTCTCTGAAGAACAATAAGCATACGTGTATGATCATATAGCTTGACCTAGAGAAAGCTTATGATAAGCTAAGCTGGTCGTACATTAGGGAGGTACTAAAAGCTTATGGCTTCGACCATAACTGGATAAGATGGGTAATGGCCCTTGTTACCACAGCTAGTTTTTCAATACTTCTTAATGGCTCTCCATCCAGAACTTTCAGGCCTTCAAGAGGCCTCAAACAAGGAGATCCACTTTCCCCCTTCCTCTTTATTCTCATGATGGAAGGTTTGGGTAAAGCGATCAAATCAGCCAAAGCGGAAGGTAGAATCCAAGGTCTCAAACTAACCCTGAATGGGGACACCTTGACTCATCAACAATTTGTGGATGACACCATGCTGTAGGGTACACCCATGGTCAAGGAAGCTAAAGCTTTCAAATAGATCCTGAACGATTTTGCACTAGCTGCTGGTACAGAGGTAAGCCTCACAAAATCAAAAATTTTCTTTTTCAATACTGATATTGCCATTCAGAGAAATCTCACCAGAATTCTCGGATTTCAAAGAGATCAGCTACCCTCGAAATATCTGGGAATACCTCTTATAGGAAAACCTTTGAGTAAGGAAGTTTGGGAGCCAGTGACAAACAAATTGCAGGAAAAAATCAGAAAATGGACAAGCAGATCCTTAAACTTAGCTGGAAGGCTAGTGCTGACAAAATCTATCCTGCAAACCATACCCATCTACATGTTTTCTACTCTACCCACCCCAAAAGGAGTTTTACAACACATCAGGAACATCCAAAAAGATTTTCTTTGCAGCAAAGGGGAAGAGAAAAAGAAATGGGCTCTAGTAGCTTGGGAAAAGCTCTTCAAACCCAAAAACCATGGTGGTTTGGGACTTCATAACCCGAAAACCCTAAGCAACATTTTGGGGGAAACAATTTGGTGGAGATGGCTAAAGGAATCAAGGACCCCTTGGGCTAAGCTCTAGAAGCACAAGTGTGAAATAACTGGCAAAAAAGGGACCATATCAGAGTGACAGATCTCATCAAGGGCTCCCATATTTGGAATAATGCCTGGGAGAATAGAGTTATTATGCATAAGCATAGTTTTAGGGAGATCAGAGATGGTAACCCAGCTTGGTTTTGGGAGGATAACTGGCATCAAGAGCCTAACCTATGCAGAGAAGGACTAGACATTCTCAAATATGACACTAAAAATAAAGGGATGCTTAGGGTTAGTGATTTTTGGGGTTAGACAAGGGACAATGGCAAATGGAGAACTTGGAAGGACCTAGTATACAGTGAAGAAACCCCTTTGAAAGCCCTGACTGATGCTTTTGCAGTGATCCTAGAACAACGAAATATTTTGAATTCAACTTCGTCTAACCATCTAAGATGGGGAAGAAATAGCGAAGGAAACTTCAACCTCAAAGAAGCCAAAAGAATTGCCACTGGACTTGACCTTCCAAACCCTGATAAGATATGGGGAGACCTATGGAAGAACCTACACTAGATAAAAATCAAACTTTTTCATGTGGTTGGTACATCAAAAAAAAAGTTTTGACTTGGGAAAATCTAAGAAAAAGAGGCTTAGCCGGTCCATCTAGATGTCAGCTATGTGGCCTGCAAGAACAAACGATGGATCACTTACTTAACCTCTACACTTTCACATCTACCTTATCAAATTGGGTAGCTTCAATTTTTAGGCAAACTGATAAGGACGAAAGCAGCATCACTGGAACTTTGAAAAATTGGAGGAAAGACTTCTCAGAAAATGAAACAGTTAGCAGAGCCTAGACTCTGATCCCAGTTTTTTTGATCTGGGATGTTTGGGAAGAAAGAAACAACAGAATTTTCAAGAACAAAATGAGCTCAACCCAGAACATCCTAGCTTAGATTTTAAGATAACTCAAAGAAACTGTAAGCACCCTTATAAGGAAACCCCCCAAGAACCCTCCTTGTAACCAGGATGCTGACATTCTTTTACATTTGGGCCTCCAGTCACATGTCCCCCAGGGCATAGGCAAGATAGTAAAATGTACAACAATGGGGAAGGACTTTTGGCAACTGCCCCCTGATGGCTTTTTGAAATTTAATATAGATGGAGCCTCTAAGGGAAACCCTGGGGTTGCAGGTTGTGGAGGAGTCATAAGAGACAAACAGGGAAGCATAAAAGTTATCTTTCATAGTCATTTGGGGAATGCCACAAACAATATGGCGGAGCTCATGGCCCTAGAGCAATGCCTAGAAATCTTGATTGAGTACAATTTACACAATACAATCATAGAGGCAGACTCTGAATTGACAATTAATTCGGTCAAAAAGATAGGCAATGGCTCGGCACCAGAAAAAGTATCCAAACATTGGTGGTTATTGCAGGCCTATCAACACATTCAACTCCACCTAAGAACCCTAAGAACACTCAGATTTGTTCATGTTCGCAGAAATGCCAATAGACTAGCAGATCGTCTGACGAATGAGGGTGTGCTTTGTATAAGAGATAATAGGTGTTATGAGTGGGAGGTGACTCCCTCAAGAAAAGTGCGCAAGAACTGTCACAGACAGGCGACCACAGATAGGGAATATCTTCAAAGCATGAAAGACAGGAAATAATTCGACCTAAGAAGACAACAAATAGTGCACCAATGTTAGGAAAGAGGAAAGGAGTAAAGAGTGAGTAGGTTGACAAGAAGACAACCTTTGATGGCAACGAGCACCAACATCTGATGGATATCAGGTAGAAAGTTGCACGGAAGATAGCCCAGAAAATGGACCCGAAAATTTATAGAGCGGTGGTTAAGGCCACCCATCAAGTCTGTTTGGAATTTTAATGAGTGTGTATGTTCTAGGCCCTAAATCGTTTCAGAACCATCAGATCGGAGAGGTCTGGATTAAACAGGAGTCGGGTAGTTTAACTAATCAAAAGTTAATTCAGAAAATGGACCCGAAATTTCCTAGAAAGAAATTTTGTTTTATTTTTGGGTCTGATTAGGTTTTAAGTGATGGGAATGTTGGTGCATCTGAAATAGATCATAGCCATCAGATCCTCAAGGGCTAGAGGGCTCATTGTTCAAGTTGAGAAGACACTCTATGCTTTGTGGGCCTTTGGTTTTTTGGGTCGTAGGTTTCAGTGGGCCCTCCTCCTTAAGGAGTGAAGGGCTCTTTGTGGCGCGGGACTTCCGAAGTCTAGCAGACCCGTCAACGCATTGGAACTTTGCATTTTTCTTTTAGGTTAAGAAGGAAATAAGGTTTTCTAGTGCGATTGTTGATGTTTAAGTAGTGCATTGGTGGTGTATGCACTGGCTTTGTGGTTTTGTTTGTTACAGATGTTGCGATTTTTTTGGCACTATCTTGCAAAATGTACATTATGTAATATTTTTTCTTGATTAATGGAAGGAACTATTCTTATTGGATCAAAAGAAAAGAATATTGGTATGCCTCATAAGGTGGCACCCTCATTAGGGTTTTTGGTGGAGAGAATCTTCTACAGGCCTTACCAAGGTATGCCACTGAAAAAATGATCATGCAAGAAGTATCATACAACCTCACTACAGGGTTGTCATCATCACTGCATAGGAAGAAGAAAGAACCATGGTCCACTCTTCCTTTGCAGATTAGATTATACAATATTAAGAACTTAAAATATGCAAATGCCAAGAGTAAGGACATAGTGAAATTTGGTTTTGGCACCAAGGAATTTAATCTGTATGATCCCGACATTATTTGCAAGGCCAATTGTACAAGAGTTTACTTTCTGTGGATCATCTCAACATTTCATTGGCCAGAAGAGGATCCTTCTAGGTATTTCAATAACGCATCTAGACTGAATGATATGTTCACTATAGCAAGGACTTTGAAGGCTTCTCCATAGACTGCAACAACAACTTCAGAAGCAACAACAACAATAGTAAAAGGCAGAAATCCATTGCAGGACCAGAGAAAGAGGAATATTACTTACAATGAAGAGGGAGAGAAAAGCTACAAAATGAAGGAAAATCCCATTATTGTGAAGGCACCTTTTGCAATGGAAGCAAAGAGGGACCAATGCATGAAGAGAGAAGAGTGAAAGAAGGGATAAAAGTAGAGGTTTCAGGAAGCATAACTGAAGCTACATGAGATAGAGAATAAGCTAAAGGAAGAACAGGAGTTGAGGAGGAGAGAATGAGAAGAGAAGTAGAAGAAGGAAGAATAAAAAAGGAAAGGTGCGATGATAGAGGAAACATCGTCGATATAGGTTGAATAACCAGAATAACCAAAAGATGAGGAGGAAGGTGAAAAAATGTAGGATCAAGAGCTTGCTCAACAGATTGAGTAATTGATTAAAGTGGCAAACATGGCGTTGGAATAAGAGCCATGGCCTGATGATGTTGACATGATGCCAAGATCACCACAGGTCATCCCTCAATCTCCACCACCTCCAATAGTAGAGCCAACCCATAGAGAGAAAGGAGATCTGGTTCTCCTTAATGATTATCTAGTCATGGATGTGTACAATCTATCATTCGATGAGTTCTAGAAGAGGATTGTACAGGTATGGAGAAATAACTTTGCAGATGATCATGCATCACCTGCATTGATCAAGGAAAGAGTGATAGTGTCAGACGCCAACAAGCACACAACTTCCATTTCTGAATCCATCTTTTCTTATGTAGGAGAAACAAGATGAAATATTTAGTATTTGATGGTCAAGAATGAGAAACTAGAAAATAACTTGCATACTTCCAGGAAAGAGGAAAAACAAATCCGAGAAACAACATAGAATGCAGTTTCTGCATTGGCAGGGATGAGAACAATGATACTTTTCGTTAATACCAACGCTTGGAGAAACCATGTGGAAGCTCTATGATAGATTTCCCACTGTGCATAAAGCAGTTTCCTGTTTGAATGGCCTCCAACAACAGAGCAAAGAGTTTTTTAAAACTCTAAAAAAATTACATGCTACCATAACCTATGTAAAAGAGCGGAAAGTGCAGTACAAAAGGGGCCGACTTGACTTAGTGAATAACATGAAGCCATAGGAAGAGCTCGAGAAAGTGAAGGTTCGAATGTTGATTAAGAGCAAACAATAGCTCACCTCATTCATAGGCAACACATGACCCTCACGTGTGTAGCTACATGGTAGTTATGATGTCTTGGTTAGAAGAAACCAGATCCCATCAATGAGTTCCCTCACCAATGCTAAACCTAAGAACCATGTCAAGTAGGATATCGATGAGTACTTGGAGCATCTAAGAGAAGAAGTCACCAGGGAAGACTTGGATTTGGATGCATACAACATTCAGAAGTTCATTGGTGGTGTTGTCAAGGTCAAGACAATGTTGATCATGCTTTAGAACGAGTTGGATATAGGTTCCAATATGATGTACTTGGATGCCATGGAGGCTAGAGTCCAATTCTAGAAAGACACGCTAAGTATTTTGGCGACAACATCACACATTACTAAGCTTGGCACCAATATTTGACTGAGAAATAGCAAGTGGAAGTTTTTGAGCTTGAATTTTGCCAAACTCCCAAATCATAGTGTTCTACCTTGTTAGCTAGTCTCTACCCTATTTTGTCTTATATGGGTACATGTGGAGAATACAATATTATCTGTAATTATGTTGTAAGTGAAATTCTATGTGTTAATATTGGAATATGAAAAGTCATCATGTAATTTAATGTGTCATTTTGTGAAGAATTTCAAGAGTCATGAGGGTAGTCCAAAGCTCACAAAGGGGAGTTGAAGAGTCACCCCCTTATTGTTATAAATATAACCTCATAACTCATTTAACGATCATTTGCGAGCCAATATTTTGGCTAGGCTTAGACTTAGAAAGAGCTTGGGAGTATTGTGAATAGCCTTGGCTTCTCCATAACGTAGAGCGAGTATACTTCTTTGGAGGAGTAGGTGTTCTTGACTGTAATGTTCCACCATTGGGGCTTGTTGTAGTCAATGGTGTATATATGGATGGAAATTTAACTTATAATAATAAAATCAGAGCCCACACACTTTCATGCATATGTTGTTAATATAGTAGGACTATTCTTGTTGTATTGGATATGTATGTTATTGAACTAATGCATATTCTTATGAACTATTCTATTTGCATTTGTACGAATCTCATTGATTGCACGTTGTTAGATCAACTCATCACTTTAACTTGTGTACTATTGTGAATCTTAGCTTGTGATGTCATTTCTCTTGTGTGTTACTTTCAAGCTGCGTACTATTAGAGGATTCCAAGGGTCACACTTCCTTTTCCCTTCATGTGTTGGAAATTTCATGCATCACACTTGACTCTTTGTAGGGTCACACACTTACTTTACCTAAGGTTGTCATACATTCCTCTATGTGTTTCTTCAGTAAAGGCATTACATTACCACCCACTACTGGGACTATTACTCCAAATGGTGTGAGGCCTAGTTGGGACTTCATATCATGGATATCCCATGAATTTCGGAGGGTCCAACATCGTCAACACTATCCTTATTGGATATTGATCTAAAACATGAAACTATGAGCTTTGAGGTGGATGTCGTTAGAATCATACAAATTTTGGATCCATAACAAGGGCCAAGATTTACCAAACTTGTAGATGATGTTGAAGAACCCAATTTGTTAGATCAGTTCTATAAACTTGCTGTTGGGAAAAGGAAGGATTATAGAAACCCTACGTCTATAAAATACATTATTTAGAGAAGTTCTCAAAGTAAAAAAATTGGGTCTAATGTTGCAATGGAGCATTGGCAGTAGGATGATCATGAAGTTCACTCGCAACATTGTGAAACTATCGAATGTCATCATTGGATCGGTACTAAGGTATGCAATTATCCTATTTTCAATGGCACTAAATTTGTTTTAAATTTCATTTAATAAGTTCATTCTCGAATAAAATAAGGTCAAAAAATATATTTAATCAATGTTTCTCTAAAAGAAACCCCTACAATATGGTGGGAATCCCATCGTGATCAATTTCATGATTGAGTAACTATTAAAGCTATTATGATACATTGATTCTCAACCTCAGGAAATACCTTCAGCAAGATTCCTATTCATGATGGAGGTACCAGTCCATAAAATCATATACAAAATTGTTGTTCTATATGGAAAGATGATGGTGTACCAATTGTGATGTGGATGCATGGGTTAATTCACTATTCTGTAAGATTTTTATTTCAAGGAGGACTTGAAAAGACAAAAATTAGACTTGGATACAATGATTGACAAGTTTTGCAGAGATGTTTCCTTTAATGACACTAATGAAAAGATAGGTGAAGTTCTAAAATATATTAAAAGGGTGTTATTTCCTATTGAAAACACTCTGGAATAATGCAGTACATATGCATACTTTGTGTTATCACAAAATCAGTACTAAGGGCTGCAGCCAAGCAAGATTTCATGTAACTCTTTCAACCAGACTTTAGACTAAGGATTAGCCTCCTTAGTCAGAGAGGGCTCTCTCACAGACTTTTGATAAAAATCAATCACAACCACAGATGGCTAACTCTTCACACTTTTATGAAAATAAAGCTGGTTGGAAACACAAAACAACACTTCTTCCATTGGGCTCATGGAGTCATTCACTTCTGCAGTAAACTATTGATCACTTAATCATAGAAGCCAAGGCATATAACGTTTAACACTCAAAACATTTCTCCAAAAAACTCAACTCATAAATAAGCACAGGAAGTCTGAGCACTAGGTGAATTCAGAGTGATTGCATATTTAGTGAGCTGTAAAATACATAAAAGATAATGACAAAACCACACATGTTCTGAGCCATAAACATATAATGAATCTTGGGAAGAAAAAGTAACTCTTGTATTACTGTCAAAGTCTTCTTACACAAGCTGATAAAAACTCTGTTTTTTTATAAAATCTCCAACCTTTTTTACATCAGAGTCATTTCTATATATAGGAAAACAAAAATACAACTACTTGAGACTCCTCCTCCAGCATGAGGGGAGCTCGAAATCCTATCATTAATTGCCTTATTCATATCTAAACAAACTAATTAATTACAAAGGTATTGCGCTGTGAAAACATAGAGTCCCATTCCCATTGAAACTCTAAGTCTATCTCCTCGTGTGCATTGATGCTTTCTTGAACTTTGACACCTGTATCATTTCAGTAATAGCCAATACATGCTGGAGAAACATTCACTGAACGAGCAGCTTCGGATACTTGTTGTGTGGATGACTCATCAGTTGATGAAGATCTGTGCCCTATTTTCACGGTCTCTGCCTCCCATTAGTCTTTATGCACTAAAAGACTATGCTCCAAACCATTTAATTCCTTTAATAACCACGCATAATCCAATATGTCTTATGATATGGACACTTTGTGAGCTGAACAGGTGTACCACTCAAAATTTCGGTAACCCTACCAAAACCCTAAAAATTCGGCTATAAAGTAACTTTAGGAAGACTTTAACAAAAATTTCACCTTTTCCTTCAATACTTACACCTGTCACCTTTTGAATATCTGGATAGCTTTGTATAATCTCCATGCTGGCCTCGAGTCATCCTTTTCAAGATTTGCTGACCTCAGCATCAATTTCATTTTTTCTCATAAAACAGTCATCTACAGCAGTTTCGTAGCGCGCTACGAAACTGCTGTAGGTAATCAAAACAGAACATATGAATCTTCAAGCACTGATGACTTAACTTCGTGATTTCTTTAGCTACTTTGTACAGGTGTAAGGGATCCAAAAAGTTTCAAAATGATGACAACCAAGATTTATCAAAACTTGAAAAGCAAATTTCCTCTTGGATTAATCAGCTAGTTTACCTAGCTTCTTCTTCAAACTGCTGACTTCTTCCTTCAAAGCCTTGTTTTCTGCTCTTAAGCTTGTGTTCATCTGTTTCATGATTTTTTCCTGCGTCAGAGCTGGCACTGTCCACAAATATGCATCAGACACTGAGTCATTTTGGCTCATTAGACTTGTTCTGCCTTTTATTACAGCCTTTTTATAATTTGCATATCTCACTACCCTTTCCTTAGAAACATTTTTAATCTGAGGCACTTCTTCTTGTGTTGTTCCTGCCTGTTGCTTGATAGCAATGACATTTCCACCTTGGCTGATGATGACTCTATTACCCTTGTTTTTACTTCTGGTTGCATGAACTGTTCTGGTCAAAACCTCAAGTACATCTGTACTAGGCACTTCTAAAGGTGCCTTCTCTTTCTGCGCTTTCTCCACCTCTTTCATTTGTCTTCTTGTGACTGGCCTACGTGGCTTGAAAGCATATTCTTTACTAGGCTCCTCAAATCTCAAACTTTTTGAAGCTCTTGGTTTCTTGGTACTTTCGGGTGAAGATTGAGTGAGGTCAATATGCATTGGCTGCACTGGATGATCTTGCTCAAACTCTATTGGTTCAATCTGTATTGGATGATCTTGCTCAAGTTCAATAGCTTCAAGTAAGTCACTTAAACTGCCTTTTGAAATAGAGCTTTCTTCCACAGTAATTGACTTACCTTTCTCCTTGTTTAGTTGACCTCTGGTTTTCACCCTTGAAATCTTTTCAACTTCACTTGGTTTAGCTTCATCCTTCTTTTCCTGGATCTTCTGCTTTGATGACTGAGGTGTCTCCTTAGATGATGACTTAGGTGTCTCCTTTGCTGCCACTGACTTCTCTGATTTCCTTAACTTGGTTTTAGGCTTCTTTTGGTCTGTCACCTCTTTTCTGAGCTCAGCCAGAGTAGGTTCTTCACTCCTTTCTTTCCTTTCTCTCACAGGCAATGGAGTGAGGCCTATTTTGCTTGGAAAGCTGGCCATAAAAACAAATGAATCCCAATCTCTGCCAATCTTTTGTAAACCATCCAATACCAGCAACTTTACCAAGCCATGATGAAACAAGGATGTTTCACAACCATCTTTCTTTAACTGGATTTTATCACACATTTTACTAATGCTTCTGAACAAATAGAAAGGGATATCTATTGAAGCCTTACCTGTGAAATGCAACAAAAGTTTGAAGTGATAGGAATAAACTTTATTGTACCTTCCCTCGCATGTTAGGTATTTCTGGATGCATGTGAGGAGCATAGCATAATGTTCTTTTATGTAACTCCTTGGCACCGCTTTGGTGAGGTCCTTATTTGCATACGGTTCTTTCAAAAACTCTTTACAGGGACTCATGTCGAATTTAAAGTTTTTGAACCATTCTTGACCTCCCCTCGGAATTTCAGTGACAATGGAAATGGCTTCAGGAGACACAGGAAATTCTAACATTGACACCTTTGAATTCAATCCAGTAAAATTCAATGCGAAAGCCTTCGTTACCTCTGCATGTCCTCCCTTCAACTTCTCGCAGAACCTCCAGCAACCAGCATTTCGAAAGGCTCTTGCTACACCTTCATCCCTGAGTGTAACATCAAGCCCCTCTGGCTCTGTCCTCAGGCACTTACCGGATCGATGTTCCCTCTTTTCCATCTTGCTTCGAATATCTTCACACAGGGAACTAATAGCAGCTACAGCTCGAAAACAATCTCGACTTTGGAGTGCAGGCTCGCTTGCAATGATCCCTTTAAATGAGAACTCGGGCTTCTCATACAGCAGACATGTTTACACATTATGAAAAACACATTATGACACAACCATACCTCATAAAATCCCTTAAGATGATATTCATATGCGTGATTCTGGACCTTATGGCGGAATGATGATTTATCATGACCTGGAGAGGACATCAACTGACAAACATGAACGGACCTATGACTCACCCCTCCCAGATTTGACATTTCAAGAAAAGGCGCTACAAAAACCCCGAAACCCCGATTTCGTAGCGTAGGTAGTTAAGATTTAACAAAACGCGCTACGAAATGGCTGGTAAACAGCACGCTGCGAAAAGACGGAAACATCTTTCCGCAGCTAAATTGACCAAACAGATTGCGCTGCGAAACTGCGCAAAGTACTAATGACGCAATCAAGACAAGACATGCCTTAACTGACAATGATAGAGGGTATCTAACGAGTTTTTACATGAACTTACATCAATACCTTTTGAAATTCAAATTTCAAAGTGACACACACACATATAAACCTATTCACAAAACTGAAGATTTTTATATGAAACTTGTGGACAACATTACATACATGAACTATGGTTCTAAGTGATAACACTTTGAACATTAATATGATTCAAGGTTTCACAAAGCTGTAGCCTATGGAAAAATTAATAGAGAAGCTAATGATGATTTAGAAGAATTAAGGCACTTATCTTTCAAAGAATCTAAAGGGGAGAGAGGGATAAAAGAAGACCTTGTTAATGATGCTCCACTTTTGCAGCCACTAAAGTTGAAAAGATTAAACATTGGGACTGAAGAGAAACCCAAGGTCGCTTCCATTAGTGAATATTGGGAGGAGTAGACAACCAAAGAAGTTTTCTATTTTCTAAAGGAATATGAAGATTTATTGCCTACTTGAGTTTCTAAATTAAAGGCCATAAAGGAAATCTATGGGAGATTAAGACACTTTGAAACTGGATGCAAAGCCAACAAAGGATGAACCTTACAAGTGAAATACAAAGGGTGAAGGAAAAGGTGAAGAAGGAGATTGATAATACGTTGGTGGCTTGACTTATATTCGCAATTGATGAGGTTGAAATGATAATTCCAATTGTCATCCAACATAAGAAAGACTCTAAAGAAATTCGGGTGTGTGTCGACTACAAGAGCCTAAAAAATGCTTGTGTTCATGATCCATTCCATACTCCTTTCAGTGATGAAGTCTTGAACAATGTTTCAAGAAATGAGGATTATTCTTTCACTGATGGGTTTTCTGGCTATCACCAAGTTAGGATTGCAAAAGAACACAATAAAATGACTACATTCACCTCTTCATAGGGTTCTTATGCCTACAATGTGATGCCATTCAGATTAAATAATGCTCCTGCTGTCTTCTCATGGATTGTGATAGATGCCTTTCGGGAATGCATTCACATGTTTATTGAGGTCTACATGGATGACTAGATAGTTTACAGTTTATCAAAGAAACATTCTAGCTTGTTAAGATTTATCTTTGATAGATGCATGCAACTTCAAATCTCTCTAAAATTGAAGAAATGAATTTTTTTTATATGTTTTGTAACTTTATTGGGTAACATAGTGTGTAAGGAAGGAGTATGTGTGGACCCTGCCAATGCTTCAGTAATATTGAATATTCCATCGACAAATACTGTGAAGAAGTTGTGATTGACTTTGGGACACACTCGATATTATTGCAGGTTCATCTAAAATTATTCTTTAATCACTCCATCGCTAGAGAATCTTTTAAATAAACCTGAGTAGTTTGGTTGGTCTACTAAATGTGATTTTCCATTTAACACTCTCAAATAAAATCTTGTAAGTGCACCCATTTTGGTCTATCTCGATTGGAATAAAGAATTCCATGTTCATATAGATGCATTTGGGATTATGTTAGGGGCTATTTCGATGCAATCATGAGAGGGAAACTTGGATCATCCCATCCATTTTTCTAGTAGAAAACTCTCTACGGTGGAGAATAATTATACAAATATAGAAAGAGAAGCACTTGTTATGGTTTACTCATTGCAAAAGTTCATACACTATCTACTAGGAGTGTTAGGTCCCTATTCTACTAGTGTAACCCCTTATTGTTATTAGTGCAACACCATTATTATATCGTTGTGCCCATGTAGTCTCCATATTGTTATTATTGTGCCCCATAGAAGCGCAATATTGTTATTGTTGTGCCCTAACATTATTATTGTTATGTCGGCTCTGATTACATTATCACCCCTTAGACTCCTATATATAGAAAGGAGGTCTTGTCATTTGTATCATCCAAGAATTGTTCATTTTTGTAATGTAAAGGAGGTTGCCCCCTCAAAGAGGCTTATTTCTAAGGCATCGATCTATATTTTCTATCTTTTTGTGAGCTGGTTTCATGACATTTGGTATCAGAGCTTTGGATTCTAGGGTTTTGTTGCTCCAAATAGGTCATCGTCGAATTTTCTCTATAATGTTTTCTCTACGAAGTTTCAGAAGTTGAATAAACAACCCATTTGAGAACAAATCAGTCTAAATCTCGGATCCGAATTTTAGACCTTGTATTGATATATTTTCAGAGATATGAGTTGAGGAAGTTAGGGTTTCTGCAAGCCCCATAATTTCATCTCAAACAAGTCATTGTGAAATTTTCTCTATAATTTTTTTCTACAAAGGGTAAGACTCTGAGATTAACATCCATTTGAGCTGAAATCGTGGTGAAGTGTGGGTCCGAATTTTAGATCTTTTTTCACTATATTTTTGGAGATATAATCTGAGGAAGTTCAGGTTTTTGCAGAATTCTGAATTACATTCTAAACAAGTGACCTTGGGAAAATCATCATAACTTTATCTTTGAGCATCAGATTGAAATTTCATAAGAAGCTACAGAAAGAGGATGGACTGTAGTTTTATGTGTATATTTTTTAGATCACAAGGTTGAAACAGTGACACATGGCATGTCCTAAAAGTTCACTCTACTGAAATATTATATAATCAGGTCATCTTAGGCGGTTGGCAATAACTCTTCCTTGGAGAATCCAATTTTGATTAGACTGGTGGAATTGGAAAGAGGAATTAGAGAACTACCATAGGAAGTAATTTCAGATCCTAGAGAGCCGCAATTATAGAGATACAATAGATTCGATATCGAGCTCTTACAATGTGAAAACAAGAGGAAGAAATGCAACATAATATATCAAAATTAGGAGACCAGGTGCAACAAAATTCACTCTCACAAAAGGTAACAGAAGCTAAGATGGATGGTTTAAGTAAAGACGTGGAAGATAAAATGGATGGTTTAAATAAAGACATGGAAGCTAAGATGAATGCTATGGAAGCTAAGATGCATGGTTTGGAAGCTAAGATGGAGGAAAAAATGGAGGTTTTGAAGACAGATGTGACAAAGTTGCTACAAAAAATGTTTACAAACGAAGAAAAGGTAGTAAAGGAAACTCATGATGAGAAAATAATAAATGTTAATCATGATTTCATAGACTCTAGCGTTGGATTGAATACCCACCATGTTCTAAAGATCGATATGATGAAGTTTGATGGCAAGGATCCCAAAACATGGATACTACAGATGGAGCAATTTTTCGATCTCCATAATGTGAAAAACACACAAAATGTACATATTGCAACTTTATATTTGGAACCAAATTAGTTTATATGGTATCAATGGCTTTGCTCTCATAAACAAATTGTCACTTGGGCAATTTGTACGGAAGAAATGATAGCACATTATGAGGATACAAAAAGCAACACCTTTTTTAGCCAATTGATAAATCTCAAACAAAAGTGTTCAATGATGGATCACATTGAGGACTTCCAAAAATTGATCATAAGGGTAAAAGATACTCTAGAGGAGCATAGGATTGATGTGTTCATAGAGACTTTAAAGGATAACATCCAACATGAGGTTCGCCTTTGGGAACTTAATTAATTGGAGAAGCCATTCAGGTTGGCAAGAAAAATGAAAAGCAAAGTTATGGAAATACGGAAGCATACCACTCACAACCATGGAAGTGTTGTTGCCCCTAGCCTTCCACAACCTACAAAGTTGACACCACAACAATTGGAATAAAAAAGAGAAAAATGGATTTGTTACAGTTGTGATAGAAAATACACTAAAGATCATAAGTGTGGTGAGAAGAAATTAATTTACATATATTGTGAAGAGGAGGAAGAAAAGGAACAAGAAACGTCAAAAGAAGAGGATATACACCAAGAACTGTTACCAGGAAAAGTGTCTATTTAGAACTGCTCTATGCCACTAAGGTGTGACAGCTGCCTTAGAAACAAACAAACAAAAACTAATTTTGTATTTCCTTCATGAACTATAGATAGAGAGGAATAGAAAGAACCAACCAGTGTCTTGCGCTAATCCTTTGATCCAATCCATCTCTTCTTTGACAGCCTCCAGCTACTTGCTCCCTTACTTGCCCAGCTTCACCAAGTACCTGTAAGATCACAGAAGAAGAAGAACACTATACAAAGACATGGATCTATATTCATAAACAACTTAGGATCAGATTTAAGTTAACCATACAAATGTAACAAGCATCAATGATACACAAGCATGGAGGAAAACTCAAATAGTTTTTATTGATAAACAAGAATAGATCCAGGAGGAGTTACAACCGATGGTTCCTGATCCAGCATCAACCTCCCAGCATAGAAGCCCCTCTTCACCTCCAACAAAGAATAGATCACCCAATACTCTGATGTTTGTCTCAAAACTAACAGCAATTCCTTACAATGTGCAAAATTCCAGCCTTTGGATCTCTGGGATGAGGGATCCATATATAGATATGTGTAAGGAGGATGAGTGAGCTTGTGATTTGATTAGTGTCTTCTCTCTGTCAGTTCTTGCTTCCACTTGGAGACTGAAGGCCTCTTACTCATCCTTGGTCGAATTTAGCGAGGCAAGTGTCATAGGAGAAGATTCTGGAAGCTTCCATTATCTCTCCACCTCGCGGAATGACACTGCCATTTGTCATTTCTTGCCCAACGCACCCTCATAGTGCATTTGGGTGCGTTGCAACGCACCTAGCCAGTGTATTTAGGTGCAATGAAATGCACCTAGCCAGTGGAGCAGCTGAAATGATCCCGTTTTGACTTATTCTGAGCAGTTTCGGGTGGAGAACTTTTGGGAGAAGTTGTAATTTGTTGACCTTGTTCCTTTAGGGGTTAGAACAACACTTTTAGGGACTTAGGAGCCCTTGGTTTATGGACATTTCATTCTTGGAGTTGCAAGGCACAAAAATGTCTATAACAGTTGCCCCCTAAAGTATGAGGCCGTTAACCTTTTGGTGTCGGGTGAAATGCTTTATTATGAGGATCCGAAGTTCTTTCAATGCTAGGAGGAGACCTGTAATAAGATACAATACAATACATTATCTTCATACTATTTTTCATGATCTAGCTGAGGCGGGCATTCCCATGCTCAACTTTATAAATTCATTTTCATGTACATAGGACAGACAATCATCTGATTGTAGACTAATGATTCTGATAGAGCCATCATCCTTTTGGTAGGATGATTATCTGTGCTACAGTGCTTGCACATTCAATGTCTTTATTTCCCTGAATATATATCACAGCCCGGATGGATGAAACTATATCCGGGGTCTTCAATCTCGTCCGATCTTCACTCGAAGTACAAGTCGTTCCATGTGAGAAATGTTCTGAAGTCGAACATGGAAAGACATCGCTTGATTACCAGTCAATGATGTAAATTGTTAACAAGCGCGAGAGGAATCATTGATAATGATAATGATCCTCAAGGTACTGTAGTACAATTCACGTGGTGTGAATGAAGGACTTGGTGTTGAACACCACGCAAAATATTTCAGTCAAAGGTCATTGATGTAAACCTGTCGCCGGAAGTGAGAAACTTGCCATTGAGGCATGCAAGCTTCAAAGTACTGAATGGGGCGTTCCTAGACCAACTTCTTGGATAATGAGCTGATGTCGACAAGAAGTGATCCATCATAGGAGGTCCTTAATGAATCCCACATCAATGACACAGAACGGAGCAAATGATTTTGATGGAGGTGAAAACGATCTGATGATATACGGTTCAGGGTGGCGGTCATGAAAGAATGGAGTATAATGTATGGTAGTGGGTGGGACACAGGTGGCTTCTCTGGATGACTTCTCTTGAACATGTCGGCGACACTGATGTGATGGATTGGTAGCATTAACCCCAAATTTGGATGGTATGGTGTGACCATGGCGATGTGACCGGTGAATGAAACAACCCAACCCGACTCGGACATGGAGTGGAAGTGTCATGTTCAAGAGCGACTTGCTACCAATAAAGATTCTTTGAGTTTTCTTCCCAATTTTTCCCCAGTCATTGCTGACCAGTACCTCTTTATTTTTGACAAGATTGAGGAGGATAACATATGCTTGTTCTATAATCTTCCCTTCGGGAAAACCCATCACTATGTTTTAACGAGCCTAGCGATAGTGAAACTCGTTCTCGTCTAAAGACAAGTTTGTCGCTGTTAATCTTTTTAACGAGTTTAACGACAAAGATAACTCGGTCCTTTGCAATTTTAGAGAGTCTGAAAAGGTACGTAAAGGTAACTCCAAAATTCCTTTTTCATCATCTAATCCCTTAAGTCCGAAAAAGTATAAAACAATACAGAAGGGATGAATTTTCGATAGTTTTAACGAGCCGAACAAAACAAGCGCTCGATCTTTTTGTGTAATAATCCCTCAGGTCCAAAAAGATTAAAATCTAAAGGAGGGATAGCACTTCCTGTCCCATTAACGAGCTGGAGAGGCCAATGGCTCGACAATCTTTTCATATTTTACGAGTCAGTTGAAAAGAGCTTAAAGGAGACTCGTCTTTTGAGGAACGAGTGATAAGACGGGTAGCAGCTGATTTGAGGTAAGGTTTGGAATTTTCCAATCACGGCAGTGTCACAAGGATGGCTAGTGAAATCACTCTTCGCAGTTGTTCCTCAAAATGGGTAAACAATCAAGTGGAGGTGAATGATCGGCCAATGAAAAAGTGGAGGTGACGGTGCAAACACAACCAAGGCTTTAATGGCTGAAGTACTTCATTCACGGTGGTTATTTACCGGGGAATAGTTCATTTTTTAATGAGCTTAAACATGGGTGGAAACATTTGCTCGATGCGGGTTTATTTTTTAACGAGCTTGAACCTTGCGGTAACACTGCTCGATTAATCCAGTCGTATGATAAGAATGTCTCATATAAAAACGGCAACTTTTAGAGTTTTGCCCCACATCCTTTCTTTATGCAAGTTAGGAAACGACCAATCCTACGGGTTTAAAGGGTTAGAGGTCCTAAAAATTTAAAAAATAAATAGTCGCTCTTCGCTTGCACGCCAAAAGGCTTGCATGCCCCCAGGTATAAAACAGAGTTTCAAGGTCACCCTCTATTCGAGCTGACAAAACATTTGTTTTATCAGGAAGGGTATACCTCTTACAGGTTACCCAAAGATTGTTCTATTCACGACGCAAACAAAACACTTCTTCGGTGATGTCTACCGAGATAAACAAAGGTGAGTGGCGGCGCTCGCCAACTCACATAACTTTGACAAGAGAATCTTGTTCTAGAATAACCCCCTCTTCCAATCACGGACGGCGGTACAGACTAGTCATATTCTCCCGCGGAAACCTACCCTATACCCGAAGTTTTCCTGTTGAAGCAGACCAGGGTGCATGCCCCCTGGGTTTCAGTCATATCCCTCCGAATTACTCGCGCTCATCGGGAGGACGGGCTGGAGATTGAGACATTTCTTGCGTGAAAAGACCATTCAGGGATGGTATATGACTATTTGCTCTGTATGATCCGGGAAATGAAAGCTGGTCCACGAGCTTGACCACTCTTCCTTCGTGCGGAAAACACGTCACTCTAAAGAGTGATGAGACAATGGCTCTCATGCAATAAATATAGTCTCGTCCAAGGAGTAGATTGTAATCTAGGGGTCCTTGAATTACCATTACGTTCATGTGAACGATTTTCCCTCTCAATGTTATGGGCACATCGGGAAGGATCCCTAACGGTCGACTGGTTCCTTTATGAAAGCCTGCCAGATTTCTCATCTCAGGCAAAAGCGATGGTGAACCAAGCGCTTTCCAAGTAGTTGAGGAAAGGATACTCACAGAAGCCCCCTCATCTATAATGGTACCAGCCATAACCATTCTATATATTTGAACGATAATTCAGAATGGTACGCTTGCTGGTAAATGGGGTCTGCCTAGTTGATTCCAGTCGAAGGAGACAACTAGGTTGCTTGGAGGTGGGACTGAATAGACGGCCGGGTACGACTCTGACGAACTTCCTTCCTGCTGTAAAGGAACGGGTAAATTGCCCCCATGTTCGTTGGAGTCTGTGCTTATGAAGAGAATTTGGACGGTGTCATCCTTGTTCTCCTAAGTGACTGTATCATCTGAAGATGAAACCTCTGAAGGCAAGACTGGGTCAACTGCCGCCTCGACCTTTTGACTTTCATCGGGTATGGATCCAGATGGTTTATCTTCAATGATAGGTGCTTGAGCTGACCACCTGAGCGGGCCAGTCGGATTTTCAACTAGTGACGGACTCGGCAAGAGTTTTTTATATCCAGGAGGAATTCGTAATGGTGAAACCGGATGATCATCCAAAACTCTTTAGCTTCATCTAAGAAGGGACAATAGTGAATGGCATGATGGCCTTCACATAGTTTACAAGGAAATATACATTTCCCTTTTTGTCCTGGGGCTTCACTTTCACTAGTTGATGGTGTGCTTTCAACATGATCATCAGAGGTTGACGACACCGGGTTGTGCAAACGAGGAGACCAGTCCCTTAATATCCGAGGGATGCAAGGACAATCTCTGTGAAAGTGGTCTCCTTTGCAAATGACACATGGTGATTTAGGCCTGGTCGGTGCAGTGTGTAGATTTTCGTTAGACGACACTTGTTTTCCCACGTTCGTCTTTGGCTCCTTCTTCTTCTTCTCTTTCTTCTTCTTTTCCTTCTTCTCCTTAGGAACTTGACTTTTGGCTTTACCAGTCCCATCAAGCGAAGAGGAAGGAGGAGAGGAAGGATTAGAGGAAGTAGAAGGTTGGTGGGCAACTCTGGACTCGTCTAATTGCTGATTCAGTTGTTTAGGAATAATGGTGTTCTGAACGACAGAGGTCGAGAAGAGCCATACAGGCAAACCAATTGTCAGTCCTGGAAGCGACAATGTGGCCATATGGGGCGCACCAACATCTCCCCAAGAGGAGAAGGGACTAGGATTTTCTCCAAGGGGAATTCCTTGGTTGGTAGACTCCATTTTATCAACCCAAGATCAACATAGGAAAGGGTAATCAATATTCTGTTTAAAATAAATTTTATACGCTTTGACACAACTTGTTTTTTCAGTTTTTAAGAGTCGAGAAAAAACAAAAGATGACTCTAGTCTCCTTCGATTTTTAATGAGCCTGAAGTGACAAGTGCTCAGATGGACCTTTTCCGTTAAGGAGTCTGAAAAGGAACGAAAGGGACTGCTCTGGAGATCTAGGTAGAGGGAGTACCAAACCAATCGCAAAACTGCAGAATACTTTTTACGGTACAACAGTCAATCTTCCCGAATGTTGTGTTCAGTGCATTGCGATCGATAGGGCGACAGACATGGCTTCCTATGGATAAAGGATTTAAGCATATAGGGGTCTCCCAAAATATACTCAACGGTACGTGGGAGCACAAGTCCATACTGGCACTTATCGTCTCAAAGTGGAGGAATCACCCAACCATCAATGAGGACAACAGTTACCAGGCTTTACGACGCCGTAATACATCTCTAGCCTAGACCTCTAAATGTTGTGCGTTAAGTTCCAAAGCGTTGTTAGATTCATTGAATTTATTTTAAGTTGATCTTGCTTATGAAGTTTGCCTTTTGGGTTCACCACGAGATGTAGATGTAATTCCTAAAATGCAATCTAAAGATGATAAACAAACTTTTATCTCTTTTTTGCAATGAAAATCCTAGCTACTAGAGGAAAAGAAAGACACAATATTTTCACAAAGAGCAAAGAGCACACTGTAAATGCACTTTCCTAAATCAAGCCAAACAGACTGTCAATATGCAAATTCACATGCATGTATTTGTTTTTGACTTTCTTAGTATTGATGCTAAAAATAAAGTTGATGTACAAATCTGAATTTGCTTTCAAGCGACAAACACAAACAAGCTTCTTTTCGAAATCAAAAGATAAAGATGATTACGACACTTTACGATTCTAAAATGAATACTCGTTTTTGACACTAGAAAATCACAAATTCAGACAAAAGGCAATAGTAAAAGTATAATCGACCATCAACAGCAATCAAACTTTCTCCTATGATCGAAATCGACACTTGCGATAGATCTAAATCAAAGGACGACAGTACGACTATTCTACTTTTGCAATGGAAAACTGTAAACGACTCAAAAAACACACAAAAACATCTACAGTTCTTTCGTACAAAGGAGGTGGAATAATAGCAAGGAAAAGGGTTTTAAACCGACATATACTGATCACAGGCAGCAAAATTCAGAGACAAAACTGGAAAGAATGAAGCATAAGAACCTCAGCTGCACAGGGCTAGTCTGATCAGCGCACCTGTAACAGAGAGAAACTGCATTGCAGCGCAGGTTTCCCTTTCGGGAAGTGCGTTGAAATGCAGGATCTCTTAATAGTACCTGTGCTCGGCCAGAAACTAGAATCTGTCCGGGTTCTGGGTCACAGTTTGCGGTTCAGTCTTTGGTTTTTGGCCGAGTAAAAGCAATCAGTAATGCACAATCAGGGGTAGATCTAAGGAGGGTCTAAGAGTTATCACAAGGGCAATCAGATAATTTGTGAATCAGCTGTTCAAATCATAAACAAATCCAGTGAATCGATTGAAGCAGCAGATGTCTACTTCACATTTGTTATGGCAAATGCAGTTCGAATGCTACTTATAAGTTTATGAAACAAACAACAAAGAGATACACAAACAAACTAATTAGACATTCTCCCCAGCGGAGTCAACATTTTGTTACCAGGAAAAGTGTCTATTTAGAACTTCTCTATCCCACTAAGGTGTGATAGCTGCCTTAGAAACAAACAGAGAAAAACTACTTTTGTATTTCCTTTATGAACTATAGGTAGAGAGGAATAGAAAGAACCAACCTGTGTCTTGCGCTAATCCTTTGATCCAATCCCTCTCTTCTTTGACAGCTTCCAGCTACCTACTCCCTTACTTGCCCAGCTTCACCAAGTACCTGTAAGATCAGAGAAGAAGAAGAACACTATATAAAGACATGGATCTATATTCATAAACAACTTAGGATCAGATTTAGGTTAACCATACAAATGTAACAAGCATCAATGATACACAAGCATGGAGGAAAACTCAAATAGTTTTTATTGATAAACAAGAATAGATCCAGGAGGAGTTACAACCGATGGTTCTTGACCCAGCGTCAACCTCCCAGCAAAGAAGCCCCTCTTCACCTCCAACAAAGCATAGATCACCCAATACTCTGATGTTTGTCTCAAAACCAACCGCAATTCCTTACAATGTGCAAAATTCCAGCCTCTGGATCTCTGGGATGAGGGATCCATATATAGATATGTGTAAGGAGGATGATTCAACTTGTGATTTGATTAGTGTCTTCTCTCTGTTAGTTCTTGCTTCCACTTGGAGACTGAAGGCCTCTTACTCATCCTTGGTCGAATTCAGTGAGGCAAGTGTCATAGGAGAAGATTCTGGAAGCTTCCATTGTCTCTCCACCTCGCGGAATGACACTGCCATTTGTCATTTATTGCCCAAAGCACCCTCATAGTGCATTTGGGTGCGTTGCAACACACCTAGCCAGTGTATTTAGGTGCAATGCAACGCACCTAGCCAGTGGAGCAGCTGAAATGATCCTGTTTTGACTTATTCTGAGCAATTTCTGGTGGAGAACTTCTGGGAGAAGCTGTAATTTGTTGACCTTGTTCCTTTAGGGGTTAGAACAACACTTTTAGGGACTTAGGAGCCCTTGGTTTATGGACATTTCATGCTTGGAGTTGCAAGGAACAAAAATGTCTATAACAAGAACAATCCCTAGAGAAAGAATAAATGAATTTGACCATATCTTGTAATGCAGTGGATGGAATTACCACTCCTCAAACTATCAAGATAGAAGGGCCTATCAAGAAGAAAAAGGTAATAGTGTTGATTGATTTGGGTTGTACCCATAATTTTATTCATTTTAAGATAGCCAAGGAATTGAATCACTTCCTATATCCAGCACCAGAGTGTCAAGTGATGGTTGCAAGTGGAGGAACCATAAATTGCTCTGGAAAGAGCCATAATATCAAGCTATGCATGGGAGAATATGTATTTAATAGCCCAATTCTTTCCATTCCAATGGGTGGTGCTGATGTTGTACTAGGAGTCCAATGGCTACAATCCTTGGGTACAATAACTTTTAATTTTCAAGAACTTTTCATGAAATTTTCTTCGGAAGGAAAGGAAATTAAATTAAGGGGCAGGGAAGCCAGGAAAGATAATCATCTCTAATGGAATGACAAATCTTATAATTAAAGAACAAAGAGGCGTAATTACACAATTATGTTCACTAGAGGTTCCCACATCAAAATCATCTATTTTTCCATATCTCCAAAAAGTCTTGGACAATCATTCCAAGGTATTTGAGACTCCCAAAGGCCTCCCAACTATTCATGATCATGTTCATGCTACTCATTTGATTCTAGGAAGTGTTCCACCAAAAATCAGGCCTTATAGATATCCATATGCCCAAAGCACTAAAATTAAACGTATGGTTGCAGAAATGCTAGAGGTTGGTATAATTATGCAACCAAATTTTATAAACAGAGCAAAGGATGAATGGAAGAATGATGAAGCAGGGTGAGAACTCATTCAATTGTTGTAGAAGATCCCAATTCAAACAATATTGCTAGAACTTGGAAAGGAAGGAAAAATCATATTGGAACCCAAAGTAGTCACAAACTGAGAAGTCAAAAACTATGAAATCGATCAATTTCAGAGTATCTCATCAAGTGGAAGAACTTACCTGCTGAATATTCCACATGGAAGGATGACTATTTTATATAGAAGCATCCAGAACTACTCAGGCGTTGAGGACAACACTTTTTGAAGGAGAGGGTCATGTTAGGTCCCTACACTACTAGTGTAACACCTTATTGTTATTAGTGAAACCCCCTTATTATATTATTGTGCCCATGTAGTCTCCATATTGTTATTATTATTTCCCATAGAAGCCCAATATTGTTATTGTTGTGCCCTTACATTATTATTGTTATGCCGGCTCCAATTACATTATGACCCCTTAGACTCATATATATAGAAAGGAAGTATTTTCATTTCTATCATCCAAGAATTTTTCGTTGGTGTAATGTAAAGGAGGCTTCCCCCTCGAAGACGCTTATTTCTAAGGCATTGATCTATCTTTTCTATCCTTTTTCGAGTTGGTTTCATAACAAGGAGGCCCATTTAAGTTTTTTACAGATCATTCAGCATTGAAATACTTGGTTAATAAGCTTGTGCTTGAAGGGAGAATATGTCGTTGAATTTTTCTATTTTAGGAATTTACCTTTGAAGTCATTGTTAAGTAGAGATGATCGAATGTAGGTCCAAATCATCTATCTCATCGGGAATTAAGAGAATCGGGAGGTTCAGTTGATGACCAATTGTGGATGCACATTTATTTTGCATTGAAGTTGTTCTCGATTACTTGGAGGATATTGCATTCTTCCTTGAAATAGAGTACTACCTGGAGGGATATACATCTACTCAAAACTAACATATGGTTATTCATGAAACTCACTGTAAATTTATTGCGAGTCAATTATATAAAATGGGATACGATCATATTTTTAAAAGATGTGTTTTGGATCATGAGAGGGACAATGTTTTATGGGAAGGTCGTGCCAGTGTCCTAGGAGGCCATGTTGGAGGGTTATCTACTACTCGCAAGGTCTCACAGGTTGGTCTATGATGGCCAACCTTATGCAAGGATGCCAAGGAATATGAAATGCAGTGTTATTTTGCTCAATTGGTTGGTTGACCTTTTTGACGGGATGAGTTACCTATGCAACTATTTTGGGCATTTGATGTGTTCAAAAAATGGGTAGCTTATTTCATTGGACATATAACCCAACCTACTCATCAGTCCCATGCTCAATATATTAATACCATAAGAAATTATCTGACACATCGGGCAAAAGTAGCTCTTGTTAGAGATTATGCTATTCATACAACTATGTGACATATTTTTAAAAGAATAGTCACTAGATTTGGCTGTCCCAGAATCCTCACTAGTTGTTATCACCAAAAAATTGATCATCTAACCTAATTTACTAGATGGATCGAAATAAACCATGTAAAGCCAATTTTACCATAGTAAAATTTCTTTCAATGTGAGAAATTACTTAATAAACCACCTTCGTTAAGTAATTTATAGTTAAAACCATGAATAATAATTAAATAAATCACTATTTATTTGATTTTCTTCTGGGAATAATTAATCAAACCATTGTTCATTTATTATTCTTTATCATATTTTACCCAATTATGAAAAATAAACAAATAAATCATTAATTATCTTATTTTTCTCTAAAAGTAATTAATTAATCACTTATTAATTATTATTCTTTGTCAAATTTGACTAAACCCCTTGGGAATAATTAAATAAATGATTATTTATTTATTATTCCTTAACCAAATCCTTGAGATGATAAATAAATCACTTATTTATTTTTATTTTTAAATAAAATTTTAAATACTTTTTCCCTCCTAACCAAATATAATAAAATATTTGAAGTAGTTATTCCATGAATGGGGTTAATAATATTTTACTATTGCTTATTATTTGAGGATGACTGAATATTTTGTTATAAATAGAAGGGTTTTCCATTCATTATTCACTTTTGATTATTTACATTGTTGCACTCACTATTGTAACTCTTATTATTTTCATTGTGTCACACCATTTTTTGCTAGGTTTACACTTTATAGAGGAGAGAGAAACTACACAAGCTAAAGACGTTTGAGGATAGCCAAGAACCCATCTCATAGAGGGGGTGTGGTAACATTTATTTATTCCCTTCACAGGTGTTATAATAAAATCTACTTTTTTTATATTTGGTTTCCATTGGATGATTGGAGTTATTACTATTTATTTTTGTTGTTTAACTATGATTGTGGCATAGATCCAAATTTTGGAAGGTTTTGTTTCTATCAGTTGTTGTATATCTACAATGTTTAACAACCATTTATATTGTTGAGATTGTTTTTCATCCACAATCAGAAGTGGGTTATTTTCCTACATCTTTCAGAAGAAAACACTACAAAACTACTAATCAAGGTTCTCACATCGTTAATAAGGTAGTGTAGACATTGGTGCAAAAATTCCTGATACAACGTCACAAGAGTAGCCCTTATCATCCATAAGAAAATAGAATTGTTGAAGCCTTTAATAAGATATTGGAGAAATTTTACTAAAAGTTGTTTTGCGAATAAAGATGATTGGGATGCAAGGATTCCAGTGATGTTATGGGATTATTGTACTATAGCTAAGCGGTTTCATAAGTATACGCCTTTTCAGTTGGTATATGGAAGGGAAGAAGTGGTTCCAATAGAATTCATAGTCCCTAACCTCTTTATTTCTCATGCTACTAAAATTCCAGATGATGAATCTATCTGAGATTGGTTGTAAGAGCTGTGGTGACTGGATGAGCAGTGCTTCCTTGCAAAATTCCATCAGATAGTAGAGAAAGAGAGCAAAAAGGCTTGGCATGTTCAGAATATGAAGAAGAAGTAATTTTATATTGGGTATTGTGTGTTACTTTATGATATAAAGTATCTAAATCAGCAAGGTAAGAAGCAAATGCATTAGCTTGGTTTGTTTTATGTTATGGAAATTTGAGACTCAGGAGATGTCAAATTTTCTCAGTTGGATGGAATCCTTTTACCTGGTTGGGTGAATGGAAATCCTGAAGCCCTACTTTGGCTCATAAGTTTACTTCTACTACACTATCTAAAAAGGGATTGTTAGTCAGGTTTTAGAATAGTTGTGTCCTTTTTTTAGCCAGAGTCAGTTTCCTTTTCCATCATCCTTAGTCAAAGTCAGTCTCTTTTATTTCTTACGTTAATAAATTGCTTTGGTTGTGCCCCACTGTAAGTGATTATTCTCAATGAATTATTGTCATGTGTCATCATTTATTATTAATATTGGTATTTTCAGTGATTACGTCTTGTGTTTTCATAACAACTCGCAATCTGATTTGCTCTTATTTTTATAATATTTTCAGTTTCTTATGGATTCTAGTTGTCAGTCATTTAAGTCTTAAGGAAATTTAAAGTGTCTCGTGAATAATCATGATGAATTTTAGGCCTGGTGGGGATTTATGATGTAACAGATAAGTCATTTAAAAAATTTAATTCCACATTCCTATATAACTCTCATTACCTATCCTTTGCATGTCATTCTACCAAAGATTTTCCCAAGTTCTTCATCATGGCTTTTGTATCGACCTGTGCTGAGTCTCCTCCTTACTTTCACCACTCTATTCAATTTGTTTACAATTTTCGTATTTATACCATGGGTCGCCCATCTAAACATGTCGTGTCCATCTTCCATATCTATTTTCATATTCATACCTTCAATAATATCCTCGGGAATTACAAAGCTACGTTGGTCAATAATGATATATGAGACCATGTCCTCTACCCTTTCCTGCACATAGAAGCCTTTATGGATCCTAATGTGAGACTTGATTCTCGCTCTTCTTTGAAAATCATAGTTGAATTCCACCAATTAAAGTAATCTTCCTTGTTAATCCTGCATGAGTTACCTGTGTTTGGTACCATAGGAGACGTTATGAGATGCAGTAAGTTCTCGATTAGCCAACTTCATGGAGGTTTGTTGTGGTTGGATCATGAATATCATGTCCATTTTTAGGACATTCATACACTCACAAGGTTGTCTCCCTACAATTCTAATTTTGCTACAACATTCCAGAAGGTTTCGAAGTGGGGCAATAAAACTGGTACCAACAACCTCTATACTAAGTATGGCGCCGAGAGAAAGGGTAGAGGTGTAGTCATTGATTTAATCAATAATCAACTCTTCAAGCTTGCATGTTCTATTATCACCCACAAAATCATGCCCCATTTCACTAGAGGAGAGTGTTCGCTTGACACCATCTCTGTTGCAGAGGCCTATGTGAGAGGAAATTAGTTCAATTGGTCAAGCTATCTTCTTAATGAGTTATTCAAAGTTTCAAAAGGTGTCCATGACATAGCCACTTATTTTATTTTTGGGTATTTTCTTATTCCTCTCGCCATGTACAAATGGTTCCCGCCTAAAGGAAGGGATCTAAAACTTCTTTCTAATGATGAACCATTCACTTATTCTTATTCCTCATGGCATAACACTGAAGATCCGGTGAATGATGACTTTAATGACCTTTCCTTTGGGAACTGGTACAAAAAAATGTTCAACATGACCCACAATGTCTCTAGAGTGCCCCTTCTACTACTAGACCACTACGCTTATCAAATTTGGTTCAGGATTAGTCACAAGAATTCTTATATTTTGTCACTCAATGTGAAACAGGAAAATATTTCCATGCACAAGCTACCATTCTACCTTAACGAGAATGCAATCCATAGTGTGGTTCTTTCATGGCCCTAGATAATTGCTATGAAGAAATATGGTCAATATCTTTATTGTTTTGACGGTATGTGGCCCAAGGCCTCTACTAAGGATTTTCCATCTTCATCTCGCAAGAATTCTTTTGATACATATGATGACGTCTAGCCGCTCTTGAGAAAGGTGCAGGAACAAATTTCTTCTGCACACATGACCTAGACATAGGTATGTTCTTTAGTCCATGAAGCTACAAATAATGATTCTATTGCCCATGATGGGTCCCATTAACAAGTATATTTTGAAGTTCAATATGCTTTCCTCCATCCCTAAAACTATCATTTTCTCACATTAATTCACATTTCTAGTTATAATATGCTTAGTAAGAATATTAAAAGGTGTTTTTCATAGTCTATGGCATAATGTGATTTATTTGTAGGAAAAGGAAGAATTTTAGAACTGTGTAGGAGCTTGATAGAGACAACCAAGAGACCATATAGGTGGCTTTTCCACCTCCTTAACTATATAACTCAGCTTCAAATCATATAATCCTCACTCATTGATCAAATTCACTAGCAACCAAGGGAATTCAAGTACATGTGAAGATCAAGGAAGACCAAATCCACAATTCTTGAGATATTCTTGGGGAAACTCCTCTTTTCAAGGGATCTTCCATCAGCTACCCTTTTGTATAAATAAACCGGTTGAAAGGCTCATTAGGATTCAAATTTTTGTTGTAGCTAAGAGTAACTATCGAGCCTAGTGCTTGACATTGTTATTCTTAAATTTCGTCTAATTTATGAGACTAAAATTTTATGTCAATGAGAAGTTTACCATTGATCTAGATCTGAGATAGTTTGGAGGGTTGAAACCTTTGGGTTTGGGCCTAACCCAGAGGCTTTAGTCCCTCTTTTATATTTCCTTCTTGTTCTTGTTTCAACGCATTATAGTCCTTCTCTTGTTTCAGTAGATGTTATAGCATATAGCTTGTGATTGCAAGCTTTCCTATTACCTCTTGTCTGGGAAGAGTGATATAAAGGATTGGCAATCACAATCCAAATTTATTTGTATATGATTCCTTGGAAATGGATGGATTTTAGTTGTGATACTTTTGCATGATTATCCTCTACAAATTATGAATTAGTTTCATTTTTTTAGTGATTAGAGTAGTGTTGGTGGATAAAATATATTTTAGTCAAATTCAACTCATTCTCTCCATGTTAATTTATTTCACTGTGTTATTTTTCATTTCATGCATGTATTTGGCTAGCTGCAAAGATTGTTCCAATTTGTATAAGTGGGCATACCTTTCAACATGCACCAAGACTTATCCATCCTCCTCATAGGCACCTCACACTACTCCCAACCTCTGTCTCCAAAATCACTTTGTCAAGGAAAATAAGAGGCACCATGGGCATCAACATTGGTTCAAGATAGACATCTAAGGGATGCTAGGTTTAGTGAAGGGGCTCCCACAACCTTTATTTATTACCTTCTACCTCCATATACCTTCCTTCATCCTTAAGATACCATTTCCATCCTCAAAATTCTCTCATATCCCCTCCTGCAGTAGAACAATGCCTCTTGTAGCAATATAGTCCGTCATGTAGCGCCTCTTGTAGAAGTCCTATAGCACTGTTATTCTCAACCCGTTTTGCTTCCTACTTTGATCCTAGCCTAGTTCAGATGAATAATGCCCCCCAACTTGTGATTTTATGACTAAGGAAGACTCTAATACCACTCCAACCTCCTCCTTTTTGCATGGTAACCAACATAAAGTAAAACATAGTTATATTTGGTATATTTATCCATATGCATGTTAAAAATTAGATTCCTTATTTTTAAGCAATTGTAAAGTAGAAAAATGATGCATATAAATAGGTTACTGATGTGATTGAATGTGGAAAGTAGAGTACCACGATTCACTTCTGCAAGTAGATTATACCTTTTTTCTTTCATGCAATATCAATTATAATTTACATTTGAATGAATGGAATTTCCACTTTTTTAGCTAGAGTCAAGTTCAATTATTCATTCATTCAAGGTTTTCATTGTAGTTAGTTGAAAGAATGATCTTTTAGCACCTTGATCCAATATCATCATTAAGGGTGACATGAGTAGCACCTAACCTACTTTGTGTAAAACATTATCACCTCTAAGTTTGTAGAAACCCTAGGTTGATAATTTGAGTTGAAAAGCCTTTGGGAGTTGCAACATTCTTGGTGAAATACCAAGTCTCACTACTTTCTGATCCCATTGTTGTGGAGGTTTTCTAGTAGGTACTATTCCTATTTAGGAGTACTATTTTTGTTTTTCATCAATATTATAGCTTTGAAATTTCTTGAAAAAAGATCCAAAAAATCAATAAAGCTAGTTCTTTCATGCCTCGTAGGAGTAGGGATAACCAAGGGAAATTATTACCAAAAAACCACATCCCCTCAAGAAGTCAACCTTCATTCTTCTTCTATGACTATGAACTTCCCTCTCTGACTATAGGGGAGTTAGAAGACCCTGTAGGTGAGAAACCTTAATCTTTTGAAGAACCTATTGGGGAAGAAGAAGAAACCATCTCACCTACCTAAACCATGGCTCAAAATGTGCACAATTAGTTGTTCCCTATCAGAGAGGCCAATGGGGAGACCATAAAAGGGAATATAAGCCCTGCTACCATTTTTCACTTCCACGGCCTAACCTCTGAGGACCCCGACACCTTCATGTTTGATTTTGTTGTTGTTTATAGGACCTATGACTATGCCTCTAATGAACAAAATATGAAGTTGTTTCCATCTACCCTCAAAGATGCAGCCTTGTGGTGGTTTATGGTTTTAACTGGAGACAACATCACTAATTGGGCCCAAATGTAAAAAGCCTTCAGTGGCAAGTACAAGGACTACTGTAGGTCTAAATAAAAAAATGAATAAATGTTTAGGATGACCCTTGGACCTGATGAATCCTTAGAGGATTATGATGAAAGATTCCAACTAAATTATAGGAGGGCCAAATGTATTGTTGATCCTAAGTCACTCAACCTAGTTCTTCTCCACGGGTTCAAGGAGGATGTAATGAAAACCCTAAACATGTTGTCTGGAGGAAATATCTAAAAATTTCCTCATGATGACATCAAAATTGTATTCATAAATCACTCCAGGTCTGCTAAGAAAAAGGGTAGGGTTAGCTAAACCTTGGTCAATTCTTCTCCCTCTACTACAACCATCAAACATGAGATATGAAGCATGTTGGAGGATTTTAAGAGTGGAATACTGCACACTTTATCCCTATAAATGGATACTATGCAAATAAAAAAAAAACAAGAGGAAGCATAAGGGGAACTGGCTATATTTTTCCCAAGATTCAATAAGAGACACCCTAGGAATGAGTGGCCAATAAATGTCATAGAAGTTTTCTCTGCCGCTGACGAGAACCATGCAATATATAAATGTCCCTCTTTTCTAGGCCTGAAGGATGTATACCAAGAGGCGGAAGGTGGGTCAGAGAAACTTTGTTTCATTAACCAAAGAAGGCCTCAAGGTCCTCAGTCATATCAATAGGGCATGCAAGGTGCACATTATTCTCATTATAATCCAAATCAGAATTCACCTTTCCAACCTTGGTACCCTTCCACTCATCCATCATGGCCTACATCTCCTTGGCCTTATGACCCTTGAAATCCTCCTAAGCCTAATCACCCTCTTTCCCAGCCATATCCACCTCAATATTTCTAATGGGGAAACCCCTCACAAGGATGGAGGCCTCAAACACCCCAACCTCCTTCTTTGTTTCCTCCACCTCAGTCTCAACCACATCTCCCTCACCACACTCCACCTAAACAACCTCAAATGCCTACTCAACCAAATCTGAACTAGAATAATGAGCAAGTAGAACAGGTCTATAGTGGTGAAACATCCTATCCTACTTATGCTGTGGAAATCCAAGAGATCAACCTTGAGTCTACTAGAGTGCTCCCAGATAATCAACCACCTTCTCCACCTGAAGATATTGAAGAAGAGGAGGATGAGATTTCCCCTCAAATAAATGCACCTCCTTATCTTGAAAGGTTCATCCACCTTAAACAGAAAACCTGAGAAGAGGTTGAACTTCTCGGACAGTTGAAGATTTTTTGTGTCAATATGCACCTCCTCCAGGCCATCAAATATGTTCCCATTTATGACAAGCTTATCAAGGAGGAATGTTTCAAAAGGCCTAGGAGAAGCAGAAGATTTGCTCCCACAATCAATGTTGTTGGATAACCATCTGATCTAATGCTGGTAAGAATAACCTCCCCAAAGTACTTGCATCCTTCTAGTCTAGTAGTGGATGTGCACATTGATGCCATTGTTGTCCATAATACCTTGATTTATCTTGGGGCCGCAATAAATTTAATGACAAGGGGAACCATGCTAAAGATCAACCTTCAAGGGGATTTAAGGAAGACCACCACAATCTTGCAGCTTGCAGATAGGTCCAAAATATCTCTTGAGGGAGTTATTGAGGATATAATAATTTCCATTTACTCCTAGGAGTACCCCACTAAATCCCTAGTACTCCAACCTAGAACCAAGTTTAATGGCTATCCTCTTTTTCTAGGAAGACCTTGGTTATCCACTAATTATGCCTACATTAGTTGTAGCGTTGGGAATATGACTATTTAGAATGGGGATTTATCCAAACAACTTGTGTTGTATCCTCCTACTCAACATTTTATTGAAATGACTTACCCTTATGGTTAGTGGATGAGGAAGAGGAATAATTTTATTAGACATCTCTATACCCAATCTTCACTCTAGATACTATTGTCGAAGGGGGGAAACTTGATGAAGATGACCGCATTGACCATATCGTACATAATCAACCTCCCACTACCATACTAGTTGATGAACTAGTGAAATAATTTGAGAGCATCCCTTTGATTGATTTGTGCTTTGTTGACTCTAGCCTATAACATTGCAATATTGTAGAGTTTGTCCCCTCCAAAAATCTAAATATCAACCCCTCTCTCAGTCAAATAGGAAGAGAAATTTTGAAATGTACTAAGACAATGCCTAAATGCTTTTTCTTGGGATTATAAGGAGATAAAAGGTGTACATCCTTAGTCTTTTCTCGTCATATATACATTAAAAAGGGATGCAAACCTATGTGCCAACCCTAGAGAAGGATGAACCCAACTCTTAAGGACATAGTGAAAGAAGAGTTACAAAAATATTGGATGCAGGGTTCATATACCCCGTTTCAGATAGCCAGTGGGTGTCCCCTCTCATTTTAGTCCCAAAGAAGAATGGGAAATGGAGGATCTATGTTGACTATAGTGAACTTAACAAGACTACAAAGAAGGACCATTTTCCTTTTCCCTTCATTGACCAAGTCCTATATTGCCTTGCAGGGAAGAAATTATCCTCTTTTCTGGATGGATTAGTGGATAAAACCAAATATATATCAGCCCTTAGGACCAAGATAAGACCAAATTCACATTTCATTGGGGTACTTTTGCTTATAGGGCCCTTCCATTTGGTGTGTGCAATACCTCTGCTACTTTCAAGAGGGAAGTTTTACGTATCTTCGTTGAACTTGTTCATTACACTATTGAGATTTACATGGATGAATTCACTCATTATGGAAGTGACTTCTAGGAAGAATTTTCTAATCTATGCAAATTCTTACAAATATGCATTGAAATGAATTTCTCATTTAGTCCCAAGAAATGTGAATTTTTTATGAATGCAGGGATTTTCCTCGGCCATTCTATATCCAAGGAGGGGATACAAGTTGACCCAAACAAACTCATCATCATTAAAAGGGTCTCCATCCTTCAAAACCAAAGAGATGTTAAGAGCTTCTTTGGATTAGCTGGGTATTATAGAAGGTTCATTAAATACTTTAGTAAGATGGCTTCACCTTTGTTTAGATTGTTAGCCAAAGATTCAAACTTTTGTTGGAAAAGAAACTCTCAAGATGCCCTTGAAGTGTTGAAAGAAAAGTTGACCACTACACCTATCCTTAGGGGTCCCAACTGAGCATTACCTTTCCATATACACACATACATATAAGATAAAGATGTAGGGGTAGCCTTAGGACTAGTGGAAGACAAATTGCCTTATGTTGTCTATTTCATTAGTAAAAACCTTTCTAAAGCTTAGTTGAATTATACAGTCACTAAAAAGGAACTGTTGCCTATGGTACATTCTTTAAGTAAGTTTAGGCATTATATCATTCATTATCTAGCTCTTTCTCACACTGATCATGCAACCATTAAGTATTTAATGAATAAACTTGTTTTCAATGCTAAGATAATTACATGGTTGTTATTATTGCAACAATTTGATTTGATCAATATTGACAAACTAGGGAAAGAAAATGTGGTTGTAGATTTCTTGTCAAGACTAACGCTGCCTATAGATAATGAGGAGATGGTGGATGATCAACTTCCCTATGAACACCTATTTTCCATATCGTTGCTTTCTCCTTGGTTTGCTGACATAACCAACTACTTGGTTGTTGGCAGGTTCCCTCCTAACCTATCATCTACGGACAAAAGAAAAATTGTCCCGAAAATTTCCCTTTCACTTGGATTGGGGGAAATCATTTCATATTGGGACCAGATCAGATCATGAGAATATTCGTGAGGGAAGAGGAGGTCTTTCACATCCTCTCAGCATTCCATGATGGACCTTATGGGTTCACTTATTTCTGAGAGGACAACCTTCAAATTTGTACAAGATGGTTACTATTCGCCCGCTTTACATCAAGATGTAAGGATGTACACCACCAGGTGTGATCGGCGCTAAAGGATGGGTAAGCCCACACCCAAGGATGAAATTCCCTTACAACCTCAAGTGACCCTAGAGCCATTTGATAAGTGGGGCATGGATTTCATTGGACCTATTGATCCCCCATCGGGACAAAAGAAGTATATCATTGTATGCACTGATTACCTGACAAAAATGGGCTGAAAAAAAGGCAACTGAAGCAACAACTGAGAGGAAGGTGGGTGAGTTTTGAAGGGAGAATATATTATACAAGTTTGGTTATCATAGAGATTTAGTCATTGATCAAGGAGCATAATTTCCATATAATTTGATTGAAGATATCATGAAATAGCACCACATAAAGAAAAGGACATCCACTCCTTATCACCCTCAAGAAAATGGGCAAGTAGATGTCACAAAAAAAGCATTGGAGAACATTCTATCTAAGTTTGTTAGTAGCAATAGAAACGATTGGGCAGATAGATTAGTATAAACCACTTGGGCCTACAACACCACATGGAAGACCACCATTATATTCATTCCACATGAACTAGTTTATGGGAAGAAGGCTCTACTTTATATTGAGTTTGAATACAAAAACTTGAGGATGGCAGATTAGTTGGACTTAGAATTCACCATGCCACAACAGGAGAGGTTGTTCCAACTTAATGTCTTAGATGAGTTTAGGATGCAAGATCGCCTACAGACTAAGGTCATCTAGTTGCAGAGGAAGATTTGACATGAGAAACACATTAGGGAGAATACTTTTAAAGAAGGAGATTAGGCCCTATGGTATGATTCTAGATTCAAGGATTTCAAGGGGATGCTAATGACAAGATGGTTGGGTCCATATATAATAGATAGATTTCATGAGAATGGGTCTATCCAGACTAGAACCATTAATGAGGAAGGTATTCCCCTACTTGTAAATGGATATAGGTTGAAGTTTTATAAAAGACCTTTGTCCAAGGAAGAGTTTGTCAGCTTAGTGAGCAAAGAATTGAATGTGATTGGGAGGATCACAACCCGTAGTCCACAAAATTTCTAAGAAAATAAGAGAGGAAAAAATAACAAGAGGGCCCAGATGAAAATCTCCATGTAGCATTTGAGGCCAACTCCAGGGTTAAAAACTTGTCTCAGGTAGCCCAAGAGCAAAAAAAGAAGAGAAAAAATAAAAATAAAAAATGAAAAGATCCCTAGGTGAAAACCTCCTCTGAGGCACGTATGGTAAGCATGCAGGTTGAAAACCTCTACATAGGTAGCTTGCATGTCTCAAAAAGAAAAAAGAACGAGAAAAAAAGCATAAGGAAGGATTTCTTACAGTAGTCATGCTAACATCTCTTTTGCAGGACTCCAGACCATCAACATAACCATGGCTACAAGACACATTCTACAAGTGAATTCCTCCATTTTTCGAGCTACCCATTGCATGTTAACACTCTCCACTCACATCCCTACCTCTCTCCATCATCGAACCAACAATACAATCAAAATTACCCTCCTTGCTATAATGTTATAGGAGAAATATGTAATTCTACTTGAGGAGTTTGTAATGTTACGGTTGGAGCCCTAAATGCTACGGAGGAAGATCTAATTTGGGAAAGAGCACATAATGTTATGTATTCTTTAGGAAATGTTGAGATAGGTCCACCAACAATAGTTTCATCACCTATCCACTTTGTCGTATCTCTTTTTCACTCTGTTCAAATATCAAAAATAAAAAATCATATATGCCAAAACACAAATAATAATAATAATAAATGTTGTAAGGAAAAGTCAAAATGGAAATCATTGGAATTGTTTTATAGAAAATTATTTAAAAAAAAAATATTAATGTGCATCCAAGATGGCACAAGTTCGAAATTAGTAGATATTTTAATATTGTATGTTGGTGGCACCAACTCTTATGCTGGAGGAACCACAGTTAAAACACACACACTTTCAAAGGGCGATGTCATTCACAACATCAAGACTCTTCCATAGGACAAACCTGACACCATAACATGCCTGACACATATGTAGAATGGTGCCCCCATAGGCAGTCTGACGGGAAACCACTGTCGAGAAATCAGCAACTGGATCTCACCCAACATCACCATAGGTTGGAACCACATACCACCACTAGTTTCCCCTATGAGTGGTAAGCGGTATTCACCCTGTCTATAGCAAGCAAGCGATAAATTTCAAGTGATTATGATTACAATTCTGCCATGACATGTCCATGTCACTTATCCACCGTGCCACCTCATTTATCACTCCATGTCACCTTCCACCTCACCACTCCATGTCATACCCCCTCACATCATGATATGTCATCCTATCGTACACTATTTTCCACACTCATTAATTAATGGCTTAGAGGAGCCTGACCTAGGTTCAGAGGTGATTTAGCCAAGAAAATCCTGATACTATTGGACCTTTTGGCAACAGTCCACGAAGCGTGAACTGAGGTCTCCCTCGAAGTAGTATGGAAGGGTGCTAGAACCAGGTTTCTACACCCTGGGGATGTCTGATATGTTGGGATTGGTACATGGTCCAGCCTTTGCACTCACTGTGCTACGCGCACCAGTGGGCACCTTGCAGCCTGTAATGTTGTCTTCGCGCAGTCCTATTCACAGTGCGATCCTTGTTATTTACCCATGTCTTTCCTAATTATGCACAGTTAGCTGATTACTTATATTTTTTCACATATAAGTATTCGGAACCATACAAGAATTTACTCAACTGTGCACAGTAAATAAATAGAGTCAAAGTAATGCATAAGAATAGAATAATGATTCAATACTAGATGCAAAAAATTAGGATAAAACTTCTCTTTATTAGCATTCTGTCCCGATTACAGACTCGACTCCGCCCTGTGCACTCAGATGCAGGGGTCCGCGCACTCAGCTATAGAGCCTCTACCTACTACTACGACCCGAGACACTTAGACTCTTCATTAAGCCTATCTAATTCACTGATTCCTTCATTTATTCCCTCTTACAACTTAGAGCCTCGCTCTATTTATACAATCCCATGGTCCGCAGACCATGGGTAGGCTGACTTTACACTAGTTTACAATACAATGTTTAGGGTGGACAACCCTATTACTCAATTGTACACTTCGAGATCCGTGCCCACAATTTGTGGGCACTTACAATATTGTTTGCCAAAACTTGGGTTTTGCACCCAAAACCTATTGTGGGGGACCCGATGCCCAACAGGCCCCCAACACAATCATCGTGACTCGTCCCAAGTCACTCTGCTGGTGTATCGATCTTGGCATGGAGCCCTTCCAGCCGATCCTACACTACATGGAGGTCCGTAGCACACTGTTCTGCAGTCAGCTAGATCTGCTCCACTCTTTCGGCCGAAGTCTCACTGTCAGGGGAAAATCCATGTCTTAAAGCATGCATCACCTTCATCTATGTGAGCTTTCCTTCGATGTCTACAGTGATGAGGAAGGCCTCATCAATCCAAGGTTAGATGCGTGCTTTAAGGACTGCCTCTTTCTATTGAATGGCATCCACCTGTTCCTTCAATGCCTTTGCTTTCTGTAGCTTCACAAGCCATTGAGTCATGACAACTGTTTGTGCCGTTTCGTGCACATTGTCATACTACACTTGAAGCTCCCACGCCTCTGTTTCTAGGCACTATATGTTGGGGTCCTCCCATAATGAAGTGAGGACCACGAAGGATTCTTCCAACATAGCTGTGTAGTTCTGTATTGCCTATCTTATTTCCTCCAGCCCTTTTTTAATAGTGCCAGCGCATTGTTCCCTAACTTCCGAGGGCATAGAGGACTACGTCTTTAATTGCAGCTCGACAATCTGAAGGTTGAGGTCCAATTGTACCCTCGTTGCTTCCTCCTTTGCCTTGCAGAATCCACTGGCTAATTTGTGGATTCACACTCCAACTAATAGGTCTGTCACGATTTCTAGCTCTAGAACACAGCGATATGCTTCCTCTACCATTTGCTCCAGCTGCTGATTTTGTGCAAGCACTTCATCGCGTTGTAGACTAAGCTGCTCAATTTTGATTCTCTATTCGCTGAGCATCTGCGCTGTGTGTCCTTCCCTAGCACGGATTTCTGCTGTCGCTTTGTCCTGCAGCTGATATAATGTATTGCGTGGAAGGGCAGCCAAGTTTAGGCCAAGTTCCTTGATCCTGCCCACTATGGCTCTGTCCTCCTCACTTTTTGTTGTTAGCACTCCTTTCGGTAGCACTATGGTGTTAGACATTTTTGCATGCAACAGCTGCTCCGTTGTTGATGTACCTGCGACACCGTAGGTCGCTACTGTTCCTTCATATGGGGCCCACACCTGAAGTTCCTATAGCTTCACCCTTAGGGGCCCCAACACATTCTGTTGCTCCATCATAGCTTCCTGGAGCACTTCCCAGGTGACCCCATGAACTGTGACGCCGATGTCATAGAGGTCACCCTCTGTCAATGTAATTGGCTCTATGTTCAGTTTGGAAGCCTTGCTTTTCTTTCGTGGACCTGATAACTTCGTGATATGCAGCCATTTTAGTTGGGTGGACATTGTGCTCACATTCGCGCCTTCTGCTGTATTTGGTCCCTGTCTTGTAGACACATTTTGGTCCTCTTCCTACTACGTCATGGTGGCCCCTGTTGCTTGTGCTGTTGCTGCTCTTTCGGTGGCCTTTGCCTGTTCTGCAGCTGCCTTTGCTACTTCATGGGCGGCCCTTACCTTTGCATCTACTTGTTCATTACGCCTCTGTTGGGCCAACTTCATGACATGCAACTTGGTTGCATCCTTCTACTTTTGTGCTATTGTTCTATCCCTTTCTGCGAGATCTGGGTCACACCACTTGGGAGGCTATGATTTGAGCACAGAGAAGGTGGCGTCGTCAATTGCGATGAAAGGAAGTTTGGTCTAGGTCTACGTCAAATCCTTACATGCCTTGATATACACATTGTGCATATCTACCTTGAAGTCTGTAAAGCTTCAAAGGCTATTGTACACTGTGGGGGATAGGTGCGGTCTCCTATTAATACACATCCGGACACTCACCTCCCTGAGCACCCATAATATCTTACTCTCATGGATCTGTGTGGCATCCTTCATAGCCCAGAGCGATGCATATTTTGCAGCCTCTGGTAAGTCCTATTCAATATGAGGGCACTGAATGTCGTCAAGAAGTTCCCATGTTACTAATGAAATAGAAAAGAGCAACCACGCGTAGTGAAAGCTCTTGCCCTACTCTTGAACTTCCTTGTAGTTCTTTAGGAATTTTTCGCAGAGGAACTCGGCCCAGTTGAATTGAACCCCCTCTGCGCATTGTTCTACTAGTGCAACTATCGGCACTGGTACCTCGTCTCCGTGGCATTTTCTCATCACCTTCCCAGCCAGGAGTTGGGTGGCTATGCGCACCCCTTTGTCTTTAATGCTACTGATTGCATAGCCTCTCTTCTTCTTTTCCAATTTGTGCTTCTTATTCATGACCTCTGCAAGCACCAAATCTTCGGTTTTGCCAGCTATCTCCACGGGGTCCTTTCCCTTATAGAGAATCTAAGAAATCCTGTGGATAAGCTTTGCCGTGATGGGAATAGGTTCCTCCAGCCATAAGTACCCATTGTGCACTAGGCAAAGCAGCTGCCTGATGAAAAAGATCGTGAAAGGTGCATGGTGAAAATGTAGAATCCATAGTATGTGGAGTAGCTCGGCCTTCTCCACACCACGCATGCATTTCTCCGACTCTAGCACTGTAACTGACCCCTCCTTGCTCTATTTCATGATGTTCTCAGTCTCTAAGTGTGGGAACTTTCCACTATCTGTGAGGTCCTAGTCTTCAAATTTCATTATGGGCATGCAGCCCAGGGCAAAGACCTCAAACAGAATTCCATCTGGGAGGAGCGGGGTTTGGAGCACGCTCTTAGCGGCATCCAAATCCTTGGGTAATTTAGCTTTCCCTTTCTGTGGAGGAACGTACTCGGGCAGTTTTTCTGCAATGCACACCAGCTGGATGTTTTCTTCCATATCTTCATCCGCCTCTATCTCATCTACAAGATCTTGGAGGTCCTCCTCCTCATCATCTATCTCAAGGTTGATAGCCTTGCCCTTTTCTTCCATGGAAATTTTACCAAACCACGGATTTCACAGGGACATGTGAACTGGTTGTTGGAAATAATACTGAGAGGGGGGGGGGTGAATCAGTATTATCAAATCAATAAAACTTTTTCATTTCCATACTTAGATACATATACGCTACTTCAGTTAATGGAACCCGCATATATACGCAACTGTGTCTAATGCAACTAGCGTATATCTAGAATACTTATGATTCAGTTAATCCATTAAATGTTGATCTTTAGTTAATGCATCAGAACTTCATTAACCATATGAATAGTAAGCAGGTGCAGTAAAACAGAATAGATTACGACACACAAGAAGCACACATGAATGCCATGATATAAGGTGGAAACCCAATGTGGGTGAAAACCACCTGCTGCAAGTCGTCTCTATCTTCCTTTAATAAGAAACTTCATTTTACAATATTTTGTACTTGTGCAGTCTTATACCAGTACACAGGCTACAACCTGTAGAGGACTACAACCCTCTCTCATTTTCAGACTCTCCTGGATGGGAGCTACAACCCCCTTAGCTCTTGTACTAGCTGATCCATTTACTAGTACGTAGGTGCCTACCTACTGAATCCTCCAATCTTCACTTGTTCTCTAGCTGCTACTAGAAAGGAGCTGCCACCCCCTTTGCTCTTGTACTAGCTGATGTACTAGTATGTAGGCGTCGGCCTACAATCTCATTTCACCCTCCAGGGACCACATTTCATACATTTTCAGACTGGATACTCCTGAAGCACAACACTATAATCTGAAGGTCACGTTTCATCAAATTTTCATACTGGACCCATAAATATCATTGAAGTACAAAACAATCAATACTAGCATCATCAATTTCTGAATCACTGAAACACTGAAACCCTCTCAACAACACAGTCACCAGAGCATAGAGCAGAACACTGAACTCTGCAACAATATTCAGAGCCAACTGTATCATCAAAATCATGGATCAGAGTGCATACGCTACTTGGAAGTGCTGAACCAGCGTGTATACGCAACTTCACCAAGGTGAACTAGCGCATATGTCATCAATTGCTTACTTAGAACTTGATGCACTTCCTGTCTTCAGACCTATCTAGATTATTACATATAAAAGGATAATATGTGTGTTAGCACCCAGATCTAGTCCATCAGATCACATAAATTTATCCATCAATACTGAAGCTAGACACAATCAACCAAACAGGATATGTAGAATACTGACACCTTTAAACTGTCATCAAAACTCATCAACAACCAGAACCACCTGTAACATCATGCTCAAATGGTATACACTACTATAGTGAACCCAATCCGCGTACATACGCGCTTACACTAAAGCCAACCCGTGTACATATCTATAAATATTCAATCATGACTTGCAGTGATTTCAAACTTAAGTTATACCCAATTCAGATCATTACATGTGTCAGTATACAGATCTAGAATAAACATAATCAATCATATATAGATAGTTCATTTCAAACCATTTGATCCTGATCTATCCTTAGATCTTGTTCTCCATCAACCAGTGAAATCCCTCCTTAGCTCAGATCAAGCAATGCATCATCAACCCATAACCTGCATACTGGATCTCATACTTCATCAAATATTCAAGACCTTTTCGATGCCTTTGCCTAATGATCTTCTTCTCTTTTTATAGTCTTAGGCCTTGCTCAATACCATGGTCCAAAACCATAACAAACCAATACCATGGACCCAATACTTGGGATCAACACATCTGACGAGATACTACGGTCCAAAACCATAGGTTCAAATACCAAGGACTAACTACCACGGACCAAAAGTAAGTTCTCCAACATATACGCGCTTTTCCTTGCATGAAAGTGCGTGTATACGCATACGCACTTTTGTAAAGTCTAACCCGCGTGTATACACGGCTCGGTCAAGATGAACCTGCGTATATATATTTTCTCTTCATTCTTGTAGTCTGATCATCAAATCCTGCTGACCTACTACACTATGATCTGTCATCTGTGTGATTTGCCATCAAGGAAAACACTTGTCTCATAATGCCAACAATCTCCCCCTTTGGACTTGATGGAAAAGCTAACTTGTCACACTTAGAACTATCATCTAATTCCTTTGAGCTGTCCTGCATCCCATGCATTCAGTCACATCTGATATCTCTTCTGAAGATTCATCTAGTTATAACTAAGTGAGATGTTCTTCTATGAGTAGGTTGCCATCAAGTACAACACATGCATCATAATGCCAACAATCTCCCCCTTTGACATCAAGGGAAAAGGGCGGACCAAGATATTCACTTTCTTTGATAAACATCCCACTGACCATACTCCCCCTGAGTACCTACTGAAATTTCTGAATGAGCTCCCCCTTTGTATATGCCAAGGTGTACTAATCTGTCCATGCTCCCTCTGATTACATGCTGAAGTCTCTGTTCTACTGAAGAGTGTTGTTCATGCTCCCCATGTCTGTAAGCAAGGTCAAAAAGGTGTTCTACAAGAACATGACTCTATACATCATAAGTGACCTTCCTAGCACCAAAGACTCATACATACATCCATCTCCCAACCAAGTGGGGATATACCAGAAAATGACAACCAAGTACATTACATCATTCATCCCAGGCATAGTGGGGAAACCAACATAGGCCGTTACATGACCTTGATATGACTGAAATATTTCATCATCCTTCTTATGCATAAAGGGGTTACAAATTGCATCATGTGACCAAAAGAGATTTCATCTAATGACTACAATAGATAGAGACACACTATCATGAGTCTTGATATGACCTTTTCATGAGACCAAACATCTAGATAAGACCATGACAGTCATTAGCAACTATCATACACAATGTATGATGTGCTCCATAAGCATTTGTCAACAACATCTAGACCAGCAATCATGTTCTCCCTCTGTACCTGTTTCATCTGTGCCAGATGGTTTCTGTCAGGCCCATATCAGACTCTTCTCATTCTGAGTTTGGCCCACTAATTTCCTTCAAATTAATATATACGTGACTATATCCAAAGAAACAAACGTATATATGTGGATACTCCTTATGAAACTCGTGTACAACCATTTCCAGATCAGAAACCTGTAAATGTTCTATGACAAGATATGTCTACATATAGATATCAACTCATCATCATAAAACCATTCATATTATATCATATGTGTAAAACACCATAGCCATCTTATCAACAAGGTCATCCATGTATCATCACTTGGGAATATCTGCATCAATATGTAAGTATCAACCTAAGAACTCATCATCATCATGTCTCCAATAATGCAACTTTGAGTAATCATTCATGTATCCAGTGCTATGTATCTTGAGCTCAAGATCTTTTGTCAAGGCTTCTTTATATCATCAACTTCAACAATCCTCATCCATATGTGCACCAAGAACTACTTTATGCATATGATGACAGCAGCATATGAGTGACTCATCATCAAGTAATGAAGTTGTGTATTCAAGCTTTGTACTTCTCCTTATCCTTATGAAGATCACCATGTAAGCATCATATATGCACCATCTAAGAATCAATCCACAAATATGATCTGAACATCAACTATGTAACCCCAAGAATCATATGAGATTTTATCATGGACAACTCATAACCACATCATAGCAAGATAAGCATCATCACCAAGGAATATTAACCATAATGCCAACAATGCATTATTAAAGGCATATGGTCCCCCTCAACCTGGGCCCTCTGTTTACTTGTTAGATCTGATCATGCATAAATCAGCAATAAGCATCAAGTTAGGATCAAAACACTTCTAAACATCTTACAAGTATCAAGACATTTCCACACATCCTCAGCAAACTGTAACTATTAACCAATAGAGCAAATAATGGACTGAATCATATCAGACCCTTTTTCTGAGCCTGTCCCCACCGTTTTTCCTCAGATTGACATATACGCGACTGTGTAGTGTCTAACTCGCGTATATACGTGACTTCCCTTTATGAAACTTGCGTATGAGATTTAGGAAACTGAAGTTTTACACTTTCATCTCCCCCTGAGTCTGTTATGTCTGTGCTGTGCTGTGTCTAAGTATATTGTGTTGTGCCACATCTTTCTGACTGTACTTCCTTCTTCTTCCATATCTTCAAGCATGATGATGTTTTCTCCTTTTGGTATGGTCCCTGTACTTTGTTCCTGCATTCCTTTGCTCTATGTCCAAGCTTGTTACATGCATAGCATCTTACATGTTTCATATTCCTTCTGTAGCAATCAACAACTTTGTGACCAAACATATTGCAAGAAAAACAATATCCCTGAAAGTACCTGGAATGTGATGATCTTGAACCATTCTTCTTCTACATCTAGTTGCAACATGTCCAAGATTATGACATACATAACATTCAACATTATGCATTGGATGAGTAAAAGATTTCCTTTGAAAAATTTCTTTCCTTGGCTGTTGATGGGGTCTTCTTCTCATCTCTTCGTTGTGCATTTCAGATTTATCATTAGAGTTTCTTGCCTCTCCTTGTGAGCTAGATTCACTTTCAGTGGATTCATAAAAACCAAGACCCGTTTTGATAGTAGGAGACCTTTGACTACTAATAATATCATCCAAGATCTTAGTACTATCGTGAAATCATAAGAGCTTATCCTTTTCTTCTAATTTATCATTTAGAAAATTTACCTCAACCTGAAGATGCTCTTCCTTTTCATGATAGTGCTTCTTCATGTCTTCTTCAGCTTTCCTTCCTTCTTCCCACTGATTCCTCAATTCAGGAACTTCATTTTCTTGTTTTTGAAGTAGCTCTTTATTCTGCTTCTTTGATTCTTCAAGATCTTCCTTTAGTGAGCAGATCATAGCTTCAAGCCTTTCATAATAACTGGATCTTTCTCTGAGTTTCTTGATGATTGAGCTCCTTTCATTGACTTCATTTCTTAATGATGTCACTTCATCCTGCAACTTTTGACATTGGTCTTCCTTGTTCTTGAATAACTTCCTTACCTTGTTTCCTTCCTGTAGTTGAGCTTTTAGTTTGGTAGCTTCTTCTTTGAAAGCACATTCCCTTTTGTTCAATAGATCTTGTTGATCTCTAATTTTGTCTGTGAGCCTTTTAAATTCTGCCTCTATTTGATATCTTTCTTGCTCACCCATAAGTGCAAATTCAGTTGCTTCGCTATCACATTCATCATCCTTCAGAGGATAAATAGATGTATCACCAGAGGATAACAAATTCATACTTGATAGATCTGATTCATCTTCATTCTGAAGTGATTCTGAATCTGATGTGCTCCTTCCACATATTCCCCAATCAATACATCCATTGTCATAGTTCTTCTGAGATGCCTTCTTCTTCTTAGGTTCTTTCTTCCTAAGCTTCCTTCCCATAGTTCCACGGATCTCCTTCAAGCGATCAAGCTTCTACCAAAGGACCTTCTCTGATACCAATTGTTGGAAATAATACTGAGGGGGGGCTGAATCAGTATTATCAAATCAATAAAACTTTTTCATTTCCATACTTAGATACATATACGCTACTTCAGTTAATGGAACCCACGTATATACGCAACTGTGTCTAATGCAACTAGCGTGTATCCAGAATACTTATCATTCAGTTAATCCATTAAATGTTGATCTTTAGTTAGTGCATCAGAACTTCATTAACCATATGAATAGTAAGAAGGTGCAGTAAAACAGAACAGATTATCACACACAAGAAGCACACATGAATGCCATGATATAAGGTGGAAACCCAATGTGGGTGAAAACCACCTGCTGCAAGTCGTCTCTATCTTCCTTTAATAAGAAACTTCATTTTACAATCTTTTGTATTGGTGCAGTCTTATACCAATACGCAGGCTACAACCTGCAGAGGGCTACAACCCTCTCTCGTTTTCAGACTCTCCTAGATGGGAGCTACAACCCCCTTAGCTCTTGTACTAGTTGATCCATTTACTAGTATGTAGGTGCCTGCCTACTGAATGCTCCAATCTTCACTTGTTCTCTAGCTGCTACTAGAAGGGAGCTGCCACCCCCTTTGCTCTTGTACTAGCTGATGTACTAGTACGTAGGCGCCGGCCTACAATTTCCTTTCACCCTCCAGGGACCACATTTCATACATTTTCAGACTGGATACTCCTGAAGCACAACACTATAATCTGAAGGCGATGTTTCATCAAATTTTCATAATGGACCCATAAATATCATTGAAGCACAAAACAATCAATACTAGCATCATCAATTTCTGAATCACTGAAACATTGAAACCCTGTCAACAACACAGTCACCAGAACACAGAGAAGAACACTAAACTCTGCAATAATATTCATAGCCAACTGTATCATCAAAATCGTGCATCAGAGTGCATACGCTACTTGGAAGTGCTGAACCATCGTGTATACGCAACTTCACCAAGGTGAACCAGCGTATATGTCATCAATTGCTTACTTAGAACTTGATGCACTTCCTGTCTTCAGACATATCCAGATTATTACATATACAAGGATAATATGTGTGTTAGCACCTAGATCTAGTTCATCAGATCACATAAATTCATCCATCAATACTGAAGCTAGACACAATCAACCAAACACGATATGCAGAATACTGACACCTTTAAACTGTCATCAGAACTCATCAACAACCAGAACCACCTGTAACATCATAGCTCAAATGGTATGCGCTACTACAATGAACCAAACCCGCGTACATACGCTCTTACACTAAAGCCAACCCGCGTACATATCTATAAATATTCAATCATGACTTGTAGCGATTTCAAACTTAAGTTATACCCAATTCAGATCATTACATGTGTTAGTATACAGATCTAGAATAAACATAATCAATCATATAGAGATAGTTCATTTCAAACCATTTGATCCCGATCTATCCTTAGATCTCGTTCTCCATCAACCGGTGAGACCCCTCCTTAGCTCAGATCAAGCAATGCATCATCAACCCATAACTTGCATACTGGATCTCATACTTCATCAGATATTCAAGACCTTTTCGATGCCTTTGCCTAATCATCTTCTTCTCTTTTTATAGTCTTAGGCCTTACTCAATACTATGGTCCAAAACCATAACAAACCAATACCATGGACCCAATACTTGGGATCAACACATCTTATGAGATACTACAATCCAAAACCATAGGTTCAAATACCAAGGACTAACTACCACGGACCAAAAGTAAGTTCTCCAACATATACGCACTTTTCCTTGCATGAAAGTGCGTGTATACGCATACGCAATTTTGTAAAGTCTAACCCACGTGTATACGTGGCTCGGTCAAGATGAACCTGCATATATATATTTTCTCTTCATTCTTGTAGTCTGATCATCAAATCCTTGCTGCTGACCTGCTGCACTATGATCTGTCATCTGTGTGATTTTCCATCAAGGACAACACTTGCCTCATAATGCCAACATTGGTCCCGCTACCTGTTTATCCTTCTTTGGCCTCAGCATCCGAGGTGATTTCAGAATTTCCAGCTCATCCCCCATCTGCACTGTAGGGCTCTATGCGGCTTCCTTGGTGGTACTCTCTACCAAACCCACACCTCTCTTGATAGTTGTCATCTTGTTTGAACTGTCTGTGATTCTTCATGAACGTGGGGGCTCAAATACCGCTTGGCGCTCAAAACTCTATGCTCCTCGTAATAGCTCAAATCTCAAACGAGCAAGTGTTGTCCTATGGCTAGCCTTGGGAGTTTTTTAGTGTCTTCTGGATTTGAATTTGACCACTCCCACTACTTCTAAGTCATTAATGCATCCTTGGTGACAGATCATCCCAAATCTAGCTCTTAATTTGTGTCTTAATTCTGCGCTGCCAACTCCCTTTTGCCTTAAATTAGACATCTCATCATGAACAGTGATGCCAATGGTTACTTCCCAGTTTACCCACGTGGCAGCACAGTGCCCTGTGCGCAGGCATGAACCTTGTACCATGCTGATTCTGCGCACACCTCCCTCATCGCGTAGTTCCCAAATAGACTCTTTTAGAGTCCTTCACTCTCTTTGAACTGTCTGGAGCATTGAGACTATGCTCCCTACAGCTATTCAAGTGGTCACACCATCTATGCGAGACCCCAATTCGCCTTGCAGTATATTCTATGGACATTCCTCAATTGCCCTTGCAACAGCCGACGCGACATGTTTTATCTTATCTGGTGCACTCCCCTTGTTACTGCGTTTGGTAAGGTGTGGTCTCAACGATGGTAGTAGAATCATAAGTTCTCGGCGACAGTCTTCTAATGCAGCGGTATGACCATCCGTATCTTGCCTTGTCATCCTTGGTTTATTGATGAGACATGCTTGCATGACCTGGATTTCCAGTCTTTTGATCTCAACATCCTTCAACATGCTTTCCTTCTTCAATTGTACCAGATCTTCTTCGAGTCCGCGAAGTCTAAGGTTAGCTCGTCGAATGGCTTTCTGAATCCTTATATGGTCATCCTCACATAGCTGTGTGATTCCTTCATCCTGGTCTTCACACGCTCTCATAACTATGGGGGATATTATGTGTGGATTCCTTTTGTTATTCCCTTCAGAAATTTTAGTCTCTACTCTGTTTCGTAACTTTGGAATCATCTCCGCGCTCAGGTTCTTGCACATGGTCCTGTAGGCCCATCAAACCACTGTCACGCGCAGGTCCCAATCAATTTGTTTGATCTAGTGAACCTTGCTCAGTACTCTACGCACCTTATCGAATTCCTCATCATGGAGAATTGGTAAAGCATGTTGCCCTTCCTGCTGCTGTGGTTTATTCCGATTCTCTAGGCTAGGGGTGGTGTGTGCTTGTGTGGACTGTACAACATATATATTTACCCATCGAGAAGCATTGGCATGCAAGTTATTCCGTCCCAGCTGATTGGCTTTCATTCAATGCTGGGGCTTTCCAAAATGTAGGTGCATCATCCTATGTATTCGCACCAGCCTTCAAAAGTTCCTTGATGTGTACCCCACCATCATGCGGGTGTTTCGCGCAGTGCCCACTTCATCGCATCGAACTGTTGTTGCTCTAGTACTGCACTTTCAAATTTGCTCAAAAATTCATCCACCGCTGACAATCTATCATATGTCGGCAGCTCCCTTGCCTTTGTTGTTATGCAACGCAATGACTTGATCATCAGGTTGTATTTCATTTTTGTTACTTCGTGCAATTGGTTCCTTCATCGCTCTATCTCTTCGTCTGAATCCAAAGTGCAAGAGCATTCGTGCTCCCACAAAATCCTTCCATCTCCAGTTGAATTCACCCAATCTTTGCCTTGTACAGTTATCTTATAGATACAGTCGAGATCATTATCACTATCGTCATCGCGCACTAGTTTAGTGTGTCACCCTCCTTCGGCTGGGTCCAGTGGTACTACTACGCATAGTGAGATTTTCTCAAAGGTCATTTTGTGCTTCCTCATATTTATGACTCTATTCATATCGGTAACCCAGTGTATTCCTAGTAGCGCGAGATAGGGATTATTGTTAGTGACAATCTTTCTCACTTCAAAATCCGCCTACACGCTCGCGCCATCAATATCAACTTTCACCCCTTCCAATCCTCCCATGGGCAAAATCTTTTGTTGGTTTGCCATTCGTAACTGAATAGAGGACCATTGTAACGTAGGTCTTCCCATGTGTTCCCATGTTTTCTTTGGTAGTACATTTGTGTCCAAACCTAGATCAACGATTACCTGATCCATTTTATACTCGCCTATTTACGCAGTCATCCTCATCTTCCTTCCTGTGCGCAATGCATGCTTTCCAATTTTTCAGACCACGGGCAGTTCTCCTGACCTCACGCACCTAGTGATAAGTTCCTGTAGCCCTTTGACTACCTTGTTGTCATGCAGTAGTTTCATGCATGTCTCTAGAAAGTTAGTGAGCATTGAAGGATACATCCCTAGTTCTAGTTGATCCTTACTACCTAAAGTGGAGGCCTTCGTGAAGCCTCTCTTAGCTTCGATGAATGTCTCCTTCACACGTTCTAAGTCAAAATTAGGTTCCTTTGTAGGACCCTTACGAACCCATGTGCTATCTGATGAGCTCCAGTATTGTAGCAATAATGCTACAACTCCTGGAGCTTCCTGTCTCTTAATTTTATCAACCCGGTAGTTCGTACAAACTTGGAAGCGATGGTGTTGTATGCACAAGTACTAGCTCTTGTCATAGTTGTCACTTGGTCAGCTGGCACAAGTCCGCTAGGGCTCAAGCCAACTTCTATAGGCTCTCAGAAGAAGCTTGTTAAATGATGGACGAAAGATAGCTCAAAGAAGACTAATCTACTTGGAAAAAATGAACTGAAAGCAAATCAAAACATGGAAACCCTAGGAAACCCTAATTTAACTAGTCTAACCTCTATGATGCAAAGAATGTGAAGGAAACTTCTACCAATGATGCCATTACTTCTAATAAGTGAAAATGCATGAATCTAATCTACTTGCATCTTAAAAGACATGTTTTTATATTTTTTTCTTTAAGTGGATGGAGTGATTGTGATTTTGTGCTTATTAGGGTTTGGTTGTGCAGATGTGATGCGGAAGGAAGGAAAGCTTGGGAAAGGTTGGGGAGGCTAGGAGAGGTCCCCAGAGATCCTTAGCATCAGTCCACAGAGGTTCCTCACATTCAGAGGCTCAGCAACCGAGTGAGTGGCCTCCTACAGGATGTCTGCAGGGGATTCTACAGGAAACGCAGGGGTTTCTACAGGATGTTCTGTAATTCTTCTACAGGATGTTTACGAATTGGATTTTTGAGGATGGATGGTTGAGGGAAGATGCATGGATGGTTATGGAGGTAGGATGGGGGTCTGAAGTGACCCAGGAACTGATGGATGGAGTGGTGAGATGATGTGGAAAGCTGACTTGGCTTGAAGGTAGTTGAGACAACAATGGGGAAGAAGGTAAGGTTACTTGGCAAAAGAGAAGATGGGAGATGAGGGAACAGACTTGGTGATGGAGGAGCTGATCTGAACGAGGCTCAAATGAACGAGGAGGTGATGAAGATACCCTGCATAGTGGTTGCTTGATCAAACCAACTACATCTTGCATGCAATCGAAATATCATGTGATCTATCTAACAAGTTAGTGAAATCGGTGGACAACAACCTTATTCATGAAAAGAATCACGTACAACCTGTGAAAAAAACATTATCAAAGAGATATAAACGCATGAATAACTCCTACCAATCTATCTTAAACATAAGAAACTACTTTAACCATCGAAAGCAACCTAAGTAACACAGCATGAATTAAATCTAAAGAGCAGATTTTTTCTCAAGAACGCAGCAAACACACATAAAGAGAAACAAGGGAGGTACTGGGCGCTTGAGATGGGCCCAACCCCAAGAGCTACAGCCTCCCATGAAAGATTTAGAGCTAGTGCAAAGCTGGATCCATCTTTATTAATCAAGAAATGAAAAGTACATCAAAACTGTCCACAAGGAGAACTTGAACATGAGCTGAAAGCAAAGCTAATCTATTGCATAAAAATCGAACTACAAACTAGCTAACTAATGGCTAAAACAAAATGACTAACTAGCTACAAAATGACTAACCACTAGCTACCATCTACTGGCTAACTAGCTAACCAAACTGACTACCAACTAGCTAACCCCAAAATGACTAACTGAAATGAGGTCTTGAGCCCTCTTATTTATACAATTTGAGGACCCAACAGTCCTCCTAAAATTTAGGGACTTGGCTGCCCAAGCCTTGTAGTTAACAGCAGTCCAACTTGACTTGCTTGGCTACCCTTGAGCTGATTGATTCGGTGGCCCTTGAACTCCGAGCTGATGGTGGAGAATTTGAGGTAAGGGCCCATAAATGAGGGGGACACCTTCCTACAAATCCTCTAGCTTGTTCTCCCACGAGTTTGGCTGCCAAGTGCTCATTAAGACCTTCAATTTTGTCTCCAAGTTGACCAAAAAGGCTACACAAAGCACCCATTAGACTTGTTGGCATAATGACTAACCAAATTCACTCTATTAACATAAAAATAATCAAAAACATGCAATAAACTAATGAGAATGGTGGATTAAGTCGAATTAGGAGGTTGAATGAGCCCAAATAATTATCCATTTTTGGGGCTCATCATCACCCCCCTACTGAAAGTGTTGCTCATCCTCTGAGCAACCAGTCTCTCTCCTTATCTTTGATGGCCCTGGTGGCTTCCCTGTGATGCCAAGCTTCTGAAGTGATGCCCTCTTCTCTGTCATGAAACCATGCTTCTTTGCTTCTTCCCACTGCCTATTCCTTTTCCTAGTGAATTCTCAGCCTTGGTATGAGTGTGCAAGTATATTCAATCTGATGGCAGCAATGGTGGCGAAAGGAGATGAAACCAGTGGAGGATGGAAGAAAAGAGTGGTTGCATGTCTCCTCAACAGTCTTCAATCTTCAAATCCCTCTCCATAATTGATTCTAGCCTACCCAAAGGCTTCTACAGGATGTTTCTGGTAAAAATATAGAACTTCCTGTAGAAAGTTGAACCATGACTAAATTGTGTCCGAACCCTGAAAAGAATGAGTGTTCATAGAGGGGATGGATGAGCTTAGGGTGGCCAACATAGGTGCTGCCTCCTTAGCTAAAATCTCGGCCGATTTCTCCTTTTGCTGCCCTTTTTCCAAACTTCCTGTAGAAAGTCCTGTAGTGGCTGTTTTCTGTCTTCCTGTAGAAACAGTCTTCACTGTTTTGGCCTGCTTGGCTGAGGGTGCCTTCTCCTTGACTGTGTTGTGGTTGCCTTGGGTGTGTCCCTACTTGTTTTGACATTTTTAGTCCTCTCTGCCCGTGTTTGAAACCATTTCTCCCTTGGTGTTTGTGCCTTCATTCCTCCCACAGTTTTGGCCTCAGCAGCTTGGCATTTCACTCATTCTTCTTGTTCCTTCTGTGGTGGTCTGTCTTGTGTTTCTTTTCCATGTCCTTCCACTGCTCCTCCTATTCTGCTTGTTTGAATTCTTATGCTTTTCCTGGCCTTAAAATACATGGATGCCTGCCCTTTTTTTCTTTTTGTTTTGTAGGTGTGCTTAATGCAGCATGCACCGCTGCTGCCTCCCTTGCCAACATTTCAGGGGATTTCTCTTTTTGTTGTTCTTTCCCTTCACTTCCTGTAGAAACCGTTCGCTGGCTCCCTGTAGAAACAGTCTGCTAGCTTCCTGTAGAAACAGTCCTCTGTCTTCCTGTAGAAACAGACAGCACCACTGTATCGTGCTTGGCTGTGGGCGATCTTCCTTTCAGCTTGGCTGTGGCAGCCTTCATCTTCTCCCCCTTTCTGCTCTTCTTTCTCACTGCCTGCTGCTTGTAACTCTGACCTAGTGTGATTTGATGATTTGATTCCATTAATTAGGATCATAGCACAACATAAAATTGGAGCAATATGCCTAGTTGACCTCCATGGCCAAGCTAGGAATGTTTCCAAAGCAGAAGATCAACAAAATGCTATATGAATCACCTGCCATAATGTGGCAGCTTTCATGGATGTCTAAAGAACCCATGGGAATATGGAGCTAGGGAAACATGCAACAGAATGCGTTTTTATTTGGACTTGTTGTATCCAGCAACTTATGTGCTGCTATAAAACATTTATGCTGCAGCTGGCAAGTAGACTTATGTAACAAAGGTAAGAAATATGAGGAATTACAATGGGTGAACAAGGAATCTGGATGGACTTGGATTGTGCTAAAGATCAAGAGGCGTGCATTTATCATAGCAGATATATAACACCGAGAACCCAAGATAATCTATGCAGCGTTGGGGAGGTTAACTGGACAGGTGAAGGTGGCCAGCTATAATCATGAGTCCTCACACAAATTTTCTTCTGCATGATGTGGACGAACAGAATAACCATCATGCCATATCAATTGGAAGCTAATTATTGCTACTGATTTGACCACATTTCAAATAGATTCATCACAAACCTTCATCTATGTGAGACTGGAGATTTGCTTATTTGTAAACAGAAAGGTATCTTGACCTTAAAGACCTAATTGCAGTGAGGATTTGATGAAGCCAAAACTTGTAACAATTTTGCTTTTGTTGTAGAGGATAAGATAAATTGCACAAGTTAACAACCTCTCTACGAAATCAAGCCTTCACACCCATGTATAGGTTCACCATGCATTGCTGACTTCTAAGTTTTCTGCATGCATTGCTAACTTCTAAGTTTTCAGCTAGCATCTCCTGAAGCAGCATAGAGGCTATTTGCTGCGTCCTCATAGCCATTCCAATCTTCTTCTACCAGAATCCTAGGAATATATTGATCCACATGCAAGACTTCAAGAGCTTCATTTTCAATTTGAAATCAGTGGCTTACAGTCTTAGCTAAACGTGGCACACCATACCTCTGAACTCGTACAATGGGCATCTCCATGCCTTCTGGACTGGTTGGCCATCTTAGAAGAGCTGTGAAAGCACCTGATTGGTCTTCTGACAGTGGTATTTGCAAGAGGAATTATACCCCGTCTAGCATAAGGAGGGACAAGTTTTTCACCCTTGGCCATATGATAATTGTCCATCTTTCTTCAAGCTCCAAACTTGATGAAGAACCTTAGGCTTCTCTGCTCTGGAAGTCTCTGCTGCACTTTCCTGTAGAAGACCCCACCCGTTTCCTGTAGAACGTACTTCGGCCTTTGAGTGAGCCCGATGCACTAGAGAAATTCGAAAATAGGTAGGAAACTCAGCGGAGGTCGATAGATTAAGCCGATTGTGGAAGCAGAGGATGTATACTTTGAGTGAGCATGATGCAAGTGCAAGTTGACTAACAGCTGAGCGCTCAGATTTCTGCGTGATTTTTGGAGTGAGGTGGCACATACGTGTGCTGGCTTATGCAACTGTTGTCTCCACTGCAGTGTAATTATGAACTGTAGTCCCCTTCTATTTGTTAATCAACTGATGCCCTGTTCACTGGAGTTCAACACCTCTACCATTGCCGGTATTTTTCAACTTCCACGTGAATCTCATCCACGCATGCTTCGTGATTTTTCAGGAGTGCTAGAGAACTGGATGTCGGGTTAAAATTATTCCATTCGTGGCTTAATTCCACCATCCCATCAATTCATGCAGTTTTCAAATTAAATCTATGCAATAGAAGAATGAGATCAATCACATACCTCGAAGTTGAATGGCTTCCGTGAGCTGTTGTGGGCTGTCATTGCTGCATGCATTTGATTTTATGGTTGCATGATGGCTTTGTTGCTGATTCATGGCTGGTTTCCTTGTGCAGGTGGCCTCTGGCCAGATGCATGCAACGAGAGTTCATTTCCATGTTCAGATCTGCACCCTCAAACTGCTGCCATTGAATTTTCACAAGACCAGAACTTGTTTTTGCCATTTCTCCCAAACGGTGAAGAAGATTGATCTGAAACTTGGTGAGCATGTTCCTATCATCATTATGCATCTCCCATAGCAAAATCGTGATCAATGGATGCACGGATTTCGAGAAAAATGGAAAATGGCTGAAGACTTCAGAGCTTGATTTCTCGGAAACCGTGCATCGGAATCGGCTGAAACTACTTGGGTACGCTACTATCACCCATGTGCATCTCCCCATGAAACAGGTTTTGAAACGGATGCACGGTTATGGAGAAAATGCAAAAATGGCTGATGGTGATGGAGACTGATTTCTTGGAAACCGTGCACCGGAATTACATGAAACTGCTCAGGCATGTTTTCATCAACCTTGTACAATTCCCCATAAAACGGTTTGTCAAATGGATGCATGGTTTTCAAGTTATGGCATAAACAAATTCTGCTCTATGGATTTTTGCCTCAAGGCTTTTTGCATGTGCTTGCATGGGATGACAAAATGAATTTTGGCTGTGATGCAGGTATGGAGCTGATGGAGGAGGAGTTGGAAGGTTGCATGAGGGCTTCTGGACCCTTGAGGAAGCTACCATGCTTGCCAAACCACTTTTTGAAATGCATGCCTAGTTTCCCACAATTTCTACAGGAAGTTCCTGTAGAAGCACAACGAGAAGCACAAGGAGGTGAAAAAATGATGGAGAAAGGCAAGGGATGGACACACAAGTGCTTGTAGGCCTAATCAATAGATTCCCACCATTAGATTCACTTTTGAAATTGTATTTGGCTCGTCCAAAGGTTCTACAGGATGTTTCCTGTAGAAATACAGAGCTTCCTGTAGAAGACACAGTTTTGAGGAAAGAAGCATAATGACATGAAAAAAATGATGGAAAAGGGGTGAGGAATGGAAACATGGATGTCGGTAGGCCTCATGGACATATTCCAAGCCTTCAGGTCCTCCTCAGAGATCAATTTGGCTTTTTTTTGTAACCTTCCTGTAGAAGATACGAAACTTCCTGTAGAAGGCACAAAAACTCCTTTGTCTTTGTTTTGAGTGATCCACCTGACCTACAATGTCCTTCTTGCAACCTGCAATGTCACTGCTGCAACATGAAATTATTCAATGGAGATTAGCTTTTTATTTTTTCTTTTTTTTTTCTCTTTTTTTTTGAAAAACAACTAGGGCGCCTCATGGAGGTTTTCACCCTAATTGCCTGCCCTGGGCGCCTCCAAGGGAGGTTTTCACCCAGAGATCTTATTCTCTTTTCTCTATTTTTTCCCAACCCATTGACCGCCTCATGGAGGTTTTCAATCAATGAGCCAATCTAAGGCGCCTCCGAGGAGGTTTTCACCTTAGATTTTTGTTTTTTCTCTTATTTTCATTTTTTCATTTCTTTATTTTTTCTTTTTTTTCATTTTTTTTTTTTTTTTTTTTCTACCCTACCCTACTTGAAAAACAAAATCATTTTCAAGTATAAGAATACTTCCAATGGAGCCATGTGCACATCAAGATTAGAGACAAGATGATGTGAAGGCTCGAAATGCATGCTTTGACAACTATCCAACTTTCAGAGACAAAATGATCTGACTTTGAAAGTACAAAACATAGCTGAGGAGGAGAGTACTGCTGCAACTTAGTGACCTTCTGAAACCATATCTCAATATAGCTTTGATATCCTTGGTCATCTTGCTGATTTGGATCATTCTTCATGTCACCTTCTATCATGACCTTCTGATCTTCCTCTTGTTGTTGATTTTTCTCTTGAATACATGGAAGATTTGATGGTAACCATGAAGGAACTCTCTCGATCTCTGATTCTGATATCTTCTCTTCATTAAGTGCAGCCCATGGTTCCTTGATCTCCTCTTTGGAATCTTCTTTTGCTTTTGTTCCTTCAATGTTGTCAATAGATTCTCTCTTTTGCAACACTCTTCCTGAGCTTTGGTGAATATCATTGAGCTCAAAAGGAGTCATTTGCACATGTTGTGCCTCAGCGTTGCAATTGGGTTGAGCCGCTCCATTGCAGGGTTTTGGAAATGGAGGTACGGGTAGCTGAGTGGGGGTGTGAAATTGAGATGGAGATGGATGGCATTGTGGTTGGGTAGGCATTTGGGGTTGCCTTGGTGGAGGAGGAGGCGATGGTTGTGGATGAGCAGGTGGTGGAGGAAAATGAGTGGGATGAGAGTTGTATTGGGGCCTCCACTCCTGATAAGGTGCATTCCACTGAGGCTGTGGCTGAGCATAAGAGTGAAACAAATGAGCAGCTGGTTGGGCATAATATGGATCTGTGAAGGAATAAGGAGGAGGTGTGAACCAGGAAGGATGAGCAGGGGGACCCCAAGAAGGCATGAAGGTGGCTTGGTAAGGGTCATAATAGGTCTCGAGTGTCCCTTGTAGATCCTGCTAGTAGGGTAAGGGTCCATGTGGCCTCCTTTGGTTCATATAACAGAGTGATTCAGTGGCTCCCTTGGCTCTTTGATATGTAGCTTTGATTCTGGGCAAGGAAGGGCACTGATCTGTAGGATGGTATTCTTCACAGATGAAACACACTTCTAGAGGGTGCATTGGACATTCATTCCTAGGATGCTTTCTAGTGCACCTAGGACAAAAAATGGCCAAAGCCCTCTTGGCTTCTTCTTGCTTCTTTTGGATCCGCAAGGTATCCAGTTGCATGGCAAGAAACTGCCTCATATCACTCTTGAAATCTTCGATCTGATTTGCAAATTCATCTTTGGACAAGGGACTGCTCCCAACATTTCTGCTTGTAGCCATTTGCTTCAGAGGAATGTTTCTTCTTCTTCTCTCCTAGAGGTTCTTCAGATATGTCTTGATGTCCACCCAGGGGTTCTTTCATCACAGCCATCGAAGAAGAACGTTGGCTGTGTGAAGCAGTGGGGGTGTTGTGCAATAATTTTTCTAACTTATCTCTACTCCTACAAAGCATGAAATGAAATCTTTTTGGTTGATTTTTGTTTTTTTTTTCTACTTCTACCTACAAAAATGAAATAGATTGAACTGCAACTAACTATCTTGCTAAAATGAAAATGTGGAATTGAAATGAAAGCAGGAAAGGACTAATCTATTTTGCTCAAATCAAATTGCAGGAATGAAATGCTAGGCTACGCTTGCGGAATTGAAATGCTAATCTATGCTTGCAGAAATGAAATTGCGGAATTGAAATGTTAATCTACACTTGTAGAATTGAAATTGGGGAATTGAAAGGCTAATCTAGGAAAGCGGGAAATGCTAATCTACTTTTGCATAAACGAAATTTCATAATGGAAACGAAATAAACTACTTAGCAGAAGGTTGTAGTAGAAAACAGAAGAAAAGCGGCAATCACCAATACTCTGACGCATCCCCGGAAACGGCGCCAAAAAGATGGTGAGCTCCAGTATTGTAGCAATAATGCTACAACTCCTGGAGCTTCCTGTCTCTTAATTTTATCAACCCGGTAGCTCGTACAAACTTGGAAGCGACGGTGCTGTATGCACAAGTACTAGCTCTTGTCGCAGCTGTCACTTGGTCAGCTGGCACAAGTCCGCTATGTAGGAATTTACAGGGTAAGCTCCTCAGAAAGAATACCAAAAGGACACCGCTCACAACCAGATCTCAAATCAATACACCAGTATTTTTGACGTGGTTAAAACCCTCAGAGTGCAAGGAGGGAAACAGTCCACGGCCTGTCCCAACGTGGGTACATACAATTTATTAATCAAAGAATGAAAATTTACATAAGCTTCTCTCATGCACGGATTACCCGAACAATGACCCTCCATGCGCTTTAAATAGAACTCATGGACCAATCGGGTGTCAAGCCACGGATCAAGTGTCGGTAATACCGAGGTGAGAGTGAACCGTCGGATCACTACATATCGTAACCGTCGGATTGTAAGTTACAAAATGTACAACGGTAAAGAAACACACTTTACCTAACTCTAACCTAACTCTATGCTAGACCAAGTTGAACTTAACTATATCCTATGTGTCGGAATATCCTAACATCCCCCCTTAAGAACAACTTGGGATAGGATTGAAGGATTTACAAATATGACACAATAGGAGAAGGAAGGAGGCACTAGAGCCTATCCCCCCTTAGTGACAACTTCCTGAACTCCAAGCATATATCGAAGTTTAGTGAACTTCGCCTCTGTGAGAGCCTTTGTGAAGATGTCTGCAACCTGATCATCTGTTGGACAATATTGCACTTCAAGAACATGGTCATGAATGAGCTTTCTGATGAAGTGCATGTGTAGTTCAATGTGTTTGCTGCGCTGATGCTGGACTGGATCTTTGCATAGCTGAATGGCACTTTGATTATCACACCAAAGTGTGGTTGGATGCTGCTGCTCAAAGCCAAATTCTGATAGGATCTGACGAAGCCACAAGGCTTCCTTACTAGCTTCCACGGCACCACGATACTCTGCTTCTGCTGACGAAAGAGAAATGGCAGCCTGTTTCTTACAAGCCCATGTAATAGGTCCTGAACCAAGAGTGAAGACATAACCGGCAGTAGACTTCCGATCATCAAGGTCACCAGCCCAATCAGAATCAGTGAAACCAACTAACAGAGGAGCTGCTTTGGCACTGTAATGAATCCCAAACTGTACTGTACCTCGAACATAACGAAGTATTCTTTTAGCTGCTTTCCAATGACTTTCACGGGGGTTTTGCATAAAACGAGCAACAAGGCCAACAGCAAAGGAAAGATCAGGACGAGTATGGGTTAAATACAAGAGTTTTCCGACAAGTTGACGGTATAAGGTAGCATCAACTTCAGGAGAAGTACAAGAGACTGAAAGTTTGACTCCAGACTGAAAGGGAGAAGGGGCTGGCTTACAGTCTTCCATGTGAAAATGACGAAGAATATCACAAGCATACTTGGACTGGGAAAGGAAAATACCTCTTGGGATTGCAAGACTTGAAGACCGAGAAAATAGTGTAAGTGTCCTAAGTCTGTCATTTCAAATTTCTTTTTAAGGCTGGACTTCACATGGTTTATAAGGTTGGGATCACTACCAGTAAGAATAAGATCATCAACATAAAGAACAAGGATGATAAGAGAGTTGCCCACTTTCTTGGTGTAGACAGTATTGTCAGAATGACACCTAGAAAAGCCAGATTCTAAAAGAAAGCTATCCATTTTGGCATACCAAGCCCGAGGAGCTTGCTTGAGGCCATAAAGGGATTTCTTAAGTCGACAAACGAGGCTGGAGTCTGTTTGTATGAAGCCAATGGGTTGTTCCATATAGATTTCTTCCTGCAAGTCCCCATGCAAGAAGGCAGATTTAACATCCATTTGATGGACTTCCCATTTTAAAGAGGCAGCAAGGGAAAGAACAAGGCGGATAGAGTTCATTTTGGCAACTGGAGAGAAGGTTTCAGTGTAGTCAATGCCTTCAACCTGTGAAAAGCCCTTAGCAACTAGACGAGCCTTATGTTTATCAACTTTCCCATCTGGTCCATACTTGGTTCTGTAAACCCATTTGCATCTAACAAGTTTGCGTCCCTTTGGTAGAGGAACAAGATCCCATGTATCATTTGTCATCAATGAATGATATTCTTCATTCATAGCTGCTTCCCAATGTGGATGGCCTGAAGCTTCTGCAAAAGTGTCAGGATCATGATTTACTGGAGCTTGAGCCAGTAAAGAAGAGGCTCTTTCAAACTGAGAACGTGTACGTCGCTGATCTGTAGGATCACCGGCAAGATCACCTGCTGCATCCCGAGTAGCACGGACCCATCTTGGAAGTTGAGGATCCTGAGAAGGTGGGGGAGGATTATCATCCTCGCTTTCATCATCAGAAGAAGAAATGTTTTCAAAGATAGAAGAGATAGGAAGAGGTGGCACATCCGCCGGACTAGGCTCGCAGGCCGATTTATTTTCATCAAATTTTACATCTCTTCTAATGATAACATTTTTGGACTTAAATGGAATAAGTCTATAACCTTTTACATCTTCAGAATATCCAACAAAAGTACATTTCTCACTCTTAGGTTCTAAAGCTTTATGCTTTTCATCTGGAATATGGGCCCATGCTTCACTTCCAAACACACGAAAGTGACTTACATCTGGTTTAATGGAACTCCAAGCTTCTTCTGGAGTGATATTCTCTAGAACCTTAGTAGGAGTGCGATTGATTATATAATTTGCACAATTAATTGCTTCGGCCCAAAAACTAAGACTGAGTCCTTTAGATTGCAGCATACAATTAGCCATTTCCTTTAAGGTGCGATTTTTCCTTTCAGCTACACCATTTTGTTGTGGAGTGTATGGAACAGTATGTTGCATTTGAATTCCATTTTCGGTGCAAAAGTTGATGAATGCGTTTTTAACATATTCTCCACCATTATCAGTTCTTAGCTTAAGAATTTGATGTCCAGATTGTTTTTCAACAAATGCTTTGAAGGCCAAAAAAGTGCTAAATACTTCGCTCTTGAGTTTTAAGAAGTATACCCAAGTGCGTCTAGAGAAATCATCAATGAAAGTTAAGAAGTACTTGCAGCCAGAGAATGAAGCAACAGGAAGAGGACCACATAAATCACTGTGCACAAGCTGTAAAGGGGCTGAGGCGTGCCAAGAGGCACGTTTGTCAAAACTGTCCCGATGATGTTTTCCGAGTACACATCCGGAACAAACACCATCTTTGCAAGATACCATAGGAAGACCTGTCACCATATTTTCTTTACATAGATGCTGAAGGGAGCGATAGTTTAAGTGACCAAACCGCTCATGCCAAAGTTTGCTCACTTCATCATTATGAGCAACAAACACTGAGGGAAGATGGGATGACCCAAAGTTGTGAAACTTATACAACCTTTTGGAATCATCAGCAAGACCAGTAGCTAGAATCTGTTTAGGATCTTTTAGATCCTTGATTACAACATCATGAGGTGAAAATTCAACAATTTTACCTTCACCTGAATGAGTTATCTGATAGACAGATAGAAGGTTGCAGGATAAGTTTGGAACACATAATACATCATTGAACTGACCATTGTCTAGATGAACAGTTCCAGTCCCTACAACATTAAGAGATCTATCATCACCAACATATATATTTTTGGTGTTACAATCATTTAAAGAAGAAAACATGGCTTGGTTTTTGGCCATGTGACAAGAGGCTCCAGAATCAATGAGCCACTCATGAGAATAAGAAGAAGAAGAAGATACATTTAATGCATAACCAGACTGAGATGATTGACGATGACATGCAGAAAGTGCCGTTCCGGAAGTTGAAGTTGAAGTAGGCTCCAGATGGATGTTATGTTTCTTCATTGCGGCTTCCAAGGCTTCCATCTTCTTAAAGCATTTAGATTCTAAGTGGCCATCTCGATTACAAAAGTTACAATGTCTGCCAGTCCTCTTCCATTTGTTTTTATTGGTCTTGTCATTTTGCTGAAATGATCTTTCATCTTGAGGCTGAGTTGGTTTAGGACCATTCCTTTGAGGATAAGACTTCTTAGGATTCTTTGAATTTGGTTGCTGCTGGGCGGCTAACGCTTTCGAGGAAGAGTTTCCAAGATTAAGAAGACCAAGGTGTAAGAGTTTTTCTTGTTCTCTTATTAAGGAATCACAAAAGGAGTCAAAGGAAGGGGGTTTGTAGTCTTTGCCTTGACAAATGAAAGCTTCCCTTGTAGAATGGAAAGTGGAAACAAATACAGAGTAGGCTGGTCCCAACTTAGTAAGGATGGAATAAATAAGGTTACCATCTTCTTTCTTAACTTTAACACCTTCCAAGAGATATCTAAGGGTCTTGAATTTGGACAAGAAATCTTCAATGCAAGAAAAATTATTAGGATCCAAAGTAAGCAACTCATTCTCAAGTTGATGGGCTCTAATTTCATTTTTAATCCCAAAAACTTTAGCAAGTTTTTCTAATGCTTCATGAGGAGTTTCAATTTCTGCAATGTGGAATCTAAGATCAGGAGAAACAGACATTCCTATCAAACCACGTGCTTGATCTTGTCTATTTTCCCATTTTTCGGCCTTGTCTTCATCTTTGGGTTTCTTCTCTTGGTCTGTGGCTATTCTGAAGAGACCTTTACTTCTAAGTAAATCTCCCATGTAGGCTACCCATTGGAAGTAGTTAGTGCTGTCAAGAATGACTTGGCATGGACTTTCCATTTTTTGAAAAAAAAAACTGAAGCTGAAAATGCTGAAAGTAAGTGGTCCAATGGATAGATCTCGAAAAAATAGGCGGTTTTAAAAAAAACGGCTCTGAAAAAGGCTTCCGGATGAAGAAGTTATGGCTTTTTGAAAAAATATTGTTGACGTTGCCGGCAAAGTGCGCGAATGTGCGGGAATAAAAAAATCCGCCCCCACAAAATGGAGACTTGAACCCAAGACCTCTACTCTCTTAAAAAGTCTTTGAACCAATTGATCTATACAAAATATTTGAGAGAGAGAGAGAGAGAGAGAGAGAGAGAGAGAGAGAGAGAGAGGGGGGGGGGGGCCTCGATTTGCGTGCTTGCCTTGGGAAGGCTCTTTTCCCCTACAAAACACAAAACACAAAACCCAACACGAATATGCAAAGAAAAACGAACCTTACGGCTCAAAGTTAGCTTTAGCCAAAAAACTAGAATTTTTAAAAAAAATCTCAAAGTTAGCTTTTAACCGAAAAACTAAATATTTTTCTCAATGTTTCTGATTTTCCAAGATCACACTAAGGTGCAGGGAAAAGAGCATACGCATGAGAAAAATCCTTTCTTTCTGTTTCTGATTTGCCCAGATCGCACAGAGTCGCAGGGCAAAGAGCATACGTAGAAATGAAAGGTATAGATCCGGGAAAAAAAAAAAGGCTAAATAAACCGAAACCAAAATAAGCAGAGAGAAAATGACAGTAAACTGCAAAAAAAAACACTGTATACCTCCCGATCTGAAAAAATGACGCAGCTAGGGCTACCGGAAACCTTTTCGCGTGAAACGAAAGGGGTTCCTCACTGAAACAGATGCTCCGAACGCAACAGAGTAGTCCTCTCGGCCCGAAAGCAGTCAGAAACAACAGATCTAGGAAACGACAGCCGCATGCAGTTCTACCGGCTTCAGATTTGGATCACCAATGGACGCGGCCCTCAAATAGCTCCGATACCATGTAGGAATTTACAGGGTAAGTTCCTCAGAAAGAATACCAAAAGGACACCGCTCACAACCAGATCTCAAATCAATACACCAGTATTTTTGAGGTGGTTAAAACCCTCAGAGTGCAAGGAGGGAAACAGTCCACGGCCTGTCCCAACGTGGGTACAGACAATTTATTAATCAAAGAATGAAAATTTACATAAGCTTCTCTCATGCACGGATTACCCGAACAATGACCCTCCATACGCTTTAAATAGAACTCATGGACCAATCGGGTGTCAAGCCACGGATCAAGTGTCGGTAATACCGAGGTGAGAGTGAACCGTCGGATCACTACATATCGTGACCGTCGGATTGTAAGTTACAAAATGTACAACGGTAAAGAAACACACTTTACCTAACTCTAACCTAACTCTATGCTAGACCAAGTTGAACTTAACTATATCCTATGTGTCGGAATATCCTAACACGCTAGGGCTCAAGCCAACTTCTATAGTCTCTCAGAAGAAGCTTGTTAAATGATGGACGAAAGCTAGCTCAAAGAAGACTAATCTACTTGGCAAAAATGAACTGAAAGCAAATCAAAACATGGAAACCCTAGGAAACCCTAATTTAACTAGTCTAACCTCTATGATGCAAAGAATGTGAAGGAAACTTCTACCAATGATGCCATTACTTCTAATAAGTGAAAATGCATGAATCTAATCTACTTGCATCTTAAAAGACATGTTTTTATATTTTTTTCTTTAAGTGGATGGAGTGATTGTGATTTTGTGCTTATTAGGGTTTGGTTGTGCAGATGTGATGCGGAAGGAAGGAAAGCTTGGGAAAGGTTGGGGAGGCTAGGAGAGGTCCCCAGAGATCCTTAGCATCAGTCCACAGAGGTTCCTCATGTTCAGAGGCTCAGCAACCGAGTGAGTGGCCTCCTACAGGATGTCTGTAGGGGATTCTACAGGAAACGCAGTGGTTTCTACAGGATGTTCTGTAATTCTTCTACAGGATGTTTACGAATTGGATTTTTGAGGATGGATGGTTGAGGGAAGATGCATGGATGGTTATGGAGGTAGGATGGGGGTCTGAAGTTACCCAGGAACTGATGGATGGAGTGGTGAGATGATGTGGAAAGCTGACTTGGCTTGAAGGTAGTTGAGACAACAATGGGGAAGAAGGTAAGGTTACTTGGCAAAAGAGAAGATGGGAGATGAGGGAACAGACATGGTGATGGAGGAGCTGATCTGAACGAGGCTCAAATGAACGAGGAGGTGATGAGGATACCCTGCATAGTGGTTTCTTGATCAAACCAACTACATCTTGCATGCAATCGAAATATCATGTGATCTATCTAACAAGTTAGTGAAATCGGTGGACAGCAACCTTATTCATGAAAAGAATCACGTACAACCTGTGAACAAAACATTATCAAAGAGATATAAATGCATGAATAACTCCTACCAATCTATCTTAAACATAAGAAACTACTTTAACCATCGAAAGCAACCTAAGTAACACAGCATGAATTAAATCTAAAGAGCAGATTTTTTCTCAAGAACGCAGCAAACACACATAAAGAGAAACAAGGGAGGTACTGGGCACTTGAGATGGGCCCAACCCCAAGAGCTACAGCCTCCCATGAAAGATTTAGAGCTGGTGCAAAGCTGGATCCATCTTTATTAATCAAGAAATGAAAAGTACATCAAAACTGTCCACAAGGAGAACTTGAACATGAGCTGAAAGGAAAGCTAATCTATTGCATAAAAATCGAACTACAAACTAGCTAACTAATGGCTAAAACAAAATGACTAACTAGCTACAAAATGACTAACCACTAGCTACCATCTACTGGCTAACTAGCTAACCAAATTGACTACCAACTAGCTAACCCCAAAATGACTAACTGAAATGAGGTCTTGAGCCCTCTTATTTATACAATTTGAGGACCCAACAGTCCTCCTAAAATTTAGGGACTTGGCTGCCCAAGACTTGTAGTTAACAGCAGTCCAACTTGACTTGCTTGGCTGCCCTTGAGCTGATTGATTCGGTGGCCCTTGAACTCCGAGTTGATGGTGGAGAATTCGAGGTAAGGGCCCATAAATGAGGGGGACACCTTCCTACAAATCCTCTAGCTTGTTCTCCCACGAATTTGGCTGCCAAGTGCTCATTAAGACCTTCCATTTTGTCTCCAAGTTGACCAAAAAGGCTACACAAAGCACCCATTAGACTTGTTGGCATAATGACTAACCAAATTCACTCTGTTAACACAAATATAATCAAAAACATGCAATAAACTAATGAGAATGGTGGATTAAGTCAAATTAGGAAGTTGAATGAGCCCAAATAATTGTACATTGTTGGGGCTCATCACTATCTTCTAGCTGCTTCCCTTTATCATCTCCCGTGACCATACCACTCCTGACCATCATGTTTACATTTGGGTCTTCTTCGCGTGGTTCTAGCCTCATCATTTGTAAATTCTTGGTCGGAGGGGGCTGGAGTACCCCCTTTTCGCGCATCTTCGCTATCAGAGAAGGGAAATCTTCTATCTCATGATCAAACTGATTACAATACCAACATGATATGTTAGTCGGGTTCGTACAATTGCGGGCATAATTCCCTGGCCCTCCTCAACGGTAACAAATTATCTGTCTGCGTCCCATTCTTGGTCCCATCCACCTCGACCCTGACCACGCCTCTGAAACCTAGTGTGCACCATCCCTACATTTTGGTCGAGGTCTCGCGTTTTTATCTGCACCTTGTAGGTAGGAGTCTAATCCATCATTATTTCATAGCTTTGGCAGGTGCATTCATCATGACCTACCGACCTGTAGAAATTACAAAACAATTGCTGGGATGTCTGCGTATAATTATGCAACATATGACAATTATCTATGGTATGTTTTCCTCCTATCTAGTAGATCGCGAACCATAATGCAGACACCATGATCGGCCCCACTTGTGCCTCTGGTCTTAGTGGCATTGGCCCTCCCCCTGCCAAGTAGTTCGCAAACACTGGATAATGGTCCTTATCAAGCCCTTGGCCTTTGCATTTTACGCACCATACTTCCTCGTGCACCTCTGGCTGAGTTGTGTTGTCCTATTTCAAACTTTGCATCTCCAGACATAGATTCTACAATTGTGCATGGATTTGTTGGACTCCCAAATTAGGGTCTTATATAGGGGTCTCATGCAATCTCATTGCCATCTCCAATGCTTCGGCCTGGGTGGAAAGTTTTTGCTGTGACAACACCACAAGCCATGCGTGATGATGTGCATATGTTAACGTCATATTGGCTTCGTGGATTGTACTCTTCAGAGTTTGGTCCAGATCCTCAGGGTCTCCCCCAGGAGCATCGCAATCTCCTTAAACCCGATGATTGCTTGTGTCTTTGATTTTGGCCTGGTAAATTCCCTGTTCAGCACAGTCTAGATCTCTACAATTCGTGCGTTTGGGTGGTAATTAGAATGCTTGATATACCATGTTAATGCACAATCCTACAATGTTCTCACCAATGTAACCTTTTTAATATTATCATCTACAAAGCCCTGTGCTTCCCATACTGCTCTTACCACGAACCAAAATTGGTCTGAATCTTCATTTCCTGCAACTCTGAACACCGGCAGTTTGATCACACTTGCCATACTGAGCTGCTGTGGGGGCAGAGGTGGAGTGGGTGGAGATGGAGGTGAGGAGAGTGAAACGGGTGGCAGTGTGGGTGGGGGTGGTAAATGTGGAATTCTCTGTCTTATCAAATTGATCATGCTTCTCTGAGAGACTTTTGCGAGCTCCTCCTTTCTTTCCTGCGAGAGTGAAATTAAGTGACTATTTTCCAACTCCTCACTACTTCTCGCTTTAGTAGATCTTTCCACTTCATGTAGTCCCAAACATTAATTTATTCACATAACCCGATTTTCACACAATAGCATCTTAATCCAAGTGTTCAAAGATTTAATATACTTACCTCATAGTCCCTTGAGAAAACGTCGCTCTGCCTCACTGTAGCTAATGGTCGTGTCTATTGTGAACTCAGTGATAAATCCTCCTATTATTTGGTCAAGCCAGTGGTCCACAACATTTGGTATCTTTTCTTTTGAGGCTTCTATTCTGCACACTAGTTCCAGAGTCCACACTATTGGTTTGTCGAGCCTACACATTACCTGGCTATCTACTAACTTTGTGATCCACTCATACATCTTAGATGGAAAAGATGCAAAGAAAATTTCATGGATTTTAGTGTACAAGTAGAGATCCAACCACTGTTCCTTAGATAGTCGCGGATTTCTGTTTTCCTACGCCACGAACTCGTGAATCTTCTTGTCCAACCACTCCTCAATTTCTTTCTTTGCAGGATTCTAGTAGCATGACATCAAACATCCTTTATGCAGATCATGGTCCTGACAATGAAACCTTTTGTTGGCTTAGTGGGGCCTGACCCTGGTTCAGAGGTGATTTAGCCAAGCAAATCGTGGTACCACTGGCGCTTTCAAAAATAGTCCATGGAGCGCAGACTGAGGTCTCACCTGAAGTAGTATGGGAGGGTGCTAGAACCAGGTTTCCGCACCCTGGGGATGTCTGATATGTTGGGATTGGTACGCGGTCCAACCTTCATGCTCACTATGCTACGTGCACCAGTGGGCACCTGGCAGCCTGTGATGTTGTCTTCGCGCATTCCTATTTGTAGCACGATCCTCGTTATTTACCAAAGTCTTTCCTAATTATGCACTGTTAGCTGATTACTTAGATTATTTTCATAGATAAGTATTCTAAACCATACAAGCATTTATTCAACTGCATGCAATAAATAAACAGAGTCAAAGTAATGCATAACAACAAAATAATGATTCAAGGCTAGATGCACAGAATTAGGACAAACTTCTGTTTATTAGCTTTCTATCCCAATTATAGACTCGACTTCGCCCTACACACTCAACTGCAGGGGTCTACGCACTTAGCTGCAGACTCTACTAGGCCTCTGTGCACTCAGATGTAGAGCCACTACCTACTACTACGACGCAAGACACTTAGACTCTTCAATAAGCCTATCTAATTCACTGATTCCTTCATTTATTTCCTATTACAACTTGGAGCCTCACTCTATTTATACAATCCCATGGTCCGCGAACCATGGGTAGGCCACCTTACACTAGTTTACAATACAATGTTTAGGGTGGACAACCTTATGACTCAATTGTACACGTCGCGCTCTGTGCCCTCAATTCGTGGAGACTTACAATATTGTTTGCCAAAACTTGGGTTTTGCACCCAAAACCTGCTGTGGGGGACCCAATGCGCAACATTAACTATGATTTTTCGCCCTGTTTCTCTATAAAACCCTATTTTCTTTGCTCAAAGTCATTTCTACTACTAATTGCTCTAGATCTCACCGATGGTCACCTGCACCTGGTGGTTTGCGAACTCAAATATGACGTCAGCTAGTATTTATTAGAGCAGGACATCCAACCACCTTGAGGTTTGTGGAACGATTTCTGAATTGGAGAAGAAGCGCACTATCCTTAGGAAGAAATCCATTCACTCCTCTAGCAACAACTTGGATAATGGGAAGAAACATGCACACATAACAAAAATATCATCAAATTATGAATACTTGTGCAAAAACAAGCAAATAAAGTCAACACCCTCAAGATCACTATGTTATGAGATCAAGCTCCAACATGGAGGGATCTTCAACAATTCTATCCCACAGGTAGTCTCACGTATGATAACCCTCACCTCATCCCTATGCATATAAAGCTAAAATGTATTGATTGTCGAGAATGGATTTTTTATGGACTAGAGGTGACTAGTAAACTTAGCCACCTTTGAAACGTTAACTAACCTTCATTCAGTCATCTACAAAACATGGAGAAGTAAACTCAAGTGAGGTGGTTATTATGAGGGGTGAGGTGATGATCATGAGGAGTAAGGTGATGACTACAAGGAGTGGGCATAGTGGTTAAAAAAGGGGGAAATTTGTGTAAGAGGCATGCACAAAAATGCTCTGAGCCTTTACCAAAAAATGGAATACTAAGTACAAGGCTTGACTCCATTTGGAGTATCATTCATTTTTAGATAAAAAAAGTTAGAGAGGCCGATTTGGTGATATCATAGTGCCTAGGGTGCCACTGAGTTGCTTCAAACTGTGGTTGCATGTGCTATAGGAGAATCTGAACTTCTATAGGAGGCTCGTAAAAATGCTACATGAGAGAAATGAATGGAGAAAGGAATCCAAAGTGACCTAAAGTTTTCATCAAACCCTCACTCATATGGAAAATCTATTTGGAAAAGCAGTAAGTGGCTTTCTCCCTCTTCAATTTCTGTACATTTCCATGGAAATTCTTCTTGGATATTAGTGCCCTGTAATAGACAATTGAGCAGTAATTCCCTTTGGAAATTGTTGTGTATAAATGCTAAATAGGGACAGAGAAAGAGTATGCTTTAATATAAATTTTAGCATCCTTCTCCTTATGTGATAAAAAGGAAGTTGTGGCATTGTTTCTACAACCGATATACCTTGATGGAACATTGAATTTTACAGCTAAGTGACCCTGACAAGGAGCAATAGATGAAATGGGGGGAGGAATCAATAGAAGAGATCCCATAAGCACACAAATAATTCATAAAAATCCTCTTGTAGTATATTTTATTCTAAGACATCAATGGATGGTCTTCTTTGAACAATTAAAATGGTTTGATGATGAAATAACTCAAGAATTTTCCATGGCACTACATTCTCAAGGAGAGGATAGTGCCACTACTATTTTTATAGGACTAGCCATCTCTTTATGTCCCGAAACCATAAGAAAAGTGACTACCATACCCTTAGGAACTCGATGGAGAAAGGAGGAGAAAGAAGTAAGTGTTAGATCTAGGAAGAATTTTTTCATTCAGAGAGAGCAACCTATAGAAGATAAGAATGGAGTAAGAAGATAAATCCTACCTTACCCCTGGGATGAAGTGGCCTATCACATTCTAAAATACATATCCTGTTAGGGGAGTTTGAGCATTTTATATGCCTATCAATTTAGGCTATGCCATGAGCTAATATTTAAAATAGATTTGGAAACTTCATAGAGACTAAGTGTTCCCCATTTCCTCCTACAATATATCATTGAAATGAGCCAGAAGATGAGGTAAGGGAAGCTTCAACACATTCCCCACCATGGCCCCATTAAGTTGATTGTGGTGGATTCTTTAAGACACTTAAGGGACCCTGTGCTATGGAATTATTTTGTATACATGGACAAAGGATTTGTCGTTGAAACCCAAACCCTCACACATGGAGAAACACTAGTCTCTAGCATTGGACATAGGATAGGAAAGACACGAGAAGAAGAGGTAGTATAAAGAGAGGAAGAATAGGTAGTAAAAATAAATGAAGAAGAATCATAAATTAAAGAGGAAGGATGAGATAATAAATTAGAATAAAAATAGAACCCTAAAGAGACCCCTAAACCCCAAGATATATGAAAAAGAGGAAAACAAACAATTCTTTCTCCATGGAACACAGAGCAAGAAGTGGCTGCCACATTGGCCACTTTGAACACACTTGTTAAGCCCAAAATGATGTAGTCAAGACAAGGTCCCATATACTTCTAAACAAGGAAGATCACTTGGATAAGACAAAGGAAACCACAACCTCCTTCAAAGCTCCCTATCACTATTGATGAGTCACCAAGCAAAAAGGAAGACGTGGGACCTAGTGAGGGAAAAATTGAGAAAGTTACCATTCCTATGGCAAAAAAAAAGAAACCTGTGATGCCTATGGGAAGGCCCACAAGTAGTGCATACACCTATAAGAGACTAAGGACAAACTCTTCCATTAGACAAGAAAAAAATCAAGATCTACAGGAGGAAACATAGCAACTATAGGATAAACAGGGGTTTCTATAGGAGAAACAGGGAGTGCTATAGGAGAAGAAGGATATGCTACAAGAAGAAGTAGCCACCTCAAGAAAGGATGAAAAGGGCACCCAAGAGATCCAAGAAGCTAGTCCATAGCCCAATATAGAAGCCCACTACAATTTTTTTTAGGGAGGTAGTATTATACTTGGACAATTCCCCATCCCACTCTTTTTTTGAGATATAAAAGGAAAGAGAAAGAACACATAGATGGATGCAAATTGCCAAATTCAAAATATACAAGATGTGGGCCTCATGGAAGAAATTATCAATGCAATGGGCAAGGAATTAAGTGACCTAAAACTAAGGGATTCAACCATGAGGGAGACATTATAGGGAGAGAACACAAGGCTAAAAGAAAGAAACACAACTTGCTACTATGGAAAGTCTATCTATGGAAGTCATACGATGCAGGAAACCATCCAAATCCTATGCTATTCTCCTCAAGGAGAGGTGGTTGTAATTCCAAATTAATACACTAGCACAATATGGGTCTTTAACTTTTCAATACTACAGGGAATTTATTGAGTTTTAAAAAAAATGAGAATGTAGGATAGGGAAAACTAGTTCAGTTTTATATGCAGAATCTAATCCTAACATATCTAAATTTATCAAACCCCAATTTAAGATTGGTAGACATGCAACTAATGGAATTGGAATCTTGGTTGGCACATGAGGATACAAGAGTTCAAGAGGTAAAGAAGGTGATGGAAAAGGAAGAAAAAGATCCATTATACATTAGAGTAGAATTAGTAAGCCCTACAACTGTCATAAGCAACCAAAATCTCATCTCCTCTGATTCTGATATAAAACCTAGGTACATAGAAACTCAACAGATATTCATTCTACATTTTGGGGACATTTTTAGGATGTTTAGAACAAAAATTCTACAAGCCTTCTAGAGAAGGTGGCAAGCCTTAGCTCATAGTTTACAAATCAAAGAGTATCACTCTCCAGAAACACTAAGGAATTCCTTGGAAAAAACATAATTGTACAAAATGATAATGCAAAGGCTAAATATAAAATGGATAGGACTTAAACTAAGTCAACCCTTATTGTTGGGCTTACAAGAAGGAAGAAACCAGGTAGACAAACAAAAAGTATGGATAGACATAGAGGAAAATACAAGTTTTTATCCACATGAAGGCACACCATCTGAGGTTACTTGGGATGTCAGAGAGGCCACCAAGGCCATGAATGGGGTTCAAATGGATGAATAAGTTTCTCAAAGTATTAGAAACACATTCAGTAGGGGGGTGATAATGGGTCCCATTAATAGGTATATTTTGAAGTTCATTATGTTATCCTCCAACCCTAAACCTATCATTTTCTCACATTAATTCACATTTTTAGTCATAATATGATTAGTAAGAATATTAAAAGGTGTTTGTCATATTGTGTGGCCTAATGTGATTGATTCAAGAAAAGGAATCAATTTTTAGGCATTTACTATGCAGGGACTTGATGGAGAGAACCAAGAGAGAATATAGTGGTATTGTCCACCTCCTTAACTCTCTAACTCGGGTTCAGATCATAGAATCTGTAACAACCCTTATGAAAATTACATGTACAAAAAAAATAAAAAAATACCACAGATGATGGGAGATGTATTCCAAGATGGATGGTGGGCAAGACATCCTAGTGTAAGTTCATCTAGTTGTTTATGGCTAAGGAGATTGGCAAAGGCAATGGCTAAGGCATTAAAGAGGAAAAGAGGTATTTTGGCACAGTTATTTATGAAATTAATGGAAATTAGGAGAAAAGGAAGGTGAAAGGTCATAGGTTGCACATGAGGAGGAAATTGAAGGAAAATAATGGAAAATGAAGAAAATAGAGGCCTCATTAACAAAAAGGCTTCTGAGGATCAATGCGCGGGACTTGGTTAGTTTAGCTTTGGAGCTCTCTCATTATTCTCTCTCTCTCTCATACTCTTCGACACTTTGATATTTCTTGGAGCACTTTGGAATTAGAGCAAGAAAGGAAAATAAGGAAAGGGGAAGCGAAGATCAAGCAAGGAAAGGTAGGATCAAGAAGCTACAATAGGCTTCATTGCAGAGTGGTATCAGAGCATGGTTCAAACACTTGGACTCAATGGGATCTATCATAGGTGAAATGGAGAACAAAGGTTAAATTTTTGACCTTTTTGTCATATCCGTTCTAAATTTTCTTCTGTGGCATATTAGAAGTTGAAATTTTTTCCATATTGAAGTAAATCCCACTGATAATATTGGTTCAAAATACTTTAGGAATTATGATCTAAGGAAGATGACCTTCCTTAATGCACCTTTAAACAGGTCATGTTGGAATGTCTGCGATAACTCACCTTATGTAGGCTTTCAGAAGATGAAAAATTGTCCACATTAAGGGTACATACCACTAATTATGTGGTAGATATTTCAGATATTGGGTCATAATCGTTTAGGATATATGAGTAGAGGGAGTCGAGCCATCTGAATGCTCCTAAAATCAGGCCTCAAACAGGTCACGGTGACATTTTTGTTATAACCTTTCTTCTGGGAACTCTCAGGAGTTGAATTTTTTTCCACAAGGACAGGAAATACTACTGATATTTTTTATAAAAAATTCAGATATTTATTTGTATATTTTAGGAGATATGACCAGTGGAAGTCGAGCTTTCTGGATACTCCTAGAATTGTGCACCAAATATGATTGTGTTGGTATTTTTGTTATAAGTTTTCATCTATGAAATCTCAAAAGTTGAAACTTAAACCATCGTGAGGGAAAATACAAATGATCATATGGTTCCATTTCCATAACTTTTACTACTACAGTTTAGGATATATGCATTGAATCATTCACTATATTAGTTTTCATGCAAAGTGTTTGATGAAATTCTTAAATGATTCAATGATTAATTGCATACAAACTGTTTGATAAAATGCACCAATGAGTATGTTGTTTGTGGTTGGGGATAGCATTGATGTGTAATAGTATTTTTGTAGTTGATATATGCTTACTTGTATGAAAAAAAATTTCTATACTAGTTTGCATGTAAAGTGTTTGAAGAAATGTTTACATGCAAATGTAATAGTATAGTAGTTGTTTGAAGAAAAATGTAAAAGTATGGTAATTTTTTGAAGAAAATGCTATTTTTTTCGATGGGATAGTATTGTAGTATGATAATATGGATGTAGCTGATATATGCCTATTTGCATGGAAATAATTTGAAGAGTTGCATGTAGGTAATTTGAAAGGTTGCATGCAAGGAATTTGAAAAGTTGCTTGTAAGGAAATGGAAAAGTGACATGTTTTTAGTTATTATGTTACAAGTGGAATAAGTGCAATGTTTTTGACTTAGTCTCATACAAATGTATGAGAAATAAAAATCAATCTCTTTTCAATTGTGGTTAAATTTATTAGAGCTTTGGAGATCCCATTTCCATAATTGGACATTGGAGATCGGGCCATTATAGTAGCTTCCTCCTTCTACCTTAGTGTGGATCAGGGATAGTAAGGGGGTATGCTTATAGGTTGTTAGTATTGTTGAAAGCTGATTTCAAATTAATAGACACGATGTCTTGATTTTTGGAACATGTGACTAGTTACATATGGAGTATATGTGGCTTACATGTTGATTTTATGTCACCTACTTAGATCCTTGTATGTTAGGTTACATTCTTGAATATTTTGATTACATGTATGAGTCATGTAGGTTGATTACAAGAATTGATCACTTATGTTCGACTACATGTGTTTATGCGTAGGTGTAGTTGATTTGGCATTTCTTATGCATACTATTGGTTGCATGTGGCAATGTCTACAATGGAGTAATGGTTGCTGTTATGCATGTATGGTATTGGTTATGATTATGCATGTATAGTATGTCAAACATGCCCTGCGAAGTCATTGTATGCAATTTAGGTCATCATGATGCTATTAGTTGTTATGATACTAATGAGATAGTTGAGAAAAAGCAAGGGATGTAGAACTTCATAATGAGGTTGTAGCATTAGACTTTTGGATAAGAGAAGATCATCATACAGGCGGTGTATGTTTGGCATGCAGGTATGTAAGTTAAGGATTATTATATGCATTAGGGTTATACACATTAGATTTATTAACATGTATTTGATGTTATGGTTACATTCATGATAGATGTTAGACGATTAGTGTGGTTATATTGATATGTGTCAGATAGTCAAGAATGCTAGTAACGTGTAGTTGCATGCATCGCTATTCTTGTTTTATATTACATAACCTGATGATTATGTTGTATGTTGTTGATGAGTATGATATATAACATATTGTTGTTATATGCTATTAACTTGATGATTAGGGTAATTCCATTGAGATATTGATGTTATAATTTGGATTGGTCATATGTGTGATGGTTATGTTCAATGCATTGAAGATCTTGATGTTATATGTATTGTGTTAACCTGATTTGACCTATGCAGATGGTTATGGTTATAATATTCAACTCTGAGCCGACATATTTTGATATGGTGTCGTACTAATCTTGATTGATCATGCATCTATGATTGTTATGCATGAACGACGGATGCTTATGAGCTTATACTATGAACATGTTATTTAGTTATTGTTATGGATATCATGATCTATGTTGACATGTTGTAAAGTTATATCTCACTAACTAGATTGATGCCCCTCAGGTACAATAACGTATGAGTTTGTTTATGTATTATACTTGGTGTTTCTTAGTTCATTATGTCATCTATTTGGTATTTGAGTGTTTGGTGTCTAGTTGATTTATTTAACGTGGTATGTTTTCAAGTTGGTTGAATGTTTGATGAGTTGCATAATATGAGTATGTGTTCCAAAGATCTTGTTTTAAGATGATTGTAGTAACACATATGTGTTGAGACAGTTGATATGTGGTTGATTATAGTAGGTGGTAATTGTAGTATTATGACTGATGCCTACAAGTTGACTATGGATTACGCAATGATCGTTAGTCTTGGTAACGGTTGATCTCAAATTAATATATACAATTGTCTTGATATTTGGAACATGTGGTTGACATGTGTGAGAATTTGTGGGGTAACATGCTTAGTATTAGCATCAAAAGGTAATAGTTGATGTGTCTATATAACTAACAGTTGGGTGGTGTGACAACATATAGTAAGCCTTGATTCCAACAAGGTAAAAAGGTAAAAGAAATGAATTGGAATGAATTCCTTTGGCTATGTTTGGAAACCCTATTTTTGAATGAATGAGTTCTTTGCACACATGAAGTCTTCTTAACCTTGATTTTGTCTAGCATTATGTGGATTTGTGCTATATTCATGAACATACAGTTGATAGGTATATTAGCTAGTCTTTAGCTACAGGTGCATCTTTTAAAGGATTGGAGTCCCTTGAAAGATGGGGTGGATGTGTTCAGTTGCAAGCAGTGTGCTTGGAAAAATAAGATGAGGTAGCTGGTGTATTATTATGCTTAATTATACATTGACAGTTATGTGTTTATGGCAGCATGATGCAGGGAGTTGCATGGCAAGACAAGTTTCCATGAAATCTTGAAGATGGCTCAGGTTGAGCTTTCCTTGGGAACCATGGGGATTGAGTCATGGTGTTAGTCTTGTGCTTTTGGTCTTTTGAGCTTGATTTTTGGTTTTGTTTATGTCTGGTGCAAGGCCTTGCCACTTTGTTGTAGTGTCATATCGTTATGGGTTTTCATGGTCTTCTTCTTGGTTTTTTCTTTTCTTCTCTTTTATTGTTTTGAGTCTTGGGAATTGGTTGGGAAAGAGGAAATTTGATGGAGCTCAGGGAGAGTTTTGTAGTACACAGAAGGTAATTTAAGATTCATATGAAGCTCAGTACATGATTAAGCATAGCGAAAGGTAAGGCTATGACAGTCGATTGGACTAGCTGGATCCATTGTGGTAAATGGACAGTAACAGTATAGTCATGAGAAAGGTAACACGAAAAGGTAAAGTAAATGGATTTGACATGTCATATGCCTCGGCTATGTTGGGAAATGTTGTTCTCAATGTTACACATGTGTTGAACGAATAAAGGAGTTTCTCTTAACCTAGAACTTATGTTATATGGCAATTATGTGATGATCTTGATTATGCTAATGTTTATATATGTATACATGAATGTATGTATGTCATTGGCTGACAAGATGATGATTATTTTTTTCTAATGATTATATATATATGTATGCATGTATATATGTTATTATCTAACAAGGTTGTCAAGAATCATTCTTGTGGAGGAATGATTTCTTATGCAGGAGAACAACATGAAGAGTTTCCTGGTCTTACGAGGAATCAGTTGGGAAGAGTAATCATGACAAATATATGAGGTCAGTATCATGTGGATATGATTTGATATTGTATACCTGTATTATGCCTATGTCTATGCTATGAAGAGTAATGTTGAAGGATACATCAGCAAAGTGAAAGCAGTGTGGTTTGCGACATGCTATGATAAGCATGGATGAGATACTGGAAGCAAGGTTTCTTGGTAAGGACAGTGGGGTTTTGGATGTGTGGTACTATTGTTGTGCATATGTTGTATATGTTGTACATGTTGCATCTATGATGTGTGGACTTGTGGTGTTGTGTATACATAACATGTGTACATGTTATTTATGCAATGTTATGTACAGGATGGTACAAATAGGGTTGTGTAAATACTGCATATGGGGTGTTGTATACATATTGTACTATCTTCATGATGTATATGTGGCGTGTGTGCATACGGTGCTCTGTGCGTGTTGGATATGTAGTGCTGTGTACGGATGATGTTATGTACATGTTGGATATGCAGTGCTATGTACACATGGCGTTGTGTGCATGTTGCACATATGGTGCTATCTACATATGGTGTTGTGTGCATGATTGTAAAAGTGGTGTTGTGAGCATGCAGTGCCGTGTACATGTTGTACATACGGTGCTATGAGGATGCGGTGTTGTGTACATGCCATGCATGTGATGTTATGCACATATGGTGTCACGTGTACATCGTGCGTGTGGTACTATGTACATGTGGTGTTGTGTACACATTCTACAATGGTGTAGTGTACATGCGGTGTTGTGTACACGTTGTGCAGGTAGCACCATGTACATGTGATTTTATGCACACATTGTGTAGGTGGTATCTTGTATAGGTGGTACTATGTACATGCTATACATATGGTATTTGAGAACATGTGATGTTGTGTGCATGTCATACATGTTCTGTTGAGGGCATGTGGTATTATGTATGTGCATCATGTAGTCATGGTATTGTGGCATGTGTACTCATTGTGTGGTACTCTATGTAGGTACATGTATTGGGTGGTATTGCACATTGGGTATAGATAGATGCACTGTGATGTACACTGGCTATAGGTGTATGAGTTTTACATCAAATGTAGGTGCATCTAGTGCATGGTGTTGTGTGTCAGGTGTGGTTGTATGTGTATGATGCACACTATGTTTCTATGCTCATGGTTGAGGAGAAGGCACTAGGTGTTTTTCAAGTGTAGAAATCAAGCTAGAGTGTGTATGGAATAAATATGAAGGTAGAAGCTAAGGATTGATGAAAGGATAAGTATCAGCATTTTATTTCACTTTTATTATGCACATGATTTATGACTATGGTATATGATGATTATATGGGATCTATGATCTTGGTTTATGATGGTTATATGTGATTTATGATTTTGATCTATGATGGTTATGTTTGAGCTAACCTGATGTGATACCTTTATACATGCTGATTTGGTCAAATATGCTAGTTTGACTTGTTGTGACAAGAAGTGAACAAGATTGCAAATATACCTTATTGACGAGCTACCAATGAGGTATGGTTTGAAGTTATTTAAATTTATTTTGAATCTAATGGAAGTTATGTTCTTGGTACAGGAAGCATGAACATGCCTAGTTGGGTAGTTGAAATCAACTACAAGAATTAGAATCAACAACGAAAGAAATTCGAATAGGCAACAATATGCTAGTAAAGCAATTCAGGAGTAGGGCCATTGTGGGATACTCATAACCAATGGTGTCCATTAATTTCCATGAGAATGCTATGACTGGTATGGTAGTTTTGAGGTAGGTATATGCCTTTGTCTTTGAATCTTTTGATGTGAGGAAGCCTTGCCAAGGGATGGAATGCTAGAGATGGGAGTGCCAACGAAACTTGGAAGGTGAGTGATTGCACGAAAGGGGTGACGAGATTCTCGAGGGACTGTATAGAAGAGAAGGGAAGGTCATGGGTGGATTTTTTTTTTGTCATTAGCATTGCGATATGGAATCATATGTACATTGGGAGTGCGCCCTGGAACAATGAGCTGGTAACTTTTCTTTGAGAGGACAAGTGGTGCAATATTATAGCGGTGGACATTGGATGTAGATTTCACTTTACAGTGGATTCTGGACTTCCTAGGAAGGAGGTGAATGGTAGTATTACTTTGAGAGTGGAGGTGTGAGCCTCTGGATTCCCTTGTTGATTAATATGGGCATCATATCCTTTATTTTTTTGTTAAGAATTTTTTTATATGTGTATATGTGTATATCATTGTAAATACCATAATGACTTGTGTTATAAAGCTCCAACATGCGGTATGGTTGTTATTTGGTCATGTTGTCATGATGTTTTTCTTTTGAGTGGGTCATTCATTATAAATAATGTGACGAGTTGTGTTATAAAGCTACATGGGAAGTATGCTTTGCTTTCAGCAGTCATGCTAGTTATAAGAGTCATTGAACACCATGGATGGTGTTCCCCCAAGGGGGAGGGTTCTGTAATAGCCCTAGTGAAAATTACATATAAAAAAAAATATAAATACCACAGATGATGGGACATGTATTCCAACTTGGATGGTGGGAAAGACATCCTAGTGTGTGTTCATTTGGTTTTTTATGGCTAAGGAAATTGGTAAAGGAAATGGCTAAGGCATTAAAGAGGAAAAAAGGTATTTTGGCACATTTATTTATGAAAATAATGGAAATTAGGAGAAAAGGAAGGTGAAAGGTCACAGGTTGCATGTAGGAGGAAACTGAAGGAAAATAATGGAAAATGAAGAAAATAGAGGCGTCATTAATAAAAAAATTTCTGAGGATCACTGGGCAGGACTTGGTCAATTCAGTTTTGGAGCTCTCTCATTATTCTCTCTTTCTCTCATACTCTTAGACACTTACAGCTTTCTTGGAGCACTTTGGCATTAGAGAAAGAATGGAAAAGAAGGCAATAAGGAGAAAATATAAAACAAGGAAAGGCAGGATCAACCAGCTACAACAAGCTTCATCACAGGTATCAACTTGGATGTGTATTTTCCTTGCTAGATTTGGCATGCATGGGATTGGATGTGTTTCCTTTCTACCATGGAATGGGTTTTGCTAGGCGTGACAATATTTTCATCCTACCCTTTCCATTTCCTGATAGCTTTGATGAGATGGGTTCTCTCATGCGGATTGTGGGGATGGCTGGATTGGTTTTGAAGCTAAGTGGGGCGGATCTCTAAATTGAAAAACACATCGTGGTAGTGGTCCCTAAACCAGACTCAGGATGCATGAAGCTACTAACCTAGTAACCCTTGAACTAGACTGTCAGTTGCATTAAACCAGATTGTGTGCCTTGGTGAGCCTAGGAATCCTTGCCAGTGAATGGAGGGATATCCGATAAAGCCAAGAGGCGGATTTTCTCTCCATTGGGACTAGTGATTCTAGGATGGAATTCACGGTAAATCCTAGGGAGTATGTCTCGGTGTAGGGGCTAGTGATCCCTAAATCAGACTGCAGATGCACGATAAAGTCTGAGAGACTAGGAGGCACTTCGGTGGAATCCACATTGATTGGTGTTTTTGATGTGTTCTATGAGTCCCACATTCATGCTTGCAATATGGCAGGGGGGTGATTAGCTGAAGAGAGACTTGGCTCAGCCAATCTATGGTCGAGTGGAACGTGGTAGTCCCATCACTGGTTGGTTCATTACATTTATTAATGAAAAATTCATTCCCTTAATTTTCATGTGCAAATGTATTGAGGTATATATGGATTTTGATGGCTGAAATGTTTATTGTATTTCTATTCCTATTATGTTAGTCTATATGCACATTTACCCCAGAGGGTGTTACAAAATCCTCACTCATGGATCGAATTTACTAGCATCCGAGGGACTCCATGTACATGTGAATATCAAGGAAGATGAGATTGACAATTCTCATGATATTGGAGGGAATCACTCCTCTTTTCAAGGGAGATTCCATGAGCTACATTTTTGTGTAAATAAACCAGCTAAAAGGCTCATTGGAATTCAATATTTTGTTGCATATAATACTAGTTACCGAGCCTAGTGCTTGACATTGTTATTGTTAACTTTCCTCTGATGTATGAGACTATTATTTTTTGTTAATCAGAAGCTTATTGTTGATCAGCATCTCAGTTACTTTGGAGGTCTAAAACCCTTGGGTTTGGGCCCAAACCAGAGGATTTAGTCCCTCTCTTGTATTTCCTTCTTGATCTTGTTTCAAGGCATTGTAGTCCTTCTCTTCTTATAGTAGATGTTACAGCATGAAAACTTGTGATTGCATTCTTTCCTATCACCTCTCTTCTAGGAAGAGTGATTGGAATGATTGATAATCATTATCCAAAAATATTTGTTTATGATTTCTTGGAAATTGATAGATCTTAGATGTGATCCTTTTTCATAATTATCCTGTGCATCTTAGGAGTAAGTGTCATTTGTTTAGTGATCAAATTAATTTTTTGGCATAAAATATATCTTAGTCAAATTCAGCTCATATTCTCCATGTCAATTTAGTTCACTATATTATTGGTCATTTCATGCATGTATTTGGCTAGCTATGAGGATTGTGTTGATTTGAAGAGGTGGGCATACCTTCCCACATTTACCTTGACTTCTCCATCCTACTTCTAGGAACATCATGCTACTCCCAACCTCTGCCTCCTACAGTTTGGTAAACACAGTAGGCGACAATCATGGTTTGCAATTGATAACCATGTGTATATTCATTTCCATTAAGATCCTGAAGATCTTGTTATCATTGATGCACTAAGCATCCTTGGTCACCCACAGCGAAGCATACTTCATTGCTTCTAGTAGGTCTGGTGTGACTGAGGGGAACTGACTATCTTCCAGTAGCTCCTAGGCTACCAGCACAATGGACAGCAAGAGCCATGCATAGTGGAAGGTCTTGCTGAGCTCCTATGCCTCGCGGAAATTCGCAAGGAACTCACCACAGAGGTAGCATGCCCAATTAAACTAGACTCCTTCAATGCATTGGGCCGCTAGTGCGACGACTCGTGCCAACACTTCATCTGCATGGTACATCGTCATAACTTTTCCTACCAAAATCTGCGTGGCCACCTTTACCGCAAGATCACAAATACTCGAGATGGCATAGCCTGACGACTTCTTCATGAGCTTGAATTTCTCCTTCATGGCTTCCGCAAGGTCCTGTTTACCACCTTTTCCACCAAACATCATGGTCGATTTTTCCCCTCTATAGGGCAGCTGTGTGATCCTATGGATCAACCTGTCAGTGATGGGTATCATCTCCTCTAGCCACAGACACCCATCAGGCACCGAGCATGGCATCTCCTTCATGACCAATACTGTAATGGGTGTCTGATTGTAGTGTGTCACCCATAGAAGGTTGAGCAGACCTGCCTTGTCTACTCCCTAGAGCAACTTCTGTGGTTCTAATGCAGTCATGCCGATGGTTGTGTCAACAACGTGGTGCATTAGTTGTCCTGTCACCAAGTGAGGGAACTTCTCAGTGTCAGCTAAGTTCCAATCTTCCAGTTTCAACAGCGGAACCTGCCCCAAGCATGGTCCTTCAAAGACAATCTCTTCTAGAAGCAAAGGTATGCATAAGGTGACCTTGCTTTCATTAATGTCCTTTAGCACCTTGGTCTTCCCCTTACGCAGAGGGAGGTACTTGAGCAACTTAGTGATAGGGTTAGAACCCTCGACTTCAACTTCCTCCACTTCCACCCAAAAATCTTCATCATCCATCGGGATGTCCCCAATTTCCTCCTCCTCTGGGTCCAAGTTATTAGCTTTGCCCTTTTCCTGTGCAGTTGGCTTGTCCTTCTATGGGAGTCATCTAGGTGACGGGTGCACTAGTATCATAGCTTGCTTGCCCTTCTTATCCTTTGCACTCTCCATGGTCAGGGTGGGCTTTAGTCTAGGCATCCATGGTGACTTGGGGACTTCAGCTAGTACCTCTGCAACCTCTGGAGCAGCTCCCTTTGCCTCCATTACAACCTCCGGCACAGCCCCCTTGGCTGTCACTGCTTTGGCGTCCATAGCTTCGGATCTAGGATAAAATCACGGATGAAATTGTGGCTGGACTCTGGAAACTGATCAAACACTTGGCAGTCAAGCAATTCTTCGAAGAATGTGCTGGTCATGCATGTCTGAGAGCTCACTAACTCAATGTTCAAAATTCTAACTATTTTTCATTAGGCCTTCACCTGTAATTTATAGGCCATTTTGAATTCAAATCTAACTATTCCCCCACATTCAGTTCATTAATGCCGGATTGGTGGAAAATTTCCAAGGATCTTACTGATAAATTTTGTCTTAAATGCTAGCCACCCACTCCATTTGGCCACATTCTTATCATCAAATCACAAATAGTGACTTTAACAGTCACTTTCTGATTGACCTACATGATGTTCCCCTAGGCAGCGTAGCTCTCTTCGCGTTGTCACGAACCCTGTGACATTTCCTCGTTCCACACAATCCTCCAATAGCGCAGTTCCCCAACCCTGACAGTGTATTTTATAGTCTTGCGCCTCCTTTGAGCTACCTAGAGTGGTAAGACTATGTTATCTTCATATAGGCACCTAGCCAGATCATCGGTGTATGGCTTTAATCGACTTCCATTCACCTTTCCTAGGAAGGGATCTCCATTCAGTTTAACCAACTGAATTGCTCCACTATCATTAATCTCCTTAATAACATAGGGCACTAGCCAGTGCATTCTGAATTTCCCTAGAAATTTATCAAACTTGTTGTCATATAACAAAACTAGATCATTTACCTTAAAGGTGTACAGCTTAATGTTATGATCATGCCATGCTTTTTCGCACTGCTTTTGGACTTGTTAGTGAAATCTAGCCAGAAATATTTCTTCCTCAAGCTCAGCAAGCTGTTCGAGCCTCTCTTCTAGGGCTTTGTGATCTATCATACCCGTGAGTGCCGCTATGTGCAAACTAGGCACAATGTATTCCATGGGCATCACTACTTCAACAACATATACGAGCCTAAAGGGTGTCTGTCCAATCAACTTTTTGCATGTCGTTTGATAGGCCTATAGTACGACAGGTATGCACAGGCCCCAATCACTTTGCTGAGCATTGCAGACCTTGATCAGCGGATTCTCTAGTACCTTATTAAATTCTTCCACCATCCCATTAGCCTGTTGGTGGTAAGGCGTGCTTTTCTGGTGATATACCTAAAATTCCTCCATCAATGCACTAATCGTTTCGCTCAAAATGTGTGTACTAGGACCACTTATCAAAATATTTAGACACCCAAATAGTGTCAATACATACTCAAAGAGAAACTTCGTAGTGGTTGAACCTGTGTAGTCCTTCATAGGTTGTGCCTCCACCCATCGAGTCAAAAAATCAATCACGGTGATAATGTACCACGCTCCCATCTTCTTTCCTTGGGGCCGAATGGGTCCCACAAAATCTATTGCCCATTTCTCGAAAGGTTGTAACATCATCTGTGGGTTTAGAGGCATCTCATCTCTCCACGATGGCCTACTAGTCCTTTGACACACATCACACGCCTTGTAGTAAGCTTTTGAATCTTGATGGAGGGTTGGCCACCACAACCCTGCACGTAGAATCTTCTATGTGATTTCCCTTCCTACGTAATTCCCTCTTTTGGCACCCCAATGAGCATCTATGAGGATAATGCTCCTTTCAAACTCTAGTACATATCGTCGTAATGCTTCATCAGACCCAATTTTTTACAAATGTCTGGCAATGATAGAAATGTCTACCATGCGTACCACTAACTCCTTTTTCTGTTGGGTGGTGTAGCCTTCCAGGGCATTTCTTATCGTTAGGAAGTGTATGATGTATTCAAAGTGACCATCCACGATGTGCACTGCAAAATGTTGTGCATTAGGCAATCCCTCCTCCAAATTAGTGGGCTCTTCCCCTGCTTCGACGTGTGACAGATGGTCCGGTCCTGCATTCAGTCATCCAGGCTTCAAAATAACTTCAAAATCATACTCCTAGAACAATAACAACCATGTACAGATTCTCCCACCCAACACATGCTTATTGACCATGTATTTCAACGCAGAATGATCTGTGTACATCTTAAAATGTCCATCCACATAATGTCTAAACTTCTGGAGCACGTACACCATGGCTAATCGTTCGTGCTCAGTGGTCGAATAGTTCTTCTCGGCCTTGGATAACCTCCTACTTGCGAATGCTATAGGATGGTCCAATTCTCCTCTGCTGGCTTGTGTCAGTACTGGTCCAAGTGCTATACATGACGCATCTACATGTACATGAAAATCCTTCTTCCAACTGTAGGTTTTAACCCCGTACATAAATTACCTGCATACAAATTCTAAAACACAAAAATAAACAATGTGAGAGCATAACACATAAAACACATATACACAAAGATTTTCCCATGGATCCAAAAACTGAGACTACCAGATTGATTTTTCATTATGTTCCTTTCAATGTTACAATACATATTTATACAGGTCGAAGCATCCAATACCATAGACCGAAAACCATTGCGTCCAAAACCATGTGCGGAAATCATGCAGAAAAACATAGGTAGGTTTACCCAACCTAATATAGGGTCTAAAACAAAAAAAAATTGGGGTGTTTCCCAAAACCCCATAGAGGGGCGCTACCCCCCCCCTCTAACCCCCCAATTACCTACGTGGGTTAGTCATGGAAAGACTATAACACAACCCAACATTCTCCCACTTGTTGTTTTCTTTCCACAGGGGGCCACGAGAGAGCTTAGTCATTTATCTAGCCGTGTAATGCCCATTGTTTCTCTACACTGAGAGAACTTCTCAGAGCTCATAGATTTTGTCAATGAATCTGCAATATTCTTCAAAGTGTCCACCTTTACTAGAAACACCTTTTTGTGTTCTATCATATCCCTCACAAAGTGATACTGAAAATCAATGAGATTTGTCTTCGAATGATATGCAAGGTTCTTTGCCAATAAAATTTCACTTTGCTTGTCACAGTCTATCCTTATAGCTCCCTATATTAACCCCATACTTGAACACAATCTCTGCAACCAAATGGCTTCCTTACTTGCATGAGTGGCTACCATGTATTCTGCCTCTATAGTTGATAGTGCCACTATAGATTGTTTCTTACTCATCCAACTGACTGCACCTCCAAATAGGTTAAACACATACCCACTTGTAGTTCTTCTTTGATCCAGATCTCCAGCCCAGTCTGCATCAACAAAGCCACGAATATGCAACACTCTATCTAATCCTGGTCTTCCTTGGTAGCACAAACCATAATAACTAGTGCCACGCAAATACCTGATAACCTACTTCACTACTGTCTAGTGCTCCTTCCCTAGTTTTGACATAAACCTGCTCAATACTCCGACTGCATATGCAATGTCTAGTCTAGTATAGACCATTGCATACATCAGGCTACCAACTATACTTTCATATGGAACACGCGACATGTCCTCTTCCTCTTCTTGTGTCTTGGGACACTATTCAGGAGATAACCTCACACCTACAGGAATAGGAACCTTCGTTGGTTTACTATCTTGCATATTAAACCTCTGTAGTATTGTCTCAACATACTTCCTCTAGTGTAACCAAAGCTTCCTCTTTACCTTGTCTCTTTTAATTTCCATGCCCAGAATATAGTTTGTAGCACCAAGATATTTCATGTCAAATTTGAAGGACAATTAGGTCTTCAAATCCTGCATAAGTTCTTTGTCATTTCCAACCAGAAACATATTATCCACATATAAGACCAGATAAATAACACGGTCACCAATTAATTTAAAATACACAAAGTGATCTTCGTTGCTTCTAGTGAAGCCAAGTCCCCGTATAAATGTATCAAATTTTTGATACAACATCCTTGGTGATTGTTTTAACCCATAAAGAGACTTATTTAACTTACATACCATTTATTTCTTTCCCTTCACCGCAAAACCTTCAGGTTGCTTCATGTAGATCTCTTCTTCCAGATCCCTGTGAAGACATGTTGTCTTCACATCCATCTTATCTACCTCAAAATCAAAAGCAGCAACAACAGATAAAAGTAATCTAATAGAAGCTACCTTGGCAACAGGGGAAAAAATATCACCAAAATCAATTCTCGGCACTTGGGAATAACCTTTTGCTACCAACCGAGCATTTTATTTCTCAACCTTTCCTTCTGCATTTGTCTTCTTTTTGAACAACCATTTGCTGCCAATGGGTTTCCTTCTAGCTGATAACTCCCCCAGACCCCAAGCCTCATTTTTGTGCAAAGATGCCATTTCATCAACCATGGCCTCTTTCCAGAGTTTTCCATCCTCTGAATCTACTGCTTCCTTCACAGTTCTAGGATCATCATCAGTAACAGATAAAGCAAAATTTGAACAGAAAGCAGATGGACTATACCTTTTCGGCTACCTTCTTTCTCAAACTGATCTTCGCACACTCGGAGTTTGTGGCTCTTCATCTTTTGATTCCTCCTCTGTTGTAGAGTCTAATTCTTCCCCCTTAAGCTCAAACTCTATCTTCTCAGGTTCCTTTGGTTGGACTTCATGTGTAATAACATCTTTCACCTCTCTGAACAACAAATCTCGTTTGTAAAAAACCTTCCTTGTTACTGGGTTCCAAATCTTATAACCCTTTAAACCATCCTTATACCCAATAAAGATGCACTTTTCAAATTTACTGTCCAACTTGGTTCTTTTCTCCTTAGGAACATGTACATATGCATCACATCCAAATACCCTCAGATGTGAAAGAGAGGGTTTCTTACCAATCCATACCTCTTGTGGAGTCTTATCCTCCAATGCTGATGAAGGTGATCTGTTGACCAAGTAACATGCTATCTCCACCGCCTCTGCCCAGAATTCCTGTCGTAACCCGGCACCATTGAGCATGCTTCTTTCCCTTTCCATCAACGTCTTGTTCATTCTTTCAGCAACACCATTTTTCTCAGGTGTATATGGAGTAGTCTTTTGCCGTGCTATACCACACTTCTTACAGAATTATTCAAATTCCTTACTACAAAACTCTCCACCATTATCTGTCCTCAACACCTTTGTCTTCTTCTCTATCTAGTTTTCCACCAGAGCCTTAAATTCTTTAAACGTGTCAAAGACTTCAAATTTCTTCTTAAGGAAATATATCCATGTATTCCTTCAGAAGTCATCTATAAATGGTACATAGTACATAGACTTACCCACTGATGGAACCTTCACAAGTCCAAACACATCACTTTGCATAGGCTCTAATATTTGTTTCGCCCTCTTACCACCAGAGGGGAAACTCACCTGATTCTACTTCCCATTTACATAATTCTCATAGAAATAAAAATCAAGAGAGCTATTACTCATATCTTCTACCATACCTTTACCATGAAGTATTCGAAGGACCTTCTCTCCAATATGTCCAAGCCTTTGATGTCACAACATGGTCTTGTCTCCAAAGATCACTAGATTTTCTGTTCCACTTTTAGGAACCACATAATTGTTGCACCCATCAACAACAGTGCTACCTTGCAGCTTGTACAGAGTTCCAATCTGAACTCCACGCATCAGTACTAGTGCTCCCCGAACCATCTTGCAAGTATCCTTCTCAAACACTATTTTTACGCCTGCATCATCCAACTTGCTTATAGATATCAAATTTCTGGCCAATGCAGGAATATGTAGAACACCCGGATGTGTTCTAAGCCTTCCACCTTGCAACTTCAACTTTACCTTTCCACGAACAATGATTCTAGCCTTCCTATCATCCCCTAAGAAGACATCACCACCATCATATTTCTCATACTCGTAGAACCACTCTCTATGGGGAGTGAAGTGAAAGATGAACCTGAGTCAATGAACCATGCCCCATGATCTACATATGTACTTGAAGAAGACAAGTACACATCCCCACCTTCATCTGAGGTGGCTTTCACCTCTGCAAAAGGAGAATCATCAAATCCATTTCCTTTGCTAGGAGCTTTAGATTTACAGTCCCTTTTATAGTTCCCTTCCTTTCCACATTTCCAGCACACCACCTTTACAGGTTTTCTTGGAGATTTAGATCTCCCTCTAAATTTAGATCTCCCACTCGATGACTTATTTTTGTTTTTGTTCTGGGACCATCCTCGTAAAGACAAGGCATCACCATTTTGGCTGTCCATATTTTTCCATCTCATCTCCTCTGTCAGCAAGGATGAGACTTTTTCATCAAACTGCAAGGTAGTTGTATTGCTACCTATTGCAATAACCGGACTATCGCACGAATTTGGTAGAGAACACAACAAGCTGGTGCACTTATCTTCATCTGAAATTTTAATATCAATAGATAATAATTGACTTACCATAGTATTAAATGCATTCATATGCTCTGTCACCGAGTCTCCATCTTTCATCCTTAGGTTATACAACTTTTTCTGTAGGAACAGTTTATTCACTAGAGACTTAGATTGGTACAAAGTCTCTAACTTGTCCCACAAATCCTTCGCTGCAACTTCCCCTAATACATTCAGCAATACTGAATTTGAGACACACAATTGTATTATGCTCTTTGCCTTCCAATTCAACTTCTTCCATTCTTCATCAGACACTCATATTGGTTTAGTACCCGGATCTATCGTGATCCACTGATCTTTATCCACTAACAGATCCTCCATCTTGAGTTTCCACAACTCAAAAATCTGACAATTAAATTTCTCGATCTCTATCTTTCCACCGCTCACCATCTTCTCTCACCACTAGAATCGATCTCCTAGATCTCCCACTAAACAGGGTCTATCGCAGGCCCGAGAGAAACCCCTTGGGAACAAAGGCATCCCCTTTAAGCCAAAAAAACTCTGATACCCAATGTAGGTGTTAACGCTGTACAGAAATTACCTACATATCAATTCTAAAACACAGAAAACAAACAATGCGAGAGCATAACACATAAAACACATATACATAGAGATTTTCCCCTGGATCCCAAAACCGAGACTACCAGCTTGATTTTTCATTATGTTCCTTTCATTGTTACAATACATATTTATACATGTTGAAGCATCTAATTCCATGGACCGAAAACCATCTCATCCAAAACCATGTGTGAAAATCATGCACAAAACCATAGGTAGGTCCGTCCAACCTAATATACGGTCCAAAACCAAAAATTTTCAGGGTGCTACCTTGGAACCCATAGAGGGGGGCTACCTGCACCCCTCAAACCCCCGATGACCCCCTCGCTAGCAATCAGTGCAACGAACAGTGGGGCTCCGCTTCCCCTCTAACCCCCCGCTTAACTACATGGGCTAGTCGTGGAAAGAATATAACACAACCCAACACGAATATGGGAAGTCTAAAATCGGCGTGGTAACCATTTTTCTTTTCAATACATCCAAGATTTTCTGGCAGTCGTCATTCCAACCGAACATGACGTCCTTTTTCAACCACTTCTCCATAGGTGCGGTCATCCGGGCGTAGCCCATGATAAACTTCCTGTAGTATCCAGTATGTCCGAAGGTTGCGTGTAGCTATTTTACACTCCTCGATGCCTCGAAGTTAAGTATCACTGCGATCTTTAGGGGATCTACCAACAGTCTCTGTCTACAAACCACATGACCCAGCAGAGTCCCAAAAGGAACAAAAACAGACATTTCTTCAGATTGAGCACAATCTGGTATAGTCGACAAGTATATAACAATTAAGCGCAAACATGCCACATGGTGTTTTTCCAACCCAAACACAGCCCAGTCATCAAAGTACACCTCTAGAAACTTATGAATGAAGTCTTTGAATGCAACAATGACTACGCGTGAAAAAATAGTAGGTGCATTCTTTAATCTGAAAGGCATTACAGTGTACTAAAAACATCCCCATTCAGTCGCGAAGGTCGTCTTTCTTCTATCTTCAGGTGCGATTTTGATCTGATGGTACCCAGAAAACCCATCAGTTGAGGAGTACACTTCCTGGCCACCTACATTATCCAATACCTCATTAGTGAATGGAGTCAGGAAAGGATCATGCATGCAAGCATATTTCAACTTCCTGATATCTCGTATATCCTTATTTCATCCTTCTTCTTCTTTTCCTGTGCCACCATTGGGCTTACCCAATCAGATTTTTCTACGTCCTCAATGATGCCTGCTACGAACATCTTATCTAAATCTAAGTGGACCTTCTACTTATACTTCGGATTGAGATGGTAAGGTCTTTGCCTAACCGTCTTTGCATCAGGTTTTAATGTGATCTTCATAATTCCTAGGTCTCTTATTATCCCCTTTAAATTCTTAAATTTGGTAGGGAACAAATCCTGTTATTCACTGAGTAATTCAGCAACCTTATCTACCATTGCATCATCCCAGTAATCTCCAATATTCGCGAATTTGGGCTCCGCCTCCATACCAATATTTACTTGTTTCATTTTCAGTGGCGCGGTTATATCAGGATTTTCTATTTGTGGTCCCTCAACCTCGCGATGACCCTCGGTTTCAGGGATATTAATATTTGGTGGGTCCTCGTCTTCTTCTTCAGGAGTCACATTATATCATTCTAGTGCATGGCTCAGTTGAGTAGTCTAATCGGGTTGAATGAGATCCAAAGCATCCTACGATATCCTAAAGATTGCTGCTTTAACTTCTTGTAGCATTTCGTCAATATAGTCAAACCCTTGTTGGAAGTTGAACGTCATTATGAACCCTTCGCGTAGAATATCCCATTTGTCTATGCCATAGTAGCACTCTGTCTCCAAGTACTAGTTCATCGGGATGACATCCAAGGTGTGATAGAACAATTGCACCCATTCAGGTTAGGGCTTCGCTCCATATGCCTTAGCCCATTTGGCCAAGTGTTTGCATGGATCATCCTTCTGGTCATACTTGTTTGTCACTCATTACATTAGCTTCCAAAAGCGTGTTCTCATCATTCTCATACACTTGTGCTAATCATCAAAACTACCTTTGTGTGTACCCCACCATCTCACGGGTGTAGCGTACAATGCCCAATCCAAAGCCTAGAAGCACTACTTCTCTGGTACTTCCCTCTCAAATGCATCCAAAAACATATCCACATCATTCAAGTCATCATAAGTGGGAAAATTTCTTACCTGTAATGACACACAGTGCAGTGACTGGGTCACATGTTATAGCTCAGTGTGGTTACTTCATGTAGCTAATTCTGTCAACGCTCTAATTCTTCATCCGAGTCTGAGTTGCAGGAACTTTTGTGATCCCATGTAATTCATCCATCCACTATCGGATTCACCTAGTCTTGGTCTCACATTGTTATCTTATATATGCAATCCAGATCGTCATTACTTTCGTAATCTCAGACTAGTTCCATATAGCATGATCCTTTAGCAAGATCTAGGGGTACTATTGCGCGAAGTGATTTCTTTTGAAATATCATCTTTCACTTCTTTAGGTTTATTACCCCGTTCATTTCAATATCCCAATCAATTCCAAGGAGTGTAGGGTAGGGGTTGCTGTCATCCACAATTTCTATTATTTCAAAATTAGCCAATGCGCTCGCACCTTCAAATCTACAGTTACTTCTTGTAGCTACCCCCATGGGGATGATCTTCTGTTGATTTTCCATCCTTAACTGAATTGGAGACCACTGCAGTGTGGGTCTTCCCATCCCCTCCCAAGTCTACTTCGGCAAAATGTTCACATCTGACCCTAGATCCATAATAACCTGATCCATTTCATATTCTCCTATTTGCATGGTGAGTCTCATCTCACGCCCTGTCCTTGCTTTATGCTTACCAATATTCCGCACCACGCATGGTTCATCTAGAGCATTTCTGGCGCATCTATTTATAGGTTCCTGTAACCCCTTCACAGCCTTGCTATCACACAACAGCTTCATGTAGGTCTCTAGAAAGGTCGTAAGCATAGAAGCATCCATTTCCTGAATAGGCTTATCCCGGATCCCTGAGGTAGAGGCTTTAGCGAAGCTCTTTTTTCTTCCATGAACATTTCGTGTGCGCACTCCAAATCAAATTCAGCCTCCTTCGCTAGAGCTTTGTGAACCCATGCACTGTGTTTGAGTTATTTCCCCTTATCATCACCTGTTACAATTCCACTTTAGAGCACTATATTCACATTTGGATCCTCTTCGCGAGGCTCAACCCTCATCATTTGCAGGTTCTGAGTCAGCAGTGGTGATAGCACCCCTTTGTCGCATATCCTTGCTATTAGTGTAGGATAGTCCTCTGTCTCATGATCAAACTGAGTACAATATTTGCATGACAGACGCGTTGGGTTAGTGTATTGATGGGCATAGTGTCCTCGTCCTCCACAATTATAACATATCAGTTGTCCCTGACCTCTCCCAGGTCCTCCTCCGCCTCAGCCTCGTTCGCGTCCCTGAAAGCCTGTCCATGCCATCCCAATGCTCTGGTTAGGGGGCCGTGTTTCTGCCTGAACTCTATAGGTGGGTGTTTTTTCCATAATCAATTCATAACTTTAGCAGTTGTGCTCATCATGCCCTGTCGACCTGCAGAAGTTACAAAACAGTTGTTGCGGTGTTTGTAGAAAGTTCTGCAAAAAATGACAATTTTCAGTCGTATGCTTCCCTGCTAGCTGACATATAGCGTAGCACAACATAGGCCCCATGCTCGGTCCTCCTTGGGCTTCTAACCTCAAAGGCATCGGTCCTCCTCATGTAATATAGTTTGCAAAGATCGGGCAGTGGTCTTTGTCATGCCCCTGACCTTTACATTTCAGGCACCATATCCCTCCACGTGCCTCTAGTTGAACTGTTATGTCCTGCTTCAAACTTTTCATTTCGAGGGAATGATTTTGCAACTGTGCATGGATCTACGAAACCCCCATATTCGGATCTTGCATTGGTGTTTCATGCAATCTTATTGCAATATCCAAGGCCTCTGCCTGAGTCGTAATCTTCTGTTGTGACAGTGCAACCCTTAGGTGAGGTAGGAGCGAAGCCACGAACCACTCACGGTGTTGTCCATCTATTAAGTTCATATTAGCTTCATGGATTTTACACTTCAATCTCTGATCCAATTCCCAAGGTGTCTCACCTGGTTTCATCATGATTTCCTTGAACCCCACAATCGACTACACCTCAGATTTAGGCCTACTGAACTCTTTATTCAGTGCGGTCTAGATCTCTGCCAACCCAACGTTTAGGTTGTCATTAGAGTACTTGATGTGCCAAGTTAGCGTATTATCCTATAAAGCACTAACCAATGTTGCCTTCTTCATGTGATCATCTGTGATACCCTGAGCTTCCTGTGTAGCTTTTACGATGACCCACAACTGGTCTGGGCCCTCATTTCCCAAGCCCTTAAACAAAGGAAGCTTCACTAAATTCACCATGTTGAACTGTGGTGGAGGTGGTGGTGGTGTGGGAGAAGCCATAGGGGGCAATGGTGGTGAAGGTGGAGGTGGTGTGGGTGGACGTGGTAGTCGGAGGAACCCTTGTTTTATCAATTGAACTACACTTCGCGTAGAAGCTTGTGCTACTCCCTCTTTGTGACTCAAAGGAGGTGAACTCAGTGGGCTATATTCGAGACCCTTTCATTCTTCATTCCTGTAAGTCTTTCCACTTCGTGTAGCTTCGAACATCAAGGTAACTGCATAACCTATTTTTCGCATAATAACATCTTAATCCAAGTATTTAAAGACTTCAAGTACTTACCTCGCGGAAGTTTGAAAAAGCATTGCTCCACCTCACTGTAAATGACTGAGGTATTGACCGTAAATTCTATCACAGACCCCCCTATGATACGAGCGATCCAATGATCGATAGCGCAGTCAATATTATCCTTAGAGGCTTCCAGGCTCTATACTAACTCGGGGGTCCAGACAATAGGACCTTCAAGCCTCCACCTTCCTTGGCTATCCACTAACTTTGTGATCCACTCATATAACTCAACTAGAAAGGAACAAAAAAGAATCTCATGAATTTTTGTATACAGGTACCTGTCTAGCCATTGTTCCTTTCTCACCTGTGGATTTCTGTTCTCCCATGCCGCGAATTCGTGGATCTTCCTATCCAACCATTATTCGACCTCTTTCTTAGTTGGATTCTAGTGATATGACATCACACATCTCTCATGTAGATTCCGGTCCTGACAACAGAACCATTTGTTGGCTTCGTGGGCTCTGACCTAGGTTTAGCATTAGTTAGCGAAAAAAATCCCCATACTACCAGCCCCTTCGGCACCAGCCCGCGGTGTGCAGACCGAAGTCTCACACGAAGCAGTATGGGGGTATGTTGGAACCATGTTTCTACACCCCTAGATGGTTGTGATTTTCGTTTATACCCTCTACCCCTACTTTTGTGCAAGTCGCTAAGCCTTAGGGCTCTGTTAGTCTATCCCTTATTCTGTCCCTCAGTACCTCTGCGATGGTGTACGATTGACCTTCGCGTAGCCCTAACCCGTAGTCCATGTACTTTCTCGCAACTATGACAATGTATTGTATAGGTTCCCAAGTTATCCCAAGTGTTTTACTTATCTTACTACCCAATCACAGTTAGCACCATGTAAATCGATATCCTTACTTCCATTCAATTAACCGAAACAATCATATATATCTGCGCATAAAATAAACATTATAAATTAAACCTGAAACACAATATACTCGAATGTATTAACAGGAACTAAATACACAATAATTGCATAATAATTGTTCTTATTGGTATCTTTCAGTTTAAGATAGACGCTATCCACCCCACGCACACAGCTGCAGGGGTCTGCGCACTCAGCTGCAGACTTCCACCCTAGGCCTCTGCGCATTTAGCTACAGAGCTTCTACCTACGCTATGACCCGATAACACTTAGACTTCTCTACTCTACTTTGCTACTTCCTTCCTTTCTTCCCCCTAAAGCTTACTTACTTAGCTCCATTTTATACAATCCATGGTCTGCGGACCATGGGTGGATCTTTACAGCCGACTTTATACTTTACAAAATAATGGTGGACAACCCTTTATGACTCTTGACACCTTCGTGCTGCGTAACCACAAAATGTAGAGACTTTACAACTTTATTACAAAATTCTCCCAAAACATGGGCTTTTAGCCCCAAAACAACCCTTGGGGGAACCCATTCCCAACAAGAACATTAAATCATTTCTTTCTTCTCCAAAGAATGATATTCTCTCCTATTCTAATACAGAGAAGCCAAGGCTATCTCTCCAAACGCTAAGCCTCCAAAACCCTTTTTCTTGAGTTATGAGGTTTGTTTTATAACAAGAGAAATGACCTTTCATATCCCTTATGACTCTTGGGTTAACCTCATGATTCTTGCACTTCTAATGTGACCTTTGGACTTCTATATGACTTCTGGACTTTTCTTAAGACTCTTTTGTCCATATATGAATATGTGGCTTTCCATATTTCAGATATGGCTCTTGGACTTCCACACATTAAATATTGTACTTTCTTTTAAATAATTACATCATTACATCCAAAAATGATGTGACAAGGCACATGGACACACATGACATTGTGATGAGACTAGTACAAGTCAAAAGTTGACAATTATGACATGGACTTCATGTCGAGATGGAAATTCCAAGATATTGTTCTTACTGCTTTTTCTCAATATCCATTAGAGGTCTGCATAATACTTCATCTTCATGAAGTATATGCTTTGTTATTCATCTTCACCCTCCAAGGGGTTGAAAATTGGGAGTCTTCACTACGATCTTGATCTTCCAACTTCCATCACAATCTAGTGTCATTTCATCTTCTTGTTCAATGATCAACATGTCTTTACCATTTCACATGTGTCTTCTAGCATCATCTCCTTCTCCTTTTATTCAATCATCATCCTCTCATATCAAGATATAGTATGCAGATTAAAAAATCACACATGACAAGATGACATCAGTCTGAAAAACTCCTAGTACAACATGCTTCATGAAATTCGTTGGTGGAGTTGGAATTGGGTACTAGATTGGGATGAATGTTAAGGGATTGTGGAGTGCACAGTTTCAAAGGATAGTAGCAGAGGATTGGTTCTTGTGAATATGGAATGCACCATTCTTGAGGCTTAGGAAATAAGGTTGTGCATTTAAGGCAATATTTCCCAAAAAGACTACGTAATGCATATTTCATGAGAGAGAGAGACCATGGGATTGGAGATTTGCATAGATCAAGAAGGTAGGGAGTCAACCTATTTCTTGCCAATATGTAATGCACAAAAGGAGACTAGGAGGGAGGCTTGATTTTATAGTTGTGGAGGTCACGAGGCCAGGATTGAGCACTTTGACTACACAATGCATAGTTCTGGGAGGTAGTGACTGTGCATTTCATAGTTCCAGGAGACAATGATGCAATTTTGATGCTTTCCAATACACAATTCACAGTTATTGTGTGGTAGAATGAGGCCAAGTTGGTCGAGGAGGAAACTTTATATAATTTAGTTAAGTGTGGGATTTTTGAGGCAAAGACGAAACTGAGGTACGACTTCCACATGATTACACACTCAAAATCATCAATGACACAACATGGAACACTCAACACTTAGAAACAACATGATCCATTTAGTGTGATGACAAAACAACATATGCCTCCAAGTACGACATTAAAGATACACTTTGTGAAGACAGTGAAAGCACTAGTGTGAAAATGCATAAAACTTTGGGAATCAGTCTAAGACATGTATACATGATATATAGGACCCATTGGCACCATAGTTTCCCCTTGAAATTAACCATAACTCCACATGTTTTTTATGTGTGATAATTTTTCCCATGCCAATGGACGACACTTTCAACAGTAAGAGAAAAGTGCAAACAACACTTGCAAAGACTTTAATAAAATCAACATGACAGATGATAGAGTGAAGATGATACAAATTTAAACATGAACACAACAAATTATAGATATAACCATAAATACAGAGATGCAACAAAAATAACACTTCCTTTGATTAATATCAAATAATTAAATATGCTTACAAACAGTATGAAAATGAGACTACCTCGACAATAATAGCTTATCTCTAAGAAGAGATGTGGTGGCTACATGCCTCTGAACTGCGTTACAATGAGGCTCAAGGGCCTTTTTATTATTGAACAATACTAACAACCCGTAAACTACCAAAACCCTAACCCGAGGAGATGTAACACCAAGATTTTATGGGCCCTTTTTCGGTCCCTATAATACTACTGATTCCCGCATTACTATTGTTGTTGTATCCCTTATTGATTTTTTCGTGCCCCTATTGTCCCCATATTGTTATTATTGTGCCCCATAAAATCCCACTATTGTTATTTTTGTGCCTTTATATTATTATTGTTAGGCCGGCTTTGGTTATATTGTGACCCCTTAGACTCCTACATATAGAAAAGAGGTTTTGTCATTGGAATCATACAAGAATTGTTCATTTGTGTTATGTAAAGGAGGTTTCCCCCTTGAAGAGGACTATTTCTAAGGTGTTGATCTATCTTTGCTATCTTTATGTGAATTGGTTTCATAACATTTGGTATCAGAGCTCTGGATTCTAGGGTTTTGCTGCTCCAAACAGGTCATTGTGGCATTTTCACTATAACTTTTTCACTACAAAGTTTCAGAAGCTAAAAAAACTCATTTGAGATGGAATCAATCTGAACCTTGGGCCTAAATATCAGATCTCTTCTCGCTATATTTTTGGAGATATAATCTGAGGATGTTAGGATTTTTGCAGACCCCCAAATTACATTCCAAACAGGTGACCTTGGTAAAATAGTCATAACTTGCACTCTGAGCATCAGATTGAATTTTCGTAAAAAGTTACGGAAACAGGACAGATTGTACTTTTGTTGGGTATCATTTTGAGAACCTAAGGTTGAAATAGTGACCTATGGTGTGTCATACAAGTTCGATCTACTGAACCAGTCTATACTCAAGTCATCATGGGAGATTTAGCATAAATCTTCATTGGAGAATCCAACCTTTATCAGACTTATAGGGTTAGAAAGATTACTCAAAGGGTTACTGTAGGAGGAAATTTCAGACCTTGGAGATCCAAAATTACAGAGATACATCATATTTAATATCTAGCTCCTATAAAGTGAAAAAAGGTGTGTAGTTTTTTAAAATTTTGCCATAAGCTTGGTTTGAAAATTTATTTTGAAGGAATTCAAAGGGCATAGTGAAGCATTATTATTGGTAATTTATGCCTCGAAGAAAGAAAATGGAAACACCTACTAAGCAAATTGAAAGCTCTAGCTTGAATCATGAAGAAGAGGAAGAAATGCAACATGATATATCAGAATTACGAGACCAGGTGCAACAAATTTCACTTGCACAAAAAGTAACAGAAGCTAAGATGGATGGCTTAAAGAAATACGTATAAGCTAAGATGTATGGCATGGAATCTAAGATGGATGGTTTAAAGAAAGGCATAGAAGCTAAGATGAATGATGTGGAAGCTAAGATGGACAGCGTGGAACCTAAGATGGATGGCGTGGAAGCGAAGATGGATGATTTAAAGAAAGGCATGGAAGATTTGAAGACATATTTGAAGACAGATTTAATTTAACAAAGTTTGTACCAGAAATTCTTACTAATGGAAAAAGGGTAGTAAAGGAAACTCATGATGAGAACAAAATAAATGTTAATCATGATTTCATAGACTCTAATGTTGGACCGAAGAACTGTCATGTTCCAAAGATCGATATGAGGAAGATTGATGGCAAGGATCCCAGAACATGGATACTACAGATGGAGCAATTTTTTGATCTCCATAATGTTCAAAACACACAAAAGGTATGCTTTGCAACTTTATATTTGGAACCAAATCATTTTGTATGGTATCGATGGCTTTTCTCTCATAAAAAAATTGTCATTTGGGCTATTTTTATAGATGAAATGATAGCACATTATGAGGATACAAAAAGAAACACTTTTTTTAGCCAAATGATAAATCTCAAACAAAATTGTTCAATGATGGAGCACATTGAGGACTTCCAAAAATTGAATATAAGGGTAAAAGGTACTCTAGAGGAGCAAAGGATTGATTTTTTCATAGGGACTTTAAAACATAACATCCAACATGAGGTTCACCTTTGGGAACTAGATTCATTGGAGAAGGCATTGTGGTTGGCAAGAAAAATGGAAAGAAAAATTATGGCAACAAGGAATCCTACCACCCACAATCATAAAGATGGAAGTGTTGCTTCCCCTAGCCATCCACAACCTACAAGGTTGACACCACAACAATTGGAATAAAAAAGAGAAAAAGGGTTTTGTTACAGTTGTGATAGAAAATACAATAAAGGTCATAAGTGTGCCAAGAAGAAATTATTTTACATAGATTGTGAAGAGCAAGAAGGAAAGGAATAAGAAATGTCAAAAGAAGAGGATATACACTAGGAAGAAACCCTATAAAAAGAAGAAATGGATCCGACCATATATTGTAATGCATTGGCTAGAATTACCACTCCTCAAACTATCAAGATAGAAGGGCATATCAAGAAGAAAAGGGTAATAGTGTTGATTGATTCGGGAAGTACCCATAAATTTATTCATTGTAAGATAGCCAAGGAATTGAATTGCTTCCTATATCCAGCACCAGAGTGTTAAGTGATGGTTGCAAGTTGAGGAACCATAAATTGTTCAGGAAAGTGCAATAACATCAAGCTATCCATGGGAGAATATGTATTGAATAACCCAATGCTTTCCATTCCAATGAGTGGTGTTGATGTTGTACTAGGCATCTAATGGCTACAATCCTTGGGTACAATAGCTTTTAATTTTCAAGAACTTTTCGTGAAATTCTCTTCAGAACGAAAGGAATTTTAATTAAGGGGTATCGCAGGGAAACCAGGAAAGATAATCAGATCTAACGGAATGAAAAAGATTCTAAACAAATAAAAATGAGGCATAATTGCACAATTATGTCTACTAGAGGTTCCCACATCGAAATCATCCATTTCTCCAGATCTCCAAAAAGTCTTCGACAATCATTCCAAGGTATTTGAGACTCCCAAAGGCCTCCCACATATTCGTGATCATGATCATGCTATTAATTTGATTCCAAGAAGTGTTCCTCCAAACATCAAGCCTTACAGATATCCCTATGTCCAAAAGAGTGAAATTGAACGTATGGTTGCAGAAATGCTAGAGGCTAGTATAATTCAACCTAGTCATTGTTCTTTCTCTTCTTTAGTAGTATTGGTTCACAAGAAGGATGGATCATGGTGCATGTGTCCAAACTATAGGGAGCTCAACGAGATAACTATTAAAGATAAATTTCCCATTCCTTTCATTGATGATTTATTGGATGAATTGCATGGATCAATTTACTTCACCAAGTTGGATCTTCATTCAGGATATCATGAAATCAGAATGAAGACTGATGACATTCAAAAAACAACATTTAGAACCCATGAGGGTCATTATGAATTTTTTATCATGCCTTTTGGCCTTACTAATGCATCTTCTACATTTCAAGGTTTGATGAATTCCATTTTCAAACCCTTCCTTAGAAAATTTGTGTTAGTATTTTTTGATGATATACTAATCTACAACAAGACTTTGAAGGATCATGTCGAACATGTTGACATGGTGCTCAAACTATTGGAGGAGAAAGAATTATATGCAAAATATCCAAATGTTTCTTTGGAGTACAAGAGTTGGAATATCTGGGTCATATTGTATATCATGAAGGTGTTAAGGTAGACCCTAGCAAAATTAAAACCATTAAGGAATGGAAAATCCCCACATACGTAAAGCATCTACGAGGATTTCTCAGGTTGACAGGGTATTATCACAAGTTTGTTAAGAATTATGGGAGAATAGTAGCACCTCTAACAACATTATTGAAGAAAGATGCATTTTCATGGAATCCAGAAGCAACGAAGGCCTTTGGACATCTTAAAGAGGCAATGTGCCAAGCACCAGTCTTAGCTACACCGGACTTCACAAAAACCTTTATTGTGGAATGTGATGCTTCAGGAAATGGAATTGGTGTTGTTCTAATGCAAGATGAAAGACCCATTGCTTTTGAAAGTCGTCCAATCAAGGGAAAGTTTTTAAGCAAAGCTATTTATGAGAAGGAAATGTTGGCAATACTCCATGCACTTAAGAAATGGCGACCCTACCTAATGGGAAGACACTTCAAGGTAAAAACAGATCATGATAGCCTTAAATACTTTTTAGAACAAAGATTATCCTCTGAAGAGCAACAAAAGTGGGTCACAAAGATGTTGGGTTATGACTTTGAAATCATCTACAAAAAAGGGAAGAAAAATGTTGTGGCAAATGCACTCTCAAGAAAGGATGAGGATGTGGGAGCATTTCTTTGCACCATTTCTATTATCCAACTAGATTGGATAAACGAAGCAAGGGATGAATGGAAGAATGATGTGGAAGTATGGGCACTCATTCAAAAGATACAAAAAGATCCCAGTACATTTGATACATTTAGCTGGAAAAATGATTCGTTATGGTACAAGGATCGGTTATACCTATGTAAGAATTCCCAACTCAAACAAAAGATTCTTAGGGAATTTCACACATCTCCCTTAGGAGGGAACTCAAGATTTCTAAAAACCTACCACAAGGTTAAGAACAATTTTTTTTGGGATGGCCTAAAATCGGATATTCAAAAGTTTGTGGCAGAATGTTTGGTTTTCAAACAAAATAAAGTTGAAACAATTAAGACCCCAGGACTATTACAACCTTTATCCATTCCAAGCCAATGTTGGGAGGAGGTTTCAATGGATTTTATCATAGGTTTACCCAAGTCCAAAGGAAAGAGTGTTATCATGGTGGTAGTTGACAAACTTACCAAGTATGCACAATTTTGTGCATTGTCTCATCCATTTAAAGTGAGTACAGTTTCTACTGCATTTATGGAAACAATTCAAAGGCTACATGGAAACCCAAATATTACTGTAAGCGACAAAGATCCCATTTTCAGTGGAAATTTTTGGATAGAATTATTTTCTTGTCTTGGTACTAAGTTAGGTCATAGCTCATCTTATCATCCTCAATCTGATGTGCAAACTGAGATAGTAAACAAATGTTTGGAAGGATATCTTTGTTTCTTTGTATCTCATAAACAAACATAATGGGTCAAATGGTTGCCTCTGGCTAAATGGCAATATTACACTTCCTTCCATTTTGCAACAAAAATGACCCCATTTATGGCACTTTATGGATATCATCCACCATCCATCACGTCATATTTAAGATAAAATTCTAAGGTTCAAGCAGTGGAAGATCACATCGAGCATCAACAACAATTTCTCTAACTCTTAAAGGATAACCTCACCTTAACGCAGAATAGAATGAAACAGCAGGTAGATCAACATCGCAGTGAAAGAAGTTTTGATGTTGGTGATTGGGTATTCCTATGGGTACAACCATATAAAAAAATGTCCTTCAAGAAAGCTAAGAAGGATAATAAATTATCACCAAAGTATTATGGTTCGTACAAGGTGTTGCAAAATATAGGTACTATGGCATACAAATTGGAGCTTCCTGTAGCTTCCCAAGTGCACCCAGTTTTCCATGTTTCATGCTTAAAGAAGGTTATAGGTGACAAGCTTCCAGTTCAAACAATATTGCCAGAACTTGATGAGGAAGGAAAAATCATATTGGAACCTGAAGCATTCAAAGAAATAATAACTCAATAGCTACGAAATCGATCAATTTCAGAGTATCTCATCAAGTGGAAGAACTTACCCATTGAAGATTCCACATAGGAGTATGAGAATTTTATACAGAAGCATCCAGAACTACTCAAGCATTGAGGAAAACACTTTTTTGAAGGAGAGGGGCATGTTAGGTCCATATAATACTAGTGATTCCCCCATTACTATTGTTGTTGTACCCCTTATTGTTATTGTTGTGGCCCTATTGTCCCCATATTTTTATTATTGTGCCCCATAGACTCCCACTATTGTTATTTTTGTGCCTTTATATTATTATTGTTAGGTTGGCTTTGGCTATATTGTGACCCCTTAGACTCCCATCTATAGAAATGAGGTTTTATCATTTCAATCATCCGAGAATTGTTCATTTTGTGTAATGTAAAGGAGGTTGCCCCCTCGAAGAGGCTTATTTATAAGGCATTGATCTATATTTTCTATCTTTATGTGAGATGGTTTCATAACAACCCCATTGGGGTTAGTTGGAGAACCAACTTCCCAGGGGAGTGACTTGGTCATATTATCTCTATTTGATGCTCATGATACCCCATTGTAAATATATTTCTGAGCACTACAATGGAAAAGATGATTTTATAAAAAAACCACTAGCAGTAGATTGCCAAACAAATGTCATTTAGGGCCTCAAAATGGCTCTGGAAGTTTAGGACCAGAAAAAATGCTAAAAATAGTAAAATGTGCTACAATTAAGGAAACTAAAAAACTGAAAGAAACAATGGTGGGGGTCCAAGTGGAATTGGCGTGTAGCCACCAATATCCACCTGGATCATTCTTCCCTCTTTAGGAGGAAACGGTCCCCATTGCGTTGAGCTCCTCCATGAGATGAGGAATCTTCTGCTGAACTTGGTCCTTGGTGAGCCACTTGCCCTGGTGAAGGAGTTGGTCTGCTTTGATAACTCGATACAGTTGGATCTGCAACTGGCGAGTGTGCTTGATCTATGTGTCCATGATCCGATCAGTTGCAGCTTATTCCATGTAATATGGATTTAACTTTGTTGGTGTGAGTTGTTCTGCAATGTCAAATGTGTCTAGTAATGGTGGAAAGTATGGCCGAAGGCGATCCACATTAAACACTAGGTGCAGGCCAAGGAATGGGGGAATGCTGATCTCAAAAGAATTATCTCCCACAGCGTTGGTGATGGTGTATGGCCCATATCAGAGCGGGTGAATTTTGTGGTGGGGCTCGGTGAGGCGCTCCTTATGCAAATGTAGCCAAACTTTGTCACCCACCTGGAACTTGTGTGGCACCTAATGTTGATCATGTCACTGCTTGTACTTGGCATTAGTTTTATTCAATATGTCATGGACCTATTAGAGGATGTGTTGAATATGCTCAATGAAGATATTTTCCTTGTTGGCTTCGGATTGGATATGAGCCGAATCTCCCTGAGTCACTGTAATTGGTATGGCCACATGAATGGGACATAGTGGCTGGAATCTGAAGCCCACCTAAAAATGGTTGTGGCCAGTCCAGTTGTGGAGAGCCTGGTTGTATCTATGCTAGACATAGGGCAAGCTCTCATCCCATGTGCATGGATGATTTGAGTTGTACATGCACAGAATGTGTACGATCATCATGTTGACGACCTCTATTTGGCCATTTGTTTGGGGATGGAAGGCTGTGGACTTAGGGAGCTTGGTGTCTAGCATCAATCAGAGATTGGACCAAAATGTACTGAGGAACTTGTTGTCCCAATCTAAGATGATAGACTGTGGGATCCCAAAGTATACCCACACTCATTCAAAGAGGAGTTTAACAATGGCTTCTGATGTGATACTCTTCTTATAGGCCGCCATAATGACCATCTTTGAGAATCGGTCAATGACGACAAAAATGTAGTCATTGCCATACGTAGTATAAGGAAGGCATGACATGTAACCCATGGAGATGGATTCCCAAGGTTGATCAGGGGTGGGTAGAAGATTATAGAGACCTCGCTTCTTAATGGTTGGTTTGGAGATTGTGCATGCAATGCAAGATCTAATGTACTTCCCAATATCCTATAGAATATTCAGCCAATAGAAATAATTCTATAATACTGACACTGATTTCTCGACCTCGAAATGCCCAGCATCCCGACTATAGTGTGCTTCCAAAATCATCTTTGCACGCTTGCTTGAAGGAAAACAAAGGTGTCCCATATGGCATAATAGCACATCCAAGAGGTGAAAACTTGAAACTTGCTGACCCCCAAGAACATACGGTATGTGTGGCCAAATTTCGGGTCGATTTGTAGAGAAGTGGCCAATCAGAAGTCTCATGTCCACAAGAGTTGAGCACGGTAGTTAACGCCATGATCGGTGGTCGGCTAAGGTAGTCTGCAACATTATTTGTGCTTCCCTTCTTGTACTTGATATTCAAATGGAACTGTTCCATGTATGTGGACCACTTCTCATGGTGATGATTCTGCAACTTCCCTTATGTCTGTATGAATTATAGGGTTCGTTGGTTTGTGTGGATGATTGTTTCCTTCCCCAAAATGTAATGCTTCCATTGTCGGCAGGCCTGCACAATGGAATACATCTCTTTATCATAAGTGGGATACTTTCGGACTATGTCTGAAAGTGTCTTAGTGCGATATGCCACTGGATACCCTTGTTGAGTAAAGACTGTCCTAATAGCATAGTCAGAGACATACGTCCCAATCTCAAATGGTTGTTGCAAGTCTGGTAATGTGAGCACTGGTGCAGAGCAGAGGTGATGTTTCAACTATACGAATGCCTTTTGTCGAGATTCATACAAAAATAACTTTCCTTTCGCTCCTCCTTTGGTGAATTAACTCAAGGGCCAAATGATATTAGAGAACCACAACACGAACCTGTGCTAGAAATTGGCAAGATCCAGAAAGTTGCGGAGCTCTGTCAGAGTGGTTGGGGCTGGCCAATCGTGAATGACTTGGATCTTGGATGGATCCACCTGCACCCCCCTTTCATCGATAATGGATCCTAGATATTGAACCTAGGTCATGCCAAAAGTACATTTCTCCAAATTGTCACACAGCTTGTGTTGCCGCGGTGTTTGGAGAACTTTGCGGATATGGTGGAGGTGCTCTTCCCAACTCTTTTTGAAGATCAGGATGTCATCCAAGTATACCACTACAAATGAGTTGGTGAATGGATGTAATATGTCATACATGAGCCTCATGAAGGTTACAGGAGCATTCGTCAACCCAAAAGGAATAACCAACCATTTGAAAAGGCCCTCCTTCACTTTGAAGGCAGTCTTCAACACATCGGAGGGTTCAATTGGTAATTGGTGTATCCAGAGTTCAAGTCAATCTTTCTGAAATATTTTTCTCCCATGAGTTGGTCTAGAAGGTCATCAATCTATGGGATCAGGTACCTATTCTAGACAGTGATCTTGTTCAGCACTCAATCGTCAATACAGAGTCTCCAAGTCCCATCCTTCTTCTGTACTAAAATGATTGGGCTCCCACACAGCAATGAACTTAGTTGAATGTGACATTTATGCAACATCTCTTGAAATTTCCTATTGATTTCATCATTATCAAAAATGGAGAGTCGATAGATTGGTCCATTGGGTAACAATGCACCTGGGGTTAGATCGATGGAGTGCTTGACCAGACAGTGTAGAGGCACCCATATGGGGGAGGTGAAGATGTCCTTGTACTCCTCCACGACCTTGTCCATCTATTTTTTTCATGTGGAGGGGCCTTTTCTGGAGGCCGTGGATACTGTCTTCTTCCTTCCTTAAGGGTGTATCATTAGGAAAACAAATTTCCTGATTTTTGAAATTAGTTTACTACATTGTTTTGTAGTAACTAGAGAGATGGCGGTAGGCAGGGCTACCTCCAGTATCCTGTACAACTTATTTCATAATGTAACAATAACAATGCAAGGCCTTGATTCATACACAACATATCACTTCTACCAGTATGGTTGGCCTAATAATACATCACAAACATCAAGGGGAGAAATGTCACATACTACCTCATTTGTCAAGGGCTTGATGTTGTAAGGAAGGTGCATTGTTGGCTCATGCATAGATCTCGTCCTTGGTGAAGCCACCCAGTGGCGTATGATTGTGGAAGTGTTGTGGTTGGTAATCATAGTTGGTTGATGACCTCTACTGAAATGGGGTTATTTTGTCTTCCGCTATCAACAATGAACTGTAGTGGGGAACCCTTCTCCCACATCTGGGAGTGGACGTGACGCTCATCCTCCTCTGGATCTTCGGGTTCCTCCTTTTAGATCTTTGTGGTGGTATCAATGGTCTTGGGCTCCACATCAATAATCATCTTCCCCTTGTCATTACCCTTGTCAATTTTTGACTCAGAGTCGGAACATGCATCTAATTCTGAACCCTTCAGCTTGGCCACCAGTGATTCCTTTTCTCGACACTCGCTTGTGTTGTGGGTGGAGATCTTATGGAACTCACACCACTTTCCCATGTCCTTCTTCAACTTTCCAGTGTTTTCCTTTTCTCATGGCCTTGGCGGGTTGTCTTGGGTTGTCTCACCTAAGCTTTGTCCTTTTTTCTATGGTTTGGGGTCACCTTTCCCTTGCTTTGGATTCACAGATCGAAGGTCTTGCTTCTTCTATTTAAACTACTTCTCGATCTTGACGGTTTATCACATGCCATGGTGAGTGAGGAGATGTCCAGGAACTCCATCTCATCCTGGATGTATCTATGTAGGCAGCCACTATACTTTATTACCAAATGTTTCTCAGAATCCCTGATGCTCAACTTCGTGCGTAGCATATGAAAAACATTGGTAAAATCCAGCACATCTTCGTCCCTTCCCTGCCGCAGCATGGTCCACTTTATGTATTTGTCCTCATAGCTCCCAACAGGGTAGTACTACTCCTTTATGGCATCCTAGAATGAATTCCAAGTGGGAGCAACTAAAAAAAATGAGTTCTTACTTTCATCATTCTGCTCACAATAGGTTTCCCACCATTCCTTAATGTGCGGGGCGCTTTGAGAAGAGAAAAAGTAATCTTTTCTCCACTGGAAAAATCATGAACTGAAAAATATCTTTCTAAGAGATTCAACCATTTATCTATGGCGTCTACATCTATTTAACCCTCAAATAAGGGAATGTCAAAGTTTACTTGTACCTTAAAAGTTGTGGAGCCTCCATAGTGGCTGTTGGATGTGGATGCGCCTCCGGTGGGCAGCCATTGAAGGATCTGAGTAATGTTATCCATCATCGCGTTTCTTTGTTTCTCGAGGGTCTCGTCGAGCAATATTTTGATAGGTTCTCCTTCTCCCTCTTCTTTCTTTTCTTACTCCATGGGAGGCCGCCAAGATTTACGAGGCTCGTCTTGCAAAGGTTCCACCAGTGCGAGCCCTAGCTCCTTATATCCTAACCTCGTTGGGGACATGAAAAGATAAACACAGAAAGAGTAGACTGCTCTGATACCACTGATCTAAATTTAAACAAGAATACAATAAATTATAGATATAACCATAAATACAGAGATGCAGCATAAATACTTCCTTTGATTAATATCAAATAATGAAATATACTTACAACCAACATGGAAATGAGACTAGCTCGATGATGGTAGCTTATCTCTGAGAAGAGATGTGGTGGCTACATGCCTCTGAACTACATTATAATGTGTCTCAAGGGCCTTTTTATTATTTAACAATAATAGAAAGCCATAAAGAACCAAAACCCTAACCTGAGGAGATGTAACACCAAGATTTCATGGGCCCCGTTGGGGTTAGTTGGAGATGCAACTTCCCGGGGTCATTACTTGGTCATATTATCTCCATTTGACATGCATGATACCCCATTGGAAAGATCTCTCCGAGGAGTATGACAAAAAATATGTTTTAAGTAGAAAACGGTTGGTGGTATATTGCCAAAAAAATGTCGTTTAGGGCCTTGAAACAGCTCCAGAAGTTTAGGACCCCAAAAACGGCTAAAAATAGTGAACTATGCTACAATTAAGGAAACTAAAAAACTGAAAGAAATAATGGTAGGGGTCCAAGTGGAATTGGCAGGTGGCCACCAATATCCACCTGGATTAGAAGATAACATGAAAATGAAACTTTTTAAAGTAAAATAAATCCCAAAGAACAATTACGAATGTGAAAGTGACACTTGCGAAAACAAAGGTGCACTAGAGCGAGAGTTGAGAAAACTCACTAAAATAGAAGTACAATTGTAATCAAACTGAGGAGCACTGTCACTGGAGAGTGGACACCAACTATTGGCATGTCTTCTGTAGTACACTTTGCTTATGGATTTCACAAGCCTTATCCTTAGCAGCTACATAGTGCCTATGGAAGCTTGCATTGAAAGAATTGCACTTGTAAATTCTTCCAAAACTGAGCATCCATAAGCAAGTGATTTTGATACTTATAAGAGGATTCAATAATTTATACAACATTAGATTACCATGAAGTTACCATAGAATGACTAATCACAAGATCCTCAGTAGGCTCCAAAGTTCAAGTGTAAGCAAGATTTTGGAAGGTGTTTGTCGTAGGGACAACATCTTTTTAAGATAAACCAAATCAAACATTTCTTTAATGAAACTTGTCAATTTAAACCAAATCTAAGCTTATCTAATTGAATTCCTAAACTGTTTCCATGATCTAATGCAGAGAGGTAGTCAATGGCCTTCTAGTTTAGCCCATAACACTAGGAGGGAGTGTTGATAGTCTCTCTGGTTCAATTCCTACAACCGAGAAACAACTTTGGACCCTCAAATTTTTTTAATTATGTTGTTTCAAAATTGAATTTTTTAAAATTTGGGTCATTTCAATATTTGGAAAATTTTTAAAAGAGCTATACCATCATACATAAATTTATTTATAATTAAATATCAATTTACTGAAAATTATTACAACTTCCTTGGTATGTTCAAACACAAATTTAATTAAAGATACTTGAATTCTAGCCATTTAACAGTATTTATGATAAAATTTAATATTCATTTCCAATTGTATTACACTGTTAGATTGTAGTAGAGCAAAAGGGGTACTTCACTTGAAGGTCGCATGATAGTGCAACAAAACAGAAGATAAATACTCATTTAGTACCTCTTTCAAATTTATTCACCAAAACTTTATTATTTGTCTCACTGAGATTTATGGGCTGTGATCAACCTTCACTCTAATAGTCAGGTTTCTTCCCTTGTGATGGTGACCTTGGCATGTAATAAGGCTTTAAATTTTGATAATATTTATGTGTTTGCATAATTTCCTTCAAAAACTCCCTTGAGACAACCTTGCCACTAAAGAAACTCCATATTTCCACAATTAATTAGCAGCTTCCATATGTGATCTAATTGTCCCTCCATAGGATCTGGATTTACGTATATACGTCATTGTCCCCACTATGGAGTGGCCAAACAATTCTACATGTGCCACTAATTTCATTGCAACTCATTCATGAAGCCAATAATTACATCTCTATCATCATGGTGGTCCCTCCCAAGCTTCTCCACGAGAATAGTTACATGTGGAAGAAGGTTGTGAAGAGTATAGAAGGGTTTTGGAAGCTCAATTCTACTAGGAGAGTGAGAAGGGTTAGGATTCAACTCCCCCCAAGTCTCGGTTGTCCCATCTATGCTCCCACCTCTGGACCCTTGGCCCAACTTTGCAGTGGTCCATGCCCCTCTGGTGTTGCATTTGTGCAAGAGAGGGAATCACAAACCAACAAAAAAAATACCAATACGCCAACCCTACCACAACAACAGCCTAACTCTGTCCCTCCCATAGACAGAATTGTTTAGAAACTTCAAAATTAGTGAAAATAATTTAATTTTCCCTCCAAAGGAAATTTCATGACCGTTCATTACTGAAAATTTGATAGAAGAGTAAGAAAATGCAAAATATCACATTGCATAAGAAAATATTACATATTACAATCAGGTAGCTTGAAATATACCCAATTTGTTGTATATTCTTTAAACCATTGTTTGCTTTTTGTGGTAAATAGAAGATACATAATAATTTGTTGCCTCTTCTTAATTTATTGACCACAACTTTATTATTTATTATTTAAATCCAAGTCCAAATACCTTGTTTTTTTTCCCAACATTATTATATATTAAATATTTCCTTTTTCCTCCACCTTTGTGTGTTGGCCCTTGAAATTTCTATCATAAGTGTTTTTATACTTCGCTAAATTTCATGTGTGGAAAAGAAATGTTTTGTTGCTTTCTCTACACACACATTTATTTTGCGCACCCATTTTTCAACAAATAACCCCTCTTCCACACATCCTTTATTGTGCACACATCCATGACTTCCTAACATTATTCAGAACATTATTATTTGCCATTTATACCCTAGTATAAATACCTCGACCACTTTCCCAACATAATTATAAATTAAGTATTTACTTTTGAGCCCACCTTCTGCATAGCAGTGAAACATATGCTTTTATCTCAGTTCATGCTTTACTTCCACACATTCCTTGCTTCCACGCAAACTCTATCTCCGCAAACAAGATTTATTGATTCCATTAGGATAAATATGTATGTGCATATATTGATGTCTATAGGTATGTGTGATAAGTCTCCCAAGTTCAAAAATCTAAATAGCTCTAAAACTCATGGAAGTAAGCCATGTAGGGATGTAAGGCATGTGTGGAGCTAACGTCCAAGTCGAACCAAGATATTTGTGGGGATAGAGTTTGTTCCGAAGTAATGTATGTGTGGAGGTAAAGCATGTGCAGAGGTAAATAGATAAGTTTCATTACTCTGCATAAGGTGGGACTAAATGGAATACTTTTAACTCAAAACATGCCTTGTTTCCACACAAACTTTAGCTCCATAAATATCTTACCTCCACACATGTGTTACTTCAACACATGCCTTAATTCAACTAATTTTAGAATTAGTGATATTTTTCCAAGCAAAGGACTTATCACATAGGCCTATAGACATTAATATATGTACATGGATATTTTTTCAAAGGAATTAATAAATCTTATTCACAACAATTTAAATTTTATTTCGTAACTATAAATTCTTGTCCAATTGTTTCCTTCTAAAAAAAAAAATTACATTTGGACACACTATATTCTTTCAAAGACATAATAACTCTAGGGAATAAAAAATGTAGGAAAAAAATGAAATTATTTCTAGCAAATGAGGGAGAGTGATGTTACTCATTGATGAGTATACATGACCGTGAATTAGTAAATAATAGACCAAATAATCTCATAGCTCATAATCGAAATATGCACAAACAATTATACTTATTTGTGTATCTAAAACTAGTTGGAAAGTAAAGGAGGGACTTCCACTCTCCACCCAACTATAGACCAACTACACAATATGTTCCTTGCAGCTGACCACCTCTAAGTCATACTCAATTATTTAGGAGATGAGTGCTGAAGGTAATTTATAACAATATTTAGTTAATATATAATCAAGGAAAGGAGCCCATTATCTAGGTTCTTTATAAATGATCTCCAATGATAAGCACCATAGTGACCTTTTAACCAAACCAGAATCAAATAAATGTATTCATGAAAGGCTCAGTAATGTAGAATTGAATTTCAATAGATTGAATACACTATGTGGGTGGTCTATTAGCTTATTTTTTTAATGCAAGGACTACACGAGTCAAGATCCCATTATCCAGTAATTTCCCATTATCCAGTAATTTTGATCATTTAATATGTAAGAAAATAGGGATTCCCTAGTTTGTAAAGGAATTGAAGTGAGATGGACAACGGGTTGCCCGACTAGGGAGCTAAGAGCACGGCCTTTGTATTGTGGAAGCACAAACCTTGAATCATAAGTAGGATCACTAAGTTGGGGATTTGAGCGGGGGGGGGAGTGATAGAAATGTCCATTAAAAATATAAATTGTAGTGATTTAAGATAAATGAGCTTGCAAATTTGTGTTAGATGACTCCTCTTAGGTAGATATTTAGTCGTTGAAGCCATAACCAAGGTTGTGCTCCATTTCATCTATTCTAAGCAAACCAGGAAACTAAAATCAACAAAATGAAATATTAACAGAACTTCGTAGTGGGGAGAGATTTTATTCATGTCCTCTTTTTAGGAGTGAGGAGGGGAGGGAATGTGGGCCTCACGAAAAGCTGCAAATTGCCTAACCCTCAAATTATGTTTCCTAATCCTTTAATTTAGATGGACATCATTTAAATATTTTGATCCTCCTTTATTTTACATTATGATTTTTATAGTTATGTTTTACACCAATTATTTCAATTTTAATACTGTGATTTCACATCCCACTAATGTCAACCCCAAAGATTATTCAAATAATGGTAATTAATAATTTATTAGGTTAATTAAATGGTAGTCACACTTGATTAATTTAGAGACTTTTTTAATAATGTAAACATAATGGGATAACAAATAAATGTTAGTTACTGAGAATGCACATTAATTGGTGTTGATTAAGTTAAATATATAGTTCTTATAATAGTAATATGGTTATGATATTAGTTCAATGTCTTTCTTTTGGTTGGGATGAGGATTTAACATGATAGGAAGACAGGTAAGGGTAATTGGAAAATACATGGAAATGAAATTTATTGTTTCACAATTTGAATGTCAACATAGTTAATTGGAAATAGGTAATTACACTTCACATCATATGTCTAAATGGTATTAACCATTTTTAAAACTAGAAACGTCATAACCTGACAAGTGTAAATGATATGCATCCTTTTTTAGATGATAAATACTGAATATTTTAACTTAGCAAATAAGTTTTCAAACCTATATGTTATGGAAGTGTAAATTTATTAAAAGATCTTTAGTCACCACCATCTCATCATGTTAGTTATGAGTCTTTTGTATATTAAATATAAGAGATCATTTTCTTGTGGGTGAAAGAGGACTTGTACATGATTTATAGATTTAAATATGTGACCCCCTATTTTTTTATGAATAATTGATATTCATTTTTTTTTATAAAAGTTTTCTTAATTGTGTTCTGATGTAATTTTCCTATTACTAGTGAGGTACTAAAGAAAAAATGAATTAATAAATACTCTTCTTTGGGATTTTTCTTGGGCTTTGTGTTTAAGCACATAACATTTGTGATCAATGTTTATGCATAGAAACAACAATACAGTAACATTCTACGAAAAAACATTTTCATTGTCCATAGAAATAGGTTATTTAGTACCAAGTTCTTCAATGCAAATATAAAATCTATATTTATGCATATATAAAAATGTTTATTTAACTCTTGTTAATAATAGTCTAGACAAATGTTGTTTTAACTTTGTTGGCATTGATGTCAGCAAGATGGAGATGTTTCTTGTCATGTGAATGTGTGTTGGATAGTTGGCTTGATGGTCTTGATAGTTGGCATTGATGTCAAATTTATTGTGACATGATGTTTCTACTGGTTACTAGAGATGGCATCCACATGTAATGATTGATTTGAGGTTGGCATGTTATGTTGATTGGAGATGTTGTTGTGGTAGGAGGTTGAAGTGTTGTATATGTCTCTACATGTCTTTGAGACATTCAATTTGATGGTACATGTGTTGATATGAGGCTTTATGTGTTGGAGGTGCCTCTATTAGTGTTGGAGGAAGTTGTATGACTTCGTGATGTTGCTACAGGAGATGAAGGTGCTACTACAAGTGTTGGAGATGTTTAGAGAAGTTATTGTTGCTGCTAGAGAAGTTGGAGGTGTTGGTCTTGGTACTAAGGTTGAAAGAATAGGTATTGCATGTCATTGACTTGTTCTTATCATATTTCATCAATTTTCAGACTTGTTATAGAGCTTTGGAGGAGTGATCATATGCTAAATAAGGTGTTCCATTAGTTGGCAGAGGTTTAGGGCTGAAGGATTGATGTTTCACCTTAGCTTTAGCCTTAGTCGCATGGAGCCAAGCATGTGGGAGTGGATGGAAACATCCATTCACTAGTATAGAAACCTATGGGAGTAGCTATACGTTTCACTCACATGGATTTAGTGGTATGGGAGTGACTGAACGATTTCAAAAGTTTTTCTCCATATTTCTCATGCTGCTCAACTAATTTTTATGTAATGGCAACATTCTTAATCGACACTTTACAGTTTATGGTCAAGAAATTTGTGGTACCTCCACAAAATGACTAAAGTTGAAAATATTAAAAAGGAAAGTGGAGTTAGTGGTTTGATAGATTTAGTGAGTTGAATCTGAATGAAAACAAGCATAAGAATAGTGGTGTGAAGTGTTGGAAATAATACTGAGAGGGGGGGGGGTGAATCATTATTAGTCAAATCAATAACGTTTTCTTTTTATACTCTGACTTACATACGATACTTCAATGAAGGTAACTCGCATGTACACACAACTGTATTTAAGGCAACTAGCATATATCCAGCAAACTTATGATTCAGTGAATTCATCATGTGTTCATCTTTAATTAGTGCATGAATACTTCATTAACCATATAAATAGTAACCATGTGCAATAATAACAAAGCAAACCATGACACATAATGCAAACACATGAACACCAAGATTTAAGGTGGAAACACAATGCGGGACAAAACCACCTGCTGTTGTCTTCTTTTAATATAAGAAAAACCTGTTTACAATCTTGTACTGGTGCAGACTCATACCAATATGCAGGCACCCACCTACATAAGGCTACAACCTTCTCTCGTTCTCTAGCTTCTACTGGAAGCGAGCTACAACCCCCTAGTTCTTGTACTACCCGATCCATTTACTAGTATGTAGGCGCCAACCTAGAGAAGGCTCCAACCTTCACTCGTTTTCCAGTTGCTACTGAAAGGGAGCTCTAACCCCCTAGCTCTTGTACTAGCTGATCCATTTACTAGTACGTAGGTGCCAGCCTACAGAAGGCTCCAACCTTCACTCGTTTTCCAACTGCTACTGGAAGGGAGCTCCAACCCGCTATCTCTTGTATTGGCCGATATGTTTAACAGCACGTAGGCGTCGGCCTACAGAAGTCTGTGACCTCCTTTCTTCCTCCAGGGACCATGTTTCATAAATCTTCAGACTGGATACTCCTTGAACATAACACCACAATCTGAAGGCCTCATTTCATCATATTTTCATACTCAACCCTTCAATAACATTGAAGCTCAGAATCAATCACCACTGCAATAAAACTATCAAATACATCTACATCAACCAATCATTGAAACTCAATCATCAATCTCTGAATCAACCACAACTGAATCAATCACTGGAAACCCATCATCACTAAATCATAATCAATCAATCTGAACATTTCGAACATCGTCACCCGAATACAGTCACCAGAACACAAAGAAGAACCCATAACTTTTCATCAACAAATAGAATGAACTGCAACTTCAAACATCATATTTCATAATGTATATGCTACTTCTATGTGCCAAACCAGCGTGTATACATGCTTTTACCAAAGCGAACAAGTGTAAAGATCTGCGAATACTAACTTGAAACATCAAAACTATTCCAGACTCTAGTCATGCCCAGATTAGAACATTTATAGTGTAAATCATGCGTTAGTATTCAGATATAGAGTATTCATGATCAGACCACATAAATTCATTTCAAGCCTTATGATCCCGATCAATCATTCATCATCAACCACATAAGTGCATCCTTAGTTCAGATCAAGCAAAGCATTAGAAACCCATAACTTGGATATTTGATCTAACACTTCATAAGATATTCAATACTTTCACACCTTGGCCTAATGATCTTCTCCTCCTTATATAGTTTTAGGCCTTTCTCAATACCTCGGACCAAAACCACTTAGGACCAATACCTTGGACAAAATACCTTGGACCACTACCTCGGACCAAATACCATAGACCAATACCTCAGACCAAATACCTTGGACCAAATACCTAAGACCAATACCTTGGACCAAAACCTTGATTTTCCATCCCATATGCGTTTTTTCTTCTGTGAAAGTGCGTGTATACATATACTCTCCTTTTGTTTTGTTAACTCAAGTGTATACACTACTTGGACAAAGTGAACCAGCGTATACTTCTTAAACGACTCTCTTTCTTCAATCTGTGGAGTCTGAAATGTAATCCTTTGTTGTTAACCTATTGCACTATTAACTATCATCTGTGTGGGATGCCATTAAGGACAACACCTATATCATAATGCTAACATGAAGCCTAGTATTTCTTGGTAATTATTGAGTTGAGCACTTGAGTTCATCTACATATTGGAGAAATCTCATTGTTAGTTGGTCGATTCTCTAGTGGTGTGGAATGAGAATGACCTTGGATAAAATTCTTCAAACTATGTGAGTTATATTATGTAGAATTTCTAAAGAAGTTTGTAGTTGTAGTAGCAGTGAGATGAAGAATGTTTCAGCCATCATATGGGTGAAATGTGTGAGACGATGATGTGTGTATTGGAGTAGTATTTTGAGGATTTGTTTTGTATCTTGTCTAGAGATTTTGTGTGGAGGTTTTGGTGGAAGTTAGTGTTGGAAATAATATTGAGAGGGGGGGGTGAATCAGTATTTTTAAATCAATATGATTTTTTCATTTTTCATATTAATATTCTTAAACCACGATGATCTTTAGTTAGTGCAACAGAACTTCATTAACCATTATGAGCAGTAAATAGGAGCAACAAAATAGAAAAGATCATCACACACAAGAAGCACACATGAACACCATGATGTAAGGTGGAAACCCAATGTGGGTGAAAACCACCTGCTGCAAGTCGTCTCTATCTTCTTCTAATAAGAACTTCCTTTTACAATATTTTTTACTGGTGTAGTCTTATACCAGTACACAGGCTTCTACCTGTAGAAGGCTTCAACCTTCTCTCATTCTCCATACTCTCCTGGAAGGGAGCTACAACCCCCTTAGCTCTTGTATTAGCCGATCCATTTACTAGTACGCAGGCTGCTACCTGCTGACATGCTCCAAAGATTTCCAACTGCTACTGGAAGGGAGCTACCACCCCCTTAGCTTTTGCACTAGCTAAGATACTAGCACGTAGGCGACAGCCTACAATATTCTCTCCTCCGGGTACCACGTTTCATACATTTTCAGACTGGATAATCCTGAAGCACAACACATAATCTGAAGGCCACGTTTCATCCAATTTTCATACTGGACCCATCAATATCATTGAAGCACAAAATCAATCAATATTCTGAAACACCCAATCACTAGATCATTACATATACAAGGATAATATGTGTGTTAGCAACCGGATCTAGTCCATCAGATCACATAAAGATAAGTCATTATGAACCTGATCCATTATAGATCTCATCCATCAATACTAAAGCTAAAAACAATCAATCAATCAATCACTTCTCGGAATGCTGTTATCAGAACATAGTACCAGTAACCAGACATTAATTCAGAACCCTGAACAGAGCAGTAATAGACAAAATCAGCTAAAACATATCTTCTAAGAAGTCTGCAACTTCACCAACAGGAAGCATGTGGGTATCCGCACTTCCTCCATGTCAAACCTGCGTATCACCGCACTTATGCCTCCACTGGACTGCACACCTTTGCATCTGTTACTGTGGATTGCCTGTGCACCCCCGCACCTGCACAGTCTTTTGATTTGCGAGTATCCGCACCTGCTGCTGCGGCTTGCCTGCGCACCTCCGCACCTGCACAGTCTTCTGATATGCGAGTATACGCACCTGCTGCTGTGGCTTGCCTGCACACCTCCGCACCTGCTGCAGCAACTCGCTTGCGCACTTCCGCACCTACTGCTGCAGCTCGCCTGCGCACCTCTGCACCTGCACCATGTCTGGACTACGTACCTCTGGGTATAGATAATTTATCAGTCTTCAAGCATACCCCAGACTATCAAATTTACAGATCTGATCATGCGTCAAGGATATCTAGACCCATCAGTAGATCCGTCTTGTAATGCTCAGATTTCTCCTTGATTCAAATCCAGCTATCACTCACCAACTGATCACAAGTATTTAAGATCTCGTCACCTTAAGATATTCAACACATGAGTGTCCTATCCAAATGGTCTCCTTCCCCTTTTTATAGTCTAGGCCTTTCTCAAACCATGGACCAAAACCATAGAGATCCAATAATAGGGGGATCCAAAACCGGGGTTCAAAGCTTTAGATGCAAAACCACGGACCAAACCATAGGTTCAAAAGTGTCAGACTAAATACCATGGACTTCCCGTAAGATTTCCCACATGCGCGCGATTTTCTCTGCATGAAAGTGTGTGAACTGGGGTCTGCACCTTTTGAACTGTGAACCTACAACATGTCCTCATCTTTTAAACGATGCGCCTGTGGAACCTGCCGATGACCGCACCTTTTGATCAGTGCATCTGCGAACTTCTTATTTTCTTCTTTCTTTGTAGGCTGATCATCAATCTTTGCTACTGACCTGTTGCACTATGATCTATCATCTGTATGAGTTGCCATCAAGGATAACACTTGAGCCATAATGCCAACAATCTCCCCCTTTGGACTTGATGGCAAAGCTAACTTATCATACTAAGGGCTGTCATTTGATTCCTTTGAGTTGTCCTGCATCCCATGTATTATGTCACATATGATATCTCTTCTATAGATTCATCTGATTGTATAAAAGTGAGATGTTCTTCTATGAGTGGGTTGCCATCAAGTACAACACATGCATCATAATGCCAACAATCTACCCCTTTGGACTTGATGGTAACAACACCAACTAACTCTCCCCCTTTGACATCAAGGGAAAAGGGCGGACCAAGATATTCTCTTTCCTTGATAAACATTCTGTTGTCCATACTCCCCCTAAGTATCTGCTGAAATCTCTGAATGAGCTCCCGCTTTGTATATGCCAAGGTGTACCAATCTGACCATACTCCCTCTAAGTATTGTTTAAGTCTCTGCTCTGCTGAAGAGTGCTTCTTCATGCTCCCCCTGACTGTAAGCAAGGTTTGCAAGAAGAACATGACTCTATATGTCATAAATGACCTTCCTATCACCAAAGACTCATCCATCTCCCACCAAAATGGGGATATACCAAACTTGACTCATCCACCCAATCAAGTGGGGATACATCAAGGTTTACACATGATAGCACAAGAGTATAACATCATCCATCCCAGGCATAGTGGGGAAACCAACATAGGCCGTTACATGACCTTGATAACGACTGAAATATTTCAACATCATATGACCAGAAGAGATTAGAGACACACTATTACATCATGAGACTTGATATGACCTTTACATCGAATGATATACATGACATTTATAACAGAGACCAAACATCTAAATAAGACCATGAAAGTCATCAATGAATATCATACATGGTGAATGATCAGCTCCATAAGCATCTGCCAATAGCATCTAGACCAGCAATCCTGTATATGCCCATCTCATCAAGATCTGCATGATCCAAGTATCATCACTTTGGGAATATCAATCAACATATGTAAGTATCAATCTGTCATCATATAGGTAAGAACTCATCATCTTCATGTCTCCAACCATGCAAATTTGAGTAATCATCCATGTATCCAACACTATGTATCTTGAGCTCAAAATCTTTTGTCAAGACTTCTTAATATCATCAACAGCAACAATCCTCATCCATACGAGCACCAAGAACTATAGAATTCTGCATCATAACTGTATTATATGATCTTTATTCATATGAAGACAGCAGCATATGAGTGACTCATCATCAAGTAATGTGAATTCAAGGTAAACACCATACATCCATCATCAGAGAATCAACCACAAATCTGATCTGAACATCAACTATGTAATCCCGAGAATCATATGAGACAACTCACAACTATATCATAGCAAGATATACCATTTATCCATGTAATCATCATTACCAAGGACTACCAACCATAATGCCAACAATGCATTATTGAAAGTGTATGCTGCCCCTGAGCCTGTGCCATCTTGTTTACTGTAAGTTCTGATCATGCATATATCAGAAAGAAGTCTCAAGGCATCAACAAGTTAAGATCAAATCATTCAAGTGTCAAGACATTCCCACACAACATCAACAGATTGCAACCATTATGAAATAGAGAAAATAATGGATTGAATCATATCAGACCCCTTTTCTTGAGTCTATCCCACTGCTTTTCCTCAAACTAACATATACGCGACTTCCCTTTATGAAACTTGCATATGAGATTTAGGACACTGAAGTTTTACACTTTCAGCTCCCCCTGAGTCTGTTATGACTGTATATGGTGTTGTGCCACATCTTCCTGACTATACTTCCTTCTTCTTCTAGATCTTCAAGTGTGATGAAGTTTTCTCCTTTTGGTGTGATGCCCGTACCTTACTCCTGCATTCCTTTGCTATATGTCCAAGCTTGTTACATGCATAACATCTTACATGTCTCATATTCCTTCTATAACAATCAACAACTCTGTGACCAAACATATTGCAAGCAAATCAATATCCATTAAAGTACCTGGAATGTGATGATCTTTCTGCAGGATGACCTTGACCCATTCTGCATCTGGATGCAACATGTCCAAGATTATGACATACATAGTATTCAACCTTATTCATAGGAGGAGTAAAAGATTTTCTTTGAAGAGTTTCTTTCCTTGGTTGATGATGAGATTGACCTTTCATCTCCTTGTTAAGCATTTTAGATTTTGCATTAGAGTCCCTTGTCTTACTAGATTCACATTTAACAGATTCATGAAAACCAAGACCATCTTTGATAGCAAGAGACCTTTGACTACTAAGAAAATCATCCAAAATCTTAGTACTATCTTGAAATCGTAAGAGCTTATCTTTTTCTTCTAACTTATCTTTTAGCATATTTACCTCAACCTGATGTTGCTCTTCCTTTTCAAGATACCGCTTCTTCATGTTTTCTTCAGCTTTTCTTCCTTCTTCCAACTGATGTCTTAGATTGAGAACTTCATTTTCTTGTTTTTCATGAGCTTGGAGAAGTTTTTTATTCTTCTTCTTTGATTCTTCAAGATCTTCCTTTAGCGAGAGGATCGTAGCTTCAAGACTTTCATAGTAACTGGATCTATCTCTAAGTTTCTTGATTGTTGTGCTCTTTTCATTGACTTCATCTCTTAGTGATGTTACTTCATCCTGCAACTTTTGATATTTGTCCTTGAATAACTCCCTTACCTTGTTTCCTTCCTCTAGTTGAGCTTTTAGTTTGGTAGCTTCTTATTTGAAGGCACATTCCCTTTCGTTCAATAGACCTTGTTGATCTATAATTTTGTCTGTAAGCCTTTTAAATTCTGCCTCTATTTGATATCTTTCTTGCTCACCCATAAGAGAAAATTCAGTCATTTCGCTATCACATTCATCATTTCCAAATGGATAGATACCTATATCACCAGAGGATAAAAAATTCATACTTGATAGATCGTTTTCTTGTTCATCATGAAGTGATTCTGAATCTGAAGTGTTTCTTCCACATATTCCCCAATCGATACTCCCACTGTCATAGTTCTTCTAAGATGCCTTCTTCTTCTTAGGTGCTTTCTTCTTAAACTTCTTTCCCATTGTTCTACGGATCTCCTTCAAGCGATCAAGCTTCTACCAAAGGACCTGCTCTGGTACCAATTGTTGGAAATAATACTGAGAGGGGGGGGGGGTGAATCAGTATTATTAAATCAATATGACTTTTTCATTTTTCATATTAAGATTCTTAAACCGCGATGATCTTTAGTTAGTGCAACAAAACTTCATTAAGCATTATGCGCAGTAAATAGGAGCAATAAAATAGAACAAATCATCACACACAAGAAGAACACATGAAAACCATGATGTAAGGTGGAAACCCAATGTGGGTGAAAACCACCTGCTGCAAGTCGTCTCTATCTTCTTTTAATAAGAACTTCCTTTTACAATATTTTGTACTGGTGCAGTCTTATACCAGTACACAGGCTTCTACCTGTAGAAGGCTTCAACCTTCTCTCGTTCTCTAGACTCTCCTGGAAGGGAGCTACAACCCCCTTAGCTCTTGTACTAGCCGATCCATTTACTACTACGCAGGCTACTACCTGCTGACATGCTCCAAAGATTTCCAACTGCTACTGGAAGGGAGCTACCACCCCCTTAGCTTTTGCACTAGCTAAGATACTAGCACATAGGTGCCAGCCTACAATCTTCTCTCCTCCGGGTACCACATTTCATACATTTTTAGACAGGATACTCCTGAAGCACAACACATAATCTGAAGGCCACGTTTCATCCAATTTTCATACTGGACCCATCAATATCATTGAAGCACAAAATCAATCAATCTTCTGAATCACCCAATCACTAGATCATTACATATACAAGGATAGTATGTGTGTTAGAAACTGGATCTAGTCCATCAGATCACATAAAGATAAGTCATTATGAACCTGATCCATTATAGATCTCATCCATCAATACTGAAGCTAAACACAATCAATCAATCGATCACTTCTCGGAATGCTGTTATCAGAACATAGTACCAGTAACCAAACATTAATTCAGAACCTTGAACACAACAGTAATAGACAAAATCAGCTAAAACATATCTTCTGAGAAGTTCGCAACTTCACCAACAGGAAGCATGCGGGTATCTGCACTTCCTCCGTGTCGAGCCTGCGTATCACTGCACCTACTCCTCCGCTCAACTGTGCACCTTCACATCTGCTACTGTGGATTGCCTGCGCACCCCCGCACCTGCACAGTCTTTTGATTTGCGAGTATCTGCACCTGCTGCTGCGGCTTGCTTGTGCACCTCCGCACCTGCACAGTCCTCTGATATGTGAGTATACGCACCTGCTATTGTGGCTTGCCTGTTCACCTCTGCACCTGCTGCTGCGGCTCGCCCGCGCACCTCTGCACCTGCTGCTGTGGCTCACCTCCGCACCTCCACACCTCCACCATGTCTGGACTGCGTACCTCTGGGTATAGATAATTTATTAGTCTTCAAGCATATCCCACACTATCAAATTTACAGATTTGATCATGCGTCAAGGAGATATAGACCCATCAGTAGATCCTCTTGTAATGCTCATATTTCTCCTTGACTCAAATCCAGCTATCACTCACCAACCGATCACAAGTATTTCAGATCTCGCTCACCTTAAGGTATTCAACACATGAGTGTCCCATCCAAATGATCTCCTTCCCCTTTTTATATTCTAGGACTTTCTCAAACCATGGACCAAAACCATAGAGATAAAATAATAGGGGGATCCAAAACCGGGCTTCAAACCTTTATATGCAAAACCACCAGCCAAACCATAGGTTCAAAAGCGTCGGACTAAATACCATGGACCACCCGTAAGATTTCCCATGTGCGCGTGATTTTCTCTGCATGAAAGTGTGTGAACTGGGATCCGCACCTTTTGAACTGTGAACCTACGAACATGTCTGCATCTTTTAAACAATGCGCCTGCGGAACCTACCGGTGACCGCACCTTTTGATCGGTGCGCCTGCGAACTTCTTATTTTCTTCATTCTTTGTAGGCTGATCATCAATCTTTGCTACTGACCTATTGCACTATGATCTGTCATCTGTATGAGTTGCCATCTAGGACAACACTTGAGCCATAGTGCCAACAATCTCCCCCTTTGGACTTGATGGTAAAGTTGACTTGTCATACTAAGGACTGTCATTTGATTACTTTAAGCTGTCCTGCATCCCATGTATTATGTCACATCTGATATCTCTTCTGTAGATTCATCTAATTGTATATAAGTGAGATGTTCTTCTATGAGTGGGTTGCCATCAAGTACAACACATGCATCATAATGCCAACAGTTAGTGTTGCAATTTTGTTATTTCTTTGAGATTTGATGATATGTTGCTACAATGATCATGTTGAGAAAGGTTATGAGTCCATTCTGAAAATTTATGAAATGAGGCTCACATGGACAAAGTGAAGGGATGAAGGCTTCAAAGTGTACAATGACTTGGAAAATTTAGTAGAAGGAAGATATTTCTCCATCCAATAGGATTATGAGAGACCAATGTCAGTTGGGCGACGATCGTTCATCATGGTGGGCTTCAACGGATGGTAGTCAGTAGATCCATGAGAGAAACATTTTCCTGTCTGATAGGTGCCAACACACTGTGAAAGAAGTTGAGTCTTCTGACTTATGGGTGTAATGTTCTCCATGTATAATTTTTTCATCATATAATAAAATAATTGAGCAGTGCAATAGCAGCACAGTGGTTTTTTCCCCAAGGAAGGGTTTTCTGCCAGACATACTTGTGTCCATTGCGCTGATTATTTTTATGGTTTCATGTCTATATTTGATACTCTGATCTATATTTATGTGTTTCAATTCATGTGTGGTTAAAATATTAATTAATTGGAGAAGAATTGTATAAGTGTTCACACTATCGATTGACCCCCTGCCCCCCCCCCCCCCCTCAATGGTGATCTATTTTCCAACAAACTTTTATTTACATAGGTCTATAAGTTATTTAAAAATAAACTATAATAGCCCCAAGTTCATTTTCTGTGTAAATATAATAAATCCAAGGTCATGTAACACAAATTCCAAGTTGAATAATAGGTGAACATTATAGTGTGTATCACTTGCGGTTTATTAATAGCTATGGAAATTGACAAAAGGAATTAGCGAAGATAAAGAGGAAATAAATGGAAATTTAATTATTGGAATGAAGGAAAATAGGAGAAAAAGGAGATGAAGAAACAAAAATATCAATGAAAGGGAAATTAGAGAGAAAATGAAGGAAAATGAAGAAAAGGCATGCAAGAGACATCAATAATAAAAAGACATCACAGAAATAGGTCACAACTAGTGTCAGTTTAACTTTTGATCACTGTAAAAAAATGAGCTCTAAGAGAAGAGAGAGGAAGAACTTGTGCAAGAAAGAAAACAAAGAAAATCAAGGGAACACAAGGAAAATATTAGAGAAACCACTACAACATGTGTACATTGCAGGTAATAGGTTGCATGTGTGATTTCCTTGCTAATATTTGGCTGAATAGTATATGCATGTGGTTCTTTAGTTATTTTACTGTCATCGACATGGAATTTTCTTAGATTGGAAATGGCCTTAGCCTTCCCTTTCCATTTCTTGGATAGGCATGATGTAGTGGGTAATTTATTTTATTAAGATTTGGATGGTTGGAAGACTTGGATCCTCATTGAGGTGGTCTCTGTTATAGTATCATTCAACACTCTTGTAGACCTAATTCTCTTATATGACCTTCGACAGTCCCTTTACCCTTGTAGACTTGAGTTTATCTTAAGAAAGTATATTTCAGAATCCATACATGACTCTTCCTACTGTAAAATGCGTACATACATAGGTCCCATAACATTATACCTGCGTACACATTTTTCAATTTGAAAAAAATAGATAAAAGCTATTTTTCAGGCGGGGTTTGTGGTTTTCATCGAAAGTCCACCTACAAGAGCCTGTGGCCTTACTAAAAAAAATCATTCTAGGTGGCATATAAACACCCCTTAGATAGGTATAATTCATAAATAAGAGAAATATTAATATTATACTCGATTTCCCCCAAATCAAGTCTGCCTCTCATGCATGTTGAACTCTTAGTCTCTAGGAAACCCTAGTTTCCTTTGTAGAGATGCTTAATCACCTTATATAGCATATTGTTGCATTTATAAGAGAGGCCTTCTTCTTGACTTGGGATGGAAATATCTGGAGGAAGAATTCATTAGTGCCTTTGGCCTGGATTAGGTTGTATATTTTATGTACTTACTGTTATTCATCAATAAAGAAACTCATGTCTTGTTCCCGATATATGTTTTTATTTTATCAATGATAGTGTAAATTGATATTTATGATGATATAAAATATTATTATGCATGTAATTTAAATTATATATTATATCTATCCTTTTGTGATTGATTTGTAGATCTGCACATCTTGGATGAAGCATACGGTTTGGACCCTATAAGAACATCTTCAAACGTATGTTCCTAATCCCAACTTTCGTAATTCAAACATTTGACATCTTGGATTTAGTGTTGTTTGTTGATTGATCTATTTCACTCTATTTGGGGTTTCAAACATGGCCTTTGGGATTATTTACCACCAACATAATTGTCGAGTCCACTGGGGAATATTATTAGGCATTTCCTAGAAGGGTTGTTTTCTTTGATATGGATTTTTAATCTGTTGTTTCCTAGTTTTTTTAGCCTTATGAAGTCTTCAGTAATTTGTTCTTTTAGCCTAATCTTTCATATCTAGGATTTCTCTTTTATTTTTCTTTGATTTTCTTTCTATATGAAATTTTGTTTATAGACAGTTGTATACACATGCCACTACTTCCAAAGAAACTCATGTATACACTTTTTTCATCACACACAATTGTGTATATATTCTAAACTATTTCTGAAAAGTTGCGTGTCGATCTGAAAAAATGAAAAAATTTCATTTCTTGAATTTTTTGATGCTTTGACCAAGTTTGTTTGACATTTTTTAATCTTTGTAAGGCCTGTAATCATCTTGGTAAGTGTGTTTGTTGATATCTTTCCTCTTGTTGGAGAAATGTCTATGTTAACCTAGGGTTTTGAGTTTTTTAAGATTTTACATTTGAAGTTGTGTTCTAGGTCTTCCTTGTGAAGTATTTGGTTGTTTTGTTTCTCTAAAAGAAATATTTATTGCTGTTGAATTTGTTCATAACCTAGTTTTGATTTTCTTCTTTTATGACCTAGAAGTTGCCTCTTTTTTATTACTCTTTCCTATTTTTCGAAAAGGGCTTCAGATTGTTTGGTGAATATGAGATTTCATTCTTCTGAGGTCTTTCCGATTCTCTGAGTCTCTTTAATCCTTTTTGAAACTTCTTGAAGTTATAAGTCTTTTCATCACAGTGGTTTTTCAATCTTTATGATTTAATTTGTGACCAAGTGTACTTGAGTGTTCTTCATACTTTTCGATTTGAGATATTTGATTTTCTTCCCTTTATGAAATTTTAGTTTTCAAGATTCTTAGAAGAAAAAGTAAATCACTATGTTGTTGCCTTCTTTTCTTTTTGTTTTTGGGTTTTGTGGCCTTTTGGGTTTTAAAAAATGTGAAAGTTATGTGATAAGCTCAAATGTCATTTTTCACTTTGGGAAGTGTTTTGTCTTTGGGATTTCTTCTCTCTGTTGGTTTGATTTACATTTGTCTTATTGGTCACGTTTTCTTTCTTCAGAATTCTCTTTGAATCTTGCATTTACATACTAGTGTGCATTAGTTTAGATGCATTTTAGATATCATTTAGTTATTTTTGTTAGATTTTGAATGTGTGAGTGCCAAATTGGAAAAGAAAAAGAAAAATATTAAGTTTCTCATAGAACCTTCTAGAAGTCCATTTTCATCGAAGAAAGAGAAGAGTTGCATTTTCATGTAGCCTAGGTTTTCTTATTGATTTCTTTTGAATCATAACACCACTAGTTTCACTTCAGTTTCCCTTGTCCTAAACAACAGAAAATTAAAATGAACCAGACCTTCTTCTTTTCGTCATAGCAACATCAACTAGTCTAGGGAATTTTAGAGCCTTGGAATAGGTGCGTGGAGAGTAAACTCTCCAAGGCCATTCAAATGGAAAAGTGTAGAATTTTATTAACGAGTGGAAATCCAGTGTCGTTAAGTTGATTGGGAAAGCTCCTCCAACACCTTATTTATGAATGAGGATGTGAGAAGATAGGGAAAGAGAGATACCCCCTCTCATACTTGTTAGATCACATGCACAAAACATTTCCCCCTGGGTTTTGATTATGAGATGGTGAACTTACTTTCCTTTCCTAGGGAGCAGACATGTGACTGTGGGGGGGAATTCCAATGGTACCTGAGGTAAACATTGCATCACTTTCATAGTACTTCTCGAGGATTCACTCACGAAGCCTAGGTACATGGATCAATGAAGGATATTGTCCTGAGGTCAACATAACTACTTATGATACTTCACTAGTAGGTTTGGGCCCTCATCATCCCAACTTACCTTCTGGAGGTCCTTTTCTTAACTTTCTTTTATTTTTGTGTCTCGTCCTAATCACCCAGAGCATAATTACTTGAAAGTTGTTTTCTTGTTTTTATCTTTAGGACTCTTTTTTAGAGAGTGCTTTCTGCTCCTAGCTTGCCTTAGGTGATTTTGTTCTTTAATTTTTCTTTATATGTAAAGGTTGTTGATCGACTGGTTCATCAATATAGAAGGCTTCGCACGCTTTCAATTCCGCGTGTTGATACTTCACCGAGAAGCAACTAGAGTATTTTTTTTGGTTCTTTGGAACTAGTGCAAGCTAATGCAACAAATACAAATCCTTCACCCAGGGTTCCTAGTTCAAAGGAATAACCTACTATAGCCAATAGTCTGGGAAAAAATGGTATGTGTCTTGCTAGCGTAATCTTCTAGTCAAAAGACCAAGTAGAAGTTAAAGATATTCTATAATCCTTTGGGAATCTTATAAAGCCTCTTCCTTTTGAACTTCCTCGCATTGTATCATATGTGGATACTCCAACTCATAGCCATGGTAGTCCTCTTCACTCTCCTTATTTCTTCATGGCAAATGTTAGTAGCACTAGTTTGGATGCCGATATAGTTGGTGTACATACTCCTTCTTCAGTTAGAGGAGGAGTTAATTTTTCTATATTTACCATTAAATCTAGCATTGTAGTTGTTGGCTCTACCTCCACTCCTAATTCAAGTGGTCGCAGCCAACATTATTCTCATATCACTGTTGATTTTCCCTTTGGAACGACATCTAATGGGATTCCCTCAGTTCCATCAACCTTACCTTCCACTACTCCAGGAACTATGCCTTAAATGGCTATTAGTTCTACATATTTGCAAGGTTTCACATTTGAAAGTGAACATGTTCCTCCTTTCAATCCATCATTGGGTATAAGATCAATGCATTTCCCTAGATTTGTTAAAAATATTAATCATTTTCAAATTTAAGGTATCCATGGCTTTGTATATCTTTTAGTTAGTGGTTTTGGGTTTAAAAATCCTTCTTAAATTTTTGGCCAGCAAGGGAGTATGCCCTTCCCTACTAGATGTACATCGCCAACTTTTTGTCATTTGTCCTGTGTTTGGAACCCTTACCAATGGGTTTCTCCTTCTTATAATGTTCCACTTCGAGGAAATGTTATTATGGCTTGTAATCCTACAACAGGGAGAGGATAGCCTCCATGTACCCCTAGACAACAAGGTTTTCCTTATAGTTTAGGTTCTCCTATGAGTAATCCTTGGCAGCCTAGTGCCCCTCAAAATCTAGTAAATTGTTTTGCAAACCTCCAGAATTCCACTCATGGAGCTTGGAGTTTAGTAGTCTCACCATGCTTACCATTCCTGGAAACTCTCAATTTTCTAGATATTTCAAAATTAATTAAGGATTCGATCCATTACAACCCAACTTGGCCCTCAGTCCCTACCAAACATCCATCAGACATGCAAAAATTTGAAGGGAAGTCTAGGGAAAATCCAATAAACCGTGTAACCAATTTCCATTTATGGTTCTCATCAAATTCCTTGATTGAAGATTCAATTAGGTTGAGACTCTTTCAACACACCTTAACTGGAAATGCAGAAAATGGTATATTGAATTAAAGGGTAATTTTTTTCTATGTTTGGTGAGTCGTCTAATATGTTCCTTAACCATTTTCAGTTTCCTGTCCATTATTATGTCAAAACTAAACATGTGGCCATTTTTTAGCAGGACAAGGCCAACCATATTTCTAGCCACATTTAAGAGTGGTGCAGCAGGAAGAGATTGATCAAATCTTACATACTTGATGAATTTTTACTCAAGTGGTTTCTGAAATATTTATAGCCTTAAATATCTAAGGATGTGTCATGTTCAAGAGTGTTCACAGAAGAATAGGCTATCTTTAGAGGCCAGTAGTTAGAGATGATTTATTCCCGGTATGCTGTGCTCTAAAAAATACTTCATAATGGTCCTAGATCTAAACTTGATCTCAGCAAACCGAAACTTAGCCCCCATGCCAATGGAGTTGTAGGATCGCTCGATACAATTATGATGAGTTTGTTAGTGAACCAATTAAATAAGTTGTCATTTCAATTTGTTTCTTCGATGCAAACCACATTGTTTGTGCCTTCCCCTTCTCAAACTTATGTCATTAATGTCGTCCATTCCTTGAATTCCAAAGGAAATAAAAAATCTAAAGGGAAGAATAAAGGATGTGGAAAAAATAAGGATAAGGGAGTGAAGGGGAATGGAAATAAACCTAGAGAGAACACTAGTGAGGGCAAGAAGGAGTCCAAAAATAAAGTTAAATTCCCATAAAATCTATGCAGTGGGGATCATCTTACTCATATTTTCCCCAATATTAAAGATGCTCAATGCTTGTTAGCACGACAGGGTTCTTCTAGTTCCCGAGTTGTGATTTCTAACCCTTTTCCCCAAGAGTAGCAATTACTTTCTAGCACCAATGTTAATACTGGAACCCCTACAGGGGAAGACCAGGAAGGAGAATCCACATCGAATATGTATGCATTTAAGACTCATTTTCACATTTTAACAAGAGCTCATGGTTATGGAGAACCAAAATATTCTAAAGCTAAAACTACTTCCAATAGTTAAGAACCTCTTCATATAAAGAGTCCCATAGTTGAATCTTTACCTCAAATGCCAAAATGCTCCTCAAAATGATTGATTTATAATCCAAACTCTAGGTTTGCTCAGAACTATTCCATTTTTGAATATTTAACCCAAATTCTTTATGCTATGTCAGTGTTAGAGGTACTCTAGTGATGTCATTCACAATGTAGTGATTTTCTCACTGCGATCGGAGCAATGGACCCGAAAAACTTTCTAGTGATTACATTTGATATGTCAAATGTAAAAAAGAGACTCCCTCATCACATGGATTTTCAAATTAAATCTACGTATCATAAGAAAAGCATCATTTTTATCGTAGTTGATGAAGATGCTTCTACATGTGTCATGTTGTAAATCTATCAGGTCCCCTGAACCTCTTTCCTCTCCTACCCTTTTAAACACATTCGATGGTAATTCTCATAGGCCTCGTGGGATTATGCCTGACTTCCTAGTTACTGTGGGGGGAAAGGTAGTTAATGTGGAAGTGGATATAGTCAATTCCAATCTAGATTATAATCTTTTATTGGGTTGGAATTGGGTATATGCAGTAGATTCCATAGTCTCATCTTTGCTTCACATACTATGTTTTCCTCATGAAGGGAGAATTATTTTAGCATACCAATTACCCTATTCTCCCAATGACCCAAACACATCAATTGACTCTACTGTACCCTTAGTTAATAATTCTAAGAAACCTACTAAGAATTTAGGAGCTGGAATGTATTCCTCATTGATGGGTACTTTTGAGCTTCCATCTCCTGTTTTATATGTCAATGTCATCTCATCCTCTAGGGTGGTACCTCGAAAATGTTCTTTTAGAACTCAATATTTCTTGGATCCTTGGACCTTTCCCCCTCCTACTACCTCATTCAAAGAAAGGAAAGTTGGTGGAATGGATTATCCTATATCTGCAGCAGAAATGGCATATCAAGCCATTCTCAACACTGCAAATCATGATCCAATCCATCTTTCATCAGAAGATTTGGATGATGAGGTGGCACCTGTCTTGGCAAATAACTACACTTTGGCCATGGATTGATTTGATATTATTTCACCATCTAACGAGTAGCTTAGAGAAGCAATGGCAAGTGTCGGAAGGTCATGGGATGATTTTCCTCATTGGACTTATTTTTTCCCTGACTTGCATAAAGTTGAATCAAGTTTGTCTAGTCCTTATTCTCATCGAAAGGTTCACAAAATTTTGAACCCTTTCACTCCAGTACATATATTTTATGAAGGTAATATGACTAACATTTCAGAAACCATTTTGGTGAACATTTCCAAGAATCCCAATGTCATTGAAAATGTCTTCATCGGAGCTGATTCTTCCCTTAAGAAATTAAAATTTATTACGACCTCTTCAAAGAGTGTAGATATGTATTTTCTTCGTCTTATGAGGAAATGCCTGGCATTAATCCTAGTATAGTTTAGCATGAGATCAATAATTATGAAAATGCAAAGCCTATGCATCAAAATCTTCGGCCCATCAACCCTAAGAAAGTTGTGGGCATCAAGTAAAAAGTGGAGAAACTGCTTAAAGCATGTTTTATCTACCCAATTCCTCTTACTGAATGGGTTTCGAATCCTGCCCCTGTGGACCAAATACAAGGAACAATTCGTGTATACATTGATTTCAGGGATTTAAATAAATCCTTTCTAAAGGACAATTTCCCCACTCCATTTAAAAATTAAATTATTGATGAGTGTGCTAGAAATGATATTTTTCCATTCACGGATGGATTCTCTTCATATAATGAAATTACAATTCATGACGAAGATCAACATAAAACAATGTTTATTTGTCTCTAGGAGACATTTGTGTATAGGAAAATTCCTTTTTCTCTTAAAAATGTTGGATCTACTTTCTAGTAGGATATGGCATATGCTTTCCATGACATCAAGCACATAATCAAGATTTATTTGGATGATTTAGTTGCTTTCTCTCGCAAGAGAATGAAACATCTAAAGCATATTCATTTAGTTTTTGAAAGTTGGCATCACTATAAAATCTAGCCAAACCCTAATAAGTAAATTTTTGATATTACATCTACTCAATTATTGGGATTCATAGTTTCTAGTGAAGGGATTCAAGCTGATCCCTTCAAGGTCAAGGAAATACTTTTGTTTCCTCCCCCATGTAAAATTATTCAACATCAATGTCTTCAAGGAAAAGTAAACTTTCAAAAGAGGTTTATCGTGAACTATGATAAGATTACAAAGGGCTTTATGTGTTCACCTAAGAAATCAGTTTCATTTATTTGGGACGTATTTTCTCGATGCTCGTTTGATGATTTGGGAAAGGAATTAACCTTTCCTCCCCCATTAAGTCCACCTAATCATAAACAATGTAAACTTTGAAACAGGAATTATAAACTTAAAACAGGAACTCTAGCCAATAAAAACCCTTAAAAACATCAAAAACAGTGCTAAAAATGAAAAGTGTGTATACTGCAACGATGATTTTTTTTAGGCTCAATTTGGAACATGTTTTAAAAATGGTAGTGAAAACAAATTTTTTCGTGCAAAATTTTTGCAAAAAACACCCTGAAAATGAAAAGCGTTGATACTGGGATGCTGTTTTTTTTTAGGGTCAATTTTAAATATTTTTAAAAAATGCCAGTAAAACCGAATTTTTATGTGCAAAAAAATAGTTGTTTTTTACGAAAAACACACTAATGTTTTTCGTAGAATAACATTTTTCTTTCCTAAGTATAAACTCAACATGTTCTAGTAATGACGATAAAGATAAAATAGTGGCATCTAAAGCACATTAAAATTCTATTATTTTTCATCCATCTTGTTAGACATATCATAACATCACACTAGAGATCGCTAAAATTCTAATTGTTTTCAACCATAACATTAAATATACAAAACAATTTGGAAAATTTTCAACCATAAAATTAAAAAACCATGACATTATGAAAAAATTACATAACTAAATTAATCAACATGTCATTATTTGTACATTGAATGGAACATACATTATATCTCTAACTTATTGTTACAACGTACATATTCTAAACAATAAAAGTCATCATAATTAAAACATATAATCCAACAACATAAAAATGACTCATAACTTCTGATTTAACACCATATGGAAATCATTCTTTTTTCCAAGATACGATGCAAACATCAGTTATATAAACTGTCTTAGACAATTATTCAAAATCACTCATATTTTCATGCACACCATCAAAATTTACATCTTCATATGAATGGCTAGATGTAGATGAAGATGTTCCATATTCTTCTCTTTCATCAACTAGTTCCCCATCTGAGTCCACATACATGCCCACCATTTCAGGTTTCAAAATTCTTCTGGATCTACGACTCATTTCAGCAGAATCCCATCTCAACACTCTTCCTTCTGGTAACAACCTTTTGAGAATCTCTATCATCTTGAAGTGAAGAGTTCCTCTCTTCGTTAAACTGAAGTCATAAACAAGTATGTCAACATCCTCCAATTTTGAGAGGTTTGTGTGGCGACGATTTATATTTGTACCCTTTATTTTTGTCTTTCTGCCAATTTTTTTATGAACTATCATCTCTAGCTTATACACACCATTGGATGTGTGTGTATTTGTGGCATACCAATGTGCTTCAACACTTGTAACATCTTCATTTTCTATAAATACCTTTGTAACCTTAGCAACCCAGAATGGATAGCCATTGGGATCTCCATCTGCTAGTATGCGATCATGCAACCCTCCTTAATATCCTATACTAAAACCCTGTAAAGGTTTTCCATGGCTTCACGTTGTGCATGAGAGCTTTTGGAACCAATATACATCTCTCTTTCCTCTGCTCGTGAAGAATTAATAATAACTTGAGATTGTTGTTGTTCAACAAATGTTTCTTTCCTCATGTTCATTTGACACATTTTGTGACCAAATAAATGGATTTTTCAAAGGTATATCTTCATTTGTTGTTCTTGAAATGATATCACTTTGATTATTGAAAAAATGACTCCCACCAAAGTGTATCAACAATGTCAAAGTACTCATATGTAAACCTAATACATTTTTTATTTTCTTATAGGCAATCAGAATAATTTGTATCTCTATTCTGTCTGGGTGCATTATGAACTTCACCAACTGATTGTAATAACAATATTTTTGATGCAAATATTGGATGATTTCGAATGAACTTCAAAAATTCCAAACCTGATTACAGTTCCCATTCTGTAGTAGTTGAATACTTCTTTCCCCATATTAGTGTTTTCCCATCAATTTTTTTGTTACAAAATTGATGTTGGAAGCTAATGCCATTAAGTTATTCAAATGCACTTCTCCTCACCCTGTAATCCCATAATAAACCTTTGCATGTCAACAGTTTCTTCCAACATATTAAAAGTAGGCTCTGGCATGTATGATTTCTTAATACATTCAATAATGATGGCAAGCTCCCAACTTCCTTCCTCCTCAATGTGACTGAAAAACAATTGAACATCTGATCAATATGGTCATGAGTGTGCCCAACAATAAAGAAACCAACCTTTACCTTATGAAATATTCTTAATTGAACAAGCATGCTTAGATATCCAAAAACAACATGATTTTTGTTTTCACGACAAGTGTTGTTCAATTGTAGATACAAAACTTCAGGAAGATTACCAGACCAATGGGAAAGCACATCATGAATTATGGTTGTTATAATATTTGCATCATTATGAATATTTGGAGCTCTAAAGTACACCCTTGGCAACATTTTCCCATTGAAGACCATACAACCGACCAAGTGATACTGAATAAAATTTTGCTCTTGTAAATTTTTGGTTGTGCGAATAAAATGTGGTAAAAAAAATTTCTTCTGGTCCATACCATCAATTATTTAACCCAAATATTTATTCGGATTATCATAACCCTTCTTTCGATGCTTGTACAAATTTTTCCTTTCACTTGTTTGTTGTTCATGATGCTCTTGAAGTTCTTTAACAATGGAATCTACACAACATAAAAGAATCATTAAGAAATACTTTTTCATAGTTGATGACTATACAATTTTAAAAGTTAGAGTTATGAATGCTCACCTCTTTAACCATTCACATTTATCCATTTTTTATTTAAGAGAAGCACATGTACTGCAAATCCCCATCCTTGTCTTCTTAGGAATACAGACATTGTTGAATTATTTCTTCCATACCTTCACAAAATATTGATATGTACAAAACCGACCATGTCCCTCAGAACCTTCTGCATATTCTTTGTACAAGTTGTAGATTTCCCGTCTTGAAAAATTATCTGGAATATGTATTATCTCCCTATTTGTCATACACTCTCCATGCTTTGGAAATAAATATTTCATCCATGACATTGCAATATTTGATAATGGCCCAAATTGTCGTTTATGACATACTTTTGAATAAAATGTGGGATCCTTTTCCAAATTTTATTAGATTCTTGAGAGATGAAAATTACCCATCGAATGAAACATTTTGAAAGCCTTTCTACAGATAAATAAAGACCCAATATGATAATCATAACCTGAAAATGTAGATTGCATGCACCCAACTAAATATGAATTTTGCATGCTTTTATTCATTGATAGATATCTCTTCCTTTTGTCTAATGCAAATTTGAAATCCATATGTTTCAAGCAATCTTTTTGAAAACATTCACTTGAAATGAGAGCACTGATAGAACTTCTTCTCATCAGATATTCTACTCTACACCTTGTATAACTAGAACATCTTGGATTGATACAAAATGGTCTGATCGTACTCCTCGATACAATATTTCCTGGCAACATCTCCATCATTGGATCATCATTTGTATCAACATTTTGATCATCATTCAGACAAATGTTATCCTCACTATGATCAGTTGTGATTTTGAAATACTAACTTGGAGGATATTCTTCATCATCCCCTTCTTTAGTGCTACTGTCATAGTCCTTAGAATTAGGAGTAAATGAAAAATTTGACTCGATGTTTACTGGATATTCTTCCTCATGTGCATTGTTAGTGCTACTCTCATAGTCCATAGAATCAGGACTATGTTGAGAATGTGAATGTTTACTTACTGAAAATTCTACATCCTGTTATTTGTCAGTGCTACTCTTATAGTCCTTAGGATTAGGACTAAGTGCTTCATCCTGTCCTTCGTCACTACTGCTCTCATAGTCCTTAGGATTAGGGCTTAGTGGACACCATGACACTCTATTCATTTGAAATCCTTCATCATGTTCTTCATCACTGCTACTTTCATAGTCCATAGGATTAGGACTAAGTGGACACTGTGACACTCTATTCATTTGAAATTATTCATCATGCTATTCATCATTGCTTCTCTCATATTCCATAGGATTAGGACTAATTGAACACTGTGACACTTGATTATTTTGAATTTATTCATCATGTTCTTCATCACTATCGCTTTAATAGTCCATAGGATTAGGATTAAGTGGACTCTCTGACACTCTATTTAGTTGAAATTTTTCATCATGCTCTTCATCATTGTTGCTCTCATAGTCCATAGGATTAGGACTAAGTGGACACCGTGACACTCCATTCTTTTGAAATTCTTTATCATGTTGTTCATCACTGCTACTCTCATATTCCATAGGATTATGACTAAGTGGACACTATGACACTCCATTCTTTTGAAATTCATCATCATGCTCTTCATCACTGTTTCTCTCATAGTCCATAGGATTAGGACTAAGTGGACACTGTGACACTCCATTCTTTTGAAATTCATCATCATGATCTTCATCACTGCTGCTCTCATAGTTCGTAGGATTAGGACTAAGTGGACACTGTGACACTCCATTATTTTGAAATTCTTCAACATGCTCTTGATCACTATTGCTCTCATAATCCATTGGATTAGGAATAAGTGGAAACTGGGACTCTTTATTCATTTGAAATTATTAATCTTGTCTTTCATAAGTGTTGCTCTCATAGTCCTTAGGATTAGGGCTAAGTGGAAGAATTTCATAGTCCATTGGGCTGCCGAGGTGGGGCGGGGGGGCTGGCGTCGCCAGGGTTAGGTGGGGTGGGGTGGGATGGGAGGGTTGGGCCTGATGGGGCTGGAATGGAGAGGGGGAGTGGTTGTTGGCCTGCCAAGGTGGGGTGGGGAGGCTGGGATCAACTGTCGGCTGATTTCCAGGGTTGGGCGGCAGGGTGGTATATTTTTAAATTTCTTATTTTTTTTTAATTGTTATGTTTCACAAAATTAATTATCATTTATCATTTTCTTTGTTAATTTAAGCTATTATTTTTTTGAAATTTACTGATTTATACACGTTTTTTCAGGAGAATGGTATTAAACAAGATTTCTGTGAATCTTTCTAGACCAAACACTGTTAAAGGTTGATCTTCAAAAAGCACTGTTGAATGAACCAAGCCTGAGCTGATAGCTACAAATATTTCAAGTGCCTCGAATGATAAGAAGATGATTTCATACTTGAGGAAATTGAAAGAAGTGAAGCTTCCAGCAAATGTCTGGTATGTGAAAGAAAGAGAAAGCCAAGAAGTTATGATATATCTATATGTTTATATACCTAATGATACTGGAATTTATGAGGTGTTGGGAAAGGTCATAGACATGTGTTCAGTACCGGACAGTGAATTTGTTTACATACTTACAAAACCACCCAAGTCACATGAAAGGATTAAATACCAGTTATCATATTCATTGTATGACATGAGGGAGGTATCTACAAAGTTGGGCAAACAAATCGTAAATGAGCTGAAACAAAATATCTTAAGTATTGTTATTTATATTTGTGTTTTGCATTCTTGTAACTGTCTCATTATATTTTTATAACTTTGCTTTTATTGACATATAATATTTTGTTTGGAAGAATTTGTTAAAATTTATTTAGTTATGTTGGGAGGCATTCATTTCATAGAGCATGATATTATGAAAGTTGTCAATAGTTTCTACTCAGTGTCAGAAGAATATATGGCAAACAAGCAAAATGTACTAATTCGTGATGATACAAAACTACATCCAAGGGATCAGAAAAAAAAATTCCTCTAGTGGATAAATCTAGCAAAGGTAGATAGGTTACTTTTGAAGATGAGGAAATTGAAACTAACATTAAAGAATATGTTGTCATTACTGAGGATGACATTGGAACTCTATAAAGGGAAGAGTTGTAAAAGACCAAAAGTAACAATTCCCAAGAATAAATATGTTCTGGTTAATGATGAGAATGTTATGAGGAAGAAAAGTAAAGTTGAACATTATAAAGTCGTCATTACCAACAGTCAAGATCCTAGTGAAACTTCAAGAAAAAGTAGAGAAATCATTAAACTAGGAGCTGATTTAGAGGATGGCATTATTAAAACAAAACAAAATGCCATTCGACGGAACTTGACAAAGAGAAACTTAATTAAGAGTGGTTGTACATTTCAGCTTAATGTGAGACAAATCTATAAGGCAAGTGAAGGACAATGTAAATATCAAATCAGAAAGCCACACCACCCGCATGTTCACAACTTGAAGATATTGATGAGGTACAATCCATATGCTCATGTGGTTAATTATGTGCTTCTTGTTGATCCATATCAAGTTCCCAACAAAGAAGCATTTGATAAGTCAAAATGTTTTGAATAAAATTATTATGTGCTTGGGGGGAACCATTCTATAGAATCTCAAAGACAATTGATGGAGGAATATATAACCCACATTTTGAAACAATGAAATCTATCATTTATGCTGGTTTATCAGATACAAAAGAAAAGTTAGTGGCATTGGATCATAATTTAGATAATGAATATAGGATGTCTATGAATTTAATCAAAAGGGTTATATTTATTCATAGTGAATCGAAGAAAGATGTGGTGGGGATAAGCTAAATGTTATTGTAGATTTTTGAAAGGAATGTTGTATGGAAATAGGCTATCAAATTAAGGAGAAAATCAATTCAAAAGGTGACAAAGTAAACATTGATTTATTAATAGGTATTGATAAAATTTTCCAGTTGGCATTTAGAACTGGAGAGATATAGGAATTTATTAATGAGATTTTTAGCATGTGGGAGAACATTGGCATTAAAAACCAGAAGGTCAAAAGGTCTAAACCATTAATATGTAGCAATAGTAAATTAGGTCCTGAAATGAAGCAAATTCTAGAAGATATGACTATCACACCTTGGAGAGCACTGCAAGGAGTGAAGGATGAAAATTTTTTCAAAGAAATATTATCTCGTGTGAGGTCAGGGGAATTATCATTGGAGGAAATGTCTGAGGAATTTCAAAAGTAAGCTTGTTGAATTATTTTTACTTATTTGTAGATTATAATTTTCTTTTAGATATAACATATTGTTCTTGGTAGTATTTGTTGTACATATCATTATATTAATTTTTTTTACTTTATCTATGTAACCACAAACTTTACATAAAAATACAAGAACAAATGGTTAAATTGTTGAATGAAGATAGTTTGGATGATGCTGTATGCAAGTATCCAGATTCAAGTTTACATCAACATTAAAAAAATATTATCTTGCATTTAAAAAGGTATGTTGATTTATACATTCATTTTTATTCATCTGTATACTATTTTTATTTTATAACTTACACATATATTTGTTTATTTTATTAAATATGAGAAAGGATGCAAATGGAGCACCAGATATTTTCAGAACCTTTATTGAAAAAATTAAGATTGTAAGACTGAAGAAGCAACATCTTAAGAATGCTGAACTTGATCCAACTCTTACTCATTTCATTTGGAATGGGCTTGACACTATTCAATATCAAGTAATATAAGGCGACTGTGAAGACATTGCTAAACTCATACCTAAAAGGGATTATGCCCTAGTTATTGCAGATATTCCCCATGGTTTCAATATTCCAAACATTGAAGATGATGGTGACCCTTATACTTATCAAGATCTTAGTAAAGTGGTTGCGGTATTTCTAGAAGTCACATCATCACCATTATGGATATTTGTGACATTTCATTCAGACACACAATTGGAAATGTTATTTCCAAGCTTCAAGGGGAAAACAAACTCAAGGATGCAGCTTACATGGTAAGACGTTGAAAATGTATATTTGAATAATGTTAAAAAATTCATTTATGTACAAGTTAATTGAACTTTTACTATTTCATGTTACAGGAAAAAGACAAATATTCTTAATCATGAAGATCAACCATTTATAAATGATTGTGAGTTCATCCATATTGATAGTTGGGCAAAAGATGATAGCTATATGTCTATGATTTTTAATCAGGTAGATGGAAAGAGTCATAGCCAAGTACTGGCTTATGATGTTGTTTTGAGAAAAATAACATATGAAGACAAAGAAGCAAAATGAGAGATAGTTAACATTGATAAAAAACCACAGTTATTGATTAACTGCCTTATAGACATATGTTCAAATGAAGGAGATTGGGTTCTGGACTTATTTTTTGGCTCAAGTAAGTTTTATTATATGGAATTGAATTTCAATACCTTATTTCTTAATTTATATGTCATTGTACTAATTTACTTCATTATTTATAATTAGGTACAACACTAGCATGTTGCCTTCAAAAAGGAACAAATGACATTGCCATTGAAAAAGATCCAATACAGTGGAATTTTATTCAGCAAAGAATTAATTCTCTTCAATTTCTTCCATATGAAATACAAGAAATTGGGTTGAAAAAATGGGACTTTAGTGAATCATGTGTGGCCAAAAGAAAAAGGAACCCCAACCACCATTACATGGAATGATTGGAAAGGCGTGCATTGGGAGATTCGCAAACATCAAAGATCCATTAAAAGACGAAAATGAGCAAAATGAAGGAGAAAATATTATGGAAGAAGACAATGATGAAACTCTAGAGGATGAAGAGTTTGGATTATGTGATATTGTTGATTAAATTTAAGTTATGCTTGGAAATCAAGCTCAATTTTTGTAACTATTAATTAGTTATACATGTAATGTTTTGACTTTGACATTTTATGATAAGAATAAGCATTCAATTAATGTTGTTATGTGTTCAATATTTGTATTATGTGATTTTCGCATTAATTTTTATGTTAATCATTATTTTTTGAAAAAAACAGTGATTATTATTATTTTTTTAACATGAAATTCATAAAAATAAATAAAAAAAACTATTATTTAACCACTTTTAGTTAAAATTTCCTTTTAGAAATTGTGATTTTGACATGTTATTTCTAGGAAAAAAATTACAAAAAATGATCAAAATGTAAAATATTTTAGTTATATTTATGTTGAACATGATTATTTTTATCTCAATTGTTAAAAATTATTGTTTTTTAGAGACAATTATTTCATGTGCATTGAAAAATTAATTAACGATGTATAAATATGTAGAATATCGAAACTTCAAAATATCGACCTTCTTTAAATATGCAAAACAATAAAAACCTCACTAAAAAAAATTATATATATATATATATATGAAGAAGAAGACCACTTTAAAAATTGTTAAATTTAGAAAGTAATTACTTACATTTCATACATTAGAAAATTTAAACTAAAAAAAAGGGTCTTTTAAAAAAAGGGCTTGATGCAGAATCACCACTTTTTTAAATTAGCATGCAAATCACTAACATTCTAAAACGTAATGTACATAAAAAAATTAAAGTGCCAAAAACTATGCTCTAAAAAAAATATGTGTGTTCTGCATTGCCCCTTTTCAAAATCTAGTCACCTCTTTTTATCTCTACGAAACAAGTTATAGTATCAGTTCTTGTTTCAAAGTTTACATTGATCATAGTAGAGACTTCTTTTTATATCTTACATTGGTAGAATCAATCATAGGTATCATTCTAGTCTAGGAATATGATGCCCTTAGAGAACATGTAATTTATTATCTAAGTCATGGCTTAGCCGGTCCTGAACTCTGATACTCCCACGTTGAGAAATTGGCTATAACAATGGTGCATGTTGTTCTCTGTCATTATATTTTGGTAAGAAAATCCATTGTAGTTGTTGAGATCAATCCATTTCAATTTATCCTAAGTAGGTAGGTGATTGGGGGAAAATGAAATAAATGGATTATAATTTTACAAGAGTTTGATCTCGAGTTCATGTCAGCCAAATCAAAGAAATATTTGGTTTTTGAAAAATTAATTTCTGAATTTCCTTGTGAGAGAGATTTCTCTTATAAATAATCATTTATGGATGAACATATTTTTCTAATCTCCTATAAATATCCTTCATATGGGGACATCATTATATATCTCGATACATCAAATTTCCCTTCTTTTTTTCCAAGAATGAACGTTGAAAATTACGTCACCTTGGTAAGAGTTATTTGATCATTGGTGATACCCTATATCATCATGGGGTTTATTCACTCCTTAGAAGAAGAAGAGTTAGTTTTAAATGACTGTCACAGTGGGGATTATGGTGGTCATGAATTTGGGACTGCAACATCTCAGAATATCTTGCATTCAAGATAATTTTGGCCTTCGATTTTCAAAGATTGCACTAAAGCAGTAAAAGAATTCCACCCTTGTCAAATCTAGACTCAGATTATACATACTCATCTAACTCCATACTTTCCTGTTATCATTGTTGGTCCATTTACCAAGTTTGGGATTAGTTTTATGACTTGTCCCTCAAGTTCAACTAAGGGACACAAGTACATTATCGTAGAAGTAGACTACTTTACGAAGTGGGTTGAAGTTATTCCCACTTTCAATAATGATGGTGAGACATCAAAACTTTTTCTTTTTAATCAAACTATCTTGTGCTTTGGTGTCCCTGAATAGATTGTCACTGACCATGGCAGTCAATTTCAAAATAAAATGATGTTTGAGTTAGCTTCCTGAAACTAATGGACAAGTTGAAGTTGTTAAGAAATCCCTTAAAACCATCCTACAAAGGATAATTAATCAATCCAAGTCCAACTAGAACGTCATGATTTATCCTACTTTGTAGGCATATCAGATGTTTGTCAATACTTCCACGAAGTTCACTCCATTTTAGTTAGTCTATGATTTGGAATCAATATTTCCCCTATGAAGTGAGATTCCATTATTTAAGTTGGCAGTCCAACTTCTTCAGAACACCTTAAGTTTTGAATAATGCCTTGTTCACTTGAAAAATCTTGATGATTAGTGTTGAGATGCTGCCACAATGAATGTGGATAATAAGAAAAGAGTTAAATTTCAATATGATAAGTCTATTTTACCTAGGGTTTTCTCTTAGGATGACTTTGTTTTGGTCTATGACCAAGATAAAGACACCTTGGGGGTAGGAAGGTTTAAACCTAGGTGGTATGGTCCTTTCATTGTCAAACAAATCTTGAAGAAGTGTTCCTATGAGTTAGTTGATTTTGAAGGTAATGTGTTGTCAGAGACCAAAAATGGTCTTTATCTCAAGAAGTATTATGATTAGGCTCTCACTTGAGCATTTGCTTCTTCTTTTTTGTAAATATTGTATGTAGTTTTTATTTCTATCTATGAGTATCATGGTGGTGATGGTGTTTTCAATCTAGTTTAGAAAGTCTCAATGGTTGATACATCGTATTTAGGATTCATAGGTGGTGCGAGTAGCCACACAAAGAATCTAGCTTCCATAGCATGGGTAATTCGTTATCCATCTGGTCAATTGTTGGTCACAAGAGGCATATGTATTTTTCATGCTTCTAATAATATCGTTGAATACAATTTCATTATCAATTTACATTTTGAGGAAATATCTTATGGTATTGGTGTACTTGGACTCACAACTAGTGGTGTCTCAGTAAAATAACATTTATCATGTGAGAGATCCTTCAATACATTATCAATTTCTGAGAGTGATATTATTACAAAGATCATTTAATTTTATCACATTTATTCACATTGCATGCTCACATAATGCATTTGTTGATTCTATATCTAATGATGAATTTAATTGGCACATCAATCATTCATCACATTCAATCAAAATATCAAACAATCATTTCTATATATGATAAATTCACCCCAAATTCTTTTATATAGACATAGATAAATCCCAAAAATGTTACAAAATATGGAAAAAGTCCTGCAAAATCAGGGCTTATGCTCGATCAAGTCTTTATCAAAAGGTCAGCTTAATTTAAAAATATAATACTGAGGGCCCTGCCCTTAATGAGCCTCTTGAAAAACAATGATGCAATTCACCACTCATCGGAAGAGTCACACCCACTCATGTGGTACACTGACCACCCATCTCTGTATGCCCTCTAGAAGGTCATCTACTACTGTCATTGAAACCTTGTGAGTCAAACACTACAAGTTTCTCTATATTGCTGGAAGGACCCTCTCAGATTCAATGCCTACACCTTCTGCATTTATGCCATGATGCCTATGCCTCAGTAGACCTTCAAGCCTCACTGGTCCCACATCTGCATCATGATCATTATAATAATGTTAGGAATTTTGTTTCATCAATAAATATTTGAAATTTCCAGATATTGTCCTTAAAAATAAGAAACAAAACATGTTAATAATTTTTAAAAACTTAACAAAGTTGCCCCATGCAACCCCCTCCAGAAGTGCTAACTTCATGTCCCCTTGGAAGTCATACCCTATATAAGGGTAGTCCTCAATCGCTATGAATTCTTCCTCCCACCACTGGAAGAGCTCACCGTCAAATGTCACCTGGGTGACTTGGCCTCCACCAAGTCTCCTCATTAGGTCTGACAATATAGCCATCTTAGGATATCAGGGACTACTAATGGAATATGCTACTCTAGGTCGACACGTAGTGATTCACTGAAATAAAAATGATAAAAGCATAGTGCCATAACTAAAAAAATTGTCTTCCCATGTCGGCAAGATGTGAGCTTCCTCTTCCTATTTCATAAGAGTGTCATGCACCAATCATATACTACCAGTTTTAAGCACTCCAAAGTTAGAATCATCATAGGTAATAAAGCCTAATGCAAAGAAGTTGATCCTGATACCCTGGATATTGTGAAAAGGATGATATTTATAGCTAGGTTGGTGATATTCTTGTTTGAGATATGTGACCCAACCTTTTCAATACCTACTGCATAGCATATGGAAATTTAATCAAAAATGTTTAGGGGCGCTCTGTCCCTTCCATTCAAATGACCACTTCTCCCCTCCCAGCGAGACTTGCAATGAAGTAAATATCCTTAACTTCAATTTGTAGTGGCATTGAATATCTGAAAAAAATCCCCTACTCTATGTCCCAATAGTTGATTAACATGTCCAATAATTTGGGTTGTTCTCTCATATTCGACATCATAAAAACATTTATAAATATTCATTTTTAACACCATCCAATGATTCTTGGTCATCAAAGACCTAGCTATCAACTTCATTTTGTTCCCCTTCTCTCCAAATGATTGAGATCCTAAAGAACTTGAAATATTCAATCATAAAAAAATCCATTTTTAAGTTTGGCTTTACGTGTACACAATTTTTGTAAAAGGAAGTCATGTATATATGTGATTTTCCTTCTAAAAACTAGTGTGTAGGGATATCTATACATGGAAAGGTATAATCAAACCCTCATGTATGTAGATCTAGTTTTAAAATCAATTTAAATAGTGATAAAATTACTCAAATTCTTTAAAATTCATTGTAAATGAAAGGGGATATGGTCAAGAATTACCTGGAGCTCGTAGTTTCCAAATCCATTCGTGAATTTGGTTGAATTTACTTTCCAAAGTTTGCTCCTAGAGCTCTCTCCTAAACACTTGAATGATACAAATGAGTTGGTTAAGTTCAAAAAACTTTGTTTTATAATAAAAAACTCAAACCCACTTTTAGAAAGTCTATTTTTACTTTATTATTTTAATTTCATGAACTTTTAACCTTTCTTGAAGTGTTGGGAAGGGCCTTTTTTAGGGTAATGAAGCCTTTTCTTATTACTTAGTGGCATTTTCCTGCTATTTTTATTCTATGACTGCTTGCCTATTGCGGCATGTATTGTACTCTAAGCTAGAATATAGGCTAAGCTCATTTTCCATTGCACTGTGCATCTCTACCTCATATTGTGATAATTAGCCATAGCGTTGACCCCACTATGTTGTGATTTTTTAAACTTTCTCAGTTATCATTATGTAAAATCATATCATAGTGGTACAACTTTCCTTCCATAGGCTTCCTAGTTAACGTTAATTTTTCATATGGCTACATTGTTCTTTTCTATGATAATTTCATTTCTTTATTAATACATTAAGTTCACCCCATGTCATCATTACATTTTGCATATCTACACCATTATTCATCAACATATGTAATTATATAGAAAGAAAAAAATCATCATCATTAATACAGTAGAACATAAAGGAAAAATAGAATAAAAACATGAACACATAGAGACACTAGGATTGGTCCAAGATGAGGGAAAAACCCAAAATGGGGAAAACCCTTGCAAATATTTTTCTTCTTAGATTGTCATCAAATGATTCAACAAAAGAGAGTACATTGATACATAACTTTAGCTACACATTAAAACAACTATGATATACATGAAACAAATCTAATCATGATTATAATCAAAACCCTTATTCTGATGGCTATAATTTGATGTCACTGACTGTATTCAACTGCTGGATATTGTTGAACATTGTTGTCAGCAAGTGGAATCTTCTGAATATTGAAATATCATCTTTGAGTTCTAGACACAGGGAGGAGGAGCTGTGTGAGTGTTTATAACAATAATGGATGCTCTTTGTAAATTGTATCCCAATGTCAATGGTAACTCAGACACTCCGTAGATCATTTGGTGTGCGTGTCTAGGGGCCAACTCATCAGATTTACTCCAAACCCCTAGAAACTCTCTTCCAGTTACTTTTCACTCTTTTTGGACAACCTGGATGCTATCAGAACCACTCTGTGTGAGCGTCCGGGGATCGACACCTCCAAATCTTCCTCTAAAAGCGTGGACGCTCCCACAGGATTTTGTGCCAGTGTCTACGGCTATCTAGATGATGTCTTAACCACTGTGTGAGTGTATAGGGACTAAAATTCCCAGTTTTGTGCAAACATCTAGGAATTAAAAAAACCAAGATTAGTGTGAGCTTCATCCCTGATATTTTAGACCCTTGCGCAAACTTTCCTCCGACTGACCTGTACGAACCAGCGCAATAAGAGAAGAGAGGATGGCTTGGTCAATGTGTCCAAATGTGTGTGAGGTCTCTTTTATTTATAGGCTTTCATGAGGGTCCACTTCGGGTTGAGTCTGAACAATCCAATTTAACATGTTCTTAGGGCCAACCTAATCCAATATATGTGAGGGAATAAATAAATTCAAGAATCAACTTTTGCTTTTATAAATAAGTTGATATTTAGGTTGATTTTATTCGTCTATAAAAGAGGAATATAATGAAATAATCATCTCAATCATTTAAGCTATCCAAGGTGGAATTTGACCACAGTTGAAAAAATTAACACTCCCTATCATCTAGGGAGAATTCCACTTGTCATTATCCATCCATCGATCAATATGACATTCTATTATATTCATGTAACATCTACTCATCATGCCATGACCACCTCAAGTATCTCATCATCACAAATCATCAATGTAAATCTCAATCTATCCTTTGCTTATTATTTCTTATCTCTTGATTGTTCCTTCTCATATGCTGAACATTTTCAAATATAGAAGAAGAAGATTTTTTTATCGGAGGGGAGCTTAAGCTACCACCCTCTGTCCATTATAATACTACCTGGAATATCATCATCAATCATCATCGGAGAGAATGTCATAAAGGAGCATATCTCAACCTGTAACCATATTGGGGAGCACATCTTGACCTATAACCACACTGGGGAGAACATCTTGACCCAGAATCTCATGGGGGAGCTCTACATATATGTTAAGTTATGGTATGTTCTATGATTATAATAGTTTACTTCTTTTTTCTTATTATATTTGACAGATTAGAAATCACATGTACATAAAGTAAAGTGCAGATAGAACAGTAAACAATCGACATAAAACAAGCCAAGACGAGAGACACAAGATGTCGCGGCTAGCTAGGGGAAAACCCCACAATGTTTGGGGAAACCCTTTGATCAAATCTTCTATTATCTTCAATAATTCAGCACAGAGAAATAGTACAATAAATATGATTTATATCAGCAGTAGTAAACTGATCCAGGTGGATGTTGGTGGCCACCCACCTATCCCATTTGGACCCCCACAACTATCTCTTTCAGTTTTTCAGTTTCCTTAATTATAGCGCAGTTTACTATTTTTAGCAATTGTTCGGGTCCTAAACTTCCAGAGCCCTTTTGAGGCCCTAAACGACGTTTTTTTGGGAAATCTACCGACAACGATTTTTTTGCCAAAAAATCATCTTTTCCGTCGTAGTCCTCGCAGAGATCTTTCCAACGGGCTATCATGCGCATCAAACAGAGATAATACAACCAATTCGCGACCCTGGGAAGTTGGCTGTCCAACTCACCCCAAAACGGGGCCCACAATTTGGCGTTTCATCTTCTAGGGTTAGGTTTTGGGATGTGAAGGTTTTTCCATTGTTTCTCAATAATAAATAGGCCTTCGAGCCTCATTGTAACATAGTTCAGAACAGTTCAGAGGCATGTATCCACCACATCTCTTCTCAGGGATAAGCTACCATCGCCCTAGCTGGTTTATTTCCATTTCTAGTTGTAAGCATGTTTTAGTATTTTCCATTAATGAAATGAAGTATTATTTCCACTGCATCTTTGTGTATATGGTTATCTCTGTAATTTGATGCATTCCTGTTTAAGTCTGGATCAGTGGTATCAGAGCGGTCTGCTTTTTCTATGTTTTTCTTTGCATGTCCCCAACGAGGTCGGGATATAAGGAGTTAGGGCTTGAACTGGTTGAACCTTTGCAAGACCAGCCTCACAAATCTCAACGACCTCCCATGGCGGATGAGAAGAAGGATGAGGGGGTAGGAGATCCTATCAAAATCTTGCTCGAAGAAGTGCTCGAGCGGCAAAGGAACGCGATGATGAATAGCTTTGCGCAGATCCTTCAGTGGCTACCCAGAGGCAATGCATCGGCTTCCAACAGCTACTCTGGAAACGCCACACCATTTAAGGTACAAGTTAATTTTGAAATCCCCATCTTCGAGGGTCAAATAGACGTAGATGTCATAGATAAATGGTTAAATCTGCTAGATGGGTATTTTTCTGTTCATGAATTTTCAAGTCGGGAAAAGATTGTTTTTGCTCTTCTCAAAGCAACCCCCCACGTCAAGGACTAGTGGGAAATCTACTACGAGCAGAAGGATGAAAGTATAGGCTCACTGTTTTCAGCCGCACCCACTTGAAATGACTTCCAGGATGCCATCAAGGAGCAGTACTACCCTGTCAAAAGCTATTAGGACAAATACATCAAATGGACCACACTGCGGCAGGGATGAGACCAAGATGTGCCAGAGTTCACAAACATTTTTCATACCCTTCGCACACAATTTGGTATCAAAGATTCTGAGCTACATCTGGTACTCAAATACCACGGATGCATACACAGATACATCCAGGAAGAGATGGAGTTCTTGAACATCTCCTCACTCGGCACAACATACCAATACACTATCAAAATCGAGCAAAAGTTCAAACAGAGGAAGCGAGACTTTGGATCTGCAAATCCGAAGCCCAAAGGACAAAGCCAAGGCAGGGTGACCCAAGACAACCCCTTGAAGCCACAAGAAAAGAACAAGACCATGAAGCTGAAGAAGGACAAATGAAAGTCCTGTGAGTTCCACAAGAGTCCCACTAATAACAGAAGTGAGTGTCGGACCAAGCAGTCGCCAGTGGCTGAGTTGAAGGCTTTCGAATCAGATTCATGTTTCGACCCTAAGCCAGAACCTGACAAGGGAAAGGGAAGCAGATCATTGATACGGAGCCCAGCACCACTATTGCCACAGCCAAGATCCAGAAGAATGAGCCTGAAGACCCAGAGGAGGGGGAGCGCCTTTTCCACTCAGAGATGTGGGTGAAGGGTTCACAGCTGTAATTCATTATCGACAGTGGTAGCCAAAATAACCTCATTTCAGCAGAGGTCATGAAGCGGTTGGGCCTACCAACTACACCACACCCACAGTTGTACAATATCCGGTGGCTTCACGAAGGACGAGATCTCAAAGTTCGCCAGCAGTGCCACCTTCCCTACAGCATCAAGCCCTTCACTGACGAGGTATTGTGCGATGTTACACCTCTAGATGTTTGTGACGTATTATTAGGCCAGCCATACTTGTGGAGGCGACATGTTGTGTATGAGTCAAGGCCTTGTGCTGTCATTGTTTCTTTGAATAATTCGTTATACAAGATACCAGAGGTAGCTCCACCTACCGCCACCTCTTTGATCACTGCTAAGAAAGACAGCAAGCTCATATCACAGACTAGGAAATTTATTTTCTATCTAGTTCGCTCCCAAAGTAAGGGGAAGATCGTTGCTACATCCATGACCCCCGCGAAGGGTTCCTCCACGCAGCAGCAGCAACAGTGGGATACAGTCATGACAGAACACAGGAACAACTTCTCCTTACCGAGAGGGGTACCACACAAGTTTCAGGTGGTCGACAAAGTTTGGTTACATCTACAGAGAGAATGCCTTACCAGAACCCATCAGAAACTCAGACCACTTCGACATGGTCCTTACACCAGTAACAAGGCTATGGGCAACAATGATTTGAAGCATAGCATTCCTCCATTCCTTCACTTTCACCAAGTGATCAATGTGGACTATCGTCGACCATACTTCCCACCATTTTTGGACACATCAGAGATTGCAGAACAGCTCACCAGAGACCCAGCTCAGTAGAAGCTTCCTCACCTCAGGGAGGAACTGAACGCAATGGTGACCATTACTTCCTAAGGGGGGAGGAATAATCTAGGTGGATGTTGGTGGCCACCCACCTATCCCATTTGGACCCCCACAACTGTCTCTTTCAGTTTTTCAGTTTCCTTAATTATAGTGCAGTTTACTATTTTTAGCAGTTTTTTAGGTCCTAAACTTCCGGAGCCGTTTTGAGGCCCTAAACGGCGTTTTTTGGGAAATCTACCGGCAACAATTTCTTTGTCAAAAAATCATACTTTACGTCATAGTCCTCAGAGAGATCCTTCCAATGGGCTATCATGCGCGTCAAACGGAGATAATATGACCAATTCGCGACCCCGAGAAGTTGGTTGTCCAACTCACCCCAAAACGGGGCCCACAATTTGGCTATTCATCTTCTAGGGTTAGGTTTTGGGATGTGAAGGGTTTTCCATTGTTTCTCAATAATAAATAGGCCTTCGATCCTCATTGTAACATAGTTCATAATAGTTTAGAGGCATGTAGACACCACATCTCTTCTTAGAGATAAGCTACCATCGCCCTAGCTGGTTTATTTCCATTTCTGGTTGTAAGTATATTTTAGTATTTTCCATTAATGAAATGAAGTATTATTTCCGCTGAATCTTTGTGTATATTGTTATCTCTGTAATTTGATGCATTCCTGTTTAAGTCTGGATCATAAACCCTAGATCAGTAGCATCAGCATTAACAACTTCATCATCAAACTAGGGCAGACGATATCTCACAAGCCAACTTTCGGATCGACTTGATTCCACCACCAAAAGTTGCGACTTCCAGAGGAGGTTGATATGAACCTATAGTGCAGTTCAAATGAGGAGATATTCTAGCCCACGTAAGTCAAACTTCACTTCTGCAGTTGCAACTTCAGTTTCAGTAGCTTCCTTCAAACTACGGCAGTCGATATGTTGCAAACCGTCCGTCGGATTGACTTGATTCTACCACCAAAAGTTGTGGCTCTCAGAGGAGGTTCAGATGAACCTATAGTGTAGTTTAGATGAGGAGATCTTCTGGTTCACGTAGGTCAAAATTCACTTCTACAGTTGCAGCTTCAGTTTTAGCAGCTTCCTTCAAACTAGGGCAGTTGATATCTCCCAAACCGTCCGTCGGATCGACTTGATTCCACCACCAAAACTTGTAGCCTTTAGAGGAGGTTTAGATGAAGCTACAATATAGGTCAGAAGAGGAGGTTTGGCTGTCCACGCTGGTCAAATTTTTTATCTGTAGTTGCAGCTTCAGTTTCAGCAGCTTCCGGCTTCACATGTGAGAGAGAGAGAGAGACCCTTTTCTGTGTAGTAGAGAAGAGACTCTTTTCTGCGCAGTAGAGAGAGATGTGATGAGATGAGTGAGTGAAAATGAGGAAAATTCCTCATGTATTTATACACAACTTTTGATGTTTGAATAGATGTGATTTTTGGGCTTCTGAGCCTACATGAGTTGTAGGTCAGCTTGATAATAATTCCATATTCAAAATAAATTCATATCTTCATGAATACTTATCAGAATCAGATGATCAATCCTACACCTCTCGATGAGAGGAATCGAATAAACATATTATCAGTCATGAATAAGATGACCGACATGAATTTTGGCCCTAGTTGTCAATTTTAACACTCCCTCTCAGCTAGGGAGAACTTCATTTGCAATCTCTTTGTTGGTCGCTACTATTCATCCATCAAATGCACTGCTATGTATAGCCTGACCCTTGCCTTGCTCTGCTCTATTCTGCCTGTTCTGCTTTTTCTTGTTCTACCCTGTACTGATCTGTATGGCTCTGTTATGTTATGCTCTACTCTGCTTTGTTTTGTTCTGCTCTGCTTTTCTCTGAATTATGAAGAAGAAGAAATGATCAAGGATGTATCATGCTGACTCAAAGTCAGTCTTAGAGTATGTACCACTAGTCCTAGACCAGTCTCAACCAACCCGAAGTCAGCATCATAGTCAGTACAACTCCTACCACTGGTCCTAGACCAGTAACATCCTCCATTGACTCAAAGTCAGTCTCAGAGTGCGTACCACTAGCCCCAGACCAGTAACAACTGACCTGAAGTTAATGTCATAGAATGTACCACTCCTACAACTGGTCCCAGACTAGTATCATTGATCCCAGATCAATGGAGGTCATCCTAGCATAGGGAGTATGGTAGATACAACAATGCGTCCATCAGTAGTACTATAGTCCCTAACTTCATTTCCCGACTCATTGATCAGATGAGAGGTACTTCCCATGAGTCCTAGACTGCATGGGTAGGATGCCTCAACAGGAGAAATAATCAATCCTATCCTCATAGGAGAACACATCAATCCTACTACAATCGCCATGGAGAACACAACAATCCAGGCCTCACAGGAGAACACATCAATCCTGCTATAATTGCCATGGAGAAAACATCAATCCAGGTCTCACAGTAGAACACATCAATCATGCTACAATCGCCATGGAGAACACATCAATCTAGCCCTCACAAGCGAACACATCAATCCTACTACAATCGCCATAGAGAAATCATCAATCCAGGCCTCACAAGAGAACACATCAATCCTGCTACAATCGCCATGGGGAACACATCAATCCAGACCTCACAGGAGAACACATCAATCTTGATACAATCACCATGGAGAACACATCAATCCAAGCCTCATAGGAGAAATAATCATCCTGCTACATAGGAGAGAAAATCATCTTATTCCACAAGAGAGCGAATTATCTTGTCCCACAAGAGAGCAAACCATCTTATTCCAGTGCACACCACTAGGTCGTATGTTGCTCCAGTAAGAACCGCAAGCCCTCAGAGCTCCTAGAGCTCAATGTATGCAACATGCAAGACCCTTGTACAAGGGTTTCTTGATGACTCCAAGTCATTTGGGAAAATCACAGATTAGATCTTTCCTCGGGGCTTTGACAAGGTGTATCGACCTGTACATCATCTTAATGTGATGGAGCCTCCTTGCTCATCGACTTACCATATCCCAGATGATGTATATTTTGTGGAGAAATCGATGAATATGGGATTCCTCAATAATCGAATTCCACCTCAGGTTGTTACAAAGAATCACAGTGGTATCCAATGTAAATCCAAACAGCTCACTGAAGAGTTTTCACAACCAAACTGCCTCACAGGAGGGCATGCTAGCAGTAATATATTCTGCTTTGGTGGTGCTCAAAGCCACCGACTTCTGCTTCCTGCTCATTCAAGATATCGAAGTAGATCCCAAGGTGAAACAGCACCCAGAAGTGCTGTTACAGTCCACCACACTACCTGCCCAATCAGAATTAGTATATCCAAGTAGTCTCACATCTCCGGTACTGTATCTTAACCCATTAGTGATTATGCCACGAAGATATTTCAGAAGATTCTTGGCATAAATCCAGTGAGGCTCAACCAAATATGAGCTCACAATGCTTACTGCAAAACATATGTTTGGATAGAGGTTCACCAAGAACATCAATGCGAATGAGTTTATGAAACTCAGAGGCATTTCCCAAATCTGGTCCGACATCACTACCATATAAATTCTAAAAGCTAAGATCCTTGAGGTAGTCACAGGCTTGCAGTCCATCATACTAAATCTTTGCAATATCTTTACCACATATTTTCCTTGAGATAGGAAAATTTCCCTTCCCTTCTGCCACACTTCAAGTCCTTGGTCCTTCATTTCAAATTCAAAAGCCAACTCTCTCTTACATTTTTGAATGAGAGGGTATACACCTGTTAGAAAGAGGTCATCCACATACAACACTAGTATGAGAGGCCTGTCATCTTCAACCTTAAAGTAAAGGTTAGGATCGGCTTCACTCCTAGTCAATCCCAACTTTATCAAGTAGCTATCGATCCTCTCATACCATGCCCGGGGTGCTTGCTTCAGCCCATAGAGAGCCTTCTTCAACTTGTATACATGAGATTTTAGATCATAAATCTCAAATCCTTCGGGTTTCTCCACGTAGACCTCTTCTTTGATCGACTCATGCAAGAATACGGTCTTGACATCCATCTAATGTAGGTTCCATCCTTGTGAAGCTGCAAGGGCTATGATCAAGCAGATGGTCATATACCTGGCAACAGGTGCAAATATCACATCATAGTCTATACCTTCCTTCTGGGAGAAACCACAAGCAACAAAACAAGCCTTATACTTTTCCGTACTTTCATCTGTTGCATGCTTTATCTTGTAAGGCCATTTAGAATCGACAATTGTCTTGTCCTGGGGTCTGGGAACTACTTCCCACATATCATTCTCCATAATAGACTCATATTCTTTGGTCATAGCATCCTTCCATACTTGATGCTTGACAACATCTGAGAATGATGGAGGCTCATTTTGTATGATTGTGCTCATGATGGTCAAGTATCCCTAATACCTGTTAGGTTTCTTACTTTCACGGAAGGTTCCTCGAGGTGCAGCATGTCCTTCAGCATCATCAAGTATCCCCCTAAGACATGAAGGCCTCTTCCTAGAATAGGGACGCTCAGGTGGATAAATAAGATCCATGGGTTCCTCCACATCATGAATTATTACATCATCTACCCAGAGAGACAGCTTCCACAATAGTACGGTTCTTCCTTTCCACCACACCATTCTGCTAAGGAGTATGTGGTGTAGTAGTCTCCCTCTTAATGCCAGCCTTAGATATGTTTGATTGAACCAACTGTAATACATCTGAGGTCTTGCTTTGGCTTGAGGGGAATGGTCCCATTTTGAGCTTTCCTTTGGCACATCCAGGACATACACCTTCTTTCTCTACTCGGAATTTGGGCATCCCTATCACCATTTGTCTTACACCGGGTAGAGCTTTATAATGAAGGTGGGCAAACCTCTGATTCCAAAGTTCAGACTGAAGAGATGTGTCATAAGATATGACACCTAGCGGACTTCCATCGACCTGATATAATGAATCAACATGAAACCAAAGAGTAAAGGCATCTTTAACATTATTTTTCCATATATGTACCTCGCCATTGCTGAAGGTTACCTTGTAGCCTTTATCTTCCATTGCCGAGATGGACACTAGGTTCTTTTTGAGGTCAGGTGCATTTAATACATCCTAGAATTTCTAGCCTTCTTGAATGGTTATCCTGTTCCTTGATTCCTAGCTCTCCTCTTACCTTTGCTATTGAATTTGTCATTCCTTTGATTGCCATCAGAAGGATTTTTATCGTCGTCCCGGTGTGAGTCTTTTCTATCAGGGCACTCCCTTGCATAGTGACCTGCTTTATCATAGATGTAACATTGTCCTTTTCTTCCATCCTTAGGTCCAGCCTTTCCTTCTGATTTAGTCCTGGAATTATTTATTTTCTTAGCATGAGAAGAAAAGGGAGTAGCAGGACCTTTAGGCATGGGCATTTCTTACACTTCTACCCTTGTTTCTTCTTGAATGCATCTAGCCATTAATTCCTCAAAGCTAGGAATTACATTATTGTTCAGAAGAGTAGTCATGAACACGTACCATTTGGATGGTAATCGTCCAAGAGTCGTGAGTGCCATTTACCTATCAGTGATAGTCTCCCCAATAGATAGGAGATTATTATTAATCTCAGTGATTCTTAAGAAGTATCCTTGCATACTCTCATCTTTACCCTTCTTAATTTCCTTCAGCTTATTTCTAAGAAACAAAACTTGATTTGCATCATTTACTTTAAATAAACTCACCAGTCTATCGTAGATTTCCTTGGAGGTGTCCAGTTCAAAGATGTAGGCCACCAATGACTTCTCTGTTTTTCCATTTGTTCCAGGCAGCAGCAGATGCATTTGATGGAGGCTCAACAATATTGCCTCTCACATGATCCAATACTCCTTGATCTTTTAAGGTTAGATTGATAGGCATCTTCTATCCGTGATAGTCTGCTTTCTCACGAAGCTTGTCTTCAGCAGGAAAGAGTGTTGAGGACCTCATAGTTCTTTTAGGATAGCCTTGCCAATCTTCTCTTCGGTGATTAATCTTGCTCTTGCTCGGGCTTTGTCTTCACCTCAGCTCTGATACCATGTTAAGTTATGGTATGTTCTATGCTTATAATAGTTTACTTCTTTTTTCCTATTATATTCCACAGATTAGCAATCACATGTACATAAAGTAAAGTGTAAATAGAACATAAAACGATCAACAGAAAACAAGCCAAGACAAGAGACACAAGATGTCGCGGCTAGCCAGGGACAAACCCCACAATGTGTGGGGAAACCCTTTGATCAAATCTTCTTTTATCTGCAATAATTCAACATAGAGAAATAGTACAATAAATCTGATTTATATCAGCAGTAGCAAACCCTAGATCAGCAGCATCAACATTAGCAGCTTCATCATTAAACTAGGGCAGACGATATCTCACAAACCGACCGTCGGATCAACTTGATTCCACCACCAAAAGTTGCAGGCTCCAAAGGAGGTTTAGATGAACCTATAACACAGTTTAAATGAGGATATCTTCTGGTCCACATAGGTCAAACTTCACTTTTGCAATTGCAGCTCCAGTTTTAGCAACTTCCTTCAAACTAGGGCAATCGATATCTTGCAAGCAGTCCTTCGGATTGACTTGATTCTACCACCAAAAGTTTCAGCTTTTAGAGGAGGTTTAGATGAACCTACAACATAGTTTATATGATGATATATTTTGGTCCACGTAGGTCAAAATTCACTTCTACAGTTGCAGCTTCAGTTTCAACAGCTTCCTTCAAACTAGGGCAGCCGATATCTCGCAAACTCTCTATCAGGTCGACTTGATTCCACCACCAAAAGTTGTAGCCTTAAGAATAGGTTCAAATGAACCTATAGTGAAGATTAGAAGAGGAGGTTTGATGGTCCACACTGGTCAAAGTTTGGATCTACAGTTGCAGTTTCAGTTTCAGCAGCTTCCGGCTTCACATGTGTGAGAGAGAGAGACCCTTTTCTGTGCAGTAGAGAAGAGACTCTTTTCTGTGTAGTAGAGAGAGAGAGATGTGATGAGATGAGTGAGTGCAAATTTGGAAAATTCCTCCTGTATTTATACATAATTGTTGATGTTTGAATAGATGCGACTGTTGGGCTTTTGAGCCTACATGAGTTGTAGGTCGGCTTGATAATAATTCCATAATCAAAATAAATTCATATCTTCATGAATACTTATCGGAATCATATGATCTTTAGATCAATCCTACACCTCTCAATGAGAGGAATCTAATGAAAGTATTATCAGCCATGAATAAGATGACCCACATGAACTTTGGCCTTAGTTGCCAATTTTAACAATATATAACCCCATATCAAGAAATAGGATATCGAAACACACATTGGAGCACATCTTGACCCTGGGATCTCATCAAGGAGATCAATATCAACCTGGAATTGCACAGGGTAATCTCAAACCATATTATTGCCTACTAATATTCCCATCGATGGCCCTGAATAGTCATGTGGTAGAACACTTGCATCATAATCGACTTGGGTTTTACACCCCAAGTATACTCTCAATGCATTGGCCAAACAAGGATCGGAATTCCTAAAAATCCCTGCTTATGTGTATGATGCCAACTGGGGTATACCTTGCAATGACTAAATAGGGGAGAAACATTCTTTGACCCTATGAAGATAGGGGAGAATAATCTCCAATCCTATGGGTAACAGATAGTCGTCATACCCTATTTTCCATAGTTCTCTTAAGCCCAGGAGCTCTCCATCTCAATTCCTCACCCTGGGAGCTCAGAAAGGGAGGAAGAGTTGACTTAGTGTCCTCGATCAATGATCCTCTCATCATGGTCAAATCTAGTATCAGCTTATCTCAATAGCATCTATTTCCTGTTCATATAAGACATCAAATCAAATATCATGTCAGAATATAAATAATCATATAAATAAAAAAAGGATACCATAGTCATCGCCCTTCTGAAGGAGTTGCCAAACACAAGCGTGAGCTTGTTTTGAACAGTTGCATTGTCTCAATATATGAGAGAATCTTGTTCCTAACTAAAAATATGGGACTTTTCACCAATCGGATCACAATGTATCCATGTCATATTTATATGATACTTAGACAGCTCTCTAAGGAGCTTCTTCATCTTTCCTCATAGATAGCCATGCTAGCAACATTATACTCATCCTCAATCATACTATGGACCTCTCATCCAAGATATCATGGAAGATCGCATACTAAAGCAACATCCAAATGTGCTTAAAAATAATCTTTATAAAAAACAATACATCCATGCAGTCACATATCATAGGAAAAATATCTTAGCCTCAAAAATAGAATATCTCATGCAAATATTTTAAAGTATGCTTGGTGGAAACTCTATGTGAATGAAGTGGCTCACTCATGAATTTATTCAGGTTCTATGCACATCATATATATATATATATATATATATATATATATATATATATATATATATATATATATATATATATATGGATGTTCAAAATGGAACATCAATGCTTCAATCAACAGTCAGATGCCATGTCAAGTTCAACAACATCTTTGAACTTCAAATCAGAGTATCCAAGGATTTGCATTTTCATTATTCAAAAACATTTTCCAATAGCTTTGTAATATAGAATTTCTTTTCCAAATTTGATAAATCGATTCATCATGCCATGATATATCATTTCTAGCTTAAGAAGTTATCTCACTTTGATTTAGATCATCATAGGTTCATCACCTCTCAAGAGTAGACAATCAAGATATAAAACAAAAACCATAATCGAAATCAAACTCGTACCTTGGAACTCATCATCCTAACTTCATCAGATAATTGTCAAATATAGACATATCTAGATCGGGGAGCATGCTTCATGCAATGCTCTAAGCATAATGCCTTACTAAGCCATCATAATCAGGCTTAAATAAATAAATGTTGTACCATCACATCAAAAGAGTCAGCTTGTCAAAGTTTAGAAGTCACATCACAACTATTATCAAAGACATCAACATCATAGTATCAATTATTTCAATCTAGGAGACAAGTGGAGCTCATATCAAATCTTGACTTCATTTATTATCATGCCAATAAGTTGTCATCAACCATGCATTATCAATCTGAACTTTATCAAGTCATTCTCATAATCATAATACAAGTCATTTCTGTCAATAGTTGCAAATGCATACACCAAGGATGAGTCATGCAAGTTACATGTTCATTTTGAATAAAAACTATCAAGACCTCAGCAATTGTGCTAGGAACGAGGAGACCAATACAAAATCAATTTTCTGAATACCCACATAAGACATTATGCCCACACAACATTGATATTGGGGAAAATCAACAATCGTCAAATCAGATCATTAGTCATCAGGTCAAGCCCAAATTTTCTATTGTAGAGAGATATATAGTCAAATCATATCTCAATCATCAATTCAAAGTTATTTTCAAGCATCATGAAAACACATTGTTCACCTATATCAATCAGCCAAATCATGCCATCCTCTTGTAGCACAAACATAGTGACATATCTATATGTATGTCTCGGTCACTTGAAAACACAAATTCAATTTGCATGTTTATGTTGTGGAAAACATTCAAGCTTTTCCTACTTCTAGATCTTTTTATCTGAAACATATATGTTCACTCACATCTTCTAGGTGACCATATGATTTGATGCAAAATACTTAAATTTTATATGATCAACAATTTAACCCAACAACTTCATAAATCAGATTACACTGGAAGAATATGTCAAAGGCACCTTGGTTAAGAGTCCACATAGCTTCAAAAAGCTTCAAATGATGGTCAACTATAGTCAAACCCCTGGACACTCCCTTCAGGTTAGCATGGGAGCATCTTTAGCTTCCTAGACACTACCTAGGCCTTAGCATGAGTGCGTCTAGGGATGAAATTTCCCAGTTCAATACCTATGTTCGGAGGAGAAACCCTAATTTTTTTTCAAGCTTCAGATCTAAGACTTTTCAACAGATCAATTATGAGAAATATACATAAATCATACTTCAACAGTGCAAAATGAAAATAGTAAGGAGTAAGAATATTTAGAAAATATTCTCCCTCTAACTGGGAATCTATGTCATCAACCTGTCTCTACTAGAGTCAAGCAACAACAAATCTATTAGATCATAAACATATATTTATCATGGCTATCAGCATCATGACATCAATACTTCATCAAAGGTTAGACTCAAAGGAGAAGATAGATGAAACATCATATCTCAGAGACTGTGAACACAATAACACTTTCTATCAAGTCATTCGATCAATTTGGGGCATTTAGATTTACCATATGTTATCAAGACATGACCACAAGCAGTGAGAGATCTAGAATATCAATATCATAGCTATACCTCTAACATGAAGGTTACCATTCTTATCATGATCAATGAGATCAAGTTAGGTCATTCAATAAAACGTTACCAAAACAATAATAGTCACAATCTCTCTTTTCATAAGCTTTCATCATCCTTATCACAAAAATTACCAGTTGTATCATGTATAAGAGTCAATGAGCTATCCTTCTCTATGAAATCCATCATGATAAGTATCAAGAGTATCATTTACTAGAGTCAAGGTGCTAGCCTTCATTATAGGATCAATATGTCCAACGGATGGATGTTAGCCAATCATCAAGCGTATCAATGTATCAATATTAGATAGCCTTATAGAATTTGAGAAGCTCAAAATGTTCAACACTAGGTCTATCATTTCATCGTAGGAAACATAGACCCAAGTTTCTTTCATATGCATGTATGAATCATCAAAAAAAGAGACATTCTCATCATACCTTAGGGCTTACCTAGCCATCAATGTTATTGCTTAAATACAACATACCATGCATATGTTATGGTGTTCAAATACATGTGCAACTTCTCATAGGAAACTTGTAGTGCTTGTCAGCTTTTCATCAAGTACCTCTTTTTCACTTTGTAGATCTAGCCATCCTTCCTGCATCTTAAATGATCCTCAAGAGGGATCCACTTATCACATATCATCAAGGAGGTTAGAAACATCCATATACTCAAATACATATGCAAGAAGTATAAGTAATAAACATAGTCATCATATCCATGGGTCTAAAGAAAAGTAAGAGTGCCATAGGTATTAATTCAAGGTTGGTTGTGGATGAAATACCCTCTCAGGTCTTTCGAGGACCAAAGGAAAATTGTTTAATATTAGCTGCAACTGTCACAAAGAAACACACATATATTCATATCAAACCATGATTGACAAAGGAAAATGAGAAGGATTACCTCAATCCTTGGTGTAGCCCTATTGGAGAACTTAGTGTGACAAAGTGGAAGACCTCTTCACCAACTCCTAGATCAGGAACCTACACATAAACAAGACAAAGTGTAATCCTTCAGTATATAAACCTTAATAATTAAAACATCAATATATGAGAATATAAGCTAGCATGAATCTAATCTACTTATTAATCACGAAATCGAATCAACATGTAAAGGAATACAATATCGACACCATAAAGTAGACAACATAGAAACAGATCTATATTATTAGATAGAAGAATAATGATTACAATAATCTTGGCTAGATCAAGCCTCCTCTAGTCCTTCATCTCCACTCTCTCTCTCTTAACTTCTTGGCAGCATAACAATACTAAATCTCTTACAAACATTTGACAACCATTCAACCGCTATTACAATGAGAGAGCCTCCAATATACAAATGGAGAGAGGCTCATCCTTGCCAATTCTTTCATGATTTCCATTGAGGCAAAATCTTGGATGTTGCATCACTTTATTAATTTTTCCCTTCCCGTGAGACTTCACTAGAAATGGAAATGTCCTTAGCTAGGCCTAACACTGATGTTTCATGCTTTTCAAGCTGAAAATTGAGTGAAAAGTGGAGTGTCAGTTAGTCAAATCGAGCTTTTACCACTGGAATCTCATAAATATCTAGTAATGCTGCCCTTTAGGAAAAAGAGAGCCTTAACCTATGGACTAATGCTTTTGGCTGAGAGATGGAAAGTATTATAACTATCCTTGTCTATTTCTGGGGTGTGTTACCATGTAAAACAGACCTGTGACTTAGGTCTTCTCTTCAACCAATGTGTCTTTCTCCTCTGAGCTGATGGGGAGGTAATTTTCATGTATAATAGAGAGACGTCATAAGTTTAAAAATATTTATCTTCAATGAGAGGTGATCCTCTCCCTCTTGAACCATTCTTCAAGAGCCATCAATGTCAATGGTCCATATACCAATGTTTCCTTCAATTATCCAATCAATTCTACTAGGGATTTCCCAACTAGGGCTTCATCATATATTCGTCAAGTGCTTGATGCTATAAGGATTAATGCATGCATGGTTGTGGCTGGAATACCCTCAAGAATATTCCCAGGATCCAAGGTAGACCATTCAAATTAACTGCAATTAGTACAAAGAATCATGTACATATCTATATCAACGAATGATATTCAAAGAAGGAAAGTATAGATTACCTTAGATCTTGATGCATTTTTGTTGGAGAACCCAATGTAGCAGAGTAGAAGACCCTTTTTCTAGCTCCTAAATCAACACTTGCATATAAACAAGATGGATATTAATACTACAACATATAAACTCTGATAATCACAACATTAATAAATAAATATATGAAAATGACATGCATATAATGTACCCATAAACAATGGTATTACATCAACATGTAAACAATCACGAGATTGGCACCATTGATAGACAACATAACAATAGGTCTATATTATTCAATAGGAAAGAATGATTACAACCATATGGTGAATCAAGCTTCCCGTAATTCTCCAACTCCCTTCTTTCTCTCTCTCTCTCTCTCTCTTCTTATCCTATTGGTAGAGAAGAAACTATATCTCATACAAAGTTTCGACAATCAGTTGACAATCCTATTAAGAAATGGAAACAAGAAATTCATGTTTAATTTGTCCTTGAGTTAAACTGTGAATTAAAATAGAACTCTTTTCTCATAGCAATTTGAAAATAATTAATTAGGCTTAATTAACTTAATTAATTTAGGAAATTAGAATTGGAAGTCTTTTAGAAGACATGTATATGTTCTCCCTAACTTATAGGAGTTAAGGATGAGTTATGAATGAGTTGTAATTAGTTTACTCAGTTTATTGAGTTAAGTCCAGTTAAATTAGTTCTAATCAATTTCAGGAATTAATAGTGAGTAAACAATCAATTGGGGCACTAGTGACCTAATTAGTACTACTCTAGTTAACTAAATATTCTACCATCAGAAACTCATGCATGCTGATTCTGAGAAACAACCAGTTAAGACTAGAGTGCAGGGACAATGTACTATTTGTTTTAGAATTTTCTGAGTTGCACTGATAGTCCATGCATTTAGGAACTAATCCTTGAGGGATTATGCTATCTTTGGAGGCTTTATTTCCCTTTAAATACAAGCTATTCTCCATAGGAATTACACATTCTAATAGAGACTTGGAGAGCTTGTGAAGAGGCTAAGATTTTTCCTTGAGCTTGCTTATGAGTTGGAGATTGAATTTGCTGAGTGCTGAGATTGTTCTAGGGAGAACAAGCATTGTAATTTCATCCTGAATTTCTAGATTAATACAAAACAAATAGTGGGGTTTTCAGCTATGGCTTTCCTTGGATATTTATTGTTTTATGTGCCTTTGATTCTCTTCCTCTATTGATTATTGCTTGCTCGATGTTTATGGGCATCCTCTTTAAAGATTAGAAGTAGATTCTTGTCTCTTGTTTTAGTATATTACATAGGCTTATGAAACTACAAGATTTTCTACATGCTATTAAAGCAAGTTTGTTTTTCGGGCCGAGAGTTTGTAGATAAATTCTAATAATTTCTGTGTACAATTTTCAGAAGCAAATTGGATATTTGGATTCCTTGGGAAAAGATACCCAAATTCAAAAAAACAATCAGTCGAATCGGAGTTCAGATGAGGGAGATAGCGTTGATTTTAAATCATCTCTCTAGAGGAGATTTCGAAGTTTTGAGTTTCTGGGTTATAGGTCAAAGTAGAATTTGTATACATACTTCAGGATTGGCAGATGGCATTCCATGGGGTGAGGCTTGAGTATGCCTTGGAAGGAAGCTGAAATTTTATAGCCTGGAGGGACAAGATGGAGGTTGTGCTAGAAGATAATGGCTTGAAGGAATTCATTGATCAAGAAGTCCCCAAGTAATCAGCTACAGATGCACAGAACTTCGCTGAATGGAAGAAGTGTTTGGCAAAGGCAAGGTGGATAATCCTTGATAGAGTTTGAGACCACATTATCTCGATTCTCCATGGCAAGGATACTTTGCATGCTATGTGGAAAACATTAACGGACTTGTATCAGAATAGCAGTGATCAAAGGAAGTTTGCACTGAAGGATAAACTTCACATAATCAAGATGGAGAAAGGCGAGATGATTACAAGGTACTTGGCCAAGTTCATTCAATGTCAAGAGGAACTTGGAAGTTTTGGAATCACAGTTTCCAAGGAGGATATAGTGAACCTTTCTCTTCTTGGACTCCCAAAGAGTTGGCATAGTTATCAGGACTCTGTCAATGGTCGGGAGAAGCTTCCAGATTGGGAATGACTGTGGTCAAATTTGACGCAGGATGAGATTAGGAGGAACACCAGGGATGGCTCTTCACCAAAGATTGATGATGAAGAAAACGATTCCTTTGCGATTAAGGAAAGGTAGGGGAAAGGTAAATTTTCTCCTTCCAAATCAGATTCTTATCACGGAGGTAAGAAGAAGGACATGATGAAAGTTAAGTGCCCTCATTGTCACAATATGGGTCACTTTGATACAAATTGTCCATTAAAGAAGTCCAAGGAGAAGTCCTTAGGAGGATCTGTGGGTGAGTATTTTGCCTCCCAATTCAAATTTTACTTTTCCATCATTGCATGCATGGTGTCTTCAATGATTGGAAGTGTCTGGTACTTAGACAGTGGAGCTTCTTTCCACATGACTAGCAACAAAGAGTTGCTCAATAAACTGGAGGTGAAATATCTCAAAATGCATATCAAGGTGGGTGATTACAGTAAGTATAGTGTTACTGGTGTGGGAACTATTACTTTTCAGAGGGAGCGTACGATGCCACTCACCTTGAAGAATGTTATTCATGTACTCGGAATAACGAAGAACTTTGTATCCATTTCCATTCTTGAGGATAGAGGCTATGATGTGATGTTTTTGAAAGGAAATGCATTCCTTCGACACATAGCCATGGGTCAAGTAAAGAAGATAGGGATTTGAGTTTAGAATCTCTATAAGATAGAGGTAGAGGATTGTGTCTCCTTGAGTTCAAAAGAGGAAAAGATGTTGAGTCAAGATGTCGGCAAGTTGTGGCATAGGTGATTGGGCCACTTGCATCATGGGGCTTTGAAGATATTGCAGCAAATCTCTATTGTTCTTTCCAAAGGTATACTTGAGAAAGTTGATAGATGCAAGGGTTGTACTTTGGGAAAATACACCAAGTCTTCCTTTGGAGATAGAGACAGTCGAGTAGAGTATATTCTGGAGAGAGTCCATTCAAATGTGTGTGGACCATTCTCAATAGTACCCACTGCCAAACACAGGTATTATTTTATATTTGTAGATGACTATTCTCGTAAATGCTAGATATTTTTCATACAGAGAAAGGATCAGGCATTCACAAAGTTTTGTGAATTCAAAGTGTTATCACTCAATATTTTCCCTAGAAGTTATCAGAAGAAGGAAAAGGCTAAGGTAACTACAAACCAATGTTTTAATTATAGGTTCTAGCCAACCTATGACTTAGAGAGGGCTCTCTTTATATGTTTTAGCTTTGTTTGCTGAGATTTTAGGCTAGTTCTTAAAGTTCAGGGGGGTTTTGAACTTGTATTGGAAGTTGGATGGTGGAATCCTTAAACAGATGGATAGAATGGTTTCTCTAGCTATTAGGTTATGAATTCAAAGAAGGGCAACAGAACTGGGATTAGATCATTAAAGGGAGTGTTCACTGGGCAAGCTAGTAGAGTGAAACACAGGTTTTCAAGCCGAATGGGTGAAATGATCTTAACCAGGGTGAGAGGGCACCTAGGAATCCTCAAACCATGACTACAAGGAGGAATAGAGGATGATCATAAGCAAAGGGTAGTTAAGAATACTTTACTATAGACCAGAGGGGAACTACCTGAGCTAAGGAGCAATCAAGAATTCATTAACTTAGACAATTTTGACAGAAAACATACAAAATGCCTAACAGTCAAAACAAAGTGCAATGAAGAAAGTTCTGAGATAACATTCCATATTAAAGCATTTAGATTTCAGATACATTCAAGATTATGGAAAAAAATTTAAAGAAAAATGACAACACAAAAGAAGATGTCTGTATTTTTCACTACACATGAATCCAGTGAAATGTCTTTGCTTTATTCAATAATCCAACTTGTTGATCCAACAGTGATACAATAGCTTACAGTCTTTGATCAAGAAAACTATAGAAATATCTAAGAATCCACCCTACATACTTTGAATTGTGAATTATTTATACAAAAACTTATTACAAAATATCTCAAAACAACTTGAGTTTTAATCTAGGAAATACAGATATCTTCTTGGAAGAAGATAAAGACAAGTAATGAATTGTTTCATGATGTCCCTTTTATTAAGGTTGTGTTTTCCTTTATTGTTGAAGTGTAAGCCTTTTAATCTAACTTGTAGTTGTGGAGTTTCACGATGGTGTTTGGTTTACTTTCATATTTCAACTGATACTCTTTAACTCTAATACTCTTTGACCCTGCTACCCTGTTTTCACCTGTTTTACCTGGCTACCTTTATTTTTACTGTATAGTAAATTTCTGCTGTAAATTTATCACAGTAAATCTATCATTTTCTCCCACCATTCTGCATCTAGTAATTTCACATTCACCATTCTCCTGTAGATTTCATCAGCCTCGATATACTTTGAAAAAATTGGCTTGGTGAGGAACAAATGTTTTACCTCATGCTTAAGGAAAAACAAGTTTTCAAAGGTGTCATCTAATACTTTGCCTGTTGGCAGGGGTTTTATGGATGAAAAACTAGCTTGTTCCTTAGCCAATTCTCTGAGTCTATCACCATAGTCCAATTGTGTCATTAGTTTATCATTTATGACCATAGCACTAGATAGACCTTTCTCCCTCAAAATCTCGAATTTAGCCATGAACCTATCAATGGCTACTTGCATATTGTGGAATTTTCATTCCAAATTAAGCATAAGGTTCCTTATGAAAAGGTGCTTCCTTATTTGTAAAATGGTAGCAGTTCTATCTTCTATATTTAGCTCTTGGAGCTCATATTTTTTCTTGCTGTTGAGGAAGTGGATGAGTTTATTTGCATCCTCTAGCTTATTTCCTAATTCCTCCTTCACTTTCTGGATAGCTTTTGTACCTATCTTTGCCAACTCCGTTTGTTCAAAAATTACTTGGATTGATGGCCAAATATCATTGACAGAGTCAATGATATTGGCCCACAACATTTCTTTGGTTTGTCCAAGTGGTTTCTCCAGTGTTAAATCCTTCTCTAGGATTTTGATTCTCTCACCCATTCTCTGTGACCTTTGTGTTTCTTCTTTTTGCTTCAATTGGGCAATTCTATAGTCTATTTCCAAACTTGCAACCTTTTCTCTTAAGTTGTTCATTTTAGTAGCCTGGATAGACATGTCTTCCATGGCTCAGACAAGTTCTATTGCTTTATCTCTTGATGCACCTATTGCTGATGTAGACTCTGTTGTTGCTGGCAAGGCTATTGCAAGTGGACCTATAGGTACCAAAGATACTACTAGTGTGGATGGCACTGTTGTGGAGACTATGGGGATAACATTTGTTGAAGAAGTGGCCACATCTGCCTGGATCTTCTCCTCATTTTGAGGAGTTTGCATGACCAGATGGGTGCTCATAGTAGTCTCTGGTTCTCCTGGTACTTGTAGAAAAGAGCTATCATCAAGCTGCTTTTCTAAATGAATAAGAGCATTCTCAACATCTACTCTGGTGTCGTCCTGGTCTACTAGTGTACCTTCCACCCATTCTATCTGATTTGCATAAGCTTCTATCTCTAGTATGGGATGGTGAATGAAATGTCCTAGCTTGACCTTTTGTCTCCTGTTTGTGATGAATTCCAAAGTGTTTTAGGGAAAACTAGTGTCGATTCAAGCTGCTAGTCCCACTAAGACGGTTAGCTATATTAGAAACAAATAATGAAAGCTTTTCGAGAGTTCCTTTATGTGTGATAGATGGAAGAGAAGAATAGAGGACCAACTTGGATCTTTCGCTTTGATCCTAGCTTGATTTCTCCTTTCCTTGATAGAATTTGCCACTCCTATCCTACTTTTCCCCCTTCAAAGAGTACCTGTAGAGTCAAAGTAATAGAAAACTATCAAAGCATCTCTATCTAAAACATCATAACCAATATGGAATTAGAAACACATTAACCATATAATTGCATTCATGAACAATAGGGTTCACAAATACAATATCATATGGAGGAAAACTCAAAGAACTTTATTAATAGTAATGTAAGAGAGGATTACAACCCAGCTGTCTGATCCAGCATCATCCTCCCATTTGTAGAAGCCCTCATCACCTCATCAACAAGCAAATCACCCAACAATGCAATGTCTCTTCTCAACAAACCAAAAACACTTCCTTACAAAATACAAAATTCCAGCCTTCAGATCTCTGAGATGAGTGATCCATTTATAGATGTCTTGCAAGGGTGTGAGTCAGCTCTGGGTTTTTTATTAGTGTCATTTCACTGATAGTTCTCGGTTCCACTTGGAGATTTCGTGATCTCTTACTCTTGCCTGGGAAAATTCAGAGAGGCAAATGTCACAGGAAAAGTTTTTGGAAGATTCCATGATCATCTAACATGCAAACTGTCTCTGCCATTTATCTATTCTTGCTCATAACACCCCACAAAAGTCCATTTCAGTATGCATAGCACCTGGCCAGTTAGGAATTCAGTACACATTCCACCTTGTCCATGGAGCAGCCTGTATGGTCTAGTTTTGGCTAATTCTGAGTAGTTTTTCAGGAGGAACTTTTGGGAAATGATGTAATCAGTTGACCATGATCCTTTAGGGTATGAAGCAACACTTTTAGGGACTTAAGGAGTCCTTATTTTATGGACATATGAGTTTGGGGTTGTAGTGGCCAAATATGTCTATAACGGATGCCCCATAAAGAATGAGGTTGTAAATCTTATGATGTCGGGTGAAATGCTTTATTCATGAGGATCCGAGGCATTCGAACTAAAAGGTGACCTATATAAGATACAATACAGTACATCGTAATCATATCATTTTCATGATCTAGCTAAGGCGGGCATTCCCATGCCCAACTTTATAAATTCATTTTCATGTACATAGGACAAACAATCGTCTGATGTTGCAAACTTGTGATTCTTCGCATGAAGAGTCATCTTCCCTGGCTAGATGACTATCTGTGTAGCTTCTGTGTACAATTTATTTCTTTATTTTTCTGAATATATCATAGCCCGAATGGATGAAACTAGATCCAGGGTCTTCAAAACTCATACAATCTTTGCCCGATGTACAAGTCGATCCATGTGAAAAGATGTTTTGAAGTCAAACATGGAAAGACATTGCCTGATTACCAGCCAATGATTTAAGTTGTTAACAGACGCGAGAGGAATCATCGATAACAATGATGACCGTCAAGGTACTACAGTACAATTCACATGGTGTGAATATATGAGTTGATGTCCAACACCACGCAAGGTCTTTCTGTTGAAGGTCATTGATGTAAACCTGTCGCCGGAAGTGAGAAACTTGCCATTGAGGCATGCAAGCTTCAAAGTACTAAAAGGGTTGTTTCTAAGTCAACTTCTTGGATAATGAGCTGATTTCGACAAGAAGTGACCTATTGTAGGAGGGTCTTGATGTATCCCACATCTACGACCTGAAACAAAGCAAATGATTTTTGTGGAGGTGAAAACGATCTGATGATATGAGGTTCAGGAATGGCAGTCATGAAAAATGAAGTGTGGATGTAATGCAGAGGATGAGGTGTTTGCTGGATGGTGAATTCTTTGAGTGACTTCTCTTGAACATATTGGCAACATTGATATGGATTGGTAGTGTTAACCCCATGGATGGCACGGTGGGCCAATGGTGACGGTGAATGGCAACCCAACCCAACTAAATCACGGTGATGGAGTGAAAGTGTCATGTTTAAGAGCGACTTGCTACCAATAGAGTTCTTCAAGTTTTCTTCCCATTTCTCCCCAATCATTGCTGACCAGTACCTCTTTATTTTTGACAAGCTTGAGGAGGATAACATATGCTTGGTCTATAATCTGCCCTTCAGGCAAACCTGTTGCTTTGTGTTTAGCAAGGCTAGCGTTAGTGAGACTCGTTCTTTTTTGGGTGGACAAGTTTCTCGCTATTGTTTTGACAAGATTAATGACAAAGATAACTCGATCCTTTTCTTGTTTACAAAATCTGAAAATGGACAAAAAGGAGACTCCAATACTCCTTTTTTGTGGCATAATCCATTAAGTCTGAAAAAGTGTAAAATAATACGAAAGGGATGACTTTTAGATAGTTTTAATGAGCCAACAAAGACAAGCGCTCAATATTTTTGTTTAATAATCCATCAAGTCCAAAAATATTAAAATATATGAGAGGGATAGCATTCCCCTTAATTTAACGAGCTGGGAAGGCTAATAGCTCAACGATCTTTTTATATTTAACGAGTCTAAAAAGAGAGTTTAAAAGAGGCTCGTTTTTAAGGAACGAGTGATATTTCTAGGTAGCAACTGGTTCCAGGTAACTTTGGAACTTCTCAAAACATGGTAGTGTGAAGAGGGTGGCAATCAGAATCACTCGTCGCAGATGTTCCTCAAAAGGGAAAACAATCAAGTGGAAGCGTATGGTTGGCAAAATGAAATGGAGGTAATGGAAGGAACACAACCAAAGTTCAAAAGGGCAGATAGCAAAGAAATCACAAAAGGTTATTTACCAAAGGCAGGTTTATTTTTTAATGAGCTTGAACCTTGTGCCAACATGTGCTCAGTGCGGGTTGATTTTTTAACGAGCTTGAACCTTGCGGGAACATTGCTCTTACCAGTCTTTTGATAATGTCTCTTGGTAGATTTATTTTTTAATGAGCTTGATCACTACTATAACATGTGCTCATGACCTTTTTATGTAAGCTAGAAACGACCGAGCTACGAGGTTGAATGGTTAAGAACCTACAAACTAAGAAAATCAAGGGTCACTTTTCACTTACATGCAAAGGTTTGCATTCCCCCAGGTCTTTCAGTAAAAGGAGAGTTTCTAGGTTATCAAATGGAAGTTCCTGTAGTTAGGCAGGATTGTTTCTGTTGGGAGACAAAAAATCTTCCTTTGCGATGTCCATCAAAATAGACGAAGTTGATTGATGTGAGCTTCCAATCACATAACGTATGAAGGCGAATGCTTTGAGCTTCCATTCACAATCGTACAAAGGAAATAATCATGTCAGAATGATCACATAACCTATACAGGAATGTTATTTGGTCCAAGTATTATAACCTTTCAAGAAAATCTCTCTTTTCCTCTTGGTTTGCCTACTGAAGTAGAGTAGGGTGCATGCCCCCTAATCTTCATCACACTTACTGAACTACCAGCGGTAATTAGGTGGATGGAATGAAGATGGAAGAGACATTTTTGATGCAAATAGACCATTTAGGGATGATGGTTGATTTATAACTGTGTTTGAACCAGGAAATGAAAGCTGGTCGACAAGATGTACCAGTCTACCTTCATGTGGAAAACACATCACTCAAAAGAATGTGGAGACAATCGCTTCCACGCTATATATAATCACGTCCAAGGAGTAGATTGTAATCTAGTGGACCTTGGACTACCATCATGTTCAAATGAACGGTTTTCTTTCTCAAAGTTATAGGAAACTTTGAAACGATCCCTAATGGTCGACTGGTTCCTTTGTTGAAGCCCAACAAATTTTGTTTTTCAGGCTTAAGCGATGGCGAACCAAGCGCTTTCCAAGTAGTGAGGAAAGTATACTCACCGAAGCCCCTTCATCTATGATTATACCGACAAGATCATTTTGTAAACCTATACTATGATTTGGAATGGTACACTAGATGGAAGGCGAGGTTTCGCTAGTTTATTCCAGTCAAAGAAAACAACCAGACTGCTCGGAAGAGGTACCAGATAAATGTTCGAATATGTTTCATGAACTGGGGGGGTCTCTTCCTGTGGTGAAGGAATGGATGGATTTCCCCCAAGTTCATTAAACTCTATATCGACAAAAAGAATTTGAACGGTGTCGTTCTCATCCTCTTTCGAAACTATATCATCTAAAGGTGGATTTTCTGAAGGCAAGGCTGGGTCGACTGCATCTTGACCAGTTGACTTTGATCTGATATGGACTCAGAAGGTTCACTTTCAATGATAGGTGGTTCAATCAACAATTGAGTTATGTCAATGGGGTTTTCAACTAGTGAAGGACTTGGTAAGAGTTTCTTGTATCCAGGTGGAAGCTGCTGTGGTGAAGCAGGATGGATATCCAAAATAATTTTGGCTTCATCAAGAAAAGGAAAATGGTAAACAGTGTGACCACCTTCACATAACCTACATGGAACTCTAACTTTTCCTTTCTGCCGATTGACTTCATTTTCACTAGTTGATGGTGCGCTATCAACCTGACTGTCAGGGGTTGATGACACTGAATGGTGCAACTGGGGAGACCATTCTCTCAAGATCCACGGGATGTAAGGGCAATCTTGTTGGTAATGGTTCTCCTTGCAAATTGCGCATGGAGTTTTTGGTTTGGAAACTTTAGTGTGCAGATTTCTGCCAGACGTTTCTTTGGTGTTCACTTGTTTAGTTGGCTTCTTCTTCTTCTCCTTCCATTTCTTTTTCATCTCATTTACTTGGCTTTTAGTGTCACTAGTTTCACCAAGCGAAGAGGAAGAATGGGAAGGAGAAAAAAACGAAGTAGGCGAAGGGGTAACTTTAGTATCATCTAGTTGCTGATTAGATTGTTCAGGAACTGTGGTGTTTTGAACGATAGAGGTCGAGAAAATCCATATTGGTAGGCCAATTGTGATTCCTCGAAGGGACAATGTAGCCATATATGGAGAACCAATATCTCCCCAAGAGGAGAAAGGACTAGGATTCCCTCTAATGGGGGTTCCATGATTGGTAGATTCCATTATCTCAACCTCAGATCAACGTACGAACAAGGATGTTATTCCGTTTAAAATAAATTTTAAAGGCACTTGGATGCAACTTGCCTTCTCAATTTTTAAGAGTCAAGGAAAAGCTAAAGGTGACTCTAGTCACCTTCGATTTTTAATGAGCCCGAAGTGACAAGTGCTCAGATGGACGTTTTCTTTTAAGGAGTCAAAAAGGAACGAAAGTGACTTCTCTGGAAGTCTAGCTAGAGGGTTTACCAAATCGATCGTAAAACTACAAAATACACCTTGGTGATAAATGATAGAGAAATTACCAATGACTTATGTACGGTAGTCAATCTTCCTGAATGCTGTGCTCAGTGCATTATGATCGATAGGGCGACAGACACAACTTCCTAAGGATAAAGGATGATATCCTATTGTGGTCTCCCAATATATACACAACGGTATGGGGAGCACAAGTCCATACTGGCACTTGTTGTATAAAATAGGAGGAATCACCAAATCTATGATGAAAACGATAGTTACCACGTCTTACGATGCCGAAACATGTCTCTGGCCTAGACTTCTAGATGTGTTGTGTTAGATTCCAAAGAATTTTTATGTTCATTGAGGTTTATTTTATGGTTGATCTTACTTAGAGGTTTGTCTTTCAAGGTTCACCGCATGATGTAGATGTGAAATTCCTAAATATTCAATCTAAAATGATAAACAATCATTTATGTTCTTTTAGCAATGAAAATCCTAGCTACAAAGGAAAGAAGATAATGATTTTCTTTCAGCATAGAGCATAGAGCACACACTAAATGCACTTTCCTAAATCAAAACAAGTAGTCAAAATGCAGGTGCACATGCATGTATTTATTTTCCGCTTTCTTAATGTGTGAATGACAAAAAGAAAAGCTAAGTACAGATCTGAACTATTTTCTTTCAAACTGACAGTACTAACAATTTTGTCTTTTCAAAATGAAAGGAAGACTAAGACGACACTTTTCGATTTCGAATTTAAAACTGTTTCGACACTTGAAATACTAATAATTTCAAAATCAAGTACAATGAAAAAAGTATATTCAACTATCTAGAAGAGGAAGAATTTACGACACTCTTCTTTTGATTCAGAATGACAATTACGACACTTGCATCAAAAACGACATTTCGATTAGGCTACTTTCGACAAAGGAGGATTGCAAATGATTGACAAATACACAAAAACATTTACAATTCCTAACTGATGGAGGTTGAAACAATGTAAAGGAAGATGGTTACAGCAAGAAGCTACTGATCATGAATAGCAAAACTACTGAATAAAGCTAAAAACAGAGAGAAAAAACCAAATTTCAGAGAAGAAAACACAGTTTACTCAATCATCGCACCTGTAACACAGGGAAACATGGATGCATCTTACCTGTGTTGTTGGGAAAAGTATCCAATACGAAATGACCCTATCCCACTCTAAGGGTGATAGTACCTCAGCAACAACCGAATGAAAAACTATTCAAGATTACTTCTTTATGAGATGTAAGAGAGGGGAGAAAGAGATCCACTAACTGTTGTCTTCCGCTAATGTTTGATCCAATCTTCTCTCCTTGCTGCTTGCTCCCAGCTCCTTGCTCTTTCACTGGCCCAGCTACACAAAGATCCTGCAAAAGCACAAGAAAGGGAAACTACAAGAAGCATACATCCATAATTGATTCAAGGATTAGAATAAATCAAATATACAAGCATCAATACGCCACAGAGACACATGCATATAGAAGAACCTCAAATGCTTTATTAATGGAAGAAGTAAAGTTCTAAGAGTGTTACAACCATAAGAGGCCCAATCCAGCAACACCTCCCAGCAGAAAGAAATCTCCTCTTCAACTCCTTCAAAGCAATCACCCAATAGTTCTATACTCAAACCAACAACACTTCCTTACATTCACAAGATTCCCCCCCCTTTAGACCTCATGAGAGAGCTCTATATATAGGAGATTTGGAGAAAGGATGAGTTAGCTTGTAGCTGGCATGAAGCTGACTAGTGTCCTCTCCCACTTCAGTTATTCTTCAGTTCTTGAGTCCACTTGGAGGTTCTTGCTTCCACTTGGAGATATAGACCCTCTTACTCATCACCAGTCGAATTCCTTGATGCAAGTGTCACTTTGGAAGCTTCCTGGGCTCTGACACCTTGAGGAATGAGTCTGCCACATGTCCAAACACGTTCAACGCAGGTAGCTAGTGTTGGAGTTGACATTCAGCGTAGGTAGCCAGTGTAGCAGTTGACATTCAGTGCAGGTAGCCAGTGTAGCAGTCGACATTCAGTGCAGGTAGCCAGTGTAGCAGTTGACATTCAGTGCAGGTAGTCAGTGTAGCAGTCGACATTCAGTTGAGGTAGCCAGTGTAGCAGTTGACATGATCCAGAATTTGCTTGTTTTTGAGTGTTTTCAGGTGGAGAACTGATATTTAGTGCTGTGGTTTGCTGAACTTGTTCCTCTAGGGGGAGGAACAACATGTTTAGGGACTTTGGATCCCTTAGATTATTGACATTTCATGCTTCATGTTGTAAGGCACAAAAATGTCTATAACAGTTGCCCCCTAAAGTATGAGGTCGTTTATCAGGTGAAATGCTTTATCAGGAGGATCCGAAGTTCATTCAATCGCTGAGAGGTGACCTGTAATAAAATACAATACAATACATTATGATTCATTCTGCTTTCATGATCTAGCTGAGGCGGGCATTCCCATGCTCAGCTTTATATATTCATTTTGGTACATATAACAGACGATCGTCTGATGGTAGACTGATAATTCTCTGCTGAAATTATCATCCTTTGAGTAGGATGATCATCTGCTGTAATAATGTACATATCAAATGTCTTTATATTTCTGGAATATATATCGCAGCCCGGATGGATGAAACTAGATCTGGGGTCTTCAAACTCGTTCGATCTTCACTCTAAGTACAAGTCGATCCATGTGAGAATTGCGCTGAAGTCGAACAAGGAAAGACATCGCTTGATTACCGGTCAATAATGTAAACCGTCAACAAGCGCGAGAGGAATCACCGATAATGATAATGACCCTCAAGGTACTGCAGTACAATTCACGTGGTGTGAATAAAGGACTTGGCGTCGAACACCACGCAAAATCTTCTGGTCGAAGGTCATTGATGTATACCTGTCGCCGGAAGTGAGAAACTTGCCATTGAGGCATGCAAGCTTCAAAGTACTGAGGGGCGTGTTCCTAGGTCTACTTCTTGGATAATGAGCTGAAGTCGACAAGAAGCGATCCGTCAAAGGAGGGCCTTAATGAATCCCACATCAGTGACATGGAACGGAGCTAATGATTTTAGTGGAGGTGAAAACAATCTGTGAAATATGTTTCAGGGTGGCGATCATGGGTGCATGAAGGATAATGTATGGCAGTGGATGGGACACGGTTGACTCTTTCTGAACAACATCTCTTGAACATATAACGACACTGATGCGATGGATCGGTAGCATTACCCTAAATGTGGATGGTTTGGCGAAGACCATGGTGATGAGACCGGTGAATGAAACAACCCAACCCGATGTGATACGGAGGAAAAGTGTCATGTTCAAGAGCGACTTGCTACCATTAAAGCTTTGAGGTTCTCCCAATTTTTCCCCAGTCATTTCTGACCAGTACCTCTTTATTTTTGTCAAGCTTGAGGAGGATAACATATGCTTGTTCTATAACCTGCCCTTCGGGCAAGCCCATCGCTATGTTTTAACGAGCCTAGCGATAGGGAAACTCGTTCTCATCTAAAGACAAGTTTGTCGCTATTTAATCATTTTAACGAGTCTAACGACAAGGAAAACTCGGTCCTTTTCATTTTTAGAGAATCTGAAAAGGTACAAAAAGTTAACTCCAAAATTCCTTTTTCGTCATCTAATCCCTTAAGTCCGAAAAAGTATAAAACAATACAGAAGGGATGAGTTTTCAATAGTTTTAACGAGCCGAACAAAACAAGCGCTCGATCTTTTTGTGCAATAATCCCTCAGGTCCAAAAAGATTAAAATCTAGAGGAGGGATAGCTCTTCCGGTCGTTTAACGAGCTGGAAGGCCAAAACTCGGCAATCTTTTCATTTTTTACGAGTCAGTTGAAAAGAGCTTAAAGAAGACTCGTCTTTTGAGGAACGAGTGATGAACAGGGATAGCAGCTGATTCTAGGTACAGGTTGGAATTTTCCAATCACGGCAGTGTCACAAGGATGGCTAGGTGAAATCACTCTTCGCAGCTGTTCCTCAAAATGGGTAAACAATCATATGGAGGTGAACGATCGGCCAAATGAAAGTGGAGGTGGCAGGTGCAAAACACGACCAAGGCTTTTATGGTTGATCAGGTTACATACTTAATGGTTATTTACCGAGATGGGTTCATTTTTTAACGAGCTTGAATGCGCCAAAACACTGCTCAATCTTATGTTTATTTTTTAACGAGCATGAACTATGTGCTAAAACTGCTCGGTGATAAGTTCGCATGCCCCCAGCATAATAACGCAAATCGAGGTGCATGCCCCCCAAGCTTCATTGCATTCAACTCGGTGGTTGGAATGAAGGTTTACCTTTGAGAAAGGGGATTTGTTTCATTTTTTAATGAGGTTGACACAAGATAAGAACCGTCCTCTGACTCCTTGTTTCATTTTTTAACGAGGTTGACATGAGATAAGAACCGTCCTCGGAATCCAAATCCATCAGACATAGAAGGTTTCATATTCCACTGTGGCCACTTCCGCCAGATTACTTGGGGGTGGTAGGGCAAAAGTACCCATTAAGGCAGGGTCTTTTAGGAGACCTACTCCGATATTTTGGAGCGAATGATTCCTTCCATGGATCATTGGAATGCTTCCCGTAACTTGTGAACTGTTGTGGAGAAAAGTTTGTTGGTCGACGATTGTAATTCCTCCTTGGAAGGGAAAAGCAATATTCCTGAAGTAGGTCGACACAACTGCGGCCATGGCATAGATCCATGGTCTTCCGAGTAGGATGTTGTAATCGAGGTTTCCATCAATTACTTCAACATCAATTCCTACTGTTTTGCACTCCAGTTCAACTTGCAAGTTACTTAAAATCCCGTATGGAGTGTATGATCGTCCATCAAATGCTTTTAACGTCGTTGACGATTTCGATAGGGGTGGTGAGCCTAAATCTTTCCAGCAACTCATCGACATAAGACATGTAGATGCCCCCTCATCAATAATTGTTCGATGAACAGTTTTGTTGAGGGCTTTCACTTCAATAAGGAAAGCTAGTTGAGCTGGTAACTGAGGGTCATATCCTTTATGATCAAAGGCGACAAGATTGGAATCCATTGGGTTAATTCCACCTATTGCTGATAATAAAGCTTGTTCTTGGGAGAAGCAATTTTGCGGTACCTCAAGTGTCGACATAACGGACGGCGATTGGGCCAGGTCCTCTATCTGTGCTATTTTCGCACAAGGATTAAATGTTGATTTGTGTACTGCTCCCTTTTGCGACTTTATTATTGGCTCAGGGACAATGGGTGGCACAACTTCGGTCAAAGTTGTTGTCGAACTACTAGGTTGTTCGTTAGCCTTGTTGTTCGACGGCTTTGGATTCCTGTAATCCTTATTCCTCGTCAAAGCATTATTTTGCTGCTTTGAGGTAGACAACATAAGCACTTGGGATCGGGAAGCATTTTGATTAGCAACCAGATTTTGACCTTTATTAGGAAACGGATCAGTTAATACTGCTGGGGTTTTTGAACTCTTAAAGAGTTTCTTAACTTCAGCTATATGTGGACAATCTTTCGTCCAATGATCCTCATCGCATATATGACACCCTGCTGGGGGTTTCCTTTTTCTCCCTTTCTTTTTCTTCTTGCCCCCTGGTTGCTTCAGTTGTTTGCCCTTGTCGGTCGACATGGCATTTACTTCTGAGGCAAGAAGTTCTTCATTTGCATTTTGACTATAAATTTTGTGCTTGCCAATCACGCCATCGCTGGCGTGAGAGTCATTGTTTGATTTAGGAGGAGGAGGAATTGAAAATTCCGGTCTAGGAGCGTCGGGTATTTTGTCATAGAGCGTGCCGGACTGAGTATAAACTAAGTCCAAATACTGTGCACGAGCGATAACTTGCTCCTCTGTTACGACTCCCCCCTTGGCCACATCTTCCGTTATAGCAGGAAGTAACGACTTTATAAACCATTCAGCTAACAGCTGATCGGGAACATATGTTTTCACCATCCTACGACGACGACGCCACTCATGTATATGATCAGATATGTGGGTGGCGGTCGTCTGTTTGAAGTTGGTAAGGAGTTCTGTTCCCGTTTCATACCTTATCGGTAATTGAAAATGGGTTAAAAAGGTTGTGGCTAAGGTACTGAAGTTGTCGAACGAAGCTCTAGGCAATTCAATGTACCATTTTTCCGCAGGACCCGTTAACGTCCTCTGAAAGAGGCGAAGTCTTATCGAATCATCATTCAGGGTGTTCGATGAACACCATAGATGGAATGTCATCACATGATTTGACGGATCTTCACCCGGATTTCCATTAAATTTAGGAATATCTGACGGAAGTTTATGCGGAATCGTTGGCCACCAAGGAGCATAAGCAATTGGATCATTCGTCAGCCGGTTTAGATCTGGTAATTCTAGAGTTGCTACAAAGGGCAACTGTTGATTCAGGTTAGGCGAAGCATACCCAGGATAAGATGGGATCGCCTGAGCAATGGGTCTTTGCAAACCAGCATAATGCTGGCAACTTTGACAAGATTGATGGGCATAACCATTATAGTATGGTTGCCCATTACTTACAAAGACTTGTTGCTCAGGTCCTTGATATGATTGCTGGAATGGCGGTTGTTGAGATTGAACCAGCTCTGGTTGTTGGACCATTTGCTGTTGACCAATACTGGATGATTGACCGGGATGAGGAGTCACAGTACGTGTTTGAGCCTGAGTCGCTCCAGATAAGGAGGCACTACCCTGAGATTGTGATTGAGTCGTTGAGACAAGAGGTTGTTGTATTGCAACCTGAGAAACTTGGGGTTGACATACAACAGGTGGAGCTTGCACTTGCGACACATTCACTATAGCAGGTTTGGTGGGAATATTCGACACAGGGTGTACTGGTTGCATTGAATATACAACCCCTGGTTGTTGAGGCAGTATTGGTACCCAACCGCTGGATGTAATTCCAGTTTGACCTGAACTTTGTTGTAAACTCCCATATGGTTGTTCTCTGGGAGGGAACAATGAAAGAGCATACTGCCCTCCATATGGTGGAAATCCAGTACTTAAAGGGTAAATTGGCCTTTGAAGACACATTGGATCAATTTGTTGAGTTTCAACATAAGAAATACCAGATGATAATCCGGATGAAGAAATAGGAACTAACCATGTCGTTGTCCCTGATTGGACTCCGGCTTGTTGTTGACAATTGGCTGGGACAAATGGTATACCAGCGAACATCGTTGGAGTAGTAGCAGGAGGCTCTGCTGCTACTGTATCGGACGACACAGTCCTAGATGTCGATGGTTGTTCAGACATATCTAGTCTATCCAAAAGATTTCTTAGCGATTCTACAGTAACTTCCACTTGTGGTGGACTAACTTCGAAGATCAACGAGGGAAAGGTGATGATTATTCCTCTTAAAATAAATTTTATAACGACGCTTTAGACACAACTTGCTTTTTCAGTTTTAAAGAGTCGAGAAAAAGCTAAAGATGACTCTAGTCTCCTTCAATGTTTTAACGAGCCCGAAGTGACAAATGCTCGTATGGACTTTTTCAGTTATAGAGTTTGAAAAAGGCCAAAAGAAACTGCTCTGGAGTTCTAGGCAGAGGGTGTGCCAAACCTTTCGCAAAACCACAGAATACGTTTTACGGTACGGGTGGTCGATCTTCGTGAATGCTGTGTTCACTGCATTGCGATCAGTAGGGCAGTCGACACGGCTTCCTATGGATAAAGGCTTTGTTCCTATAGGGGTCTCCCAATATATACGCGACGGTACGTGGGAGCACAAGTCCGTATTAGTGCCACCGACTCTCAGGAGGAATCACCCACCTTCTTCGAGATCGATAGTCACTATGTTTAACGACGCCGGAACACGTCTCTACCTTAGACCTCTATGTGTTTGCGTTATGTTTCAAAGCGTTGTTAGGTTCATTCAATATATTTTAAGTTGATCTTTTTAAAGTTTGCCTTTCAAGGTTCACCACGAGATGTATGATACAAATTCCTAAATGCAGTCTAAGATGAGAAGCAAGCTTTTTCAATCTTTTCGACTTATGAAAATCTTAACTACTGAGGGAAAAGAAAGACATCATCTTTTCACACAGATCAAAGAGCATACACTAATGCACTTTTCCCTAAATCAACATACAAACTTATCAAATGCAAAATGCAAAATGCAGGTATTTCTTTTCTCTTTCTTAATGTTGATGTAATACAAAAAGAAAGCTGTTGTATAATTTCGAATTCAATTTCAAGCGAAAGCAAACAAGCTTGTCCAAAATCAAAAGACACCTTAAGATTTACTTGTTTCGACACTAGAAATATATAAATTCAAACCATATGACGAAAGCAAAAGCTCAATCAGCTATGAACAGCAAACAAACTAACTCTTAAGATCAAAACGACACTTATCACAGGTCTAGATCTAAGAGGCCACAACAAGACTAGTTCACTTTTCGTTATGGGAAACTGCAAATGATATAAGAAATACACAAAGAACAAACACAGTTTCTTTATACAACCGAGGCGGAATAGTGGTAAGGAAAGTTGGTTTCAGATAGGTACATTGACTGACAACAGGTTGCAAAAACAAGGATGAAAACAGGGCAATGAACAGCAAGGAACCCCAGTAGCACAAGGCAAAACTGGTTCAGCGCAGGTGGGACACTGTCTGTTTGACCTTCAGCGCAGGTAGCCCCTTCGGGAACTGCGCTGAAATGCAGACAGCCTTTGTACAGCCTGCACTGAAGAATGAAACTTTCATTTCTCTTGGTTTCCGGGTCACAGATTGCTAAAAAATTCACAGTTTTTGCTCAAATTAGAAGCTATCAGTCAAGGACACACTAAGGGATGACAAGGAGGATGAAAAGCTATCACTAAGAGCTTATTAGAGTCCTTGTGGATCAGCTCTTCAAATCATAAACTTGCCCAGAAACTGAGCTAGAGTAGCTGCCCTCTACTTTGTATTTGAAGGATCCAAATACAGTTCGATTCGGTACTCCCTTTGTTTATGAAATGAATAGCAAAAACACAAACAACCAACAAGATATGATCCCCAGCGGAGTCGCCAATTTGTTGTTGGGAAAAGTATCCAATACGGAATGACCCTATCCCACTCTAAGGGTGATAGTACCTCACCAACAACCGAATGCAAAACTATTCAAGATTACTTCTTTATGAGATGTAAGAGAGGGGAGAAAGAGATCCACTAACCGTTGTCTTCCGCTAATGTTTGATCCAATCTTCTCTCCTTGCTGCTTGCTCCCAGCTCCTTGCTCTTTCACTGGTCCAGCTACACAAAGATCCTGCAAAAGCACAAGAAAGGGAAACTACAAGAAGCATACATCCATAATTGATTCAAGGATTAGAATAAATCAAATATACAAGCATCAATACGCCACAGAGACACATGCATATAGAAGAACCTCAAATGCTTTATTAATGGAAGAAGTAAAGTTCTGAGAGTGTTACAACCATAAGAGGCCCAATCCAGCAACACCTCCCAGCAGAAAGAAATCTCCTCTTCACCTCCTTCAAAGCAATCACCCAATAGTTCTATACTCAAACCAACAGCACTTCCTTACATTCACAAGATTCCCCCCCCTTTAGACCTCATGAGAGAGCTCTATATATAGGAGATTTGGAGAAAGGATGAGTCAGCTTGTAGCTAGCATGAAGCTGACTAGTGTCCTCTCCCACTTCAGTTATTCTTCAGTTCTTGAGTCCACTTGGAGGTTCTTGCTTCCACTTGGAGATATAGACCCTCTTACTCATCACCAGTCGAATTCCTTGATGCAAGTGTGACTTTGGAAGCTTCCTGGGCTCTGACACCTTGAGGAATGAGTCTGCCACATGTCCAAACACGTTCAGCGCAGGTAGCTAGTGTTGGAGTTGACATTCAGTGCAGGTAGCCAGTGTAGCAGTTGACATTCAGTGCATGTAGCCAGTGTAGCAGTCGACATTCAGTGCAGGTAGCCAGTGTAGCAGTTGACATTCAGTGCAGGTAGTCAGTGTAGCAGTCAACATTCAGTGCAGGTAGCCAGTGTAGCAGTTGACATGATCCAGAATTTGCTTGTTTTTGAGTGTTTTCAGGTGGAGAACTGATATTTAGCGCTGTGGTTTGCTGACCTTGTTCCTCTAGGGGGAGGAACAACATGTTTAGGGACTTTGGATCCCTTAGATTATTGAAATTTCATGCTTCATGCTGTAAGGCACAAAAATGTCTATAACAACCTGCAACACATGGGAGGTGTGATGCATCTAGGTTGCATAGTTACAAACAGTGCGATGGGCTAGGGAGCGAAACTGAGTTTGGTTTTTGCTCAAAACTTGCAGCTAAGTTCAGTGATTTAGGCTGAGTAATGATGAACAGTAAACACAAAACATAACGGTAGGATCTGATGAGGTTCTAAGCTACCACAAGGGCACTTAAGATGCTTTGTAAGTCAAATTTTTAGTTCATAAACCAACCCAGAGATTGACTGATGTACCGTTTATCTACTTCGCAATTTCATAGAAAAGGTGTTTCGAAGGCTAGCCAGCTTAACTTCAGGCCTCGTCTGTTGTTTATAAAGAAAACAATAAACAAACAAAAGAAACTATTCGTTCCCCAGTGGAGTCGCCATTTTGTTTTAGGGAAAACTAGTGTCGATTCAAACTGCTAATCCCACTAAGACTGCTAGCTATCTTAGAAACAAACAATGAAACATTTTCAAGAGTTCCTTTATGTGTGATAGATGGAAGAGAAGAATAGAGGACCAACCTGGATCTTTCGCTTTGATCCTATATTGATTTCTCCTTTCCTTGATAGAATTTGACACTCCTCTCCTACTTGTCCCCCTTCAAAGAGTACCTGTAGAGTCAAAGTAATAGCAAACTACCAAAGCATCTCTATCTAAAACATCATAACCAATATGGAATCAGAAACACATTGACCATACAATTGCATTCATAAACAATAAGATTCACAAATACAAGATCATATGGAGGAAAACTCAAAGAACTTTATTAATAGTAATGTAAGAGAGGATTAAAACCCAGCTGTCTGATCCAACATCATCCTCCAAATTGTAGAAGCCCTCTTCACCTCATGAAAAAGCAAATCACCCAACAATGCAATGTCTCTTCTCAACAAACCAACAACACTTCCTTACAAAATACAAAATTCTAGCCTTCAGATCTCTCAGACGAGTGATCCATTTATAGATGTCTTGCAAGGGTGTGAGTCAGTGCTAGGTTTTTTAATTAGTGTCATTTCACTAATAGTTCTTGGTTCCACTTGGAGATTTCATGATCTCTTACTCATCCCTGGGCGAATTCAGAGAGGCAACTGTCGCAGGAGAATTTTCTGGAAGATACCATGATCATCCACCTTGCAAACTATCTCTGCCATTTTTCTATTCTCGCTCATCACACCCCGCAGAAGGCCATTTCAGTATGCATCACACCTAGCCAATTAGGCGGTCATTATGCATCGCCCCTTGTCCATGGATCAGCCTATATGGTCCAGTTTTGGGCAGTTCTAAGTATTTTTTCAGGTGGAACTTCTGGGAAATGATGTAATTAGCTGACCATGATCCTTCAGTGTATGAAGCAACACTTTTAGGGACTTAAGGAGTCCTTAGTTTATTTACATATGAGTTTGGGTTTGCAGTGCCCAAATATGTCCATAACACAAAGGATCATATCTACAGACAAAACTTCTTTGGAACTTCATATTCTCTACTATCAAGTCTACCTCTTGGCCGACCTCTCTAGAGTTGCATATGAAGGGGCTTAGTTGGTATTTTATTTTGAAATTGGCCTTCTTCTTGGCATTGACGAAGTTTACTTCATCTGCATTGATAATTTTCATATAGTATTCTAATGCAAACAACCTCATTGGGAGGTATCTTGGCAGTTTGTATCGTGCCAGCATGCAACCATAAATCTTGATTTCTGTATGGTTCTGGTAAAGGTACCAGTCACCAACTTTGGTTTGTTTAGATAATTGAAGGACTCTCTTTATTTCTAGACTGATTCTTACAAGAGGGCTTCCAGTCAACATTGTCATGACTGGGTGTACAAATAAATCAATGAAATAGAAGTAAGAGTATGGAGATTGGTATTGGTGGATCAATGGGGTCCAAAAAATGACTGACCTGGGCTGGCCCTTGCTGTCAAGATTTTGAAGGGTGAATGGGAACTTCTCTATTTGATAATTTAAGAACATATGGTAAAGAACTTAGGAGTACGTGAAAATCCTTTCATTGCCCATTCTTGTGAACTACTCATGCATTCTGTCAGCTATGAATGTGGCAAAGTCATATATGGTTGCAGGAAGCTGTCCTGGGGTATAGATGGACATGAAAGCCAAGATAATTCCATCAATGTACTCACTTATGGAGTAACCCAAAACACAAGACATCATGGCTACAATATTTCGACCCTAAAGGGAAAATATAGCTGTTACATATGGAGGGGGATCTTTAGGGATGTGCTTCTCTTATATGATGAAGGTTTGGAGCAATTGGGCCAATTTTGCAGAGATGAGTTTGGGATATAAGTCAAACAGGTCTTCAATTGAGAGGGGAGTTAGGTTTGGCCCTAGTTGGAGCTACAGCATCTCATTGATGGACTCAACAGTGATGGTGAAAAGGACCTTCTGTTCATGATACATGATGGTTCTGTGACTGGAGACGTAGCAAGCATAACACATATGCACAATTTCAGGAAAAATGTGGACTTGGGGGAACTGGTACTTGGGAAAATTTGACTCTCAAAGGCCAATTTCATCAGCATGGTTCAGGAACTTGTCCCCACTTTGGCAATGTACATTGTGCAGGAGTTCTATGACATTGGTATCTTTTATCTGGAAGTCTCTATCAGCTAGGGGAAGGTGGTCCAAGTCTAAATGAGGTGTAGTGATAGGCCTCACATCCATTGCAGTTGGGGCAACCATACTCAGTTCTAATGGATTTGAGTGTGGGGAGGAATTTAGAGTTTTTAGGGCAATGGAGGTTTTGCAATGTGTTTATGGTTTACAGTGTCAAAATTTAAGTAAATTTGATATTTTTACTTAATTAACGGTGTCAAAGAAGGTGAATTGATTTGGAATTTGACAATGGAGCTAGAATTCCACGGTTAAATACTTGGAATTCGAGTGAATTTAACTATAAATGGTGGTTGAAGATGGCTGCAGAGTTTCGTATGGTACTGGTATGGATTGGTGAACAAGCTGGATTGTCTGCAACATCTATGGAGAAATGGAAGAGGTTTATATGTAATTCGGCTCTTTGTAGTGGTCGCAAAGATTATCTGAGCTCTCAAAGGAAAAATGAGCGAAAAGAGTGAAAAGAGGGGTAAATGGGCTTTTATAGGGAAAACGGTTAATTTTGTTGTGTTTCACTATTTGATGAACAGTGATGGTTTTTGGTTAAAGGGGGTAGTGGTTTTGGGAGAGTCATCGCACCACTTTTGTGTTGCAGGCGATATTTAGGAGGGGTCACCTAATTCCATTTACTGCTTGACACATAGCATCGGGGGCCACGGGGAAAACCACCTTATCGGGCAGGCAAGGGAGGACGTCAGCCGGCCCGATATGCTTGTGGGGCATTAGATGTGTAGGAGGGACGATCGACTGTAATCGAGAGATGGGAGTTGCACGGGGGTGAATGATGTGATTTGATGGGGGGCTCGAGGACTTAATAATCAGTGGTATGAGATTAATTTAGAGCTTAATCTCATCGGGGACCTTTTAACATAGGATTAAGGATTGAGGGCAGGATTTTAAAGTTTTTTCAGGATAAGGGGTAGTAACATAGTTTATAAAATAAACTAAGGGGTCGAGCTATTTTATATAAGGGGGTTAAATATATACAGGGTAGTGGGATTTTCGAGAATTTTAGATATTTAATCAAAAAAGTTAATATGAAGTGAAATGAGAGGAAGGGGAATTGTGCTTAGGTGTATGAAATATTGTGTATTTTCCATATACTTAGTACTTAGGATAAATGTGTTTGGTGGGTTTTTTGTACATAAAACATGTTTATAAAGGGGTTTCCCTAGGTAAAAGAACTTAACCTTAGGAAAAGGGGTTTTGTGAGGGGAATGAATGAATTATGATGAAATTTAACACCTTTCCTTCTTAAGTCATCAAGCCGAGGGTCCGGTCCCACTAGAAGTCAGAGAAATGCTCTGAGCCTTTTTGACTTAAAAACTATAGGCATTAATATTTTTATTATGGAAGGGAAGTTAGTGAGTGTCATGGGGGTTAAACTGAATGAGGGGATGTTAAGTAAACCACATTGTGAACCATTGCTCTTGTTTTGTTTACCACTTATGCATATTTAAATGATGCATTTGAAATAATGACATAAGTGCTTTCTGTATCAATTACATGACATTTCTGCAACCTTTCTACTACTTACCCACTTACTCATCCTACCATTTTTTCTTCACTTTATTTGGGTGCATTTAGACTAGAAAACCCTTATCAATCTTTCATTTTCTTTACAAAATAAACTATCTAAGTCTAACACTATATCCTCCAAGGGCTCAGATTAAACTGATAAGCTCCTTTTATTCACTCTACCTATCTATTGATTTGCTAAGATTACTCTATTTGGTCAGATTTATTCAATACCTATGAAACATAAAATTCAAAGCATGCAATAGCCATGTTTAAACATTTTGACTATTCATGCATTGTGTCATAAGTAACAAGCTGCACACAATCATTTATTATGCATAAAAGGTAAATAGTAGTGGCATTTTGACTTTCACACTTTCCTGGTCTCTTTTGTCTTTTGGGGTTCATATATTTCATTTTTTTGACCTATTTATATTATTTTTTGTCCTTTGATTATTCTTTTAGGACATACCCTCTTTACTTTTTTTTATTTTTATTTTTTAATATGGAAAACATTTGCAGAAAGAAAAGGTACGTACAATATTACAAGGTTTAATCTTAGTCAATCAAAATTATGACTCCTATTGGTATGGGAACCTAATAGTGGCTCCACTTGGGGATGGCATTTCCTGCTAAAATGTTAAGAACTTTGTAGATCAGTAGCCTTTGAATTGTTGTTGATGTCACCTTGCAACATTATCCTCTATCCCTCTGCATTATTGATACTTATGATAGTGAATCTTTAAAGCTCAGGGCCTTCTCTTCGAGCTTCAACTTCAAAGACCATCATCCAATCCAAACTAAACTTTTTGAAGAAAAATGAAATATGTACAATGGAAAGTAAAAATCAATAGTTAGGTTCAAAATAGTGTTTAAGCATTTGACCATTCACTAGTCCACCTTCTACTTTTGTACCATTCGTTTCCTTAGGAAGAAAGCAATATTACCTCTGAAAGCATAAATGACATATGGGCCTTTCCATAGGAAATCAAATTTCCCATGTTTACCTTTATCTTCCCTCCTTGAATCCCATTTTAGGACTTTGTCACCAAGGTAGAAATCCTCAGCCTTGGTTCTCTTGTCAAAGATATTTTTAATCCTTTCCTGCACAACTTGAGATATGATGTATACTTCCTCCTTGGCTTGTTGAAGATGTATTTTTTGGTTGATTCTTCTTTGGATACTATTTGGTTCAACTTGCAATTCTTGAAGAATATTTATCACTGTGTTCCCAAGGATGATGGAAAAACAACTTCCATCCCATAAACTAGTTGGTAGGGAGAGGTACCAATCGATTTCTTAGTGGTTATTCTGTATGCCCATAAGGCATTGACCAACTTTTTATTCCATGTTTTCTTATTATCTTCTAACAGCTTTTTGATGATGTTCACTAGAATTTTGTTTGAGGATTCTACTAGTCCATTTCCTTGAGGATAATAGGTTGTGGAATGGCCCAGGGTTATATGATACTTGTTGCAGAAATCTATCATTCTCTTGGATTTAAAGGTTGTTGCATTATCACTAATGAGCTTAGTTGGACATCGAAATCTTGATAGAATGTTGGTTTGAAGGAAGGTTATGATAACAGTGTCAGTGGCTTGCCTTGAAGGTATGGCCTCTATCCACTTGGTGAAATAGTCTGTGGCAGTGAGGATCCATTTGTGTTGGGCAGAGGAAGGTGGGTGAATTTCACTAATGAATTCTAAACCCCATTGTTGAAAAGGTGTTTTGGAAGAGATTGACTTGAGGGGTAAAGGTAGAAGCTTTTTATTTCCCTAAAAAAATTGACGTTTGTGACAGGAGGTCACATGTTTCCTTACATCAAGAAACAAGGTAGGCCAATAGAAACTGGCTCTAAGAATCTTATCTGCAATAGTTTTCCAGTAAAGGTGTCCTCCACAGTCACCTGCATGAAACTCTTGCAATACTTTGTCAGATTCATCTTTTAATAATTGGTTGAGAAGAATACCTTCATGATTTCTCCAAAACAAAGCATTGTCTAATATACAAAATTTTAAGGATTTCATCTTCAGAAATCTACTTTTGGTCTTAGATAATTCAAGAGGAGCTTGTAAATTTAGTAAAACATAAATGATATCAGCATACCATGGTGATTCAATAAAGGCCTGGCTGATTAGTGGAGTCACCATCTCCTCTTCATTATCTATTTGTGCAATAAAGTTTATATCCAGGGCCTGGCAGTTTGATTCAGCTATGAGCTTGGCTAAACCTTGGCCCTCGATTAACTTAGTTGGTTTCATTTCTATATCATACTCTAAAATAGTAGCAATCCATTTTCCCCTCTTTCCATCTGGACCACCCTGAGTTAGGATGTCTTTGACTACTGAATTGGGAGCATAGGCTACTCTATGAGAATATAAAATGTATACCCTAAAATCCTTGATAGCTTTGACCAAAGAAAAGGCTTATTTTTTCATTATGTTGTATTTTAAGGGGGCATCTCTTAGGGCCTTGCTAAAGAAAGTAATAGGTTGTTCATAGCCTTGGTCATTTTTTTGCAGTAAAACTACAACAATTGTGTGCTCAGAAGCAAAGGAAAATAAGATGAAATATCTGTCAAATTTTGGACTGATCAAAACTGGTGTTCTAGTTAAGGCTAGTTTAATGTCTTCAAAGGATTTCTTAGCCTCAATAGTCCATTTTAGGGTCGAATCATTTTTCGACATATTGTTTAGTGATCTAATTAATTCTGCTAGATTAGAAATAAATCTTCTAAGAAAGTTATTTTTCCCTAACAAAGCTTGTAATTCCCTAATGTTCCTTGGATGTTGTATCTATAAGATGGCTTCTATTATTCGAGGGTCTATTCGGATGCCATCTTTTGAAATCATATGAACTAGTAACTTTCCTTCTTCTAACCCAAAAAAAGACTTCTTGGGGTTTAAAGAAATTCCATATTTCCCGCATTTAATAAAACCCTACCTTAGATGATCCGAATGTTTGCTATTAGATTTTGAAAATACAATAATATCATCTAGATATATTACAAGGAAATCATGAATTTCTTTGGCAAAGGCTATATCCATAGCCCTTTGGAAAGTGGCTCCTACGTTCATTAGTCCAAAAGGCATTTTCACATACATGAGTGTGCCCCAAGGAGTAGTGAAGGCAGACTTGACTTGATCATCAGGATGAACTAAGATCTTATTGTAACCAGAAAACCCATCCAATAATGAGATTCTGGTTGATCCAACTACCATTTGCAAATATGATCCATTTTTGGGAGAGGGTAATTATCTTTAAGTGATACGTTGTTAAGGTTCCTAAGATCCACACAGAGTCTGATCTCGCCAGTTTTCTTCCTAGTTGGCACCAAGTTCGAAACCCAATCAGGTAATATGATTGGTGCAATTATCTTAGCATCATACATTCTATGAATTTCCTTTCCAATTGAAGGTAATAAGACAGGATTTATCCTTCTAAGTTTTTGTCTGAAAGGTTTTTGATTTTATTTTATAGGGATTGTGTGTTGTATGATGTTGGTGTCATAGGATTTGAGGTCCTCATAACTCCAAGCAAGGACATCTTGAAATTCTTTTAATAACCCAATGTATTTTACTCTTTCAGTGGGAGGTAATGATTTAGAAAGTTTGATCAATTTTGGATTTTCATCAGTGCCTATATTACACTCCTCCATATCAGATTTCAAAGGTTCCATTTTAGGCTTTCTAGGAACATCATTCAAATCAAACAAGTCTTCCAAAGGGGTTAATCCCTTAGGCAATAAATTGTCTTTGAGATTGATCACTTTAGTGTCTTCATTAATTATTTCATCAATCTTAACTTGCTCTAGGTTTTCTACATCTGATTTTGTAAATTTAGTGGGATGAAATCTATCTATTTCTTAACCTTCTCTCTCGTTTATTTCTATTTTATCTTTAGTGTTAAGATTTATTGATGTGTCAGTATCTATACTGCTATTTACAAATTATTCTTTTGAATAAAAAATTGTTTATTTGTTTTTCATCATAAAATATTTTCCAGTTCTTCAAATTATCTGGAATAGCAGGTATGTGCCTAACATCAGTAGTGTACAAATGGTTAAATTGAAAAGGTCACTTGTAGGTGCTGGCAAACATTGCTAAACTATGAGTCTGCATATTATGTTTTCCAGGAATTACAACAACCTTGGTTTCTAACAAAGTGTTGAGTATTTCTACAATGATTCCTGTGTAACAACTTAATCTAGGGTCTTTAGTCATATATATAGCATTAATTTGTTTTATCACTAATTCAGAGTCTCCCATGATAGAAAATATTATAGCTCCTAGCTTCCTAACTAATTTAAGACCTAAAATTAGCACTTCATACTTGGCCATATTGCTAGTACATTTAAAATTTAGTTTGTATGCATGGCCTTCTAAGTAATCATTCTCTAGATTGTATATCCAAACTCCTGCTCCTGCTCCAAACTTATTGACTAACCCATCAAACTCAAGATGCCACAATATCTCATGTTCATAATTAGCATCATCTATTTCCACCAACTTTTCCTCATCTTGACTACCTTGTTTAGTGGAAAGTTCTAAAGTTTGGACAGTTTCCTCTTGTTTTGAAACTGCAATTTCTTTTGGTTCTGTATCAACACTGTCTAAAAGAGTTTCTTGTGTTTGATCAGTATTATACAAAATAAAATAATCAATGTATGAATGTACAAAGTAGATAGGAAAGCTTTGAGGCCAATCCTGGCTACTCACCAGGTGTTTCATTAAAGTTTCTTGGTACAGCTTCTTGGGTTGTCCAAAAATATAAATTGTTGCATATGAAATATCAAGTTGTCAATATCCATGAATTTTAGCTCCCCATGATCTGGATAACATCGTGACATACTTCGATGGGATGTCAACAACCACAATATCCATAAGGATTCTCTTGGTAGGATATTGAACTAAGGTGACATAGAGGTCTTTAATCAACCCCAGACACTTTACTTGACTTGACTCAAATGAAAATAAGTCCTTGTAAGATCTTGTAATGTCTAGGTTCAATTTATCCATTACTGATTTAGGAATTAATTTGTGGGAGGCCCCAGAATCCAACATTGCATTATGAAGAATTTTGTCATGGATGACAAGGCTAATGTAGAAAGGTGCTATTCCTCCTTCTAGTGGTTTTCCATTAACATCTGGACCAAATATAAGTTCTAGTTGGTCATCAAACAGGTTAATAGAGTCCTCATTTTCAACAATGTTTGGGGTCTGGTTTATTTGTGTTTTGTAGGTTTCATTCTTGATTAACTCTGTTAAAGGGACTAAAATATTTAGATTAGCTACCTCTGCCCCTATATTGAAAGGCAAAGGGGATTTCTCTGTTTGAGGGTTTGGACTTTTGATAGTAGGGATTTGAGTGGGATGGTCTTCTTTTCCTTTATTGGGGACCTCTGTTTGTGAGTTTTCCAATCTAGTATTTTGAGGTGTGCCCACTGGTTTTTTAGGGGGAATTGAAGTAGAGGGTTGATCATCAGAAGGTTGATTAGGGGTTATATATACAATGGTAGGGCAAGAAGGATTTTGGTTTTGTCTGGGGAGAATCTAGAGGATTTTAGAAACTGGGGTTTCTTTGATTTTATTTGGTTGATTTGGCACTTTTTTCTTGGTCTGGTCAGGGATATCAGAATTCTTTTTACTCCTTAGGTTATACTACTTATGTACTTCAAAGATGGCAGAATCATTACCTTGTTTATAATCGAATGACTCACCAGACTAGATTTGCAATTGCTGCAACATATGAAATTCCTTATCATCTTGGGTTAGAAAAACAACACCTTCATCATCTAATCCCATCAGGTTAATCTCTATGTCTTGCTCTGTGTCTTCAGGATAGGATGTTTTTGCACAATTTTCTTGGAAAGGGGGACTAATATTCTGATTAGGTCCATTTTTCCCAGTGTTTTGGTTTTGGTTTTGGTTTTTCCTAAAGTTCAGGTTTCTATCTAGAGGTGCATTTTGATTATCCCTCTGGGATTTCCTCTCTATATTCTCTATTCTATCCATTAACTTTTCCATGCCTTTTTCTAAGCTATCTATTTCAAGGATCATCTTTAGCAGTTCCTCTTCTTTCATTCCTAACTCTAGCTCTTTTAGCTAATAAATTAGCCTCTACACTTACTGCTACACTTTGCATATCTTCCAAGGTTGGGGGGTTTCTTTCCCTCAACTGGAATTCCATGTCTGTGTCAAAACCATCAGGGAACTTTATCAAAGCTAAGTCAGGTGGGGGTCTAAGATTAACTGGAATTGCATTGTATATATTGTTAAATCTGGTGCAGTAATCTTGAACAGTTTCATTGGGAACTCTCCAAATATTTTCATATTCTGAAAGGATCTGTAGAGGATTATTTTTCTTTTCCCATCTATTCAGAAATTGTTGCTGAAATACTTCTAAACTTAAATACTATTATCAGGTAGTGATCTAAACCATTTCCTAACATCACCAGCTAAAGTCTGAGCAAATAATCTCATTTGGACATCCACAATATCAATTTCATGAATTTCAAAGTAGTCTGTCATCTTATTAACATGGTGTTGTGTAGTGTAGTGTCCTATGGAATCAAATTGGATGATTCTATTATGGTAGTCTACTGGCATGGCACCAAGTGGAGCTGGTAAGATAAGGGGAGCATATCTATTTTCCATGGATATAAGCTGGGAAGGGATAAGATGTGGGGTTGAAACATTAGAAGATGATATAGTAGTGGAGGATAAACTAGGACTGCTAGGTGGTACCTGGGATATGATAGGTTGGTAAAGGAGTGAGGGTATAAATGGAGGTGGGGAATGGGCTTTAGATTTTGAAGGGAATAGTGGTGAACTAAGAGTAGTGGACAATTGTTTAGAAATCTCAAGGATCTTGGCAATACTAAGGGATGATTGTGGTGAATTTAGGAGATACTCATCAACTGATTTGTTGGCCTTTTGGACTTAAAGGTCTGCAATAAACTCTGGATCTATCATAGTGTCACAAATTTCACTTTTAGACTTTGATTTAAAGAATGACAAATCAAATTTCTCATCAAAGGGAAGATCTTCTAAAAACAACCATTCATCAGGGCATGAATTAGCTTTAGCTAAGGGTGTGTGACTATCTGAACTTTCTGCAGTTTTGGATTTTCTTGAAACCAGGTTGGGATTATCAAATACTGGGGGAGGGTTTGGATCTAGGTTAGGCCTCATATAATGAGCTCTCCTCGAAGCCAAAATTCCAGAGATTTTTTAAATTATTTCCTTTTCGTGAGAAATAACTTCTAATAAATCACTTTAAGAGGCTCAAAATACAGAATTAAATATTTCTTAAATATTTATTAGGATTGAGGGTTGTCCCCAGCATGGTTGCCACTATGTTATCACTCAGTATTTTCCCTAGAAGTTATCAGAATAAGGAAAAGGCTGAGGTAACTAAAAACCAATATTTTAAGTATAAGTTCTAGCCAACTTCTGACTCAGAGAGGGGTATCTCTATATGTTTTAGCTTTGTTTGCTGAGATTTTAGGCTAGTTCTTAAAGTTCATGGGGGTTCTAGATTTGTATTGGAAGTTGGATGGTGGAATCCTTAAATAGATGGATAGAATGGTCTCTGTAGCTATTGGGCCGTGGAGTCAAAGAAGGGAAGCAGAACTGGGATTAAATCATTAAAGGGAGTGTTCAATGGGCAAGCTAGTAGAGTGAAACACAGGTTTTCAGGTCGAATGGGTGAAATGATCTTAACCAGGGTGAGAGGGCACTTAAGAATCCTCAAACTGGGACTAAAAGCAGGAACAAAGGATGAGCATGAGAAAAGGGCAGTTAAGAATCCTTTACTATAGACCAGAGGGGAACTACCTGAGCTAAGAAGAAATCAAGAATTCCTTAAATTAAACAATTTTAACAAAAAACATACAAAATTCCTAACAATCAAAATAGAGTGCAGTGAAGCAAGTTCTGAGATATCATTGCATATTAAAACATTTAGATTTCAGATACATTCAAGATTATGGAAATTTTTTTAAAGAAAAATGACAACACAAAAGAAGATACTTGTATGTATTTCACACTACACATGAATCCAATGAAATGTCTTTACTTTATTCAATAATCTAGCTTGCTGGTCCAATAGTGATACAATAGCTTACAGTCTTTGATAAAGAAAACTATAGAAATATCTAAGAATCCACCCTACATACTTCGAATTGTGAAGTATTTATACAAAAACTTATTACAAAATATCTCAAAACAACTTGAGATTTAATCTAGGAAATACAAATATCTTCTTGCAAGAAGATAGAGACAGCTAATGAACTGTTTCATGTTGTCCCTTTTATTAAGGTTGTGGTGGCCTTTATTGTTAAAGTGTAAGCCTTTTAATCTGGCTTGCAGTTGTGGAGTTTCATGCTGGACTCTGGTTCACTTTCATCTTTCAACTGATACTCTTTAACTCTGATACTCTTTGACCCTACTACCTTGTTTTCACCTGTTTTACCTAGTGGCCTTCATTTTTACTCTGTAGTAAATTTCTCCTATAAATTTATCACAGTAAATCTGTCATTTTCTCCCACCATTCTGTATCTGGTAATTTCAAATTCACTATTCTCTTATAGATTTCATTAGCCTCATTATACTTTGCAAAATTTGGCTTGGTGAGGAACAAATTCTTTACCTCATCCTCAAGGAAAAACAAGTTTTCAAAGGTGTCATATAATACTTTACTTGTTGGTAGGGCTTTTATGGATGAAGAACTGGCTTGTTCCTTAGCCAATTTTCTGAGTCTATCACCATAGTCCAACTGTGTCATTAGTTTATCATTGATGACCATAGGATTGGGTAGACCTTTCTCCCTCAAAATCTAGAATTTAGCCATGATCCTATCAATGGCTACCTTCATATTGTGGCATTTTTCTTCCAAATTAAGCATAAGGTTCCTTTTGGAAAGGACCTTCCTTATTTCTAAAATGGTAGCAGTCCTAACTTCTATATTTAGCTCCTGGGGCTCATATATGTTCTTGCTATTGAGGAAGTGGATGAGTCTATTTGCATCCTCTCGCTTATTTCCTAATTCCTCCTTCACTTTTTGGATAACTTTTGTAGCTATCTTTACCATCTCTATTTGTTCAAAAATTACTTGGATTGATGGCCAAATATCATTGACAGTGTCAATGATATGGGCCCACAACATTTCTTTGGTTTGTCCAAGTGGTTTCTCCAGTGTTAAATCCTTCTCTAGGATTTTGGTTCTCTCACCAATTCTCTGGGCCCTTTGTGTTTCTTCTTTTTGCTTTAGTTGGGCAAGTCTGCAGTCTATTTCCAAACTTGCAACCTTTTCTCTTAACTTGTTCATTTCAGTAGCCTAGATAGACATGTCTTCCATGGCTCTGACAAGTTTTGCTGCTTTCTCTCTTGATGCACCTGTTGCTGATGTAGACTTTGTTGTTATTGGCAAGGCTGTTGCAAGTGGAGCTGTAGGTGCCAGAGATGCTACTAGTGTGGATGGCACTACTATGGAGACTATGGGGATAACATCTGTTGAAGAGGTTGCCACATCTACCTAATTTAATTGGATTATTCCTTTTCAAGTTCTTTAAGTTGGTCATTCAATTTCAAGACCAAGTCCATTAGTTCTTCATGCCCCTGCTAGGCTTCTAGGACTTCTAGTGTTCGTGGATGCTGTAGCTGAGGTATTTTTAGTTTTTTCTTTAATGCAACTATGTCATCGTTCTTATTTTCAATAAGCTATTTTGTAGCTTTTATATCCTTGGGATCGTGTCCCAATTCAATTACTAAGTCCTCTAAGGGCTTGATCCTTGCATCCTTGGCCTGTGAAGAGGCCTTCTCCAACTGGAATATTGATGAGATGTTGTTCAAGGAGTTATGTAGCTGATGGGAAATTATGTCTTTACCTGTCATGGTGGAGTATATCATCTCTCCACCCTGTTTGTGTAGTTAAATCTGGTCTATGGGATGAATATCCCTTGCCAACACTTTGAAATCTACCCTTTTGAAATTTGATATTGTCTTTGGCTGCTGGGTTGTAGGCTTAACAAAGGTCACCTAAAACTTCCCCTCTTTAATGTCAAAGGCTGACATTAGCCTTGTTTGATTGGTAGGAGTCAGCTTCAGATATTGTGCATATGTTTGGGCCTTAAGCCTCTCATTTCTAGCCTTGATTTCTTTATACCTTTCCTTGATATCTTGGTCTTTGTCAGATAACATTCTAAAAGAAGACACTTCAACACTGAGCTACCTTTCTAACATCTAAGTTTGTGATGTGGAAGGCTCTTGCATGCCTCCAGATGGAGTGGTAGGCCTACTTCTTTCTTCTCCTGTATTAGTGACTTCAGCTGAGTCTTTAGTAAAATCTTGTTCAAAGGCTAGATTTAGTGTTTAACTTTTGTTTGATTCTTGCTGCAAATCAGAGGTTGCCAATCCTGAAGTGCAAGCCCCTTCTCTATTTCTTTTTGGGATCTTCTCCTCATTCTGAGGAGTTTAAATGACCGGAGGGGTGCTCATAGTAGTCTCTGGTTCTCCTGGTACCCGCAGAAAAGAGTTGTCAACAAGTTGCCTTTCTAAATCAATAAGAGCATTCTCAACATCTAGTCTGGTGTTTTCCTGGTCTACTAGGTTACCTTCCACCCATTCTGTCTAATTTGCATAAGCTTCTATCTCAGGTATGGGATGGTGAATGAAATTTCCTAGCTTGACCTTTTGTCTCTTTGTGATGAATTCCAAAGGATCATATCTCCAGACAAAACTTCTTTGGAACTTCATATTCTGTAATATGAAGTCTGCCTCTTGGCCAACCTCTCTAGAGTTGCATATGAAGGCACCTAGCTGGTCTTTTATTTCGAAATTGGCCTTCTTCTTGGCATTTATGAAGTTTACTTCATCTGCATTGATCATTTTCCTATAGTATTCTAATGCAAACAACCTCATTGGGAGGTATCTTGGTAGTTTGTATGGTGCTGGCATGAAACCATAAATTCTTATTTCTGTATGGTTCTAGTAAAGGTACCAGTCACCAACTTTGGTCTGTTTAGATAATTGAAGGACCCTCTTTATTTCTAGACTGATTCTTGGAAGAGGAATTCCAATCAACACTGTCATGATTGGGTCTACAAATAAATCAACGAAATCAGAGTAAGAGTATGGAGACTACTACTAGTGGATCAATGGGGTCCAAAAAATAACTGACCTAGGCTGACCCTTGGTGTCAAGCTTTTGAAGGGTGAATGGGAACTTCTTTGATTGATAATATAAGAACATATGGTATAAAACTAAGGAGTACTTGAAAATCCTTTCATTGCCCATTCTTTTGAACTACTCATGCATTCTGTTAGCTATGAATGTGGCAAAGTCATAAATGGTTGTAGGAGGCTATCATGGGGTATAGATGGACATGAAAGCCAGGATAATTTCCTCGATGTAATCACTTTTGGAGTAACCCAAAACACAAAATATCATGGCTACAATATTTCAGCCCCAAGGGGAAAATATAGCTGCTACATATGGAGGGGGGTCTTTAGGGATGTGCTTCTCTTCTATGATAAAGGTTTGGAGCAATTGGGCCAATTTTGCAGAGCTAATTTTGGGATATAAGTCCAACAGGTCTTCAATTGAGAGGGGAGTTAGGTTTGGCCATGGTTGGAGCAGCAACATGTCATTGATGGACTCAACAGTGATGGTGGAAAGGACCTTCTGGTCATGGGACATGATGGTTCTGTGACTGGGGACATAGCAAGCATATCACATATGCACAATTTCAGGAAAAATGTGGACTTGGGGGAATTGGTACTTCAGTAAATTTGACTCCCAAAGGCCAATTTCATCAGCATGGTTCAGAACTTGTCCCTAGTTTGGCAATGTACTTTGAGCAAGAGTTCCATGACAGTGGTATCTCTTATCTGGAACTCTCTGTCAGCCAAGGGAAGGTGGTATAGGTCTAAATGAGCTGTAGTTCACATCCATTGCAATTGGGGCAGCCATACTTAGTTCTTGTGGATTTGAGTGTGGGGAGGAACTCAGAGTTTTTAGGGCAATGGAGCCTTTGCAGTTTGTGTATGGTTTACAGTGTCAAAATTTAAGTAAATTTGATCTTTTTACTTAATTAACAGTGTCAAAGTGGGTGAATTAATTTGGAATTTGACAATGGAGCTGGAATTCCATCATTAAATACTTGGAATTTGGGTGAATTTGATTGTAAATGGTGGTTGAAGATAGCTGCAGAGTTTCGTACAGTACTAGTATGGACTAGTGAATAAACTATACTGTTTGCAGCATCTGTGGAGCAATGGCAGAGGTTTATAAGTAATTCGGTTGCTTGCAGTGGTCGCAATGATTATCTAAGATCTCAAAGGCAAAATGCGCGAAAATAATGAAAAGAGGGGTAAATGGGCTTTTATAGGGAAAACGGTTAATTTTGGCAGTTTCACTATTTGATGAATAATGATGGTTTTCGGTTAAAAGGAGCTAGTGGTTTTGGGAGAGCCATCGCACCACTTTTGTGGTGCGGGTTGTATTCAAGAGGGGTTGCTTCATTCCATTCAACGCTTGACATGTAGTGTCGGGGGCCGGGGGGAAAACCACTTTATCTGGAAGGTAAAGGGTAGACGTCGTGCTAGCCCTATATTCTTGTGGCGCGTTGGACGTTGGAGAGGGATGATCAACAGTGATCGGGAGATGGGAGTTACGTGGGGGTGAATGATGTGATTTTATGGGGGGGGCGGGGACTTAATCATTGGCGGTATGAGATTAATTTAGAGCTTAATCTCATTGCGGAACTTTTAACACATTATTAAGGACTGAGGGCGGGTTTTTAAAGTTTTTTCGGGATAAGGGGTAGTAACATAGTTTATAAAATAAACTAAGGGGTGGGGCTATTTTATTTAATTATGTTAAATATATACAGGCTAGTGGGTTTTTCGAGAATTTTAGATATTTAATAAAAAAAGTTAATATGAAGTGAAATGAGTGGAAGGGGCATTGTGCTTAGGTGTATGAAATGTTGTGTATTTTCCATATACCTAGTACTTAGGATAAATGTGTTTGGTGGATTTTTTGTACATAAAACATGTTTATAAAGGGGTTTCCCTAGGTAAAACAACTTAACCTTAGGAAAAGGGGTTTTGTGAGGGGAATGAATGAATTATGATGAAATTTAACACCTTTCCTTCTTAAGTCATCAAGCCGAGGGTCCGGTCCCACTAGAAGTCAGAGAAATGCTCTGAGCCTTTTTGACTTAGAAACTATAGGCATTAATATTTTTATTATGGAAGGGAACTTAGTGAGTCTCATGCGGGTTAAACTGAATGAGGGGTTGTTAAGTAAACCACATTGTGAACCATTGCTCTTGTTTTGTTTACCACTTATGCATATTTCAATGATGCATTTGAAACAATGACATAAGTGCTTTCTGTATCAATTACATGACATTTCTGCAACCTTTCTACTACTTACCCACTTACTCATCCTACCATTTTTTCTTCACTTTATTTGGGTGCATTTAGGCTAGCAAACCCTTATCAATATTTCTTTTTCTTTACAAAATAAACTATCTAAGTCTAACACTATATCCTCCAATGGCTCAGATTAAACTGATGAGCTCCTTTTATTTTCTCTACCTATGTAATGATCTGCTAAGATTACACTATTTGGTCAAATTTATTCACTACCTATGAAACATAAAATTCAAAGCACGAAATAGCCACGTTTAAACATTTTGACTATTCATGGATTGTGGCATAAGTAACAAGCTACACACAATCATTTATTATGCATAAAAAGTAAATAGTAGTGGCATTTTGACTTAAACACTTTCATGGTCTCTTTTGTCTTTTGGGGTTCATATATTTCATTTCTTTGACCTATTTTCATTCTTTTTTGTCATTTGATTATTCTATTAGGACATACCCTCTTTACATTTTTTAATTTTTTAATATGGTAAACATTTGAGGAAAGAAAAGGTATGTACAATATTACAAGGTTTAATCTTAGTCAATCAAAATTATGACTCCTATTGGTATAGGAACCTAACACAAACCATTGGTCGAGAAAGAGTTAGGCAAGAATGTTAAATCTCTACGAAGTGATAACGATGGACAATATGTATCCAATGATTTTAAGAACTTTTGTGCAGCGGAAGGGATTAAGTGAGAGTTGACGACACCTCATAACCCTCAATAGAATTGGGTTGTCGAGAGGAAGAACATGAGCATAGTAGGGGCAGCAAGGGCAATGATGCATGATTAGGGCCTACCACTACACTTGTGGGTTGAGGCATGCAAAACAATAGTTTATGTTTAGAATCGTAGTCCACATTGGATACTTGAGAGTAAAACATGAGAGGAAGCTTATTCCAGTAAGACGCCAGATGCTGGTCAATTAAGGATTTTTGGGCCATCAGTTTATTGCCATGTGACCAAAGATGCATGGAAGAAGCTTGAGCCAATAGTAGAGTTGGGGATATTTTTGGGGTACACTCATACTTGCCACAACTATTGAGTGTACATGAAAACCAGTTGGATGATAGTGGTTCGAAGGGATGTCAAGTTTGATGAGGAGAAGGCCATGTGAGTATCCCTTGAGAGGTCGCTTGAGCTACATGCAGAGGAGGAACTTTTATTTCCTAAGGTTGACGAGCCTTAGATTAATGTGGAGAAACCACATGCAGAGGTTCCGAGAGTGGAGACATCCACTCAGGCAAATTATTCCAGAGAGGGAAGAAAGCACACTAGAGAGGCTGATAGATTGTTGGATAATCCATGGGAGAATGTGAGAGAACCCTCTTCTCAGCATAGACAGAGGAGGTCACCAGAGAGGTACACTTGATACATGGCACTTATAGGTGCACTTGTTGTGACAGAGCTAGCTCCATTTCAGGAAGTAGTGCAGCAGCCAGTTTGCGTTCATGCAATGGTGGAGTATGACTCCATAGTTCAAAATAGTGTTTGGGATGTGGTCCCAAGACTGAGGACAAGTCAGTTGTGAGCAAGGAAAATTTTAAGGATGGAAAATTTTCTTGAAGTTTAAAAACATTGACGAATCTAACCAATCCCTAAGATGAAAACTATAACATGTTTATTGATATATTTGTAAAATTAATCAAATTTATAATGATTTTATATATAGTCTCTATTTAATGTTGGCGATTTTTAAGGAAAATAGTTTTATATTCTAAAATTTGGGCAAATCATCTTTTATAATAATTGGAAATTAGCAAAACTTTTTTGTGGAAAAATCATGGAAAATTAGCCCATTGGGCAAACATTAGCCCCTAAAATTTTCCATGGATGTGAGCTCCCATTAGATTTACAAGGTAAACCAAGCTACAGATGGTAGTGTGGAGAAGCATAAGGCCAGATTTGTGGCCCGTGGCTTTTCACAGGTAGAGGGGATTGACTATGATGAGACCTTTTCTCCTGTTGCATGGTACTCATCTATCAGATGTATTTTGGCACTATCTTCATAGATGGGTTGGAGGATCCATCCGATGGATGTGAAGACTACCTTTCTCAATGGAATGATTGAGGAAGAGGTGTACATAGAGCAGCCTGAAGGTTTTGAAACCATGGACCATGAGTTGCATGTGTGCCAACTCAAGAGAGCATTGCATGGGCTGAAGCAAGCACCCCATGCTTGGTACACGAGGATAAATAGCTACTTCACTGGGTTGGGCTTCATGAAGAGTGAAGTGGATGTGAACCTGTATCACATAGTGGTGGAAGGTAAGCTTTTGATCATTGTACTTTATGTAGATGATTTCATACTGACATGTGATGAGAAGCTCACCAAATCTTGCAAGGAGGACCTTGCAAGAGAGTTTGAGATGAAGGACATGGAGCTCATGCATTACTTTCTTGGCATGGTGGTATGGCAGGGAGATGGGGAGTTATTTGTTTCTCAAGGAAACTATGTCAATGAGATACTCAGGAAATTGAACATGGAGAGCAATAAACCCATGGAGACTCCTCTAGCTGGTAACTGGAGGAAGGAGGATGCTACTTGAGGAGAATTAGTGGAAGCTACTATTTATAGGTAACTTGTGGGTTCACTCATGTATCTGGTGAACACATGACTAGATATGTGTTATGTAGTTAACCAGCTTAGCCAAGCGATGGTTACACCTACTAAGCTGTATTGAAAGGTGACAAAGCATGTATTGAAATACCTCAGAGGCACTATTTAGTTTGGGTTGTGGTATAGACGGACAGAGGGAGTGAAGCTTCAAGACTTCACCAATGCAGATTGAGAAAGGAGTCCATCTAACAGGAAGAGCACACTAGGAGGGATATTTAGTATTGGGTTAGGTGAAGTTTCTTAGTATGACAGGAAACAAAGATCGGTTGCACTCAGTTTGGCAGAGGCAGAGTACATGGCTGCAAGTCATGTAGTATGTGAGGCTATTTTGATGAGGAAGATCGTAGTTGGCTTGTTTGGTCAGCAAATGGATCTGACAGTGATTTATTGTGATAATCAGAGTTGTATCAAACTCTCTAAAAATCCATTTTTTCATGATCAGTCCAAGCATATAGATATATGGTATGATCATCTCAGAGATTGTGTATTGAGGCAGATCATGTTGTTAGATTACATTCCCACAAAGGAGCTAGATGATGACATCTTGACGAAGGCATTGCCAAGATTTAAATTCGAGTTTCATAGAGACAGGATCGGGGTAGTGGATAATCCATTTCTTATTGAGAGGGAGTGTTGAGAAATGGAAACAAGAAATTCTAGTTTAATTTGTCCTTGAATTAAACTGTGAATTAAAATAGAATCCTTTTCTCATAGTAATTTGAAAATAATTACTTAAGTTTAATTAACTTAATTAATTTAGGAAATTCGAATTAGAAGTATTTTAGAAGACGTTTAAATGTTCTCCCTAACTTATAGGAGTTAATGATGAGTTATGAAAGAGTTGTAATTAGTTAACTCAGTTTATCGAGTTAAGTCCAGTTAAATTATTTCCAATCATTTTCAGGAACTAATAGTGAGTAAACAGTCAACTGGGACACTAGTGACCTAATTAGTGCTGCTCTAGTTAACTGAAGATTCCACCATTAGAAACTCATGCATGTTGATTATGAGAAAGACTGAGTTGATACTAGAGTGCAGGGATAGTGTAATATTTGTTTTAGATTTTTCTGAGTTATATTGATAGTACATGCATTCAGGAACTGATCCTTAAGGCATTGCACTATTTTTAGAGGCTTTGTTTCCCTTTAAATACAAGCTATTTTCCAGAGGAATTACACATTGGAATAGAGACTTGGAGAGCTTTTTAAGAGGCTAATATTTTCCCTTAATATTTCTTATGAGTTGGAGATTGAATTTTCTGAGTGCTAGGATTGTTCTAGAGAGAACAAGAATTGTAACTTCATCTTGATTTTCTGGATTAATACAAAACAAATAGTAGGGTTTTGAGCTATGGATTTCCCCGGATACTTATTGTGTTATCTTCCTTTCATTCTCTTCCTCTATTGATTATTGTTTGCTCAATGTTTACGGGCTTCCATTGTAAAGAGTAGAAGTATATTCTTGTCTCTTGTTTTAGTAGATTACATGAGATTGTGAATCTATAGGATTTTCTACAAATCCTTCGATCTCTTTCACAATTCCCAAGCCTTGAATATATAGATGATGAGAGGATTATCCTTTTCAATTCTCTCTTGAGTTCCCCTTGGAAAAATCTAGGATGTTTCCTTTCTTTTTTTCTCTTTCCACTTCCATTAGACTCCATTAGGAATGGAAATATCCTTAGACAGGTCAAAGGTAGATGTTTCCTACTTTTCGGGCTAACATTTTAGTGAAGAGTGGAATGCCAGTCAATTAACCCGATCATTGACCTTCAGAACCTCATAAAGCTTGGGTAATGTTGTCCCTTGGGAAAAAAAATGAGTTACCCTAGGGATTAAATCCCTTGGCTCATGCATAAGGAGTGTGCTAACTCTTCTTGCTAGTTCTTTCAGAGTGTTACCTTGGAAAATAGGCCTGTGAATTAGGTCATATCTTGAACCAATCTATCTTTCTCCTCTAAGCTGATGAGGAGTTCATTTTCTTCTTTAACAGATGCCCCCTAAAGTGTGTGGTCTGAGACAAAGATGATGGCTGAAATACTTTATAAAATTTTGGAAAAATGAGAGAGCGGATCAGAACTTTAAGACTATGGGAAACCTTATTTAAACCACATATGTTAAAAATATAAAAGCATGTCCTGAGTCAGGAATTCCCATGCTCAGTAGCTCCATGTCACACGGAATAAGTCGATCTTGCGGACAAGATAGACCTTCCTAGAATCTAAAGAAGACCTAATGACAAGCAAACTAATCACGCACTATCTTTCTCTAAATATGCTTTTATAAACAAAGGCAAACAAGTGTTTTAGGCCTACCTTAGGTCCAACGCAAGTTTGTGGAAGCCTTCGCTCCTTCGATCCAAATGAGCTCCCTTGTCGCGAATCTGCAAACACAAACAAGCAAACAAATTAAATAGCACCTGAAAAGCCAATATCATAAAACATATTTAACATGAAAGTCAAGGAATTCATGAAACAAATAACATGAGACAATTTGTTGAGAAAAATGAGTTTGATTGTATTAATTCAAAAGAAGAAGAACTTTACAACCTGTGCCTTGACGTTGTACAAGCTCCTCCCAGGGTCCAGCAAGAATTCTCCTCTACTTTGACAAGTTTCACTCTCTTCCCAATGAAGCCAAAAAGGTATGTGATCTCTCCTCTTAAGCTCAACTAGGAAGTCTTAATTTCACCAGCATTTACCCTCAAAAATGTTCAGCTTCTAACCCCCCCAGCAACCAGCCCAATGCCTGAATTTATAGTGCAATGGAGGGAAGTTACTAGGTCCTCCTTCAAAGGGATAAAGCCCTCCTTCAAAGGGATAGCTCCTCTCATCAAGGGATTAGCTCCTTCTCTTTTGGGATGCATGAACCACCTAAGAGCGGCCAATCCACGTCAAAATTCCTTCTAGAATCATCTAGAATTAACCCAAAGTGAGTTTTTTAGAATAAACTTGTGCCTTTTTAACGTTTACAGGGGTCCGCACCCACACCTTTAGAGACAGAGCGGGCAGGTCCACAGTTTTTGTAAACAGAAGGTGCGGGACCGCAGGTAACAGTGAGAGAAAGTGCAGAACCAGAGTTTTATTGATTTTCAATGTCTTTCTCTCATTTTCAAAGCTTGACTTGAAGAGCTGAGGTATGAGACTTTCTTAGGAGGATAGTACAAGTGATGATAGACCCATACTGACTGCAAATAATCATGGTGACGATATTTTTGTGTAACAGATTGCCCCCTAAAGTGCGAAGTATGTAGTAGATGAGTATTTCATTTATCATTTAGGAAGAGTGAAGTACTTTATCATTTCGAGGATCATCTTGTGGAGAACCCGGTCGGAACCTGTAAAAACATTCAATGCAAGATACATATATGAGATCATATCATCGCTGAGGTAGGCATTCCAATACTCAAATCAAAACTGACTTAGAAAACTAACTACTGCTCTGATATAGGAATGATCTTGCAATACATCACAAGTATAGACTCATGTGGACACAGTATGGGCGCAACCATCTGTTTATGAATAGTCTATTATATAATGAATACAAAATTCCTCACAACGTGGATTGTGGAAACTAGATCCAGGGTCTTCATTTCTACTTCCTGAAACAGTACGATTCTATCCATGCGAATGAATGTGTTGATGTCGAACATGGTAGAAACCACTTGATTACCAGTCAATGATGTAAATTGTTAACAAGTGTGAGAGAAACCACCAGCGATGTCAATGGCTCTTAAAGTACCCAGTACAATCCATGAGATGTGAATAAATGTGCTGATGTCGAACATGTCACAGAATACTTTGATCGAAGGTCAATGATGCAACCTGTCGTCAAAGGCGAGAAACCTGCCATTGAGGCATGCAGATCCCAAGGTACTGACGATTTCTAGATCATCTTTCTAGATAATGAGCTGAAGTCGATAGAAAGTGATCCGTCGCAGGTAAGCCCATAACACGAAATCATAGATCAAGTTGAAGAATTTTAGTTGCAAGGACTGACTCAGGGATGGTCAATATGGATGACAGATATTTTGCAGATGAATGGCTTATTGGCAGTGACCTCTTGAACACATAACGACACGACAGATGGCTTGGTGAAAATTGTCCCAAAGTTAATACCGAGAAATCGGCTGAAGACTTTCAATGTGGCTTGATCAACTATTAGGCAAAGGATTACCCAACACAGGTGAATAAAAGTGTCATGTTCAAGAGTGGTTACAAAGTATGACAAACAGGCTCATTTTTCTCTCTTTTCCCCCACCATTTCTGGCAAGTACCTCTTTATTTTTGACAAGCTTGAGGAGGATAACATTTGCTTGATTATAAGCTCATCCTTCGGATGAGTCCAACTTAGTTTAAATTCAAACCCTAAGAAGGAGTGGTTCGTTCCTGTTTGTAATTGAACAGGTCCTTTACTGTGAAATTTTAACGAGTCATGTATAGGAGAAACTCGGCGTTTTTCAATTTTAGAGAGTCTGAAAAAACTTAAGAAGACTCCAAGGTTGACCTTTTTCGTAAATTTGTGTCTCCCAAGCCCGAAAAAAGTATAAAATAATACTTGAGAGAACCACTTGATCTTTACGACCAAGGAGTAATTTTCGTAATTAGTGCCCTCGATCCGAAAAAGTAAAAAAGCGATCAACGACATGTCGTTTTATAACCAATATCGAATTTGAAATGACAAAAATCTGGCAAGCTTTTCATGTTTTTACGGTCAGAAAAGAGTTGTAAGTGGACTGTCTTTTAGTTCCATTTTAACGAGTTTAAAAGAAAAACTCAGCAATCTTTTCATGTTTCAGGAGTCATAAAAGAGCTTAAAGGTGACTCTAAATGTTTTTTTTCGGTCGAAAATGATAGATTTCGCCTGAATAATCCGTTATCCTGAACAAAAAAACAAACATTACTCATACCTGTTTGAAATGGATAAAAATTTTGCAAAAATACCTTTCCAAAGTGAAACATAAACAAATTTTCAATTTATTTACTCAAAAAACTTATAAAAAGGGCTTTCGTCAATTCATTTTTACCATTTCAGTTTTGGGCGAGAAAATAATGCTTTTGTTCAGAAAACCTCCCGTGAAGATTGCAGAAAATACAACCGTCGGAATCGAACGTCGTCTTCTCCAGGTAATCCACATCATCCTACTCTTCATTTTTAACCGTTTCATTTCTTGTTTTAGGCTTTCATTTTATTTTTTGGAGGGTTTTTAGGCTTAAAACCCGCGCGCGGGGGCCTGCAGGTATACCACTGCCAGCTCGCGGACCTCGACTTTTTCTCAATGGGGAAAAAGTCAGGGGTCCGCACCTTCCATGTAGGCAAGGTGCGGACCCACGCACTATGTCTAACCCGGAGGGTGCGGTCCCCGCCGCAAGGGTTTGTAACCCAAAATTTCTCAAAATTGGCCCAAACAAAATAATTTCTAGCATTGTAATTTGTCTTTTTACTTGATGCAGAGAGTACATCATGCTAGATTGGCATGAACGAGAGCATGAGGACGTGGATGCTGCCGCATGGAATCATCAACCTTTGCTTGATGCTTTCAAGGTGTGCGACTTGTACAAATTCTGGGCCATTCCTGGCATGAGGGCCTAGGTGGATTTCTTACAGTGGCTGGTTTACAAATGGAGCATACAGGACCAATGTTTCTTCATTGGTGGCCACCAGCTCGAAATTGAGCCGGCAGACATATATTTCTTGACCAGTTTGCCTAAGAGAGGCGAAGACTTGACTCTGTTCGGGGCTAGGCCAGGTGGCTAGTCTGTCGATAGCCTCCGGCTAGAGTTCTGCAACAGTCAGGCTAGAGACAAAGGGATAGACATAAAAACCATATCCCTTCCAGAACTCATGGTGATCGCGTTTACTGTCACCAGACTTTGCGGTAATGCCGCATTACATATTGCCACCGGATCCCAGATGCGTATGGCAGTTGACTGCTTTCGAGGCACCATCTTCAATTGGTGTGATGCTGTCTTGGCCAATGTGAAAGGCCAACTGACCAGAGCCAAGAGCGGACAACTAAAGACCTTTGGTTATGGGGCTTTAGTTGTGAGCTTTGGTCTGGAGAGGGTTCCCATGTTGATCCTGCAGCACCATACTGTTGGAGTTGTGCTTCCTCGAGAGCCCAAACTGATGCAATGGGTCACAGTTATGGCCCGTCATCCGGACGAGGGGATAGAGGTTGTTCGATTCAAACCTGAGTATTTCCAATGGTTGGAAAACCAGGTTTTTTCTATTCAGGACTTCCCTTACGCTGGGGTAGATTTTCGTGGTGACCCAGACATGGCTCTTCCACCAGGAGAGCAGTGGGATGACTCAGGTAAAATGATTTTCAACATTTTTCCTATTTTAATTTTTTAATTATTTTTCTATCGTCCCAAAATTGATAGTAAAAGTTTCAAATGCAGATGTGGGTCCACAGTGACCAGCCACTCTCCAGCCTTACGAGAGGAAACAACCAGTTGCAGCTGCGCCAGCCCCACAGGACGAATCAGCAGAGGTTTTCGCTAAGTTGGAGGGTCATCTAGAGCGCTTGACAGGAGATATTCCGGAGACAACCATAGATGACATTCCTCGTCGACTTCAGCGCTATGTGATTGGGGTCCCAGGACCTTTTAGGAGGTTCCTTTGCAAGGTGGCCCGTGTAGTGGTTTCTTATCGAGATCATCACCAGTGATAGGATGATCGCCTATTGTGGGCACATATGACATTTTTGTTTTTTGTACTTATCATTTTTACCGATCATAAGGTGTTTTTCAACCTATGATCGAGGACGATGTATTTTTTGACACACTCCTATATATATATATCACTATTACTGGCTTATCTTGTAAATCATGTTATGGAATGCTTTTAAATTTACATGTATGATTATTGCAAATGTCTACTTAACATTCGAGAAGCAATTGCATCTGCTAATGTATTTAAAGATCTTGGAATATGCTGATACTCAATATAATCAAATTCACATTCCAAGAGACGCACTCTTAAAAATAATCTTAATAACACTGGATTTCTAATGGCATACACTCTATTAAGCTGTAATACAACGAGTTCAGAATCTAACCTCACTATCAAACTCCGAATCCCAAATGAAATAGATTCAGATAATAATTCAATCACTGCACTATACTCGGCAATGTTGTTCGTTGTTTGACCGAGGCTTACCCCATGCATAGATACTAACTCGTAAGAGGGCGAATAGATAACCCAAGCTGCGGAAGAAACATTCCGTGTATTACGACAAGCACCATCAGCGAAACCAATGTATGTTTGGAGAGGCATCGACATCTGCAATATCAAAAGTAAAACCAAGATAAGCAGGAATAATGACAAAAAATACTCTCTAAGCTAAGCACACTGTTTAACTAAAACACACCAGCTAGAAAGAAAAACTATCCTAACTAAAAATCTCCATACCAATTCTTTAAGCATAATACCTCTTCAGGTAAAGACCATTTCTGGGTTTACCCAAAGAGTCCCCGTCAAAGTCTACCAATTCATAGGCCCCTTTTGCTAGCTTTCGCTTGACAACATAGGGACCATGCCACACAGGAACGAATTTTCCAGTGCCTAATTTATCATTAGCTTGATCATAAACTAAGACTAGATCTCCTTCCGAAAAATTCGAGGGGTCACATTTCGATCATACTGAGCTTTCATACGTTTTGCGTGAGTCTCGATCGCCAATGCAGCATCACGTCGATTCTCATCTAATTTAGCCAAGTATAATAAACACTTTTCCTCTTCGGAAGTGGCTGGAAGTAACTCAATGGCCATTTTCCGTGACGGGATTTCGCATTCAATGGGTAACACAACTTCCAGACCATAAACTAGTTGGAAAGGAGTGAACCCTGTTGATGTTTTTACTGAAGTTCGGTACGCCCAAAGTGCTGAAAATAGCATGTTATGCCAATTCTACCGATGAATCCCAATGATTCGTCAGATCATGATGACGAAAACCTTGTTGATGGATTCAACCAGACCATTAGCTTGTGGATAATAAGGGGTTGAACTATCGTGACGCGACCCAAGCTGGCCTGTAAGTTCGGTCATCATAACGTTTCGAAAATGACGCCCATGATCAGTGATTATCGCTTGTGGGACACCAAACCTAGCAATTATATGATTGAACATGAAAATCGCAGCTGTCTTGCCGTCTGCCTCAAATGTAGGCATCGCCTCAGCCCACTTGGTAAAATAATCTACCGCAAGGATGATATACGCATGCCCCCCGGCCGAGTGAGGGTTACATGTAATAAAATCGATACCCCATTTGGAAAAAGGACCAACAAAAATTATAGGGTGGAGAGGAGCAGGTGGAGCGTACATCTTTCGATCAAAAAATTGGTAGTTGTGGCATTTTCGGGCCGCAGTAATACAATCTTTAAACAAAGACGGCCAGAAGTAGCCAACGCGCAATATCTTTTGGGCTATGGCATACCCAGACATATGACCTCCACATGCTCCAGAGTGATAGTCATTTAGAACCCTTTCAGCTTCCTCGTGAGTTAAGCAACGTCAAAAAACAGAGTCTGCCCCACAGCAATAAAGAGTATTTCCAATAATCCTGAATTGTTAGGACTGGAATCGAATTTTCTGACGTTATGACCTTGAAATTTCTGGCCGAAAGGATTGGGTCTGGAGATAAACGATGATATCCCCATACCATGGATCTAAAGTGCTGATTAGAAAAAAAGATTCGTCCGCAATGGGCTCCTCCGCCACAGTTTCCGTGTCAGCACACGGGAAATCACACATTAATTCCGCAAAAACTAAAGATTTCTTAGACTTAGATTTTTCAAATTCCAAGTCGAACTTGCGCCCTAGCAATTGCTTGGTCAAAATGTAGATCATAGAGTTGCAATCTGAAATTACTGTAGTTTTACGTAGTAAAATGTAGTGACGAAAACGTTGGACAGCTTGAACAGCTGCCAATGCCAATTTCTCCACATGTGAGTATTTTAGCTCAGTTGGATTTAAAGTTCGACTAAGGTAATATAGCACATGTTCAGTTCCAAATTCATCTTCCTGAACTAAGACCATTCCAATGGTGGAATGAGAGGCGGCGAGATACAAGAATTAATCCCGGTTGTAGTTGGGAGGATGCAATAACGGTGCATGGGTCAACGCATGTTTGAGTGCATCAAAATATTTCTGAGCTATCTCATCCCAATAGAATGGAGTATTTTGTTTCAGCAACCGGGTAAAACCCTTTGTAACCTCAGCGTAGTTAGGAATGAATCATCGTAAAAATTTTGCTTTCCCTTGCAAACTTTGGAGTTGGTGAAGACTTGAAGGAGGAGGCAATTTGACAATAGCTTCGAATTTCGAGGGATCGACGCAAATGCCGGCTTTCGAAACTACAAACCCCAGCAATCGACCCGTTTCTATACAAAATACACATTTGTGTGGGTTCAACCGAATCCGATAATGTCTACACCTCATAAAGATTGCTCGTAAATGGACGAGGTGATCTGCTCGATGTAATGAATGAGCAGGCAAATCATCGAGATAGGGTTGCACAATGTGCTTGATGTCATGAAACGCATAAGACATGGCCCTTTGAAAAGTTGCTCCGGCATTCTTGAGCCCAAAAGGTAATTTGCAATAAGCAAATGTCCCCCATGGACAAATGAAAGCCGTTTTTGGTTGATCGGCAGGTAGAATATTGATTTGATTGTATCCAGAAAAACCATCCATGAAGGAAAATATTTCGCTGCCGGCACAATCATCAATGATTTGATCGATATAGGGAGTTGGGTAATTGTCCTTTGGATAGGCTCGATTAATGTCCCTATAATCGATACATATTCTTATTGTTCCTTGCTTTTTGTTAACCGGAACAATATTCGATACCCATGTTATAGACATTTTTGTGCCTTACAGCATTGAGCATGAAATGTCCATAATCTAAGGGATCCAAAGTCCCTAAACATGTTGTTCCTACCCCTAGAGGAACAAGGCTAACAAACCACAACAATTCACAGAAGTTCTCCACCAGAAACTGCTCAAAAACAAGTCAATTCAGGATCATTTCAGTGGCTACACTAGCTGTTTGCGTTGAATGTCAAAGCTAACACTGGCTACCTGCGTTGAATGTCAACTAGAACACTGGCTACCTGCGCTGAATGAGAATGGACAAGTGGCAGGCTCATTTCTCAAGGTGTCAAAACCCAGGAAGCTTCCAAAATGACACTTGCCTCAGGGAATTCGACTGGTGATGAGTAAGAGGTTCCAAATCTCCAAGTGGAAGCAAGAACCTCCAAGTGGACTCAATAACTGACAGAGGGAGAGGACACTAGTTAGATCTCAAGCTGACTCATCCTCTCTCCAAACATCTATATATGGATCTCTCCTCCATGAGATCTAGAGGCTAGAATTTTGTTATTGCAAAGAATTGTTGTTGGTTTGAGACTGGAATCATTGGGTGCTTAATGCTATGAAGGGGTTGAAGATAGGAATTCCATTTGCTGGGAAGGAGATGCTGGATTGGAGCCCTCTGGGTTGTATCTCTTCTTGAACCTTGTTATTCATCAATAAAGCTATCTTGGTTTCTCCTATATGCTGATGTATTTTGATGTATGAATGTATTAGTGTATTTGGTTTATTTCTAATCCTAAACTAGTTATGAATGTGAACATCTGTCTTTGTGTAGTGTTCTTCTCTTGTCTCAAGTAGCTGTTCTCTTGTCGCAAGTAGTTGTTCTCTTGTGATCTTGCAGGAAGTTGAAGCTGGGTAAGCAAGAAGGCAAGTAGCTGTGAACACCCAAAGAGAAGAGAGACCGGATCGAGGGACAAACGGAAGACACCGGTAAGTCTATTGATCTCTCTTCTTTCACATTTCATAAAGGAAGAAACCAGCATAGATGTACTCGTTTGTTGCTAACGAACTGTCACACCTTAGGTGGATAGGATCGTCCTGCATAGGCATTTTTCCCCACAAAAAATTGGCGACTCCACTGGGGAAAATTGTTTAGTCATTTTATTTGTGTTTCTATCATTTTTTGTTTGATAGACTTGACAGCAACAATCGAACTACATCTTTCTCGGATGCAAAGTAGACAGTTGCTGCTTTGATCCAATTGCTGGACTTGTCTATGATCTGAACAATGGATTCACAAATGATTTGATGATCCTTGTGATAGATCTTAGTAGCCCTTCAAAGCATCCCTTTGATTACACCTTGCTTGTTTCTTTTTTTTGGCCTAAAACAGTGAATTAAATAGCAATCTCTGACCCAGAACTTGAGGGAAACGAGAGTTTCTCCTTCAGCGCAGACCCAGTGAAGGGATTCTGCATTTAAACGCAGGTCCCGTGAAGGCTACCTGCGCTGAATGTCAAAACCTCTGTGTTGAGGTTGCACTGAACCAGTTTTGCCTTGTGCAGCTCGGGTTCTCTGCTCTGTTTTGCCTTGTTTTGATCTCTGATTTTTGCAGCCTGTAACCAGCATAGGTACCAGTCTGATAACTCCTTTTCTCTGCTTAGATTCCGCCTCTTTTTGTACAAAAAGTCTGTGAGTGTTTTTATGTGTTTGTGGCATCATTTACAATTTTTCCTTTGCATGAGTAAAATAGTCATCCTGTAGCCCTTGATTCAGATCTGATTGATTGTGATCTTAGAAGAGAGTTCATTGGTTGTTTGCAGATTGATTATACATTTACTTTTGCTTATTGGTTTGAATTTGTCTCTTTTAAGTGTCGAAACAAGTATTCATTTCGAAAATCGTTAAGTGTTGTAATCTCTTCTACCCTCTCTGATTTCGAAAAAGTAAACTTGTTTGTATTGATCATTTAAAAGCAAATTCAAAGTTGTACAAAAATCTTTCTTTGTAGGCATCAATACTAAGAAAGCGGAAAACAAACACCTGCATTGTGCATTTGCATTTGATAGTTTGCATGTTGGATTTAGGAAAAGTGCATTAGAGTGTGCTGATTTCTCTTTGAGAAAAGATGGTGTCTTTCTTTTCCCTTAGTAGCTAGGATTTTCAAAGTTGAAAAGATATAAAGCTTGCTTATCATCTTTAGACTGCATTTAGGAATTTGTATCATACATCTCGTGGTGAACCTTGAAAGGCAAACTTTAAAAAGATCAACCTAAAATAAATTGAATGAACTTAACAATGCTTTGTAACATAACGCAGAACATAGAGGTCTAGGCTAGAGACGTGTTCCGGCGTCGTTAAGCCTGGTGACTGTCGATCTCGTGGATGGTGGGTGATTCCTCCTGAGGGACGATAGCGCCAGTACGGATTGTGCTCCCACGTACCGTCGCGTATATATTGGGAGACCCCTATAGGCATAAAACCTTTATCCTTAGGAAGCCATGTCGGTCGCCCTACTGATCGCAATGCACTGAACACAGCATTCAGGAAGATCGACCGCCCGTACCCTAAAAAGTATTCTGCGGTTTTGCGAAAAGTTTGGCATATCCTCTGCCTAGAACTCCAGAGCAGTTCCTTTTGGCCTTTTTCAGACTCTATAACGGAAAAAGTCCATCCGAGCATTTGTCACTTCGGGCTCGTTAAAACATCGAAGGAGACTAGAGTCATCTTTAGCTTTTTCTCGACTCTTTAAAACTGAAAAAGCAAGTTGTGTCTAAGCGTCGTTAAAATTTATTTTAAATGGAACAATCACCCCTATTCCTGCGTTGATCTTTAGGTTGAAAAAATGGAGCACACCAACCAAGGAATTCCCCTTGGTGGAAATCCTAGTCCCTTCTCCTCTTGGGGAGATGTTGGTGCGCCCCACATGGCCACATTGTCACTTCCAGGACTGACAATTGGCCTGCCGGTTTGGTTCTTTTCAACCAATGTCATTTAGAACACCACCATTCCTGAACAGTCGAGTCAACAGTTAGACCAGACCAGAGTCGCCCACCAGCCTTCTACTTCATCTTCCTCTCCTCCTTCCTCTTCGCTTGACGGAATTGGTAAAACCAAAAACCAAGTTCCTAAGGAGAAGAAGGAAAAGAAGAAAAAAGAGAAGAAGAAGAAGGAGCCGAAAGCGACTGGGGGCAAACGAGAGTCGTCTGACAAAAATCCACACACAGCACTGACCAGGCCTAAATCACCATGTGTCATATGCAAGGGAGACCACTTCCACAGAGATTGTCCCTGTATCCCTTGAATACTAAGGGACTGGTCTCCCCGTTTGCACAATTCGGTAGCATCAACCTCTGATAGCCATGTTGAATGCTCACCGTCGACTAGTGAAAGTGAAGTCCCAGGACAGAGAGGGAAATCTAGATTTCCCTGCAAACTGTGTGAAGGCGACCACGCCATCCACCGTTGTCCCTTCTTAGACGAGGCTAAAAGAGTTCTAGAAGATCGCCCGATTTTACGAGCGCAACTTTCTCCTAGATATCAAAAACTCCTGCGAAGTCCTTCGCTAGTTGAGAACCCGGCTGGCCCACCCAGGTGGTCAGCCGAAGCACCTATCATTGAAGATGAACCGTCTGGATCCATACCTGACGAAAGTCAAAAGGTTGATACAGCAGTTGACCCGGCTTTGCCTTCAGAGGCTCTATCTTCGAATGATACCATCACAGAGGAGAATAAAGACGATACCGTCCAAATTCTCTTCATCAACACTGACTCTGATGAACAAGGGGGTAATGCCCCCATTCCTTTATCGCAGGAAGGAAGTTCGTCAGAGCGATATTCAACCGTTTATTCGGCCCCACTACCAAGCAACTTGGTTGTGTCCTTTGATTGGAACCAACTAGGCAGACCTCGGTTGCCAGCAAGCATACCATTCAAAATTATCGTTCAAATATACAGAATGGTAATGGCTGGCACTATCATTGATGAGGGGGCATCTGTGAGTATCCTTTCCTCTATTGCTTGGAAAGCGCTTGGTTCGCCAGCGCTTTTACCTGAAATGAAAAATCTATCATGTTTTGATAAAGGAACCAGTCGACCTTTAGGGATCCTCCCCAATGTGCCCATAACATTGAAAGTGAAGACCGTTCAAATGAACGTGATGGTCGTTCAAGGACCCTTGGATTATAACCTACTCCTTGGACGAGACTATATATATTGCATGGGAGCTATAGTCTCCTCACTCTTTAGAGTAATGTGTTTTCCGCATGAAGGAAGAGTGGTCAAGCTCGTGGACCAACTTTCGTTTCCCGGATCACGCATCGCAAATAGTCATTTACCATCCCTAAATGGTCTATTCACACAAGAAATGTCTCAACCCACGGTCCATCCTCCTGATGAGCACGAGTAATCCGGGAAGATATGACTGGAACCCAAGGAGCATGCGTCCTGGTCTGCTTCGGCAGGAAAACTTTGGGTATAGAGTAGGTTTCCGCGGGAGAATATGACTAGTCCGTACCCCGTCCGTGGTTGGAAGAGGGGTTGTTCTAGAATAAGATTCTCTTGTCAAAGTTATGTGAGAGGGTGGGTCTCGTCACTCACCTTTTTCTATTTCGGTAGACGTTGCCGAGGAAGTGTTTTGTTTGAAAGATTAACGAGACAATCTTTGGGTAACCTGAAAAAGGTAAAGTCTCTCTCTTTAAAACAATTGTTTTGAAGGAAGAGAAGTAGAGGTAACCTTGAAATCGTGCTTTATACTGGGGGGCATGCAAACCTTTTGGAGTGCAAGTAAAGAGCGGTTATTTATCTGTTTTTTGGGTTAGCCGTTTCCTAACTTACATAAAGAAAGGATGCGGGGCATAGCTTTGGTAAGGCGCAAGCTCCATAAAAAATGGAATCTTACATGAGACATTCTTATCATATGACTGGGTAATCGAGCAGTTTTAGCATAAAGTTCATGCTCGTTAAAAAATAAACGCAAGATCCGAGTAGTTTTAGCACACAGTTCATGCTCGTTAAAAAATAAACATAAGATCGAGCAAATGTTCCCACCCGCGTTTAAGCTCGTTAAAAAATGAACTATCCCGGTAAATAACCACTGTGAATGTAATATCATCAGCTATTAAATCCTTGGTCGTGTTTTGCACCGTCACCTCCACTTTTCCATTGGCCGATCGTTCACCTCCATATGTTTGTTTACCCATTTTGAGGAACAGCTGCGAAGAGTGATTTCACCTAGCCATCCTTGTGACACTGCCGTGATTGGAAAATTCCAACCTGTACCTGGAATCAGTTGCTAACCCTATTTATCACTCGTTCCTCAGAAGACGAGTCTTCTTTAAGCTCTTTTCAACTGACTCGTAAAATATGAAAAGATTGCCGAGTTTTGGCCTTCCAGCTCGTTAAAGGGACAGGAAGAGCTATCCCTCCTCTAGATTTTAATCTTTTTGGACCTGAGGGATTATTGCACAAAAAGATCGAGCACTTGTTTTATTCGGCTCGTTAAAACTATCGAAAACTCATCCCTTCTGTATTGTTTTATACTTTTTCGGACTTAAGGGATTAGATGACGAAAAAGGACTTTTGGAGTTAACTTTATGTACCTTTTCAGACTCTCTAAAAATGAAAAGGACCGAGTTATCTTTGTCGTTAGACTCGTTAAAATCATTAAATAGCGACAAACTTGTCTTTATACGAGAACGAGTTTCACTATCGCTAGGCTCGTTAAAACATAGTGATGGGCTTTCCCGAAGGGCAGGTTATAGAACAAGCATATGTTATCCTCCTCAAGCTTGACAAAAATAAAGAGGTACTGGTCAACAATGATTGGGGAAAAATTGGGAGAAACTAAAGAAAACTTTGATGGTAGCAAGTCGCTCTTGAACATGACACTTTTCCTCCATACCACAATCAGGTTGGGTTCTTTCACTCACCGGTCACATCCATGGTCTCGCCATACCATCCATATTTGGGGTAATGCTACCGATCCATCGTATCAGTGTCACCATATGTTCAAGAGAAGTCGTTCAGAAAAAGTCAACCGTGTCCCATCCACTGCCATACATTATCCTTCATCCTTTCATGACCGCCACACTCAATCATATGTCACAGATCGTTTTCACCTCCATTAAAATCATTAGCTCTGTTCCGTGTCACTGATGTGGGATTCATTAAGGCCCTCCTTTGACGGATCGCTTCTTGTCGACATCAGCTCATTATCCAAGAAGCTGATCTAGGAACACCCCCTTCAGTACTTTGAAGCTTGCATGCCACAATGGCAAGTTTCTCACTTCCGGCGACAGGTATAGATCAATGACCTTCGACCGAAAGATTTTGCATGGTGTTCGACGCCAAGTCCTTTATTCACGCCACGTGAATTGTACTGCAGTACCTTGAGGGTCATTATCATTATCAGTGATTCCTCTCGCGCTTGTTAACGGTTTACATCATTGACCGGTAATCAAGCGATGTCTTTCCATGTTCGACTTTAGAACATTTCTCACATGGATCGACTTGTACTTAGAGTGAAGATCGAACGAGTTTGAAGACCCCAGATCTAGTTTCATCCATACGGGTTGCGATATATATTCAGGAAAGATAAAGACATTGACATGTACATCATTGCAGCAGATAATCATCCTACTCAAAGGATGATAATTTCATCAAAATTATCAGTCTACTATCAGACGATTGTTTGTTCTATGTACAGAAAAATGAATTTATAAACTTGAGCATGGGAATGCCCACCTCAGCTAGATCATGAAAGCAGTATGAAAATAATGTATTGTATTGTATCTTATTACAAGTCTCCTCCCAGCATTGGATGAACTTCGGATCCCCCTGATAAAGCATTTCGCCCGATAAACAACCTCATACTTTAGGGGGCAACTGTTATAGACATTTTTGTGCCTTACAGCATTGAGCATGAAATGTCCATAATCTAAGGGATCCAAAGCCCCTAAACATGTTTTTCTAACCCCTAGAGGAACAAGGCTAACAAACCACAACAATTCACAGAAGTTCTCCACCAGAAGCTGCTCAAAAACAAGTCAATTCAGGATCATTTCAGTGGCTACACTAGCTGTTTGCGCTGAATGTCAAAGCCAACACTGGCTACCTACGTTGAATGTCAACTGGAACACTGGCTACCTGCGTTGAACGAGAATGGACAAGTGGCAGGCTCATTTCTCAAGGTGTCAAAACCCAGGAAGCTTACAAAATGACACTTGCCTCAGGGAATTCGACTGGTGATGAGTAAGAGGTTCCAAATCTCCAAGTGGAAGCAAGAACCTCCAAGTGGACTCAAGAACTGACAGAGGGAGGGGACACTAGTCAGATCTCAAGCTGACTCATCCTCTCTCCAAACATCTATATATGGATCTCTCCTCCATGAGATCTAGAGGATGGAATTTTGTTATTGCAAAGAATTGCTGTTGGTTTGAGACTGGAATCATTGGGTGCTTAATGCTTTGAAGGGGGTGAAGATAGGAATTCCATTTGCTGGGAAGGAGATGCTGGATTGGAGCCCTCTGGGTTGTATCTCTTCCTGAACCTTGTTATTCATCAATAAAGCTATCTTGGTTTCTCCTATATGCTGATGTATTTTGATGTATGAATGTATTAGTGTATTTGGTTTATTTCTAATCCTAAACTAGTTATGAATGCGAACATCTGTCTTTTTGTAGTGTTCTTCTCTTGTCTCAAGTAGCTGTTCTCTTGTCACAAGTAGCTGTTCTCTTGTGATCTTGCAGGAAGTTGAAGTTGGATAAGCAATAAGGCAAGTAGTTGTGAACACCCAAAGAGAAGAGAGACCGGATCGAGGGACAAACGGAAGACACCGGTAAGTCTATTGATCTCTCTTCTTTCACATTTCATAAAGGAAGAAACCAGCATAGCTGTACTCATTTGTTGCTAAGGCACTATCACACCTTAGGTGGATAGGATCGTCCTGCATAGGCATTTTTCCCCACAACAACCCAATCCGTTAACGGGATCGGATAAATGAAACCTGCTTTGAGTAATTTTTCAACTTCTGCTTTAATTGCAGCAGCTTTTCTCGGGTGAATCTGACACAAACGTTGCCAGACGGGTTTAGCGTCCAGGTAAGTCTTTATTTCATGAACAACAATTGTGGGATCAATTCCTGGCATTTCCAAATAGGACCAGGCAAAAACGTCGCGGAATTCTTGAAATAGGGCCTTATATATTTGAATTTTGTCATCTGTACACGAGGCACCTATATGAATGTTCTCAACAATTCCAGGCTTAACCGAAATGTCAATAGGAATAGTTCGAGAGATGTTTCCCAAATTTAACTCTGAATCGGGATGTTTCATTGGATTCTGAGGTTCCTTGACATATTCAGTCGTAAAAATTGATGAAAAATCATTTTCAAAACGATCATTCTCGGGTAAAAACGAAGATTTGTGATGGAGATCTTCCCATGGTAAATCATCTACACATAGGATTTCATGAATTTGCTCATTAGAGTGAACAAGTTCAGAAAACGTGATTAAATCCGAGCTTGATGTGAAAAGTGATTCCTCACGGACCACATTCATGAAGTCAATTTTGGTTGAAGATGGGTTGGTAAACGATTGCATGGCCTCATACGCAATTTCATATGGACTCAAAGGCATGACATTACGAAATGATTCTATCTCAAATTCAGAAGGAATGATCCAAGGATAATCATAAACAATGGTGTCTGACGTAATCATATGAATGGTTGCAAATGAAGACGATGCGTTGATCGGAGGAAAAGGAAAAGTTCCCAGTAAACCGGCATTTTTAACTAGTCCTACTCCAACATCCTTATACGGGATAGTCGTTTTACCGACATGCTAAATACTTTCAAAAGAGACTGGGTCGGATGAAAAGTAAGCCAGTTGGTCTATTGTTAGGATCTTTCCATTATGAGGAAACTTTATAACCCGAAAGACTGATGAAACGACAGTTGTCATAGCGTAAGACCAACTTCAACCCAAGAGAAGGTTGTAATCTAGAGGGGCATCAACCACCTCCACATCTAGATTAACGGTTTTTCCTTCAACCCCTATAGGAAAATCCTATAGAATGCCAAAAGGATGAAACCCATGGTCATCAAAGGCCTTAAGAATCGTCGGGGATTGATTTAGTGAAGGAGAACCAAGCGATCTCCAACACTGTATCGACATAATACACGTTGAGGCTCCCTCATCAATCACAGTCCGATGAATAGGCTTGTTTTTTACTATCACTAGAATCTGGAAAGCCATTTGATGAGGTAAGCGTGGTTTACTATTTTCTAGATCGAAAATTATTAGGTTCGAGTCCTGAACGTCAACAGCTCCTATAGCCGACAAAAGTAATTTACGCTGTGCTGGACATGATTGCAGCACTTCCAAAGCCGACATTGCTGAGGGTGAAACAGCTAAATCCTCAACAATGTTATAGTTCTGAGCCGCTCTCGCATATGGATTGAAAGCTGACTTTTGAAGTATACCCTTGGCGGGCGGTTTGATTACCAAGTCTGGATTAGGTTTCTCGATATGTAGTGGATCAGAACCGGGAGCTGAGGTTGATGGATTAGAATGAGAAGATTCTGCTTCTTTACCATCAACAAGACTTTTACTACCATAATCATGTGATCGAGTCGCAATCCTAACATGGGACATCATCAGTATGGGTTCTTCATTGGCACTCGAGGAAGAACCTATCATATTACTATCTTGAGCTGGAAAAGGATCCTTCAAAACAGCAGGCATTTGGGAACCTTTGACAATCTTCGCAACCTCTGCACGATGAGGGTAGTCTCTTGTAAAATGTTCATCATCACAAATTAGACAAGGATAACGAGGTTTGCGTTTTTCATCATTGGATTCCGATTTTTCAGGTTTCTCCTTTGAATCTGTGTCCGTTTTATTCTTCATCTTTCCTTTCTTCTTCCCACCGGATTTTGATTTGGCTGTAGATGACTCTACAACGTGAATATCGGTGGAAATCTCTGTAGAAGAATCTCCTGTCAGGAAATCAGGCAAGGTTATGATAGGAGAAGAATTCTTGGAAGACTTCTTCTTACTTTTAGTGTTAACCATACCAATCATACCATCATATCAAGGAGCTGCAGCGACTTGATTTTGCTTGGGAAGATCGGGGATTTTCTCGTGTAACGTACCTGACTGAGCATAGACCAAGTCAAGGTACTGTGCTTGAGCAATTACTTTCTCCTCAGTAACAACTCCGGCTTTAGCTACATCTTCAGTGATCTTTGGCAACAAATACTTTACAAACCACTCAGCCAAAATCTGATCTGGAATAAAAACCTTCACTAAATGCCGTCGACGTCTCCACTCATCAATATGATCTGAAATGTAAGTGGATGTCGATTGCTTTAACGAAGTTAACAATTCCGTGTCATTGTCATATCTGACTGGCAACTGAAAATGACTTAAAAATGAGGTAGCTAACTGACTAAAATTATAAAAAGTGCTTCGCGGTAACTCAATGTACCACTTGGCTGCAAGACCAATTAGAGTGCGCTGGAAAAGTCTTAGACGGATTGAATCATCTGAAATGGAGTTAGACGCACACCAGAGGTGATAAGTCATCACATGGTTCGACGGGTCCTCTCCTGATTTGCCTTCGAACTTAGGAATATCACTAGGCAACTTATTCGGCATTGGTGGCCAAAACGGAAGATAATTAATGGGATCGTTCATTAGGCGTGACAAGTCAGGCAAGTCCAAAGTTGCGATAAATGGTAACTAACGATTAGGGTCCCTAAAACTCTGGGTCATGAGACCAGCCCCAGGAGGAGGATATCCAGGATAACTAAGAATAGGAATTGCATTTGGGATATTGTATCCTCCTGGAAAACCAGGATTAACCGGACCGTACTGGGGTTGTTGAGGTTGTTGATATGTGTACCCAGGGTACGGTTGATACTGATAGATTGGCTGCTACACAGCCGGACCGAATTGGTACTGTCCCTGGTACGGTTGATAAGTAAATTGTGGTTGACTTGTGACAACCGTACTTGAACCAGGTTGTCCTACAGACATCTGAACCGAAGTTTGAATCATGGATCCAGATGGTGGTAAAGATGTCTGAGGAGTAGATATAGGAATAGTAGAAACCGGAGCTGTCGATACTCGAGAAGTAGGTGGGGTAGATTGAACAGGTGTTGCGGCAGTTGCAGCAGTCATTTGAGGCGGAGTGTTATAGACATTTTTGTGCCTTGCAACTCCAAGCCTGAAATGTCCATAAACCAAGGGCTCCTAAGTCCCTAAAAGTGTTGTTCTAACCCCTAAAGGAACAAGGTCAACAAATTACAGCTTCTCCCAGAAGTTCTCCACCAGAAACTGCTCAGAATAAGTCAAAACAAGATCATTTCAGCTGCTCCACTAGCTAGCTGCATTTCATAGCACCTAAACACACTAGCTGGGTGCATTGCAACGCACCTAAATTCACTATGAGGGTGCGTTGAGAGAGAAATGACAAATGGCAGTGCCATTCCGCGAGGTGGAGAGACAATGGAAGCTTCCAGAATCTTCTCCTATAACACTTGCCTCACTCAATTCGACCAAGGATGAGTAAGAGGCCTTCAGTCTCCAAGTGGAAGCAAGAACTGACAGAGAGAAGACACTAATCAAATCACAAGCTGACTCATCCTCCTTGCATACATCTATATATGGATCCCTCATCCCAGAGATCCGGAGGCTGGAATTTTGCACATTGTAAGGAATTGCTGTTGGTTTTGAGATAGATATCAGAGTATTGGGTGATTTATGCTTTGTTGGAGGTGAAGAGGGGATTATTTGCTGGGAGGTTGATGCTGGGTCAGGAATCATCGGTTGTAACTCCTCCTGGATCTTCTTGTATATCAATAAAAACTATTTGAGTTTTCCTCCATGCTTTTGTATCATTGATGCTTGCTACATTTGTATGGTTAGCTTAAATCTGATCCTAAGCTGTTTATGAATATAGATCCATGTCTTTGTATAGTTTTCTTCTTCTATGATCTTACAGGTACTTGGTGAAGCTAGGCAAGTAAGGGAGCAAGTAGCTGGAAGCTGTCAAAGAAGAGAGGGATTGGATCAAAGGATTAGCGCAAGACACAGGTCGGTTCTTTCTATCCCCCTCTATCTTTAATTCATAAAGGAAATACAAAAGTAGTTTTTCTCTGTTTGTTTCTAAGGCAGCTGTCACACCTTAGTGGGATAGAGCAGTTCTAAATAGACACTTTTCCCGGTAACAAAATGGCGACTCCGCTGGGGAAGATTGTCTAATTAGTTTGTTTGTGTATCTCTTTGTTGTTTGTTTCATAAGCTTATAAGTAGCATTCGAACTGCATTTGCCATAACAAATGCAAAGTAGACATCTGCTGCTTCAATCCATTCACTAGATTTGTTTATGATTTCAACAGCTGATTCACAAATGATCTGATTGCCCTTGTGATAGCTCTTAGACCCTCCTTAGATCTACCCCTGATTGTGCATTACTGATTGCTTTTATTCGGCCAAAAACCAAAGACTAAACTGCAAACCGTGACCCAGAACCTGGACAGATTCTCGTTTCTGGCCTAGCGCAGGTACTATTAAGAGTTCTTGCATTTCAGCGCACTTCCCGAAAGGGCAACCTGCGCTGCAATCCAGTTTTTTTGTGTTACAGGTGCGCTGATCAGACTAGCCCTGTGCAGCTGAGGTTCTTGTGCTTCATTCTTTCCAGTTTTGTCTCTGAATTTTGCAGCCTGTGATCAGTATATGTCTGTTTAAAAATCCCTTTTCCTTGTTGTTATTCCGCCTCCTTTGTATAAAAGAACTGTAGATGTTTTTGTGTGTTTGTTGAGTCGTTTACAGTTTTCCATTGCAGAAGTAAAATAGTCGTACTGTCGTCCTTTGATTTAGATCTATCGCAAGTGTCGATTTCGATCATAGGAGAAAGTTTGATTGCGGTTGATGGTCGATTATACTTGTACTATTGCCTTTGGTATGAATTTGTGACTTTCTAGTGTCAAAAACGAGTATTTATTTCAAAATCTTAAAGTGTCGTAATCGTCTTTATCTTTTGATTTCGAAAAAAAGCTTGTTTGTGTTTGTCGCTTGAAAGCAAATTCAGATTTTTACATCAACTTTCTTTTTAGCATCAATACTAAGAAAGTCGAAAACAAATACATGCAACTGCATTTGCATATTGACAGTCTGTTTGACTTGATTTAGGAAAGTGCATTTACAGTGTGCTCTTTGCTCTTTGTGAAAAGATTGTGTCTTTCTTTTCCCCTAGTAGCTAGGATTTTCATTGCAGAAAAGAGATAAAAGTTTGTTTATCATCTTTAGATTGAATTTTAGGAATTACATCTACATCTCGTGGTGAACCCAAAAGGAAAACTTCATAAGAAAGATCAACTTAAAATAAATTCAATGAATCTAACAACACTTTGGAACTTAACGCACAACATTCAGAGGTCTAGGCTAGAGACGTATTCCAGCATCGTAAAGCCTGGTAACTGTTGTCCTCACTGATGGTTGGGTGATTCCTCCACTTTGAGACGATAAGTGCCAGTATGGACTTGTGCTCCCATGTACCGTCGAGTATATTTTGGGAGACCCATATAGGCTTAAATCCTTTATCCATAGGAAGCCGTGTCTGCCGCCCTATCGATCGCAATGCACTGAACACAGCATTCGGGAAGATTGACTGCCATACCGTAAGAAGTATTCTGCAGTTTTGTGATTGGTTTGGTACTCCCTCTACCTAGATCTCCAGAGCAGTCCCTTTCATTCCTTTTCAGACTCCTTAATGGAAAAGGTCCATCTGAGCACTTGTCACTTCAGGCTCATTAAAAATCGAAGGAGACTAGAGTCATCTTTTATTTTTTCTCGACTCTTAAAAACTGAAAAAACAAGTTGTGTCAAAGCGTGTTAAAATTTATTTTAAACGGAATATTCATTACCCCTTTCCTACGTTGATCTTGGGTTGAGAAAATGGAGTCTACCAACCAAGGAATTCCCCTTGGAGGAAATCCTAGTCCCTTCTCCTCTTGGGGAGATGTTGGTGCGCCCCATATGGCCACATTGTCGCTTCCAGGACTGAAAATTGGTTTGCCTGTATGGCTCTTCTCAACCTCTGTCGTTCAGAACACCACTATTCCTAAACAATCGAATCAGCGATTAGACGAGTCCAGAGTTGCCCACCAACCTTCTACTTCCTCTAATTCTTCCTCTCCTCCTTCCTCTTCGCTTGATGGGGCTGGTAAATCCAAAAGTCAAGTTCCTAAGGAGAAGAAGGAAAAGAAGAAGAAAGAGAAGAAAAAGAAGGAGCCAAAGGCGAATGGGGGAAAACGAGTGTCGTCTAACGAAAATCCACACACTGCACCGACCAGGCCTAAATCGCCATGTGTCATTTGCAAAGGAGACCACTTTCACAGAGATTGTCCTTTCATCCCTCGGATATTAAGGGACTGGTCTCCTAGATTGCACAACCCGGTGTCATCAACCTCTGATGATCATGTTGAAAGCACATCGTCGACTAGTGAAAGTGAAGTCCCAAGACAAAAAGGAAAATATAGATTTCCTTGTAAACTGTCTGAAGGCGATCATGCCGTCCAACGTTGTCCCTTCTTAGACGAAGCTAAAAGAGTTTTGGATGATCGTCCGGTTTCATCGTTACGACTTCCTCCTGGATATAAAAAACTCTTGCCGAGTCTGTCACTAGTTGAAAATCCGGCTGGCGCGCTCAGGTGGTCGGCTAAAGTACCTATCATTGAAGATAAACCATTTGGATCCATACCAGACGAAAGTCAAAAGGTCAAGGCGGCAGTTGACCCGGTCTTGCCTCCAGAGGTTTCATCTTCAGATGATATAATCACTGAAGAGAACAAGGATGACACCATCCAAATTATTTTCATAAGCACAGACTCCAACGAACATGGGGGCAATATACCCGTTCCTTTACCGCAGGAAGGAAGCTCATCAGAGTCATACCCGGCCGTCTATTCAGTCCCACCTCCAAGCAACCTAGTTGTCTCCTTCGACTGGAATCAACTAGGCAGACCCCGTTTACCAGCAAGCATACCATTCCGAATTATCATCCAAATATATAGAATGGTTATGGCTGGTAACATCATAGATGAGGGGGCTTGTGTGAGTATCCTTTCCTCAACTGCTTGGAAAGCGCTTGGTTCGCCATCACTTTTACCTAAGATGAGAAATCTAACAGGCTTTGATAAAGGAACCAGTCGACCTTTAGGGATCCTTCCCGATGTGCCCATAACATTGAGAGGGAAAACCGTTCACATGAATGTAATGGTAGTTCAAGGACCCCTGGATTACAATCTACTCCTTGGACAAGACTATATTTATTGCATGGGATCCATTGTCTCCTCACTCTTTAGAGTGATGTGTTTTCCGCACGAAGGAAGAGTGGTCAAGCTCGTGGACCAGCTTTCATTTCCCGGATCATACAGAGCAAATAGTCATATACCATTCGTGAATGGTCTTTTCATGCAAGAAATTTCTCAATCTCCAGTCCGTCCTCCCGATCAGCGCGTGTAATTCAGAGGGATATGACTGAAACCCAGGGGGCATGCATCCTGGTCTGCTTCGGCAGGAAAACTTCGGGTATAGAGTAGGTTTCTGCGGGAGAATATGCCTAGTTTGTACCCCCGTCCATGAGTGGAAGAGGGGGTTATTCTAGTACAGGATTCTCTTGTCAAAGTTATGTGAGTTGGCGAGCGCCGCCACTCACCTTTGTTTATCTCTGTAGACATCGCCGAAGAAGTGTTTTGTTCGCGCCGCGAATAGAACAATCTTTGGGTAACCTGTAAGAGGTAGGCCTCTCTCAGTAAAACAAATGTTTTAACGGACTAAAGAAGTGGTAATCTTGAAACTCTGTTTTATACCTGGGGGCATGCAAACCTTTTGGAGTGCAAGAAAAGAGCGATTATTTATTTGTTTTTTGGATTAGTCATTTCCTAACTTGCATAAAGAAAGGATGTGGGGCAAAACTCTAAAAGTTGCCGTTTTTATATGAGACATTCTTATCATACAACTGGATTAATCGAGCAGTGTTACCGCAAGGTTCAAGCTCGTTAAAAAATAAACCCGCACCGAGCAAATGTTTCCACCCACGTTTAAGCTCATTAAAAAATGAACTATTCCCCGGTAAATAACCACTGTGAATGTAGTACTTCAGCCATTAAAGCCTTGGTCGTGTTTGCACCGTCACCTCCACTTTTTCATTGGCCGATCATTCACCTCCATTTGATTGTTTACCCATTTTGAGGAACAGCTGCGAAGAGTGATTTCACTAGCCATCCTTGTGACACTGTCGTGATTGGAAAATTCCAAACCTTACCTGGAATCAGCTGCTACCCATTTTATCACTCGTTCCTCAAAATACGAGTCTCCTTTAAGCTCTTTTCAACTGACTCGTAAAATATGAAAAGATTTCCGATCCATTGGCCTCTCCAGCTCGTTAAAGGGACAGGAAGTGCTATCCCTCCTCTAGATTTTAATATTTTTGGACCTGAGGGATTATTACACAAAAAGATCGAGCGCTTGTTTTGTTCGGCTCGTTAAAACTATCGAAAATTCATCCCTTCTGTATTGTTTTATACTTTTTCAGACTTAAGGGATTAGATGACGAAAAAGGAATTTTGGAGTTATCTTTACATACCTTTTCAGACTCTCTAAAAATGAAAAGGACCGAGTTATCTTTTTCGTTAAACTCATTAAAAAGATTAATAGCGACAAACTTGTCTTTAGACGAGAACGAGTTTCACTATCGCTAGGCTCGTTAAAACATAGCGATGGGTTTGCCCGAAGGGAAAATTATAGAACAAGCATATGTTATCCTCCTCAAGCTTGAAAAAAATAAAGAGGTACTGGTCAGCAATGACTGGGGAAAAATTGGGAAGAAAACTCAAAGAATCTTTATTGGTAGCAAGTTGCTCTTGAACATGACACTTCCACTCCGTGTCCAAGTCGGGTTGGGTTGTTTCATTCACCAGTCACATAGCCATGGTCACACCATACCATCCACATTTGGGGTTAATGCTACCAATCCATCACATAAGTGTCGCCGACATGTTCAAGAGAAGTCATCCAGAGAAGTCACCTGTATCCCACCCACTACCATACATTATACTCCATTCTTTCATGACCGCTATCCTGAACCGTATATCATCAGATCGTTTTCACCTCCATCAAAATCATTTGCTCCGTTCCGTGTCATTGATGTGGGATTCATTAAGGCCCTCCTATGACAGATCACTTCGTGTCGACATCAGCTCATTATCCAAGAAGTTGGTCTAGGAACACCCCATTCAGTGCTTTGAAGCTTGCATGTCTCAATGGAAAGTTTCTCACTTCCGGCGACAGGTTTACATCAATGGCCTTCGACCGAAAGATTTTGTATGGTGTTCGACGCCAAGTCCTTTATTCACACCACATGAATTGTACTGTAGTACCTTGAGGGTCATTATCATTATCAGTGATTCCTCTCGCGCTTGTTAACAATTTACATCATTGACTGGTAATCAAGCGATGTCTTTCCATGTTCGACTTCAGAACATTTCTCACATGGATCGACTTGTACTTCGAGTGAAGATCGGACGAGATTGAAGACCCCGGATCTAGTTTCATCCATCCGGGCTGCGATATATATTCAGGAAAATAAAGACATTGAATGTACAAGCATTGCAACACAGATAATCATCTTACCAAAAGGATGGTGGCTCTATCAGAATCATCAGTCTACATCAGACGATTGTCTGTCCTATGTACATGAAAATGAATTTATAAAGCTGAGCATGGGAATGCCTGCCTCAGCTAGATCATGAAAAACAGTATGAAGATAATGTATTGTATTGTATCTTATTACAGGTCTCCTCCCAGCATTGAAAGAACTTCGGATCCTCATAATAAAGCATTTCACCCGATTAACGACCTCATACTTTAGGGGGCAACTGTTATAGACATTTTTGTGCCTTGCAACTCCAAGCATGAAATGTCCATAAACCAAGGGCTCCTAAGTCCCTAAAAGTGTTGTTCTAACCCCTAAACGAACAAGGTCAACAAATTATAGCTTCTCCCAGAAGTTCTCCACCAGAAACTGCTCAGAATAAGTCAAAACAGGATCATTTCAGCTACTCCACTGGCTAGCTGCGTTGCATAGCACCTAAACACACTAGCTGGGTGCGTTGCAACACACCTAAATGCACTATGAGGGTGCGTTGAGTGAGAAATGACAAATGGCAGTGCCATTCCGCGAGGTGGAGAGACAATGGAAGCTTCAAGAATCTTCTCCTATGACACTTGCCTCACTGAATTCGACCAAGGATGAGTAAGAGGCCTTCAGTCTCCAAGTGGAAGCAAGAACTGACAGAGAGAAGACACTAATCAAATCACAAGCTGACTCATCCTCCTTGCATACATCTATATATGGATCCCTCATCCCAGAGATCCGGAGGCTAGAATTTTGCACATTGTAAGGAATTGCTATTGGTTTTGAGATAGATATCAGAGTATTGGGTGATTTATGCTTTGTTGGAGGTGAAGAGGGGCTTCTTTGCTGGGAGGTTGATGCTGGGTCAGGAATCATCGGTTGTAACTCCTCCTGGATCTTCTTGTATATCAATAAAAACTATTTGAGTTTTCCTCCATGCTTTTGTATCATTGATGCTTGCTACATTTGTATGGTTAGCTTAAATCTGATCCTAAGCTGTTTATGAATATAGATCCGTGTCTTTGTATAGTTTTCTTCTTCTGTGATCTTACAGGTACTTGGTGAAGCTGGGCAAGTAAGGGACCAAGTAGCTGGAAGCTGTCAAAGAAGAGAGGGATTGGATCAAAGGATTAGCGCAAGACACAGGTCGGTTCTTTCTATCCCCCTCTATCTTTAATTCATAAAGGAAATACAAAAGTAGTTTTTCTCTGTTTGTTTCTAAGGCAGCTGTCACACCTTAGTGGGATAGAGCATTTCTAAATAGACACTTTTCCCGGTAACACGGAGTACGAGGCATTCTAGGCCCAAGCTGAGAAACTACCGAAGGTATAGAAGTTTGAATAGTAGACTGGACAGGTTATTGGGGTGTACCAGAAACTAAGGGTTGTCCAGTTTGAGATGACAACTGTACATTTGGCTGCAACACCTGTTGAGTTTGCGATGGATCCCACACTAAATTCATTCTAGGTTACGGACCCATAACATGTTGAGAATATTGAGGACCATAACCGGGTTGAGGGTAGGATTGATAATTCAAAGGCACATTTCCCGTTCCTTGAACATATGATTGACCGGATTGTGGTTGGAAACCTTGGTTCGAGTACTGACCTTGGGGTTGATACCCTTGAGGCACGTACTAATACTGGGGTTGACCTTGAGGTATAAATTGATACTGGGGTTGACCTTGGGGTACATATTGAGTCTGGGGTTGACCTTGAGGAACGTACTGTACTGTAGGTATGTACTGTCCTTGAGGTTGCCCCCCAGATGCAAATTGGGTACCTTCAGGTTGCCCCCCAGGCGGTAACTGGCCACCTTGAGGTTGAGGATTGGGAATAGAACCTGACATCATGAGAATATCTTCTATGCTCAACGACTTAGTGCCATTGCTTCCAGTTAATAACCCTTGCTCGATGGGTTGAGGAGATGCTCCCGAAAAAGTACCAGAAAGTGACTGATACCCAGAGGGAACAGAAGGACCACCGTACAAAAAGGATTCGGGTGATTGAGTGAACATGGATGACTATCTTGACATATTTAATGGAGGATAATAACCTCTAGGTGGTTGGTGATAAGGAACACGAGGTGGTGAAAAACTTAACCCTGGGTTTTCTAAGAAATTAGTCAAAGAAAGATACCAAGTACTGCTCCTAGGTGGACTGTAAAAGATTGATTCACGCTCCCTTAGCTCAATAACAGGTTGATTTTTAGGGATAGGGATGCCTACTTCTTCTTCCGAAGTAGCAAGCTCTTCAAATAGCTATAAGTCCATAAGGAAGATCTTGGGTGATTACTCTTTCTACCCTAGGTGAACCAGGACCACTAGAAGCTGGAGAAGCAAACCCCGATGTCGAAGTAGCAGTAAATTCACTTTCAGGTTCAGATATTTTAGGTTCCTCGCCTATATCACTAGTAGACGAAAAGCTACCAGCAACTTCGGAAACAGACACTGACTGCGGATTATAATCTGCTACTAAAGCTTGAAAATCAGGATGTACCACCAAAGAAGACTCTCCTTCTTCAGGTGACCCAACTCTACTGTCTCTAGGAGTTACGAGGACTTTCAACCCTTCAGGCTGGCTCGGTGAAAACTCAGGAGGTTGGCCCCGAAGTCTACAGGACTTCCTCGGTAATTCAGCCACGGTTAAAAACTTTTAACTACTTCACACGCAAACAAAGTAAAATATCAATGAAAACCACCTAAAGCCTCTAAAGAACCAAACAAATTTAAATCACACGCCTAAAGAATCTAGGAGATCAAACACACACAAACAGTAACTTTCCGTACTGAAAACACTAGTTGGTGATGAAATCCAACGTCGCAGAGTTCAATACAGAAATGGCGGTTGGAACAGTTACCCCGGCAACTTGCTTAATGAATAGACTGGCACAAGTTCCTCCACTTAACCGTCTCGAGTGAAGAGAACCCCCTAGAAAATCCAAGTGAGTCTAGCCGACGTCTACTCCAGGTACAGTGGGATCTTCCCACCACTGTCACCTCAGGAAGAATCCTAAAGAATATGGCCACTAAGGTTACTAACTGAAACAAATATACCTGGGGGAATAGTCTACGATCTGATACACACACAAGGGCAGAGTAGCAAGCTCAATCCCCTTGAAGGCTCCTTAACATAATCTAACGTTTACCAACAAGTGACCCCAGGCTCCTCGACAATGGTTAATCCGAGGTTTACTGTTTTTAATACGTGAATATCTGGCGTTGTTCTCAATGAGGAAGGATTGATTCCCACACTGGTTCGGACACGATCTCATGCTTCTCCTTTAAGAGGAGCTTTCCCAGAGCATAAATGCGACAATTGGATTTCTTCCCTACCACAAGATACAACTACTTGTTTGTTTTTACTGTCTTGGAGAGTTAATTACTCTCCTACTCCAAGACACTAGCCTAAGCTAAGTTGGTGTATCAGAGCCCTAGAAATAAAAATGTTGCTAGATGAATTTTACTTTAAGCATTATTTTTATTGGTTTTTTGTTTAAGTCAAAAGGTGCGGAGATGAAACTCGTGGTATGAAGACTCGACTCAAAATCACTAAAAATGCACCTAAGATGATTTAAACAATTTTTTCTCTTCGATGAACTTCTAGCTAGGAAAGAGTTTGAGAATGCAAATATTTTGTAAACACAAATCTTTCTTAACAAACAAATTAAAAGAAGAGCTTTTTTCCTTTCCAATGCACTCAAAACGAGACAACTAGTTATGTCACAAAAATTCCCCTTTTCTTTTCAAAGCACTCAACCACTACAAAAAACAAACTTTTTTCAAAAGAGATTTTTTTATTTTTTATAAAACACTCAGAACTATGCAAACAACTAACTTTGAGATCTATAAACTATAAAAACTTATTTGAAGTCAAAGCCTACAATATGTCTTTTTAAGGATGTTTTACTTAGCTAGATGTAAGCTAAGGACCAATTTATGCAGAATCACAAATCAGTCAAAAACAACCAATTTTGTTTCCTTTTTAAAAATGAAAATCCAAACTTTTAAATACAAGCTTTTCGAAGTTTTGTAAAGAGAAAACACAAAGCGGATTCCTCAACAAGGGTAGATTTCATAAATGGTCAGACTCATAAGAAGGCTGGTAGACACCAAGGTGATCTGAGGTCCCTACAGCTTCTAAGCTCAGAGCTACTACAAGACCAAAACGAAAAACAAACCCAACAAGCAAAACTCCTAGGAATTTCACCTAAAACCCTAACACCAATGAAATCAACCTAAGGAAAGCTTCTGACAGGTTATATGCAGGTCTGGGCAGTGGATAATAACTTCTAAACAAAAACTAAGCTGACTAACAGAGGAAATCTTAGGTTTTTCAAAATTTTGACAGGGTCCGCAGGCCCACAGTTAACACAATTGCGGTCCTGCTCTGTGCTAAAAGCAAAAGTGCGGATAAGTACGCACTGTGTTAAAAGGCTAGGGTGCGGTCCTCTCCCAAAGCTATGAAAAACAAAAAATAACCCTGGATCTACAAACTCTACCCAATTCCACACACAACAAGCTAAAAACAGAAAAAAAAAACACAGTTTCTCAGGTCAAAGTAAAAATAAGGAAAAAATAAAGTCCCCAGTGGAGTCGCCATTTTGTCACATGGAATAAGTCCATCTTGCGGACAAGATAGACCTTCCTAGAATCTAAAGAAGACCTAATGACAAGCAAACCAATCACACACTATCTTTCTCTAAATATGCTTTTATAAACAAAGGCAAACAAGTGTTTTAGGCCTACCTTAGGTCCAACGCAAGTTTGTGGAGGCCTTCGCTCCTTCGATCCAAATGAGCTCCCTTGTCGCAAATCTACAAACACAAATAAGAAAACAAATTAAATAGCACCTGAAAAGCCAATATCATAAAACATATTTAACATGAAAGTCAAGGAATTCATGAAACAAATAACATGAGACAATTTGTTGAGAAAAATGAGTTTGATTGTATTAATTCAAAAGAAGAAGAACTTTACAACCTGTGCCTTAACGTTGTAAAAGCTCCTCCCAGGGTCCAGCAAGAATTCTCCTCTACTTTGACAAGTTTCACTCTCTTCCCAATGAAGCCAAAAAGGTATGTGATCTCTCCTCTTAAGCTCAACTAGGAAGTCTTAATTTCACCAGCATTTACCCTCAAAAATGTTCAGCTTCTAACCCCCCCAGCAACCAACCCAATGCCTGAATTTATAGTGCAATGGAGGGAAGTTACTAGGTCCTCCTTCAAAGGGATAAAACCCTCCTTCAAAGGGATAGCTCCTCTCATCAAGGGATTAGCTCCTTCTCTTTTGGGATGCATGAACCACCTAAGAGCGGCCAATCCACGTCAAAATTCCTTCTAGAATCATCTAGAATTAACCCAAAGTGAGTTTTTTAGAATAAACTTGCGCCTTTTAAACTTTTACAGGGGTCTGCACCCACACCTTTAGAGACAGAGCGGGTAGGTCCGCAGTTTTTGTAAACAGAAGGTGCGGGACTGCAGGTAACAGTGAGAGAAAGTGTGGAACCAGGGTTTTATTGATTTTGAATGTCTTTCTCTCATTTTCAAGGCTTGACTTGAAGAGCTGAGGTCTGAGACTTGCTTAGGAGGACAGTACAAGTGATGATAGACCCATACTAACTGCAAATAATCATGGTGACGATATTTTTGTGTAACACTCCACCAGAGTGATTTATCAAAAAAGATATGTTGGGCAGCAGATCCCCCCATAACATGTTTTTGGGGCTTAAAGCCCGATTTTTGGTCAATGTAATGTAAATACCCCACGAAATGTGGGTGCGGAGCACAAGAGTCTAGGGTTGTCCACCGTAAAATAATGTAATTTAATGTAAAGTGTGTTGGCCTACCCATGGTCCACGGACCATGGTATTGTATAAATAGAGTGAGGCTCTAAGTGTAAAGATGGTTTTCTAGGTTTTTGAGAAGAAATAGATAGATGTGAAGGCATGGTTAGAAGATAGAAGTGGATCTGAAGTGTATTGGGTCGTAGTGGTAGGTAGAGGCTCTGCAGCTGAGTGCGCAGAGGCCTAGGAGAGTCTGCAGCTAAGTGCGCGAACCCCTGCAGCTGAGTGCATAGGGTGGAGTCAGGTCTGTAACTGAACTTGAGTATTAATAAAGATAATATTGATTCAGAATATTGTGTGTCTATTTGTATATCTGTATTTCTATGTTATGGTTATCTTTATGCACTTATATTGTTTTCGAGTATGTGCACTTATCTAGAAGTTGAATAAGTAATAAGAATAGGGGCTGCACAGACTAAGTTAAGCACTAATATAATAACACAATAAGGATCGGATCGGAACATGTTGGCTTGTTGGGGCCTGACCCAGGTTCAGAAGTGATTTAGCCAAACAAATCCCGAAACTAGCAGCCCATTTGGCACCAGTCTGCGGTGCGTGGACTAAGGTCTCACCCGAGGTAGTATGAGAGGGTGCTGGAACCAAGTTTCTGCACCCTAGTGATGTCTCGATGAATTCTGGGAATTTCGCAAACCAATCTTGCATTCTTGCACTGCTCCCCACAGCCGTTTATCCTTCGCGACTTGTGCAACTACTTCCATGTAGCTCTGTAAGGGGCACGAAGAGGTGTTGTCTAGATCCTTTATCCTTACTATGCTTTTATTATAGATCTTAATTTAATTATGTGAGCCCAATATTCTCATTAATCATTCAACATTTATAACCAGTGCGCGAAATCATAAGCTGTAAAGAGATGCATAAATATCACAGAAGCAATAAACACATAGTATACCATAATCAACTAATCTTTTATTAATCCTCTGTTCAAGTACAATCCCAACTCCGCCCTGCACACTCAGCTGCAGGGCTTCACGCACACAGCGACGGACTCCGCTAGGCCTCTGCGCACTCAGTTGCAGAGCCTCTTACTACTGCTACGACCCAAGACTCGGACTCACAGACTCAGAGTGAATTCCTCCTTTAAAAACCCATATTACTTCTCAAAGCTAAGACTCTATTTTACACTTAGAGCGTTGCTCTATTTATACAATCCCATTGTCCACGGATGATGGGTAGGTCGACACATTCTATATTAAATTACATTATTTTAAGGAAGACAAGCCTAGACTCTCACACTCGACGCCTGCATTTTGCGGGGTCTTTACATTAAATTGACCAAAACCTCAGGCTTCAAGCACTAAAAACATGCTATGGGGGAATCCACTGCCCAATAGGCCCCCAACACAATCATCGTGACTCATCCCAAGTCACTCTGCTGGTGCGGTGATCTTCACACAAAGTCCATCCAGCAACTTCTTTGTTTCGCTTATGTCTGCAACACATTCTTTCATTGTCCACTGTATCAGTTGTGTGCGAATCTCAAATGCATCTTTGTCAGGGGCACCTTCTTTCCTTAGCACATATGTATCCTGCATCTAGGCCAGCTTTCCCTAAATCCTGGCAGTGACCGTGAATGCTTCCTCGAGCCAAGGTTGGATGCGTGCTCTAAGCACTGCTTCTTTCTGCCGCACGGTGTCCACCTGTTCCTTTAGAGCTTGGGCCTCCTTCATCTTGGCAAGTCACTGAGTAAGGGCGACCTTCTATACGGTCCCCTGTTATAGACATATTTGGGCACTACAACCCCAATCACATATGTCCATAAGCCAAGGACTTCTAAGTCATTAAAAGTGTTGTTTCATACCCTAAAGGAACAAGGTCAGCTAATTACATCATCTCCCAGAAGTTTTCCATGAAAAACCACTCAGAACTGGTCAAAGCAGGACCATATAGACTGCCCAGTGCAAAAGGTATGATGCATCTCACCTGCCACATGCAAAAAGTGCGATGCATACTAAAAATCCCTTTTGTAGGGTGCGATGAGCGAGAGAAAACAAATGGCACAAACAGTTTGCTAGGTGGAAACCCAGATAATCTTCTAGAAACTGCTCATTTGACACTTGCCTCTCTGAGTTAACCAAGGGATGAGTAAGAGATCTAAAACCTCCATGTGGAACTAAGAACTACCAGAGAGATGAAACTAATCAAAATCCCAGAAGATGACTCACCCCCCTGCAAATATATATAAATGGATCCCTCGTCCAAGAGATCCAGAGGTTGGAATTTGGTAATTTGCAAAGAGGTGCTGCTGGTTACTCTTTGGAGACATTGTTGGGTGATCTTGCTTTGTGTGAGGTGAAGAGGGCTTTCAAGCTGGTAGGATGGCGTTGGGTCAGACCAAGTGGTTGTAATCCTCTCTTCTATGACTTTTACTAATAAAGCTATTTAAGTTTTCCTTCATATTCTTGTGTATCTCTGAACATTGTGTTGTTATATGCATTTACATGGTCAATATATGTCTGATCCTATATTGTTCATAGTGAAAGATCTCTATGCTTTGATGTTATTATGCTGATGTGAATCTACAGGTGCTCTTTGAAGCTGGACAAGTAAAGAAGCAGTGGCGAGATTTTATCAAAGGGGAATGGAAAAAAGCAAGGATCCAAGCAGAAGACTGAGGTTGGTACTCTCTGCTTCTTTCTCATCTCTCTCTCATAAAGGAAAAACAAGTGACTTTGATTTGTTTGTTTCTAAGATAGCTACCCATCTTAGTGGGACTAGCAGCTCTGAATAGACACTAGATTTCCCAATAAAAAAATGGCAACTCCGCTGAGGAGCGATTAGTTTGATTGCTTGTCTTTATTTGTTTGATTCATAAACCACAGACGGAGCCTGAAGTTAACTAGCTAGCCTTCGAACTGCATTTGCTATGCAAGTGCAAAGTAGATCAACGCTGCTTCAGTCAATCTCTAGGTTTTTTTATGAACTGAACAATTGACTGGCAAACATCCTAAGTGCCCAAGAGGTAGCTTGAGTAACCTCATTAGATCAGCCCTATACTTTGTAGTTACTGACTATCATTTGCTCAGCCTAAATCCCTGGACTAAACTGCAAATTGTGACCAAAAACCAAGTTAAAGTCTCATTCCTTGACCATTGCACCCTCTACTTTAGGAAATCTTGATGCATCGCACCTCCTGTGTGCAGTAGGTGGGATGCATCCCTGTTTCCCTGTGTTACAGGTGCGATGATCAGACAAGACTAGATCCGCCTCCAGATTTTTGTTTTTTCTTCACTCTCTTCAGTTTTATTCAGGAGTTTTGTTGTCTGTGATCAGTAGACCACTCTTGAAACCCCCTTCTTTGCATCATCCAACCTCTATTATACAAATAATTTTGAATGTTTTTATGTATTGTGCACCGTTTATAGTTTTCTTTTACAAAGAAGTATCTTAATTGAACTGTCATCTTTTGATTTGGAAGTGTCGCAAGTGTTGTTTTCAGTCAAAGAAAAGAATCCTACTATTCTTGATAGTCGATTGTACTGTTACCCTTGTATTTAATCTGAATTAGTAGTTTTTCAAGTGTCGAAAGCAGTTTTCGATTCAAAATTGCCAAGTGTAGCCTTGCCTTCCTGTCGATTTTTGAAAAGAAAATTGTTAGTACTGTTGCTTTGAAAGAAGAAATAATTCATACTTGTATTTAGCATTCTTTTTGTCATTCACAGATTAAGAAAGTTGAAAACAAATACATGCACATGCATTTGCATTTAGACTCCTTGTTGATTTTGATTTAGGACAGTGCATCTAGTGTGTGCTCTCTGCTCTATGTTGAAAGGATTTCATTTCTCTTTCCTTAGTAGATAAGATTTTCATTGCAAAAGGCAGATTAAACGATTGTTTATCATCTTAGATTGCATTTTAGGAATTGTATATCTACATCACGCGGTGAAACTGAAAGGAAAATTTCTTAAGAAAGGTCAACTATAAAATAAATTTAATGAACATAAAAACGCTTTGGAACCTAACAGACAACATCTAGAAGTCTAGGCTAGAGACGTATTCTGGCGTCGTAAAGCCTGGTAACTGTCGCTTTCATCGTAGGTTGGGTGATTCCTCCTCTTTGAGATGATAAGTGCCAGTACAGACTTGTGCTCCCACGTATCGTCGAGTATATATTGGCATATCATAATAGGATATATCCTTTATCCTTAGGAAGCCGTGTCTGCCACCCTATCAATCGCAATGCACTGAACACAACATTCGGGAAGATTGACTGCCATACCGTAAAAAGTATGCTGCAGTTTTGCGATTGGTTTGGTAATCCCTCTGTCTAGATTTCCAGAGGAGTCACTTTCATTCCTTTTCAAACTCCTTAAAGGAAAAGGTCCATCTGAGCACTTTTCGCTTCAGGCTCATTAAAAATCGAAGGCGACTAGAGTCACCTTTAGCCTTTTCTCGACTCTTAAAAATTGAAAAATCAAGTTGTGTCAAAGCGTCCAAAATTTATTTTAATCGGAATAACGTTACTGTTCCCTCGTTGGTATTAGGTTGAGAAAATGGAGTCCACCAACCAAGGATTTCCCCTTGGGGGAAGTCCTAGTCCTTTCTCCTCCTGGGGAGATGTTGGTGCACCTCATATGGCCACATTATCCCTTCCAGGACTAACAATTGGCCTGCTGGTATGGCTATTCTCGACCTTTGTCGTTCAAAGCACTGTAATTCCTGAACAATCGAATCAGCAACTAGATGATACCAGAGTTTCCCCCCAACCTTCTACTTCGTTGGTCTCTCCCTCTCCTTCTTCCTCTTCACTTGGTAAAGATAGTAAAACTAAAAACCAAGTAACTGAGAAGAAGAAGAAGGGGTAGGTGAAGAAGAAGAAGGAGCCAATGGCAAAAAGGGGCAACCGTGCATCGTCTAGCAAAAATCCACACACTGCACCATCCAAACCTAAATCTCCATGTGTCATCTGCAAAGGAGACCACTATCACCGAGATTGTCCTTGCATCCCACAGATCCTAAGGGATTGGTCTCCCCGCTTGCACAATCTAGTGTCGTCAACCTCTGACGATCATGTTGAAAGCACACCGTCAACTAGTGAAAGCGAAGTCACCGGACAAAAAGGAAAATCCAAATTTCCCTACAGACTGTGTGAAGGCGAACATGCTCTCCACTGTTGTCCCTTCCTGGACGAAGCTAAAAGAGTCTTGGATAATCGTCTTGTATTACCACAACGACTCCCTCCTGGGTACAAGAAACTCTTGCCGAATCCATTGCTAGTTGAAAATCCGACTGACCCACCTTTGGAGTCGGTCGAGGCTCCTATCATTGAAGATAAACCCTTTGAGTCCACATCAGACCAAAGCCAACATGCCGAGATGGCAGTTGACCCCATCTTGACTTCAGAAGATTTACCTTCAGATGATACAGTCACCAAAGAGAATGAGAACGACACTGTTCAAATTCTTTTCGTAAACACAGACTCCGATGAACATGGGGCCAATCTGCCCATTCCTTTACCATAGGAAGGAAATTCATCAGAGTTGTATCTGGCCATTTATTCGGTCCCACCTCCAAGCAACCTAGTTGTTTCCTTCGATTGGAATCTACGAGGCAGACCCTGTTTACCATCTAATGTACCATTTCGAATTATAGTGCAAACTTACAAAATGGTCATGGTTTGTACCATCATAGATGAAGGGGCTTCTGTGAGTATCCTTTCCTCAACTGATTGGAAAGCGCTTGGTTCACCATCGCTTTTGCTTGAGATGCAATATCTAACAGGCTTCGATAAAGGAACCAATCGGCCGTTAGGGATCCCTCCAACTTTGCCTATAACTTTGAGAAGGAAAACCGTTTATCTAAACGTAATGGTAGTCTAAGGACCTTTAGATTACAATCTACTCCTTGGGCGCGACTACATTTATAGCATGGGAGCCATCATCTCGTCACTCTTTCGAGTAATGTGTTTTCCGCATGAAGGCAGAGTGGTCTACCTCGTAGACCAGCTTTCATTCCCCGGTTCACACATAGCTAATAGTCGAATGCCATCCCTAACAGGGCTTTTTGTACAAGGAATGTCTCATCAATCTCCAGTTCGTCCACCTGATGAATGCTAGTGATTCAGTGGTTGTGACTGAAACCCAGGGGGCATGCACCCTGGCCTTCTTTGGGAGGGAAACTTTAGGTATAGGGTAGGTTTCTGCAAAGGATATATGATTGGTCTAACACACCCATTCGTTTAGGAAAATGGGATTAGACCGGAATAAGATACCTCTGTTAGAAGGTAGGCCTTTCCTGATAGAACAAATATTTTGTCTGCAAATTGAAGGGTAACCTGGAAAGGTAGGCCTTTCCTGATAGAACAAGTGTTTTGTCTGCAAATTGAGGGGTAACTTGGGAAACTCTCCTTCACTATACCTGGGGGCATGCAAACTTTTTGCGTGAAAGTGAAAAGTGACCATTTATTTTCTTAGTTTGTAGGTTGTTAACCCTTTAAACTTGTAGGATTGGTCGTTCCTAGCTTACATAATGAAAGGAGTCGGAGCATAATTTCGAATGGTGCAAGCCCCCTAAAAAATGAACCTATCGATGAGACATCCTTATTATACAACTAGCACAAGCAGTTTTACGCGAAGTTCAAGCTCGTTAAAAATTAAACCTAGCAATGAACATATGTTCCACCAGAGTTTAAACTCATTAAAAAATGAACCCACCTCTGGTAAATAACCTTTGTGAATTCATTTTCATCAGCTTTTGAGCCTTGGTCGTCTTCTTACCATCACCTCCACTCTATTGTTGCCGATCATTCGCCTCCATTTGATTGTTTACCCCTTTTGAGGAACAGCTGCGATGAGTGATCCTATTAGCCACCTTTTTACACTACCGTGATTAGAAAGATCCAAACCTTACCTGGAACCAGCTGCTATCTGAAAACATCACTCGTTCCTCAAAAAACGAGTCTCCTTTAAGCTCTTTTCATCTAACTCGTAAAATATGAAAAGATTGTCGAGTGATTGGCCTCTCCATCTCGTTAAAGTGATTGGAAGTGCTATCCCTCCTCTAGATTTTAATATTTTTGGACCTGAGGGATTATTACACAAAAAGATCAAGCGTTTGTCTTGTTCATCTCGTTAAAACTATTGAAAAGTCATGCTTTTCGCATTCTTTTATACATTTTCGGACTTAAGGGATTATGTTACGAAAAAGGAATATTGGAGTATTCTTTCCGTCTCTTTTCAGACTCTCTAAAATTGAAAAGAACCAAGTTATCCTTGTCGTTAAACTCGTTAAAACAATAGTGACAAACTTGTCCATTCAGACAAGAATGAGTTTCACTGTCACTAGGCTCGTTAAAACATAGTGACGGGTTTGCCCGAAGGGAAAATTATAGTACAAGCATATGTTATCCTCCTCAAGCTTGACAAAAGTAAAGAGGTAATGGTCAGAAATGACTGGGGAAAATTGGGAAGAAAACTTGAAGAAACTTTTTTGGTAGCAGGTCGCTCTTGAACATCACACTTTCACTCCATCACCATGATTGAGTCAGGTTGGGTTATTCCGTTCACCGGTCATATCACCATTGGTCCACCGTACCATCCACTTTTGGGGTTAACGCTACCAATCCATTTCAGTGTCGCCGATATGTTCAAGAGAAGTTGCTTAGAGAATTCACCTACCCAGCTTGTGTCTCATCTCCTACAAAACCTTCATGCTTCATTCTTTCATGACCACCATCCTGAACCTTGTATCATCAGATCATTTTCACCTTTACAAAATCATTTGCTCCATTCCGTGTCATAGATGTGGGATCCATTAAAGCCCTCCTACGATGGGTCACTTCTTGTCGACATCAGCTCATTATTCAAGAAGCCGACCTAGGGACAACCCTTCCAGTACATTGAAGCTTGCATGCCTCAATGGCAAGTTTCTCACTTCCGGTGACAGGTTTACACTAATGGCCTTCAACCGAAAGATTTTGCGTGGTGTTCGACATCAACTCATGTATTCACACCACGTGAATTGTACTGCAGTACCTTGAGGGTCACCATCATCATCGGTGATTCCTCTCGCGTCTGTTAACAGCTTACATCATTGGTTGGTAATCAGGCGATGTCCTTCCATGTTCGACATCAGAACATCTTTTTCACATGGATTGACTTGTACTTTTGGGTGAATATTGAACAAGTTTTGAAGACCTCGGATCTAGTTTCATCCATCTAGGCTGCGATATAATCAAGAAAATAAAGACATCAAATGTACATCATTACTTCACAGATAATCATCCAAACTAAGGGATGATGGCTCTACCAGATTCATTAGTCTGCACACAGACGGTTGTCTGTCCTATGTACATGAAAATGAATTTATCAAACTGAGCATGGGAATGCCCGCCTTAGCTAGATCATGAAAATATTATGAAGATATAGTATTGTATTGTATCTTATTACAGGTCACCTTCTAGTGCGAAAAACCTCGGATCCTCATTATAAAGCTTTTCACCCGACATTAAAAGATTTACAACCTCATGCTTTAGGGGGCAACTATTATAGACATATTTGGGCACTGCAACCCCAATCACATATTTCCATAAGCCAAGGGCTTCTAAGTCCCAAAAATTTTTGTTTCATACCCTAAAGGAACAAGGTCAGATGATTACATCATCTCCGAGAAGTTTTCCATGAAAAGCCACTCAGAACTGGTCAAAGCAGGACCATACAGACAGCCCAGTGCAAAAGGTGCGATGCATCTCACCTGCCACATGCAAAAAGTGTGATGCATACTGAAAATCCCTTTTGTAGGGTGCAATGAGCGAGAGCAGACAAATGGCACAAATAGTTTGCTACGTGGAAACCCAGAGAATCTTCTAGAAACTACTTATTTGACACTTGCCTCTCTGAGTTCGCCAAGGGATGAGTAAGAGATCTTAAATCTCCATGTGAAACTAAGAACTACCAGAGAGATGACACTAATCAAAATCCCAGAAGCTGACTCACCCCCCTGCAAATATCTATAAATGGATCCCTCATCCAAGAGATCTAGAGGTTGGAATTTGGTAATTTGCAAAGAGGTGCTGTTGGTTTCTCTTTGAAGACATTGTTGGGTGATCTTGCTTTGTGTGAGGTGAAGAGGGCTTTCAAGCTGGGAGGATGGTGTTGGGTCAGACCAAGTGGTTGTAATCCTCCCTTCTATGACTTTTACTGATAAAGCTATTTGAGTTTTCCTCCATATTCTTGTGTATCTCTGAACATTGTGTTGTTATATGCATTTACATGGTCAATAGATGTCTGATCCTATATTATTTATAGTGAAAGATCTCTATACTTTGATGGTATTATGCTACTGTGAATCTATAGGTGCTCTTTGAAGCTGGATGAGTAAGGAAGCAGTGGCGAGATTTTGTCAAAGGGGAAAGGAAACAAGCAAGGAGCCAAGTGGAAGACTAAGGTTGGTACTCTCTGCTTCTTTCTCATCTCTCTCTCGTAAAGGAAAAATAAGTGACTTTAATCTGTTTGTTTCTAAGATAGCTACCCGTCTTAGTGGGACTAGCAGCTCTGAATAGACACTAGAGTTCCTGATAACATCCCCCTCATATTGTCATATGCCTGTTGTAACTGCCAGGCTTCTGTCTCAAGACATTGTATGGTTTGATCTTCCTACAGTGAGGTGAGCGTGAAGAGGGACTGATCCAACAATCCTGTGTAGTCCTATACGGTGTACTCTATTGCTTCCAACCCCAATTGAATGGCGCGGTTGCACTGCTCTCTAACTTCCGGGGGTGTGGAGGGCTACGCCTTCAGCCGCAGCTCAATGATCTGCAGGTTCAGTTCGAACTGAACCTTCACGGCCTCCTCTTGGGCCTCTCTACAGTTTGTCAAAAACTTGTTGCAGAGGAACTGTGCCCAGTTGAACTGGACCCCCTCTGTGCACTATTCTGCCAATGCAATTACAGACGTTGGCACTTCGTCGGCCCTACGTTTCCTCATTAGCTTGTCAGCCAGAAGCTGGGTGACTACACGCACCCCTTGGTCCTTAATCCTTGTGATTACGTACCCTGGCTTCCTCTTCTCCAGCTTATATTTGGCCTTCATAGCTTCTGCGAGGGCCAAGTCATTGCTCTTTCCTACTATGGCTGTGTTGAGGGCCCTGAAATCGGGTCAACAACAAGGGGGATACCCAACCGGCCGGGAACCTGGTTGGCGGCTCCTTGCCCGTTTGGTGTAGCGGGTCCGACTGGGGATAATGGGACCAGCTTCCCAATCTAAAAGATGTGTGTGTGTGTGTGTGTAGATTTTGACGATGCTAATCTAAAGGTAATTTTAAGCTAATTTAATTCTAGACTCTAAACTGACTCTATGCTACTGTAATCTAACAAAAACAACACATCTAATCTATACTAACCCGCGGTAAAATTCTTCTATTATGCGATCTAAAAAGATTTCATACAATAACTGGTAATAAAGACCATTCAACTATCATAAGAATATAAATCAATTAAGATAAACCATTCTGCATAAGAGGTTAGGCAGAACAGTTGTGAACAACATATCGCATAATTAGTTATTCATATGTCAAGCACAAACAAATGACTCCACCGTACAAAAGTGCCAAATGGTAACCCACACATTCATACATTAACATATAAGCAACTCAGCTGTATATCACTCTAAGAACATGAGCAGAAATTAATCAAGAGATAAAAGTACCATTTATGAGTGATTTCATTCACAGACTTCAAGCAATAATGATTTATCTCTACTTACTTCTAACATCTACTAAGAGTACAGAAGTGCAACATCAGTAGCAGACATTAAAATGTAAACATAAATAAATCTCGATCCATCCATTCATCAAAAACCCCCTCCGAGGGTGCAAAAGTGCATGTTCTGAGGACAAGTTTTTTGACAAATTTCGGGACCCCTCTCCAAATGCCATGAGAAGGGTTAAATACTACTAACTAACTAATCTTAATTACACAAATTTAGGAAACAACTTCAAATGACCACCCTTTTACTAAAACAAATTTATTTCTAAAAACTGAATCTAATTTCTAACTGTTTCTATATCTTCTCCTTAGTGCTGTAAGCAATGCAAGGTTCGCCTGGAAAGAGTCGGCTGGTTGACTTTTCCTTTTTCTCGAGCGATAAAAGTAGAAATAACAAAAGCTGGCACCTCCTTCTGACAAACTAGAAGATATTTTTGAAAATCTTCCTCTGGCTGGGTGTTTTTGCTATCTGTATACTTAGCATAACCCAGATTTCTTTCGAACTGATTGTGATGTTGCTATTTCGGTTTCCGGCCGTGCGAATGACTCAATGAGTTACGGATTTTGTTTCCTGAACAATCTTACATATCGAAAATTGCTTCCGTTCTTTGTTCCAGGCATTTCTGAAGCATCATCCCTTTTTAGCGTTTTTCTTTTTGCTTTATCCAATCTGGGCTTCAGGATCTTTTGCAAACATGCTGCTTTTGTGCGCCTTTGACTCTGAGTCTTGGATAGTCTATTTTCATCAGTGTCTGTTGAGTGATACTCTGGAATCCGCGGCCCTGCTGCATGCGGCATCCATCTGCGAAGGCATCTCCTCTCTGTTCTTCTAGTATTGGCGCTTTCCCCTTTTCCTTGGATGTTTCCTGCATATAGATTTATATTAGTTGCTGCCTTGTAGTTCACGCAAAGGAAAAGATAATTGACGAAAAGATTGACATGAAAGATTTAAGTCATAATGAATGCATAATCATGACACTCATAATGACTTGACTCTTCGAAAAACACAACACGATCATCTTTGGATACTCAGGTGTGCAATCATTAATTTCCCTTAAGGTGTGCGCTCAATTTTGGGTTTACAGATCGTGCCGAAGAAACTTTGCGATAAGTGGTTTCTGCGATTTGCATCACAGCAATTAATAGTCTCATTCGTCGCAGATCGCAAATCGCAAAATCACAGTTTGTATGATCGCAGATCGCAAATCGCAATATCGCAATTTTCATTTGCTCATTGTGTGCTGCTTTTGCGACGTTGCGATATGCGGCGTCACATATCGGCCGTCGGCGATTCTTTAGATTTTCTTTTAAAGGCGCTTTCAAAATATGCGATGCGATGGATGTCGCATCGCTTCCTTGCAGCTTATTTATGTGCATAGGAAAACGCTTCACTCTCTCTTTGCGATGCGATATAGCTTTTAGGGAGTTAAAGACAAAAATTTTGATAAAAATATTTTTGGGATTTTTGTTAAGGGTCCCCCTTTGCTTGATGTTATTGCTAATACCAAACAAAGAGGGGGGTTGTTGGTGACCACAACAATGGTGATTCACTGTGAAGAACCAATTATCTCTACTTTTCTATTGACATTTCCACTTCCGAAACAGAAAAATTTTCATATGTCTAAATTTTGTTATGGATAGATAGAGTAGATTACCCCTTATCCTGTCAATGATACTTTTTCTCAACCCTTCTTTTATTCCAATTGTTTGCTTCCTAAGGCTTAGTTCTTGCATTCATACCAGACATTACTCGGTCCTTTTTAAAGATAAAATAAGGTCTTCTCTGCGTACTAGCTTTAAAATATGCTCATTTGTCGTAGGTAGAGCCTCTGCTGCCCGCAAGCGTCCATAGCCTCGACAAGGTTACCATGTTATCTAGCATTGATCCTTTTTCCTACTTGAAGTTATTTACAACATTTCATAGAAAAATCCTTTTTGACACTTTTTCCTTTTTTTACTCTCTAAAGAACAATGTCTTGGTTTGGTGGCCAAATTATGACACAGTCATTCACTTGATTTACACTTTTGTTGAACAAGCTGGCTCGTGATGAGACCCCTTGTCTTTTGATTGCAACAATCTTGAGTCGTTGCCCTGTTTTGATAGACAGTATTGGCAAAGTCAGCAAGTTATAATATATGTGATCATGATAAGCCGGCTCGTGATGAGACCTCTTATTCTTTAAGATATAGTGTTTTCTTGGATTGTTTCTTTGAATGCTGCGGTTTCCTTTAGCAGGGAGGAAGTCATTGTTTTTCCTTAAGAAATCTCTCGACGACAATAATAGAGTTTGAAAACAACAGCTTTACAGAGAATATTTATTTTATTATTGATGATCCCTTTCACTGTGCTGGCATAAAACAATTTTTTACCAAAGGTTGTTCTCATCAAAGTTTTTTGAGAGGTTGAAACTAATACCAAATCCAGGTTAAAGTTAACTCTATTTGTCAATAATAAAAGTCAGATTTTTCGAAAAGTTTTGCTATTTGTACAAGTGAAATCAAAATCTGATAGAGAGTTAGTGTGCTCTTTCATGAATCTTTTTCAATGATCATTTACAACCGGTTTTGTTTATAAGAAAGAGAAAAACAAAATGAAAATAAAAACGAACTAAAACTATCCTACAAAAATAGAAGAATGATCTTCTTATGGAAAATACATTTTAAGAATCTGTCCATTCACAGGCAAAGAATCTCTTCTACCTGCCAAATCCTGCAACACAAACATCGATGGGCCTATGACTTCTACAATCTGAAAAGGACCAAGCCACAGCTTCTGAAATTTCGTATGTTTGCCCTTTTCTTCATGAGCCTTATCCCATTTCAAAACTAAATCTCCCATCTGAAAGTTCTTTCTGGTTATGATGGCTGAGTCAAAAGAGGATTTTATTAGCGCTTGGTGCTGAGCATGGGTTTTCTTAGCTTGTTCTCGGCGTTCTTCTAGTTTGATTATCTCCATTTGTCTCAATTGCAAAGAGGAAGTAGATACTTCATCGATGTGTTGTACTAAAGACAAAGAGGGAATGACTAAGTGAGTTGGAAGAACCACTTCTTTCCCATAAACTAAATTAAAGGGAGAAGTGCCGATTGAAGCTTTCTTCGTGATTCTATCTGCCCATAAAGCATTTACCAGTGCTTTGTGCCAATTCTTTTGGTTTTGGTCGACTGTTCTTTTGATAATCCTGATTAGGTTTTTGTTTGTTGATTCAGTCAACCCATTACTTGCGGATAATAGTTGGCAGAATATTTCAGTTTGAACCCTCTTTTCAGTGCAAACTCAGTCATTGAATTTCCAAAAAAGTATGATGCATTATCAAACATTAAGGCCGTTGGCAATCCAAACCTAGTGATGATAAATTGATCTATGAATTCAATAACATTTTCAGAATTAACTGTCTTGAGAGGAACTGCTTCTACCCATTTAGTAAAATAATCTGTTGTCGTGAGGATATACCTATGCTGCTTAGAAGAGTGAGGAACGATCTCACCTATTATGTCCAAGCCCCATTGGCTGAATGGTTGCTCGATGTTAACCGGCTGTAGTGGCATGGACGATTTCCTTTGTTTCCCTGCAACAGTCTGGCAGATTTGGCATTTCCTTACGTAATTGTATGAGTCTTTGAACAGCGTGGGCCAATAATATCCTGCACGTAAGATCTTATGCGCAGTAGCTTCTCCAGCATAGTGTCCACCTGCTGTTCCATCGTGGAGTTCCTGCAAAACCTTTTCGGCTTCAGTTTTCTCAAGACACCTAAGAAGTACAGAATCGTAATTCCTTTTAAACAGAACATCATTTATGAGCTGGTATTATTTAGCTTTCAACCTCAGAGCTCTTTTCTTGGTGTGATCCAGGTGTGATGGAGCATACCCGTTCTTAAGATAATAAATGGTGTCCGCATATAATGATTCTGCGTCGTTTAGGCTTACCTCATATGTGTGTACCTCTTCAGATGAGTTCTCAGGAATTTGCGATGCTCCAGCTAACATCTTGCAGAAGCCTTGACCCCTTATGATGTTTGCTGGTTTGATCTCAAGATCGTATTCTTGTAGAGCGGTAATCCAATTTGCTCTCTTTTCGCCCATATCCTTCTGTACCAAAAGGTTTCTTACCGCTGGAAACGGTACTACGACTTTGGTATGGGCTTTAAGTAAGAAAGGTCTGAAATATTTGATTGCTTTGAAAACGGCATATGCCTATTTCTCCACATCTGAATAATTGAGTTCAGCACCTTGTAAGTTCGAGCTAAAGAATGCGATTGGAACTTCCGCTTTCTCTTGATTTACTTGAGTTAAAATTGCGGCATAAGATTTCTCTGAGGCAAAAGTGTATAAGATGAAAGATTCTGAAAAATTTGGGGTAGCTAAAGATGGAGCGTTGATGATAGCTTGTTTGATCAAGTTGAATGCTTCGTGCTCATCTTGACCCCATTTAAAATTTGAATTCTTTTTTATCATATTTTGTAAAGGAGAAATAATACGTGAAAAATCCGGGACAAACCTTTTTACAAAATTGATCTGTCCAAGGAAAGATTGCATGGCCTTTTTGTTATGGGGTATGGATATTTCGGAAATTTCTTTGATTCTGTCAGGTTCAATGTGAATACCAGATTTCGACACTATGAATCCAAGCAATTTCCCTTCACTTAATGCGAAAAAAGATTTCTTTGGGTTAAGTGAAATCCCATACCTTAAGCATCTTTGAAAGATTTGTTTCAAATCTTTGAGATGGTCGCTTCACTTCTTGGAGTACACTGTTATATCATCCAGGTAAATCACTACCAATTTATTGACTAAACCTTTAAACGCGATGTCCATGGCTCTCTGAAAGGTAGCGCCGGCATTGATCAGTCCAAATGGCATCTTCCGATATGCGTATGTGCCCCATTTGGTTCAGAATGTGGTTTTCAACTGATCATCGGGATGTACCAGCACTTGATTGTATCTTGAAAATCCATCCAGGAAAGACATTAATTCAGAGCCCGCTACTACCTGTAGTATTTGCTCCATAGGTGGGAAGGGAAAATTATCTTTCTGACAGGCTTTGTTGAGATTCCAGAAATCAATACAGATTCTAATATCTCCGTTTTTCTTCTAACGAGCACCATATTGGATACCCATTTGGAGTGTCTGACGGGGAAAATTATTCTAGCTCTCAACAATTTATTTAGCTCAGTCTTTATCTGATTTTCTAAGTTGGGGTGGATTTTTCTGAGCTTCTGCTGGATAGGCTTTTCATTGTCAATCATAGGGATAGTGTGTTGAATAATAGAAGTGTTGTATGTTTTTAGCTCATCGTAATTCCATGCAAAAACGTTTTTGTATTGTCTCAGAAGACGGATATATGCTGATTTTTCTTCAGGGGCTAGGTCGTGGCCCAGATTAACGTTTTGCGGCTTCTGATCGATTCCTAGGTTCACTAATTCATAGTTCAGAGTTGAACTGTAGAGTTTAGAATTGGCAGACCTTTTAAACCGACTTTTCAAATCATATAAATCTTCTAACTTAACCACCGATTTAGGTATAGCATTATCAGTGCTATTTTGGTGAATTTGGTGATCATGATGGTCTTAGTCAATTATTTGATTTGAGTAGGAGCCTTCAGAAGTGAGGAAATTTACAATGTCTGGATCATTGTTGAATACTCTCCAGTTGGTGATGTTGTTAGGGATGGATGGTCTAAAGATTAATTCTATTGAAAACCTATCGGGACTAAAATCTTCGGAGGGAATAAGTCTAGAGGCTACGTTAGCTAACAGGTCTGTGCTCGCATTTTGGAGTCTTGGAATTGACGAAATATTGAATGTTATGAAATGTGAAGTCAGATCTTGAGCTAAAGATTGATAGTGCTTTAAATGACTTGACAGGCAATGTATGGTGTTACGTACCTGTTTGACGACAATTTCAGAATCTCCAAAGACTTGAAGATACTTAACATTCAACCCGATTGATTTGTATAGGCCTTGCACCAAGGCTTCGTACTCCGCTGTATTGTTTGTGCAATCGAACACAAGTCTGCATGTAAGCATGATCTTGTTCCCATCTGTGTTAATCAGAACGCATCCTGCTCCTGCTCCCTCGTTAGATTTAGAGCCATCAAAATATAATTTCCAAAATAAATATGTATTTACAGAGTTATCTAAAAAATTAAAACACTTTGAATCATCAGTTTGGGAAAAAATTTCAACTTGGGACACAACTGAATTTTCTAAGTAAGGTGAAGTGTGAGCATTGAAATTGCCGAGGAAAGAATCTACCGAGTAATTGCCTATGATACTGTTGTTGTATGCTATTGTTTCGTTCTCTCCTTCCAATTCTGTCACTATGTACTTTTGGTACAACTCTCGTTCAACCTTTATTTGATTAGGTTTACCGTTGTATGGTAACCACATGTGCGACCAGTCGGTTGAGAAATATCCGTGGAGTTTTTCGGACCAATCCCTGCTAAGAATTAAACCATAGAATTCAGGGATATCAGCTACTAGAATGTCGATAACCTGACATACTTTCGGGTTAGACGACAATCTTATGGTCACCTGGTTAAGTTCACCAATCACTTCGACTTGAGATCGATCAAGTTGAACTATGCGGACTACAGATTTCTGAGGCTGAACATTCAATTTGGCACATATTGATCTGGGTATAATATTCGTTGAAGCACCAGAATCAACCAAGCAATTGTGCACGTTTTTATTGAAAATTTCATAAGTGAGAAGAAAAGGAGGAGTATGGGATCTTGACCTTCCTCCAACCAAAGCAATGTCATTCGGATCAATCTTATTGATCGTGTTGGTTGGAGGTCTTCCCATGTTGTGGGAAGCTACAGCTGTAGGTAAAGATGTAGTAGGCACGACATGTAATTCTTTCATCATTATTTTCTGTTGATGTTTCAATTTGCTCAATTCGTAAAGAGTGATATTAGCCCTAGTCTTTTTCATGTCATCGATAATGTTATACTCCATTTCATCCGACACTATCAGTGTTCTTGATGGAGGTGCTTGATTTGATTGGACTGGGCTAAATTGGGTCGCTTTAGCAGTTGTTTTCTCTGTTGCGACCTTATCTTTTGTTGCAGGGCTTGCGCCCTTCTGTTTAGGGGTAGTTTGGGGAGGATCAAGTTGATTTTTGCTTCGTGTGCTAACCAGGAATGCTTCTTGATCCTCTTCTTGTGGGAGGATTAAATCCCACATTCCTTGTAGTTCCACAACTTCTTCATCATCGGTCTGCCCTTCAGTGGTATTCTCTTCTTCTTCTTCTTCTTCTTCAGATTCGACGTTTGAGACAGCATTGGGTGGTTTCACCTCCATGGGAGGATTTCTTTTAAAAGATCTGTAGGGCTTTTTTGAAGAACTTTCTGCTACTTGCTTTCTTATATAAATCATCTCGTTGGACATGGCTTTCAACACCTTTTGTAATCCTTCCATATCGAAAGGATCTTTCGTTTGCTTCTTCTTGGTGTCTTCTTTGAAAGAGATCTTCTTAGATTTGCGTTCTTCTATTGCAGATCTCTTTTCTAGGGCAACTACGTGTTTTTCTACTGCTAACGCCTCAGTTAAGTTTTCAACTAAGGTCGTCTTGTTTGCCCTATCTACGAAGATAGCCAAGTTAGATGGTAAGGTCGTGATGTACCATTCACATCTTACTTCCTCGCTGGGTTGAGAAGCAGCGGGAATTTTGTTGAGGATCTTATTGAACCGTAAATTGAAATCTTTAATGGGTTCTCTAGCCTCAGCTTTAAGATTAGATAGGTCATTGATCAATGTCGCTGTTGATATGTCATCACCAAACTTGATGAGGAATTGACTTTGAAAAATGTCCCAACTTGTGATGGACCCGGAAGGTAACGAAAAGTACCATGATCCGGCTGTTCCTTGCATTGTGTAAGGAGAAAGTCGGACGACAGCATCTTCGTTAGTAACTCCATTGAGATTAACAGAAAGCATGGAATTATTGATATGTTCTTCAGCTAGCATGCCTATTTCTCGATTGAACTTAGGTAGCCTTTTCTCAGGATGGCCGGTATTGGGCTCAGGGGTGGAGGCATTAAAACTACCCCAGGATTGTTCCATGGAGACTAGGCCATCGTTGAGCCGCTAGTTAATGAGAGTGCAGAAGATGGTCTCTGATGCTGAGAAGATGAAGATATTATGATCTTTGATGATTGAAGAGGAAGGGTTGTGGAAGATGGATGAGTGATTTGGGAATGTGGGTGGTTGACTTTGCGGTGAGGGGGTTGAAATGGACGAAGTAGATGAAAGAGTCTCTCGGTCAGACTCTAGTGGTGCTTTCCTTGGTCTTTTCCTAGTAGGGAGAAGGAGTTCACTTGGTTGAATACCAAATTTTTCACTCTTCAATCTGGTCAGAGGATGAGCAAGATTGTACTGCGAAGTCACGCTGCTGTTAGATTTATCAGACCTATGAGAAAAGATAGAGAATCCCTGGAGTTTACGAATCAAAGTTTGAATTTGAGGGGGTTCAATAATGAGTTGGTCTGATATATTAGAGTAGGTAGCAGCGGTGAATACTCAAGCGACTTCTAAATCCGAGTTTAACCGTAGTGGAGAAGTCGGGGGAGTTGATGAGGGTGATTTACTCTCAGAATGGCATTTAGATTTTGACTTAGTTGCCATTCATAGTTCGTGCCCTCCTTCTAGCGCCAAATATGTTGAGGGCCCCGAAATCGGGTCAACAACAAGGGGGATACCCACCCGGTCGGGAACCTGGTTGGCGGCTCCTTGCCCGTTTGGTGTAGCGGGTCCGACTAGGGATAATGGGACCAGCTTCCCAATCTAAAAGATGTGTGTGTGTGTGTGTGTAGATTTTGACGATGCTAATCTAAAGGTAATTTTAAGCTAATTTAATTCTAGACTCTAAACTGACTCTATGCTATTGTAATCTAACAAAAACAGCACCTCTAATCTATACTAACCCGGGGTAAAATTATTCTATTGTGCGATCTAAAAAGATTTCATACAATAACTGGTAATAAAGATCATTCAGCTATCATAAGAATATAAATCAATTAAGATAAACCATTCTGCATAAGAAGTTAGGCAGAACAGTTGTGAACAGCATATCGCATAATCAATTATTCATATGTCAAGCACAAACAAATGACTCCACCATATAAAAGTGCCAAATGGTAACCCACACATTCATACATTAACATATAAACAACTCAGTTGTATATCACTCTAAGAATATGAGCAGAAATTAATCAAGAGATAAAAGTACCATTTATGACTGATTTCACTCACAGACTTCAAGCAATAATGATTTATCTCTACTTACTTCTAACATCTACTAAGAGTACAGAAGTGCAACATCAGTAGCAGACATTAAAATGTAAACATAAATAAATCTCGATCCATCCATTCATCAAAAACCCCCTCCGAGGGTGCAAAAGTGCATGTTCTGAGGACAAGTTTTTTGACAAATTTTTGGACCCTTCTCCAAATGCCATGAGAAGGGTTAAATACTACTAACTAACTAATCTTAATTACACAAATTTAGGAAATGGCTTCAAATGACCGCCCTTTTACTAAAACAAATTTATTTCTAAAAACTGAATCTAATTTCTAACCGTTTTTGTATCTGCTCCTTAGTGCTGAAAGCAATGCAAGGTTCGCCTGGAAAGAGTCGGTTGGTTGTCTTTTCCTTTTGCTCAAGCGATAAAAGTAGAAATAGGAAAAGTTGGCACCTCCTTCTGACAAACTAGAAGATATTTTTGAAAATCTTCCTCTGGCTGCGTGTTTTTGTTGTGTGTATACTTAGTATAACCCAGATTTCTTTCGAATTGATTGTGCTGTTGCTATTTCGGTTTTTGGCCGTGTGAATGACTCAATGAGTTAGGGATTTCGTTGCCTGAACAATCTTACATATTGAAAATTTCTTCCGTTCTTTGTTCCAGGATTTTCTGAAGCATCATCCCTTTTTAGCATTTTTCTTTTCGCTTTATCCAATCTGAGCTTCAAGATATTTTGCAAACATGCTGCTTTTGTGCGCCTTTGACTCTGAGTATTGGATAGTCTATTTTCATCAGTTTCTGTTGAGTGATACTCTGGAATCTGCGGCCCTGCTGCATGCGGCATCCATCTGCGAAGGCATCTCCTCTTCGTTCTTCTAGTATTGGCGCTTTCCCCTTTTCCTTGGATGTTTCCTGCATATAGATTTATATTAGTTGCTACCTTTCAGTTCACGCAAAGGAAAAGAGAATTGATGAAAAGATTGACATGAAAGCTTTAAGTCGTAATGAATGCATAATCATGACACTCATAATTACTTGACTCTTCGAAAAACACAACACGATCATCTTTGGATACTCAGGTGTGCAATCATTAATTTCCTTTAAGGTGCGCGCTCAATTTTGGGTTTACAGATCGTGCCAAAGAAACTTTGTGATGAGTGGTTTCTACGATTCGCATCGCAGCAATTAATAGTCTCATTCGTCGCAGATCGCAAATTGCAAAATCGCAGTTTGTAGGATCGCAGATCACAAATCACAATATCGCAATTTTCATTTGCTCATTGTGTGCTGCTTTTGCGACGTTGCGATATGCGGCGTCGCATATCGGCCATCAGCGATTCCTTAGATTTTCTTTTAAAGGTGCTTTCAAAATATGCGATGCGATGGATGTCGCATCGCTTCCTTACAGCTTATTTATGCGCATAGGAAAACGCTTCACTTTCTCTTTGCGATGCGATATAGCTTTTAGGGAGTTAAACACAAAAATTTTGATAAAAATATTTTTGGGATTTTTGTTAAGGGTCCCCCTTTGCTTGATGTTATTGCTAATACCAAACAAAGAGGGGGGTTGTTGGTGACCACAACAGGCTGCAGAGTTGTTTCCTTTGATGAGCAGCCGAGAAACCCGGTGAATTAAATCGGCCATGATGGGAATTGGCTCCTCCAGCTAGAGATACCGATCATGTACTAGGCACATCAGCTACCAGACGACAAAAATTGTGATAAGCGCGCGGTGGTAGTGGAGTATTCATCAGAGATAGAGTAACCCAACCCTCTCCACACCGCGTAACCATTTCTACTACAGTAATTTCTTCGCGACCAACTGTGGGAACTTCTGGCTATCCGCAAGGTCCCAGTCTTTGAACTTCATATTAGGTACCCGTCCCATCGATAGAACTTCAAAGCTTATTTAATCTAGAAGGAATGCGGTCTGTAGCACACTCTTCATGGTCTCGAGGTCCCTTTTAGTATCTTGGCTTTCCCCTTCCAGGGGGGAATGTAGGGGGTTAACTTTATCACCGAAGGCATTTGGGAGACAGTTTCCGCCTCATCATCCTATGCTTCAATTTGGGCAATCAGAGCTTGCAAATGTTCCTCCTCCTCCTCTGTTTCAAGGTTGATGGATTTTCCCCTCTCTGTCATTGACAATTTACTATACTGGGAGTTTCATGGTGATACTCAGACTGGCCCCATTGTTTGCTTAACCTTTTGTGGTAGCAGCATGTGTGGTCACTTAGGAACTTCCGGTGTAGCTTCCGCCTCTCTAGGCTCCTCCTGGATGATACGGGGCTTTGGGGTAACTTCCACAAATCGCACTCTTGTTCTTGTAGCTGTCATCATTTCTACGATTGAGGGTGGTAAGTGTACGTGATGCTCAGTGCTCTGTACTTGCTCAATTCTCAAACAACCAAGTGTTGCTCTGTGGCTAGCCCTAATGGTTTTATTGCATCTTATGAATTTGAATTCAACCCTTCCCCACACTTTTGAGTCATTAATGCCTTTTTGGCGGCAGATTCTCCCAAATATCACTCTTAATTCGTATCTTAATTGCCCACTTCCCACTCCTTTTTGCCTTAAATTGGACCTCTTGTCATGAACAGTGACACCAACTATCACCTCCCAGCCTATCCGTAAAGTAGCATGGCTCCTTATGCGTAGCCACGACCCCATTTGTTGGCTTTTTGGGGCCTGACCCAGGTTCAGAAGTGATTTAGCCAAACAAATCCCAAAGCCACTGGCCCTTTCAACAATAGTCCACGGTGTGTGGACTAAGGTCTCACCCGAGGTAGTATGGGAGGGTGCTGGAACTAGGTTTCCACACCCTAGGGATGTCTTGATAAATTATTGGAAGTTTGTGAACTGATCCTGCGTGCTTGCGCTGCTCTACGCAACCGTTTGTCCATCGCAACTTGTGCAACTACTTCCGTGTAGCTCTGTAGGCAGCGTGAAGAGGTGTTGTCTAGATCCTTTATCCTTACTGTGCTTTTATTATAGATCTTAACTTAATTATGTGAGCCTAATATTCTCATTAATCATTCAACATTTATAACTAGTTCACAAAATCATATGCTGTAAAGAGATGCCTAATTATCACAGAAGAAATAAACACATAGTATACCAGAATCAACCTATATTTTATTAATTCTCTATTCAAGTACAATCCCAACTCTGCCCTATGCACTCAGCTGCAGGGGTCTGTGCACACAGCTACGAACTCTACCAGGCCTCTGTGCACTTAGCTGTAGGGGTCTGCACACACAGCTGTAGACTCTACCAGGCCTTTGCACAGTCAGCTGTAGAGCCTCTTACTACTACTACGACCGAAGACTCAAACTTACAGACTCAGAGTGAATTCCTCCTTCAGAAACCCATATTACTTCTCAAAGTTAAGACTCTCTTTTACAATTGGAGCCTCGTTCTATTTATACAATCCCATGGTCCACGGCCGACACATTCTATATTAAATTACATTATTTTAGGGTGGACAACCCTAGACTCTCGCGCTCTGCACCTGCATTTTGTGGGGTCTTTACATTAAATTGACCAAAACCTCAGGCTTCAAGCTCTAAAAACATGCTATGGGGGAATCCGTCACCCAACCAAATAATACTGTATTCTCAAAGGTGCGCATGGGTTGCGAAGAATAGAAAGTTGCACGGAGTAGCACAACCCACAGATTAGGATCGTGAACCTCCAGAACCTTCATCAAGACATCCCTAGGGTGCGGAAACCTGGTTCCAGCACCGTCCCATACTACTTTGGGTGAGACCTCAGTAGTACCAGGATTTGCTTGGCTAAGCTCACTGCTGAACCTGGGTCAGGCCCCACGTAGCCAACAAAAGGTTCCATTGTCGGAATCGGGATCTGCTTAAGGGATGTTTGATGTTGTGCCACTGGAACCCAACAAAGAAGGAAATTGAGGAAAATAGGAAAATAGAACTCTGCAGGTATCTGAGAAAAGGTGGCTGGATCGATACATGTATATAGAAACGCACGAGATTTTATTTACATCCTTTCCCTCTGAACTGTATGAGTGGATCGTGAGATTAGCCAACAACCAGGAAAGGTGTAAGCTCGAACAACTGATAGTGTGCACTTGGGAATTAGTGCACAGACTAGAGGCATCAGAAGACAAGACCGCACGAGCCGTGGACCATTGGCTTGACTATATAATAGGGGGATTTATCACTGAGTTTACGATAGACACGACTGTGAGCTATAGCGAAGCAAAGCAATGTTTTCTCAAGGGACCACGAGATAAGTACATTAAATCTTTGAATACCTAGATTAAGATGTTGTTATGTGAAAAACGGGTTATGCAAATACATTAATGTTTGGGACAACGCGGAGCGGAAAGATCTACAAAGGTAGTGGGGAATTAGGAAACAGTCCCTTAATTTCACCTTCATGAGAGAGTGAGAAAGAGCTCACTCAGGTCTCTCCGAGAAGTGCGGTTAGTTTGATACGGCAACGCATTCCGCAGTTACCACCTCCACCCACACCACCACCCGCTTCACCGCCCTCACCTCCATCTCCACCCACTCCACCTCAACCAACCCCGCAGTTCAGCATGGTGAGTGCGATCAAGCTACCCATATTCAGAGGAGTATGGAATGAGGATCCGAGCTAGTTCTAGTTCATGGTAAGAGCACTATGGGAAGCATAAAGGGTCACAGATGACAACACTAAGAAGGCTACATTTTTGAGCACGCTGAAGGATCGCGCGTTGACATGGTATATCAAGCACTCTAATGACCACCCAACCATAGGGATACTAGAGATCCAAATTGCATTGAACATGGAATTTACCCATCTAAAATCAAAGACACAGTCAATCATTAGGTTTAAAGAGATCACGATGCTCCTAGGTGAAACCCCCTAGGATCTAGATCAGTGGCTGAAGAGTACGATCCGCAAAGCTAATATGATGCTAACGGATGCACAACATTGCACATGGTTTTTGGCGTCTCTGACACCGCACCTGAGGATGGCGCTGTCACAACAGAAAATTTCCACCCAAGCTGAAGCATTAGAAATGGCGATGAGGTTGCATGAGACCCCGATACAAGATCTCGGGTTGGGGGTTCAACAAATCCATGCGTAACTATAGAATCTCTGCCTGGAAATGTAGAGCTTAAAGTAGGATAAGGCCCCGTGGCCAAAGGCATGCGAGGAAGTATGGTGCATAAAATGCAAGGGCCAAGGCCATGACAAGGACCATTATCCAATATTCGTGAACTACTTGGCAAGAGGGGGGCCAATGCCATTGAGACCAGAGGCACAGGAAGGGCCAAGTTTGACACCCACGTTATGGTGTGCGATCTATCAGATAGGAGGTAAACACATGATGGATAATTTTCATTTGTTGCAGAAGTGTACACAGACTCCCCAACAGTTGTTTTGTATTTTCTGCAGGTCCATAGGCCACGACGAGTGCACTTGTCATAGCTACGAGTTAATGATGGATCGGACCCTAGCCTATGGAATGCAAACAGAAACGCAAGGTCTTGACCCAGCTGCGGGGATTGCGCATGCTAGATTTTAGGGGTGAGGTCAAGAACGAGGAGGAATGGGACCAGGAAGGGGCTGCAGACAGTTAATTTGCTACAACTGCGGAGGACCAGGGCACTACGCCCACGATTGTACCAACCCGATAAGAACATCGTGTTCATACTGTGCTTAGTTTGATCATGAAATGATAGATTGTCATACGTTGATCACACAAATGCACGAGAAAGGGGTACTTCAGCCTCCTCTGACTCAAAATATCCAAATGATGAGGTCTGAACCACGCGATGAAGACCCTAATGTGAACATGATGCTTAGGAGCAGTGCAACCACATGGGAAGATAAGGAGAAGCAGCCTGAGGAAGATACATGGGTTTGTAAGGCTCCCACAAAGGAACCTAAGCTTGACTTAGAACTCGCAAAGGATACTTTCATGGAAGCTAAGAAGAGCTTTGCGAAGGCCTCCACTTTAGGTAGTAAGGATCAACCAAAGACAGGAATGGATCCTTCCATTCTCACTACCTTTTTGGAGACATGCATGAAACTATTGTGTGACAATAAGGTGGTTAAGGGACTATAGGAGTTGATCACTAGGTGCGCAGGGTCAGGGGAACCATGCGTAGTCCAAAAACTGGGAAAGCACGCATTGCGCATTGGGACCGAAATGAGATTGACTATGCAGATTGGTGAGTACAAAATGGATTAGGTCATCCTAGATTTGGGATCGAATGTGAATGTGTTACCAAAGTAAACATGGGAACACATGGGCAGGCCCGCATTGTAGTGGTCCCCTATTCAGTTACGAATGGTGAACCAACAGAAGATTTTTCCCATGGGTAGGTTGCAAGGGGTAACAGTTGATATCGAAAGCATGGGCACACAGATAGACTTTGAAGTAATAGAGATTGTCGATGACAACAATCCCTACCCCACATTTCTAGGAATAGACTAGGCCACTGATATGAATGGAATCATCAACTTGAAGAAGTGGGAGATGATATTCGAGAAGAAGTCCCTACGCATGGTAGTTCCACTAGACCCAGCTGAAGGAGCGCAATGATGGAAGTGACGATGGAAGTGATGATGGAAGTGACGATGAGATGGATTGTATTTACCAGATAACTACGCGAGATCAGGATTGGGTGAATCCAAATGTAGATGGAAGGATCTTGTGGGAGCATGCAAGTTCCTGCACCTCGGATTCAGACAAAGAATATGAGCACTGGAACAATCATTTGAACAAAGTGACAATGTTGAATTGCAACATGATGATTAGATCACTACATTGCATAACAACATAGGACTGAGATCTGCCAACATATGATGGATTGACAGTGGTGGACGAATTCTTGAGAAAGTTTGAAAGTGTAGTACTCGAACAATAGTGGTTGGACGCATTGAAGTAGGCGCTACTCACAACACCTGCGTGCTGGTGGGGAACACACAAAGGAAATTTTGAGAATTGGCATAGATGTAGAAGGATGATGCGCCTACGATTTGGGAAACCGCAACTATGGATAGAAGATAAATATGATGGACGAGATGACCCACGCACGCACCTCACGAAATGGACCAAGGCCTATGGGGAAGAACCACAACCTGAATGGGTACATTTATTCTACCATACCCTAGATGTCATACCCATGAATTGGTATATTGAGACGGAACTCCGACATGGTACGGGAAAATGGGATATCTCGTGCGAGGGATTTTTGTTAACATTCACATTTGAAGACTGATGGTCGGATACTGTTGATGATGCGGTGCAAGCAGTAAAAGCCGCCATCTTCAAAATACCATAGGAACCACTGTAGGTAGTTCAACCAGTATGGGAAACCCAGTTAAGAAGTGACCTAGAATGTTATAACGTGCAAGTAATGGAGGATTATGATGACCCCCAAAATATTAATATTCCACAAAGTAAAGGTTGTCTTGAGGTTCAAGGACCATCAATTAAGGATCTTGACATCATTGCACCACTAAAAACAAAGCAGGTAAACATTGGCACATACGCAGAGCTAAAGTATGTGATGCTTGAGGACTATTGGGACAATGCTACGGTAGATAAGGTCACTAAGTTACTTCGTGAATATCAAGATTTGTTCCCGACCAAAATCACGGACTTAAAGGGGATCATTGGCGAGTTAGGGATGATGAAGATCACTCTAAAACCAGACACAAAGCCAGTTAAGCAAAGAAATTACCATTTAAATTGAAAGTATAAAGAAAACGTCCACGACAAATTAGAAAAAATGCTTGAAGAATCCAAATGGGTGAGTCTTATGGTAGTACAGGAGAAAAAACAGAAGGCCGAAATTAGAATATGCATGGACCTCAGGAAGCTTAATGACGCCTGTGTTCACGATCCATTCTCGACACCATTCAAAGATGAAGTATTGGATAATGTTAGCCGTTAGGAAGCTTACTCATTCACATATGGTTTCTCAGGATACCATCAGATCAAGATCGCGCTGGAAGATAGGAGCAAGACAACCTTCACAACCGAATGGGGCTGTTTTCAATACACTGTTATGCCCTTTGGACTAAAGAACACGCCAACGATATTTTCGCGAATAGTGGTGGCCGCATTTAGGGAATACATCCACAAGTTTTTGGAGGTCTATCTGGATGATTGGACTATATTTGGGTTAGCTAGACACCATATAGTGAGCTTACGTTTAATGTTGGATACTTGCCAACGACACCAGATTGCACTGAATCTTAATAAGTGCACCTTCCTCATTCCCTTTGGAAACCTGCTCAGCCATGTGGTCTGCAAACAAGGACTGATGATGGAACCTACGAACATTGTTGTTATCCTCAATCTAGAAGCGCCGGGAAGTGTCAAACAACTATGCGCTACTTTGGGGCACACTGGTTACTATAGGAAGTTTATCAAGAGCTATGCACAAATAACAACGCCCATGGAAAAATTATTGAAAAGGATGCTACATATTATTGGAATGATGATTTTAGGAAAACTTTGGATGTTCTCAAGGAGAAAATGGCATCCGCTCCCATCCTGGTCTTCCCAAAATGGGACGTAGAATTTCATGTACATGTTGATGCATCGTGTATTGCACTAGGAGTTGTACTTACACAGGAAGCCACAGAAGGCGTGAATAACCCGATCACATTTGCTAGTCAGCGACTGTCCAAAGTTGAAAAGAACTACTCTACAACTGAGCGTGAAGGGTTGCCAATGGTGCACGCACTCGAGAAATATCGACACTAAGGAATTTAGACTTCTGTGATCCATAACATTGTTTAGTAATCTTCGGCAAAATCACATAATCAATCAAGTAAATATCGACACTATTTACTTGGCGGGCACTTCAAGATGTATACCGATCATTCCGCGTTGAAATACCTGGTGAACAAGCCTATGTTGGGGGGCACATATGCAGATGGTTGTTACTGTTTCATGAATATGACTTTGAGGTCATCGTAAAACCGAGATGCCTAAATGCAGGACTAGGTCACTTATCATGCATTGAGACAGGCGAGGAGCCAACAAATTTGGAGGAGGGACTACCAGATGCACAACTCTTTGCAGTGCATGTCGCGAACACCCACTTCGAAGATATAATTCATTTTTTAACCATAGGGATTGTGCTGAAGGAATATTTAGTCCAGCAGAAGAAGGAATTGGTGGTGCGCACAGCGGACTTTTTGGTCATCGCGGGGCACCTCTACAAAATGGGAAATGATGAGATATTGTGAAGATATGTACCTAAATTTGAACGAGGACATATCCTCACAGAAGCACATGGGGGGGGGGGGGCTGTAGGAGGACACTATGCAGGACGCATGACTATGGTAGCCAACCCTGCATCAAGATTCGAAAGCATACTGTCAGACCTACGACATATGTTAAAGGACTACAAAACCATCACGAAGGGATGAGATGCCACTCAATCCATAGATGACAGTGTAGCCATTCGAAAAATGGGCAATTGAATTTGTGGGACTGATCAAACCTCAGGGAAAGACAGGTGCATGCTACATCACCACCGTGACAGAGTACCTAAGTATCAGAGGACTGCACGGCAGCTACGGCTACGAAATTTTTGTTCAACAATGTGTTGACATGGTTTGGTTGCCCAAAATTTTTAATGAGTTACCATGGAACACACTTCTTGAATGAAACCATCAGTGCACTCACTATGGAGTTCCGGGTGTATCATCAGCAAATTACACTATACCATCCACAAGCTAATGGGATAGTAGAAGCATTCAACAAAATTCTGGAGACTGTGCTAGCCAAAGTATGTAACACACAACGACACAACTGGGATCTACGCATACCTACCGTATCATGGGCATAGAGAACCATGTGGAAAAAATTGATGAGTCAGACACCTTTCAGGTTAGTCTATGGCGCCAAAGCAGTCATGCCAATGCAATACATCGTACCCAGTTTGTGAATAGTAGCACTTACAGGCATGTCGAACCGTGAAGCCTTGGAAGAGAGGCTCGCGCAATTGGAAGAACTCGAGGAAGAATGGTTTCTGGCGGGATTCCATCAACAGGTACAGAAACAGTGCGAGAAAGCCTAGCATGATCACCATATCAAGTTGCACACATTCAAGGTAAATGATTTAGTGTTGCTGTATGACAGAAAGTTCAAAAAATTTCCTGGAAAATTCAGAATGCATTGGTTGGGACCATATGTGGTAAAGGAGGTTATAGACGGAAGTGCGACCTAGCCAGTGAAACTTAATTGAGAACCCTTCCCAAGAAGAGTAAATGGCAGCCACCTGAAGCCCTACACATGTGGGTCGGCTGTCTGACTAACCAACCAAAGCATAGTCTTCACGACCGGAGAAGCCAGACAAAGGTGCGGGACTATAAACACAGGTACTAGAAGCTGGCATCAAAGTAGAGAATCAAGTCAGACACAGATGATTCAGAAGCAGAAATGCAGTAGATCTAGACAACAACAGCATGGTGCATTGCAGACCTTCACACCACACAGGCACAGTTGGATGGACTTCGCGCATAGATTGCTGCACTACTAGAGTGACTTGGGACGAGTCACGATGATTGTCTTTAGGCGTGTTGGGCAACAGATCCCCCCATAGCATGTTTTTGGGGCATAAAGCCTGAGTTCTGGTCAATGTAATGTAAAGACACTGCGAAATGCAGGCACGAAGCGCGAGAGTCTAGGGTTGTTTGCCCTAAAATAATGTAAAGTGTGTCATCCTACCCATGGTTTGTGGACCATGGGGTTATATAAATAGAGTGAGGCTCTAAGTGTAAAGACAGTTTTCTGGGTTTCTGAGAAGAAATAGATAGATGCGAAGGCATGGTTAGAAGATAGAAGTGGATTTGAAGTGTATTGGGTCGTATTGGTAGGTAGAGACTCTGCAGCTGAGTGCGCAGAGGCCTATGAGAGTCTGTAGCTGAGTGTACGGACCCCTACAACTTAGTTCGCAGGGCGGAGTAGGGTATGTAACTAAACTTGAGTATTAATAAAGATAAGATTGATTCAGAATATTATGTGTCTGTTTGTAGATCTATATTTCTATGTTCTGGTTATCTTTATGCACTTATATTGTTTTTGAGTACACGCGCTTATCTGAAAGTTGAATAAGTAATAAGAATATTGGGGCCGCATAGACTAAGTTAAGCACTAATATAATAACACAGTAAGGATTGGATTGGAATAATACGATATTCTCAAAGGTGCACACGGGTTGTGAAGAATAGAAAGCTGAGCAGAGCAGCGCAGCCCACAGATTAGGATCGTGAACCTCCAAAACCTTCATTAAGACATCCCTAGGGTCCAAAAAGCTGGTTCCAACACCCTCCCATACTAGTTCAGGTGAGACCTCAGTCCACGCTCCGCGGACTATTGCCAAAAGGGCTAGTAGTACCGGGATTTGCTTGGCTAAATTCACTGCTGAACCTGGGTCAGGCCCCACGTAGCCAATAAGAGATATGGTGATGATGTCCACTGATAAGCATAATGTGGAACTATGTCAAAATATGATCATCCTCATGAACTATCTCCAAAAATAATATACGTAGCTTGGGAGAGGAAACAAGGCTGAGTGATGTAGGACTCCACCCAAGGTCTTGGTCATCCCTTTATCTGAATGACATATTTATACACATGTGAATAAATGAGTTGATGTCGAACATGTGAGAAATTGTCTAATTACTAGTCAATAATGAAAACTGTTAACAAATGCTAGGATGGCCATCGATAATGATGGCGGTCTCCAAGATGCACAGTACAATCTAACAAGTTTGAATAATGATGTTTTCATCGAACACTTGTAGAATCATTCAATTGAGAGTGAATGATAAAAACCCTGAATTAAACACAAAGTAACCTGCCGCTAATGACTACAAGTTCCATGGTACTAATATGTTTTTGAATCTGCTTACTAGATAGAGTGTTGAAGTATATAGGAAGAGGGCTATTGAGAGGTAGGAAATAATGTGTCCTACATTAGTCGCCATGAAACGGGACAAGAATGATTGTTTTTGAAGATAAATTTGAGAAATGGGTTAAAAAGATGGAGGGAATGAAGGAACTATATGAGAAATGGTTCATACATGAAGCAGAGTATAAAGGAATCCCTTCAACAATAGATGGTGTGACACAAAGTTTTACCAGGCAACTTTAGACTTATGAACACCAAAGACTGTTAGGATACAAGGATGTAGGAACATCAAAGTATATAGGATAAATGCATAGGATGGTAAGGTTCATCTGAGAGGCTGAAAAAGAGAGGTTTGCTGAGGAAGTGCCGTGTTCAAGGGAACGACTACTACCAATTTTGTTTTTCAAATATAAACATAGATCCACTATGTTGTCCAATTTTTCCCCATATGATTAAGTCTAATGACTCCATATGGGTAAACTCGGTGGTCTTTGCATATTTAGAGAGTCTGAAAAGATCTGAAAGAGAAACTCTAGGGGGTCCCTTTTTCATAGTTGATAACGAGGTGTGACAAAGGTTAAATATTATACCTGACATAGTTACTTTTCCTTAAGTTAGTTTATTGAGTCCATATAAAGTGATAAACCTATGCTCAATACATGTTTTCCTTATTTTGGATAGAGTGAAATCCATATTCTTCGTGAAATTTTAATGAGTCATGCAAAGACAAACTCAATAGATCTTGATCAAATTTTAACAAGTTGAATGAAGAAAACTCGATAGATCTTCATTAGATTTCAAGGAATGAAATCAAGAAACTTGATATATCTTCATCAAATTTTAATGATTGAAATGAAGAAAACTCGATAAGTCTTCATCAAATTTTAACAAGTCAAATGAAGAATACTCGATAGATTTCATCAAATTTTAACGAGTCAAATGAAGAAAACTCAATATGTCTTTTTTTGTTCAATGAGCGATGAAAAAGATAAAAGAACCTCTCATGTCTTCTTACTAAATGTTTTACGAGTTTGAAGGAGATAACTCAGGGGTTTTTTAGTTCATTACTGAGAAAAGGTCCCAAAAAACTACAGTTATTGTCTTCGTAGGAGTTTTACTAGCTCGAAGATGGTAGCACAGGTATTTTTCATTTCAAGAGCAAGAAAAATGTCCCAAAAAATATCATGCTCATATGGAGTCAAACGTGGTCAATTCTTCAATTTCAACACTAAAATTTCATCATGGCATAAAAATTTTTTCAACATATCAAAATGGTATATGATTAACAATCTAGGAATGAAAAACTTCAATTTTAATGACTATAAAGTGAGTCATAAATCTAGAGTGAATATAAGAAGGGGAAAAAGCCTTCATTTTCACTGTTTTGAGTTCTGTGAGAGTGTTCTTGAGTGAAAAAGGAGAAGTTCTTCCACAAATGATTGTGAGAAATCCAGGAAACCATTCTACGTGTCGTTTGTTCCAAGTAAATGGTCTGACCTTGCTATTACATTTTATTACCTTTTTCAGTTCAGTTTGGGGTTAAAAAATAAGTTTTTGGGTAGGACCTAAATAGCTAGTGTGGCTAATGTAGTCTCCTAGGCTTGGCAGGGCATTAAACACTCTGCCCATTCCACTGGGGTGTATTAGCATGCCATGTTCGCCTTAGGGGGCAATGTTAAGGATGCTAGGTGCAATTTTGAAACCCCCAGCTTGATGTTTTATGAATTTAAATGGTAGAAAGACTGATTTATGGGTGTTTTTGTGGAGGTTAAGAGCTAGTAGCATGAGCCAGTGGCGAGAAAGATCCCATGACAGTGAGGAACTTCAAATGCTAAATGATATGGAAATTTTAGCAGCTTTGCAAAGATGTGGTTTGCTAAAATATGCTAGACTTGACCTGATGAAGGGTCAGGAGGACCTTCTCAGCTAGATTATCGAGTAGTGGGATGAACATCAGGGTGTGTTCAGGATTGGGGATCATGAGCTCTCTATTAAAAGAGACGATATTTACTTCCTCACTAGTTTATTGTGCAGAGGTTCTCGAGTAAACGTAACAGGAGGGAGAGTTGATCCGAAGACAACTCTAGATATGGTCTAAATACATTGTAAACGAGGGAGTGCGCTAGTGAGCAACTGGGTTCCTATTTAGCGCATCAAAACTATGCCAATGAGAAAAATACTATTGATGATCATACATTTCGTAGCGTCCAAGAGCCAACTTCTTGCTTCAAAGGCTTAGTTGCTACTAGAAATAGACTACCTATAGCCACAGGTATTGAATTGGTGTGAGGGAGTCCTTTACCAGGTGAAAGTAGAATTGATAACTTGCAAGACTCGGGCCCAAAGGGATTTTGGGTTTTTTACTCTGATAGTATCCTATTTCCTTCAAAGAGTGTTTTTCTAAGGCCTTGCATGCGTCTGGACATAGCCGGTCCTAGGGAGCCAAGACAGGAGCAATGGGCTTCTCTAGCACCATGTACTAGAGGGGGGCCAACTAGATAGTTTTGTCGAGGATGAATTCTTCGAGTGGCTAAGTGGCCAGATCATAATGATAGATGGTTATGCCTATGCAAGTATGGATTACACAAGACATCTGGAACTGATTTTTCCACATGGCACTCAGTGGGGGCCACAAGTTAAGAGGTTTAATCAGAGTAAAAAAGTATTTTTCAACTTTTGAAATTTATGTAATGCTTTTTTATTATGGGTGAACAAGTAATGACATGAATATTTTTCTTGAAACAGATGTGGCACCAGTACACCTACAAGCACTCCCCTCCATGCTAGGTGGGGCGATTAGCTCCCTGGGACTGGAGAAAGTGTCGAAACCATCGAAGAGGGAGATGACACACAGAGTCTTGATGATGTTACTAGGAACCTCGAGCATTTGAGCGTGGGTGTGTCCCCTCTTCCCATGAGGGCGATACCAACTCATATATAGGGACAAAATGTGGTTGTGCTAGAGCAGCTTATGGTTCCTCTCAAGAGGTTGGCTAGGGTTGTTCTGATTTATCATGAACAATAGGCTTAGTAGTAGTCTCGTAGAGCTAGTGGGTTTCATGGCGAGGCTTAGCAAAGCCATTTTGTACTTACAACCACCCAGATCTTTTGAATTTTTGATGTAAAAAATACTTGACTAGAAATATATATATATATATATATATATATATATTATATATATATATATATATATATATTGGCGATCATGATGTAAATGTTTGTTTTTTATTTTTTCTAAATTTTTAACTATGTAAAATTTTACTTTTATGCATGTATCTATAATGAATGAGACATATGCCAATCTAATACATAATTTTCTAATGAGTCAGCTACTGCATTAAATTCTCAAGGAATGTGCTCATATATAATAAACTGAAATTGACATTGCAAGAGTCCTACCCTTAACTAATGATGTAACAAGATTGTATTGAAAACGTTATAATGATTTAACAATTGCATAATAACTAGCTAAGAGTCTAACCTGACCACCATATTGGAGATGTCCTAAGATGATGCTTTAGTAAGAAGTGAAATTACAAACATATACTCAACAATATTGTTGGTGGCAGTGCCAATAAAAACTACCCTGGAACTAAGTAGTTCTGACTCAGGTGTGTAAATGGCCCAAGCAACTGATGCAATGTGCTACGTGTGATGACTGACACCATCTGCATATCCTGTGTATGGTAAGGGTAATGAAGAAATTTGCACAAAAAGAGACATGCATGAGACAAATAATCATAAAAATCCAAAAAATCTAGTCACAACAAAAGAATAAAAACTTATAAATATATAAAATTACAAAGGAAATGCCTAGTGCAATACTAGGCATAATACTTTTTCTGATAGAGCCCATTGCAGGGCTCCACGAGCAAGATTCCTTCAATGTCCTGAAGCTCGTAAGAACCTTTTGAGAGGACCTTAGTAATGACATATGGACCAATCCACAGTGGTTTAAGCATACTTGCCCCCAAGAGGTCATTCTTTTTATCACAAAGTAGAACAAGATCACCTTCTTCATAAGAATGAGGCTTGACATTTTTGTCATATTGGGATTTGACTGGATACTTCTGGGCTTTGAGAGCTAGTACGACATCTCACTGAGTCTTGTCCAACTAATTGAGGGATGACAAGTGCTCTTCTTCGATGGTGGTGCCTTGCAAGAGTTCAAAAACTAGTTTTAGTGAAGGAATCTATCACTCGATAGGTAGCACTGCTGCCAGGCCATAAGAAAGTTGGAATGGTGTAAATCCTGTAGCAGTTTTGATTTAGTTTCAGTATGCACACAACGTAGGATATAATATGCGGTGCCAGTGGGTTTTGTGATTTCCTACTAGCCAACGGATCATGGTTTTTAGGAGGCCATTGGCGGCTTCCACTTGGCGATTAGCCTGGGGATAGTAAGAGGAAGAATATTCTTGCCTAAAACTTAGAAACAATGTTAAGTCAGAAATCATGTTGTTCTGAAAGTGAGAACCATGGTCTGTAATGATCATGCAGGCCATGCTGAAATGACAGATCACCTTATTAAACAAGAATAACAACGCAGTTTCTCCATCGTCCCAGAAAATGGGAATGACTTCTACCCATTTCGTAAAGTAGTCCACAATGACAATAATGTAGTTGTGTCCATCAGATGAAGTGGGATTTCATGTGATGAAGTCAATGCCCCATTTACAAATGGGTCAACAGAGATAATTGAATGTAGGGGGGTCATAGTTGAGCGAATTTTCTTGGTAAATATTCAGTAAGGATAACACTGCTAGACTACCTTAATATAATATTTAAACAAGGTCTACCATTAGTATACTGCACATAGAATTTTCTGGGCCATAGCCATGCCAAAAAGATGACCAATACATTCTACAATAGTGGAGTGATTTAAAATATGTTCCACCTCTTCATGAGTGAGGAAACGTCGAAGAACTGTATCAGTGGCACAATGATATAAAGTATCATTCAACACTAAATAGTGCTGAGCATGGGGGTGAATGCGACAATAGTCACCTAGTGAGATCAGATAGAGAGATTCATCTGAAAGATAATCATGGGATATTTCATTTGGATTGACTATGGGAAGGTCTGACAATAATTCTGTGAAGACTAAGGATTTTTTCGCCTTGGCAGTGGCGAAAAACAAATCAAATTGTTGGAGGATAACAATCCACTTGGAATATTTTCCTCCGATGACTTGATGAGACAAAATGTGTCTCATTGGATTCTCCAGTGTGATGACGGTAGTCTGTCATAGTAGTATATAGTGCCAGAAGGGGTTGATAGCCAAGACAACTACCAAGGATAACTTTTCCACATGTGAATATCATATTTCGGTCCCAACCAAGCCTTTCAAGAGATAATAGATCACATGCTCACTAAGATCATTGTGTGTTTGAGCCAACACCATACCAATGGAGGATGGTGAGGCTACTAGGTATAAGAGAAATTCGGGCGAATAGTTGGGAGCACTGAGCAGTGGGGTAGATATAAGTGCCTCTTTCAAGGCATCAAATGATCATTGGGCTTGATCATCCTATAAGTATGGTACTCCCTTCTTTAGTAGGCGCATAAATCCTTTCGTCAACTCGACATAATTCATGATGAATCGTCTTAAGTATGTTTCCTTCCCCATAAATGTTGGAGCTGTAAAATGGATTGTGGCGCGAGAAACTTAGTAATTTCCTTTACCTTATTGGGATCAACACTAATCCCATGTTTGGAGACAATGAAACCAAGTAGGCATCTAGACTCGACAAAGAATATGCATTTGTGGGGATTTAGACTTATGTTGTAGAACAAGCACCTAAGAAAAGTTACTCTGAGATTAAGTAGGTGTTGGGTCCACTTCTTGGAATGGGCTGGAAGGTCGTCCAAGTAAGCTTGAAGAATGTGTCCGATATCATGGAATACATAGTCCATGGCCCATTGAAAAGTTGATCCAACATTATTTAGACCAAATGCAAGTTCCCTATATGAAACTATTCCCCAAGGGAAAATGAAGGCGGTTTTGTGCTGATTCATAGGCTTTGTGGAACTCTGGTTATAGCCTAAGAAACCATCCATAAAGGAAAAGGATTCACAAACAACACTATTGACAATTATCTGGTCAATGAATGGGGTCGAATAATTATCTGTTGGACATGCAATTTTCAAATATAGGTAGTCGACACAAACCGAAATGGTACCCTATTTCTTATATACAGGAGCCAGACTAGAAACCCATTCCACCAAAGGAATGAGGTAGACGAAACCAACACATAATAATTTTTCCTTAGTTTTGATGGTTGCAGTTTTGCGGGGGTGTAATGGTTGGAGTCTTTGGCAGATAGGAACTTTATTATTTATTTCAATTAAAAGTTATTTTTGAGAATAGGTCCTACTTGGGTTCTTCAACCCGTACTTTTCTGGAGATTTTTCACTCTTTCGACTTTGATGACCAGAGCTTGTTATGCGAGCTATTTTTACATAATATCATGTGTGAATATGTCAGCCAAATATGGTAGTGAGTGTATTCTCCTACATGGGAGATTTGCAGTTGCAAGCCTTCCTTTCATTTATGAGGAATCAGATTGAGTGGCATCGAGCCATGAAATCAGCGAAAGCTAACGAGGAGAGAACAACATTGTGGGTCAGAGTCGAACTAAGGATGGTTTACAAAATCAGGCATGAGATTAAGATGTTCTTGAGCACTCTAGAAATTAGAGAACAGTCGGCCACCTATAGGAAAAGGATAATGAGAATCTACCTCAACCTGTATGCAAATATGAAAAGTCGAGTGCTAGTAGGGTCTCAAGTGCATTGAGGCCTGTAACATTGAGTTACAAGAAGGGGATCCTTTTGAGTACAGGAACATTTTGGCTACTGTTACACGGGTGCCCGAGTATGCTTAGATTGTGGAGACATTTGGGGCGTTCTGTATTGGCCTCAGATTCAAATTTCCTTTGATTTGGTTGCTAGTAGAGGAGTATCACCCGGACTACCACCTATGTGACTACGAAGATGAATCTTGGCCATGACAGTTGATTTCCATTCAAGGGTTCTGAGCTCTGAGAGGAGACACTAGTAGTGCCTACAATTTGATAGACTTGTGTCGGGGGTACAGTAGGAGGAGATGAGATTCTGCATGGGGACATGCAGTTGCTTTAGTTAGGGGGAGATGTTGGGTGTGGCTTTTTACCTATTTTTTGCACATTCTTTCCCCAACTTTGACCCTTCTTTCCTCCAAGCCTATGACCTTACTTGACCAATTCCCTTGTTTTGTCACCTTTATAACCTATTCTAATGTTATGTTACTTTGCCATATTTTACTGAGTAATACAATGATTTATTCCTTTCTATGGCTAAGTGGGAGAGTATTGAAGAAGTATTTTGGGAAGCTCTTCTTCTCTTCAGGTGATGGCTCACAAGAACAAAGCTATGAAGAGAATAGGCAACACAGATTAACTACAGAGAATGGTAGAACAGTTCGTTGTTACACATTGTATGTTGTTATAGGATGTTGTTACACATTGGATGTTGTTACAGGTTGCTATTACATATTGGATGTTGTTACAAGATGTTGTTACACTACACACTGATACAAGAATATGATGTTACACCAAAAGTGATGTCGCCAATGATGCCATGACATCCTGAACCGTTATTCACTCGATGTTTTTGTGCCGAAGTTGACAAATTTGGGTACTATTCCACATAACAGTTGTCGGGAGTAGGGATTGTTTATTTTAGAAGCAATAGACCCAAGCAGTTGCAATCCTAACTACTGTGTATTTGTATTTAGAAATAGGTTGCAACTACATTTATTTTTTATCAGCATGAGATTTGTGAGATTCTCATGACTCATCTATTTTCTAATTTCGGGATGTAATAACTATAAAGCAACTCGATTTTTCATGTACAAGGATATGGCATATCGAAAGGTATTTTTACTCTGCTTCTATAATTCTAAGTTTATTTTTTAATCAGCACAGTGATGTTGTTACTGCTCTTCAACTGATTCGTTAATTACTTTTGTGTTACTGATGTGCCCTGCTGGGGAGGAAGGGCCCTCCTCTTTAGTAGGGGTTGTAGTGATAAAGGTAGTGTACATTCTAGTTTAACTAATTGATTTATGGTTTCTCGTTGCTGTTGTTTCTATTTATATTATGCTATTACACTGAGTTAATAAACAAAATGGTAGTAACCAACTAGTGTAGATATTATTTCACGTGTGGGACACCTTTACTTTAATAGTTGCAAAGTGTGATTAATTCTTTAGAGTTTTTTTATGTCTACATGAATGGTTTGATTCAAAAATTTAGTTCAGCGACACCTTTTACTATTTTTTGCATTTTCTTATTCTTGGTTCTGGTGTATCGGCATAGACAATGCAAAATCCATTCAAACAACAAGAACTACCCTAGGTTGACAATTAAATGTTGCAGTCTTAGTCAATTAGGATTGATTAAAACAGAACTACATGCACCATGTGTTGGAATGCTATAACATGACCGCATAAGAAGAAGAAGATGACCCTAGAAATATCAACATTTTAGAGTCTCAAGGACAACGTGAAGTTGAAGGACCCAAAGCAGCAATCCCTGACATAGCAGAGCCTTTGAATACTAGACATGTAAACATTGGATCAGACGCATAGCTAAAGTTTGTTAAAATAAGTGACTATTAGGATGAGGATATAGTCGATAAGGTCATGTAACTCCTACGCGAATACCAGGACTTATTTCCCACCAAGTTCTCAGATCTGAATGGGATAGTACGGGACCTAGGCATGACGAAGAGTACTTTGAATACAGATGCAAAGCCTGTAAAACAACGGACCTATTCTTTGAATCCCACATGTAAGGAAAACGTGCATAAAGAGTTGGAAAAACTGCTAGAGGCTAGGATCATTGAGCTTATGGAGGAATTAGACTCGGTGAGTCCTATAGTAGTCCAAAAAAATAAGTAACACGATGAAATTTGGATATGCATCGATTTGAAGGAGCTAAATGATGCGTGTGTCCATGACCCATTTCCAATGGCATTTACAGATGAAGTCCTAGCAAATGTTGGAGGGTAGGAGGCCTACTCATTCACTGATGGGTTCTCGAGGTACCATCAGATCAAGATTACATTGGAGGATCGCAACAAGACCACCTTAACAATAGAATGGGGGTGTTTTCAATACACAGTAATGCCATTTGGATTGAACAATGCACCTGCGATCTTCTCGAGAGTAGTAATTGCAGATTTTAAGGAATTTATCCATAAGTTTTTAGAAGACTACTTTGATGATTAGACTGTATTTCAGTTGGTAAAGTGCCACATTTCAAGTTTGTGCCTTATGTTGGATACCTATCGTAGACATAATATTTTCCTGAATATAAAAAAATGCATATTCTTTGCTCCTTATGGAATACTGCTTGGTCATGTTGTTTGCAAGTAGGGACTGATGGTATACCCTACAAAAATAATTGTTATCATTAATTTTGAGGCCCCGAAAAATTTAAAATAGCTGCATGTGACACTGAGCCATACGAGGTATTATATAAAGTTTATCAAGGCATATGTGCAAGTAACTGCGCCAATCAAGAAACTGTAGAAGAAGGGCGTGACATTGTGCTAACATGAAGAGTGTTAGAACAATTTAGAAATTTTGAAGGAGAAAATGGTCATCATGACCATTCTGGTGTTCTTGGATTAGAAAAAGGAGTTTCACGTTCATGTGGATGCTTCATGTATTGCACTAGGTGTGGTGCTGACCCAACTAGGTGAAGGCGATATTGATCATCCTATGGCGTTTGCTAGTAGGAAATTGTCAAAGGAGGAGAAGAACTACTCAACTACAGAGCGCGAAGGACTACCAATGGTGTAAGCGCCACATAAATTCAAACACTATCGGTTAGGCACAAACTTTAAGATGTATACAGAGCATTCTTCTCTAAAATATCTGGTCAATAAGCATGTGTTAAGGGGTAAGATCTGCAGATTGTTCTTGCTCTTTTAGGAATAAAATTTTAAGGTGATTGCGAAACCTAGACAATTGAATGTTGGTCCCGATAATCTATCCCAGATTGAGACTGGTGATGAGCTTACCAGTCTGGAAGAAGGATTTATTGATGTGTAACTCCTTTCTTTTCATGTTGCAGACAATCAATTTACTAGTATAATCTAGTATTTTATAACTGGCACAACCCGACAAGGATATTCTACACTGCAGAAGAAGGAGTTGGTGGTTCGCGCGACTGATGTTTCTGTGATCACTGGACACCTATATAAAATGGTCTCCGATGAAATACTGCATTGATATGTCTGAGAGTTTGAACGACCAAGCATACTTGCAGAAGCACATGGAGGAGTGGCAGGAGAACACTATGGAGGCAGAGTGACTGCACAAAAGATCTTGCGTGTGGGACTTTTGTGGCCAATGGTACATAAGGGTTCAAAATTTTGTTGTACAGTGTGTGATGCTTGCCAAATAAATGGGAAACCATCGCGAAGGGATGAATTTTCCTTAAATCCACAATTAACTTTGTAGATGTTTGATAAATGGGCCATTTATTTTGTGGGTTTGATCTAGCCACTAGGAAAAATGGTTGGTGCATACATTGTTACTGCAACTGAATACTTGACTAGATGTGTGGAAGTGAAACTGGTAAAGGACTATGTCGAGCTGTTAAAAGGGTCTATTTCACCTCTAATTACCTCACATTAGTTTTTCAATCCAGGAAAATTTTGTTATTCCAAAGAGTGTCTCAGTTTGAGGCTATTATTTGCCAGAGTAATGCTAGTAGTATAGTGCTAAAAAATACAAGAGTAAATGGATGCTTGTTTACTGCAAGCTACTTTTAAAGACTAAACCATACATTCAGAAAACTAAGCAATTTATCAGTCAAGGGTTCAGTAGTAGTAACTCATCCCTTTGTAAACTGATGGAACCAAAGGAAATCAAGGAACAGATCGTCGATCTGGGAGCCAGACAGTAAATGTCAATGCGCACTACAGTCTTAGATCATTCTACACACCGAAGCAATAATAATGCGAATAACAGGAAATGGAACAGTAAATAAGAAATGGAACAACAACTAGGAAACTATAACAGCAGTTGAATTTAATAAGTAACAACACCTTAGTCTACAAGAATAAATGCAAAAATCATGTCCTACAGAAATCAAATGGCAATCCTCTACCTTTAAGGATGAATCGAACAACACACAGAAATAGAACAACATTGACCAATGATGGAATATGGGACAATGCTAGAAAGTCAAACAGTAACTTAACACACGAAACACCTCAATAGTAATCTGATCTTGGTAATCCAATCGTCAGTCTTAGTTATAAATAATACGATTGTATTTCAGAATGGAACAACAACATCCATAGATTCAACAATTGCAAGGAAATATAATCTCTAAGATGAATTTAGTAATACCAACAGTCAAGTGTTACAACACAGGCATTCTATAATTGAACAGCAACGGTATCTTGTAAAAGCCAGTTATATCAATACTTAAGGAAACAACAATGCATTGCAGAGTTATAATGTCTCTGTCTCAGAAAACGATATCACTTAACAGATCAGATTGTAACAGGGCTGTGATGTAAAATAACAGAACATATCAAATTACTGAATAAAGTTGATGAGCACACCATGCATAAACCAAAAGTACTAGTACAGGAGCGAGTGTTCCTCTAGGGCCGGGCCCTTAGCCTCTAGGGGTACACCGCTTGAAGTTATTTCAGGATCAGAGATGAAATAGCAACCAAGTTTGTATTAATGCATAAGATAGAATTACAGTGGATCACTTCTCAACGACACTCGATGATCAAAGTCTCAACTTTAAGAGAAATTACATAAAAACATAACAGACTATCCCCCAGGCTAACAATGTTGCCCCTTTTTATAATGGTGAAGGCGGAGATGTCTAGGTGCAAAAATAGTTAAAGCAACGATCCCTCAGGATCAAAGGATCCTGAGGGATTCGCCGAACCGTTGGCTCTCAGTTATCTCTTTACTTTCTTGCGCCGAGCCGATATCTCCATTTCCTTTCCTAGGCTGATATGCTTTGATTTGGTTTGCCTTGTTTGCATGAGGTTCCTCGTCAAAGGGACAGTTGTTAACCTGGCCTTGTCCTTTCCTTTGGAATGACAGTCTTTCGTTTTTCCTTCTTCCTACATAAGAAAATAACAATTGTCAGTGTTTTCATTTTGTACATTAATCTTATAGATTTTATTACAATTCCTTATCATCTACCTAGTTCATGATGCAAAAGGTTTGTAAGTTTTAATGAAAAGATGCTGAAATAATCACCAAAAACATACCTTCTTTAGTACTCCACACACCCCCCTGCTTACCCTTTTTCATGCCCTCATGAAAGCATTGTAGTTGACATGTAAGGCAGTGAGAGAGTAGGCTGGAGATGGGATCTCATGTGGGGGTCTACCACCATCATGCATAACTAGGTATTCAAAAAGATGGCCTATCTGACCCTCAGGCATCTCGTACAGGGCTTGGTATCTAGGTGTAGGGTGCTAAATAATTGGACTCCGGAACCTATATCCTAACTAGGATGGCCCTTCCCTCAAAATGATTTCGCCATAGAGGTGCAAGCGGTTTGTGGCTAACTTAAAATTTTCATAATTAAATGGTTCCCTGAGTTGGATATTCAGGTTAGAGATCTGATATCAAAATTTAGCCGCATCAATGGCAAGGTCTTTAATAGTGAGAAAGTATTCTATTCCCTGCCGATTGATTGTTGTATGAATGGGTCCTAATGCTTCAATTACACCTGGAGTCCTCATGAGGTTCCTATGTTCCCTCCACAACTGTACAGGATTCCTAGGCTTAGCTCTTACCCACAAGTCTAATCTGTTTTCTTGTCTTTGGAAAGCATTATAGGCTTTAAGCCATGTAATTTGATTAACCCCAAAAGAAATAAATGCCTGTAATTGGATATCCCTAACAAAAGGGTCGGGGTTCTGCTCGGTCTCCTGGTCTAACACAAGGTTATGCAAATAGAATTCACACAGTAATATTTGAACCTTTACCCCGTAGTGCTTACAGTAGTTTATAAAATCATCGATGGTATTAATTTGTATAGGGGCGCCTGCTTTAACAGCCTTTATTTTCAATTGCAAATATCGTTCCATTAAAAGCAAGGCATAATTCTTAGCAGGGGCTCTACATGCTAGGACGTCATTGTACAAAGAGCATAAGGTATCCATCTGCTTGATAACTATATCTAACCTATGAGTTACCTTCGCGACTTTTTCTTCTTCCTTTCGCCACCCTTCAAAGGCCTGGCTTTCGGATAAATTGACATTCCTTAGCTGTTGCTGTAGTTCTTCATACCTTTCTTGAGGAACCGTTTGTTCTATGAGTTTTTCTGCTACTTGCTGAGCTTGCGTCAAACCCTCTCGTAGGGTTACCGTCCTCGGATCACTATCCCACATGGTAGTGGAGACCGGGAGGTTTACTTGAATCTTCCTATTGCATTGTCTTGTGTTCATGGCCCGTATTTCCCCCGAGGGTTGTACCTCTATCTGAATTTCTTTATCACAGGTCAATATATCATTTGTTTGTACTTCAACATGGGTAACAGTTAAATGCTGTTCCTTTTGATTTTGAATAGCAGACTGCTTCTCACCAGGGTTTTGAATAGTAGGATGGACTCAGCTCCTCCGAATCTTTGTCTTGAGGGGTTTTGCTGGAGTGGTTGCATGTTTCCCTCCCGAAGTCCTTTTTACCCTTTTCCTTGTTTTCAAAATCCTGATCTGCTGTCGAAGTTGAACTATTACATTCAGTAATCTTTTCTATTCATTCTGTAATCTCCTAATTTCCTCAATTTACTTAGAAGTAACAACAAACTGTTTACTGTGGCCTGGACTGTTATCTCGATCAATTCCCTGGTTTTCTCTTTGTGGTGCTTTTTCATTGCTCTGTTCGGGTTGCTCAGGGGCAGGAACCCTAGCTGGTTTTGTTATTTCTTGGGTGACTTCTTTTTCCGCCTCCTCTTCTTCCAGAATTTCTTCCGGTGTAGTCTGGCTAAGAACCGATTGTCCTTCCTCTGTATCACTTTCCTCTCCTGTCAGACTTTCATCATGAACAGGCTGATTCTCCTTTTCTACCTCCTCGTCATGTAATTCTTCGAGTGCATTTTTATCCTGAGCAGAGTGTTCTTTTGGTTCTTCTTCAGCATGGAGATCTAGTGGGCTGAGAGGTTGGCCATATTCACCCATATTGGCCAACATTTTGGCCAATTCATCTTCTCTCAATGGATTCTGCAATGTGCTACCTTCATGTTGTTCTGTTTCCTCCTCCTACTCAGGTTGCTCAGTTTCTTCCTCCATTTCTCCTTCCTCACTTCCTTGCATTCCTTTCTCATTTTCTTCCCCTTCTAATCGTGGGGGTTGTTCATCCCCTGTATCGTCTATCTCTACTAGTTGGCTGGTATCTCCTTGGGAATTTTCCAGCCTCCCTTTAATCTGTGCTAATCGGACCGATTTCCTTCGTTTTTCTGGACGCTCTGGTGTACTGGTGGCATGTTTACGTTTTGGGGATGGCGTGGTCAATCCCCCATCTATTATGACAATTAGCTCTTCCCAGATGCTCTATTGCTGGGTAAGGCTATGGCTAGCTATTAACCATATCAACCCATGGTGACTGACGACTGATTCTACATGCTGTGCCTTTTTCATACTTCGTGCAACATCACAAAGTAAAAAATTTAAGAATGCAGGTAAATTTACAGAGCATTTTTGCTTTAATACGGCTAAAAGTTTAAGGTGTCGTGGTCTTACCACGTCTTTCCTGCCTTCACAGGTGATGTAGCTCTGAATACTCTTTGCCAATTCCGCCCACGACTCTCATAATGCTGCAGGTAGAACCCCTTTTCCTCTAATTGTTAGGTTATGGCCTTCATCCTGGAAGGATTTTATGATTTTTTTCAATCTCTCCTTCTTTAACATCCATACAAGTTCGGTGGCTGGTAGTCCTGAGACCTCTGCAATTATGTCATTGGTGATTGCTACATGTCTCCCCCTTACTGTGGAATGATATTCTTGGAAGTTCTACAAGAATTCCATTGCTACAGTCTCATTGGATTCCTGTAAACGATTGAGATAAGTTAACCAACCTGCTCTTGCCAGAATTTCACGTGCAACAGAAGAGACTGTCAATTCCTGTGGTTCTCTCCAAATGGATCTTCCTCCCTGTAAAACCTCAGAATTGACAATGGAATAGCAAGTTGTTCATGCTGTTACAACACAGAGAAACTAACAAACGTAGGACTCGCTCAAAATCTAAAGGACTTTACTAATGCAACAGAGCATACTATGGAAATGGCTTGGGAACAACAAACCATGCAAAAATAAAAAAATAGTATACCGTTTAGCCGTGCTATTCCCAAGTATGCAATTTCCCGAATAGTGGTCTGACACGTAATCCAGCGAATGATGAGGTTAACGTCCCCCCCCCAATGTGATAGGCCGTCCCCGGCCATCAAATATAGGAGTGGCGTGTCGATCTGCGCTGGAACAGAGTCATAAAGGAACAGCGTATGGCAATATGCCATGTTTACAAAAGTAGTAGGTTATCGAAATCGAGGTGTAAAGTCGGATCACTTAACAAGTAAGAGACTGCTGTGATATGATGCGAGGCTGGAAAGATAGGACAGCTGTCGTGCATACAGAGTCTCATGCGGTCATTGTCAACTGTTCTGTCATGATTGGTGATAATAGATTTACATGCATTTTATGGTTTGGGAAATAATATACATTCTTCTTATCTGATTTACTATTAAGGTATAAGAAATAGAAGGGTGTTAATAATTACCTATTGGTGTAATTAATGTGACTTCAATACCATTAACAGAGCTCTGCTGCTGACAGGTGTCCATAATCTTGGCAGAGTTGTTTGTTTCACCCATGGAACCATGATCCTTTGTGTATGCTTAGGAAATGTTGTGCGATGTCAAAATGTAGGCCATTATGCTGGCTTGGTGACCAGTTAGCCATAATTCCATTCATGAGGAAGGAGCGAAAGGTGGGCAAGCCAGCTCGTGATGAGACCTCCTGTTCCAAGGGTTCTTTATTTGATATACCTTTTGGACCATATCCCTGGTGTGGTGGCCATAGTGGGAATGCCACTTCACTTTCTTCCTCATGATCATGGTAGGCTGGCTCTTGATGAGAACCCCTATCTTGCATTTGACAACTTATATAAACAAGTCATTAAAACATCATTTTTTGCTCTTTTCTTCTCTCTTTCATAAAGTACTTTCCTATTTATACACAAAGGGTGGTTCAACACTCCTTAAGAGTAGGAATGGTGGAAGAAGTCTTAACATCTCAATAGGAACATGTAAACTCTTTGCTCTTATTCCTGAATAATAATCGAAGAGAATTGTAAAAATTTAAAAGGAACCAACATGATAAAGGTAACCAATCAGAGTAGAATTAATGGAACAATGGCAGCAAAAGATAATGGGTAAGTGTGTCCTTCCCTCCGTCCTCTTACCAATTTAGAGCAATTTCTTATAAAAATAGCGATTTTATAATTCACTGATTTCCGTATGTTGTCATTTTGTATCCATTGCATAAGTGCATAGCTGTGTTCCAAAAGACTTGAAAGAATAGGAACAGTAGGCATCCTTAATTTAGAACAGCAAGGGGAGCAAGCATAAGTAAAAGGAATACGAGGATGTTGTTATTTCAAAAAGGAAGAGCAAAAGACTACAAGTGGTGTTCCTTTTGAAAAAGGAACGACAAAGATCAAAAATGGTGTTCCTTTGGAAAAGGAATAGCAGAAAACACAAATGTCGTTCCTTTGGAAAAGGAACAACAAAAATCAAAAGTGTTGTTCCTTTGCAAAAGGAATAGCATAAAACACAAATGCCGTCCCTTTGGAGAAGGAACAACAAAAATCAAAAGTGTTGTTCCTTTGGAAAAGGAAAAGCAGAAATCACAAATGTCGTTCCTTTGGAAAAGGAACAGCAAAAATCAAAAGTGTTGTTCCTTTGCAAAAGGAACAACAGAAATCACAAATGTTGTTCCTTTGGAAAAGGAATAGCAAAAAACAAAAGTGCTATTCCTTTGGAAAAGGAACAACAGAAATCAAAAAGTGTTGTTCCTTTGGAAAAGGAACAGCAAAAGCACAAGGTAAAAAAAGAACAACAAAGTTAAAGAAAAATGAACGGATGATCCAAAATGTGTTGTTCCCTTGAAAAAGGAACAACAGAACGGAAATTATGTCCCTTTAAGAAAAGGAATAGCAGAAAATAATAAAATTGTTGCTGCTCTGAAAAGTAACAGCAAAGTGTTGATACAAAAATATGTACAAAAATGATTCAACAAAACAAAGAAATTATGTACAAAGTGTAAAAAGAGATAAATCACTTAATGAGTCACAGGTGAGGAAGACTTCTCTCCCTCCCCCAAAATTTCCATATCAGAGTCTTCGCGTAGCTACTGGTACAAGGACTCCAGAGTGAGTGGTTTGCGATAAAGTCGGACTCGGTGGCCATTTGCCTTGAAGGCATATCCAGAACCGTCAATAGTAATTAGAGTAAGAGTACCATTGTCATGTACCTTCTGGATTTCATATGGTCCCTACCAATGTGTCTGGAGTTTCCCGGGAAAGTCCTGAAACCTGGAATCGTACAAAAGTGCCCAGTCTCCTTCGTGGAAGACTTTATTTTTAATGAGAGCATCATGCCATTTAGCTTGCTGCTATTGAATCAGTGCAGTATTTTGAAGTGCAGAGAGCCCGATTTCATCCAGCTCATTGATATGCTATAATCGATAATTTGTGCCTCGGTTAGATCTAAGCCAACTTCCTGTGTTGTTCGCAATGTTTGGATTTTGAATTCTATGGGGAAGATGGGTTGTTTTCCAAACACTAATTGATAAGGTGAGTAGCTGGTGGTACTTCTCCATGTTGTTCTGTAAGCCCACAATGCTTCTGGTAGTCTGGCAACCCAATCACATCTATGTGACGCAATGGTTTTTGTTAGGATTGCTTCTATTGTTTTATTGTTGCTTCCTACCTGACCATTTGCCTGTGGGTGGTATGGAGTAGTGATTTTATGCTGGATATGATAGTTTTTTAGTGTTGCAACTATTTTGTTACTAGCAAACTGTGGTCCACCATCTGTAATTATATCTCTTGGAAGGTCATAATGCAAAAATATATGAAACAAGAACTGTATGACAGAATCCTCTGTAGCTCTCGGCAATGCCTCTGCTTCAACCCATTTGGTGCCATATTCTGTTGCCACCAAAATATATGTTTTCTGGTTCGAGGATAGGTTAATTGGTCGAACGAAATCAAGGGCCCATCGCTCGAATGGTTCAATGACTAGCTGTGGGTTCAGGGGCATCTCATCGGACTAACCAGGGCATCCTGCTCTCTGGAAACTGTCACAAGCTTGGACAAATTTCTTTGCATCTTTGAAAATTATAGGCCAATAATATCCTGTTTGTAGTACCTTATGTCCAGTTCTGCGATCAGCGAAATGTCTGCCACATGGTCCATCATGGCAGTCTTTTAAAATGTCAAAGATTTCATCCTCTCGAACGCATCTCCTGATATGCATATCTGCCTCTGTGTGAAACAGGTAGCCCCTAATCTAATAAAACCAAGCACTCCGCTGAACAATCTGTTTCCTCTCATTGGGGGTTAGATGTTTCGTTAGTTTACCTACTACTAGGTAATTGACAACATCAGCATACCAGGGTGTTTTAACAGTAATAACGAACAAATGTTCATCTGGGAATTGATCTTCAACTGCTACTGCATCGATTGGCTTTGGCATTCGTGAAAGAAAATCAGCTATAGGATTTTCTTTTCCAAGTCGATCCTTGATTGTAATGTCAAATTCCTGCAATAAAATCAGCCATCTAGTTATTCTGCCATTTGTGATAGGCTTGTTTGCTAAATATTTTATGGCAGAATAATCTGTATACAAGATAACATGATATACAGTAATGTAATGTCTGAACTTATTGACAACATGTATTACAGCTAGAAATTCTTTTTCAGTAACAGTGTAATTCAATTCAATAGGGGATAAATTTTTGCTAATATAATAAATTGCATATGGTTTTTTATCCTCTTCCTGTGCAAGGACTGCTCCAATGGCTGTATCTGAGGCATCTGATGATATCTGAAATGGAAAATCCCAATTTGGTCCTTGAAGGACTGGGGCTGTGGACACAAGCTTCTTTAGATCCTGGAAAGAACGTTCACATTTTTCTGTCTAAAGAAAGTCAACATTCCCTGTTAGTGCATATAGAGGTGTAGCAATATGCGAAAAATGTTCTATAAACCTCCTATAATAACCAAAAAATCCAAGAAAACTACGTACCTCCGTTTGAGTGTTAGGAGTAGGAATAAGCAAAATTATTTGGATTTTGGCTAGGTCTACCTGAATGCCAGCTGCTGAAATATAGTGTCCTAGAATAAGTCCTTCAGTCATCATCATATAGAATTTTTTGTGGCTTAAACAAAGTCTGGTAGCAATGCAGCGTTGTAGGACTTTTTCCAGTGTGTCCAATTTTGGATCGAAACCGTCTCCGTATGGTGTAAAGTCGTCCATGTATACATCAAGTCCTTCATTTATTAAGTCTACAAAAATGCTGAGGATAGCCCTTTGGAATGTGGCAGGAGCATTGCATAAGCCAAAAGGTAGAACTTTGTAGGCAAATGTTCCCCAAGGACAAGTAAAAGTGGTTTTGTCTTGGTCTTCAGGGGCAATCTGAATTTGATTGTATCCATTGAAGCATTCTAGGAAAGAAAATAATTTCTTTCCTGCCAAAGTGTCTAATACTTGGTCGATGAATGGGAGAGGGAAGTGGTCTTTTTGTGTTGCTTTATTTAGCTCTCTATAGTCCACAAAAATTCTCCATTTCCCATTCTTTTTTGGTACCACCACAAGTGGAGAGACCCATTTACTATTGGAGATAGGGTAAATGAAATTGACATCTAAAAATTTTTGCAATTCAGCTTTTACCACTTCTTTTAAATGGGGATTAAGTCTTCTTTGAGGCTGGTGAATAGGTCTGTCATCTTTTTCTATGTAAATGTTGTGTGTACATAATTGTGGATCAATTCCTTTCATATCAGGGTAGTCCCATGAAAATGCTTCTTTATATCTCCTCAATAATTGGATGATCTTCCTTTCTTGTTCAGAGTTGAGGTTGGCATTAATGTTTAAGGTTTTTCTCGGTTCAATTTCCACAACTTTACTATTTGCGCCAGAGGTAACAAGTATTGTTTGATCATGTGTATCTTTAAGAGGATCTTCTTCCAATTCGTTACAGAATGCTGCCTCTATCATGTGACATTGTGTATGGGATCTGAGTTTAGTTTGTGTCAAGCGGAAAGAGTCGATAGTGCGGACACAACCAACCTCCCTAGGAGCCTAAGACTCTCTAGTGACAAACAAGAGCAATCCTTCTCTAAACATGCATTTACTATATAAGAAATCAAGTGTTTAGATCCTACCTGTAGTCCAACGTTGTTGTAGCAGTCCAGCCTCGCTGATCCGGATGAGCTCCTCCTTCACTTCGAAACCTGCATTCACTAAAAATCAAACGATTAAATAGCACTTGATAATCTCATAGAATAAAACATATTTAACACATAGACCAAGGAGTACATGAAACAACTCATAAATAACAAGTTATTGAGAAGAATGGAGTCATTTGCATTAATAGGAAACAAAAGGAACAATTACAACCTGAGCCTTGGTGTTGTGCAAGTCCCTCCCAGGGTCCATCAAGAGTTCTCCTTTACTTTGACAAAGCTCACCCACTTCTAAATAGAAGAAGCAAAGATGGCAATCTCTCCTCACAAGCTTCTAAATGGGAGTCCTAATTCCAGCAGTATCTACCCTTAGAAATGTTTAGCTTCCAACCTCCCCTCCTTCTGGCCCAATGCCTATATTTATAGTGGTCTAGAGGAAGTTATTCAGGTTCACCATCAATGGGATAATCCCCTCTTTGGATGGGATAGCTCCCTCATTGATGGGATAAGTTCCTCTTTGGTAGGGGTACATGAACCATCTGGAGGCGCTCAATACACGTCGAACAACCTTCTAGAATGCTCTAGAAATGACCACAAGTAATTTTTTAAGATGAAACTTGCGCATTTTGACCTTTACAGGGGTACGCACCTGCCCCTTTACATACAGAGCGTACAAGTACGCAGCTTTTTTGAACATTGGGTGTGTACCCGCCGGTAAGGTTGAGAGAACCTGCGTACCCAGAGATAAATACATTTATAAAGACTTTCTCTCTTTTTGGAGTTTGACATGGAGAGCAGAGGCATAAGACATTCCCAGGAGGATAGCATGACTGTTGATAGAGCCATACTAACTATAAATAGCCATGGTGACATTTTTTAGTGTAACAGATTGCCCCCTAAAGTTCGAAGCCTGTAGTAGATTAGGGTTTTGTATTATCTAGGAAGGGTGAAGCGCTTTATCATTTCAAGGATTATCTCGTGGAGAGCCTGGTCAGAACCTGCAACTTTCAACACAAAATACATGTATAAGATTATATCATCACTGAGGTAGGCATTCCCATACTCAGATCAAAACTTTAACTAACAGACTAACTACTCTGATACAGGAATGATCTTGCAGTACATCATAATCATAGACTTTTGTAGACACAGTATGGGCGCAGCCATTTGTTTATGATTGGTCTACTATATAATGAATACAAAACTCCTCACAGCCTGGATGGTGGAAACTAGATCCAGGGTCTTCATTTCTACTTCCCGAATTGGTACGATTCTAGCCATGCGAATAAATGAGTTGATGTCGAACATGGTAGAAACCACTTGATTACCAGTCGATGATGTAAACTATTAACAAGTGTGAGAGAGACCACCAGTAATGTCAATGGTTCTCAAAGTACCCAGTACAATCCATGAGACGTGAATAGATGAGTTGATGTCGAACATTTCACGGAGTCCTTCGATCGAAAGTCAATGATGTAAACTGACGTCAAAGGCGAGAAACCTGCCATTGATGCATGCAGACTTCAAGGTACTAACAATTTCTAAGTCATCTCTCTAGATAATGTGTTGATGTCGATAGAAAGCGACCCATTGCAGGCAAGCCCACAACACGAAATCATTTGTTCAAGTTGAAGAAATGTTGCTGTAAGGACTGACTCAGGGATGGTCAAATGGATGACAAGTATTTTGCAGATGAAAGTTTTGTTTGCAGACCTCTTGAACAGATAACAACACGACAGATGGCTTGGTGATGAATGAATCAAAGTTAATCCCTGGAACCTGGCTGAAGTCTTTCAAAGTGGTTTGATCAACTGTGAGGTAAAGGATTTCCCAACCCAGGTGAATGAAAAGTGTCGTGCCCAAGAGTGGTAATAAAGTTTCTTTTGAGACAAAAGATAATAAATAGGTTCATTCTTCTCTCTTTCCCCCCACCATTTCTGGCAAGTACCTCTTTATTTTTAACAAGCTTGAGGAGGATAACATATGCTTGATTATAAGCTCATCCTTCGGATGAGTCCAACCTAGTTTTGATTCGAACCCTAGGAAGGAGTGGTTCGTTCCTGTTTGTAATTGAACAGGTCCTTTACTGTGAAATGTTTAACGAGTCCAGTATAGGAGAAACTCGGCATTTTTCAATTTTAGAGAGTCTGAAAGACTTAAGAAGACTCCAAGTTGAACTTTTTCGTAGATTTGTGTCCCTCAAGCCCGAAAAAGTATAAAATAATACCTGGGGGAACCGCTTGATCTTGCGACCAAGGAGTACTTTCATAATTAGTGCCACTGACCTGAAAAGTAAAAAGCGATCAAGGACACGTCATTTTATTTCCAGTATCGAGTTTGAAACGACAAAAACCCGGCAACCTTTTCCTGTTTTTACGGTCAGAAAAGGGCTATAAGGGGACCGTCTTTTAATTCCGTTTTAACGAGTGTAAAAGAAACGCTCGGCAATCTTTTCATATTTTAGGAGTCAGAAAAGGGCTTAAAAGATGACTCTGATATTTTGGTTCGTGAAAAATGACAATTTTCCCTCTAAATCCCTTTCTCCTGCACAAAAACGACACATTACTCATACCTGTTTAAGATAGGCAAAAATACATTGAAAAATATCCTTCCATGGTGAAAAATAAACAAACCTAGCATTCATTCATCCAAAAAACCTATAAAAAGACTTTTTACCATGTCATTTTTACCATTTTACTGTTGAGGTTGAGAAAAGGGCTTTTGGCAAGAAACTTCCTGTGGTCATTGTGGAGAATCCGACCGTCAGAATCAAACGTCATCTCTTCCAGGTATTTCACAACATCCTCCTATTCAATTTCATCAGATTAAAATTTTGTTTTAGGTTTTAGTTTTGGTTTTTGGGGGGTTTTAGGTTTTAAAAACCGCTCTGCGGGGTACGCAGGTGCCCTAAGGGTGACATGCGTACCCCGCGAAGGGTGACCTGTGACCTGTGTACCCCGCGAAGGGTCACCTGTGTCTTAAACGTGGGGTGCATACCCCGCGAAGGGCAGAATTTGAAACCCCAAACCCCAAAAATAACCATTTAAATTTTCCCAAATTAATTCTAATCTTTATTTCTTGGTGTGTAGGGCACTCACCATGTTGGATTGGAGAGAAAGAGAGCACGAGGACGTTGATTTAGCTGCAATTGGTCACCAACCTTCCATTGATGCCCTAAAAGCATGCAGACTATATAAATACTGGGCCATACCTGGCATGAGGGCTCAGGTGAGATTCTTGGAGTGGCTGGTTGAGAGCTAGAACATTCATGAGAAATGCTTTTACATCGGAGGGCACCAGCTCGAGATAGAGCCCTCGGACATATACTTTCTCACTGACTTGCCAAATAGGGGCGAGCAACTCAATCTAGCCAGGACTAGGCCGGGTAGCCAATCCCTTGCTAGTCTCCGGGCAGAGTGGTGCATACCCAATCAAAACCATGCGAAAGGCATAGAAATCAAATACATCTCTCGGCGTGAACTCATGGTTATAGCTTTCACGGTTACCAGAATTTGCGGCGCAGCCGCTTTACATATTGCCACCGGGTCCCAAATGCGGATGGCGATTGACTGTTTTCGAGGCACCATCTTCAACTGGTGCGATGCTGTGTCGGCCAACATGAAGGGCCAACTGACTAGGGAAAAGAACGAACAACTGAAGAACTTTGGATATGGGCCTCTAGTTGTGAGCTTTGCCTTAGAGAGAGTTCCGATGCTGATCCCTCAGCATCTCACTGTTGATATCTTCGGTCCTCGGGAGCCAAAGCTGATACGATGGGTTACGGTGATGGCCCGACATCCTGACGAGGGCGCGGCAGTTGTTCGATTCCCTGCTGGTTATTTTCACTGGTTAGAGGACCAGGTCTTTGTTATTCAAGACTTTCCTTATGCCGGAATGGATTTTCGGAATGATCCGGACATGGTTCTTCCACAGGGAGAACAATGGGACGACACAGGTATTTCATTTTTCACAAGTTTTCAAATTATGTATTTTTTTTGTTTTTATATATCACCTTAAACTGACAGCACAAATTTTCAAAATGCAAATGTAGGTCCACGGCGTCCAGCCAACCTACGGGCTTCTGAGAGGAGAGTACCAGTTGTACCAGCACCAGCCCCACAGGATGCGGCCGCAGAGACCTTAGCTAAGCTGGAACAGGATCTAGAGCGTCTGACGGCGGATATACCAGAGACCACCATAGATGACATCCCCATTCGACTTCAGCGCTATGTGGTCGCAGTCCCAGGACCTTTTAGGAGGTTCTTGTGTAGGGTAGTGCGGGCAGTGGTCTCGTATAGAGAGCACCACCAGTGATTGGCTAGTCGCTTTTGTAGACACATATGACACTTTTGGCTTTTTGTACTTATCATTTTTGCCGATCATAAGGTGTTTTTCAACCTATGATCGAAGACGATGTATATTTTTTGACACACTCCTATCTATATATATATATCATTATTACCGGCTCATTTTGTTTAACATATGTGATGAAATGTTTTTAAATTTACTTGCATGATTATCGTAAATGTCTGTCCAACATTCGAGAAGCAATTGCATCTGCTAATGTATTTAAAGACCTTGGAATATGCTGATATTCAATGTAATCAAATTCACGTTCCAAGAGACGCACTCTCAAAAACAACCTTAATAACACAGGATTTCTAATAGCATATACTCTATTAAGCTGTAATACAACAAGTTCAGAATCTAACCTCACTGTCAAACGTCGAATTCCAAATGAAATAGATTCAGATAATAATTCAACCACTGCACTGTATTCTGCAATGTTGTTCGTCGTTTGACCGAGGCTTACCCCATGCATAGAAACTAACTCATCAGAGGGCGAATAGATAACCCAAGCTGCGGAAGAGATATTCCGTGTACTACGACAAGCACCATCAGCAAATCCAATGTATGTTTGAAGAGGCGTCGACATCTGCAATATCAAGAGTAAAACCAAGATAAGCTAGAATAACGACTAAAAACACACTTTCTAAGCTAAGCACACTATCTAAACTAACAAACATACTAGCTAGAAAGAAAACCTAACCTAACTAAAAATTCTCCATACCCACCATTTAAGCATAATACCTCTTTAGGTAAAGTCCATTTCTGGGTTTACCCAAAGAGTCCCCATCAAAATCTACCAGCTCATAGGCCCCTTTTGCTAGCTTTCGCTTTACAATGTAGGGTACATGCCACATAGGGACGAATTTTCCAACACCTAGCTTATCGTTAGCTTGATCATATAATAGCACTAGGTCTACCTCCGAAAAACTTCGAGGGGTCACATTTCTATCATACTGAGCTTTCATTCGCTTCGCGTGAGTCTCGATTGCCAATGCAGCGTCACGTCGAGTCTCATCTAATTTAGCTATGTATAATAAACGCTTCTCCTCTTCGGAAGTAGCTGGAAGTAATTCGACAGCCATTTGAAGTGATGGGATTTCGCATTCAATGGGTAACACAGCTTCCAAGCCATAAACTAGCTGGAAAGGAGTGAACCCTGTTGAAGTTTTCACTGAGGTTCGGTATGCCCATAGCGCTGAAAATAACATGTTGTGCCAATTCGACTGATGAATACCAATGGTTCGTCAGATCATGATAACCAGAACTTTGTTGATAGACTCAACCAAACCGTTGGCTTGCGGATAATAAGGAGTAGAGCTATCGTGGCGCAAATCAAGCTGGCTTGTAAGCTCAGTCATCATGATGTTTCGAAAATGGCTCCCATGGTCAGTGATGATTGCTTGTGGGACACCAAACCTAGTTATAATATGATTGAATACGAAAAATGCAGCTGTTTTGCCGCTTGCGTCGAATGTAGGCATCGCCTCAGCCCATTTAGTAAAATAATCAACCGCGAGGATGATATACGCATGCCCCCCGGCCGAGTGAGGGTTACAAGTAATAAAATCGATACCCCATTTGGCGAAAGGACAAACGGCAATTATAGGGTGGAGAGGAGAAGGTGGTGTGTGCATCTTGCAATCAAACACTTGACAGTTGTGGCACTTCCGGACTGCAATAATACAATCTTTAAACATGGACTGCCAGAAATAGCCAGCGCGCAACACCTTCTGAGCTGTGGCATACCCAGACATATGACCGCCACATGCTCCAGAGTGACAATCATTCAAAACCCTCTCAGCCTCTTCGTGAGTTAAACAACGTCGAAAAACTAAGTCTGCCCCCCGGCGATAAAGTGTATCTCCAATAATCTTGTATTGCTGGGATTGAAACCGAATTTTTTGACGTTCCGACTTTGAAGCTTCAGGCCGAAAGGTTTGGGTTTGGAGATAGATGATTATATCCCCGTACCACGAATCTAAAGTACTGATAAGAAACAAAGATTCATCCGCAATGGATTCCTCTGCCACAGTTTATGTGTCAGCACGCGGGAAATCACACATCAATTCCGCAAAAACTAAGGATTTCTTAGACTTGGACTTCTCAAACTCCAAGTCGAACTCTTGCAGGATAACGATCCATTTAGAGTACTTGCCCCCTAGCAGTTGTTTTGTCAAAATATAAATCATAGGGTTGCAATCCGAAATAACTGTAGCTTTACGGAGAAGAATGTAGTGACGAAAACGCTGGACAGCTTGAACAGCTACCAGGGCCAATTTCTCCACATGCGAATATTTTAGCTCAGTGGGATTTAAGGTCCTACTAAGATAATATATCACATTTTCCGCTCCGAATTCATCTTCTTTAACTAACACCATTCCAATGGTGGAATGCGAAGCTGCGAGGTATAAGAAGTAGTCCTGGTTGTAGTTGGGAGGATGCAACAACGGTGCATGGGTCAACGCGTGCTTAAGTGCATCAAAAGATTGTTGGGCAATCTCGTCCCAAAAGAATTGAGCATTCTGTTTCAACAACCGTGTAAAACCTTTAGTGACCTCGGCGTAGTTTGGAATGAATCGGCGTAAAAAGTTCGCTTTCCCTTGCAAACTTTGGAGTTGGCGCAAACTCGAAGGAGGAGGCAATTTGATGATAGCTTCGACCTTCGAGGGATCGACGCGAATGCCGGCTTTTGAAACAACAAATCCCAGCAATCGACCCGTCTCTATACAGAAAACACACTTGTGGGGATTCAACCGAATTCGATAATGCCTACACCTCCTAAAGATTGCTCGTAAGTGGACAAGGTGATCAGCTCGGTGTAAAGAATGAGCAGGCAAATCATCGAGGTACGGTTGCACAATGTGCTTGATGTCATGAAATGCATAAGACATCGCCCGTTGAAAAGTGGCCCCGGCATTCTTAAGCCCAAAAGGTAATTTGCAATAAGCAAATGTCCCCCATGGACAAATGAATGCCGTTTTTGGTTGGTCGGCAGGTAGAATATTGATTTGATTATAGCCCGAAAAACCATCCATGAAGGAAAACATTTCACTTCCGGCACAATCATCAATAATTTGATCGATATAAGGCGTAGGATAGTTGTCTTTTGGACAAGCTCGATTTATATCCCTATAGTCGATACAGATTCTTATTGTTCCTTGTTTCTTGTTGACCGGAACAATATTCGATACCCAATCCGTTAACGGGATTGGATAAATGAAACCTGCTTTCAACAGCTTTTCGACTTCTGCTTTAATTGCAGCCGCTTTCCGAGGGTGAATCTGACGCAACCGTTGCCGGACGGGTTTAGCGTCCGGGTAGGTCTTTATTTCATGAACAACAATGGCAGGGTCAATTCCTGGCATTTCCTCGTAAGACCAGGCAAACACATCGCGGAATTCTTGGAATAGGGCCTTGTAAGTTTGGATTTCATCTTCTGTACATGAGGCACCTATATGAATGTTTTCCTCAATTCCGGGCTTCACTGAAATATCAATGGGAATAGTGCGAGAAATATTCCCTAAATTCAACTCTGAATCAGAATGTTTCGTTGGATTCTAAGCGTCTTTGACATATTCAGCGGTAAAGATAGATGAAAAATCATTTTCAAAAACATCATCCTTAGGTAAAAACGAAGATCTGTGATGAAGATCTTCCCATGGTAGATCATCTACACTTAGGATTTCGCGAAGTTGCTCGTCAGATGACACGACTTCGGGAAACGCTATCCATTCTAAGGTTGATGTGAAAAGTGATTCTTCACTGACCACATTCATTTGGTCGATTTCGGTTGAACGCGAGTCGGTAAAAGACATGACGGCTTCATAAGCAATTTCATATGGACTCAAAGGCATAGCATCACCGAATGAGTCTATCTCAGATTCAGATGGGACAATCCAAGGATCGTCATAAATAATGTTGTCTGATGTAATCATATGAATTGATGCAAATGAAGGGTCTGCGTTGATTGGAGGGAAAGGAAAAGTTCCCAGTAAACCGGAATCTTTAACTAAACCTACGCCAACGTCCCTATAAGGGATTGTCGTCTTACCGACATGCTGGATACTCTCTGAAGAGGCTGGGTCGGATGAAAAGTATGTCAGCTGATCAATTGTCACGATCTTACCGTTATGTGGAAACTTAATTACTCTGAAGACCGATGAAACGACCGCTGTCATAGCATATGACCAACTTCGACCCAAAAGAAGGTTGTAGTCTAGAGCGGCATCAACCACCTCCACATCCAGACTAACGGTTTTACCTTCTACCCCTATAGGCAATTCCTGTATAATACCAAACGGACGGAAACCACGGCCATCAAAGGCCTTAAGGATGGTCGGGGATTGGTTCAATGAAGGAGAACCAAGCGATCTCCAACATTGAATCAACATAATACACGTAGAAGCTCCCTCATCAATCACAGTCCGATGAATAGACCTGTTTTTGACTATCACTGGAATTTGGAAAGCCATTTGATGGGGTAGACGTGGTGTACTATTTTCTAGATCGAAGATTATCAGGTTCGGGTCCTGAACATCAACAGCTCCGATAGCCGACAAAAGTAATTTTCGTTGTGCTGGGCATGATTGCAGCACTTCTAAAGCTGACATTGCTGAGGGTGAAATAGCTAAGTCCTCAACAATGTTGTAATTCTGGGCTGCTCTCGCATGTGGATTGAAAGCAGACCTTCGAAGTACACCCTTGGCGGGCGGTTTGATTACTAAGTCCGGGTTAGGTTTTTCGATCTGTAGTCGATCAGAACCAGGAGCTGAGGTTGATGGGTTAGAATGAGAAGATTCTGCTTCCTTACCATCAACAGGATTCTTACTACCATAATCTTGCGATCGAGTCGCAATCCTCACATGAGACATCATCAAAATGGGTTCTTCACTGGCAGTTGAGGAAGAACCTATCATCTTACTTTCCTGCTTTGGAAATGGATCTTTTAACACAGCAGGAGTGGGAGAACCTTTGACTATTTTCACAACCTCGGCCCGATGAGGGCAATCTCTCGTAAAATGATCCTCTTCACAAATAAGACAAGGATATCGAGGTTTGCACTTTTCGTCATTGGTTTCCGACTTTTCCATTTTCTCCTTCGGAGCCTTGTCTACTTTAGCCTTCTTCTTTCCTTTCTTCTTTCCACCGTTTTTTGATTTGGCCGTAGATGACTCTACAGCATGAATATCGGCGGAAAGTTCAGGAGAAGACTCTCCTGTCGGGGAATCGGGCAAAGTGATTATAGGAGTAGTTGAAGCCTTGGAAGACTTCTTCTTACTCTTTGTATTCACGATACCAATCATACCATCAGCAGCATGAGATCTCGAAGGAGCAGCAGCGATTTGATTCGATTTTGGAAGATCTGGAATCTTCTCGTGTAACGTACCCGACTGAGTATAAACTAAGTCAAGGTATTGCGCCTGAGCAATGACTTTCTCCTCAGTAACTACTCCGGCCTTAGCTACATCTTCAGTAATCTTCGGTAATAATGATTTAACAAACCATTCAGCTAAGATTTGGTCCGGAATAAAAACTTTCACTAGCCTTCTTCGACGTCTCCACTCATGAATGTGATCAGAAATATACGTGGACGTCGATTGTTTTAGTGAAGTTAATAACTCTGTGCCGTTATCTTATCTGACCGACAACTGAAAGTGAGTTAAGAACGAGGTAGCTAACTGGCTGAAATTGTAAAAAGAGGCCCGTGGTAACTCAATGTACCACTTGGCCGCGAGACCAATGAGTGTACGCTGGAAAAGACGTAAGCGGATCGAATCATCCGAGATAGAATTTGAAGCATACCAGAGGTGGTAAGTCATCACATGATTGGACGGATCCTCTCCAGACTTACCTTCGAAACTTGGGTATATCACTGGGAAACTTATTTGCCATTGGCGGCCAGAACGGAAGATATTGAGTTGGATCGTTCGTTAGGCGTGTCAAGTCTGGTAAATCCAAAGTTGCGATAAACGGTAACTGCCGGTTAGGATCTCTAAAACTCTGGGTCACAAGACCAGTCCCAGGAGGAGGATATCCAGGATAACTAGGAACAGGAGTCGCATTAGGGATATTATATCCTCCTGGAAAACCAGGATTAACCGGACCGTACTGGGGTTGTTGAGGTTGTTGATAAGTGTACCCAGGATACGGTTGATACTGGTAAATCGGCTGTTGGACAGCTTGCCCATGTTGGTACTGTCCCTGGTACAGTTGTTGAACAAATTGAGGTTGAGTAGTGACAACCGCACTTATACCAGGTTGACCTGTAGGCATCTGGACTGTGGTTTGAATCGTAGATCCAGACAACAGTAAAGATGTGTGAGGAGTGGTTACAGAGACAGTAGAAACCGGAGCTGTCGATACTCCAGAAGTAAGTGCGGCAGATGTAGCGGTAGTTGCAGCAGCCGTTTGAGATGGAGTACTAGGTGCAATTGGTGGCTGAGTAACTACCGAAGTTACAGAAGTTTGAACATTTGACTGGACAGGTTGCGGTTGCTGGGGTGGACCAGAAACTACGGGTTGTCCAACTTAAGGTACCAACTGTATACTTGGCTGCAACACCTGTTGACCATGTGATGGATCCCACACTAACATTCTTGGGTATTGACCTGTAACAGGTTGAGGATACTGAGATCCATAACCGGATTGAGGATAGGATTGATAATTGAAAGGTGCAGTTCCCATACCTTGAATATATGACTGACCTTGAGGTGGTTGATAACCTTGACCCGAGTATTGACCTTGAGGTTGATAACCTTGAGGTAAATACGGATACTGGGGTTGACCTTGACCTTGAGGTTGATACCCTTGAGGTTGATACCCTTGGGGTTGATACCCTTGAGGTAAATATTGATACTGAGGTTGACCCTGGGGTACATATTGAGGCTGGGGTTGACCTTCAGGCATGTATTGCACCATAGGTACATACTGACCTTGAGGTTGCCCCCCAGACACGATTTGTGTACCTTGAGGTTGCCCCCCAGGTGTTAACTGAGGCTGCCCCCCAGGCGGTAATTGGCCACCTTGAGGTTGGGAAACGAGAACTGAACCTGACATCATGTAAATGTCTCCTACACCCAATGGTATATTACCATTGTTTCCAGCTAATAACCCATGATAAACGGGTTGAGGAGATGCCCCCGCAAAGGTACCAGAAAGTGATTGATACCTGGTGGGAACAGAAGGACCGCCGTGTAAGAAAGATTCAGGAGTTTGAGTAAACACAGAAGACTGACTAGACATATTTACAGGAGTATAAATACCTCCAGGTGGAAAGGGAGTACGAGGTGTAGAAAAACCTACCCCTGAGTTGTCTAAATAATTGGTTAACGAAAGGTACCAAGTAGTACTTCTAGGGGGACTGTAAAAGATAGATTCACGCTCCCTGAGCTCAATAGTAAGTTGATCTTCAAGGTTAGAGACGCCTATTTCTTCCTCTGGAGCAAGTTCTTCAATTGCAATCAGACCAGTAGGAATATTTTCGGTGATAACTCGTTCTACTCTTGGTGAATCTGGAACACTAGAAGTCGGAGTAACAGGTTCAGATATTTTAGGTTCTTCGCGTGTATCACTAGCAGACGAAAAACTACCAACAAGTTCAGAAACTGTAACAGCTTCGGGATTATAACCTGTCTCTAGACCTTGGTAATCTGAATGGATTACCAAGGAAGATTCTCCTTCTTCAGGTGAACCTACTCTACTGCCACTAGGAGGAGTTACAAGGACCTTTAAACCTTCTAGATTACTGGGGTCATCTCGAGGAGGTTCACCCCGAAGTCTATGAGATCTCCTTAACAATTCGGCCACAGAAACAACTTCAGGAGACTGGCTCTGAAGTCTACGGGACTGTCTCAGTAATTCCACCACAGCTAAAAACTTTTAACTACTACACACGAAAACAAAGTAAAATCTCAAATCAAAACCACCTAAAGTCTCTAAAGAACCAAACAAATTTGAATCACACGCCTAAAGAATCTAGGGCGTCAAACCAAGCACAAACAGTAGCCTTCCAGACCGAAAACGCTAGTTGGAGATGAAACCCAACATCACCAGATTCAGTACAGAAGTGGCGGGTGGAATAGTTACCCCGGCAACCGTCTTAATGAATAGACCGGCACAAGTTCCTCCACTTTAACCGTCTCGAGTGAAGTGAACCCCCTGGAAAGTCCAAGTGAGTCTAGCCGACGTCTGCTCCAGGTACAGTGGGATCTTTCCTCCACCGTCACCTCGGTAGAATCCTAAAGATAATGGTCACTAAGGTTACCAACCTCAACAAATGCACCTGGGGGAACAGTCTACACTCCGACAGCACGCAAGGGCAGAGTATCAAGCTCAATCCCCTTGCCGGTTCCTTGACAATAATCCAAGGTTTACCGACAAGTGACCCCTGGCTCCTCGACAATGGTTAATCCGAGGTTTACCGTTTGTAATACGTGCGTGTCTGGCGTCGTTCCCAACGAGGGAGGATTGATCCCCTCACTGGTTCGGACACGAGCTCGTGCTTCTCCTTTAAGAGGAGCTTTCCCAGAGTACAAATGAGACAATTGGATTTATTCTATCACAAGATAAGCTACTTGTTTGGTTTTGTTGTCTTGGAGAGTTAATTACTCTCCTACTCCAAGACACTAGCCTGATCTAAATTGGTGTTTCAGAGCCCTAGTGAATAAAAGTTACTACGTTGATTTTACTTTAAGCGTTAATTTTATGGTTTTTCTTAAAGACAAAAGGTAGCGGAAGTGAAACCAATGGTGTGTAGACTCGACTCAAACCACTACAAAGATGCACCTAAGATGATTTACGCTACTTTTCTCTTTCAATGAAATTCCTAACTAAGAGAGTTGAGAAATGCGAATTTTATAGAAAACAACTTTCTTAGTAAAGACAATCAAAGAAACAATTCTCTTTATCTTTTCAAGCATACAAACATGACCACCCCTTACGTGCATGAAAAACTCTTTTTCTTTCAAAATCCCTCAAAGCTACTTGAAACAAAACTTTTCAAAGGAGATATTTTTGTATTTTCTCTTATTTAATAAAGCATATAAATCTATTTTAACGAAAATCAATCTCAAAAGTTATAAAATCTATGAAAACTTGACTCACAAGCAAATCAAAAAGAAATTTACTCTAAGCAAACCTTACGAGGCAAAAGCCTACAAAGATGATTCTAGGTTGTTTTACTTGACTAAAATCAATTCAAGGACCAGCTAATGCAGAATCAAAAGACCAGTCAAAACAAAACTCAAATCTTTTTGTTCTTTTTGTAAAATGGAATTCAATACTCAATCAACAAGTACTTCGAAATTTGCCAAAGAGACAACTCAAAGGTAAGTTGCTCTCACAGGTAGACTTTATGACAGGTCCGACTTCTAGGAAGGCTGACAAAACCAGAGAGATCTAAGGCTTGACAAATTCTACCGCCAAAGTAACTACAAGACCTACTCAAAAATCAAACCCTAGGGCTTAAAGTTCTATGAAATCCACTAAAACACTCAATTCTATCGAAACAAGTTCAGGTGAAGATCTTTGACAAGAGACTAATGGATCTGGGCAGTAAAAACTAAGAAAAAGCAAAATCTAAGAGAAAAAATGCAAAAAATGGAAATTTCTTAATTTTTAGCAGGGTACGCAGGCAACCTATTAAGCCAGGTGCGGGCCCGCTCTGTGCACACAGAAACAGTGCGTACAAGTACGCACTGTGCAATACTCAGAGGGTGCGTACTCCTGAAAAAACCAAGAAAAACTAAATTCAATCTAACCCTAAGCTAACCCACCCAAAAACAAAGTCACAGAGCCAAAAACCAGAAAATAAATGACTTTTCTCAGATCAAAGTTGCATACAAAGGAAAAGACTTTCACATCAATGGATTCCCCAGCGGAGTCGCCAATTTGTCAGGCGGAAAGAGTCGATAGTGCGGACACAACCAACCTCCCTAGGAGCCTAAGACTCTCTAGTGACAAACAAGACAAACAAGAGCAATCCTTCTCTAAACATGCATTTACTATATAAGAAATCAAGTGTTTAGATCCTACCTGTAGTCCAACGCTGTTGTAGCAGTCCAGCCTCGCTGATCGGGATGAGCTCTTCCTTCACTTCGAAACCTGCATTCACTAACAATCAAACGATTAAATAGCACTTGATAATCTCATAGAATAAAACATATTTAACACATAGACCAAGGAGTACATGAAACAACTCATAAATAACAAGTTATTGAGAAAAATGGACTCATTTGCATTAATAGGAAACAAAAGGAACAATTACAACCTGAGCCTTGGTGTTGTACAAGTCCCTCCCAGGGTCCATCAAGAGTTCTCCTTTACTTTGACAAAGCTCACCCACTTCCAAATAGAACAAGAAAAGATGGCAATCTCTCCTCACAAGCTTCTAAATGAGAGTCCTAATTCCAGCAGCATCTACCGTTAGAAATGTTTAGCTTCCAACCTCCCCTCCTTCTGGCCCAATGCCTGTATTTATAGTGGTCTAGAGGAAGTTATTCAGGTCCACCATCAATGGGATAATCCCCTCTTTGGATGGGATAGCTCCCTCATTGATGGGATAAGTTCCTCTTTGGTAGGGATACATGAACCATCTGGAGGCGCTCAATACACGTCGAACAACCTTCTAGAATGCTCTAGAAATGACCACAAGTAACTTTTTAAAGATGAAACTTGCGCATTTTGACCTTTACAGGGGTACGCACCTGCCCCTTTACATACAGAGCGTACAAGTACGCAGCTTTTGTGAACATTGGGTGTGTACCCGCAGGTAAGGTTGAGAGAACCTGCGTACCCAGAGATAAATACATTTATAAAGACTTTCTCTCTTTTTGGAGTTTGACATGGAGAGCAGAGGCATAAGACTTGCCCAGGAAGATAGCATGACTGTTGATAGAGCCATACTAACTATAAATAGCCATGGTGACATTTTTTAGTGTAACAGTTTGACTGATTAAATTATTAATGGCATCATCTTCCGTTTGGTCCTTGAAATCAAGTGCCTCTTGTATAGTTAATGGAGATCTAATGTTGTCAGTAAGATATGATACGAGGTGCCTATTAGTTTTCATTATTGTGACACTTGGCTGTGCTGGAGGATATAAAGCTAAGTTCTTGATATTTTCTCCTCTGGTTATGGTCATATTGCCTTGTCGGCAGCCAATATAAGCGTCGGCAGCTGCAAGCCAGGGTCTACCTAAAATCAATGGATGTCCATCAAGTTGGTTTTTGGGATTTATTATCATAAAATCGGTCGGATACTCCCAGGAGTCAACAGATACCATAATATAATGTAGTGTGCCTTCTGGCCTAAACACAGATCGATCAGCCAGTTCTAGTAAAGTAGAGTTGGGTTCTACATATGTAATGCCTAGCGTCTGGCAAGTAGTAGTTGTTAAGATGTTAATTGCAGCTCCTAGATCAACTAAGGCATTGGAGAAGGTTTGACCATGAATTTGTACAGTTACTATTGGACTTCCTGGGTCTTCGTATTTAATGGGTGCTTCTTTTCCTGATAATAAGTCAGATAGAGTGCCAACTACTTGGACTCTTGGATTGTTTTCTATATTCCTCCTTGGTTTCTTTACACATAATTCTCTAATAGTCTTTGCATATATCGGGATGTCTTGAATGGCTTGGAGGAATGGAATTTTTATGTACAAATTTTTCAATTCTCCCAGAATGTCAAAATCAGGATATTGTGTAGGTCGAGGTATGATTAATTATTCTGGGAATGGGGGAGAGGATGTGGTTGCTTGATTATGAATTTGTTGTGTATTCACATCCTCGTCTTGTGATGATTGTTCTCTAGGTAATGGATTTTCAACATGAATTTTCTTGTCTCCCTCAGTTTCATTAATACGCCCAGATCTTAGCTAAAGATCATTACACTCCCTTAGATCGGCTCCTATTTCTGGTGTTTTTACTATTTGGATAGATTGGACCGGTCTATTATTTGGGTGAGGGTTGGGTTGGGCTGGGAGTTACGGTCTCAGGTTAGACTGGGGGTTTTGTTGTAAGGCTGGCAGTGTAGGTTGAGGGAGCGAAATGGTTCCTACTGGTTGATGCATTGGTCTTTGCCAGTTTGTCTGCCAGGCTTGATTTTGTGAAGTAGGAGGGGTCCATTGTGCTGGATATACGTTACTTTTCCAATATGGTGGGGCATAGGGAAAATTCGGCCAACTGGACTGGCTTGCTTGATTCGGCCACGGGGTTGATGAAGGAAATGACTGTGGTGACCAATTAGGAAAGGGGTGTTGAGGTTGATTTTGCCACATATTATATTGTTGAGCATTATACTGTGGAGACTGAAAAGAGGAAGTTGGGTCCGAAAACATACCAGACTATCGCAGTTGCCACTGATGGCGTTGATTGAGCAGATACGCCGACTCTGGCTCCTCTTTTGCTTCCTTGTATACTGCTTTTAGTCTGGGAAGTGAGGGAGAGGTTTCCATAAGGTGGTCTTTTGTGCAGATGGCGCATGTTTGGACTGCATTTAGTGGACACTCCTTATGGCTATGTTTCTTTCTGCATCGGGGATAGAAGATTGCCAAATTCTGTTCTGCCTCCATTTGCTTTTGTTTGGCCTGCATAATATCAAGTTGTGTAGTTAGCATCCCTAGAATATGATTTCTAAAATTTTCCAATAAATTTCCAATTTCTACATGCATTACTCCTTCTGTCGAAATGCTCTTATCTCTTTCTCCTTTTCCCATAATGTTTAATTTTTCAATCCATTGTTCTTTCATTCCCCTAATTAATGTTGTTTTTAACACATTATCGGGTAAAGGTAGTGATGTATAAGGAGATTTTTGAAGATTATACTGAAAGCGTTCCACATACTCCTCTAATGTTTCATTTGATCTAGCTACCATATGGAATATTTCATCTTTTAGTTCCCTAGACCTGCAATAGTCCTGATATTTTTTTACAAAAGATTCATTCATTTGATCCCAGTTATTTATAACACTGCCACCTAGTCCCATGAACCATCTCAAAGCAGCCCCTTTTAATGTAGATGGGAATAATTTCAGTTTCTGGGGGTCGGTGGTGTAGTCATAACCCCTGCACAGCACATTGAACTCAAATAGGAATGCATCCGGATCCTCTGATGTAAGACCAAGGAATGTAGGGATATGTTGAATAGGAATTGCTTTCATAGGCGCATTTTCTATAGTATCCATGATGGGGTATTGCAATGTAGAGGTTTGGGTGTTTGGTTGGTTTTGAGCCATTTGGTCAAATATATGCCAATAACCTTCTGGGATACCTAGGAGGGTATTCCTAGGTTGAGAGGGAATGGATTTAATAACAATGGTTTTAATAGCGCTTCCTTTATCTGGGATAATGAGTGTGCCTAATGTCTGAGGAGATTGAGTTTCTTCAAAAATTATTTTTCCAGGACTTCCCTTATCTGGGCTGCTCAATGGCTGAGTTTTCCCAAGAGGAGACCTTGGTTCCTCAGTTTCCCCTGTCTCTCCTCTTCCTTCACAAAGATTGCTGAAATTACCTTCTTGCAATAGATCTCGAGTAGAATTTCCAATTTCTTGAAAATCTTGCTCTTCAGTTTGACTATGCACCTTAGCAAAGGTTACAGATGGTGATTCTGTGGCCTGAAGGGAACTAGTAGGCTGTATGGAAATAACTTTTTTGGGTCGTACTGAAGGCTGAGATTCTGCTTTCTTAAAAATTTCGTCTATAAAGGTTGATCGGCCAAGGGTCACAAGCCCCTTAACTTTTTCGGGCTTAGGTATAGTTTTGGAATTCTTTTCTGGCTTTTTCTGCTTAGTCATGCACACACAAATCTACTGCCAGATTCTACCCAACAAAACAATGACAAATCTACAGGAAATCAGGCAGAGGAGCAGGGCCGTTACATGCTCTACACGTAGGTTCTTACCTTTCGTTTTTAAAACCCAATTCTTCCCTAGCAGGATCTTACACTACTCCTAAAAGAAACAAATGGCTACACTCTTTCCTCGGCAACGGCACCAAAATGTCGAGCTGTAAAAAAGGTCTCTTTCACCTCTAATTACCTCACATTATTTTGTCAATCCAGGAACGTTTTGTTACTCCAAAGAGTGTCTCTGTTTGAGGCTATCATTTTCCAGAGTAATGCTAGTAGTATAGTGCTAAAAAATACAAGAGTAAACGGATGCTTGTTTACAGCAAACTACTTTTAAAGACTAAACCATACATTCAAACAACTAAGCAATTTATCAGTGAAGGGTTCAGTAGCAGTAACTCATCCCTTTGTAAACTGATGGAACCAAAGGAAATTAGGGAACAGATCATCGATCTAGGAGCCAGACAGTAAATGTCAATGCCCACTATAGTCTCAGATCGTTCTACACACCGAAGTAATAATAATGCAAATAACAGGAAATGGAACATCAACTAGGAAACTGTAACAGTAGCTAAATTTAATAAGTAACAACACCTTAATCTACAAGAATAAATGCAACAATCATGTCCTACAGAAATCAAATGGCAATCCTCTACCTTTAAGGATGAATCGAACAACACACAGAAATAGAACAACATTGACTAATGATGGAATATGGGACAAAGCTAGAAACTCAAACAGTAACTTAACACACGGCACACCTCAATAGTAATCTGATCTTGGTAATCCAATCATCAGTGTTAGTTATAAATAATACGACTATATTTCAGAATGGAACAGTAACGTCCATAGATTCGACAATCGCAAGGAAATATAATCTCTAAGATGAATTTAGTAATACCAACAATCAAGTGTTACAACACAGACATTCTATAATTGAACAGCAACGGTATCCTGTAAAAGCCAGTTGTATCAGGACTTAAGGAAACAACAATGCGTTGCAGAGTTATAATGTCTCTGTCTCAGAAAATGATATCACTTAACATATCAGATTGTAACAGGGTTGTGATGTAAAATAACAGAACATATCAGATTACCGAATAAAGCTAATGAGCACACCACGCATAAACCAAAAGTACTAGTACAAGAGAAAGTGTTCCTCCAGGGCCGGGCCCTTAGCCTCTAGGGGTACACCGCTTGAAGTTATTTCAGGATCAGAGATGAAATAGCAACCAAGTTTGTATTAATGCATAAGACAGAATTACAGTGGATCACTTCTCAACGAGAGTCGATGATCAAAGTCTCAACTTTAAGAGAAATTACATAAAAACATAACAGACTATCCCCCGAGCTAACAGTGCTGCCCCTTTTTATAATGGCGAAGGCAGAGATGTCTAGGTGCAAAAATAGTTAAAGCAGCGATCCCTCAGGATCAAAGGATCCTGAGGGATTTGCCAAACCATTGGCTCTCAGTTATCTCTTTACTTTCTTGCACCGAGCCGATATCTCCATTTCCTTTCCTGGGCTGATACGCTTTGATTTGTTGCCTTGTTTGAATGTGGTTCCCTGTCAAAGGGACAACGGTTAACCTAGCCTTGTCCTTTCCTTTGGAATGACAGTCTTTCATTTTTCCTTCTTCCTGCATAAGAAAATGACAATTGTCAGTGTTTTCGTTTTGCACATTAATCCTAGAGATTTTATTACAATTCCTTATCATCTACCTAGTTCATGATGCAAAAGGTTTGTAAGTTTTAATGAAAAGATGCTGAAATAATCACCAAAAACATACATTCTTTAGTACTCCACGGACTATAGTGCAGTTATCGCTACAAATTTTATTTTTGAGTTTATCTTGTCCTGATTTCGTTGTCCTAAGATATTAATGAGTGGCAGGATCATGCACTTCTTAAACAAGACAATTATCGCGATGCTTGAATAATTCTAGGTCTATCATTAGAATAATACGCCCTATCACCCTCAAGCTAATGGTACAGTAGTAGCTTTCAATAAAATCCTGGAGAGCGCTTTAATGAATGTTTTCAACTTGAAGTTGGATGATTGGGATGTGCACATACCAGCAGTCCTATGGGCGTATAGAACCACTTGCATAAAGTTGACAAGCCAAACCCCTTTAAAGTTGTTCTATCTACAGGAGGTTGTGATGCCCATGGAATATATTGCGTTGAGTCTGCGGATTGCAGCACACAATGATATGGTTGACAATGATACTATGGAGAAGCATCTCGCGCAGCTGATGTAATTTGGGGAGGATCGTTTCTTACCAGGATTTCACCAATAGGGGCAAAAGGAGCGCAAAAAGGCATGGCATGATTGACATATAAAGCAATGAACCTTCCATGTTAATGATTTGGTATTCTTATATGACAAAAAATTTAGGAAATTTCATGGAATATTTCAATTGCATTCGCTGGGACCTTATGTGGTAAAAGAAATTACATATGGTGGCATAGTTCAACTCGTAAATGTGAATGGAAAATTGTTTCTAGGCAGAGTCAATGGCAGTCAATTGAAGTTGTACAAGGGTGATCCCGCCCCTACGTAATGACTATATGATGGTGGGATAGTTGTAGTACTCCAGGCAGTTGCAAGGAAGTATGGGGCTATAAACTACACTGCCCAAAAATGGGAAAAAAGAAGTAAAAGTGTTGCGTTGTGGAAGAAAGTAGGGCAACAAGGGGAGCTGGGCCGAGGTCAAAAATTAGTCGTTGGCAGCACTGTAGGTAATTGGATGGAAAATTTACATTAGGAGGAGTGGGGATGGCACATTTAAGGGGAAAATATTTGAAAATCTACTGCCAAGGATGTATTAATGATGGGAATTTGGACGGAGCAGTTGGATTCAAATTCGAAGTCGCCTATAAATATGGCATGCCACCCGACATTCCAACAATTTTCTTCCAATAATTTTTCCTTAAAATTTGCTTCCAGGATGAGTGTTGTATGTATGAGAAGGGTTGGGAGGAACTTGTAACACAGCTGAAGTTCACCAACTTGCCTGATTGGCACTGTAAGATCATGTTTGAGAGAATGATTGCAACTCCCCCCACAACAAAAAAAACACCTTCGGTTGAAGCAACACCCTTTATTCCTATAGGATTTTTTACTATGCCACCTAGGTTTTTTAGGCCTAAGCCCTCTGTAGCTGACAATAAATAGAAGAAACCACAAGAAGTTTGGTGAGGCAATCACCGAGAAAAATTCCCACCGGAATCTGCAAGAAGGGGAAGATGGACGGAGCGCGGAAACCAACTGAGCCCCTTGATTTTGATGAAAAAGAACTGCACGGAGGCATCGACAAGATGGATGCTGAGGAGGATGAGCATATGACTCAACTCCCAAAGTATATCCCACTGTGCAAGGGCACAACTAAGATTCCTAAGCACCCAAACAATGCCAAATTCATGGTTCCTACAAAACTGCTACCAGAAAAGGTGGTGTTTAAGGATGCGTTGCTGGGCTTCATTCTGACACTCAAGCTGGAGGATTGGGATTTGGGATATCATGACAAGTTCACTCACCTTTTGCTGACCAATTAACTTTCAAATATCTATTATGAGGAAAACATGCTTACCAGATTGGAACCTATGAAGTGGGTTGCAGGTGTTGAGGCCGCGGGCCTCCTGAACATGTTATGGGTGCCACACTTCACTTGCACCATCATTAACATAGTATGTGTCTAACAATTACTGACTTTGGTGCATGATGGGTGTGTTTGGCTGGGAGAACCCATCCCGATTATAGATATGTTGATCCACTAGATCACCTTTCTACCCTATCAAGGTGTGGATCTAGTAGAAGCATTGGGAACAAAAACGCAGGAGACAAAACTCAGAGATCAAATGAGGAGTGAGTTCAGATTGATTAAAAAGTCACATGGATATTCCATCCGCTCCATTTCAGATCCTGTGGTGCAGTTTTCTGCACAAATATTAGCATGCAAGAACATGTGGAAGTGACGTTGTTATAGACAATTTTGTGCCTTGCAGCATCAGGCATGAATTGTCAATAATCCAAGGGATCCAAAGTCCCTAAACATGATGTTCCTACCCCTAGAGGAACAAGGTCAGCAAACCAACAGCTCTCAGATCAGTTCTCCACCTGAAAACACTCAAAAACAAGCAATCCTGAAATCAAAGCAGGTGCTCCACTAGGCTTCTGCGCTGAAACTCAACTCCTCCATGGTGTACCTGCGTTGCAAAGCAAGTGGAACAAAGGCCACCTGCGCTGAGCGAGATGGGACAAGTGGCACACTGAGTCATTGCTCTGGAATCTTCCAAAAATGACACTTGGATCAGGGATTTCGCCTTTGTGATGAGTCAGAGGCTCTGTTTCTCCAAGTGGAAGCAAGGTTCTCCAAGTGGACTCAAGAACTGAAGATCAACTGAAGAGAGAGAGGACACAAGGCAGCTACACATCAGTTGCAAGCTGACTCATCCTTTCTCAATTCATCTATATATTGAGCTCTCTCCTATGAGCTCAGGGGGCTGGAATTTTGTGCAAAGTAATGCTATGCTGTTGGTTTCACTATAGAGCTATTGGGTGATTGCTTGAGGGAGGTGAAGAGGAGAAATTCTTTCTGCTGGGAGGTGTTGCTGGATTGGGGCCTTCAATGGTTGTAACTCTCTCAGAACTTTACTTCTTCATTAATAAAAGCTATTGAGGTTCTCCTATATGCTCTTGTTTCAATGATATATTGTGATAATTGTATATTTGATTTACACTAATCCTTGAATCAGTTATGATTGCATGTTGCTTGTAGTTTCCTTCTTTGCTATTTTGCAGGATCTCATTGTAGTTGGGCCAGCAATAGAGCAAGGAGCTGGGAGCAAGCAGCCATAGAGAAGAGTTTGGAGTCGACATTAAGCGCAAGGCAACGGTTAGTGCATTCTTTCATTCTCTTTTGCTTTCATAAAGAAGTAAACCTTCAGTAGTTTCCTTTACAGTTGTTGCTGAGGTACTATCACCCTTAGAGTGGGATAGGGTCATCTGAGTTGGATACTTTTCCCTACAACAAACTGGCGACTCCGCTGGGGAACGTGTCTGTTTGATTGTTTGTAGTATTTTGCTATTCATTTCCTGAACAAAAGAGTACCAAATCGAAAAGCTTTTGACTATATCAAAAGCGAAGTAGAGGGCAGCTACTCTAGCTCATTTCTGAGCATGTTCATGATTTGAAGAGCTGATCTACAAGGATCCTTGTAAGCTCTTAGTGATAGCTTTTCATCCTCCTAATCATCCCTTTGAGTGTGCTTGACTGATTGCTTCTGATTTGAGCAAAAACTGTGCATTTTTGAGAAAATTGTGACCCGGAAACTGTGAAAACGCAACTTTCATTTTCCAAAGTAGGTAGTACACAGGCTACCTGCTTTGCAACGCAGGTCCCGAAGGGGCTACCTGCGCTGAGAGCCAGACTGGCTGAGCAGCACCTGCGTTGGCCCAATTTTGCCTAGTGCAGTTGGGGTTTCCTCCCTTTCTCTTGCCTGTTTTCACTATAGATTTGGCAGCCAGTTACCAGTCTTGTACTAGTTCTGAAACCAACCTTACTTGCCATCATTCCGCCTCTGTTATATAACAAAATTGTACTTGTTCTTTTGTATTTCTTACTTCATTTACAATTTCCCATAACGAAGAGTAAACTAGTCTTGCTTTGGCCTCTTAGATCTGAACCTGTGTTAGGCATTTTGCTGGTCTAAAGAGTTAGCTTGTTTGCTGTCCATAGCTGATTAGTCATTTTACTTTCGTCATTATGGTTTGATTTCATGCATTTCCAGTGATTAAATAAGTAAATCTTAAGGTGTCTTTTGATTTTGGACAAACTTCTTTGTTTTCGCTTTAAATCGAAATCAAAGTTATATAACAACTTTCTTTTTGTAACCAATCAACATTAAGAAAGGGAAAAGAAAATACATGCATTGTGCATTTTGCATTTGAACTGTTTGCATGACGATTTAGGAAAATTTGCATTAGTGTGTGCTCTATGATCTGTGAGAAAAGATTTTCCTTTCTTCTCCCTCAGTAGTTAAGATTTTCAAAGTTGAAAGATTGAAAAGTTTGCTTCTCATCTTAGACTGCATTCAGGAATTTGTTATATACATCTCGTGGTGATCCTAAAAGGCAAACTGCTAAGCAAGATCAACATTAAAATAAATTCAATTTACATAACAACGCTTTGTAACATAACGCAAACATATAGAGGTCTAGGTAGAGACGTGTTCCGGCGTCGTTAAACATAGTGACTGTCGATCTCTACGAAGGTGGGTGATTCCTCCTGAGAGTCGGTGGCACTAATACGGACTTGTGCTCCCACGTACCGTCGCGTATATATTGGGAGACCCCGATAGGCATATATCCTTTATCCCTAGGAAGCCGTGTCGGCCGCCCTACTGATCGCAATGCAGTGAACACAGCATTCACGAAGATTGACCACACGTATCGTAAAACGTATTCCGTGGTTTTGCGAAAGGTTGGGCACACCCTCTGCCTAGATCTCCAGAGCAGTTTCTTTTGGCCTTTTTCAAACTCTATAACTGAAAAAGTCCATCCGAGCATTTGTCACTTCGGGCTCGTTAAAACATCGAAGGAGACTAGAGTCATCTTTAGCTTTTTCTCGACTCTTTAAAACTAAAAAAGCAAGTTGTGTCTAAAGCGTCGTTATAAAATTTATTTTAAGCGGAATAATCATCACCCTTCCCTCGTTGATCTTTGAAGTTAGTACACCACAAGTGGAAGTTCCTGTAGAATCGCTAAGAAATCTTTTGGATAGAATAGATATGTCTGAACAACCGTCGACATCTAGGACTGTGTCGTCCGACACAGCAGCAGCAGAGCCTCCTGCTGCTACTCCAACGATGTTCGCTGGTATACCATCTGTCACGGAAAATTGTCAACAACAAGCCGGAGTCCAATCAGGGACAACGACATGGTTAGTTCCTTTTTCTTCATCCGGATTATCATCTGGTACTTCTTATGTTGAAACTCAACAAATTGATCCAGTGTGTCTTCAAAGGCCAATTTAGCCTTTAAGTACTGGATTTCCACCATATGGAGGGCAGTATGCTCTTTCATTGTTCCCTCCTAGAGAACAACCATATGAGAGTTTACAACAAGGATCAGGTCAAACTGGAATTACATCCAGCGGTCGGATACCAATGCTGCCTCAACAATCAGGAGTTGCATATTCAATGCAACCAGTACACCCTCTGTCGAATATTCCCACCACACCTGCTATGGCGAATGCGTCGCAAGTACAAGCGCTACCTGTTGTAATACAACAACCTCTTGTCTCAGCGGCTCAATCACAATCTCAGGGTGGTGCCTCCTTATCTGGAGCGACTCAGGCTCAAACAAATACTGTGACTCCTCATCTTGGTCAACCATCCAGTATTGGTCAACAGCAAATGGTCCAACAACCAGAGCTGGTTCGACCTCAACAACCGCCATTCCAGCAATCATATCAAGGACCTGAGCAACAAGTCTTTGTGAGTAATGGGCAACCATGCTATAATGGTTATGCCCATCAACTTTGTCAAAGTTGTCAGCATTATGCTGGTCTGCAAAGACCCATTGCTCAAGCGATACCATCTTATCCTGGATATGCTTCACCGAACCTGAACCAAAAGTTGCCCTTTATAGCAACTCTAGAATTACCAGATCTAAACCGGCTGACTAATGATCCAATTGCTTATGCCTCTTGGTGGCCAGTGATTCCGCATAAACTTCCATCGGACATTCCTAAATTCAATGGAAATCCAGGTGAAGATCCGTTGAATCATGTGATGACAATCCACCTATGGTGTTCATCAAACACCCTGAATGATGATTCGATAAGACTTCGCCTCTTCCAGACGACATTGACAGGTCCAGCGGCTAAATGGTACATTGAATTGCCAAGAGCCTCTTTCGACAATTTCAGCTCCTTAGCCACGACTTTCTTAACCCATTTCCAATTACCGATAAGGTATGAAATCGGAACAGAACTCCTTACCAACTTCAAACAGACAACGGCCACTCACATATCTGATCATATACATGAGTGGCGACGTCGTCGTAGGATGGTGAAAACTTACGTTCCCGATTAGCTGTTAGCTTACTTCCGGCTATAACGGAAGATGTGGCCAAGGGAGGAGTCGTAACAGAGGAGCAAGTCATTGCTCGTGCTCAATACTTAGACTTAGTATATACTCAGTCGGGCACGCTCTACGACAAAATACCTGACGCCCCTAGACCTGAATTTTCAATTCCTCCCCCTCCTGAATCGAATACTAATTCTCATGCCAGTAATGGCATGACTGGCAAACGCAAAATTTCTAGTCAAAATGCAAATGAGGAACTTCTTGCCTCAGAAGTAAATGCCATGTCGACCGACAAGGGCAAACAACTGAAGCAACCAGAGGGCAAGAAGAAAAAGAAAAGGAAAGGGAGACCCCCGACAGGGTGTCATATATTCGATGAGGATCATTGGACGAAAGATTGTCCACATATAGCTGAAGTTAAGAAACTCTTCAAGAGTTCAAAAACCCCAGCGGTATTGACTGATCCGTTTCCTGATCCAAGACAAAATCTGGTTGCTAATCAAAATGCTTCCCGATCCCAAGTGCTTATGTTGTCTACCTCAAAGCAGCAGAAAAATGCTTTGACAAGGAATAAAGATCACAGGAATCCAAAGCAATTGAACAACAAGGAAAATAAACAACCTAGTAGTTCAACAACAACTTTGACCAAAGTTGTGCCACCCATCGTTCCTAAACCAATGATAAAGTCGCCAAAGGGAGTAGTACACAAATCGACATTTAATCCTCTTGAAAAAATAACACGGGATTACAATATAATAGAGGACCTGACCCAATCGTCGTCCGCTATGTCGACACTTGAGGTAGCGCAAAATTGCACCTCCCAAGAGCAAGCTTTATTATCAGCCATAGGTGGGATTGGCCCAATGGATTCCAATCTTGTGGCCTTTGATCATAAAGGAGATGACCCTCAGATACCAGCTCAACTAGCTTTCCTTATTCAAGTGAAAGCCCTCAACAAAACTGTTCATCGAACAATTATTGATGAGGGGGCATCTACATGTCTTATGTCGATGAGTTGCTGGAAAAATTTAGGCTCACCACCCTTGTCGAAATCGTCAACGACATTAAAAGCATTTGATGGACGATCATACACTCCATACGGGATTCTAAGTAACTTGCAAGTTGAACTGGGGGGTAAAACAGTAGAAGTTGATGTTGAAGTAATCGATGGAAACCTCGATTACAACATCCTACTGGGAAGGCCTTGGATATATGCCATGGCTGCAGTTGTGTCGACCTACTTCAGGAGGATTGTATTTCCTTTTCAAGGAAAAATTACAATCGCCGACCAACAAACATTTCTCCCCAACAGTTCTCAAGTTACGAGAAGCAGCACAATGATCCATGAAAGTAATCAATCGCTCCAAAATATCGGAGTAGGTTTCCTAAAAGACCCTGCCTTAATGGGTACTTTTGCCCTACCGCCGGCGGGTAATCTGGCAGAAGTAGCCACAGTGGAAACCTACAATATGAAATCTTCTATATCCAACGGATCCAGAAGATTCCTAAATATTTTGTCTGCATGGATCATCGCCCTAATGGAAATACTGTAAATACAGTGGGCACCGAGGACGGTTCTTATTTCGTGTCAACCTCGTTAAAAAATGAAACAAGGAGTCATGAGGATAGTTCTTGTACTATGTCAACCTCATTAAAAAATGAAACAAATCCCCTTTTCAAAATTCAAAGGTAAACCTTCATTCCAACCACCAAGTTGAATGCAATGAAGCTTGGGGGGCACCCTCTTTTGACATGCGTTATTATGATGCTGGGGGCATGCAAAATAATCGAGTAGTTTTAGCACACAGTTCATGCTCGTTAAAAAATAAACGCAAGATCCGAGCAGTTTTCGCACATAGTTCATGCTCGTTAAAAAATAAACATAAGTTGTGAGCAATCTTCCCCTAGAGTTCAAGCTCACCCAGAAAAAATGAACCGGTAAATAACCTTGGTAAATGTAACCTTTGACAGCCATATTAAAGCCCTTGGTCGTGTTCTTGCAGTCTCACCTCCATCCGTTCATTTAGCCAATCGTTCATCTCCATATGTTTGTTTACCCATTTTGAGGAACAGCTGCGAAGAGTGATTTCACTTAGCCATCCTTGTGACACTGCCGTGATTGGAAAATTCCAACGTGTACCTGGAATCTGCTGCTATCCCTGTTTATCACTCGTTCCTCAAAAGACGAGTCTTCTTTGAGCTCTTTTCTCCTGACTCGTAAAATATGAAAAGTTTGCCGAGTTTTGGCCTTCCAGCTCGTTAAACGACTGGAAGAGCTATCCCTCCTCTAGATTTTAATCTTTTTGGACCTGAGGGATTATTGCACAAAAAGATCGAGTGCTTGTTTTGTTCGGCTCGTTAAAGCAATCGAAAATTCATCCCTTCTGTATTGTTTTATACTTTTTCGGACTTAAGTGATTAGATGACGAAAAAGGAATTTTGGAGTTGACTTTATGTACCTTTTCAGACTCTCTAAAAATGAAAATGACCGAGTTATCCTTGTCGTTAGACTCGTTAAATTCATTAAATAGCGACAAACTTGTCTTTAGACGAGAACGAGTTTCCCTATCGCTAGGCTCGTTAAAACATAGCGATGGGCTTGCCCGAAGGGCAGGTTATAGAACAAGCATATGTTATCCTCCTCAAGCTTGATAAAAATAAAGAGGTACTGGCCAGCAATGACTGGGGAAAAATTGGGAGAACCTCACAGCTTTAATGGTAGCAAGTCACTCTTAAACATGACACTTTGTCCTCCGTATCACATCGGGTTGGGTTGTTTCATTCACCGGTCTCATCACCATGGTCCTCGCCACACCATCCACATTTGGGGTAATGCTACCAATCCATCACATCAGTGTCGTTATATGTTCAAGAGATGTTGTTCTGCAAAGAGTCAACCGAGTCCCATCCACTGCCATACAGTGTCCTTCATCCATTTCATGACCGCCACCCTGAATCATACATCACAGTTTGTTTTCACCTCATCACAATCACTAGCTCCGTTCCGTGTCACTGATGTGGGATTCATTAAAGCCCTCCTTTGACGGATCGCTCCTTGTCGACATCAGCTCATTATCCAAGGAGTTGATCTAGGAACACCCCCTTCAGTACTTTGAAGCTTGCATGCCTCAATGGCAAGTTTCTCACTTCCGGCGACAGGTATACATCAATGACCTTCGACCAGAAGATTTTGCATGGTGGTCGACGCCAAGTCCTTTATTCCCACCATGTGAATTGTACTGCCGTACCTTGAGGGTCATCATCCTTATCGGTGATTCCTCTCGCGCTTGTTAACGGTTTACATCATTGACCGGTAATCAAGCGATGTCTTTCCATGTTCGACTTCAAGAAATTCTCACATGGATTGACTTGTACATCGAGTGAAGATCGGAAGAGATTGAAGACCCCGGATCTAGTTTCATCCATCCAGGCTGCGATATATATTCAGGATATAAAGACATTTGATATGTACATCATTGTAGCAGATGATCATCCTTCTCAAAGGATGATAATTTCAGCAGAGAATTATCAGTCTATCATCAGACGATCGTCTGTTCTATGTACCAAAATGTATTTATAAAGCTGAGCATGGGAATGCCCGCCTCAGCTAGATCATGAAAAATGAAAAAATAATGTATTGTATTGTATCTTATTACAGGACACTTCTCAGCAGATTGAATGAACTTCGGATCCTCCTAATAAAGCATTTCACCCGATAAACGACCTCATACTTTAAGGGGCATCTGTTATAGACAATTTTGTGCCTTGCAGCATCAGGCATGAATTGTCAATAATCCAAGGGATCCAAAGTCCCTAAACATGATGTTCCTACCCCTAGAGGAACAAGGTCAGCAAACCAACAGCTCTCAGATCAGTTCTCCACCTGAAAACACTCAAAAACAAGCAATCCTGAAATCAAAGCAGGTGCTCCACTAGGCTTCTGCGCTGAAACTCAACTCCTCCATGGTGTACCTGTGTTGCAAAGCAAGTGGAACAAAGGCCACCTGCGCTGAGCGAGATGGGACAAGTGGCACACTGAGTCATTGCTCTGGAATCTTCCAAAAATGACACTTGGATCAGGGATTTCGCCTTGTGATGAGTCAGAGGCTCTGTTTCTCCAAGTGGAAGCAAGGTTCTCCAAGTGGACTCAAGAACTGAAGATCAACTGAAGAGAGAGAGGACACAAGGCAGCTACACATCAGTTGCAAGCTGACTCATCCTTTCTCAATTCATCTATATATTGAGCTCTCTCCTATGAGCTCAGGGGGCTAGAATTTTGTGCAAAGTAATGCTATGCTGTTGGTTTCACTATAGAGCTATTGGGTGTTTGCTTGAGGGAGGTGAAGAGGAGAAATTCTTTCTGCTGGGAGGTGTTGCTGGATTGGGGCCTTCAATGGTTGTAACTCTCTCAGAACTTTACTTCTTCATTAATAAAAGCTATTGAGGTTCTTCTATATGCTCTTGTTTCAATGATATATTGTGATAATTGTATATTTGATTTACACTAATCCTTGAATCAGTTATGATTGCATGTTGCTTGTAGTTTCCTTCTTTGCTATTTTGCAGGATCTCATTGTAGTTGGGCCAGCAATAGAGCAAGGAGCTGGGAGCAAGCAGCCATAGAGAAGAGTTTGGAGTCGACATTAAGCGCAAGGCAACGGTTAGTGCATTCTTTCATTCTCCTTTGCTTTCATAAAGAAGTAAACCTTCAGTAGTTTCCTTTACAGTTGTTGCTGAGGTACTATCACCCTTAGAGTGGGATAGGGTCATCCGAGTCGGATACTTTTCCCTACAACAGACGTACATACGAGGTTCCAGTGCCTGTGATCTCTTTGGTTGCGCAGTGCACCAAAGGAGTCCAGTACAACTCGACTTAGTACATTTGCAAAGAATTCTTGGAGAACTGTCGAGAGGCCTAGGATGAGGGAAAGTCATTTCATTATGTCTGGTTGTTACTCTTGATATCATTAGTAGCATGGAGGATGCCATAGGACAATCAATTTCCTCTTCAAGCATCATACCTTCCGGAGGTAGTGAAGTTCAATTCGCTCTGGGTAATGAAGGACCTTGCGCAGGTCATAGAGACCAAGATTTTCTCAGTGCTGGTAGAGATGGATTTGCGCACTGTGATCAGCCAAAGGCTGAGGTAGTGACCTACCTTGCATGATCAGAATGAACCCCATGCCAACTTCAATGCTAACTTCCATAATGTATATGTTCACATGCAAAGGGATTCGAAGAAGATATGGCACAAGTTTCCTTATATTGTGGGCACAGAGGATGTCGTGGAGATTGTAGGTAAATGGCCATGAGAATCGATTTACCCATTAGATCTCGGTGGAGGAACAAGCAAGGTAGAAAAAGGTACCACCACATAGACATCAGTAGTAGAGAAATAGAAGGAAGCCTAGAAGGCTGCATCTTAGGAGAAAGTTGTGAATCGGAAAGAGGCTGCAGCTAAGGAAGTTGCTGACAAAGAGCAAGCGGCCCAGGAAACCACAATCTATGTTGAGGAGTTTGACTCTCAACAGATCCAAATTTAAACATGAATGCAACAGATTATAGATATAACCATAAATACAAAGATGCAGTAGAAATAACACTTCATTTCATTAATATCAAATACTAAAATATGCTTACAAACAGAATGGAAATAAGATTAGCTCGGGCTGGTAGCTTATCTCTGAGAAGAGATGTAGTAGCTATATGCCTCTAAACTATGTTACAATGAGGCTCCAAGGCCTATTTATTATTGAGAAACAATGGAAAACCCTAAACATCCAAAAAAGTAACCCTAGGAGATGAAGTACCAAACTATGGGCCCCATTTGCGTAAATCGGTACATCAACTTCCCTGGGTCATAACTTTGGCATACGACCTCCGTTTGATGCACACAATACCTCATTAGAAAGATCTATCCAAAGAATATAACTTTTGAGTAGGAAACATCATTGATTAACCCATGATGCTCTCAGTTTTCCCCAAAAAACGTTGTTTAGGGCCTCAAAATGGCTCCAGAAGTTCAGGACTTGAAAAACTGTCAAAAATAGTAAATTGTGCTACAAATAAGGAAACTGAGAAACTCAGAGAAACAATTGTGGGGGTCCAAGTGGAATAGGTGGGTGGCCACTGATATCCACCTGGATCATTCCCCCCCCACCTTAGGAAGCAATGGTCCCCATTGCATTGAGTTCCTCCATGAGATGAGGAAACTTCTGCTGAACTTGGTCCCTGGTGAGCCACTTTCCCTAGTGAAGGAGTTGGCCTACTTTGACAACTCAATGTAGTTTGATCCTTTTTTATCAAGTGTTCTTCATCTATGTGTCCATGATTTGATCAGTTTTGGCTTGTTCCATGCAATTTGGATTTGACTTTGTAGGTGTGAGATGTTCTACAATGTCTGATGTGTCTAGCAATAGTGGGAAGTATGGTCGAAGGCAGTCCACATTGAACGCTGGGTGTAGGCCAAGGAATGGGGGAATGCTGAGCTCAAATGTATTGTCTCCCAAAACCTTGTTAATGGTGTAAGTACCATATTAGAGTGGTCTATGTTTCAGATAGGCTCTGGTAAGGTGTTCCTTTTGCAAATGCAACCAAACTTTGTCGCCCACCTGAAACTTGTGTGGCACCCGATGTTGATCATGTCACTACTTGTACTTGGCATTTGATTTCTCCATAATGTCATGGACCTACTGGAGGATATGTTGGATGTGCTTAATGAAGTTGTTTTTCTTATATGTTTCGGACTAGACATGAGCCGGATCTGCAGGAGTAGCTGCAAATGGCATGGCCGCATCAATGGGACATAGTGGCTGGAATCCCAAGCCGACCTAAAAGGGTTGTGGCCAGTTGAGCTGTGGGGAGCCCGGTTATAGCTGTGCTAGACTAGGGGAGGCTCTCATCCCATGTACATGGATGCTTTGAGTTGTACATGTGTAGAATGTGTATGATCATCCTATTGACAACCTCTGTCAGGCCATCAGTTTGGGGATGAAAAGCTCTGGACTTAGTAATCTTGGTGTGCAGCATTGACTAGAGACTAGACTGAAATGTACTAAGGAAACTGCTCTCCCAATCTGCGATGATAGACCATGGGATCCCAAAGTGTACCCACACTCATTCAAAGAAGAGTTTAGCAATGGCTTCTACTGTGATATTCTTCTTGCATGCTGCCATAATGGCCATCTTCGAGAATCTGTCAACGACCACAAAAACACAATCATTGCCATGCTTAGTAGAAGGAAGGCCCAACATGTAATCCATGGAGATGGATTCCCAAGGTCAACTAGGGGTAGGCATCTTGATGTTCGGTTTGGAAATAGCATAGGCAGTGCAGGATTTGATGTATTTCCTGACATCTTGTCAAAGATTCAGCCAATAGAAATACTTCTGCAATACTACCACCGTTTTCTTGACCCCAAAATGCCCAGTGGCCCGACTGTAGTGTGCTTACCAAATCATCTTGGCACGCTCACTTGAAGGAACACAAAGGTGTCTTGGGTGGCATAATAGGGCATCCTAGAGGTGAAAATCAAGAACTTGCTGACCCACCAAGAGCGTCTGGTATGTGTGGGTGAATTTTGGCTCACTTTTGTAGAGAAGTGGCCAATCAGAAGTCTCATGCACATAAGAGTTGATCACGGTGCTTAATGCCATGATCGATGGTTGACTGAGGCAATTTGCAACATTATTAGTGTTTCCCTTCTTATACTTGATATTTAAATGGAATTGTTGCAGGTATGTGGACCACTTCTGATGGCGATCATTCTACAACTTCCCTTGTGTCTGTATGAACTGTAGGGGCCGATGGTCTGTGTGGATAACTATTTCCTTCGCAAAAATGTAATGCTTCCATTGTCCGTAGGCCTTCACAATGGAATACGTCTCTTTGTCATAAGTGGGATACTTCCAGATTGTGTCTGATATTGTCTCACTGTGATATGCCACTGGATTCCCTTCTTGAGTAAGGACTGCCCCAATAGAATAGTCAGAGGCATCTGTCTTAATCTCAAATGGTTGTTGCAAGTATGGTAATGTGAGCAGTGGTGCAGAGCAGAGGCAATGTTTCAAATCTGTGAATTCCTTCTATTGAGATTCATACCAAAATAATTTTGTTTTCACACCTCCCTTGGTGACTTGAGTCAAGGGCCAAGTGATATGAGAGAATCCCAACACGAACCTGCGGTAGAAATTGGCAAGAACCAAAAACATGCGGAGCTCTGTCAGAGTAGTTGGAGCTGGATAATCTCGAATGACTTGGATCTTGTCTTGATCCACATGCACCCCGCGTTCATCAATAATGTGTCCCAGATACTGAACTTGGGTCATGCCAAAAGTGCATTTCTCTGAATTGGCACATAGCTTGTGTTGTCGCAGTGTTTGGAGAACATGTTGGATGTGTTAGACGTACTCTTCCCAGCTCTGGCTAAAGATCAAGATTTCATCCAAGTATACCACTACAAATGAGTTGGTGAATGGCTACATGATGTCATCCATCAGCCTCATGAAGGTTGCAGGAGCATTCGTCAACTCGAAAGGCATAACCAACCATTTGAAAAGCCCCTCCTTGGCTTTTAAGGCAGTATTCCGCACATCAGAGGGTTCACTTAGTACCTAATGATATCCTAATTTCAAGTCAATATTGCTGAAATATTTTCCCCCCTTCAATTGGTCCAGAAGGTCATCAATCCATGGGATCAGGTACCTATTCTAGACAGTGATCTTGCTCAGTGCCCGATAGTCAATACAGAGTCTCCAAGTCCCATCCTTGTTTTGTACCAACATGATCAGGCTCCCACAGGGTGATGAACTCAGCCTGATGTGACCTTTCTGCAATAGCTCCTAAATCTCCCTCTTGATTTCTTCATTCTCTAGATTGGAGTGCCTATATATTGGTCCATTGGGTAGTGGTACACCTGTGCTCAGATTGATGCAGTGCTTGACCTGACAGTGTAGAGGGACCCCTGCGAGGGAGGTGAATATGTCCTCGTACACCTCCATGACCTTGTCCATCTGTGGTTGATGTGCAGAGGGGCCCTATCTGGAGTTTGTGGCCACCGTCTTCTTCTTTCCCTGAGGGCGTATCATCAGGAAAATGAACTTCCCAGTTTTGGAAATGAGCTTACTGCATTGTTTTGCAGTAACCAAGGTGATGGCGGTAGGTAGTGCTACCTCCAGTATCCTCTACAACTTATTTCCCAAAGTAACAATAACAACACAAGGCCTTGACTCATACACATCATGTCCATTTGATAAGTATGGTTGGCATAATAATACATCACAAACATCAAGGGGAGAAACATCACATAATACCTCATTCGTGAAGGGCTTGATGTTGTATGGAAGGTGACACTGCTGGCTCACGCGAAGATCTTGTCCTTGGTGAAGCCACTCGATGGTGTACGATTGTGGATGTGCTGTGGTTGGTAAGCCAATCCGCTTCACGATCTCTACAGAAATGAGGTTATTTTGGCTCCCGCTATTGACAATGAACTGTAGAAGGGAACGCTTTACCCACATCTAGGAGTGGAAGAGGCACTCCTCCTCCTCTAGATCTTCGGGTTCCTCCTTCTGGATCTTCGTGGTGGTAGTGGTGGCGTTGGACTCAGAGTCGAGACATGCATCTCATTCTGAAGCCTTTAGCTCGGCTGCTAGTCACTACTTGGCCCAACACTCACTTGTGTTGTGAGTGGAGCTCTCATGGAACTCACACCACTTTCCTATGTCCTTCTTCGGCTTTGCGGTGTTGTTCTTTGGTTGCAGATTTGTGGATTGTCCTGGGCCACCCTGCCTTGGTTTTTTCCTTTGTTATGTATTTTGGGGGCACCTTTCCCTTGCTTCGAATTCGTAGATCCAAAGTCTTGCTTCCTCTGTTTAAACTTTTGCTCAATCTTGATGACATATCGGTATGTCGTGCCGAGCGAGGAGATGTCCAGGAACTCTATCTCACCTTGCATGTCCCTGTGTTGTCAGTTGTGATACTTGAGAACCAAATTCTTCTCAGAATCCTTGATACCCAACTTTGTGTGAACGGTATGAAAAACATTGGTAAAATCTCGCACATCTTGGTTCCTTCCCTGTCACAACATTGTCCACTTTATGTATTTATCATGATAGCTCCCAACAAGGTAGTACTACTCCTTGATGGCATCTTAGAATGAGTTCCAAGTGGGTGCGACTGAAAATAGTGAGTTCGTACTTTCATCCTTTTGATCACATTAGGTTTCCCACCAGTCCTTGACCTGGGGGTCTACTTTGAGAAGTGCAAAAGTGATCTTTTCCCGGCTAGAAAAATCATGAATATAAAAATATCCTTCTAGAAGATTTAACCATTTATCTACAGCATCTGCATCTATCTGACCCTAAAATATGGGAATGTAAAAGTTAACTTGTACCTTAAAAGGTGTGGTACTTCCAGAGTAGATGTCAGAAGTAGATGCATCACCCTTGGGTAGCCATTGAGGGATCTGGGCAAAGTTGTCCATCATCACATTCCTTTATCACTCGAGGTCTTCTTCGAGCAATATCTGATAGGATCTCCTGCCCCTTTGTCTTTCTTTCCATCCACCATGGGAAGCCGTCGGGATTTGTGAGGCTGGTCTTTCAAAGGTTCGACCAGTTCAAGCCCTAACTCCTTATATCCTGACCTCGTTGGAGACATGCAAAGAAACATAGAGAAAGAGTAGACCGCTCTGATACCACTGATCCGGATTTAAACATGAATGCTACAAATCACAGATATAACCATAAATACAAAGACACAGTAGAAATAACACTTCATTTCATTAATATCAAATACTGAAATATTATTAAAAATAGAATGGAAATAAGACTAGCTCGGGTGATGGTAGCTTATCTCTGAGAAGAGATGTGGTGGCTACATGCCTTTGAATTGTGTTACAATGAGGCTCCAAGGCCTATTTATTACTAAGAAATAATGGAAAACCCTAAACATCCAAAAACCTAACCCTAGGAGATGAAGTGCCAAACTATCGGCCCTGTTTGGGTAAATTGTTACATCAACTTCCCGGGGTCGTAACTTTGGCATACGATCTCAGTTTGACGTGCACAATACCTCGTTAGAAATATCTATGCGAGGACTACAATTTTTTAGTGAGAAACATTGATATATGTCCCATGTTTCTCTCATTTTTCCCAAAAAACGTCTTTTATGGCCTCAAAACGGCTCCAGAAGTTCAGGACCTGAAAAACTGCCAAAAATGGTAAATTGTGCTACAAACAAGGAAACTAAAAAACTGAAAGAAACAACGGTGGGGGTCCAAGTGTAATGGACGGTGTTATCACTGTAAAAGTTTCTAAAATTTTGGATAGCCCACATGGTTCCAAAGTTTTTATGTTAAACATGGTCAAGTCATTTTTTATTGTTTTTGTTTTAGAGTCTAAATCATAGAGTTGGAGTCTTGTTCCCATTATCAAATAAGGTCAACAATCTTGTTTTACCTATCATTGATCCCACATTATTTCAAAAGTGTCATGTGTTAAGGCTGTTTCAAAATTGACATGCGTTACGAAATTGCCTAAGAGTTTTGATAGCGCAAAACTTAGAAAATGCACTATATGCGCTACGAAATCGGGGATTCGTAGTTAGGAATTTTTATAGCGCAAAACCCAGAGTTTGCACAGGATGTGCTATGAAACTACTGTAGGTGCAGTTTTCCTCTTTTTGATCAATCTTCAAAGGAAAGAAGGGGATATTTTTGAAAGAGTATGATGCTGGAGAATATGATGAGGGAATTTGAGAAGTTTTAAAGCCAAAGTAAAGGAAAAATTCACAAAGTGGAAAATGTTTGCAAGAACAAAGTTTTGTGCTGTGAAATCACTGAAATAGCCTTTTCAGCAGAAAAATTGTTTTAAATAGTCAATTTCTAGGAGGTCTCTTAAGCAACTAAAAGAATATTTTGGACAAATGAAAGAGGTTCTTCTTCCTAACATACCGAACTACAAAAAATTCTTTCAGTTTCTTCAAATTCATTATGATCTGGGAGAAGTGGATGACTCATATTGCGCTACAAAACTATTGTAGGAGTTGTTTTTCAGAAATCACAATTTTCCAGTTTACACCTGATATTCAAAGATAGTTTCTGGGCAGTAGGAAAGGTATTGCAAAAAACCAAGAGATTTTTTTTTCAGCACAGAGTGGTCTAAAAACACCTCCTTCAGTTTTGTAAAATACATTTTTGATGAGGAGAAAAATGCTCTGTCCCAACACCTATTTTTTAGCCGGAACAGAGCAGGGGACAGTTTCCTAGTTTTTAGGGCAGATGAAGGAGAAGCTATTGAAGGCCAGCTGGGGGGTTATGGACATCACCAAGTTCGATGTTAAGAAGGAGAATCTGTTAAAAACCAAATTTATTTCAAAGTCAAGGTTTTTGCCAGCATAATAAGGAGTTGCACTCATAGTTGTATTAGGTCTCTAGGACTGTTAGTTAACAGCTAGTTGTAATTAATAGTTTGTTTAAGTATCAATAGGTGTCAGGTCAAGTAAAATTTGAATTCCCCTCATGCTGGAGTAAGGAATCCAAGATTGTAGTGAACTCTATATATGACAAGAGGTGTAATGCACCAAGGGTGGGAAATTTTTGAGAAAAACACTCATATTGTATCATTGTGGAAGACTATGTTTTTATGTAATACAGAGATTGGCTTTACTACTCAAGATTCAGAAGAGAGTTCAATGCTTGACTCTCTTATGGTTGTCCTCATTTCCTCATTTGCAGTGGTATGAATGTATGTTACTTAGAACTCATTGTCAATGCTCTAACTTCCTTCATGCATTTGTAGACTGTGTTTCCTACATGTTCTTATGTGTTACTGATATATTGAAATCTTGATGCCCTCACTTCCATGTTAAGCTTATATTGTTGTCATACTAAACATTTTCTGACTCCATAAGCCTAATGGATGTTTATTGATTGTGTTCAACCATTCATATTCCTTTACTCGTTTCATAGAGTTAGCCATCTAATCTTTTACTAAAATCTTTAACCTAGTGAGAGAGCCCTCTCAGGTTGGGGAGGCTAAGCCTCAGCCAAAAGTTGGTTTGAAATAGTTACTCAAGATCTTTCTGGTCAGCAGCCTATCAGGAGAAGGTTTTGTATCGACCTGGATCATCAGCACACATAGGCCCAAGAATGGTTAGGTGCAAAAGATGGTGGGGTCATGGAGAAGGAAACCCCCTTTGTGGTCAAGAAAATACCAAAGAAAACAACCTGGGGGGCGCAGAAGAAACAAAAGTCAGATAGATTGACCCATGTTGATCTATTAATCCGCAATGAAGGGGGCTTAGAGGAAACTGCCAACAAGGTCTGGGAGACTACAATAGAATTATGGGCCCAATTTGAGTAGTAGTAACAGGATGTGCTAGGAAATGTACAAAACGATCTGCGAGAGGTGCAGATCTAGACATGCTGATTACAAGAAAGTGTAGGCCAAGCAAGCACGATTCAGGCGATCCTTCATCAAGTGAGAAAAACAGTGTTGGAAACAGAGAGAACCTTGGATCTCCATGTGATTCAGTTCCCATACAGGGCCCTAGGCACATAAACAGATGAGGCTAAAGCCTAGCTCTCGCAGATCAAGAATCTTGGCCTTAACCTGGCGAGACTCCCTATCCAAACCTTGCATGGCTTGCACCAAGGAGTATCAGATGGGTTGAGGGTCAGGGAGTAGGGCACACTACTGGTGGTTAATGAAGTAAAAACAAACAAACATTAGATCTTCAATGAAAAGGAACAAGCACTGAAGGAGAAGGAAGAAATTACTATGCACAGCTAGAAATTAGAAGCAGCGACTACACAGGCATGTGATTAGCTTCCTAAATTTAATAATTATAGCTAACCTAGCTTTGATAGATAAGATCCAAAAACTGGCCACGGTGATTAAAGAGTCCAAAGATGAAATTAGCCAAGTACAATTTTAGTCACAGTTGAAAATTTCGGAGCTGCAATTGAAGCTGTAGCCAATAACTCTCTCAGAGATTTGAGAACAACACGGAGCTACTATAAAGGAAGGAATGGCCACACTAGAAGCAGTAGTCAAGGACTACAAAAAGTTTTTCGAGCAATTCATGGAGCTATAGCCTTCACTACTGGAGGACCCCACTCTCTAGAAGATTGGCGTAGACTTGAGAGAAAAACAAACACAGTTTGATGAAATTAGGTAGACTACACAAACATTGGCACCAGTGTAGCAGTTCACAAAACTACAGGAAGGGAAGCAGCTTCAGAGTGAAATTGAAGAGTTGCGCCAGAAAGAGACCATTCATAGGGAATGAACATGACCTTGGATAGAGGAGGCCAGCCAACTCAGTTTTTCCATGCAAAGAAAGCTTAAGGGCATGCATTAGACTCAAAGGACCATGGGGCTCGTGGTGGAAGGCCATACTACAAAGAAATTAGTCGAGGAAGTGTAGCAAGCAACAACGCAGGGAACAATAGATCTGCAAGTTCTAAAGCTAGAGTTCCACGGAATCCAAGAAAAGATTGAAGTGTGCGCTGAGTGACTCGATGACGAGTCACCAAATTGTGTTGGGGGACTGTTGGGATGGGGTCCCTAGGGTTAAATTTTGTATTTCATTTTTGTATAATGTAAAGTCTCCACGATTTAAGGAAGCGGAGCACAAAGATGATAAGAGTAAAAGGAGATTTAGTCCCTTAGGTTTTTAGGTGTTAAGAAGGTTTTGTGAGTAGCCCATGGTCCATGGACCATGGTATTGTAAAAGGAAAAGCTATAAATAGAAGAGTCATAGCGAGTCTAAGAGATCATGATAAGATAGAAGATCATTTTTTGGGAAAGAAAGCTAAGACAAGAAATTTTGTTTCTTGTACTTAAGTGAAGGGGAAGGCTCCTACAGATGAGTGCGTAGAGACCTTGGTAAGTCTATAAGATGAGTGCACATGCCCCTACAGCTGAGTGCGTAGGGAAGAAGACTTTGTAATTTGAAAATTGCATCTAATAAAGACAGTTTTGATCCATACTTTGCATATTTGTTTATCTGTATTTACTTCTGTGACTTAATTATTTTCACTTTATATCCGGAATTATATGAATAAATGTATATTTGATGCACAAAAATAATAGATCAGTGGAATTTATGCATGTTATGACCGTTTAATGACCTTCGCAAAGATATAACTGTTGTTTATAATATTTACTCTTATTAACTATTCTGGAAGGGTTAGGCTTCTCAAAGACATAACTGATCCCTAGAAGCCATGGAAACCCCTCACAGAGACCTCTGGATGCAGAAACTTGGTTTTGTCACTGCCCAATACTGCTTTGGGTGAGACTGCCGCCTACGCTACATGGGTTGTTACCGAAAGGGCCAACAATTTAGGGTTTTTTAGTTGCCGAAGCTAACTTTGAACCTGGCTCAAGGCCCATTAAGCCAATAGTTTTGGAGCTTCAAGCCTATCCATTGTAGCATTTTTCACCTTTGATTTTTTTTGTTTTTATGCACCATTTATAGAATATTAGTGCCTCTAGATATTAATCCCTTTGACATTAGGTATTTTAGGCATTTTATGTGTCTTGGAGTACCTTATTTTTCCTCACTTTGTTAGCAGATTGATAGCCTTTTTGGGTGGTATTTTGTGTGCTTTATTGGATGTTTATTTTCTATCATTTTCAACATTGTTTGTAATATTTCAACACTTTGTTTTCAGCAACGCATGGCATCATAAAAAAATCACAATTAACTTATACACTTGACACATTATTTTCACACACTCACACCCTAAGTGAATGTGAGCTTGGTTGACACCTTCGAGACAGGACTTGAAACACTACACCTTAATAATTCAACATACATATATTAATCCCACTTGGGCATCAGTGCCAAGCAATATTTGTAGTTTAGGTGTCAGATCAGTGGGATAGACATCTAATAACACCCATCAATAACTTTCATTGAGACATAGAAGTTGACATATTAGGGAGCTTAAACTTCCTCACCATCCCACAGTCCAAAGCCAAAGTGCATCATAAACATGATTTAGAGGGGGTTAGTCTAGGTCATCATGTGAGTGGTTCTCCTCGGGGCTACCCAACCGATGGTAGGGAATCCTGTGTGTTGACTGACTACCAAGAATCTCAAGACTCGACCACCCCTGTGGGACGAAGGTAACCGTAGTGGCCAAGATAAGGAAGATACCTTATAGGACCTGTTGTGAGAAGTAGTTGGTTTTCTACCCTACCTTTCTCTAGACAACTCTGTTAGCGGGGATGACATTCCATCAGGTAAGACGTTCTTTGGAAATCCATTTGAAATAATATATTTAGGATTGTTTGAGGATTTAAACCACCTATAGGCTAGAGGTCTTTTTCTTTGATAGGATGTGCTTGCTTGCATTAGAGTAGCATCATTAATATAGTTAGTTTTCACTTGACACCATGGCACTAGGTGTTTTCTTATTATTTGTTTCTCTCTTATTCCTACCATCACCCTTTAATCCATGGATTCATCATTGTCTTGACATCATTGTGCCCCCTAAGCATTTCTCGCAGATAATGTCAGACCTTCGACTACAGTTCCTATTAGGACATATTACATCCTCCCAATCCTCCATCGAGTCATCATTTTGATTCTCATTCTACTTATTCTTCTAGTTCTTTCTTTGATTATGTGTCTTCTCAACCCTATACCATCACTATTCCAGGCAAAAACATGAGTGAATGCAACCAAGGTGGTAACCCATGAACCAACGAGGGTAACCCCACAAGCGGAACCTCCACCATTGTGGTCACTCCTCCTCCATTGCTTCCTTTTATGGTTGGTTTGAGTCTCCAAGATTTCAACGTGCTCATCAATGATCATCTTCTCCATGATCCTAATTGGCCAACTATGCCTACTAAACTTCTCTCATACATCCCAAAGTTTGAAGGTAATCCTAGAGAAGATCCCACAAATCATGTTCACCCATTCCATATGTGTTGTTTATCCAATTCTATCACTGAAGACTCCCTCTGTCTTCATCTGTTCCAACACACTCTTCCTGGAGCTACTACTAAGTGGTATGTCTATCAACTCAAAGCCACTCATTCCACTTTTACATCTTTTGATAAAGATTTTCTTTCCTATCTCTAGTTAGGTCTCTATTATGACACTGGTATCGAACTATTGACATATTTCCATCAAAATTCTGCCACTTGCCTATCCGACCATGTTCAGGAGTGTTGTAGAAGGAGGAGAATATCTAGAGCTCCTGAATTTGAAGACCACGTCTATATGGATCGATTCCTTAGATGTCTTTTGGCAGCCATTTCTAAAGATGTCACTTCACACTTCCCTCAGACTAAGGAAGATGTGCTCCAAGTAGATTTTAAATTTGATCTGATCTATGCCCAGTCAGGTTATGTTTATACTGTCATCCTCGATCTACCTGAGCCTGGTGCTACTAATCCACTGGGGGAATCTAATGTCGCGGATGGCATATTTGGAACCCTTTCACACCCTCAACCATATGATCCATGTCCAATGAGTTATGGTCAAACTTAGGGATGAACCAATTCCTCTCACATTTATCCCTCCCCCAATCTTTCACATGGAAACTCTTATCTATGTCCCAACACGCCATATGCATATCCCCATTTGCATCAACAGATGTCAGGGCCAGCTATTACTCCATAATTTTATCCCCATATTGCCCCATCTTTTTATTATTTATATGCATCGCTTAGTGCTCCAACCCTCTAGCACGAGCCCTCCAGACCCCATGCTTGCTCCACCTTTGCCACAATAATAACCTCCTCCACCAGGTCAAGTTTGTGCTCAGCAGCACAACCAATCCTTGTAAACTAAATAAAAGGAACAAGGGGAAAGGTAACTGGAACTAGCAATCTCAAGGTAATCAAGGTAACTAGTGTTCACCACCCAATGCACCTTAGGGATCCCATCCTAAACCCACAACCTAGCAATAGGGAAAACAAACCAAGCAAAACAAGGGTCCTCGTATGAAAAAACCTTGTACTTTTTGTAGCGTATATGGCCTTTATACTGATACATTTCCCCTTTTACCTCATATGTATGAAGTATGGGAATCTCAAGCAGCTGCTTCTAGAGTACAGTAGTCCATAGCTCCTCCTCCCCCTCTTGCTTCATCTCAACTAATAGTGCTTACCAATCCTTTTCCCCACCAAGGATATATCGCTAGTAGCTCCACCAGCCCCACCATCAGATCGCCATGGTTATGATATTGTTATGATAAATTTTGATGAGGTCAATATCGAACAAGTCAACCTCTAGACTCGATCCTGCCAATATGACAAGCCACCCTCTAAGTCAACGACTGAGTCCCAACCCCAAGTTTCCATTCAACCTCTGTCATCACACAATGATACCTTATATAACCCTCTTTCTAAGGCATAGGTTATCCCCAAGATCCCAAACACCCATTATGTCAAAATGCTACTTTTTCTAAAGTCACCCATACCTATAACATAGTAGATTACTTGGAGAAATCTCCTATTGCCATGTCAATGCTGGAAGTCCTCCATATGTGCCCATCCCAATATAAAGCTCTACTATTTTTTTTGGGTGTTGTGGATCCCCAAGATGATCATATGATTGTCTTTCATGTTCAAAAGTCAAAAAATAATCCCATGCCTTCACCGTTTGCATTTCAAATACCAGTGTTCATACGAAACACCACTATCCAGTGGTGTATCATAGATGAAGATGCCTCCACTTGTGTGATGGCTAGTAGTGTTTGGAAGCAACTTGGTTCACCTGACACGTCTGATTCCATCATCTCTCTCCTTTCTTGGGATGGTCATCCGTCACAGCTCCTTGGCTTATATTGCAACTATCCATTCACTATTTCTGACAATATTGTCTCTATCGATATCGAAGTCATCGATGTCCCATTAGACTAGAACATCCTTTTGTGTCATAGTTATACCTATTCTATGTCAGTTGTCACACTTGTAGTTCACCGCAACATGTGATTTCCCCATAATGGAACTATCATCACCATCATTTAGCTAATGTATTATGATCTCAATAGTGACTGATAATAATATTATCTCATCACAACAGTCAGCACCTCCACAACCTATAATTCACAACTCAACCCAAATTCCGATACTACTCCTTAAGGACCATTTCCTTCTGTTGGTATCTCTCCTAGTCCATTTCCACCTAGAACCGTTCCCCCAAGCCTTAACCATCTCAGAGCAGTTCCCCCAGGACATTACCCTTCTGGTCAGATACCATTTGTATTTCCCCCTCCTAGATTTCATTCTACACTTGTTATGGCTATGTTGAGTTTACCCAATATTACCTTCTGGATCCCAGTCTCATACATTGTTCCTCCTACAAACACTCCCCCCAATAACCTCAAACCTTGTACTTCTTGACCCTGGTCAAACCTGTTGTTCCTACCCTTTCCTTTTCTTCAGTTACACAGAAACATCAATAAGAACCTAATCTTGTTGCAAAATCATTTGGTGAGGAGGGGCACAACCAAAAAAATAGGAAATAAATACAAGGAACCCCCAACAACTCCATCCCCTCCTAAGGCACCAAAGACTATTCCTTCATGTGATATAGGTGATGTTGTTGGTCATGCCAACAATAATTTTCATGAACTCCTTCATATAAAGAATGTCATATCTGATACATTCCTTTATTCTAACATTCCTGAGGTCTATTTCACCTTACCTGTTTTAGCTAGGAAGAATAGATCATTACACACAAATCACCCTTGTGATTTGTGTGATAATTATGGCCATTATTCTCATCATTGTCCTTGTCATGAAGATTTTCATGATGCACTTCAAGTTCTTCCCAAATTAGAGCCCCCTTGTAATGATTCTACCTCTCCTCTGATTCCAAATTCTGGTCCCACCCATATAGCGAAACATGAGGTTTCTCAACCACCCATTGTGATCCCTCCCCCTAATGTCAAGATGAGAGATAGTACCTCTCATATTCTCTACCTGTCCTTAAACATGATCTTGATACATAGGAAATCCCTTGATGTCTCCTATTGTGATTTTGTTAAACCTTATTCGATGAACACTTTAGTCTTAACATCGGTAGAACTTCCATCTACTAGTCGTATGTCTCCCACCCTTGACGATGCATATGTGAACCTTGTCTCTCATGAATATGCCTCAGGTAGCTCTTCCTCATCATGTACTATCTCTTCCTCCATTCCCCCCATATTCCATTTTGATGAAGACATCATGGAAGACATGACCACCCCTGATTATCCTTGGAATGATATGCACCATCATGCATACTTATTTCCATAGCAAACTTATGATCAATATGTTGTGGAGTCCAAAGACCTCATCCATGATGAGGTTGATTGGTTCAATCACACCTCACTTTGAACCAAATAATTCGAACCACATCCACCTTGTGGCCATTACTAATCTGTTATTGAAATTTAGTTTTGTTGTGCTAATTCCAATTACATATTTATAAACACATTCTTATTCATTGCTTCCTGTGCATAGGTTTCCTTAGGCTGTTTGGTGATTGAAACAGGAAAATGACATCAATTTTAATGTGAAATTCATGAGAAAAATAGCTTAAAAGAACAATGTTGAACAACAACAATAAAAAGTACAACTAACCATCAATTGAACACTTTAACACAGTGTTTTGATGAAGTCATTCACCTCTCCTAGGCTACATCTCCTTGGTCCAATTTCCATGGCTTGGGCCTTTGTATTAGCTCAATATGGAAAAAAAGTTGTTTACAAAGATCTACTGCTCTTGATACCTATGCCAATGTGTTCAGAATGTCAAAATTAGCTAGGAACACCTTTTCCTGAGCTCAATTTGGTCAAACAATGCTCTAGTTATGGCTCAAACAGTTCTTCCCTATAATCTCTCCTCCAAATCTGGAAGAGCTCTAGCTAGGGCTGCTAAATTTGGGGGCAGGCCCAAAAATAGCAGAATTCGAAAAAATTCCGTCGTTTTAAAATTGAGTTTAATTAATTATTAAATGGGTTTAATTAAATATTAATATGTAATTAGCGTTGTAGTTTGGGATAACTTTAAGCTCGACAGATTTGGAGGAGCAGTCACATTTGGAAGTTTTTTGGTGCAGTTTGTTAGTGTTGTATGCCATTTTAACTAACCTCCACCGTAACCATGATGTGGCAGTTTCTGCAGTGTTGTCACATGGTGACACTAACCGTGGGGGTTAACGTTTGTTGGAGTCACTGCTTAACCGTTTGATAATTGCTGCGTGCTCACATGGCATGGTAATTGTCACAGTGTTGGAGCCCCAGCAGTTGTGGTAACCTTAACCACTATGTTTTGTGTTCACATGGGGAGGGTTGGCCTGCGGGTTGCCCCCCCAAACCATGAACCCTCAACACAATAAACGTTAAATATATGTAAAGGTCTATAGTGGTCATGCAACAATGATAGCGAAGATGGTAGAAGGCCTTTGTCTATAGATACGAAGTTACAGGGTCGAACACTGGAGCCTCTATAAACATTTTGTTGAATTGTGCCCTCTGCCTAGGCCATTGGGAGGTGCCACGTGGTAGCCTCTGGGCTTGCCACATGGCATTCTCTCATGAGCCCAAAATTAAACAATCAAACTGCGCCAACGCAACTACCACATCACTAAACTTCAACCAATCACACTGTAACACTTGGTGAAGCATGACTGAATGTTGACCGCCCATCGACCTTGTTTAGTCACATTCCATGTCAGCAATACAGACTGCTAACTGTGCAGTGACTGGGAATTTTTTTTGCAAACTTTTGCCTATTTAGCAAAATGAACGGAACTCAATAACTTCCTCATATGAACTCGGTTTTCAGTGAAATGAGTTCCGTTAGGATCAATTTTGAGAGATGAACGCATTCGTTTAGGTTTCGAGCCATTTAGAAAACTTTTATTTTTGAGCTAAATATTGAACGCCTGATCATTCCTCCCCACTAGAAGCCTTTTGGACCCCAAAATATACTATCAATTGTTTAGCAGGTGAGGCTATATCTCCCACACGTTCTGAATCTACAACCATTTGGCTTTAGAAGGCTTCTGTCCCTTAAGTCCCACTTTAAGATATTCGGCCTCCCCTCTTTTTGAAAACCTGGTTCTTCTGTCAAGTATGAGATGCTGCTGAAATTCATCAAGATACTCTAGCGGTAAATCATATATTGATGGTAGCTAAACATGCTCTCCTTGATCATCAATCAAAGGAGGCTCAAATAATCTCAAATTCTCAACATTAACAATAGAATATATTTTCATATAAGGAGGCAAGCCAAGCTTAAATGCATTGTTACCAATCTTTTCCAAAATTTTAAAAGGACCATAATAGATTGGCTTAATATTTTTACCTTCCCCTTGAAGTTTCTCTCTACTAATATATAACCAACATTCATCTCCAACTTGAAACTTTTGATCAACCTGGTGTTTGTCATGCCTTGCCTTGTAGCTACTTTGACTTTTCTCAAGTTGTTCCTACACTGTATGATCTATCAACTAAATTTCCTCTATAAACTTCCTTTCCTTATCGATGTGACTGTGACCATCGATGGTGACATCTTTCTCAAAGATGAATTCCAATGGCGATCTTGGCAGGTACCCATAACATGCCTCAAATGGCGATGTGTTTGTGGAAGAATGCTTTGCCCTATTCTATGCATGTTTTATGTAATGCAATTGTTCATCCCACAACTTGGGATTTTTGCTGCAATATCCTCTAAAAAGATGAATGATTTTTATATTAACCACCTCGGTTTTTCCATCTATTTGCAGATGAAAGGTTGTACTCTTCTTCAGCTTTGTGTCCATCATGTCCCACAAATTTGACAAAAAAATCCCAAAAAAAGAGAATCTCGATCACTTACAATGGAAGTAGGAAGACCAAAATGAACGCAAATGTTTTGGAAGGAAAGGTGAGCTGTTTGTTCAGCTGTAATTTTCCTTTTACATGGTGTTAGTATACAGATTTTGCTGAACCTATCTACAACTACATACAAGTAATCATGACCTTTCTTTGACAATGGAATAGGTCCTACAAAATCCATTGAGATATTCTTCCATGGACGTGAAGGTACCAGAAGTGGAGTGTACAATCCAATTTTCATATTGGTAGGTTTACTTGTTTCACACAAAGAACATCCTCTTATGAAATGAGAAACATTATCAAACATGCGTGGCCAATAACAATAGCTTTGGAGATTCACTACTGTGTTGCCTACACCAAAGTGTCCAACAATGAATGAAGTGTATGCCTCCCTTATGATATTGTTTCTTTCTCCCTGTGGAATACACAACTTGCCCAAATGATACAACAAACTGTTATGTACATGATAATCCAACTCTTCAATTGGGTTTCCTTGGCTCAATCTTGTATACACATCTTGAAAGTCACGATTGCATAATGTTCAATGTAACTTTCATGTAAAAATAATTTTGCTTGAGTATAACAAATGAATTTACAATAGACCTTGAAAGCATATCAACTAATTTATTGTAGATTACCTTTCTATACCAGATAACCAAATGAAATTGTTGTAAAAAATGCATCCATTTGAAATGTTGTGACAACTGCGATTTTGACTGTGACTATAAGTACTGCAATGGTTGATGGTCGATATGGATAATGGTCTCCTTTCCCATAAAGCAGTGTTTCCATTTTTTGACACTTTGTACTAATGCATTAAGTTCTTTGTCATAAGTGTGATAGTTAGTAACAGCTCCATTAAAAATTTCAGAATGAAATGAAATTTTCTTACCTTGCTACATAAGAACTACTCCCATGGCATAATCACTAGCATCCATTTGAATCTCAAATGGTTGTCTAAGATCCGAAAGAGCCAATATCAGTGCCGAAATGATATTTTTCTTCAAAGAATCAAATGCTTTTTGTTGTACATCTCCCCAATGGAAGAATTTCTTGACACCTGTCAATGCATGTAATGGAGCTGCAATGGAAGAAACATCAGCAATAAATTTCCTCCAATATTGTGCTACCCCTAAAAAGCTTCTTACCTCTGTAACTGTATTGGGCTTGGGCCAATTCAGAATGACCTCAATCTTAGAGGGGTCGATCTTTAGCTCACCTCCTCCAACAATGTGTGTCAAATACACCAAAGAAGTCTTGCAAAACTAACACTTTGACAACTTTAAAAACAACTTTTCTTTTCTCAAGACATCAAGTACTTTGTTTACATGCATGACATGTTCGTCTCTATATTTGTTGAATATGAGTATATTTCCTAAGTACAAGTGAAAAGTTCATCTACAAATGGTCTCAATACATCATTCATTACTCTCATGAAAGTATCTAGAGCATTTGTAAGATCGAAAGGCATAACAAGCCACTCAAACAATCCTTGTCTAGTTTAAATGCGGTTTTCAAAATGCCCTATTAAGCTATTTTAACTTGATGATAACCACTTCATAGATCCAACTTGGTGAAATACTTTCCATACCTCAACTGATCAAGCAAATCATCAATTCTTGGGAGTGGATAATGATTCTTTGTTGTGATTTTTTTCAGTGCACAAAAATCCACACACATGTGCCAAATCACATTCTTCTTTGGCACCAAAACAATGGGCAAACCACATGGCGAAGTAGATGGGCATATGATACCTATCTTCAGAAATTCTTGAATTTGCTTCTTGATTTCGATGCTCTCCATAATCAACATGTGATACATGCCAATTTTTGGAAGTGGAACATCCTACTGTAGCTATATCTCATGTTGAATCTCCCTCTTAGGAGGAAACCCCTTTGGTTCCTAAAACATCTCACCATGATTTCTTACCACATCAAACAAATCAGACTTCAGTTTTTCATCACAAACTTCAAAAGATTCATAATCAATATCATTGTTTTTCTTGATCATGAGAAGCACAAAATTTGTACTTGTGTTTATTAGTCTCTTCATCTACCCTGCAATAACCAAAGAAATGTTCATCTTTTTGCAATGGGCTCTCACAATGTACTCCACCCCATTCTAGAGAAACAAATATTTGTTTTCAAGGCGATAAAATACTTCTTTCATATCATACAAATATGGAATATCAAAAATTATTCTTGAGATGTCAAGTGGAACTACATCTAACTCAACTTCATCAATGAACTTTTTAGTAATGTCAAACTTGAATAAACACTTCCTTGTAACTTGTAAGTTTGCATTGTTAACTATCCAACCCAATGGATATGGCTTATAATGCGGTACAATTTCAAGGTTTAGTTTTTTAACCAAGTCTTCTGAAATTAAGTTTGATTATGACCCACTATCGAATAATGCATCAATCTTTGTATGATTTGAAATCACCCTTACATGAAACAACTCGATTCTTGATTCTCCATTTGGAGTGTTGTTTTGACTGTGTGATGTAGTGCTTGCAACACATTCTTTCTCTTTTGTGATCATGGCTGAAATATTGGTCTCATCACCAGAATCTGATCCAAGGTCATGTTGTGTGGTTAGTAGCAGTAATCTTTTGTTTTCCCTTATTATTTTGTTTCTTGGGCCTTAGTTCGGGATGTAATTTCCAACAATGGGCTTCATCATGCCTAGCTTTGGAACAATGTTGACATATTGTTTTCTCCCCTTCTTTCTTCACACTTGCATTCTTCTTTCCCTTCCATTTTCCCCCATTCTCTTTCTCCTTACCCTTGAAAGCCATCTTATTACTACCCTCTTCCTGAATGTTCTTTCCTCTAGATTGAATGTGCGTGGCTTGCACACATACCTCATCTAAGTTGTTTGGATTGAACATAAGAATAGTATGTTTCAAATAGGAATGTAAACCCCTAATATATTTCAACAATGTATCTTGGGAATTCAAGTTTAATCCTAACAAAAAATCCCTCTGTCTAACCTCCTGGGTATAGTCATGGATTGTTTGGCCTTTAAGCTGCCAAAAATTATACTAATTCATAATGGCTTTCTACATATAGGCTAAAGGGTAAAACTATTTTAATTGTAGAAACAAATTAAACCCAAGTAATGGATATATTACCATGAATTCACATTTCTTCTTGAGTCTTTACTTCCCACTAAACTAATGCTTCTCCTTCTAGCCTGAATCAAGCTAAATGGATCTTTATTTCATCTTCTTGAAGATTTTGAATTCTACAGTATACCTCCAATTGTCAAATCCAATTGTTTAACATTTCTTTATTGACTTCACCATTGTACATGGGAAGTTCAAACTTAATGTCCAATTTGAGTAAGGGACTTTTTCCTTTTGGGGTTTGGGAATGAGTATGGATAGTTTTGGTGGTGGAAGTGGAAGATATTTGAGATGTTGAGGATAATGAATATGATGAGGAAGATGATGAAAATGGTGGAGATGGAGGTGGATTTCCTCCATTACCCTTGGAATCCTTCTTATCATATTTTTTGAATCCTGAGCTTCCTTCACCATGTGGAGGTTTAGAACTCTTTCCAACCATTCTAGTGTCCCTCTCTTCATACAGGACTTTAAGCATCTCAGTTAAAGTGTAGAAATCTTTCTTGAACACTTCCTCTTTTGAGGAAGGACCTTCAGGGTATTTTTCTCTAGACATAATGGTTGTGGATTCAGGCTCAGAAACTGGTACTTCTTGTACCTCTTCAATCTTAGTTGAAGGCAAAACTTGAGGTGTTTCAAGTGAAGCTAGAATTGGAACTTTGGGTGGTGGATGTTGTGGCGTTGTGGCTCTCCTTCTTCTGGGAATTACCTTAGAAGTTGCAACCAACAATTTCCCTTCTCCTCTCTGCAACTTTAACGTTGTAAGCATCATAATTTTTCAACTATTAAAACCCTACTTTCCAAAAACTCAACCAATCAAGAAAATAAACCTTTCCTCTAATACCAACTTGATCTATTATTGAATGTTATTTTTATTTTGCTAACTCCAATTACAGATTTATAAACCCATGCCTTTTCATTGATTCCTTAGCATAGGTTTCCTTAGGTTGTTTTGTGATTGAAATAGTTAAATTACATCAAGTTTAATGTGACATTCATGAGAAAAATAGCTTAAAAGAAAAATGTTGAACAACAACAATAAAAAGTGTAGCAAAACATCAATTGAACACTTTAACACAATGTTTTGATGAAGGAGTTCACCCCTCCTAGGTTACATCTCCTTGGTCTAGCTTCCATGGATTGGGCCTCTGTATTAGATCAATATGGAAAAAAATGTTGTCTAGAAAGCTATATTGCTCCTGATACCTATACCAATGTGTTCAGAATGTCAAAATTAGCTAGGAACACCTTTTCCTAAGCTCAATTCGGTGGAAAGCTGCTCTAGTTATGGCTCAAACAGTTTTTCCCTACAATTTCTCAAACAAATCTAGAAGAACTCTAGTTAGGGCCACTAAATTTGGGGGCAGGCCCGAAAATAGCGGAATCCACCAAAATGACGCAGTTTTAAACTTGATTTTAATTAATTATTAAATGGGTTAATTAAATATTAATCCGTAATTAGCATTGGGTTTAGGGCTAACTGTAACCTCGATAGATTTGTAGGAGCGACCACATTTGTCAGTATTCTGGAGTGGCTTTTTAGTGTTGTTCACCGCGTTAACTAACCTCCACCATAACTGTGACCAGGTGATTCCTACAGTGGTGTCACATGGTGACATTAACCATGGGGTTTAACATTTTTTGGAGTCGCTACGTTAACCGTTTGACAATTGTTGCATGCTCACATGGCGGGGTAATTGTCGTAGTGTTGGAGATAAGGGGGTTGCGGTAACCTTAAGCACTATGTTTTGTGTTCACGTGGGGAGGGCTAGCCTATGGGCTGGCCTCCCCCTAACCACGAAACCTCAACACAATAAATGTTAAATATATGTGGAGGTCTATAGTGGTTAAGAAATAATGATAGCGGAGATGGTAGAAGGCTTTGGTCTATGGATAGGAGGTCATAGGTTCGAACTCCAATGCCTCCATAAAAATTTTGTTGAACTCTGTCCTTTGCCTAGACTGTTGGAAGGTGCCATGTGGTAGCCTTTGAGCTTGACACATGGAATTCTCTTATTGGCCCAAAATTAACAAATCAAACTGTGCCTACGCACCTGACACATCACCAAAATGCAACCAATCACACTATGAAACTTGGTGAAAAATGATTAAATGTTGACCATCCATTAACCCTGCATAGTCACTTGCCACGTTAGGAGTATGAATTACTGACTGAGTAATGACTCAGCATTTTTTTTTGCAAAATTTTTCTTGTTTAGCAAAGCGAACAAAACTCAATAACTTCCTCATACAAACTTGGTTTTTAGTGAAACGAGTTGCATTAGAACTTTTTTTTCGACGTGAATGCATTCGTTCATGTTTCGAGCCATTCTAAGAATTTTGATTTTTGAGCTAAATACTGAGTGTCTGATTAATTACATTGTCACTCAATGTTTGAGTAAGGTTCCATTCATTTTTTAGAGTCCAAGAGAAGCAATTCTAGAGTCCCATATCACTTCATACCACTATAGGGATGATCCACTGAATTATTCCTCAATTTTACATCAACAACCCAATCCCTTAGACATTTTCTTTGTTCAGCCACCATTCTGTGTAGGTTTGAATTAGTTCATTATATCCAAAGCCACTCTTTGGCATAGTAACACCATGTATACAAACTGACAAATTCAATCCAGTTGACTCCTTGTTGCGGACAAGTTCCCCTAGTGTCAATTTTGGGGTCAAAATCCCAAGTTTTGGGGTAGAAAGCCCAAATTTTGTATGAAAGAATGTAAAGCCTCCTCATTTTGTTGTCATGGAGTGCAAAGATGTAGAGTCATTAAGGGTTTCCACCCTTTTATTGTGTAAGTCATGTCGGCTTTACAAATCTACCCATGGTCCGTGGACCATGGGATTGTATAAAAAGAAGTCCTAGAAGAGTCTCAGTAATTCAATTTAGTAGATCATGGATGAGTCATGATGTAATGGGTCTGTGAGAGCTAAGAGCAAAGAGTCTTAGTGTAGGAAGAGATTCTGCAGCTGAGTGTGCATAGGCCTAGGGTAGAAGTTCGTAGCTCAGTGCGTGGACCCCTGCAGCTGTGTGCGCAAGGAATTTAGAGTATGTACTGGAAATATGAACCATAAATAAAGAGAATTATTCTAGAGATATTTGTGTATGAGTTATTTTACTTCTATTATGAATGTTCCAGTTATGTTATGTTGAATACTGGGTTTCTGATTTAGTGCTATATTGATGCATGAATCTATGTATTTTACATTGTCATATGAACACAAGTAAGAATATTTGTTTACAAGAAGATAATCATAATGCATGTTGAAGTTAATCAATAATTAAGATAATTGGTGTAGACACAAAAGTAAGGATAATTATAGAGGAGTGTAAGTGTTTGAATTGGCTATTTAGGGTCCACGAAGGATGATCAGAAACTTTTGTGGAGGCTTCAAGGACGAATAAGAGAATTACATTGATAAGCCATAAATGGATTATAGCTCTGCGTGAAGGAAGGGTTAGGGAATAAAAATGACATCAAAACCATCTCAGGGTGTGGAAACTTAGTTCCTGCATCCACCCATACTACTGCGGGTGAGGCTTCAGTCTACACTCTGCAAATTGATGCCGAAAGGGCCAGTAGTGTAGGGATTTACTTCGCTACTTAACGCTATACCTAGGTCAGGGCCCATCAAGCCAACAAACAGTTCCATTTCTAGGACTGGGATCTGCAAGAGAGATGTGTGATGTCGCATCATTGGAATCAAACTAAGAAAGAGATTGAAGACTAGTTGGATAGAAAGATCCACGAATTTGTAGCGCAGGAAAACAAGAATCCGTGATTGATGAAAGAATAGTGGTTGGAAAGATATCTGTACACAGACGTATACAAAATATTCTTCTATTCCTTCCCAGTTGAATTATACAAGTGGATCACAAATTTGGTAGACGACCAAGGGAGGTGTAGGCTTGATGGTCCAATTGTTTGGACCCTCGAGTTAGTGAGGAGATTGGAAGCCTTTGAAGATAAGATCACGTGCACTGTTGATCATTGGGATGATCGTATCATAGGAGGATTTGTGATAGAGTTTGCGGTCGATACGTTGGTCAGTTACAGTGAAGTAGAGTGACGCTTCCTCAAAGGACCACGAGGTAAGTATTTAAGGTCTTTAAATAATTGGATTAAGATGTTATTATGTGAAAGGTAGGTTATTCAGTTACCTTGATGTTTGGGGCTACGCGAAGTGGAAGGAATTTCAGGAATGGTGGAAAAAAAGGCCCTAAATATAGCCTGCTGATTGAACCTCCTCTAAGTGATGATGAAGGAGCAACATAGGCTTCTACGTAGAGTGCAGTTTAGTTAATAAGATAGGGATTCCCATGAATACCTCATCCACCCACACCACCTCCACTGCTTACACCCTTTCCCACACCACCACCGTCTCCACGACCATTCAATATGGTGAATTCAGTAAAGCTTCCCGTGTGGAAGGGCTTGGGAAATGAGGACCCAAACAAATTTTGGTTCATTGTGAAGGATGTATGGGAAGCTTAGGGTATTAATGATGATCCAATGAAGAAGGAAACATTGGTTAGGCTTTGTAGGAATGCACGCTAACATGGTACATTAAGTACTGCATTGCTAACCCAATGGTTGCATTGGAAAATATCTAGACCACACTGAATAAGTAATTCATTAGACCTAAGTCTGAAGCACAATCAATCGTGGGATTCAAAGAGATTACGATGAAGCCTGGTGAGACACCCTGGGATCTAGATCAGATATTGAAGTGTATGATCTGCAAAGCAAATATCAATTTGACAAATGGGCAACACCGCAAATGGCTTGTGCCTTCGCTCCTGCCTCACCTAAGGATTGCACTATCGCAACAGAAGATTGGGACCCAGGTGGAAGCCCTGGAGATTGCAATGAGACTTCATGAAACACCAATGTAAGATCTGAACCTGTTAGGGTCCCACCCTAACCCCCTTATTCATGTAGTAGGATCAAGTCGTAGTTATAGTTAAGTAAGGAGTCAATAAAGCCCATATTAATAATTGTAATAATGACGGGACCACAGTTAGTTACAAATGGGCCATGGTATTAGATAGATGGTATTAATAAGAACCATGGTATTGATCCATGGTATTGCATGTATGAGTCATTTATAAAGGATATAGACTCCCTGTGAGGAGCATCGTGTCTTATTTTGTAATCGAGCTCTGCTCTATTGGAGGTTGCCCCCTCGAAGAGGCAAGTGAACATTGCTTTCTGAATAATAAAATACTTGCTGTTGTTTCTCACTATTCTATGTTCTGGGTATATTTCTTTGCATATTCTATATTTCGGTATCATCTTGCAGGTTAAGAGCATAACAATTGGTATTAGAGCTCTTTCCAAGGCTGGTGGGATCTCCATTTCTTAGCAAAAAAAATTTTGGCTAGAGATGTGTTCCGGCGTCTTTAAACCACGGGATCTGTTGTTGAGCGCATAAACCTGCGGATATGGGGAGGCATGTACGTAGGAAATACAAGAGGTGGTCATGCTTGTTGGACTCCCTTGTAACCCCTGTGGGTACCCCTTCGAGTAGTAGCACATTAGACAGAACCGCGCACGGACTGTCTTCCAAGTACCCTCTGGGTATATCGGAAGCCCCCTAGCTCCTTTGAAACCTTGCCATAGATAAACCGTCGACCGTCTTGCTGCTACAATACAACGAGAACAACACTCGGAGAGATTAATCGCCTGTACAATAGGGTAGTCAGGTTGTACGGCTAAGGGTACTGTTGATCCTCCTTAGTTAGAGCCCTAAAACATTGGACTGAGTACTACTGTCAGACCCTTATGTATATTGCAATGTGTAGCATCTGACACTCCTTGAGACCATAGTTCCCTTTCTATCTCGGGATAACGCATAATCTCTGTCAGATCAGATCTCGCAAGTGGGGTTGCAGCAGCAGCAGACATCAGTCCCGTAGTTCCGAGTTAGCAGACCAGCCTTTCCGATCCATCAGATCCGCAGCAGCAATCGGTGCCGCTGCTCAGAGCTATCTGATCAGCCATTTAGATCTCTCAGATCCACCAGATCTGAGTAGTTGTATGGCGTTCCTATACCGGGGTGTGATTTTCACAGGACTTTTGGCAGCATTGACATTTTGGGGATTTGGCTACTGTAGTATTCCTAAGCAAGGAGTAAAACTCCGTTAGGAGTTTTCATAAAAAAAAGAAAAAAATCTGAGACCTCCCGGGGCACTTATTAGTGATCTAGCCCATAAGAATCAGGACGACGAACTGAGCAAGGTGGTACCATTCAATTGTTAGTGAAAAAAAATTCAAGCGGTCCCAAATTTCAAGTACATCAGATCGGTGCATGGTAGAAACTAGAGCTCAAACTATGGCCAATGAGAAGATCGACAAACTTGAACAATCCTTGCAAGCCATCCAAGCTCAGCTTGATAGACTAACTGACACACTCTCTAAGGGCAAGGAGGAAGCCCGCAAGGAGACGTATATTGGTAATGGACATAGTGAGGGTGAGTCTAGCTGCTCTCTTCACCTCTAGGGCACCCACCAACAATCCCGTCCGCGACCTCCCAAGCTGGATATGCATAAATTTGATGGTTCTCACCCGGCCACATGGATAGAACAAATGGAGCAGTATTTCAATCTGAATAACATCTTAGATAATGAGACTCAGCTTATGGTGGGGAGCATGTACTTGGATAATGAAAGATGGCAATGGTGGGAATGGAATCAACGTTGCAATGGAAGTTTTATGACTTGGGCCACCTTCAAAAAAGCTCTTACAGAGCGCTTTGACCAGGAATCTTCTTTTTTGGGTCGTCTCACTAAGCTCCGACAGATTGGAACAGTGGATGAATATGTTACAGCCTTTGAAACCTTAGCTTTCCGCACTAGCGATCTCTCAGATGCATTCTACACGGAATGTTTTATCAACGGTCTTAAAGAGGCCATACAAGCCCACGTCCGACTACACCACCCTCCCACATGGTCGAAGGGTTGCAAGGTAGCTCGTAACGTGGAACGTGAATTATCAGCCCAATCCATTCGCCCAAATTTCACCGCCAAGGGTCGCCCCCCATAGGCTCACAGCATGACTCAAACACTTAAGGTTCAAAAGGTGTCACATGCAGAAATGGTCGAAAGAAGAAAACAGGGATTATGTTACTACTGTGATGAAAAATACTCCCCAGGTTATAAATGCAAGGAGCCTAAATTTTTTCAAATTGATGCCACTGATTACAGCTCATCAGAGGAAGCCCCACCACTTGAGGAACCAGAGGAGGTAGAAGAGGACAACCAGAAGGACAATGTCCCTGACGAACCAGTTATTTCGTTGCATGCTTTGGCAGGGATTTCTTCACCTTAAACTCTCAAAATCAGAGGTTTTATTAAACATCGCCCAGTAGTAGTCTTGATTGATAGTGGAAGTACACATAATTTCATCCATCAAAAAGTCGCGGAAGCAGTGCATTGTTTTGTACGAGCAGTTTCTAATTTCCAAGTCCAAATTGTGGATGGGGGAACAATGAAATGTGAAGGCCATTGTGAAAATGTCAAACTTCAAATGGGGGATTATCAGTTGAAGACCCACATTTTTGCCATACACATGGGAGGGTGCGACATTGTCCTTGGTGCTGAATGGCTTCGCACTCTTGGGCCAATCACAATGGATTTTTAGGAGTTATATATGAGCTTTAAGCAAAACAACTCCACACATACCCTCTGTGGACTTCAAGCGAGAGATCCCTCTATCATCAGCTCACATAGGATGGAAAAATTGCTAAAAAAGGGCCATCATGGAGTTATAGCTCAATTTAATGCCATCCAGGCTATCGAACCTAATTCTCTTCCGATTCATCCTGAGATGCAACAGATTTTAAATAACCATCTGCGACTCTTTGAAAAGCCTCATGAGCTTCCACCCTCAGCAGGGGAACATGATCATAGCATCACCTTGGTTTTGGGGGCCCAACCACCAGATGTGCGCCCATATAGATATCCGTTCACCCAAAAGAATGAAATAGAAAAAATAATCAAGGAACTTTTGGAAGCAGTTGTCATTCGTCCTAGCATTAGTCCTTATTCATCACCAGTGGTCATGGTGCTCAAGAAAGATGGGGAATGGCGGATGTGTCGAGACTTCAGGGCCCTCTATAAGTTGACAGTCAAAGATAAATTTCCCATCCTAGTTGTTGATGATTTGCTGGATGAACTCAATGGGGCTCAATTCTTCACTAAGTTGGATCTTCGGTCAGGCTACCACCAAATTCGCATGAAGGAAGTTGACATTCCAAAGACTGCTTTCAGAACTCATGAAGGCCATTATGAGTTCCTGGTCATCCCATATAGTGTTTGTAATGCCCCATATACTTTTCAGATCCTTATGAACCACCTTCTCAAACCATATCTCAGGAAATTTTTCCTTGTCTTCTTCGATGACATCCTCATCTATAGTTGCACTTGGGCCGCACATCTTCAGCATGTAGATCTTCTCTTGCAACTACTCCACAAGCATAAATTATTTGTTAAGTTGTCCAAATTTTCTTTTGGCATGGAAGAAGTTGAGTATTTGGGCCATATTGTGGGGCGTGAAGGTGTCAAGGTGGACCCCAAAAAGATCCAAGCAATGCAGGATTCGCCTCAACCTAAGACCTTGAAGAGCCTGAAAGGATTTTTGGGTCTCACATGCTATTATCGCAAATTTGTCTGCAATTATGGTCGCATTGCAAAGCCCCTCACTCAACTCCTCAAGAAAAATTCATTCTTCTGGAATGATGATGCACAACAGGCATTTACACCTCTCAAAAATGCCATGTGTTCCACTCCAGTCTTAGCACTACCTGATTTCACCAAATCTTTTGTCATTGAATGTGATGCTTTGGGTACGGGTATTGGGGTAGTCTTAATGTAGGAAGGTCGACCCTTGGCCTTCACAAGCCAACAACTAAGAGGGAGGAATCTGGGACAATCTGCCTATGAGAAGGAAATGATGGCCATCTTACATGCAGTAGATACCTGGCGAACTTACTTACTGGGGCGATGTTTCCAAATCCGCACAGACCATCACAGTCTTAAATATTTTTTGGAGCAACGCCTATCCTCCCCACAACAAAATAAATGGCTCGCCAAAATGTTGGGATATGATTATGAGATCATTTACAAGAAAGGGCACGAAAATAGTGTAGCAGATGCATTATCTCATCAATTTGAGGAGGAAAGTACCCTGCTCGCAATGTCCCTTCCCATTCCAGAATGGATTGAAGAGGCTTGCAGGGAATGGTTTTCACATCCCGGGCTCTCCCAACTCATTACTCAATTGCAGGCAGATCCAAATTCCACCAAGGGCTACTCGTGGTAGGATGAGATTCTTCGCTACAAGGACAAAGTTGTAATATCACGAACATCCACCCTCAAAAGCCGCATTTTGGTAGAATTGCACTCATCCCCCATTGCAGGACAATCAGGCTTTGAGAAGACATATGCTCGCACTAGAAGATCATTTTTTTGGATAGGCATGAAAAAGGAAATCCTTACTTTTGTAGCGGAATGCGATGTCTGTCAACGCCACAAAGGGGAGACAGTCAAAGCACCAGGAACATTACAACCGTTGCCCATCCCGGCATCTATATGGACGGAGGTTTCTATGGATTTCATTACAGGTCTTCCAAAGTCAGGAAACAAGTTAATCATCATTGTGGTTGTGGACCAACTTTCTAAGTATGCTCATTTCTGTGCCCTACCCCACCCGTTTACACTGACTTTGGTCACTCAATCTTTCATGGATCAGATCTTCAAATTGCATGGCATGCCCACTTCTATTGTGTCTGAACGTGACTCAATCTTCACTAATAAATTTTGGTAGGAACTCTTCAGGCTATAAGGCACCCAACTAAAAATCAGTACTTCCTATCATCCACAAACGGATGGTCAAACTGAGGCCATCAACAAATGTCTAGAAACCTACCTTAGGTGTTTCACTTCAGAAAATCAACATCTATGGGTACAATGGTTGCCTCTAGCTGAATGGTGGTATAACACCAACTATCATGCAACCACCAAAGTGACTCCCTATGAAGCAGTTTATGGTCAATTCCCTCCTTCCCCTACTTCTTATATCAAGGGGTGCTCCAAGGTACAAGCAATGGATCAACTCCTACAAAACCACACAACCATGCTTGCCCATCTTAGAGAGAATCTTCATCAAGCTCAAAACCGCATGAAGCAACAGGTAGATCAACATCGCTCAGAGTGCCAATTTCAAGAAGGGGATCACGTATTTCTGAGGTTGCGACCGTATAAGAAAAATTCACTCAAAGACAAGGGTTGTCATAAACTATCTCCAAAATTATACGAACCATATCAAGTACTTCAACGCATTGGAGAAGTGGCCTACAAGCTAGCTTTTCGACCCATTGCAAAAATCCATCCAGCTTTTGATGTCTCATGCCTCAAGAAAGTTATTGGGAACAATTGCAGAATTCAAACCAGTCTACCTAAATTGGATGAAGAAGGGTCAATATGGCTCCAACCTGAATAGGTCCTAGACACACAAGAACAGCACCTGCGTGGCCGCATGATCAGGGAAGTCCTCGTTAAGTGGAAAGACACCTCTCCAGAAGATGCAACCTGGGAACCAACCACTATTCTTCAGCAGTATCTGCAGCTTCAGCCTTCAGGACAAGGCTATTCTTAAGGGGGAGGGCATGTTAGGGTCCCACCCTAACCCCCTTATTCATGTAGTAGGATAGAGTCGTAGTTATAGTTAAGTATGGAGTCAATAAAGGCCATATTAATAATTGTAATAATGACGGGACCACGGTTAGTTGCAAATGGGCCATGGTATTAATAAGAACCATGGTATTGATCCATGGTATTGCATGTATGAGTCATATATAAAGGATAGAGACTCCCTGCAAGGAGCATCATGTCTTATTTTGTAATCGAGCTCTGCTCTATTGGAGGTTGCCCCCTCGAAGAGGCAAGTGAACATTGCTTTCTGAATAATAAAATACTTGCTGTTGTTTCTCACTATTCTATGTTCTGGGTATATTTCTTCGCATATTCTGTATTCCGGTATTGTCTTGCAGGTTAAGAGCATAATAGAACCTAGGGGCTCAGCAGATCCATGCATAGTTACAAAACCTTTGCTTAGAATTATAGAGTCTGAAGAACAACAAGACAGTTCGGCCAGAGGTGCACGAAGAGATTTGGTGCCTGAAATGCAAAGGTCAGGGGCATGACAAAGATCACTGCCCAGTCTTCGTGAATTATGTTGCAACAGGAGGACCAATGCCTCTGAGGCCAAAAGCTCAAGCAAGGCCAAGCATAGGGCCTGCGCTATGGTGTGCTATCTATCAAGTAGCTAGAAAACATGTGACTGACAATTTCCATTTGCTGTAGAAATTTGTATAGACACCACAACATCTCTTCTACAACTTCTGTCGATTGCTGGGTCACAATGAGGGAAATTTCCATAGCTACGAGTTGATGATGGAAATAACACCCATGTATAGATTTCAGGAAGAAACGCAGTCTCCTAATTAGGGTGCTGGGGGAGCACGAGGAGGATATCAGGGGCACGAATGAGGCCGAGGTGGAGGAGGACCTGGCAGAGGTCGAGGTAGGTGATTTGTTATAATTGAGAAGGACCGAGAGACTACACATGAGAATGCACAAACCTGACACGTCTGTCATGTCAATATTGTACGTAGTTTGATCACGCGACTAGGGATTGCCCTGTACTATTAGAAAAGATATGTGAGAAGTAGGTGAAGCCTCGGTAACTGACTCAGAACCTGTAGATGATGAAGGTTGAGCCTCGTGAAGAGGATCTGAATGTGAATAAAGTGCTGCGAAGTGGAGTTGCCATCGTTGAAGATAAGGGGAAGCAGCCTAAAGAGAGTATGTGGGTCCACAAAGTCCTAGAAAAGGAGGTTGAATTTGATCTGGAGTGCGCACATGAAATGTTTATGGAAGAAAAGAAAAGCTTCATTGAGGCCTCTACCTCAGGAAGCCATGATAAGCTAGCTGAAGAAATGGATCCTTCTATGCTTACTACTTTCTTGGAAACCTTCATGAAGCTTCTGCATGATAGCAAGGCTATAAAGGGGATATAGGAGCTGATAGGTGTGTCGGAAAGGAAGGTGCTCCTGGTGGACCATGCGTAGTTAGAAATATTGGTAATCATAAGGCAAGAACTGGACATGAGATGAGACTCACCGCAAAGATACGAGAATATGAAATGGACCAAGTTATCTTGGACCTAGGATCCAATGCGAATGTTTTTCCTAAACAAACGTGGGAACGAATAGGGAGACCCGCACTGCAATGGTCTCCGATTCAATTAAGGATGGCGAACTAGTAGAAGATAATCCCCATGGGACAACTGCAAGGGGTAACACTGGATATTCAAGGTGCAAGCGTGTTGGCTGACTTTGAAGTGATAGAGATTGTGGATGACAATAATCCCTACCCTGCGCTCCTTGGGATTGATTGGGCTACTGACATGAATGGGGTGATTAATCTGAATAAGCGAAAGATGACATATGATAAGAAACCACTTCGCATAGTAGTACCCATGGATACTGCAGAAGGACCGTGGTACACTGAACCGGTCCGCAATTACAAAAGTGATGATAATTTGGACCACATATATAAGATAATAGTGTGAGATCAAGATTGGGTGAATCCGATAGTAGATGGACGTATTGCATGGGACTGCGAAAGTTCCTATACATCATATTCGGATGAAGAATTGGAGCACTGGCAGAACCGATTACATGAAGTCTCTATGCTACGCTGTAATATGATGAACAAATCGCTACACTGTGTATCTTCAGAGGTGAGAATTTTGCCTTATTATGATGGGTTCACTGATGTTGATGCATTTTTGGATGCCTTTGAAAGGGAAGTGCCAGAGAAGTATCAATTCTAGGCCTTGGATTCAGCATTACACGCTATGCTACAGGATGGTGGGATACACACAAAGATAACTTTGATGATTGGCGTGAATATAGGAGAATGATGAGAGTACACTTTTGACATCCAAAGGTGTGACTAGCAGAAAGATATGATGGGAGGAATGATCTGTGCGATCACTTGGCCAAATGGACTAAAGTTTATGGAGCAGAACCCCAACTTGAATGGGTGCATCTGTTCTGCCATACTTTAGATGTGATACCGATGAATTGGTACTTGGAGATGGAGCTCTACCATGTCATTGAAGAATGGGATATTTTCTGCCAAGGGTTCTTAATGAAGTTCAAATTTGAGGATGGATTTGAATGTATTGATGAAGCGCTACAAGAGGTCAAAGCATTGATCTTTAGGATATCACAGGATCCTTTAGTTCTGATTCAAACTTATTGGACCACTCAGCTGAGCCATGCACTGGAGTGCTATAATGTGACTGTTCAAGAAGAAGATGAGGATCCAAGGAATATTAATATTTCAGAAACTGAAGGTCACCTCGAAGTTGAAGGACCGTAAATAAAGAATCCTAACATAACTGTGCCACTCAAAACTAGACAAGTAAAGATTGGTACAGAAGTAGAGCCGAAATTTGCAAAGATTGGAGACTACTGGGATGATGCAACAGTAGATAAGGTTGCCAAATTTATTCGCGAATACCAAGATTTGTTCCCTACGAATTTTTCAGACTTAAAAGAGATAACAGGGGACCTAGGCGTTATGAAGATTACTTTAAAACTAGTTGCAAAGCTAGTCAAGCAAAGGCCTTACCACCTCAATCTGAAGTATAAAGAAAAGGTCTACCTAGAGTTGGCTAAGATGCTCATGGCAGGAATTATTGAGCCAGTGGAAGAATTTGATTGGGTAAGCCCAATGGTATTCCAAGAGAAGAAGCATACGGATTAAATAAGGATATGTGTAGACCTTAGGAAGTTAAATGACGCTTACATGCATGATCCTTTCCCAACTTCGTTTACTGATGAGGTACTCGATAATGTAGGTGGCCAGGAAGCATATTAATTCACTGATGGGTTGTCTGGGTACCATCAGATCAAAATCACACCCGAGGATAGAAGTAAGACGACCTTCACGATTGAGTAGGGATGCTTTCAGTAGACTGTAATGCCTTTTGGGCTGAAGAATGCGCTAGCAATCTTTTCGTGTGTAGTCATCGTGGCATTCAAGGACTTCATTCATAAATTTCTAGAGGTATACTTTGATGATTGGACAGTGTTTGGATTGGTAAAGTGCCATGTGGCAAGTCTGCACTTGATTCTAGATACATGACGGAGGTACCAGATCGTGCTCAATCAGAAGAGATGTTTGCTTTGTGTCCCTTTTGGGATCTTGCTAGGTCATGTGGTATGCAGAAAAGGCTTGATTTTAGACCTTGTGAAGATCGCAGTCATAATCAATTTGGAGGTGCCGAGGAGTGTGAAACAGTTGTGCGCAATGCTGGGGCATATGGGATACTATAGGAAATTCATCAAGAGCTATGCCAAGATCACTGCGTCGATGGGAAAACTGTTAAAGAAGGATGTTAAGTTCTATTAGAAAGAAGAATGTTAGAATATCTTGGATGTGCTAAAGGAGAAAATGGTCACCGCACTGATCCCGATCATCTCAGAATGGAAGAAGGAATTTCATGTGCATGTGGACGCATCATGTATTACACTGGGAGTAGTACTAACATAGGCCAGTGAAGGGGACTTGGATCATCCTATAGTGTTCACAAGTAGGAAGTTGTCCAAAGCTGAGAAACATTATTACACAACAGAGTGCAAAGGATTAGCTATGGTGTACATGCTCCAGATGTTCAGGCATTATCTGTTGGGTGGACATTTTAAGATGTATACAGACAATTATGCATTGAAAAACCTGGTCAACAATCTTGTGTTGGGGGGGAAGATATGCAGGTGGTTGTTGGTGTTCTAGGAATATGATTTTAAAGTCATTTTGAAACCAAGATGATTGAATGCAGTACCAAATCATTTATCATGCATTGAAATTGTAGAAGAGACTACTAATTTGGAAGAAGGTTTGCCTAACGCACAACTCTTTTCGGTGCATGTCGCAGACAACCACTTTGAAGATATTATACACTTCCTGATGATGGGAATGACTCCAAAACGATATACTATACAACAAAAAAAGGAATTCGTAGTACACGTGGTATAATTTTCTGTCATTGCAGGACACTTGTACAAAATGGGATCAGATGAAATACTGCGACGTTATGTGCCAGAATTTGAACAAAACAACATCCTCACTGAGGGTCATGGAGGAGCCACCGAAGGACATTATGTGGGAAAGGCAACAACGCAGAAGATTCTGCATGTTGGGTTGTGGTGGCCGACACTGCATAAGGATTCAAAAGCGTATTATAGGGCATGTGATGCATGCTAAAGGACTGGCAGACCCTCGTAGAGGGATGAGCTGCCACTGAATCCGCAGATATCATTACAACCTTTTGAAAGCTGGGCGATTGATTTTGTGGGACCAATTCAGCCTCCAAGAAAGAAGATGGGTGCATGGTACATCATCACCATGACTGAGTATTTAACCAGATGGGTAGAGGCACAGCCTGTGAAGGACTGTATAGGATCAAAAATAGCAAAGTTAATTTTTGAGTATGTACTCACAAGGTTTGGGTGTCCGAAGATTTTGATAAGCAATCGTGGTACACATTTTCTTAATGAAATGATCGGCATGTTGATGGAGGAATTTTAGGTTTACCATTAGAAAAGTATGCGTTATCATCTGCAGGATAACAGGACGGTGGAAGCATTTAATAAAATATTGGATAGCTTTCTAACAAAGGTTTGCAATGCTCAAAGAAATGAGTGGGCTGTGCACATACCCACGGTGCTATGGGATTATAAAATGACTTGCAAGAAGCCGACAGGAAAAATGTCATTCATGTTGATTTATGGCATAGAAGTTGTGATGCCGATGGAGTACATTGTACCTAGTTTATGCAGAGCGGCATTCACAAGAATAGTGGATCGTGGAGCCCTGGAGGAGAGGCTCGGACAGCCAACAGAGCTTGAAGAGGACATATTTCTAGTTGGATTCCATCAACAAGTTCAAAAGGAGTGCAAAAAGGCATGGCACAATCAGCACATCAAACGGCACACCTTCAAGGTAAATGATTTAGTTTTATTCTATGACAGTAACTTTGATAATTTTCCAGGAAAATTTAGGATGCATTGGCTAGGTCCATATGTCATCAAGGAGATTACTGACGGTGGAGTAGTTTAGTTGGTAAAATTAAATGGACAACCCTTCCCAAGAAAGGTGAATGGTAGCCAATTGAAGCCATCCACCGGTGATCCAGCTAGATGACTACATGATGGAAGCACAGGCTTAACACTCTAGGCAGCTAAAAGGAGGTGTAGGACTATAAAATACACTGCCCGGCTTGTGGAGCTGTTGGATTGGGCAGCTGCGTGGAATAAATGAATGTCACTGTGTCAACAAAAACGCGCAGGGAGTCGCGCTATCGAAGAAGGGACTGCATAGGGAAGCTAGAAAGTGACCGTTATGTTCAATGTTGATGATTTGAAGATGGAAAAATGGCCAAATGGAGTGGGGGGGCTGACATTTAAATCAGAATTTAAGGGCAAGATCTTTGAAAATCTGTTGCCAATCTAGAATTTATGAATGAATTTTGAGGGGAACAATCAAATTTGAATTCGAAAATGCCTATAAATTACAGATGGTTGCGCAATGAAAAACACTTTGCATTTTGAGAATTGAGGTGTTGAGCTCTCAGGAGCGTATGAATCATGAGAACTTTGAAGCTTTGATAGTGAGTTCAACATTTGAGAGGTTTCCAAAGGAAACACAGGAGTTTTTTACTAGCATCATGTTGGCACCACAGAAACCGTGAGTGGTGGAGAAGAAATGGCAGCTGAGGGAGTTTCCCCGGAGGTAGCAATGGCAGATGAGGAAGCTACCTCAGAGATAACAAGTGTTAGAATACCTTCAGAGGTACCCAAATCACCGAGGTCACCTAGGTGGAGGCCTATGGCAACTAAAGAGGGTCCGAAAATGAAGAACAATAAGGAAGAAAGTGACACCACTGGTGCGTGGGTCACCCAGAAAACACCTGTAGAAGGAAAATCCCACTGCACAGGAGGAGGGAAATGTAGTTGACCTAGAACCTGAAGAACACATTGAAGAAATCAATATGGGCAGGGAAGACATTGAAATAGGGGCAAAAGATGTTGACATTGAAGGGTCTGACCCTATCTCTAATCTATCTGAATACATTCCTTCACGCCGAGGCAAGACAGAGGTCCCAAAGGACATTAATGAGAGAAAAATCACACTCCATACACCATTGTTGCCCGAAAATATCGCATTTGAAGTGCCGTGCCTAGTGCACATCCCCCATTTAAAGCTGGAGGATTGGGATTTGATCGATACAGAGCAGTTTCCTCACTTAGCGAGTCATCAATTCATGCACCGTGTCTTCTATAAGGACTTAGGTGTGACCGCACTAGAGCCAAGGAAGTGGATAAAAGGGGTGGACAAGGCAAGACTGCTAAACATGTTATGTGTGCCACATTACAACCACGTGCCCATAACCATGATAGTGATCAAATAGCTACTATGCTTGGTGCACGATAGGTGCCTATGGTTAGAAGAACCAATACCAATCACTGACATGCTGATCCATAGGATCACTCAGCTGCCACATTTGAGATTAAATCTGGCCATGGAATTTGGTGGAAAGACAGGTGAGCATGACCTCACCGATCAAATGAAGGCCAAATTTAAGCTTGCCAAGAAGCCATGCAGCTACTCAATTTCTATTATAACTGACCCCGCGGTCAAAGTAGCCATCCAGATCCTAGCTAGGAAAATTATCAGGAAGTGTCGTGCAGATGAAGTGTCAGCTTCGATCATATCATTAGTGGCCCAGTGCACAGAGGGCGTACAATTAATCTGGGCATGCTACCTCTGCAACGAATTCCTCGCGAACTGCAGAGAGGTGCAGGATCAGATAAAAACATTTCATTATGCATGGTTGATGTTATCCATAGTACTAGTCGCATGGGAGTTACCAGAGGATAGTGAATTTCATCCGATCACATGATATTTATCGGAAGTAGTGAATTTCACTTCACTCTCGGCCAACAAGGACCCCCAAAGGGTCAAGGATAACAAGATATTTTGGATCTTGATGGAGATGAGTATCGACATGGCCATCAACTGCAAACCATGGTTATCACCGATTGTCTTTGAACTATTGGCAGCGTATGTGGAGTTCAAGGTAGACTTCCATTGTGTCTCCATAGAAGCGTGGAAGGACCCTGATCAAAAGTTGTATGACCTTCCGTACCTCGGCACATTGTTGGGCTAGTGACAGAGTAGCTAGTTGAGCAGGTGAAGCAAGCGACAACACAATCCACCACCAAAGTCACAGTGGTACAGGTGGAGCTGGGAGGTCTTCATGATAAGATATTCACACCAGCAAAGTGACTCGATGACGATTCACCATGTTTTTGTTGGGGGCTTGTTGGGAAGGGGTTTGCCTAGTGTCAATTTTGGGGTCAAAAGCCCAAGTTTTGGGGCAAAAAGCCCAAATTTTGTATGAAAGAATGTAAAGTCTCCGAATTTTGTGGTTGTGGAGTGTGAAGATGTAAAGAGTCATTAAGGGTTTTTGTCCTTCTTTTGTCTAAGTTATGTCGGATTTAGAGATCTACCCATGGTCTGCGGACCATGGGATTGTATAGAAATAAGTCCTAGAAGAGTCTATTAGTAGTTCAGTTCAGTAGATCATGGATGAGTCATTGATGTAATGGGTCTATGAGAGATAAGAGTGAAGAGTCTTAGCATAGGAGGAGGCTCTATAGCTGAGTGTGTAGAGGCCTAGAGTAGAAGCCTGCAACTAAGTGCATGGACCCCTGCGGGTGTGTGCACAGGGAAGTTAGAGTCTGTATTGGTAATCTGAACCATCAATAAAGAGAACTATTCCAGAGATATCTGTGTATGAGTTATTTTACTTATTTTACAAATGTTGCGATTATGTTACGTTGAATATTGGGTTTATGATTTAACGCCATATTGATGTGCTAATCTATGTATTTTACTTTGTCATATGAATGTAAGTAAGAATTTCTATTTACAGAAAGATAAGCATAATGCATGTTGAAGTTAACCAATACTTAAGCTAATAGGGGTAGATACAGAAGTAAGGATAATTACAGAGGTGCGCAAGCATCTGAATTGGCCATTGAGGGTCCATGCAGGACAATTAGAGACTTTCGTGGAGGCGTCAAGGATGAATAAGAGAAGTACATTGATAAGTCCTAAAGAGCTTATAGGTTTGCGCGAAGGAAGGTTTAGGGTATAAAAATGACATGAAAACCATGTCAGGGTGTAGAAACATGGTTCTTGCATCCCCCATATTGCTTTGGGTGAGACTTCAGTCCATGCTCTGTGGATTGATGCTGAAAGGGCCAATAGTGTAGGGATTTTCTTGGCTACTTAACATTGAACCTGGGTTAGGGATCATCAATCCAACACTCCTATATGCAGTTCCAAATGAGATTGGTAATCCACCATTTCCTTTCTCTAACTGTATCAATCCACTCTTCTCATAAGGAGGCATCCATATCATAAAGGAATGGTGAAACATAATCGTCAAAAAATATGCATAACCATAATTATGTATCATAATATAGCGTTTTGAGTCCATTAATCTAAATACATCTGACATGCTCATTCACATGTTATCACAAAACAAAAATGGGGACCCACATGTCCCTATGCTTAATAACTATCATCTGGAGTCTCTAGAGCCAATGGCTCCATCCCACCATCTTGTAGGTCTCGTACTCCCTGGCCGGCCATAGAAATGCACCGCATGATTCCTCACCACTCTGAGGGAAGACTAGTGTAGTCATATGTGTATCGATCTTCTAACTCATGCCATGCACGCTTTTTCACCCCTGTCAGTAGCACGTCGAATATACATTAGAGATAGTCTAATAGAGCATCACTACCTAATCTCTGTTGTGAGGTGGCCCCACCTTGATCTGTAACCTGAGGCATGTGACTCATCTTGTGAATCCCACTAACCTCATGTAGTGTCCTATCTAGGGTGCTAGACTAGGCTATATTTATTATCGACCAGGATGCGTAGACTTAGAGGCATGCGTCTACAGTATATAGACATAAAGGATTATTAGCTAAGTGGTTATGATGGTAGGTCACAGGACTTCTTTACGGAAGATTGAGGTATGTTACCTATCACCCAAACACTTAGGTCACTCAGTTAATCTACCTAATTACAACACTGTCATTCAATTCATTTACCAAATTAAAACACTGTGTATCACTTCAAACCAAGATTTCAATCTCCTTACGGAGACACTATGCATAAAACCCCTGTTCAGCAAATACTCAGCATTCACTAATATTCATGCAAGATAAAGACATACGGAAATTATAAGCATACTTTGAAATGATAACATAGTTCATGACATTGCTTTAAAAGACAACAAAGGATCGAATCCCTTACAGGATACAATTCACGATCTCAGTGATGAACTATTCAAGCACTATCATAAACATTACCCATGCGCATTCTATTGAAAACGAAAACCAATTCTAATTGTTGTGCATATTATTTAATACCCTAAGTTGCGAATAAAAAGGAAATGACAGTATACCAGTTTAACGCAGGGGCCGTCTGCGTTTCAGAGGTATACTGGACTGTGATCAACCGATTATAAAATCAATGCAACAAGGAAAATCGTGACTGCAACCGTGCTCTTGGTATTAAGTTTAAAACTCTGTTTTCAAAACGATACAATGATAACCCACTAATCACTACACAGAACTGTGTTTACATATGTTTTTACAACCCTTACATTTCGAAAACGAATGTACATTCATGATGTGGCTGTTGCCGCTTTTATCATGTCGTGATTTTTAAAATTTTTCTATCCTAAACTGATTTCAAAAAGGAACAAAACTAAATCAATTTAGAATGCTATGATGTTGCTGCCTTTGTCGCCAACATGCTATACTTTGGCCATCGTTGACCGCGCATGTAGGAGGGTCGGTTCTGCTATAGGATAGGTATTCGTCCATGCTTGGACATTCTACTTTTCATCCCTACCCTTCACTCTAGCCTAGCTGTCATGCCACATGTCAAACAATAAACAAATTACAGGATGTTGGAACTTCCTGTAGTCATTTTACCAAAAATTCCTAATTCTTTAACATAAAACTCCTAAATCAATTTCAATGCATTTTAATAACTATAGTACTATTAACTAATCAATTTTCAAGGGATCTAAGAGATGTATGATGGAAAGAAGTAGGCAAATGATATGTTTTAGGAGGAAAAAGGAGGTCATGGGATGGTACCAACATCTCTCCCCGACTTAATGAATTAGCATGTCCTCATGCTAACCCCGAAGTGCTTCCCTTGAACTCTGTCCCTGCCTGTACCTCTGCTGCCTTTAGCAATGTATCCACATTCTTTTTCACCTGGGCATCTTTCTGACCATGGAGCTCCTGCTTTAATCTTTTGTATTTTTCTTTGAGGGTCTTCTTCTGGTTGTACCACTTAGTGGCCCATTTACAAATATCTGTTTGCTCAGCCTCAAGTTCACTGATTCTCTCCCTTAACTTTTCATTCTTCTGTTGAGTCTCTTTACTCTGCGCTCGGAGCATCTCATTTTCTTTCTTGATAACTTTTTCTAGCATATTAGCCTCCATGAGTTCTTCCTTTAATTTCTAAATTTATTTCTCCAGTTTCTTCTGTTTCTTAATGGGAGGTGGTGAACCTTTTTCTTGCCTGTTATTGCTTTCAACCTCTATATCAGCTCCTGGTCCTGGTTGTGAGTGGTCACTACTCTCAACATCCATCGGTATAGGTGCATTGGATTCAAGCTGGTCTTCTTGTAACTGGGCTTTTGGTGCTCTCCTTGTTCTTCTTGAATAAGTGGTGAAAATTTTATCTTGCTCTGCCTTCTGAGCATCCTCTTTTCTCATTTTCCTAGTCCTTATGCTGCTCACAGGTGGAGGTACCTTGCTTGCTTTGGATACTAGGATCTCTTCATCGATATCCTTCATGAATCCTGAGTTCTCCTGCAGTTCTTCTTTGTCTTCTTCATCTTTAATCTGGTTAGCAACTAAGAACTCCTTCCACGGTTTCCCTCTTCTCTGCAATTCATGCTCAATAAGAATTTTAATTAAGCCAAAGTGATATAGGCTCTTGTCTTCATTTCCCTTCTTCTTCTGGATGGTCTTCGACATCTTGGTTAGGCTTTGTAATAGAAAATATGGTAGACTGATAACACACTGCCTTTTCAAGTGTAGCAGTAGTTTAATATGGTATAGATAGACAATATTGTAACGGCCTTCACAAGTTACGAATTTTTGGAGGATATAGACCATCTCGTCCCAGGGATGCATCAACCAACTCCTTGGGACACCTTTCTTCCAATTAACTGATGAGACTCTGGATCTTGACAGAAATTGAGTCCATGAATTCTCTTTAAATTGCTTTGTCTTAAAGTACTTCTCCCCTTCTGGGCTGATCCCTATTGACTGGGCTATGGTGTCTTCCGAAACCCTGAATGAGAAATTACCTATCAGGGCTTTCTCTCCATTGAATGTGAAAGCAAATTGTTTGGTAACCTCTTCATTACTTCCATGAAATTTCTCTAAAAAGGGCAACCACTGTATCTCTTTGAGAATTGAAATGCAATCTTCATGATATTGAGAACTATCGAACATGCTCGGCTCGACCCTATTGGTCATTTTGGCAGAGGGTCGTGCTCTAACTCTTCTCTGTTTATGTTTTGCAATTTCAACAAAGAAGTTTCAATTTGTTACCTGGTGGTGTCGCTCCCTTAATATCCAGTATGATGCTCGGTTGACTGTCTTGTGACTTTGGTGGGAGTCGAAACCGAATGGTTATATTTCCCTCTTGTGGCGCTCACTGCTTTCAATCCTTACTGTGGAAGTCATGGGAGTCAAATGCCAGCGTGAAATAACTGAGAATGATGGATAAATAACCAACTACACTTACTTCATAGCATATTCATCTTTTGGAATAGAGGAATGGCTGTACCGCTTGTATAGATGCCATCATAAGAGCGCTGGAAGCGTATATGCAATGCTGGGGTATGATTTCAGGAAGTCCTCTGAATCATTTGGCTACGTCGGGTGGTCGAATCATAATTCGGCCGTGTGGGATACAATGAATAGGCCCACTTTAACATTTGTTTCTTTCCCTTTTGTATTTTAAAAAACAATTCACCATGTGTCCTGCTTCTATTGGTACTCGGCCAAATGGAAGATGTTGGTATGGCTGTAGGATGCGATTGGCATAACAAGGTTGATATGAAAAGGGGTAATGGATTTAGAGGTATGAAATAGGTTGGAGTATGAAAGATGATAAGAATCAGTGAGATAAGGGATGATGGAAAATGTAGTGTCCTTGAAATCGATCATAACAGTCACAGTCATTAAATTTAACATTAAAAATTAATCTAAGAAATTAAATGTTAAGAATAAGGAACACATTACACTTTTGTTGGTTGTTGTTGCATTGGCATGCTGAGTAGGACTAGTCTCTTTTGACTATTCTTTGCTATTCATAACAGGTCCCCTGAGATAGATTCAAATGCAAGAGGTCCCTCTGAGATCTTGAAGATGTTCATGCAGCTCCTTTGAAATCCAGAGAAAGAATTATATGTATACAGGTTCCTTGAGCTTGGCTATTTGATGGAGTCTTGGTGCCCAACAACCTGTGAATCCTTGTAGAAACTTGATGAAGCTTTGTTGAAGTAGTCCTGAAGTAACAGTCTCTTAACAGGTCCCTTTTATGTGTCTTAAACAGGTCCCATTACTGCCGGTGTTGGTAGCATGGTCTTCTGGATAGAACAGGTCCCCCTGCATAATGTTTATAACCAGGTCCCTCTGAGATAAAACAATGACAAAACAACTTCTTTATTGAAATCTGGAATGCTAGAACAAACTGCTTTGGAAATTTACAGTGAGGAGATGAGATAAGAAATCTTTAAGAATTTACAATGGAGAGATAAAAGAACAAAATGTTGATGCTTCTCTCCCCCACTAAAGTTTTGACTTGTCCTCAAGTCATTATTCAGTTGATAAATCAAACAGTGAACAAAAGAAAGGGAATTCTTACCCGCCAACGAATTGGATTTCAAGTAAGAATTCAGGGTTAGAGTGTGCCAGAGTCTGGTTTTCACATCTAACCCATTGTTATTATATATATATATATATATATATTTTTATATATTTTTTTTAGTTTTTGTTTTGTTTTTTTTTTTTTTTTTTTAATTTCTTTTTGAATTTCTAAATTGAAAGGAAATGAACTAAGGCAGGGATACTGCAGCTGAGGGCTGCAGTATCTCAACCTCTCTTTGTTGAGATACTGTTTGGAGAAAATCTTGCTTGCTGATGGGCTTAGTGTATAGTTTCAGGCGACGACCATTGACAGTAAAGGAATGACCTTCTCCATCAATAGTTTTGAGCTTGACTGAACCATTGTCGTAAGCCTGAATAATTTGGTATGGGCCCATCCAATGGGTGGTAAACTTGGCTTTATGATCTCTGAATTTAGAGTCAAAAAGTAAAGCCCAGTCACCTTCCTTGAACTGCTTCTTCTTGATATGTGCATCATGCCACTGCTTCCTTTGTTTTTGCATGAGGATTGTGGTTTCCTCTGCTTGCTGCCTCATTTCATCCAGCTGGTTCAATTGCTGAATTCTTTCTTGTTGTGCTTGGTCCAAGTCAATTTGCAAATCTGCAGCCAGTTTAAAAGTATGTATTTGAAACTCAATAGGAAGCATTACCTCTTTGTCGTACACCAACTGATATGGTGTAAATCTTGTAGTATCCTTCCACGTAATTTTGTAAGCCCAGAGTGCATCTTTGAGCTTCTCTTCCCAATTCTTCCTGTTCATTGCCACAGTTTTAGTAATGATCCCTTCCAAAGTTTTGTTTTTGGATTCCACCTACGCATTGGCCTGTGGATGGTAAGGTGTACTTTTTCTGTGCTTAATTTGGTATTTGTCTGTGATGTCCTTCACTAGTTTTGAGGTGAATTGAGTACCTTGATCAATCACTATCTCCCTTGGTACTCCATACCTTACAAAAATCTCTTCAAAAAGGAAATTTACCACTGTGTGTTCGGTGGCTCTAACCAGTGCTTTTGCTTCAGCCCACTTTGTGACGTAATCAGTACATACTAAGATGTACTTCTTACCATTGGAGGTTGGGTTAATGGGTCTTATAAAGTCTAGAGCCCATTTTTCAAATGGCTCTAGGTGAACTTGGGGCTGAAGGGGCATCTCGTCTGTAGCTGTTGGCCTGCCCATTCTTTGGCAGCTGTCACAACTCTTCACATACTTCTTGGCATCCTTGAAAATGGATGGCCAGTAGTATCCAAGAGTAAGAACTTTGAATGTTGTCCGCTTAGCTGCAAAATGCCCACCACACGGTTCATCATGGCAAGATTTTAAAATATCAATTATCTCATCATTTCTTATACATCTTCTAATGATCATATCATAACCAGTGTAAAATAAATCTCCATTAAGCCATGAATATCTAGCACTTTGTTTGACTAGTCTTTTCTTTTCCTTTGCAGTAAAGTGTGGAGGTGTCCTTCCTGTAGAAAAATAATTGGCCAAATCAGCATACCAAGGATTTACTATGGAAATTGCAAATAAATTTTCATCTGGAAAAGAATCTTCAACCGGAACAACCTCACCTGGATTTTGCAGTCTAGAAAGAAAATTTGCCACCTGATTCTCTTTACCTGGTCTATCTAACACTGTGATGTTAAATTCCTGTAGCAATAATAACCATCTGGTAACTCTGCCACTAGTTATTCGTTTATTCATTAAATTTCTAATGGTAAAATGATCAGTATGTACAAAGACCTCATAACCAGTTATATAATGTCGGAATTTATTCACAGCATATATGATGGCAACTGTTTCCTTTTCTATGACTGTGTAGTTTGACTCTGCAGGTCTTAGATTTTTGCTAATGAAATAAATGGCATAATTACAAGATTCCTCTTTTTGGCCTAATGATTCACCCAATGCAGTGTTAGATGCATCTGTAAAGATATGAAATGGTAGGCTCCAATTAGGCCCTCTTAAGACTGGTGCGGTTGATAATTTCTTTTTGAGTACTTCGAATGCTTGTTGGCAGTTCTCATTCCAGTTGAAAAGTACATCTTTTGTTAGAAGTTTAAACAAAGGTAAAGCTATTTTACTAAAATGTTCAATAAACCTTCTGTAATAGCTTGCATACCCAAGAAAACTTCTTACCTCTCTTTGATTATTTGGAATTGGCAAACCAACAATGATCTGGACCTTTGCTGGGTCAACTTTGATGCCTTGAAAATAAATATAGTGCCCTAATACTATCCCTTCGTTTAACATCATAAAGCACTTTTCATTGCTCAGAGACAGATTAGCTTCAATACATCTTTTCAAAACTCTTTCAAGGTTCTCTAATGCATGTTCAAATGAATTGCCGTACACTGAAAAATCATCCATGTAAACTTCAACACAATCATGAACTAAATCAGCGAAAATAGCTAATACAGCTCTCTGAAATGTAGCTGGAGCATTGCAAAGTCCAAATGGAAAAACATTGTAATCATAAGTGCCCCAAGGACAGGTAAATGTGGTTTTTTCCTGGTCTTCTGAGGCTATCCTGATCTGGTTGTAGCCACTGAAACCATCAAGAAAAGAAAATGATGATTTCCCAGCTAGGGTGTCTAACACTTGGTCAATAAATGGTAGTGGGAAATAATCTTTGAGCATTGCTTTGTTCAGTTGTCTGTAATGAACACAAATGCACCACTTACCATTTTTCTTGGGAACTATAACCAATGGGGATACCCACTGACTGTCAGAAATAGGATATATAAAATTAACTCTCAACAGTTTTTGCAATTCTTCTCTGACAATATCCTGGAGCATGGGGTTCATTCTTCTTTGTGGTTGCCTCACTCGTTTGAGAGTACTATCTGTGTAAATATGGTGAGTGCATGTGTCAGGGTGAATCCCATGTATATCGGTGTAGTCCCAAGCAAAGGCTTTCTGGTATTTTCTCAATAGTCGAATCAATTTCTCTTGCTGAGATGAGTCTAGGTGATTGCCTATGTTCAGAGTTTTCCCTGGACTAATCTCTATGATCTGACTCTGTGTGTTAGTGATGGATTGAACTGGAAAAATTTCGTGAAATGTGGTTTGCAAAGATTGAATGGTGCATGTTTCCTGAAAATTTTGGGCTAAAAGTACATCTGCAGCATGATATTGGTCATTTCTCAAATTTTCGGAAATATCAGGTTGAGAAAGGAATAATTCTACCAAATCATTATTGTCTTGTTCTTGGAAATCATAGATTTGGTCAATGCTAAAAACATATTGTACTTCTTCTTTATCATTTAATTTATCATCAAGCCACAAATTGTGTGTTACTGCTGGTGATTGTGCCAATGGATAAAGAGTGGGTTGTTTTCTTTCGATCCCTCTTGAAATGATCATGTTTCCCGATCGACATCCTATGAATGCATCAGCAGTCGCTAACCATGGTCTACCAAGGACGATAGGGTGCCCTCCTAAATTGGATTTGGGTTGAAGAACTAAGAAATCCACTGGATACTCCCAAGAGTCCAGTGAGACAATTATGTCCTCCAAAATCCCTTCAGGAATCACTTTAGACCTATCAGCTAGTTCTAGAACAATCGTTGTATGTTGCAAATTTATGAGCTGGAGTGTTCTCATGGTTTCAAGAGTCATGGCATTTATTGCGGCCCCAAGATCCATCAAAGTGTTTGGAATCTGTATGTTGTTAATGATGGTGGTCACTTTGGGAATGCCAGGATCAACATACTTCTCCATGGAGATTGTATTGGTCATAAGGCCTGCTAAATGTCCTATAACATGAATGGTTTGAGGATCAATCCTTTTTCTAGAAGGCTTCTTGAGGCACATGTCTTTGATGGCTTTAGTATATATGGGAATGTCTTTTATAGCTTGCAGCAGCGGAATTTTTATGTAGACATTCTTGAGATCATCTAAGACATCAAACTGTGGTATAGACAGTGGAGGTTTTATTTGGACCAATCGGTTTGGAAAAGGTGGATGCAATGGTTGCATCTGCTTATCTTTGGTATCATCATTTGGTTTTCTTTGATTTTTCATTTCATTTTCATTTTCTGTGTTTTCTTCTTGCTTATCTGTTATTGGAGAATCTTTGTGGATTACCCTACCAGACCTCAAGTTGATATTTTGCAAGGGTAGTATGGGATATGAGGTTCCCTCTTCTACATTGTAGGCTGGCCTCTCTGCTATATTATTTGGATTTGGGACAGTTTGAGCAGGAATTTGAGTAGGTCTGGGAGGTTGTGAATTAGCTATAAATTGCAGTTGTGGTGGATTTATTGGTGGAGGAGCAGGCAGTGCTTGTTGAGTAGGTTGAGGCTGATAAACAACTTGTTGAGGATACTGCTGATATGGTTGAGAATGTGATGAATACGGCTGATGGTATTGTTGATATGGTTGTGAATATGGTGGGTATGATTGAGGATATGTATGATAGGATTGAGAGTACTGTTGAGACGGTCTCCATTGTTGCTGTGGGTGGTTTTGGTGCTACCATGGCATGGGTACATTCCATGAATTATGTGCATACATTTGATCATTTACAGGAAATTGCAAATTTTGATTTGGAAACATACCTTGAGGTGCTAGCCTTGGCTGCCATGGTCTCTTTGTGCCCATGTAATACACGTTTTCCATCTCTGCATTAGCTTCCATATTATAGTTCTGCAAAACCTTAACTTTAGGACAATTAAACATATCATGATGTTCAGTACAGAAAGCACAAACTTGGATGTTTTCTAGTGGGCAGTCTTTTAATGCATGTTTCTTCCGGCATTTTTGGCAGAAGATAGCCATTATCTGATCTTCATCTTCTTGTTTCTTCTTAGCTTTTAGAGTGTCAATTTGGTTCCCTAGGGTGCTTAACAGATCTGTTTTAAACTCTTCTAACAGATTCCCTATTTCAGCCCTTGTGACACTTGCAGAGGCAGATTTTGTGACTTTGGATGATAGGGTTCTTTTTCCCATTTTAGCTTTGCTCCTTGAATACTTTTCACATAACTCAGCGATTTCTTCAAAGGGTAAGGCAGAAATGTCACCTTTGCCCATCAAGTTAAGATCATCCATGTATTCCTCTCAGATACCTTTCAAGAATATTGTGCGGATCAGATCAAGAGGCATAGTTCGGTGTTTGGATTTTTGTAAGTTGTAGACAAACCGTTCTAAGTATTCCTCTAAGGTTTCATCCTCTTGCTGGCTCATTCTAAAGATATCATTTTTAGAATCTTTTGATCTACAATAAGGTTGATATTTCCTTAGAAATATTCTTCTCATGCCATCCCAATCAACTATAGCATGCTCACCAAGCCTCATGAACCATCTTAAGGCTGATGCCTTTAATGTCGCTGGGAAGAGTCTAAGCCTATGGGCATCATCTGTATAGCCATATGTTTGACATACAATGTCAAACTCGAACAAGAATGAGTCTGGATCTTCTGAAGCCATACCATAAAAGTTTGGTAGCACGGATGGAGGTATGTTTTTCATTTTGATCTCATCATCTTCTTGTGGTTCATGTATAGGAAACTTAAAAGTTGACTCTTCTTCATCTCTTTGTCCATGATTTGGTACTGATCCAGCTCCTTCCTCAGCCATTCTAATAGGTCTCTCTATGTCAGTGTCACTTGTTTGAAAGAGGAGATTAAAGAAAGATTGTTCGGTCACTGTGCTACTTTCTCCTTGTGTGGAAGATCTAGGAAAGTGCTTCTTCTGCGATTTATGTGTTAATAAACTTTGCCTTTCGATGAGAGTAAGTCTTTGTCCTGACTTTTGTTTTTCGTCTAATGCTTGGATGGTGACTTCCTCAGCTGCTGTTGTATTCCCTAAAGAGTCTGCTCCTGATGATGATGGGTTAGTTTTTGGATGGTGGGGGGTTTTTATGAATCTACCCTGATTGTCTCTAAATCTAGACATAAATGAACATGATTTCTAACTGTGTTTTTGCTCATTTTTGTTTATTGATTTTTTTATTTTTTTAAAATCCTTTAAGTACGCCTCCTCGGCAACGGCGCCAAAATGTAGTGTCCTATCTAGGGTGCTAGACTAGGCTATATTTATTATCGACCAGGATGCGTAGACTTAGAGGCATGCGTCTACAGTATATAGACATAAAGGATTATTAGCTAAGTGGTTATGATGGTAGGTCACAGGACTTCTTTACGGAAGATTGAGGTATGTTACCTATCACCCAAACACTTAGGTCACTCAGTTAATCTACCTAATTACAACATTGTCATTCAATTCATTTACCAAATTAAAACACTGTGTATCACTTCAAACCAAGATTTCAATCTCCTTACGGAGACACTATGCATAAAACCCCTGTTCAGCAAATACTCAACATTCACTAATATTCATGCAAGATAAAGACATATGAAAATTATAAGCATACTTTGAAATGATAACAGAGTTCATGACATTGCTTTAAAAGACAACAAAGGATCGAATCCCTTACAGGATACGATTCACGATCTCAGTGATGAACTATTCAAGCACTATCATAAACATTACCCATGCGCATTCTATTGAAAACGAAAACCAATTCTAGCTGTGCATATCATTTAATACCCTAAGTTGCGAATACAAAGGAAATGACAGTATACCAGTTTAACGCAGGGTCCGTCCACGTTTCAGAGGTATACTGGACTATGATCAACCGATTATAAAATCAATGCGACAAGGAAAATCGTGACTGCAACCGTGTTCTTGGTATTAAGTTTAAAACTCTGTTTTCAAAATGATACAATGATAACCCACTAACCACTACACAGAACTGTGTTTACATATGTTTTTACAACCCTTACATTTCGAAAACGAATGTACATTCATGATGTGGCTGTTGCCGCTTTTATCATGTCGTGATTTTTAAAATGTTTCTATCCTAAACTGATTTCAAAAAGGAACAAAACTAAATCAATTTAGAATGCTATGTTGTTGCTGCCTTTGTCACCAACATGCTATACTTTGACCATCGTTGACTGCGCATGTAGGAGGGTTGGTTCTGCTGTAGAATAGGTATTCGTCCATGCTTGGACATTCTACTTTTCATCCCTACCCTTCGCTCTAGCCTAGCTGTCATGCCACATGTCAAACAATAAACCAATTACAGGATGTTGGAACTTGCTGTAGTCATTTTACCAAAAATTCCTAATTCTTTAACATAAAACTCCTAAATCAATTTCAATGCATTTTAATAACTATAGTACTATTAACTAATCAATTTTCAATGGATCTAAGAGATGTATGATGGAAAGAAGTAGGCAAATGATATGTTTTAGGAGGAAAAAGGAGGTCATGGGATGGTACCAACACCTCACTGGTGTTATATCTGCATACCACAAAGTTTAGAAATCAATACCACATACACATATTTCTTAAACTATAAATGCATCAAATATATAACAACTTTTACTTACCATATCGACCCCATGCTCGTCCCGACACAAGTGGTAAGACAAGATCCACTTGATAGTTCATTCCACTATATGGATAATCATCTATGTACAGTGGCATATTGTTCTAATGCACAAAAAAATAAAGTTGGAACACTTTTCTGACTCCCATCCATGACCTCATCATGACAACTACCCGCAACGACACATCCTAGGCTTCTGTGGGCCCCCATCATGGATATGTACATGATAAGGAATAATGGGGATCTTCTCAAAGAAGAATGAGCATAAAACTGTTTGAAAAGAATAGTTATCATTGGTCTTCCACCTACATATGGTTAGCTACAGTTTCAATAAAGAAAGCATTATTTGGGCCCACCTATAGTAGGTCCCTGCCAACACACTCTCCACCAGCATCTTCTACCCCCTAATGATAGGGTAAATGGCATGACTACCCAAAATCTGCAACATTGTCTCAAATGTAGCTCGTATCTCAAGACTCTCTAGGTCACTCATCTGAATGGTCATGCCCTTTGTACGAATCCCCAATACACAGTGGTGATTAACAAACTCACGTATATGCCTCCCATGAGGTAGCACTAGATGTATCTCCCCCACTACCCCAATGGGGGGAAATCCTATCAGAAAATATATTTCATGGATCATGATCTCGATCATGTGCCCTTGTACTACAAAGGCATCTTGATCTAGGTTCCATTAACTGAGAATATTTCAGAGTAAGGGGTTACCATCCGTCATTAAAGGGTTCTCCAAGAACTTTGGCATGCCTTACAATGCCAAAATCCCTCTCATTGCTTGATTCCCCTAAATCTCAGCATGAAGGGTTTCCAAATCTTGTTCCCACCATACAATATTTATCTCTACCGTACCTTAAAAATACCATTATGTTTGTTTAGTTCAGATTCCAAGGCATGCATGTATGTTTCTTAGCTTCAGCTCACCACAAACCACTAATCCTGCTTTTCATCTCAGCCTGAAACGTAGTTTTTTCCTTAAAATATATGCTACATGCACTTACTAGCCTAGTTTCTATCCTTGAGAATGTAGAATAAGCCCCCAATAGTGTGTTTCAACCGTGAGAATAAGCAGGGGTCCTCCACAGTGAATTGAATCCCTAATGTGAAAGTCTAATCCATAAAAAATGACTAGTAAGGTCAGGCCAACTAGCTTCAACTCATTGATCTTGATTCTGATGGTCGGTTTTTTCACTACAATATCCACAAAATTTAGGGCCTTCTCCTCCTCTCCAAAGTATACATATCTCACTATGAAAATGAATTGGATTTCGAGGAAAAATGCCTTTTATAGGAAAAAACCTCGTTTTTCCATCACCCATTGCGATCAAATCGTAGCTCTTTTTGTTGAAATATCAACACCATTTGAAATATCTCATCGAGTTCTATAATGAATCTCCCTTTTTTGGTAATTTGACACTTCCTCAGCAAGCCATTTTTTCCATGAAGTCTCAATTTTCAACCTATTAAAATCAATTTTTTTCACTTCAGACACCGTACTCTTGTATCACTTTACCTTCGCACTAGTTGACTTACATGTCTATTTTTGTCATGAGTAACCATCATTTACTTATGTTTTCATGGTCCCCTTTGGGCCTGTCCTATGTGGCAACATCACTGAGTCACCCTTGTCCAAAGCATCTGAGATGAGTCACCCATGTATCTATGAAGTATGTTTTGAGTCCCCGTGGGTCCAATTATAGTGTTCCATACATCATTGTGTCACATCCATTCCATTATATTCATATTTGGCCGCCAACTCTAATGCTCTATCTTTGCCGAACCCCTAATTGAGTCATTGACCATCTCCTCTGAAATCAAGGAAGTTGCGTGTAGGTCAACCATACATATATTTCTCTAACAAGGGATGCCATCAGTCCACTGCTCATCTTGTTTCCTTCCATCATCATCCCTGGTGTGGGTCCATCAGTCACTCTACTACGATACCTCACACCTTTGATAAGGATTCCTTATTATCTTATCTCTTGCAGGCCCTCTTCAGTTGACTTCAACACATTTACTCCGAAAGTATGGCCTAGAGGGCGGTGTACCTTCATTCCCTCATTCATCTTTCTTTAGTTCCTCAGATCAAGCAAAGAGAATCATAACTTCCCTTTGACATGGTTTTTTCTCGCATGCTCAACACCAGCTCCTTATCGCAGGATTGAGATTCATACGCTTGATAGTTCAGTGATCCAGACGATTGTCCCATTGATTCCCAGGCACGTGTGATATGTTACAGACCTCATGAGGGGATGGCCCTTAAGGTAGCCCCCCACATGCCTGGATGTCCACAAATATTGATCCAGCCTCAGATGCAGTTCCACATATGTGATGGGTTTTCTTTCCACCAATTGGGGTGTCCACAACATGCATGTCGCCTTTAGATGATCCATTTAGATCTTCTGAGACCTTTCTTGTTTAGCAAAGATTCTTTGGTTATGATCCCCCCTCACCATGTCAACTTGAGGGGAATTATGTCTCATGTACTCAGATGTTATTACATTTAGTCTTGGCCTATGTATTTCCAGGTGCATTATGTATGTGGGATCCATTGTATTATTTTCTAGCCCATTGATGCCATCATATCACGTATCATGTACCTTTTAGCTCAGTTCCACATTTTTGGGTTCACCATTATTACTTGTATGCAGTTATCTCAGTGGGTATGGATATTCCTCCCTCGCCTCATTTGAGATCATGTACTTCGACATAAAAGGGGAATTCTATTAGTTTAGTAGGTCTTGCCCCCTCCATCTTTGTTTGTCCTTGCATCGCTTCAACTATCTCTCTCTCTCTCTCTGACTCCCCTTTGGTGTCTCGTGGAAGTGTAACCAACATGTTGCAGTGGCTACAATCACCCTCTAAATTCTTCCTTAGCATGTTTTGGAGCCTCCCTACCAACCTTCACAATAGCTTGTCTTGTTTTGTCAAGTCCTCAATCTTCAGTGTCTTTCTTGCTTAAAGGTGTCCTGTCAATCACAGTTTGATCTTTTCCCTTCATAGGTTCACCACCCAGACATGGTCCAGCTGCATGCTAAGCACCTTCCCCTTGAAAATTACGCATTTATGTAGGGAAACCAGCCTTCCCTCCAGAAATTGTGCAATCCTCTCTCATAGCCTACAAGGATCCAAGATTATGCAATCCTGCCAACCAACCTTCCCAGTAGGATTTGTGAAAAATTTCCTAGCAGTGGGCTGTTCAACCCAGGATTTGTGCAAATCTGGGTAGCAGTCAGTTGCTCCACCCAGAAATTACACAGATCTCCTGGGCAGCCAACCCAGCTCCCAGCCATAAATGCACATTTCCTTCAAGAATTCGAACAACCTCTTGCATGTGCAGCTGAGTTGACCGGTTCCCTCCTAGACTGAGCAAAACAAACTTTCATGCATAGGCTACTTCTCCTAAGGTAGCATGCAAAGAAATCGCTTGTCTCAAGGATATATGTTTAGTAGTTGGAGGTTACATGTAAGGAGCAATTCAAAAACCTCCCATCAAGTGTCACTTCCCCTAGATTTGTGGCATGCGCGTCACAACCTCGATGTTATTAAAACTCATCAACCAGATGCCATAGAGCTCATTCCCCACATCAGCCTTGCAACTCTGACATCCCACATCACATCTAGGGGTTATCAGCACATTTAGCTCAATTGTTTTAGGGTAAGCCCACTTCCCATTCCTTGTGTTGCATTTATGTCGCTTATGGGTTTTCGCTTGTATGATTACTATTTTCTTGATTTATTTGAATGCTTATTATCATTTACATGTATACTAGATTATTTTAGCTTAGTTTCAACTTTCGTTGCTATCTGACTACTGTTGCATGCATGAAACTATTTTTCATGGACATTTGCCCAACCAGCGAATGACCTCACCCACATGCATGTTGATCTATTTGTTGAATCTTTCATTCATGTTTTGCATGAACTATTTATCACTTCTACTATCACTCAGTATCACCATGCATTCATTGACTTACTTGCTTTCAATTTCCCGTCGGCGAGTCAGGCCAACCTTGGCTTGGGCTCTGCCTTCACCAAGGCTACATTGTGCAATATGGGGAAAGAAGGCTCACCTTCATCTACATATTTGCACATTCCTACCCAGCACTGGTCTCTAGGACTGTTTCGCGCATTGCTAGAGCAGAGTAGGTGCTTGGCCCAAGAAATTGTGCAGATCTATCCTTGGGCCAGCAGTGCTTCCTAGTTAGAATTGTGCATTGCACAATCCCAACTATTAGCAGCCAAACTAGACCATGAATTGCGTAATTCCAGGAGTCAATTAGTCTACCAGCAGCCTGAACTCTACCTTGTGCAGTCTTGGCAGTTGGACTCCCAAACTCCCGGCCGAAATTGCACAACCTTCATGATCATTCACCCAAGTATGTTGTAAGTCAGTTCTTATGTTCAGTTTGGTTTTCGACTGACAGATTGCTTTCTATGTGTTTCCATGTCTCCAGGTATTGCAGGTGTTCATTTTCCTCTTAGTAGTATAGGTACAATGGTTTTCAGGAGAGCAGAGATGAAGACACCATTCAGAGCATGCTTGGGGATGTAGTTGGTTAAGTGTCCATGGACTTGCCTACCCACGAAGACATCAAATTGTTCGTAGACAAGGACATCAAGATATGAAAGCAGTAGCATCACAGCAAGAATCATCATGAATAGCAACTGAAGATAGCATATCAAATGCAACGAATGTAAGAGGAGGTTTGTTTACAACACAGAGGCGGAATAAGGTTGCAAGCTCAAGCAGGTCCATTGATGATGAAAGAAACTTTGGAGACTCCGACTATGAAGTGACGACGCGACATGAATATCGTGCGAAGATAGAAGATGGAACAAAGAATGAGTTGCATGTGCTAAAGCGGCAACTTAGGAAGAACATGAAGCTGCACGAATAGACCAATGAGTTACAATAGGAATAGGAAGAGTTGTGGCCATAACATACACTCACGAACGAAACTGCACCCATACAAGTTAAGGATCTATCCCAGTAGCTAACACATAGTAGACATGGTGAGCAGTGTTATTGATCCCATGCAAGGGATTCAATAGCATGCATGTAGTTGAGCACGCGCGTATGCTCCAACCCATTCAACACACTCGCTAAGGCAAAGACAAGAAGCATGTCCAACTGGGGCTGACACATGTACTTCAGCAAGTTGATGTGCATGACCACTAGCACACACTTGAAGATTAGCACAGACACTATGCATCAGTGTGTTTCCAGTTCAACCATACCCAAGAAGACCATGCACATGTTAGTGGACGAGGTGGATGAAGTGGCCGAACCAATGCACCAGTTGCAATGGAGGAAAGAGTTCGCTTCAGAAAGATGTCACCATGAGGTACATGCACACCATCACGGATGCCCAATCTTGGCATCAACTCACCACCTTCACCATCACAAGCATGTCAAAGAGTTTGTCTCATCACAGTAGACCGAGTTTCAGTGATTTCTTTGCAGGCTTGCTCAAGCCATGTTGTGTCACATGAGTACATATGCATTGTAATGTTGAGTCATGTCAAGTGTAAGTCAAGTGTCAATGGTTGGATGTAACAGTCATAGAGTAGGTGAAGAGTTGTGAGGGTAGTTGAACTGTCACAAAGCGGAATGTCAAAGGTCACCCCACCCTTTGCTATAAATAGTCCCTCCTAACTCATTGTAATGGATTTTGGTCAGCCAAGCTTCTACTAAGACTATTTTGAAGAAGGCTTGGACACTATTGTAACACGCCTTGGCTTCTCCACCACACAGAGCTAGTACATCTCTTTGGAGGAGCAGGTGGATGTGGTTGTGACATTCCACTATTGTGATTAGCAGGTTTACATGGTGTATTGTATGATTGTGACTTACACTTCTTTATATAATAAGAGCCAACAAATTTTCATGTATATGTTATTATTGTAGTTGGACTGCTCCTTTTGCCTTAATGATATATGTTGTTTAACTTACGTACTTTTGTATGAACTGATTCACTTGTAATTATATGAATCTTCTTGTTAATGTGTTGCATATTTTGTTAATGTTGTCACCATCGGTGTCGACTACTCTGTCGGACATCAGAAATACCTTTCTCATGAACCTTTCTATATCGACTGTCACACTCATCTTAGACCGATCCATGAGTTTTGTTCGTGTTATATTACCTTGTATGATGTGACTGCCACATCCGAGTGGACTGCTCTGCTGAAAGATGTGCATGTCCTTTGTGTGATGCGTTCCTAGCCATGTTGGGATGGATCCCTTTCAACCTGGAACTCACCTTCACCTCCTTCTCCCTTGAAAGTGTTAGAACCTGTCATACACCTTCCTTGCCTCACTGCATCAGTCACACCCTTGCTACTGATAGAGTTATCTTACTTGCCTCTATGCGACATCGCAGTGAAGGCATTACCTTATGACCCACTGCTAGGACTCCTACACCAAATGGTATGAGGTCTAATTGGGACTTCTTATCGAGGAGATCCCCTTGATATGTTGGCGGGTCCAACACCGTCAACATTTATGGTGCTAGAAGGAGGTCTTGATGACAAGGAGTTTCCTCTCGTCCAATTTTGAACCTTTGCATATCTTTCATGGAGTCTTGCATTCTTCTTCCCTTGAGGTTCTTTTCGAATTGTGAAGATGTCTCCATCTCGAGGAAGCTTTTCAATCTCTTTTCCACTGACATGTATGATGGTGAAGGTGAAGTGGCCTAGCCTAAACACTTACATAACTTTCTTTCCAGGATTTATGAGGAAGATGAGTTTACTGACAAACAGGCCAGTTTGTTGCTTGCATACACACTTTGTGAATCTCCATTTTGTTGGGTGCTCAGCCTACCGGCTGATGCTGTGCACTCATGTGAGCACTTCTATGATCTTATTGAAGACATGTTCTATCATTTTGATCTAGACCATCTTGACCGGAAACTGTTATAGCAACGGAGGGCTCCGCATGAATCCGTTATTGGTTTTTGGCACCACTTCCATGACTTTGAATAAATATCCTAAGAGTAATTAAATAAATCACTATTTATTTCTTATTCCTTATTTCCATTTTTGGAATAATTGTTAACTCACTATTTAATAATTATTTCAATTTCACGCCATTCTTAATCCTTGCAAAATAATTAATAAATCACTTTATTTGTTAATTATTTCTAAATAAATAAATTTGACCATTTTGAATATCTTGTTCCTCTCCAAAAAATATAATGAATTATTCCTAATGGTTAGATCTTGAATTGGTCAATATTATTTTATTATTCTCCATTTTTTATATTAACTCAGTACTTTGTTATAAATAGGAGATTTTTCCATTCATTCTTCACCATGATCATTATCATCATCACCATTATCATATCTTTTCACTTGATTTGCCATTTGAGTTCTCCAAATTGTTTTGGGTTTTTCACATATTGAGAGACAGAATCAATTACTTAACACTAGTAGAAAATGGCTAATTAATTACTAAAAAAATGACCAAAATTTGCATATAAATGACCATTTTTCAGTCGGTGACCAATAGTAGCTAATTTACAGTATCTTATAACGTGACCAACTTTTAGTCATTTTTAGCTTAGTCGTTAATTCATTGTCTCAATTTTATTGTCTAATAGTATATTTAGTCATAAATTTGATCATTAATTTAGTCATTGATTTAGTCATTAATTACGACAATTAATGACCAAATAGACAACAAAATATATCACTATATGATCACCTCAGAAAACCAATTAATGACCAAAGAAATATGACCAAAATGTTGGTCATGTTATAAGATACTATAAATTAGCTACTAATAGTCATATATATGCAAATTTTAGTCATCGTTTGAAACCAATTAATGACAAAAAAAATATGACTAAATTTTAGTTGTGTTATAAGATAATGTAAATTAGCTACTAATAGTCGTATATATGCAAAATTTAGTCTTCATTTGTAATCACAAATTTAATATTTGCAGTAGCCATTTATCATTTTTTGGTAGTTTCATATTCATTAGTTTATATTCATTTCATTTACTTTCATAATAACCATTATAAACAACTAATTTAGTCATATATTCATTTTATTTTTGTTCATTATTAATCAATATAAACTACTAATTTAGTAGTTTTATATTGATTTAATGTGTTCATTATTAACCAACATAAATTAATTAGTATGATTTTGCGACTAAATTAAAAAAGAATGTCATACAATGTGCATGTTCATCTAATATGAAAACACAGAATTACATCTGTTAATTACAATACTAAATAATATCAAGTGCAACTATAAATAATTTCAACCACATAAATTATATTATATAAAATGTCAAATATTACAATATGAGTTTCCAACTTAATATTGGTTGGACTACAATTTACACATGAAATATTTTTTCGTCACTTCAAAAAATTATCATTGTGTTGCCAAGGCAATCTAGGTGAATTCACCAACTCTAGAGCCTTCACCATCAATCTTTATATGTTTGTATCATATAAGATATTATCTTTAAGGGTATCATTAGACCAGTTCTCTTCTCTCTCTCTTTCTACATTTGTGACTCCAATGTTATTGTTCTCTTTCTTCAATTCTTGCTTCTTACCATCAACACTGAGTTCCTATTCTGAAAATGAGAGAAGATACAATGCAGAGTATAAGACATGAAAGACAATGAACATTGAAATATAAAATAAAGTAGACTATAAAGAATTTATATTACATATACCTCAACATCAACAATGTCAATCTCATCTTTCCCCAGAAAAGCAAGAAACTAAAAGAAGATTTCTTCAGTTGAGAAATAGTGGCTATGATGTGGTGGGATGGCCTGCATAAACAAAGAAAATAAAATGTCACCATAGAAAAGAACACCTTAGGACTTAGTATTCAACCTTCAGGAAAATATTAGGCACAATCATGCTAACTAAGTTACATGCCAAAAATATCAAGCTGTAAATAACTTGTGAAAACAAAAAGAAAGAAAAAAACAACATATAATAAATAATGTATGACAGTCGGCTTGCAAATTGCATCTTAAAAGAAAAAAAATTATCCTATGGTTACCCATACATATGGGTGGGTAACCTACCCCAATATGCCATGATCCTTAGGGTCTAGAGGAAGTAAACCTCCTACTAACATAATGATTGATTGGTTGCATATTGGCCTCCAAACAACTACCATGATTTCCCTTACACATCATATTATTCAAAGATTTAGAAAACAACACAAGAACCAAGGATATAAAATTGTGTTCAATAATTATGATACATTCAAAGCATTGTGAGATTAATAAAATAGTTTTGTGCAAATCTAATAACTATGGTAATCTGAAAAGTTTCACTATGCCTTTTTTATCACAAATATAAAAATGTGAAACAAATATCTATGTAATTATTTGGTGAAGAACTCATATTATTGTTTTAGAAAAAAGAAAAACATTTTTCCAATCCCTAAATATTTTTGAGCACTCATTTCATTGAAATGGAAGTGTTATATAAAAAATATCCCATTGGGATGAGACAATGTGCAAAAATTGTAATAAATTGCACTACAAGGCAACAAGTGAATTTTAAAAATTGGAATGAAAGATACCTTGGATGTTTATAGTATTAATTGCCCATGCATCAATGTTTAATTTCATAACAAGATAAAATAATAATGCAATGGCTAAATCACATATATCCAATTTTCAACAGATATATTTTTAGGTTTTACAAAGGTGTCCCAGCGTAATTTATTTCATAGTTTGACACTTTCAGTTCCAAATATTTCTTCTTAGGCAAGGGTAAAAGCCCAAAAAAAAAGTTCACGTTGGTTGGATTTATCAATATAGGATTAGTCCTCTAATGCTATACCCCTTTCATAATTTCAAACTAATATTGGGCAAGTTTGCCTTCAAGTGTCAAAGATAATAAATTGATGTCGATGATAAACAATGGAGAGAAAGAGAGAGGATGGAATATATTAACTGAGAATCATAACACATATCAAGGGTCAAATTGTCAACAATAAATATGTACTTAAAAAAATTTGCACTACATCAACAAACTTACTAAAGAGTTTGCACCATGTTCTTTTAGAAGTTCAATCATAGCGAGCTAGTTAGCACCCTCTGCATTTGCAAATGGCTACAAAATAAATTACCTCACTTAAGTCCCCAAACAAAACAATGCACATAGTGGATTCAGTACCACTAATATTCCAAAATTGAAAAATAAAAACAAATTAATAAATACTCCAAACAAGGTAAATATTTATAACAACAAAATATTTGGAAGGCGAAAATTGCACTCCTTTCTCTTGATTTATAAAACAAGCTTTCAATTGGAAATAAGTTGTGATACCAAAGATGAGAACTACAGGAAGGCTCAAGTGGAACTGGCTAATGATAAAGAAGAGGCATTCAATGCCAAGATGATAATTTGGAAGAATTTTATCTAAGAGTGGATGGAGGTAAACCTTTGTTCTTCAATTCAAGCAACAAATCTACACATTTCCAGTTGTTCACTATGATTTCTCCATTTACAACTTCTAGTATGAATCTAAATTTATTGTCCAATTTCAGCAAATCAACCTAAAGGTTATCTAATTGGACTTTCTGAATTCATAATTTCAATTCAATGTTAGGAGTGTTGATCCGAAAAAAATGTTATTCATTATATGAAACAAAAACACAATTTGTTTGGCTTTCAAATTTTCAACCCATGGTAACTTTTTAAGGGGCATTGCTAAAACAAGTCCTTGGACACAAAATACACTAAGAATTTAATACAAACCTATAACAACAATATCAAGGGCCAAGGAAACAAAATCCAAGAGGTAAAATAAAATAAACAGAGCAGGAATAGAAATGGAAGAAAACAAATGTGTTGGTAATGGTCAGTCGAAAAGAAGGACCCGGGACAAAAGAGGACAATAAATAAAACACCTACCTTTCTCTTTTCATAAAATTCTAGTCGAATATGATATAAGTCCTCGAAAACTACAATTTTATGAGGTAATCCAATCTAGAACTCTTCTTTAACTTGTACATTTAAAGACAAGAATTGAAACATATAGAAAACCAAATAATGATGAGTTTCAGGAATGTGCCTTGCTCATGGGTCTCATATTTATGAATGATTTCCTTTGAGTAAAAAGGATGCATGTTACTTGTACTGATTGTAGTAGTCAATTTGAATTTATTTAAAAGACCTTCCTGAAGTTCAATCCTCCTATTCTCTTCAGATAATGACACCTCAAAAAGGGACCCTGGTATCAATATTTTATTCTTTATAGTCTTGGAAGAAAAATATTTTCATTAGAAAATAATTTCATAGGCATAACCTATTTATATGAATGATAACAACCTACCCTTATGAAATGATATGTAATCTTATCATTCCCAATCATCAGTGCTTCCAAAAATTCCTTGTAATCTAAGTCCACCTACGAACATGCAACTCTATAATTCTCAACGTGGTCTCACTAATTTCCTCTATGATTCCACTAATGATGTAAGTCACACAGTTATCCTTTACAACTATTTGTTCACTTGAACACACCCAAGATTAAAGGTGAAAACACAAGTTGAATCAAATTTGTAAAATATTCTACAAACATCATTATTGAATAATGGAAAAAATATTATCTTAAAACCCTTGTACCAAGAATTCATTCGCTTCAAGGGTTCATCATTAAGCATGCACCTTATATTTGCAGAAATATCCCTTGGGTTGTAGTTAGGCATAAAGGAACTCCAACCAATTCAGGTTCCTTCACTTTTATTCACATGGACCATTGGAATGATTGGCACATACCGGAGCCCTAAAAAAATACCAATGAAAACCCTTGCTTGAAGTAAGACATATATATAACACAAATCCTGATGTACAAGACTCCCTAGAGTTATACAAAATTCCTAAATCCCACATTGCGTCATCCTTCTGTACCATCCTATCAATTTATGTAGAATTTATGAATATAACAATTTATCATCCTTTTGTATCAAACTACTTACCATGTTGGTTCAATTTTTCGTCCATCTTCATTCAAGTAGTCCAAGAGTACATCATCCTCTTTTGTGAAGGAGAAGCATTCTATTGGTGATAGGCATGTGAAAACATATCGAACGTTAGCATGATATTTTCCACCCTATCATAAATAACTGACCATAGGAAAGAGGTTAAATTTAGATGTCATTATAAATAGCAGTGATAAAGATTATTAAGAATTCAAAAGAAAGTAAAGAGAAACTTCATGCGTAACATTTGTAATTTTGGTGCTACTATTATTATTATAGCAGGTACAAATACTGCAATGACAAAGGATGCAAGCCTTGCTCCACAATAAGGACTCACTCTAGAGTCTCTTTGAGAAACTATATGGCTCCAAATCAACTGACTATGTTTGACTGTAGTTGTCGGGAAAGAAGCAGCCTCTTTAGAATACAATCTAGGCTGCTCTATACAACTTTTTGTTTCTTCAGTAGAAATGACTATGTGATATTCCCCTCTTCTTCATATGATTTGATAATAAGAAGGAGAATGTAAAAATGGCATACTTGAACCTATGGTCAAGAAATAATTTGAAATTTCATCATCATGACTATCCCGAACAACAACCATTGACCCCTGAAGCACTACCACCTGAGACGTAGGCAAAGGTGTAGAACCACGAGAGGCAGGCATTGTCAGCCTTCTAGAAGTCAAGCTGATAGTTCAACAATCCCTTCTAATATACTTCTCTTCCTCTTCATTTTGTGTCTTTGCTCAATCCTCAAATGTCCTTCAATTCTCATGCCACCATTTTGGGCATCCATCTTATCATTAGTGCCAACCCAAGAAAAATTAGTTCCAGTCATAGAAGAAGAAATAAAAGAACTCAGAGGTTTGGTCATTTTATAAGGCACAAAAGAGTGCTAACAAAATCCCATTATTAAGGGTTCCATGAATAGGTTTGGGCACAAAAAAGGGACAAAATGACAATTTAGACTTACATTTTTCTTGAGGAATTACCGAGGTCAATGATGGACTGCAAGAAGTTTAATAATTTTTTCTTCCCATTGCACACATTTCAAGCTATGGGGTTAGAGAAATATGCCTTGATGGAGTGATTTTAGGAGAGTGTAAAGGTTCCTTGCAACATTGGTTAGTTGAACTCCCTCATGAATGGGAGTTGAAATATTAATCCATATAGGAGATGGTGACCTAAATGGAGATGGTAAACTCAAAATGGCTGATGGATTGTCCATATACCCAACCCTATCCATATTAGGAGAGATTTCCAATCTACTAACTAAACAATGACCTTTTGCAACTGCCATGTGAACTGACCTCATGCCCATAACTGTTGAATTAGAGAAAATCATGGCATGGCTGACAGTCCTCATACCACCTCCAAACATAGTGCTAGCTAAAAATAATGACATAATCAAAAGTGAAGTTTTGTGAGTGTTCACCTCAAATTTGTAAAATATTCTACAAATATATTTATTGAATAATGGAAAAAATATTACCTTAAAACCCTTGTACCAAGGAGTCATTGGCTTCAAGGGTTCATCATTAAGCATGCACCTTATATTTGCAGCAATATCCCTTGGGTTGTAGTTAGGCACAAAGGAACTCCAACTAGTTCTAGTTCCTTCACTTCTATTCACAAGGACCATTGGAATAATTGACACATACCTGAGCCATAGAAAAAATACCAATGTAAATTGATGCTTGCAGTAAGGCATATATATAACACAAATCCGATGTACGAGACTCCCCAGAGTTATAAAAAATTCCTAAATCCCACAATTCTTCATCCTTCTGTACCTTCCTATCAATTTATGTAGAATTTATGAATACATCAATTTGTCATCCTTCTGTATCAAACTACTTACCACGTTGGTTCAATTTTCGGTGCATCTTCATTCAAGTAGTCCAAGAGTACATCATCCTCTTTTGTGAACACGAAGCATGTTATTGGTGACATGCATGTGAAAACATATCGAGCGTTAGCATGATATTTTCCACCCTATCATAAATGACCCACCATAGGCAAGATGTTACATTTAGATGTCAGTATAAATAACTGTGGTAAAGATCATTAAGATTTCAAAAGAAACTAAAGAGAAACTTCATGTGCAACCTTTGTTGTTGTTGTTGCTACTTTTGTTCCATAGTTAGGACCCACTCTAGAGTCTCTTTGAGAAACTACATGGCTCCAAATCAATTGATTGTGCTTGACTGCAATTGTTTGAAAAGAAGCGGCCTCTTCATAATACAATCTATCGTACTCTATACAACTTTTTGTTTCTTGAGTAAAAATGACTATGTCCTCTGCCCCTCTTCTTCATATGATTTGATAATAAGAAAGAGAATGTACAAATTTCATACTTGAACCTATGTTCAAGAAATAATTCGAATTTTCATCATCATGACTATCCCGAACAACAACCATTGACCCCTGAAACACTACCACCTAAGACATAGGCAAAGGTGTAGAACCACCAGAGGCAGGCATTGTCAGCCTTCTAGAAGTCAACCCGATAGTTTCAAAAAACCCTTCTAATATACTTCTCTTCCTCTTATTTTTGTGTCTCTACTCAATGCTCAATTGTCCTTCAATTCTCATGCCACCATTTTGGGCATCCATCTTATCATTAGTGCCAACCCAAGAAATAGTAGTTCCAAGCATAGAAGAAGAAACAAAAGTCAAAGGTCTGGTCATTTTATAAGGCACAAAAAGTTATAACAAACTCCCATCATTAAGGGTTCCATGAATAGGTTTGGGCACAACAAAGGGACAAAATGACAATTTAGACTTGGATTTTGCTTGAGGAGTTACCCAGGGTAATGATGGATTGTGAAAAGTTTAATAAGTTTTTCTTCCCATTACACACATTTCAGGTTGTGGGGTTAGAGAAATATGCCTTGATGGAGTGATTTTAGGAGTGCAAAGGTTCCTTTCAACATTGGTTAGTTGAACTCCCTCGTGAATGGGAGTTGACATATTACTCCATATAGGAGATGGTGACCTAAATGGAGATGGTAAACTCAAAATGGTTGATGGATTGTCCATATACCCAACCCTGTCCATATTAGGAGCACTTTCCAATATACTAATTGAACAATGACATTTTGTAGCTGCCATGTGAAGTGACCTCATGTTCATAACTATTGAATTAGAGAAAATCATGGCATGGCTGACAATCCTCATACCACCTCCTTCTGGTTCTTTCGAGCAACAAACAATTGCTAGTTGCAAGACTTATAGCAGAAAATTTGGAAGGGAATTCATATGAGATAATAGTTTCAAATGATAAATTGAAGCCATTTGCAACTGAAGTAGTGATCATTAAGTGTCTCAAAAACTAGTGGTGTTAAAAAAGGACAAGGATGAACTACTGCTTTCAAAGGATAACTTGAACAAATTTTCTTGTAAGTTTCATTTTGATTGCGTAAGAGTCTTTGTATCAAGTTATCTTCCCCTCTTTATTTGTATTTTATCCCATTTGTCTAGATATGTGTCAAGTCAGACTCCAAATGCTAAAGAGGTTAGACAGCTACATAACTAGAAACCTAGGTTGTTATACAATGAGAACATTTTACATATAGAATGCATGGTAAAAAAACATGGTTGACAATCTAATGAAATAAAGAGGTACATTACTGCAATTTAAGGGCACCCACTATGGACAGAGGATCCAAGCTATAATTCGTGATGGCAATGCATAGTTTTATGCATTATAAAAAAATTAAAATATTGATGGCAAAAGGTTCGAAGATTATGCTAAGGGAATAAGAGAAAAAACATCAAAATCCAATCATGAGATGATTGTATGTGTACATGGATTCTCTACTATTTCTAATTTATTCAAAATATAACATCAATGTTGATATCTTCTTTAACAATGTCTAGTCATGAAGAGATGAGATCCTCTTCTAAAATAAGTAAGATGAAATAACCAAACTGCAAATATACCAACCGTAGGATCCATGTTCACCTCATCATCTTCCATGGTTTGGTGCTTTTGTGTCTATGTGGCCGATGTAGATGCATCTATAGCATGCATTCAGAATGAAATTAGTGGAAAGTTAAACCCTTGCATTCATAAAGAGAAGATTACAACCCATAAACTGCAATTAAGAAAGTATACTAATTAGTGGTAAGTTAGACCCTTGCATTCATAGAGAGACTATTAAAACCCATAAACTCCAATTAAGGAAGTCTACTTCACCCTCACAAATTACATTACTATAGATTAATATCAACATTTTTTTTAAAAGATTCCATTAAACTTTAGAAGCATTGCACTGGGTTTGCAATACCAGGCACCACAAGCAACCCAAAGCAAACCACAAGAAACCCAAAGCAACCCACTTTCACAGGAAGGACACCCTCCACGAGAAACAGTTTATCAGAAGCACTTTAACTAAGTTGTCCCAGGAAAGAACGTCAAAATCACCAGGACCTACACCTCGGTCCTCACACCAACTTCTTATTCATGCTTCAAGAATTGATGTTTGTGGGTGGCCTGGAATGCCAATGCCTTCTACGTTGAAACATCGATATTACTTACAACCAATCCCCAAAGATGAAGTTTGCAGTAGTTAAAACCAATAAGTATTAAATTGTTGTGGAGATCATTTTGCAGTAAATGTCAAAATAAAATTGAATAACAAATTATAATTATGAAAAATTCTCTTAATTTAACATAATAAATATTAACGATGAAGAGCTAAAAAAAAATAGTAAAATACAAGCATATTAAATTGAATAATAAATTATAATTAGGACAAATTCTCTTAATTCAGCGTAACAAATATCAACGATGAAGAGCTAAAAAAAAATAGTAAAATAAAAGCATTTACCTTCTTCTTCGAGATGCCCCTCCTCTTCCTTTTAGCAATATTTGCCTTAAAAACCCTGCACATAAGACAAGATCCTTAATAAATAATTATGGTTTGCCTTACTCTAAAGCATTAACCAGTGAAATGGCTTCAAACCTTGGCAATGCATGTACACAATTTTTTTTGGAAAAAAAACGTGTGGGGACAAACTGATGATTGTTTTTTCAAACGAATATCATAATACAAATGAATGATTGTTTTTTTCAAACAAAAATCATAGTATAAACAGATTATTTAATCAAATGTTTCTCTGCATTGCAGCCACAGGTTTGTTCATCACCTTTGTAAGGTAATTCTTCCTAGCTTCCATGTCATCAGCGGGTCGCTAATGTTGTGTCTAGCAGGGAAACCCACGAACAACCTCATCACCTTGACATAATTGGTAGTGGTATGATGGGTAAAACGAGGGTACATGCCCCGCAGGAGGACTATGAGATGCCCTTTCTTTATGAAAAAGCATATCCATTTCTCATCGTTGTGCAAGGTGTTGAACTTCCAGAACAAATCGCATCTCCTCTTGGGCATGGAGGTGCTCAGTGAAGAATTGTTTGATCTTTCCTAAATAATCTTCAAGTCTTGTGTCTCTGATCACATCTGGTCCTTCATATCATTCCCTCCTAGGAAACATATCGTTCCATATGGGTTTCTCCACGCGAAATTATGTGGAAATGGAATTGAGTTTAGCTCTGAAAGCATGGGATTGGAATGAAGTGCAACCAACGTTCATGAATGCTAAGGTTAGGAGGCATCACAAACATATGATCTCTATCAATTTAATTGAATTCTCAGGTGGGCTGCGTATCGAGCAGAGTCCTTCTCTGCATGGAGTTTCAATCAGGTTTCTCTGTGGGTGCATCTCAAGTACTCTAGGACTACTGCTCTTTGGAGATTATCTAGCTTAAGACCCGTAGATCCATTCATACGGGTCAACTTGTTCATATATATATATATATATATATATATATATATATATATATATATATATATATATATATATATATATATATATATATATATATATATATATATATCTTTATTTCTCTGCACTAGCGTTAATAAAAAAATACCTACAGAGACAATGGCTTTATGATTTTTGACTCCCACGCTTTCCTATGAATTTCTTTGCATTAACGATGAAAATTTTTGGTGGATAATATCATCATACTGTAACCGGGATTGAGCATATAGATATTAGGACAAAATGTTACATGGAAATATATTGTAGTAGAATGACCTTAACCTCGATCCTAAAGGCAATTAAGGTCTAGATGATAACAGTGGTCTAGATTGTCATGTGAAGGGAACCCTTGATCTTGGTGCAAGTGAAGCACTTGTCGATGATGAACTCCACTCAGTAGACCATCTATCCATACGTCTCAACTTGGGCCAACTTGACAAGTGGTTATCTGCTCAGAGTTTTCATTTGATCCTGCCATGCTAACTCATTCTTTCATGTTTGTTTATAGTTTTGGAGATTGGAGAGTCTATTTATCCCTATCCAGATTCATTGAAAGGATAATAACACATTTCCTCATCTAATGATCTCACCCAAGTCATGGTAAACTTGTGCCAAATAAAGATCCCGATCAATGTCAAAATCATGTGAAAAACACACTACTTGTTGGTTATCATAAGTCCCACTGGTATATATTTTATTAACACTACTGCATTCTCGAAATTAGTAGATCTGTGTGGATTGGGAAGATTGAACGTGGCACTATTTGGAAAGAGACAAGCACAATCTCTGTAATTTCAAATTCTGACTTAGAGAGGTTCAACAGAGCAATGAGAGGTCTTCAACCGTCACTATATCCAAATTGTTGTAACCTCATTGTTTCTTGACATTTTCAAGGTCAGGGTTGTTTTCAGCATCCAACTCCCATACAAGAACCCCCAAGCTCTCACAGATAGCAAGGAGAAACGAGGCGGTTGGGGTGATACGTTGAAACCTCTATTATATCTTAGCTCTCTAATGCAATCAATAGCCAACTTCAACAATGTTTTGCATCTTGATATGTTGAAACCTATGCACAATGAATCTAGTATTGACGTTTTAGTTCAATATGTATGTTCTGGCAATTTAGGTCAATGATGGTTTTCTTTTTCTTAACTGAACTGAAACCTGCTAAAAAAACTCGCCAAAATCTGTTAGGGACAACACAAATTAGAAATAATGTAATTTCCAATGACTCAGACCTCTTATATTAGTATTCTTATTTGGTGGCATCGTTTAGAAACTCACCTCTTCATATCCTAGTGTAACTTAATTACAAATTAAAAAATATGGCGTAAACTTCCATTAAATACTAGACGGAGCAGAAGAGCAGGGGCTACTCTGAAGGAATATGTATTCCTTCAATGTCTTGGCCCAGTTACTGGCCGTGAGTGCGAATAATCAGGACAAACTGATGAATATAAGAGCAATTCTTATGATTGTTGACTTCTTGCCAGGAACAGTTGTGGGGTTACATGGCGTGAGGGTTCACGCTGGTCCTCTGTAACATTTCCGATCTCCTTTGCCTGTTGGTTACTCGGGGTAGACTAGCTCAATGGAGGAGAAAATGTGGGACCATGAAAAACCTGGATAAATTTTATAAGGGTTTTGGTCACACCTCATTTTTCCACCGCAGCCAGAGCCAGGAATAACACATATCTACTACTCTTTTATTTTTTCTTCTTAAAACACTTCTTTCTTACCTATTTTTCGCCCAACTCAAAGCAGCAAACTACATTAGAGACACTACTGATTCAGGTGAGTCCTGAAACAGGGGAGATGGATTCGTGTAAAGTAGCCATAAAATGCATTTCATATTAGGAAAGTTGGGTATGGTAAGAAACAATAGAAAGGAGATGAGTAATCTATAATGGGCATCCCAAATCAAGCCATAAAAACACATTTCTTAGTAATAAAGTTGGGTCGATTGGGCTTGCCACTGGGAATGACCTCTCCCTGGTACCTTGGTCTAGCTAGCGGGTTTTGAGATGAGTAAGTCGTTAATGGAATGGAGGGAAAGCCATAAAATTTCAATGAAAAAGATTATTTCTAATATTATTTTATTAGTTTTTTAATTTTTTAAATGTTTAATTTATTGGGATAAGTTTCAATTAAAAATCGTTTTTAATATTATATTATTAGTTTTTTAATTTTTTAATGGAATGGAGGGAAATCCATAAAATTTGAATGAAAAAAGATCATTTCTAATATTAGCTTATTAGTGTTTTAATTTTCTAAATGTTTAATTTATTGGGATAAGTTTCAATTAAAAATCATTTTTAATATTATATTATTAGTCTTTTTAATTTTTTAATGGAATGGAGGGAAAGCCATAAAATTTCAATGAAAAAGATCATTTCTAATATTAGTTTATTAGTTTTTTAATTTTTTAAATGTTTAATTTATTGGGATAAGTTTCAATTAAAAATCGTTTTTAATATTATATTATTAGTTTTTTAATTTTTTAGGTTTTTAATTTATTTTTTAATTTCTTAGGTTTTTAATTTATTATTTATTGGGAGAAATTTAGGTCTTCCATTTTTAATTGTGACTAGAGGCTTTCTAACCTTTATGATAGAGATGTTGCTATGTCTAGTTAAAAGTGTAATGTCTCATTAAACATTTTGACTTGGTAAAAATAAACAAAATGAAATATAAAAATAAATAAAAGCCTAACATAATAGAGATGTAATGTTTTGTTAAACATTTTGACCCAATAAAAATAAAATAAATTTTATAATTAATTATAATTAATAAATAAATTACCATAGATCCATTTTAACTCTAGATCTACCAAGCACCGAAAGGGATCATAAAATTTATAATCAATTATAATTAATAATTAAACTACCCTAGATCCATTTTAACTCTAGCTCTACCAAAGACTGAGAGGGATCAAATATCTTGAGATGCAAATCTCTTTTAGACTGAAAAGAAATTTGATCCCTTTAAGTGTTTGGTAGATCTTTAATTGAGATGGATCTAGGTTGGTATAAAAGTAAGTTATGATTATTTAAAAAAACTGAAGAATAAGACGAAGAAGACAGTAAGAAATAAAACTTTTTATTTTATTTTAAGATATTCCTACATAATTATAAAAATTTAATCATTATTTAGCATGCTATATAATTATTAAAAATTAGTCATTGCATAGCATTGATAGACTTTGCTAGTTAGGCATAACGATCTATGCTTAACCAACATGTTTTAATTGAACCCAAGGGAAGCACCTTAAATTATAAAAGATGTTGAAATGTCCATTTAGTGGTAAGTAATGCCACATCATCACCACCCAACTGTAGGCAACATTCTACCACCTCATTTAACCCAACATGTTTTAATTGAACCCAAGGGAAGCACCTTAAATTATAAAAAATGTTGAAATGTCCATTTAGTGGTAAGAAATGCCACATCATCACCACCCAACTATAGGAAACATTCTACCACCTCCTTTAACCCAAATACTCTTGAACAACTAACAACCCAATATAGAATTGTGTTGTCTCCATCAAGGCCAACCCATTGTAGTCCTCAACGATGATGTACCTAATGGAATCCACTTACATTCACTCACCAATGATGTTTCCTTTCCATGACTAAAACATTATTCAACACATTTCCAATTTACATCATCCTCCCCTAAGCTTGTGTTACAATGCTTTGTCAATGATCAACCCTTGTTAAGGAGATTTCCGAGTCCACACCAAACTAGTACACCATCCTAATTGTCTCATGAAACAACCTAAGTCACTCACAAAGTATACCAGACATATAAACTCACTGTCCACTCTTAGTCATGTTTACCCGACATGCCATCCATTGTGCCATTTCTAATGACACCTCAAGTAAGATCCTTGCATTCTCCTGCCACTTTAATTGTTGGTATCTTCATCAACATGGCTCCATTGGCTTCTCTAATGGACATGGCATTGATGGTGAAGATACACTTTGTAATTTTTTCATTTAAACAATCTTAGAGGACCCATTCAGGAATCCCTTAGAAATCCGAGGACATTGCAGAAGCTGGATTTGAGCTCTAATTCCCTCACATGCCACATTCCTGCAACTCTTGTGAACCTAAAAAACTTGGAGTTCATAGCTCTTAGCAATAGTAAGATTAAACGGAAGATTCCCTGCTTCGTTGGGAAGTTTACAGACCCTCCAATACTTCATAATAGATAAGAATCCAATGTTTTCTCCATTGCTTGTTGAACTTGGAAGGCTCAAAAAGCTTAGGAGCTTAGGCTTGCTAGTTTTGGGACTCGAGGTCAATACCTGTGGCTTATGGCAAACTTTTGAATCTAAGCTCTTTGAATTTGGAGAACAACAAGTTGTCATGCAGTATTCCTTCCATTATAGGTAATCTTTCTCACATGTACCACCTTAATCTAAGTGGTAACATGCTGTCAGGGGCACTCCCTTTCTCTTCAAAGTTTTTTCACAGGTTAGGTAAGAACATATACTTGAAGGGGAACTCGGGTTTGGGCATCAATGCCTCCCAAGTTATGCAAATATCTCAGTACTTGGGTGCAGATGTATGTGGAGCTTTTCCCATCAAAGCAAAGGGAAAATCACCCAATAAATCCATGGCAGTCATGTTGCATGGGGTGCACTGGAGAATCAATATGTACCTTGTAGTAAGTTGGATAGTATTTGCATTACTAGCTTGACAAATATATCTTTCTCCCATCCAGATTCAGTTTTCTTTGGGCTTGGAGATCAAGAAGTTGAAGGGATAAATGCATAGATTGATAAAAAGCTCTACAGAGATTAATGTCTTAGCTGGTTATTGAAATTATTTGTTATGCTTCATTTCTAGACCAGAAGTGCTGAGTGTTTAAGAGAATGATTTACTAACAAATTTCTAGTCTGAGATCTAGAACTATCTCCATTTGCATTTTACTGTGAACATGAATTTACATTGTAATTCCCAAAATAGACCAACAACAGTTCTAATGAAGACCAATGATTAATGTTTGATTGTAAGCTCGTAGAAACTCCTATCTGAAATCTCAAACTATCTCCATTTGAATTTTACTATAAATATGGGTCTACATTATAAATCTTATTGACCAACTTATAGTGTATCAACTAAAACTGAACCACAAAAACCCCATAGTAAAATAGCTTAGCAGGCTTATAACACAAACCCTAGATGAGAAACCCTTGACAAAACAAAGAGGAGTGCTCGGGAAATGATGAATCTAGATACTTCAATCTGAGATGATTATTTTTAGTAATAGATGATTTTAAACTATGCATTCAATAGGAAAAAGAACAAATCAAACAAATTTGTGCCAATCATCTATGCCATTACTGATCAAAAATATCAAAGACAAAATTGAAAGAAAGCTCCATACCTTTACAAGTTATTTGTGGACCCTACGTTTGCAGATATGAATGAGCATTGTATGGGAGTTTTGAAGAACAAGAAAGGTGGGATGCAGCGATCCATAAATATGGGGATTTGAGCACTGAAAGCTTCGAATGTGTAGCAGGGTTGAATAGTAGCATCCCAAGCTGACCGATGCCATGTAGATGCCTCTAGGTATGCCATATTTCCATATGAAAAGAAAATTAAGGTGGAATAAATTGTGGTGCCAAAATTTTGTCAAAACACTTTGATTTGGTTTAAACGCAGAGGATTTACCATAGCATTGTGGTGCTAAAATTTTGTCTGAAGACTTTGATTTGGTTTAAATGCATAGAATTTACCATGGCACTAATTTCATTTGGTTTAAATGCACACAATTTACCATAACATGGCATGACTTTAATTTGGTTTAAATGCACATAATTTACCATAACATGGGTCAAGGGTATGTAATTAGTGGTCTTATACAATGATATTTATGTGATTTATAATGTGCGTCAAAAAGTATACCCTCTTAAAGTTCTAGTTTTTTATGGGACTATTATTTCTCATATATTGATTTAAATTAAAATATTCAAAATTAAAATTATGTTAAATTTTTTTTATTGTTTCAATATAGAGTATGATAACATGTTCTTTCTTAAAGGTTTAACAATTATTATTTTTTTGAACTAAGCTTCCACCTATTACAATGAGGCCAATTGCCTAGATTTAACATTATGAGAGGTTTTGACCAATGGAGGAATTTCTATTGGGGCTTTTATATTTACTAATATTTGCACAACATTACCACATTTTGGACATGCACTAGGAATAACTCTCAAGGCCTTTACCAATGGACATGAAAAGGACCATAGTTAGGAATATGAGTACCATTACTATTCTTTGCATAATAAGAATTAGTATGAGGAAAAGAGAAAAATACCTTTACTCCTAAAATGAAGCTTCTCATGATCAAGGACCATGAATTTGGCATTGAACAACCACATAGATCCTCTCTAAATAATCTTCATTAGGATATATGGGATATCAATTCCATTAGGATTTTTTTCACACTGTGTAGAGGAGTCAAGGAATGTACCATGAGTAAGGGGGGTAAACAAGGGCATTAGGCCTTACAAGAAGTTTTTTAGTCTCAAGGGCTATGAGCTAGATGTAAAAACCACATAGATCTTATTTAATGAATCTTTGGACTTAAGTCGAGATATGGGCACCATAAGAGGTATGTAACAACACCACAAAAACCCCACAACAAATAGTGTGTCATCTCTCTAAGATGTGAGGAACAAATTCCTATTAACCCTTAAAACCCTTTTATATTAGTTTCAAATTCTCTTTCTTGTCCCTCCTTCCAAAGGGAGCATAAAATTATTATATATTGTAAACACATTCTCTATATTGTATAAAAATGTTATAATTTTAGCATTATTGATGGATTCATAAACCCCTTTAAGGGGGGTCGTTGAATCCATCACAATTAAAAATTACTAACATAAATGACTAATTCATTTCCTTGTTGTACTTGTTATTTGGTCATATTTTTATTCTTGTACTATAATAGTCATTTACATTAATCATTATTAATTTTTTCACTTATTATCTAGTTATATATTTTAATCCTAAACTAAATTAGTCATTTAAGATAGTCATTTTTAGTTTAGTCACTTATCATCTAGTCATATATTTTATCCCTAGACTAAATTAGTTGTTTAAGTTAGTCATTTTTAGTTCGTTCACTCAAAATTGCTCAAATTTAGTAGTAATTCACTTGAAATAATTCCAGTGACTAACTTTTTTAGTCACCTAGTGACTAATTTCATCATTTTCTACTAGTGTAAGCATCAAGGAAATCAAAGGACCCATCCCACGACGGGGGATTTGTAGACCTTTTTTGTAGATCTCCTTTACCAGGTGTTATCAATAATTAATTATTCATTTTAATGTCTTTCCATATGGGTTGTTGCATTGGATATCTATATTGATGTTTATTGTTTTAGATTGTATAAACTATTTCGCTACAGTTTTTCCAAGTTTTCTCATACATATGAAGCGTAAGCAGCCACGAATTGTTCTTAGGGTCACGTGTCACCTAGTGACTTAAGTGAAGTGTTTTTGGTAAACCTTTCAATAAATTTCATACTAAGAGTTAAATCAAAGCCAAATTTGTATCGCATTCTCAAATTAGACATTCGTTACATGGATATAAGAACAATCCACACATTGTGAGATTACTTTATTTGCTTACATAACAATGTTTATAAAATGATACAACAATGAGGTCCGCCAACATTATTTTTTTCATTTAGTTTTGGTGACCACTGCTACAAACCATTTGTTAATGAAATACAACATATGGAGGACAAAAATATCTGGTTTACTAACAATGAGACAACATAGAATATGCTTGAAACCTTATTAAGAAATGATCTAGTAACACATATAAGTTAATATAGTAATATTGTAGGTGCCCTAGGAAAACTACTTTTCCATGATAAAAAGTATCTTGGTGAATTGCAAGACCATGTTTTGGTAACATAATTCAAAAACAGAGGAAGCCAACATGAGCATCTATTACTATGGCAAAATAATGCACCGGTGTATGGAAGAAACACAAATTTTGATATAGAAGGCTTTGTGGATAGATATTTGACTTGTGATTCAGGGATTCTTGTGAAGGATCTTAAAACAATTTAGCAACATCATCATACAAATTATTGGAGAATAAAAAGATCATTGTAAGTTAAATTTTCCCATTCCGAAAATAATAAAAAGAATTATACTTGAACCAACTGATTTCATAGATGAAAAAATGAAGAAAAAAATGAAATTGTTTTCAAAACACTAGAACATGCCAAATATAATGAAACATATATTTTCAACACCTTTTTGAGATTTTTGGGTTTGTTGGAGCATGAATACATTAATTCCTTAAAATATATTTTAAAATGAGCAACGAGTTTACTAAAATGAAAAGCAAGTGACATATAGACATATAGTTTTTTCATCATATTGCAAAACTGCAGAAAGGAAACATAGATACTGAATTTCTGATACAGTCTTATGCAGTAGCTAAATATTGTAGCTCTTACATGAAAAAGCTTAATAAAACCATGATAGTAAATTTTAAACATATTCAAGAATAATATGAGAACCAAAAAACTTCATATTGTGAAAGTAATTGCCTAGCTTGGAAAATCTTTGCTAAACTTACAACATATGTCTACACACCAGGCTATGTATGTTATTTTGTCCCTTCCTTTCTCTACGAGTCCAAGGAAACGTATAATTACCAAAACGATTGTAACTATGAGCAAATGATTCAGAGAATGTGTTCTACACCTCAAGCATTGATTGTTACTTATAGAAGTCTTTATCCATTTAAAATATATGTTTGGCATAGTTTTCATCAAGCCATAGAAAAAGGGGAAACAAGTGAGAACATGGAAATGTTCCATTTATCATAAGAATCATAAGATATAGTGAACATAAGTATCCAAAAAAAAATTATCGAGAGAAATTGATGTTATATGTCGCATATAGTTTTGATGAATATGTTTCTAAACATATGTATTATACCTGGATGAATGCGTTCTTGAGTCGAAAAGAAAAAATAACACAAACCAAATGAAGCTTCACCTATGTAGTTCCTAAAGCATGGGGTGACCATAATGACACATAAAACATTGTTTAATTGAACGATTATGGAGATTTCATTAGCGATGCAATGGAAGAAAACAATTCAATTTGCAATGGTGTCATCTTGAATAAAAATAGATAATATGAAGAGTATAATATTGTCGTTGACCTCCACTACTTCTGCAGAATGATACACATAAAAACATCAATTGATAGAAGTTATCATATTGTAAAATAGCTACATATAATAGAGGAAAAATAATTCTATGTCATAAGAAGGAAATTAAAGAAGGAACAAACAACAATAGTAAAATATATCTGTTATAGCATCATTTAGCACTATTGTAGACTTAATTCTCTTTTATGGCCTTGGGAAGCCATTTTCCCATTCAAACTTGATCTTATTTATAAAAAAAAATACTTCAAATTCCATACATGACTCTACCCACACTAAATTGTGTACATGCGTGGGCCTTATAACACTATACCTGTGTATAACTTATAAAATATGAAAAAATAAAATAAAATATTATTTTTTGGGTGGGCTTCACAAGTTTTACCGAAATCCCACCTAAAAAGCCCATGCCACAACTCAATTAACTAATTTTAGGTGGTATATATACACCATGGGGTAGGACTAAAAAGCATTAGTGAATGGTTATCGACATTATACCCATTTTCCTCCCAGATCAAGCCTGATTTTCTCGTGCCTCCTGCACTCCCAGTCTCTATGGGAACCCTTGTTTCCTTTGCAGACATGTTCATCGTATTTATAACATCTGCTTGCACTTGTTAGAGTGGTTGGCTTCATGTCTTGGGATGGACGGATCCAAAGGAAGGCTTCGTCGGTGCTTTGGCTTGGATCAGGTTGTACCCTTCCTTTACCTATTGTTGTTAATCAATAAAGAAGCTCATGTCTTGTTCCTGATATGTTATTGTCTCATGAATTGTAATTTAAATGCTTATATGTCATGATATAACATATATTATATGTATTCACATTGAATTATCTATCATGTATATGCTTCTATGAATTAACTTGCATGCCTACTCATTCTAGAGGAAGTAGAGGGTTTGGACCCTATAGGAACATCATCAAACTCAGGACCTCCAGGTATGTTTCTAAACCCATGTTTAGTAATTCATATGTTTGGCATGCTTGATTGACTTTTTTTTTTTGTTGATTATCTTGTTATGCTTTATTGATTTTGTCAACCCTTCTATTAGGGAATGTTTCCCGCCAACAGAATTGGCGACTCCATTGGGGGTTACCATCAAGTATTTCCTAGAAGGGTTGTTATTCTTTGCTCTAGATTTTAGTTTGTTGTTTATTGAATTTTCCAACCTTCTTGACTCTTAAGCAATCTGGTCATTCATCCTGATCTCTTGGATCAGGGTTGTATTTTTATTTTTTCCTAGCTTTCCATTTATACATGATTTTTATTGTAGACAATAGCATATATACGCATTTTCTTCGAAATAATCATGTGTATACAAAAGTTTCTTCAGACACAGTTGCATATATACACAACTCTGTAGTCATCCAATCATGTACATATCTGAACAATTGATTTTGTTTCATTTATGGCTTTTGTTGGGGGTTGGACCAATTTTTTTATGTTTTTCTGATATGAATGAGCCCTGGGAGTATCTTTCTATCAGTGATTGTTGATGTTCTTCCACCTGTTTTTTAAAATCTTATGTCAACGTAGGCTTTGTAGTTTTTGAAGGTTTTTGTGTTTAAAGTTGGGTTTCGTACCTTATTTAAGAAGTATCTAGTTGTTCTATGCTTTTGGGATGGATGGTTGTTCTTCAACTTGTTTATAACCTAGTCTTTTTGATTTTTTCTTTTACAACCTTGAAGTTGGATTGTTTTTCTTTTAATTTTTTTTTTGAGAAATGTGTTTGCAATTATTGGGTAAATAATAAATTTCAGTTCTATGGAATCTTTTTTATTTACAAAATCCTTTGTGTCTTCCTCATCAAATCATTCAAGATGTTTTAGTCTCTTAATTACATTAGTCTTTTAATGTTTGTCATCATTGAAGATTAGTAGGATTTCAGTCTGTTTCTTGTTGTTAGTCTTGAATTTCATGATTTCATTCACTTTATAAAACTTTTTATCTTTTAAAATCTTTTAAAGAAAAAGAGTAACATTCACTTTGTGTTTCTTTTCTTTTATTTTTTGGATTTTTTTATTATGGAAAAGGTGTGAATTCGTGTTTTAGGGATAAGAATACTTTTTGCTTTAAGGAATGTTTCTTCCTTGAGATTTGCTTCTTTTTGTGTGATAAATTGGCTTTTTCTTTTGAGTTCACCTTTGTTTGTTTTTGAGCTTTACTTGAATCTTGAATTTGAATTCTAGTTTGAATTAGGGTAACTTGCATTTTAGACATCATTTAGTCCTTTTTGTTAAGTGTTGAATGCGTGAGTGTTGAAAAAGAAAAAGAAAAAGAGTTTTTATTTCCTATCTTTCTCATAGAACCTGTGTAGAAATCACTTTCTTTGAAGAAAAAGAAGTGTTGAATTTTCATGTAACCTAGGTTTTCTATTGATTTCTTTTGCATCATAGCATCATCATTTGCACTTCCTCTTCCCTTCTAAATAAAAACCAATTAAAATAAGCACTTAAAATTAAAATGAACTAGACATTTTTTTTTCATAGCAACATCAACTAGTCTAAAACATTTACGGCCTTGGAATAGGTCTGAGGAGAGTAAAATTTCCAAGGCCACTTGAACTGAAAGTGTAGAAGTTTAATAAAGAGTGGAAATCAAGTATCATTAAGTTGTCCGAGAGCACTCCTCTAACACGAGTTAATCAGAATGATGCATGAAGATAAGGAAGGAGAGATACCCCCTTTCCTACTTGTTGGATCATGCACCCATGGCTATTCTACCCAAACTCTGATCACGAGCTGGTGATCTTAGTTGCCTTTCCCAGGGAACATATAGGTGACCGTGGGGGAGAAATTCCCGTGGTACCTGAGGCAGACATTGCATGACTTTCATAGTTCTTATGGAGGGTTCCCTTGTGAAGATTGGGTATTTTCACTAGAAAATGATATTTTGTGGAGGTCAGCGTCACTGCTTTTGATATCATTGTTGGTAGGCTTTTCCTTCATCATCCCAAACTACCTTTGGGACATCCTTATCTTCACTTTCTTGTATTTTGGTGTTGGGTCCTAATCACCCTGAGTGGAAATACCTCAAAGTTGTTTTCTTGGTTGTATATTTTTACTGAGTGCTCTGTCCTCCTAGCTTTCCATAGGTGTTTTCAGTCTTTAATTTATCTTAATATATAAAATTTGTTAGGAAACCAGCTAGTTCATCTAGAATGATTCATGGGATTTTACCTATGAGTGTCGAGCCTTCACCTAGAAGGCATAAGAGTATGTTTGTTGGTGTTTTTGAACCATTGTTAGTGATCTGAAAGGATCTCTACACATGAAAGATCTTTTTACTTTGAGCCATGTTGATTTAGAGATTGGCGACGAAGTATTCAAGTGGATGAAATTATGGTTAATGAGTTTTTATTTATCACACATTTTTTGGGGAAAATGTCTCATGCATTTAATTATGTAGTTCATGAGCCTTTATTAAATTCATGCATTATTATTCACTATTGATATAAATGTTACTATTGGTGAGAGGGAATTTGTTTCGCATATTATTCATTTAGTGTAATTGGGAATTGGTTTTAATGTGAGAAATCACCTCACACCAATTCTCTATTTTTCTCAATTTTAGGTTGAGAGGATCAAGGGCATGGATGAGGAGTCTTTAAGTGATTTTGGAGACTTTTCCCAATTACGCGACTAAGATAGTTGGAGATCCTACTTCTAGGGATATTTTTTTTCCTTCTCTGTAATTAGCTCCTACAATTATCGATCTTGTAATTAATGCTCTTTGTTGTAGAGTGACTGAGGAAAACCTATATATATATATCTTATGTGAGCCATGGAGAAGGACGGAGAATGCTTAGCTATTGAGAGTCATAGTACTTAGTTAATGAAGAGCCATAGAGATTGACTGTAGGAAAGCTTTGAAAGCTTACTTCAAAGAGGGAATATAGAAGATCTACATTCTGGTTGAAGTGGATCTGGAGATGTAGCCCCAGAGGTGTAGGGGTGAACTCCATTATCAACCTTGGTTGTCTCTCTCTTATTTACTTGCATGTTCTTCTTTATATTTTAAGTTCATTTCATTATTTTTATGTCTTTTATGCATTATAATAGATGAACTAATGTTCTCAATCAAACCTGTACAAGCCACAGTCAATTAAAATATCCTCACACTGTAAAATTTGGTTATAGTAGTACTGGACTCCATATCAGATCATTTGGTATCAGAGAAAGTGACTGCTTTGCAGGATGGGCAGAGGAGCAAAGCACACTGAAAGAATGAAAGAGTTGCAAGAGATAAATTACAGCATTCAAGCCGACAATGCAGAGTTGCGAAGACTATTGCAGGTAGCTGAAGAGGATAAGTAGGAGCTTCAAGAGATGCTATGAGTCAAAGAGGAGTTATTGGCTAAGTTGCAGAAGGTTGAAATGATGGATGTTTCATCTCAAACCAAGGTATATGATGTTACTTCATGTTCTGTTCTCTCTCAATATGAAACTAATGTTGGCATGAAGATCCTCACGAAAATGGGGTATAGAGGAGGTGGACTTGGCATGAATGGCCAAGGAGTCATCTAGCCATTGGAGGTTGTACCAAGACAACCATTTGCAGGCTTGGGTTATGGACAGGAAGAGAAAGGAGAATGCTCGAAGGTAGCTGAAGCAAAAGTTGTCTCTTCATCACCCAATTCCAAGAAGGGAATCAAGCCACCTAGTCCTCGTCGGTTCAAGGACAAGTTGGGAAGGTATAACAGTCATTCAAATTCTTCTTTTGCATATAAGAGAAATGATTGCTTCCATAGATATTCTAACCGTGATGTAGTTAAGCATCACACAAAGAAAGTGTGGGTTAAGAAGACAGATGTGTCCACGAGAAGTGAGACCAAGAAGAATGAGAACCTTTTGAATCCTCCTAACATGAAGACACAATTGAATGGGAAATGACATAATTTTTGCAGTTTCTGCAAAATGAGTGGCCATTGGGAGAAGAAGTGCTGGAAGTTTCACCCCAAAATTTGCCACAATTCAAGCAGACCTATGGTCAAAGGCTCGTGAAGAAGGAGGCTCTAACCGCCATTCGAAAAGCACGATTACGAGAAGAAAGTGCTTGGTGTTGGTATGGTAAGCAGTTCATAATGTTTCTGTAATGTTTATTTCTGCTCATATGCAAAATTTCGAGTTTCATGGGGGCATGTATCCCTCTATTGATGGAAAACACTAAATTTTTTTCCAATTCAAAATCAACGATTAATGGCACCATTGCGAAAAACTCAAAGAGGGGAATCTGACAACTCTTGAATCACGTCAAACAGCCTCCAGATGGAGATTATTTCCAAGATTTGCCAAGATGATCATTGCACAGCTCAAGATGTCCTATCCTTTTGGAGGATTATCACCTAGTGGAGAAGATTTCACATTGAGAATCAGGGGTTTGGGGCTTTGATTCACTCAGTACGGAATGGTATGCCATGGATATGACCATACTAGAGGTCTTCTTCCATAGTTGGATGCTGGATAACCATCAGAGGGTAGGATTACCACAAATCCAATGTAGTCAACAAGCCATAAGGGATCTCAACCAGCCATTGGATGAGGTATGTTGTGCAGAGTCGATACAACATAGTTGGAATACCATGCAGTCATTGTTTTGTTGCATGAACGCATTGTGGTGTTAATGACTTGAAGTTATAACCATGCCATGGAGATATGCCACAAAATTACCACGGGACTGACATGCTATGCCACCAGAATAGGTATGCCAACAGTTAAGTAGTGTGAAGGTGGCACCATGGAGCAGGTTGAGACCATTAGAAAGTGGATATATATTCGCACCGATTTATTAACAGAGGATTTATCGAGAACGCACTTGCATTGTGAGATAAGGAAACAAGATTGCATGCACAGGAATCTTTCCAGATTTGGAGCACCAAAACATTATAATTGCACTTACATCGTGTTTGCTAACGAATTTGAGTAATTGCACAACCTTTTATAGACGAGCTTCATTCATAGATATCTAAAGCCCTCTAATAGCCTTCTGGGCGACGACATGCGGGCCAAGGTCTTGAATTTCGGGTTGGTCAAGATGGCCCCCGATGGAAATTTTTTTGTCGAAATTAGGTTTGTTGACACCTTTGGTTAATTGGCCCCTAAATACTAGTGACGGTTTCGGTGACAACCAAGGTGGACAAGTTCATCTTTGGTGTGATGTTGATGGAGCTATAACTGGACGTAAGCCTCTGGATGAGACCCAACCAGAGGAGAGCATGCACTTGGTCACATGGTTTCGGCGTATGCTCATGAGACGTGAGGGTTTCCATAAGGCTATTGATCCAGTCATTGACATGACTGACGATACCTTCCAAAATATCTGCACAGTGGCAGAACTGGCCAGGCACTGAACCTCTCTGAAGCCCTTCCAGTGCCCTAACATGGGCAACGCAGGCAATGGGCTCTCCCCCCTCGTCGAGTAGTGGAATCCTACCAACATGAATGTTGAGGAATGCTATGACATTGACCTTGATGTGCCCCTCTCCTAGGCGCTCAAGCAATGGCAGGCCGTTGAAAGAGGGGTATCGTCTCTTAGAGATGAGGACTACTCACTTAGGAGAAGGTGTTTCAAATATGTAAATAGGTATGATCAGCTAAATTTTTCAGCTTTAAGAAGATGTGGGAATTTTCATTCTGATTCCAAAGGACAGAGGTGAAGGAGTCTTGAAGGAATATGCCTTTTCAGACATTTTCATTGAAAAAGTTGTAGGTGTTGACATTTCCATTCCGATTCTAAAGGACAAAGGTGAAGGAGTGATGTGGGAATGTGCCTTTTCAGAAATTTTCATTACAGCAGTTGCAGGTGTTGGCATTTTCATTCTGATTCCGAAGGACAAAGGTGAAGAAGTCATGTGGGAATTTTCTTTTGAGAGACATTTGCATGCAGTTGATGATGGATTGAAGCTGATACTTTTGGAGACCAAAAGTTTCTTTTGTGGGGAGGTGTGATCTAAAAGGATCTCCACACGTGAAAGATATTTTTACTTTGAGCCATGTTGATTTGAAGATTGGCGACGAAGTATTCAAGTGGATGAAATTATGGTTAATGAGTTTTTATTTCTCACACATTTTGTGGGGAAAATGTCTCATGCATTTTTCATTATTTATGATTAATGCTTTTCATGAGATGCTCATGCATTTAATTATGTAGTTCATGAGCCTTTATTAAACTCATGCATTATTATTCACTTTTGATATAAATGATTAATATTGGTGAGAGGAAATTTGTCTCACATATTATTCATTTAATGTAATTGGAAATTGGTTTTAATGTGAGAAACCACCTCACACCAATTTTCTATTTTTCTCAATTGTAGGTTGAGAGAATCAAGGGCATGGATAAAGAGTATTTAAGTGATTTTGGATACTTTTCCCAATTATGAGCCTGAGATAGTTGGAGATCCTACTTTCAGGGATCTTGTTTTTCCTTCTTTGTAATTAGGTCCTACAATTGTGGATCTTGTAATTAATGCTCTTTGTTGGAGAGTGAGTGAGGAAAAACTATATATATTCCTTATGTGAGCCATGAAGGAGGGATAATTATTAGGTATTGAGAGTCATAGTACTTAGCTAATGAAGAGCCATAGAGCTTGAATGTAAGAGAGCTTTGAGAGCTTACTTTAAAGAAGGAATATAGAAGATCTGCATTCTAGTTGAAGCAGATCCAGAGATGTAGCCCCAGAGGTGGAGGGGTGAACTCCATTATCAACCTTGGTTGTCTCTCTCTTATTTACTTGCATGTGCTTCTTGATATTTTAAGTTCATTTACTTATGTTTATGTGTTTTATGCATTATAATAGATGAAATAATGTGCTCAATTAAACCTGTACAAGCCACAACCAATTAAAAGATCCTCACACCATAAACATTGGTTAGATTAGTACTCGACTCCACATTGGATCAGTTAGCTAACGCAACAAATATGGATCCTTCTCTAAGGGCTCTTATTTCACAGGGTGAACCTAGTCTAGTCCCTAATTCAAATGGAAAGACTTTAGTGCTTGCTAGAGTACTCTTCCAATCGGAAGAAGTAGAAATTGAAGGTGTTTCTGAGCTTCCTAAGACTACCAGTGAACCTCTTCTTTATCATATTCCTTATGTCATATCATATGTGGGTACTCCGAATCATAGGCTTACTAGACCTATTCAGTCTCCTCCTTTCTTCTCAATAGCTAATATTAGTGGATTTGCCAATACAACAAGTGTACATACTCCATCTTCAGTTGTAGGAGGAGGTAATATTCCTATATATACTATTACACCTAGTATGCTAGTTGTTGGCTCTACCTCCATCCCAATTCCAAGTGGGGGAACCTAACCTTCAGCTCCTTTCATGGGAGCTTCTCCTTTCATAATGTCATCTAATGGGATTGCATTAGTTTCTTTGACTTGATCCTCTACTGTGTTTACATCTATGACTTTGATGGCTACTAGTTTAGTACCTTTACAAGGTTTTCAATTTGGAAGTGGACATGTTCCTCCTTCCAATCCATAATTGAATTTAGGACCAATGCTTTTCTCCGGTCATGCTCAACATATTAATTATTTCCAAGGGAATGAAGGCTTGAAACATTCTTCTATGAGTGGTTTTGGGTCAAGTAATCTTTCCCATTTAATTGGTCAGCATGGGAGTACCATGTTACCTACTACTAGTACTTCACAAGTTTTTCCTCCTTTAACTAGTGCTTGGAATCCTTATCAGGGGCTTTCCACTTCATATAATGTTCTGATGGGAGGAAGTTTTCCTATGACTAGTAACCCTATAGTAGGGTGTGGATACCCTCTGTACACCCCTGCACTAAAAGGTTTTCATTATGGTTTAGGTGTTTCTATGAGTAACTTGTGGCAGCCTGGTGCCTCTCAAAATATAGGATACTCTTTCTCAAATGTTGGAAATTCCACTCTTTGAGCTTGGAATTCTCATGTTCCTCCACACTTATATTTCTTGGAAACACTTAATTTTCCAGATATTTTGAAATTAACCAACGATCCAATCCATTATAATCCATCATTGGCTTCGGTCCGTACTAAACATTCTTCTGATATTCCGAAATTTGAAGAGAAGTATGGTAAGGATATGATTGATCATATAACGACTTTCCATTTATGGTGCTCCTCAAACTCCTTGATTGATGATTCACTTAGGTTGAGACTATTCCAACACACCTTAACTGGAAATATGGCTTAACAGTGTATCAATTTAAGGGGCAAGTCATTTTATATGTTTGGTGATCTAGCCATAATGTTTCTATATCCTTTTCAGTTTCCTATCCGTTACCATGTCAGAACTGAACTTCCGTCTAATTTTGAGTAGGACAAGGTTGCACATATTTCTGACCGCATTCAATAGTGGCACAAAAGTAAGATATTTATCAAGGCCTATATCCCTCATGAGTTTCTTGCAGAATGGTTTTCGAAATCATTGCAACTGGAGATTTCTAGAGATGTGTCACTTTCTGGGGTGTTCACTGAAGAATAGGTTATCTTCAAATCCCAGCAGTTAGAGCTCATTTATTCCCAATCACGAGTTATTTATAAGATTTTTCCTAATGATCCTATATTTAAAGTCAATCTCTCTAAGCCAAAACTAGCCCCCCATTTTGACGGAGTTATAGGATCAATTGATAGTAATACAACTAGTTTATTGAATCAGTTACAATAGTTGCCATTACAATATTCTTCTGCATAGAAAACTACGTCATTTTTGTTTGCTCCTTCTCAACCTTTAGCAATTAATGTTGTCCAGTCCTAAAATTCCAAAGGAAATCAACAATCTAATGGGAAGAAAAAGGGATGTGGGAATGTTACACTAAAAAATGTCACCATGGCTATTTATAGTTAGTATGGCTCTATCAACAGTCATGCTATCCTCCTGGGCAAGTCTTATGCCTCTGCTCTCCATGTCAAACTCCAAAAAGAGAGAAAGTCTTTATAAATGTATTTATCTCTGGGTACGCAGGTTCTCTCAACCTTACCTGCGGGTACGCACCCAATGTTCACAAAAGCTGCGTACTTGTACGCTCTGTATGTAAAGGGGCAGGTGCGTACCCCTGTAAAGGTCAAAATACGCAAGTTTCATCTTTAAAAAGTTACTTGTGGTCATTTCTAGAGCATTCTAGAAGGTTGTTCGACGTGTATTGAGCGCCTCTAGATGGTTCATGTACCCCTAACAAAGAGGAACTTATCCCATCAATGAGGGAGCTATCCCATCCAAAGAGGGGATTATCCCATTGATGGTGAACCTGAATAACTTCCTCTAGACCACTATAAATACAGGCATTGGGCCAGAAGGAGGAGAGGTTGGAAGCTAAACATTTCTAAGGGTAGATGCTGCTGGAATTAGGACTCCCATTTAGAAGCTTGTGAGGAGAGATTGCCATCTTTGCTTGTTCTATTTGGAAGTGGGTGAGCTTTGTCAAAGTAAAGGAGAACTCTTGATGGACCCTCGGAGGGACTTGCACAACACCAAGGCTCAGGTTGTAATTGTTCCTTTTGTTTCCTATTAATGCAAATGAGTCCATTCTTCTCAATAACTTGTTATTTATGAGTTGTTTCATGTACTCCTTGGTCTATGTGTTAAATATGTTTTATTCTATGAGATTATCAAGTGCTATTTAATCGTTTGATTGTTAGTGAATGCAGGTTTCGAAGTGAAGGAGGAGCTCATCCGGATCAGCGAGGCTGGACTGCTACAACAGTGTTGGACTACAGGTAGGATCTAAACACTTGATTTCTTATATAGTAAATGCATGTTTAGAGAAGGATTGCTCTTGTTTGTCTTGTTTGTCACTAGAGAGTCTTAGGCTCCTAGGGAGGTTGGTTGTGTCCGCACTATCGACTCTTTCCGCCTGATAAATTGGCGACTCCACTGGGGAATCCATTGATGTGAAAGTCTTTTCCTTTGTATGCAACTTTGATCTGAGAAAAGTCATTTATTTTCTGGTTTTTAGCTCTGTGACTTTGTTTTTGGGTGGGTTAGCTTAGGGTTAGATTGAATTTAGTTTTTCTTGGTTTTTTCAGGAGTACGCACCCTCTGAGTATTGCACAGTGCGTACTTGTACGCACTGTTTCTGTGTGCACAGAGCGGGCCCGCACCTGTCTTAACAGGTTGCTTGCGTACCCTGCTAAAAATTAAGAAATTTCCATTTTTTGCATTTTTTCTCTTAGATTTTACTTTTTCTTAGTTTTTACTGCCCAGATCCATTAGTCTCTTGTCAAAGATCTTCACCTGAACTTGTTTCGATAGCATTGAGTGTTTTAGTGGATTTCATAGAACTTTAAGCCCTAGGGTTTGATTTTTGAGTAGGTCTTGTAGTGACTTTGACGGTAGAAGTTGTCAAGCCTTAGATCTCTCTGGTTTTGTCAGCCTTCTTAGAAGTTGGACCTGTCATAAAGTCTACCTGTGAGATCAACTTACCTTTGAGTTGTCTGTTTGGCAAATTTCGAAGTACTTGTTGATTGAGTATTGAATTCCATTTTACAAAAAGAACAAAAAGATTTGAGTTTTGTTTTGACTGGTCTTTCGATTCTGCATTAGCTGGTCCTTTACTTGATTTTGGTCAAGTAAAACAACCTAGAATCATCTTTGTAGGCTTTTGCCTCGTTAGGTTTGCTTAGAGTAAATTTCTTTTTGATTTGCTTGTGAGTCAAGTTTTCATAGATTTTATAACTTTTGAGATTGATTTTCGTTAAAATAGATTTATATGCTTTATTAAATAAGAGAAAATACAAAAATATCTCCTTTGAAAAGTTTTGTTTCAAGTAGCTTTGAGGGATTTTGAAAGGAAAAGAGTTTTTCGTGCACGTAAGGGGTGGTCATGTTTGTATGCTTGAAAAGATAAAGAGAATTGTTTCTTTGATTGTCTTTACTAAGAAAGTTGTTTTCTATAAAATTTGCATTTCTCAACTGTCTTAGTTAGGAATTTCATTGAAAGAGAAAAGTAGCGTAAATCATCTTAGGTGCATCTTTGTAGTGGTTTGAGTCGAGTCTACACACCATTGGTTTCACTTCCGCTACCTTTTGTCTTTAAAAAAACCATAAAATTAACGCTTAAAGTAAAATCAACGTAGTAACTTTTATTCACTAGGGCTCTGAAACACCAATTTAGATCAGGCTAGTGTCTTGGAGTAGGAGAGTAATTAACTCTCCAAGACAACAAAACCAAACAAGTAGCTTATCTTGTGATAGAATAAATCCAATTGTCTCATTTGTACTCTGGGAAAGCTCCTCTTAAAGGAGAAGCACGAGCTCGTGTCCGAACCAGTGAGGGGATCAATCCTCCCTCGTTGGGAACGACGCCAGACACGCACGTATTACAAACGGTAAACCTCGGATTAACCATTGTCAAGGAGCCAGGGGTCACTTGTCGGTAAACCTTGGATTATTGTCAAGGAACCGGCAAGGGGATTGAGCTTGATACTCTGCCCTTGCGTGCTGTCGGAGTGTAGACTGTTCCCCCAGGTGCATTTGTTGCAGTTGGTAACCTTAGTGACCATTATCTTTAGGATTCTACAGAGGTGACGGTGGAGGGAAGATCCCACTGTACCTGGAGCAGACATCGGCTAGACTCACTTGGATTTTCCGGGGGGTTCACTTCACTCGAGACGGTTAAAGTGGAGGAACTTGTGCCGGTCTATTCATTAAGCAGGTTGCCGGGGTAACTGTTCCACCCGCCACTTCTGTACTGAATCCGGCGATGTTGGGTTTCATCTCCAACTAGCGTTTTCGGTCTGGAAGGCTACTATTTGTGCTTGGTTTGACGCCCTAGATTCTTTAGGCGTGTGATTCAAATTTGTTTGGTTCTTTAGAGACTTTAGGTGGTTTTGATTTGAGATTTTACTTTGTTTTCGTGTGTAGTAGTTAAAAGTTTTTAGCTGTGGCGGAATTATCGAGACAGTCCCGTAGACTTCGGGGCCAGTCTCCTGAAGTTGTTTCTGTGGCTGAATTGTTAAGGAGATCCCGTAGACTTCGGGGTGAACCTCCTCGAGACCACCCCACTAATCTAGAAGGTTTAAAGGTCCTTGTAACTCCTCCTAGTGGCAGTAGAGTAGGTTCACCTGAAGAAGGAGAATCTTCCTTGGTAGTCCATTCAGATTACCAAGGTCTAGAGACAGGTTATAATCCCGAAGCTGTTACAGTTTCTAAACTTGTTGGTAGTTTTTCGTCTGCTAGTGATACAGGCGAAGAACCTGAAATATCTGAACCTGTTACTCCGACTTCTAGTGTTCCAGATTCACCAAGAGTAGAACGAGTTATCACCGAAAATCTTCCTACTGGTCTGATTGCAATTGAAGAACTTGCTCCAGAGGAAGAAATAGGCATCTCTAACCTTGAAGATCAACTTACTATTGAGCTCAGGGAGCGTGAATCTATCTTTTACAGTCCCCCTAGAAGTACTACTTGGTACCTTTCGTTAACCAATTATTTAGACAACTCAGGGGTAGGTTTTTCTACACCTCGTACTCCCTTTCCACCAGGAGGTATTTATACTCCTGTAAATATGTCTGGTCATTCGTCCGTGTTTACTCAAACTCCTGAATCTTTCTTACACGACGGTCCTTCTGTTCCCACCGGGTATCAATCACTTTCTGGTACCTTTGCGGGGGCATCTCCTCAACCCTTTGATCATGGGTTATTAGCTGGAAACAATGGTAATATACCATTGGGTGTAGGAGACATTTACATGATGTCAGGTTCAGTTCCCGTTTCCCAACCTCAAGGTGGCCAATTACCGCCTGGGGGCAGCCTCAGTTAACGCCTGGGGGGCAACCTCAAGGTACACAAATCGTGTCTGGGGGGCAACCTCAAGGTCAGTATGTACCTATGGTGCAATACATGCCTCAAGGTCAACCCCAGCCTCAATATGTACCCCAGGGTCAACCTCAGTATCAATATTTACCTCAAGGGTATCAACCCCAAGGGTATCAACCTCAAGGGTATCAACCTCAAGGTCAAGGTCAACCCCAGTATCCGTATTTACCTCAAGGTTATCAACCTCAAGGTCAATACTCGGGTCAAGGTTATCAACCACCTCAAGGTCAGTCATATGTTCAAGGTATGGGAACTGCACCTTTCAATTATCAATCCTATCCTCAATCCGGTTATGGATCTCAGTATCCTCAACCTGTTACGGGTCAATACCCCGGAATGTTAGTGTGGGATCCATCACAGGGTCAACAGGTGTTGCAGCCAAGTATACAGTTGGTACCTCAAGCTGGACAAACCGTAGTTTCTGGTCCACCCCAGCAACCGCAACCTGTCCAGTCAAATGTTCAAACTTCTGTAACTTCGGTAGTTACTCAGCCGCCAATTGCACCTAGTACTCCATCTCAAACGGCTGCTGCAACTACCGCTACATCTGCCGCACTTACTTCTGGAGTATCGACAGCTCCGATTTCTACTGTCTCTGTAACCACTCCTCAGACATCTTTACCGTTGTCTGGATCTACGATTCAAACCACGGTCCAGATGCCTACAGGTCAACCTGGTATAAGTACGGTTGTCACTACTCAACCTCAATTTGTTCAACAACCGTACCAGGGACAATACCAACATGGGCAAGCTGTCCAACAGCCGGTTTACCAGTATCAACCGTATCCTGGGTACACTTATCAACAACCTCAACAACCCCAGTACGGTCCGTTTAATCCTGGTTTTCCAGGAGGATATAATATCCCTAATGCGACTCCTGTTCCTAGTTATCCTGGATATCCTCCTCCTGGGACTGGTCTTGTGACCCAGAGTTTTAGAGATCCTAACCGGCAGTTACCGTTTATCGCAACTTTGGATTTACCAGACTTGACGCGCCTAACGAACGATCCAATTCAATATCTTCCGTTCTGGCCGCCAATGCCAAATAAGTTGCCCAATGATATACCCAAGTTCAAAGGTAAGTCTAGGGAGGATCCGTCCAATCATGTGATGACTTACCACCTCTGGTGTGCTTCAAATTCTATCTCGGATGATTCGATCCGCTTACGTCTTTTCCAGCGTACACTCATTGGTCTCGCGGCCAAGTGGTACATTGAGTTACCACGGGCCTCTTTTTACAATTTCAGCCAGTTAGCTACCTCGTTCTTAACTCACTTTCAGTTGCCGGTCAGATACGATAACGGCACGGAGTTATTAACTTCACTAAAACAATCGACGTCCACGTATATTTCTGATCACATTCATGAGTGGAGACGTCGAAGAAGGCTAGTGAAAGTTTTTATTCCGAACCAAATCTTAGCTGAATGGTTTGTTAAATCATTATTACCGAAGATTACTGAAGATGTAGCTAAGGCCAGAGTAGTTACTGAGGAGCAAGTCATTGCTCAGGCGCAATACCTTGACTTAGTTTATACTCAGTCGGGTACGTTACACGAGAAGATTCCAGATCTTCCAAAATCGAATCAAATCGCTGCTGCTCCTTCGGGATCTCATGCCGCTGATGGTATGATTGGTATCGTGAATACAAAGAGTAAGAAGAAGTCTTCCAAGGCTTCAACTACTCCTATAATCACTTTGCCCGATTCCCCGACAGGAGAGTCTTCTCCTGAACTTTCCGCCGATATTCACGCTGTAGAGTCATCTACGGCCAAATCAAAAAACGGTGGAAAGAAGAAAGGAAAGAAGAAGGCTAAAGCAGACAAGGCTCCGAAGGAGAAAACGGAAAAGTCGGAAACCAATGACGAAAAGCGCAAACCTCGATATCCTTGTCTTATTTGTGAAGAGGATCATTTTACGAGAGATTGCCCTCATCGGGCCGAGGTTGTGAAAATAGTCAAAGGTTCTCCCACTCCTGCTGTGTTAAAAGATCCATTTCCAAAGCAGGAAAGTAAGATGATAGGTTCTTCCTCGACTGCCAGTGAAGAACCCATTTTGATGATGTCTCATGTGAGGATTGCGACTCGATCGCAAGATTATGGTAGTAAGAATCCTGTTGATGGTAAGGAAGCAGAATCTTCTCATTCTAACCCATCAACCTCAGCTCCTGGTTCCGATCCACTACAGATCGAAAAACCTAACCCGGACTTAGTAATCAAACCACCCGCCAAGGGTGTACTTCGAAGGTCTGCTTTCAATCCACATGCGAGAGCAGCCCAGAATTACAACATTGTTGAGGACTTAGCTGTTTCACCCTCAGCAATGTCGGCTTTAGAAGTGCTGCAATCATGCCCAGCACAACGAAAATTACTTTTGTCGGCTATCGGAGCTGTTGATGTTCAGGACCAGAACCTGATAATCTTCGATCTAGAAAATAGTACACCGCGTCTACCCCATCAAATGGCTTTCCAAATTCCAGTGATAGTAAAAAACAGGCCTATTCATCGGACTGTGATTGATGAGGGAGCTTCTACGTGTATTATGTCGATTCAATGTTGGAGATCGCTTGGTTCTCCTTCGTTGAACCAATCCCCGACCATCCTTAAGGCCTTTGATGGCCGTGGGTTCCGTCCGTTTGGTATTCTACAGGAATTGCCTATAGGGTAGAAGGTAAAACCGTTAGTCTGGATGTGGAGGTGGTTGATGCCCCTCTAGACTACAACCTTCTTTTGGGTCGAAGTTGGTCATATGCTATGACAGCGGTCATTTCATCGGTCTTCAGAGTAATTAAGTTTCCACATAACGGTAAGATCGTGACAATTGATCAGCTGACATACTTTTCATCCGACCCAGCCTCTTCAGAGAGTATCCAGCATGTCGGTAAGACGACAATCCCTTATAGGGACGTTGGCGTAGGTTTAGTTAAAGATTCTGGTTTACTGGGAACTTTTCCTTTCCCTCCAATCAACGCAGACCCTTCATTTGCATCAATTCATATGATTACATCAGACAACATTATTTATGATGATCCTTGGATTGTCCCATCTGAATCTGAGATAGACTCATTCGGTGATGCTATGCCTTTGAGTCCATATGAAATTGCTTATGAAGCCGTCATGTCTTTTACCGACTCGCGTTCAACCGAAATCGACCAAATGAATGTGGTCAGTGAAGAATCACTTTTCACATCAACCTTAGAACGGATAGCGTTTCCCGAAGTCGTGTCATCTGACGAGCAACTTCGCGAAATCCTAAGTGTAGACGATCTACCATGGGAAGATCTTCATCACAGATCTTCGTTTTTACCTAAGGATGATGTTTTTGAAAATGATTTTTCATCTATCTTTACCGCTGAATATGTCAAAGACGCTCAGAATCCAACGAAACATTCTGATTCAGAGTTGAATTTAGGGAATATTTCTCGCACTATTCCATTGATATTTCAGTGAAGCCCAGAATTGAGGAAAACATTCATATAGGTGCCTCATGTACAGAAGATGAAATCCAAACTTACAAGGCCCTATTCCAAGAATTCCGCGATGTGTTTGCCTGGTCTTACGAGGAAATGCTGGGAATCGACCCTGCCATTGTTGTTCATGAAATAAAGACCTACCCGGACGCTAAACCCGTCCGGCAACGGTTGCGTCAAATTCACCCTCGGAAAGCGGCTGCAATTAAAGCAGAAGTCGAAAAGCTGTTGAAAGCAGGTTTCATTTATCCAATCCCGTTAACGGATTGGGTATCGAATATTGTTCCGGTCAACAGGAAACAAGGAACAATAAGAATTTGTATCGACTATAGGGATACAAATCGAGCTTATCCAAAAGACAACTATCCTACGCCTTATATCGATCAAAATATTGATGATTGTGCTGGAAGTGAAATGTTTTCCTTCATGGATGGTTTTTCGGGCTACAATCAAATCAATATTCTGCCTGCCGACCAACCAAAAACGACATTCATTTGTCCATGGGGGACATTTGCTTATTGCAAATTACCTTTTGGGCTTAAGAACGTTGGGGCCACTTTTCAACGGGCGATGTCTTATGCATTTCATGACATCAAGCACATTGTGCAACCGTACCTTGATGATTTGCCTGCTCATTCTTTACACCGAGCTGATCACCTTGTCCACTTACGAGCAATCTTTATGAGGTGTAGGCATTATCGAATTCGGTTGAATCCCCACAAGTGTGTTTTCTGTATAGAGACGGGTCGATTGCTGGGATTTGTTGTTTCAAAAGCCAGCATTCGTGTCGATCCCTCGAAGGTCGAAGCTATCATCAAATTGCCTCCTCCTTCGAGTTTGCGCCAACTCCAAAGTTTGCAAGGGAAAGCGAACTTTTTACGCCGATTCATTCCAAACTACGCCGAGGTCACTAAAGGTTTTACACGGTTGTTGAAACAAAATGTTCAATTCTTTTGGGACGAGATTGCCCCACAATCTTTTGATGCACTTAAGCACGCGTTGACCCATGCACCGTTGTTGCATCCTCCCAACTACAACCAGGACTACTTCTTATACCTCGCAGCTTCGCATTCCACCATTGGAATGGTGTTAGTTCAAGAAGATGAATTCAGAGCGGAACATGTGATATATTATCTTAGTAGGACCTTAAATCCCACTGAGCTAAAATATTCGCATGTGGAGAAATTGGCCCTGGCAGCCGTTCAAGCTGTCCAGCGTTTTCGTCACTACATTCTTCTCCGTAAAACTACAGTTATTTCGGATTGCAACCCTATGATTTATATTTTGACAAAACAACTGCTAGGGGGCAAGTACTCTAAATGGATCGTTATCCTGCAAGAGTTCGACTTGGAGTTTGAGAAGTCCAAGTCTAAGAAATCCTTAGTTTTTGCGGAATTGATGTGTGATTTCCCGCGTGCTGACACAGAAACTGTGGCAGAGGAGTCCATTGCAGATGAATCTTTGTTTCTTATCAGTACTTTAGATCCGTGGTACGGGGATATAATCATCTATCTCCAAACCCAAACCTTTCGGCCTGAAGCTTCAAAGTCGGAACGTCGAAAAATTCGGTTTCAATCCCAGCAATACAAGATTATTGGAGATACACTTTATCGCCGGGGGGCAGACTTAGTTTTTCGACGTTGTTTAACTCACGAAGAGGCTGAGAGGGTTTTGAATGATTGTCACTCTGGAGCATGTGGCGGTCATATGTCTGGGTATGCCACAGCTCAGAAGGTGTTGCGCGCTGGCTATTTCTGGCCGTCCATGTTTAAAGATTGTATCATTGCAGTCCGGAAGTGCCACAACTGTCAAGTGTTTGATCGCAAGATGCGCGCACCACCTGCTCCTCTCCACCCTATAATTGTCGTTGGTCCTTTCGCCAAATGGGGTATCGATTTTATTACTTGTAACCCTCACTCGGCCGGGGGGCATGCGTATATCATCCTCGCGGTTGATTATTTTACTAAATGGCCGAGGTGATGCCTACATTCGACGCAAGCGGCAAAACAGCTGCAGTTTTCGTATTCAATCATATTATAACTAGGTTTGGTGTCCCACAAGCAATCATCACTGACCATGGGAGCCATTTTCGAAACATCATGATGACTGAGCTTACAAGCCAGCTTGGTTTGCGCCACGATATCTCTACTCCTTATTATCCGCAAGCCAACGGTTTGGTTGAGTCTATCAACAAAGTTCTGGTTATCATGATCCGACGAACCATTGGTATTCATCGGTCGAATTGGCACAACATGTTATTTTCAACGCTATGGACATACCGAACCTCAGTGAAAACTTCAACAGGGTTCACTCCTTTCCAGCTAGTTTATGGCTTGGAAACTGTGTTACCCATTGAATGCGAAATCCCATCACTTCAAATGGCTGTCGAATTACTTCCAGCTACTTCCGAAGAGGAGAAGCATTTATTATACTTAGCTAAATTAGATGAGACTCGACGTGACGCTGCATTGGCAATCGAGACTCACGCGAAGCGAATGAAAGCTCAATATGATAGAAATGTGACCCCTCGAAGTTTTTCGGAGGGAGACCTAGTGCTATTATATGATCAAGCTAACGATAAGCTAGGTGCTGGAAAATTCGTTCCTATGTGGCATGGACCCTACATTGTAAAGCGAAAGCTAGCAAAAGGGGCCTATGAGCTGGTAGATTTTGATGGGGACTCTTTGGGTAAACCAAGAAATGGACTTTACCTAAAGAGGTATTATGCTTAAATGGTGGGTATGGAGAATTTTTAGTTAGGTTAGGTTTTCTTTCTAGCTAGTATGTTTGTTAGTTCAGATAGTGTGCTTAGCTTAGAAAGTGTGTTTTTAGTCGTTATTCTGGCTTATCTTGGTTTTACTCTTGATATTGCAGATGTCGACGCCTCTTCAAACATACATTGGATTTGCTGATGGTGCTTGTCGTAGTACATGGAATATCTCTTCCGTAGCTTGGGTTATCTATTCGCCCTCTGACGAGTTAGTTTCTATGCATGGGGTAAGCCTCGGTCAAACGGCGAACAACATTGCAGAATACAGTGCAGTGGTTGAATTATTATCTGAATCTATTTCATTTGGAATTCGACGTTTGATAGTGAGGTTAGATTCTGAACTTGTTGTATTACAGCTTAATAGAGTATATGCCATTAGAAATCCTGTGTTATTAAGGTTGTTTTTTAGAGTGCGTCTCTTGAACGTGAATTTGATTACATTGAATATCAGCATATTCCAAGGTCTTTAAATACATTAGCAGATGCAATTGCTTCTCGAATGTTGGACAGACATTTACAATAATCATGCAAGTAAATTTAAAAACATTTCATCACATATGTTAAACAAAATGAGCCCGTAATAATGATATATATATATAGATAGGAGTGTGTCCAAAAATATACATCGTCTTCGATCATAGGTTGAAAAACACCTTATGATCGGCAAAAATGATAAGTACAAAAAGCCAAAAGCGTCATATGTGTCTACAAAAGCGACTAGCCAATCACTGGTGGTGCTCTCTATACGAGACCACTGCCCGCGCTACCCTACACAAGAACCTCCTAAAAGGTCCTAGGACTGCGACCACATAGCGCTGAAGTCGAATGGGGATGTCATCTATGGTGGTCTCTGGTATATTCGCCGTCAGACGCTCTAGATCCTGTTCCAGCTCGGCTAAGGTCTCTGCGGCCGCATCCTGTCGGGCTGGTGCTGGTACAGCTGGTACTCTCCTCTCAAAAGCCCGGAGGTTGGCTCGACGTCGTGGACCTACATCTGCATTTTGAAAATTTGTGCTGTTAGTTTAAGGCGATATATAAAAACAAAAAAAATACATAATTTGAAAACTTGTGAAAAATGAAATACCTCTGTCGTCCCATTGTTCTCCCTGTGGAAGAACCATGTCCGGATCATTCCGAAAATCCATTCCGGCATAAGGAAAGTCCTGAATAGCAAAGACCTGGTCCTCTAACCAGTGAAAATAACCAGCAGGGAATCGAACAACTGCCGCGCCCTCGTCAGGATGCCGGGCCATCACCGTAACCCATCGTATCAGCTTTGGCTCCCGAGGACCCAAGATATCAACAGTGAGATGCTGAGGGATCAGCATCGGAACTCTCTCTAAGGAAAAGCTCACAACTAGAGGCCCATATCCAAAGGTCTTCAGTTGTCCGTTCTTTTCCCTAGTCAGTTGGCCCTTCATGTTGGCCGACACAGCATCGCACCAGTTGAAGATGGTGCCTCGAAAACAGTCAATCGCCATCCGCATTTGGGACCCGGTGGCAATATGTAAAGCGGCTGCGCCGCAAATTCTGGTAGCCGTGAAAGCTATAACCATGAGTTCACGCTGAGAGATGTATTTGATTTCTATGCCTTTCGCATGGTTTTGATTGGGTATGCACCACTCTGCCCGGAAACTAGCAAGGGATTGGCCACCCGGCCTAGTCCCGGCTAGATTGAGTTGCTCGCCCCTATTTGGCAAGCCAGTGAGAAAGTATATGTCAGAGGGCTCTATCTCGAGCTGGTGCCCTCCGATGTAAAAGCATTGCTCATGAATGTTCCATCTCTCAACCAGCCACTCCAAGAATCTCACCTGAGCCCTCATGCCAGGTATGGCCCAGTATTTATATAGTCTGCATGCTTTTAGGGCATCAATGGAAGGTTGGTGACCAATTGCGGCTAAATCAACGTCCTCGTGCTCTCTTTCTCTCCAATCCAACATGGTGAGTGCCCTACACACCAAGAAATAAAGATTAGAATTAATTTGGGAAAATTTAAATGGTTATTTTTGGGGTTTGGGGTTTCAAATTCCGCCCTTCGCGGGGTACGCACCCCGCGTTTAGGACACAGAGTGCCGGTACGCAGCTGGCCTGAAGGTGGGCTACGTACCCCGACCTTTTTCCTGTGTAGGAAAAGATCGGGGTACACAGGTCACCCTTAGGGCACCTGCGTACCCCGCAGAGCGGTTTTTAAAAGCTAAAACCCCCCAAAAACCAAAACTAAAACCTAAAACAAAATTTTAATCGGATGAAATTGAATAGGAGGATGTTGTGAAATACCTGGAAGAGACGACGTTCGATTCTGACGGTCAGATTCTCCGCAATGACCACAGGAAGTTTCTTGCCAAAACCCCTTTTCTCAACCTCAACAGTAAAATGGTAAAAATGACATGGTAAAAAGTCTTTTTATAGGTTTTTTGGATGAATGAATGCTAGGTTTGTTTATTTTTCACCATGGAAGGATATTTTTCAATGTATTTTTGCCTATCTTAAACAGGTATGAGTAATGTGTCGTTTTTGTGCAGGACAAAGGGATTTAGAGGGAAAATTTTCATTTTTCACGAACCAAAATATCAGAGTCATCCTTTAAGCCCTTTTCTGACTCCTAAAATATGAAAAGATTGCCGAGCGTTTCTTTTACACTCGATAAAACGGAATTAAAAGACGGTCCCCTTATAGCCCTTTTCTGACCGTAAAAACAGGAAAAGGTTGCCGGGTTTTTGTCGTTTCAAACTCGATACTGGAAATAAAACGACGTGTCCTTGATCGCTTTTTACTTTTCAGGTCAGTGGCACTAATTATGAAAGTACTCCCTGGTCACAAGATCAAGCGGTTCCCCCAGGTATTATTTTATACTTTTTCGGGCTTGAGGGACACAAATCTACGAAAAAGTTCAACTTGGAGTCTTCTTAAGTTTTTCAGACTCTCTAAAATTGAAAAACGCCGAGTTTCTCCTATACTAGACTCGTTAAACATTTCACAGTAAAGGACCTGTTCAATTCCAAACAAGAACGAACCACTCCTTCCTAGGGTTCGAATCAAAACTAGGTTGGACTCATCCGAAGGATGAGCTTCTAATCAAGCATATGTTATCCTCCTCAAGCTTGTTAAAAATAAAGAGGTACTTGCCAGAAATGGTGGGGGAAAAGAGAGAAGAATGAGCCTATTTGTTATCTTTTGTCTCAGAAGAAACTTTATTACCACTCTTGGGCACGACATTTTTCATTCACCTAGGTTGGGAAATCCTTTACCTCATAGTTGATCAAACCACTTTGAAAGACTTCAGCCAGGTTCCGGGGATTAACTTTGAGTCATTCATCACCAAGCCATCTGTCGTGTCGTTATGTGTTCAAGAGGTCTGCAAACAAAACTTTCATCTGCAAAATACTTGTCATCCATTTGACCATCCCTGAGTCAGTCCTTACAGCAACATTTCTTCAACTTGAACAAATGATTTCGTGTTGTGGGCTTGCCTACAACGGGTCGCTTTCTATCGACATCAACACATTATCTAGAGAGATGACTTAGAAATCGTTAGTACCTTGAAGTCTGCATACATCAATGGCAGGTTTCTCGCCTTTGACGTCAGTTTACATCATTGACTTTCGATCGAAGGACTCCGTGAAATGTTCAACATCAACTCATCTATTCACGTCTCATGGATTGTACTGGGTACTTTGAGAACCATTGACATTACTGGTGGTCTCTCTCACACTTGTTAACATTTTACATCATCGACTGGTAATCAAGTGGTTTCTACCATGTTCGACATCAACTCATTTATTCGCATGGCTAGAATCGTACCAATTCGGGAAGTAGAAATGAAGACCCTGGATCTAGTTTCCACCATCCAGGCTGCGAGGAGTTTTGTATTCATTATATAGTAGACCAATCATAAACAGATGGCTGCGCCCATACTGTGTCTACAAAACTCTATGATTATGATGTACTGCAAGATCATTCCTGTATCAGAGTAGTTAGTCTGTTAGTTAAAGTTTTGATCTGAGTATGGGAATGCCTACCTCAGTGATGATATAATCTTATACATGTATTTTGTGTTGAAAATTGCAGGTTCTGACCAGGCTCTCCACGAGATAATCCTTGAAATGATAAAGCGCTTCACCCTTCCTAGATAATACAAAACCCTAATCTACTACAGGCTTCGCACTTTAGGGGGCAATCTGTTACACTAAAAAATGTCACCATGGCTATTTATAGTTAGTATGGCTCTATCAACAATCATGCTATCCTCCTGGGCAAGTCTTATGCCTCTGCTCTCCATGTCAAACTCCAAAAAGAGAGAAAGTCTTTATAAATGTATTTATCTCTAGGTACGTAGGTTCTCTCAACCTTACCTGCGGGTACGCACTCAATGTTCACAAAAGCTGCGTACTTGTACGCTCTGTATGTAAAGGGGCAGGTGCGTACCCCTGTAAAGGTCAAAATGCGCAAGTTTCATCTTTAAAAAGTTACTTGTGGTCATTTCTAGAGCATTCTAGAAGGTTGTTCGACGTGTATTGAGCGCCTCCAGATGGTTCATGTACCCCTACCAAAGAGGAACTTATCCCATCAATGAGGGAGCTATCCCATCCAAAGAGGGGATTATCCCATTGATGGTGAACCTGAATAACTTCCTCTAGACCACTATAAATACAGGCATTGGGACAGAAGGAGGAGAGGTTGGAAGCTAAACATTTCTAAGGGTAGATGCTGCTGGAATTAGGACTCCCATTTAGAAGCTTGTGAGGAGAGATTGCCATCTTTGCTTGTTCTATTTGGAAGTGGGTGAGCTTTGTCAAAGTAAAGGAGAACTCTTGATGGACCCTCGGAGGGAATTGCACAACACCAAGGCTCAGGTTGTAATTGTTCCTTTTGTTTCCTATTAATGCAAATGAGTCCATTCTTCTCAATAACTTGTTATTTATGAGTTGTTTCATGTACTCCTTGGTCTATGTGTTAAATATGTTTTATTCTATGAGATTATCAAGTGCTATTTAATCGTTTGATTGTTAGTGAATGCAGGTTTCGAAGTGAAGGAGGAGCTCATCCGGATCAGCGAGGCTGGACTGCTACAACAGCGTTGGACTACAGGTAGGATCTAAACACTTGATTTCTTATATAGTAAATGCATGTTTAGAGAAGGATTGCTCTTGTTTGTCTTGTTTGTCACTAGAGAGTCTTAGGCTCCTAGGGAGGTTGGTTGTGTCCACACTATCGACTCTTTCCGCCTGACAGGGAAGAAAAGAGATAAGGGAGGGAAGGTAAATGCTAATAAACCTAGTGGTGACAATGGTGAGGGAAAAAAAGAATCTAAGAAGAAGGTTATGTCCCCATGCAAGCTATGGAGTGGGAATCACCTTACCCATATTTACCCAAAGAGTCTGGATACTCAGTGCTTGTTAGCTCAGTAAGGTTCTTCTAGTTTCCATGTTGTGCTTACCAACCCTTTTCGCCAAGGAAAAAATTTACTTGCTGGTGTAAATGCTAGTACTAGAGCCCCTATAGGGGGCAACCAGGATGGGGTATCTACATCAAATGTATATATGGCTAAGTCTCATGTTGATATTTCAAACAGAGTTCATGATTATGGAGAGGTAGATCCTTCTAAAGCTAAAACAACTTCCGATATTCCAAAACAACTTCATATAGAGAGGCTTGCAGTAGATCCTATACCTCAGATAGCGAAAGTATCCTTAAAATCTTCGAATTAAAATCCCAATGTGAGAAATGGTAAAAATTATTCCTTTTTTGAATATTTAGCTCATAACCCCCATGTTATCTCAATGTTAGAGTTAATCCAATCATGTCCTGGACATAGGAGTTCTTTTCTCACTGCGATCAGAGTAGTAGACCCAAAGAATTCTATGGTAATTACAATTTATATGTCAAATTTTAAGGCAAGGCTCCTTCATCACATGAATTTTCAAATTAAATCTACGTATCTTAAGAAGACCATCTTTCGAACCATAGTTTATGAAGGGGCTTCCACATGCATCTTGTCTATGCAATGTTGGAAGCCTATTGGGTCACCTAAAATTGTTCCCTCTCCTAATCTCTTAACTATGCTTGATGGCCATTATCATAACCTTCATGGAATTCTACCTACCTTCCCTATTTGTGTAGGGGGAAAGGTCACTAATGTGGAAGTAGAGATATTTGATGCTAATATCGATCATAATATTTTTTTGGGTCGAATTGAGTTTACGCAATGGATTCCATTGTCTCATATTTATTTCACATACTATGCTTTCCTCATGAAGGGAGAATTGTTACAATTGATCAGTTAAATTACTCTCCAAATAATCCTGATGCATCTACTGACTCCACTTTCCCCTTGGTAAATAATACCAATCAGCATATCAATAATTTAGTAGTTGTAATTCATTCTTCTTTGATGCACAATTTTTTTCTTCCATCTCTTGTTTCTCATTTAAATTCCATTTCATCCTCCAGAATTGTTCCTCGATAATGTTCTTTTAGAACTCATTATTTTTCAGATCCTTAGCCCTTCCACCTTCCTACTTCCACATTAAAAGAAGGGAAAGTGGGTGGAATGGCTTATCAAATATCTGCATCTGAAGTTGCATATCAATCTATTGTGAATTATGCAAATTCTGATCCCATCCCTCTCCCATCAGAGGATGTAGATGGGGATGTGGTGCTAGTATGGACTGTTGATTCCACTTTGGCTATGGATTGACTTGATATGCTTTTACCATATGAATAGGAAATTCTAGAAGAAATGACTAGTGTAGAAAGACTGTAGGATGAGTTTCATGATCGGCCCTATTTTCTCCCTGATTCGCATGAATTCGAATCAAATTTGTCTAGTCCTTCCTCTATTTGAAATGTTCATAAATATTGAAACCCTTTGCCTCCATCACATATTTTTGCTGAAGGTAACATGTCTAATATTTAGGAAACCATTGTGGTAAACATTTCTAGGAATCCCAATGTTATTGAGAATATCTTCATTGGATCTCAATATTCCCATCAAGAAATTAAAATCTATAGCAATCTCTGTAAAGAGTTTCAAGATGTATTTGCTTGGTCTTATAAAGAAATGCCTAGAACCGATCCTTCGATAGTTTAGCATGAGATCAAGACTTATTAAAATGCAAAGCCTGTACGACAAAAGCTTTGACCGGTTAATCCTACGAAAGTTGAAACTATTAAGCTCGAGGTAGAGAAGTTTCTTAGGGAAGGTTTCAGCGACCTTGTTCCTTTGACTGAATGGGTTTTAAACACAATCCATGGTGATAAAAATAAATGAACAATATACATGTGTATTGATTTTAGTGATTTGAATAAATCTCGTCCTAAAGGTAATTTTCACACTCCGTTTATCGATCATATTATTGATGAGTGCAATGGAAATGAAATATTTTCCTTCATGGATGGATTTTCAGGATATAATCAAATAATAATTCATTCTGAGGATCAACATAATACAACATTTATTTTTCCCTCGGGTATGTTTGCACATAGGAAAATTACTTTTGGCCTTAAAAATGTTTGGGTTACCTTTCAACTGGTTATGCCTTATGCTTTCCATGACATCAGACATGTAATTGAATAATATTTAGATGATTTAGCTGCTGACTGTCACAAGAGACTGGGACATCCAAAACACCATCATTTAGATTTTGAATGATGTCGCTACTATAAAATCTAGTTGAACTTTAATGAGTTATTTACAATTACATTTGGTTCGTTATTAGGATTTATCATGTCTAATGAAGGGATTCGTGTGGACCCCTTCAAGGTTGATGCAATACTTCAAGTTCCTCCCCCGTCAATTATCCATCAACTTCAAAGCCTCTAAGGAAAAGCCAAATTTTTAAGGAGATTTATCGTAAACTATTCTAAGATCACAAAAGGATTTATGCTTTTACTGAAGAAAGGAGTTCCATTTTTTGGGACGTTTCTCTCAAAGCTTGTCTGATGCTTTCAAAGAGGAATTCACCCATTCTCCTCTTCTGACTCAACCTAATTATAGGAGATATTTCCTCTTGTTCCTCATAGTATTATAATAAACTATTGGGATGGTTTTGGTTTGAAAGATAATTCCCTTAGGGAGTATGTGATTTATTATCTAAGTCGTGGCTTAATTGGTCCTCAACTTAGGTATTATCATATTGAGAAAATGGCTTTGTAGTAGTTCATGGTGTCCTGCAACTCTATCATTACATTGTACTCAGAAAAACCTTTGTATTGGCTGACATAAACCAATTTCAATTTGTTCTCAATAGGAGAGTTATTGGGGGAAAATACCATAAATGCATGCTCATTTTTCAAGAGTTTGATCTCGACTTAATGTCACCTAAGTTGAAGAAATATTTGGTTTTTGTACAATTGATTTCGAAATTTCCTTGTGAAGGAGATGTTGTTTATGAATAATCATTTCTAGATGAGAATATTTTTCTCATCTACTCACAAGATCCTTGGTATGGCGATATAATTATTTATCTCCAAACTTCAATGTTTCCTTAGTATTTTTTCTAAGGATGAACACTGAAAATTACATCACTTGGCTAAAAATTGTCTTATCATTGGTGACACTTTATATCATCATAGGATTGATTCAACCCTTAGATGTTTTTTAACCTTAGAAGAAGTTGAGTTATTTTTGAATGACTACCACAATGGAGCTTGTGGAGGTCCTCTATCTGGGCTTGCTACAACCCAAAAAAACCCGCATGCATGTTATTTTTGGCCCTCGGTTTTCAAAGGTTGTATTTAAGCAGTCAAGAAATTCCATCCTTGTCAATTTTATACTCGGAAAATGCATGCTCATCCAACTCCCATTTTTCCTATCATCGTCGTTGGTCCATTTACTAAGTTGGGCATTGATTTTACTACTTATAACCTAGTTTCGGCTAAGGGCCACAAGCATGTTATTTAGTAGTATACTACTTCACCTTGTGGTTCGAGGCTATTGCTACTTTCAATAATAACGGTTAGACAACAATTCTTTTCCTATTCAATCAAATCATTTCACGCTTCGATATTTCCAAATAGGTTGTGACTGATCATGGCAGTCATTTCTAGAATAATATGAAATCTTATTTGGCTTTGAAGTTGGGATTTTAGCAAGAGAATTCATCTCTTTATTATCCTGCAACAGACGATCAATCAAGCTATATCCAACTGACACGTCATGCTCTATCCTGCACTTTGGGAATATCAAATGTCTGTTGAGACAACTATGGTTTTTACTCCTTTTCAGCTGGTTTATGGGTTAAAATCAATCTTTCCTGTAGAATTTGAAATTCCATCTCTCAAATTGGCAGTCCATCTTCTTCAAGACACCTCAATTCTTGAAGAAATCCTCATTCATTTGGAACATCTCAATGAGTAGTGTTGGGATGGATCCATAATGAATGAAGCTCATAAGAAAAGAGTAAAATCCCAGTATGAGAAGACTGTACAACCTAGGGTTTTCTATGATGTTGACCTTGCTTTGGTCTATGAACAAGAAAAAGACACCTTGGGGGTAGGAAAATTCAAACCTATGTGGTACAGTCCTTTTATCATTAAAAAGGTCTTAAAGAAGGGTGCATATGAATTGGTTGACTTTGAAGGAAATGTGTTGTTGGGGCCCAGAAATGGGCTCTATATCAAGATGTATTATGCCTAGGATATTGCCTAGTATTTACTTTGTTTTGTAAATAATGTACATAGTGTTTTATTTCTGTATATGGGTCTCGTGGTGATGATGATATTTTTCATATCCCTTGGCAATTTTCGAAGGGTGATTTAGTGTATTTACGATTCACAGATGGTGCTAGTAGACATACTCAGAATTTAGCTTACATTGCTTAAGTAATATACTATCCATCTGGTCAGCTCTTAGTCTTAAGAGCCATATTATTGGTCCTACTTCTCATAATATGGTTGACTATAGTGTTGTTATCAATTTATTATCTAAAGAAATATCTTATGAAATTTAATCATTAGTGGTTTATTTGGATTCACAATTGGTTGTGTCTCAATTAAATAATATTTATCGTGTGAGGGATCCTTTATTACATCCAAAATTTCTGAGAGTGAGAATATTTCAAATATCATTCAATTTTATTACTTTCAATTCATATTCCACGATCAGATAATGCATTTTCTGATTCTATAGCTAACAAGCATTGGATTGGCATATTAATCATTCATCACATTAAATCAAAATATCAAAGAATCATTTGTATATATGATCGAATCATCATGAAATCTACGTATATAGATAGATATATTATGTCAAAATATTACAAAATGTGGACTAATTTCCTACAAAATTAGGGTTGAAGCTCGCTAATGTCCATATATCAAAATATTAGTCATCTAAAATATAATGTTGTGGGCCCTGCCTTGGATGAGAATCTCAGAAGAAGATGATGGATTTTTCCACTCGTTGGAAGAGATGCACCCACTCTCATGGTAGTCCAACCACTAATCTTTGTATAGCCTTAGGTATATCCTCTATCGTTGTCATTGGAACTTGGCAAGTCAAAGTCTTGAAGTTCCTCTGCGAAACATGAAGAACTCTCTCAGACTCATCTACTACTACCTCTGCATCTCTACCATGATGCCAATGCATTGGTAGGCCCTCTGGTCTCACTAGTCCAATATCTCTATCATTATCATTTAATATTGTAATATTTTTATTTCAAAAATAAATACTTTAACTTTCTTGAGATTATAGTGAAAAATCCAAAAAAAATCGAATAAGTTACTTTTTTTTTTAGAAATGTCGCCCCATGTAGCTCTTAGTAAAAGTGCTAGCTCCATGTCCTTTCAAAATTCTACACCTAAATAGGGGTAATCTTCTATGACCACGACTTGTTCTCCCACCAATGGTAGAACTTGTCATCAAAGGCCTCCTGACATACTTCGCCTCCACCAAGTCACTTCATCAGATCTTCCCATCTGGCCATCCTAGGGTCTCTAGGGCTGCTGATCACAGTAGCTACTCTGGGTTGTAGTGATGGAATCCTCTCAAATAAAAATGAGCAAAGGATTATACCATAGCCAAATTTCTTTGTTTTTCATTGTCTAACAGATGCCAAGTAATTCTTCATATTTATCAAGAGAATTGTACAACAATCATAAACTACTCGTCTTAGGCATTCTACTGCCAAGAACATATCATGTAGTGAATCTTGATGCAGTTAATTTGAACCTGCTATCCTGGCAATAAAAAAACGGATGATTTTTATTGGTAAGTTTGTCATTTATTTTATCAAAACCTGTGATCTGACCTTGTCAGTTTCTGGTGCACATTACATGACAATATAATCAACATTGTTAAGGCCTCCACAGACCTTCCCTTTTAGGTCAACTATTTTCCCCTTCTAGAAAGTCTTGTTATGAAGTAGATATATTCTACCTCGATCTATAATTGCATATGATCTATAATGAATGGTTCCTGCTTTGGGTCCCAATAATGAAATAACATTTCCAATGATCGAGTTTGTGTTCTCATGTTGGGTGTCATGGAGAATTTGAGAAATCCGCAAATTTTTAATCCATCCAATGATTCTTCATCCTCTAAAACTTTGTTATCAACACTAGTATGCTCTCTCTCTCTCCAAATGATTAACATCCTAGAAAGATGGATTTCGTCCATTAGAAATTAAGTTTTTCAATCCTACTTTGCTTGTATGTGACTTTTATAAGAGACAGTCGCATACACATGTGGCTTTTCCTTTGAAGACTATCATATAGCTCTTTATTTACGATTTTTTCAAGTTATCGACTCGCGTACATGTTAAGCATTATTTGAAAACAAAAAATTATTCTATAAAATCGATTTAAATAATGAAATATTTCATCAAATGGATAAGTTTTAAGGATAAGAATTACCTACAGATGATATGTGATTAATTTGTCAGTGGATTTCACTGGATATGTTTTCCCAAATTTTCTCCAAGAGCCCTCTTCTCAACATTTCAAGGGTGAAAATGAATTAGGGTGAGTCCAAAAATATCTTTCATAGTCAAAATTTAAAAACCCACTTTCTAAAGTTCATTATTTTTAGTTTTTATAATTTTATGAGCTTTTGACTATTTGCTTGAAGTGTTGGGAAAGGCTATTTTTCAGGGAAACAAATACTTAGTGATGTTTTTTCATCACTTTGAGTCCACGATTGCTAACCTCTCATGGAAGCTATTTATTTCTGAATTGACATATAGGTTAATATATATCACCTTTCTGTTGCATTATGCATCTTAACCTCATACTGTGATATTTTGTCATAGGTTCGACCCCATTATGTTCCAATTTTTAACCACTTTCACTCATCCTCTTGTAACATCGTAACATAATGGTAGAGTCTTTCCTTCCATGGGATTCCTAGTTAGATCCTTATTTACATATCTCGCCCATGATGAAAGTATTGTGTAGGCTCGAGAGTCCTCTTTAATCCCACCATGATTTATCATTGATTTCGTTATCACCTGGATTGAACCTTAGGCTGAAGGAAGGCAATGCGAGGGTAACCACAAACCACGCTTAGCCAAGTAGCTAGCCCTTAGGCTAGGAGAGGGCTCTCTCTGTAAGGATCTTAGCCAAAATTACTGGATCAGGAAAAGGATATTAGGCTAGGTATAGTAGCACAAGGTCTGATTTGGTTTTGAAGGGGTTTTGCTAGATCCAGAGGAGTTGGACAGTTAGGGCTAGGGAGTTAGATCAAAATTGCAGGGTGTTCAATGGGCCAAGGTAGGCATAATGTTTAGCACTCTAGGGCTTGATGGGTGAGGTGTTTTAAGACTGGTGAGAAGGTAGGAAGAGCATGTGATGACCATGGATCCTTCCTAGATTGTGGAAAACATATAATGGTGAATATTTCCCCAAGGCAGAGCAGTGATGTTATGAATTCTTCCTATCAAGTTGAAAGCATTCACTTAGAAACAATGAAATGATTAATGAAGTACACAAAGAAACTAACATATGATCACAAGAGAAGAAATTGAACTAAACGCCATACCACATGGATCCCAAAGAAATAGCTACAATTTTTATTAATCTCCTGCTAAACTACTACAAAATGATGTACAATCAAGGCATAAGCATCCAACTGAGTCCAACCCTTTACAATGAGAAATAAGAAGAAGATATAGGCATTTTTGCAACCTCCTCCCATCCTCAGTGGTTGAATCCCTAAGATGAGGAGCTAATCTAACCAACTTTGAACAAGAAACTGGAATATAGGCATCTTAACAACTTGCCTCTAAAAGTGAAAAAACTCATTCATTTGGGCTCAAATTAACTTTTAATGTAATGAATCTACCCTCTACTACTATTTATCCATCATATTTACATGCCAATTCATCATTTACAATGGTAAAACATCCTCCATGAGAGAAAATCCATGAACACAGTAAAAAAATGGAAAAATAGCCATCCTGTGCAAATTTTCCCTATGCGCGGTGCCACTGGCCCAACACAGAGTGCCACTTCCAGGTCCTTTTTGGAGGCCTTCCTAGCATCTAAATTGAGCTCATGATATCTCGTTCGAAAGGTATTAAAGTCTAAGTTCTAAAAAACCTATAATTTCTTCATTTGAAGCTAATTTGACCCCTCAAAAGTTGATCCTCCCAAGACTGCTTCTGTGTGTCCAAAAAGTGGTATAAAGGTCATTTTTAGGGTGTTTTTGGACCTTTTTGTGGACCAGTTTTCCCCCAAAATCTTAGAAAGTACATAGGTTCCATGTAATCATCACTCTAAATCCAAAAATGCAAGCCATTTGTGCATTGGGTGCCCCTAGGAAAAGTGCTGCGCCAGTGGCATTGCACGTTGAGCCAGATTTTCTATGTGTGCAATTTCCAAAATTTGCAAAACACAAAATCTTCTCTACACTTGACCAAAATTGGTGAGCAGCACAATCATCAAGCATCATGATGCGCCAAGGAAGCTATATCAAGCAACCTAAGCCTATCCTTCTCTTTTTGCCTTTTAGAGCCTGCCTTAGCCCAACTTTCATCTTTTTGACCCTCATGTTGCAAATTTTGTTTCGGGTCCTGTAATGGTAGAACATGTGCTTGATCATATTATTATCCCTATTTGACTTCTACAACAGATTCTCTAGGTGAAAATTGTCTCTTTCAAGCGAAGTCTCTCTATCATCCTCAATTTCCTTCTCAATAGGAGACAAAGTGACCAGTGCCTCCTTGTCACCTTGTCATTTTACCTTGAGAAGTTCCAGCTCCATGAGGACCTATTTGTCACTCAACTGCTTATTCTCTTGTTCCAAATATGGGATTACATAATTGGACCTCTCCAAATTGTCCATCAATGCTTGGACTTGTGCCTCATTTTCCTGTATAATGATGTCCATTGTTGTTTCTTCATCCTGAGCCTCTAAGTCAATTGTTTCCATGCCACGATGAGTATAATGCTGCTCCATGTCATCATGCTCTGTCAAATCAAAGTCTCTTCCTTCCTCCTCATCATCAAGATATCCCACCTGCATCTTTTCTTTCCCTTTGTGTAGCTGTTGCACCTGTACCTATTGTGTTTATGAAGAAGGCAAACCCCCTTCCACATCCTATGGAGCAAGAATTTGCCTATGAGTTGATGAAGAAGGCAAGGTCCCTTCCATATCCTATGGAGCAAACACTTGCCTATCACTTGCAAACAATCTCCTTATGCCCCTCTAATATGTCATGTAGGCCCCGAGCACCTCAATAGCTCTAGTCTCTTTGGCCTTCTTATTTATCCATGCTTGCAAAGTTTCAAGTTGTACACTCTAAGAAAAGGGATGAATGGAATGAGTAAGAGTGATTTAGGAGTGAGGGAATGGGAGATGACCTTTTGAGGTATTTTGGTAGGATAGAAAATGAAGGGAAGGGTATGAATGATGAAATTTAGGGAGAGGGTTTTAGTGATAGGTGGTGGGAAAAATAGAGGAGATTAGGGTTTCTAAAATTTCATTGAGGGAGAAGCTTTGGTTTCACATTTGTCATGGTATATTCCTTCAAAGACTTCAATTGCAACTTCAATGATGAGGTAGAAGGAGTGCACTTACTTGTTTGAGAGATGAGACGGTTCTTTGGAAGTTTTTATGAAGTTTGGAGGCTTTCTGGTCTTTTTGCCCAAAGCACAGCACCAACCACAGATGCACAGTGCCACCTCTCAATGCGTATCATAGTGTAAATTTGCACTGCGGAAACCTCCAGACGCACAACGCCTAGCTTGTACGCATAATGCCACCTCCTGAACACGGAGTGCCACTGCAATCCAACTTTTGACGGCCTTCCCAATGTCCAAATTGAGCATGGGATAGCTCGTTGGAAATCTTGTCGAGTCTAATTTCTAGGAAATCTTTAATATTTCAATTTGGAGTTCATTTTCCATATCAAAATCTCAATCTCCCAAGACTGATCAAAATGTGCAGAATGAGGCTGCCAAAATGTAGAGTGTTGTTTCAGTCAACTTTTGGAGGTCTTCCTCAACTCCAAATTGAGCTCATGATAGCTCATTGGAAATCTCTCTATGTCTATTTATCATTTGACTGATCAAGCAAGTCTTTTGAACATTCCATCTAGGAGACAAGTTCCTTTTCCCAAGGTCATTTCAGAAGTGCATCAACTCTCCTAAGGCAAATGATGTTTTGGACATTTCTACTAAACCATGAGATCTATGTAAAAACTAAAGGATATTTTCTTCTTGGGTCTATGATGGAAAAACACCTCTTTCTCTTTTTTCAAATGCATCTTTTCTTGCTCATAAACATCATTTGAATAAAACCTATCCCGCTGTGTGGAACAAGGGATTTGTAGAAATGAAGGGAAATGAAGGGGATGAGGGGCTTCTAATTTCTTGAGGAAAATTTGGAAAGTAGGGAGGGATGTTAGGAAGTAGCTAAAAGTGTAATTTCAAGGATTGAGTGAGGGGAATGGGTCCAAAAGGGCAAAACACAGGCCTAACCTAGAAAGTGTCAAATTGTAGCAATAGGCTAGGGTTTGTAGGAAAATGATGAGTTTGAGGGATATCAGTGATGGGAAGTGTTTAAGAAGGTATATTAAGGATAGGGCAAGGTGTATGAGCATTAGGATACAAGTTTTGTTGATGATTTGACCATCCAAGAAAAATTACCTTCAAAAACCTAGGAGATGGAAATGAGCCTTACCTAAGCAGAACTAAACCACAAACAAGGTGTAAAATGACCCATTGGAAGTTGAAATAATGAGGAAAACTCTTTGAATGATGGTACACTCAACCAAATCGTGACATGAACCAATACATGGAAAAATTTGGAAGGAGTGAAAACAATCCTAGACCTAATACGTAGTGACCAAATTTTACTTGAAGTCTCACTGAAATGACAAAATTTGACATTGACACCCTAAGACCACCTTGTAAGAGCATGTTTTATCGTTGGTGGAAGGCTGCAAAGACTGACACTAACATTGGCTCCATTGGGGATGGTAGCTCCTTGGAGGTGCCAAGAACACCGTGGACAAAGTAGCCTTATCCATTGGGCATGGAGTAAAGAAAACTCAATCTGAAATACATGACTGAATACTGATGACTCAAAGACACTAACTGACTTTTACTTAACTAAAAACGAACTCGATACTAAAACACAACCGACAAACTGGAAAAGATGCTCAAAATGGAGCTTATTCGATAAACTTACTCTAATTGTTCCATTCATCACCTTATCAAGTGAAATGAAACAACCAATGCAACCAAGTAAGCATTTTGGCTATTGCTTGAATTCTCCTCAAGTGCTTGTTTATGAGCAAGAAGAGAGAACTACTAAAATACAACTCCCATGAAAACTTGTAAACAGATCCAAATTTTCCCAGATTGAATAATATTGATTCTCTATCTGACTCCAAAAATACTGCATGAGGATCTTGAAATTCATGTGCACTGGGACTTAGCTAATCCAATGGATTACTTTGCTTCTCCGCATACCATGAATGCAAAGTTTCATATGAGCTTTGTGACAAGACTCCTGCTAAAAATGACAAAGAAACTGGCTACCGGATCAAGTTTTTATCAATACTTTTTTCAAGGTCACACTTAGCTAATGGAGAAGGACTTTGACTTTAGACATCATCCAATACATTAGCTATTGAATTGTGAAAAACTTGAAAATATTGTTGCAACCCATTTTCTATTGGTTCCAATGAGATTGCATGATTTTATATAGGCTGCTCATCCTTTAATGAAGATATACTATGCAAATTTACCTTCAAAAACTGAAATGATTCAAAACATAACGGTATAGAATCATCTTGCATCATTTGATCATATGTCCCAGCTTCCAAGTCTTCATATACAACCTGACATTCAATGGCATTCGGGGGCTAGAAATCTAGATATGAGAAGTCTTGAACAAGGATTTCGTTGCCCTCTAGATGGTCCAAATCAAAACTTATCGACGGTTGATTTCTGATTGCATGAAAGTTGTCTCTGATGAACTAAAACGAACTAAAACAAAGAGGAAAAGATCCTTCACTTACTTCAAAATTCTCTACACTTTCTTCCTCACTTTCGTAGCTGATATGCATTGGCTGATCACCGAGCTATTGAAAGTGAACTTCCTCCTTCCACAAACCAGCTATTGTTTTGTCTGCAAGACTAGCTTCTGTTTGGAGAACATAATCATTATCATATTGATCAAACTTAGGAAAATCATCAATATAAAACACATCATCAAGCATACAAGTCAGATCAACAGATCTCTCTTCTCCAAGATGATCTATAAAACAATCATTATCATATCTATGACAATTGGAATAAGAAATAAAATGTTTTGGATCATTACTTGTTATTCTTCAATCAGCGAGACATGGTATTGAACATCATACTCATTCCTTATGGTGATATTTTGCATCATCTCTTCCACTGCATTTACCAAAATGTCTATCTTTACCTCTAAAGATGTCGATTCCTCTGGATCTATGTTCTTCATCACTTCTTCCTTCAACTTTACCCTTCTAATTAGCGGATTAGCCTCTACATCTACTGCAATGTTTTGCATCTCTTCAAGTGTTGCAAGGTTCCCTTCTCTCAGTTGAAACTCCATTTTTGGATCAAAGAATTCCAGATAATGCAAGAGAACGGATCCAAGAGGAGGTCTTATATTAATAGGCATCGAACAATAAACATGGTTAAATCTGGCAGAAAATTGTTGTATTGTCTCCTCTGGCTATCTTTTCAGCTGGTTATACTATTCTAGAATCAATAAAAGGTTTTGTTTGACCACCCACTTGTCAAGGAAAACTTTTAGGAACTGCTGGAAATCTGAGATGCTCTTATCAGGCAGGGTTTCGAACCAACTCTTGACTTTGCCTTGCAAAGAAAGAGCAAAAATACTAATTCTAACATCCTCTTCATCAACTTCAAAAGGGTCAAGAAAAGACTCAAAATTCAATACATGTCTCTCAACAGTGATGTTGTCACATTCACCATCAAATCTTGGTAGATATAGGTAATGATTTTTAGGGAAAACGTGGGATATAGGAGGTAAAATCAAAGGCTTGTGTCTATCCAGAATTTTACAAGGTATAGGAGTATATAAAAAAGATGTAGAATTATTCTTGATCTCTTGAGGCTCATCAGTTTGAAGACGGTCATCATAAGATTCAGAAGAAGGGTCTTGATCAAGATCAAAGGCATGCGAATATTTCGTATTCGTAATCTTCAAACGAAAGGTCACATGCATTTCTAGGATATTTTCTCAAATACAGTATACTTTTTAAACCCTTATTGACATTCTCGAGAAAAGAGAAGAAATAATTTATAACAAAGAACATAATGTCTTAGATGAAATTCCAACTTGAATACCTGATCTTTCCATATTGTCCTTTAATGTTTGTGTTGGTCGGGTTCATCCTCCAATGGAGTCCTTGCATCTAATCTCGAAACTGATTTAGAGTCGCCAGGTGAATGATTTCATCCTTCCGATGTCAGATCGTTTTCCACCACCAACAATCAGATTTGAAATTGATACATTTTGTTGAGGAACATAAAACTACGTTCCCCGGTATGGTCGCCACTATGTTATCACTTGGATTGAACCTCAGGCTAAAGGAATGCAATGCTAGGGTAACCAAAAACCACACTTAGCCAAGTAGCTAGCCATACTATGCCAGGAAAGGGCTCTCTCTATAAGGATCTCAGCCAAGATGACTAGATCAGGAAAATAATATTAGGCTAGGTATAGTAGCACAAGGATTGATTTGGTTTTGAAGGAGTTTTGCTGGATCAAGAGGAGCTGGATAGTTAGGGCTAGGGAGTTAGGTCAAAATTGCAGGGTGTTCGATGGGGCAATGTAGGCATAAGTTTTAGCACTCTATGGCTTGATGGGTGAGGTGTTTTAAGGCTGGTGAGAAGCTAGGAAGAGCATGTGATTACCATGGATCCTTCCTAGACTGTAGAAAACATATAATGGTGAATATTTCCCCAAGGTAGAGCAGTGATGTTATGAATTATGTCGATCAACTTGAAAACATTCACTTAGAGACAATGAAATGATTAATGAAGTACACAAAACATATTAACATATGATCATAAGAGAAGAAACCAAACTAAACTCCATACCACATGGATCCCAAAGAAATAGCTGCAATTTTTATTAATCTCCTGTTAAACTACTACAAAATGATGTACAAACAAGGCATAAGCATCTAACTGAGTCCAATGCTTTACAATGAGAAAGAAGAAGAAGATATAGGCATTGTTTCAACATCCTCCCATCCTCAGGGGTCAAATCCCTAATATGAGGAGCTAATCTAACCAACTCTCAACAAGAAACTGGAATATAAGCATCTTAACAACTTGCCTCTAAAAGTGAAAAAAACTCATTCATTTCAGCTCAAATTGACTTTTAATTTAATGAATCTACCCTATACTACTAATTATCCGTCATATTTACATGCCAAGTCATCATTTACAATGGTAAAACATCTTCCATGAGAGAAAATCCATGAACGCAATCAAAAAATGGAAAAATAGGCATCTTGTGCAAATTTGCCCAACGCGCAACACCAATTTCATGTCCTTTTTAGAGGCCTTCCCGGCATCCAAATTGTGCTCATGATAGCTTATTGGAAAGGTATTCAAGTATACTTTCGAAAACACCTAAAATTTCTTCATTTGAAGCTCATTTGGCCCCTCAAAAGTTGATTCTACCAAGACTGCTTTTGTGTGTCCAAAAAGTTCTAGAAAGGCCATTTTTAGGGTGTTTTTCGACCTTTTGGCGGACCAGTTCTGCCCTAAAAACTTAGAAAATCCATTGGGTGCATGTACAGATCTCTCCGAATCCAAAAATGCAAGCAATTTGTGTATTGGGTGCCCCTAGGAAAACTGTAGCACCAGTGGCGCTGTGCGTTGAACCAGATTTTCTACCTGTGCAATTTCCAAAATTTGCAAAAAACAAAATATTCTCCAAACCTGACCAAAATTGGTGAGCAGCACCATCATCAAGCATCTTAATGAAACAAAGAAGCTTCAGTAAGAAACCAAATATTATCCTCCTCTTTTTTCCTTTTAGAGCCCGCCTTAGCCTAGCTTTCATCTTTTTGACCGTCATGTTCCAAATTTTGTTTCGACTCCTGTAATGGTAGACCATGTGCCTGATCATCTAATTATCCCTATTGGCCTTTTGTAACAGCTTCTATAGATGAAAATTGACTCTTTCAAGCAAATTCTCTCTATCATCCTCAATTTCCTTCTCAATAGGAGAAAAAGTGACCGGTGCCTCCTTGTCACCTTATTGTTTTACCTTGAGAAGTTCCAGCTCCATGAGGACATGCTTGTCACTCAACTACTTGTTCTCTTGTTCCAATTATGTGATGACATACTTGGCCCTTTCTAAATTGTCGATCAATTCTTGGACTTGAGCCTCCATTTCCTGTATGATGATGTCCTTTATTGTTTCTTCATCCCGAGCCTCTAAGTCAATTGTTTCCATGCCATGATGAGTATAATGTTGCTTTGCATCATCATGCTCTGTCAAATCAAAGTCTCTTTCTTCCTCGTCATCTTCAAGATCTTCCACCTGCATCTTTTCTTTCCCTTTGCGCAGCTTTCGTACTTGTACCTACTGTGTTGATGAAGAAGGCAAAGCCCCTTCCACATCCTCTGGAGCGAGAATTTGCCTATGAGTTGATGAAGAAGGCAAGGTCCCCCTTCCACAGCTTATGGAGCAAACACTTGCCTATCAGCTGCAAACAATATCCTTGTGCCCCTCTGATATGTCATTGGGGTCCTAGGTACCTCAGTAGCTCTAGTCTCTTTGGCCTTCTCATCTGTCCATGTTTGCAAAGTTTTAGGTTGTACACTCCAAGAAAAGGGATGAATGGAATAAGTAAGAGTGATTTAGGAGTGAGGGAATGGGAGATGACCTTATGAGGTATTTTGGTAGGCTAGAAAATGAAGGGAAGCGTATGAATGATGAAAGTGAGGGAGAGGGGTTTAGAGTTTTAGTGATAGGTGGTGGGAAAAATAGAGGGGATTAGGGTTTCTAGAATGTCATTGAGGGAGAAACTAGTGTTTCACATTTGTCATGGAAATTCCTTCAAAGATTTCAATTGCAACTTCAATGATGAGGTAGAGGGAGTGCACTTACTTGTTTGAGAGATGAGAGGGTTCTTTGGAAGTTTTTATGAAGTTTGGAGGCTTTCTAGTCTTTCTACTCAACGCACATCACTAACCACAGATGCGCAGTGCCACCTCTCAACGTGCAACGCAGTGTAAATTTGCACTGCAGAAACCTCCAGATGCACAACGCCTAGTTTGTAAGCACAGTTCCACCTCCATCCAAATTTTGACTACTTTCCTGATGTCCAAACTGAGAATGGAATAGCATGTTGGAAAGCTTGTTGAGTCTACTTTCCAGAACATCTTGATTTTTTCAATTTGGAGCTGATTTTCCCTATCAAAAGCTCAATCTTCCAAAACTGGTGAAAATGTGCAGAATGAGGCTACCAAAATGCAGAGTGTTGTTTCAGTCAACTTTTGGAGGTATTCCTCAACTCCAAATTGATCTCATGATAGCTCATTAGAAATATATCTATGTCTAGTTATCATTTGACTGATCAAGAAAGTCTTTTGGACATTCGATCTAGGAGAAAAATTTCTTTTCCCAAGGTCATTTCAGAAGTGAGTCAACTCTCCTGAGGCAAATGATGTTTTGGACATTTCTCCAAAACCATGAGACCTGTGTAAAAACTGAAAGAGGTTTTTCTTATTGGGTCTATGATGGACAAAATCCTCTCTCACTTTTGTCAAATTCATCTTTTCTTGCTCAAAAACATCATTTTAATAAAACCTATCTCGATGTGTGGAACAGGGGATTTGTAGAAATGAAGGGAAATGAAGGGGATGAGGGGCTTCTAATTTCTTGAGAAAATTTTGGGAAGTAGGGAGGGATGTTAGGAAGCAAGGGAATGTGTAATTTCAAGGATTTAGTGAGGGGAAGTGGTCCAAAAGGGAAAAACATAGGCCTAACCTAGAAAAGTGTCAAATTGTAGCAATAAGCTAGGGTTTGTGGGAAAATGACGAATTTGAGGGATATCAATGATGGGAAGTGTTTAAGAAGGCATATTAAGGGTAGGGGAAGGTGTATGAGGATCAGGATATAAGTTTTGTTGATGATTTGACCATCCAAGAAAAATTACCTTCAAAACACTAGGAGAGGGAAATGAGCCTTACCTAAGCACAACTGAAGCACAAACATGGTGTAAAATGACCCATTGGAACCTGAAATAATGATGAAAAATATTTCAAAAATGGTACACTTAGATGAATGGTGACATGAACCAATACTTGGAAAACTTTGGAAGGATTGAAAACAATCCTAGAGTGACCAGATTTTACCTGAAGACTCGGTGAAATGACAAAATTTGACTTTGACACCCTAAGACCACTTTGTAAGAGCATGTTTGATCGTTGGTGGAAGGCTGGAAAGACTAACACTAACAGAAGCCTCATTCTTCTTCTTCTTCACTATTTTCTGGCCTTATACCCTAGAGGCTCCCGTGTGTTAAGTTATACTACTGCATTGAATTTTGATAACTTTTATCTCTTTTTGCCTTAAGTGAGCATCATATGGACTCATGTATAATCCACAGTTTACCATGACCCTTTTATAAGTCCGAACCATGCATTCCTTAGCCTTTGTGACTTGACACCTATTTATTCGATGAAAAGGACATCCCCTGAGTGTCGATGACCAACATTTTCCACCTTGCATTGATCATAAGATTGTTCCAGCCCTAGGAAATAATGCATTTTCCCTTTACACTCGTTCTCTCCACTATGCTATACGTATTATTTTATTCCTTTTCAGGCTTTAAATATGAAAAAGACAACAATATTCAGTCATGTCATCCTTCAACAAATAAATTAAAATTAGTCTTTCCTCCATTGGGATGGGACTTACTCTGGCTTTAGGGAATCCATAACCTTGTTCTTGAGTTAGTCCTCCTCTGATTGGTTATCTCTTCCAATCATATGGAGAGTTTTTTAATGCCTCCTGCATCACAAACTTATACAAAGTTATTTTATGTTGCCATAAGGTCACCTGAAGTCATTCTTTTGTTCAAGGGAAGTAAACCTATGTTGGCCATTATCTAGTGTCCATTGACTCATTTCTACCAGTCATACATGTTTTGTCAAGTTATCTTCAGTATCACATCAATTATTTGGTCCTTCACTCATGCTTGTTAATAAGGTCCCCATTAACATCCCACTATTAGGTTTTCTCTTATCGACTGCAACAAATTACTCTGATATTAGACATAGAGTCACACCCTGGTCCTATTTACTTCATTTAGAGGTGACCTTGTGCTCAACATCGATTAATATTATGGGTGTTTGACTGAGTGGTTTCCCTTGTGTTCTACATGAGCTTATATTATCACAAATTTGGATTAGTGCAGTACCGTGGTTTCCATTTGACACTATTGGTGGATTCCTCACCTTTGTGTGATCTTTCATTATTCATTGGTTTAGAGGATTTCTTTTGTGCACTAACCACATCTTGTGTACACTGGAAAGGTATTTTGGAATGGTTACTTCATCTCTCTTCATCTCAGTTCTTCGAAATAATTGGCTTGTGGGTTACACTTTCACTTGTTGATGTGGGATGCCTTAATGCCCTCACTCCAACGGATATTTTCCCATCAAATCCAACCAATTGCTCTGGTAACAAGTTCTAGAGTCCTTTCTTAGTATATTAGGGTTTGTAGTCATTAGTGGTAGAATCCTTCGCTATCAACAGTGAGAATACAACAATTTCTACTAATTGGTAGATTATCTCAAGTGTTTGAAATCAACATATTTATTCACACTAATTAGATTATACTGGGGTACCTTTACACTCATTATCATTATCAGTGAGTTGTATCTCGTTTGTTAATAATATACATCAATGACTGGTAATCGAAAAATTTTTATGGTCGTCTTCAACTCATTTATTCCCATAGTGTAGAAATGTACCATCTGCAGTCGATGAAGACCTCAAGTTGTGTCAACATTTTGGTTCACTTGACAACTCCTACAGTTTATGTTAGTGACACCTCCCACCTTTAAATGGTGCAGTCCTTCACATCAACATCTTATATGTCGGAACTTGATTTTATGTAGTACCGCTATTCGACCTCTATGACTTGGTACTTCTATGAGGATCGGTTATGCAACATCATTGATTGGATATTCTTCGATATGTGATATTGAGACATAGCTCCGTTGTGTTCCTTTATGGCTATGATATGATAATCCATTATGTATTCTACAACTCTTTCCATTGACTTATGTGTACATTTTGGAGTTGAGTTATACTTGATCAACAGACATGATTTAATACTTCTGAGCATGGGTATTCCTGCCTTAGACATGGGTTTTATTTCTAACTCTTTCCATAGGTATTCGATGAGCTGGAGTTTGGTGACATCCTCCCGGGTTTTCAGATGACTCCTCTCTCTATACTTAATATATTTCAGCCACCATGTACCCCTTCTGACTTCATATATTAGGGGGAATCTATTATAGCATAATTAGCACTCTTGTAGACTTAATGCTCTTTTATGGCCTTGGGTAGCCCTTTTCCCATGAAAAATTGATCTTATTAAAAATATATATTTAAAATTCCATACGCAAGTCTTCCCACACTAAATCGCGTACATACATGAGTCCTGTAACACTATACCCACATATATCTTTTACAATATGAAAAAACAAAATAAAATGCTATTTTTCGAGCGAGGTTCATGGGTTTTACCGAGATCCCACCTCCAAGAGCCCATGGCACAATTGAATTAACTAACTTTAGGTGGTATATATAAACCCTTTGGCTAGGCCTAAAAAACATAAGAGAAGGATTATCAACACTATACCCATTTTTATCCCAGATCAACTTTGATTTTCCCATGCCTCCTGCACTCTCGGTCTCTTTGGAAACCCTTATTTCCTTTGCACAGATGTTCATCATCTTTATAGCATCTCTTTGTGCTTGTTAGAGAGGTTTCCTTCATGACTTAGACTATACAGATCCAGAGGAAGGCTTCTTCAGTTCTTTGGCTTGAATCAGGTTGTACCTTTCATGTACATATTATTGTTAATCAATAAGGAAGATCATGTGTTATTCTTGATATGTTATTTTCTTTTGAATAGTAATTTATATGCTTATATATGATGATCTAACATATTCTTTATGTATGAACATTGAGTTATATATCATATATATGATTTTGTGAATTGACTTACAGGCTTGCTCGTTTTGGAGGAAGCAAAGGGTTCGGACCCTACGAGAACATCATCAAATGTAGGAACTTTGCGTATGTTTCTAAACCCATGTTTAGTAATTCATGCATTTGACATGGTTGGTTGGCTATTGTTTGTTGATTATATTGTTTTGATCTGTTGAGGTTGTCAACCCTTACCTTAGGGAACTTTTCCCACCAACAATATCATGAGCAAAACGAAATGGTCCCCTTTAGAACCAATATATGTTTTTTTTACTAGAGAATCAAGAACTTGAAAGACATTTACTAGAATATAAATTTTCCAATATATTGTACACATATAAAATAATATAATGTTAGCATTGATGATGTAGTTATTGGTTGTAGTGGTTGATGGTTTGCATTCTTGTCAACCTGGGCATGTGTTATAGTTGGCTTGAGTGTGCATGAGTGTGACAAATGGTTCTAGAGCAACTTGGTTTGTGACATACTTGCTTATGTGCAGATGATTGTGTTGCATGTAGCTTGAGTGATAGATGTACTCTTTGATGGATGGGCTTACAAATGTTATGATTATGTTTCTTTGCTTGTTAGTTGCATGGTGCTTTGACAATTGTGAGGGTATTTTTATGTCTGTGGAGCAAGTATTACTTTGGTAGAAATATTTGTGGTATTCGATGACCATAGTATTGGATTGTGGTATTGACTTGGATAGTACCGTGGTACATGGGTCTGTCGTATTGGATAACCATGGTACTCACGCATGGTATTGACGTTGATATTACCATGGTACAAGTGTCCATGGTATTGGGATGGCAATGGTATTTTCCCAAGGTAATAATTTGAGACTATTGAGGATATTTTGACATATATTCTAGTGATTATTTTGAATGAAAGTGCAGATTGATTGATGGATTTCGTTTATGGGTGGAGTGAGTGAGTGCTACAATACCACTCATAGATAATTATACATTTGTAGCTGAGTTTAGAGTGTGGGTATCAGATATTATTTTTGGATTTGAGTATTTGTTGGGTTGCTCATGTTGAGCACATTTGAGAACCCAATTTGAAACATTTTGAAACATGGTTCACATTGAGGAGTTAGAGGAGTAGAGACTTCTTCCTTGCAGAGACTGGAAAAAAGTGATTAGAGGATGAGAATCTCAATCCAATGCTAGTTGGATAGTCCAATGGATGTTGGGTGAGGCTCATTGGCTGTGGAGGCTTCTAGTATATTTTTATATGTAGAGTCATGTGAGTAGCTAATTCTGAAGTCATGTGAGTGGGTAATTTTGAAATGATGGATGTCAGCACAATGTTGTAGGATTCGAGCCTTCCAGCTAGTGGGTGTTAGTTGTTTGGTCAAGAAAAAGGTATATTTGCTCCTCAGTACTTGCTTTATTTCGTATTTATCCTTACAAAATTATCTCTGTTTATGGATTGAAATAAAGGAAATAATAGTTAAAGTTGGATGAAATCACTTGGTAACAAATTAGATAAATCTAGCACAGGAAACTGACTTCTTACTAACCTTGTGTGTTGAAGACGTGGATTCGTCAACAGCCATTCACTTGACAGAGAAACACCAGGCTGTAAAAGGGAAAGAAAGCATCTGAGGCAGGCAAGGCAAGGAGAGACCACGTATACCAATACTATTTTATGTCAGAATTAGATTATGTAGTGCAAAATCCTCATGATCCCCTGATCCTACGGATTTGTTTTTATCTAGTTTACTCTTTTACTATTATATATAAGGCCGAAAGGCAAATGAAAATCAGTTCAGAAATATGTAATCTATAATTATTCTTTTTCAGACATATCATATTGTTATCTCAATGACATTGTAATCTGGTTACTTATGTTAATGAAGAAAGACTGCATTTGATCTTCACTTATATTATGAGTATTCCTTAGTGGAGACTTCTAGTGACTCTGGGCCCAGTCAAGAGAATTTCTATTGCTTTCTTGTGTTATAATCTTTCCATTGAATCTTTATTGATTGTTAATGTTCAGTTAATATCATTTCACTTATTGTGAGGATTGACGATTCCAATTCATACTGTTGTTCATTTCAATTCATACTTAGCTGTGTGATGTATCCGAGTAATGTTTTGATTGGATTGGTTATATTAGTTTCAGTAGTAGATTGTTGTTCATTTTGAGTTATGTTATTGTAGATCTTAGAGATAGTATTAATTGATTTCCATAATCCGCTTACAGAGAACAGTTGTTGTTTAGAAATCATTTATCGTATTTTCTTGCTTTCTGTTCAATTCTCAGTTGCCATTCAATTAGGAATTGTTGTTCAATCGAGATTTCTGTTCAATTAGGATTTGCCATTCAATTCTGATTTTCTATAGATTAACATTGCTATTCAATTGTTATAGTTCTCTTTCTTGATCGAGTGAGTTAGTTTTAATTCTATTCGAAGGTTTCCAAGTGTGATTCTTTGCATTCACATTCAGATTCATTTGATTTTGGAATAAGTTAGACAAAATTGCAGAGTGTGTTAAGAGTTCTCTCAAAGTCATTTCTTCCTTAGTTATTTCTTTAAGAGTTGTGTGAATTGAGTTGAAGAGATAGTTATTAGTGATTGCAATGATTTACCATTAGCTAACCTTTGAATTCATTACATAGATTGTGTTGACACTCTTGAGATAAAAAGACTTACCTTGGGTTGACAATTAATGTAGGAATTAAGATTGCCTATAAAAAGACATCTTAGTGCACCAACATTTTGGTGCCGTTGTTGGGGAGAGTGTTTCAAGTGATTTCCTTTTTATCTTGTTGTGAAAGAATCGGGTTTTAAAAATAGAAGGTAGGAACCTGCATACCTAGCAAGTAAAGTGCTTTCTTACCAGCCCACTTTTCAGCAAAAGCTTAGAGGTTAAATAGGAATTGGTTTTTATGAATAACTAGGAATTGAAAGATAGAAAAAGAGCATAACCCCCCACCTAAATTTGAAAAACACAAAGGATCAGTGAACCTTGGGAGAACAACCCTTATAGATGATATCATAAGAAAAGCAAAGTTTCAAGTCTCAATAGGATTCCATGCAGTATCTGGAAAAAGTTCTATTGTTATCCCTCAAGCAGCAGGTTCACCATCTGCATCTTACGCTGAGATTCAAAACCAAGTTGGAGGATCAGAACAGAGTCTTCAAGCTACAATAAGTTTACATTATGATGTTCTCCAAGAGGGAAAACCTTGTAACTCAAGATAAGGAGAAGGAGAGACTAGTGGGATTGCTAAGGTAGAACCACAACTATCTGAACAGGGATCTCCTGTGATCCCAGATCTAGGTAGTGCTGCAAAGCCAGCTCAGGTTGCTAATCGTCCCCTTACTCAAAAAGCAACCCTGAAATCCCTGAAGGTTATTCGCACATCTTTGACCAAATGGCAGATCGGCGACCTCAAGGTCAGACCTTGACATTAGAGCAGCCCATAGTTGACAAAGTGGCCAATGCCCCCATGAAGGCTATTCCTTTGCAAAGCATCCCAACATTCCATGTGTTGATCACAGAGGATCCCGATGCTTTCCTGTTTGAGTTTGATGTCCTTTGCAGAGGGTATGACTACACCACTGACCCCCAAAAGCTAAAGTTATTCCCATCCACTCTAAAAGGAGCATACTTAAGATGGTTCATGGGTCTAGGTGGGTGAACTATTAATTCTTGGGACGATATGAAAACCTCCTTCCTCAAAAGATACCAGGAATTTTGTAAGACTAGAGAACTGAAAGATGAAATTTTTAAGATGACTACAAAAGATAATGAAACACTAGAAGAATATGTAGAATGGTTTAATTATAATTTGCAGAGGTCTCCACACATTGCCTTACCGAAAGAAGTCCTAAGAGCTATCTTAATTAAAGGAATGAAAGAGGAATGGGTAGAAACTCTAAATTTAATGGGAAAATGAGATATTTCTCAGGAAGATTATGATGAAATCATTCACTTGTGTATTAGGTGTTCGCGAGGAAGCACACGTACAGGAATAGGAAGCCGAGATCCCATGAGCAGGGGAAGCAAACCACACAGTGGAGGCGTAACGCGGATGGAAATTGGTAACCTCCTAGAAGATTTTAAGACAGACATCCTGGGCACTCTCACAACACAGTTGGACATCTTACAGGCTAAACAAAAACAAGCCTTAGAAAAACAAAACTTGGCTATCTTCTATCCACATTGTTGAAAGAAGCATAGCCAATGGGAATGCCCATTAGACATGGTGCAGACATGCGCTATCTCTACTAAAGAGCATGCCACAAAACAATGTCCATCATTGCTGGAGCTAAAAGAAATATTCAAGGAAACAGAAGAGGAAACAAAACTAGTATATATGATGAACCAACGTCGATAGTGGCAAGCTAAACCTACAGGTATGTCACAAGACGCATCCCAGTTCTTTTCTTCTTCACAGTTTAATCAACAATAGAACCTTGGGGCAGCATGAAAGGGCCAATAATCCTACCCAAATTGGAAAACCCAGCCATTCCCCATGACATCCTGTCCAACGCAATCTTTCCCGAGTAATGGCTGGCCAAATTCTCGTTTTAATCATGTTTGGCAGCGAAATCCCTATCAATCCCAGTGGCCTACCTCCACCTCTCAAAATCCAAATTGGTCTACAAATTGGCAATGACCTCTAGGAATATCTAACGCACCTATGGGGATAGGTCCTTAGCCTCAACCTACACTATCAACTCTGTATACATTATAGCAAAATTCATAACCTCTTCTGCAGCCTCAATTGCCAGCTAACCGAATCTGAATCCTAATAACAGATTGGTCCAATTGTTGCAGATTATTAAAATATTAGATTATGAGATTGAGGAAAAAGAATGTAATGAAATCATATTGAGGTCAGGATGTATCATCACCCCTAAGGAAAATGGGGATCAACCTTCAGTTGAAATTTAAACCCCACCTGTACATATACCACCACCTATAATTAATACCTAAATAAAACAAGAAGAAGAGACAAATTAGCATGAAGACCCTGAGAAACTTACAGTCACTTCTCCCCCGTTCCTCGAAAGGTTAAAAATAACCAAAAATATTGTTTAGCCAGATTTCAATCTTGTAGGGGATCTAAAAAGTCTTTGTATTAAAATCCCTCTCCTCCAGGTCATTCAAGACATACCCATCTATGCTAAAAAAATTATAGAGCTATGTGTAAAGAAGTTTGCGAGGAAAGAAAAAACCTCACCCACCATTCAAGTTGTAGGGACCTTATCTAATTTACTCTTGTGAGGGGAAACTCCAGTAAAGTATGAAGATCCTAGAAATCCCATAGTGATTGTTCAGATATATGGCCACTCTTTTCCCAATACTCTAGTTGATCTCGGTGCAACCATTAATATTTTAACAACATAAACCTGTCAAGCACTTGGTATTACAGCCCTGGAACCAACCACCACTTTATTAGAACTTGTTGATTGTTCGGTGGTAAGGCCAGAAGGAACCTTATAGGATATTATAGTTTCCGTTGATTCGTGGGAATATTGAGTAGATTTTCTTGTCATAAACCCAAAGAGTTGATTAGATGGGCACCCTCTGATTTTGTGTTGACCTTCATTTCTTAAAGTTGATGCTTATATTGGCTGCCGAGAAGGCAACATGACTATTTCAAAGGGGGATGCTGTAAAAAACCTTGTGTTGTATCCTCCTTCCAAGACAAGTTTGCCCATTGTAAAAATATGTAAACAACCACCAGCATACTTGGAGGAAAGCATCCGTTCACCACTCACAGCAGCAGAGGATCTGGAATTTAAAGATCATATTGAAGATGACATTATCGATAATTTTATAAATCAGCTTGCTAATGTGAGCAATTTAAAGTGTCAAATGCTGAAAGAAATCCTAGATAATGAAGCCATGGAGAATCCTCTAAAGCATACCTACGATCAACATATTCAGATGAATGTTGTTCATAAAAACAAACCCGTTAAGATGGAACCTGACAAAATTATACATATTAATGATGGTCTAGATAACGATTAGTAGCAAAATCTCGTACAGGTCCTACAAAAATATAAAGGGGCTTTTGCATGGGATTATCCTGATATGAAAGGAATAGACCCACAACTATGTACACACCACATCTATACTAAGAAGGATGCTCGACCCATCTAGTAGCCTCAACGGAGATTGAATTCACATCTCAAGGACATTGTGAAAGAAGAGTTACACAAGTTGTTGGATGTAAACTTTATTTATCCTATCTCAGACAGTAAATGGGTCTCTCCATTGGTGGTCGTCCCTAAGAAAAATGGGAAGTGGCATATCTGTATAGACTACCAGGAGTTGAACAAGGTGACACAGAAAGATCATTCCCCCCTCCCATTCATCGATCAGGTCCTTGATACTTTTGTAGGGAAGCAGTTCTTTTCCTTCTTAAACAGTTTCGATGGCTACAATCAAATTCAGATCACCCCTGAAGACCAGGACAAAACAACCTTCACCTATGCCTGGGGTACATTCGCATATAAAGTATTACCATTTGTCTTGTGTAATCCCCCAGCTACATTCTAGAGGGCTATACTCATAATCTTTGCTGATTTAATAATTGAAGGAATTGAGGTGTATATGGATGATTTTACTCCATATGGGGATGATTTCGACCAAGCATTGCAAACATTAGAAAAAGTTTTAGAACAATGCATTGCTACTAGGTTATGTTTAAGCAATGCCAAGTGCCACATGATGATGATCGAGGGCGTAATCTTGAAACACTATATCTCTCTAGTAGGAATACAGGAAGACGCAACAAAAAATCAGGTAATTCTTTTATTGCCTACCCCCTTCACTTAGAAAGAGGTACATAGCTTCCTAGGATATGCAAGCTATTACTGTAGGTTTATTAAAAAAAATTCACAAATTGTTGCACCTCTATATGCTTTGACAGGAAATGTTGATTTCAGTTGGTCTGACAAATTTGACACAACTTTTATAGGTTTAAAGAAACTAGTCTCAACAGCACCAGTATTACGTGGATCAAACTGGGAGTTGCCTTTTAACATATCCACAAACACATCAGATGTAGCTATAGGTGTTGTCCTTGGCCAGGAGGAGGACAAGAAACCATATACCATATATTATATTAGAAAAAATCTCACTTCTACAGAACTTAATTATAAAGTGATAGAAAAATAATTTTTAGGTGTTATCTATGCAATAAACAAATTTAGACACTATATAACTAGCTACCTAGTCCTTCTGTACACTGATCACTCAACCATTCAGTAACATGATGGCTAATGCTTTTGCAAGAGTTTGATATTACTATCAAGGATCGTCCAGGGAAGGAAAACCTGGTTGCTGACTTTCTATCACGAACCCCGAAGGTGAATGATCCACTAGCAGTAGATAACCAATTTATGGATGAACATCTATTTTCCATGGCAGTCAAGACTCCATGGTACATAGATGTGGCAAATTATCTGGCATTCGGGAAGCTACCTAGGCATTTGACAACAAGAGAAAGGAAGCTGATCATTTATTGTAGCACCCGATTCTCTTGGATAGGTGGATATGCTTTTCACATAGGGGTCAACATGTGTATATGCAGATGCATCCGCGAGGATGAGATTTATGGCATCTTGAAGGCTTTCTATGACGCACCCTGCGGGGGACATTTTGCAGATTGAAGGACAGGGCATAAGGTATTACATATGGGTTATTATTGGCCCACTATTTTTAGGGATGCTAAGAAATATGCCTAGGCTTGTGATAGATGTCAAAGGATGGGCAGGCCTGGCCAATCTGATGAAATGCCTCTGCAACCCCAACTAGTCATAGAACCCTTCAAGAGGTGGGCATTAGACTTCCTTGGACCATTCCATCCATCATCCAATCAGAAGGCCTACATACTGGTTGCCATGGATTATGTGACGAAATGGGTGGAAACAGTAGATTTACCAAGAGCCATAGAGGAAGTTGTGATTAACTTCCTTTTTGGATTGTTTGTGTAGAATGGGTTATCGTGAGAAGTGATCATAGATGGGGGAGGGAAATTCATAGGACATAAGATTACTGCCACTCTCAGGAACCATCATATTATGCACAGGATCACTTCCCCATATCACCCACAGGTGAATGGGCAAGTCGAAAGCACCAATAAGGTCATTGAAGTGATTATGACCAAGAAAGTCTCAACACACCGGTGAGACTGGGCTGCTAGACTGCCAGAGGCCTTGTGGGCCTATTGCACAACTTGGAGGAATACTACTAGATACTTTCCATACTAGCTTGTGTTCGGAAAAGAGCCTATTTTTTCAATCGAATTCGAAATAAAGACTCTAAGGACGGCCCAGGAAGTAGGGAAAGATCTAACAAAAGCCCAGACCAAGTGACTCTAGTAGATTAATGAACTAGAAGAGGCTTGACTGCTTGCTTTGCAACGGACTACAATTATTCAGAAACAAAGGGGAAAATGGCATGATAACCTTATCAAGAAGAAAATGTTTCAAAAAGGTGATTAGGCATTGCTTTATGACTCCAGATTCCAAGATTTCCCAGACAAGTTGCAAAAAATATGGCTCGACCCTTATGAGATTCAAGAAGTACATAACAATGGTGCTCTTACCTTGACTACCATTGATAGATTTGGACATTATTTTAAGGTGAACGGACGCTGGATATGCCTATATCACAAACTGTTCACAAAGGAGTCTTTCTACGTGTAGGCATGTGAGGACCCCTCCATGCAAATCTTAGCTGCAAGATGTGATGACCCAATAACTTTTCTTTCAAAAAATTGAGATTTTGTTAGAAATTGTAAATAATGTATATACTCTTTTTGATTGGTTGCAATTAGGAATAGACATTACCATGTAAATATGAGAATTTTTATTTCCTTGTGTGCTTGATAAGTGATTTTCAATCAATTGAATGGTTGATGTTCAATCAATTGAACAACACTTTCATATTTTTGTTTTTGTTGTTCAAACAATTGAATGGTTGATGTTCAATAGATTGAACAACACATTTCATTTTATTGATTTTGCTGTTCAAACAATTGAATGATTGTTGTTCAATCGATTGAACAACACTTTTGCATTTTGATTTTGCTATTCAAACAATTGAACAATTGTTGTTCAATCGATTGAACATCACTTTTTCATTTTGATTTTGCTGTTCAAACAATTGAATTATTATTGTTCAATTGATTGAACAACACTTTTGCATTTTGTTTTTGTTGTTCAAATGATTGAACGATTGTTGTTTAATCGATTGAACAACACATTTTTGTTTTATTGATTTTGTTATTCAAACGATTGAATGATTGTTGTTCAATCAATTGAACAACACACTTTTGCATTTTGATTTTGCTGTTCAAATGATTGAGTGATTGTTGTTTAATCGATTGAACAAAACTTTCGTATTTTTGTTTTCAATGTTCAAATGATTGAACGATTGCTGTTCAATCAATTGAACCACACTTTTGCATTTTGATTTTTGTTGTTCAAATGATTGAATGATTGTTGTTCAATCAATTGAATAACACTTTTGTTTGCGATTTTTGCTGTTCAAACGATTGAACGATTGTTGTTCAATCGATTGAACAACACTTTTGTTTGCGATTTTTGTTGTTCAAATGATTGAAAGATTGATATTCAATTGATTGAACAACACTTTTGTTTGCGATCTTTGCTATTCAAAGGATTGAACAATTGCTGTTCAATCAATTGAACAACCCATTTTGTCTTTTTAATAGAATAAATCATGAATATTTCTTAAGGAAACTGAAAAAACAAATACATGCATATGCATTTGCATTTATACTGCATGCGGAAATTGATTTAGGAAAAGTGCATTTAGTGTGTGCTCTCAGCTCTATTTTGGAAGATTCATATATTTGTTTCCTTAGTAGCTAGTATTTTCATTGCTAAAAGAAAATAAACGACTGTTTATCATTTTAGATTGCATATTTAGGAGTTGTAAATCTACATCACACGGTGAACCTTGGAAGACAAACTTCTTAAGAAAGATCAACTATAAAATAAACCTCAATGAACATAAAAATTCTTTGGAGCCTAACGCACAACATCTAGAAGTCTAAGCTAGAGACGTATTCCGACATCATAAAGCCTGGTAACTATCATTTTGAACATAGGTTGGGTGATTCCTCCTATTTGATATGACAAGTGCTAGTATGAACTTGTGCTCTCACGTACCGTCAAGTATATACTGGAAGACCACAATAGGCTGATATCCTTTATCCTTCGGAAGCCGTGTCTACCGCCCTATCGATTGCAATGCACTAAACACAGCATTCGGGAAGATTGACTGCCGTACGTAAAGTCCTCGATAATTTCTTTATAATTTACCATCGAGGTGTATATTGCACTTTTGTGATTGGTTTGGTAATCCCTTCGTCTAGATTTACAAAGTAGTCACTTTCGTTCCTTTTCAGATTCCTTAAAAGAAAATGTCCATCTGAGCGCTTGTCACTTCAGGCTCATTAAAAATAGAAGGCAACTAGAGTCATATTTAGCTTTTTCTCGACTCTTAAAAATTGAAAAAGCAAGTTGTGTCAAAGCATAATATAATTTATTTTATTCGGAATAACATCACTGTTCCCTTGTTGGTCTTAGGTTGAGAAAATGGAGTCCACCAATCAAGGATTTCCCCTTTGAGGGAATCCTAGTCCTTTCTCCTCCTAGGGAGATGTTGGTGCTCCACACATGGCTACATTGTCCCTTCCAGGACTCACAATTGGCCTGCCAGTATGGCTATTCTCGACCTCTATTGTTCAAAACACCGTAATTCCTCAGCAATCAAATCAGCAATTAGATGATACTGATGTTTCTCCCCCACCTCCCACTTCGTTTATTTCTCCCTCTCCTTCTTCTTCTTTGCTTGGTGAAACTAGTAACACTAAAAACCAAGTAACTGAGAAGAAGAAGAAAGGGAAGGAGAAGAAGAAGAAGAAGCCAACAGCGAAAGGGGGCAACCATGCATCATTCAGTGAAAATCCACACACTGCACCATCCAAATCCAAATCTCCATGTGTCATTTGCAAAGGAGACCACTATCATCGAGATTGTCCTTGCATCCCACAGATCTTGAGAGACTGGTCTCCCCGCTTGTACAATCCGGTGTCTTCAACCTCTGTCGATCATGTTGAGAGTACACCGTCAACTAGTGAAAATGAAGTCACTAGGAAAAAAGGAAGATTTAAGTTTCCTTGTAGGTTGTGTAGAGGTGATCATGCCCTCCACCATTTCCCTTTCCTGGATGAAGCGAAAAGAGTCTTGGATAACTGTCCTACTTCACCACAATGACTTCCTCCTGGATACAAGAAACTCTTTTCAAGTCCATTGTTAGTTGAAAATATGACTGACACACCTCTGTTGTCGGTCGAAATTCCTATCATTGAAGATAAACCCTCTGAGTCCACACTGGACCAAATTCAATAGGTCGAGACGACAGTTAACCCAGTTTTGTCTTCAGAAGGTCCACCTTTAGATGATACAGTCTCCAAAGAGAATGAGAACGACACTGTTCAAATTCTTTTTGTTAACACACAATCCGATGAACATGGGGGCAATCTTCCCGTTCCTCTACCACAGGAGGGGAGTTCCTCAATTCAAGAGATTCATCTGGCCATTTATTCAGTCCCTCCTCCAAGCAATCTAGTCGTTTCCTTTCATTGGAATCTATTAGCGAGACCCCGCCTACCATCTAATGTATCATTCCGAATCATAGTACAAGCTTACAGAATGATCATGGCTGGTACTATCATAGATGAAGGGGATTTTGTGAGTATCCTTTCCTCAACTGCTTGGAAAGTGCTTGGTTCGCCATCAGTTCTGCCTGAGATTCGAAATATGTCAGGCTTTAATAAAGGAACTAGTTGACCGTTAGGGATCCTTCCAAATTTGCCTATAACTTTGAGAAGGAAAACCGTTCATCTGAACATGATGGTAGTCCAGAGGCCTCCAGATTACAATATACTCCTTCGACGTGACTACATTTACAGCATGGGAGCTATTGTTTCCTCACTCTTTTGGGTGATGTGTTTCCCGTATGAAGGCAGAATGGTCCAGCTCATTGACCCGCTTTCATTCCATGGTTCAAACACGACTACTAGTCAAATGCCATCCCTAAATGGTATTTTTGCACAAGGAATGTCTCATAAACCTCTAGTCCGTCCACTTGATGATTGCGAGTGATTCGGTGAATGTGACTAAACCCAGGGGGCAGGAAAACCCCAGATATAAGGGGGCAGGAAAACCCCAGATATAAGGTAGGTTTCCTCGTAGGATATATGACTAGTCTGACACACCCTTCCATTTAGGAAAATGGGATCAGTTTGGAATAAGATTTCCTCATCGAAGGTTATGTGATTGGAAGCTCCCACCATTTTCCTTTGTCTATTTTGATGGACAAAGCCAAGGAAGTGTTTTGGCTACTACGTGGACGAAACAACCTTTCTTTAATGCAAGAAATTCCATATGGTAACCTGGAAACTCTACTTCTCTTTATACCTAGGGGCATCCTAACCTTTTTTACGCAAGTGAAGAGCGACCAGCGTAACTCTAACCCCATAGTTTTACTAACTTCAACTGCTTAAGTTAGGTGATTGGTCTGATCCACCATTCACCTTTACCGGGACTAGCGATGACGGCAAAGAAAAGTAAATGTTTCCCATCAAGAAACTATCCTACCTAACCTCAGTAGTTCTTTAACCCTTAAGACAGTAGTTGGTCATTCCTAGCTTGCATATAAAAGGCTCGGAGCAAAGTTTCACATGGGGCAAGCTCCCTAAAAGGTGAACCTACTAATGAGAGACATCCTTATTAAATGACTGGCACGAGCATGTTTCCGCAAAGTTCAAGCTCGTTAAAAAATAAACCTAGTAATGAGCATATGTTCCACTAAAGTTCAAGCTCATTAAAAAATGAACCACCTTCAGTAGATAACCTTTGTGATCGCATTGCTATCAGCTTTTGAGCCTTGGTCATGTTCTTACCATCACCTCCACTTTTTAGCCGATCATATGCCTCCACTTGATTGTTTACCCTTTCGAGGAACAACTCTAACGAGTGATTCTATTAGCCACCTTCTTTACATTGCCGTGATTGAAAAGTCCCAAACTTACCTGGAACTAGTTGCTATCCGAAAACATCACTCGTTCCTCAAAAATGAGTATCCTTTAAGCTCTTTTTAAACTCGTAAAATATGAAAAGATTGTCGAGCAATTGGCCTCTCAAGCTCGTTAAAGTGATTGCAAGTGCCATCCCTCCTCTATATTTTAATCTTTTTGGACCTGAGGGATTATTACACAAAAAGATCGAGTGCTTGTCTTTTTCGGCTTGCTAAAGTGATTGGAAAAGTCATCCCTTTCGTATTATTTTATACTTTTTCGGACTTAAGGGATTATACTACGAAAAAGGACTACAGGAGTTTCCTTTCTGTCTCTTTTCAGACTCTCTAAAACTAAAAAGGACCAAGTTATCTTTGTCATTAAACTCGTTAAAACAATAGTGACAAACTTGTCCATATGGACAAGAGCGATTTTCGCTGTCACTAGGCTCACTAAAACATAGCGAGAGGTTTGCCCGAAAGGAAAATTATAGAACAAGCATATGTTATCCTCCTCAAGCTTGACAAAAATAAAGAGGTACTGGTCAACAATGACTGGGGAAAAAGGGAAGAAAACTTGAAGAACTTCATTGGTAGCAGGTTGCTCTTAAACATGACACTTTCACTCCATCACCATGATTGAGTTGGGTTGGGTTATTCCGTTCATCGGTCATATCAGCATTGGTCCTTTGTACCATTCATTTTGGGGTTAACGCTACCAATCCATTTTAGTGTCACCGATATGTTCAAGAGAATTCGCTCAGAGAATTCACCAACCCAGCTAACACCTTATCCGCTGCAATAACTTCGCACTCCAATTTTCATGACCACCACCCTGAACATTGTATCATCAGATCGTTTTCACCTCCACAAAATCATTTGCTCCATTCAGTGTCGTAGATGTGGGATTCATTAAGGCCCTCCTACGATGGATCACTTCCTGTCAACATCATCTCATTATCCAAGAAGTTTAGTTAGGAACAACCCTTTCAGTACTTTGAAGCTTGCATGCCTCAATGGCAAGTTTCTCACTTCCGGCGATAGGTTTACATCAATGGCCTTCGACCAAAAGATTTTACGTGGTGTTCAACATTGACTCATGCATTCACACCATGTGAATTGTACTGCAGTACCTTGAGGGTCATTATCATTATCGGTGATTCCTCTCACGCCTGTTAATAACTTACATCATTGGCTAGTAATCAGGTGATGTATTTCCATGTTCAACATCAGAACATCTTTTCACATGGATCGACTTGTACTTTGAGCGAAGATTGAATGAGTTTGAAGACCCTGGATCTAGTTTCATCCATCTGGGCTGCGATATATTCAGGAAAATAAGAACTTCAAATGAGCTCCATAGCTGCACAGATAATCATCCAAGCTAAGGGATGATGGCTCTACCAGAATCATCAGTTTGCCACACAGACGGTTGTCTATCCTATGTACATGGAAATGAATTTATAAAGCTAAGCACGGGAATGCCAGCCTCAGCTAGATCATGAAAATATTATGAAGATAATGTATTGTATTGTATCTTATTACAGGTCACGTTCCAGTTCGAAAAACCTTGGATCCTCATGATAAAGCATTTCACCCAACATCGGAAGATTTACAACCTCATGCTTTAGGGGGCAACTGTTATAGACATATTTGGGAACTGCAACCCCAATCACATATGTCAATAAACCAAGGGCTATCAAGCCCCTAAAAGTATTGTTTCATACCCTAAAGGATCAAGGTCAACTGATTACATCATTTCCCAGAAGTTCTCCCTGAAAAACGGCTCAGACCTGGTCAAAACTGGACCATACAAACTGCTCCATGCTGAGTGTGCGATGCATCTCACCTGTAGCACACAAAGCGTGTGATGCATACAAAAAATCCCTTCTGTAGGGTGTAATGAGCGAGAGCAGACAAATGGCATAGGCAGTTTTCTAGGTGGAAACTCAGAGAATCTTTTAGAAACTGCTCATATGACACTTGCCTCTCTGAATTCACCCAGGGATGAGTAAGAGATCATGAAATTTCCAAGTGGAACCAAGAACTATAAGTGGAATGACACTAATCAAAATCCCAGAAGCTGACTCACTCCCCTGCAGATATCTTTATATGTATCACTCATCCTAGAGATCCAGAGACTGGAATTTTGTAATTTGTAAGGAAGTGCTATTGGTTTCTCTTTGAGACATTATATTGCTGGGTGATCTAGCTTTTCACGAGAGGTGAAGAGGGCTTTCATGCTGGGAGGATGGCGCTAGATCAGATAGCTAGGTTGTAATACTCTCTTCTACTAATTCTATCAATAAAGCTATTTGAGTTTTCCTCCATATACTTGTATATTTCTGAATCTTGTATTTGTGTATGCATTTGTATGGTTAATGTACATTTGATTCTACATTGTTTATGGCTATAGATCTATATTCTTTGATGGTATTTTGCTTCTTTGACTCTACAACTGTTCTTTGAAGTGGGACAACTGAGAAAGGAGTGGCGAAGCTCTATCAAAGGAGAGAAGAAACAAGCAAGGAGCCAAGAGAAAGACTGAGGTTGGTATTCTCTGCTTCTCTCTCATCTATCTCTCATAAAGGAAAAAACAAGTTACTTTGAATTGTTTGTTTCTAAGATAGCTACCCGTCTCAGTGGGACTAGCAGCTCTGAATGGACACTAGCTTTCCTTGAAATAGTTTGGCGTGATTAAATATCCTCACAGTCGTGAAGAGCTCTAAAATCAACTCAGCGCTGTTAACTGGTGTACTTCTCTGATGACGTCACAAGTGGCTATTTAGGGAGGTGTGACTTTTCATTGTTGGTGCATGTTTTCAGTCTTGTGCTCGCGAAGATTCCTGTAGGTTTCAATTTTGAAGTTTTGTTTGCTGATTGGCTAGTGTGTCCTATCCTTTTGAGCTTGTCTTCTTCCTCTTTATTGTGTGTCAAATTGTTGATTGCTAGAATATTTGGTTCTAGGTTTCATTCCCTTAAAACTTCTCCATTTGAATTGTGTGACTTGTTTACCTTAGGGTTTCTTGAAACATTAGATTTTCTTGGGTTACTTGTTCATTTGGATCTTTGGGCTATGTTTGGCACGATCCCTTGCTTTGTTTGAGGCTTCTCCTTATTAACTATTTTTTCATCTTTCTGTTTGGTATGTGACATTTGGTTACCAAAAATTTCAAGTCTTGTTCATTTTGTTTCCTTCCTTCACTTGTCATAGATCACATTGCTTCCTAGTCAGTCAGAAAGCTTTCCAGTTTTACAAAAAGAAACATCTTCTTGGTTTTGAGTCTTTGATTCATTTTAGAGTAGAATTTTACTCCTCTCTTATTGAATGCTTTCATTCATAAAAGGCTTAAAACTAGCATTGTTTTGAGTTTTGGATTTGGTTGCTTGTCATTTATTTGAAAAATCAAATATTGCATTTATTTTGTGTTAGGAAAATAAGAACAATATTTTGCACTAGTAAATTCTTACCATTTAGAAATTGAAAAGCGAAGGTTGTGTTGTTCATTTTCTTAATTAGATTTCTTGCATTTCTCTTTCCCCTTGATTGGTTTGCTTGCTTGTCACTTTTTTGGTTTGAAATGAACCTCTCCCTTTTCTTTAGTTAGTTGTTCATTGAAAAGAAATGGTTTCTTCTCTCATTTAGTTGCATTCTAGGAGCTTTTGAAGATACATTCGATAGAGCCTTGAAACTGAAATTTAATTCAAGATTAACTACTAAAATTTATTGAATTAATCTAAAAATGCATTGGAACTTAATGCTCACATATCTAGAGGTCTAGGCTAGAGATGTGTTCCGGCATCGTTAAACCTAGTGGCTATTGTTTTCACTAAGTTTGGGTGATTCCTCCTTTTGTGATTCGATAAGTACTAGTACGTACTTGTTCTCCCTGTACCATCACGTATATGATGGGAGACCCTACTAGGTTACAATCCTATTATCCATAGGAAGCCGAGTCTGCCGCCTTATGAATTGTAATGCATTGAAGACAACATTCAGGAAGATTAGTTGTCGTACGGAAAGTCCTTGGTCATTTCTCTTTAATTTTACTACCAAGGTGTATATGCATTTTTGTGATTTGTCTAGTAAACCTTTTGCCTAGAATTCTAGAGCAGTCACTTTCATTCCTTTTGGACTTTTTAAAAGTAAAAGGATCATCTAAGCACTTGTCCTTTTAGGCTCATTAAACTTCGAAGGAGACTAGAGTCATCTTTTTCCCTTTTTCTTGACTCTCTAAACATGAAAAGGAAAAATTTCATTCCAGTGTTATAAAATTTATTTTCCCATGATAACATCCTACCTGTTAAATTTTGGCCACATCATGAGTAATATCCTTGAAAAGAATTTAAAGCCCTCTTAATTAAATCTTCTCTCCTGGTCTTTTGAGTTTAGGCCATCCTGGCAGACTCATCTATTCTGTCGTCTTTACCAAGTGACAAAGATCCTTCTTCCCTCGTCACTTCTGAGGTATCATCTATTATTGGCTCTCTTGTTATTGTTCTAATTGTTCAGCCTCTGGCATATCGAGCTCTGGGTGAGGAACCGTTTGATATCAATTGGACTCCTCCTAACATTGGGGAATTTTTATGCGAAGATCTTCCCTCTACTTGCCTTGGTGCTTTGGTTCCTATGACCTCTTCCGACATGGATGAGTTGAATCCTGTTAGTAGTCAATAGGGCCTTGTGTCGACTAGTGAATATCAGTTTCCTCTGGAAGGTTTCCCTTTCCACACTGCTTTGGATGTTTCATTACTACTTCTCTATCGTGCTCTAGCTGACATACTTAGTTCTACATCTTTGCACCAGAGCTCTGTATGGTCTCGTACAATGGTTTTGACTTCAGGGCCATTCATGTCTACTAAGTCGGCTACGACCTCCATTCTTGGATGCAGGTTACATCAGTTACATCTGTTCCATCGATGCCCACCATCTGTGTGGAATCGTTAGTTCCTCTTGTTGGTGTGGTTACCATATCCTCGATGGTCACTACTGTTATTGGGATATCTTCCAGACCCTTTGATGGTGGTCCTTAGCCTCTGGCGTCCAGAGTCAGTCAATCTATGGGTAATCTACCTATCTCCTCAAATTCCATTCCGGGGGGATTGTCATATGATAATTATCTATTTTCTCTGTGAAATCTAACTTATAAACCTATAGGTTCTCAGCAGATGTCTATTCTGCATAACCCTCCACACTATTACGATTAGTGTGGAACCCATATGTATTATACTAGACCTCTTCCTCGGACAGCTCTAGTTGACTGTCAAATTCCACCTTCGATTTCCTGGAATCACACTACTTACCACAATTTGCAAGGAAAACCCATCCAAGGACAACCTTATGCCTTGGTAGGTCAGTCTTATAGTCAGCAGGGGCAACCTTTGGGCTTGCAAGGAGAGCCCTTTCAGGGACAACCTTTAGCCATAACAAGTTCATCCTTTGTTTATTCAAGACAAGCCCCTTTATCTCAAGGACCTCCTTCTGGTCAGTTAGGTCAGCCTCAGTTCCAGCAAGGCTAACCTACTCCCATGTAAGGAAAACTTTCTAGTAAGTTAGGTCAGCCTTAGTTCCAACAAGGCCAACCTGCTACCTAGCAACGATAACCTTCTGGTCAGTTAGGTCAGCCTCAGTTTCAACAAGGCCAACCTGTTGCTGAGCAACGACAACCTTCTGGTCAGTTAGGTTAGCCCTAGTTCCAACAAGGCTAACCTGTTGCTCAGCAAGGACAACTTTTTGGTCTAGTCAATCTAGCTATTAGTCAATGTGGTGTCCAAATGCAACCTGGTCCTCAAGCTCAAACTAGTCCCCAAACTCAACCCAATCCCTAGGCTCAGTTTGGATTCCAAGCCCAACCTATTTATCAGATACAACATGGGCCTCGGGTGCAGTTTGGGCCTCAGTTTCAGTACGGTTCTCAAGTACCTCAGCAACCCCAAGGGAAACCTCAGGGTAATTCATATCAGAACTATCAGCAACCTCAGGTTAATCCTTATCAGAATTTTCAGTAGCCATGTGCTGCCCCTGTTGTTCAAGCTGGTAATCAATGGTTTGTTGGAGGTCAAATTCTGGATCAACAACCATGGTATGGTTTCAATGCGCCAAACTATAACCCTTATGCATAAAATCCTCTGGGACAAGATCCATCGGGCAACAAGGCCCTGGTTTGAACCCTAACGCTAGTCCTTATCAAAGACCCATGATGTTTTACAATTCTCAGCTACCTTTTCTTGCAACTTTCGAACTGCCCAATGTGTCAAAGTTGACAAATGGTCCAATACTTCATAATCCATATTGGCCACCTGTTCCAACCAAGATCCCTAGTGACTATCCTATGTTTGAAGGCAAGTCCGAAGAAGACCCCCAAGCACATGTCATGGCTTATCACCTTTGGTGTTCATCCAATTCCTGGCTTGACGATTCTATTCGTCTCCATCTTTTCCAAAGGACTCTTACTGGTTCTGCTGCAAAGTGGTACATTGAACTCGCTCATGGGACTTTCCAATATTTTAACTCTCTTGCAATGGAATTCCTTACGCATTTTCAGTTACCAATTCGCTATGAAATAGGAACACATCTTCTTACCTCTTTGAAATAGGACATGGCTACCCACATCTCTGATCATATTCATGAATGGAGAAGGCATCACTGTTTGATCAAGTTTTCGATTCCTGATCAGCTATTGACTAATTGGTTCACTACCTATTTCGTTGGTCCAATATCCAGAGATATTGCTATGGGGGAATGCATTACTGAAGAGAAAGCCATTGCGCATGATCAATATCTTGATTTTGTATATTCCCAATCTAGCACACTTTATAACGTCTTACCCGATGCTTTGCGACCTAGAACTTCTAAAGCTCCTCTGACACCTTCTATCGATGGTGTTATTGGTTCCATCGCTCACTCTTCTCGAAAGTCTTCCATGACTCCTGCGAAGCAAAAATCCATTGCTCCTACTGAAACTGCTTCTCAGTCTCCATCCAATCTTGGGAAAACCTCACAAGTTAATGCCATCCAGTCCACCACGAAAGAGAAAACTTCGAAGGGTAAGAAGAAAGGGAAAGGTAAAAATAAGTTTGACATGCCAAAGGAAGAAGCTCCTAAGACTCCTACTAATTATGGTTCCAAACGCAAACCTAGGTATCCTTGTCTTAACTGTGATGAGGATCATTTCACTAAAGACTGTCCTCAATGGTCTGAGGTAAGTCGTTTGCTTAAGGGGACTTTGGGGATTTCTGTTGTGCTTAAAGAAACTTTTCCTTCCCAAAAAACTCAAATGGTGGACCAACCTCAATCCTCTTCCTCATATATTTCCAAGGTCTTTATGGTACAGACTATTCTTATTAACGTGTCTACTTGATCGAAATATTATGCTCCATTGACAAGGAAAGAACCTGAAGTTCCTTATAGTGTTCCCCCATCCAGTTCTAGCCCTCTTCATATTAAAAGGCCTAGTAATGAGTCTGCCATTTGACCACCTGGTAAAGGAATTATTCGGAAATATTCCTATAATCCCAATGCTCGTGCTACATAGCACTATAGTATTATCAAAGATCTAGCCCAAGCTCCTTTGGATATGTTTGCATTGGAGGATCTACAGTGTTGTCCTCCCCAACAAAATTCATTACTATCGTCCATTAGTGGAATTGATCCGACTGATTCCGAGTTGATTACTTTTGATCCTAAAAATCATGTGTTGTGCTTTCCTCACCAGACCACTTTTCTCATCTAGTTTGTTATTACCTCAAAGACTATTCATCATACTGTTTGGTTCTCCATCTTTGAGTCAATATCCAAATACCCTGGAGGCATTTGATGGAAGAGATTCTCATCCGTTTGGTATCCTTCCGTGTTTTCCTGTTACCTTGGAAGGAAATAAAATCAACGTTGAAGTAGAGGTTGTCAACGTCAATCTAACTTACAACCTTCTACCGGGTTGAAGTTGGACGTATGCTATGCATGCCGTTGCTTCTTCACTGTTCCACGTACTCTATTTTCTTCACCAAGGGAAAATTGTTACGATTGATCAGTTGTCCTTCTTTGCTTCCTCTTCCTTGGAAAGAAATGTTCCATATGTGGAGCATACTATTATTCCTTGTGAGAGTGTGGGCATTGGGCTCTTTAAAGCTCCTGCCCTCATGGGCATTTTTCCACTCCCACCTCCTAATGTCACCTCCATTAATATGATCTATGTTAACCTTGATCCTTGAGTGATTCCTCCCCTCAATCAAGTATATTCTTGGAGTGATGTTATGCCATTAAGCCCTGCCGATCTCAACTATGTTGAAATAGTTTCAGTTGCGGCTTCTTCTTCTAACCCTACTCCTTCGAGTAGATCTCTTGACATGTATGTGCAATCCCCTTGGCTTGGTGACACTACTTCTCTTGATCCTTTGCAAGAGACATTTCCTTCTGATGAGGCTATTCTTGAAACTTTGTCTTTTGAGGATCCTCCTTGGGTCGATAGTCATCATTGTTCCTTGTTTCTTCCTGGCTTTGGGGCAATGACTGCCTGTCTAGATAATTTTGCTTCCCATGTTCCTTCTCAACCACTTCAGACACCCATCTTAACTCATGAGGTCTTTTCTAAAGGGAATATGGGAAATATCACACAAACCATGCCTATCGACATCTCTGTTAAACTAGTGGTTGTCGAAAATATTCACATTGGAGTAACTTGTTCTCCCGAGGAGATCAAGATTTACACTAGTCTCTTCCGAATGTTTCACGACGTGTTCACCTGGTCATATGAAAAAATGCTTGGTATAGATCTGAGTACTGTGGTGCATGATACCTACGAGTCCTCATGCGAAACCAATTCATCAAAATTTACATCCCGTGCACCCAAGAGAGGTAGCTGCCATTAAGGGAGAGGTTGAAAAACTTCTCAAGGCTGGGTTCATTTATCCTATTCCATTAACATACTGGGTCTCTAACATTGTCCCTGTGACTAAAAAGCAGGGCACTATTAGAGTTTGTGTTCATTATCGTGATATCAAATGTGCATGTCCAAAAAATAACTACCCCACTCCCTTTATTGACCAGCTTATTGATGACTGTACTGGGAGTGAAATATTCTCTTTTATGGATGGCTTCTCTGGCTATAACCAGATCAATATTTTACCTGCTAATTAGCACAAGACTACCTTTATCTATCTGTGGGGTACTTTTGCTTATAAAAAGCTTCCTTTTGGTCTGAAGAATTTCGGTGCGAATTTCCAAAGAGCAATGTCCTATGATTTTCATGATATTAGACACATTGTTTAGACTTATCTGGATGATCTTCTTGCTCATTCAGCTAAATGCACAGACCATCTGGACCACCTCCGTCAGATTTTTCTTCGCTATAGACATTACCACATTCGTCTCATCCACACAAATGTGTCTTATACATTAAGTTCGGCAGACTCCTTGCGTTTGTCATTTATAAGGAAGGTATTTGTCTTGATCCACTCAAGGTTGAAGCTATTTTGAATCTCCCACCTCTTGCTACTTTGCACTAGTTGCAGAGTCTGCAAGGGAAGGCTAATTTCTTGCGTTGTTTCATCCCTAACTATGCTGAGGTCGGCAAAGGTTATATGCGTTTGATTAAGCATGACATTCCATTCATTTGGGATGAAATTGCCCAAAAGTCATTTGAGCAGCTCAAGACCATTCTTGTTTCTACTCCTTTGTTACATCCACCTAACTCTCACCATGATTGCTCGCTTTATCTAGTTGTTGCTGATAGTACTATCAGCATGATTCGGGTACAGGATGATGATGATGATTCCGAGAATGTCATATATTATCTTAGCCACAACCTGTTTTTGGCATGGGATCCCCCACAACATGTTTTGGGGCTCAAAGCCCAAGTTTTGGTTAATTGTATTGTAAGACTCCGCGAATTGTGAGCGCGGAGCATGAAGTCTAGGAGGAGTCATAGGGTTGTCCACCCTAGAATATTGTAATTTAATGTAAAGTTGTGTCGGCCTACCCATGGTCCAGGGACCATGGGATTGTATAAATAGAGTGAGGCTCTAAGTGTAAAAGTAAGAAAATATAGAATAGCAAAGGGCATGGTTCAAGGTTAGAGTTAAATCTAAAGTGTACTGGGTCATAGTAGTAAAGAGAGGCTCTGTAGCTGAGTGCACAGAGGCCTAGTAGAGTCCATAGTTTAGTGTGCATACTGCTACAGATGAGTGCATAGGGCGGAGTTGGGTTTGTAATTGAGATTGAAAGCTAATAAAGAGAAGTTTATTTTGTGCATCTATTCTGGGATCTGTCTTTTGATGTTATGCATTAATTTTACTTTATGTATTTACTACGTGCAATTTGTAATACTTGTATGAATGCTAATATATGACAATAATCTAAGTAACCAGCTAATAGAGCTTAATTAAGGAAGACTTGGGTAAAAAATATGGGTCACACTGCGACTAGAGCTGCGCGAAAATAGTATTGCAGGGCTGGGGGTGCCCGTAGGTGCACGTAGCGCAGTAGGTACGAAGGTTGGACCACGTAATAATCACCTCATATCAGACATCCTCAAGATGCAAAAACCTATTTATAGCACCCTCCCATACTACTTTGGGTGAGACCTCAGTTCGTGCTCAGCGGATTGTTGCCGAAATTGCTAGTAGTACCACGATTTGCTTGGCTAAATCACATCTAAACCTGGGTCAGGCCCCACTAAGCCAACAAATAGTTCCATTTCCAGGACTAGGATCTACATAAGGGATGTCTGATGTTGTACCACTGGTACCCAACAAGGAAGGAAATTGAAGAGTGGTTGGACAAGAAGATTAATGAGTTCTCAACACAAGAAAACACAACTCCGCAAGTATCTAAGGAAAAGTGCTTGGAGTGCTATGTGTATAAAAAAATCCACAAGATTTTCTTTGCATCCTTTCCTTCTGAGTTATATGAGTGGACCGCGAAGTTAGCCAACAGCTAGGGAAGGTGTAGGCTCGACAAAATGATAGTTTGGACTCCAGAATTAGTGCGCAGACTAGAAGCATCAGAAGATAAGATCGCGCTGGCTGTGGACCATTGGCTTGAATGGATAATAGGGGGGATTTATCACTGAGTCTGTGGTAGACATGACCGTGAGCTACGGCAATGCAGAATGACTCCTTCTCAAAGGACCATGAGGTAAGTATATTAAATCATTGAATACTTGGATTAAGATGCTATTGTGTGAAAAAAGGGTCATTTGAATACATTAATGTTTGGGACTACGCAGAGTGGAAAGATCTAGGAAAGTAGCAAAGAATTAGAAAATAGTCCCCTAATTTCACCCTCACGAGAGAGCAAGGAAGAGTTCACTAAAGTCTCTCTGAGGAGCGCGGTCATCTTGATAAGGCAGTGCATTCTGCGGCTACCACTTCCACCCCCACCGTCACCTGCTGCACCTCCCGCACCTCCATCTCTACCCACTCTACCTCCACCACCTCCACAGTTCAGTATGGCAAGCGCGATCAAACTACCGGTATTCAGAGGGGTAGGGAATGAAGATCCGGACAAATTCTGGTTCATGGTAAGATTAGTATGGGAAGAACAATGTGTCACGGTCGACAGTATTAAGAAGGCTACATTGATGAGTGTGCCACAAGATCACGCATTAACATGGTATATCAAGCACTCTAATGACCACCCAAACGCGGGGATAGCAGGGATCCAGAATGTGGTGAATAGGGAATTTAGCAGGCCAATGTCAGAAACACAATCAATCATCGGATTTAAAGAGATCGCGATGCTTTTGGGCGAGACTCCCTAGGATCTGGATCAACGACTAAAGAGTACGATCCACGAAGCCAATATAACGTTGACAGATGGACAACATCGCGCATGGTTTGTAGCATCTTTGACACCCCACTTGAGGATGGCGCTGTCACAACAGAAACTTTCTACCCAGGTCGAAGCATTGGAAATGGAAACGAGATTACCTGAGACCCCGATACAAGACCCTAGGTTGGGAGTTCAACAAATCCATGCGCCACTATAGAATCTATGTTTGGAAATGCAAAGTTTGAAGTAGGATAAGGAACCGCGACCAGTGGCATGTGAGGAAGTATGCTGCACCAAATGCGAAGGCCAGGGCCATGACAAGGACCATTGTCTAGTGTTCGCAAACTATTTGGCAGGAGGAGGACCAATGCCTTTGAGACTAGAAGCATAGGCAGGGCCGAGTACGACACCCGTTCTATGGTGTGTGATTTATCAGATAGGAGGGATACAAACGATGGATAATTGTAATTTGTTGTAGAAGTATACATAAACACTCCAGCAACTATTTTGTAATTTCTGCAGGTCGGTAGGCCACGATGAATGCACTTGGCGCAGTTACGAGCTAATGATGAATTGGACACCTCCCTATAGGATGCAGACCAAAAAGTGAGCCCTCGACCCTGATGTGGGGATGTCGCGTGATAGATTTCAGGGGTGAGGTTGAGGATGAGGTGGAATGGGACCAGGAAGGGGCCACGGACAATTAATTTGTTACAATTATGGAGGACCAGGGCACTATGTCCGCGATTGTACCAACCCGACGAGGATATCCTATTCGTATTGTGCTCAGTTTGATCATGAAACAATAGACTATCCTACGTTGATCACAAGGATGCGCAAGAAAGGGGTATTCCAACCTCCCCCAACTCAGAATATACAAATGATGAGGTTTGAGCCGAGCGAAGAGGACCCGAATGTAAACATGATGCTTAGAAGTGGTACAACCACGGGAGAGGATACGAGGAACCAGCCAGAGGAAATTACATGGGTTTGCAAGGTTCCTACAAAGGAACCCAAACTTGACTTAGAACGTGCAAAGGAGACATTCATGGAAGCTAAGAAGCATGGAAAATTTTAGGGGCTAATGTTCGCCCAGTGGGCTAATTTTCCATGATTTTTCCACAAAAAAGATTCGCCAATTTCCAATTTTGTAAAAGACGATTCGCCGAAATTTTAGAATATAAAATTATTTTACCTTAAAAATCGCCAACATTATATAGAGACTATATATAAAATAATTATAAATTTGATTAATTTTACAAATATATCAATAAACATTTATAATTTGCATATTAGGGATTAGTGAGATTCGCCAATGTTTTAAACTTCAAGAAAATTTTCCATCCTTAAAATTTTCCTTGCTAAGAAGAGCTTCGTGGAGGCCTCCACTTCAGGTAGTAAGGATCAACCAGAGCCAGGAATGGATCCTTCAATGCTCACTGCCTTTTTGGAGACATGCATGAAATTGTTGTGTGACAGTAAGGCAATTAAAGGACTATAGGAACTGATCACCAAGTGCACGGTGTTAGGAGAACCACACGTAGTCTGGAAATTGGGGAAGCTTGCATTGCGCACTGGAAGGGAAATGAAGTTTATTGCACAGATTGGTGAGTATGAAATGGATCAGGTAATCCTAGATCTAGGTTTAGACATGAATGTATTACCGCAGAAAACATGGTAATGCATGGGAAAGCCCACGTTACAATGGTCCCCTATTCAATTACAAATGGAAAACTAGCAAAATATTTCTCCCATGGGGAGGTTGCAAGGGGTAATAGTTGATATTGAAGGCATGAGTGCGCAGGCAGATTTTGAGGTAATAGAGATTTTCGATGACAACAATCCCTATCCCATGTTGTTAGGAAGATATTGGGCCACCGATATGAACAAAGTCATCAACCTGAAGAAGCATAAAATGATCTTCGAGAAAAAGTCATTACCCGTAGTGGTCCCATTGGAGCGCACTACACTGAACCAGTGTACGACGATAAGAGCGACAATGATCTTGATTGTATTTACAAGATAACTGCACAAGACCAGGATTGGGTGAATCTGATAGCAGATGGGAGGATCTCGTGGGAGTGTGAGAGCTCCTGGACTTTAGATCCAAACGAAGAAGTAGAGCGATGGCAGAATTGGTTGCACGAAGTGACGACGCCGAATTGCAACATGATGGTTAGATCACTATGCTGCATGAAAACAAAGGCAAGAGAGTTGTCAACATATGATGGATTGATGATGGTGGATGAATTCCTGAGAAAATTTGAAAGTGCAGTACCGGAATAGCAGCTGTTTGATGCATTGAAGTTGGCACTGCGCACAACACCCGCATGATGGTGGGGTACATATCAAGGAAATTTTGAGGACTGGCACAAATGTAAAAGGACGATGCACTAATGGTTTTGAAGCCCCCAGATTCGAACAAGAGATGGTCAGCAAGGACGAAGCAAGTTGTGTGCCCACTTGTCTTGGTGGGTACAGACATGTGCGGTGTAGCCCACACAAGCACACCCCAAACTCAGAATCGAGAATTGAAATAGGACACAGCAGCAGAAAAAGTGATGCGCACCACAAATGTTCCACGTGGAGGCATTCAGTAAGGTATGCGGAGTCATGAACAAGGTTCACCAGACGAAACAAACTAATTGGGACCTGTGCGTACCAGCAGTTTGATGGGCCTATAGATACATGTGCAAAAACCTAAGTGCAGAGATGATTCTGAAGCTGAGGAGCAGAGTTGAGACCATAATGTTGGATGAATGGAATCCTCACACAATAGCTCCCATGGTTGGGACAGTACACGAGGACCAGGATGAAGGAATTATGCAGCTATACGAGGGCAAACATATGCAGATTTAGGAAGCCATTTGGTGAGGGAACCTTAAACTTCACGAACTCGAAGAAGATTGGGTACGACTGAGGAATAAAATCATGTTAATGAATGTGGAAATCAAAAAACTAGAAAACAAAATTGTGCAAGCATGTCTCGTTGATAAACTAAGAATGACAAGACAAGATACAAACAAAAATTCTATGGCATTAGAAGATTATCGTCGAGAATTTGTGACTCTGCTACCATGGCTGTGACCACACCTTACCAAACAAAGTAACCAGGGGAGCGCACCGCATAAGAAAGAATGTGTCACGCTGACCATCGCGAGGGGAATTGAGGAGTGCCCATGGACTAGGCTGGAAGGTGAATTGAAGTCTCACGCAGGTGGTGCAACCTCCTGAATAGCCATAGGGAGCCCAGTCTCAGTGCTCCAAGTAGTTGAAAGAGAGCGCAGGGGTATAAAAGAGTCTTTGAGGGCACTGCATGTTAAGGAGGTTGTGCGCATGATCGACATGCCACAGAGGTCGCACCCGCGCAGAGGGGGCTGTACTACCGCATGGGTAGGCTGGGAAGTGATCGTTGGTGTCACTAATCATGACAAGATTTCCAATTTAAGACAAAGAGAAGCAGGAGGCAGGCAATTGAGACATGAAGTCGGAACAAGATTTGGGACGATCTACCGCCAAGAATGCATTAATGACTCAGAAATGGGGGGAACAGTCAAATTCAAATTTGAAAGATGCTATAAAACTACCAAGGCTAGCCACGAGACAACACTTGTTTGTTTGAGATTTGAGTTGTTACAAAGAGCACAGAGTGTTGAGCACCAAGTGGTGTTTGAGCCCCAAGAGCCGCGAACAACTACAGACAACTCGAACGAGATGACAACTACCAGGAGAGGTGTGGGTTTTGTCGAAAGTACCGCCAAGGAAGCTACGCAGAGCCCGATGCTGCAGGTGAGGGATGCACCAGAAATTCTGAAATCGTCCTAGACGCTAATACCCAAGACAGATACACAAGCAGCGGAACCAGTCCGCATGTCCCCATGAAATCCGCATTTTGGAAAAATTTCTATGGAAGACAAGGGAAAGATTGTTAACCTTGAGACAGATGATGAGGAGGACCTCCAGGCTTTCATAGAAGAGATAGAGGCAGATGAAGGAATGGAAGAAGACATCCAGCCGGTGCGCACTGCAGAAAAACTACCCAAGTATGTCCCTCTGCAGAAAGGGAAAGAAAAAGTACCCAAGGATTTGGATGTCACTAAGAGCGCACTCAAAACCCCACTCCTCCCAGATGGAATTCTAATTGAAGGCTTGGTCCTGGGCCATGTGCCCACGATGAAATTTGAAGATTGGGACCTCACGGACAGTAAAAAGTTCCCACATTTACAGACTAAGAACCTCATGAAACAAAGCAAGGAGGGGTCCGTTACAATGCTAGAACCACAGAAATGGCTGCACGGTGTGGAGAAGGCCAGGATACTCCACTTACTATGGATTCCACATTTTCACCGCGCACCAATTATGATCTTTGTCATCAGGCAGCTCCTTTTCCTAGTACACAATTGGTACATGTGGCTGGAGAAGCCCATTCCCATCACGAAGGAGCTTATTCTTGGCTTCCCTGTGATGGAAGGGACCCCTCAGAAGTAGCTGGCAAATGTGGAGATTTGGCGCTCGCAGAGGCCATGAAGAAGAAATACAAGTTGGAAAAGAAGCAGAGAGGCTACATAATTAGTAGCATTCTAGACAAAGGGGTGCGCATAGCCACCCAGTTGCTGGCCGAGAAGGTGATTAGAAAATTTTGTGGCAATGAGGTATCAACACCAGTCATCGCACTGGCCAAGAAATGTGTGGAGGGGGTCCAATTCAACTGCGCCACCTTCCTCTGTGAAGAATTCCTCACCAACTGCAAGGAAGTCTAGGAGCAGGGCAAGACCTTCCACTACGCGTGGTTGCTCTTGTCCATCTTAATAGTGTCAGGGGAATTGCCTGAGGATAGTTAGTTACCTCCTCTTGAGCAGGACTTGCCAGAGGCTGCAAAATATGCATCCTTGTGGGCTACGAAGGATACCACACGGATCCGCAAGACCAAGATCTTCTGGGTGCTCATGGAGGCGAGCATCTAGATGTGGATTAATAGAAGGCTGCACCTATCCCCCACCGTGTACAATAGTCTGCGAAGCTTTGCAGACTTCAAGGTGGATATGCACAATGTGTATATTAAGGCGTGTAAGGATCTGGCATAGAACTGGACCAAACTTCCTTTCATCACAATTGTTGATGCCATTTTCACCATGCTCGACTCATGGCCTCCCGAGTGGCACGCTCCGAACTTGGCAGAGCACGGTAAGACAGTGGTACACAAACAGAAGGAGGTCACCAAGCTACTGGCTCAATAGAAGCATAACAAGCAGTTGGCCGTGGAGGTAAGGGCCTGCCCTGAGGCAGCGAAGGCCGCCGCAGAGCAGAACAAGGCCACCGAAAAAGCAGCAATGGCACAGGCAACAGGGGCCACCATGACACAGGAGGAAGGAGGCCCGGAATTGACCATGGGACAAGGAACAGAGGACACAGCAGAAGGCGTGGACCCAAGCATGACATCTACACAACTGAAACAACCATGCGGTACAAAATGAGCAGGCCCACGGAAGAAGACCAAGGCTTCCAAACTGGACAGTGAACCTATTACACTAACAGAGGGTGACCTCTACGACATCGATGACATAGTTCACAAGGTCACTAGGGAAGCACTCCAGGAAGTGATGACAAAGCAGCAGAATGTGTTGGGGGCCCTCAGGGCCCAGCTGCAGGAACTTCAAGTGCAGCTCCCACAGGAGGGAATGGTAGCTGCCTACAGTGACACAGGTACATCGGTAATCGAGCAGTTATTGTGGGCCAAAATGGCTAACACCATCCTGCTGCCGGAAGGAGCACTAACATCGAAAAGCACGAAGGACAGAGCTGCAGCGGGCCGGATCAAAGGATTTGGCCTAGACTTGGCTGCCCTTCCAGAGGATACATTATACCAGCTACAGTATGGAGCGACAACAGAACTCCATGCCAGGGAAGGATGCATAGTACAGATGCTCAACGAACAAAGAATCAACATCGAGCAGCTTAGTCTACAAGGCGATGAAGTGCTGGTGCAAAATTGACAGCTGGAGAAAATGGTAGAGAAAGCATGTTACCATGTTTCAGAGTTAGAAATTGCAGCAGATGTACCAGTAGGAGTGCGAATTTGCAAATTGGCTAGTGGATTCCGTGAGGAAAAGGAGGAAGCAACAAGGATACAGCTGGACCTCAACCTTCAGATTGCCAAAGAGCGATTAAAGGTGCAATCATCCACACCCCTGCAAGTTAGGGAACAACACGCTGGTGCTATCCAGAAAGGGCTGGAGGAAATATGACAGGAAGTGCAGACCTATAGTACTATGTTAGAAGAATCGTTCATGATCCTCACTTCCTTACAGGAGGACACCAGCATAGAGTGACTGGAAATAGAGGCGCGGGAGCTTCAAGTGTAGTATGACAATGTGTGTGGAACACTGCAGGCAATTTTCCCGACCCAATGGATGGCAAAGCTACAACAGGCGAAAGCATTAAAGGAACAAGTGGATGCCCCATGATAGAAAGAGGTATTACTTAAAGAGCGCGTCCAACTTTGGATTGATGAGGCCTTCCTTATCACTACCGATATCGAAGGAAAGCTCACAAAGATGAAGGTGATGCATGCCGTAAGTCAGGGATTTGCCTCTCACAATGAGCATTCGGTAGAAAGATTAAATCAGATCCAACAAACGACAAAATAGTGCAGTGCGGACCTTCGCGCAGCACAGGCATAGTTGGAGGGGCTCCGTGACAAGATCGCCGGACCAGCACAATGACTCGGGACGATTCACAATGATTGTGTTGCAGGCCTGTTGGGCATGGGATCCCCGTTAGCATGTTTTGGGGCTCAAAGGCCATGTTGGTCAATTATATTGTAAGACTCCGCGAATTACGGGCGCAGAGCACGAAGTCTAGGAGGAGTCATAGGGTTGTCCACCCTAGAATATTGTAATTTAATTTAGAGTTAAATTTGAAGTGTACTAGGTAATAGTAGTAAAGAGAGGCTCTGCAGCTGAGTGCGCAAAGGCATAGTAGAGTCCACAACTGAGTGCGCAGACCCCTACAGTTGAGTGCGCAAGGCAGAGACGGGTTTGTAATTGAGATTGAAAGCTAATAAAGAGAAGTTTATTCTATGCATGTTCTGGGAACTGTCTTTTGATGTTATGCATTACTTTTACTCTGTGTATTTACTACGCACAATTGGTAATACTTGTATGAATGCCAATATATGACAATAATCTAAGTAATCAGCTGACATAGCTTAATTAAGGAAGACTTTGGTAAAAAAACACTAGTCACGTTGCGACTAGAGCTGCGCAAAAACAGTATTGCAGGGTGCGGGGTGCCCGCAGGTGCGCTTAGTACAGTAGGTGTGAAGGTTGGACCACATACTAATCACTTCATATTAGACATCCCTAGTGTGCGGAAACCTGGTTCTAGCACCCTCCCATACTACTTCGGGTGAGACCTCAGTCTGCGCTCCACGGACTGTTGCTGAAAGGGCCATTAGTACTAGGATTTGCTTGGCTAAATCACTTTTGAACCTGGGTTAGGCTCCACTAAGCCAACAACCTTCTTAACACCAAGACTCGCTATGCTTATGTCAAGAAGTTGGCCTTGATAGCCGTTCAGGATGTTCAACGTTTTCATCATTACATTTTGTTGTGTACCACGACCGTGATTTCTGATTGCAACCTGATGACATATATTCCGTCATGTCAATTTCTCAGGGGAAAATACTCCAAGTGGATCATTATCCTCCAGGAGTTTGATTTGGATTTCACTACTACCAAATCTAAGAAGTCACTGGTTTTCACTGAGTTTATTTGCTCCTTACCATCTCCTTCCCCTCCCTCTCGGATAGAGGACTGCATCCCAGACGATACGATCTTCTTGATTAGTAACGTCGATCCTTGGTACGGTCACATCATTGTTTACCTCGAGACATTTTCATTTCACTTTGACTTGTCTAAAGATGCTTGGTGACATGTTCACCATCATTCTCAGCCATATTGTATTATTGGAGACACGTTGTACCATGTCGGAGTCGATTCTATTCTTCGTCGGTGTTTAACCCTTGAGGAAGCTAAGAATGTCTTAAATGACTATCACTCTGGTGCCTGTGGAAGTCATATGTATGGTTATGCCACTACTCAGAAGATTCTTCATGCTGGTTATTTTTGGCCATCCATTTTCAAGGATTGCATTCTTGCCGTCTGTTCATGTCACGCGTGTCAAATTTACCAGTGCAATATGTGTGTGTCATCTTCTCTTTTTCATCCTGTCATTACCATTGGCCCTTTTGCAAAGTGGGGCATTGATTTTATGACCTGTAGCCCTCACTCAGCCGAGTTCCATGGGTATATCATCGTTGTCATTGATTACTTTATGATATGGGCCAAAGCGATGCCTACATTGACTAACGATAGTAAGACAACTGCACAATTTCTATTCAATCATGTGATTGCCAGGTTTGGAATCCCTCAAGTGATCGTCACAGATCATGGCTCTCATTTTATTAATTATATGATGGCTGAGTTGACAACCCAGTTGGGCTTGCATCATGATAGTTCGACGCCATATTACCCCTAGTCCAATGGCCGAGTTGAAGTAGTGAACAAAGTGTTGGTCACCATGCTTCAGTGTACCATTGGAATGCATAGGTCCAATTGGCATTTGATGTTGTTTTTTGTTCTATGGGCCTATCGAACCTCAATTAAGATTGCTACTGGATTTACACCATTTCACCTTGTTTATGGTTTGGAAGCTACCCTTTCGACTGAATGTGAAATTCCTTCTCTTAAATTAGCTATTGAATTACTGCCAAATACCACTCCTATGGTGGAGAATCTTATTTATTTAGAACAACTTGATGAGACTCTTCAACTTGCGTCATTGGTCATTCAAGCATAGAAAAAGAAAGTGAAAGCTCACTTCGATCAGACGGCCAACCCGCATTTCTTCATTGAAGGGGATTTAGTCCTGTTATGTGATCAAGCTCATGATAAGCTAGGAGTAGGCAAATTCAAACCCATGTGGCATGGGCCCTACATTGTAAAACGTGTTTTGTAAAAAGGTGCCTATGGGCTGATTGATTATGAAGGCAATGCTATAGATAAGCCCTGAAACGGGCTTTATCTAAAAAGGTATTATGCATGAGTCTTTCGTGCATTTCTGTGTACATAAGTGTGTTTTCATTTTTGTACATATTTGGCTTAGTGTGTAAGCATTTTTCACTTATTGTGTCATTTTACTTCTTATACAGATGTCTGCCACACCTTATGTTAGTTTCACTAATGGTGCCTGTCACAGTACTCGAAATCTTTACTCCATAGCATGGGTTATCTATGATCCTCAAGGTGAGTTTGTAGATATTCAAGGTGTTTTTCTAGGATCTAATACGAACAATGTCGCTGAATATAGTGTAGTTATTAAGCTATTGACTCAGGCCATTGCCCTCAATATTCGCGCCTTGATCATAAGGAAAGATTCACAACTTCTTGTTCTTCAGCTCAACGAGCGTTATTTTGTTAGAAACCCTCAGATTTTAAGGTTGTATTTACGTGTTCATTTATTGGAAGGTAATTTTGATTTCATTATATATCAACATATTCCTAGAAGACTAAATACATTAACAGATGCATTGGCAAATCATGTGTTAAATAGACATTTGTGATATTTGTAAGAGTAAACATTGAGACATAATAAGTTGATAAAACAAAACATAGGTATGTATATATATATATATATCATGTGTTGTACATCATAGTGCTCAAAAAGTATGTGTTTAGGTTACATCATGAGTCTCTCAAAATTGCAGAAAATAAACCTAGGGGTCTAATCTGTGTGATGCTCTCTATAGCACACCACTGCTCGGACAACACGTCTAAGCAGTCGGTGGATCCTGTTCGACACCCCTATTGTGTGTCACTGGTACTATCGAGGGACATCCTCGAATCCCGTGTAATCCAAGATCCCCTCTGTCAAGCCCTCTAGGTCATGGGAAATCTCATCCTCCACATCTCCGCCAGGAGGAGGTAGCTCGAACTCCCTCTCAACTCTACGAGAAAAGGGAGACAAACTTGTAGGTCTTTCCAGTCCAACATCAACAACATTGAAGCATAATGATCAAGACATATACATATACATATACAGATATATATATATATATATATATATATATATATATATATATAGATATATAAATTAAAAAACTCTTTAAAAATAAAAATAAAATGAGTTTTTCACCTCTATCATCCCAGTGTTCACTAGGAGGAAGTACTAGGTCTAGATCACCTCTGAAGTTAGTCCCGACATATGGCCAGTCCTCTACAGCAACGAGTTGGCAATCTAGCCACTCAAAGAACTCTGGTCTCCACAACATTTGTTGACCGTTGCCTCCTCGAGGCATCAATATAGCCCAGCGAGTGATCCATGGCTCCCGTCGTGGTGGTCATGCCACGACCACTTCCTATATCTGAAAGATGGGAAGTCATTCCAGGATGAATGGTACAAGGATTGAGCCATACCCAAACTCTTTAGTATCACCTCGCCAACATTTTGTTAGCTGCCTTTTGAGGTTGTCTGATACCGCCTCTACCCAGTTGAATACGGTGGGGTTTAGGGAGTCAGTGACTAGCAGGAGTTGAGTCTTGGTGGCCTCATGCGGGGCCTGCAAACTAGCTGCTCTAGTGATGGTGGAAAGGAGGACTCACAAAGACAAGTCAACTACTATTCTGATCTTTAGTTTTCCTCCCTTCTCTGATTTATGGGACTCCGGACACATTCTCCTGATGAGCATGTCCATCGTCTCTCTTGTTATCCGAGTACCTGTCATTCAGGGTGTTTCTCCCCTCTGTGATAACCCTATCAGGAAATAGATGTCAGTGGCATTGATTTCTAATTCCTATCCTCGGATGTTGAATCTCCCTTCATTTGGATCCCATGATCCAATAAGGTACTCGAGTAGATCAGGTTGTGCTCTTAAGCACGACACCGTGAAGAACTTTAGAAGCCTGCAATTCCTTTAGCACATCCAAACAATTCGAATCCCCCATGGCCAACTCATCATCGTTGCTATGTTCCTGCTCTTTCCATTTGATCACCATGATTTTTTCCCTACAAACACACAAAAATGTAATTATAAATGCCATAATTGTGCTAAAAACCTTGTGAAATTACTTAAATTTTGAGGAATTTTGGTTCTCGGCGCTTGTCATGCCTTTTTTTCAAACAGGCGCGCCAAGATGAAATCTGTAGTCTATTTGCGACCATTTGGTGTACAGTCGCGAAGAGCTCATTTTCCCTCCATTGGACAATCTGGATCTTCGCGTCCCGAGTTGGGAACTGGCGCCGACCGCTATGCACACTCCCATCCCCAAAACTCCTGTAAATAATGGTGGAACACTTCAAAAACGAGATACATTGTCTCTAAAATGTAGCAAAAGGTGTGGTGCCTACTTGGACTGGACGGATTCACAAACAAGCTTCTGAAACTCTTCCAATTGATTGCTGAAATCGCAAGTGCACAAGGGTAAACTTTTTCCACTCAAAGGTAAAAGTAAAAAGTGAATTATTTTTTACCAAATGGCCCTTTTATAACCTCTTCTTGGAAAATTAGGGTATTACGTATATTTTTGAATATTTTATTCATATTTACGTCAAAAATAGATCTTACACTTGCTTTTTGTGCAACGACAGGTTCCAAGTACTCTGGTGATGATTTACGAGTTGTATTTTATACTTTCTCGGACTCGGTAAAAACACAAAAAAGTCCCTTTTGGAGTCATCTTTAAGCACTTTTCTGACTCTTGAAACACGAAAATATTGCGGAGCTCTTGTCTCTTTGAACTCGTTAAATGTTGTGAAGCATCATCTACCCAGTATAAGTTTACCCCTTTTATGGACTGGAATAGATTACTTACAAAAAGGGTATAAGTTGATCTTTCACAGTCAATAGGTTCCCTTGGGTATTGTTTTCTACCTTTTTGGATTTGAGGGATAAATTTACAAAAAGGGACCTTTGGAGTTTTCTTTTCCATGTCTTTTTCAAACTCTTTAAATATGAAAAAGACTCTGAGTTTTACCTATGTCAGACTCATTAAATGCTGACGACATTGGACTTATCATCATGATGAGATCGAGCTTCTCCTTCCTAGAGCTCGTTAAACTTTACTAGGTCAGATTTGTCCGAAGGAAAAACTTATATTACAAGCATATGCTATCCCCTTAAAGCTTGTGATTCAAAAATAATTGGGGTACTCGCCACAAATGGTGGGGGGAAATTTTGAGGTATTCCATTGATTATATTAATTATTATGGCAACTTGTAGCTCTTGAACATCAACACTCTTTCTACTTCGTGTCGGGTTGGGATATCTTCACTTTATCGTTGGCCTTCTGGGTTTTGGGTTATCCATTTTGCCTCATTCCATCTGATCCTTTTTACATCATCATGACCTCTGATCCCTTGGTACCAAAATGCTACCAAACTTCGGAGTCGTGTCGCAGATATGTTCAGAAGCTTAATCCTTCTACAGTTTTTATCCTTACACAGCTTCCTCAGATTCTCTGTCTCATCCACATTCATCATGTTCCTTTGTCTCGCATCATTGATGTGGGAAACATTATGGCCCTCCTTTCAACTGATCGCTTCTTGTTGACTTCAGCTCATTATCCAGGAAGTTGATCTAGAGACTCCTTTCTGGTATCTTTGAGCTTGCATGCCTTAATGGCAAGTTCTTCGCATTTGATGAAAATCTTTCATCATTGGCCTTTGATCAGGTGATTTTGCAGGTGTTCGACTTCAGATCATTCTTCACACTTCGTGAATTGTACTAGCGGTACCTTGAGAACCATTCACATTACTGATGGTCTCTCTCGTGCTTGTTAACAACTTACATCATTGATTGGTAATCAAGCAAGTTTCTAGTATACTCGACTTCAACACATCTATTCGCATATTAGAATTTGTACCAGGATCAGGTTGGGATCCAATACCCTAGGCTCAGATTTCGCAAGTCTAGGTTGCGTGGATTGGTTCATGATTGAATACATAACTCTTTTGATTAGATGGCTATGACCATACCTGAGTCTTTTATATGGTCCTTTTGATTGGATGGTTGTGTCCATGCAACAAATCATTTATGTTTCTCTTATGGATGGTTGTGCCCATTCCTTATGCACATGTATTTCCTTTTACTATGTACTCATGTATCAAAGATATCAATTGTACTTGCGTTTGGAGGTTCTCTGCGATGATGTTCTGTTTTAGTTATGGATTCATAAAGCATTTCACCCCTCCCATTCTCTTGGCCTTCATGCCTTAAGGGGCACCTGTTACATAATAATTTGTCACCGACCCCACATTCCCTGATCCCAAACACTGTCGGTCCATGTTATGCCTTGTGTCATGTTACAAATTATGTGTCAATGTCTTCCTTTTCATCTCAGGAAGAATACCTCAGTTCACTACTCCTAGAGCAGACTCCTTTTTACCTATGTTTTTGGGTTGTCACGAGTCAACAATTGTTCCACCCGTGAAGATGGCCAATATTGCACTAGCGCTAGCAAAGTCTTCGCTTTGTCTCTGTGTTGCACTCACGCCGAGCTACTTTTGGTGATATACATATCAAACTATATGTTATATAATCTAGTTATTTAAAAAAAAACAACAACAACAACAACTTATGTCATATAATTAAATTATTTAAACATATATATATATATATATATATATATATATATATATATATATATATATTAAGCTGGCAGATAAATACACGCCCCCACAAACTTGCTCAATGTCGACAATGTCAATGGATAATTTCAATAAAAGATTCATTGAAGTGGAGAATAAGGTGACTAACAACTCCGATGATGTCAATACGAGATTAATCGATCTCGAGGGTAAATTCAGTAGGCAGTCTCATGATATCAAGAGGCTTCAGGATATGATGAATGGAATAGAACAACAGATGGATTAGAATAAGAGCCAGTTCGAATTGAACCAAAAACATGCCTTGGCAATGCTAAATCTCTTGTGTAGAAAGAAGGATATTACACCCGAACAACTACTGAAAGATGGTGAATAAAGTCAAGAGCACCATTCATCAAACTCAACAAAATCAACAGATTCTCATAAAGCTGAATGTCCAAAAAAATCAGTGACACCCCACAAAGAAATTAGTAACGTGACTCTTACAAATAAGCAACTCTGGGATACCTTTACCAATCAACACCCCTGTTTCACTCAACCATTAGCGACATACCAGTGAAGGGAAAAAGTCGAGATGCCTAAATTCGATGGAAACAAAAAAAGCAATGTTGCATGGATAAATAAAGCAGAAGAATACTTTGAGATATATGACATCAATGATGATGATGAAAAGCTCAGGCATGCATCCATGAAAATGAAAAGGGAAGCATATAATTGGTATATGTGGTAGAAAAAGATGATATGCGCCATTAGTTGGAGAAAATTTAAAGATCCATTCTTTAAAAGATTCAGGTGTAGAGGAAGAAGAGTTCTTTTCAACACTCATCAAATTACGACAAAAAGGAAGTGTTGACGAATACACTCAAGAATAGGAGACCTTAGTAACACGAGTACCTGGGTTATCAGAGTCTCGTCTAATTCAATCATACGTCTCCAGACTTAAAACCCATTTACAAGTAGAACTTGAGATGCATGACATTACATCAATAGAAGTAGAAAGACAAAAAGCAGAAACTGCTGAAAAGAAATTTGAACAAATATTTTTGTCAAAATCGGAAAAAGCATATTCAAGACGAAGAGTACCCTAGTTTATGGACTCAAACAATACAAGATATGTTCCACCACATCATCGTGAAGATGAAAAATCTAATGTGGAAATACAAAGGATAAAATAAGGCAAATGCAAACGCTGTGGTGAGAAGTGGGACCCCAAGCATAGGTGTGCTAAGGGAAAGGAATCAAAGAACTTATATAATTGTGAAGCAACTAATGATTCAAACAGTGAAGACTCTGATATAGAAGATACAAAATATGCCCTAGAATTCTCACCAGAATTAGATGACTTAAGTATTCCGCAAGTGTCACTATTAGCTATGATAGGTATATCACAACCTTAGACCTTAAAGTTAAAAGGACACATAAAGAAGAACAACGTAGTGGTTCTCATCGACTCTGGTAACACACACAACTTTTTAGATGCAACCATGGCGAAGAGACTCAATATTTTTTCATTTCCTTTACCAAACATGAAAGTGATGGTAGCTGACGGTAAGAAGATTGAAAAGGTGGGGAAATGCCATAAGGTCAAATTGCAGATTCAAGACTTTAATTTAGAGTCTTCGTTCTTCACGGTACCATTAGGAGGAGTAGATGTAGTCTTAGGTATCTAATGGCTACGAACTCTAGGCACTTATGCTACCAACCATCAAGTATATTTCATAAGATTTAAATGGGGAGTTCAGAGGTACAAATTACACAGATTCCAAGCACCAAATAATCAAATTGTATCATCATCTCAAATGATGAAGATGATTCAAAAAGGAGCACCCGCTTATGCAGTACAATGTCACTAATTAGAAATGTTATCTGAAAATATGATTAGTGAAGAATCACCAGAGATACAAGATCTAATTCAAAAGCATGAAAAAGTATTTCAAGACCTACCTATGACGATGCCTCCAAATAGGGAAATTGAGCATACAATAGAAGTCAATGCAAGGTCAGACCTGTTGAGGGCCCCGAGGTCAGGTCAACAACAAGGGGGATACCCACCCGATCCGGAACCTGGTTGGCGGCTCCTTGCCCGTTTGGAGTAGCGGGTCCGACTGGGGGTAATGGGACCAGTTTCCCAATGTGATGGGTGTGTGTGTGTGCGTAGAGTCTGATGGTATTAATCTAGGGGGGGTTCTTCTAAACTAGTCTTAATTCTAACTGCTAAATTAACTCTATGCTAATGTAATCTAATGAAGAAAAATACATCTAATCTACGCTAACCCGGGGTGTTTTTCTTTTGTTATGCGATCTAGAAAGATTTCTAACAGCAGCCGGTAATAAAGATCATTCAACTGATATCAGAATATAAATCAATAAAGATAAACCATTCTGCATAAGAAGTTAGGCAGAGTAGTTGTGAACAACATATCGCATAATCAGTTTTCTATATGTTAAACATAAATAAATGACCCCACCGTACAGAAGTGCCAAATGGTAATGCAGACATTCATGCCATAACATACAAAGAACTCAGCCACATATCACTTTAGGAATACTAGTAGAATCTAGCCAAGAGATAAAAGTACCATTTATGACTAACTTCACTAATAAACTTCAAGTAACAATGATTTATTTCTACTTGTTCTAACATCTGCTAAGAGTACAGAAGTGCAACATCAGTAACAGATATTAAAATGCAAACATAAATAAATCTCGATCCATCCATTCATCAAAAACCTCCTCTGAGGGTGCAGAAGTGCATGTTCTGAGGATAAGTTTTTTGACAGATTTCCGAACCCTTCTCCAAAAACCATGAGAAGGGTTAAATACTACTAACTAATCAATCTTAATTACATGAAAATAGGGAATCGGCCTCAAATGACCGCCCTTTTACTAAAAGCAACTTTATTTCTAAACTTAAAATCTAATTTCTAACCGTTTCTGTATATTCTCTTTAGTGCTGTCAACAGTGTAATGCTTTCCTGGGAAGAGTCGGCTGGCCGCCTTCTTGTTTCACTCGGGAGATAAAAGTGGAAATAACAGGAGCTGGCACTTCCTTCCGGCAGACCAGAAGATATTTTCGAAAACCTTTCTCTAGCTAGGTGTATTCGCCGCGTGTATACTTAGCGTGTCCCAGTTTCTTCTCGAACTGATTTTGTTGTTGTCGTTTTCGGTTTCCAGTCGTACGAATGACTGAGTGGGTTAGGAGTCGTGCTGTATGGGAAACTCCCTGTGTCGAGAATTTCTTCCGTTCTTTGTTCCAGGTTTTCCTGAAGCGTCCTTCTTCACTTGCGTTTCTCTTTTTGCTTTACCCGGTCTGAGCTTTAGGATCTTTTCTGAACATGCTGCTTTTGTGCGCCTTTGACTCTGAGTCCTGGATAGTCTAATTTCATCAGTGCCGATTGGCTGATAGCCTGGAATCCGTGGTTCTGCTGCATGCGGCATCCATTTGCGGAAGCATTCTCTCTTTGCTGATTGGCGCTTTCCTCTTTCCCTCAGATGTTTCCTGCATATAAACTTATATTAGTTGCGTGTCTTGCAGTCTACGCAAAGGAGAAGTGAAATGAGAAGACTTGACGTGAAAGCATTAATCTCTAATGAACGCATAATTCTGACATTCATCATCACTTGAATCTTCGATAAATGTAACGCAATCATTCCTAGATACTTAAGCATGCGGTCATTAAATTCTTTCAAGGCGCGCGCTTAATGCATGGGTCTATCGTGTGATAAGTCTTTTCAGATCGCAGGTTGTAGATCGCAGATCGCTGCCATCGCAGATCGCAAATCGCAAATCGCAAATCAAAAATATCGCAAGTTCTCGTTTAATGGTTACGTCGTATAGCGTGATGCTTGCGATTTGCGATATCGCATATCGGCGATCGCATTGCTCGAAGGTTTTTCTTTTAAGGGGCGCGTGTGAGGCATGCGATGCGATGAACTTCGCATCGCAATTTCGCAGTATTTGTTTTTCGCGCTCGAGTTATGCTTCGGCCTTTCTTTGCGATGCGATTTGAGCCTTAGGGAGAGAAATACAAAAACTTTAGAAAAAATATTTTTTGGGATTTTCGTTCAGGGTCCCCTCTTTGCTTGACGTTATTGCTAATGTCAAGTGAAGAAGGGGGGTTGTTGGTGACCACAACAATGGCGATTCACTGTGAAGAACCAGTTATCTCTGCTTGTTCTATTGCATTTTCACTTCCAAAACAGAAAAGTTTTCTTATGCCTAAATTTTGTTATGGACAGATAGAGTATTACCTTTTATCCTGTCAATGATGCTTCGTCACAACTTCTTATTTCATTCTGATTGTTTGTTTCCCCTGGGTTATTTTTTGTATTCATACCTAGTCATTACTCAGTCTCCTCAAAGACAAAATAAGGTCTTCTCTGCGTACTGGCTTTGTAAAGTATGCTCATTTGTCGTAGGTAGAGCCTCTGCTGCCCGCAAGCGTCCATAACCTCGACAGGGTTACCATGTTATCCAGCAATGATCCTTTTTCCTGCTTGAGGTTATTTACAACATTCCAGAGAAAAATCCTTTTGACACTTTTTCTTTCTTTTTTGATTTTTTATTCTCTAAAGAACAATGTCTTGGTTTGGTGGCCAAATTATGACACAGTCATTCACTTGATTTACACTTTTGCTGAACAAGCTGGCTCATGATGAGACCCCTTGTCTTTTGATTGCATAATCTTGAGTCGTTGCCCTGTTTTGGTAGACAGTAGTGGCAAAGTCAGCAAGTTATAATATCTGTGATCATGATAAGCCGGCTCGTGATGAGACCTCTTATTCTTTGAGATATAGTGTTTTCTTGGATTGTCTCTCTGGATGCTGCGATTCTCCTTAGCAGGGAGGAAGTCATTGTTTTTCCTTAAGAAAGCTCTGGACGACAATAATAGAGTTTTAAGAACAACAGTTTTGCAGAGAATACCTATTTTGCTATCGACGATACCTTTCATAGCATTGGCATAAAACAATTTTTTGCCAAAAGTTACTCTCATCCCAGGCTTCTTTGTGAAGTTTGAAACTAACATCATATTCAGGTTAAAGTTAACTCTATTTGTCAATAATAAAAGTCATATTTTTCGAAAAGTTTTGCTATTTATACAAGTGAAATCAAAATCTGATACAGAAATGGTATGTTTCTTCATGAATACTATTTATGATCATTCACAACCAGCCCTATCTATGAAAAATGAAAACTAACATGAAAATTTAAAACTATCTTACAAAAACAGAAGGATGACCTTCTATGGGAAATACATTTTGAGGATTTGTCCGTTTACAGGCAGAGAATCTTTCCTGCCTGTCAAGTCCTGCAACATAAAAGTCGACGGGCCTATGACTTCTACGATTTGAAAAGGACCAAGCCATAGCTTCTGGAATTTCGTATGTTTTCCCTTTTCTTCGTGAGCCTTATCCCACTGTAAAACTAAATCACCCATCTGGAAGTTTTTTCTGGTCTTTATGTTCGAGTCAAAAGAGGATTTTATCAGTGCTTGGTGGTGAGCATGGGTTTTCTTGGCCTGTTCTCGTCGTTCTTCTAACTTGATTACCTCCATTTGCCTTAGTTGTAAGGGAGAAGTAGGTACTTCATCAATGTATTGTACTAAGGACAAAGAGGGAATGAGTAAGTGAGTAGGAAGAACTGCTTCTCTCCCGTAAACCAAATTAAAGGGAGAAGTCCCGATAGAGGCTTTCTTGGTAATTCTGTCTGCCCATAAGGCGTTTACCAGCGCTTTGTGCCAATTCTTTTGGTTTTGGTCAACTGTCTTTTTGATAATCCTGATCAGGTTCTTGTTCGTTGATTCAGCCAACCCATTACCTTGGAGATAGTAGTTGGCAGAATACTTTAGTTTGAACCCTCTTTTGAGTGCGAACTCAGTCATGGTATTTCCAGAAAAATATGAAGCGTTATCAAATATTAAGGCCGTTGGCAATCCAAACCTAGTAATGATAAACTGATCTATGAATTCAACAATGTTTTCAGAATTAGCTGTCTTGAGAGGAACCGCCTCTACCCATTTAGTAAAATAGTCGGTTGCAGTGAGGATATACCTATGCTGTTTAGAGGAGTGAGGAACGATCTCACCTATTATGTCCAGGCCCCATTGGCTGAACGGTTGTTCGATGTTAACCGGCTGCAGTGGCATGGATGACTTCTTTTGTTTTCCTGCAGCAGTTTGGCAGACTTGGCATTTTCTCACGTGATTGTACGAGTCTTTGAATAGCGTGGGCCAGTAGTATCCTGCACGTAAGATTTTGTGTGCGGTGGCTTCTCCAGCATAGTGTCCACCTGCTGGTCCATCGTGGAGTTCCTGCAAAACCTTTTCGGCTTCAGTTTTCTCAAGACATCTAAGAAGCACAGAATCATAGTTTCTTTTAAATAAGACATCATTTACGAGCAGGTATTGTTTAGTTTTTAACCTCAGGGCTCTCTTTTTGATGTGATCCAGGTGAAATGGAGCATATCCGTTCTTTAGGAAATAAATGATGTCGGCATAAAATGATTCTGCGTCGTTTAGGCTTACCTCATATGCGTGTAGCTCTTTAGGCGATTCTTCGGGGATTTGCGATGCTCCAGCTAACATCTTGTAGAAGCCTTGGCCTCTTACGATGTGTGCCAGCTTGATTTCCAGGTCGTATTCTTGCAAGGCGGTGATCCAATTCGCTCTCTTTTCGCCCACGTCTTTCTGAATTAGGAGGTTTCTTACCGCCGGGAATGGTACTATGACCTTGGTATGGGCCTTTAGCAAGAAGGGTCTGAAATATTTGACTACTTTAAAGACGGCATATGCCTGTTTCTCTACGTCCGAATATTTCAGCTCATCACCTTGTAAGTTTGAGCTAAAGAATGCGATTGGGGCTTCTGCCTTTTCTTTGTTTGCCTGGGTCAAGATCGCAACATAAGAATGTTCTGAGGCGAACGTGTATAAGACAAATGGTTCTGAACAATTTGGGGTTGCTAGGGATGGAGCGTCGATGATGGCTTGTTTGATTAAGTTAAACGCTTCGTGCTCGTCTAGACCCCATTTAAAGTTTGAATTCTTTTTTATCATTTTTTGTAGAGGAGAAATAATACGTGAAAAATCTGGGACAAATCTTTTCACAAAATTGATCTGTCCTAGGAAAGATTGCATGGTCTTTTTGTTATGGGGCATGGATATCTCGGAAATGTCTTTGATTCTGGCAGGTTCGATGTGAATGCCCGATTTGGACACTATGAACCCTAGCAATTTTCCTTCACTCAACGCAAAAAAAGATTTCTTCAGGTTAAGCGAGATTCCATACCTTAAATATCTTTGAAATATTTGCTTCAAATATTTGAGATGGTCGCTTCATTTTTTGGAGTACACAGTTATATCATCCAGGTAAATCACTACTGATTTATTGACTAACCCTTTGAACGCAATATCCATAGCTCTTTGAAAAGTAGTGCCGGCGTTGATCAGACCGAACGACATCTTTCGATACGCGTAGGTACCCCATTTAGTTCAGAAGGTGGTTTTTAGCTGATCATCCGGGTGTACCAGTACTTGATTATATCCTGAAAATCCATCCAGGAAAGACATCAATTCTGAGCCTGCTGCAGCCTGTAATATTTTCTCCATAGGTGGGAGGGGAAAATTGTCCTTCTGACAGGCTTTGTTGAGATTCTGGAAGTCGATGCAGATTCTAATATCTCTGTTTTTCTTCCTAACAGGTACCATATTGGATACCCATTTGGAATGTCTGACCGGGAAAATTATTCTGGCTCTCAACAACTTATTCAGCTCAGTTTTTATCTGATTTTCCAGGTTGGGGTGGATTTTTCTGAGCTTCTGTTGGACGGGTTTCTCGTTGTCGATCATAGGGATAGTGTGCTGAATGATAGAAGTGTTATAAGTTTTTAGCTCATCGTAGTTCCAGGCAAAGACGTTGTTGTACTGTCGTAGAAGATGGATGTATGCTGATTTTTCTTCAGGAGCTAGGCCTTGGCCTAGATTGACGTTTTGGGGTTTCTCATCAGTTCCTAAGTTCACTGATTCGTAGTTCAGAGTTGAACTGTAAAGTTTGGCGTTAGCTGACCTTTTGAACCGACTTTTTAAGTCATACAAATCTTCTAATTTGACCACTGATTTCGGTATAGCGTTATCAGTGCCATTTTGTTGTATTTGGTGGTCATGACAGTCCTCGTCGATTATCTGGTTTGAGTAGGATCCTTCAGAGGTAAGGAAAATTACGATGTCTGGGTCGTCGTTGAATACTTTCCAGTTGGTGATGTTGTCAGGGATAGACGGCTTAAAAATTAATTCTATCGAAAACCTATCTGGACTAAAGTCTTTGGAGGGAATGAGTCTGGAGGCTAAGTTTGCTAGCAGGTCTGTGCTTGCATTGTGAAGTCTTGGGATTGATGAAATATTGAATGCTGTAAAATGCGCAGTGAGATCTTGCACTAAAGATTGGTAGTGCTTTAAATGACTAGACAGGCAGTGTATGGTGTTACGTACCTGTTTGACGACGATCTCGGAATCTCCAAAGACTTGAAGATATTTGACGTTGGAGCCGATTGCTTTGTATAGGCCTTGCACCAAGGCTTCGTATTCCGCTGTGTTGTTCATGCAATCGAACTCCAGTCTGCATGTGAGCATGGTCTTATTTCCGTCTGGGCTAATCAAGACGCATCTTGCTCCCGCTCCCTCGTTGGACTTAGAGCCATCAAAATATAATTTCCAAAATAAAGAAGTATTTACAGGGTTATCTAAGAAACTAACACATTTTGAATCATCAGTCTGGGAAAAGTTTTCTACTTGGGACACGACTGAATTTTCTAAATATGGTGATACGTGAGCATTGAAATTTCCAAGGAAAGAGTCTATCGAATAGTTGCCTATGATGCTGCTGTTGTATGCTATGGCTTCGTTCTCTCCCTCCAGATCCGTCACTATGTACTTTTGGTGCAGTTCTCATTCAACCTTTATTTGATTTGGCTTCCCGTTGAAGGGTAACCACATGTGCGACCAGTCAGTCGAAAAATATCCGTGGAGATTCTCGGACCAATCCCTGCTAAGAATTAGACCATAAAATTCAGGGATGTCAGCAACTAGAATATCGATGACCTGGCATAACTTGGGGTTGGACGATAGTCTTATGTTCACTTGATTAAGTTCGCCTATCACTTCGACTTGTGATCGATCAAGTTGAACTATGCGCACTGCGGATTTTTGCGGTTGAACATTAAGTTTGGCACATATTGACTTGGGTAGAATATTGGTTGAAGCACCAGAATCAACCAAGCAGTTATGCACGTTTCTGTTAAAGATCTCGTAAGTGAGGAGGAAAGGGGGAGTGTGAGATCTAGACCTCCCTCCAATCAAAGCGATGTCATTTGGATCGATTTTATTGATCGCGTTGATTGGGGGTCTTCCTATATTATGGGAAGCTATAGCTGTAGGTAGAGGCACAGTAGGTACGGCGTGTAACTCTTTCATCATGATCTTCTGTTGGTGTTTCAATTTGCTCAGCTCGTACAGGGTGATATTAGCCCTAGTCTTCTTCATGTCGTCGATGATGTTATACTCCATTTCATCTGACACTATTAGTGTCTTTGATGGAGGCGATTGCTCTGATTGGACTGGGCTAAATGAGGTCGCTTTAGGGGTTGTCTTCTTTGTTGCGACCTTTTCTTTTGCTGGAGGGCTTGCGCCCTTCTGTTTTGGGGTAGTCTGGGGAGGATCAAGTTGATTTCTGCTTCTTGTGCTAACCGGAAGTGCTTCTTGATCTTCCTCTTGTGGGAGGATGAAATCCCACATTCCTTGTAGTTCCACCACTTCTTCATCGTCGGTATGCATTTCAATGGTGTTCTCTTCTTCTTCTTCTTCAGATTCCACGTTAGAGACCATGCTGGGTGGCTTCGTCTCCATAGGAGGATTTTTCTTAAAACTCCTAAAAGGCTTTCTTGGGGATGATTCTGCTACTTGTTTCCTGATATCAATCATCTCATTTGACATGGCCTTTAATACCTTTTGTAATCCTTCCATGTCGAAAGGATCCTTCGTTTGCTTCTTCTTGGTTTCTTCTTTGAAAGAGATTTTCTTAGATTTACGCTCTTCGATTGTAGATCTCTTTTCTAGGGCTACTACGCGTCTTTCGACTGCCAATGCCTCAGCCAAGTTTTCGACTAAGGTTGTATTGCTTTCCCTATCTACGAAGATGGCCAAGTTTGAAGGTAAGGCCGTGATGTACCATTTGCATCTTACTTCCTCTCTGGGTTGGGAAGCAGCGGGGATTTTATTGAGGATCTTGTTGAACCGTAAGTTAAAATCTTTAATGGGTTCCCGAGCCTCAGCTTTAAGATTGGACATATCGTTGATCAGTGTCGCTGTCGATCTATCGTCGCCGAATTTGGTGAGAAATTGATTTTGAAAAATATCCCAGCTGGTGATAGATCCGGAGGGTAGCGAAAAGTACCATGACCCGGCCGTCCCTTGCATCGTACAGGGGAAGAGTCGGACCACGGCGTCTTTGTTGGTAACTCCGTTGAGATTAACAGAAAGCATGAAATTATTGATATGTTCTTCAGCTAGCATTCCAGTTTCTGGATTGAACTTTGGTAACCACTTCTCGGGATGGGCAGGTATTGGACTCAGGGGTGGAGGCATTAAAACCGCCCCAGGGTTGTTCCATGGAGATTGTGTCATCGCTGAGTTGCTGGTTAATAAAAGTGTAGAAGATGATCTTTGAGGTTGAGAAGATAGAGATGTTATGATCTTTGACGATTGTGGAGGAAGGGTTGCGGAAGATGGATGAGTGATTTGAGGTGGAGATGTGGGTGTTTGACTTGGCGGAGAGGGAGTTGAAATGGATGAGGTGGATGAAAGAGTCTCTCTGTCAGACTCTTGAAATGCTTTCCTTGCTCTTTTCCTAGTGGGGAGAGGGATTTCAGTTCGCTGAATGCCAAACTTTTCACTCTTCAATCGTGTCAGGGGATGAGCAGGGTTGTATTGCGAAGTCAAGCTGCCTTTAGATTTATCAGATTTCTGGTTAAAAATAGAGAATCCCTGGAGTTTACGGATCAAGGTTTGAACTTCAGGGGGATCGACAATAAGTTGTTCTGATGTATCGGGATGTATAATAGCAGTGGATGTCCGAGCGACTTCCAGTTCCGAGTTTAGTCGTATTGGGGAAGTCGGGGAAGTTGGTGAGGGTGATTTGCTCTTAGAATGGTGTTTGGATTTTGAATTATGTGCCATTCATAGCCGTTGCCCTCCTTCCAGTGCCAGAAATGTTGAGGGCCCCGAGGTCGGGTCAACAACAAGGGGGATACCCACCCGGTCCGGAACCTGGTTGGCGGCTCCTTGCCCGTTTGGAGTAGCGGGTCCGACTGGGGGTAATGGGACCAGTTTCCCAATGTGATGGGTGTGTGTGTGTGCGTAGAGTCTGATGGTATTAATCTAGGGGGGTTCTTCTAAACTAGTCTTAATTCTAACTGCTAAATTAACTCTATGCTAATGTAATCTAATGAAGAAAAATACATCTAATCTATGCTAACCCGGGGTGTTTTTCTTTTTTTATGCGATCTAGAAAGATTTCTAACAGGAGCCGGTAATAAAGATCATTCAACTGATATCAGAATATAAATCAATAAAGATAAACCATTCTGCATAAGAAGTTAGGCAGAGTAGTTGTGAACAGCATATCGCATAATCAGTTTTCTATATGCTAAACATAAATAAATGACCCCACCGTACAGAAGTGCCAAATGGTAATGCAGACATTCATGCAATAACATACAAAGAACTCAGCCACATATCACTTTAGGAATACTAGCAGAATCTAGCCAAGAGATAAAAGTACCATTTATGACTAACTTCACTAATAAACTTCAAGTAACAATGATTTATTTCTAATTGTTCTAACATCTGCTAAGAGTACAGAAGTGCAACATCAGTAACAGATATTAAAATGCAAACATAAATAAATCTCGATCCATCCATTCATCAAAAACCTCCTCTGAGGGTGCAAAAGTGCATGTTCTAAGGATAAGTTTCTTGACAGATATCCGGACCCTTCTCCAAAAACCATGAGAAGGGTTAAATACTACTAACTAATCAATCTTAATTACATGAAAATATGGAATCGGCCTCAAATGACTGCCCTTTTACTAAAAGCAACTTTATTTCTAAACTTAAAATCTAATTTCTGACCATTTCTGTATATTCTCTTTAGTGCTGTCAACAGTGTAATGCTTTCCTGGGAAGAGTCGGCTGGCCGCCTTCTTGTTTCACTCGGGAGATAAAAGTGGAAATAACAGGAGCTGGCACTTCCTTCCGGCAGACCATAAGATATTTTCGAAAACCTTTCTCTAGCTGGGTGTATTCGCCGCGTGTATACTTAGCGTGTCCCAGTTTCTTCTCGAACTGATTTTGCTGTTGCCGTTTTCGGTTTCCGGTCGTGCGAATGACTGAGTGGGTTAGGAGTCGTGCTGTATGGGCAACTCCCTGTGTCGAGAATTTCTTCCGTTCTTTGTTCCAGGTTTTCCTGAAGCGTCCTTCTTCACTTGCGTTTCTCTTTTTGCTTTACCCGGTCTGAGCTTTAGGATCTTTTCTGAACATGCTGCTTTTGTGCGCCTTTGACTCTGAGTCCTGGATAGTCTAATTTCATCAGTGCCGGTTGGCTGATAGCCTGGAATCTGCAGTTTTACTGCATGCGGCATCCATTTGCAGAAGCATTCTCTCTTTGCTGATTGGCGCTTTCCTCTTTCCCTCAGATGTTTCCTGCATATAAACTTATATCAGTTGCGTGTCTTGCAGTCTACGCAAAGGAGAAGTGAAATGAGAAGACTTGACGTGAAAGCATTAATCTCTAATGAACGCATAATTCTGACATTCATCATCACTTGACTCTTCGATAAATGTAACGCAATCATTCCTAGATACTTAAGCATGCGGTCATTAAATTCTTTCAAGGCGCGCGCTTAATGCATGGGTCTATCGTGTGATAAGTCTTTTCAGATCGCAGGTCGCAGATCGCAGATCGCTGCCATCGCAGATCGCAAATCGCAAATCGCAAATCACAAATATCGCAAGTTCTCGTTTAATGGTTACGTCGTATAGCGTGATGCTTGCGATTTGCGATATCGCATATCGGCGATCGCATTGCTCGAAGGTTTTTCTTTTAAGGGGCGCGTGTGAGGCATGCGATGCGATGAACTTCGCATCACAATTTCGCAGTATTTATTTTTCGCGCTCGAGTTATGCTTCGGCCTTTCTTTGCGATGCGATTTGAGCCTTAGGGAGAGAAATACAAAAACTTTAGAAAAAATATTTTTTGGGATTTTCGTTCAGGGTCCCCTCTTTGCTTGACATTATTGCTAATGTCAAGTGAAGAAGGGGGGTTGTTGGTGAGCACAACAAGACCCCATCAATATCAAGCCATAACGATATCCACATCACCAAAAAACAGAAATTGAGAGATTAATCCAAAGCTTTTAAAATGTGGGATCATCTCGAAAAGTAAAAGTCCTTATGCTGCTCCAGTGGTATTGGTAAGGAAGAAGGATGGTTCATTCAAGCTATGCATTGATTATAGAGGATTGAACAAAATAACAATTAAAAACAAGTTCCCAATTCCATTTATCGACGAAATGTTGGATGAGCTACATGGCACAAAATACTTCTCAAAATTAGACTTTAGGTCAGGCTACTATCAAATCAGGATTAGATTGGAAGACATACCAAAAACGACATTTTGAACACACGAAGGTCACTATGAATTTAAAGTAATGTCATTTGGGTTAACCAATGCACCAGCAACATTTCAAGCAACTATGAACGAATTATTTCGTCCACATCTTAGGAAGTTTGTATTAGTATTTTTTGACGATATTTTAATTTATAGTAAAACTTGGAAGGAGCACTTACAACATCTGAATAAAGTTCTTACATTACTAAAAGAGCACCAATTTTATGCAAAAAAATCCAAATGCACCTTTAGAAAGAAATAAGTAGAATACCTTCGACACATTATATCCCATGAAGGCGTAAAGGTGGACCCTAATAAAATCAAAGCTATAAAAGAATGGACCAAACTGTTAATGTATCCAAGCTAAGAGGGTTCTTAGGTTTGGCTAGATACTACTGAAAGTTTATTAAAAACTATGCACATATAACTGCACCCTTGACAAACATTTTAAAGAAGAATTCATTTCTATGGGATGAGGAAGTAGGAAAGTGTTTTGAAAAATTAAAGGAAGTTATGTCTAATGCCCCCGTATTGGCAACACTAGATTTTTCTAAACCATTTGTCATTGAGTGTGATGCTTCCGAATTCGGTATAGGTGCAGTATTAATGCAAGAAGGGCATCCAATAGCTCTTGAAAGTAGGAAGCTCAACAAAAGAGAGCGCCTCAAATCCACATACAATAAAGAGATGCTTGCTATTATGCATGCACTAGCTAAGTGGAGGCAATATCTTTTGGGAAGTAAGTTTTCCATTCGAATAGACCATAACAGTCTCTAGCACCTCCTTCAACAAAAAACACTTTCTAAAGAACAACAAAAATGGATTGAAAAAATTGCCGCCCTTGACATGGAAATACTACATAAAAGAGGAAAAGACAATGTAGCAGCAGATTCCTTATCCAGGAAAGATGAAGAACCAACACTACCTGCAATCTCTGTTGTTGTTCCTGAATGGCTTAACGAAATTCAAAGTGAGTATGCCAAGGATCTAGAAATAACACTAATAATCAATAACCTTCCCAACAACTTAAAATTTGAGTTGAATAATGATATCCTATGGTACAAGGGAAGAATATATCTAAATGCAAATTCCAAGTTTAAATTTAAGATACTTAAGGAGACACATGACTCACCATCAGCTGGACATGTAGGATTCTTTAAGACTTACCACAATGCACGTCAACCCTTATTTTGGAAAGGAATGAGTGATGATATTCATAAGTATGTAGCAGAGTGTGACACATGTCAAAGGAATAAAAGTGAAAATATTACAACACCAAGATTACTTCACCCTTTAAACATTCCAAATAAAAAATGGGAAGAAATTTCGATGGACATTATCGAAGGATTACCAGTATCTGAAGGCAAGGACAAGATTTTCGTAGTAGTCGACAGACTCACCAAATATGCTCACTTTATGGGAATAAACAAATCATACTTGGCGAAAGAAATCACTGAAATATTTTGCAAAAATATATATAAGTTACACGGTTTTCTGAAAGTAGAGATGCCAAATTCAAGGGTAATTTCTAGAAGGAGTTGTTCAACCACATAGGAACTTACGTAAATATGGGTTCCACTTATCATCCTGAAATAGATGGACAAACAGAGGTTGTAAATAAATGTTTGGAGGCCTACCTACATTGTTACACTACAGAAAAACAAAATAAGTGGGCTGAATGGTTACATCTCGCTGAGTGGTGGTATAATTCTACTTATCATACATTAGCAAAAATGATTCCATTTCAAGCTTTGTATGGATATGAACCCCCAAAATTGAAGGATCTAGCTGTTGTCCAGACAAATCTACCTGCTGTTAAATATCAACTAGAAGAAACCCAAAAAATCCTCCAAATATTAAAAGAAAACTTGAATAATGCAAGGAATTGTATGAAGCAACAAGCAGACCGAAATAGAACTGAAAGAGAGTTTGAAGTTAGAGAATGGGTGTTTGTCAAGCTCCAACCATACAGATAATTGTCCTTAAAACATAAATGAAAAAACAAAGTGGCACCAAAGTTATACGGACCTTATTAGATGAACAAAAAGATCAGCCAAGTTGTGTATGGTTTAAACCTTCCAGAGAAAAGTCATGTTCACAACGTCTTCCATGTCTCTTGCCTTAAAAGGGTACTAGGTGACCATCAATCAGTGTAAACAATGCTTCCATCCCCGGATGATGAGGGAAGGGTCATTCTAGAACCAGAAGGTATTTGATCTACTAGAGAAAGAGAGCTTCGACATCATACAATCAATGAATATCTGATCAAGTGGAAGGACTTACCCGAAGAAGAAGCTTCTTGGGAGAATGAATCATTTTGTCAACAACATCCATCGTCACGTATGCTTTGAGTACAAAGCATTCTTTCGAGAGGAATGCAATGTTATGTAAAAATTATTTAATTTTAGGTTTATTATTTAATTTTAAGTTAATTAGACGAAATTCGCCAAAGGGTACCCATGGTGGTATATAAGCGAGGGACCCTCACTGTAAACAATCATCATTCAGTTCAATCAATTATTAATAAATATTTTTATATATATCTCTGTGTATCGTATAAGTTTTTACTTCAGATAATCTCTTTCTCGCATTTCTTATGGAAGCTCTTCCTCCTATAAATACTTCCTCCATGACTGAGATCATCTTGGTAGATTCAGAGTTCAAGAATTTAGTAGTAGAAGTAGAGAGTTCTGCTAAAGTGTGGAAGTAACATCTTATATAACTTAGCTTGGGACGGTTTTAAGTGGAGTTGGCTTGATTGTAAGAATGTTCTAGCATTAGCCTTTTGAGTAGGAGAGAGAGAGTTATTCGTCTTTTGGGAGACAGTTCATAAGTGAATGCTTGCAGAGACATGCTGACATGACCCTTCAAGGAGGCTTATGACATCAAGGCTTGGTTGTAAGTTTTACTTCAATTTACATTAATACAAATCAATAGCTTATTTCCTATATCCTATGTCAAATTGCGTATTGATAGCTTGAAGCTCATTGACTCTTTAAGTAGATTGTTTTTGTCGTACTCTATTATGTTCGTGGTTGTGCTCTGTATGTGGTTTTCAGGTACAAGTGATTAGAAGAACGAGAGTTGGAGAAACACAAGAGGGACTTCATCGAACGACGATTCATTTGATTTGAAGGTAGGCCTTCATGACATCAACTTTCTAAGAAAATTTGCTTTGGTATTGCCTTTGTTGTGACTACACCCACTCTAGGACTAGAAGGGTAGCCTCTGTCCGTAGAGGGAACTTCCCTGCGTCACACTTTTCGAGACAATATAATACTGTTATCTCAATGACGTTGTAATCTGGTTACTTATGTTAATGAAGAAAGGCAATGTTTGATCTAAGGCCCGGTCAAGAGAAGTTCTACTTCTTTCTTGTGTTATAATCTTTCCATTGAATCTTTATTGATTGTTAATGTTCAGTTAATATCATTTCGCTTATTGTGAGGATAAATTCATACTGTTGTTCATTTAGATTCATACTTAGCCATGTGATATATCTAAGTAATGCTTTGATTGGATTGATTATATTAGTTTTAGTAGTAGATTGTTGTTCATTCTAAGTTATGTTATCATATATCTTAGAGATAGTATTAATTGATTTCCATAATCCGCTTAAAGAGAATAGTTGTTGTTTAGAAAACATTTATCATATTTGCTTGCTTGCTATTCAATTCTCAATTGCCGTTCAATTAGGAATTTCCATTCAATCGAGATTGTCGTTCAATTAGGATTTGTCGTTCAATTCTGATTTGCTATAGATTAACATTGTTGTTTAGTTGTTACAATTCTCTTTCTTGATTGAGTGAGTTAGTTTTAATTCTATTTGAAGGTTGCCAAGCATGATTCTTTGCATTCACATTCAGATTCAATTTATTTTTTAATAAGTTAGACAAAATAACAGAGTGTGTTAAGAGTTCTCTCAGAGTCATTTTTTTCCTTAGTTATTTCTTTAAGAGTTGTGTGAATTGAGTTGAAGAGATAGTTATTAGTGATTGCAATGATTTACCATTAGCTAACTTCTGAATTCACTACATAGATTGTGCTTACACTGTTGAGATAAAAGGACTTACCTTGGGTGAGTTGACAATTAATGTAGGAATTAAGATTGACTGTAAAAAGACATCTTAGTACACCAACACTAGTTACTCTATGTAAACTTTGTTCAACCATTAATAGAAGATTTAAGTCGCAGTAGAAGTGGGTGGTTTATTTCCTTGGAGAGGATTTTCCACATGAAGCAATTGTGTTCTCTTATGTGCATGCATTGATATTGTTTAGGATGTTTTATGTTGTTTTTACATGCCTTTATCTATTGATGTCATGATGATTTCATGAGTTTTGCTGATGGGTTATTGCTTTGGTAAAAAAGAGATGATATATAATTAAAATCACTACTAATTCACCCCCCACTCTCAGTAGTAAGATGATGTTCTCTGGGTGAATCTTGATCACTTAAGAGTAGATCATGGTCCCTTGCCGAGAATAAGAAGAAGTAGTCTCAGAAAGGTAAGAGTAGTAAACAAGTGAGGAAAATATCAAATTCAGAAGACTTGCTCTTTTTTCTTGGTAAAAAATAGTAAAGGTAAATGTTGTGATCATCTTATATTGGGAAGTACACTTCCTTATAGTGATGATGATTTTCTTGAGATTGATGATTTAGAAGACGATAACAAATAGTAAAGGTAAATGTTGTGATCATCTTATATTGGGAAGTACACTTCCTTATAGTGATGATGATTTTCTTGAGATTGATGATTTAGAAGACGATAACAAATAAATTCAGTATGATCTTTTGGAGAGAAGTGGAGGTAATATTTTTGCAGAAAAATCATAATCTTAAGATGAAGAGATCAGAAAATTAGTGAGTATAGAAGGCGAAAACAAAGTTCGAGTAAGATTAAAAGAGATATTTGAAGAAACTTCTTCAAATTCTTGAGAGAGAACACACATTCAAGGAAGAAATTTCTGATCTTGAAAATTAGTTGGAAAAGGCAAGGAAGAATGAAGTGGAGATTGCAATTCCATTTAAAAATCATATCACCTATGGTAAGAAATTAGAAACAAAGTTAGAAGAAGGTAGATCTTGCTTAAAAAGAGATAATGAAGAAACAATAGACAAAAGCAAGGAAAAAATTTATGGCAGAAATGAGGAAAATCACGCTAGAAATTAAAAGTTGGAGAAGGTGACAAAGGAAAGCATGACATATGTGAGGTATTTATACCTATCATAAATTTAGGCACACTTCAACGAATTTCAGAAGTAAAAAGACAAATCACTCCAAGAGAAACTAACAATCTAAATCATAAGCAGTCCCATCATTTTCAAGGTACACAAATTTCTTTTATAGCTACTGTTACATGTGTAATGATTTCATGCATAAATATGTTGATTGTAGGGCTCATGGCATAAAGAATAGAAATCATATCTGGAAATGTTTTGAGCCATTTCCTTAATTTCTTTGGCACATAAGATGTTTCACTTATGATAATCTCTACCATAACGCTAAATACTGCAGTCTTTCCTTGGCGTTGATGGAGTCTAGATGGAAGAAAAGGAACCCTAGTGCAAGTACTTCAACCATGCAAGTAAAATTAGAAAAACCTTGGAAGAGAAAAGAGCAGCTATAAGAAGAAAAAATCATATTGTTAAGGAGAAACAAGTGGCTTCAGAAAAGAATTCAGGCCAACCTAGCCTCAAGGAGAGCTTGAAGCAAGAAATGCAGAAATTCAAGGGGTGTTTCTTCAAGTAAGTTGAGTTTTGATAACATTTTTTTAAGCTTTGTCTTCGTCAAACTCTTGAAAGGTGTTGTGACAGAATTGATTGAAGAAAGTTGAGTCAAAATGATCTAAAACACCGACAGTCCATGGTTTAATTACCTGTACGGAAATCGATGATTAGTTTTTAGCATATTGCAGACAAAAGAATAAATCAGTACGCAAATTTTAAATAAATTTAAAAAAAAAAAGAAAGAAAGAAGGGATGGTTATCTCTTTCATTTTTTTGGTCATGCATGCCATTATCTCAGGCATAGACACCATCCCTAACTTAATTGTAATGATAATAATAGAAATCTCTTTTATGCAAGCCTTTTTTGTCCTTCTTCGCCTTCTCAGTTTGATAAAAAAAACTACTCTATGTTCAAGTGATGATTCTGCTGAAGATGGCTGAAATTTCAGAACTTTTATTGAATAAATGGAGGATCTTCTTATGGTTGAGTTGTTCATGAAATTTAAATTACTATATTTCATTTAATGGGTGTAATTTGTTTTTGGAAAATCAAAGATATATTGTGTTATAAGTACGTGCATGTTTTATTGTATCAACTATATATTTTTCAGTGTTGAGATGAATAGAGCTACCATTGTTATTTGGAATTTTGCAGGGGCTCTGCCTTCAAAAACAAAATGATTGGCAAAGGAGAAATCGTAGTCATTCGACAAATGAAATAATGGTGGCCTTCACAATATTCACATCCTTCACCATTACAAAATCACGTGCCATCCTTCCTGTCAGACTACATTCTGTGTGCCTATTTGGAAGCCAATCAACTTCAAAACCTCTAGAGTTGATAACATATCAATCTGGTGTCATTGTTTAGCCTCTGTATTGAAACATGAAGTCATATCTTAGGTCTCTGTAAGAACTGTAATTGGAACTGAAACGCATGGTGGGAGTGCTAAGCCTGTTGTTGCATTTCCATTTAGAAGTGGGCATGGTTTTGATTTGCACTGTCTAGAGCCCAAATTATCCATTATTATTGGAGAAGTAAACATAGCCCATGATCGAGGTTGTGACACTCACTCTGAAGGTGATGTTCTACTTCATTGCATTTTTTATGCAATTCTTGGCAGAATGAGCCTTCCAGATATTGCACAATATTTCCCCAATATTGATCCAAAGTGGAAGGGAGCACCTTCTTCAGTGTTTGTGAAAGTGGTTAGACTTATGCACGAGGCAGTGATTTTGAAAAGACTGAAAATAAGTCCCCATAAGAAAGCTATAATAACAAACATATGCACATTACTAGGGGATCATTCTTCTCTAATAAATGTCAAAGCTAAGACTCATGAGAAAGTTGACAGTCTTGGTGAGAGTCACGTTACTGTTGCGCACACAGTGGTTATTTTAATGAAGAAATAGTTGGATTTCCATCTACATACTGAAATGTTGAACATTGAGTTGATATATTTCCAATGGATCAGAAGTTGCAAGATGAGCAACAACGTCCATGTTTCTTCCACTGTCATGAAAGAAATACAAAGAGTGTTTTAGCGTTGAAGCATGTTTCCCATGGAATTATTCGACAAAAACAAAAGTGATCTCATTACGTTGATTAATGATCTGAATTTAATGCATAGATCTAATCAACAATGGTCATTTGAACGTTTTATCATTTAATTTGGTCATTTTTTTAATAAGTTTCTCTGGATGTAATGCATGTCTGAACATTCTCATAATGGTTGACTTGAATATTGATACGGTAAACATGAATGCATTCATACAAAACTCGTGGAGAAAGTGAAAGTAATGAAGCTACCACGAAAAGGGAATGTGGTTGGTGATCTAGTTTGGCTATAAATGGACTTAAAGAAGTACTCTTTATTTTTTTCTTTTCTTTTTTCTTTCGGGGTTCAGTTTTTGGTGTGGATCAATAGTTACGGACTGTTGTGGAGTAAATTAATTATGAGCCGCTTAATCGCATAAACAAAAATAGGTTGGAACGGCTTAAATCATCTATAATCCACAGTTCATAATGGAGAGAAGTAGAGCTTGAGCTTCACCGGACCATTCAAAAGTCATAAATCAGACATAGAGTAGGTGGCTCGAAGAGGATGGAATCACTCGATGACCTGAATTACATTGATCACCATGCATATGTCAAAGTTAGATTGTTGGGTAATCCCAGCGATGTATACTACGGTCGCACAATCTCTTTCGGCCTGGCTAACTTCTAGGTCACTCCTTTCCTGAGGCAATAAATGGACCCTGTGATCAAACCCCACCCACATGATGACTTGGTCAAGTTTAACTCTTTGGATCACCTGGTAAATAGAGATATGTTTGACCCAAAGGTCATTCTTAGATGTTCTAATCAGTGGTGCTTTGCGTCTTTAACAAGAGGATGAATCAGTGGTTCCTTGGGTAAATGAACGAACCGACATTATGTCTTTGGTAATATACTTGAAGAGCCTGCTATGCGTAAAATGATTTTCTGAGTTTGCTTTTGTCTCCCAGAAATGATTTGCTGCGTCTTTTCACAGTACAATGACAAGTCTATGAGCATAGTCGAATGGACTGAGGAAGCATGGCATTTTGGAGAAGACTTGAATAAGGATATAAAAGTGTGATAAGGCCAAATTTGAATCTTCATGAATGAGTTCCTAGATATTTCGAGGGGGGGTGAGGCTATAAAAATAAGTTTTGGAAGAAGGGAATTTCCGCCTAGATTTTATTCGACGAAGAACCTCAACCGGATGTTAGCGATGACTGGTTGCAGAGATTAGGCCATTAAGTAGGTTGTGAAACCCATTGACTTTGTCCGAGAGTGGAATGTGAGGGCCCAATACCATTCATGCTACTTCACTTGCATAAACGAAACTCTTGGAATACAAGCTATTGAGAAACGACATTGTTTGAGCAGTAGGAATGGTCTCATATGCAATAGAATTTGTGAGCTATGTGTAATTTTATGGCAACAGAAGTGGCCTCTAACCACGAAGAAAATACTCCAAAGTGAAACAAATTGTTACTCTCTTTTTTTTTCTTTTTCTTTTTTTTTTGTAGATATCTGACTACAATATATGATCTTGACATGTTACTGCTTACAGTAATACTTCGATTGGCACAAAAATCTTATATATGCTCACTCTCTTCTTTATGATGATGGCTAATGAAGTACACAGACGTGATTTTATGATTTAGTTTCATGTGTGACACTTAACCGTTGGCTTGGCAATTGACATAACAATGATATAGGACAACGCAAAGTGAAAAGATATATGATCTTGACATGTTACTGCTTACAGTAATACTTCGATTGGCACAAAAATCTTATATATGCTCACTCTCTTCTTTATGATGATGGCTAATGAAGTACACAGACGTGATTTTATGATTTAGTTTCATGTGTGACACTTAACCGTTGGCTTGGTAATTGACATAACAATGATATAGGACAACGCAAAGTGAAAAGATGTTGTTGAATAGTGTGCATGATATTTATGACAAAGAGTTGATATGGTTGTTGTGTTTGTGCTAGTGATGTTGTTGTTGCAGGAGTTAGCTTGTTGATGAATTGTTCATGTATCCGTTTTGCTGTTGTATATTTTATGTGTCCAGTAATATTACAAAACTGAGATGTATGATCCTGATGAGTTTAGTATTATTGTTAAAGTCAAATATATGAGGTTATGCGAGATGCATGGCGGTTTGTAATTTGTGGTCAAGTCTTTGTATGAGGTCTTATTGTCACTTTGATGAATCCCTATAAAAGTGAGTGTTGGTCATTGTCATATCCAATCATGTATCTCACTTATGAAGCCATTTAACCGAATGTTCAAATTTTTTTTGGTCATGTCGTATTATTGCATAAGACAAAAGTGTCATGATGTAAATTCCATTGTCCACAGAGTCAGTGATGTCCCAACCATGAAAATTTCTTATAATGTCATGTACATTTTGGTCAAGAGTCAGTCTTCTAGTCCATGAGGTAGAATACTTCAGTAGGAAGGCATTCATTTCAGGTTAATGATGATAACTTCAGTATGACTACTTGCTTAGGAGGAGTATGTCTCCCGAGTGGTTGTTGATCAACTATGATTGATGTGTTGTTGGATGTTGGCTATATGTATTGTATTGTTGTTTTGGTTGAGAGTATTTTATGTGGATGGAGTTGTTGGCTATTTTTGTTGTTGTTGTTGCTTATGATATGTAGTTGTTTATGGTCATCATATGCTTCGCTACTATTGGTGTTGATGTCTATCATATGCTTGCTATTATTGTTGATGGGTATGGTATGTTGTTGCCTGGGAGGACGTTTTTGTTGTTTCTCTCACTATGTTCTTGATGATGGATGTAGTGCGGTGATGCCTTATGATGGTGATTAGATGTTTTGTTGTTATTGTTGTGTTAAGTTAGGGGGATCTATTGCATTTTCATTGGATGATCAATACAGTGATGCCACCATTAATAAGATTTTTTTCCCTTTTCCATTGATGTCAAAGGGAGAGTGCTTGAGGAGATTAATTCTTCAGAGGAGAGTTGGATGGTTCATCTTGGGATGACATCATTGCCAAAGGGGGAGATTGTTGGCATTGATGATGTAGATGTTGGTTGCAGTGGTTGATGGTTGGCATTGATGTCAACGTGGGCATGAGTTGCAGTTGGATTGAGTATGGATAAGTGTGACAAATGGTCATGGAGCAATTTGGTTTGTGACATACTTGATTATGTACAGATGATTATGTTGCAGGTATCTTGATTGATAGATGTACTCTTTGATGCATGGGCTTACAAACGTTATGATTATGTTGCTTGGCTTGTTAGTTGCAGGGTTATTTGACAATTGTGAAGTTATTGTTATGTGTGTGGACCAAGTATTACTTTGGTACAAATGCATGTGGTATTGTATGACCATGGTATTGGCATTTGACATTGACTTGGATATTACCATGGTACAGGGGTCTGTGGTATTGGATAAACATGGTATGCACCTGTGGTATTAACTTGGACATTACATTGGTACAAGTGTCCATGGTATTGGGATGACCATGGTATTTTCCCAAGGTATTGATTGGAGATTTTTTAGGATATTTTGACATATATTATTGTAATTATTTTGAGTGAAGGTGTGGTTTGATTGATGGAGTGAGTGTATGGGTGGAGTGAGTGAGTGATATATGACCTTGCATAGATAATTGTATATCTTTAGTTGAGTTTAGAGTGTTCATATCAGATATTAGTTTCAGATCAGAGTAGTTGTTGGGTTGCTCATGTTGAGCAAATTTCAGAGCCTAGTCAATAACATTTTCAAACATGGTTCACATGGAGGATTTGGAGGCGTAGAGAATCCTTGCTTCTAGAGGCTAGCAAAAAATGATTAGAGGAGGATAATATTGATCCAATGGTAGTTGGATAGTCTAATGGATGTTGGGAAAAGCTCATTTGTTGTGGAGTATTCTAGTAGATTTTTATCTCTAGAGTCGTGTGAGTAGGTACTTCCCAGCTGATGGATGTCATCATACTAATGTAGGAGTCGAGTATTCCAGCTAGTAGGTGCTAAGCACAGGGGCGTCACTCAATGAACCTTTGACATATCACGTGCATTCATGGCATAGTAAACAATACCCTTAATTTGACTATGTATTGGAAAATACCTCTAAAAGTCACATTATTTAACACCCTACCAATACGAACCCAATACAACTTGCCAATTTAAAAAACCCGTACTATCACTAGATATTGTAAGTATCCATTTTTTATTGACATTTTTTATACCCCTTTATAATTTTTCATTAACTTTGAGCTCCATTTTAAACTTACCAATATAAAAACCCTTTACCCCCTATTATATGATCAATATATTATGTCATTTTTTCCTCAATATATATCCCACAATATGAACCCACGTGGTATGGTATTTCTCTCTCCGTGAAGTCCCTGTGGTGCTAACTATTGTATGTAAAATTGTTTAGCCATTAATAGAATATTTGAGCAGCAACAACAACAATTGGTTTTTCTGCCTTGAGAGGGTCCTCCACCAGAAAAAAATGTGTTCTCTTATGTGCATGCATTGATATTGTTTATGGTGTTTTATGTTATTTTTACATGCCTTTATCTATTGATTTCATGAGTTTTTTTATGGGTTATTGCTTTGGTAAAAATAGATTAAATTTCTATAATTATAGTCACTACTGACTCACCACACTCCCCACCCTCCCCACAATAGTGTGGCCATTTCCAACATATAATTTAATATGATCGAATTACATTAAAATGAGTCATAATTAATTATATAGGAGAAGCATAAGTTCAATTTTTGTGGAGTCACATTTCACTTTTCCATTTCCATACCTTTTAACAATTTTCAGTACTTTCATTTAAATAATGAAAAGATGGATACATTGTCCAACTAAGTTTAATACCTTCATGTTCTGCTAATTGATGAGTTTTCCTTGTTGACTCTAAACTTATCTACCATGTTGATAAATTGTTGTGTGAAATAAAATACACCCCTACAAAATATTTTGGAAATGTTGATTTGATAATGTGTGTTCTGTCACGAACAACCTGTCAAAGACTCTCTGGTCTTTGAGCTCCTGATGTTGCACATGGTGAGAGTGCCATATAATTTTTGGAAAGAAAAATTAAACTTCTATTTTATGTATATTCTAATGGGTCAGAAAGACATAACTTTTGTTTCATTTTTTAATAAAATGAGATTGAATTTCCCTGTCAATTATTGACATAGAATTCATCAATCACCATTGTTATAGGCCACCACCAATCGATCCACATTTTATATATCTATATTACATAAATTAGGATGTGCAAAGAGATAATGGAAAAATGTTGTCACAAATGGATACATAGTTAATAGTGATTTAAGAATTTGATAAGGTTGAAAGCATCCAAACAAACTATGCATCTGTTAAGAAAACCATAATTTTTTCGTAGAAAATAGTAGTAAAAATAAATCTACTTGTTGAATTATATGCTAGAAACTATGACAACAAACATGGCCTTGTTAATGGCATTGATGGAACATTAAAATCTTATTCGAATGGAGAAAATTGAAAAGATGTAGTTTTCTTAGAATTTTTTTATTCATCTATCGAAAAATTAAAAATCCAAGAATTATATGGCAATAACATTGACACCAATGTTTCATGTTGCAATTTTACTACTATTATCTAGAGGAAAAACTCATTGCATGATACGAAGATAATTTGTAGTAGAACTAGCTTGTGCTAGGACAATAAATAGAGTACAAGGGTTGATTTTATAAAAAATGTATTACCCAACAAAAATTAAAACACATGGTTTAGTGTACACATCTCTTTCACAAGTGAAAACCATGGATTCGTTTTTCTTGCTTCAAAAATTAGCACAACAAAATTTTCTTGTTAGAAAAAAATAAACACAAAAATGAAATTGTTGCTTGAAAATGCATCATGGAACATTATCTTGTTCATAGTTGTTTTGCAGATGCGAGTGCAATTACATTTGTATCCCTACACATATGTATCTTGTATGCACATTTTGATGAATTTCAACAAGATAAAGACATTCTGAACAATATGCTTATTTGCTTCCAAACGACACACACACATTGTCTATCTAAGAAAAATAAGTACCTTGACTTCAATTTGAATCATTCATAATATATTCATTGTGTCATTGAATAAAAAAACACATAAACAAATCTAAAACTATTAGACACCTAATCCGTTAGGATTATGGTGTAGAACGTGGATAGTTAGTGGAAGTCTAAGAAACCTTGAAACTTGAATCCAAGGGTAATAACATTGTACTTATTATGTGTGTCATCTTTAATGAAATAAAATTCATTCCTATTCTTCCATTTTGGTTGCATGTTCCAACAATGGTATCACAAGGTATTTCTTAGAAGTTGTTGACAGTGTTGGACGCACCAACATGTCAGGGGATATCCCCAGTAAGAAGTCTCATATAGACCTTAGACCATTTGGATTAGCAGTCCCAGCAATGGGTAGTAAATTAATATCTTGACTATGTGTGATTATCAGAAGCAAGTGTGTGACCTTGTAGCCAGTTAAGTGAGATGCATGGGGGTTCTAATGCATGGAGGGGAAAATGAAGTGTGTCCCTTAAAAGCCTGTAATAGTAAGTATCCTGAAAGGAACACACGAGTAGAATGATATCACAAGCTCGAAAGTGGAATAGTCCACAAACCAAAGTGACGGGTTAAACCAACAACATGTCTGCAACAAGATTCAGAAAATTGCATATAAAATAGTTCATACACAAATGCGTATGTTAAATAACATACATTGCTAAAGAAACCAAAATAATCCAACGCGAATAAAAACATATGCACGAAAACATGTTGGCTCTATTATATATTATTAAGTGAAATTTCCATCCATACATACACCATTGACAACCACTATCCCCAATAGTGGAACTTTACAGTGAACACCACCTCCTCCTCAAAAGAGATGTACTTGCTCTATGCTATGGAGAATTTAAGGTGCATCACAATACTCTCCAAGCCTCCTCTAAGAAATGCCTAGTTAAAATCTTGGCTCCCAAAATCTTGGTCTATTAGTTATGAGGTTCTATTTATAAAAAAGGGTGGGGTGACCCTTGACATTCCCCTTTGTGACTCTTCGACTACCATCATGACTCTTCAACTTATTTACAAATAACTCTTTACATTACATAGTTATTGTTCACATTCCACTAATGAAACTTGGAATTTCACTTACAACACAATTATAAATAATACACATATACCCATGTGAGACAAAATAGGCTAAAGACAGCCTAACAAGACAAAACACTATGGCTCTAAGGTTTGGGGAGAAACCAACTTGGAAACATCTACTTGATGTTTCTCGGTCATGTACAGATGCTAAGATTGGTATTGTGGTATGATGTCTCCAACTTCTTGATGTTTTCTTGCTCAAAGAGGACTCTTGCCTCCATCACATCCAGGTATATAGTCTTGGTACTTGTGTCCATCTCACCCAGAAGCATGTACAACATTGTGTAGACCATGACAGGACCACCAATGTGCTTCCATGTTTTGTGCACTAAGCTCCAATTCATTCCTACTGGTCTCTCACCTTCACTGCTCCATGTACATGTTGACCTATAACTGGACTTGGTTCTTGCACTTAGCTTTGGTGAGGGAAACTGCAATCTGTTCACTCTCTTCCTCAGCAGTTGGTTGTTCCAGCTCATCAACGTGTATTGGCATTGTTTTCTCTGTCATTGCACCTAGCCTTTGTTCTTCTTCCTGTTGCTGCTTCTCTTCTTTTTATTTCCTCCTCGACTCTCGTAGTTCCTTCGGTTCTTATTCTACTTGATATGATCTCATTTCTGCTACCAACAAGCTCTCCTATTCTCTCTTCCTCTAATTTGTTGTCTATGTCCTCTACTTCCTTTTTCTTCTATTGTAAAGGATGATTGCATGAATATTGAATGCACTTTCTCTATAGCTTTGTTCTCCCTTTATTATGTCAGCAATTTCCTCTTTCCCTGATCTTGTACTGGATTATTGCTTTTTGCCACTGGTGTGGGTCCTACTGCCTTGCTAGTTCTGATTCCTTGTAAACAATTGGGCATTTGCATATATGGAAAGTAAATTGGTGCTTGCACAACTGCTTCCCTGGTACCTCTTTTAGTGGTCACTCTTGGAGCAGATCTCTTTGGTGCCATGTTACAATGACTGCTAGAGAGAAGCGCTTCATGAGTGTGGTACTTGTGGGATAGAATAGACACCCATGGCAAGAAAACATTAGCTCTTACAAATCGACTTCACAAAATGATAAAGAAGAAACTAGAGCATCTAATGAGAGGAAATGACATTTTTGACTGACAAAGGTGACTGGATGATTGTGGGAATGGTGCATGGCTCCAATAGTCAGTGTGGAAGCTCAATGAATAGAACTACACAATGCGTAGTTTAGTCTGGGTCAGGGCCTATTAGAGACTACACATTGCATATTCTCAGTGACCAAGTCGAGAGATTGGCTCCTGGAACTACGTAGTGCACAGTTGGAGCCAGCCCAGGATAGGATCTGCGCAATTCTAGAAGTCAAGTTAGAGAGGCCTTGAGCTCCCAGATTATGGAGTGCACGGACTAAAGTGTGAGATCTGGGCAGAGCAATCCCACATTTGTCCATGGGAAGTGTGAAAATTGGAAGATGGCAAGGATGACGTAAGGATTAGTGTAGATATGACTAAGTGTAGATGTATGCATGTAAAACAAGTGCATCAATGGATAAAATTGAAGGAACACGAAGCATGTGAAGGGAGTCGCCGCAATTGCGACCGTTAGTGTGAAAACAAGAAAACTAATGCGACACTAGAGAAAAGCAATCTATAACTTGAAACAACACTTATAGAAGCTCAAATAAGTTAAAACTCCCACAGTCGTTCAGCAAAATAAGTGAAACAACACTCTCACAAGTTAAACAAACAAAAGTGACAAAAAAAGTAGCAAAAGACGATAAAAAAGAAAGTCACCCTGAAAACCAATGCAAGCACTACAAAGGCTACCTAGTCTCCTGTGGAAGCTAGATCTTGATGATTGAATGTATAAGTGAGTTCTAGATGTTTCCATTACATAGATTTGAGCAAAAAGGAGTTTGTGACGTGTATGCTTGAGATCGAGGACAACAACGACACTTGGCAGAAACTTCCAAAGATGGCAATGTGTCACCTTCAGGAAACTAATGATAGATATGTACTTCCTATGGATTATTTTCCTGTTAGATTATTTCTTTTTTAGAAAAATTCCATACACTTCCTGAAAGATTGTGTAATCCTGGGAAGGATCGGGAAATTCTCTGGTCCATGCAGTAAGAGATTTCTGAGCATAGTAGGTTCAACGCAATTTCTTGGTTGAGTTGCTCTGCGCTTTAGACTTTGCACAATTTCCCAGTTGAATGCAGGATGTTAGCTAGCTCTATGAAATTCTAGAGCTGAAGTGTCACTTACTAGCTTCGACTTCTCTACATTGTTTCCCAGTTGAAGACAAGCTACCAGCTAGGTCTGCGCAATTCTGGAGTTGAAGCTCACTATTGGGTTGCACTGCACATTTCTTGAGAGTAAGGTTGGTTTCCCTCAAGGATTGCGTAGATCATCAAGGCAGTGCTAGAACCAGTTTGCAACCAAGTGAAGAGGTGAGCAAAGAAATTAATAAAGCACAAGTTGTAAAGCGAAAGATAAACTCAAGTGAAAGCACAAGTACCTCGGCAGTGCAAGACAAGCCACTGAGGTTTTACTAGGGAGGCTCCAAAATGAAGCGAAGGGAAAATTTTGGAGGGTGGTTGTAGCCACTACAATAAAAGTCTATTAAATCTCCTTCTTTATATTTGTTAGATCTCTGATTTTGAGAAATCCTAAAATACTTCAAAATTTCATTGTATAGGGGTAGTTCTGAAACATGATAATGGCCTTGTCCATTTTGGTAGTTTTGAAATTCCATAATGCTAGTTTGATAATGTGAAGGAAATTTAAAGTATCATGAGCTAGAAGTTAGATGGTGTTCTTGTACAAAATTGAGATGATGCTACACTATAGATACAAAGTGAGAGATAGATGGAAAGAGAAATTTCATGCATGGATATGGCATGTAACTTCAATACTATCTTGCTAATTTTTCCTCAACCCCAAAACACATTATTCAAAGTAGCCTCTCTCCTCATGTCAAAATACTTGAGTGTCACTTCTCCCATAGGCACCTCTCCTCTACTACATGCATGGAGAAACCATACTGCTTTCATTACGCAACAACATGTAGGGAAGAAGTAGTAGAAAGAGTGAGAGAGGAAGGTTGGAAATTTTCAGTTGTGAAAAAGGTGGATTGGCATAATAATAGTGAGAGTGTGTAGGCATGGATGAAATGGAATGCAACTCTTTTGGTATGACATTTAACTATGTCTAATGTATGGAATATAGGAGGATGCAAGTCATGGTGGGTATAAAATTGAACCTAATCCTATCAATACTTCGAAAAAATATTTTATAGCCTAGATATCCTTCTATATTCATAGGGATTTCTCATGATTATCTAAGGAAAAATTCAGTGATTCCATTTAAGATAAATACTATGGTAAAAATAAATTTAAGTTTCAATTGAACGCAGAAAAAGTTAAAATGTTATGCCAATTGTTTTGACTAATACAGTCTCAGAACTCTTTTGGTCTACAAGACAGTATGCCTCAAATACTTGTTTTTGAAGGAATTAATAATTATAAGGTGGAAAGAGAGGAATGATGTGCACCATATGTTAATCAATTTCCCTAGGTTCCTTTATATAGACTTGACAGAGTATTGCCTACGCATGCACCATTGATTAACACTTATGCTTTGCAGGAATTAGATCCTTATGCCTTTATGTATCAAAGGAAGGATCTACCTACTTCTGATCCATTTCCTATGTGGAATGGGACATTATCTAATTTTGATTATTGTGGGGTAGATCTATAGCTTTAATATTTACCCCATAAGAGAATAAGAGAATATGCTTTGGAGAAAAATTATCTCAATGAGATCCATATGCCTTATGGTATAAGAGAGGTTAACTACCGTGAAGTTTCCTTGCATAGATATGACTTCACATCTCCTTGTGTATGTTCATATCCTTCACTCTTAGGTTCATCTTAATTGCTAAGTTTTTCTTAACTATATCGGTATTGATGGAAATTTTAAAATTTCTAGATATTTTGGTAGCACACATTTTTTTTAATTGCAAATATTTGGAGGTCGGATGCATGTGGTACCTATTCATTTATCCATTAGATTTTCTCTTAGTAATCTTAGAGTTTCCATTCCACAAGGCCTATGACCCATAAAGGAAAGGAAAAGTGTACTTGTGGTGTTACAAGCTTATCAATGAAATTACAATGTAAATAATTGTAATGAGTTTGTCACATGTAGGATCATAGCTTTTGAGATTCATCCATGTGAACATCATAGAAAAATACTCATCCTTTCACTCTGTATGGGATAAGAGGCTATTGACATAAGTGATTTTTAGTGAAGGCTTCTAGTTTTGAATCCTTACCGATCAAGCATGTACACGAAATCGTAAGCAACAATGGTATCATCACTTCACCTGTATTTGACAACAGGATTGATTGGAAACTACTTTCTTCAAGGATTTATCAAGATATTCTAAGCCTGAAGCCTAAATTAGAATCAAGTTTATAGCCATAGTCAAAGTTATGAGCATGATTTAGCTTGTCATCATCTCCAAACTCACATTAATTTCTAGTTATCTTCAAGCCAACATTAGTTTGTAGTTATCTTCAAATCACCATATGTGAGCACTTTCAATTAGTAGAAGAAATCAACTTCCAACCAAATTTGGAATTTTTTGGAACCATTAAGCCTTGGAGCCAAGTCTCAATAGTTTGTGGTCGAATTCAAACCATTACCTTCAATAGTTTTTTGTCATATTCAAACCACTATTAGCGAACTCTTACACATGTAGAAGACTTCAATTTTTAGCTAGATTCAAAATTTTTCTAGGAACTACTTTCAACTTTAGTTTTGGAGTTGGTGGTCAAAATTAAGTCACCACTAGCAGATACCTTGTGTTATTCTACCTATTAAGGTATGGAAATGTCCTAAATCAACACAGGAGGAACAGACTGGTTGGAGTCCCGATCAAACTCTTTTCTATTGATGACAGTCCTAACTGGAATTTTGGGAGTCCGGATCAAACTCTTTTCCGTTGATGACAGTCTTAACTGGAATTTCAGGACCAGTTTACCCTTCACGAGGTGATGCTGCAATGAATGGAGACTTGATTTGGGAAAAACAATTTTTTTTTTTTTTTGTATTTTGAAAAGATGAAGAGAACACAATGCATAAATCCTACTTTAAATGCAATTCCACCTCTATCTTACGAATGTATATACAAGCCCAGGCTTAAGATTATCATGGAATCAAAAGATTGATAATAAATTTGACAATTAAATATCAATCGAAAAAACTATTCTTGAAAGCATAGTTGAAAATACAAAATTTACAGTGTTTCCAAAAACATACAAAATGGATCAATCAAATGATATGTATGTGAAGTAAAAGTAACCATTTGCAAGATATCAATCTAACAAAAGGATTGCTTTGAATTTTCATGCAAGTTAGTGAAATATCATTAAACAATCTGAAATGAACTTAAAACAACCTGCAACATCCACACACATATGACTAACAACATGTAAGTATGAAGAAGAAAAATGAACAAAATGACTAATAGATTTAAATCTATTAGTATGACATCCATCGATTTGTGCAAGGAAAATTATGGATAAAATTAAAAGCACCTACACAAATAAAAATCAACTTGTCGATTAACAAAAAAGTTAGAGGACTAACACTTAATAAAAAATTTACAAGTTTTATATAAACTTTGCATTCTTCTTATTAAAAAACTATGAATTATAGCACACTTATAAAACACCATGTATTTAAAGATTGTGTTATATGAATAGAAACATGTATATTATATATAATATAGAATATATACCATATACATTATTTTATATATATATATTTAAAATGTTAAACCACCTTTAAATATCACTTTGTCATTAAATAATCTCGAAAAAAAATGGTGTTATATATATCCTATAAAACAAACCTTTTTTTTAACAAAACAAACATTTAACCATTTTTTATATATAAAATGAAGTGCGTACCAAGATTTTTACAAGTCGAAAGCGACTAACATACATTAATTTGCAGCAGGGAATAAAGAAACCAACTTGATTTCACAAATTACAAGCGCAGTTTACCAACAGTAGTACTGAGAAAATCACTCTTGTTAGCTTCCCAATCAATTACAGTTTCAGACAGTAAAACAATACAAAGAACAGTATGGCTGCTAAGCATTTCTTGACCAAATTTTTAAACCCGGTTCTTGAGCCACTACTTCTGCTTATAAAGATTACATAGATACTTCGTTCCATCCACTAGTGGAATTCCTTCAAAACAGAAATGAAACTAAAATTTAATGCATACAGAGCACCCTTCCAACAGAAAGGTCATTTCCAATATTTTTAGATAACTATGGTGCAAATTGAAATGAGAATCACTGCAAAATCAGGTGTTGAATTCATTGCAGGGAATATAGCTACTCTCCATCGTATGCTACAAATTTTTATTGGTGATGATCTGCAAGAATCGTTTCTTGCACAAGACAGCGCATGAGGGCTTCTGTCTGGAGCAAGCGGCATTCTTTTTTCTGTTTTATCAAAATAGAACCGAGCTTCTATGATGGGAAACTATGTTAATTTAAAAAATACCGCTCTCAACGAATTCAGAATATGTATCAACTATCTCTAAACTCTCGAAGAGCGATGTTATTTAATGGGAAGCCAAACGATCTATTTAACACATCATGTGCACCATTAAATCTTATTGTTGATAAAGCCTTTTTTGTTGGCAACACAAAATGTTAAGTATCTACCTAACTAGGAAAAAAAAAATATTTTAAAAACTTTCTAACTAACATTTAACAATTTTAAATTATTTTATATTTTTATTTATTCACTTAATTTAACTAACTTCTATTAAATCTTGACGCTGGTTCTAATGTCAAAACTAGCCGCTAGTCAAGATAGCCGTTGGAGTCTCTGCTCAGACTATTTAACATGCTAAGCTAGATCGGTTTCTTCAACTTGTCCTGACGATGAACCACACTTGTTGATTCGAAACGCGTCGACAAATGATTTATCCTGTGATTTACACCGAAAAATTTCTCATAAACTAGAAAAAAAAAATAACTAAATATTAATTATCTAATAAACATGAGAATCAAATAATAAAACAGAAAAACAAAATATAGGCTTAACCAGTGCGGAGTGATCCACGTTCAGCCTCTCCCATGACGACACGTTGCATGTAGATCGTTGGTCAAAACTACTGGCGGTTAATGTGTCTAACGAAAATGCCAAGTATCCTTTGGAACATTGGGTCGAAGTTCGAGTTGACGTTCAACGTTAATTGGAATATCAACTGAATAATCCACGTTCCCCTTTATTTTTTTTTTAAACTAATGTGGATGTCTTCACTTTAACTAATGACGTATTGTGTGAATAGAGATAAATGCCAATTTTCATTTTGTTTATATTTGAAAGCAGTAGTCTTTAACGCGACTTTTTGAAAGTCTTTCCGGCGATTTTTTCCGGTGAAAATCCGGCAGTAATTTATCGGAATCCAAGTTTGATAGCTAATTTCTGCACAATGAAACCGTCCCAGGGGTTTTTCAGGGTGCTGAATCCGAATATGCAATTAAAAAACCATTTTAACTGCAACAAATCATGATTTCATCTCAATTTCTTCCGCCGGATTCCGTCACCGGAATCTCAAAAAGTCGCATTATAGACAACTCCTATTTGAAATATGTATCGAAAGGCCTTTCCACCAATATATTTCGAATTTGCCAAGTGAAAGTTGAAGTAGGTCGAGCATTAAACTTTGCAATACGTTGAGTGTTCAATGAATTTAGTATCATTCCCTTTGTATTAAAAAAAAATGGACGTATTTGACGCGTTATATTGGATTATATTATATTTGGTTCGTATTTATAGTTTATATAAAGTTTTATGTTTTAGGTTAAGTTTATGTTAATTTGTAATAATATATTTGTGGTTATTTACATGCATATTTACAACAACATTTATTACATATAATAATATATATTATTACATTAATGTGTATTAATACATGTACATTATGCCATAAATATTATGCCATAAATAGTAGGGGAATGTCATAAAGACCAAATCGAGCTAATTCTTAACAATTTAAAGGGAGTGTATCAAGGTTTATTTTAGAGGTTGAAGTTAAGTAAACTAAATGTTTGAAAGTTGTTGTAGAGCCCACAACAATGGATGTAATTCTAATAAGTATAAAACTTTCAAAGAAAAGAAAACCAAACACGACCTTAGAAAAAATTGGAAGAAGGGTCTCCATTTATTATGAAAAGAGAAAACCAAAATGGGGGGTTGTTGCAGAAACAACAACTCGTGACAAGCTAGGAAGACCAGTTATCTCTGCTTAGGCCAAAATGGAAGAGAAAAAATATTAGGATGAAAACAAGTGATAATTCATGACTAGAAAATATTCATAATAAAACAAATTCATGATCATTAAAATAATAGAAATGTAATATTCTTCAATATCTTTACAACTTGCCTTAATCTGAAATGCAATCTATGATATGTAGGTGTAAAACAAAAGGTTTACGATTTGACTGTTGAGCCACATCTAATGCCATTTAACATATATCTTTATGTATTATACTTTCTTGACTTGGTATTGCTTCCCTGCCAATGAGCCTCGATAGCAACGAAGTTACCTTAGTATCATGCATGTATTTACCCACTACCAGCAAGCATCCATCACCCAAATGGGTATACATACACTTCCCACACAATGGATGATTTGAAATTTCCTCTTACCGCCTTTATTATTATTATTATTATCACTTATTTAAAGAATTGATTTTAGTATTTTGTTTTTTTGCAATTAGGCTTGGAAAGCTGGGTGATACAAAAAGTTATGTAAAAAACAAAAATACATGTAATGGTGTTCAATGAGCTATTTGTTTTATGATATACCTTATTTCACACATTATTTATGACCTTACATTCAATTGAACTAATTTTCATTTCCAGATAAGAGAGAAGTTTGAGAGTATTTAACAATATTTTCCTTGTTAAAATTAATGTGACACGAACAACTGATTATGATGAATATGATCATGCATTACAACTTATCAACATACTTTTAAAACGATTCTCTTATGAACAAAAAAGACCCAAAAGACACATAAAGATGAACTTGTCACAATTGCTATAACTGAGCAAACTGTCAAACCGAGAAATTTACAGATGACTAATTAAATATTTACAAAGGTTATTTTCCATCTTTAAGAAATATATGGTTTAAGCTTTTTCCCATTTACTGGTAGTTTTCCTCTATTCCATCTTGAGTTTGGAGGATAAAAGTAGATGAGCCTAATTTTTTGGGAATCTGAAGCAGTCCAAGCCACAACTTTTAGAATTTTGTGTCTTAACCTTTTTCTTCGTGGGCTTTTTCCCATTTCAAGACTAAGTCTTCGATTTTAAAATTTTTGTCACATGTTGTAAGTTTATCGAACCGTTGTTTGACAATTTTCTGATGATTAACGAAAGATTGGTTAGCTTTGTTTCAAGCTTCTTCTAATATAAATATTTAGGCTTGTCTATGTTGCAACATGGAACAAGGCTCTTCCAAGATGGATTGGACTAACAATATTGATTGCAAAGCAATGTTTGGGGGTAAAATAGCTTCTTTACCGTAAACCAATAAATAGGCAGAAGTACCTATCAAGGTTTTGCGTGTTATCCTATCACCCCATACGGCGTTAATCACTACTTTGTGTCAATTCTTCTGGTTGTCATCAACAATTTTCTTAATGATTTTTTAAAGGTTCATAGTAGTGGATTCTGCAAGACCATTACCTTGTGGTTAATAGTTAGCATAATATTTAATTTTTATACCCTTTTGATCTGCAAAAACTTTAAGTGGAGATGAAGAAAAATAAGCGGCATTATTGAACAACAAAGTGTTAGGCACACATAACCTAGTAATGATGTTTAGTTCAATAGATGAAATAACTTGATCAGAAGTAACATCTTTCAAAGGTATAGTTTCCAACCATATTGTAAATAAATCAGTTGGAGTAAGAATAAATCTATGTTGCTTGGATGATTTTGGAATGATCTCACCAATGACGTCAAGTCCCCATTGTTCGAATGGTTGATCAATCACCACATGTTGCAAAGGAAATGTTGGTCTTTTGACTCTTCTTGCAGATCTCTAACAAACTTTACATTTTCATATGTAAGCATGTGCATCTTTGAATAAGGCTGACCAGTAGTATCCTACATGAAAATTTTTATGACTTGTATCACCTCCAATGTGACCACCGACTGATCCATCATGAAGTTCCTGCAAAACATTGTCAACATCTTGTTTTTGTAAACAACAAAGCAAAGAGGAATCATAATTCTTATGAAATAAAACATCATTAATGATGTGATACTTATTAGATTTTAATTCAAAGCACATTTTTTCTTAGTATCTAAATGTAAAGGTGAAATACCATGAGTGAAATAATGTATCAAATCAACGTATTCTGAATTAGAGTTTGAATTTACCTGTTGTATTTATTGCACTTCTTGTTCATCAAAAAAATCATGAGAATTAGAATCTATAGTTTGAGTCATTAATTTTGATAACCCTTGACCACACAATATTTTGGCAGGTTTGATTTCAGTACCATATTCTTGAAGAGAAGTAATTGAGTGGACTCTTTTTTCTCCAAGATATTTCTGTAATAACAAATTTCAAACTGCAAGGAATGGAACAATGAATTTTGCGTGAGACTTGATTAAGAAAAGCCCGAAATGTTTGATGGTTTTGAATATAGCATAACATTTTTTTTCAACATCAGAGTATTTCAATTCTTCTCCTCAAAAACTAGAACTACGAAATGCAATTAGTGCTTCAACATTTTGATTGTTTATTTAAGTTAGTACAACTGCATATGATAGATCGGATGCAAAAGTGTAAAGAATGAATTCATTTTCATAAATTGGAGAGAGTAAAGCACAAGAATTTATGATGACTTGTTAGAACTTAAAGCATTTTTTTAAAGTTTATTCCACTTAAATGAGTTGTTTTTCTTGATCATGTGTTGAAGAGGCAGGATAATTTGAGTAAAATTAGGAACAAATATCCTAACAAAATTAGTTTGTCCGAGAAATTATTGCATGGATTTTTTGTCATTTCAACTCTATTAGGATCGATGGAAATACATTCTTTTGATACAATGAATCCTAGTAATTTACCTTTGGTGAGTGAGAAAAAATATTTTTTAGGATTCAATGAGATTCCATATTTTAGAAATATTTCAAAAATTTGTTTCAGTTTATGCAAGTGATTAGATCTTCTTTTTGAGTATATAGTGATGTCATCCAAGTAGAACACAACAATTTTGTTAATCATACCCCTAAAATATCTCGCCATTTCCCTTTGAAAAGTCACATCCACATTGATGAGCCCAAAAGGCATCTTTTGATATGCAAATATACCCAATTTAGTTCTAAAGGTTGTTTTAAGCCTATCATTTGGACAAAATAGAATTTGATTGTAACCCAAAATTCCATCAAGAAAATATAGTATTTTAGATCTAGACATTGCTTGAAGAATTTGTTCCATAGGAGCAAATGGGAAGTTGTCTTTTTCAGAAGCCTTATTCAGGTTTCAGAAATCGATACATAACCAAATGTCACCATTCTTATTCCTAATGGGGACTAAGTTAGAAACCCATTTAGAGTGTCTTACAAGAAAGATTATTTTAGCCTTTAATATTTTATTGAGCTCAACCTTAATTTTAGATTCAAGATTTGGATGGACTTTGCGTAATTTTCTTTGAATCGGTTTTGATTGAGATATGATTGGGATTGTGTGTTGAATAATGGATGTGTCAAAAGTTTTAAGGTCATTGTATGACCAATAAAAGGAATATGTGTATTTCTTGAGGATATTTATTAATGCAATTCTCTCTAAAGGTGAACACCCTTATCCAATATTGATAATTTTCTGATTTTGGTCTGTACCTCAGTTGATGATTTCATGAATCATAGTAGGATTGTTTTTTTTTATATTTTACAGGATTTTTAAACCTATATTGAAGATCATAAAAGTGCTCTAGCTTAACCATAGACTTGGGAAATAAATTGTTAGTTCTGATATTATCAACTTTGAAAGGTATGTGATTTTCATGTGTACCTTAAGATGTAGAAAATTTTATTATCTTATTATGATCATTGAACACGTGTAGATTAGTGATTTTATCTAGGGTGGAAGGCTTGAAAATTATTTCTATCAAAAATCAATCAGGATTAAAATCTTCCAGGGGAATAAACTTTGAAGCCACACTAGCCAACAAATCAACACTAAGGTTTTGTAATCTTTAAATGGAAGTAATATTGAATGAGGAAAAACTATATATTATATCTTGGACAAAATATTGGTAATTTCTCATATTGTTCTAGACACAGTGAATAGCATTTTTTCCCTATCTAGTTACAATTTATGAATCAACAAACACTTTAATATTCTGCACATTTATACTATTAACCTTTTAAGACCTTTCACTAACGCTTCATAATCATCTACGTTGTTGGTACATTCAAATTTGAACCTACAAGTTAACATTGTCTTTTCACCATCGTGGCCTACAAGGATGCAACCTGCACCATCTCTGTCATTTGATTTTGATGTGTCAAAGTATAAAGTCAAAAATGGGTTACTCACAAAATTATCTACATGACTATCCACAAAATGTACATAGCGGGAAGAATCGGTCTAAGAAAATTCATCAATTTCAGAGAGTTGAAAACCTTGTTTGAAAGGAGACATTTGTGCAGAAATGTTTCCAAACAATGAATCCAAGGAATAATTACTGACAATGGAATTTGATATGACAATTGGTTTAGTTTCTTCTCCAAAATTAGTAAAAGTAGATTTCATATGTCTTTCTCTGCCTACTATAATTTGATTTGGTTTCCCATTACAAGAAAGTAGAAAGTGAGATAGATTTGTTGTGACATATCCATTCAATTGTTACAACCACTCTCGTCTCAAAATTAAACCACAGTGTTTAGGAATGTTAGCCACTATGATATCCATGATTTGGTGGACTTGAGGATTGGAGGAGATCCTAATGAGGATGTTTGGTAATTCTCCAAAGACTTTTACTTTTGTTCTTCTGTCTAATTGTGCAATATGGAAATTTGATTGTTGGGGTTGAGCATTAATTTTTAAATATATTGAGTAAGGCATAATGTTAGAAGATGCCCTAGAATCAACTAGATAGTTGTGTACATTCTTGTTGAAAATTTCAAAAGTAAGGAGGAAGGGAAGTGTATGTGAGTTGTATATTTCCCCAATCATTATAGAATCAATATGGCTATCAAAAACAACATTTTGGTTAGTAATATATTTTCCCTTTTTTACCAACGTGGCAGGAGGGAGGGGATACTTATCAACAAAACCTAGACATTTTAGCAAAATGTTCATTTGGGATTTAAGTTTTCTCAATTCATATAAGATTGTGGTAGCTCTAGTTCTTTTCATGTCCTTCAAAATGTTATATTAAATTTCATGAGGGACAATTAAGTTTTGGATTTGGAAGCTTCAGTTTCATTATTAGGGGACTGATTTGAAGTTGATATTGGTTGAGGAGAAGTAGATTTTTGTTGAGGGGGAGTGGTTGTTTGTTGAAAACTTTTACTTATAGCTTGTACTGTTAGAACTTCTTCAAATGTACCACTTACATCCTAGAAATAATTTAAATCTAATTTCTCTCCTTGTTCCTCTTCATGTTCTTTCTCATTTTCATATACCTCTTTTGTCTCAGCAGCAAATATCTCGCCACCAAGGTTCATTTGTGGTCTCATGTTAACAAAATTCTAAATTATTTTGTCAATGTAGATGCTTCAACTAGTTTTTCTTTGACATTATCCATTTCACTAGCTAAATTTTCATGACTTTTTTCAACCTCTCCATGTCGAAAGCATCATTACCTTTATTTTTCTCTTTTGAAAGAGTTCTCCTAATGGGTTGAGAGGATTTAGGTTCTTCAGTTGATCATGTCTTTGCGATGCCCTTCGACTAAAAATGGAAATATACAATGACATGCATGTTAATGCAGCCTGGAATGGCTTTAAACCATCTCTTTTTGCTACTATGCAATGACATAAGGTCTATCTACAAGCTCGTTGGTTTCCTCAACCAACTTCATGTCTGGCATATGTAGGAGCATTCTTTCTTTCCTCTGGCTATAGTGTATTGGTCGACTCACCTGCCTACGCCCCCGATGAATGAAGCTGAGTGGTCCTCTATCTAGCTCTTCTCCCTGAATGTATCTATCCCCTTCCTATTGTAATTCAGGTCTAGTGCCATATAGATGTTGGTGGACTTGTCGGACATCATTTCTTTCTCAAATTTTAAGGATTATTGCATGGCTTCATTGAGAGTGGATTTTGCAGCACATTTAACAAACATGGCAATAGACACAGTTAAGGAGGAAGTGTAGAAATCTATTTTAATTTCAAGTCTTGTTTACAGGTATCAGACATCTTGTTAAGAAGATTGAGGAATCCTTGGTTAATGTCTTTAATCTTCTCTTTGCAGCCCATTTTGATCCTAGACAACTCAACTAAAATAGTGGATGAAGTTTTGTCATCTCCCAACTTTTGAATAAAAAAGTCTTCAGAAGTATCCCAATCATGAACGTTATTTGGTTGTAGGCAAAAATACCAAGTTGAAGCATCTCCTTCGAATGTGTAAGGAAAGAGTTGGCATACAACATCCTCTTCATCAACTCTTCTTAAATTTATGGACAACATGACATTTTTTATATGGTCTTTGGGGAATAGTTTTGATTCACCGTCAAACTTAGGAAGCCACTTTTTAGGGTTTTTAGATCAATCATGTTGATCACTAGGAACATTAATTGTTCCTAATGTTTTGCAAGTGTGTACCTGTTGTTGTTATTGACCCATCATATGGATGGGTTGGCGAGGTGGAGGAAGTACTAAAGATATGGGAGGTGGTGAAGGGGATTGATTTCAACTACTACCAGTAGCACTTATAGGTCTACTATGTGGGTTTGCTGGAAATCGAATTTCAATGGGTTTGCTCCCTAGTCTAAGGCTTTGAGATCTAATAAAGACACTCAGCTATAGAGAAGAAGAAATAATAATACCAGAATCAAAGGAGACTCTTGATGATTGTTCTTGACTTTTTAATATTCCAATTATCTATCTAATGCATTGAATGTCTTCAAGGGTAGTTTGATAATATGAAGAGGTTGGTGGGAAACTAGAGAAGTTGAAAGAGTGTGTGGTTGTTGAAGCGAAGATTCTAGAGTAGAATCAATGGAATTGAAACATGGAGAAGTTACTTTGAAGGAAGCATGTGAGACAAAATAAGTAGGTATGAGAGAAAGTTCAGTTTGTACAGGTGTTGATGAGGGAAAAGCTCTTGACTCATATTTTCTTGATCTTTGCTGGGACCCAATGGCCATTGATTCCATATGGCCCTCCTTCTAGCACCACAAGTATTGAGGTATGGAAATGTTTTGACCCAATAGAGGAGGAACTTCCCAGTTGGAGTCCCGATCAAACTAGTTTCCATTGATGACAGTCCTGACCCAAATTTTGGGATCAATTTACCCTTTGCAAGGTGATGCTCTAACGAATGTAGACTTAATTTGGCGAAAATAGATTTTTTGTATTTTTTAAAATATGAGGAAAACACAGCGTATAAAGCCTACTTTAAATTTAATTCCACTTCTATGTTACTAATGTATATACAGGCCTAGGCTTAAACTTAAGTTCATGGAAACAAAAGATGGATAATAAATTCGACAATTGAGGATTAAGAAAAGAAACTATTATAAAAAACATAGCTGCAAATACAAAATTTACAGGGTTTCGAAAATCATACAATATGGATCAATCAAACCATATGTAAGCGACATAAAAGTAACCATTCACAAGATATCAATCTAACAAAAAGGTTTCTTTTAATTTTTCTGCAAGTTATGAAATATCATTAAACAATCTGAAATGAACTTAAAATAATCTGCAACATCCACATACATATGACTAACAACATATAAGTATGAAGTAGAAAAACAAAGAAAATGACTAATAAATTTAAATCTATTAGTACAACATCCATTGATTTGTGCAAAGAAAATGATACATGAAATTTAAAGCAACTACAAAATAGAAATCAACCTCTCAATAAACAAAAAAGTTAAAGGACTAACACTTAATGAAAAATTGACATGATTTATATAAACTTTGCATTCTTCTTCTATCACACATAAAACACACATATAAAACACCATATGTGTATATATGTGTATATATGTATATATATATATATATATATATATATATATATATATATAATATATATTATTATAAAATAATATATAAAATGAAATTGTTAAACAAACTTTAAATATCACTTTGTCATTAAAGAAGCTCGAAACAGATGGTGTTATATATATACCATAAAGAAAACCCTTTATTTTAACGAAACAAACATTTAACCATTTTTTATATATAAAATGCAGTGCGTACCAATATTTTCACAATGCTAAAGCTACTGACATATATTAATTTGCAGCAAAGCATAAATAGTCCAAACCGATTTCATAAAACACAAGCACAGTTTACCAACCATAGTGCTGAGAAAATTGTTCATGTTAGCGTCCCAATTGATTACAGTTCCATACAATAAGAAAAAACACAAAGAACAGTAGTGCTACTAACAATTTCTTGACCAAATTTCTGAACCCAGTTCTCGAGCCACTGCTTTTGTTTATAAAGATTACATAGATGTTGTGTTCCCGTCATTAGTGAAATTCCTTCAAAACAGAAATGAAGATAAAATTTAATGCGTACAGAGAGCCCTTCCAACATAAAGGTCATTTTGGATTTCTTAGATAACTCTGGTACAAATTGAAATGAGAATCACTGCAAAATATGGCGTTGAATTCATTGCAGTGAATATAACTACTCTCTATCGTATGCTACAAAATTATCGGTGATGATCTGCAAGAATCATTTCTGGTGCAAGAGAGCGCATGAGGGCTTCTGTCTGGAGCAAGTGGCCTCCTTTTTTCTGTTTTATCAAATTCTACTGAGCTCATATGATGGGAAACTGTGTTAATTTGCAGAAAACCACCCTCAATGAATTCAGAATATGTGTTAACTATCCCAAAAACTCGAAGAGAGATCTTGTTTAATGTGCAACCAAGTGATCTTTTTAACCCAGCATGTCCGCCACTGAATCTTATTGTTGGTAATTCCTTTGTTGTTGGTAACGCTGGCATCTACCTGCACAGAAAAAAAGACAAAACAATAATTATCTAACAAACGCCGGAATCAAATAATAAAACAACAAAACAAAACGTAGGCTTGACCAATGTGGCGTGATCCATGTTCAGCCTCTCCCACGATGATACATTGCAAGCAGGTCGATGATCAAAACTGCTGGCGGTTTATGTGTGTAACGAATTGGAAATTCCATGTCTGCATTGGAGCGGTACGTCAAAGTCCGGGTTAATGTTCAACGTTAATTAGAAAATGAGAATTATTATATACATTGATTTCAATAGGTTGGAAAATGACAATTATCATATGTCAATACGTTGATTTCAAATATCAAATGAATAATCAACGTTTCCCTTTTTTTTTACTATTATGGATGTGTTCACTTTAAATAACAACGTATTGTGTCAATAGAGATATACACCAATTTTCATTTTGTTTTTATTTGAAATGTGTATTAAAGGGCCTTTCAACCAATATAATTCGAATTTTCCAAGTGAAAGTTGAAGTACGTTGAGCATTAAACTTTCCAATATGTTGAGTGTTCAATCAATTTAATATAATTCCCTTTGTATGAAAAACAAAAAACAAAAAAAATGGGACGTATTTGACATGTCATATTGGATTATATTACATTTGGTTCATATTTAGAGTTTATACCACTTTTTATGTTTTATGTTAATTTGTAATAATATATTTGTTGTTATTTACATCTATATTTATAATAATATTTTTTTTGTAAACTTGGTAAACTTACATCTTTATCATGTTCAACTTCTAATCCCAATTAGTGGGGTTAGCACAATATCTAAACCTAAGTTGTAGGGTTTGGTGAGACTTTATTTCCATGACCATTGCCAATTAAGCTACCCCAAGCAAACATATTTACAACATTTTTTTTTTACATATAATAATATGTATTATTGCATTAATGTATATGTACATAATATATGTGCATTAATACATGTACATTATGCAATAAAGATTATGGGAATGTCATAAAGACCAAATCGAGCCAACTCTTAACAATTTAAAAGGGAGTTCATCAAGGTTTACTTTAGAGGCTGAAGTCAAGTAAACTGAATGTTTGAAAGTTGTTGGAGATCCCACGAAAATGGATGCAATTGCAACAAGTATAAAACTATCAAAGAAGAGAAAACCAAGGATGACCTTAGCAAAAGTTCGAAGAAGGGTCCCCATTTATTATGAAAAGAGAAAACCAAAATGGGGGGTTGTAGCATCTACAACACTACCTCATCTTATTTATGGTCTTCTTTAAACCACCATTTCAGATAACACATTTAGCCATTGTCTGCCATGCATTTTTTCGCTTTAGCTACCTTCTTCGACTAATATACACTCCTTTGGTTTAAAGCTGAAAATGTTGGACATCTAATCCATTAGGTTTCTTGCTCAGAATGTGAAATCTTTTTGGTAGTCCAAGAAACCTTGGAAGTTTAATCCAAGGGTAAAAATATTGTATTATATATGTGTATCGCATTTAATGAAATGCAAGTCATACTTATTCTCTTATTTTAGTTGCACTTCCAATAGAAACAAAACACTTTTGGAATGGAAAAGTTGAACTTATAATGTTAGAGATCTACATAATATCGCCAATTTGCATTATGAACACATATGTTTCTCCTTTTATCACTATCATTATAATCCTGGAAACAATATCAATAGCCAAAATATGCATTATCCAACATGACTGAATCTTGATTATTATTGGTGATTTTAGTATTTACATCAATTCAAATAACCAAGCAAGGAAGTAACTAATTGAATATATGTAATCGATTCAATTACAATAATTGACACATAATTGCACACCATACACAGAATCTCAAATAAAACATATTTGGGCAATTCTTGACCCTCGTTGTTGTATATTAGCGTGATCATGATGGAATTAATGCTAGCATTCATGCTAGCTTGTGCGAAAATTGAAATTTTCAACAAACAGTTCCAATCTCATGCCTATTTTGTTTTTCCTTCCCATGTGAAAAGGAAAAAATAAAACTTAATATAGCAAGAGAAAATCACTCCACTTATTCCACATATTGTTTTTTCTTCGCATTATTTCTTTTCTTATTTGGGACTTGATATTTTATCATATCAAATAATAACAAATTGACCTGTATAACATGAATTAAAACATTTCTTTCGTTATATATTCTGATTTCTTTAGCATTCCCTTAACCGATCAATGATTACTCTTTAAAAATGATATATATGTAGGTATTAAATGATATAGTAACTTATGTTAGAGATTTTCCATCTACCTCATTTAATTTGTTTATATGTGTGAGCCTTCTTCGACATTTACAATAGTTGAAGCCTCTAATTACTTTGAGTCAATTTAGACAATATTAAGAAGAGAAACTCTTTTCATATAATTTGACAATATTGTTAATAAAATCATTGGGTTATAGTAATTTTAGCTGTACACTTAATTCTTCCGATGTGTATTTTCAAAATAAAGCATCTACATATGCTTTGTTTTAATGTCCAGTTAAATACCATTGCATTGTGTACCATTTTTTTTAATGCAAATAAGTAAATTTGAACAATGACTTATCTTTGATATGCATATAAATATAATTACTACATGTTTTTAACACCATATATGCATCAGTTATGTAGGTTAGTGAGATATGTTTAAGTTATACAATTAGAGTTTAAAATATATAAGTCTTTTATATATTTTTCATAGTTTATGTAGAATATATTTACTTAATGGATATGTTTCTATAGATGAGAAAATGAGAAATATGTTAGCTTGCAAAAAAGAAAATGCAACAATAACCAATGAAACTAGTCATTTATACAAATGGTTCACTGCTACCTTCACAAACAAGAACAAATAACAATATTTTCATTTGCACATTAATTATTTTTTGTGTTTTCTTATTCTATTTTGGCATCTTCAAAATGGTAAAAGATACAAACTCCTAAGACAAATGTTTTTTTTTGTTTTACAGGAAAGTAACACTTTATCATTCATAATTTCCATTTGAATGGTGAATTCAACAAATATTTTTGAAGGATATGTCTTAATGTTTGTTAGTACTCAGGATAAATTGACCTAAGGTAATGCATAATTTTTTTCCAACAAAACTCCACTAGAAATCAACCTTTTCAACATCACCAATAAAACCCGTGAAGTCTCACCCGAGGCATCTATGGGGATTGCAAGAATAAGGTTTTCAGAGTGATGAAAGGAAAATAAATCTATGTGATAACTACTCTTCTTAGCATTCTACATGTTTTATTCTAGATGCATATACTAATTCTTATTACAGACACCCATAATATCCATTACCCATATCTAGATATTAACAAAATTTTAAAATTGAGGGTTGTCTTAATCATGCACTAAATTGTGTTATTATTAGAAATATAAAATGGAACAAAGTCTAATCTACCACACAAACATTAGATGAACAAAGAGAATCGGAAAAATCATCCATCGACCATATTCCATTATTATTCAAAAATGGGTAGTTGGGACAACATTACGACACTACAACAATACTTCATCTCGACTGACCAACCTAAATGGAACATTACAATAGAACATAGTACTCTGTTGGGCCTCTATTGCCCCAATATTGTTATTACTATGCCCCATAGAATCCCTCTATTGTTATTTTTGTGGATTTATATTATTATTGTTAGGTCAGCTGGATTATATTGTGACTCCTTAGACTCCTATATATAGAAAGGAGGTTTTGACAGTTGAATCATCCAAGAATTGTTCATTTATGTAATGTGAAGGAGGTTGCCCCCTCGAAGAGGCTGAATTCTAAGGCGTTGATCTATCTTTTCTATCTTTTCTTGAGCTGGTTTCATAACATTTGGTATCAGAGCTTTCGATTCTAGGGTTTCACTGCTCCAAATAGGTCATCGTGGCATTTTCGCTATAACTTTTCTTCTGCGACGTTTCAAAGTTGCAAAAAAAACCCATTTGATAAGAAATCGTGCTGAACCTCGGGTCCGATTTCAGATCTTTTCGTGCTATATTTATGAAGATATGATCTGAGGAAGTTGGTCTTTTTGCAAACTCCTGAATTACATTCCAAACAGGTGACCTAGGGAAAATCGTCATAACTTTCTTTCTGAGCATCGAATTGAAATTTCGTAAGAAGGTATAGAAAGAGGACGGACTGTAGTTTTCTTTTATATATTTTTCAGAGTCAAAGGTAGAAACAGTGACACGTGGCAGTTCATACAAGTTCGCTCTACTGAACTAGTCTATAATAAGGTCACTGCGGGAGATTGTGCATAACTCTTTCTTGGAGAATCCAATTTGGATCAGACTAGTGGCATTGGAAAGAGGATACAGAAGGCTACTACCAGTCACAATTTCAGAATTGGATGATTCGAAATTACAGAGAAACATTAGATTCAATATCAGGCTTCTACAAAGTGAAAAACGGTGTGTAGTTTTTTTTTAAACTTTTGTGTAAGCTTGGTTTGAAGGAATTCAAAGGGAATAGTAAAGAATTATTATCGGTAATTGATGCCCCGAGGAAAGAAAATTCAAACACCTAGTAAGCAACCTGAAAGCTCTAGCATGACTTATGAAGAAGAGGAAGAAATGCAACATGATATAGCAAAATTACGAGACCAAAGTGCAACAAGTGTCACTTGCACAAAAAGGAACAGAATCTAAGATGGATGGTTTAGAGAAATATGTAGAAGCTAATATCGATGGTTTAAAGAAAGGCATAGAAGTTAAAATGGATTATTTAAAGAAAGGCATAGAAGCTAAGATGGACGATTTGAAGATAGATTTAAAGACATACATGGAAGAATTGAAGAAGTTGCTACAAGAAAGGGTCACTAATGGTGAAAGGGTAGTAAAGGAAACTCGTGATGAGAACAAAAGAATTGTTAATCATGATTCCATAGACTTTAATGTTGGATCAAAGACCCACCATATTCCAAAAATCGATATGAGGAAGTTTGATGGCAAGGATCCCACAACATGGATATTACAGATGGAGCAATTCTTCGATCTCAATAATGTGCAAAACACACAAAAGGTACGTATGGAAACTTTATATTTGGAACCAAATCAGTTTGTATGGTATCAATGGCTTTGCTCTCGTAAACAATTTATCACTTGGGCAATTTTTACGGAAGAATTGATAGCACATTATGAGGATACAAAAAGCAACACTTTTTTTAGCCAATTGATAAGTCTCAAACAAAAGGGTTCAATAATGGAGCACATTGAGGAGTTCCAAAAATTGAACATAAGGGTAAAACATATTCTAGAGGAGCATAGGATTGATGTGTTCATAGGGTCTTTAAAGGATAATATCCAACATGATGTTCGCCTTTGGGAACCTGATTCATTAGAGAAGGCATTTAGGTTAGCAAGAAATTGGAAAGCAAAATTATGGCAACCAGGAAGCATACCACTCACAACTATAAAGACGGAAGTGTTGTTGCCCCTAGTCTTCCACAACCTATAAGGTTGACGCCACAACAATTGGAAGAAAAAAGAGCAAAAGGGCTTTGTTATAGTTGTGATAGCAAATACACTAAAGGTCATAAGTGTGCTGAGAAGAAATTATTCTACATAGATTATGAAGAGGAAGAAGAAAAGGAGCAAGAAAGGTCAAAGAAGAGGATATACTCCAGGAAAAAGGCCTAGATGAAGAACAAATAAATCCGACCATATCTTGTAATGCATTGGCGGGAATTACCATTGCTCAAACCATCAAGATAGAAGGACAAATCAAGAATAAAAAGGTAATAGTGTTGATTGATTGAGGAAGAACCCACAATTTTATTCATTGTAAGGTAGAAAAAGAATTAAATTGCTTTCTATATCCAGCACCAGAGTGTCAAGTGATGATTGCAAATGGAGGAACAATAAATTGCTCTAGAAAGTGCCATAATATCAAGCTATCCATGGGAGAATATGTATTGACTAGCCCAATGCTTTCCATTCCAATGGGAGGTGTTGATGTTGTACTAGGAGTCTAATGGCTACAATCCTTGGGTATAATAGCTTTTAATTTTCAATAACCTTTCATCAAATTTTCTACGGAAGGAAAGGAAGTTGAATTAAGGGGTATTGCAGGGAAACCAGGAAAGATAATCAGCTCTAATGGTATGACAAAGCTTTTAAAAAAGGAGAAAAGAGGTGTAATTGCACAATTATGTTCGTTGGATGTTTCCACATCAGAATCATCTATTTCTCAAGATATCCAAAAGGTCATGGAAAATCATTTCAAGGTATTTGAGACTCCCAAAGGTCTCCCACCTATGCATGATCATGATCATGCTATTCATCTGATTCCAGGAAGTGTTCGTCTAAACATCAGGCCGTATAGATATCCCTATGTCCAAAAGAGTGAAATTAAACATATGGTTGTAGAAATGCTAGAGGCTGGTATAATTCAACCGAGTCAAAGTTCTTTCTCTGCTCCAGTAGTATTGGTGCACAAGAAGGATGGATCATGGCGCATGTGCCTGGATTATAGGGAGCTCAACAAGTTCACTATTAAAGATAAGTTCCCCATTCTTTCATTGATGAATTACTGGATGAATTGCATGGATAAATTTACTTCACCAAGTTGGATCTTCGTTCAGGATATCATCAAATCATAATGAAGACTGAAGACATTCCGAAAACAGCATTTAGAAATCATGAGGGTCATTATGAATTTTTGGTCATGCCTTTTGGCCTTACTAATGCACCTTCAACATTTCAAGGTTGGATGAATTCAATTTTCAAACCATTCCTTAGAAAATTTATGTTAGTATTTTTTTATGATATACTAATCTACAACAAGTCTTGGAAGGATCATGTTGAACATGTTGACAGGGTGCTACAACTATTGGAGGAGAAACAATTATATGCAAAAAGATCCAAATGTTTCTTTGGAGTCCAGGAGGTGGAATATTGGGTCATATTGTATCTCATGAAGGAGTTAAGGTAGACCCTAGCAAAATTAAATCCATTAAGGAATGGAAAATCCCCACATCCATAAAGCATCTGCGAGGATTTCTCGGGTTGACAGGGTATTATCACAATTTTGTTAAGCATTATGGGAGAATAGTAGCACCTCTAACAACATGATTGAAGAAAGATGCATTTTCATGGACTCTGGAAGCAACAAAGGCCTTTGAACATCTTAAAGAGGCAATGTGCCAAGCACCAGTCTTAGCTACACCAAACTTCACAAAAACCTTTATTGTGGAATGTGATGCTTCAGGAAATGGAACTGGTGTTGTTCTAATGCAAGATGAAAGACCCATTGCTTTTGAAATTCGTCCAATCAAGGGAAAGTTTTTAAGCAAAGTTATTTATGAGAAGGAAATGTTGGCAATACTCCACGCACTTAAGAAATGGTGACCCTACCTAATGGGAAGACACTTCAAGGTAAAAACGGATCATGATAGCCTTAAATAATTTTTATAACAACTATTATCCTCTGAAGAGCAACAAAAGTGGGTCACAAAGATGTTGGGTTATGACTTTGAAATCATATACAAAAAAGGGAAGGAAAATGTGGTGGTAGATGCTCTCTCAAGAAAGGATGAGGATGTGGAAGCATTGTTGTGCGCCATTTCTATTATCCAACTAGATTGGATAAATGAAGCAAGGAAGGAATGGAAGAATGACGAAGAAGTGTGGGCACTTATTCAAAAGTTACAACAAGATTCCAGTACGTCTGATATATTTTGCTGGAAAAATGATTCGTTATGGTACAAGGATCACTTATACCTCTGTAAGAATTTGCAGCTAAAACAAAATATTCTTATGGAATTGCACACTTCTCCCTTAGGAAGGTACTCAATATTTCTAAAAACTTACCACAAGTTTAAGAAGGATTTTTTTTGGGATGGCCTTAAATCAGATAGTCAAAAGTTTGTGGTGGAATGTTTGGTTTGCCAACAAAATAAAGTTAAACAATTAAGACACTGGGTCTATTACAACCTTTATCCATTCCAAGCCAACGTTGGGAGGAGGTTTCAATGGATTTTATCACAGGTTTACCCAAGTCTGAGGAAAAGAGTGTCATCATGGTGGTAGTTGACAGACTTACCAAGTATGCACACTTTTGTGCATTATCACATCTATTTAAAGCCAGTACAGTTTCTACTACATTTATGGAAACAATTCAAAAGCTACATGGAAACCCAAAGATTATTGTAAGTGACAGAGATCCCATTTTCACTGGAAATTTTTGGACAGAATTATTTTCTTGTCTTGGTACTCAGTTAGCTCATAGCTCATCTTATAATCCTCAATCTGATGGGAAAACTGAGATAGTGAACAAATGTTTGGAAGGATATATTCATTGCTTTGTATCTGACAAACAGACACAATGGGTCAAATGGTTGCCTCTGGCTGAATGGTGGTATAACACTTCCTTCCATACAGCAACAAAAATGACCCCATTTATGGCACTTTATAGGTATCAACCACCATCCATCACATCATATTTAAGAGAAAATTCTAAGGTTCATGCAGTGGAACATCACATTGAACATAAAAAACAAGTCCTCCAACTCTTAAAGGATAACCTCGTGTTGGCACAGAATAGAATGAAACAACAGGTAAATCAACATCGTAGTGAAAGAAGTTTTGATGTAGGTGATTGGGTATTCCTACGGCTACAACCATATAAGCAAATGTCCCTCAAGCAAGCTAAGAAGGATCATAAATTATCACCAAAGTATTATGGTCTGTACAAGGTGTTGCAAAAGATTGGTACTATGGCATACAAATTGGAGCTTCATGCAGCTTCTTGATTGCACCCAGTTTTCCATGTTTCATGTCTAAGGAAGGTTATAGGCAACAAGCTCCTAGTTCAAACAATATTTCCAGAACTTGACGAGGAAGGAAAAATTATATTCGAACCAGAAGCAGTCACAGAAACAAGAACTTGACAGCTATGAAATCGATCAATTTAAGAGTATCTTATCAACTGGAAGAACTTATCCGCTGAAGATTCCACATGGGAGGATGAAAATTCTATGCAGAATTATACAGAATTACTCAAGCGTTGAGGACAACACTTTTTTGAAGGAGAGGGGCATGCTGGGTCCCTATAATACTAGTGATTACCCCATTACTATTGTAGTTATACCCCTTATTAATATTGTTGTGCCCCTATTGCCCCCATATTGTTATTATTGTGCCCCATAGAATCCCTCTATTGTTATTTTTGTGGCTTTATATTATTATTGTTAGGTCGGCTGGATTATATTGTGACTCCTTAGACTCATATATATAGAAAGGAGGTTTTTTCATTTGAATCATCCAAGAATTGTTCATTTATGTAATGTAAAGGAGGTTTCCCCCTCGAAGAGTTTGAATTCTAAGGCATTGATCTATCTTTTCTATCTTTTCTTGAGCTGGTTTCATAACATACTCATTCTTAGAACCTCACCTTAGAAATAACTACCTAAAAAATGACTAACCATTAATCAACCAACGAACAAATAGCCAACCCTATTATTGTCATTTTGCATATATTTATGCATAACCAGGTTGTCTGAAGACAACCTTGATACAATGGGAAATACCTATTAAAATTATGATTTTCGTGGCTGCAGTTAGTTGGTGTTGGTATTATTTTCATGGTTTCCATTAGCTTGTATGGGAATTTATGTCAACTTTATGATGCTCTACATGATGAATTTATTTCAACCTTGTGGTGCCTTGTCATGGTCTAAATGATCCATTGATGTCAACATGGTTATGACCTAGTGCAAGAACTAGAGTTTGAGTAGAGATGTGTTGGATATGCATTCCTAGTGTAAGATCTGAATGATGATGATGCTACTACAGGTGTTTGAGTCAATTGGAAAGGTTGTAGATGTTGCTACAAGTGTTAGAGTTGTTGATCGATGTTGATGAGCGTGACAGACAATGCCTCCTTGTATGTCTTCATGTTCATGTTCATGTTCATACTTATCATGATGTTTGGCTTTGGGATGATGTCATTAAGGTGCCAATTTTTTTTGCAAAGGTGTTGCAGGCTATGTATGAGTTTGAGGGTAGTAGATGACCTCTCGGAACTCATGTCAACCCTTGTCTTGTTGGCTTTAAGGTCAACCTGGTAGTTTCACTTGGTTGCGATGTTTAACCTATTTGTAGAGGTGTCACAAAGCTTGCTGGAGGTTTGGAGGTGTGTATAGATGCTACAAAACGTTTGCAAGTATTTGGAATATGTCCTGAGCTAGAAGAACATTGATTTCCCCTATTTTATGCCCCAGATTCTGGGAAGGAGTGTAATGTGCACAATTGGAATCCTTCCTCCAATATTTTCTAGTGTTGTGTGTGCAGATGTAATATTTTCAACTGACACTTTCCACTGTTATGGGTGTGGCTAAAGCTCTACAAAAAAATTTCTCTGCATTCCTTGTGCACGACAGTAGAAATTCAACTTGGTAATTCCTAAAAGGTTAGAAATTATTTGGATAAGGTCAGATGTGGTTGAATAAATCCTCCATTGGGTGTGAATTCCTTTAGTGCACGAGTAATGATGATTATGGATGGATTTCATCAACATTTTTCACCTATGAGATCAATCCAAAAGTGGATTTCTCCCAACACATCCACCACACCAAATCACAACTTGCTCTAGAAAGAGGGGATTTAAGCAGTTAGAGGGAGAAAGCGACAGGAGAAGTGGCAAATAATCGTGGTAGGAATACCGTGATAGAGTTGTGGCTAAATCATCATCCCACCACTAATCCAGATAATGGAGTCTGAGTCCACCTTATGAAATAAGAGGAATTGACATCAGAGATATTCTACTATGTCAATTATGACACCTCATGATTTTCATGTTTTGTTAATTACACATTTTTTAGGAAATAATCAAGTTTGTTAGGTAATCATTAGGACAACTAGGATATTCACATGCTTAGACAACTGATGTTTTAGAAAACTGTAGCATTCTGATAGATTTTATAATTTTTGTTTGAGCCCTCTCTCCCTATAAAAGGGAAGAGGAACTGAGTTTTAAAGGTTTTGTTGTATTGGCTACAACTACCCTCCAAAATTTTTCCTTTACATTGTTTTGGAGCCTCCCTACTAAATGTCAGCAGCTTGTCTTACACTGCATAGGTACTTATGCTTTCATTTGAGTTTTATCTTTCACTTTACAACTTGAGCTTGCTTACTTGATTTGTTGTCTAACCACAACCTAACTTCTTCACTTGGTTTCATCCAACTCTAACACTACCTTGATGATCTATATAATTTTAGAGGGAAACCAACCTTGGTCTCAAGAAATGTGTAGTTCAACCCAATAGGGAGCTTCGGATCTAGAATTACGTAGACCCAGCTAGCAGCGTGTCTTAAACTGGGAAATTTCATCGAGTATTAGAGGTATCCATAGAAACTCAATCTATGAATTGCATAAAAGCATTCCCTGAACATTTGTCTGACGCGTGCTGGGGAGCTGCCCAATTCTCCCCGGAACTACACAATTTCTCCATGCATGCATCGCAGTCTTTCCCAAAAAGGGAAAAAAGAAAAAAAGTGAAAAGTAATCCCTAAAAAGAAGGGATCTATTTTTAGCACTTAGAGTTACACTTGAGTTAATTTTAGAAATTGTCGCCAGTGGTCACTTTTTCATAGATTTTTGGCCTTCACATCATAAACCCTAAACCAATAAAATCTATTTAATGGACGCTTTCATAGCTCATTTTCACATTTGATCCTGGATCTATGGAATTCCCTAGGCATCTAGTGACCTTCAACACAATTGGTGCAACTTTTACGGGTAAGTATTGCTTTTCTTGTCTTTTGCTACCTTTTCTATCTCTTTTGCTTCCTTAGATGATGACAATGTTATTTTACCAATTTTATTGAATGAATGTTCACGTTCTGATATTTTTATCTTGTAGAAGTGTTGTTTTAAGTTTTTCATTGCCTTTCCTAAGCATCACATGCATAACCCAATTTTTTCACTAATAGTCATCATTATGGTGACTCTCTCCATAATCTTATTTGTTATTTTGTTTGACTAATTCTTGCATTTTTTTATTGCATGCATCACCATTCACTCAAATGTGCACTCACTATCACTCACACATTTAGATATGCTCAATTTCATGTTTCCCTTGGGCATATCTGGGCTTCCTTGGCCCAGATCTAGCTCTACCCAACATGCACTAGACATTTATGGATCTCTAGGAACTTACTTGGCTCTAGGAATTGTGCAGAGGCTACCAATGACTGGCTCCAACTGCACATTGTGCAGCTTTAGGAGCTAGTCCCAGAGTCTTTCCCATTAGGGTTGTGCAATGTTCAGTACCAACCAGCATCAAAACCAAATAGAACTATGAATTGTGCAGTTATAGTCATCAGTGAGCCACACTAGACTACACATTGCGCAGTTCCAGTCATCATTACCTCTCATTGGAAGTTGGGACTGCGCATTGTGCAAATCCAGTCGACAATCCCTCACCTCTGAAACACAGAATTGTGCATTCTTTCCTAGCAGTTGCCTAATTTTTTGCATGATTTCCCCTTGAAGCAATTTTTTATTTCAATCTAACGTTTGCATGTCGTGAATGTCCTCTCTGTCTCCATTTACATTAGTTGTTGAACAACTTCTCAGCAGTACAGGAAACATGGATTCTAATAGAGTTGGATCAAATGATATCATCGGGAGAAGTACTAGATATGTAGTTGAACAGGTGTCAATGAACTTACCAATCTATGCAGACACACAATTGTTCATAGAGAAGAACACGAATATAACATGGCATGAAATCAATGGCATATTTGCATGAATCCTCAATGAATAGATGGAATATTGACATGTCTATGTCAACATCCATAAGTTAATCTTGTACAAGGTTGCATGCAGGTACCCCGCCTTCCCAAGTGTGGACATCATTCACTGGATTTTCTCACATATCGATCCTAAGACGATGGAATTGAGCAATTCTAGTGGAACACATCTTGTTACCTTCATTACAGATGACTATCATCAAATATATCACATACCACAGCCAATGAACCACATGGACACATTCTTCTATACCTCTAATAATAATGTGAACACTAGAGACATCATGAAGTGTTGGGTCAAGGAGCCATCAAAGTTTAGGTGGACACCTAATCAGGTCTACAATATTAAGTCACTTAGAAAGGCCTACCAACTCTTGATCATATTTGCATGCCACCTGTATGGTCAAGAGAGCATGGACACATTTCCACAAAATTGGGTGGTTGTGTTGGAGAAGTTAGGAAATGAAGGAAGGTGATTCAACTGGTCAGATATGTTGGCACTTTAGCTAAAAGTTCATGTGACTAATGCTTGGAATCTACCCAAGGATGAGAAAGAAAGATTAAATATGTCTGCATACCATCCTGATGCAATATGTGCCCAACATCTGTTTCCTCACATGGGTTGGACATGGACACCATGAGAAAATTTTGTGAATATTTATTGTAAGTTTCTTTCTGAGTGTAGTTACTAAGGAGTCATGGTGAGGCTATCTGACCACTTCATCACCTCGGTTTATAAAATGATATTCAACGAGGATACACCTTGCATGTCCCAATAAGTGATGTAGGCATTGCTTAACATTGTATATTGGTATGCCTCACTCGGTGGCACCTTTATTAGGATGTTTGGTGGAGAGAAGCCTCTGCATGTTCTACCCAGGTTTGTAACGGATAATTTGGTCATGCAAGAGATTTCATACGACATCTCCATACAGTTATTATCAGGAGTGAACAGGAGGAAGAAGGCACCATGGCCTGCTCTTCCTTTGTGGATTGGATTGTATGTGATCCGGAGCTTGAAGGATGCAGATGTTGAGGTCAAGAAATTAGAAAATTTTGAGTTTGGCACCGAGAATTTCAATCTATATAATCCCCACTACATATGCAAGAACGAATGTGTGAAGACATATTATCCATTGATCCCTAGGGCATGTCATTAGTAAGAGGAAGATCCTTGGAGGTATTGTTACAACTCCTCTAATCTCAATGAATCGGTTAGCATAGATATAGAATGGAAAGAAAATCTGTAGGCAAAAACATCACAAGAAGCAGCAACAAAAGTAGTAGTGAGCAACAATCTGGTGCATGACAAAGGAAAGAGGAAGATTGCTAAGAACCAAGAGGTTGAGCAAAGCTACAAGTTTAGAGAAGATCCTCTTGTTGAGAGAGTGGCTTTGGAAATAGAGGCAAATATGAAACAATGCATAAGGAGAGTAGAATAAAGGAAGAGAGAGAACGAAGTTTGGAGGATGCAGAGAGGAAATTGCAAGAAATAGAGAAGAAGCTGAAAAAAGAGTAGGATCTAAAGAGGAGATAGAGGGAAGAGAAGAAGAAACAGGAACATGAAGAAAGGCAAGGCACAATGGTAGAAGAAAATTGTGCCTATATAGGTTGAAGAGTTAGAGAAACCAGTAGATGAAGAAAATGGTGAGCAGGTGCAGGTTCGAGAACTTGCTCAATAGATTCAGCAGATGGTTAAAGTAACATACATGGAGTTGTAAGAGGAGCAAGAGGACCAAGATATCGATCTCAGGCAAAGAAAATCTAAGGTTGTACCTCAATCTCTGCCACCTCCAGAATCAGAAACAGTCCCGAGTGAGAAAGGACAGGTTGTCCTCCTTGATGATGATCCAGTGATGGATGTGTACAATATGTCATTTGATGAGTGACAGCAAAGGATTGTACAAGAATGAAGAAAGAAACTCTTAGATGATCACACATCACCTACACATTTAGATGAAAGGGCCCGCAAGATCTACGCCACTTCTTAGTTATGAGGATAAGCAGAGAAGAGAACAATCTACAAGATCTGTGTCACTTGTTAAGACACGAAGTTTCCTTCTTAGGTTTTTGTGAAAGGAATGAAGTCCCCTTAGATGACATTGTCTATGAGTTGTTGACTTACACGTTTGAAGGGCATGTCGAGTAATGGTGTTGCACATTTGCCATAGCCTCTATTCACTCTTTTAATCATATGATCAAAGAGTTAGGCAGTGCTTTCTTCCATTATGACTGTAAAGGACTTAGTGAAAAAATTCGAGAATTACAAAAAGCACCTGATGAATATATTGTGAAATTTTGGGATCACTTCTGTAATCTTGCTTTTCAAATCCCTAAATATGAAATCGATTTGAAATTTTTCAAACAAATATTTCATTATCTTCTTCACGTTTGTGAAAATTCACACCAGTTAGAATCATTTGAGCCCCTCATACCATACCTTGGTGTTAGAGATTCCATATCTAATATTGACAATGTTGTTGTCACAAGTTACCCTCCATCCTCTTCTCATGAAATAGCTCTAGCTCCGCAAGATGACGTAGGAGAATTTGTGAACTAATTTGTTGAACTGTCACCTCCTTCCACCACACCTACTATGGATATCTGCGTAGAATTGGACTGCAACCTTGATGGTTGTTAGGTGATCTCATTCTCTCAACCTCCATCCTCTAGTTCCTATGATCCTCTAGACTTTAATATGTTGTGTTCATCTGTTCCGGACTCCACATCTATTGTTCACAGGGATCAAGTTGTTGATAGAGTTGGTGTTAAGAATCTAACCTGCGTTGTCATTTTTTTTATGAGTATGTGTGGGAATATAAAGAAAAACCTGCAATGAAGGATAACATTCTTCCATCTACACCTCATCTTCTCTATCTTGACATCTTATGTGATTCCGCAATTTCTGATTTTTCTTGTGAAAATTCATACCATATGTTTCTACTTCTGATCATTCAGAGGACACATAGGATGTTAGTCCGTCATTTTATTGAGAGAGGACAAATATTTATTTCCAAATCCACCAAATCTTTCATCTTTCATTTCTAGAAATTCAAAGGGTGAAAAATTATGTTTCTCATCAACCCCTCTGTATGATTCATTAGATCATGAGGATGCTGATGCACATCTTGAATTTTCTTAGTGTGGTTATCGTGATCTCTTCAGAAACTCATTTGACGACGATTCTGATTCATTGGATATTTATTTTTCTAAGCCACCAGCCTTTGATGAAACATCTTTTGATGAAGTGAAAACCCCTCAAGTTGTCGAGGCACTTCAGCCCAAGCTGATGGTTATGTCAAATTCTCGCAGTCCTTAGGTCAGTTCCACTTTCGATCATAAATTTGTTGAATCACCCCAGGTCTCTCATCACTCTCTCGTGCACATTGAAAATTAATCTGATATATAGATTTCACATCCCCCCGCCCAAATCACACGATCTTGTCGCTCATGCATTGGAGGAGTCATACTTAGAATGTCATGTGGCGAAAAAAAAATTCTCTTCTTTTGGCATGTCTTATCACTTTTGATATCGAAAGAGTTACATGCTTATCATCTTTGTATAATGTGATACAACGCCATGGTGTGTCTACAGAGTGTTTGACATGTGCTTTTACTTTTTTCTTTTTAGTGGACACGTTTAAACTTCGAGCATGTTGGATTTCATTGTTTTATCTTTCTTTCTTGTTAGTTTTCCTAAATATATTTCTTGTCAACCATGCCTTCACTTACATGGGACAACCAATGCACCAGTGACTACATTGGAAATATCACTTCACGTGAGTAGGCCCTTGCACTATTTAGTTTAGGAGTAGGAGTAATGGTTGCTTTCTCGTTTGATGTTTTTTTTTTTTTTTTTTTTCTTTCGCTTACTTGTTTTGTTTTCACTTTACTTCTATCATTTTCTTGTTTGTTTGTTTATGTGCCCGTAGGATTAGCTTCCCATGAAACCATGATTGGATTCTTGACACAAGCAGGGTGAAATAAAAAAGGACTTATACAACTATCAACATTTGGTTATCTATTTATTTCCTCTCCTTAAGAATATCTTGCGCTTCTTTTAGTCGATGATACCCTGATGGAAAATATGTTCCTTTCAAAGTAAGTCTTAGTAAAGAAACAACGCTTTCACTTTTAACTAGTACCACTGACTCTTACCAGTTTTCTATTTTTAGTTAACCCTTGTCAACTCAGTCAAGTAAAGTGAGGTTGGTGGGGGGGGGATTAACAAGTATTTCAGAGGTATATATAACATCCTTCTCTAAAGGGACAACCTCTTATACTCTCAATAAGTTAGGATCCCTCTTCCAAATCGTGAAATAAATAAGTGTCTATGTACAGTTCTTTGAAAAATGAAAAATGGAAAAATATAATAAAGGTGAAAGAAGAGAAAGGCTTCCTGTTTAAAGAGGTGATGCAAGTAACTCCGTCAGGGTACTATCTAGGCTCACTAGGAGTGGAGCATTACTTTTGTTCTTGAAGTGAATCTCCCATGGTAATGTCCAAGCCTGTTGGCAATGGAGCAACAACAAAGATGAAACTTAGACATTGGCAGTTTATATTACTTGTGCATTAAGATACCCCTCATCCCCAATCAAAACAACTGAATTGACTTGGCTTGGTATGTGTGTTGATTGATCAACAGAATGGTAGGGACTATATCTTTAACTCAAGCTCTTGAAGGAACCATGATGATCAAATAATTGAACGATACTCCCAGAGGGGTTAGACTCGCTTTACATGAGACAAGATCCATACATAGAGTTGTAGTTCTACTAGTGTGTCGCCAATATTATAACGGCTACAACCACCTTCCAAAAATTTGCCTTCCCTTTGTTTTGGTGCCTACCTACTAAATGTTAGCAACTTGTATTACACTACCCAAGTACTTGTGCTTTATTCTGAGTTCTATCTTTCAATTTACAATTTGTGTTTTCTTAGTTTCTTTATTGTCTAACCACAAGATAGCCTCTTCAGCTGGTTGCATCTAGTTCAAGAACTGCCTTGATGATTTGCGCAATCCTAGAGGGAAACTAACCTTGCTCTCAGGAATGTACAGTTCAACCTAACATTGAGCTTCGACTCTAGAATTGTGTAGACCCAACTGGGAGCCTGTCTTCAGCCGGAAAATTGTGCAGAGCATTAGAGGAAGCCAAAGCTACTCAACCCAGGAATTGATCAGAATCATTCCCTCAGCACTTGTCTGATGCATGGGCTGGTGAGTTACCCAGTTCTCCCTAGAACTTCATAATTTCTCCATTCATGCATACAAACCTTTCCCGAAAATTAAAAAAATCAAATGGAGGCAAAGCATCCCTAAAAAATAGTGATCTATTTTTAGCAATTTGAGTTACATTTAAGTTAATTTTAGAAATTGGCGCCACTTGTCACTTTTTCCTATATTTTTGGCCTTCGTGTCACAAACCCTAAATCGATCAAATATAGTTAATGGAAATTTACATAGCTCATTTTTAGATTGGATCTTGGAGTTGTGGCATTCTCGGGGCATCTAGGAACCTTCGGCAGAGTCGGTGCAACTTTTTTGGGTAAGTCTTTCTTTTCTTTTCTTTTGCTACTTTTTCTGTCACTTTTGTTTTCTTGGCTTGTGAGAGTGTTGTTTTACCCATTCTATTGATCTAACATTGGTTTTTTGATTTTTTTTTTTATCTTGTAGAAGTTTTGTTTTTAAGTTTTTCATGGCATTTCCTAAACATCGCATGCATAACCCAATTTTTGTAGTAACAACCATCGTTGCAGTGACTCTCTCCATAAGCTTTTTTGTTCTTATTATTAGTGTGTATGAGTCAAAAGTGATCAAATGTACTCTTTACATGTGTTTGATAGGGTTATTAGATAAAATTTGATCATTGGTTAGTTGTAGGTCATTACTACTTCCTCCATAGTCAAGGTAATAAAATGTTGTCATGGTCTCGTCATCACTATCGTGACAGGTCACAAAAATAGTGTTTTGGTCATCATTAAATGTCATCATATCATTTCCATGCATACTGCAAGGTTTCAAAGGTCTTCAATCATGGTCTTATATATCCATTTGGTGTCATCATTAGGTCAGGTCATCCAAAGTCATGTAGGGAGTGATGTCATCACCATAGGCACCATCAAGGGAGTTAGTAATTATGGAAATATCTTTTAAATTATTTCAAAGGAAAATGTACCCGTCATGGATATGTAATCTTTCCTAATAAAGTGATAAAGTTGCAGTACACTACTTGATTGTGTCATTTCTCAAAAGGACATGTGATGTCACACCATCACCAAAGAAACAAATCGACTTTCAACCAATAAAAGGTCCATAAAAACATTCAAAAGCTTCATTACATCCTCCAAGATCACTTTCCCACCATTGTTCTTGATATCAGCCATTAGAGATAAGATTTTCTCATCAGCAAACCCTTGCCATCAAACACACTACGCTTTTGCACTAGCACACTGTGTTTCTGGGAGCACATTGAGCTTTTGACGAGCACACTGTGTTTTTGGTTTTGGAGCTACAAGGAGGCTACCACAGGGTTCAATCAGCATTCCATACGTTGAAGGGGATCTAATCAAGTAATTACAACATCACATCAAGCTTTTATTCAGTGATTTTCTTCAGCTAATGGTGAAAGCCATCTCTTAGGGTTTCTATGCTACGTTTTTGAGTTATCTTAGTGCTTTCATAATTTCAGTAAGAAAAACCTAGTTTCATTGTTTTAACACCCTCATTCACACTCCATGCACCTCCCCAAAACATTTCCCACACTCAACTTCCTCATTCCCATAATTTTCCTCTAAAACCCTAGCCCACGCTGTGTTTTTGCCAAATTTTAGGCTAGGACTATGTTTTAGCCTTTTGCCCCATTTCCCCTCAATTACTTCAAGTCATTACACCTCCCAAGTCTCCTTAACATCTATTCATACCCCTTAGAAATTTTCCTATAAATTTCCCTAATCCCTATCTGCTTCACTCACTTACCTAAACTAGCTGCCCCATTTTCCCTTATTTTCCCTATCCTACCCTTCCCTTCCCTCCAAACAAGATAGGGTTTCTATTATGAAAACCAACCCCATGTCTAGTGAGAAGAGGAAGTGTAACAAAATAAGGAACATCTCTATATTTGAACCATCCAATATGAAGGATATCAATGCTCCACCATTCATCAAAAGCTCATTTGAAGATGTTCGCTGCCTAGGGTTTTCTAAAATATTTGAAGAATCAGACTACCATGATGGAATTCCTGGTATCAGCAGAGGCAATTAGCATCATTTTTAGGGTTTTGTGGTCATTTTCTACACACATGGAAAGTATTACTTCAAAATTATTTTTTGAATTAATGAATATGAATCTTACAAATGTGAAATATATTTTTGTCAATCATAGACCAAGTAACAAAAATGTCCTTCAGTTTATCCACAGGTGTTATGCTTTGAGAGAAATGCCCAAAATAATATTTCTATAGGAGAGTTGTTGCACTCTCGACATCTTGACTTCAAGTCAGTTTTGTAGGGGTTTGGAGAATGTGTTTGCAGTTCCTGATTACTTTATTATGTAGTATACATCATGATATTTCCAACCATACCTTTTTCAGTAGATTACTCATCTAGGAAGGCCTCCAAATTACACTCCAAACCACATCTTGTGCTTCTATAGTTTTTTGCTGCATTTTTATTGACCAACATCAAACTTGGATGTTGAACAAATGGGAAATTATTTTTTAAAATGGAGAGATGTGTTTCCTCCCAACAACGTTATCTACAAAATTGTCTCCCATTTTTGTAAAACAATTTGTGGTTAGAGAGATATGTCTCCATCTTTGAGCCCTACTTTTACATAAAACCCAGAAATTTGACCCTCCAGAAGCCACACTGTGCTTTTTCTCAGGGCCTCCAAATGACAAATGGCCTACATGTATGTAAATATCTTGGTCCCTACATCACATATATCAACTTTTTTTTTCATTTTAGCTGATATTTTGGCATAAAATTTCAAAAAACTAGCAAAATTTCATGTTTCTCGCACCTATTTGGACCTCACACAGAGCTTCTAGAGTAGTTGTGGAAAATTGATTTTTAAGTGGTCTTGGAGATGATTTTTTGTAGACTTAAATTTTTTGAGGCCTAGTAGACATCCCCGTTTTTCCAACGATACCATTTTCAGCCCAAAATTCTTCTAGAAAGGCCTCCAAAACATCTTGCAAAAATTCGCTACACTTTCGCTAAGAGCACGCTATGTTGTTTCCCATTTCGCTGCATGTCTATGGAGAAACCTATTTTGGAAATTTTCATGGTGAAGAGTCGATTTTTCTTGATGTAATTGGTCTTGAGATAATTATAAAGGATGTAATTAATTTTTCTAGGTATGGTAAGAGTGAAGTTTATTGTAATTAAATAAATCAATATTTGTTTAGTATTCCTTATTTCCATGATTGGAATAATTGTTAAATCACTATTTAATAATTATTTCAATTTCACACCATTCTCAATCCTTGCGAAATAATTACTAAATCATTTTATTTGTTAATTATTTCTAAATAAATATATTTAACCATTTTAAGTATCTTTTGCATGTCCAATAAATATAATAAAGTATTCCAAGTGGTTAGATCTTGATTTGGTCAATATTATTTTATTATTCTCCATTTTTTATATTAAATCAATACTTTTTTATAAATAGGAGGGCTTTCCATTCATTCTTCACCCTGATCATAATCATTCACACCATTACCATCTCTTTTATTTTGAGCTCCCATTTGAGTTCTCCACATTTTGGTCGGGTTTTTCACATATTAAGAGAGAAGATCATTTGTTGAAATATCAAGGACATCAAAGGACCCACCACATGGAGGGGGACTTACACACCCTCTTTTATATCTCCTTCACCAGGTGTTTTTAATAAAGAATTTATTCAATTAAATTCTTTCCATTTTAGTTATGGCATTATATATATTTACTGTTGTTTGTTGTTCTAGATCATCTATATTTTTGTTGCAGGTTTTTCCATTTTTGTAGATCTGAATCATAAGAAAACAAAAAATTATTGTTAGGTTAACTTGTCACCTAGTGATTTAAGTGAAGTGTTTTTGGTACACCTTCCAAGAAATTTCACATTGATAAATGATGAATCCACTGGGTCTTTAGTTAGATATTAGCATCAACACACTAGTGTAATAACAACGTTCTTGAGTGACTAAAGTTTTAGTAAATTTCATGGTTTGCTAGAGCTATTTCTAGCCTCTAAATTTCCATTTATTGTATTATTTCCTTTTTTGTCAAATTTTCAAATTCTAGTGGTTTTTCGGTTCTTTCTAGAGGTCACAGGTACCAACCGAGTACGAGACACAAACATCTATGTGAGATCTATCGACCAAGAGTCCTAGGAGAAAAACACACTTTTCAGCCACTAATCTACATTCCAAAGAACACTATTTGGCCTAGAAACTGTGTTTTCCATTGTTCTAGATCAATACCTACATTCTAGTATTTTTCTAGAATTTTTCCAAAAAATTTTCAGAACTTCCAAGAGTGTTGTCTGCAAACTGGGCTGGGGTACTTAACCTCCCTTTTAGTCTCCCCTAGGCCTCAATACACTTAATTTTTCTCTTTGAGGTAGGAAAACCCCCTGTACTGTTATAGACATATTTGGGCACTTCAACCCCAATATTATATGTTGATAAACTAGGGCTCTTTAATACCTAAAAGTGTTGTTTCATACCCTAAAAGATCATGGTCAACTGATTACATCATTCCACAAAAGTTACACCTGAAAAACCATCCAGAACTAGCCTAAACTTGACCATACTGAAAGCTCCACTGTCAAGGTGCGATGCATACTAACTTCTACACTAGACAGGTGTGATGCATACTGAAGAGGCCTTCTATGGGGTGCAATGAGTAAGAATGGACAAATGTCTGAGATATTTTTCTAAGTGGATTCTCATGGAATCTTCTAGAAACTTCTCCTATGGTAGTTGCCTCTCTGAATTTGCCCAGGGATGAGTAAGAGATCCAAGAAATCTCCAAGTGGAACCAAAAAGAACAAGTGGAATGACACTAATCAAAAACCTAGAGATGAATCACACCCTTGCATACATCTATAAATGGATCCCTGATTTGAGAGATCTGGAGGAAGGAATTTTGGAATTTGTAAGGAAGTGTTGATAGTTTGTTTCTGAGAAAGAGCATTGTATTGTTGGGTGATGTTGCTTTGCAGGAGGTGAAGAGGGCTTTGATGCTCGGAAGATGATGTTGGATCAGACAACTGGGTTGTAATTCTCCCTTCTATTTTAATAAAGTTCTTTGACTTTTCCTCCACACAATTGTGTATTTGTGAATGTTGTTATTTGTGAATGCTATTTTATGTTCATTGTATTTATGATTCTGCAGTGCTTATGATATAATAGATTAAGATGCTTTGATGTTGTTTTGTTACTTTGTTTCTACAAGTATTCTCTAAGCGGGATAAGTAGGAGAAGAGGTGAAAGCTTTGTCAAGGGGGAGAGAGATCAAGCAAGGAGTTAAGTGGAAGATCTAGGTTGGTTCCATTACCTCTCCCTTATCTATCGTATATAGAGGAAATTGCAAATTGCTTTAAATTGTTGTTTCTAGGGTAGTTGCCAATCCTAAAGGGCTAGTCAATCGAAAAGACACTAGTTTTCCCAGAAATGAAATGGCGACTCCGTTGGGGATTGAATAGATATTTGTTTGTTATTGTTGTTTGTTTTATAAACTACAGATGGAGCCTGGAGTTAGCCAGATAGACTTCGAACTACTCTTGCTCTGCAATTGCATAGTAGATGAATGTTGCTTCAGTCAATCTCAGGTTTAGTTTATGAATTGAACATTTGACTTACAAACATTCTAGCTGGCCTTTTGGTAGCTCACTAACCTCTCAAGATCATAACTCTGTACTTTACTTTTTACTGTCTTTCATAGCTCAGCTTAACTCACTGAAATCAGCTGCAAATTTGAGCCAAAACCCATCTCAGTTGCGCTCCCTAGCCGATCGCACTGTCTGTCACTGTCAACTAGTATGCATCGCACCCCCTGAGCTTGAAAAGTGAAATGCATCCATGTTTCTGTGAAGCCCAAGTGTGATGATTGACTGAGCCTATTTCCCTTCTTGAAAATTTGGGGTTTTTGTCCTTGTTTTCAGCTCTCTTTAGTTGTTCTACTGCTTATGAACAGTACCTCATTACTGAAGCCTCCTTGCATCAGATAGATCAACCTCCATTGATTAGGATTAGTAAATGTGTTTATGTATTTTTCCATCACTTACGATCCTTTGTCGAAAAGTTTCTTAAATCAAATTGTCGTTTTGGTACAAAAAGTGTCGTAAATGTCGTTTTGTGTCAAAAAGAGAAGTGTCTTTGAGTCTTCCTTCCCTGGATAGTCGATTAAACATTTTTTCATGTACTTGATTTGATATGTTGATATTAAAAGTGTCAAAAAAAAATTCTATTCGAAATCGAAAAGTTTCGTTTAGTATTCCTTTCTATTTTGAAAAAGAAATTATCGAAATGTCGCTTTGAGTAAAAATATTTCAGATCTTTGCTCTACTTAGTGTTCCTTTATTGGCATTTTTTCACATTAAGGGGAACGAAAAACAAATACATGCATTTGCATTTGCATTTATACTGTGTGTGAAAAATGATTTAGGAAAAGTGCATTTGGTGTGTGGTCTTTGCTCTTTATTTGAAAGAATCGTAGTCTTCTTTCCTTAGTAGCTAGGATTTCATTGCTCAAAATAAACAATGATTGTTTATCATTTTAGACTGCATATATAGGAATTTTAAATCTACATCACACAGTGAACCATTGAAAGGAAAACTTTTAAACAAGATCAAATCTAAAATAAATTTCAATAAACTTAACAACGCTTTGGAACCTAATGCAACACATCTAGAGGTCTAGGCTAGAGACATGTTCCGACATCGTAAAAACTAGTAACTATCGTTTTCGTCGAAGGTTGGGTGATTCCTCCTCTTTGATACGACAAGTGCTAGCACAGACTTGTGCTCCCCGTACCGTCGAGTATATATTGAGAGACCACAATAGGCTTATATCCTTTAGCCATAGGTAGCCTTTTTTGCCGCTCTATCGATTGCAATGCACTGAACACAGCATTCGAGAAGATTGATTACCATACATAACTCCTTGGTAATTTCTCTTTAATTTATCACCAAGGTCTATATTGCCGTTTTCTGATTGGTTTGGTAATCCCTCTATCTAGATTTCCAGAGTAGTCACTTTTGTTCCTTTTCGACTCTTTAAAAGAAAAGTTCCATCTTAGCACTTGTTACTTTAGGCTATTGGGTGTGGAGCCTAATTATCTTTTGTATTCAATGGTTTCGGCCAGATATATACCCCAGGAAGACTGTACACCCCTCCATGCGGGGGAGGGGGTGTGTGGGTGAGGCCCTTGTCCCCCCCGCGGGGATCTTGGGGGGTAAATCCCCCCCAGGTGGGGGGTACAGGGGCCAGTGGTCCCCTGGCAGGGGTTCGGGGGCAGCGCCACCTAAGCTAAAAATAGATGTAAAATTTCCTTGTAAAAGTCTAGTAATTTCTAGTCAATCTGGGCCATTCATTAGGTGGATGATCTGACATTAGAAGAGTTTAATTTAGTTTTTTTTTCCCTAGAAGGCAACCCTTCACTATATATGGGGGAATTGTATTACATCTATGTATATCTATAATCTGAGTGATGAAGAGAGAGGAGATTGAGAGCGAAGAGGGTGTTACAGCGGATCTGTTGTAGGTTGTATCTCTTCAATTTGCTGGATAATATAAAAGTAAGGACTGGTTGTTTCTCCATGGATGTAGCCCAAACTAGGTGAACCACGTATATCTATGTCTCTATTGTTTTATGCGTTTTTTGTGTTTATATTTCTGCAATATTTTATGTGTTCCACTGCTCTGTAATATATAATTTTCTAACACAGGCTCATTAAAAATCAAAGAGGACTAGTCATCTTTAGCTTTTTCTCGACTCTTAAAAATTGAAAAAGCAAAGTTGTGTCAAAGCGTTATTAAAATTTATTAAATTCTGAATAACATCCATGTTCCTTCATTGGACTTAGGTTGAGATAATGGAGTCCACTAATTAAGGAATCCCTTTTGGAGGGGAATCCTAGTCCTTTTACTACTTGGCGAAATATTGGTGCTCCACATATGGCCACATTGTCCCTTCCGGGACTTACTATTGGCCTACCAGTATGTCTATTCTCAACCTCTGTGGTTCAAAATAACGTGATTCCTCAGCAATTGAATCAACATCTAGTTGATACTAAAGTTGACCCTTGGCCTTCTTCTTCATTTTTTCTCCCTCCCCTTCTTCCTCTTCGCTTGGTGAAAGTAGTGATGCTAATAACCAGGTGTCTAAGAAGAAGAAGAAGAAAGGTAAGGAGAAGAAGAAGAAGCCAATTCAGCAAGGGGGAAATCAGGCAACCATATATTTGGATGCATCAGCTGGTAAAAATATGCACATTAAAGCTCCTAAACCCATATTTCCATGTATAATCTGTAGAGGGGACCATTTTCATCGAGATTGTCCATGCATTCCTCGGATCTTGAGAGAATGGTCCCCCCGTTCACACCAACTGGTGTCATCAACCTCTGCTGATCATGTTGATAATACACCATCAACTAGTGATAGTGAAGTCCACAAACAGAAAGGAAAGGTCAAAGTACCATGTGAGTTATGTGAAGGGAACCATACCCTTCCCTGTTGTCCTTTTTTGGGTGAGGCCAAAAGAGTCTTGCATAACCGTCCTGCTTCACTGCAGCAATTTCCATCTCGATACAAGAAACTCTCCCCTAGTCCATTACTAGTTGAAAATCTGACTCACTTAACTAAACCATCAGTCGAAACACCTATCATTGAAATTGAATCTTTTGAGTCCATACCAGACCAAAGTCAACAGGTTGAGATGGTAGTCAACCTAGTTTTACCTTCAGAAGATCACATCCTTCCCGAAGAGAGTAAGAACGATACTGTTCAAATTCTTTTTGTTACTTTAGAGTCTGATGAACTTGGGGGTAATCCGCCCATTCCTTCACAACAGGAAGAGAACCACCCAGTTCCCGCTACTCAAGGGGTTAATTCAACCATTTATTTGGTACCCCTTCCAAGCAGTCTGGTCACTTCCTTTGATTGGAATCGACTAGCAAGATCTCACCTTCCTTTTTATGTACCTTTCCGGATCATAGTACAAGTTTACAAAATAACCATGTCAGGCAATATCATAGATGAGGGTGCGTCAGTCAGTATCCTTTCCTCAATAACTTGTAAAGCACTTGGTTCTCCATCGCATATGCTTGTTACACAGAATTTGTCAAGCTTTAACAAAGGAACCAATCAACTGTTAGGGATCCTTCCTAAGTTACCGATAACTTTGGGATAGAAAACCGTTCACCTGAATGTGAAGGTAGTCCCAGGACCGTTAGATTACAATCTACTCCTTGGATGTGACTATGTTTATAACATGGAAGATATTGTTTCAACACTCTTCCGAAAGATGTGTTTCCCGCTTGAAGGAAAAATTGTCACCATTGACTAGCTTTCATTTCCTGGTTCAAGCATAGCTCCAAGTCAATCATCATCCATAAATGGTCCTTTTATATCCACGATGTCTCTTCAACCTTCATTTCATCCACCTAATTACCGTGAGTAGTATGGTGAATGTAACGAAGCTTAGGGGGCATGCACCCTTGTCTATTTGGTGGACGAACCTGGCTGAAAAGATAAGTTTCCCTGTAGGTTATGTGATTGGTTTGAGACACCATTCAGCTTCGTCTATTTGGCAGACAAAGCGAAGGAAGTATTTTGTCTATTTGGCAGAAAAAACCATCCTACCTAACCATAGTGATTTCCATATGGTTACTAGAGACTCTCTTTTTCACCATGCTGGGGGCATGCAAACTTTTAATTTCTTTTTCATTTTCTAGCCTTTTAGCTTTTTAGCTTTTTAGCTTTTTAGTTTTTAACTCCTTAGGTTAGGTGATTGGTCCAACACACCATTCACCTTTGTCTGCACTGCAGACGAAGCAAAGGAAATGTTTTCCTACCTAACCTTAGTAGTTCTTTAGCTTTTTCTAGCTTTTTAGTTTTATTTTTTAGTTTTGAGTTTGCATAGAAATGAAAAGATTCACGAGCATAGTTGCTGCAAGGTTCAAGCTCGCTAAAAAATAAACCTGCATCCACCTCTAAGCATATGTTGTCGCATGGTTCAAGCTCATTAAAAAATAAACCTACCCCTGAGCATAGTTTCCAGAAGGTTCAAGTTCGTTAAAAAATGAACCCGCACCCACACAGACCATATGTTCCTCCAGAGTTCAAGCTCGTTAAAAAATGAACCTACCTTTGGTAAATAACCTTTGTGATTTCCATTACATCAGTGTTTTGAGCCTTGGTTGTGTTCCTACCATCACCTCCATTATTTTGGCCGATCATATGCTTCCACTTGATTATTTACCTTTTTGAGGAACAACTGCGACAAGTGGTCCTATTAGCCACCTTCTTCACATCACCATGTTTTGAGAAATTCCAAACTTTCCCGGAACCAGTTGCTACCCTAAACACCACTCGTTCCTCAAAAAACGAGTCCTCTTTAAACCCTTTTCAGACTCCTTAAATATGGAAGGTTGTCAAGCAATTGGACTTTCTAGCTCGTTAAAGTGATGGGAAATGCCATGCCCAAGGATAATTTTAGGGGCGAATGTTCGCCCTTTGGCGAAATTAGGGGGTTTTAAATTTTTAGTGGGCGAATGTTTTGTATCATAGTACATTTTTACAAATCACCTCAAATAGCCCACCTTATTTTAAGGGAGAGGGTAACAAAGGTAAATTTAGCCCTTGAAATTAGGACTTACAACCTTCCATTCGCCCATTTTCAAGAATAGGTTTTATTTAAGTGAATCCTATGGGCCAAATACCATATTTATAAAAGAGGTATGGTAAATTAATAAAAATATAAATAAATGAGAGGTATGGTAAATAAATAAAACATTTTTTATATTTACTCCATAAGTCACCTTATATACATGTAAGGGTGTAAACAAATAAAAATATAAGTAAAGTGGAGGTATGGTAAATAAATAAAACGTCTTTTTATACTTACTCAAAAGGTATGGTAAATAAGTAAAAATATAAATAAACTAGATGTATCGTAAATAAATAAAACCTCTTTTTATATTTAGTCCATAACCCTCGTTCTATTTATGAAGGCTCAAGAAAGAGGTTTTATTTAAGTGAATCCTATGGGCCAAATACCATATTTGTAAAAGAGGTATGGTAAATTAATTAAAATATAAATAAACAAGAGGTATGGTAAACAAATAAAACATTTTTTTATATTTACTCCATAACTCACCTTATATTTATGAACACTCAAAAAATGGGTTATGTTTAGGTGAAACCTATGGCCAAAATACTATGGGACAAATACCATGGACTATATTGTTATTAATACCATGCAAAAAACCATTATTAACCCTAATATTAGAATTAATAAAAATAAAAATGGCACATGGTATTGACCCATGGTATTCACCTAGAATGTAGCCTATTTAAATGGGGGAATTAAACCAACATGTAGCCTATGCTAAGATTCACTAGGACTTTACAAAGTTTTATTATTTAGTGACAAACTCGCCAAGATCTTAGAAGATTTTATAATTGAGTAATATATTCGCCATGCCTGGTGAGAGATTCGCCAAAAAATTATATATACATATTATATTATTGATAAAATCGCCTTTCATTTTTCCTATATACCATGGAGATTCACCCATTTATTATATTTATAAATTTAGGGGGGGTTCTTAAAAGTTTCCCTGGCCATGCCTCCTGTATATCTTAATCCTTTTTAGACCTAAGGGATTATATTACGAAAAATTTCAAGCGCTTGTCTTTTTCGGCTCGCAAAAGTGATCGAAAAGTCATTCCTTTTGTATTATTTTAATCTTTTTTCGGACCAAAGGGATTATGCTATGAAAAAGAAGTTCTGGAGTTTTTTTTTTATCCCTTTTCAAACTCTCTAAACATGAAAAGGACCAAGTTATCCTTGTCATTAAACTCGTTAAAACAATAGCAACAAACTTGTCTAACTAGACAAGAACGAGTTTCACTGTCGCTAGACTCGCTAAAACATAGCGACAGGTTTGCCTCAAGGGAAAATTATAGAACAAGCATATGTTATCCTCCTCAAGCTTGACAAAAATAAAGAGGCACTGGTCAGCAATGAATGGGGATAAAGGGAAGAAATCTTGAAGAATTTTATGGTAGAAGGTCACTCTTCAACATGACACTTTCACTCCATCACCATGATTGAGTCGGGTTGGGTTATTCCGTTCACCGGTCATTTCACCATTGCTCTTTCACACCATCCATTTTTGAGGTTAATGTTGGCAATCCATCTCAATGTCACAGATATGTTCAAGAGAAGTCATTCAGTTCAGAATTCACCATCCAATTAATGCCTCATCCATTGCAATACCTTCAACCTCCATTCTTCATGACTGCCATTCCTGAACCTTCTGTCGTCGATCGTTTTCACCTCTAGAAAATCATTTGCTTCGTTTCATGTCGTAGATGTGGGATACATTAAGGCACTCCTACAATGGGTCACTTCTTTTCGACATTAGCTCATTATCCAAGAAGTCGACTTAGAAACAACCCTTTCAGTACTTTGAAGCTTGCATGCCTTAATGGCAAGTTTCTCACTTCCGGCGATAGGTTGACATCAATGGCCTTCGATCAAACGATTTTGCATGGTGTTCGACATTGGATCATATATTCACACCACGTGAATTGTACTATAGTACCTTGAGGGTCATTATCATTATCGGTGATTCCTCTTGCGTCTGTTAACAGCTCACATTATTGGTTGGTAATCAGGTGATGTCTTTCCATGTTTGACTTCAGAACATCGTTTCACATGGATCGACTTGTACATCGGGTAAAGATTGAACGAGCTTGAAGACCCCGGATCTAGTTTCATCCATTTGGGCTACGATATATTCAGCAATATAAAGACATCAAATTTACACCAAAGCTGCACAGATGGTCATCCAAGACAGTGAGGATGAAACTACATATCAAGAATCACCAGTCTACAACTGCAGACGATTATCTGTTCCATGTAGATGAAATGCATTTATAAAGTTGAGCATGGGAATGCCTACCTCAGCTAGATCATGAAAATTATATGATGATGATGTATTGTATTTTTTCTTATATAGGTCACCTTCCAGTGTTGAAACCTTGGATCCTCATGTTAAAGCATTTCACCCAACATCAAAGATTTACAACTTCATGCTTTAGGGGGCAATTGTTATAGACATATTTGGGCACTTCAAACCCAATCTTATATGTCAATAAACTAGGGCTCTTTAACCCTTGAAAGTGTTGTTTCATACCCTAAAATATCATGGTCAACTGATTACATCATTCCCCAAAAGTTACACTTGAAAAACCATCCAGAACTCGCCTAAACCGGACCATACTGAAAGCTCCACTGTTAGGGTGAATTTCATACTGGCTTCTACATTAGACAGCTGCGATGCATACTAAAGAGGTCTTCTATGGGGTGTGGTGAGTGAGAATGAAAAAATGTCTGAGACAGTTTGCTAAGTTGATGCTCATGGAATCTTCTAGAAACTTCTTCTATGACACTTGCCTCTCTGAATTTGCCCAGGGATGAGTAAGAGATCTAAGAAATATCCAAGTGGAACCAAAAACAACAAGTGGAATGACACTAATCAAAAATCCAGAGATGACTCACACCCTTGCATACATCTATAAATGGATCCCTCATCTGAGAGATCTGGAGGTTGGAATTTTGTAATTTGTAAGGAAGTGTTGATAGTTTGTATCTGAGAAAGAGTATTGTATTGTTGGGTGATCTTGTTTTACATGAGATGAAGAGGGCTTTGATGCTGGGAAGATGATTTTGGATCACACAGCTGGGTTGTAATTCTCCCTTCTATTTTAATAAAGTTCTTTGAGTTTTCCTCCATACAATTGTGTATTTGTGAATGCTATTGTATGTTCATTGTATTTCTGATTCTACAATGCTTATGATATAATAGATCAAGATGATTTGATGGTGTTTTGTTACTTTGTTTCTACAGGTATTCTCTAAGCAGGATAAGTAGGAGAAGAGGTGCAAGCTCTGTCAAGGGGGAGAGAGATCAAGCAAGGAGTTAAGCGGAAGATCCAGGTTGGTTCCTTTGCCTCTCTCTTATCTATCATACATAGAGGAAATTGCAAATTGCTTTAAACATTTTATTTCTAGGGTAGCTGCCAATCCTAGAGGGCTAGTCAATCGAAAAGACACTAGTTTTCCCAGAAACTCCTACGGTTTAGAGTACACCTTCACATTGTTAGGAAGAGATTTCTTTAGTGAGGAGTCTAGGGTTTCAACATTTTCAACCATTGATTTTTAGATTCTGATCCATTACTTTTCAAAACTTTTGGATAGGTTTATTTTACCTTTTCTCCCTTTATATTTTGGGTTTTCCTTTCCCCCTTAGGACCCCCTTGAGCATCTTAGGTTGTAGAGCTTCAATCCTATACTTCACAACATTTTTCACCTTTAGTTTTTGTTGTTTGTATGCACCATTTATAGTAGATTAGTGCCCCTAGATCTTGTCCCTTGAAATTATATCATTTAGGCCTTTCTATATGTATTTGAGTAGCTTGTTTTCCCTCTCTTTCTTAGCTACATAGTAAACCTTGTGGGTGGGCTTTTTTATGCTTGTTTAGTTGTTTATTTTTTTATCATTTTCAGATTTATGTATAGTATTTTAGCACTTTACTTGCAGGCTCACATGGCATCATAAAACATGCTCAATTAACTCATCCACTTGACACATTATTTTTACACACTCACACCATAAGTGAAAATGAGCTTGGTTAACATCGTTGGGAAGATGATGTTGGATCAGACAGCTGGGTTGTAATTCTCCCTTCTATTTTAATAAAGTTCTTTCAGTTTTCCTCCATACAATTGTGTATTTGTGAATGTTGTTATTTGTGAATGCTATTGTATGTTCATTGTATTTCTGATTCTACAATGCTTATGATATAATAGATCAAGATGATTTGATGGTGTTTTTTTACTTTGTTTCTACATGTATTCTCTAAGCGGGATAAGTAGGAGAAGAGGTGCAAGCTCTGTCAAGGGGGAGAGAGATCAAGCAAGGAGTTAAGCGGAAGATCCAGGTTGGTTCCTTTTCCTCTCTCTTATCTATCATACATAGAGGAAATTGCAAATTGCTTTAAACTTTTTGTTTCTAGGGTAGCTGCCAATCCTAGAGGGCTAGTCGATCAAAAAGACACTAGTTTTCCTAGAAATAGCTAGGGTTTAGAGTACACCTTCACATTGTTAGGAAGAGATTTCTTTAGTGAGGAGTCTGGTGTTTCAACATTTTGAACCATTGATTTTTAGATTCTGATCCATTACTTTTCAAAACTTTTGGATAGGTTTATTTTACCTTTTCTCCCTTTATATTTTGGGTTTTCCTTTTCCCCCTTAGGATCCCCTTGAGCATCTTAGGTTGTAGAGCTTCAATCCTATACTTTGCAACATTTTTCACCTATAGTTTTTGTTGTTTGTATGCACAATTTATAGTAGATAAGTGCCTCTAGATATTGTCCCTTGAAATTATATCATTTAGGCCATTTCTATATGTATTTGAGTAGCTTGTTTTCCCTCTCTTTCTTAGTGTGGAGCTCTGGAAAGGTATGTTTTTGACAAACAATTTAGTGACTTTTCGGTAGCAATTGTAACCCTTTCTGCATAATGAACTTAAAGAGATAAAGCATTTTTAGTAGAATATGTGAGAATTAGTATGAAAAGCTTAATCACTGATAATTGTTATTTTTCCATGCAGAAAAGGGTGGAAACGAAGGATTACTGTTTAAGAGGAAAAGACAAAGGAAGAGTAACTGTTGTCCCTTTGGAAGGGAACCGGATGAGAACGAGATCAAGCGGATCGAAGCAGAACGACTCGGGAAAGAAAGAAGAATTATAGATTCGGCGGAGCAGGGAAAGGAAAATCAAGGATTAATGGCTTGGCGAATCCCTCAGGATCTTTGATCCTGAGGGATCGCTGTCTTGCTTATTTTTGCTACCTAGATACCTCCGCCATTACTGTTATAAAAAGGGGCAGCAGTGTTAAGCTCAAGAGACCTTTTTTCATATATGTAAATTTAAGACTCAGTTTGAACTTTGATCATCGAGTCTCGTTCAGACTTGTTTTGCTGTACTTTTGTTGATGCATTAATACCAAAGACTTGGTGCTTTATTTCATCTCTGTGTCTGGAGTAATCTAAGGCAGTGTATCCTTGGAAGCTAAGGGCCCGGCTCCGAAGGACACTTGCTTTTGTATCATTATAATTTGGTTTCTGTGTGGATTGTTTATATAGTTTGGTAATCTGACGTGTTTGTCATATGTTGTTCCATGCTCTGTTACGACTAATTCGTTAATGGTTTCATTCGGGAAATTTATGTAAGTGACTCTATATTGTGTGAATGAATCTTTTCAGAGTTGATTGCATGTTCACTATTTAAGCCAACTGTTTCTATTACAGAGCCTTCATATTGAATATTGTTGTATTGGATTCATTTGAACTCTTATTTGTGGGAATCCGAAAGTAATATTATTCTATCTGGAAACATAGTCATATTCTCTTGAATCATCAGATTGCTATAGTAAGTGTGTTGTGTATATATGATAAATGTTGTTCCATAATTCATTTGTGAATATCGCCTCATAAAGTAAAGTTCATTGGAATTGCTTTTGAAGATTGTTATTTGATTGCGGAATGGGAGTTTAGTTCAATAGAGCAAGTTCAGTTCTAACTCGCGAGATCTAGTTTACTGAGTTGCTGTTCCATTTATTGCCATTCCATTTACTGCTGTTCCATTTCAGATTTGCTGTTCCACTTTCCGTTTGCTGTTCCATTTTACTTTCTGCTGTTCCATTTCCTTGCATTTACTGTTTTGGTGTGAGAGAAGGTCTAAAGCTGTAGTGAGTCAGCAAGTCGCTGCTTAGCTCCCAGATCTTTGGTCCATACTCTATTTTTCTTCCATCAGTTTCTAGAGGGATGGGTTATCGCTTCCGCACCCTTGACTGATAAATCGCCTGGTGTGATTCCTTTCTTTTAAAAGCAAATTAGTTATAGTTTAGCATCCATTTACTCTTGTATTTTCTAGACACTGTACTACGAAGCATTACTCTGACGAATAGCCTCAGATTGAGCTACTCTTTGCAATAAAAAAGCGTTCCCGGATTGACTTATTAATGTAGCATAACTAGAGGTTAAAGAGACCCTTGTTACAGCTCTACATTTTGGCGCCGTTGCCGGGAAAGAGTACAGCCATTTGTCTTTTACAGAGTAGTGTACAAGTCTGCTAGGGGAGAGTTGGATTCTAAAAACGGAAGTTAAGAACCTGCATACGGAGCATGTAAAATCCCTGCTCCACCGTCCGCTTTCCTGGTAGAATTGTGGGTTGAATAGAATTTGGTAGTTTATAGAATGCATGACTAAGCATAAAAAGTCAGAAAAAATTATCAAACCTCCATTCAAACCCAAAAAAGCCAAAGGGCCGGTAACCCTTGGCTGAACGACCTTCATAGACAAAATCTATAAGAAAACTGAATCTCAGCCATCAGTAGGTCTCAGAAAAACCAATTCCAAACAGCCTACTGGTTCCCTTCAGGCCACAGGATCACCATTTGTAGCCTTCGCTGAGGTGCATAGTCAGACTGATGAACAGGACATTCATGAAATTGAAAATTCTATTCCAGAACGACTGCAGGAAGGGAATCTAAGTAATCTTTGTGAAGGAGAAGGGGAAACAGGAGAAGTTGAAGAGCCAAGATCTCCTGGGATAATCCATCCATTAGAAAGCCCAGATAAAGGAAGCGCTGTAAAAATCATTGAAGGGATTCAATCTCCTCAAGTAATAGGAGCTTCCATTATTCCAGACAAAGGAGGTGCTATTAAGACAACCAAAACCGTACCTTCTCAGCCTAAGAATACCCTTTTAGAAATCCCGGAAGGTTATTGGCACATATTCGATCCTATGGCGCAGAATCAACCCAATACTCAAACTTCTACATTACAATATCCTATAGTGGATTCCGCAGCAAATGCTCTTATGAAAGCAATTCCCCTTCAACACATTCCTACATTTCATGGACGTACATCAGAAGACCCGGACGCATTCTTATTTGAATTTGATGTATTATGCAGGGGATATGATTACACCACTGACCCCCAGAAATTAAAGTTGTTCCCCTCCACTTTGAAAGGAGCAGCCTTAAGATGGTTTATGGGTTTAGGTGGTGGGGTTATAAATAACTGGGAGCAGATGAAGGAATCTTTTCTAAAGAAATATCAAGACTACTGTAGGTCTAGAGATTGAAAGTCGAAATATTCCAAATGATAGCTAGACTGAATGAAACATTAGAAGAATATGTAGAATGTTTTCAGTATAATTTACAAAGGTCGCCTTATGCATCATTACCACTGCCTGATAATGTGTTAAAAACTACATTAATCAGAGGCATGAAAGAGCAGTGGATTGAAACATTAAATATCATGGGAAAAGGGGATATTTATCAAGAAAATTTTGCTGACATCATTGATCTATGTATCAGAAGTTCGAGAGGCAGCACAAGGATAAAACCAGCAGAATATGATCGGTTTGTCAGAGATAACAAAGCACCAACAAAAGGAGTAACACGTGTAGAACTTGGCAAATTATTAGAGAATTTTAAAACTGATATTCTGGGGACATTAACTACACAACTTGATATTGTGCAGGCTAAACAGAAGCAGATTGAGGTAGAACAGAATTTGGCGATCTTCTGCCCGCGATGTAGAAGAAAGCATAGCCACAAGGAATGTCCGTTGGATACAGTTCAAACATGTGCCATCTGTACAAAAGATCACCTTACCGAAAGTTGCCCCTCACTTCCTGGATTGAAAGCAGTATATAAGGAAGCAGAAGAAGAACCAGAATCAGCATACTTTGTTAACCAACGTCACCAATGGCAACCAAGGCAATCAGATATGTTTTCAGACCCGACTTCTTCTTTTCAGCCTCCACAATATAGTATGTGGCAAAATCAATCTCAACCCCCATTTCCGAACTGGTCATCACAACCATTTCCTTCTCCAAATCCATGGATGAATCAGCTAAGCCAATTTGGTTGGCCGAATTTTCCTTACACTCCACCATATTGGCAGAATAACTCATACCCTCCACAATGGACCCCCCCTACTTCACAAAGTTCACCCTGGCAGACAAATTGGCCAAGATCGACATATCAGCCAACAGGAACTATTCCGCTCCCTCAACCGACTCTGCCAGCTTTGCAACAAAATCCCCAGTCTAATCTGAGACCGCAACTCCCAGCCCAACCTAATCCTAATCCTAATAATAGGCCGGTCCAGTCTCTCCAAATCATAGAATCAGCAGAAATCGGACCTGAACTGAGGGAGTGCAATGATCTTCAGTTAAGATCTGGATGAATAATAGAAACAGAGGGAGATAAAACAATGCACATTGAAGATCAGTTACCAATAGAACAACCGTTACAACAAGAGAGCGTAAATAAGGAGCAGAATCATCATCAAATAAATGCACGCGCTCCTCCCTTCCCAGAACAATTAGTCATACCACAACCTGTACAGCATCTAGACTTTGACATTCTGGGGGAGTTACAAAGTCTGTACATAAGAATTCCATTCCTCCAAGCCATTCAAGACATCCCTATATACGCAAAAACTATAAAAGAATTGTGCATAAAGAAATGAAGGAGGAATCCAACCACTAACCCCAAGAGTCCAAGTAGTCGGTACTTTATCTGACTTGTTATCAGGAATACCCATTAAATATGAAGATTCCGGAAACCCAATAGTAACTGTTCAAATCTATGGACAGACTCTGAATAATGCTTTAGTTGATTTAGGAGCTGCAATTAATATTTTGACAACTTCTACGTGCCAAAAGCTTGGGATTACATCGGTAGAACCCACTTCTACTTTGTTAGAATTGGCTGACCGATCTGTAGTGCGACCAGAAGGAACTCTATACGATGTCATGGTCTCTGTAGATTCTTGGTAATACCCGACTGACTTCCTGGTAATTAATCCAAAAACCCGACTGGATGGACACCCTCTAATTTTAGGTAGACCCTGGCTGGCCACTGCCAATGTGTACATTGGTTGTCGGTAGGGGAATATGACAATAACCAAAGGACCAAATATCAAAAATCTAGTCCTATATCCTCCAGCACAGCCAAGTCTTACAATGATAAAAACTAACCAGCACCCTGTATCATACCTTACTGACAATATCATATCACCATTGACTATACAGAAGGCTCTAGACTTTAAAGATCAAACAGAAGATGATGCCATCAATAACTTTGTCAGTCAAACTGAATCTAGACCTCATGCACAGTGTTTTATGATAGAAGCTGCATTCGAGAACGAACTGGAAGAAGACCCCTTGAAAGATACACATGACCAAACGATACCTGTGACTTCTATTGCTAATAGTAAAGTAGTGGAAATTGAACCGGGAAAAACAATAAACATCAATGCCAACCTTACACCAGACCAAGAAATAAAACTCATCCATCTGTTACGAAAATATCAAGAAGCATTTGCATGGGACTACCTTGATATGAAAGGGATTGATCCCCAATTGTGCACCCACCATATTTACATAGAAAAAGATGCAAGACCTGTCTGTCAACCGCAAAGAAGACTCAACCCCCATCTAAAAGATGTTGTGAAAGCAGAACTTCAGAAGCTTTTAGATGTTAATTTTATTTATCCTAATAGTAAGTGGGTCTCTCCACTTGTGGTTGTACCCAACAAGAATGGGAAATGGAGGATTTGTGTGGATTATAGAGAGCTAAACAAAGCCACACAAAAAGACCATTTTCCCCTCCCATCCATAGACCAAGTACTGGACACGTTAGCAGGAAAGAAATTCTTTTCTTTCCTAGATGGCTTCAGTGGATACAATCAGATTCAGATTGCCCTGAAGACCAGGACAAAACTACCTTTACTTGTCCTTGGGGAACGTTCACCTATAGAGTTCTACCCTTTGGCTTATGTAATGCCCCTGCCACGTTCTGAAGGGCCATTCTTAGCATCTTTGCAGACTTAATAAATGATGGGCTTGAAGTCTACACGGATGACTTTACACCATATGGAGATGATTTTGATCCAGCTCTAGACACTCTAGAAAAAGTCCTACAGTGCTGCATTGCTACCAGGCTTTGCTTAAGCCACGAAAAGTGTTATATGATGATGACAGAAGGGCTTATTCTAGGGCACTATGTCTCAGCAGCCGGCATTCAGGTAGATCCGGCTAAAATTCAAATTCTTTTTCTTATTCCCACCCCCACTACTCAGACGGAGGTACGCAGCTTTCTTGGATTTTCTGGGTATTACAGACGATTTATACAACATTATTCACACATTGCTGCACCTTTATATGCACTAACGGGTAATGTTGATTTCATGTGGACAGAAAAATGTGACCGCACTTTCCAGGATTTAAAGAAGCTTGTATCAACAGCTCCAGTCCTTCGAGGACCAAACTGGAATTTACCATTCCAAATCTCATCTGATGCCTCAGACACAGCAATCGGTGTAGTCCTTGGACAGGAGGAGGATAAAAAACCTTATGCTATTTATTATATCAGCAAAAATTTAACCCCTGCTGAATTAAATTACACTGTCACCGAAAAAGAATTCCTCGTTGTAATACATGCTGTCAATAAATTTAGACATTATATCACAGGCTATCCTATTGTTTTATATACAGATCATTCTGCTATTAAATATTTAGCAAATAAGCCTGTTACAAATGCCAGAGTAACAAGATGGTTGATCTTATTGGAGGAATTTGATATCACAATCAAAGATCGACCCGGCAAGGAAAACCCTGTAGCTGATTTTCTCTCACGGATACCAAAACCAATTGAAGCAGCAGCAGTAGAAGACCAATTTCCGGATGAACACCTGTTTGTTGTTGCTTCTCAAACACCCTGGTATGCTGATGTTGCCAATTACCTTGCAGCAGGTAAACTACCAAAGCACTTAACCCCTAATGAACGTAAGCAGATTGTTCAGAAGAGCACTCGATTTTCGTGGATTGGGGGCTATTTGTTCCACACAGGGGCAGACATGCAAATCAGGAGATGTATTCGAGAAGATGAAATTTTTGACATCTTAAAAGCCTGTCATGACGGACCATGCGGGGGACACTTTGCAGAAAAAAGAACAGCACATAAAGTACTGCAGATGGGATACTACTGGCCTACAATTTTTAAGGATGTGAAGAAATTCGTTCAAGCCTGTGACAACTTCCAGCGAGCAGGACGACCTGGTCAAGCTGACGAGATGCCTCTGAGGCCACAATTGGTCATTGAACCATTTGAACGGTGGGCTCTTGACTTCGTTGGACCCATCAACCCATCATCAAATCAGAGAACATATATCTTGGTAGCCACAGAATATGTTACCAAATGGGTTGAAGCCGAAGCGTTACCTAGAGCTACAGAAGATTCGGTAGTTCAGTTCCTATTCCATTTGTTTGTACGATATGGCCTTCCGAGAGAAATAATTACAGATGGAGGACCTCAATTTTCCGGAAAAAAATTAGCTGCAACACTTAACAACTATCACGTCCAGCACAAAATTACTACCCCATATCACCCACAGGCGAATGGGCAAGTAGAGAGCAGCAATAAGGTAATAGAATCAATTTTAACAAAAACCATTGCTTCACATAGGCGTGATTGGGCCGCCTGACTACCTGAAGCACTCTGGGCCTATAGAACCACCTGGAGAAGTACCATTGGTTATTCACCCTATCAATTAGTGTTTGGGAAACAACCTATTTTCCCCATAGAATTCGAAATCCAAACCCTACGAACTACACAGGAAGTTGGCCTAGATTTAAGTGAGGCAAAAATCAATCGACTACAGCAGATTAATGAATTGGACGAAATAAGGCTCTCTGCATTACAGAATACAACACTTATTCAACAACAACGAGCTAAATGGCATGATGCACTTATCAAGAACAAATTCTTTCATGAAGGGGACTGGGCTCTGTTATATGACTCTCGGTTTCAGGATTTCCTGGGGAAACTGCAGACTCGATGGCTGGGGCCATATGAAATCTAGAAAGTACATGATAATGGTACCCTTACTCTCATTACAATAGATGGTTCTGGATATGCATTCAAGGTAAATGGCCATCGAGTTCGTCTCTATCGTAGGCCACTCACTCGGGAATCCTTCTGTGAGCAGCTACGTCAAAATACTGACATGAAAATTTTAGGAGAGGAAGTAAAATCTTCCTCACCTACAATTCAGTAAGGAACTCATTCTTTTGACTTGTACATAAGTTCTTGTATATACGTTTTTTTAATATTTCTTTGATCTCTCTTTCTTAAGATTGCTCTTTACAGTCAGTGTGTTTTTTTGCTATTCCTTTTTTTCAAACAGAACAACATTTTTGAGTTTTTGTTGTTCCTTTTCCAGAAGGAACAGCAGTGGTTTGCTTTTGTGTCTTTGTTGTTCCCTTTTTCCAAAAGGAACAACAGGTGTGAATTTTTGTTGTTCCTTTTCAGAAGGAACAACATTTTTGGGGTTTTTGCTGTTCCTTTTCAAAAGGAACAACAGTTGCGAAGTTTTGCCGTTCCTTTTTCAAAAGGAACAGCAGTTGCTTGTTTTCATGTTTTTGGCATTGTTGTGTTTTTGCTGTTCCTTTTTCAAAAGGAACAGAATTTCGTGTTTTTGTTGTTCCTCTTTCCAAAAGGAACAACATTTCGTGTTTTTGCTGTTCCTTTTCCAAAAGAAACAGCACTTCGAGTTTTTTCTGTTCCTTTTTCAAAAGGAACAGCAGTTCGTGTTTTTGTTGTTCCTTTTTCAAAAGGAACAACAGTTCGTGTTTTTGCTGTTCCTTTTTCAAAAGGAACAACAGTTCGTGTTTTTGTTGTTCCTTTTTCAAAAGGAACAGCAGTTCGTGTTTTCGCTGTTCCTTTTTCAAAAGGAACAACATTTTGAGTTTTGCTGTTCCTTTTTAAAGGAACAACATTTTGAGTTTTGCTGTTCTTTTTTAAAGGAACAACATTTTGAGTTTTGTTGTTCCTTTTCAAAGGAACAACAGTTGTGAGTTTTTGCTGTTCCTTTTCAAAAAGGGACAACATTTGCGAGTTTTTGTTGTTCCTTTCCAAAAGGAACAGCAGTTGACAATTTTTAGACAGCACTCATGATCTTAGGAGAACGACATCCCAACTATTTGCTTGCATGGATTCTTCTCTTTCAAAAGGAACACCATAGTCATATCTTTGTCTCAGTGATGATTCATATTGAGGATGCTTTTTCACCCATCATCTCTCTAGTCTTTAAGATACAACTATACACTTATGCAATGAACATCAATTACAACACGCCGAAGTCAGCATATCATAAAATCGCTATCTTTATAGAGCCTAGTATTGATAAGAGGACAAGAGGGGGGACATACTTACTTCTCATCCCCGTTGTCATTGACTTATTCCCATTGCCCTGGTTGGTTAGCTTTATCATGGCGATTTCCTTAAAAATTTTCTCTGATTATTACATAAGAATAAGAACAAAGGATTTATATCTTCCTGTTGGGATGATAAGACTTCTTCCGCCATTCCCACTCTTAAGGAGTGCTGAACCACCCTTATGTGTAAATATATAAGAAAAAGTACTGAAAAAAACAAGAGAAAAAAAGAGAAAAATGATGACGAATGTGAATTATTGTCAAATGCAGGATAGGGGGTCTCATCAAGAGCCAGCCTACCATGATCATCAGGTTGGAAGCGAAGTGGCATTCCCAGCATGGCCACCATACCAGGGATATGGTCCAAAGGTACACTAACTAAGCAGACCTTGGAACAGGGGGTCTCATCACGAGCCGGCCTGCCCACGTTTCGCGCCTTCCTGGTGAATGGCATTATGGCTACCTGGTTACCAAGCCAGCATAATGGCCTGTATTTTGACAAAATATTTTTATACACATACAGGATCATGGTTCCGGGGGTGAAATAAACAACTCTGCCAAGGTTATGGACACCTGTTGGCAGCAGAGCTCTGTTAATGGTATCAAAGTCATAAATGATTACACCAACAGCGATAATATTAATACCTCTTTGTTTCTTCTATCCTATGAATAATTCATATTTTATTCCTCGATTAACATATCGCATGAATACTCATTACTACCAATCATGGCAAAGGAACTGACAATGACCCCTCGGGACTTCGTACGAGTGACAGATGTCCCATCCCCCGGCCTCACATCCTATTATGAAAGCTCTTATGTAAAACACGATCCACCTTTTTGCCTCGATTTCGGTATTTAGTTGTCTATCCAAAACATGGCGTAATTTTATATGTTGTTCTTTATGACTGGTAACACGATGGCTGCTGCTCCTCTATTTGACGGCTGGGGCAGCCTATCACATCGTGGGGGGGAAGGTAATCTCATTACTCCACGGGGTACGTGTCACCACACCATTCGGGGTAGATAGTGTACGAAGGAATGGCATGGTTTAACGGTATGATAATTCTATTTTACGCAAAGTTTCCATCCGCAATCCATTTTTGCTGCATGCTCTGTTTTTTTCGCGACGATCACCTTCTCTGCATCCCAAAACAGCTCAGGCAGTTGCTGTTCCATTAAAAATCCTTAGTAGAACCATGGGAGGTAAGGAAGTCCGAAGCGAGCCCCAGGAATTGATAGCCTCTGCTGCTGCTCGGGAGATCCTGGAAAAAGCTGGATGGCTGAATTATTTCAATCGCCTACAAGAACCAAACGAGACAGTGGCATTGGAATTTCTGCAAAACTTGCAGGAAGACTACTCCACAGTAAGAGAAAGATGGATACTGGTCACTGACGATGTAATTGCAGAAGTTTCAGGCCTACCAGCCACCGGACCTGTATGGACGCTGAAGAAAGAAAGACTGCAGAAGATTATGGATATTTTTCAGGATGAAGGCCAAAGCTTGACAGTGAAAGGGAAGGGAGTTCTGCCAGCTACGTTAGGAGAACCCTGGACCGAACTAGCAAAGATAGTACAGAGCTACATTACTTGCGAAGGAAGGAAGGACGTGGTAAGACCTCGCCATCTTAAACTCTTAGCTGTTTTAAAAGAAAAATGTTCTGTAAATATGCCTGCACTTTTAAATTCGCTATTGCATGATGCGGCCTGAAGCCTGAAAACGGCCCAGCACGTAGACGCAGTTGTTAGCCACCATGGATTGATTCGATTGATAGTGAGCCATAGTCTCACTCAACAGTAGAGCAGCTGGGAGGACCTCATTGCATTGATTGAGGGGGGATTGATTGCACCACCCCCAAAACCTAAAACTTCCTCCAGCATGCCAGAACAATCAGAGAAACGCATAGAAGTGGCAGCTGGAAAACGTGTCGCTCCGAAACGAAAGCATTCTTCAGATACACCGGAGCGACCAGAAAAACGCAGAGAAGTGATAACAGAAAAACTTGTTGCCTATACATCTGAACAGCCAGAAAAACCAAGGAAATCAATTCGGCTAGCTCGAATACGAGGGAGGCTGGAAAAGATTCAGAACACCAGCCAACCAATTAAGATTACAGACGAACCTCCAGAACCAGAAGAAACACCTTCTGATGAAAATGCTGGACAATCTGGGGACGAGGCTGAACAAGCCGGAGAAGGAGGTAAGGAAGGAGAAATGCACTCCGAAGTTGAACACTCCAAGGTAGTCACTGAACAGGACAATCGGGAGGAGGAAGTAATACAGCCAGAAAGCAGCCTGCTGCGAGACCCTGTGGGCGAAGAAGAATTGGCCGCAATCCTGGCCAGTTTGGGGGAATATGGCCAACCCCCCAGCCCAGCAGGTCCTCCCGATGGACCGCCAGAGGAAGAGATACCCGAGAATTCACATGCAGAGAACCAAGGAGAAGAAAATCCACCCGTTCATGAGGAAGAAATAAGGGATACCAACCGGGAACAATCTCTTCCCGAAGCACTAGAAGAAATGCTAGACATAGGGGCAGATTGAAGGGCCAGGCCCAAACCCTCTTCCGAGACAAGGGAAATCAAGAAATTGAGGACTAAACAGCAGAGGCTGCTGAGCACAATAGCCCGGCTCCGACAGAAAATTCGCATTCTGAAAGCTAGTCTGAGGATACAAAGGACCACACAGAAGAGGAAGAGGACCGCTACAGTAGAATCTCGTCGAACAAGAAGTCGAGGGACTTATACTCGCACTGTTGGTCGAAACCCGATTAGAAGACCTGCAGCTGTTCCAAATGACGTCGAGGAACAAACTCCTGTTCCAATGGCCACTGAGGGACAGACTGCTGTTCCAATTGATAATGAGGAACAAACTGCTGTTCCAATTGCCACTGAAGAACAGACTGTCGTTCCATTAGCAGAGGAACCACAACAACCTTTTGTTCATGTCAAGAAAGAAAAGGAGAATAAGGAGATCCAAACAGAGGCACCGCCCTCACGGGTGATCTGGGTTCTGAACTCTAAGCAGCATAACAAAAAGGTTCAGGTAAAACTCCCGACCTCTACGGCCTTATGGAAAAAGGATCCAAAAACAAGAACCTTGCATAAAATGATGAAGGAATCTCAACAGGAAACTGAACAATTGAAGGAACAAACAGTCCCTCGAGAGAAATATGAAGAGTTGCAGCAGCAACTTCGGAATATTAGTCAGTCCGAGAGCCAAGCCTTCGAATGTTGGCAAAAGGAGCAGGAAACGGTTGCAAAGGTAACTCGTCGATTAGATATTATTGTTAGGAAGATGGACACTGTGTGTTCCTTGTATAATGACGTTCTAGCCTGTAGGGCCCCTGCTAAAAACTATGCTTTATTTTTGCTTGAACGATATTTACGATTAAAGATAAAAGCTGTCAGGGCAGGTGCCCCTATACAAATCAATACTCTTAATGATTTCATAGATTGTTGCAAGCATTATGGAATTAAGGTCCAAAGATTATTATGTGAATTTTACTTGCATAACCTCGTGCTAGACCAGGAAACTGATTTAAATCCTGGCCCTTTTGTTGGGGACATACAATTGCAAGCCTTTGTTTCCTTCGGGGTTAATCAGCTAAAATGGCTCAGGGCTTATACCACTTTTCAGAGACAGGAAAATAGCCTAGACTTGTGGGTGAGAGCCGAGCCTAGAGACCCAGTACTGTTATGGAGAGCACATAGAAACCTTATCAGAACCCTGGGTGTTATGGAGACATTAGGACCCATGCATGAGGACTTAATCAGACAAAATTTGGAATATTTTCTGACTATTAAAGACCTTGCTACCGATGCTGCAAAATTCCGATATCAGATTTCGAACCCAAACATCCAGCTCAGGGAACCATTCAGATATGAAAATTTTGAGCTGGCAGCCAGCCGATTGAACCTTTATGGCGAGCGAATTTTGCAAGCAGGGCCATCCTGGTTACGGTATCGATTTCGTAGTCCAATCATTTGGCACCCTGCACCCGGATACCAGACCTTGTATGAAATTCCTGAAGGTCAAACAAATCAGTTTTTTGATGATTTGGTTGCTCATCACGGTTGTTGGCCTCCACACGAGATTCCCTCTCTGGCCTACTCTCTTACTTCTTTGCATATCAACTATAATGTTTTCATGAGGGCATGAAACAGGGTAAGCAGGGGGATGTGCGGAGCTCTGGAAAGGTATGTTTTTGACAAACAATTTAATGACTTTTCGGTAGCAATTGTAACCCTTTCTGCATAATGAACTTAAAGAGATAAAGCATTTTTAGTAGAATATGTGAGAATTAGTATGAAAAGCTTAATCACTGATAATTGTTATTTTTCCATGCAGAAAAGGGTGGAAACGAAGGATTACTGTTTAAGAGGAAAAGACAAAGGAAGAGTAACTGATGTCCCTTTGGAAGGGAACCGGATGCAAACGAGATCAAGCGGATCAAAGCAAAATGACCCGGGAAAGAAAGAAGAATTATCGATTCGGCGGAGCAGGGAAAGGAAAATCAAGGATTAACTGCTTGGCGTCGCTGTCTTGCTTATTTTTGCTACCTAGATACCTCCGCCATTACTCTTATAAAAAGGGGCAGCAGTGTTAAGCTCAAGAGACCTTTTTTCATATATGTAAATTTAAGACTCAGTTTGAACTTTGATCATCGAGTCTCGTTAAGACTTGTTTTGCTGTACTTTTGTTGATGCATTAATACCAAAGACTTGGTGCTTTATTTCATCTCTGCGTCTGGAGTAATCTACGGCGGTGTATCCTTGGAAGCTAAGGGCCCGGCTCCGAAGGACACTTGCTTTTGTATCATTATAATTTGGTTTCTGTGTGGATTGTTTATATAGTTTGGTAATCTGACGTGTTTGTCATATGCTGTTCCATGCTCTGTTACGACTAATTCGTTAATGGTTTCATTCGGGAAATTTATGTAAGTGACTCTGTATTGTGTGAATGAATCTTTTCAGAGTTGATTGCATGTTCACTATTTAAGCCAACTGTTTCTATTACAGAGCCTTCATATTGAATATTGTTGTATTGGATTCATTTGAACTCTTATTTGTGGGAATCCGAAAGTAATATTATTCTATCTGGAAACATAGTCATATTCTCTTGAATCATCAGATTGTTATAGTAAGTGTGTTGTGTATATATGATAAATGTTGTTCCATAATTCATTTGTGAATATCGCCTCATAAAGTAAAGTTCATTGGAATTGCTTTTGAAGATTGTTATTTGATTGCGGAATGGGAGTTTAGTTCAATAGAGCAAGTTTAGTTCTAACTCGCGAGATCTAGTTTACTGAGTTGTTGTTCCATTTATTGCCGTTCCATTTACTGCTGTTCCATTTCAGATTTGTTGTTCCACTTTCCGTTTGCTGTTCCATTTTACTTTCTGCTGTTCCATTTCCTTGCATTTACTGTTTTGGTGTGAGACAAGGTCTAAAGCTGTAGTGAGTCAGCAAGTCGCTGCTTAGCTCCCAGATCTTTGGTCCATATTCTATTTTTCTTCCATCAGTTTCTAGAGGGATGGGTTATCGCTTCCGCACCCTTGACTGATAAATCGCCTGGTGTGATTCCTTTCTTTTAAAAGCAAATTAGTTATAGTTTAGCATCCATTTACTCTTGCATTTTCTAGACACTGTACTACGAAGCATTACTCTGACGAATAGCCTCGGATTGAGCTACTCTTTGCAATAACAAAGCGTTCCCGGATTGACTTGTTAATGTAGCATAACTAGAGGTGAAAGAGACCCTTGTTACAGCTCTACACTTAGCTACTTAGTAAACCTTGTGGGTGGGGTTTTTTATGCTTGTTTAGTTGTTTATTTTTTATCATTTTCAGATTTATGTATAGTATTTTAGCACATTACTTTTATGCTCAGATGGCATCATAAAACATGCTCAATTAACTCATCCACTTGACACATTATTTTTACACACTCACACCATAAGTGAAAATGAGCTTGGTTAAAATCGCCAAGCCAAGACCTGAAACACTACGCCTTAATAAATCAACACACATATATTAAGCCCACTTAGGCACCAGGGCCAAACAATGTTTGTAGTGTAGGTCTAGGATTGGTTGTATAGGCTTCCAACAACACCTATCGATCACTTTCATTGAGACATAGAAGTTGAAATATTAGGGAGTTTAAAATCCTTCACCGTCCTATGGTACAAATTTAGAGTGCACCAGAAATCCGATTCAGAGGGGGTTAGGCTAGCTCATTATGTGAGTTATTCTCCTCGGGGCTACCCAACCCATGGCAGGGAATTGTGTGCAATGGTTGACTACCAAGGAGCTCAAAAGTTTACCACCCCCATGGGAAGAAGGTAAGCGTAGTGACCAATATTAAGAAAACACCCTATAGGACTGCCTGTGGGAAGAAATTGGTTCTCTACCCCACCTTTCTCTAGAAAAATCTACTTGCAGGCATGAGATTTCATTAAGTAAGAAGTTCTTTGGAAGGCCATATTAAACAATAGATCTAGGATTGTTTGAGGATTTAGATCACCTATAGGCTAGAGGTATTTTTCTTTCATAGGACATGTTTTATTGTATTAACAACATTAATATAATTAGTTTACACTTTGCACCATTGAATTAGGTGTTTTCTTATTGTTTGTTGCTCTTTTATTCCTTTCACCACCCTATAGTTCTTAGATCATTATTCTCTTTACACCATTGCACACCCTAGGCATTTGTTGTAGAGAGTTCAAGGAATTTACCCTTAGTTTCTATTAGGAAATATTATTCCTCCCCTTCAAGTTAGAGTTCATCCTCCTAGTCCTTCATTAAGTCATCATTATGATTCTGATTCTACTAACTCATAATTTTCCTCCTTTGATTCTGCATCTTCTCAACTCCATATCACCACCATGTCTGACACCAACGTGGTTGCAGGAAGCTAGGGTAACCTAGGTACCAACGAGGGTACCCCCACTAGCCAAATCCCCATCGGTGTGGTCACTCTTACTCCATTGCTTCCTTTTATGGTTGTTTGAGCTCCCCAATTTCAGCTAGCTTATCAACAATCCTCTTCTACATGATCCCACTTGGCCAGCTATACCTACTAAACTCCCTTAAGAAATCCCAAATTTTAAAGGTAATCTTGGAGAAGATCCCACTAATCATGTTCCCTCATTCCACATGTGGTGTTCATCAAATCCATTACTAAAGACTCTGTTCATCTTCGTCTGTTCCAACGCATAGTCACTAGAGATGATGCTAAGTGGTATGTCGATTAACCGAGAGCCACTTACTCCACTTTTGTGACTCTTTCAAAAGAGTTTCTTTCTTCTTTCCAGTTACCTCTCCATTATGACATCGATACCAAACTTTTGACTTCTTTCTGTCAAAATTATGCCACTCAACTATCTGACCATGTTAAGAAGTGACGTATAAGGAGGAGTGTATGTAGATATCCTAAATTAGAAGACAACATCTATATGGATTGGTTCATTAGATCGCTTTTTTCCCCCATTGCTAAAGATTTTGCATCACACTGCCCCCAGTATGTGGAAGATGCACTCCAAGTAGCCTTCAAATTTGATTTGATCTATGGCCAATCAGGTTATTTTTACACTGTCAACCATGATATTCCTCAGCCTGGTGTGGCTAATGCACCAGGGGCATCTCATGCAGAAGATTGCATACTTGGAACCATTGCACACCCTCAACCATATTGTCCACCTTTGATGATTTATGGTCCACCTCATGGATGGCCAAGTTACTCTTACAATTATTCCTCCCCCAATCGTCCACAAGGTAACTATTATCTAGGTCCTAGTACACCATATGCATATCCCCACCGACATCAACAGATGTTAGGGATAGATTTTACATCACTCATTTATCTGAATGCTGCCCCATCCACTTATTATATTTATGCACGACCTAATTCTCTAGCTCCTCTGGCACCAGCTCCCTAGCCCCCATGCATGCTCCCACTCTACCAAAACAACCACCTCCTCCACAAAGAAATGTGTATGATCAGTAGAGCGGACCCAATCCCCCTAACCCTAAGAAGAAGGGTAATCAGAACTAGAAACCTCAATGTAATCATGGAAACTAGGGTCCTCCACCCAATGCCCCTCAAGGTCCTAAGCCTAATCCTGCAACCCAGCAACAAGACGACCAACCCAAGTAAAAAAAGGGTCTTCCCACGAGCATACCTTGTCCCTGTTGCAACATATATTGCCATTATAATCATGAGTGTCCCTTTTCACCTCATATGTGTCAAGTATGGGAAGCTCAAGGAGTTTCTTCTCGAGGATCATAGCCCACCGCTCCTCCACCACCTCTTGCTTCATCTCAACCAATGGTCCTTACCAATCCTTTCCCTTACCAAAGATACATAGCTACCAAACCTAAACCAGGTCAGACAGCTTAGCCAACTCCACCATCTGGTCACCATGATTATCAAATTCGTATGATGAATTCTGATGAGGTTAATACGAAGAAAGTGAACCTTCACACTCAAGCATGCCAATATGACAAGCCGTATGCTTTGTTAGCAACTGAGTCTCAACCCAAAGTTTCCACCAAGCATCTATCGTCATCCAATGGTACCTTATAGAGCACTCAGCCCAAGGTAAAGGTTATTCCCAAGATCCAGAAAGATCCATTACATCGAAATTCTACTTCTGATAAAGTTGCTCATACATATAGCATAATAGATGATGTGGCACAATCTCCTCTACCATGTAAATGCTAGAAATTCTCTAGACATGCCGATACCGATGGAAAGATCTATTATTTTCTTTGGGTGTCATGGATACCCAAGTTGATCACATGATTGTCTTTCATGTTCACAAGTCAGAAAATACTCCCCTACCTTCATCCATTTCAATTCAAATACCAATCTCCATTAGAAACGCCACTGTGCAACAATGTATCATCGATGAAGGTTCCTCCAGCTGTGTGATGGCTGCTAATGTTTGGAAGCAACTTAGTTCCCCTAACCTATTCCCATCCACCATCACTCTTCCTACATGGGATAGTCATCCATCACAACCCCTTGGCTTTATCACAACTTCCCAATCACAGTTTCCGGTAAGACTATCTCTATTGACATTGAAGTCACTAATGCTCCCTTAGACTATAACATCATTTTTGGTCATATTTAAACGTATGCTATGTTAGTTGTGACATCTGTAGTTCACCGTAATATGTACTTTACCTATAATGGAAAGATCATCATTTTTTATTAGTTGACATACTATGATCCCAAAGCCCAGACTTCACCTTAGTCTGACATTTCTTCCGTGACTGACAATATGACTATATAATCCCTCACCAATGTCTCTCTAGGAGTTTCTAAATACTCCCCCTTTCTTGGTACTTATTATCGTCGACCACCTACTCCTTCTAAGCCTAGCTTATTGATCGAGGTTCGGGTGTGAGAAAGGACCCTTCCAAGTCCTTTTACTTTTGTGATGTGTTAAATTGCATTTTTAAAAGAACATGAATAAATACATCTCCATGATCTAAAGAAAAGGAACATGACAATCATCAACACATGAAAACAAAAGTTGTTGATAACGGAGCTTGTCTAGGAGGGACTACGTCTCTGAGCCTCGATCTCAAGATGGTATAGGCTGCTGCATTAAGTGTTGTCAATAGTGATGATGTACACAAGAGATGATATTGCGATCATACAAGGAAAATGCCCTCACGCAGGAGTGGCTCTATGAGATGTTCCAATACAGGAACTCTCAATCAAAAGACTCCTATCAGTATGACACAAACTCATGCATGATGAGCATCCTGCCAACATGACATAAAAGGGATCTCAATGAAAACATGCCTGATGACAACGTGAGTACCCCATCAACATACAGAAAAGGGATCTCAAACAAAACATGATGAATCATGACAACAATTACAACATAGATGATTCTGGATCACATCAAGTAGGAATCATGAAATCGAGTAAGAAATAAGATCCCACATCAAGCATGAAACATGTATTTGTGTAGCATAATCCATAGCAAAAGAAGTACATGAACACACTGCATATACCTCACAACCAAGGGCCATCCGAAGAAGCGGATGTCAAACTGTTGAAGTTGTTCATGCCATCAATCTCACGGTATCAATCACATGGAAATGGCTTCTCGCACATGAATGTTGACACCTTCATTCCACTTAGAAAAGTGGTTGGAAAATAAAATAAGCAAATGAAAAAATATGAATGCACCATCAGATTTGTGGCGTTGAATAGTGCAAAATCAATTGTCAAATTTCTAAATTCTAGAAAATTGAGAATTCGGGGCCCAAGGAATTGTTTAGATTCCCCCTAGATTCCTCAAATATTTTGCTCCATGGGTGGACTAGAAATTTCCAACTCAAAAGGAAGATCTGACTTTGCCATTGCAATCCATGCAAAAAACGATCGAAAACGACTATAAACTTGACTATATTATGACATGGAGAAAAATTACCTCCTTTGGAAAATTTCAAGGATCATGGTTCCTCTCCCTATTTTTGCAGCAATCATGGTTCCACCTCGATACTGAAAAGTGGCCGAGATAATAAGAACTTTTATGGAGAAATGGATAGCGCCATTACATTCATGGCATCGAGATTTGCTGAAACCATATAAAATTTGTCAAAATCTGACAAAGTGAAAATTTAGCCCCTCGTGCAAAATGATGCCTTGTGCTACGTGAACTGCCTCCTCTACCTCGAAATTTGTGTCTACTCCTGGTTACTCCTTTTGGGTGCACTAGAAAAAATGAGTTTATTTATAAGTTTTCAGGTGGATTTTACAAAAACTCCATTGGCGAAGTGGTTAGCGATCCGATTAATAGGGAGGAGGTTGGGCGGTCAAACCCCCCTCCATTTTTATAAACATCAATTTTTTTTTAAACATATTTGGTTTCGGTTGGGTGAGTCGGTGGGGTCATGTCCCCGACCTTGCCATTAATAACATACATTAGTTGGGTATGCAGATGGGGAGGGTGGAGGTCATGGCTCGCCCTCCAAAAATATATAGATTTTTTTTTATTTTTTTATTAACATAACAAAATGGGTTGTTTTTAAAAATTTAGATTTTAAGCCATAGGAGTCTTTTTAATGAGGCCATGATTTCACCCATAATATGGCTGGGGTTTGTTGGATTCTATCTCTCAGAAACGTGCAAATTGCATCCTTGTTAAACCTACGCAGTCATCAAAATTCAACCAAACTTTGACTGCTTCTAACTTTCCCATACGGACTCAGTTTGACGAACCGTTCACACCACCATGATCTGGACGACGAGATCTACGCTCTAGTCCTAGTTCAAAAATAGTCTGATTTCTTTGATTTTCAAGCTTCCATTAGCCCTCTTTGTCCTGCGTGTGTCTCTGGAGCCACCCAGATAAATCCTCCCCAATGAGGATCCTTTGGTCCTCCAAAAGAATGAAAAATAATCTACAACTTCTCTATACCTTGTCTGCATCACAAGCATCTTGAAAGTTCTTGCTTGTATCTCCTTCACCTTTGTTCATCGGAGCCTTAAGCAATGAGCCGATGCCTGCAACCTCTGCAGCCTGTAGTACATTGTTTCACAAATTACATGCTTGAATTTCATGACCAACTAATGACCCAAGCATCCCATACTTGCCACGAGTTTATAACACACACTTGGTGGTCAAGTTTACATCAAGATGGAAAAAATACCCCAGCTATGACAATAAGGCCAACATATCATTGTTGCTTCAAAAAGTGATGGAAAACACATCATCACTGCAACACATGATTTACAAAGATAAGGCCAAACATTATTTTGTTTTGACAAGAGATGGAAACACGACATCACTTTCACATTTTATCATGCAATGCCAAATAAGAGTAGATATCATTGTTGCTAAACAAGTGATGGAAAACACATCGTCACTTTTACATTTAAAAATGAAACAAATTATTTACAAAAGCATGATCATGAACTGCTAACATATCTAGAAACCATTTCTCACTTATCAATGTGAATGGGTTGCCTCCTTGTGGTGCATTCAATATTCGAAAAAATGCTTAATCTAGTTCATGCACCGAAACTTTATCTTTAAGGCACTACTCTGGATGGACCCTCTAACAAGTGGTTATGTGATGGCCACTTCTATCACAATGACTGCAATAGGTTTTCTTCCTCTAGATCTGCTTAACATGTTTCTTTACCTACTATTAAAAGGGTCTTTCATGCCTCATCATTTTCTGTGTTGCCATTCTTTTCCAACACTTAGAAAATGTATGGTTATGTAATCCAAAAAAGGTACATGTTTTTCGATGCCATGTTTTATGTTCATCATTAACAACATGATCATAATTGAAATGAACATTCGCATGTTGAAAGTGGTTATACAGTTCCTTGTTGTCTCTTGTGTAAGTATGGAAATGAGAGCTTGCCTCAACTCTCTCCCTGCAATGGGCATTGTCGTGGGATGATGGGGATGTGTTCCCATCATTCTCTTTCCTCGATGATTTCGATGATGTCTCAGAAGAATCTGAAACCTTTGAGCATTATCCTTTGGTGTATCTCGAGCCTACAAATTAAGGTCTCTGCACAACCTCGAATGGTTGAGTTATGCCTTGGTTATTAACACCAAGATCTTTTTCCTCCTCATGCCTCATCCTGGTAAGAAGCCTCATGTTTGTCCCTGTAATTGGGATCTCCAATATCCAATGGAAATCATACTATATGAAGACGAAACCAAAAGGAAATCAACATTTTTTACCTCCTCTATCGATTTGGAAAGAACTGATGAGAGTTTCTCATCATTTTTTGTTGGTGGTTTGCTAGCTGTCTTGGCACATTCCCCAACTTCTTTTCTGACATATGATGGGGTAATTCTTGCACTTTGATAGGGTTGACAATTCCTTCGCCATTAATTCCCAATCCTTTTCCTTCATACCCCATTCTCTTCAACAGTTTGGAGCCAATTCATGTGCTATGATTTTCAAAAATAGCGAAATCATAATCAGGAAACATACATGAAGTTGGAGAATTACATTTTACCTCACATAGGTCATGCTGCAGCTTTTCCAAGGCCTCGTCCTTTCCCTGCAACTATCGTAGCAAACTTTGTTTCTCCTCTTTCTCTTCATGTAGACACATCTTCAATTCAGCGTTCTCTGTTAGAATATTATGTTTGTTATGCTTCAGTTCTTCCAAGGCCTCTTTCGTGGCTTGCTACTGAAGATGCAATCTCTCCTTTTCCTCTTTCTCTTTCTGTAGAGTTTCATACATTAGCTCTACCCTTTTGGAAATGTTGAGCATGGTCTTGTACATCACTTTTTCTTCCTCTGTCATTGCACATTCCATTGTTCACACTGCAATTCACATCCATGCAAACACCACTCTGATACCACTTGATCGAGGTCCGGGTGTGACAAAGGACCCTTCCAAGACCTTTTTCTTTCATGATGTGTTAAATTAAATTTTTTAAAGAACATGAATGAATACATCTACATGATGTAAAGAAGAGGAACATGACAATCATCAACACATGAAAACATAAGCCATTGATAACGGAGTTCATCGTGGAGGGACTATGTCTTCGGGCCCTAGTGCTAAGATTGTGTAGGCTGTTGCATTAAGTTCTGTCAATAGTGATGATGTGCACAAGAAATTATGTCACGATCATACAAGGAAAATGCCCTCACGTAGGAGTGGCTCTAAGAGATGTTCCACTATAGGAACTCTCAGTCAAAAGACTCCTATCAGTATGACACAAACTCATGCATGATGAGCATCCCGCCAACATGGCATAAAAAGGATCTCAATGCAAACATGCATGACAACAACATGAGTATCCCATTAACATACAACAAAGGGATCTCAAACAAAACATGATGAATCATGACAGCAAGTACATCACATAGATTATTCTGCATCACATCAAGCAGGAATCATGAAATCTAGTAAGGAACAAGATCCCACACCAAGCATCAAACAGGGATTTGTGCAACACAATTCATAGCAAAAGAAGTACATGAACGCACTACATATACCTCACAACTAAGGGCCATTTGAGGAAGCAGATGTCAAACTGCTAAAGTTGTTCGTGCCATCAATCTCACGGCATCAATCGCATGGAAATGGTTGCTCGCACATGAATGCTGACAACTGCATTCCACTTAGAAAAGTGGTTGGAAAATAAAATGAGCAAATGAAAAAATATGAACGCACCATTAGATTTGTGGTGTCAAATAGTGCAAAATTGACTGTCAAATTTCTGAATCCTATGAAATTGAGAATTTGGGGATCAAAGAATCTTTTAGATTCCCCCGATATTCCTCAAAGATTTTGATCCATCGGTGGACTGGAAATATGCAACTCAAAAGGTGGATCTGAGCTTGCTATTGTGATCCCTGCAGAAAACCATGAAAAACGACTATAAACTTGCCTATATTACGGCATCAAGAAGAATTACCTCCTCACGAAAATTTCAAGGATCATGGTTCCACTCCCTGTTTCTGAAGCAATCATGGTTCCACCTCCATACTCAAAAATGGCCAGAAAACTGCAGAACATTGATGGAGAACAAATAGCTCCATTGCGTTCGTGGCGTCAAGATTTACCGAAACCATATAAAATTTGTTAAAATATGACAATGAAAATTCGGCCCCTCCTGCAAAATGCTGCCTTGAGCTACGTGCACTACCTCCTCTGCCTCGAAATTTGTGCTCACTTCCTACTTCCTCCTTCTGGCTGCACTGACAAAAATGAGTTGATTTATAAGTTTTCAGGCAGAGTTTACAAAAAACTCCGTTGGAAGAGTCGTTAGCGATCTGATTAATAGGGAGGAGGTCGGGCGGTCAAACCCCGCCTCCTCCATTTTTATACACAACAATTTTTTTTAAACATATTTGATTTTGGTTGGGTGAGTCGGTGGGGTCATGTCCCTGACCCTGCCATTAATAACATAAACTGGTCGAGCATGTGTTTGGGGACGGCAGATGTCATGGCCCGCCCTCCAATATTATATATATATATATATTATATATATATATATATATATATATATATATATATATATATATATATATATATATATATATATATATATATATTAACATAACAAAAATGTGTTCTTTTTAAAAATTATGTTTTTAAGCCATAGCAGTATTTTTAACGAGGCTAAGGTTTCGCTCGGAATCTGGCCGGGGTTAGCTGGCCATCCACCGGAAAAGTGCAAATTGTGTCCTCGTTAAACCTGCCCAGTCATCAAAAGTCAACCCAACTTTGACTGCTTCTAACTTTCTCATACGGACTCGGTCTGATGAACCATTCACATTGCCACGATCAGGATGATGAGGTCTATGCACTAGTCCTCGTTCAAAACCATTTTTATTACTTTGATTTTTGAGCTTACATTAGCCCTCTTTGTGTTATGTGTGTCTCTGGAGCCACCTCGATCACTAATCTAGTGTATGCATGATCCAAGTATCACATGCCACCCACAAATGGTTTGGCATGCCTTCACAATAGACAACACCTCTAAAACCTTCTATTCCTTACTCAACCCAACATTTTGATACTACTCCTGAAGGACCCTTTCCTTCTACTCATATCTCTCTTAGTCCATTTCCACCTAGAACCAGCTAGATCTTAACAATCTCGAAGTAGTTCCTCTAGGCCATTATTCTTCTAGTCAAATATCATTTGTATTCACCCTCCCAGGAGTTTATTCTACACCTATTATGGCTACATTGAGTTTACCCAACATTACTTTGGGGATCCCATTCTGGTACATCAATCCTTGTACAAAGACTCCACCCAGTCAACTTAAACCTTACACTTCTTTGAACCTAGTCCAACATGTTGTTCCTACCCCTTGATTTTCTTCAATTCCATAGAAACATCAAACGGAGCCTACTCTTGTCACAATGGCATCTGGCGAGGGGGGTAAATTCCAAAAAAATGGAACCAAACACAAGGCATCCCCAACAACTCTAGCTCCTCCTAAGTTACAAAATCCTATTCATCCATGTGCTTTGTGTGATGTTGTTGGTCATGCCACCAATAATTGTCTCAGACTCCCTCATGTCAACAATGTGGTCTCTAATACCTTCCCTGGTTCTAAAATTCGTTAGATATATGTTCCCTTACCTGAGTCAGCTAAGAAGAACAGATCATTATGCACAAATCACTCATTTTCTTTTTGGGATAATTATGGTGATTATTCTCATTGTTGTCCCCATTTTGAATATTTTTGTGATACAGTTCAGGTGCTTCATGAATTAGAGGCCACTCATAGTGAGTCCACCTCTCCTCTACCTGTGGATTCTAGTCCCACTCCTACATCAGAACAAGAGGTGTCTCCAACACCCATTGTGATCCCCGCCCCCTCATGTTGAGATGACATATAGTACAAATACCATTCTCTAAATATCATCATCCATGATATCAATGCATTAGAACTCCACTAATGTCTCCTATTGTGATTATGTTGAAACTCCTTCAATGAATACCCCAGTCTCAACATCGATAGATATTCCATCTACTTGTCATATGTCTTCCAACGTTGAAAATGAATATGTGAACTTTGTCTCTCATGAAGATGCTTCAAGTAGATATTCTCCATCATGTGGTCACTCTTTGTCCATTCCACCCATCTTCCATTCTGATGAAGACATAATGGAATCCATGACCATCCTTGATTTTCCTTGAGATGAAATGCACCATTGTGCACACTTCCTTCCACAGTAAACCCATGACAAAAATGTTGTGGAGTCCAAAGACTTCATTCATGCTGATGTTGATTGGTTTACAAATACCATTCCTACACCAGATTCTTTTGAAGAAGGAAATATGGCTAACATATCCCTTACCATAAAAATTAAAATTAACATTTCGAATAAATTGGGGACTGAAGAAAATATCATCTTGTGGGCACAATGTACCTTGAAAGAAATTGATTCTTACACAAAGTTATTCAAGGAATTTCATGATGTTCTTTCTTGGTATTATTTTGAAATTCCCAAGCTTGATCCCACCATTGTTGAACATCACATCGACACTTGGCCTGATGCCATACCCATCCTCCAAAAGAAAAGGCATATCCATCCTTCCAAATGTGAAGCTATTAAATATGAAATCGAGAAGCTCAAGTAGGCTAGTTTCATCTATCCCATTAAATACACCACATGGGTGTCCGATCCTATTCCCATTCTCAAGAAACAAGGCACCATCCATGTCTGCACAAACTTCCATGATCTGAACAAATATTGTCCCAAAGACAACTTTCCCATGCCCTTCATAGACCAGGTCATTGATGAGTGTGCGAGGCATGAGGTTATATCATTTATGGATAGATTCTCCAATATAAATAGATATGTATCCGCTATGCCAGTAAGGTTAATACCACTTTCACTAGTTTGTGGTGGAATTTTGCCTACAAGGTCATGACATTTAGTTTAAATAATGCTGGGGCCACTTTTTAGCATGCCATGTCATATTGTTTTTATGACTTGGCTAATGTTATGCTTGCATATCTAGGTGATCTCACCACACATTCCAAACTTTGGTCACAACACCTTCATGATTTGACCACTGTGTTCCTTCGATGTTGCTAGTATAACATTCACATCAACCTACTTAAGTGTGTCTTTTGCGTTCCTGCCAATTGACTTTTGGGCTTCATTCTATCCAAAGACAGTATCAGTCTTCACCTGCTGAAAGTTCAAGCCATCCTTCAAATTCCTCCTCATCATACCCTTCACTAGTTATAAAGCCTCCAAGGAAAATCTAACTTTCTTCGCCAATTTTTTCCTGACTATGCCACCAGGGGTCATGGGTTCCTTTCGCTCCTTCAATCAAAAATTCCATTTATTGTGGATGACCAAGATTAACAGTCTTTTGATGCCCTCAGACCTTCTCTCACTTTGGATTCCTTGATTAGTCCACCTAACTTTGAGAGGGATTTCATCTTATACATATTTGCATCTACCTATTTGGTCAATGGGATCCTCATACAAGAGTATTCTATAGGAAATGAGAATGTCATATACTATCTTAGTAAGAAACTTAATGGCTCCCCTGTGTCCTCTTTCCACGAAGAAAAGTTGGCACTGGATGTCTTGTTATCTATTCAAAACTTCATCACTCTATCCTTACACGTACCACCAAAATTTTTGACAAACACCATGGATTTCCTACTAAGTCAAAAAATAATTAGTGGGAAGCATACCCATTGGATCATTATCCTTCAATAATTCGATCTAAAATTTGTGACACCCAAGACCAAGAAAGTTTTAGCCCTTGCTGAAGTCATTTCTGAATTTCCCATAGTTGTGCTTGATCTACGAGTAAATGACAATATCACAATTGAACACTTGTTCTCCATTACGTCAAATTATCCTTGCTATGGTGACATCCTTACCTATTTCCAAACCTAGAAATCTTCCCCTCACATTGCTTGTGATGATCGATGATGTATTTGACATCAAGCCCCTTGCCACCTCCTCATCAGTGATGATCTATATCGTCACGATGTTGATATTCTCCTTCATCGTTGTCTCACCCATGCTGAAGCTGAGAAAGTGCTCAATTTATTCCATGATGGTGCTTGTGGTGGTCACCTCTATGGAATGTTGATTGCTATTGTAGTGTTTTCTTCTCAATGATGTACGAAAAGAACTCACTTAAGATCACGGATGAAAAACGATATCAACAATAGAAATGACTACTAAACATTATAGATCTGTAGCTATTGATAGAAATAAAATCTACCAAAACTCTGATCTATGCCGCAATCATAGTTAAAAAGTGAAATGAAGAGTAATAACCCCAAAACATCCAATGGAAACCAGAGTTGTAAAGAATGATTTTATTATAACACATGTGAAGGGAAAAAATATATGTTACTAGTCCCCCTCTATGGGATGGGTTCTTGGAAATCGTCAAACTCATTTAGCTTCTACAGAGTCCCTCTCTTTTATAATTGATAAACTGAGCAAAAATATAGTGCACGATAATGAAAATAATCAAAGGTACAACAATGAGTGCAACACTGAAAATAATCAAAAGTGAATAATGAATGGAAAACCATTCTATTTATAACAAAATATTGAGTTATCCTCCAATAATGAGTAATAATAAATTATTATTGATCCCATTCTTGGAATAACCACTTGGAATATTTTATAATATTTTTTTAGGACGGAAAAAGTGCTTAAACTTTTATTCATTGAAATAATAAATAAATAAATGATTTATTTATTATTTCAATGAAGTAGTTAAGGACTAATAAAAAATAAGGATTTATTTAATTATTCCTAATGGAATTAGTCAAATTTAACAAAGAATAATAATTAATTAGTGATTAATTAATTATTCTTAGAGAAAAATAAGAAAAATAATGATTTATCTGTTTGTTGTTCATGATTAGGTCAAATTTGACAAGGAATAATAATAGAACAGTGTTTAAATTAATTATTCCTAGAATAAAATCAAATAAACAATGATTTATTTAATTATTCTTCATCGTTTAACAATAAATTACTTAATAAAGGTGGTTTATTAGGTGATTTCTCACAGTGAAAACAATTTTACTATGGTAAAATGAGCTTTACATTGTGTACTTCAATCCATCTAGTAAGTTAGGCTAGATGATCAATTTTTTGGTGATAACATATTGCCCCCCAACGTACGAGTGTTAGGAGAAAAACGTATGACCGAAGTGAGTTGTAAAGACGCAATCACTTAGACAAGACAGGGATGTCAAGGGGAGAGAGAGAGAGAGACCAATGAAGCTGAAGCTAAGAGAGGATAGTGACAGAGCGAGTGAGACTAATGAAAGTCTCTTTTTTTGTTGTTCTACTGGACCTTAATGAGGCAAGGGAGGCATATGCATACCCACTGAGATAACTTAGTACAAAAATCATGCTTAGCCCAGAAATATGAAGCTAAGCAATAAATTACATGTTGAATGGTACATGACATGCTGGCATAATAGAGCTAGAAAATAATACATTGTGTCCCATATATATAATGCACCTGGTAAAAACATGAGCCAAGACTAAATACAATAATATCTGAGTACACGGGATACAAAGTCCCTTCCCTCAAAAAATGGGTGGGATGGAGGGTAAAACAACCAAAGAAGCCCTGCTAAACAAGGAAGGTCTCTGCAAAACTGAATGGATCATTTGGAGGAGACGTGCATGATATGAACACTGCGATCTATAGGAACCGAACCCATCAACTTTGCCAAACAACATCTGAGCCTGTAGTATAATAGGTATGCATCCAGGTATGTGAGGGGCTACCTAAAGGGCCACCCCCTCATGAGGTTTGAAACATCTCACACATACTCGAGAATCACTGGTACAATCTACTACATCACTGGACCATCAAGTGTATGGATCATGAACATGAAACAATCAAGTCAAAGGGAAATAATGAGACCCTCTACTAGATCCAAGACGCCAAACAAGAATGGAAGTTGGAACTGAGATACACTGCCCTCTAGGCCATTCTTCTAGAATAAATGAGCTGATGTCAACAGAATAGGGCCCGCGATAGATGAGGTAATGAGGAACCTCAACTAAAGCATGAGGGAAAATACTAATGTGACTGATGGACTGACACCAGGGATAATGGGGTAAAGGGGACTGAGGGACAAACAGATGACTACCCTTGTTAGAGCATAAAGTGCATGGTTGACCTGGCAGCGACAGACTCAACTCTAGAGGGGATGGGGATAGTATGAATGGAGGAAAAAATGGGCAACACAGGATGGACGGTATGCAAATATGGATGGAATACTGTGACGTGAGATGATGGAACATGAAATAAACTCCAAGAATGTAAGGGTGGCTCATCGCAGATGTTCTGAACAAGTGTGACTCACTTTCTCTACCACACAGACTGGGCCAGATGGGGACCATGAAGGCATGAGAAAATGGTGGTTATTCATGATGACAATCGACATATGGTACGACAAGTATTTAGAGGAGGTGGACCTCAAATTAAAAGTGTTGCTTTATGATGAAAGTTGATTTTTTTGGGCAACGAAGTGACCTTCTTGGAAAGAAGGCTTCCTAGTGATGTGTTAAATCATCAAAAAAAATGGTTCAGACCCATTATAGAGCTTGGTGAGAGCTTTCCAATGGTGTTGACGATTCATCAAACTGAGATATGGTCTAGTCGCAATGGGCAGAAAAACAAAAAACTATGTGTTTTCTTATAAAAGGGTGTTTTCCCCCCAATTTGAGAGGAGGAGAAGGCCCTAAATCTTATGGAGATCATAGAAAACAAACCTACCATTGGCATCGGGATCTACAACTTCCAGGCAAGTGGTCATACTTGTCTAAAGATGGCCTTAATGCTTCTTGGAACAATGGTTCCTGGAGAAGAATTAAGGGTAGAGGAAAATGAGAATGAACTACTAGAGGAGGTGTAGAATCATCCTCGCCCACTAAGTCAAACATGGGGACTAGGTTGTTATAGAGTAGAAGATTTGAAGATATGGTATCAAACATCTATGATATGTGATGTGCATATGGCTCGTCGGAAAATTCGGTAGGACATACTATCCAAGGAATGGGAGAATAATCTCCCATACCTAGATCCAATGGGATCTAGGCCAAGACTTATGTTAATCAATTGAGAATATGGCTAGGGGAAAGCTATCATGCCCCCAAGCATGGGATGTTGATCTAGTAAGCAAAGGTGGGAATGATGCCCCCCTAGCAGGAGGAGTTTGTGGAGTGCCATTGTGTTCCAAGTGCTCAGAAAAATGATTCAAGCATCTCAGCCCATTCTTGGCACGAGATCCTCCAAAGGATGATATGGAGATGTAGGGGGCTATGTGCCCCCCAGTATACTATGGGTGTACCAGATGTATTTAGAACTGAGGACTCCAAACACTTATATGATACATAATATGATTATTCATTTTATATGACGATGATAGTTCACCATTTGTTTTGTTTATGGTTGTCTTCTATGGTACACATGTGACAAATGTCAATCCAGAATGTGGTTTGCAATGGTATATACATAGTGATTTTGGGCTCTAGGCACATGACTGAAGGTAATGGTTTCAAATTCACTTACCAGCAGCTTCTCACATAGATATTTTCTAAATAGGACTTGGTTATGCACATGACACACACAATTCAATTACATGACAAGTAGCAAGTAATATAAATGAACATGAAGATGAAGGATTTGATGAGTGAGGGAATCGACTAAAAAACATATCACTGCATCATATTCAGCCTAATTATTGGTAGCAGATCCAATGCACATGCCATTTGAAAGGACTAAATTCTGGGAGAAGTGACTATCACCATCAGCATGGCCGATATACGGTGTGGATGATGGATACATATAAAAGGCGTAAAAGACAATAGATGATGTGATGTGATATACATAACTACATGGTAGAAATAAAGACACCCAAATCAAAGGGATGTGATGTGAGCAACATTTCTGGAGGTAAGGCACATTGAGAGAATTATGAAGGAGATGACCTTTGAAATCCCCATAAAGGAATGCCCCCTTACTCAAGTGTAGGGGTAAATAGGGGTATACATAACTTCCATGGTGTCCTCATCAGGCTAGGAGATGGGTGAACGGGAGGAAGGTTGACTACATGATGTAGCAACATTACCTGGTGCATCAACATGAGGAATAAGGTTTACATACACTTCATCTTGAATGGTGGACGACGGATTTTGAGGCCTCGGATTTTGTTGAAAATGTTTGATATAAATGCACACAGAAACCTCAGGAAGGTTTGCTGGTGAGGAATTCAAGGATGACGATAGGTAAAGAATGGGGATTGTGGTGTTCGTCATGTCAATATTGGGGGAGGGGATCACAATAGAGCGGCCAAAGTTTCCCTATTTTGGTTGAATGGTGGTACCAGAATCCACATGTAGAGGAGTAGAGGCTCTACTACGAGTGCCCTCGTATTCATGAATTTCCCTAAGGCAATCACGAAAGACATCGAGACAAGGGAAACAATGGGAATAGTAACCATTAAGATAAAAAATGGCACAAGGGTGGTTTGTGCGAAGCGTTTTGAGTTTCTTAGGTGGGACCAGTATGTTAACATGGACTTCTCGAATATTTGACTCAAGGAACTCTTCATGAACCAATGATTTAAGTTGAGTAATTTCAAGACAATTGTTGGTGGGATGCCCAACAAATTCCCATAAAGCGCATGAATTTGGGGCCTTAGGGGCTCGAGGAGCTTGGGGAGTCTTTTCCTTTGATATTTCTTTTTGGCTTCCCCCCTCTGCCAGATGCTTTCACAATAGGAGTTGGTTCCTATTGAGCTAGTGATGGTACTGAAGCAGCGGTAGGGGTCATGGGGACAGGGTGAACTGGGGTTAAAGCATGATATGGTCTTGGCTGACCAGGCGAAATGTTTGTAGGGGGATCGATGTACCATACCGGGATCCTGAGAGCCATGTTAGGAAGGACCAGCAAAACCATGATAGGTACATAAAAATTTCCCAAAGGGGGAATAAGAAAGCTATCTAGCCTCCAGGGTAATGTCCTGGCGGAATAGCTCCTGCATGGTTGAGCTCTGGAGGAACAGTTCCTGGAGGGAACATGAGGGAGGCACCAACAAATGGAGGAAGTCCTGGGGGAGTGGGTCCATAGGGTCCAGCTGGAAGAGCAACAATAGGATGTTGACGAGCTGGCTATTGATCAGGTGTACCAGACTGCTTAAGGGTAGCCTGTGACGCTTGTAACATGCAAACACTCATGGTAGTAGGTTCAAAAATGGTAGGGGGAGGACCAAGGAAGGAACCTAATAATGAGGAATCTTTATAGACGCTGGGTGAGACATTGGTGCAAGGAGTTGATGATTGTTTATCGGACACCAACAAGATGATGGACTTAAGGGAGATCATGGATGCCAGATCGTAGTAAGTCAACTAATCAATGGTAATGATATTCCCTTAATGGGGGAAGCACATCTTGCGAAACACCACAGACACGACAGCTAACATGACATATGCATAACTACAACCTAAGAGGATGTTGTAATCCAAAAGGGCATCGATGACTTTGATATAAACATGGAAATTCTTACACACAAGGGTCACCGGACAATTGTGGTACATGCCAAGGGGCTGGGAGGAGTTTCCATCCCAAGAATGCAAGGTGATGGTGGAGGGAGATAACTCAAGTGACTTGAGTTGTTTTCAAACAGAGGCAGACATCACACAAGTGGATGCTCCTTCATCAATAATGCATCTCAAGATGATGGCATTACAGACTCTAACTAGTATCTAGAAAGCAACAGATGAATGTATGATCCAAATAGAAAATGGCATCAACCCATGGTATTCATCAACCCATGTTATTCGTCCACCCATGGTATTGTAAGTGGCATCCACCCATAGTATTGTAAGTGACATCCACCCATCGTATTCATTCACCCATGGTATTTTCCGATGGTATTGTGACATCCACCCATGGTATTCATTCACCCATGGAATTGACCCGTGGTATTGTAACTAAAAAATACTATAAATAATAAGTCACATTTTGTAAAAGGACAGTTTGTCCACCACAATGTAGCTTTTATAGTGCTTCTCCATTATAATAAAAAAATTCTTTGTGGTTTTGTTTATTGGGCATTCTCTTCTTTTTCTTTTGGCATTTCAATTTTATAGATCTTGGGGGCCTTTCCTTGAAAATCCATTTCAATCTTTTATATCTTCGGGGCCTCCCCCCAAGATTTGGATCAGTGGTATCAGAGCAGGTTATGATTCCATGGGAATGAGGGTTTGATGCATATTTTAGTTTCAATTTTTTGAGCAATATTCAACAAACTTCAGGCATGTGCTACGTACTCCATAGAGCATTTCCTTGGGTCAAGCAGGAAGAAATTTTCTTTTTTTCATTTTTATGCTGGAATGTTTTTGGGTGGCGAGTTTGTAGATCAGATATGAAATTTTGGTGCAAATTTTACAAAAAAAAATAATAGATCTTGTTTTCTTGCAAAAAAATACCCAATTTAAAAAAAAAAATTGGTCAAATTAGAGTCTGGATGAGGGAGATATCGTTGATTTTAGATTAGCTATGTTGCAAAAATGTTTTTGACGATAATTCATGGACGACGACTCTCCTATCTTTTTTTTGAAAATTTGGTGTATACTTTCAGAAAAGTTATTGTAGATCTAAGCTCCTCTAAAAAAACTCTCAGTTAAAAAAAAATGGGTAGAATTAGAGTTCGGATGTGGGAGATATAGCCCATTTAAAAACATCTATTTTTTTCAGAACTTTTGAGATGGCAGAATAGTTGCAGCGCGAAATTGAGATTCCAGAGTGTCCAGATATGGATTTCCAACACATGGGAAGATGAAAAATGGTCCTTCTATTTGAAAAAACATGTTATAATAGATATTTTGAGTTATATTGACTAAGTTATATCCATTTTAATTCTGGAGCAACCTTTAGAGCAGGTTCCCTTCGGAGACGTGCCCTCCCACCCTGCTTTAGTAGGCACCTACTTCACATTCATCAATTTCAGGAAAGTAGCATTTGGCTTTGGTTCTTTGGAGACGTACCCTCCCACCCTAGGCTATGTAGGCACCTGCTACTTCATCAACAACCATCATCATGGTTATGGGTCAACAACACAAAATCCTTATCATCGAAGTCCATTTGTTAGGCCGCACATTGTTAGTATCATAGTTGGTCACAAGCATTATAGGGTATCTCTATCCTTGGATCTTTGTTTTTCATGGTTATGGGTCATCCAAAAACCCACACTTCATCAAAGTCCATTTGCTAGTCTGCACACTATCACTATCATAGTTGGTCACAAGCATTACAGGGTATCTCTATCCTCAGATCTTCATTCATCATGGTTATCGATCATCCACAAACCCACAGTTCATCGAAGTCCATTTTCTATGCCACACACTGTTAGTATCACAGTTGGTCACAAGCATTACAGGGTATCTCTATCCTCGGATCTTTGTTCATCATGGTTATGGCTTAACCACATAAAAACCTTCTCTTCAGTGGCTCTTCATATTCAAAAAAGGCTTCATACGAGGGAACTTTACACAATGGGAACTAATGCTTCTTAAGGATGGAGGACTGATCCGAAAAGAAAATGGCATCAACCCATGGTATTCATCCACCCATGTTATTCGTCCGCCCATGGTATTGTAAGTGGCATCCACCCATTCTATTTATCCACCCATGGTATTGTAAGTGACATCCACCCATGGTATTCATTCACCCATGGAATTGACCCGTGGTATTGTAACTGAAAAATACTATAAATAATAAGTCAAATTTTGTAAATGGACAGTTTGTCCACCATAATGTAGCTTTTATAGTGATTCTCCATTTTAATAAAAAAATTGTTTGTGGTTTATTTTATTGGGAATTCTCCTATTTTTCTTCTGGCATTTAAATTTTTTGGATCTTGGGGGCCTTCCCCCAAAACCATTTCAATCTTTCAGATCTTGGGGGCCTCCCCCCAAGATCGAGATCAATGTAATGGGGGGTTCTCTGATGTATCAATCGGGAAGACAATCAAGCGATCGTCGGAAGGGTCCACTACACCCAAAGTAGTTAGTAGAGACTTCTTCTAGGAAGGGTAATACTGGAGGACTTCTAGTGTCAACATGGTGTCAAGTGATTGCACCAAGACATCTACTATATTGTATGTATGGGCAGCTGTGTTAGAAGCCACATTACAACATAGTGGTCCCTTTGGGAACTTGGTAATGGCCTCAAATTTGGGTTTAGGGATCTGTAAGGTACCATTGGGTGTTGTAAGAGGCTTAGTGGACACTTTGGTTTTAGACTCGGCAACTGACAAAGTGAAGGGCTTGTCATATTGATGCAACTAAGTTTGTAGGTTGATATGGGAGGGGTTAACCTTGTTAGAGTTCATCATCGGGATATTGTAGTCACTGGGACCAGAAGGTTGGGGAGGTGGGTTTCTTGAACTGGCTAGGGTTAAGCAACAACAAATCCTTACTGAGGAAAATGATTTGTGAGCACGGCTGATTCAAGAGGTTGAGAATTCTGAGGCGGTTGTTGGCCTCGAGAAGCTGTTTAAGCTTCCCACTTTTGGCGCATCTGGGGTAAGAGGGGACACTCATGTTTATAGTGGCCATCAACACCACAACATGCACAAGGCTTGTTCATACGAATAGCCTTGTTCTTCTTGGGTTGGCCACCCTATTGCTGGTTGTTGGTGTTAGGCTAGTTCCCCTAGGCTTCACTAGGTTGGTTAGCCTCGTTTCCCTTGTTACCCTTCCCCTTATTCTTTTTCTTTGAATTGTGGGTATTGGTATCACTCTGTTGCGCAAACACCTAACCCTAAGGGAGTGGTGGATGCTGGGTTTGAGGATGCATGGGAGGCTACGGCGCTAATGCTTGAGGGGCTGGAGCACCAGGATGTGCATAAGAAGGAGAAATAGTTTGATAGACGGGTTGGGGTTTTGGAAACATGTTTCTAGAAAGAGGGGCATAAATGATGGAGGAACTGGTCCCCCCTGCGAGTAGCCATAACTTTGCTGAGAATATGGCGAAGAGTGTGAAATGGATCAAGTGATATCGTCGGCAGCATGAGATGCCCCCGGTGCATTAGCACTGCTAGGATGAGGGAGGTTTGGAATAACATTATAGAAATAACCTGATTGAGCATAAATTAGATGATATCTGAAAGCAATTTGGAGAGCTTCTTCCTCAATCTGAGGAAAATCCGACACGACATCCTTCCCAATTGGGGATAAAAGTCTCTTGAGAAACCAATCTAGATAAACATGATCTTCGAAAGGTGGGGCATGACATGTGCTCCTCCTTTGATGCCACTCCTGAACATGGGTAGAAAGGCAAGTAGCAGAGGATTGACAAAATTTGGTCAAAAGCTCAGTACCAGTGTCATACTGGAGATGTAACTCGAAATAGGACAAGAACGCTTTAGCAAGCATAGCGAAAACGGAATGAGAGGCAGTGGGCTGGTCTACTTACCATTTTGTAGTGTCTCTAGTGAATGTGCGTTGAAGAGCCGAAGACAAATGGAGTGACCAGTTATGGAGTTGGATGAACACCACATCTATAAGGATCGGACATAGTTGGTAGGATACTCTCCAGCAATACCCTCAAACTTTTGGATGTCTGAGGGAAGCTTCGTCAGCATAGAGAGCCAAATAGAATCATGGTGTATCAGGTCGTTTGTCAATTGGTTAAGATCTGAAAGACTTAAACCAGCCATAAAAGGGAGCATGTGGGCTACCCGAGTGGTTCCTAAGAATGTTCCACCTAATGTGACCACCAGTATATTACCAGAACCACCACGATTTTGGGTTCCTGCACTAGCTGTGGGTCAAGACATGGTGACGATATGGGGTGAAGGAGTTTTAGAATTAGATGAAGAATCAGAAGGATCAGGAGAAGAGTCAGGATGGGGACTGGGGGTTATGAACTTGAACTCGATGGGGAGGAGTAATACACCCAAGCATAAACTGTGGTTGAAGGCCTAATAGTCTCCTTGACTAATGCCTTGGTGGTGCAATGATGGAAGGACACACAGAATACGGAAAGGTTGAAGGGAGATCAAAAATATATCCTCTGTCTTTGATGTGGTGCAATAAATTTATTATGTTAAGACTTGGCTTGGCGGTGTAAACTAAGCGCCCTTTTCTTAAGGTGTGCTTCTGTGTGAAAGTTTATTAATTGATTAAGCCTAGATCATGTTTGTATAAAAGAAAAAATCTTGTTGTAAATAAACTAAAATGAATAACATAAAATAAACAACAAAACAATTAACTAAACCCCACTCATACCGGGTTTGCAAACACTGTACTGTTAGGTGGCTAAACCGATCAAAAATACGTTAGAATGGTCAAGAGATCTGAATTTCAGTGTGGTTGGGATCAAGTGACTCTAAGTTGCTGGAAAGTGCTGTTGCAACATCAAAAAAATAGTGGGGAAGATAGGTGCAAAAAGGTAGGGAGATGGGTGAAACACCTAGGGCAACCGATGGGATCCTAAGGGAATGACCAAACAAGTTTGAATGTGAAACTATGGATGTTAGCAACCTATCTTATTAGATTTTAAACAAAAGGTTATAGATCTAGAAAATCTGGTTGAAAGGGCTACAAAAACTCACACTTCTCACTTAGCTAAACTCCTCCTAGAAAGGTAGAAGTGTACTAGAAGCCCTAAGGGAGGCTAAATTTGACTTTGACGAGTAAAACAGAATGAATGAAGGCCTAAGCGGGATGAGACAGAGGTCAGGCACCCAGTAGACAGCTCTCAGCAAAACCCAGAAAGACATCTAAGAAGGACCCTAAAACCCAAAAAATCACAGATTCTGGCCTGTTTTTTAATGAAATCTGACTTTTTGGGCAGAAAGCTACGTTTTGGAGCGCAAATCGCACCTTTTGGGCTAAAAACTACGATGTCTTCTTTGAGACTTCCAGTCCGCAAATTTCAGAAGAAAGTGTTTCCTTTGTCGCGGTTGGTTCTTGCAACCTGCGAAAATGATCAAAAAGCTTACGAAAGTCATAAATTTATTAGATCTAGGGTTAAAACACTAGGAAACATTAATAGAATTGAAAAAAGAAGAAACCCTAAGTTGAAAACCAAAGCTCACCCAGGTTCTAGATTTGAAGTATAAAACCCAGCAGAGTCACAAATTTGTTGTAGTGTTTTCTTCTCAATGATGTACAAAAATAACGCACTTAAGATCATGGATGATAAATGATCTCAACAATAGAAATGACTGCTAAACATTGTAGATATACAGTTATTGATAGAAACAAAACCTGCCAAAATTCTGATCTATGCTACAATCATAGTTAAACAGTGAAATGAAGAGTAATAACCCCAAAACATCCAATGGAAACCAGATTTGTAAAGAATGATTTTATTATAACACCTATGAAGGGAATAAATATATGTTACCATTCACCCTCTCTGGGATGGGTTACTGGAAATCCTCATACTCTTTCATCTTCTCTAATGAAAATAATGAAAAGTGAATAATGAATGAAAAACCCTTTCATTTATAACAAAGTATTGAGTTGGCCTCGAATAATGAGCAATAGTAAAATATTATAGATCCCATTCTTGGAATAACAACTTGGAATATTTTATTATATTTTTTTAGGAGGGAAAAAATATTTAAACTTTTATTTAGAAATAATCAATAAATAAATTATTTATTTATTATTTCAATGAATTAGTTAAGTAATAATTAAAAAATAAGGATTTATTTAATTATTTCTAAGGAATTTATTCAAATTTAACAAAGAATAATAATTAATTAGTGATTAATTAATTATTCTTAGAGAGAAATAAGATAAATAATGATTTATCTGTTTATTTTTCATGATTGGGTCAAATTGGAACAGTGGTTGAATTAATTATTCCTAGGAGAAAATCAAATAATAATGATTTATTTAATTATTCTTCATGGGTTAAACTATAAATTACTTAATAAAGGTGTTTTATTAGGTGATTTCTCACAGTGAAAGCAATTTTACTATAGTAAAATTGGCTTTACATGGTGCACGATCCATCTAGTAAATTAGGCTAGATGATGAATCTTTTGGTGATAACAACTGCCCAGAAGATCATGCACGCTGGGTAATTTTGGCCTTCTCTATTTAGTGATTGTATTAAGGAAGTCAAACATTGTCCCAATTTCTAGTTATTGACCCCTAAGGTGCGAGCTCCACCTTCTCCCCTCCATCTCATCATCATCATTGGTCCTTTCTATAAATGGGATATTGACTTTATGAAGTTTCAACCCCCATATTCTAATAATCACAAGTATATTATCATGGTTATCTATTATTTTACCAAATAGGTTGAAGCCATACAGTCATTCAATAACACCGTGGCTACTCGATTTTGGGTTCCAAAACAATTGGTCTTTGATCATGGGAAACAATTCGAAGATGATATATGGCATGAGCTATCCTCTCTAATGGGATTCGAACACAAATATTCATTGTCTTATTACCCATAAGGAAATAACAAAGTTGAAGTTGTCAATAAGATCATTACGACTATGCTTTAGTGGACGATGAATAAAAACAAGATCAATTGGCATCTAATGCTTTTCCCTCCTCTGTGGGCATATAGAACTTATGCCAAGACTTCCACTGGGTTGACTCCTTTCCACATTGTATTTGGAGAGGACGCAGTTTTACCAGTTGAGTGTGAGACTGCTTCCCTTCACCTTGCCATCAAACTCCTCTTGGACACCTAACCATTAGAACAACAACTTATCATGCTTGAGCGGTCCACCGAAGACCACCGTGTTGCATTGCAAACCATCAAAGTGGCCAAAAAGAGCATTAATTCTTAGTATGACTGCAAAGTCCACCCTCATGCCTTCCATGAAGGTGACCTTGTTCTTGCGTATGACCAAGATCATGATGTCCTAGGGTGTGGGGAGTTTCAACCATTATGGCTAGTACCTCATATCAGCTGTAAGTGTTTGGGCAAGGGGGTAGATGGAGAAATCCTTCCCAATCCTCGTAATGTACTCTACCTTTAGAAATTTTACTCATATAATATCGAATTGAAATGCATGTATCTCTTTCTTTATTCTTGCATTTAGGTAGTTTGCATCCCCCACGTTCTTACACATTTTCTTCTTTCATCTTTCCGATGGATCCATCATTGACACCTTCTATCAGTTATGACAATGGTGTGAGTTGCTTCATTAGGAATCTAGCCTCAAGAGCTTGGGCTATTTTCACCCCCTCGCATTCGTTAGTCCACTCCAATGGCATTTTCATTATATCTCCCGCCAATAACCTAGTCAAATATGATGTTGTGATAGGTTTCTTAGTCGATTCCCTTCACTGTTACATCCTTCACCTTCGTGTTTGTCTTAATTCCTTGCTACTTTTCAAGCGATTGAACATCGTTTATCATGTACATAATCCTGTCCTGTTTAGAAAATATCTACAAGTTAAGATTCTTCCGTGTGAATTTAAATCTATTTCATTCAATCAGGTTCCTAGAGCCCAGAATCACTATGTAGACACCATTTCATGTAACATTCTAAGTTGGAATTTATTGCATGTAAGAAGACATCCATAAACAAATGGTGAAGCACAATTGTCACAAAAAGATGCATAATCATAAATATGTACCATAATATAGTGTTTTGAGTCCACTTCTAAATACATTTGACATGCTCATTCACATGTTATCATAAGACAAAAATAAGGACCCAATTGTCGCTATGCCTAATCACTATCATTTGGAGGCTTCCAAGCTGACAAATCCATCCCCACAGCTCGTAGATCTCGTACTACCTGACCAGCCATAATAATGCGCCACATGATTACTCACTAGTCTGAGGGAAGACTAATGCACTCATCTGTATACAAATATTGTAGCTCATGCCACCCACATTTTGTCACCCTGGGCAGTAACATGTCAAAGATCCTCCAGTAGAGCATCACTCCCCGTTCTCTATTGTGATGTGGCCCCACCTTAATCTGTAGCCCCAAGCGCTGTAGCTCATCCCATGTATCCTGTTAGTGTCAGTTTTGCTATATCTACATACCACCAAGTTTATAATTAGTACCACATACATATATTTCTTAAAATATAAATGCATCAAACTATAACAACTTTGACTTACCATCTCGACCCCATGCTCAACCCGAAAAAATTGGTATGTTAGAATCCCCTTGATATTTCGTGCCACATATGGATAGTCGTCCATGTATAGTGGAACCTAGTCCCAATGAGTAAAAGACACATGTTTGAACACTTACCTGACTTCCCCACCTTCAACTCGTCTCAGTAGTTGTGCCCAGGGGAGCATCTTGGGTTCTTGTGGGCCCCCATCATGAATTTGTACATGAGGTTGAATGGTGGGGATATTCTCAAAGAAGTGTGAGCATAAAATTGTCCCAAATGAACAATTATCATTGGTCCTCCATCTCCATAGTGTCAAATTTCGTTTCAACAATTACAACATCATTTGTGCCCATCCATAGTAGGTACCTCCCAACACACACTCCACCAGCATCATCTACCCTCCAGTGATATGGTGGAAGGCATGACTACCCAAGATCACAACACCAATATGATTGTAGGTCGTCAATGCTCTCCAGGCCACTGACCAGTATGGTCATGCCCTTTACATGATTTCCTAGTACATAGTGATGATCAATGAACTCACCTATATGCCTCCCATGAGGTAGCACTAGATGTATTTGTCTGGAAAATACTGAGAGGGGGGGATCAATCAATATTTTTAAATTTCACAATAATAATTTTCTTTTTCAAACTGTATACTCGATTTTTCGGAAACCAAAGAACATATTTATACGACTATAATTAATGAAACCAGCATATAGATACTAAGCTTGTAAAAAAACTAATTTATTTTCTGTTGGACTTAAATCAGAGTGTGATGAATTTACTAAGCAGTAAACAGATGGAGTAAGGACATAATAAATCAACACACATAAGAAACACACATGAACAAAATGATTTTTTAGGTGGAAACCCAATGTGGGAAAATCCATCGATGTTGTCATCTCAGTCTCCAATCTTCTTATTATTAAAAGCGTTTACAAGTTTTGTATTGGTGCAGACTATTTCCAGTACGCAGGCATCTACCTAATGAAGGCTACAACCTTCAATTGTTTTGTAGCTTCTACTGGAAGGGAGATCCAACCCCCTAGCTCTTGTACTGGCTTATATGATTACCAGTATGTAGGCGCCAGCGTACAGAAGGCTACCACCTTCACTCATTCTCCAAGGACCATGTTTCATTAATTTTCAGACTGGATACCCCTCGTACACATCAATCAACACTGCAATACAACTATCAAACACAACGACATCAACCAATCACTGAAACCCATCAACTATGAAGCAGAAAAATCAATTAGCCAATTTAAACTATCAGATCACTGTCACCAGAACACATAGCTGAACTCTGAACACTGCATCAACAACCAGAACCAAATGCAACCTCAAAATTTATATGTCAGAATGTATATTCCACATTATTGAGGACAACCTGCATGTATACGCTACTTTTTGTAACTAAACTTGCGTATACCTCTAAAGAAAATAAATCATAAAACTTCTAAACCCAAAATTGTACCAACCAAAGACATTCTGAATATCTATTGCCAAATTACAGAGTTATAAATAGATAGAAGAAAAACATCATCCTTCTTACTGAATCAATTAGTTAACCAGACTCAATCTCCTAATACAATTAGTTTAACTCCAAATCTAATGAAGACATCATTGACAAATAACAGTAAAACAACAACATTGATCAGAAATATCTGTCATTTCAAAATAACAACCCCTTCCTCTACATACGCTACTTGTAAGTCCTGAATCTGCATGTAGACACACCTTCACCGAGGTGAACCTGCGTATAGATCTAAAAATAATGACTTATAACTTTTCAGTTTTTCAAGACTTTAGATATACCCAAATCATAACATTTAAAGGATAAAACATGCATTATCACTTAGATCTAGCCTATCCATTATCAGATCATACAATGATAATTCATTTCAAGTCTCTTGATTCTTGATCCAACATTGTATCCAAGGGTGCACAAGATGTTTCAGATGTATATCATAACCTGATGAGAGCCAGTATTGTAGCAAGAATGCTTCAACTCCTGGGGCTACCAACTTTACTTTATCAACCCAGGGTTAGTACAAACTTGGAGGTGACAGTATTGTATACACAAGTAAAATTGAAGGTTCTACCTTTTGTCATTTTTCAACTCGTGAGAGACCACTAGGGTTTGTCAAGCCAAACTTCTATGGATTCAAAAGAAGCTTTATTACTAATGAGGGAAAGTGAAATCTAGTCTAAGAGAAAGCTAGTCTACCACAGTAGGAAAAAGAATACTGAGAAGGGGGGTGAATCAGTATTAGCAACTTAATAATATTTCATTTCCATAAACAGATTTGTATGTGCCACTTCTATTAATGCAACTTGTGTATATACGCAACTGTGTTTAGAGTAACTAGCGTATACCTTGTAAACATATTATTTAGTTAGTTGATCTTTAATCTATGTATTAGAACCATATAAGTAGTAACATGTATAGTAAAAATAGAGCAGACAATCACACACAAGAACACAAGATATAAGGTGGAAACCCAATGTGGGTGAAAACCACCTACTGCAATTTGTCTCTATCTTATTTTAATAAGAAACTTCTTTTTACAATATTTTTGTACTTCCACAGTCTTCTACCAGTACGCAGGCTTCTACCTGCAGAAGGCTACAACCTTCTCTTGTTCTCCAAATTCTCTTGGAAGGAAGCTACAACCCCCTTAGCTCTTGTACTAGCTGATGTATTGGTATGTAGGTTTTGACCTATAGAAGGCTACAACCTTCTCTTTTCTTCTAGGGATCACGCTTCATAAATTTTCAGACTGGATCCATCAATAACGTCAATCAAACATCAAATATATCTACATCAATCAATCTCCTTCTCACCAACCAAAACTGAATCAAACAATCACTTTTCTGAAAGTTGTAACTAGAACACAGTAACAATAACCAGAACCCAATGCAGAACCTAGAACACTGCAACAACAAACAGAAGTAGCTAAAACATATTTTATGAGATGGACACTACTTCAATGTGTCGAACCTGCATTCATACACTCTTATCTGAAGGCATACCTACGTATATGTTGTTTTGAAATGTTGAACCAACGTGTATACACGCCTTTTCTATACTGAACTTGTGTACAAATCTGTAAAAGATGATTTAACCTTTACAAGTATTCACACATCATTTATACCTAGATCATCAGATTTAAAAATTATGACATGCACCAATAAAAGATCAAAACCACACAAATATACTTCTCTTCAAGCCTAAATATCTTGACCCATCAATAGAACTTTATCCTTCTTCAAGCGCTCAGGTTCCTCCTTGATTCAAATCCAGCATAACCTAATGACCAGTAGTCTATTTCTTGCTCTTCATTAGATATTCAATACTTGAGTGCCTTTACCTATTGATCTCCTTCTCCTTTTATAGTCTTCGGCCTTACTTAATCCCATTGTCCAAAACCACTTAGAAGTAATACCTAGGACAAAATACCTAGGGTCAACACTTCGGTCCAGATACCTTGAATCAATACCACGGGTCAAGATACCAGGGACCAAATACCATAGAGAAAAAACCAAGTTTTACAACATGTACGCACTTTTCTTTGAGTGAAAGTGTGCATATACGCATATGCGCCTTTACGTTTGTGAACCCACATGTATACACGGCTTGGTCAAGGGGAACCTGTGTATACTTCTTTTTCTTTCATTCTGTGAGCCTGAACTGTGATTTTTCATCTGAGTGAGTTGCCATTAAGGACAACACATGTGTCATAGCATCAAACCTGTGTCATAATGCCAACAATCTCCCCCTTTGGACTTGACAGCAACCCCAAGTCATTCTTCCCCTTTGTCATCAAGGGAAAAGGGTTATGCTCTCCCTGACTATATGCTGAATTCTCTGATATGCTGAAGTGTGCTAATCATGCTCCCCCTAACTATAAGCAAGGTTTGCAAAAAGATGTTCTACAAGAAGAACATGACTCTATACATCATAAATGACCTTCCTATCACCAAAGACTCATACATACATCCATCTCCCAACCAAGTGGGGATATACCAATATTGACTCACCCATCCAACTAGGTGGGGATATACCAAAAGTTTATAACATGATAAAACAAGAACATTACATTATCCATCCTAGGCATAGTGGGGAAACAAAATAGGTCATTGCATGACCTTAATAATAAAAGATATACGTGACATAGAGATAAGATATCCAAAACAAGACTATGATAGTCATCATCAACTATCATTAGCAGCATCTGTCAATCACTATCCAGATTAGCAATCATGATCTCCCTCTGCACTTGAATGAAAAACAACTGCGAAATTGTACCAAGATCTTCTAAGATAATTCTAACAATGCATTATTAGAAGTATATGCTCCCCCTGAACCTATGCCAGATGATCACTATTAGACCCATATCAGACTCTTTTCATCCTGAGTCTGGCCCACTAATATTCTTCAAACCAACATATATGCGGTTGTATCTACAGTAATCGGTGTATGTACGTGGATACGCTTGATGAAACTCATGTACAACCATTTTTCTCTAAAAGAAGTAAGTGTCAACAACAAGATTATGCATCAACTACTCCCAGCTTCTATCTAAGGTATTCAAATGTCTCTCTAGGTAGTGGTTTGGTGAATATATCAACAACCTGTTCCTTGGAGGGAACATACTCCAATTTTACATTTTGTTCAAGTACTTCTTCCCGGAGAAAATGATATTTGATAGGTATGTGCTTGGTCTTGGAATGCATGACTGGATTCTTTAAAATAATGATTTCACTTGTATTATCACATAGAATGGAGGTGGGTGCAGTACATGTGACATGAATGTCTTGCAATGTTTTCATCATCCAAAGGAGTTGTGTGCAACAAGACGGAGCAACCACATATTCTTCTTCAGCTGTAGATAATGCAATTGAACTTCGTTTCTTGTTAAACCAAGACACCAATCCAGAACCCATATAGAATGTACCACCACTAGTGTTTTTTCTGTCATCCACGCTTCCTGCCTAATCTGCATCTATATATGCATGAAGTGTGAGATTTGTATCTTTGGGATACCATAAACCAAAGTTTTGTGTCCCTTGCATATATTTAAAAATCCTTTTGACTGCTTGAAGGTGTCCTTCCTTTCGATTTACTTGGAATCTCCCAACTATTCCCACTACATGCATGATGTCTGGTCAGGTACCTATTAGATAGAGCAAACTACCAATCATGGATCTGTAGGTTGGTTGATGTACTACTGCTGATTCATCATTTGTGCTGAGGCTGCATCCTGTTACCATAGGAGTACGTACTGGTTTAGAATCTTCCATTCCATATTTCTTCAAGATCTACTTGAGGTACTTGGTATGTGATGGAAAAATACCATCTTTATTTTATTGAACTTCTAAACCAAGAAAATATGTGAGCTCACCAAGAAGGGACATTTCAAATTCTTTTTGCATTACCAAAGAAAAGTTTTGACTCATGGCTTCTTCACTACTCCCAAAAATGATATCATCAACATACTACTCAAGTATTAGCAATTTATCATTGTCAATTTTTATGTATAGATTGCGATCAGCTGATCCTTTTCAAAAACCTTGTTGATGAAGGTATTTGTCAAGATGATAATACCAGGCCCTTGGATCTTGTTTTAGACCATAGAGAGCCTTTCTGAGTATGCATACAAGTTTTTGATCATTTCCAAGGATGAATCCATCTGGTTGCTCAATATATACTTCTTCTTCTAAGTCTCCATTAAGAAAGGTTGATTTCACATCCATTTGATATACCTTGAACCTCTGAAAGCTAGAAAGAGCAAGGAACATTCTTATGGCTTCAAGTCTAGCGATAGGTGAAAAAGTTTCTTCAAAGTCTAAACCTTCTTCTTAAGCATACCCTTTACAAACAAGTCTGGCCTTGTTTCTAATAACTTCTCCATTTTCATTCATCTTGTTTTTGAATATCCATTTGGTTCCTATGAGATTCTTATCATGAGGTCTAGGAGCTAATTCCCAAGTATTATTCTTTTCAATTTTCTCAAGCTCTTCATTCATGGCCTTGACCCAACATTCATCTTTTCATGCTTCATGTACATTTTGTGGTTTGATGGAAGAAAGCAATGGTAGATAGCTTGAAGCTTCTCTAATAGTTCTTCTTGTCTGCACACCTGCCTCTTTCTGTCCCAAAATTTGAGTCTCTGGATGATTTTTCTTAACATATCTGGATGGAGTATTTTCTTCTGACATTATGTACTCTTCTAGTGCTTCATTGGTTTCTTCTTCTTCAACATTAGTTTGATTTGATGTGGAAGGATAATCCTTATCATCTTCACACTCTTCAATTTTTACCTACTTTGGATTTTCGCTTACTTCATCAACCACAACTTCAATACTTTCAAAAAAATTTCCTAGTCTTTTATTATAACACTTGTACCCTTTACTTTGGGAAGAGTAAGCAAGGAGAATGCCTTCATCTGTTCTAGGTTCAAACTTGCCATGTTTTTCATCAGTCCTTTTGATGTAACATTTGCTTCCAAAAACTCTGAAGTATTTTGCAGTAGGAGTCTTACCATACCAAAGTTCATGAGGAGTTTGAGTGTTGTTTACCCGAACATTCGTTTTGTTGAGAATAGTGATGGCAACAAATGCAGCTTCACCCCAGAAGGTTGCAAGAGTTCCAGACTCATCTAGCATAGCATGAGCCATTTTTTGAATAGTTTTTTTCATCCTTTCTACCACTCCATTTTGCTGAGGAGTCCATGCAGTAGAGAATTCCATTCTTATTTCATGTTCTTCACAGAAGTCGAAGAATTCATCCAAGATTAATTCTCCTCCTCGATCAGGCCTCAGGCATTTGATTTTGCAATCTGATTCGTTTTCAACCAAAGCTTTGAATGCTTTGAACTTTTCAAATGCTTCATCTTTATTCTTTAGATATCATATCCAACACATTCTGGAAAATTTGTCAATGAACAATATAAAGTATTCTTCTCCACGAGGTGACTTTTTCCTTGATGGACCACATAAATCAGTATTGACAAGTTCAAGTTGCTTACTAGCTGATCCTTCCTTCTCAGGGAAATGTGTTTTAGTTTGCTTACCATATTTACATGATTTGCATATTTTATTTTCTAGAATTCTGATGTCAGGAAGATCGCGAATAGCCTGGAATTTGCATGCTTTCGTTATCTGAGGGAAGCTTAGATGCCCCAATCTTCTTTGCCATAGCCAATGCTCATAATTTTTTCTTGGATAGCATTGTTGTTTTCCTCCCTTGAGTATGTATAAATTATTTGGAGTCCTTATGCCTTTGATCACTGTTTCCCATGTATCAAGCTCACGAACAACACATCCATTCGATCGAAATACTACTTCATTTCCTTGATCACACATTTGACTAACACTCAACAGATTATGCTTTAAACCATCAACATACATAACATTCCCATCTTTGACCTTTTCTTTTATGAGAACAGAGCCTTTACATTTTATTACTGCAGGGGTGTCATTTCCAAATGAGACCTTCCTTTCCTTTCTAAGGTACTATATGACTGAAGCTTTTCTTTATCACCTGTCATGTGTTTCAAGCATCCACTGTCAATGTACCATTGATTTTCTTGTCCTTCTGCATATAAGGCTATACCACATATTTCAGTTTGCGATTCTTTCTTTTGCCATGTTTTGGGACCCAATGAAGCTTGCTCCTTCTGAGATGTTTGTCGAAATTTACTTCTACATTCAGAGTCTTCATGACTGAAGTTGTTACAAATAGAGCATTCTATTTCATTTTCTAGAACATAAAAGTTATTGTAGGTCCTTTTCATGATCCCAGTCACATTCCTTTGATTTCATACTTCTCTAGTCATGATGGTCATGTAAGCAACACATTGAGTAGCTTTGTGTCCAAACTTATGACATGAAAAACGTTGGCCATTAAAGAAATTCCTGTGATTATCAAATCTACTGACCTAATGATTGTAGTTTCCATTGACATTCATTCTTGAAGCAAATTGAGAATGATTTATTTGTGGTTGGTTATAGTTTCTATTCATCATTGAAGTAGATTGAACTTGATCTACCTGGTGATCTCCTTTAAGCCTCTGCTGACAATTGTCAACCTGTTCATTTCTCCTTGCTGCATCAAGATAGCTTTTGGGGGTTGATGGCTTCTGTGCTTGAGATGGTTCTTCAGTATATACAAGACCTGTCTTTATCTGAGGAGAACGCTGCACTTTGATAATTTCATCTAAAGTTTCTGATCCTTTTGCAAACTTAAGATTGAGAGCTTTTGTTTTCTCAATTTATTTTCTTAGACCCATAATTTCACATTCTAACTTTTCATTGTCTTTTTCCCCTTCAGCAAGTTGGAATGTAAGAGTATCTATAATCATACTCTTTTCTTCTAAACATATTTTAAGTTTAGAAATTTCTTCATAGAGACCATCTTCATCTAAAGCATCCAAGGAATCATCATCTTCAAAAGCCATCAGAAGTCTATAATCATTACTATTTTCATCTTTATCACTATTTGATAAACCATCACTATCTTCATGCGTATAGTAGCTCTTATTATTTACACTTTTCTTTCTATTCCATTTTGTTGATTCCTTATGTCTATAAAGGTTATATTTGTGAGGACATTTGGTAGCATAATGACCTACTCTTCCACAAGTAAAACATTTGAAACGTAGTTTACCTCTGAATCTTCCAGACCCCCGTTGAAGGTTCTTGACAAAGTTTGATTCTTCCTCTCCTTCTGACATATGTCTTGACTGATTGAGTTCTCCTTTTCCTGAAGCTTTGAATGTGGCTTCTCTCATATCTGATGGACCCCCTTTTTCTCATTTCGAAAGCAGTTAGGATTCCATGCAACTGTGACATAGTAATACTCTGAAGATCCTGCTTTTCTTCTATGGTAGAAACTTTTGATTCAAACTTAGAAGACAAGGATCTTAGAACCTCTTCAAGTAAAGTAACTTCTTTTATCTCTTCACCCAAGTTTTTCATGTGATTAACAATCTCATTTATACGTAAGAAATAATTAGCTACACTTTCATCATTTTGCATTCTGAGAGTTTCATATTGAATTCTGAGAGATTGTAGTTTTGCACGTTTTACCTGATCATCTCCTTCATAGCTTAGAATGATCTTGTCCCATATTTCTTTGGTAGTTTTGAGCTGCATAACCTTTGACGAATTCTGATAGTGACAAACTCCCCAATAGAGTATTGATAGCCTTTTCATTTGTTTCATACTGCTTTTTACCTGCTGTATCTGTAGGAGTTGTTGATGGAAATGTGTAACGTCCTTCCATGATATCCCAAACTTCTGTTCCAAGAGATTGAACATAGCTTGTGGTTCTTACCATCCAATAGAAAAAGCTGCTCCCATCAAAGATTGGTGGCCTGATGGATGCCTCTCTTTCATAGTTGCTCATGATGATAGGTCTTCCTTCAAGCGATCAAGCTTCTTCTAAAGGACCTGCTCTGATACCAATTGTTGGAAATAATACTGAGAAGGGGGGGGTTGAATCAGAATTAGCAACTTAACAATATTTAATTTCATTTCCATAAAAATATTTGTATAAACTACTTCTGTTAATGCAACTTGCGTATATACACAACTGTGTTTAAAGTAACCAGCGTATACCTTGTAAACTTATTATTGAGTTAGTTAATCTTTAATCTGTGTATCAGAACCATATAAGCAGTAACATTTATAGTAAAAACAGAGAATACAATCACACACAAGAACACAAGATATAAGGTGGAAACCCAATGTGGGTGAAACCACCTGCTGCAATTTGTCTCTATCTTCTTTTAATAAGAAACTTCTTTTTACAATATTTCTATACTAGCACAGTCTTATACCAGTACGAAGGCTTCTACCTACAGAAGTCTACAACCTTCTCTTGATCTCTAGCTTCTTCTGGAAGGGAGCTACCACCCCTTAGCTCTTGTACAAGTTGATGTACTAGTACGTAGGTGCTGACCTACCGAGGGCTACAACCTTCTCTTTTCTTCCAGGGACCATGTTTCATAAATTTTTAGACTGGATCCATAAATAACATCAATCGAACATCAAATATATCTGCATCAATAAATCTCCTTTGCACCAACCAAAACTGAATCAAATAATCATTTTTCTGAGAGCTGTAACCAGAACATAGTAACAATAACTAGAACCAAATGTAGAAGCTAGAACACTGCAACGACAAACAAAAGTAGCTAAAACATATTTTGTGAGACGTACGCTACTTCGATGTGTCGAACCTGCATTCATACGCTGTTATCTAAAGGCAGACCTCCATATACACTATTTTGAAATGCCGAACCAGTGTGTATATGTGCCATTTCTATATTGAACCTACATATAGATCTGTAAAAGATGATTTAACCTTTACAATTATTCAGACATCAGTTATACCCAGATCATCAGATTTACAGATTACGACATGCACCAATAAAATATCAAAACGACACAAAGATACTTCTCTTCATGCCTAAAGATCTTGACCCATCAATAGAACTTTATCCTTCTTCAAGCACTCAGGTTCCTCCTTGATTCAGATCCAGCATAACCCAATGACCAATAGTCTAGATCTTGCTCTTCATTAGATATTCAATAATTGAGTGCCTTTGCCTAATGATCTCCTTCTCCTTTTATAGTCTTAGGCCTTACTCAATACCATGGTCCAAAACCACTTAGAAGTAATACCTAGGACCAAATACCTGGGGTCAACACTTCGGTCAAGATACCTTGGATCAATACCATGGGTTAAAATACCAGGGACCAAATACCACAAAGCAAAAACCAAGTTTGCGAACATGTACGTGCTTTTCTTTGCATGAAAGTGCGTGTATACGCATACGCGCCTTTAGGTTTGCGAACCCATGTGTATACATGGCTTGGTCAAGGGGAACCTACGTATACTTCGTTTTCCTTCATTCCGAGAGCCTGAACTATCATTTGTCATCTAATTTGGTTTCCATCAAGGACAACACCTGCGTCATAGCGCCAAACGTGTCATAATGCCAACAAATCCAATGCAAAAAACACACCATTTCCTAACTAGACGTTGAGAAACTATGCTTTACACTAATTCCAAGATAACATGTATGAAATTCTATTGTCCTAAGCATGGAAGTTCAAAACATTATACATTATTACTGTGCATGTAAATAACTGAAATAAATCTGTTTTTTTTCTTTTTGTTATTTTTATGGAAAAACAAGTGTGAAATCTAATCTCTTTTGGTGATGTGGCAGGTGGCTTAGGGATGATGCTGGATGGTTGGAAGGTTTGGGAGACCCTTAGGTGACCTTTTGTGTCTTCCTAGAGGTTTTCCCTCAATTCGGACTCAAAACAGGCCACTATAGGAAAACCTACATGATTCCCTATATTTCTACAAGATACAACCAAGAGAAAAATGATCGGGGTTGAAGGTGATGGAAGGCTTAGTAAAGGTGGTTGGTGGGTGTAATGGAGTGACAAAATGGCTAGTATCACTCAGAACGCAAAGTCAAAGTTGGGAGATGGTTAGATTTTCTCAAGATGCTTAGAGGATTTTCCATGGAAGATGATGAAATTGATGACTGATCATGGATGGATGAAGTTAGAAGGAGGTTGCTTTCTATGAGATCTCTCTCTACTTTTGAAACACCTGTGTTGCACCAAACAATGATATTTTCCCAAAGATAATGTAAACAAGAAGAATTTCAATAAGCTAGAAAAACATAGTTTAATGAGCTAGCTGACTACTTCATGCATGAGGAAAATTTGGAGAATAAGATGAAATCATTGATGACACATACTGTAAGACTGAATATGGAAGAAATGATAATTAAATCCTACACTTGCAAAATGATAAAATGTTAGGTAAAGTACAGTAAACTCTAAATTCTATGAGAAAGTAGAATTCTATCCTTTTGGGGTTGCAAAGGGGTCCTTTGCTCAAATCATGATCCCTAATGGAAGATGTGAGGCCAATACACCTACTGAGGAACACTTCTTGGAATCAAATGAATAGCATGATCATGATCACGAATAGGTGGGAGAGCTTTGGGAGTCTCAAATACCCTAGAATGATTGTCCAAGACTTTTTGGAGATTTGGAGAAATAGATGACTTCGATGTGGGAACCTCTAGCGACCCGAATTGTGCAATTACACCCCGTTTTTCATTCTTTAGAAGCTTTTTCATACCTTTATAGCTGATTATATTTCCCGATTTCCTTGCAATACCTCTTAATTCAACTTCCTTTCCTTCCGCACAAAATTTCATGAAAAATTCTTGAAAACTAAAAGATATTGTACCCAAGGATTGTAGCCTTTGGAGTCCTAGTACAACATCAGCACCACACATTAGAATGGAAAGCATTAGGATATTCAATACATATTCTCCCATGGATAGCTTGATATTGTGGTACTTTCTAGAGCAATTTATGGTTCCTCCACTTGCAACCATCACTTGACACTCTGGTGCTCGATATAGGAAGCAATTCAATTCCTTGGCTATCTTAGAGTGAATAAAATTATAGTTACTTCTTGAATCAAACAACACTATTACCTTTTTCTTCTTGATGTGTCCTTCTACCTTGATAGTTTGAGGAATGGTAATTCCAGCCAATGCATTACAATATATGGTCAGATTCATTTCTTCTTTATCTAGGGTTTGTTCGTGGAATATATCCTCTTCTTTTGACATTTCCTGTTCCTTTTCTTCCTCCTCTTCATAATCTATGTAGAATAATTTCTTCTCAGGACACTTATGACCTTTAGTGTATTTGTTATCACAATTGTAACAAAGCACTTTTGTTGTTTTTTGTTCCAATTGTTGTGGTGTCAACCTTGTAGGTTGTGGAAGGCTAGGGGAAACAACACGTCTATCTTTATAGTTGTGAGTGGTAGGCTTCCTGGTTGCCATAATTTTTCTTTCCATTTTTCTTTCTAACCTAAATGCCTTCTCCGATGAATCAGGTGCCCAATGGTGAACCTTATGTTGGATATTATCCTTTAAACTCCCTATGAACACACCAATCCGATGCTCCTCTGGAATATCTTTTACCCTTATGTTCAATTTTTGGAAGTCCTCAATTTTATCCATCATTCAACCCTTTTGTTTGAGGTTTATCAATTGGCTAAAAAAGGTGTTGCTTTTTGTATCCTCATAATGTGCTATCATTTATTCTGTAAAAATTTCCCAAGTGATAATTTGTTTACGAGACCAAAGCCATCGATACCATACAAACTGATTTGGTTGCAAATATAAAGTTGCAATACATACCTTTTGTGTGTTTTTCACATTATGGAGATCAAAAAATTGCTCCATCTGTAGTATCCATGTTCCGGGATCCTTGCCATCAAGCTTCCTCATATCAATTTTTGGAACATGGTGGGTCTTCAATCAAACATTAGAGTCCATGAAGTCATGATTAATATTTCTTTTGTTCTCATCATGAGTTTCCTTTACTACCCTTTCACCATTAGTTACCATTTCTTGTAACAACTTATTCAAATTTGTCTTCAATTCTTCCATCTTATCATCCATGCCATTCATCTTAGTGTCCATGTCATTCATCTTAGCTTCCACGCCATCCATCTTAGCTTCCACGCCTTCCATCTTAACATACATTCCATTCATATTAGCTTTCACGCCATCCATATTAACTTGCATGCCATTCATATTAGCTTCCACACCATTCATCTTGGCTTCATTCACCTTTAGTGAGAGTGAAATTTGTTGTACTTGGTCTTGTAATTTTAATATATCATGTTGCATTTCTTCCTCTTCTTCAAGAGTCATGTTAGAGCTTTCCGATTGATTACTAGGTGTTTCCATTTTATTTCCTCAAGAAATTAATTAATCCTAATAATTATTTACTATTCCATTTGAATTCCTTCAAACTAAATTTTCAATCCAATCTTATGCAAAATTTAAAAAAAAACTACACACCTTTTTTTTCACTTTGTAAGAGCTCGATATTAAATTTGTTGTACCTCTATAATTGTGGATCTTGAATATTTGAAATTTCATCCTCCGGTATCCCTTTGAGTCCTCCTTCTAACCCTGAAATTTTGATCAATATTGGATTCTCCAAGGAAGAGTTATGCCAAATCTCCCATGGTGACCTGAGTATGGACTAGTTCAATAGAACAAAATTGTACGAGGTGCCACGTGTCACTATTTCGACCTTAGTACATGAACATGATGTACCAAAAACTACAGGCTGTCCTCCTTCTAAAACTTCTTACGAAATTTCAATCTGATGCACAAAACCAAAGTTACGATGATTTTCCCCAGGTCACCTGTTTGGAATGTAATTCGGGAATCTGGTAAAACCCCAACTTTTTCAGATCATATCTCCGAAAATATAGCGAGACAAGCTCTGAAATTCGGACCCAAACTTCATAACCATTTAGGCTCAAATGGGTTTTTCTTGTAGCTTCTGAAACGTTGCAGAAAAATAGTTATAGTGAAAATTCCACGATGACCTGTTTGGAGCACCAAAACCCTACAATCCAAAGCTCTGATACCATATGTTAGGAAACCAGCTCACGAAAAGATAGAAAAGATAGATGAATGCCTTAGAATTTAGCCCTTTCGAGGGGGAAACCTCCTTTACATTAAACAAACGAACAACTCTGGCATGATACAAATGATTGAACCTCCCTTCTATATATAGGAGTCTAAGGGGTCACAATATAATCAAGTCGGCATAACAGTAATAACAAAAGGGCACAAAAATAATAGTAGTGGGTTTCTTTGGGGCATACTGATAACAATATGGGGACAATAGGGGCAAAATAATAGCAATAATAAATACAATGACAATAGTAATGGGGGAGTCACTAGTATTATAGGGGCCTAACACAGACGATGGTTTACCTAAACAAGAACATATTCACAATTTCATGTTGGAAAACAACCTTAACTAGGTTTCTGAAGAGGATGTTGTTTGCAAACTATTTCTTTATACATTTGAAGGAGCTACAAAGTCTTCATATTTCTCCCCCCCAATTAGATCTTTTATATATTGGAATACATTTGAAGTGAAATTCCTTAAGTAATTTAGGGATGACAAAACAACTTCTACTTTGATTAATGATCTATCAAATATTAAAGCTACCCGAAAAGAGAAAATCAAATATTTTATTTCAGTAGTTAACAAATATTGAATAAAATCCCAACTACATCCAGAGTAGGTGTTGATTTTGATACTAAATGGTACGTCAATGCCTTACCTTCAAATATTGTGATGTTTGTGGATAGAGCTCAAAAGAACATACTCATTGATAATATGAGAGAAGCTTTGGCTGTCAAAAAAGGGTATTATCCCTTGAAAAGAAATATGTTCTTGAAGAAAGAAAACAAGCAAGAAATGTTACTTTCGAAGCAGAACCTAAGAAGAAAGCTTCAAAAGATTCTTTTGATGTGGAAGGATTGCAGAAGGTCCTTAAAAATATGCCTAATGAGATGGTAGAACTTAAGAAGAAGGTTGCAGAATCTTCAAGGAGGTATTATAGACCACTAAATAAGAATCAATCTCTTAAAATACCTGCTCAAATTTCAAAATCAGATTCTGATGATGAAGATGATGAAATTGCATTTGTTGAAGAAATAGAGGAAGAATAATTAGTAGAAGCTCATGGATCATGGGATTATATTCTTACTACCTTACATAATGAAGTAGAAGAAGAATCACTTCCAATTAGTACCCGAAGTAAAGGACGCATAGATACCACACCAATAAAAAAAATTAGGAGAACCAGAATAACATGGCCATGGAGATAGGTACATCTAGAAAAAATTCTAATTAGTCCACTAATACTACTCTAAATAATTATGAATCACCTTCTCCTTCTTCTTCATCATCAAATACTTTAACAATTTATGATACCATTGAATACAAAATAATGGAGGACATGAAAAAGATTAAAGGACATATTTCCATGTATGAGGTTAGTAAATTAAAACAGAAGTATAAATTACTATTAAATGAGTTAAATGATGTTCCTACATCCCCATTGCCCCGAATTGTTGTTACTTGTAAAGTATCAAAAGGGAAAAATAAGTCACCTCATGTCCCCTCATATAAACTCGATTCTGCTGATGCAATATTGATTGGATAGAAATCTAATTCTCATACTCATCCTTTTCTTTTGACTTTTGAAATTTTTAATACAAATGTCTGTAATTATCTAGTACATTCATGTGCTTCTTTTAATATCATGCCTTGTTCGATGTGCCTTCAATTAAATGTAACACATCATAAATATGTTGTGAAAATTGTTTAGTTGGACGGAACTAAACTCAAAGTTTTGGGAGAAATGAATTGTGTATTGATTAGATTATATTCCAATTCAAAATTATTTCAAATCATTGATTTCTTGGTAGTTGATATCCCTAAATTTTATGATGTCATTTTAAGTAGGGATTGGGCAAGAAGTGACATGGTTATTTCGCAATAGATTTGTCGCACCTTTGGCTCCCTTACAATGGTAAACCAAATCAAAATAGACTTGATAGGGAGAGACATATAAAGTACATTGTCACTCATCTAGATGAGGAGAATGAACCTGTGTCTTTTACTAATAACATTTTGGGAAGTTACTCTTGAGAATCTTTCTTCGGCAGTTTTCCTACCCAATTCTCTCCTATTTGGGTTGATTATGTGTCATCAGAAATAGAAAATGTTTCACAAAAACACTCATGAAAGTGTATTAATATTGTAGTATATCCTATAAATAAGTCTGATGATTTATTTTGGAAACTTTATTTTGAAGGATCGAAGTCCAATGATGGCACAGGAGCTATTTTTTTATTTGTAAAACCAAATGTATATAAAACCATGCTTTCCTACATGTTAGAGTTGAGATGAACCAATCACATAGATGAATATGAACAGTTGGTCCAAGGTTTGCAAAACACTATTAGTCTTGACCTAAAATACATTAATGTTTTTGGTGATCAATAACATCCATTTTGTTTCTAATCACCTTAAACATTATCAATCCTTGATTCAAGAATTGAATTCACATTTCATGGCATTTAATATACCTCCAATCCCCATAATTTAGAATTTCAGTGTAGATATTTTCACTAGAGTTGCTTCCAAACTCATTCCTCCCGAAGACTTCAGTCCGGATAGATTTTCAATTGAATTATTTTTTCTCCTTTGTATCCCCGATAACATCACTAACTAATGAGTGTTTAATCACTATAATGATATTCTAAGTTTTCTTACATCAGAAGGTACTTATACAAATCAGATCATTGATGAAGATTAACATGATATGAAGCATATTAAGTATTTTGATGAAAAATGATTGCCAAAACCAGTATTAAAGTTAGAAGGTTTATATGACTTGAATGATAGATTCAAGAAACTAACAAATTCTAAACTCCAAAATAGAACTTTGGTGTTTGAACTTGTTAATTTAGGGTCTGAGGAGAAACCTCAAAATATAAATTTAGGACATGGAATCTCTCCTGAATAAAGGATCACTTTTATACATTTTCCAAGGAGATACAAAGATGTTTTTTCCTGGAGTTACAATTATTTGAAGACATATGACACTTCTGTCATCCATCATACCATACCGATGTTTCCCGATGTAGAACCGATTCAACAAAAACTTCGAAAAAATCACCCCAATCTTGAAACTTAAATCACGACTGAGCTAAGAAAAGTTCTTAAAGCTAAAATAATTTTTCCAATCAAACATTCCAAGTGGGTGTCAAATCTAGTCCTTGTTAGAAATGAGGATGGGAATATCTAAATTTGTATTCATTTTAGAAATTTGAATAGAGCATCTGAAAAATTCAATTTCCTCTACCTTTGATGGAACAAATATTACAAGTCATTGCAAGTTTTGATCTTATGCCATTCTTAGATGGTTTCTCATTTTATAACCATATCCTTGTTCACCTTGTAGACACATTAAATAAAACATTCAAAACGAAATGGGGAACCTATGCTTATCAAAAAATGCCTTTTGGTTTTATTAATGTTCGAGCAATGTTCCAAAGAGCTATGGATTTTTCTTTCAAATGTATGATTAATAAATTAGTTTTTATTAAGATGATCTTATAATCTATTCAAAGAAAAGGAGTAATCATCCTAACGAGTTAAAGGAGATATTTGAAAGATGCAAGAGATTTGAAGTATCTCTAAATCATAAAAAAATAATTTTTTTTCTCTTAGTGAAGGAAAAAGTTTAGGGTTTATTGTTTCAAAAGATGGAATCACCATAGAACCAGAAAGAGTCAAATCCATCTCATAAATTCTCATGCCCCATAATAAAAAATCGATGCAATATTTCCTTGGGAAAATAATTTTCATTAAGTGATTTGTTCCTAATTTTTCACAGAGTGTGATGTGTTTTAAGAATATGATTAAAAAAAAGACAATTTATAAATGCGAGCAAGGTGAGAAAACATCTCCTAAATCTATTAAGCAAGAAATTATCGATGCTCCTTCATGATTATCTATTGATTCTTGTAGGGATTTTGTCCTATACACTTTTGCCTCCGATCATTATTATGCAACAATTTTAATTCAACAGAGTCTAGAATAGGTTGAAGCTCCTATTTCTTTTTATAGTTCCACATTACAAGGAGAAAAATTAAATTAATCAGAAGTTGAAAAAAAAACTTTTGCAGTCTTTAAATTAATTAAACATTTTAGACCTTTTCTCTTAAAATCATACACAAAAGTAATTGTACCTTTTCCCACTGTGAGATCATTACTTATTCAAAAATAATTTGGAGAAAAGGGAGATAACGTGGTGACAACCTTACAAGAATAAGACCTTGAAATTAAGCTAGCTAATATTATTAGAGGTTAATGTTTTTGCAGGTTGGTAGTTGATGCATCTAAGAATACATCTGAAGATGATTCAGGTAATAACATTGAATTATAATAGGTATGTGTTAATGATACTGAGTCCCCATATGCTGATTTGATTTTGTATTTAAAGAATGGCTATGCTCTAGTTGACCTAGATTTCAAAAAGAAAAGAGGATTGAGATTGAAATCCAATCAATATCAACTTGTTAATGATGTTTTGTTTATAAAAAAGTATGATTTTGTCCTGCCTAAATGCTTAGAAAAGCTTGAAGTCGGAAAGGTGTTGCAAGAACTACATGATGGACTAGTTGGTGGGAATTATAATGGAGACGCAATTGCTCATAAAATCCTCCATTCTCACTAGTATTGACCAACTTTTTTCAAAGATACACATGTGCATCTGAGAAAATGTAAAATCTGCAATACCGCTTCAGGAAGAAAAAAGAAAGCAATGTTTGCTTTACAACAAGTCAATATTGAATAACCCTTTGAATAGTGGGGGTTAGACATCATAGGTGAGATTATTCTACATTGTTCTAAGCAACATAGATATACCCTCACTACTGCTAATTATTTTAATAATTGGGTGGACGAGGTACCTATAAAGGTTGTCAATTCTGAGGTTGTTATTGATTTCATGGATCAACACATTATTACCAGGTTTGACATTCCTAATGCTCTAATGTTTGATAATGCTTCATACGTTTCTGGTAATGCAATTATTGAATTTTCACTAAAAGGGGTTTCAATAATAAATATTCTACAAATTATTATCCCCAAGGGAATGGATTAGCCAAATCCACTAACAAAAATCTCTTGAGAGTCATAAAACAAACTATAGTTGAGAATCAAAAGAAATGGCATAAAGATTTGATTTTTGCTCTATTGGCAGATAGAATAACTCACAAATCTTCCTTCGGGACTTGATCTTACTATCTAGCTTATGGAAAAGAAGTTGTGTCACCTCCTAATGTATCTTAACCTTTGTTATCCCTAGTGAAATCAATTGAATAACAACCCTTCTCTTTCCTTCAATCAAGATTGTCTCAAATATTGAAATTAGAATAAGGGTGAGATAAGGAAAAATGGATGCATGTGAAACATCAAAACACTATTAAGTCCTGGTTCAATGCAATTTTAGTTGGGAACAAAACTTTTAAAATTGGATATATTATTTTGAAATGGGACAAGACCCATGAGGAGAAAGGTAAACATACAAAGTTCCAAAGGCTTTGGCTTGGACAATTTCAGATTGAGGAAAAACTTGGCCCATCTACTTTTATTCTTCAAGATTTACAGGGTAGGCGAGAAACCCTTCCCATAAATGGGCTAATCTTAAAAAAATATTTTTCTTGAGAACTCATGCTTTGATTGTAGATATCTAAATAATCATATGTAATTACCGATGTGTCTTTAGGATAGCTTTGTTTAATGCTACACCCTTAAATTTGTACTTGGACTTTTATATCTATATTCTCTAATCATTTTTATGAAATTCATATAAAAGGAAAATTATTAGGAAAATTGTTATTATGTTATAGTTCAAAATTTCATAAATATTGTGATCTATGATTTGGTTTCCATTATTTTTTGGACTTCTTAACCTTAATCTCCAAAAATGTTATTTTGTCTTATGACTAGTCGTATTTTAGGACAATTATTGAAATAATTAAGTACTATGTAAAATATTTAGCATCTTATGGCTCTTACTGTCATCCACAACTCTTAAGGAGAAGATTTACATCCCCATCCACTAATCAAATATTTTTAGTGTAACACAAAAAGAGTAAACTTAAAATATTAGGTGTTTCATTAATAGACAACTTACCATGATCATAGGGAACTAATGGTATTGACATTATCCCATCTGCTCACTAATCCAGGATAGTGGCCTATAGCCTAAAAGATGTAAGACAAGACGTCTCATCTTGAGCTAGTTTGTTCAATATCATTTATACTTTCTAATTGCATTGTTGACATCTAGTCACCAAGCCAGGAAAATTTCTTTCAAGTAAAAGAAAAAGTTAAAAGTCTGAACTGAATGTCTCCAAAATTTGTTCTATCAGATGGGATACTAGTATTTCTTGGTTAAATGGTAACTCTGATGAGGCTATGGAGTCCTTATGGCAACAATGGAACTACTAGTGACAATAGAGTCCATCTTAATGCTAATGTTCAAATAGTCTTTATTTCAACATTATAATTAATATTATTAAATGGCTATTAGAGATAAATAAAGTCTTTCGTATTAAGAGGCTATTAACTTTGCAAATAATGATTATTAATTTATTGGGAGAACTTTTTATCAGAAAACTGGTATCTTTTCTATGAATTTATTTCTTTGAGGTTTCAGACCCTAAATTTCAGAGATAAAGAAGATATCACAAGGTAATTGGGGTAGAATTCTTAGATCTTCATTCCTAAATAATTATGGATATATTACTAGAGGAAGTTAGGTCTCTTGAATGCTCCTAAAATAAAAAATAATTGTTATGTTAGCAAAGAACAAAAGGAACGGGAAAAAATCAATGCCCCACATTCTTGATCAGGTTTTAAAGGACCAAGTTTGAGAAGAAATGTGATGCCCCATAATAATAATAAAATATTAGGGGTTTTTGTTTGTGACATTATCTTAGACAACTAGGATGATTCCCATTATCAAGAGGTATAATACCTTTTCATTGGTGTCAAGGGGGTGGGTGGGGGGGGGGGGGGGGGGGGAGATTACAAATAGGAGGAGCTAGGGGGAGCCTTTTAACATTCATAAATAACGCTTAAATGTCAAGATAAAGCTTTGAGAGTCTCCATAAATGAAAAAGGGGAATATTTTCAGAAAATATGTTTTCATAAATGTTTACATGCTAGGGGGAGTGATGATGGAGAAATGTAGTTCGAAAAATATAGAAAACACTAGATAAACAAATGCCATGGGCAACATGAAAAAGTGTTATAATTGATGTCAATACCCAGATCACCATAGATTGGAGGATCTCATGGTTTAGTGAATATTAGGATCATGAAGAGAATAAATAAATGGATCAAGGATTAACACATGTTAACAATCCTTATTTATTTTGGGACTTCCGAACATGCTTGACATTTAATTATAGTGGACATAAAAAATAATAGATAGTAAAACTCCCAAAGGAATGTGAAATTTCATGAATGGATTCAACCCCTAAAATGTTCTTGCTAAAACCATCATCAACACCCACATCCCCCTCCAAATCTAGTTAACACAATATAAAACCATACAAGGTTGATGTGACTTTGTTGGGGCTAGACGTGATAGCACTATCATTAGTTAACAAAAATAAATAATTTGGTCAAATGTTTGTCCATTTATTGAATGCTTGGTCATTGGATGGTTTTCAAGAAAATTCTCATCCATTTCTGTGATATCAAATATGATTATTTCTCTTGGTTAATCCCCTCACTATAACGTTATTAAGGATTGATTCCCATGCATAAATTTCCCACAAACCATTCAACAAGTAGGAAATATTTTCAATACAAAAGGCCATGGGATTTTATGATATCCAATAGAAATAGACCTTTTCCAGTCCTCTGGTTGCAAAGTGCTAAGGTATAGTGTTGAAGGTCCCCATTAGGGCCTTAGACCATGAAGTGTATATGAAAAGCATTTAATAAAGATTCTATCTAATTTCTCCAATACTCGATATGATATGTCTCTAGTCGAGCTCTCGATCATAGAGTGCTTAAGAATTAACACCTAGGGGTTATGATTCCTTAGACCCTTGGAACATTAGATGCATAAATGTCACCAATTTTTCTCTAATGCCTGATAATATTGGCTCTTGATCAACACTCCACTCATAGATCACTAATGTATTGATCCAAATCATAGGAGGGGCGAGATCTAGAAGACTTAAGCACCAAACGCTACATTGGGAGAGCAAACCAACAACATAATATTCAAGATACACGCACTAAATACATAAAGAATATCACCATTAACCATTTAAAAAATAATTTACTAAATGAAAGAAGCTTTTGGATGCTACATTATGGAGGAATAATCTATCCTTTTAAAAAGTGAGGCTTTTTAAAATCTTGGCCCTTCCCAAGATTCAGATCATGTATAGTGCCAAAGGGCGAAGAGCCCTTAGGCCTCTAGGACATCAGATGTGTAAATGTACTAGAGTTATTAGATTTTCTCTGATACACAAGGTCACCTGTTAGTCACAGAAGGCTATTAAAAAATCCAAAGGGATAAATGCCCCATCAAGCCCCCATAAACATCAAGAAAATATGAGAAACTGTAGTAGGTCTATGTAGGTATGATGCACAGATCTATGCTTGTCTCCATGCTCATCCAACCACGTAAATTGAGATGTGAAACTCACTATGGGGATTAATTCAAATCACATGCTTCAAAAGCTATCACAAAAACATCACATATGTGGTCTTTAGGGCTCATCGTGCAACCTATCCAATTCTATCCTCAACATGATCCTCCAAATGAACATTGAGACTCTTACTATGCCCAATACTGTTATAGACATATTTGGGCACTGCAACCCCAAAATCATATGTCCATAAACTAAGGGCTCTTTAGTCACTAAAAGTGTTGTTTCATACCCTAAAGGATCATGGTCAATTGATTACATCATTTCCCATAAGTTCCACCTGAAAAAGTACTCAGAATTGGCCAAAACTGGACCATACTGACAGCTTCATGGTCAAGGTGTGATGCATACTGGCTGCCACACTAGCCAGGTCTGATGCATACTGAAATGGCCTTCTGTAGGGTGTTATGAGTGAGAATAAACAAATGGCAGAGATAGTTTGCTAAGTGGATGATCATGGAATCTTCCAAAAACTTCTCCTATGACACTTGCCTCTCTAACTTCGCTGAGGGATGAGTAAGAGATCAATGAAATTTCCAAGTGGAACCAAGAACTATCAGTGGAATGACACTAATCAAAAAACCAGAGCTAACTCGCACCCTTGCAAAACATCTATAAATGGATCCCTCATCTGAGAGATCTGGAGGCTGGAATTTTGTAATTTGTAAGGAAGTGTTGTTGGTTTATCTGTGAGAAGAGACAATGTATTGTTGCGTGATCTTGCTTTTCATGAGGTGAAGAGGGCTTCTATGCTGGGAGGAAGATGTTGGATCAGACAACTGGGTTGTAATCCTCTCTTCTACTATTAATAAAGTTCTTTGAGTTTTCCTCCATATAATCGTGTATTTGTGAATCTTATTGTTTATGAATTCAATTGTATGGTCAATGTGTTTCTAGTTCTGCATTGTTTATCATGTTTTAGATAGAGATGCTTTGATGGTTTTCTGTTACTTTCACTCTACAAGTGCTCTTTGAACTGGGACAAGTAAGAGAAGAGTGGCGAATAATATCAAGGGAAAGAGAAATCAAGTCAGGATCAAAGCAAAAGATCCAAGTTGGTCCTCTTTTCTTCCCTCTTATCTATCACACCTAAAGGAAATCTCGAATGGCTTTGATTGTTTGTTTCTAAGATAGCTACCCATTTTAGTGGGACTAGCAGTTCGAATCAACACTAGTTTTCCCCGAAACAAAATGGTGACTCCACTGGGGATGAAACTCTATTTCTGATCTCATCAAGCGATCCGTGGTACGAAGATATAATAATCTATCTCCAAACCAAAACCTTTAGGCCTAACACCTCTCACTCATAACAATGACGTACTCGATACCAAGCGAAAGACTACATGATCATCAGTGGTACACTTTACCGTCATGGTGTCGATACAATTTTGCGAAGGTGCCTCATGCATGAGGAGGCCAAGAAAGTCCTCAATGATTGTCATTCATGTGCATGTGGGGGGCATCTATCTGGTTATGCTACTACATAGAAAATCTTACGAGCTAGTTGCTTCTATCCCACTATCTTCAAAGGTTGTATAATTGCAGTCAGAAGTTTCCATGCTTATCAAATGTTTTATCGTAAAACTAGATTACCACCTTCATGGCTGCATCCAGTAGTTGCTGTTGGGCCATTCGCTAGATGGGGCATAGGTTTCATGACATGTAACCCCACCTCGGCTAGGGGGCATGGGCATATCATAGTCACTATCGACTATTTTACAAAATGGGCTGAGGCGATGCCTACATTAAACAACAATGGCGAAACAACTGCTCTTTTCTTTTTCAATCATGTAGTCTCTAGGTTCGGTGTTCCACAGGCTATAGTCACAGATCATGGATCACATTTTCGCAATCACAAGATGGTTGAATTGACTACCAAATTAGGATTGTCCCACGATAGGTCTACTCCATATTATCTGCAGGCTAATGGATAGGTTGAAGCGATCAACAAAGTCCTAAAACACATGCTACAGAGAATGACTGGAGTCCACAAATGGGATTAGAATTTAATATTTTACTCAGTTATGTGCGAATATAGGAATTTGGTGAGAAATGCAATCGGATTTATGACTTTTTAGTTGGTTTATGGCCTGAAAGATGTCTTACCTATTCAGTGTGAAATTTCATCTCTCAAGCTGGCAATCGATCTACTTCCCAAAACTTCAGAGGAAGACGCTCATTTCATGGAACTAATCCACTTGGATGAAACCCGTCGTGACACCGCGCTAGGTAATGAAGTGCATAAGAAATGTGTCAAAGCGCAATTTGACAAAAATGTCAAGCCTCATGTCTTTTCAGAAGGTGACCTAGTCTTGCTCTATGATCAGGACTCTGATAAATTGGGAGCAGGTAAGTTCAAATCATTATGGATGGGCACCTACATTATTAAGCACGTATTAGCAAAAGGGGCCTACAAGCTAGTAGATTACGATGGAATTCCACTATCGCAACCCCGAAATGGGTTGTATCTTAAGCGGTACTACGCTTGATCAAGTGTAGTAATCTCATTATAGATATGCTTTTGTTTCATTTTTGTTTCCATTAAGAGTTGTCATTTTGGTTAGGTAATCCACTTTGCATTTGTTGCACATGTTGAACTTTTTGGAAACATTCGTTAGGTACGCTGACAGAGCTAGTCATAGAACGTGGAACCTATCTTCTGCAGCCTAGGCCATCTTTGCTCCAAGCAGCGAGTTAGTGAGTTTACGAGGGATATGTATTGGTCAATCAATGGACAACATCACTGAGTATAGCACGTTGATGGAGCTTCTCTCTGACGCCATTTCACATGGCATACGCCGAGTTGTTGTCAGGTTAGATTCACGACTTGTCATTCTACAACTTACTAGCATCTATTCAGTTCGGAACCCAGCTATCTATTGTATGTTCCTAAGGGTCAAGATTTTGGAAAGGAAGTTTGATTCCATTCAATATAAACACATTTCCAGAAACTTAAACACATTAACTGATTCATTCGTGAATTATGTGTTAGACAGACATTTGCAACATTTATAAATAAAAGCATTTCATATCAACACTTACATCTAGATCACATAACTTAGCCAAAATAAACTCCAAAACTCAAAAATATATAACTGTTTATAGTTTCACATAATGTTTTGTGTACAAAGAAAAATCGGTCATATGACCAAGAAACTCAAAAGTAAATATAGAAAAGCATCATATACAAATGATGCTGGTGATAACATGTCACCGCCTGTGCAATCATACGCAAGAGCCTAGTCCATCGACTCAGCACGCCAGTAGTATGGTGCTGTAGCCTCAGAGGTAACTCGTCGGTCCTCACATCCTAAATACCAAGGGTAAGACCCTCGATTTGATCCTACAATACTGCCAGGGTCTCTGTTATGCCCAGATCACAAAGGACAGCCCTCCCTACAGCCTCTCCTACTGGAACGTCAGCTGCCGCCCTTGGGCATGCCGCTGGTCACACCGGCCCGAAATCTGCTCATATACATGGGTTCAATTAGTCTTGGTAAATCGAAAAAATATTATAAAACTGATAAACAAAGATATCGTCAAATCATCTTTACCTATCATGCCCCACTGCTCACCAGTCTGTAATTCCAAATCCGGGTCACCTCAGAAATCCATCCTGACATATGGATACTCTGAGAAGACCATCTCCTGATGGTCGAACCACTCAAAGAAGGCATCAGAGAAAGAAATCTGTGGCTGACCAGCATGTTTGGCCATGAGATCAACCCATCTCTGCATCCTGGGTTCCCTCGGTGCTGGCAATCCTAGTGAAATATGTTGAGGCTGCATCAGTGGGATCCTCTCCAAGGCAAAAGCAGTCAAAATGGAACCATAGCCAAAGTTCTTGGATCTTCCATTATTTACCTTAGAGAGTTGTTCTTTTATCACCGGAAGTATTGCCTCACACTAGTTGAATACCTTTAGTTCCAAGCATTCCAGAGCATACTGCACATAAGATCTGTTTTCCAAATGAAGAGCCGCGCTACCAGTCAATCTAGCAAAGGTGAATAAAATGGTCCTCAGAGACCGATCAGTGACATCCCAGATATTGATCTTTCCATCTCTACTAGGCTGAGATCCATCTCTACAAAGTTGACAGATATAATCTCTCACCGATTCACCCCAACGGGCAGATCCCGACAGTGAAAGAGGGGAACCACGCCTCAATAACCCTGTTAAAAAGTAGATATCCTCGACTATCAGTGGAATAGATTTGCCTCTAATCTGGAATACTTGGTTGATCAGATCCCAAGCATCGAGAAAATACTGCAACAAACTGATTTGTTGCCTCATGCTAGATATACAGAATAATTTGAGCAAACCACAGTTTCGCAATGCAGTAACAGTACCCTAATCATTTAAGGGAATCATGTCCTCTTATTCATGTTCGTGTTCACACCATGTAAAAGCCATCTTAATCCAATAAATATTTGAGTCACAGACAAAAGATGAATTAGGATCCAAACTTGAGCAAAAAGAGGAAAAAATTTCATGAAAAATCATTGTGTAAAGTTTCCTTTCTGCACCCATCGCACCCTACCAGTTAGCAAGGTGAGATACATACTGACTAGCCAGTGTCCAGATTAGTATGCATCGCACCTTTCAATGCAGACCAGGTGCGATGGACAAAGAACAAGTTCTTCAAACCCCAAGGGCCGAGAACCAAGAAAAAACTTTCTCAAAATCAAAAAAAGATGGAATGAAAATGAAGAGCTCAGGGTGAGCTCCTACCTAGTCCTGACGACATGGAGAATAATCCATCAGATATTCCGAAATCATCTGATGAAATTTGAGGGGGGAAACCACTCCAGAGCTCTAAAATACCAAATTTGAAATGAAATGGTAAAAATGAGAGGTAAAACTACTTTTATTTTACTATTCATGTACTTCAAGTAAAATGTTAGTTTTAATTCTGTTTTCAGGCATGTATATGTGTATTTTTAATCAATTTGATGGAGAAATTGAGCAGGTTGAATGACCGAGGAAAGAATCTAACGTGTTAAATGGTAAACTAAATATCTTTGACCAATATCAAGAGCAATGTTCCCACAAGGTTCAAGCTCGTTAAAAAATAAACCTACCACTGAGCATAGTTTCTTTTGATTCAAGCTCAATAAAAAAATGAAACCACCATTGGTAAATAACCTTTGTGATCGCCTTGCTATCAGCCTTTTTTGAACCTTGGTTGTGTTCCTACCGTCACCTCCATTCATTTGGCTAATCATACACTTCCATTTGATTGTTTACCCTTTTGAGGAACAGCTGCGACGAGATTCTGATTGCCACCCTCTTCACATTGCCATGTTTTGAGAAGTTCCAAACTTACCTGGAACTAGTTGCTACCCAAAAATACCACTCGTTCCTAAAAAACGAGTCTGTTTTAAACTCTTTTTAGACTCATTAAATATAAAAATATTGTCGAGTCATTGGCCTTTCCAGCTCGTTAAAGTAAAGGGAATGCCATACCTCCCATATATTTTAATCTTTTGGGACCTGAGGGATTATCAAACAAAAAGATCGAGCGCTTGTGTTTTTCAGCTCGTTAAAGCGATTAAAAGTCATCCCTTTCGTATTATTTTATACTTTTCCGAACTTAAGGGATTATGCCACAAAAAAGGACTGTTGGAGTTTCCCTTTCGTCCCTTTTCAAACTCTCTAAATAAGAAAAGGACCGGGTTATATTTGTCATTAAACTCGATAAAACAATAGCAACAAACTTGTCCACCCAAACAAGAACAAGTCTCATGACGCTAGGCTCGCTAAAATCAGAGTGAAAGGTTTGCCCGAAGGGCAAATTATAGACCAAGCATATGTTATCCTCCTCAAGCTTGACAAAAATAAAGAGGTACTGGTCAGCAATGACTGGGGAAAAAGGGAAGAAAACTTGAAGAATTTTATTGGTAGCAGATCGCTCTTGAACATGACACTTTCACTCCATCACCATGATTGAGTTGGCTTGGGTTTTTCTGTTCATCGTATCACCATTGGTCCTTTGTACCATCCATGGGGTTAACACTACCAGTCCATATCAGTGTCGCTGACATGTTCAAGAGAATTCATTCAAAGAATTCACCATCCAGCAAACACATCATCCACTACAATACCTCCACCCTTCATTTTCATGACCGCCATTCCTGAACCTTATATCATCAGATCGTTTTCACCTCAAGAAAAATCATTTTCCTTGTTTCACGTCGTAGATGTGGGATACATCAAGGCCCTTCTACGACAGGTCACTTCTTGTCGACATCAGCTCATTATCCAAGAAGTTGACTTACAAACAACCCTTTCAGTACTTTGAAGCTTGCATGCCTCAATGGCAACTTTCTCACTTTTGGCAACAGGTTTACATCAATGACCTTCGACCAAAAGATTTTGCGTGGTGTTCAACATCAACACATATATTCACACCATGTGAATTGTACTATAGTACCTTGAGGGTCATTATCATTATCGGTGATTCCTCTCACGCATGTCAACAGCTTACATTATTGGTTGGTAATCAGGCGATGCCTTTCCATGTTCGACTTTAGAACATCTTTTCACATGGATCGACTTGTACAATAGGGAAAGGATTGAATGAGTTTGAAGACCCCGGATCTAGTTTCATCCATCCGGGCTATGATATATTCAAGAACATAAAGACATCAAACGTGCACAGAATCTACATAGCTAGTCATCTAAGCAAAAGAAGATGACTCTTCGTATGAAGAATCACTCTGTCCTATGTACATGAAAATGAATTTATGAATTTAAGCATGGGAATTCCCACCTCAGCTAGATCATGAAAATAATATGATGATGATGTATTGTGTTGTATCTTATACATGTCACTTTCTACTTCGAATACCTCAGATCCTCATGATAAAGCATTTCACCCGACATCAGAAGATTTACGATCTCATGGTTTAGGGGGCAACTGTTATAGACATATTTGGGCACTACAACCCCAAACTCATATGTCCATAAACCAAGGGCTCCTTAATCCCTAATAGTGTGGTTTCATAACCTAAAGGATCATGGTCAACTGATTACATCATTTCCCAGAAGTTCCACCTGAAAAACTACTAGGAAATGGCCAAAACTGGACCATACTGACTACTCCATGGTCAAGGTGCGATGCATACTGGCTACCACACTAGCCACGTGTGATGCATACTAAAATGGCCTTCTCTAGGGTGAAATGAGTGAGAATAGACAAATGACAGAGACAGTTTTCTAAGTGGATGATCATGGAATCTTCCAGAAACTTCTCCTGTGACACTTGCCTCTCTGAATTCGCCCAGGGATGTGTAAGAGATCAATGAAATCTCCAAGTGGAACCAATAACTATCATTGGAATGACACTAATCAAGAACCCAAAGTTGACTCACACCCTTGCAAAACATCTATAAATTCATCCCTCATCTAAGAGATCTAGAGGCTAGAATTTTGTAATTTGTAAGGAAGTGTTGTTGGTTTATCTGTGAGAAGAGACATTGTATTGCTTGGTGATCTTTCCTTTCATGTGGTGAAGAGGGCTTCTATGCTGGGAGGATGATGCTAGATCAAACAGCTGGGTTGTAATCCTCTCTTCTACTATTAATAAAGTTCTTTGAGTTTTCCTCCATATAATCGCGTATTTGTGAATCTTATTGTTTATGAATGCAATTGTATGGTCAATGTGTTTCTGATTCTGCATTGTTTTTGATGTTTTAGATAGAGATGCTTTAATGGTTTTCTGTTACTTTGACTCTAAAAGTACTCTTTGAAGCGGGACAAGTAGGAGAAGAGTGTTGAATTCTATCAAGGGAAAGAGAAATCAAGTGAGGATCAAAGCAGAAGATCCAGGTTGGTCCTGTTTTCTTCCCTCTTATCTGTCACACATAAAGGAAATATTGAATTGCTTTGATTGTTTGTTTCTAAGATAGCTACCCATCTTAGTGGGACTAGCAGTTCGAATCGACACTAGTTTTCCCTGAAGCACATACTCTCCTAGGCGCTTCTCATTAGCCTTGGAAACATATTCTATGCCAATGAATACAAGTTTCTTTCATAATCAACAAAACATTTTATCACATATTCTATGGTTATTGTGTAGATCCCTATACATAAAACTATGTGACCTCATTATTTCAATACCATTATATTTAGGGAACCTAAATTTATTACACCAATATCTCGTCAACATATACAAACACATAACCTTCACTACATAGACTGCCCCTCCCTAAGGCTTTTATGCCATTTTTATAAAAGGAGAAATAAATAAATAAAAAATTATAGCAATAAATAAAGATAACAAAATGTGGATAACATCAATTATTATTGAAACCCTTATGGGAGAATCATCTTGTAATGATATATCTATTATCCTTTCTCCTAGAGGCATCTTGCAATGGATTCGTCATACTCATAAAAGGTTACATTACATGAAAATACCATGATAAATCAAACCTCAAGCTCATAAACTAGATAAACTTGTTAATGACTTTAGGACTAAGTTAAGTTCACCTTAACTAAGACAATAAACCACACGTAAATACAATTAAATTTCTTAATGTTATGCAATAAAAAAAGTTGGAAATAATTGTATTTTGTAGTGAAAAAAAAAAAACAAATTTAAACCTCCAAAGAAATCAGTCTACTCAAGGAACTTGTTAGTTTTGCCTATAAATTGGAGAGCTGGTGTAGGGACTAATTTCATCGGATGCGTTTTTTGAAATATGATAAAAATGGTTATCCTCAACAATGTATATTTTATTAATTTCTTTTGTATTTTGCAGGATTGTGGAGTTGAAACAAGAAAACTTTACACAGAGTCAAATTATAATGATAATATGGAAATCAAGCTAACAAAAGTCCTCATTAGGTACTAGTTAACTATTAAATCAAATAAGTGTAATATGCAACATTCTTCTTACTACTTGCCTCTTATGCAAAAAGTAATCGATAGCAATTATTGAATTCTTGAAAAAATTCATAAATGTAATAATAATAAAAAAATTGAATACAATGGAGGGAAGTAACATAAGTAATTAATGGACTAAATAACCTTTGAGCAAAATAGAGATAAGTGCATACATAATTTTTGATAAAACATTAGACCCAACATCATCATTTGTTACAAAAGTTAAGAGTTTATTGAAATGTGCTTGTGCACATTTTATTCCATCCTTAACTTATGGGACCAAATTAGGAAGAGAAATTACTATGTCTAGTATCTTTATATTAAATAATGTATATATACGATATAAGTAAAATAAATAATTTTTAAAAAGCTAATTATTATAGCAAGCTGTTTATTTGACTTTAAATTTATACTCATCATAATTGGGTAAATAAACAATCTATTGTAGAATTTTCACCTTGAAAAAATCAAATTAATATGAAGTATCCCATGTCATCTTAAGTGGATGGAGAATCATTCGTAGGTAATAAAATATCTAATTTAAAAAATTACAATTTCTAGTGTATTAAAATCAAAATTTTAGCTATACAAAGGCTTAAGTGTGAGTGCAAAAGATTCCTACTTTTTTTTTTCATTTTTAAAGCTATGATTAAAATTGTAAAGGAAAAAGAGAAAATCTTATTATACCTACGACACTGGTATAGAGCATTCAGTTTTGCCTTTGACTATATATAAGTTTATCTTTGACCAGAAGTTATGAAGCTTATCCGTAGTTTAACATTCAGAATTCAATATGGTTCTTTTATTATTATTATTTAAATATATTTATTTGTAAGGTGATTGATTGAGGTCTTATTATGGGTTGTTTAGTAACTTCCATTTCTATTATTTACTATTTTTTTTAGTTTTATTTCCTTTTTATTTATTTTTTATTTTTTCTATTATTTCCATTTCCATGAATTATAATTTTTTCACCATATTTTGAGATGGCTTAGTATTATATTAAAAAAAAATGTAATAACTTTACGTATAAACAATTATATATATTAATAAAAATAATACACATATATTAAAGTGTATATATGTTAATATAAACAATATTAGTTAATTATATTTCTTAATTTTTGGTGATGATGTTTAACAATACAATATTTAATTAGTTGTTTTTATTTTTGTAATGTAATTTTTGTCTTTGCTATTTTTTTTTCTTAATTAAGCTATATTTAAGCTAAGCTCCGGGTACTGGCTACTATGTAAAACAAATTTAAATAATTTATGTAATCACCCTATAGGTAAATTATAGTTAGTATACTTTAGTATTTGATGTTATTTAAATTACTGGTATCCTTGATGGTTGGAGTGTTACGCTCCATGCATGGCTCATGAGTTGGTCCAGTGGATTTGAACCTTGGATGTGGCTCTCTTGCTCAGTATGTTAGAGATGTTGTAATGCTATGTTACATTATGTTATGTAAACATTATAAATAAGTCAAATTACATAAAAATAAAAATAAAAAATAATTAAATTCAAAAATAAAATAAATTCCTTTCCTAAAATCTTGAATTTCATTTTTTTGTGCATTTGTAAAATTGTTGAAACATTAGTGATTTTGTCGAATAGTTAATATTTTATAATTTAAAGTGAGATTGTTTTCAATTCTTTTCATGAATATGACTTGTGCTCTCTTGGCAAGATGTTGAATTTGTAAAATAGAGGTCATGAGTCCAAACATAATGGAGGATAAAATTTGTTACTTGGAATATATGAAGTAAAATTTAAAGTATACTTAACAATTTTACTTAAGTTTATAATTATATAGAGCTATTTTGCCTTTGACTAGTTATTAGTTTGTCTTCGACCAAAAAATTATAACACTTATCCATAGTTTAACATTTGGAATTCAATTTTTAATATTTTTTATTATTATTTAAATTTATTTATCTGTAAAGTGGTTAGTTGAGGTCTTATCATAGGTTCTTAGTTAACTTCCATTTCTATTAGTCATTAATTTTTTGTTTATGGTTTTATTTACGTTTTTTTTATTTATTATTATTTCTATTTTCATGAATTATAATATTTTCACAATATTTTCAAATTAAAGTGAGTTATTATTATATTAAAAACATATTTTAATAGATTTAATTATAAACAATTATATATATTAATAAAAATAAAACATACACATATAGATATGTGTATGTTAATATAAAAAATATTAGTTAACCATATTTCTTAATTTTTTTTGTGATGACATTCAATAATACAAAACTTTATTAGTTGTTTTATTTTTGTGATGAAATTTTTTTCTTTGTTATTTTTTGTTTCATGAAGAAATATTTGAGCTAAGCGACACGTACTAGCTACTATGTAGCTCTTATTTATTATATTGTTCACTTAAATTTTACTTTTTATATTGCATCATGATTTAAGATTGAATTGTGAAAATATATAATAGGAAGGGTTTATTGATGAAAATGATTGAACCATGTCCATTCAATAATAAAAATCAGCAAATGAAGGAAATAACCAAAAAAAAAAATTATGTGATAAGGAGCATTCATGTTTTTGTTTTCTAAATCAGCCAGTTTCCATGGTCAGTAAAAACCTGAAACATAATGACAACGATATTTTTTTTGGAAACTAAAATATTAATTATTGAAAAATCCATTAATTAGTGATGTTTTTACTTTTATTTTTAATTTTCTTAAACAATTTTTAATTCTAAAAATTTGATTTTAAATTACATAAAATTAATTATCTACAAATAAAAAAATTAGAAATTCAAAAAATAACTTTCAACTTTCAAAATAAAATAAAAAAAGATAATGTTTAATTTAACTAAAATTTAATACACTTTAAAAATAATTTCTAAAAATTTAAAAATTAATTAAAAATCAAAACATCTTAACCTAAACTATTACAATATAATCTACCTTGAGCAAGTATAATAAACATGATATCATTAATAAAAGTGGTGAAACAACCTGTCCACAAGGATCATGTCCCGGACTTGCAATGTTGCCTTTTAAAGCAAATCACCATTAAAAATATATGAATCCAAGTGAAGCATCTCTATGAATAAATCGATGGTTGTATGAGCCAAGAAGTTTGTCATCCAAAATTCTTTGTTCAAGTCCTCCCTAAGTAAACAATATAAACATATCTAATATAATATCAACCTTATAAATAAATAAATAAAAACATTAAAAAATTATATAGATTATAAATTGCACATGGGTTCTGGCAGATAGTGTACATTTGAACGGTTGTAAAACTGAATTATCACTTTTCCCTAATTGTGAAATTTGGTAATTACTGTAGATATGAATTGCCATAAAAGTGGAGGGTCAAATTAAATTCATAATAATATATCAATTGCGGTAGAAGTTGAGGGTGAAATGAAATTCAAAATTTTAATAACAAACGCTATTCAACTTCTAAATTTCCATCACAACCGTGACTTAGAACAGCAGATCATTATTAAATGCCACACATATTTCTTTATCAATATTGTGTATTCTTTAATGTAATACTAGAAATGAAACATGAATTGAAAGAACAAAGTGATGAAACGTTAATCTTACAATATTGCATTTTATTCTGAAAATAACTCTCCTTAGCAAACAATTTTCTAACTATATGTCAGCAATAGCCATTTCCATTAGAGTGACATGGGTTTGGATTCCATATTATACCTTACAATAGTGTTTTATTAAAATGAAATTCAACATGATCATATTCATTTTCAATAAATTTCATATTGATAATATGTTAATGGAATATAAAAACAGATTATTTACATATATATATTATTAATATATATATATATATATATATATATATATATATATATATATATAATTTACTAATAATATGCTATATATTTTTATGAAATGTTAATTTTAAGGTAAATGTAAAAATTAGATTAACATTAAATATGGAGTCTTGTTTTTTAGAAAAAATGTATATAATATAACAACATATATGTGAAACCTTTCATGTTTGTAAATATAAATGTATATATATGTACCGGAAAAATTGTCATGTTGTAAAATCTGTAGTAAAACCATTATACAATTTTAATTAAATCTTTTAAATTATGAGATTTTGAAATGAGGAGGTTAGTGCATTTAGTGGAATGTTACATTTTTCTGACAATTTCTTGTTGCCAATGGTGTTTTATTTTGTCTAAAAGTTTGTTTTGTAGATACAAATGTAACACTCTTTATCAATATTTTGTAGGATGATTTAAACTTCATGATTCAACTATACGACTTTCATCAAACTCGATCTTCAATTAGTTAGAGAGATCCAACATATAAGAAAGATGTGTAACACTTTGGCTCAGTGAATAGCTTTCATAGTAAGATATTTATGAGGAAACAACATACAAAGATACACACTCACATAGTGAAGAGAATCATTGGGAACCAAGAGCACATAAGACTCTTTGTAATCATCTTTTAGTACCAATAGTAAACAAGATTGGGAATAAAGAATTCTACCATCTATATAAGAAATGTTTCAGATGTAATCCCTCATATATTTGGAATTGTTATGTATGTGTACATTCTTTGCAAAATTATCCACATAGATTAGTCATATGCATCAAGCATAGATGCCTTAGGGCCATTAAAAAATATTTTTTGGATCATCTTTCACACTTGTTTGTGGTGGTTCTCAGCATATGTTTTTCATGTTTAGTTGTTTTTTGTGCATGCTAATTCAACCCATGGCACCATAAGTGTGTTCAAGGAACTATAATTTTATTCTAGTAGGGGGTTAATGAATCATCATCTTATATGGTGTTATAACATTATAAAGATAAATATGTTGAAAACACACTTCAGGGTTTTGTAGTTTAGGTTTCCTAGGTAAAATATTGGTGTTTAAATTTTTATGCATCTCATTATGTATTTTTTAATTTTTTTAAGAATCACTTTGCAATAATTAATCGATAAACGCTAAAAATGCATTTGGTACCAAAGTAGTTTGGATCTAAGATTATGACTACAAGGTTAAGGGGTTTCACTTAGGATTTTGGTAAGCCCTTTTATAGTAGGAGATATGTTGAATTTATTCTATTCATGAAAGGAAATCATGAAAAAAATGAAATATAGAAGATTTGAAATTCAATGGACACAGTCTTAAGTTGTGAAACCTCAAAATCAAAGGTCTTTTGGTGCAAAAAATTAATGAATCACTGTGGGTTCAGGAACTACATTAACGAGGATGTCGACAAAATATTTGACCAAGTGGGATTGGAGGGAAAATAGAAATATATGGTTGTGTCTCTCAGATTTAGTATTATTTAGTATTCTAGGAGAATCTACAACAAAGGAATTATAACATATGTTAGGGCTTTTGTATTACTCTAAGTGCTTAGAAAACATATGATTCCTATGGAAGAAACTATATAACCTAATTAAAAAAGATGAAGATTCATAGTTAGAGCATATAAATGCCTTTAATAGTGTGGCTAGCCAATTATTATATATTGATATCAATATTTTAGATGAACATAATTGTGCCATCTAGTTATATTCTCTACTAAACTTGTTTGATAGTTTAGTTGTTGTTATAAGCAGTAATGTAACTAATTTAGATTTTGATGAAATAATATCATCCTTGTTATCAGACGATATGAGACTAGAAAACATGGAACAAAAATTCCATGTTGATAAGAGGACACTTCCTTAATAGAAATAAAAATAATTCCTTGACTAGGGGATGTAATCTGTAGGAAGATAAAGGTATCCTAGAGATGTGGAAGAGAAGTGAATTAGAGGAAAAGTTATAGATCCAAAAATGTTAAGATATTGGAGGGATCTAATGATGCTCCATCGATAGAGGCAACATATTCCTCAAATTAAGGATAGGATGGGTACCTGGTTTCTTCAAGCACACCTACAAACCATGAGGCATCATTAGTTGACTGAGGTGCATCTTGTTAGATGATTACTCATAGGATGTGGTTTTGAAAATATGAAAGGTATGACGTAAGTGATTTTCTCCTAAGAGATAAATCAATAGTCAAACTCATAAGAAAAGCAAAAATTCAAGTTGAAGCTTATGGATGGAAGGATTCAAATACTCCTTGCTATTTTTCACATCCTAGGATTGGCCAAAAATTTGATTTCTATAAGAACAAAGAGAGATGTAGTTGTAAATGTAATGTTTAAAAATGAAACCTACAAGATGGTTTAACTATAAATGATATAGTTGACTAGAGTTTATAGCGGAACTTTATATTAAATTATGGGAAGCATTGTTAGTGATAGGTACACTAATTCCATTATTATTTTTAGTGGAGTAGAAGAAGGAAAAAGGAACTATAATATCTAAGAGATTGTGATGTTACATCAAATATTGTGAGATCAAAGGGAAGGACATTTGAATACTATGAGGTAAATATATTTTTTAATTACTCTTTGAATTTTTTATTTCTGCAACCATTTCTTATATGGGAAATAGACTTGGATAAGATTCGCCTTTAGCATGACAGAGGTCCAAGAAGTATTATAGTTGGTGAATAGTGATGTGTTTGGACTTCTGGTGGTTCCATAATTGGGTAATATGCACACTATATCTCATATATAAATTACTTCCCATGGAATATATGGCTTTATTTACCTCGGAAGAATTATGAAACCTTTCAAAAATTGAAAGAGTTTAAGTCTCTTGCAAAAAATTAGACATTGAAGAAAATTAAGGTGCTAAGGAAAGATGATGGTCAATAAGTCTATGGGAATGAATTAAAATAATTCTTCAATAACTACAATATAAAAACGTAGAAGTCTACTTCATATACACCTCAAGAAAATGAAGTTGCAAAAAGTATTAAGAGGAAACTAGTGGAAAAAGTGTGGAGCATGCTCAATGGTGCTAACTTACAATAGGAATTCTAGGTAGAGGTAGTGGATATTTCATGTTACCTAGTCAATAGATCACACTCAAAAACATTGTTTGATAAGACTCCACATAAGATGTGGACTTGTAAGAAACCCTCTCTTAAACATATTAGGATATCTTCCTGTGATGCTTATGTATAGATTCCTAAGTAAAATAAGAGTAAGCTGAATCATAATAATGAAAAGCATATCTTCATTGGATATAAATATGATATGAAAGGTTGTAATATTTACAACCTAGAAAGTAAGAAGTTTATGAATAGTTGAGACTTGGAATTTGGAGAAACCAAAGATGTTTTCAAATAATTAGTCTTACCAAAGAAGGAAGAACTCAAAAGGATAGTTTGAATTGAAGGATGATGATCACGAATCTATAAGAAAGCAAGAATTAGAAGAAAATTATGAACATAATATGGTATTAAGGAGATCTCTTTGGGAAAGAAAGAAACTATAAATGTATTCTCCACTTAATTTACATAATTTCTATGTTATTGATGATGATCCTAGAAATATTAGTGGGGTAGTGGATTTGATGGGTTATAAATTCTAGAAAAATGCCATGTTTTAAGAAATGGTAGCCCCAAAAAAGGATGAAGTTTGGTATCTAGTGGAGTTTCTAGTTGAATAAATCTCATTAGAAGAAACTGGATGAGGAAGCATTTCAATGTATGAGAGAAAATGCATAAATACATGGATTTTAATTAAAAAAAGGCTATATCCACATAGGGGGAATTGATTTTGTCATATTTTTGTTTTCTCTTATTGCCATGATAATTTAAAATATATTTATTTTATCTGTTGTTCTTACATTAGAAAATGGCTTAGAACATATATACATGAAAACATCATTCCTACTTAGGGATTTAGAAGAAAAAATGGATATGAGGTATGTAGAAGGATGTTTAGGGAAGGGAAATAAATAGCTCATATCCACTATGAAAACGTCACTATATCATTTAAATTAACTATAAAGGATGTGGGAAATGGCTTCACAAGGAGAGAAAACAATAATTGTGTGTATTCCAACTTAGTTAATGATCATATTATTAATTTTGTCTTATATGTGGAAGATATGTTGTTGATTGGAAATAAGATGGAAATTATCTAGGTTGTGAAAACTCAATTATCCTTTCAATTTTATGTTAATGATATTCATGCTACAAATTCTGTTTTAGACAAGGATTTTAAAAATAATTGTGAAATTAACAAACTCTAATCAAATCAGAGAGAATATGTTAATACATTACTGCAACATTTTAATACGTGGCAATGAAAAATGGTAAATAACCTTATTCTTATGGATGTAAATTTACATAGAGATTAATGTCCAAATACATATGGAGAGGAAGAGGACATGTCATGTGTTTTGCATGCTAGTGTTGTTAGTACTTTTATGTATGCAAGGTACGTACTAGACTAGACATTATACATGAAATTGGAGTATTTTAGTAGGTACATATTAAAAACAAGGGGGGAGCGACTCACATTGATAAATATGTTTTTCAAGTATTTGTGTGGCACTACTAGTTATGGATCATGCTACGAACAAAGACTAGGATTGGACAAGGGGATGTGGAAACATGGCTTTGTTTATGTATACTATGTTGCAAATCTAGATCTCAGAAAATTATCAGAAAGTATATGCTTAACCTACTTGGAGTAGGAATCAGTTGTATGAAAAGAAGACAGTATATTGTGGCATTCACAACTATAGAATACAAATTTGTCGTTACCACTTATGAAAGGATGAAAGCAGTATGGTCACAAAGGTTGTGTTCATGTGTCAGGTTGGAAGAACAAGATATGAGGAACGATTGTGATATTTAAAGTGTAATCTACCTCATAAGGAACCCATATTTTCATTCTAGGACATAGTATATTTATTTTCAATATCACTTTGCAAGAGACATGTTTGAAGATCAGAAGATGGTATTGGTGAAGATGCACAACTTGAAGAATGTTGCAACTTCACTAACAATGTCTTTGAGCACTGAGAAATTTTGTTAATTTGGGGAAACCATTGTCATCAGTGCCTTGGATTGTTGATTATGTACTCCTATGATCACTCGTATGCAGAGGAAATGAAAAATGGGAGAATGATGTGTATCTACTATATTCTTCGTATGGTTACCATCATCGATGATTCTTATGCACAAAATACAGTAGGGGGTCATAGCAGTTTTCATAATTCCTTCTCTCTAGAGGGTCAAAGGGGACAAAAATGTGGAGCCCTAAAATTATTCTTAGGGTGGTATGCTACATTTACTTTTGACAGTTTTTGGCAGATAGTTATTCTTCTAGTGATTTTGTTGTGCACGGTGATTCAACCCATCATTTTGTAATTCCAATTAAATAACTATGATTGTATTCTAATTAAGGGCGAATGTATTGGGGATTTATATTTTATTGTAATACTGTAAAAATATATTATACTAAAAATATCTTTTAGTTTACCTAGTTCAGGTTTCCAATGTAAAACCTCTATGCTAAATGTGTGTTCCTCATGACATAATTTTAATCTTTAGTAGGAATCCATTTGCAATAACTAATTATACATGGTTAAAACCAATATCTATCCCCATGCACAATTGATAGGTTACGGTTATTTTTGACTTAATAGTTTGTAATTTCACTATTACTAATATCAATCATATGAAATTATATGAACCATCCATTCTTAAAGAGGAGATATCTATCCCCAATCCTATGGAATGCACTATAATTCAGCTCATGTTAAATAAAGATATTTTTTTTTCTTTTTTCAGAAGAAAAAAGCACTCATATTTGTATTATATAAAACCCAGTACATATATCAGAATCCTCAACATGAAGCTAAAATATTAGTATCACTTCTCTCCTTTAACAAAATATGTGCATTTGAATCAAATGGCCAAAAATATATGAGGAAATGCAATGCAACCCCAATATACAACAAGATATGTCTAATGAAATAAAGACAATAAAAAAAACAAAAGTAACAAAGTCTGATAGAGTCTCGATAGTAAAAACCAAGAGGAATCACAATATATAAAAACATAACAGTACTAGATTAGGGGTAGTCTTCTCTCCTCCACCAGAAATCTATCAGACACATGTCTGAAATGTATACCCCTAAGAGCAGCTAGGAAACCTTCTTCGACAGACCATCAACAACATAATTCAAATCTCTTGAAACATGTGAGAATATGATATTCTCAAAAGACTTCTTAAGGAGCATAATGTGAGCCACCCAATTGTCAAGGTGGGTAGGTGAGAATACAGTTCGTTTGGATATCCCATCAATAATAGATATGGAGTCACCATATATGGAAATGTTGAAAACTCGATGTCTTTTAGCAAACCAAGAGTCCCCAGAGAGCCATCAATTCGGCTCTAGTATTTGTTCTAGGGCCACCACTCCTAAATAGAAGGAAGTTGGACTTGGGAGTGAGTCTCAGCCAGGCACCAAAGCCACAATGTCTAACCTGTGCGACGTCGTCAAAAAAACCACCCACAAAATATACCTGTAGAAAATTTCATCTCATTCTGGACTCATTGTCAACTAATTCTAGCCTCGTCCTAGCCTCCAACCAAATCAAAATGTTAGATTATATTCAAATCAAAATGTTATACTAAATTCTAGATATATTTACCCGTATACAATTGGCCAAACACACACAATATAATCATCTACTAGGGATGTATAGTATTTCAATATAATCAACCGCTAGGGATGTATAGTATTTACTTTCTTATAGTTCGAGATAAAACTCTATCTAAATTTAATTTATTCACTCACCAGGATCGACTCAAAAAATCGGTTCTGCAACTATAAACATAAAAGCGTTTTTCTTGAATCGACATAAAGAATTAGAAATGCGACATTTATTACTACTTTCTAATAAACTTGAGGGTTGTCTTTCAAATGACACTCAATCAATTATGAATAGAAAGAGCCTCTCAACATTAAAATTTATATTTATTATATTAAATTGTAATATATAAAAAGGAGATATGGTAAATATTTATTTTGTGTTAAATTGTATACGTCAACTAAATGAATTATAGAAGAATGCATATTTATCTCACCACATGTTTGACTCGTAACATTTCTATTTTCGTCGATTATAACAAAATTATTTTATAATAATATTTAGTTAATAGCAATTCCTATTTCAAATGGAGAAGGGGATGAAAAAGGAGCGTTCAAAGATATAAATGCATTACTGATTGGTTTGAGGATAGATATCCTATCAATAGATTTCATTTCGCTCACAATTTTGTGTTCTCTAAAATATAGCCCTCACAAAACCAGAAATTTGTTTGGCAGATTATTATCTTTTATAAATAAAATTTTCGACTACTAAATAACTTTATAAGAGGTTTGTGATGTGAAATAAGAAAGGATAAGAACATAATATCTTGTTACTACTGTAGATGATATATCTCATGTGTTTTTATGATAGTGTAGTTCACATGAATCTAACTGTTAGAGGCATAGGGAAAGAGTAATCATTCTTAGTGCGTTGAAGATATTTTTAAATCTGGACTGGGTGTGGGGATCACATGTAGAAGCATTGTGACACATTTTATAAAATTATTTGAGATTTTTTTTTTAAGATTATATTTAGTTTATATTTTTACTCAAGGAGATGTTTTTTTGGTATTTGGAATTTTATTAATTCAAAATTATTAACATAGATAAAGATAAAAATGGAAATAAAAAATATACCATGAATTTGCTGTTGTTATTATCTATCAAATTGGTGTATGAGACTTTTTTATTTGTGGGACAATAAATCCACTTTGGCACAGTGATTTGACTACTAAGTTTATGAAGGCACAAATATTTGACTACTAAGTTAATCAAGGCATACATATTCTAACCCACTCTTCCGCATAGTGATTTGACTACTAAGTTTACTAAGGCATACATATTCTAACCCGCTAGGGTTTTGAACTTGTGATCTCTTATGCGAAAACACATGCTCTTAACCGTTAGGTCCATTTAACTTGTATAATTGAATAAGAAAAATAGTTTTTTATTTATATATTTATTTTTTAATAATTGTATATAATATTTTTTTTCTAGGAAATGTCACTCTTGGTTTCAGTATCCGTGATCCATGACAATGTAAGCCCAAAAAATCACCTAGGGATCACACCTAGCATAGGCCACACTATCACCTAGGGATCACACCTAGCACAGGTCACTCTAGCCCTTAGGATGGCTAGATTTTGTACACAAGGTTTTAAATAGTTTGAACTAATAACACTTTCACCAGATATTTCCTTAAGAAAAGATATATCAATATCTATTATATTCCCCATAAGGTAATAATTATATTTAATATTATTCAAAATCAATTTTTTTAATAATTTAATCATATTCTCTTAAATTTCAATATAATTTTTTTATTAAAATATTATTATAAATCATATTGTAATAACATTTAATGAAATATTATATGTGATATTTCAAGCCTAGGAAATATTTCATCTTTTCACTATCTCTAAAAAGTTATACAAACTTTATTTATGTATTTTTAAATTTGAAGAATTATATATATATATATATATATATATATATATATATATAATTTTTATACAAATATTATTTATATTATTTTATAAAAAAATATTATTTATAAAATTTCAGAAATTTGAATAAAAATTAAATTTTAAAATTGTAAATATATTATTTCTTTTTTATTTTTATTTTTTCCAATTTTTCACTTCACTTCTCTGCAAAATCTGTTTTAAAAAATTCTATCAAGAATTAATTTACCTTTATAGTATATTTGTTTAAAATTATTATGAACAAATACTACCCGTTAAATAAATGTCATAAATATATTTTATCAATATCCATTCTGTGATTCTATGTTGATATACGTCCGTGTATATTTATTGAATTATGACAAGTTATATGTGAATGTATTTAAAAATAAAGATTGATGTGTTACATATACATGTATCAATTAACTTAAATATATCCAAAAACATTTTTATTTACCAATATCACTAATATTTTATATCTCACATCATACGTCTTAGTAGATACACAAATATAAAAAAAAAATGAATATCTAAACTAAAGACATGATTCATGATATACATTAATAATTGGAAAACCATTCTACAATATAAAATAAAGAAGATTGATGTATAAGTTTGGTATTAGTGAGGTTATATCATACATGAATAAAAATAAAGATATAATTCATAATACACATTAAGAATTTGAAAACGACGATTTTATGTTATAAAATAGAGAAAATTATGTTTATTTTTAATATAAATTTAGTATTGGTAAAGCTATATAATATTTACAAATAAAACTAGTAGGCTAAAAATTAAACTACTAATTTAACATCTAAAAATACCTTAATAATCTATCATCATTTATTCAAAACTCATAAACATAAAACATAATATTTATTAATAAATAATTATTAATATTAATTTTATATATATATATATATATAATAAATATTATCCGTCTAACTTATAAGTTTTAGTTTTTTCAATGTTCCACATCTCAACAAAGAATTCAAACACTTTCTTTCATTATGGCAATACTATCCAAAAAAAAATCTTAAATTAAATTAATAACATCTATAAAAAGTAGAATATGGAAAAAGATTCTACATAAGAAGGTAATGTGGTAAATTTGGAAAAGATTATCGTTTGAACGATGGAATGGAGAGGCCTCTTCCTTCAAGATATTTATCTTCGTTATAAAATTGATATCACTAAATTATCATAACACTTTTCTCTTAAGGAATTATTTGCAAATGTTTTGATGAAACGTTTACGATATATATGGACTATTACACTGAATTTATCCGTTATGAAATATATATTTTTCCTCGTCTTTGGGATTATGCTGTCATCCTTCATTAGTATTAAGTGTCCTCTCATCGCATTTTAATAGTAAATTCGTTATTTGTTCGAGAAATACATAATTTTTAAGTTCGTTATTTGTTATAGAAATACATAATTTTATTATATTAGTAGTATAATAAAATATTAGAAATAAAAGATATTATCTATATATATAAAAGAAATAATTAAAATTTATACACGGATATATATAATTTGACCGAGTTTAATAAGGAAGAATATGTATTTTATAAAGGGCTTTTAAATTCAAATTTCAGGGGATTAATGTAAGTATATTTTGATAGATTTTAGTGGTCAAATTTTCCTATTATGAATATAAAATGGTTACACACATTAATTTGATGTCTCACTTGGAAATAAGAGGTCATTTAACTCAAATGGTTAGCTCAAATGGTTAGGCCCTAACACTATATAAACACATTTTAAAAAGACCCAAGGGTTAGCTGACATGGTTAGGCCCTACTAGTCTATCTGGTTTAACGTGCTTTAAAAGATTCCCTTCAGCGTTGATCCGTCCAGATTTTTTCAAGGGAAAAAAAACACATTTTAAAAAATAATTATATTTGTAGTAAAACTACATAAATAATTAAGTTTAAGTTGTTTCAAAAGAATATATAATAAAGAATAATTTTTAATTAATATTAATTATCAAATTATTAAATATATAAAAAATTAAAAAATTAAAAAATTCAATTAAAATCAACTATTAATAGATATATAGGCATATATATATATAGCCTCAAAATAACATTCATAGATCATTGTATAACCTTAAAAGTATCATAGTCTACCACAAGGGAAACTACATTTTCCAACAATGATCTACTCTTTCGAAAGCCATGAAAAATAACACTAGCTTGTAGTTCAAGTTTTTGACATGAGAAGCAATTCAAGTGCAAGTTATTTCTAGTCACATGTCTGCCCAAAGTGGATACTCTAGTAAACATAAAAAAAAAATATCTATGGGAGAAGAAGAAACATTAGTTATCCGAGGAAGTGACTAGCGCCGGATCTTGAGCACTTGTGCCTGCTAGGTTTGAAGGGTTGAGGTCGTCTTATAGAAGAACCTCTATGTATGACACACGAGCTTCTAAGCTCGATAAACAAGAGCATTGGAGGCATTGGAATCATTAAATTTCATTAAGGAAAGATATAATGTCATTACAGTCCTTGTGCTTTTCTTTAAGGACCCTGCCCAAGAGTGCCTTCATTTTCCAATAGATTATGATGAAATTAATATATTAGCTCCATCATCCCTTGGTAGGTCTAGGGTCAGGAACCTAGCTAACTATTTTGGCTAAGATTTTAGAGTCATAATAGGCTTGGGAATTATTTATAGTTAAGTTTTCTATTTGATAAATTTCCTCTTCGATTTCTAGAGAGATTGAGGTTGCAGTAGTGTATCCTTGCGTGTCAGCCTAGGGTCGACAGTAAGGGTCTCAATCTCTAGACCCCATACGAGAGTGCATTTATTAGAAGGCCATGGTACTCAGCAAAACGAGAGGCCCAATTAAAGAACCCCCAATTAGAAGATAAAACTAATGAGATAGGTTGATAGTGTCCAAGACAATATAAAAAAAATTAAAGAAAAAACAAAAAACAAAAAAAATTTAACACTTCGTTATGAGATGGATATAGAATAACATAGTAGTGACATTTAAGGATGATCATATAGAGAGTAGCTTTATGGAGGGCCCAATAGCCATAAACCCTAGTAAAACCAATGAAATTCCGACCATAAAATAGATTCCAATAACTAAATTCAAATAGGAAGAAAATGTTGTGAATATTGGATACAAAAAAATTTACCCCACTATTGTTTTCCCAGTGGGCATTGAGACTACCGATGGAGCTTGATTTCTCTCTAACCACTTCCCATTCTAGCGCTGACGCCCACTTTGACTGCTTCCGACAACCTAGGATCTGATTCCTCAACCTTTATCTCCTCACACTTGAAATATCAACACAGGGTGTGTGTAACGAAGGGTGACATCAAGTAGACTAAGACCTTCATAAGACAAGGTTTCCACAAAGACACTACCATGGGGAGTATCCACTTGCAATGGGGGATTGCCACTCAGGACTTCATAAGACAAGGTTTCCACAAAGCCACTACCATGGGGGAATATCTCCTTGCAATGGGGGATTGCCACTCAGGCTGAAGAAGAACACAGAGTCATGACAGATAGGTCGAGAGCCTGTAGACAAAAAGAGGGGGGTCATCTTATTTCTAAGGGATGTACTATGGTTAAAATGTGTGGCTGCATGGGGGCAGGATAGCCATGTGATCCTCCCCTCCTAAATGTGATGGGAGGCATTAGTCTTCAACCCCCTTGGTTGCCACATGTTTTCAAACCATGATATTTAACATTGAAAAATGTGAATTCAATATAACTTCTAAAGATAATATAACTAAATATGTAAAAAAACATATTATAAATAGATATCCTAGATTTTCTAAATTAATTTTAATCATTATAAAATAAAACTTGTGTTATTGATAGACCGGAAATGTTATTATGTGTAAAATGAATAGTTAAACCTAGCAATAACAAAAATAACAATAAAGAAAGATATAACTTAAATTTTTTTTCTAAATTGGTCTACTCCTATATTGATACAAAAGTATGATTACAGAGAGGCATATGCCTCGAGAGTTCTAGCCCAAGAGATGGCATGCTTACAAAAAGCGCTTGATGAACTCACTAGAGGACCTGCATAGTGACTTGCTTCAGGACTTGAAGTTTCTGAAAACCTTAAACTCAGTACCAAGACAGTGACCAAAATCTGACCCAGACATTGACCAAAATCTGACCTGTAAACAACATGCACCTAAACAGAGACCAACATACAAGAGAATGCCGCCCACACAGGGGAAACCGGCAAGTAAAAGTTGAAAGAGACCTGATTTTGGGAGCTTAAAAACATGAAAAACTATGTATCCGGAGGGGATTGAGCGACTTCCTTCAACAACTGACCAAAACCAAAAGGCGCAGACCTGTTCAATCTTCATGCGAGGTTGTTGGCTGTTCTTCAACAATGCGGCACCCGAAATGGTCTGGGTCTTCAAACTCAGAGGGATGGCCCTCTATACTTGAAGGACCGCCTCCTGCTGGAGCGCTCGGGCTGGCGTGTGTAGTCGAATCCAGTATTGCCGAGCCACCTGTATCTCTGCGCTGAGAAACGTTCTGGTCTTCCATCCTGGGTTCCAGAGGAGCCCCTGGACTGACCTCCCCCGAACCCACAACATCCTCACACAACTCTACGGTGACTGACACAATGAAGGATGAATTTCCTAGAGTACAAGGGAAGCAGAAGCGAGCTGTGTGCGAATGTGAGTGGTGAGAGCGAACTTCTGTTATGAATTGCCCTCTTCCCCTGCCCCGACCACTTCTGGTCGCAGGATATCTATTACAGCAGAAATCCGAAGCCTCAGACGAAGGGTCCGAGGTTGTGGAGGAAGGTTGGCGGGATACACGGCCTCGAGAGCTGCCTCGTCTGCAACCCATCCTTGTGCGCTCTCTGGGCATTTTAAAGTGAGCAGAACAAACAACCGAAGAGGGAATGGCGAAGTGGCTACAGAGGAAGATGCAAACCGGATGAATAGGAGCCTGAACACACTGATAAGTGTCAGCACCTTGAGCCAGAGCCCGACAGTGCCCTGTTCTGTTTAGAGAGCGAGGAGCTTCCACCTTGCTGGACCAGAATGAGCGCAAAGGGGAAACAAGAGTGAAGACCAGGCCGAGCGCCATTGCAAATAAATCATAATCGAGGGAGAGTTGCGTTAATGCTGCATTTAAGATGTTTGTGTGAAACAATAACTCATGCCTCCTGCGAATCCATCTGGCGGCTGTGAGTGGCCACGCACCCACCCTCCACGCCACCTTCGTACTGCTATCCGGACTACTCACCCGCATCCGGGAAAAGATATAACTTAAATTAAAAATTAAAGAAAATAAAAATAATAAATCTATTCAATTTAACATGTCATAATTTAATATTTCATAATTTGTTATTTAAAAATTATAGACAAATTTTTGATGTAAAAAAATCATAATAGGCCAATAAAATTAAAATTAATTTTAAAAATAACATGCCATAACTCGAACATATAATTTATAAACACAAAAAAATTAATAAACTTAACTACTAAAACTATCACTATAAACAATAATATGGAAATTTATTTTCGAATAAAAATTAAAAATAATAATTCATATAACTAACCATTATACATTTAAATTCTTCTAGGCAGTCGTGTTTCTTTCTCATACAGCAGGTTTCCTAACGGTTCAACCGCCATATAGATCATTGCGAATGACTCCATGTTTACGTTAAAACCGAAATATAGTTGGTGAGGAGGATTGTAAGAAAAGTCAAGTGATTTCGATTAACCTTTATAATGGTTGTTGCAATACTCGAAACATGTTTGGGACAATATATGTGTTTTTGATGGGGAGCATAAGGTGGTTTTTTAATTGAAATAATTGGAAAATATAAATTATTACAACTAAAAGAGAAACTTATGAAAAATTCCCTGGGGGAGTGAAATATTAAATCAAAATCAGAGATATTCTTGGTTGAACATTGAACTCTGGATGTTAAAAATATTGAACTAATCTGGATTATTATAAAATATAATATAAAAAACAAACATTGAAATTGAAAAGTGAACAACGTGATGATAAGGAAAATTGGAATATTGAATGGTCGAACGTGGAGCCCTGAATGTCGGCGCCTATATTTAGTGGTTTGTAATGTAAAATTGGCAAACGGAACATTGGATCAAAATTGTAGCTTTTAAAGTGGCTTCCGGAAAAACTGTTTGAGTCGAAATAAAATATGTATCGGTCTCTCTCGGAAAGAGAAGGAAGAAGTTAAAAAGTGTTCATAATTTCGAATTTTATTTTCAATGTTAAAGTATAACAAGTTAAATATGAACTCTCCTAATAATTTTTTAATGTGAATTTTAGTTGTGTTTTAGTTTTATATATATATATATATATATATATATATATATAAAATATGGATAAAATCACCCATTGATAAATATTCTATCACAGATAGCAGATAGCTATGGATAAATGACTTAGAGATTAGGCAACCGTCCATGCAAATTCCATGAGGTCATACCGAAATTTTTTTTATGGGGTCACCTGGAATATTGTTACGCTCTTGTGCTGAGAAAACTGTTAGAAAACATTTATTAGGAGTGTGCATGAAGAAAGAAATAATCAAATTGATCTTTACGGTTCGTTCCTGGAAAGAAAGATCATTGATTCATGCACTGTCGTAAATATTAATATTATGCTCCTTTCATAAATATTCATTAAGCTTATAACATTGTTTCGGATAAGTTTTATTTTCATTAAATCTATATTTATCATTTTAAAAATAAAAATAAAATATGTATTAAAAGTCAATGTTCATTCTAATAAATAAAAATAAAATCATTTCATAATATAAAGAGTGTCTCTCATCATAGGACACTTTTGAACCAGATATGTCATTTTTATGTGATTAACATATTATGGTCATGTTATTTTTAAAAACATATATTAATAACAAAAATTCATTTAAATCATAAATATAAATAAATATTTTTATGTTTATATTAATTAAAATAATTTTATATCAATTTTATAAAAGCAAATAAATAAATTGACAATAAAAATAAAAAAATTATTATCTATAACTAAGATATATATAAAAATATAATATTTAAACAAAATATTTGAATATAAATTCATCATGATATCTATATATCTATATATATATATAGATATATTAGGTGTGGTATAAACTTTTTAAAATTTTACAGTAACCAGTAGAAAAGAGATAAAACAGAAATTAAAATTAGTTTACACCTAGCCAAAATAAGGTATACCTATGAGCAAGAAAATTTGTTACTCCTAAAATCCTTATGAAAAATTGATGGTTCTTAGACCTCCCTGATAAGGGAACAGCTGGGTAAGCTACCGCCCTAATGGACTGGTTATCTCGTACCTCGCAAAGGCTAATCCCTTTTTAAGGGATTGATATGCAGACGACTTTTTCTTCGTCATCTTCTCTACCAAACACTGTGAACCTGTGAACAAATCTACTGTGACAAAATATGGTTGGTAAAACACAATGCTATAAAATAGTCCTTTGAAACATGGTTTAACTGCTAGGCAGAAAAGGTAACTCTCAAGCCGACTCAACTAGATTTTTAATTCTTCTTCTGTATCTCTAATGTGACTTTCATGTTTGACCGAAAACTTCTGGGACAGGGTTATAGAGTAACGGGATAAAGAGCTTGAGAAGTGGTGAATAGTCTTTGGCTGTGGCAGAAAAGTTCAAAATATGCAGAAACAACTGTATGGTCACCCATATGTATTACTTCATATATTTAGTTGTTTCTGCTAGTGAAAGGAACATTTGTTTCTGATCGCCACTCTAGCTTGGATGGGATTCAAGAAGAAAAATTTTAATGCCATTTTACTATTGGGTAAGCGAGTTTTACGTGCTCGAAGTATGTAGGGCACGGTATGAAGGTGAAGGGAAATTTACCTAATGATATCTGAAAGTCCTAAAACGCGACCAGGGAATTTGACTTAAAAGTATCTGGAAGTCCCAAAACATGATCCAAACCCATCCCACCCAAAAGGGTAACCCTAAAGTTTGAACTATATTAAAATACTGTAATCTCCGCTGGCCAGTTTTATTGCATGAGGAGAAAGCGTTGGTTAGCGTGGCTGTGTTTCTTAAAATTATTTAGGAAAAACATCAGATATTTTAACCATAGACTAAAGTCAAATTCACACTGGCCAACCGAGAGAAGCAATGTTGGAGTAAACCACAACTTTTTCTTGTAAGAAATTATACAAGGCAATCAAATTTGGAAAACAAAAGAAAATCTGTTTCGCTAGACCTGAGATGCTCCATTGTTTTTCTCCTTCATCTTCTTCCAGAGTAGCCATCATGACCAGGACCGATGTCAACACGCAACCCAAGTCTCACTTACCCTGGATATAGTAAAAACAACTGTGAGTATAATTTCTATACACAATTATAATTAACTGAACATAGAGTATGAGTATAATTTCCATACATAATTATAATGAACTGAACTCCGTAGAAGGGAGCAACCATGTAATTTTAAAAAATAGTGTGATTCGTAGGGACTAAACCTCTCCCCTAATAATTCGACCACATACATGGGAGCAGCAAATAATTGCAAAGCAAAGATGTGGAAAGTATACTTGGGAGCAGAAGTAACTGCAAAGCAAAGATGAGCAAAATTACTTGTTCTAAAAGGGAGGACGGGCATGCTGTGCCCAGGCGAAGACGTCATGAGGCAGTTGGCTGCCGTTGAGCAGATTGGGCGGAACATTATAGATCGGCATGGTAGAGGAATCGGGCATCTGCTGCTGCTGAGCCATTGTGAGGGCAGACGAACTGGGGAGTCCTCCGGGTGGTTGAAGCTGCATCGTTGTCGGCCCGTCGTCATCATCGAGGGGCAGCCGTTCGTACGGGGCATTACGAAATGTCGAAACCATGACCACGACAGGGCCATTGGCCACCAGAGCGCCCACGACGTTTCCTCCCACGACTTGTCCCTGTCCGCGGGCGAGATAGATTGTGAGGCCTGTAGCCCCAGTAGGCGTAGGCGTGGGCAGAAAAGCCCCGGACAGGGATAAGATCTCAAACCTTCCGTGCAAGGTCAGGACCGAGCTAGGAGCGGCCGGCTGCCGCAGGGTCACATTGGCAACAGTCCCGCTGCCGCTGAGAATGAAAATTCCCCGCTGTGACCTGCGTGCAAATGTTGCCAAGCTCTCCGCTACGTCAGATCCGTTGGTAATCTCCAGCAAGTGAGTTCTGAGGGCGTTAGCGCTTTCTTGCTGTATAATTAGTGGGGGCTTAGGTTTGTTCCTGGACCCCGGCGGCCTGCCGCGAGGTCTCCTGCTCATCTCCGTCCCGTCGTCGTGACCCTCGTGAGACTTGGGCACGGCCTCGCTGTTGTCGTTGTTGTTGAGTTCCTGCCCTCTTTTCATCGATCCACTGTTTCCGCTACCCTCCTCTTCAGAAACGTGTAAGTCCCTGAATTGCAGACCGTGGCTGTGGCCATGCCCGGGACCGGGAACAGGCCCAGACCCCAGGCCCGAGCCCGGACCCCTATCGATACCCCCGGTCGCCCCATTCCCGGCCCACCAACGGTTTGCCAGGATTGCTTACTTCAATTCACCACACTGAAATCTCTCTATTCTTCCCCGGCTTTCACTTACAATTTTCGGCTCTCTGACTGCAATCTCACTATCGTAGCTCTACTTCTGATCGACCAATCCAATCCGACTATTGCAGATTTCGACTGTCTCAGACCAACCATAAAACTTGTCCAAAAGAACTTCGCCCTAGCTCCTAGTCTTTCTGAGAAAGAGTAGAGCGGCACCAACGGGACAGTAAACGAAGGAAACGCGAAAGTAAGTACAGAATTGGGTATAAACGTGAGCTCCTAGGCAGATTTTGTGAAAGGCGGACTTCATTTATAGCTATATTATAAAGTAGGGTTAGGGATTAGGGTTAAGTGTGGGCAGCCTGCCCGTGGGCAGGTGGGGTCATCGGCGCCGTTTTTCTCTCTCCAGATTCCGTTAGTTCCCTGCATCACCACCCGTAGTCCGCGCTTTACTAAACTTCCTCCGTTTCTCACTCAAATTCTTTGAATCTGGTTCAATTTACAACTTATTTATTTCAATTTTGATTCCGTTAGTTCGCTGCATCACTACCCTAGTCCGCGCTTCCACTAAACTTCCTCCGTTTCTCACTCAGAAATTCTTTGAATCTGGTTCAGTTTACAACTTATTTATTTCAATTTTGTTAGGGCATCAGCACACCCCTCGACCAATGTTATACGAAGACATAACCAAATTGCATCTACCTACTTGTCCCCATTCTCTGGTACTTCGATTTATTAATTTTCTAATCCATGACGTAATACATTCTCGTTTTTTGGAAATAGGCAGCAGATAGCGATCGGTAAGTACTAAAATAGTCAGATTAGGGTGTATTGGTGTTGTTTTAGTTTTTATTTTGATGTGTTTGGAAGTTTTTGGTTTGAATTTGGTGGTGTAATTGTAAATTAAATGGTGATTTTTGGTTAGATTTTGATTAAATTTAAAGAAAAATTTTGAAAATATAAGTTTCAGTTATAAAGAGAATTTTGGACATTTAAGTGTTATTGATGGAGCTGAATCCAATTCCGCCCTAAATAAATGCCAAAAATAATCATGTCTTTAAATTAAAATAATGAAGGATTTAAACACTCCCATCAACAATTTCTTGAAAACAAATCACTAAATTACCACAAGAAGTTTGCGAGAAATCATCACCTCTCTTTACAAAATGCATTGAAAAGTTATTTACTTTCATTTTTATAAATAAATTCCACATTTTACAAAACTCTTCTAATAAATAAATAGTATTGTAAAAATTACTCAATTTAAGTTTATAAATTCAACCTATCATCAATATCCGTTGCAAATTAATCAGAAATGGGAAAGTCCACAAACGCAGAATATAGACACTACGGCGTTTCTTGGTGACTTCGAGGGGAGTGGACGGCGATTTTTGCTGATGTTTTCGAGTGTCGAATCGGGTCGCAGTGGGACAAGGATCAATAAAATGTGAAGGATTCCACACACTTCAGTGAATACACACCATCCACTTTTGAGTGAGTCAAAAGAGACAAATATTCAGATAACTTTTTCGTTTAGCCTTTCTAGGAAGCGTCTCCAGCTGACACGTGCAATGAGGTCCCCGCTAAATGACTTTGCAGGGAGGCTTTAGTTTGGTTCGATAATCCTGTGCTTTAGTTTTGTTCTACGCTCTCCTATAAATCGTGTTTTCATCACAATTAGCTGAAGGCTTAGAAATTGATGTTATTGTCCCTATGTAATTATTGGTATGTATTCTCCGTATATCTATGATTAATATTTTAATATTTTGAAACATTAAGAGCTTTAATATGGAGATACACATAGTTTTCAAATATAATTGTAAATACTTCAACTTACAGAAATATTATATTGCATAGATTTTCACATAGTATATATTGTTTCTCTTTATATATTATTTGAATGCGAAGCCAATGAGATTTTAGTGGAACAACTAGCAGGCTCTTTCACTGCAGGTTCTTTCATTCAATTAGAAGTGAATGGGTAAAGATTGATTCATTCAATTTTTAAATGGAAATGATATCTATGTTTACATGTGTTGGGTAGGGATGGAATTTGATGGGTAAATTGCTTGGAATTGTGGAAATTGGTTGGGGAGGTGTGAAAACTATCAAATTTAACGAGTAAGTCTCTTTAAAATTCCACTCTAATTGAAGGTTTTGATTCTTTTCCGAGATATACAAATAATATAAATATTTTAAATTTAGAAAACTTATTAATAGATATTTTAAAAATAACTAGAAAAATTATATATATAATTAAAAAAAATGATGTTAGTGTGCCTATCATATTTGAAAGTAAGACATGCAATATGATTCAAGGACTAATGTTGTTGGCCACAAGAATCCTAATTGGAACCTTGTACAAGCTATTGTGAAGAACTATGGTTCATTGGTGTGACCATTCCAATGGCCTTAAGGAAGCTAAAGAAGCACATATAACCCCATTGTCGCATAGAGACAATGCTTGGGCATCGAATATTAGGATATATAAGGGAGAGTAGAGTTTCACTTTCTTCTTCTTCTTCTTCTTCTTTTAAGAAAAGGTAATATTCAAAGAATTTAATGTTATTTATTATATTTTGATTTTTAAGAAAACTATGAAGGGAAAATAGAATCTAGTGAAGTTATAAATTGGTGTTGACTATTAGGATCCTACCATAGGCTCCTTATTTTAAAGTACTTAGGATCCATTCAATTAATGTATATAGTCATATTCTTTGAAAAAAGACAATTCAATAGTTAATGCATAGTTATTTAATATAGTATGTTTTTCTATGTCAAAGAAGCCCAATATATTAGGGTCCTACCATAGGCTCTTTACTTTAAAGTACTTAGGATCCATTCAATTAATGTATGTAGTCATATTTTTTCAATAAAGACAATTCAATAGTTAATGGATGGTTATTTAATATAATATGCTTTTCTATGTCAAAAAGGGCCCCCATATATGGTAGGTAGTATTCATTAGTAATGGGACCACAAATAGTTAAAGTTTTTTTAATTAGTATTTCTTTTATACAGCTATAAGGCTATGGAATGACTCTGTTAAGTATTGTTAACATTTCTTTCTTTCTTTAATAGTCATTAATACAAGGTTATGTTTTTAATATTCCACATAATTTTCTTCTTGTATCTACTCTTCTACATATTTTTTCTATGAACACCTCCTTTTTTATTCAAGCCTTGGGTTTAAGGATGACTTAAATGTGGTACTTCCCCTATAGATTTTGGTAAACAGATTGCTAAGCTAGATATGGGTTTTCATGTCTTTAAATAACATAGAGATATATAATTTCGTCTGTAACTATATGGTTGGGGAAGAAACAAACAAAAATACAACTGTGTAGCTTCATTAGACATAAATTTAACCTTGGTTAATGCGCCTTCGAGTAGTATTGCAATAGGTAGCACTTATATAGGGAATTTTCTTTTAGGCGCCATTAGGCGTAACAGAATCCTTATATGTGCACCTAAAGCCAAATTTACATAAACCTACAACCACCATTTCGCTACAGTAAATTGAGAATAACTCTTATGGAGATCATTCTTACATATACGAGAATTGGGTGTCATGGCTAAGGGTATAGTGTATCTTCCTTGGTTTGGTTGAAATATTTTACTAAGTATTTTAGTTGATAAATATTTGAGATATCGAAGACTATCACACTTGGAGTTTCCTTATTCATAGGGCCTATAGGGGGCTTAGCTTATATAGCACATCGATGAAATTCCTACATCTACAAATCTAGAAAGGATTTGGAAAATTTATCAATGATGTAATACCCCCACTAGTATTAGAAAAAATAATTGTGTCCCACCTTCATTATTATGGGAGATCTATCTCAAAATATTATTTTTGTTATGCTAAGCATGTAGATGTACTTCTATAGTAACCTTTGTGGGTGGCCCAAACAATACAAATATTAGTGCTAATATCTTAAAAGATTCCTCTCAAGGAACTATTTGTAGTGAGATAAATCGAACATAATAATTTTGGGAAATAGTAAGTGGTCCCATGGCGCATACTCATAAGATGGAAAGTGTGTAGAAAAAATACTGAAAGAACTTAGATGGAAGATTTGTAGTCTGTGTACTAGAATCTCATCTCAACTTCTAAGCTAAAGCAAAAGGTTGACAAATATCATATTTAACACTTCTAGATTTCAAAATAATATTTTAAATTGAAGCATCTAATAAGGAATATATATATATATATATATATATATATATATATATATATATATATATATATATATATATATATATATATATATATATATATATATCTATATATATATATATATATATATATATATATATATATATATATATATATATATATATAATATATATATATATATATCTATATATATATATATATATATATATATATATATATATATATATATTCCTTATTAGATGCTTTAGTGTGTGTGTATATATATATATATATATATTGGGAGGATATAATGGCTAAATCAATACATTGATCCACTAAGCGGGGAATCTTTAATAGTAACATGATCTTCCTTGATAACCATAGTCATGAAAAGTGCTTTTAGGACCACAATTTATGGTGTTTCTTCGGAAAATTAGATCTAAACAAGTGCAAATATTTTGATAAAGGTAGTTCACTTACTCAATTGGAGCACTATTTTTACCTCTATGGAATTACTAACGAGCTAATGGAACATAATGTGCATGTATTATATTTGGATCAATAATGTTAGAAATGGTGACAATGGCATAAGAAATATTTAGAGAGTTACACTACCTAGAACAAATTTGTCAATGACATATACAATTATTTCATATCAGACACTAATTATTTTGGAGTATTAACAAATTACACCAAATAATAAGTATTGTACAATTTATAGAATCCTTTCATCAATTGGAAACACCCATAGAGTACATGTCTAATTCAGTTTTTAAATAATGTTTCGTAACTCATATCAAGGAGGAAATTAGGGAAAAAATCATGATAAAGAGTTTACCTACCTAGTTAGAAGCATATAAGTAAGATTAAAAAATTGAGATGGTGACAAATGCAACAACAAAAGCATCATCATTCATTTCTTGCACTCATCTACCTTTAACAACATACTAGGGTAGTTTTTGAGGACTCACATATTATTCTTGTATAGTATTCTATGTAATTATTTTTTTTGGAGAAATATATATATATATATATATAGTCAAATTTCAATACAATATATGTAATTCATTATTAAAATGGTACTTTTTGGAAATTATTATCAATTTAGTTATATGTATGTGAAATGTAGGTGAATGTTTAGCTAGTGAATATTTTTTCAAAACTAGACAACTCGTGAATTTTGACCCTTAAAAAATTTCTTGCAACAAACATTCGACCCTCCACTTCATACTCTTTGAGAATCCAATGATCAAATGACATAGAGCGATCAAATTAAACCTTTTATAAATATCATGAATAGAATTTTAGTGGGCACAAATGTAAAGAAAAAAATATTCTAATATATGTATATATTATTGGAGGTTTGAGATAAACGGTAGTCTAGAAAACAAGAAAGGTAGAAATTAAAATCAAGTTTAAAATGACCAATAGTATTCAAAATGATAATGTCAATTGCCGAAGGTAAATATTATTCAAGAGAAAACAAGAAAATATTATCTTCAATCATGGTTTCAAATGAACTCATTATAGGTTTAGTCAAATGTCAAGTGTAGGCACTAGTTCGAAACAAGGTCAAATTTAATATTCATTGAGTATGCACCATGACTAATTTTGATTCGTTGCACCCAAACAAAAAAAATTATATATGAAAAATGAGTTTTTGGAAAGAAACATACTCCTTTTCATGTATTTTAAGTTTTTTTGATGTGTTTGTACTAAAAAATATGTATATTGGATACTTGTTGGATGTAGAATTAAATTTTGCAGTGAACAATTTCCTACATTTTCATATTTGAGTAAGGATATAAGGAGATAAGTCAATAATATAATAAAAATGATAGTTATTTTCCTTTCTATTTAAAAATTCATTACTCTTATTCTATAATTTTAATTATTATTTTCCTTAAGAGTACCATTTAAGACTTTAAAATTTCCCCATTGCTCCAAAGACCCCTCGAAAAATATTCCTTTTGAAAACACCCACAAATAGGAATTCAAAAAAAATGAAAAGATCATATTTAAGAGGAAACAATATTATAAGCTACTTGTGAGAAACACAATGGTTCTTTCCATGGTGTATCAAACTCTTTTGCATCTCATATATAATTTAAGTTGGTTACAACAAGGTTATTACTTCGATTGAAAGTGGAAACACCTTGAATTTAGTTTAAGAAATAATGGTTGAAGAGTCCTATTAGCACTCCAGGAAACTCTCCTAGGTTGTAGCTCGGAGATGCCTGGCAACATATAAATCTTCAATATCGTTCGCTGAACTATTAGAATGGATTCAGGTATGGATCAAGTCAGATGACTGTTCATCTCTATTTTCACTCAAGACATGCATGAACACCCTCAGCTTGACAATAATTTCAACCGCTAATGCTCAATAGTTTATAGATTCAATGAATAGATGGAGAATCCTGACTCTACCAACAGATAATACATAAACACATATGATTGGCTAGCTACAAAAACCAGATGAAGCTTGCAAATCTAATTTATCAACACAGATATAAGATGATAGTTATCTGGCATTAGATACAGAAAAAAAAACATGAATAACCTATTCAAGTGCAAGCTTAGAACAGAGGAGAAAATGGGAATTGAACATGTAACAACAAAAGAAGCTTGTATTACTAGAATGAAGATGAGACGCTGGAAGGAACAGAGTATCCTCAGTCTCCAAAAGTTGAACCTCTATTCCTTCTAACTTTTAGCCATTTATAGGATTTTTACAATGCTCTTAGGCTCTCTAGGGCTTGAGATATCTTAATCTATCCTCTTTGTCTTTTTAATTACTTGATGCCATAACTAGACAAACATGAGCTTAGAGGTCTCTTTTTCTAACAACACAGTAACCAAATTCTAGTAATTTTGCCAGCTGTCAGGTGGCTCGCTCGTGCCAGTGACGTTCCATGACCATTTATGTTGGTTTTGGTTGCACCATGATGTTGTTTTTCCCCTTTCAACCATATATTCCGTTATTTCAGTTCACCTATCTGACTATCAAAAAAATATAACAGAGCCAAAACAGAGCTATCAGAAGAGAAAAAAGCATAAAAGAGCTATCAGAGGCCAAAACCTGTATATATATATATGCAATACATTGTCGGAGTAGAAAGATAGAGCTTATATATGTGTGCGCGAAATACACTATCAAAGAAGACATAAATATCGACGACAGTGGAAATCGACGGTTCAGCTATGTGCCATCACCCCAAACCCCGATTGTGATACATATATGTGGACTTACTGCAACATTGTGCTCTGGTTTAATGTATATCACATCCACCCATCACATAATGCCCAAAGGGTTGTCCTCTGCAAAGCGTTGATTGCGATTGAAAGACTGGACCCGATGCAATATCATAATTTGGCTTAATGTCATATTATGTCCATTGACCATTGGCCATCGGCATCGACCATCGGTCATCGACCATTGGCGACTGCCGATTACGATTACAAGGTGGACCCGAGAGTAATATTTTTGAAGTCTCGCTTATGGCCAAAGTAGAGAAAGAGGAGATGTGGAGCATCGGGGGTAAAAGAGGGGAGATGTCTGTTAAAATAGTAGCAGTGCACCCCAAGGCTAACACTGGCTCCTTCTGGGGATGAAAGCCTCCCTGTGAGGTTTAAAGAACTGCACACTGCTGCCTTTCTAGTAACAACCAAAACAAACTTATCTCCTAGTATTCCATTGGGCATGGAGTTTATTTGCATAAAAAATAAAAATTGAAAGAAAAACTATTACAATATTAAGGCCTTAAAGCCTCATATGAAGTAAAGTTTCAAAAATAGCCCATTGACTGGGCCATCAAAAACACCTTCCCCTCCAAATTATGTAGAATGAACGTATTGTTCATCTGAAACTGAGTGATGACAAACGGTCCCATCCATAAGGCATCGAATTTACCATGGTTTCCCTTCTTTTCCTTCAATGCATCCCATTTGAGAACCCAGTCACCAACCTAAAAACTGTCGATTTTTTCCTTTCTATCAAAGGTTTCTTTGATCTTCTTTTGATGAATTCTTGACATCTCAACCAATTGTTCTCTGATGCACTGTAATTCAACCAAGTTACTCACTCTCTTCACCATGTCATTCTCTTCATCCTATTCTTCTTGCAAGAATTTGGCCATAGGGAGAATTAGCTGCATAGGAAAAATAGCATCAATGCCATAAACAATTTTAAATGGAGAATTTCCTATGGACTTCTTGTTGGTAACTCTGTCAGCCCATAGTGAAAACTTCAACTTGGAATCCCAGTTCTTTTTGTTGTCCTCCAACATTTTTTTTATTATCCTTACAAGACTCTTGTTAGATGATTCTGGCAGGCCATTGCCTTGAGGATAATATGAGGTAGAATGCACCAATTGAATGCCCATGGATTCACACATGTCGATCAATTCTTCTACCCTGAAAGCTTCTGCATTATCAGTTACTAGTTTGGTTGGGAAACCAAATCTAGTGAAAATATTCCCACTCAAGAACTTTATGATAACCTGATGATTAGCATTTTTAGTGGGTATAGCCTCAATCCATTTGGTGAAATAATCAATGGCTGAATAGAACCATTTGTGATGGCCACTGGAATGTGGATTAATCTCACCCATGAAGTCCAAGCCCCACTGCTCGAAGCGACCATTGGCGTGTACTGGCTTCAAGGGCAGAGATTTTAGCTGTTGTCTTCCTGCAAACTTCTGAAATTTGTCACAAGACTTCACAGAAGAAAACACATCAGAGAACAGAGTAGGCCAATAATACCCAACTCTCAAGATCCTGTGGGCTATAGTTTTCCAATAATGATGCCCTCCACATATGCTAGAATGGAATGGGTGCATGACTTCCACAGATTTTCTTTTGTCTAGTCATCTGAAGATGATCCATGATGGGTCTTTCCAATAAAGCAGGTTTTATTAATGCAGAATTTGGCTGATGTGAGCTTAATGGCTCGGGCTTGACTTGAGCTAAGCCCTGGAGGGACTTCTAGCTTCTGCAAAAAATGAACTATACTGGAATACCATTCACAGGTGGCTAGATTTTCAGCCAAAGACTAATTCTGCTCTTGCTCTTCTACTACTTCCTCTGTCTGCTCACCACCAAAATTTCAACCCGTGGAATTGATGTCTAACAAACTACAATTTTCCTCAGCCATAAGCTTAGCAAGGCCCTAGCCTTTGACAAGCTTGGTGGGCTTCACCTCTATGTTGAACTTTATGAATTTTGCAATCCATTTAGCTCTCTTTCCATCAATATCTAGATGAGATAGGACATCTTTTACTGAGGCTAAAGGTACATACACAACCACTTTGGAACGCAGAGTATAAATTCTGAATGCCTTTAAAGATTTTATGAGAGCATAAGCTTGTTTTTCAATAAGGTCATACCTTAGTTCAACATCCCTCAGAGTTTTGCTGAAAAGGGCCACACGGTGTTCTACACCTTCATCGTTTTTCTGCAATAGAACTACTGCAAGTGTATCGTAAGAGGCAAAAGAGAGGATATCAAACTCCTTGGTATAATTTGGGATAATTAGAGTGGGAACTTCCATGATAGCTTGTTTCGTGGCTTCAAAATAGCTTCTTGCACCATCTGTCCATTTTATTTCTGATCCTTTCTTCACCATGGAAGTGATGTGCTTCACCAGCTCAGCAAAGTTTAGAATAAACCTCCTGACAAACTTAATCTTTCCCAGGAATGATTGAATGTCCCTTTTTGACCTGCGGATGGACAATGTATGAATTACTTGAACTCTTTTTGGATCGATCTTCACACCTTCAGCGGAAACAATATGTCCCAAAAGTTTGCCTTCTTCTATAGAAAACTGTGACTTCTTTGGGTTCACAGAAATTCCAAACTGTCTGCATTTCAGAAACACCTTCTTCAAATGCTGCAAATGGTCCTTGTGACTGCTGGGAAAGACCATTATGTTATCAAGGTAAATAAGGAAAAACTTGTCCTTCTCTCCCACAAAGGCTATGTCCATGTCCCTCTGAAAACTAGCCCCCAACATTCATTAGTCGAAAAGGCATCTTGGAGTACACGAAAGTGCCCTAAGGAGTAGTGAAGGTGGTCTTTTCCTGATCTTCTGGATGTACAACAATCTGATTGTAACCTGAAAATCCATCTAAGAAAGACATAACTCTAGCCCCTCAAGCTTTTTGCAGTAAGTGTTCCATCTTAGGCAGGGGGTAGTTGTCTATTTTAGAGCACTTGTTCAGATTCCTGAAGTCAACACAAAACCTGATTTCTCCATTCTTCTTTCTTACTACCGTAAGGTTAGCTATCCACTTTGAATACCTTAGGGGGACTATGATCTTGGAATCCAACAACTTCTTGATTTCCTTTCCAATTAAAGGCAATCAGAGAGGGTTGATAGGTCTTAATTTCTTCTTAAAAGGGATGGCGTTCTTCTCCAGTGGAATCTTATGCTAGATGATGTTGGTGTCATAGGTCTTAAGATCACTGTACTCCTAAGCAAAAATATCAGCAAATTGTTTGATCAGGGTGCCATACTTGGAACTTTGGGTAGAAGACAAGTGAGTGGATAGATTTATGTACTTTGGATGGGTTGGACTCCCTACATAATGTTTATGAACTACAAACTCATTTTCTTTTTTGGCAGGCTTATAAGGTACATCATTATGATCAAACAACTTCTCTAGGGGTGCTAATCATTTGGGTATATGGTTACTAGGTAGCTAAACAATGCTGTTCTGACCAATCTCATCCTTTAGATTGGACTGGTTACATTCTTCAATGGTCTCGTTTTCTCGGTCAATGTGCATTTCAGAAAATTCATCAATGACATGTAAAAACCTATTAAATTCATCATCATCTTCAAAAAATTTCTAGTATTTGACATTGTGAGGTAGAGATGGTCTATATTTCACCTGAACTTCATAACTCAATTTAAGCGGCAAAGGAGGAATAAACGTGCTGGAAGACACAACAAGGGAATCAACAAGCTGGTTCTCCATTCTAGGGATGTAAGAAATGGTGAAACTATTAAAAGAACCCTTGAGATTCCATACCTCATTTCTGTATGCTTTGAGCCTTGGATGCTTTGCTTGGAAAGTTTTGTTCACCTGCTGAATGATAAGGTCTGCATCTCCAAACACCTTCAAACCTTTGATGCCCATTTCTTTAGCAGTGTTTAAGCCCAATATCAAGGCTTCGTACTCTGCTATGTTATTTGTGACTTGAAAAGTTAACTTTAAAGATAAATGAATGCATTCTTATGTGGGGGACATAAGGACTACACCTACCCGTACAACTTCCTTAGAGCAAGCTCCATCAAAGAACATGTCCCAAATTTGTGGGCCTTCTTCCTCTGTGATCTGGCAAACTGGTTTCCTATGCTGCATGGTGGTCAACGGGGATTCTTCAATCTGAAGAATACAGGCTCCAAAATCAGTGTCGACAATATAGATGGGATGATTAGTGAGATTCCTTTCATCACTAATGATATAAGCCAACTGAGCTTCTCTGTATAATCTCCTACTCCCACCTCCAAAAACTGGGACAGTGGCATAGGACAGGTCATTTCGCAATGTTCCACCTAATCTCTTGATCCAACCTCTGGAAAGCAAAATGCCAAACTTCAGGGGTACATTTGCTACCACAATGTCTATCATCATGCTCTTCATAGGCAGCTGAGACAAGGTGATGGCTAGGTTTTTGATTAATCCCAAACATTTCACTTTTATAGAGTCAAAAGAAAACAGGTCATGATAAGGCTTGGTAATGTCAAGACCCAACTCATCCATGATAGCCTTTGACATTAGATTATTGCTGGCTCCTATTTCCAGAAGGCAGTTGTGAAGGATTTTGTCATGAATATTCAAAGAGACATAGAATGATGGGGAGTTGTCATCACAATTTTCAATCATTCGGCTAAGAACAACAACTGGTTTGTCATCTTGTAGATTTACATAGTCAGTGGAAGCTTGGATGGCTTTAGGCTCAAGGGCCTCGAGGATAGATCTCTTGAAGGACTCATTCTTCACTAGTTCAATTAGAGGTATAGGTATGCTTAACTTCTGAATTTCTAATTCGAAACTGAAAGGAGAAGGAGACTTGTCAAGGCCTCTTACCTCATGATCTGGAGCTTTGAGGATGATGGGATCAACTGCCAGTTGTTTCTGCTTTTTATCTTGTTGTATTACAGGTACAATAGCTTTATGAATAGGAGTTTCCTTGACATTATTCGTCTTCAACCTTAGATCATATCTGTGTTGATCACCAGTTTGCAAAACAGCTCCTCCATCCCACTCTTAGCCGATCTGGTCATTGAATAATGACTTTTCATACGCAGCTAAGGTAAAAAAGGAGGCACTTCCTTTGTATTACATACAATGGATCTCATCATCTTCATCAAACTACTCCTCTTCCATGACTACATTCTAAAAAGGGGTCTTCACCCTTTGGTCTTCATTGGAATCTTGGCTTCTTTGCAAAATCTGCAACTGCTTATTGGCTCTTCTATATGGATTTTGATTCTAGGAGCAAAGGTATTAGGAACTCTTCCTTTCATAGAGTGCTGCTCAACCTTTAATTTGGAGATTTCAGAGGCTAATGACTCTATCATCTTGGTCATTTTATCTATCTTGGTATGTGAAGATGATGAAGCATTGCCCCTCTGTCTCCTTCTATCAACATTCCCCTTGAGCTTATCTGCAGCCATTATGTTTGATTCTACTTCCAAGGCTGCATCCTACATATCATCCAAGGTAGCACATCATCTCTCCCTCATCAGTAGACAAAAGTCAGAATCAAAGGCACTAGCATAGGTGAGTTTAGTAGGGGTAGTGGTGGGTTTTACTTGAGCTGGTATCTTGCTATAAATGCGGTTAAACCTCTTATTAAAATCAAACAATAACTCACCATTTTACCTCTTTAATTTGCCAAACTCGGTGTGGTAGTAGAGTAGATCCTTATTATCCCCCCAATTCTTTAGAAATACATCATCTAAAGCCTCAATATCTACTATAGACTTTGGGGTAAGTTCTTTGAACCATTTTCTAGCCTCTCCATCTAGGCTTTGGACAAAGACTCTTATCCACACATCATCTTCACTAATGTATAGGTTATCAGCATAGCTATAGAATGATTCAAGATGTTCCTCGGATGTAACACCTTTAGTCCTACTGAAGTTAGGCATATAATTTTGAAATTCTCTAGTAGGCATGACATTCAAAGGAGCGGGAAGTACTAGAGGTCCATACTTAGCAGCTATGATTCTTTCCATTTTGGTAGGTGCTTGTGGTCCTGCCATAGCTCTGGTGGCTATAGGGTCTGGAAGTCTGAATGATAGAGGGTTGAGGAGTGATTGATAGGACTAGAGGAGTCTGATGGATAGGAGGAGAGGCTTCCTTTGGGCTTACAATGAAAGAAGAGCCTAAAGAATAAGGAGCTTTATGAATCTCTGAAATTTTTTCATCACTACTAGTATTGGATACTATACTCTCCACATGTATTTGTTCTATTACAGGATTTTCTTGGAGAGGTATAGAACATTGTTTAGAGCTACCTGAACTTGATGTTCATTTCCACAACAACTTTCTTTCTTTGATGATTCTTTTAGGGTCAGGTACTGGGTCAACCTATGGCTTCTGAGGATTTCTCTGAGTATGTCTCACAAACTGAGCCAACACTATAGAGTGGAGTGGCCAAGAGGATTGTCTTTCAGTAGAGTTTCCAGATAGATGATTACAACCCAAATAGTGTCTAGAATTTGTCTATCATCAAAGCTGGATCTGTGTCATCCCTCAGGGAAGCTAAGCTTTAGTCTCCTATCCCTGGCAATGGTGCCAATTATGTTAGCACTATAGGAAACTCTCCTAGGTTGTAGCTCAGAGATGCTTGGAAACATATAAATATTCAATATTGTTCTTTGAACTATTGGAATGGATTGGGGTTTGGATCAAGTCAGATGGCTATTCATCTCTATTTTCACTCAAGATATGCATGAACACCCTCAGCTTGACAAGGCTTTCGACCACTAATGCTCAATAGTTTATAGATTGAATGCATAGATGGAGAATGCTAATCGTACCAGTAGATACATACATAAACACATATGAATGGCTAACTATAGAAAGTAAATGAAGTTTGCAAATCTAATTTATCAATGCAGACATAATATGATAGTTATTTGGCATTAGATACAGAAGAAAATGTGGATAACCTATTCAAGTGAAAGCTTAGAACAGAGGAGGAAATGGGAATTGAACATGTGACAAAAAAAGAAGCTTATATTACTGGAAAGAAGATGAGACGTTGGAAGGAACAGAGTATCCACGGTCTCAAAAAGTTGAACCTCTATTCCATCTAACTTTTAGCCATTTATAGGCTTTTTACAATGATCCCAGGTTCTCTGGGGCTAGAGATGTCTTAATCTATCCTCTCTGTCTTTTTAATTACTTGATACCATAACTAAACAAACATGAGCTCAGAGGTCGCTTTTTCTAACAACATAGTAACCAAATTCTAGTAATTTTGCCACGCTGTCAGGTGGCTCACTCGTGCCAGGGACGTTCCATGACCATTTCTATTGGTTCTAGTTGCACCGTGTTGTTGCTTTTTCCCCTTTCAGCCATATATTTCGTTATTTCAGTTCACCTATCTAACTATCAAAATAATACTAATAGAGCCAAAACAGAGCTATTGGGAGCTATCAGAGGAGCAAAGAGCATAACGGAGCTATCGGATGCCAAAACCCATATGTGTGTGTGTATATGTATATATATATATATATATATATATATATATATATATATATATATATATATATATATATATATATATAGATATATGCAATACACTGTTGGAGCAGAAAGGAAGAGCTTATATATGTGTGCATGGAATACACTATCAGAGCAGACATAAATATCGACGATAGTGGAAATTGGTGCTTCGGCTATGTGCCATCACCACAAACCCATGATTACGATACATATATGCAAACCCCTTGCAACATTGTGCTCTGGTTTAACGTATATCGCATCTGCCCATCGCATAATGCCCAAAGGGCTGTCCTCCGCAAAGTGTCGATTGCGATTGAAAGACCAGACCCGATGTAATATCACAATTTGGCTTGATGTCATATTGCATCCATCGGCATCAACCATTGGCCATCGACCATTGGTGACTGTCGATTGTAATTACAAGGTAGACTCGAAGCAGTTACAGATGCGAGAGTAATATTTTTGAAGTCCGGCTTATGGCCCAAGCAAAACAAGACGAGATGTGGAGCATCGGGGGTAGAATAGGGGAGATTTCCATTAAAATAGAAACAGTGCACCCTAGGGCTAACAAGTCCCATTTTTATTTTCATGCAATACATAATAATCAAATTATGATAGGTAATGTAAAAATTAGGAAATATGGAGGGAGATGTGAAAATATAAAACTCCAAATAGGAGAGTAAAATCTTAAATATGTTATATTTTTTGTTGAAATGGGTGGTTGTGATTCACTGCTTAGTGGGGAATGCTACAGACTTTGTCACCAATCAATGTTTATTTCAATGATTTATATATGAAATCCTATAAGAAGTGATGAAACATACTATTAAGATTCTTAAATGTAGTTCCTTTGAGATATTTCTCTCTCACTATTTTGGAGAAGTTATTAAACAAATGCCACTTAGGAATTGTTGTCTAGTTCAATATGACATAAATAGTTGGAAAAACCTTCACCCCACTGCCCTGATAAGTTCCTCCGTGATTTATAATTGATCCTTACTAAACATGAATATGTATTGAATCAAACTAGATTACAAACTTCATTGTTGTGAGTATGACCATGGTAGGACAATTGTTCCAGCTAGTCAACCACCCAATTTCCTCCTTATAAATACCTTTTTACAGATAAGAATGAAATAAAGAATATCTTTAGGAACTATTGGAGTTTTAGGACATACATCCTATTTCCAAATGTTAGTCATTATCTATGGTCATGGAATTAAAGAGAGAGTAAACAACATATGATGCTTATTCTAGGATCTTATTATGTTGACCATAATGGACAAATTTACCATTCATGATGTCCTTGATTAACCTGATGGCACCATATTTTTCAGTAAATTAGATCTCCATTCAGGATACAAGAAAATAAGGATGGATTGAATCCCTTTGTTATGTTTCTATATAGATGAAGGTCATTATGATCATCTAGTAATATCCCTCAAACTTGGTAATGTTCCATCCACTACATAGAGGCTCATCAACAACATTATTAGACCCTTCGTAGACAATTTTGTGTTCATAGTTTTTGATGATATATTGATCCACAGTGAGGATTTATAATCCCACAAAGGAAATGTCATTTTATCCTTGCATCACCTACAAGACCACCAATTATTCCTTAAATATTTCAAATGCACTTTTGGGACTTTAAAAATTGAATACTTTCGTCACATTTTTGGTTAAGATGTAGTGCAAGTGTATCCTGAGAATGTTATGGTGATACAAATATAGTGTCAATCTAATATCTTAAGGGTGATGCATGCATTTTTAGGACTTATAAGATACTACATAAATTTGATGGAAAATTATGTAAACATAGTTGCTCCCTTATTCACATTGCTAAAATGTAGTGATTTCATATGGAGCAAAGTGATCAAGTACGCATTCTCAATTCTAAAGGACTCCATGTGCACAAAACTTGTCCTATTAGTTCTTAATTTCATTAATATTATTTCTTGGATGGTGATGCCTTAAACATTGGTATCAAGATAGCTCTGATTCAAGAAAAGCATACTTGTCTTCCACTAGGATGTGGTTTGTGACCATAATTTTGGAAATTCCACATATGAGAAAGCGATAATAACAATACTTCATGTTTTGGAGACTTACAAGCCATATATCATCATGATCCATTTCCACATCAAGGCCAACAATTATAGATTTATATTATTTTGTAGAACAAAATTTATCATCATTACAACAAGATATGCGTGTCTCAACTATTCTTGGGTATCATTTTCAGATGATATATAGGAAAGGTAAAGAAAATGTGATGATAGATGATATATCAAGATAATATGCAGAGAAAGGACCAATATTTTCGTCATCTTTACCCATTTTCAATTACTTTAATGGGCCCCTTCATGGATGTTTAGAATATAAATAACATTTTCTAGTTCATCTAATCGCTTCATGATGATCGAACCCATCCTAAAATCTATTATGCATGTCATTAAGATACAGAGAAGTAAAAAAGGCACATAGTTTTGGTAAACACTTCCACCTTGAAACAAAGGGTCTTTTAGGAGTTATATTCATCATCTACTATGGATAATTATCACAAGTATAAAATGAGAAATTTGTGATTGAGAATATTAAAATGACTAAAGCATGTATACAAAGTACTATATGTGTGAGGAAATCAAGAGTGTTATATTTTGTATTCCTTTATAATGTAAGAAACATTTAGTTGTTTTAGCGCAATAGTATATTTGTTCATATAATTCACTAACTTGTAGTATATCTAGTAGCTTAATTTCCAATTAATTGTCACCAAGTTAATATATATATATATATATATATATATATATATATATAGTCATCAATTGGTAGTAAATTTACTTACTTAATGATTAAACACAAATTTAGAGTATATTTAGTCATCATAGTTATTATTTGTATATTTTTCAATTTCAATTTAATAGTTCTATAAATATTTAGAGTAGTTACCACTAATTTCTTTAGTGCGTAATTATTATGTAATGACTATAATAATAAAGGATCTATTTTTTAATCAATGTATATTTATAATTTTTTGTTTAAGGTGAATTATATTGATCGAACATAAATGAAAAATATCATATAATGTTATTACTCTTTTTATGGCACAATGTTTTGTACTATGATAGGGACATTCCTCAGACGTATAGGACTAAAGCAATAAAGGAGACATAGAGGAACATGATACTATATTTATAATTTTTTTGTTTAAGGTGAATTATATTGATCAAACATAAATGAAAAATATCATATAACGTTATTACTCTTTTTATGGCACAATGTTTCATACTATGATAGGGACATTGCTCAGACGTATAGGACTAAAAGTAATAAAGGAGACATAGAGGAACATGATACTCAATTAGGAAAGAGACTAATCCAAATTGGGGTTCATCCTCACATCGACCTATTTTTCATTTATTTCTTTTAAACCTTTACCTAGCCTTCTCAAGGTTGGTTTATCTAGGAAATATGAAGATTACCATTTCACACTAAAGGATAATCCTTGTGAGAGTCCGAAGAAGTTGACTCATGAGTTTGTTTCAATACACTCAAAGAAGAATTTTTATTTTGATCTAAATTTGATCATTATAATTTTTTTTATCCATATTGATATATTTGGAGTGGAAAAAGTGGATGAATCAACTCACAGGACCATTTTTACCAATCGAACACAATTTGGAAAAATAAGGTATGAAATGTTTCGAGAACATTTTAAGGAATCAAACAACGTCTTTTGGGGGGTAAAAATATTCCTCTTTGGCTTCAAACCATTTCATTTTGTTCTGCACACAAATATCTTTTACATGGTGCAAGAAGTGCATCAATCAGAGTTCATATGCGAAATTCATGCGTCTCAAAAGTTGACCTTCCTTTTTTCACCACCATGGTTCGAGTGGATGCCACATCAACCCCCATAATTCATGAAAAATGGGATAGCCAAATGTGTGATGTAAAATGCTCTAGAAGGGTCTATATTATAACTCTAGTAAAGATTTTATGTAGTCGAACTTAACCACTAGTAGGCTATCGGGTTGTGTTATAATTGGGCCACTAGGAGGAATAGGCATTCCATTCTTTTGAGAAAATTTTGCTCCATATTTGAGAAAAGATATTCATGTGAGATAGGAGGTAGATCATACATAGAGGATTTGTGCACTATAGCATCCTAGAAGCCACAATCATTACTTCTTTGTACCCGTAACCTTATTTTCTAGATAGAGAAAGAGAGTGAAGCAACCTCACCTTCCAACTAGGCTTTCTCACGAAATGTTTTCACAGAGCATATCTTATATCTTATGTGTGTTTTTGAGCTTATTTTTTCATTCTCTACTTTTTCTACATAATTTCCGTTTGCATGCATGGAGTAATTACATTTAAATTTACAGATCCAAAGTTTTAATAAAACTGTAATAGTGTAGAAATTCATAATTTTAATATATTACTATCAGATCTGTTATGGCGAAGTGTCCAATGGATTATCCATAGGAGTTTACATATCATATTCACTATCTTTATGTTTTTCAAAGGATCAGGGTTCACAAAAATATCCTTAGGATACATTTGAGGATCTAAAGTATTAACCTTGTCCACTAAATGAATTTCATCATTGGATCCTCCATCATCCTCGTCAACTAAGGAAGCCTCATCCTCCATAAGAGGTGGGTTGCATGGATTCCAACTGTAGCTCTATAATTTTAGCTATTCAATTTATGGATAAATTTTAATAAAGTGAAATAATTCTATAAATGTATTATTTGTCAATAGAAGCGGCAGTGAAAAGTAGTACTCTCATAGTCCAGATCTTAGATCTAATGAAAATCAATTTGGTCTATCAACCTTTTACTAATATTTATTTGAACATAAGTGTAGCCAAAGGTGTATATGGCTAGCTAACAATGATAAGTATCACTTATAAGGAAACAAACCTCAGAGTTTCCAATGCGCTGGAAGACTAAAATGTACCACACATGAGTGGGAATATTATGGATGCATAACCATATTGGAAGATTGGTAATGACTATTGTAGAAGGGTTAAAATCTTGAAACTCATAGTTTAGGAACAATGTGACATTGCCTAAAACTAGGGCCCTTCAGATAAAAAATTTAGGTAATCTTCCTATTAAGAAAACACCACAATGAAGAAGTCTTTGGAGAAAAAAATTGCCTCGCAATTCTTGGTCCATGAAGAATGGAACCATTGGTAAATATTAGTCGAGTGTGGCCATAACCCATTAAAATGACAAACAAGGGTTGACTCCTCATAGATCTAATGGACGTTAGGTTATGCTTGGAAATGTCTTGGCTAAACACGTGTGAAATTTCCCGGTCAGAGTCTTGATTATACTCATTTCAGTTGTGATGTAAACCCTAATTGGATCAAATGGGTTTCCAGTTACCCGTGTCCTAATACTACCCTAAACTCATATGTACAATATGCACAATGACAACCTTTGGTTTGTTTATGAGTGGTAATTATCAAGATTAACATACTGAAGAGAAAAAGGAGTTGTCTATAAGATATCATTTAGGTGAGATGATCCTTAAAGGTGTGACGGAAACTAGGGCTTGGCCAAGCCACTATGAAGCTTGCCCCTGCGAAAGAAGACTTGAAAGGATAAAAAAATTTAAATTGAATGTAAACAAATATTAATCTTAAGATAAGAAAGAATGAAGTGGGATTTTGTATTGACCAAAAGAAGGATAATCCTTACTCTTAATAAGGGGAAGCTAAATGTGTGGTAAGGGAGAGCACCATGATTGAACCCAGGATAACGATTCGCTTATAAATCCTCAAAATCATTTGGAGATTTACATGTGGTTTACACACGTATGCAATGAAGTAACTTTAATAAATAATTATTAAAGTGATTTCAAACACATGCCCTAAATGCAATCGAGTGACATGAATTCATTGTAAGATCTATATCAAACTAACGAAATAATTATTTAACTTAATATATGTTAAAACGAGATAAATTTATAATAAGTAAAATAAATTATTATTTAACCCTTACAAACTAACTTTCAAGAATCCATTATGATTATAAGTAGTTTGGTCCTCCAAAATCCATAAATGAGATTCTAAGAAAATTATAATTCATTCAAAACACTTCACAGGTCTATGTTAATATCCTTTAAAAAAAATGATATTGTACGCAGGAAGGTTTGAGAATGAACGAAGATTTTTGTATATTTAAACTTAGGAAAAGCTTAATGTATAATTGTTTTATGAGTAATGATTGATTATTGTTAAAATATAATTCATGGCTATATATATATATATAAAGGTATACTATATATAATATAATGTGTTGTATATTTACAACATATATAATTCAGGCCCAAAAAAATGCAATATAACAAGATTTGTCGTACATACATTATTTTACGAGTCCTCAAATATGAAATTTGAAACACGATTAATATGAAGACATTTTATTAAAACCCTTCCCTACACACAATATATGATATCGCATAAACGTCATGATACAAAAAGAAATGTTTGAGGGCAACAATGAAAATGAGATTGAATTTCCAAAACTTACAGAACAATTTTACCATTCCAACGGTATGTAATCACTCTGTTGAAAATGCCTTTAACCTGGTTAAGCCATTGATACAAATAAATCTTCTCAAATTCATGAACTCGCCCGACTCTCCTTTGCTTCCTTTCCTCCCTTTACATCCTCCCACTCCCTCCTTTAGTATCATTTCCAAACCCCCATTATGAATCCTCATTCTCTCTTCATATTCTGGTTCCCGAACAGCCAATTCATATTTTAAACTATTTTTGTTTTGTATTTATTTTGAGTATGCATATTTGTCATTCGTTGTGCATTTTCTTTCCTTTGAAAATTCTAGAATCCTTATTATTTTAATACCTAACAGGTATTGAGCCTTTGATCTCAGACGATCCCTTGCACTAATGAACAAATGAGTTGGTCTTTTTTCGAATCATTTTGGTTTTGTAGAGAGCACCATCAACGATCTCAAAATATGCCATCCTTCATTCAATTCACCTTCTATGATTCATTGATTGCCAATGTTGAAGTTGGGTTTTTCCTCGGTGGAGACTGATAACAAACCTTCAAACTCATAAATTCATTGTTGGATGATTTGATTGCAATGAAAAAAACTAGAACTAATTCTGCTGCACGTTGGAAGGCATCTCCAACAACCAGAATTTGCAGTGGAAATGTGATTGGGATAAATTCTCGTTGTAGATTTCTAAATATTTGAGATAAATTTATAATTATGCGCAATGAACTGAGAATTGAATTAATTTGATCTTTGCACCATTAAATATCCATAGCTAAATGACAACAAAAAATGATGCAAAGGGTTTTGATTGGTATGTTGTTTGAACGAGAGTGGAACTATGTGATAGGATCTAGGTTACGGTCGTCATATATGTGTTTTATGTTGGGAAAAATATCGAGAGGGTGGTGAATCAGTGTTTTCAAAACTCACAATAATAATTTTCTCTTCTAAAATCTATACACGCCTTTATTGAACCCAACTCGTGTATGTATGTAACTGTTGTAAAAGAAACTAAAGTATGCGTAATAAACTTGTAAAAAAACTAATTCTTTATCTGTTAAACTTAAACCATAATGTAAGAGATTTATCAGGCATTTGATAACTAGTAAGAGAGTGTAGTAAGAACAAAATAAAATATCACACATAAGCAACACACATGAACACCACGATTTAAGGTGGGAACACAATGTAGGAGAAAACCATCGTTGTTGTTGTCTCAGTCTTCAAACTTATTAATATCAAAATATTCTTACATTCTTGTACTAGTGGAGACTCATGCCAGTACACAGGCACCCACTTGCTGAAGGCAACAACCTTCACTCATTCTCTAGCTCCTATTAGAAGGGAGCTCCAACCCCCTGATGTGTTTACCATCTACTACTGGAAGGAAGGTTCGACTTCCTCACTGAGGGCTCCAACCCTTTACAACATCCATGGACCACATTTCATAAATTTTCACAGTATATCCACATGTTTTAATACATAACTTGTACATCAACTGAAGCAAACACCAACTTAATTCAAACATAATAGTCAGATCATTGTAACCAGAACAGAGAACTGAACTCAGAATGTTCCATCATCACACAAGATTAATTGCAACCCTAATCATTCATATTCCAACATGTATACTCTACTTCACTTAAGGCAACCCGCTTGAATACGCGCTTTTCTGTAGAGAAACCTATGTACAGATCTCAATATACTAAAAACTTGTAATTATGAATCAGACACAAATTTGAGTAGAGTTATTTTGAAATATTCTGTTAGCTTACAATACCCTCATACAGTTAGTAGCATCAATAATATTTTCAACCAATTAACATGTGACCAAATTCAACTTCATCATTCAATCAATTATGCTTCACACATTATCACTCAAGCCAGATCAACATGAGGACATCATTAACAAACAACAGATAACACTAATAAGGTTGATCAATCATTTATCAACAAAAACCCTTCCTTTAGGTATGTGACTTTGAAGACACAAACCCGCATGTATACACGACTTTGCTGAGACCAACCTGCATACATATCTGCAAATTTTGGACTAAAATTGCACAGTTCTTCAGAACTTTAGAAAGATCCAGATCATAATATTCAGAGATAAAAAAATACATCAATACTTTAGATGTAGTCAATTCATGGGAAGATCATACAATGGAAAGTCATTTCAGGTCTCATAATCTTGATCCATTATTGTATTCATCGATGCATAATTATTTCATATCTATGTGTCAACTATGGCCCTTATAATGAAAATATGCTTCAAATTGAAGTATTCATCAAAACAACTTTCGCATGCACACTTAACACTTTGACCTTCACCTCCTTATCTAGGTAGAGCCTTAGCTAATACCACGGGTCAAAACTACACTAGTGCCCGTGGTAATCTTGGACGAGATCAAGTAACCATTACTGCACTCAATATTGTGGGATAATACTATGGTAAGGACACTTGGTATTCTTAAATTAGTGTGCCATCATGTACACAAATTTTCTTCTTTGTACTTGCGAGTATATGTGATTTGGCCTTGATGAACTCACATATAGATCTTCAAATACTTACCTTTATAGAAATTTTGATTCTGATTTGTAAACCTTTCTCCCATCATTTTGTTATTTTGTTCCATCACTCTGTCACCTCTGAAATGACCTGTGGACTCATCTAGTTAGCATATACTTTTTTTGTTACAAGTGAATTTCCATGAAGGACAACACATGCGTCATAATTCCAACAATCTCTCCCTTTTGACTTGATGACAACCATGTTGGTGTTGATCACCTCAACCTGTAGAAACATGTTAGATACATCAAATAACTGTTATTAAAACACCAATATACTCTCCCCCTTTTACATCGAGGGAAAAGGGTGGACCAAGGCTTGCCCTTTGGATCTGATTTGCACTATAGTGTCCATGCTCCCCCTGAGAACATGTTGAATCTTCAGAAATATTTTCAAATGAAGAACATCACTTTATAACTAAATAGACTATGACCTTCCTATCACCAAGGGCTCACACTTACATCAATGACCCAACTAAGTGGGGATACATATTTGACTCAACCACCCAACCATGTGGGATTGCATTTTTGACATTACCACCCAACCAATGAGGATTACATATTTGACTTGAACTCAAAAGTCAATACATGACCTAATATGACAATTATTACATCATAGGTCTCCACATGAAATTTACATCAAAAGACATATATGCCATTAATAACTAAAACCAAAAGATCTTAATAGTAGCATAATTCAACAACCATAATTCCAAAAATGAATTATATTCTAAAAGCCAAATACCTAAACCTGTTCTACCTGTTCATTGTCAACAACTCATTCATCAAATAATCTTCATCGATTAGATAAATATCAATGAGAAAAATATAACTCAATACCATATCAACAAACTATACCCATCAACACCAGGCTAAGAAAAATCAAATCATAGATGTTAGTAGCATGTCATACGTTGATCTTGAGTCTGTCCCATTTATTCTCTATCAGAGAAAATCATATGCGATTCTTTGAAAAGAAACTTGCGTATATACGTGACTATACTTCATGGAACACGTGTACAGAAAGAAATCTTCTGAATTTTCAACTGTAGAGTGAGAAAACTATATTGATATAAAAATGAGGCAGACACAACTCCCAGGTTCTGTCTAAGATATTTAAATGCTTCTCTCAGAAGATGTTTAGTAAATATATCATCAACTTGTTCTTTAGAGGGAACATAATCCAATTTAACCTTTTCCTCAAGAACTTGTTCTTGCAGAAAGTGATAATTAATTGGAATATGTTTGGTATTGGAGTGCTTCATGAGATTTTTCAAAACACTAATAGCACTTTTATTGTCCCATAGGATGGAGATGGTTGGAGAACATTTGATTTGTATATCTTGTAATGTTTACATCATCCAGATAAGTTTTGTGCAACAAGATGAAAAAACGACATATTTTGCTTTTGTTGTAGATAAGGCAATGAGGCTTTTTTTCTTAATGAGCCAAGACACAAATTAGGGCCACACGTAAAATGCACCTGCACTAGTGATTTTCTGGTCATCAACATTTCCAGCCCAATATATATATGTGTATTCATGAAGGATAAGATATGCATTTTTAGGATACAATAGACCATAGTATTAGGTTCCTTAGAGATATTTGAATATTCTCTTTACTCCCTGATGATGGGACTCCTTTGGATTGGCTTGGAAATGTCCAATAATCCCAACTGCATATATGATATATGGTTTGGTACCTGTTAGATAAAAAACACTCCCAATCATAGAACTGTACTCTCGTTGGTTTACTATGGGAGAATCATCATTAGAACTGAGGCTACATGTTGTCATCATGGGAGTACATATAGGTTTGAAATCTTCCATGCCATACTTCTTCAGAATCTTCTTGAGATATTTTGTTTGTGAGAGAAAGATGTCATCTTTTGCTTGTTGCACTTGTAGACCAACAAAATAGGTTAGTTCCCCAAGTAAAGATATTTCATATTCTTGTTGCATAACAGAAGTAAAGTTTTGGCTCATAGATTCTTTATTACTACCAAATATGATATCATCAACATAAACAACAATAATTAGCGTTTTATCATCCTCAATTTTTGTGTACACGCTGTCATTTATGGATCCCTTTGCAAAACCTTGTTGAAGATATTTGTCATTACGATAATACCATGCTTGCAAAGCTTGCTTTAGCCCATAAAAAGCCTTTTTTAGTTTGCATACAAGGTTTTCATCATTCCCCAAAATGAATCCTTCTGGTTGCTCAATATATACTTCTTCTTCTAAATCTCTATTAAGGAAAGTATATTTTACATCCATTTGATAAAATTTGAAATGTCGAAAGCTTGACAATGCAAGGAAGATTATCATGGCTTCAAGTTTGACTACTGGTGCAAATATTTCTTCGAAGTCTATACCTTCTTGTTGAACATAACCTTTACAAACAAGTCTGGCTTTGTTCCGAATTACCTCTCCATTTTCATTCAACTTATTTTTGAATATCCATTTTTTCCTAATAACATTTTTATCATGAGGCCTTGGAACCAATTCCCAAGTATCATTCTTTTCAATTTGATCAAGTTCTTCATTCATAAACTTAAACCAAAATTCATCTTTACTATCTTGATTTACATGTTGTGGTTCAATGGTGGATAATAAAGCTAGAAAACTAGGAGATCCTACAAGGGTTATTATTTGTACCCCAAATTCATTTTCTCCTAGTATTTGAGTTTCTCGATGATTCTTTTGAACATACCTGGATGGAGCCTTCTCTTTGTCTGGTGTGTCTTCTTCTGCTGGTTGATTAGTTTCTTCTTCTATATCATTACGATTTGATGTGGGAAAGCATTCATCGCCATCATCCTCTTTTGTTGATGTTACTATTTTGGGATCTATGCATGCTTCATCAATCACAATATCAATGCATTCAACAATTTTCTAAAGTCTCTTATTGTAACATTTGTATCCTTTTCTTCTAGATGAGTAACCATGAAGTATTCCTTCATATTCTCTAGTTTCAAACTTAACAAGTTTTTCATCATTACTTTTGATGAAACATTTGCTTCCAAAAACTCTAAAATTATTTATGGTGGGAAGCTTACCATACCAAAGTTCGTAGGGATTTTTATCACTATTCAAAAAAACATGAGTCTTGTTGAGAATATTTACTGTGGTATGTGTTGCTTCATCCAAGACAGTGTCAGGAGTTCTAGACTCATCAAGCATAACACAAGCCATTTGTTGAATAGTTTTATTCATTCTTTTTGCCACACCATTTTGTTGAGGAATTTTAGCTATAGAAAATTTTCTCTTTATGCCATTTTGTTCACAGAAATCAAATAATTCATCTAATATGTATTCTCCTCCTTGGTCAGATCTGAGACATTTCATTTTTATATATAATTCATTTTCTACTAAAGCTCTCAAGACTTTAAATTTGTCAAATGCTTCATATTTTTGTTTCAATAAACTGATCGAGCACATTCTAGAAAATTCATCAATGAATAATATATAGTATTGTTCTCTACAAGGTGACTTTTCCTTACTGGTCCACACAAATCAGTATGTATAAGCTCAAGAGGCTTACATGTTGATCCTTCTTTGGCATTGAATTGAACTCTGGTTTTCCTACCAAATTCACATGACTTACATATCGTACTTTCTAGTAGGGTGATGTTGGGTAGATCACAAACAACTTTGAGCCTGCTAGATTTTCCTAGTTGAGAGAAGTTTAGATGTCCCAACCTTCTGTGCCATAACTAGTTTTCCTCTGCCTCACCTAGGTAACATTGTCCTTGTCCACCTTTCCATATATACAAATTACTCAAGGTTGTTGTTCCTTTTATTATGGTCTTTCGTGTGTCGAGTTCACAAACCACAAATTATTTTGATCAGAATACCACCTCATTTACTTGGTCGCACATTTGGCTAATACTCAAAATTTATGCTCTAATCCATCAACATACACAACATTATCGTCTTTAACCTATTCTTTTAAAAAAATATAACCTTTACCCTTAATGACAGTAGGTGAGTCATTTCCAAAAGTGCCATTCTTTTCTATCTCTAAAGCATTATATGAAATAAGTTTATCTTTCTCACCTATCATGTGTTTTGAGCATCCCCTACCGTTGTACCATTGATTTTCTTGTCCTTTTGCAAATAATGATATGCCGCATCTTTTAGACTATAACTCCTTACTTTTCCACACCTTAGAATTTGTTGATATTTTGTATTTTTGAGATGTTGGTTGTAATTTGGTCCTGCATGCAGGGTCTTCATGTCCAACGTTATTGCAAAATGAGCATTCAATTTAATATTTAAGAGGTGAAAATTTATTATATGTGTTCTTCTCAACTCCTATCTCATTCCTTTGTTTTCTTGCTTCTCTAGTCATGATGGTTTTGTATGCAACACATTCAATAACCTTGTGACCAAAACTATGAGATGAGAAACATTGTCCATTAAAGAAGAATTTTGCGTGATCATAGAATATTCTGGTGTTTTTTACCTTTTGACTGGTGCTTCTGCTACTGTGCATCCTTGGATTAGAGTGAACATGATTTAACTATGGAATCTCGCTATTATTTTTTTGAGGACTGAAGCTTTGTTGACTGGTTTTTGCTGCATTTAGATAGCTTTTGATGGTGGCTGAAGACTTTTCTATTTGAGATGTTTCTCCATTTTATCCAAGACATGTCTTCATATGAGGAGAGCATTGTATCTTCATAATTTCATCTAAGGTTTCAGATTCTTGAGGAAATCTAAGATTCAAAGTTTTTATTTTCTCAAGTTCCTTTCTTAGACTTGCTACTTCACATTCTAACTTCTCATTATGTTTTTCCTTTTCTATGAGTTGAGGCTTCAATGTGTCTATGGCTACATTTTTTTTTTCAATGAAAATTTTGATTTCAGTAATTTATTCAATTTCTCCTCTAAAGAATCCACAAATTTATCAGTAGACTCATTAGTATTTTTCTCAAAATCCATGAGTAATTTAAGATCTTAATCAGATTCTCCTTCTTCACTATTTGACAAGACATCACTATGTTCATGAGTATAATAACTTCTTTTATTGTCAAACCATCTCCTATTACCTTTTCTAGTATCCTTCCTTTTGTCATAGTTGTCTTTATGAGGACATTTAGAAACATAATGACCAACTCTACCACTTGAAAAATATTTGAAGGCAAGCTTACCTCTAAACCTTCTGGTGCACAGTTGAAGTTTCTTTACAAAGTTAACCTCATCTTCTTTTGATATATATAATGATTCCTTATATTCTTCCTTTTATTTTCCTTTTTCACATGCTTTAAATGTGGCTTCTCTGACTTTTGAGTGACCTCCTTTTGTCATTTAAAAAGTAACCAGGATCCCATGAAGTTGAACAATAGTAAGAGTCTACATATCTTGCTTCTCTTCAATGGAAGACATTTTTTACTCAAATTTAGGACTTAGAGATCTTAAAATTTTCTCTACTAAAGTGGTCTCCTTTATTTCTTCACCCAAATTTTTCATGCGATTTACAATCTCATCTATATGTAGAAAGAAACTAGCAATACTTTCATCATTATGTGTTCTGAGAGTTTTATATTGAATTCTAAAAGTTTGGAGTTTAACATATTTTATGTTGGTATCACCTTCATATATTTGAATGATCTTTTCCCATATTTCTCTTGTTGTGTTTAACTTCATAACTTTGACAAATTCTGATTGTGTCAGACTTCCCAATAAGGCATTGAAAATTTTGGCATTGGTTTCATATGTCTTCTTTTCTACTGCATCTATGGGAACTTCCACTGGATATTAGTAACCTCCTTTCACAATTTCACAAACATCTGCTCCAAGGGACTGAATATAGGATATGGTTCTTGTCTTCCAATATATTAAATTATTTGCGTTAAAGAGTGGTGGCTTTATAGATGTTGTTTCGTCTTGATTGCTCATCTTGGGAGATTTTCCTTCAAGATATTAAGCTTCTTTTGAAGGACCTGCTCTGATACTAATCGTTGGGACAAATAATGAGGGGGGGTGAATCAATATTTTAAAAAATCACAATAATAATTTCATTTTTGGAAATATGTGCGTGACTTTATTGAACCCAACTCGCATATGTATATGACTGTTGTAAAAGAAACTAGTGTATTCTTAGTAAACATGTAAAGCAACCGATTCTTTATCTGTTCAACTTAAGCTAGAATGTAAGAGATTTATCAGGAATTTCATAAGCAATAAGCACGTGTAGTAAGAGAAAAATAAAGTATCACACATAAGAACCACACATGAACACCAGGATTGAAGGTGGCAACCTAGTGTGGGAGAAAACTACCACTACTGTAGTCTCAGTCTTCAAACTTATTAATATCAAAACCTATTACATTATTGTAGTAGTGCAGACTCATTCTAGTATGCATTCCCCTACCTACTGAATGCTACAACCTTCACTTGTTCTCTAGCTCCTACTGAAAGGGAGCTCCAACCTCCTAATATGATTACCAGCTACTACTAGTAGCAAGCTTTGACTTCCTCATTGAAGGCTCCAACCCTCAGCAACATTCGTGGACCATGTTTCATAATTTTTCACACTGGATCCACCTGCTTTAATAGATCACAACTCGTAGATCAACTGAAGCAAACACCAACTTAATTCAAACAGAATAGTGAGATCACTATAACCAGAACACAAAAATGAACTTATGATGTTGCGTCAACACATAGAATCAACCGCAACCCTGATTATTCATATGTCAACATGTATACACATCTTCACTTAAGGCAACCCATGTGTATACATGCTTTTCTGTAGAGCAACCTACGTACACATTTCAATATACTAAAAACTTGTAATTCTGAATTAGACACAAAGTTGACCAGAGTTATTCTAAAATATTATGTTAGATTACAGAACCCTCATGCAGTTAGAAATCAATAATATTTTCAACCAATCAACATGTAACCAAATTCAAATTCATAATTTAATTAGTTCTACTTCAGACATTATCACTCAAACTAGGCCAACATGACGACATCATTTACAGACAACATATATACAACAACACTAATATATTTGATTAGTCATTTATGAAGAGAAATCCTTCCTTTATGTACGTGACTTTGAAGACACGAACCACCCTGTATTCATGACTTCACCGAGACCAACATGCATACAGATCTACAAATTTTGACCTAAAATTTTGCAACTCTTCAAAACTTCAGAAAGACTGAGATCATAATATTCAGAGATAAAAACATGTTACACCAATTAGATCTAGTCAATCCATAAGTAGATTATACAATGGAAAGTCATTTCAGGTCTCATGATCCTGATCCATCATTGAATTCATCAGTGCATAATTATTTTATATCTATCTGTCAACTATTTCCCTTACAATGAAAATATGCTTCAGATTGAAGTATTGCTCGAAAACGCTTTCACATGCACACTTAGCAATTTTATCTTCACCTCGTTATAGTTAGAGCCTTAGCTAATACCATGAGTCAATACTACACTAGTGCCAGTGGTAATCTTGGATGGGATGAAGGAATCATTACTACCCTCAATATTGTGGGTTAATACCATGGTAAGGACCCTTGGTATTCTTAAATTAGTGCACGATCATGTACGTTACTTTTCTTCTTTGTACCTATGTGTATACGCAACTTGGCCTTGACGAACCCACATATAGATATTCAAATATTCACCTTTATCAAACTTTTGATTCTGATATGTAAACCTTTGTCCCATCATTCTATTATTCTATTCTATCACTCTATCACCTCTGAAATGACCTATGGATTCATCTAGTTACCATATACTTTCTCTCTTACAAGTGAGTTTCCATCAAGGAAAATGCATGCATCATAATGCCCAAATTTTATGTTTGAAAAAGAGAGTTATCCCATGCATTTTGTGTGAACTGAACATGAAGCACTGATATATATTATGGATGCCTCTTTCTAATCAACGACTATTCCAATTTATTAAAGCTTTCTGATTCCACACGTTTCTTTTTGGTAGGTCAAAATAAGGCATCAGTTATGTCCAGTGTTTTGTTGACATATTGTGTGCCACTTTAAGTGACTTTTTAAAATATATGTGTCTCCTAAAAATAGATTCCACACTAAATTTTTTATGGCTTTTGACCATATGGATATTGAGAGGATGGTTCACATGCGTTGGGATATCGTGTGATGGCTTGGTTATACCCTTTATTGTTTGTTATATATGTATAAATAATGTTCATACAAATTTATTTTTATTAATGTTTTTTAATAAGATTTTATATATTATTTAAAATTAAAATAAAATGATTATATGTAAAAGATATGTAATTTATATGTATAAATGTATATGTACCTAACTAATGTTGCACTCTTTTTTTAATGCAAAGATTCCAAGGAATGTGACGAAAACCAAAAACTTGACCAATCTTTGAATGTGACGTCATGTAACAAGTTTTTTGGAGGGAATGCCAACTAGTAAAATCAAATACCAAATGCAAGGTGATGTGGAAAGATGGGAGTAGTGACACAAATGTCATTCAGGTGAGAAAAGGGTCATAAAGCAGAAAACAATTTTTTTTGCAAATGAAATCAAGATAAAAAGAAAACTTTAAAAAAATTAGAAAGAAATTTACATGAGGGGTCCCCATATCTTATTGGAGAAATATGGGATTTTTGTGGTGTTAATGTTTTTGGACCCACCAACATGTCAAGGGATCTCCCTGGTAAGAGGTCCCAGCTAGACCTCATACCGTTTGGAGTAGGAGTCCGAGAACTGTGTATTAAAGAAGTTCATTAACTCCAGTAGTGCGCAGAGGTAAGTATGATAGAATTTTCAGAAGAAAGTGTGTGACCTTGTAGCGAGTCAAGTGTGATGCATGGGGTTTCTAACAGACAAAGGGGAAAATGAATTTTGTCACACAGAAGCGTGTAATAGCATGTACCCTGAAAGGAACACACGAGCTTAAGGAAATCACAAGATGGAAATGGAATAGTCGACAATCCAAGGGTTAATCCAACAACACATGTTCCACAAGATTCATACAATTTCATACAAAATATTTCATACAAAAATGTGTAATTTAAACAACATACAGTTCTAAAGGATACATAATAGTCCAATTACAATAACAACATATGCATGAAAACGTGTTGGCAAAGTTATATTGTTAAGTGAAATTTCCATCCATACATACACCATTAACAACCACTAGCCCCAATACTGGAACATTATAGTCAACACCACTTGCTCCTCCAAAGAGATGTACTCGTTCTACGTAATGGAGAAGCCAAGGCACGTCACAATACTCTCCAAGCCTTCTCTAAGAAATAGGTAGACAAAAGCTTGGCTCCCAAAACACTACACTATGAGTTATGAGGTTTTATATATAAAAAAATGTGGGATGACCCTTGAAATTCCCATTTGACTCTTTGACTATGCTCATGGCACTTCAACCCCTTTATAATAACTCTTTACATTAGATAGTGACTGTTCAGGTTCCACTAATGACACTTGGAATTTCACTTATAATATATTTCCAAATAATAATACAATTTCCATATATACCCATATGGGATGGAAATAGGCTTCAGTCATCCTAACAAGATAAACATCATCAATCAGAAGCTTGTGGAAATACCAACTCGGAAACATCCTCTTGATGATCTCCAGTGACGAATTGATACCAATGTTGGTACTGCGTTATTACGTCCCCGTATTGTTTGGTGATGTCTTTCTGGAAAAAATCTCTTTCCTCCATGGCTTCCGGGTATATGGTTATAGAACCTATGTACAACTCATATTGGAGTATGCACAACATTTTCTCGAGAGTGGCTGGACCATCGATGTACTTCTACATGTTTTTTGTGCTCACCTGCAAGTCATCGTTGGTAGCCTCTCGTATCAATTGCTCGATGTACCTGTTGACATACAACAGGAGTTGGTTCTTCTAAGTGGCATGAGTGAGGGATCTAATTGAAGGGATAATTCATGTCCTCACTATGACATCCAGGTTCTTGAACAACCATGCATATGAAGCCTCAATGATGGTGATGAGTGAAGGGAGATGCTCGTAGTTTCAGATGAACATTTAGATCTGTGATTTGCCTTGCTCTGCTTGCGGCTTCATTATATTCTGTAAGTAAAGCGAGGCTCCCTTACACCTCATTTTCCATTCTTGTACATGGATAATCGAATCGTGTATGTCTTTCAGAGTGGTGACAATCTTCATGAATTTCTGCTGAAAACCATATAGATGGAAAATGACCTTGTGCATGGTGACAAATCTGTCATATAGTTTCTACATGGTGGTCTCAAGAGTCAATACTTCACCATGTATAACCTTTTTCATTTCTACCATAGCGGATCTTGCAGGCTATTATGCCATCTGCCTAGCATCCTACAAGTCCTTTTCCATCCAATCATTCTCTCGTAACATGAAATTAATAGTTGAACTTGTGGCTTAAGCATAACCCTTTGAAACATCAGCCATGGAAGTTGGATGTCTTCTAACATCTGACAGAATGATCCTTTCCTCTATATGTGTAGGTGACACGTGATCATCTGGCAGATTCATTCTTCATTCCTATACAAACCTTTGACGTGACTCATCAAATTATATATTGTACACATCCATCATTAGATCATCATCAAAGAGGAAAACATCTCCTTCTTCGTTGAGGACTGGTTCTAATTCTAGAGGTGGCAGAAATTGAGGTGTGCCCTCAGATGTTCTCAGCAGGAGGTTGGTGTCTTCATCCTGTGGCTCCTATTCCAACTCCATGTCTATTGCTTCAACCATTTACTCAATCTACTGAGAAAGTTCCCAAACCTACATTTTCTCACCGTCTTCTTCATTTGGGAGCTACTCTGACTCCTCAACCTGTATAGGCATAGTTTTCTTTGTCAATGCACCTTTTCTTTCCTCCTATTTTTGTTTATGGTTCTCTTTCCTTTCTCTCCTCCTTATCTCGTGTTCTTCTTTAAAGTTCTTCTTTGCTTCCTGCAACTTCCTCTCTATATACTCCAACCTTTTCTTTTCTCTCTTCCTCCATTTTACTCTCCTTACGTAGTGTTGCCTCTTCACCTACATTTCAAAAGCTACTCTTTGAACAAGAGGATCTTATCTAAACTTGTAGCTTTGCTCAGACTCTAGGTTCTTGGAAATATTCCTCTTCCCTTTCTCCTACGTTGGTTTGCTGATGTTATTGCTGCATCCTATGGTGTTGTTGCCCAAAGAGTTTATTGCCATTCTAAATCCATGTTGATTGGTTCATTAAGCTTAGAGGAGTTGTAGCAATACCTCCAAGGGTCCTCCTCTCGACAGTGACGTGCCAAGTGGATGCGTGGATAATACACCCTCACATGATAGTTCTTGCAAATGCAGTGGGGATAATACTTATTGGAATACTTGGTGCCAAACTCAAAATTCTCTAATTCCTTGAACTCGACATCTACATCCTTCAAGATCTAGATCTTGTACAACCCAATGCACAAAGGAAGAGAAAGCCATGGTTCCTTCTTCCTCTTGTGCAGACTTATTGATAACCTTGTGGAGGTGTGATATGTAACCTATTGCAGGACCAACTTATCCATGGAAAGCCTTGGTAGCACATGTGGAGGCTTTTCTCCTGTAAACATACTGATAAAGGTGCTACCTGGTGAGGCATACCAATATACAATGTTAACTAATGTTTGCATTGCTTCATAGGACATACAACGTGGATCCCACTTGAAAATCATCTTGTAAACTGAGGTGATGAAGTGGTCAGATAGCCTCACCATGACTTCTCGATAATTTCACTCAGAAAGAAACTTACAGTAGATGCTCACTGCATTCTCTGATGGTGTTCATGTCCAACCCATGTGAGGAAGCTGGTGCTGGGCACAGATTCCATCAAGTAGGTATGCAGACATATAGAATATTGCTTGCACATCCTTAGGAAGATTTTGGGCATTAGTCACATGTACTTTCGGCAGAAGAGCCAACATATCTAACCACTTGAATGGAATTCCTTCATTTTCCAACTGATCCAACACAACCACCCAATTCTGTGGCAAGGTCTCGATGCTCTCTTGTCTATACAAGTGACATGCAAAGATGATCAAGAATTCGTAGGCCTTCCTGAGTGACTTAGTATTGTAGACATGATTTCATGTCAACCTAAAATTCGATATTTCTTTTACCCAATGCTTCATGATGTCTCTAGTGTTCACATTGTTCGTGGGGCTATAGAAGAGTGAATCCATGTGGTTCATTGGCTCTGGTAAGTGATACATCTCATGATAGTTTTCTGTCCTGAAAGTATCAAGTTGTGCTCCACTGGCACTGCTCAATGTCATCATCTCAGGATCGATATGTGATACAATCCAGTGAATGATTTCCCCACATGGGAAGGAAGGGTAACTTCATGCAAGCTAATACAATCCTGACTTGTGGATCTTGACATAGACCCATTGATCTTCCAAATATTCCTTGAAGTTGCCTAAAAATATGTCTTCAATTTCCTGCCATGTTATCTTCATGCCCTTCTCTATGAACAACTATGTGTCTGCATAGGCTGACAAGTTCATTGACACCTGTTCAACTACATCTCCAGTACTTCTCTTTATAGTATCTTTTGATCCATCTCTCTTGGAAGCCATGCTACCTCTACTGGTGAGAAGATGCTCCACAACTGTTATACTTAGACATAGTGGACACTCATGGCACGCAAAGGTTAGCTTGAAATAAAAAAGCACTTCAAGGGAAGATCATGTAGCAAACTAGGAAACTGTTGGGCAGGATTGCGTAATTTTGTGTCTCAGAGGTGAGGGACCATCAGCTAGATCTGTACATTATGCAGTGTGGTTTTCTAATGACTAGAATTGCAGAATGTGTAGTTCAGTCTAGCTTTGATGCTAGTTGGGTCTGCACATTGCACAATCATAGATGGGAAGAATCTAGGACTGGCTCTTGGAACTGTATAGTGCATAGTGGGAGCTAGTCACTGATAGCCTATGTGCAATTCCCAGAGCCAATGAAAAGCCTTGAGATCTAGAAATGCACACTGCATGCTGGGAAGGGCTAGAATCAGCCAAGGAAACCTAGATCTTCCCAAGGGAACCACGAAAACGAGTAGATCTAAATGTATGAGTGAATTTTGGTGCATATGTGAGTGAATGGTGATGCATTCAATCAAAACAAACACAAGAATCAATCAAACAGAAGAATAACAAATCTTGTGGGGAGAGTCACTGCAATGGTGACCGTTAGTGAAAAAAATATGCTATGCATGTGACGCTTAGGAAAGGCAATGAAAAAATCTAAAAAAAAATCTACAAGATAAAATGAATCAAAACTCTAGTGGTCGTTCAACAAAACGGATAAAATAACATTCTCAAAAGCCAAGGAAACAAAAGCGACATAAAGAGTAACAAAAGACAAGAAAAGAAAGACTTTCCGAGAAAAGATGCACCGACTGTGTCGATGATCCGGATTTAAATAGGAATGCAACAAATTATAGAGATAACCATAAAAACAAAGATGTAGTGGAAATAATGCTTCATTTCATTAATGTGAAATATTGAAATGTGCTTACAAATAGAAAGGGAAATAAACTAGCTAGGGTGATGGTAGCTTATCTCCGAGAAGAGATGTGGTGGCTACATACATTTGAACTGTGTCACAGTGAGGCTCGAAGGCCTTTTTATTGTTGAGAAACAATGGTAAAAACTAAAAATCCAAAAATCTGACCCTAGAAGATGAAACACCAAACTATGGGCCCCGTTTGGGTAAATTGGTACATCAACTTCCCAAGGTCGTAAGTTTGGTATACAATCTCCATTTGACACACAAAATATATCGTTAGAAATATCTATCTGAGAACTACAACTTTGTGAAGAGAAACATCAGTTCATAAACTTGGGTTGCTCCCAGGTTTCCCAAAAAATGTCGTTTAGGGCCTCAAAATGGCTCTGGATGTTCAGGACCTAAAAAATTGCTAAAAGTAGTAAACTGTGCTACAGTTAAGGAAACTAAAAAGCTGAAAGAAACAATGGTGGGGGTCCAAGCAGACTTGGCAGGTGGCCATAGATATCCACCTGGATCATTCCTCCCCCATTAGGAAGCAATGGTCCCCATTGTGTTGAGTTCCTCCATGAGATGAGGAAACTTCTGCTGAACTTGGTCACTCGTGAGCCACTTTCCTTGGTGAAGGAGTTGACCTACTTTGACAACTCAATACAGTTGGATATGCTGCTGGTGAGTGTGCTTGATCTGTGTGTCCATGATTCGATCAGTTGCATCTTGTTCCATGCAGTCTGGATTGAACTCTCTGCGTGTGAGCTTTTTTGCAATGTCGGATGTGTCTAGTAATGGTGGAAAGTATGGCTGAAGGCAGTCCACGTTGAACATCGGGTGTAGGCCAAGGAATGGGGGAGTGTTGAGCTCAAATGCATTATCTCCAATAGCCTTGGTAATGGCGTAAGGACCATATTAGAGTGGTCTGAGCTTCTGATAAGCTTCAGTAAGATGTTCCTTTTGCAAATGCAACCAGACTTTGTCGCCCACCTAAAACTTATGTGGCAGCCGATGTTTATCATGTCGTTGCTTATAATTGGCATTTTATTTCTTGAAAATTTCATGGACCTGCTGGTGAATATGTTGGATGTGCTCAATGAAGTTGTTTGCCTTATATGTTTTTGACTAGACATGAGCCGAATCTACGTGGGTAGCTGCAAATGACATGGCCACATCAATGGGACATAGTGGTTGGAATCCCAAGCCCACCTGAAAAGGGTTATGGCTAGTCGAGCCATCGAGAGCCTGGTTGTATCTGTGCTGAACATAGGGGAGGATCTCATCCCATGTGTGTGGATGCTTTGAGTTATACATGCACATAATGTGTACGATCATCCTATTGACAACCTCCATTTGGCCATCAGTTTGAGGATGGAAGGCTGTGGACTTAGTGAGTTTGGTGTCCAGAGTCGACCAAAGATTAGACAGAAATGTATTGAGGAACCTACTATCCTGATCTGAGATGATAGACTATCGAATCCCAAAGTGTACCGACACTCGTTCAAAGAAGAGTTTAGCAATGGCTTCTACTGTGATATTCTTCTTGCAGGACACCATAATGACCATCTTTGAGAACCTGTCAATGACCACAAAAATACAGTCATTTCCATGCTTAGTGGAACGAAGGCCTAACATGTAATCCATGGAGATGGATTCCCAAAGTCGACTAGGGGTAGGTAGTGGGGTATAGAGGCCTTGCTTCTTGATGGTCGGTTTGGCCATGGTGCAGGTAGTGCATGTGTTAGACTAGGAGGTAACTCCTCAAAACAAATCATGATATTCATTCAGGTTGGTCATTATTATATACATGAGGGAGAGACTGTTCATTTCATCTCCTGATGGCTCTTCATCTTTTCTACTATTTATTTACATTAATTATAGTTGTTCACCCAATCCCTATGATTAGATGTCAACATTCCCCCCTTAATTTGAAGGGAGGTTGGTGAGTCCAAGCATCGTTTTGAATCTTTCAAGCTTTTCTCTTCCAAGCGCTTTGGTGAAGATGTCTTCAAATTGCTCATTACTGGAACAATGACAGAGATGGATTGTCTTGGCCTCAACATGATGTCGAATCAGATGATATTTAGTATTGATGTGCTTCATTCGATCATGAAACTTTGGGTTCTTGGCAAACATTACTGTCGAGGTATTGTAAATCATTAGTGGAGTCGATTGTACTTGTTTTACTTGCAAATATTCAAGAATTTTCCTCAGCCACACGATTTATTTCTTTGCCTTAGCTGCTGCCACATATTCTGCCTCTGTTGTGGAATCTGTTGGAACTGATTGTTTGCGTTATCTCTAGGAGATGGCTCCTGATCCAAGACTCATAGCATAACCTGAAGTAGATACCCTAGTTTCTTTGTCTCCATCAAAGTTTGAATTAGAGTATCCAATCAAGATGAAGTCGCCCACCTGTGTATACTTGATTCCAAAGTCTTGAGTTCCCTTCGAGTACATTAGAACTCTTTTCGCAGCAGACCAATGTCCCTCACAAGGCTTTTGCATAAACCTAGAGAGGATTCCAACATCAAATGAAATGTCTAGTCTGGTAGTAGTTAGGTAGTTGAGACTTCCTCCAAGCTATCTATACTTTGTTGCATCCTCAAATTCTTTTCCTTTGATGGATGTGAGCTTTAAGTTTTGTTCCATTGGAGTAGTAAGAGGATTGCATTCTGCCATTCCAAACCTGTTCAACATGTCTCCAATGTACCTCTTTTGAGAAAGGAATATGGACTTCGGATGTTGAGTTACTTCAATACCAAGATAGTAATGAACATAGCCCAAATCAGTCATTTCAAAACCTTTCCTCAATTCCTTCTTTATGGATGCAATGTAGGTTTCATTGTTCCCTGTCATCAAAAGATCATCTAAATATACCACAAGATATACAACTGTTTTTTCAACCTTCTTGACAAACATAGTTGCATCATCGAGATCATAATGTTTGAAATTGAGTTTCAAAAGATGCTTAGATAGTTTTTCATACTAGGCTCATGGTGCTTGTTTGATGCCATAAAAGGATTTCAAAAGTTTTCATACTTTATGTTCATGTCCTTTCATAGAAAATCCTTCAGCCTGATGGTCGGCCCCAGTATTGTAGCAATAATGCTGCAACTCCAGGGACTCCCTTCTTTAATTTTATCAACCTGGTAGTTCGTAACAAACCTGGAAGCGACGGTGTTGTATGCACAAGTACTAGCTCTTGCCGTAACTATCACTTGGTCAGTTGGCACAAGTCCGCTAGGAGCTTAAGCCCACTTCTATGAGCTCTAAGAAGAAGATTTTTAACTGATGGATGAATTCTAACTCAAAGAAGGCTAATCTACTTGCAGAAAGAAACTGGAAAGCTGAAAGGAAACGTAAACCCTAGCAAACCCTAATTTTACCAGCTAGCCCTACTGATGCAAGAAAGAGGATGCAAGCTACTGAAAGAGATGCCATTGACTTCTAGGAAGGTAAAATGCATGTGTCTAAGATACTTCTACAGTAACATCTGAAAAGAAACATATTTTTGTATTTTTGAATAAGTTGTTAGAATTGTCATGCATGTTCTTTTAACTGGTTTTGACTGTGAAGAGGTGGATCAGAGAGAGGAAATGCTTGGAGGAGGTTGGGAAGGTTTAGAGACGGCCTAAGGGGTCCCTAACACCCTTCCAAAGAGTTTCACAGAGTTTGGCTATCAAGAAACCTCATTTGTGAGCTTCTACAAGAAGTCTGTCGGGGTTCTACAGGATGTCCGTGATTTTCTACAGGATGTTCTGTAATTTTTCTACAGGATGTTCGGAAATGGGATTTTGGAGGGTGGATGGATGAAGAAAGGTGAAGGAGTGGGTTTGGAGGTAGGATAAGGGTTGGAGGTGGTCCAGGACTTGGTGGATGGAGTTGAGGACAGAGGTAGATGGCTAGATTTGTTCAAGGAGGACTAAAACATTGATGCACAAAAACTAGGGTTATGTGAGCAAATGGAAAATGTAAGGCTAGAAGCTAAACTGAGGGATGGATAAGATGGTTTTTATGGAGTATGGGTAGGAAGAGAAGTGGTACAAGTGCTCTGCAAGTCGTTTTTCCAACTGAACCAACAAAAACTTGAAAAAATCAAAGACCTAGTTACGTTGACCTAATCTGATCTAGCTGTCAGTAAAGAGAATGAACAGAAGTTGAACTGTAATGAAACCATGTATATTAAATCATGAAACTAAGCAAGCAAAGGCCTGAACTTGTTACTAACTTCTACACATGAAAATCAAACACTAGTGATTGCATGGAAAAGTAAAATCAGTGTTTTTGTGGGCAGCAAGGTCACCCTGATCCCAGCTCCTGATCCCACTGAGGGAGAGGTGAAACCAAAGATGTTTGATGGTCCTTTTCTGAAGCTTTTCCCTATTATTAACCTATCAACTAAATATGAACATAAAAATCCTTTTTAATCATCAAAAGCAACCAAAACAACAAAACAAGATTTAAATCTAAATAGCAGATTTTGTTCTAGAAATGCAGCAAAAACACATAAAGGTAAACAAAGGAGGTACTGGGAACTTGAGATGGGCCCAACCCCAAGAGCTACAGCCTCTTAAGAGAGATTTAGAGCTGGTGCAAAGCTAGATTCATCTTTATTGAGCAAGAAAAGAAGAGTTACATCAAAAACTGTCCACAAGGGAAAGCTTGAAAATGTGCTGAGATGCAAAGCTAATCTACTGACTAAAATCGAACTACAAACTAGATAAATTCTGCCTACAAAGTGACTAACTGAAATGAGGCCCTAAGCCTTGTTATTTATACAAATTGAGGACCCCAACAGCCCTCCTAAACTTTAGGAACTCGACTGCCAAAACTTGTAGCTAACAACACTTTTACTAGCACTTGCTCAACTGCCCTTGTGATAATTGATTTGGTGGCCCTTGAACTCCGAGCTGATGGTGGAGAATTCTAGGTAAGGGCCCATAAATGAAGGGGACACCTTCCTACAAATCCTGTCCCTTGTTCTTCCACGAATTTGGCTACCAGGTGCTCATTAAAACCATTGATTTTGTCTCAAAATTGACTAAAAATATGCACAAAGCACCCATTAGACTTGTTGGCATAATGACTAACCAAATTCACCCTATTAGCATAAATATAATAAAAAACATGCAATAAACTAATGAGGATGGTAGATTAAGTCGAATTAGGAGGTTGAATGAGCCCATATAATTATCTATTTTGGGGCTCATCATCACCCCCTACTGAAAGTGTTGCTCATCCTCTGAGCAACTAATCTATCTCCTCATCTTTGATGGCCCTGGTGGCTTCCCTGTCATGCCAAGCTTCTAAAGTGATGTCCTCTTCTCGGTCATGAAACCATGCCTTTCTCTCTGCTTCTTCCCATTGCCTGTGCTCCTTTTCCTAGAGAATTCTCAACTTCCTGTAGAACTGTCTCAGCATCCTGTAGAGAGGCCTTTATGTCCAACATTTTCATTCTTTCTCTCCAGGTGGATGTCTTCGGGCTTCCCCATTTATAAGTGATGGATGCCTTTGAGGGAGACCTCTCCTTTTGTGTAGCTGGGGTGTCTACCATTGTAATTGGCTCTTTTGACTAAGGCTCGGGTCTGCCAGTCTTAATCTTCACACTCCTTCTTGTCTTAAAATACAGGGGAGGCTCCCTCTTTCGTTTTTCCTTATGCTTGGGAGATGTCGTTAGGGTGGCCAGCACAGCTGCTACCTCCCTAGCTAAAATTTCCAGTGATTTTTTCCTCTGTTTCTCTGTCTTTAGACTTCCTGTAGAAAGTCTTGTGCTGATTGTTTTCTATCTTCCTATAGAAGCAGCTTTCGGGCTTCCTGTAGAAACAGTTTTCACTGTTTTGGCCTGCTTGGCTCGGGGTGTCTTCTTCTTCAATTTTGTTGTGGTTTCCTTGGATGTTGTTAACGGGAAAAGTGTCCATTTAGAACGACCCTATCCCACTAAGGTGTGAAAGTGACCTTAGAAACAAACAGAGAAAACTACTTTTGTATTCTTCTTTATGAATTATAAACGAAGAGGAATAGGATGAACCAACCTGTGTCTTGCGCTAGTCCTTTGATCCAATATCTCTCCTCTTTGACAGCTTCCAGCTACCTGCTCTCTTACTTGCCCAGCTTCACCAAGTTCCTGTAAGATCACAGAAGAAGAAAACTACACAAATACATGGATTTATATTCATAAATAGCTTAGGATCAGATTTAAGCTAAACATACAAATGTAACAAACATCAATGATACACAAGCATGTAGGAGAAACTCAAATAGTTTTATTGATATAACAAGAAGATCCAGGAGGAGTTACAACCGATGATTCCATATCCAGCATCAACCTCCCAGCAAAGAAGCCCCACTTCACCTCCAACAAAGCATAAATCACCCAATACTCTGATATCTATCTCAAAACCAACAGCAATTCTTTGCAATGTACAAAATTCCAGCCCCTGGATCTCTGGGATGAGGGATCCATATATAGATGTATGCAAACAGGATGAGTCAGCTTATGATTTGACTAGTGTCTTCTCTCTGTCATTTCTTGCTTCCACTTGGAGACTGAGAGCCTCTTACTCATCCTTGGTCGAACTCAGTGAGGCAAGTGTCATTGGAGAAGATTCTGGAAGCTTCCATTGTCTTTCCACCTCGCGGAATGGCACTGCCATTTGTCATTTCCCGCTCGATGCACCCTGGTAGTGCATTTAGGTGCGTTGCAACGCACCTAGCTAGTGTATTTGGGTGCTATGCAACGTAGCTAGCCAGTGGAGCAGCTAAAATGATCCTGATTTGACCGATTCTGAGCAGTTTCTGGTGGAGAACTTCTAGGAGAAGCTGTAATTTGTTGACCTTGTTCCTTTAGGGGTCGGAACAACACTTTTAGGGACTTAGGATCCCTTTGTTTATGGACATTTCATGCTTAGAGCTGTAAGGCACAAAAATGTCTATAACAGTTGCCCCCTAAAGTATGAGGCCGTTTATCAGGTGAAATGCTTTATTAGGAGGATCCAAAGTTCTTTCAATGCTAGGAGGAGACCTGTAATAAGATACAATACAAGACATTATCTTCATACTGTTTTCATGATCTAGCTGAGGCGGGCATTCCCATGCTCAGCTTTATAAATTCATTTTCATGTACATAAGACAGACAATCGTCTGATGGTAGACTGATGATTCTGATAGAGCCATCATCCTTTTGGTAGGATGATTATCTGTGCTGCAATGTTGTATATTTAATGTCTTTATTTCCCTGAATATATATCGTAGCCCGGATGGATGAAACTAGATCCGGGGTCTTCAATCTCGTCCGATCTTCACTCGAAGTACAAGTCGATCCATGTGAGAAATGTTTTGAAGTCGAACATGGAAAGACATCGCTTGATTACCAGTCAATAATGTAAACTGTTAACAAGCGCGAGAGGAATCACCAATAATGATGATGACCCTCAAGGTACTACAGTACAATTCACGTGGTGTGAATAAAGGATTTGGCGTCGAACACCACGCAAAATCTTTCGGTCGAAGGTCATTGATGTATACCTATTGCCGGAAGTGAGAAACTTGCCATTGAGGCATGCAAGCTTCAAAGTACTGAATGGGGTGTTCCTAGATCAACTTCTTGGATAATGAGCTGATGTCGACAAGAAACGATCTGTCAAAGGAGGGCCTTAATGAATCCCACATCAATGACAAGGAACGGAGCAAATGATTTTGATTGAGGTGAAAACAATCTGATGATATATGGTTCAGGATGGCGGTCATGAAAGAATGAAGTATAATGTATGGTAGTGGATGGGACACAGGTGACTTCTCTGGATGACTTCTCTTGAACATGTCGGCGACACTTATGTGATGGATTGGTAGCATTTACCCCAAATGTGGATGGTATGGCGTGACCATGGTGATGTGACCAGTGAATGAAACAACCCAACCCGACTCGGACACGGAGTGGAAGTGTCATGTTCAAGAGCGACTTGCTACCAATAAAGATTCTTTGAGTTTTCTTCCCAATTTTTCCCCAGTCATTGCTGACCAGTACCTCTTTATTTTTGTCAAGCTTGAGGAGGATAACATATGCTTGTTCTATAATTTTCCCTTCAGGCAAACCCATCGCTATGTTTTAACGAGCCTAGCGATAGTGAAACTCGTTCTCGTCTAAAGACAAGTTTGTCGCTATTAATCTTTTTAACGAGTTTAACAACAAAGATAACTCGGTCCTTTTCATTTTTAGAGAGTCTGAAAAGGTACGTAAAGGTAACTCCAAAATTCCTTTTTCGTCATCTAATCCCTTAAGTCCGAAAAAGTATAAAACAATACAGAAGGGATGAATTTTCGATAGTTTTAACGAGCCAAACAAAACAAGCGCTCGATCTTTTTGTGCAATAATCCCTCAAGTCCAAAAAGATTAAAATCTAGAAGAGGGATAGCACTTCCCGTCGCTTTAACGAGATGGAAGGCCAAAACTCGGCAATCTTTTCATATTTTACGAGTCAGTTGAAAAGAGCTTAAAGAAGACTCGTCTTTTGAGGAACGAGTGATAAAATGGGTAGCAGCTGATTCCAGGTAAGGTTTGGAATTTTCCAATCACGACAGTGTCACAAGGATGGCTAGTGAAATCACTCTTCGCAGTTGTTCCTCAAAATGGGTAAACAATCAAATGGAGGTGAATGATCGGCCAATGAAAAAGTGGAGGTGATGGTGAAAACACGACCAAGGCTTTAATGGCTGAAATGTTACATTCACGGTGGTTATTTACCGGGGAATAGTTCATTTTTTAACGAGCTTAAACGCGGGTGGAAACATTTGCTCATGTCTTATGTTTATTTTTTAACGAGCTTGAACTATGTGCTAAAACTGCTCGATTAATCCAGTCATATGATAAGAAAGTCTCATATAAAAATGGAAATTTTTAGATTTTTGCCCCACATCCTTTCTTTATGCAAGTTAGGTGACGACTAATCCTACACGTTTAAAGGGTTAGAGGTCCTAAAAATTTAAAAAATAAAAAGCCGCCCCTCGCTTGCACTCCAAAAGGTTTGCATGCCCCTAGGTATAAAATATGGTTTCAAGGTTACCCCTCAATTTGCAGACAAAACATTTGTTCTATCAGGGAAGGCCTACCTCTTACAGGTTACCCAAAGATTGTTCTGTTCGCGGTGCAAACAAAACACTTCTTCGGCGATGTCTACCGAGATAAACAAAGGCGAGCGACGATGCCCGCCAACTCACATAACTTTGACAAGAGAATCTTATTCTAGAATAACCCCTCTTCCACTGACAGACGGGGTACAGACTAGTCATATTCTCCCATGGAAACCTACCCTATACCCGAAGTTTTCCTGCCGAAGCAGACCAGGATGCATGCCCCCTGGGTTTCGGTCATATCCCTCCGAATTACTCGCGCTCATCGGGAGGACGGACCGGGGATTGAGACATTTCTTGCGTGAAGAGACCATTTAGGGATGGTATATGACTATTTTCTATGCGTGATCCGGGAAATGAAAGCTGGTCCGCGAGCTTGACCACTCTTCCTTCGTGCGGAAAACACATTACTCTAAAGAGTGAGGAGAAGATGGCTCCCATGCAATAAATATAGTCTCGTCCAAGGAGTAGATTATAATCTAAGGGTCCTTGAACTACCATTACGTTCATGCGAACTGTCTTCCTTCTCAATGTTATGGGCACATTGCGAAGGGTCCCTAAAGGTCGATTGGTTCCTTTATCAAAGCCTGTCAGATTTCTCATCTCAGGCAAAAGCGATGGTGAACCAAGCGCTTTCCAAGCAGTAGAGGAAAGGATACTGACAGAAGCCCCCTCATCTATGATGGTACTAGCCATGACCATTCTATATATTTGAACGATAATTCGGAATGGTACACTTGTTGGTAAACAGGGTCTGCCTAGTTGATTCCAGTCGAAGGAGACAACTAGGTTGCTTGGAGGTGGGACCGAGTAGACAGCCGGGTATGGCTCTGACGAACTTCCTTCCTACGGTAAAGGAATGGGTAGATTGCCCCGATGTTCGTCGGAGTCTGTGTTGATGAAGAGAATTTGGACGGTGTCATCCTGATTCTCTTCAGTGATCGTATCATCCGAAGATAAAACCTCTGAAGGCAAGACCGGGTCAACTGCTGCCTCGACCTTTTGACTTTCGTCTAGTATGGATTCAGATGGATTTATATTCAATGATAGGAGTTTCAGCCGACCACCTGAGCGGGCCAGCTGGATTCTCAACTAGTGAATGACTCGGCAAGAGTTTTTTATATCCAGGAGGAAGTCGTAACGGTGAAACCGGACGATCATCCAAAACTCTTTTAGCTTCGTCTAAGAAGGGACAATGGTGGACGGCATGATTGCCTTCACACAGTTTACAAGGAAATCTAGCTTTCCTTTTTTGTCCTGGGGCTTCACTTTCGCTAGTTGATGGTGTGCTTTCAACATGATCATCAGAGGTTGATGACACCGGATTGTGCAAACGAGGAGACCAGTCCCTTAGTATCCGAGGGATGCAAGGACAATCTCTGTGAAAGTGGTCTCCTTTGCAAATGACACATGGCGATTTAGGCCTGGTCAGTGCAGTGTGTGGATTTTCGTTAGACGACACTCGTTTTCCCCCATTCGCCTTTGGGTCCTTCTTCTTCTTCTTTTCCTTCTTCTCCTTAGGAACTTGACTTTTGGCTTTGCCAACCCCATCAAGCAAAGAGGAAGGAGGAGAGGAAGAATTAGAGGAAGTAGAAGGTTGGTGGGCAACTCTGGACTCGTCTAATTGCTGATTTGATTGTTCAGGAATAGTGGTGTTCTGAACGACATTGGTTGAGAAGAGGCATACTGGCAAGCCAATTGTCAGTCTTGGAAGCGACAATGTGGCCATATGGGGTGCACCAACATCTCCCCAAGAGGAGAAGGGACTAGGATTTCCACCAAGGGGAATTCCTTGGTTGGTAGACTCCATTTTCACAACCTAAGATCAACGTAGGAAAAGGGTAATGAATATTACGTTTAAAATAAATTTTTAGATGCTTTGACACAACTTTTTTTTTCAGTTTTTAAGAGTCGAGAAAAAACAAAAGATGACTCTAGTCTCCTTCGATTTTTAATGAGCCTGAAGTGACAGGTGCTCAGATGGACCTTTTCCATTAAGGAGTTTGAAAAGGAACGAAAGGGACTACTCAGGAGATCTAGGTAGAGGGAGTACCAAACCAATCGCAAAACTGTAGAATACTTTTTACGGTACGGCAGTCAATCTTCCCGAATGCTGTGTTCGGTGCATTGCGATCAGTAGGGCGGCCGACACGGCTTCCTATGGATAAAAGGTTTTAAGGTTATAGGGGTCTCCCAATATATACTCGACGGTACGTGGGAGCACAAGTCCGTACTGGCACTTATCGTCTCAAAGTGGAGGAATCACCCAACCATCAGTGAGGACAACAGTTACCAGGCTTTACGACGTCGGAATACGTCTCTATCCTAGACCTCTAAATGTTGTGCGTTAAGTTCCAATGCGTTGTTAGATTCATTCAATTTATTTTAAGTTGATCTTTCTTATGAAGTTTTCCTTTTGGGTTCACCACGAGATGTAGATGTAATTCCTAAAATGCAATCGAAAGATGATAAGAAAACTTTTATCTCTTTTCAGCAATGAAAATCCTAGCTACCAGGGGAAAAGAAGGACACAATCTTTTCTCAAAGAGCAAAGAGCACACTGTAAATGCACTTTCCTAAATCAAGCCAAACAGACTGTCAATATGCAAATGCACATGTGCATGTATTTGTTTTTCACTTTCTTAGTATTGATGCCTAAAAAGAAAGTTGATGTACAAATCTGAATTTGCTTTCAAGTGACCAACACAAACAAGCTTCTTTTCGAAATCAAAAGGTAGAGATGATTACGACACTTTATGATTTTGAAATAAATACTCGTTTCGACATCAGAAAGTCACAAATTCAAACCAAAGGCAAAAGTAAAAGCATAATCGACTGTCAACAGCAAATAAACTTTCTCCTATGATCAAAATCGACACTTGCGACAGATCTAAATCAAAGGACGACAGTATGACTATTATACTTTTGCAATGGAAAACTGTAAATGACGCAACAAACACACAAAAACATCTACAGTCTTTTTGTACAAAGGAGGCGGAATTACGGCAAAGAAAAGGGGTTTTTAAACAGACACATACACTGATCACAGGCTGTAAAAATCAGAGACAAAACTGGAAAAAATGAAGCAAAGAACCTCAGCTGCACAAGGCTAGGCTGATCAGCACACCTGTTACATAGAGAAACTGCATTTCAGCATAGGTAGCCCTCTCGGGAAGTGTGCTGAAATGCAGAACCTCTTCACAGAGCCTGCGCTGGGGCAGAAACGAGAAGTCTATCTGAGTTTTGGGTCATGGTTTGCAGTTTAGTCTATGGTTTTTGGCCGAGTAAAAGCAATCAGTAATGCACAATCAGAGGGTAGATTTAAAGGAGGTCTAAGAGCTATCACAAAGGGCAATCAAATCATTTGTGAATCAACTGTTCAAATCATAAACAGATCCAGTGAATGGATTGAAGTAGCAGATGTCTACTTTGCATTTGTTAATGGCAAATGCAGTTCGATTGCTACTTCTAAGTTTATGAAACAAACAACCAGAGAAACACAAACAAACTAATTAGACAATCGTCCCCAGCGGAGTCGCCATTTTGTTAACGGGAAAAGTGTCCATTCAGAACGACCTTATCCCACTAAGGTGTGACAGTGACCTTAGAAACAAACAGAGAAAACTACTTTTGTATTCTTCTTTATGAATTATAAATGAAGAGGAATAGGATGAACCAACATGTGTCTTGCGCTAGTCCTTTGATCCAATCTCTCTCCTCTTTGACAGCTTCCAGCTACCTGCTCCCTTACTTTCCCAGCTTCACCAAGTTCCTGTAAGATCACAGAAGAAGAAAACTACACAAAGACATGGATTTATATTCATAAATACCTTAGGATCAGATTTAAGCTAAACATACAAATGTAACAAACATCAATGATACACAAGCATGTAGGAGAAACTCGAATAGTTCTATTGATATAACAAGAAGATCCAGGAGGAGTTACAACCGATGATTCCTGATCCAGCATCAACCTCCCAGCAAAGAAGCCCCTCTTCACCTCCAACAAAGCATAAATCACCCAATACTCTGATATCTATCTCAAAACCAACAGCAATTCTTTGCAATGTACAAAATTCTATCCCCTGGATCTCTGGGATGAGGGATCCGTATATAGATGTATGCAAAGAGGATGAGTCAGCTTATGATTTGACTAGTGTCTTCTCTCTGTCAGTTCTTTCTTCCACTTGGAGACTAAGAGCCTCTTACTCATCATTGGTTGAACTCAGTGAGGCAAGTGTCATTGGAGAAGATTCTGGAAGCTTCCATTGTCTTTCCACCTCACGAAATGGTACTGCCATTTGTCATTTCCCGCTCAAGACACCCTGGTAGTGCATTTATGTGCGTTGCAACACACTTAGCTAGTGTATTTGGGTGCTATGCAACGCAGCTAGCCAGTGGAGCAGCTGAAATGATCCTGATTTGACCGATTCTGAGCAGTTTCTGGTGGAGAACTTCTGGGAGAAGCTGTAATTTGTTGACCTTGTTCCTTTAGGGGTCAGAACAACACTTTTAGGGACTTAGGATCCCTTGGTTTATGGACATTTCATGCTTAGATCTGTAAGGCACAAAAATGTCTATAACAGATGTGCCCTCACTTGCTTGGACCTTTTCAGTCCTTTCTGCCTTGATTTGCAATATGGAGGGCATCTTCTAATAGAAGCTTGATAAGCCCATGATGGGCCAGCTAGTCTGGTGTCCCTCCCTTCAGTTTTGTGCCACACTCAATCATTGACTGTAAGGGGAAGTAGGGGATGCTTAGCTTTTGTTGTATGGTAAATCCATCTCATGCCTGAGTTCAGTGAGCAACTAGAAGTGATAACCATATACAATACTGAATCGCCCCTCATAGGTAAGGTATTTCATAATCTGAAGGTTGACCTCGCTCCAAAATGGATGTACGCTAGCTCTCTGGACCCCATTTTTATCCTCTGAAAACTGTTCTTCTGGTAGGAAGAATTCCTTTTTGGCCTTCTGGCCCAATTTCCTTTCCACTTTATCCCAGGGTATCCCCAATGGCAAGTCAGTGACCCGACTAATGAGTTGTGGGTTGAGTTTTAAGGTCAATCCTTGGAAATTTACAATGGCCAGTGTCTTTGATTTAGGATGCAGGGACCTTAGGAACTCCTCTGTTATCTCATCATCATGACCTTAAATTCTGTCACAGAAGTTCATCCAATTTACACGGGTAAATAGGTCTACTACCTTAGGAGTTTCTTGCAACTTCTTGGAATCCGAGGGTTCCTTTTTGATAAACCCTTCTGGCATGGTGAAAAATACTCCGTTTTGGCTTGTGTACTGATCAGAAGGGGAATTCTGTGTATGGTTTCCTCCTTTGATTCTCAAGACAGGGTTTCTCAGATGTTTGTATCTCCCTTTTAACCAATTCCCTGGTTATAATGCTGCTGCTGCCCCAAAACTTGACTGTCAAAATGAAATTAGGCTCTCACTGATAGAGTGCAGAGCTTAATTTTCACACCCACCATATACAAGTCACATTTTTTTATGCATAGATCAATCCTTACAGAGGTTTATCGTTTCTACAGGAGGGATTCATTAACAGGCACCTTGGAGGAGAATGTAACAATGAACCAACTAAAAAAAACTTCGTGTATCACCCAGGCAAATGATAATTCTTGACCCACAGGCAGACTTGTTTTAAATTTCCCTACTCCAAACAGTTTAATTTACCACCTTTTGAAATTTCATGCACGGGTATGGCATTTTTCGAGCCTACCTCTCTTCGAAACTCCAATTTTGATGCAAAATATCTAGGTTTCTCTGCTCCAGAGGTTTTGTTGTGCTTCCTGTAGAGCGTCTTCCTATAGAATGCTTTGTCGGTTTCTGAATGCACCTGGGACGAGGGAAGATTTTGAAACAGGTAGAAAACCCTGGTGGAGGATGACTAGTTAAGCATTTGGTGCATACTTCAGTTGAGGATGTTGCAAGTGAAAACGAACAACAGTTTGTGAGTTTCAGCTGAGCATTTAATTTCTGCGTGATTCGTGGTGAGGTGGAAAAAATGTGTGCTGGCCCATGCAGACAACAGTGCTGTCACGAAACATCCTGTTTCCTACCTATGATCACTCCATCAATTACGTTAAAGGTCAAACAATCACCATTACCTGTTTCTGATTCCCTCATGAGATGGCTGAGCGCACGTGTCTCACTCACCCACCGAGCGCTGTTGAACTAGATGAGGGTGGCCAATTAGTTTTCCACTATTTTTTTTAATCCCAACCATCTCATTTCCAAATTACATTCATGCAATCAGAGGAATGAGTTTTAGTCATGTACCTGGAAGTCGAACAGTTGCTCTGAGGTGCTATTTTCTGCTGCATGCATTTGTTTTGGTGGTTGCATGATGGCTTGGCTTCTGATTCATGGCTGTTTTCTTGTGCAGGTATCCTCTGGTCAGATCCACACTGCAGGAGCTCGCTTCCACGTTCAGATCTGCACCCTCAAGCTGCTGAGGTTGAATTTCACAGGACATAAACTTGTTTTTGCCATTGCTCAAGAACGATAGACCAGATCTATCTAAAACTTGCTGAGCATGCTCTTATCATCATTGTGCACCTCCCATAGCAAAATTGCGATCAATGGATGCATAGATTTCGAGAAAAACGGACAATGGCTGAAGATTACAGAGATCAATTTCTCGGAAACCATGCATCAGAATCGGATGAAGCTGCTTGGGTAGGCTACTATCACCCATGTGCATCTCCCCATGAAACAGGTTTTGAAACAGATGCACAGATATGGAGAAAACACAAAAATGGCTGAAGGTGGTGGAGGTTGGTTTCTTGGAAACCGTGCACCAGAATTGGCTGAAACTTCTTGGGCAGGTTTCCATCATCCCTGTACAATTCCCTGTATAACGGTTTTTCAAATGGATGCATGGTTTTCAAGTTAGGGCAAAAACAAATTATGTTCTATGTATTTTTTCTTCAAAGCATTCTGCAAGTTTTTGCATGGTAAAAAAAATGAGCTTGGGTTGTGATGCAGGCATGGAGATGATGGAGGACGAGATTTAAGATTGTAGGAGGAATTCTGAACCCTTACATAAGCTATCATGTTCGCCAAACCACCTTTTAGAAATCCATTTCTAGCTTCCTGTAGAAATCCTGTAATTTCTACAGGAACTTCCTGTAGAACACACAGTTTTGAGGAAAGAAGCACAATGATATGGAAAAAATGATGGAGAAGAGTGAGGGATGGAAACAAGGATGCTTGTAGGCCTCATGGATAGATTCTCTTCAGAGGTCAATTTTGGCTTGTTTGTAGGCTTCCTATAGAAGACACAGAACTTCCTATAGAAAACACAGAACTTCCTGTAGAAAGCCAAATCTTGACCTGAATGTGACCAAATCCTAGGAGCGGTGACTGGCTATGGAGGGAGTGTCTGAAGGGATGTCCTAGAGCCTGGTATGGACTCCTGTCCTCATTTTGCGCGCCTATCTTTTCCTGCAAAGTATTCACTGCAACCTGCAATTTCAATGGAAATTAGGTTTTTTTATTTTTTCCTTTCTCTTTTTTTTTTGAAAAACAACTAGGGCCCCACATGGAGGTTTTCACCCTAATTTCCTGTCCTAGGCACCTCCAGGGAGGTTTTCACCCAGGGATCTTATTCCCTTTTTATTTTCTCTTCTTTCCAACCCATTGACCGCCTCATGGAGGTTTTCAATCAATGAGCCAATCTAAGGCGCCTCCGAGGAGGTTTTCACCTTAGATTTTTATTTTCTTCATATTTTAATTTTTTTTCTCTTTTTCTCTTTTTCTACCCTACCCTACTTGAAAAACAAAATCATTTTCAAGTGTAAGAATACTTCCAATGGATCCATGTCCACATCGATATTAGAGACAAAATGATGTGGAGTCTCGAAATGCATGCTTTGACAACTATCCGGCTTTCAGAGACCCAATGATTTGACTTTGAAGGGATCAGACATAGCTGGGGAAGAGAGTACTGCTGCCACTTAGTGACCGTTTGAAACCATATTTCAATATAGCTCTGATATCCTTGGTCATTTTGCTGATCTGGATCATTCTTCATATCTTCTTCTATCATGACCTTCTCATCTTCCTCTTTTTGCTGATTTTTATTTTGAGTACATGGAGGATTTGATGGTAACCATGACGGAGCTTTCTCAATCTCTGATTCTCATCACTTCTCTTAATCAAGTGCAGCCCATGGTTCTTTGATCTCCTCTCTTGAATATTCTTTTGCTGGATGTGGTCCTTTAGTGCTGTCAATATAATCTCTTTTCTCCAATACTCTTCCTGAGCTATTGTGAAGATCATCGAGCTCAAGAGGAGTCATTTGGACATATTGTGCCTCATCTTTGCAATTGGGTTGAGCTACTCCATTGTATGGTTTTGGAAATGGTGGTACGAGTAGTTGAGTGGGGGTGTAGATTTGAGATGGATGTGGATGGGGTTGTGGTTGGGCAGGCATGTGGGGCTGCCTTGGTGGAGGAGGAGGCGATGGTTGCAGTTGAGGAGGTGGTGGAGGCAAAGGAGTGGGAGGAGAGTTGTACTGGGGCCTCCACCCTTGATGAGGTGCATTCCACTGAGGCTATAGCTGAGCATAAGAGTGAAATAAATAAGCAGCTGGTTGGGCATAATATGGAGATGGATCCGACCAAGGAGGGGGTGTGGACTAGGAAGGATGAGCAGGGGGACCCCAAGAAGGCATGGAAGCGGCTTGATTGGGGTCGTAATAGGTCTGGGATGTCCCTTGCATTCCCTCCTGGTAGGGTATGGGTCCATGTGGCCTCCTTTGGTTCATATAATAGAGTGATCCAGTGGCTCCTTTGGCTCTCTGATATGCAGCTTTAAGTCCAGGCAAGGAAGAGCACTGATTCGTAGGATGGTATTCTTCACAGACGAAACACACTTCTAGGGAGTGCATTGGACATTCATTCCTAGGATGCTTTCTAGTGCACCTAGGACAAAATATGACCAAATCCCTCTTGGCTTCCTCTTGCCTTCTTTGGATCTGCAAGGTATCCAGTTGCATGGTAAGAAACTGCCTCATATCGCTCTTGAAATATTCCATATGATTTGCAAATTCATTTTTGGACAAGGTACTTCTCCCAACATTTCTATTTGTAGCCATTTTCTCGAGAGGAATGTTGTCTTCTTCTTCTTCCCTTGAGGTTCTTCAAATATGTCTTGGGGTCCACCTAAGGGTTCTTTAATCACAACCATCGAAGAAGAGAGAAGGTTGGCTGTGTGAAGTAGTGGGGGTGTTTTGCAATCATTTTTCTGAATTATCTCTACTCCTACAAGGCATGAAAGGAAATATTTTTGGTTGATTTTGCTTTTTCTACTTGTACCCACAAAACTAAAATAGATTGAACTACAAATAACTATCTTGCTGAAATGAAAATGCAGAATTTAAATGAAAGCAGGAAAGGACTAATCTATTTTTCTCAAATGAAATTGCAGGAATGAAATGCTAGGCTATGCTTGTGGAATTGAAATGCTAATCTACGCTTGCAGAAATGAAATTCCGGAATTGAAATTCTAGTCTATGAAAGTGGGAAATTCTAATCTACTTTTTCAGAAACGAAATTGCATAATGAAAATGAAATAAACTACGTAGCAGAAGGTTGTAGTGGAAAATAGAAGAAAAGCAGCAATCACCAATACTCTGACGCTTCCCCGGTAGTGGCACCCAAAAGAGTGGTGGGCCCTAGTATTGCAGTAACAATTTTGCAACTCCTGGGACTCCCTTCTTTAACTTTATCAACCCGGTAGTTCGTAACAAACTTGGGAGCGACGGTGCTGTATGCACAAGTACTAGCTCTTACCGCAGCTGTCACTTGGTTAGTTGGCACAAGTCCGCTAGGAGCTTAAGCCAACTTCTATGAGCTCTTAGAAGAAGCTTTTTAACTGATGGATGAAAGCTAACTCAAATAAGGCTAATCTACTTGCAGAAAGAAACTGGAAAGCTAAAAGGAAATGTAAACCCTAGCAAACCCTAATTTTACCAGCTAGCCCTACTGATGGAAGAAAGAGGATGCAAGCTACTGAAAGAGATGCCATTGACTTCTAGGAAGGTAAAATACATGTGTCTAAGCTACTTCTACAGTAACATCTGAAAAGAAACATCTTTTTGTATTTTTAAATAAGTTGTTAGAATTGTCATGCATGTGATTTTAACTGGTTTTGACTGTGAAGAGGTGGATCGGCGAGAGGAAATGCTTGGAGGAGGTCGGGAAGGTTTAGATAGGGCCTAAGGGGACCCTAACACCCTTCCATATAGTTTCACAGAGTTTGGCTATCAAGAAACCTCATTCATGAGCTTCTACAGGAAGTCTGCAGGGGTTCTACAGGATGTCTGTGATTTTCTATAGGATGTTCTGTAATTTTTCTACAGGATGTTCAGAAAGGCAAATCTTGACCTGAATGTGACCAAATCCTAGGCGGTGACTGGCTATGGAGGGAGTGTCTGAAGGGATGTCCTAGAGCCTGGTATGGACTCTTGTCCTCATTTTGCGTGCCTATCTTTTCCTGCAAAGTATTCACTGCAACCTGCAATTTCAATGGAAATTAGGTTTTTTTATTTTTTCCTTTTCTCTTTTTTTTTTGAAAAACAACTAGGGCCCCACATGGAGGTTTTCACCCTAATTGCCTGTCCTAGGCACCTCCGAGGGAGGTTTTCACCCAGGGATCTTATTCCTTTTTTATTTTCTCTTCTTTCCAACCCATTGACCGTCTCATGGAGGTTTTCAATCAATGAGCCAATCTAAGGCGCCTCCGAGGAGGTTTTCACCTTAGATTTTTATTTTCTTCATATTTTAATTTTTTTTCTCTTTTTCTCTTTTTCTACCCTACCCTACTTGAAAAAAATAATCATTTTCAAGTGTAAGAATACTTCCAATGGATCCATGTCCACATCGAGATTAGAGACAAAATGATGTGGAGTCTCGAAATGCATGCTTTGACAACTATCCGGCTTTCAGAGACCCAATGATTTGACTTTGAAGGGATCAGACATAGCTGGGGAAGAGAGTACTGCTGCCACTTAGTGAGTGTTTGAAACCATATTTCAATATAGCTCTGATATCCTTGGTCATGTTGCTGATCTGGATCATTCTTCATATCTTCTTCTATCATGACCTTCTCATCTTCCTCTTTTTGCTGATTTTTATTTTGAGTACATGGAGGATTTGATGGTAACCATGAGGGAGCTTTCTCAATCTCTGATTCTCATCACTTCTCTTAATCAAGTGCAGCCCATGGTTCTTTGATCTCCTCTCTTGAATATTCTTTTGCTGGATGTGATCCTTCAGTGTTGTCAATATAATCTCTTTTCTCCAATACTCTTCCTGAGCTATTGTGAAGATCATCGAGCTCAAGAGGAGTCATTTGGACATATTGTGCCTCATCTTTGCAATTGGGTTGAGCTACTCCATTGTATGGTTTTGGAAATGGTGGTACGAGTAGTTGAGTGGGGGTGTAGATTTGAGATTGATGTGGATGGGGTTGTGGTTGGGCAGGCATGTGGGGCTGCCTTGGTGGAGGAGGAGGCGATGGTTGCAGTTGAGCAGGTCGTGGAGGCAAAGGAGTGCGAGGAGAGTTGTACTGGGGCCTCCACCCTTGATGAGGTGCATTCCACTGAGGCTATGGCTGAGCATAAGAGTGAAATAAATAAGCAGCTGGTTGGGCATAATATGGAGATGGATCCGACCAAGGAGGGGGTGTGGACTAGGAAGGATGAGCAGGGGGACCCCAAGAAGGCATGGAAGTGGCTTGGTAGGGGTCGTAATAGGTCTGGGATGTCCCTTGCATTCCCTCCTGGTAGGGTATGGGTCCATGTGGCCTCCTTTGGTTCATATAATAGAGTGATCCAGTGGCTCCTTTGGCTCTCTGATATGCAGCTTTAAGTCCAGGCAAGGAAGAGCACTGATTCGTATGATGGTATTCTTCACAGGCGAAACACACTTCTAGGGAGTGCATTGGACATTCATTCCTAGGAGGCTTTCTAGTGCACCTAGGACAAAATATGACCAAATCCCTCTTGGCTTCCTTTTGCCTTCTTTGGATCTGCAAGGTATCCAGTTGCATGGTAAGAAACTGCCTCATATCGCTCTTGAAATCTTCCATATGATTTGCAAATTCATTTTTGGACAAGGTACTTCTCCCAACATTTCTATTTGTAGCCATTTTCTCGAGAGGAATGTTGTCTTCTTCTTCTTCCCTTGAGGTTCTTCAAATATATCTTGGGGTCCACCTAAGGGTTCTTTAATCACAGCCATCGAAGAAGAGAGAAGGTTGGCTGTGTGAAGTAGTGGGGGTGTTTTGCAATCATTTTTCTGAATTATCTCTACTCCTACAAGGCATGAAAGGAAATATTTTTGGTTGATTTTGCTTTTTCTACTTGTACCCACAAAACTAAAATAGATTGAACTACAAATAACTATCTTGCTGAAATGAAAATGAAGAATTGAAATGAAAGCAGGAAAGGACTAATCTATTTTTCTCAAATGAAATTGCAGGAATGAAATGCTAGGCTATGCTTGTGGAATTGAAATGCTAATCTATGCTTGCAGAAATGAAATTGCGGAATTGAAATGCTAATCTATGAAAGTGGGAAATTCTAATCTACTTTTTCAGAAAAGAAATTGCATAATGAAAATGAAATAAACTACGTAGCAGAAGGTTGTAGTGGAAAATAGAAAAAAAGCAGCAATCACCAATACTCTGACGCTTCCCCGGTAGTGGCACCCAAAAGAGTGGTGGGCCCTAGTATTGCAGTAATAATGTTGCAACTCCTGGGACTCCCTTCTTTAATTTTATCAACCCGGTAGTTCGTAACAAACTTGGAAGCGACGGTGCTGTATGCACAAGTACTAGCTCTTACCGCAGCTGTCACTTGGTCAGTTGGCACAAGTCCGCTAGGAGCTTAAGCCAACTTCTATGAGCTCTTAGAAGAAGCTTTTTAACTGATGGATGAAAGCTAACTCAAATAAGGCTAATCTACTTGCAGAAAGAAACTGGAAAGCTAAAAGGAAATGTAAACCCTAGCAAACCCTAATTTTACCAGCTAGCCCTACTGATGGAAGAAAGAGGATGCAAGCTACTGAAAGAGATGCCATTGACTTCTAGGAAGGTAAAATACATGTGTCTAAGCTACTTCTATAGTAACATCTGAAAAGAAACATCTTTTTGTATTTTTAAATAAGTTGTTAGAATTGTCATGCATGTGATTTTAACTGGTTTTGACTGTGAAGAGGTGGATCGGCGAGAGGAAATGCTCGGAGGAGGTCGGGAAGGTTTAGATAGGGCCTAAGGGGTCCCTAACACCCTTCCATATAGTTTCACAGAGTTTGGCTATCAAGAAACCTCATTCATGAGCTTCTACAGGAAGTCTGCAGGGGTTCTACAGGATGTCTGTGATTTTCTATAGGATGTTCTGTAATTTTTCTACAGGATGTTCAGAAATTGGATTTTGGAGGGTGGATGGATGAAGAAAGGTGAAGGAGTGGGTATGGAGGTAGGATATGGGTTGGAGGTGGTCCAGGACTTGGTGGATGGAGTTGAGGACAGAGGTAGATGGCTGGATTTCTTCAAGGAGGACTGAAACAATGATGCACACAAACTAGGGTTATGTGAGAAAATGGAAAATGTAAGGCTAGAAGCTGAGCTGAGGGATGGAGTAGATGGGTTTGATAGAGTATGGGTTGGTATAGAAGTGGTACAGGTGCTTTGCAAGTTGTTTTTCCATCTGAACCAACGAAAACTTGAAAAAATCAAAGACCTTGTTACGTTGACCTAATCTAATCTAGTTGTCAGTAAAGAGAATGAACAGAAGTTGAACTGTAATGAAACCATGTATATTAACTCATGCAACTAAGCAAGCAAAGGCCTGAACTTGTAACCAACTTCTACACATGAAAATCAAACACTAGTGATTGCATGGCAAAGTAAAGTCAATGTTTTTGTGGGCAGCAAGGTCACCTTAATCCCAGCTCCTGATCCCACTGAGCGAGAGGTGAAACCAGACATTTTGATGGTCCTTTTTTGAACCTTTTCCCTGTTATTAACCTATCAACTAAATCTGAACATAATAATCCTTTTTAATCATCAAAAGCAACCTAAACAACAAAACAAGATTTAAATCTAAATAGCAGATTTTATTCTAAGAATGCAATAAAAACACATAAAGGTAAACAAAGGAGGTACTGGGCACTTGAGATGGGCCCAACCCCAAGAGCTATAGCCTCCTAAGAGAGTTTTAGAGCTAGTGCAAAGCTGGATTCGTCTTTATTGAGCAAGAAAAGAAGAGTTACATCAAAAACTATCCACAAGGGAAAGCTTGAAAATGTGCTCAGATGCAAAGCTAATCTATTGAGTAAAATAGAACTACAGACTAGCTAAATTCTGCCTACAAAGTGATTAACTGAAATGAGTCCCTAATCCCTCTTATTTATACAAATTGAGGACCCCAACAACCCTCCTAAACTTTAGGAACTTGGCTGCCAAAACTTGTAGTTAATAACACTTTTACTGGCACTTGCTTAGCTACCCTTCTGATAATTGATTTGGTGGCCCTTGAACTCTGAGCTGATGGTGGAGAATTCGAGGTAAGGGCCCATAAATGAAGGGGACACCTTCCTACAAATACTCTCGTTTGTTCTTCCACGAATTTGGCTGCCAAGTGCTCATTAAAACCTTTGATTTTGTCTCAAAATTGACTAAAAATCTGCACAAAGCACCCATTAGACTTGTTGGCATAATGACTAGCCCAATTCACTCTATTAGCATAAATATAATAAAAAACTTGCAATAAACTAATGAGAATGGTGGATTGCGTCGAATTAGGAGGTTGAATGAGCCCATATAATTATCCATTTTTGGGGCTCATCAGCTGGGACATAAAAACATTCTCTTTTAGATCTCCATTCAAGAAAGTAGTTTTTACATCCATTTGATGGACATTCCAACTGTTCTGAGATACTAGGGGAAAGAGTGTGTTAGCCTCCTATACCAATAGGGTTTCATATTTCATGATTGACAGTGGAAATGCTAAAAATGATCATCTTTGATGATACAGAGGTTCCATTTTTGTGGACAAAGCAAAAAGTTAAAAAATGTAAAGAGGGTATGCCTTAAAAGAATAATCAAAAGGCAAGAAAATGAAATGGTCAAAAGAAAAAAGAATTGAAATGAACCCCAAAGAAAGACGAGGAAAGTGGCCAATCAAAATGCCACTGCTATCTTGATGGATGGCTCAACAGTTCAAGCTGGGCCATGCCATGTTTTAAATTGCTTGTTTTTAGAGTAGGTAATGAGTACCTGTTCAAACAGTTCAAGCTTGACAGATGACTAGCTGGATAGAGAAAGAAAGGAGCCCACTATCTTAATCTGGGCCCTTGGAATATATAAGGGTAGATTTAGATAGGAGGGCAGCAAAAAGAAAAGAGCACATGGGGGTCTGCAAGTCTAAGTGCACCCTCCCTGAAGTAACAAAAAATGCTAGGTTCTAAGTTGGGTAGGTAGCCAGAAGTTGCAGAATCGTGATCCTATTCAGTTTTGGCCTTGATCAAGAAGGTATATGTTGGCAGTTGCGAAGGTATCTATGCAGCATCTTGAATGCAAAAATAGAAGCATGTCTGACTCCCCTGTTTTTCCCCAAAGACTCTCTTTCTAACATCCCATGGAGGACTTCACGATTTTCCCAAACAATCCTCCTTGTATTTCTTCTTGGAAATTTCATGATAAGTTTTCACTTTCTTCTTCGAAAAGAAGCCACATTTCTTGTGTAAAATCATTCCCCATCAACTCCTAAAAATCTAAGTTTACTCACTAATCTTAGTTTTCTATCCCACACTTCCAACCTCTCATATCCCGAATTCACATTAACTTCTAACTTTATTATCTAAATCCCTATGTTCCCCTTTTTCCCCTACTACTGTATCACTATTGTGAAAAAATCCCAGAAAATATGTAAATACCCCCCCCTTTGGCATTATAGCCATATGTTCAGTATTTGGAGAATCATGCAGAATCAAAAGTTTTGTTATATTTGGTTCATTTAAAGTCAGGGATTAAATTAACGATTGGTTAGTTTAATAACCTAATCCTACCCTTATCCCCTTACAAACCCATCACAATGCATTACCCGCGCCATTTGTATAAAACCATGTTAAAAACCCACTTTTACCGCTTCTCCAAAGTATGTGTTTCGGCGCGCTCACCGCAAAAAACAAAAAAATATTATTAAATCCCCGCCGGGACCCACCGTATCCATCCATCACCTCCGCAGCCCGTCGACCGTCGGATCCGGGCCCTCCCATCCGACGGCCCACAGCAATATCGGACCACCCCCGATGCCTGAACATTAGCGCCCGAAATCTGTCACAGGGTGACATCAGGGCTCGGACGTGTGTCGCTCTTGGGTTGGGTCGGGCGGCCTCCTGCCAAAACCACACCCGTACTATGAGCGGTCTGAAATTACCGCTTACCGCCCTCGTATTTCCGCCATACGTCACTCCCACGTCACCCTCACGTCACTGCCGCCTCAGCATTATATTGCCGCCCCATCCGCCCTTGCTCTGAGCTGTCCGCCATGTCACCTGTCCACGTGGAGCCACTCACTAGCTACCATGTCATCACTCCGTACCCGACCCCACATATGACGTCATGCTGACGTCATTCAACAAAAGGCGCCACAGGCCGAATTTCCCTATTTTGCCCGAAAAAGTCATTTTTTCGCGTTATTTACAAAATTGCTCACTATACTCCTGCATGAGCGACTACGTTGTTTGTCCACCAACTCTGAAGACTGCTCCCTGCTGCTGGCACCGTGAATTCACCTCCATATCAACACCATTGTCCGATTGCACCCAGGTATTTATCAGTTTCCCTCTGCGCGCCTTGGTTTTTGCATAATTCACCGAAGCAAATAAGAAAAGAGGGAAAACGCAGGAATTGCTAGGAACCTTCAGTAACCGAGCTTCATTTCCCACTGTAAGCCCAAATTCACCTATAGAGGTTCCACATTGTGCCAAATTACCACAAATTCACAGCTTGTTTGCGCATTCGCAAATCTAAACCTCTGCTAGACAAATCCACCGGGAAAGCAACTCTCAAATCCCAGCATTTGCTCATTGAATCTCTCCCAGGAGCATTTCAACTCAGTTTCTCCACTATTTATCTTGTCCTCTCTGCAAATTGCCCCCCTCATTGGAAATTCACTGCTCTATATTGCTCTGCCCAGAAAATCAAGTTTAAACACAACTTAAAGTATCAGTTAACCATGGAGACCCCTGTGGCATTAAACATTGCCCCATTAAATGCCCCACACAAGAACCTGGAATGGTTAGCCCTGGCTGACAGAGATTATCAGATGAGAGAAACTGTAGAGAGGGGAATCACATACCACATAGAAATAGTTTGTGAGTTGAGAAAGAAGCACAGAGATGGTACAGACCTCCTGGGAATCTAGAAATCCAATTTGCCAATTTATTATCTGCCTCAGGTCAATGAATTCCCTGACTTGATTCACCAATGCTGCACAAACTATGACCCCAATGAAGGAGCTGTTCTGAGCCCTTCAGGCTCTGTCTTGTTCCATATTACTCCTTAGGCCATCAACCAAATGCTCCAGTTCCAACCTACAAGGCCACTGGTCCCTCTTACTATGCAACTTTTACTAGAGCAGGGTGCCAAGCTCCCCAACTCACAAATTACAAGAATTGGCCAATTATTTATGCGCCCAGAGTACCAGCCCCAACAGCCTCCCCCTTATCTGCATGACTGGTTCAATGACATAGGGAGACTGCTGGTAGACATCATATCTTCCATCCTGGGGTTCAAGACCAGTGAGTTTGTGGATGAGACAACACTGGTGGTGCTATCCATTTTTACCCCAGGACAGCCCCCTGCTGTCCAGTATGACTATGTTGCATTTATAGCCAACAAAATGCATGAACAGCTCATGAACTTGGAGAGAGAGAGGGTATTCAAGTACACCTCCTACATATATCATCTGCTATTATACAATCAGCCTAACAGCTTTCCTGTCTCCCTCAAGAAGTTAGATGCAAAGGGAAACAGAAGATCTGTAATATTCTGGACATCAGTCTGTCATCACATTCACTATTCACCATACAACTACTGTGAGTTTGTTGACCTATTCATTCATCCAGCCTTGTCACTGCTGCAGAGTTCCCCTCCTCCTAGACTCACTGATGATATGTAGAAAATCCTCCAGCTGTCCAAGAACTATAGCATTGGGGATTGGTACTTTTACCAAGACCACACAGTGATCAGGATATATGGCTGTGAATTAGCACCATACAGGATACCAAATTATGTCCCCATGAGACTCTTTGCACTAGAATACTTCAGGCAGTTTGGCAATGCAGATATGATTCACTTCCATAGCAAAAACAAGAACGCACAGTTGAAAATAAAGCATCAATTGGGTCCATTCATCTTTAACAAGAGGGAAGAAGCTTGGGATGAGGCAGACCAAATGCTAAAAGCCCTCCAGCTCAAGACAAGCTTCTATTGGGCACCCTATGACCCTAACCATTTCATAAGCCTCAGACGAATCAAGCATAGGCTTGCTACATATGACCACATTAGCATTCCAGAAGTTGAAAAATATGCTAATCAATTAGAGTGGAAAGAAGGCACACTAGTGCAAGATTATACTAAAGAAGAAATAGTAGAGAAAGCCATTAAAACTTTAGAAAAGGCAGTTGACTTGGAATATTTTGGACAGGTTTGGTCTTCAAGCTCTCCTCATCTTGGAGAAGCTGCTTCTTCATCCACCGTTCCCCAACAGCCTGCCAAAACAACTGACCCAGCAACAGACATGGCTAAAGGCAAAACAGTGCAGCAAGAAGAGTCACCTCCAAATGTGGAGTAGCAGGAAAGTACAACCAAGGAACCTGCCTCCACAGAACAGTAAACACATGAGTCAATCCCTCCAAGGCAGGAGGTAACAGTTGAATCATCAGTTTTACAAACACCTGCCAATGAGGAAAGAACAAGGAAAAGGGATAGGTAAGAGGACACTCCTCTTACTACCTCTACGGACCAACAAGGAGAAAAAAGACAGACGTTGAACCCTTTTTCAGAGGAGGAATTACTAGAAAGACCAACTGATACTGTGCCCCCTCCTAGCATTGAAACATCGGCCAGTTCCTTACAGCAAGGACAGGACATCCCACATGGGGCAGAGGTGAGCTCTTCAAGGCAGAAATCTAAGGCGGACTCTAGCATCAAGCAACAGTTCATAGATATCAAGAAAAGGAATGAGCCCCTCAAACACCGAATCTACAACCATCTCTTGAAAATGGTGCCAACTAATCAACGGAGATTAATGTCTGCTTATGACATTCAAGAACAAAAAATGACTCTTAGTCATTTCAGGCCTACCATGCAGCAACCTCAAACAGCTGCCAATTATATCAGAACTAATCTGGAAATTTTTGCCAAAAACATCCACCCCTTGGATCAGATTGAGCTACACAGGCAAACTGGGGAGATGATATATTCCACATTAGCTGACAAGACCCTACTGGCACACCAATTACAAAATTCTCTACACAACACTGTTGCTCAGCTGGAATTTGAGAAGGCATCATCTCAAGCCAAGGACAACAGAATCAAGTCCTTGGAAGAGATTATTATAGAATTGGGTCATGATCCAAAGGACCCCAAGGGTGTGCATGCACTGTTAAAGAAAAGAGATGAAGATGCAGCAGCTATGAAAAAGCATATCAAGCTGCCAGCTACCCTTCACCCCCAAACTGGAGAGGTGGTAGAGCAAAAGAAGGATCAGGATGTAGTTGCTTTACTCCTGAGTTCATACAAGAGATTGATGGAAACAGAGAGTGCACTAGAGGTAGCACTAAAATCAAGACAAGGTGAGGCACCAATACAGCTGGCACAGACATCTGCATCCACTGAAGGTGTGCCACTTTCTACTACTATAGCTGGTCCTCCCATAGGAAAAACATCAGAGGTAGGCCCTTCAACATCAGCACCAACTACAGGAGCATCAGCGCCAGCAACAGCACCAGATCAGGGACCCAGCCTAAGCATGCAGAACATGATGAAGGAGCTGGAAGCCTTAGAAGCACAGATGGCTGAACTGCAGGAGACCAAGGATAAACTGGCTGCCATTGAAGAAAAGTATGATAAATCCAAGCAAAGTGTAGTTGAAAAAACAAGGGAAGTAAGGGCTTTTGAGAAGAAAATAAAGGAACTGGAGAAAGAGCTCTCTCTTGATAAAGTTATAGTTGAAATTAAGAAGATCCTATGGGCCAATATTGGTCAATCTATAACAGACCAGTGGCAATATATTGAAACCATCCATGAGCATATGGATCTCATAGGCAGGGCCCAAAAAGAAAGTCAAAGAGCAAGGGCATCTCTAGGCAATATGCCTGAAATAGCCAATAGGATGATCAATGTCCTTAACAATCGCACTGGCCCTCAGCTGGCAGCAATGGGTATCACTAACAGAACTGATACCATTTTACTAGTGAAGAGGGTGCTCACTTTGAGAAATCATGTACAAACATTGGATAGAAGGTGCCAAGAAATGCAGACAGAGGTGAACAAATTCATTGAGAAAATTACAGCATTACATAACAGAGGCCTGCCCAGCTTAGTAACCAGTGCAGGAAGGTTACTATCTCATGAGAACCATGCTAAGAGGGTAAATACATATGCTACAAATCAGATCACTGCAGCAGCAAGTGCCCCAGAGGAAACAGGGCCTCCATCTGGGCAAAGTCTCTATGACAAACTAGAGAATTTGTTTTTTATTGTGAATGAGATTAGACATCTGTTTGAAGTGCCTCCAAACTACTACAAATATACTGAGGCAGATGAAACCTTAGGCATAATCTTAAGACACCAATTGCCTACTCAGGAATGGTGGACGGGCATGATACAAACACTGCTGTGAAGAAACAGGTTGTTCACCATATTTTTGTACTTCTGTCACAAGTCAGCATTTTCAAAAAATTGATATATTCGCTCTTACTGGGAAAGCAATTGAAAGGGCCAACTCAGCAATCAAGTTTGACTACCAAAGCAGATGCCAACATATGCAGATGACGGGGCTGAGATAGCCGCACCACGACAAAGAAATAAAGGGTGTATTACTCAGAATCAATACGAAGTGCCCAACCGACCCAGTTTCCTCCAAAAGTCAAAGAATTTCTGACAGAGCTGAAAAGTCATTCATTGTCCATTTAAAGTAGCAATAACTATTGTATCTGCTAATTTTTGAAAGTTGGTAAAGATAGTTATTGAGCAAATGACTCATCTTAAAGATATTTTGTAAAACTATTGTATATATATCCCCACGCATAAACTTATTGGGGTTGTTGATTTTTCTTCTCGAGAAGCTATGCTGTAATTTCAGACTTTCAATACAGGAAGCTAATGGAATTTCTGAGTTTTTGAGTTGTTTGAAGAGTTGTGGTGTTCTTGCTTGCTGCTACAGGATTCCTACGCTATTTCATGACACAATAAGTTTTCTGAACCGTGTTTTTTTATGTATTTCGTCCTTTCATAATCCACTTATATTTTATGTTTCATATGTTTAGCAGTACAGAAAAAGAATAGTTCAGGATTTGTTCATTGAACACCCTAAACTCAATCTATGCTGCTATGAATGTTTTCTTCAGAATTAGTTATGGATGTGTAATTCTTAATTGCTCACCTTCATACTAAATCTTACATAGTAAATACTGTTCAGGAATTCTAATCTGCTCCTGAGTAATATTTCCTTTCTCCACATCACCAGCTTAGTGACAGATTCTTAGTTGCCTCTCACTGGCTGGAAATAGTCCATATTCCACAATTTGAAGTTTGTTTCATGAGTACCTATATGGCCCTACAGTTTCATCACTCTCACTCAATCCCTCAAACAACACACAATCACAGACTCCATTGCCCAATGGACTGAACCTCCTGAAGATCACATCTCAGCTACTAGAAGACATCATTCAACCAAAACTTTAAACAAAATTCAGTACATCATAACTAGCCTAAACATTATCAAAACAAAGTGAAATCCTAAAGAGAGAGCCCTGTCTGATTGTAGGTAGGCTAGGACCTGTGATCCAAAGATTGGTCTGTGGTTACCTCGGCCGTATTCCCTTAGGAGTCAAAGGGAACAACCTGAGTGATAACATTACTGGCGACTCCACTGGGGAATAACTAATGTTTCAACTGCTGTCTGCTCTACATAGTGGTTCCAAAATTTAAGCAATCCCCTGAGCATTCTAAAAATATTCTCAAAAATACCAAAAACAAGCTCAGAAGCTGGCTCCTAAAAATAGAACTAGGCATACTAGGTAAAATCCCGACCCAAATCCTCCACCTGTTTTCGATAACCCTAATTTGATTCCCAAGACTCTTAGGAACCAAAAGGAACTAGAAGAATCTGCCGAGTCCAGCCCTGAGGCAGTTCAGCAAAGTTACATCCCAACCCCTGCTAAACCATCAGTTCACCTTCATATCACCCATTCTTCCCCCTCTTCCTCATCCACTTCCCAAAACATACTGTCCACACCCCCACCCAATACACAAACTGCTATTGTTGTTCCTGTTGTTCCAGTCGTTCCCCTTCTACCTGTTGTCCCACTTATCCCTCCAAATATGGCTAATCGTTATGCTCCCCTTCAGTTACCTGGTAATCCGGGGGCTATGCCTCAAGACTACAAAAGTAAGATCACTTATTTTGATGGAACCAGTACATACACTGCCTTACAGCATACCAAGAAAATGCAAGATTACTTTGAAAATTATGAGATAGATGATGATGATGTGAGAATGAAAATTTTCGTACAAAGTTTGACAGGTGAAGTAAGAACTTGGTTTAGAGCACTTGCTGCGAATTCTATACCTGATTCAGGCGCTCTTTATCAGTCCTTCCTGAACAGATGGGAAAAGAAAAAGGATCCTCTACACATTTTATCTAAATATGACACCATAAGGAGAGGCCCACAAGAAACTGTCTTGGACTATTGCACTAGATTCAATACTATCTATAATGCCATTCCTCAAAATCTTAGACCTCCACCTGATCTTGCCTTAATCAAATTTCCGGATGGGTTTGATGCTGATATGGCATATCAACTAAGGGAAAGAGCCCCTGCAACTTTGGCAGACATGCAAAATATAGCTGTCAGCGTAGAGGCAAATCTGATTTCTAAAAGAAACCGGGAAAGAACTGAAAGAAGAACCACTTTTAAGGAAGAACCCTCATCATTTGAGCAAAAGCTAGATACAATCATCAAAGGTATGGATAGACTTGGGGACAGGGTGGAAACCATAGAAAGAAAATCATCATGGGAAGGTCAAACGAGCAATATTAGAAACCCAAACTTTAGGAAGAATCAAAATCCTAATGTTGGAAGGACTGATCCTGACCAGCATGTCAGACCTCCTTTCCAAGAAAATTATGCTGAGGCTTCAACATCTAGTGAACCTAATGAGGACCCTCACATCAACCTAATGGGTTTTGACACTGAACATCAAGTCTTCCTAACACAAGAAGATCAAGAGGTTTATAACGACAATCAATTTCAAACTAAATCAGGAGAATCATTTCATTTCAGAGAAGGTTATGATGCAGTTGTTTATGAGGTACACAAACAGTATAAACTAAGGACCAGAACGATAGATGTACCTGAACCTCTTAAACCAAAGGACAATAAGCAACCAAAAAAGACCAATGATAAGACTACTCTCCCACAATCAGCTGGCAATTCAAACCCAAACTCCTCAGAAGTCACTGTGGAGGATATCTCAGAACAACAGACCTCTGAAAACCAGCCAGCCCCACTCCATCCAGCAAAAATAAAGTCAGATCACATCCCTGGAAACAAACATGGTACCAATTTTATTCAAAACCATACCAACCATGAACAAAAGATCATTGATAACCCAGCTGAAAAAGAAAAACCTGCTGCACTTAATGCCAAGATGCAAATTGAAAAGCCCTTTAACTTGGAAACAGAAATAAGTAAGCTGAAGATATCAGTTCCTCTGTCGGAATTAGCCAAACATGAAATATACAGACAGCAGATTAACAAGTCACTCCAAGTATCAGACAATAAAGATGCTGTGAATGTCCTAGATGACCAACCAGAGTTGCTGTTCGGCCCTGAGGTTAATGGAAAAACAGAAAATGGAGGGGTTCCACCCTTTTATGTCAGTTTAAACATTCATGATAAGGTTCTACACAATGCAATGTTTGATTCCGGGGCCTCACACAACTTAATGCCCAAATCTGTAATGGAAAAACTCGACTTAGACATCACAAGACCTTATAAAGATTTATTCTCATTTGATTCAAGCCAAGTCAGGTGCTTAGGATTGATTAAAGATTTATGTGTCTCCCTGGTCCAATACCCAACCAAAACAATCTTGATGGATGTAGTGGTAGCTGACATACCTCCTAAGTATGGTATGCTCTTGTCCAGATCCTGGGGGGCCAAACTCCAAGGATCTTTACAATTGGATATGTCCTATGCAACCATTTCAGTCTTTGGGCAGCCAAAGAGATTATACCATGAAACATTGATGAAATATGTGGTAAGCAGTCAAGAGAAGCCCCAAAACTTCCCAATCTATTCAATGCACTTTGACATGGATTCATTTATTCTCTACAATGCTGACATCTGTAGCAAGGCTTATTCTGAACTATTAATAGCAACAGAGGTAGAGAAATTAAATGAACAATATGCCCCCCAAGACCAAAGTACTGTAGGCATAACTGAGGTAACAACAGAACACAATGTATCAACCAATTTGCAGGAAACAAATCTGCCCATTATCCAACTTACTAAAAATCTCAATCCAAGTCTTGATCATGAAACCTCATGGTACTTAGAGTTTGATGGCTCTGTAAACAAGTTAGGAGCTGGGGCAGGAGTCTGGATCCATAATATGCACAATGACCAAGCTGAGGGACATGCATACAAGTTAAACTTCCGGTGTACAAAGAACATGGCTGAGTATGAGGCCCTTTTGCTAGGTCTTAAACTCATAAAAAATTTGGGTGCATCCAAAGTTTCAATCTTAGGGGATTCAGATCTAATCATACAACAAATCAAAGGAAACTTTACCACAAATGATCTAAGGTTGAGAGCATATAAGGCAGCAGCTATTCAGGTACTGGATACCTTCTCACAATCACAGTTGACTAAAATTTCCAGAGAACTCAATCTACATGCTCACAGCTTGGCAACCTTTGCCAGCACTTGTAAGCTGCCTTTCAAACCCAATCATACTTTTACTGCTGAAATCAAACATAGACCTGCAGTTCCAGACAACATCAAAAATTGGCAAGTCTTTGAGAGTGACACTCAGATAAATAATTTCCTCACTCTAAAAGAAGAATTCTCTGGCATGAATATTGACTCAATCACTGGAGATGATCAACAACAAGCACACACAAATACACAGAAAATATCAGCTGAAACAGTTAATCTGGTTTTGCACCCTACCACCTTTAACAACGAAAGTATACAAAAGTTGAGGCAAATAGATGAATATGAACTGGTTGAAACAGAAGCAGAGGTAATTGAGTTAAAAGATAATTTTCTGCCCACAGGTTTAACCCCTATGGAGGACTTGTTTGATTCAAATGATATCTCAAGAAAACCAAAAATGTAACCATTGAATGCTGAAATTGAAGATTGTAACATTGGGACTACAGAAAATCCCAAATTGATAAAGTTATCCAAAGCATTACCACCTGAGTAGAAACTGAAATACATTGAGTTATTTAAAGAGTTCCAAGATGTCTTTGCCTGGAGTATGAGGACCTCAAATCATATGATACCTCAGTCATCTAGCACACTATACCTTTAAAAGAAAACCAAAAGCCTTTTAAACAAAAACTTAGAAGAGTGAACCCGGTGCTTCTTCCTCTCATTGAAAAGGAAGTGAAATGTATGTATGAAACAGGAATCATTGCTCCAATCAGATTCTCAGAATGGATTTCAAACCTAGTGCCTACTAGGAAGAAGACAGGAGAAATCAGACTGTGTGTTGACCTAAGAAATTTAAACAAAGTCTCTCTCAAAGACCACTACCCCTTACCAAAAATGGATCATATCCTGCAAAGGGTAGTAGGAGCCTCTAGGATCTCATTATTAGATGGTTTCTCAGGATTCAATCAGATTCTAGTACACCCAGATGACCAAGACAAAATTGCCTTCACAACTCCTTGGGGAACTTTTAAATATGTCAAAATTCCTTTTGGGCTTAAGAATGCAGGGGCAACCTTCCAAAGAGCAATGGATATAGCCTTTGCCAAAGAAATCCATGAATTTTTAGTGGTCTACCTGGATGATCTAACTGCCTTCTCAAAATCATACCAAGAACATTTGGAACACTTGAGGCAAGTTTTCACAATTTGTAGGAAATATGGCATATCTTTAAATCCAAAGAAATCATTGTTTGGGCTAGAGGAAGGTAAAATCTTGGGACATATAATATCAAAAGATGGTATTAGGATCGATCCAGACAGAATTCAAGCCATCCTACAAGTACCACATCCAAGAAACATCAAAGAACTACAAAGCTTTCTAGGAAAAATCAACTTCTTGAGAAGGTTCATTCCTAATTTGGCTGAGCTCACAAGACTGTTAAACAACATGCTGAAAAAGGACTCCAAGGTCAAATGGACCATGGAAGCTAGACAAGCCTTTGAGGATATTAAAAGAGCATTGACAAATACACCAGTCCTAACAAGCCCTAGGTTTGATAGAGATTTCATCATTTTTTCTTTTGCTTCTGAGCATACAATTGCTGCTGTTCTGTTACAAAAAGATGACCAAGGCTGTGAAAAACCTATTGCATTCTTTAGCAGAGCTCTTAGGGATGCCCCCTTGAAATATCAGATTATGGAAAAACAAGCCTATGCACTGGTAAAAGCAATCAAGGACTTTAGAATCTATATCCTGTACTCCCACATCATTTCCTATGTCCCAAATGCAGTGGTGAAGGACATTTTGACCCAAGAAGGAATTGAAGGGAGGAGGGGCAAATGGATTGCCAAAATTTTAGAATATGACATGGAAATCAAGCCTACCAAACTAATAAAAGGACAGGGTCTAGCCAAGTTGATGGCTGAAACCAATTTCCAAGCCCTTGACATTAATGAACTGGACAACGAACAGGAGATGGCGACTCCACAGATCAACCAAGCCTTTATGCAATCCCCCTGGTATACTGATATATGTTTTGTATTGTTAAACCTGCAAGCTCCTCCAGGGTTGTCCAGAACTAAGAAAAGGTTCTTGAAAATGAAAGCATCAAAATTTTGTATTATTGACAGTGTTTTGTTTTGGAGAAATCATGAAGGAATCCTACTTAATTGCTTAACATTGGATGAAACTGACAACGTCCTCAAAGAATTTCATGCAGGTGACTGTGGAGGACACTTATACTGGAAATCCACAGCTGATAAAATCCTAAGGGCTGGTTTTTATTGGCCCTCCTTGTTTACTGATGTAAGAAAATTTGTAATGTCTTGTCACAAATGTCAAATCTTTGAAGGGAAAAGAAAGTTGTTGCCTTTACCACTCAAACCTGTTTCAACTGAAAGACCATTCCAACAATGGGGTTTAGACTTTATTGGTGAAATTCACCCCCCATCCTCTGGCTAGCATAGGTTGATTCTGACTGCTACAGATTATTTCACCAAATGGATAGAAGTTGTCCCTTGTAGGCAGGCCAATGACTCCATTATCATACAATTTCTAGAGACCAACATCTTGTCCAGGTTTGGCTATCCAGACAAAATCATCACAGACAATGCTGCCGCTTTCAAGTCCAAAAAAATGATCAAATTTTGTCACAAATATCATATGACCTTAGGTCATTCCACAGCTTATTATCCTCAAGGCAATGGCCTAGCTGAGTCTTCCAATAAAAGCCTAATCAACATCATCAAAAAAGTTTTAGAGGAAAACAAAAGGAATTGGCATAAAAAGTTAGTGAATGCTCTATGGGCAGATAGACTAACTACCAAAAGATCCATTGGTGCAAGCCCATATGAACTGGTTTATGGAATGGAAGCAAGGTTCCCTTCATCTTTAGGTGTTCCTGTGATCAAGTTACTGCAAGAAATGCAAGCTGAGCCCAATGAAATTCAGAGAAGGATCAATCAGACAATTCACCTACAGCAAACATGGGAGGAAGTTTATGAAAGAACCCAAGTGCTGCAAGAAAAGCTCAAAAGAATATTTGACAAAAGAACCAAGGCTGAAGACTTCTCTATAGGAAACAAAGTGCTGAGATGGGATTCCAGGAGGGAGGACAAAGGAAAACATGGGAAATTTGACTTCTTATGGAAGGGACCTTATGTAATTTATGCTGTACAAGGTAACAACACTTATTTTCTAAAGAGCTTGGATGGCTCAAACACTGAGGAAGGCCCATTCAATGGGACGATGCTTAAGCATTACTTTGATCCCCTCTGATCAAGCACTGCTCAGATGTATATTGTACATAAATTTATATTTTCAGTATGTTTATTTTCAGCGGATAGATAGAGCTCCAAATGAAGCAGATTTTGAGAAAAACTAAGGTGCTGCACTATTTTGATGAATATTATTCACCTTGGCATGGGAAAATAAGAGAAGGTACTTGGAAACTATCTGGGAGATGAGAAACAATCAGAGAAGCAAGGCAAAAACAGGGCTGTAATTTCACAGCAGATCAGCTTAAGGAGAATTGCAAGTAAGTTTCATGGATTCAGATGTTCAGTCTTCAACAAAAGGAAAGGTTAAACTGCAGAAGGGTGAAAAGAGAAGGCAATCTCACCTGCTAATCTTGACTTTTCATCTGGAAAAGTCATACCCAAGTGGAGCCACTGTTAGCCTCCTATACCAATAGGGTTTAATATTTCATGATTGACAGTGGAAATGCTAAAAATGATCATCTTTGATGATACAAAGATTCCATTTTTGTGGACAAAGCAAAAAGTTAAAAAATGTAAATAGGGTATGCCTTAAAAGAATAATCAAAAGGCAAGAAAATGAAATGGTCAAAAGAAAAAAGAATTGAAATGAACCCCAAAGAAAGACCAGGAAAGTGGCCAATCAAAATGCCACTGCTATCTTGATGGATGGCTCAACAGTTCGAGCTAGGCCATGCCATGTTTTAAATTGCTTGTTTCTAGAGTAGGTAATGAGTACCTGTTCAAACAGTTCAAGCTTGACAGATGACTAGCTGGATAGAGAAAGAAAGGAGCCCACTAGCTTAATCTGGGCCCTTGGAAGATATAAGGGTAGATTTAGATAGGAGGGCAGCAAAAAGAAAAGAGCATATGAGGGTCTGCAAGTCTAAGTGCACCCTCCCTAAAGTAACAAAAAATGCTAGTTTCTAAGTTGGGTAGGTAGCCAGAAGTTGCAGAATCCTGATCCTATTCAGTTTTGGCCTTGATCAAGAAGGCATATGTTGGCAGTTGCAAAGGTATCTATGCAGCATTTTGAAGGCAAATATAGAAGCATGTCTGACTCCCCTGTTTTTCCCCAAAGACTCTCTTTCTAACATCCCATGGAGGACTTCAGGATTTTCCCAAACAATCCTCCTTGTATTTCTTCTTGGAAATTTCATGATAAGTTTTCACTTTCTTCTTCGAAAAGAAGCCACATTTCTTGTGTAAAATCATTCCCCATCAACTCCTAAAAATCTAAGTTTACTCACTAAACTTAGTTTTCTATCCCACACTTCCAACCTCTCATATCCCCAATTCACATTAACTTCTAACTTTATTATCTAAATCCCTATGTTCCCCTTTTTCCCCTACTACTATATCACTATTGTGAAAAAAGCCCACAAAATATGTAAATACCCCCCCCTTTGGCATTATAGCCATATGTTCAATATTTGGAGAATCATGCAGAATCAAAAGTTTTGTTATATTTGGTTCATTTAAAGTCAGGGATTAAATTAACGTTTGGTTAGTTTAATAACCTAATCCTACCCTTATCCCCTTACAAACCCATCACAATGCATTACCCGCGCCATTTGTATAAAACCATGTTAAAAACCCACTTTTACCGCTTTTCCAAAGTATGTGTTTCGGCGCGCTCACCGCAAAAAACAAAAAAATATTATTAAATCCCCGCCGGGACCCGCCGTATCCACCCATCACCTCCGCAGCCCGTCGACCGTCAGATCCGGGCCCTCCCATCCGACGGCCCACAGCAATATCGGACCACCCCCGATGCCTGAACATTAGCGCCCGAAATCTGTCAGAGGGTGACGTCAGGGCTCGGACGCGTGTCGCTCTTGGGTTGTGTCGGGTGGCCTCCTGCCAAAACCACACCCGTACTATGAGCGGTCCGAAATTACCGCTTACCGCCCTCGTATTTCCGCCATACGTCACTCCCACTTCACCCTCACGTCACTGCCGCCTCAGCATTACATTGCCGCCCCATCCGCCCTTGCTCCGAGTTGTCTGCCATGTCACCTGTCCACGTGGAGCCACTCACTGGCTGCCACGTCATCACTCCGTACCCGACCCCACCTATGACGTCATGCTGACATCATTCAACAAAAGGCGCCAAAGGCCGAATTTCCCTATTTTGCCCAAAAAAGTCATTTTTTCACGTTATTTACAAAATTGCTCACTGTACTCCTGCATGAGCGACTACGTTGTTTGTCTACCAACTCTGAAGACTGCTTCGTGCTGCTGGCGCTGTGAATTCACCTCCATATCAACACCATTGTCCGATTGTACTCGGGTATTTATCAGTTTCCCTCTGTGCACCTTGGTTTTTGAATAATTCACCGAAGCAAATAACAAAAGAGGGAAAACGCAGGAATTGCTAGGAACCTTCAGTAACCGAGCTTCATTTCCCACTGTAAGCCCAAATTCACCTACAGAGGTTCCACATTGTGCCAAATTACCACAAATTCACAGCTTGTTTGCGCATTCGCAAATCTAAACCTCTGCTAGACAAATCCACCGAGAAAGCAACTCTCAAATCCCAGCATTTGCTCATTGAATCTCTCCCAGGAGCATTTCAACTCATTTTCTCCACTATTTATCTTGTCCTCTCTGCAAATTGCCCCCCTCATTGGAAATTCACTACTCTATATTGCTCTGCCCAGAAAATCAAGTTTAAACACAACTTAAAGTATCAGTTAACCATGTAGACCCCTGTGGCATTAAACATTGCCCCATTAAATGCCCCACACAAGAACCTGGAATGGTTAGCCCTGGCCGACAGAGATTATCAGATGAGAGAAATTGTAGAGAGGGGAATCACATACCACATAGAAATAGTTTGTGAGTTGAGGAAGAAGCACAGAGATGGTACAAACCTCCTGGGAATCTGGAAATCCAATTTGCCAATTTATTATCTGCCTCAGGTCAATGAATTCCCTGACTTGATTCACCAATGTTGCAGAAACTATGACCCCAATGAAAGAGTTGTTCTGAGCCCTTCAGGCTCTATCTTGTTCCATATTACTCCTGAGGCCATCAACCAAATGCTGCAGTTCCAACCTACAAGGCCACTGGTCCCTCTTACTATGCAGCTTTTACTAGAGCAGGGTGCCAAGCTCTCCAACTCACAAATTACAAGAATTGGCCAATTATTTATGCGCCCAGAATACCAGCCCCGACAGCCTCCCCCTTATCTGCATGACTGGTTCAATGACATAGGGAGACTGCTGGTAGACATCATATCTTCCATCCTAGGGTTCAAGACCAGTGAGTTTGTGGATGAGACAACACTGGTGGTGCTATCCATTTTTACCCCAGGACAGCCCCCTGCTGTCCAGTATGACTGTGCTGCATTTATAGCCAAAAAAATGCATGAACAGTTCATGAACTTGGAGAGAGAGAGGGTATTCAAGTACACCTCCTACATATATCATCTGCTATTATACAATCAGCCTGACAGCTTTCCTGACTCCCTCAAGAAGTTAGATGCAAAGGGAAACAGAAGATCTGTATTATTCTGGACATCAGTCTGTCATCACATTCACTATTCACCATACAACTACTGTGAGTTTGTTGACCTATTCATTCATCCAGCCTTGTCACTGCTGCAGAGTTCCCCTCCTCCTAGACTCACTGATGATATGCAGAAAATCCTCCAGCTGTCCAAGAACTATAGCATTGGGGATTGGTACTTTTACCAAGACCACATAGTGATCAAGATATATGGCTGTGAATTAGCACCATACAGGCTACCAAAGTATGTTCCCATGAGACTCTTTGCACTAGAATACTTCAGGCAGCTCGGCAATGCAGATATGATTCACTTCCATAGCAAAACCAAGAAGGCACAGTTGAAAATAAAGCATCAATTGGGTCCATTCATCTTTAACAAGAGGGAAGAAGCTTGGGATGAGGCAGACCAAATGCTAAAAGCCCTCCAGCTCAAGACAAGCTTCTATTGGGCACCCTATGACCCTAACCATTTCATAAGCCTCAGAAGAATCAAGCATAGGCTTGCTACATATGACCACATTAGCATTCCAGAAGTTGAAAAATATGCTAATCAATTAGAGTGGAAAGAAGGCACACTAGTGCAAGATTATACTGAAGAAGAAATAGCAGAGAAAGCCATTAAAACTTTAGAAAAGGCAGTTGACTTGGAATATTTTGGACAGGTTTGGTCTTCAGGCTCTCGGCATCTTGGAGAAGTTGCTTCTTCATCCACCGTTCCCCAGCAGCCTGCCAAAACAACTGACCTAGCAACAAACATGGCTAAAGGCAAAACAATGCAGCAAGAAGAGTCACCTCCAAATGTGGAGCAGCAAGCAGAGCAGCAGGAAAGTACAGCCAAGGAACCTGCCTCCACAGAACAGCAAACACATGAGTCAATCCCTCCAAGGCAGGAGGTAATAGTTGAATCATCAGTTTTACAAACACCTGCCAATGAGGAAAGAACAAGGAAAAGGGATAGGCAAGAGGACACTCCTCTTACTACCTCTACGGACCAGCAAGGAGAAAAAAGACAGAGGTTGAACGCTTTTTCAGAGGAGGAATTACCAGAAAGAGCAACTAATACTGTGCCCCCTCCTAGCATTGAAACATCGGCCAGTTCCTTACAGCAAGGACAGGACATCCCACATGGGGCAGAGGTGAACTCTTCAAGGCAGAAATCTAAGGCGGACTCTAGCATCAAGCAACAGTTCATAGATATCAAGAAACGGAATGAGCCCCTCAAACACCAAATCTACAACCATCTCTTGAAAATGGCGCCAACTAATCAGCAGAGATTAATGTCTGCTTATGACATTCAAGAACAAAAAATGACTCTTAGTCATTTCAGGCCTACCATGCAGCAACCTCAAACAGCTGCCGATTATATCAGAACTAATCTGGAAATTTTTGCCAAAGACATCCACCCCTTGGATCAGATTGAGCTACACAGGAAAACCGGGGAGATGATATATTCCACATTAGCTGATAAGACCCTACTGGCACACCAATTACAAAATTCTCTACACAACACTGCTGCTCAGCTGGAATTGCAGAAGGCATCATCTCAAGCCAAGGACAACAAAATCAAGTCCTTGGAAGAGATTATTATAGAATTGGGTCATGATCCAAAGGACCCCAAGGGTGTGCAGGCACTGTTAAAGAAAAGAGATGAAGATGTAGCGGCTATGAAAAAGAATATCAAGCTGCCAGCTACCCTTCACCCCCAAACTGGAGAGGTGGCAGAGCAAAAGAAGGATCAGGATGTAGTTGCTTTACTCCTGAGTTTATACAAGAGATTGATGGAAACAGAGAGTGCACTAGAGGTAGCACTAAAATCAAGACAAGGTGAGGCACCAATACAGCCAGCACAGACATCTGTATCCACTGAAGGTGTGCCACTTTCTACTACTATAGCCGGTCCTCCCACAAGACAAACATCAGAGGTAGGCCCTTCAACATCAGCACCAACTACAGGAGCATCAGCGCCAGCAACAGCACCAGATCAGGGACCCAGCCTAAGCATGCAGAACATGATGAAGGAGCTGGAAGCCTTAGAAGCACAGATGGCTGAACTGCAGGAGACCAAGGACAAACTGGCTGCCATTGAAGAAAAGTATGATAAATCCAAGCAAAGTGTAGCTCAAAAAAACAAGGGAAGTAAGGGCTCTTGAGAAGAAAATAAAGGAACTGGAGAAAGAGCTCTCTCTTGATAAAGTTATAGTTGAAATTAAGAAGATCCTGTGGGCCAATATTGGTCAATCCATAATAGACCAATGGCAATATATTGAAACCATCCATGAGCATATGGATCTCATAGGTAGGGCCCAAAAAGAAAGTCAAAGAGCAAGGGCATCTCTAGGCAATATGCCTGAAATATCCAATAGGATGATCAATGTCCTTAACAATCGCACTGGCCCTCAGCTGGCAGCAATGGGTATCACTAACAGAACTACTACCATTTTACTAGTGAAGAGGGTGCTCACTTTGAGAAATCATGTACAAACATTGGATAGAAGGTGCCAAGAAATGCAGACAGAGGTGAACAAATTCATTGAGAAAATTACAGCATTACATAACAGAGGCCTGCCCAGCTTAGTAACCAGTGCAGGAAGGTTACTATCTCATGAAAACTATGCCAAGAGGGTAAATACATATGCTACAAATCAGATCACTGCAGCAGCAAGTGCCCCAGAGGAAACAGGGCCTCCATCTGGGCAAAGTCTCTATGACAAACTAGAGAATTTGTTTTTTATTGTGAATGAGATTAGACATCTGTTTGAAATGCCTCCAAACTACTACAAATATACTGAGGTAGATGAAACCTTAGGCATAATCTTAAGACACCAATTGCCTACTCAGGAATGGTGGACGGGCATGATACAAACACTACTGTGAAGAAACATGTTTTTCACCATATTTTTGTACTTCTGTCACAAGTCAGCATTTTAAAAAAATTGATATATTCGCTCTGACTGGGAAAGCAATTGAAAGGGCCAACTCAGCAATCAAGTTTGACTACCAAAGCAGATGCCAACAGATGCATATGACAGGGTTGAGATAGCCGCACCACGACAAAGCAATAAAGGGTGTATTACTCAGAATCAATACGAAGCGCCCAACCGACCCAGTTGCCTCCAAAAGTCAAAGAATTTCTGACAGAGATGAAAAGTCATTCATTGTCCATTTAAAGTAGCAATAACTATTGTATCTGCTAATTTTTGAAAGTTGGTAAAGATAGTTATTGAGCAAATGACTCATCGTAAAGATATTTTGTAAAACTATTGTATATATATCCCCACGCATAAACTTATTGGGGTTGTTGATTTTTCTTCTGGAGAAGATATGCTGTAATTTCAGACTTTCAATACAGGAAGCTAATGGAATTTCTGAGTTTCTGAGTTGTTTGAAGAGTTGTGGTGTGCTTGCTTGCTGCTACAGGATTCCTACGCTATTTCATGACACAATAAGTTTTCTGAACCGTGTTTTTTTATGTATTCCGTCCTTTCATAATCCACTTATATTGTATGTTTCATATGTTTAGCAGTACATAAAAAGAATACTTCAGGATTTGTTCATTGAACACCCTAAACTCAATCTATGCTGCTATGAATGTTTTCTTCAGAATTAGTTATGGATGTGTAATTCTTAATTTCTCACCTTCATACTAAATCTTACATAGTAAATATTGTTCAGGAATTCTAATCTGCTCCTGAGTAATATTTCCTTTCTCCACCTCACCAGCATAGTGACAGATTCTTAGTTGCCTCTCACTGGCTGGAAATAGTCCATATTCCACAATTTGAAGTTTGTTTCATGAGTACCTATATGGCCCTGCAGTTTTATCACTCTCACTCAATCCCTCAAACAACACACAATCACAGAATCCATTGCCCAATGGACTGAACCTCCTGAAGATCACATCTCAGCTACTAGAAGACATCATTCAACCAAAACTTTAAACAAAATTCAGTACATCATAACTAGCCTAAACATTATCAAAACAAAGCGAAATCCTAAAGAGAGAGCCCTCTCTGATTGCAGGTAGGCTAGGACATGTGATCCAAAGATTGGTCTGTGGTTACCTCGGCTGTATTCCCTTAGGAGTCAAAGGGAACAACCTGAGTGATAACAGAGTGTTCGGATGGTAGCCCATTTTGCTGTGGGGGAAAAAGTATCCTCATAGTAGACCCCTTCCTTCTGTGCAAAACCTTTTGCCACAAGCTTGGCTTTGTGCTTATCAAGTGAGCCATCAGCTTTATTCTTGTTCTTGGAGGCCCACTTGCAGCCAATTGGTTTGGTTCCTAATGGAGGATCAACCAACTTCCAAGTGCCATTCTTTATCAGGGCATCATACTCCTTTTGCATTGCTTCTTTCCATTCATCATGAGAAGTAGCTTCTTGGAAGGAAGTTGGTTCAAAATCTATAGAGAAATTCAATTCACAATCATAAGAAACGTCCATATCAACAGGTGAATCAGAGTAATCTACATCACCTCCATTTTTCTGGTTTGAATTTCTAGTTCCAATCTTTCCAACCTCATCAGGATGAACACTTTAAATTGTCTTTGTCATCCACTTTAGGGAGCTTTCTCAAATGGTCCAGGCTACTCTGTTGATTGAGTTGGTACTGAATCAAGATTGAGTCTCCCAGTTCTATCATTCACATCACTTAAAGTATCATCCGTTTTTGGAGTTTCATGCAGGGGAGAGAGTGCTTCAGAAGAAGATTCCATAGGTTGATCTAGTATAGGAATCCCCCCTTCAGGATGTGGAATCTGATTATCAAATTCTTGAAATGATTTTGCATTTGTGAATCTATCCAAGCAATCAAGTTTCTACTCAACAACATTATCAGTTTTGGATGATTCAAGAACAATTACATCTCTAGATACAACAAACTTGTTATTAACTTCATCATAGAGATGGTACGCTTTGGAGGTGTTTGAATACCCCAAGAAGATACACTTATGACTTCTTGCACCAAATTTGTTTCTATGTACCTTTGGTATCAAGGCATAACAGGTGGAACCAAAGACCCTGAGATGCTTTACCGCAGGAATGTGACCATACCACATTTCATAGGGAGTCTTGTTTTTATAGCATTGGATGGACACCTATTCTTTATATATACAACACATAGAACTGCATCAACCCAAAACATCATTTTTACATTTTTGAAGAACAACATGGAGCATACCATATTTAAGATTGTCCTATTCATTCTTTCAGCTACACCATTATGTTGGGGATTATAAGGCACAGTTGTTTGATGTTTGATCCCATGTTGGCGAAGATAGTTTTCAAATTCATTTGAAGTGTATTATTTTCCATTATCAGTGTGAATAGAGCCAATATGAGATTGTGCATCATTTTCAATCCATGTATGGAAGTTCTTGAATGTTTGAAAAGAATCAAATTTGTTCTTCAATAAATAAACCCAACACATTCTAGTGTAGTCATAAATAAATGTCATCATATATTTATTTCCATTTGCAGAAGGAACAAGCATTGGACCACATAAATCTAAATGAATGAGTTCAAGTTTTCTTTGTGCTCTTGAATGTGAATCATGAAAGCACTGTTTTGCTATGCTTTCCTAGAATGAAAACATCACATTGCTTAAGTTTCCTAGGAATTGTAGGCAAACCAGTAACACCATTTTTCTTCATCAAGCGGAGGTTGTCATAGTTCAAATTTCTTAATCTAGCATGCCATAATAATCTTTATGGAAGTGTACCTTCTTCATAATGGGAATTGTATGAGAAATGTTGTGCAGTAGCAGAGGTACCCTACAGCTTGAGAAGCCTTTCTTCTTCCATACCCCTCATGACAAGTGAGTGGTCAGATGCTTTTCTCACCTCAAGCTTGCCATCAAACATATGAATGGAGTGACCTTGTTGGCAGATGTGGACCAAGGACAACAAGTTTCTCTTCATCTGTGGGAGATATAGAACATGATGTAGAAGGAAGTCTGGAACACCAGGCAATTTAAGCTTGATTGTGCCAAGCCCTAATGGCTTGAGTTTTGATTGGTCTGTAAAGTATACTGCTCCATCAACATTGTTAGTAAATTCTTCATAAAAATTATTTCTATGAGTCATGTGGCAAGTTTCTCCTGAATCAAGAAACCAATCATTTTTCCAAGAAGCAAGTGAAGCATTAAATAAGTCTTCATTTACTCCAATATTACATTATGACATAACATAATGAGTGGATTCAGGTGCTTTACCTTTGTCTGTGTCATTAGCTTCACCTTTGGGTTGGTTTCTTTGCTGCTCAATTTTGTCCCAAGGTAACTTGCATGTGGAGGCATCATGTGATCCATTTTTTTTGCATCGTATGCAGTGCAAATATGACTTTTCTCCTTGAGAGTGTCTGCCCCCCCTGACTCTGAAATATCGTCTTCTTCCTCTTCGACCACATATTCCTTTGGAAGAATCTTGGGCAAGATTCTCTTCATTATGAGCAAGGCACACAGTCTCTTTAGAAGATTCAGGGGTTGTCTTCTTTCCAAAAGCTTTCCTCCTTTCAGCATTTTTTTTCACAAGAGAGTCAAAGGTAATATCTTTGAGATTTCCATTTGCTTGCAATGATTCAAGATAATTGAAGTAAGTAGGATAAAGTGCCTAGAGAAAAGAAATCAAAGGAATATCCAATTCAACCTTAGTGGATTTGATATCATGCATTATAGATTTTACTCTGAATGCAAGAGCAAGAGGATCTTTATTTTGTAATTCAAGAGTGAAGAGTTTAATCATGAGTTGAGCAACTTCAAGTGCAGAGTGTGAGTCATAGAGTTCCTTCAATTTTTGTAAGGCTTCGAAATCATTTAAAAATGGTGAAATATGGAGACTCACCTCTTCACTTACTGATGTTGCAATCAATGCATAGGCCTTGCTGTTCTTATTTTCCCAAATGGCAAACTCCTTGTCCGAGGTAGGTCGTTCTGGCTCTTTGTCTCCATCTCCAACACACACTCCTTTCCACAACTCATTGAAAATGAAGGTGTGTTTTATTTTCCTGCACCACTGAGGATAGTTCTCCTTGCCAGTGAGAACTGCTTCCATAATAGATATGATTGAATGCATTGTAAAATCTATGTACTGTGGAAAAAAATACTTCTGCTACAAAATTTTACTTCTAAAAAAATATGATTATGATATATGGAGACAGAGGTATCACTGTACAAAATGTAATACCACTACAATATCATTCAGCATAATAGCATTCACCATTCACTGACTCTAATATTCAATGCCATACACATATACAATGCAATAGCTCACAGTTACTAAAAATAATCACACCATTTGCATGGGAGAGGAGGCTCTCACCCATAAGCTCTGGACAGTAATAACATTGGAGAAGTGTATCAATTGAAACATCATATCAATTGAATGGTTTAATGGTGCCACTGCCTCCAATACAATCTCCAAGGGAGGCCACAACGTATCAAATGGAGCACTCATGCATGGGCCACAAGCGTATCAACTGAGGTATTCTAAAGGCATCAAACAATTCAAACACTATAACACATGTCATCATATAAACAAACTCTCATATATAAAACAACAACGCATCACAGCATATGGCCTTCAAAGACTTGTCAACAACATTCATGGTGTTTTAAAAACCATTCAAGGCACCAGACATATACTTGGACCTTCACATATGAACAGTTGTGCATTCTCAGATCACTACATTCCAGGTCGTGGGCCTGTGTGTGGATGGGTTACAGATGTTAATGATTGCAAATAACTAAAATTATGGGAAGAGTACCGCAAGTTGAACACATCTCCAGCCTCAATGTACAACGTTCAATTCTCATACCACAACAGTTTGTAATGCCTCAACCTAATCTCCACACCAGTTTTCAAATGTGCCAACACACAAAATGTAGCACTGGCATTCATACGTGCCAAGGAGAGAGAATCACTCAAAGACTGAGGATGACAGGAATTTGGTAAATTGTAGAAATGGCATAAAGGAGTTACAAGTTAAAGAAGGAAGCCAAAAATGGCACTGGCTTTGATACAATGTCAGACCAGGAAGTAACTCCTAAAAAAAAATCGTGATATTCATACAGGTTGGTCATTATTATACATATGAGGGAGAGACTGTTCATTTCATCTCCTGGTGACTCTTCATCTTTTCTATTATTTATTTACATTATATACAGTTGTTCACCCAATCCTTATGATTAGGTGTCAACAACATGATCTGATGTACTTCCCTACATCCTGTCAAAGATTCAACCAATACAAATACTTTTGCAGTGCTGCCACCATTTTCTCGACCCCGAAATGCCCAGCAACCCGACTATAGTGTGCTTCCCAAATCATCTTGGCATGCTTGCTTGAAGGAGCACAAAGGTGACCTAGGTGGCATAATAGGGTATCCTGGAGGTGAAAATTTGGAACATGCTAACCCTCCAAGAGTGTCTAGTATGTGTGACCGAATTCTGGGTCACTTTTGTAGAGAAGTGGCCAATAAGAAGTCTTATGCCCACAAGAGTTGAGCACGGTGGTTAACACCATCATCGGTGGTCGATTGAGGCAATCTGCAAAATTATTGGTGGTTCCCTTCTTATACTTGATATTCAAATGGAACTGTTGCAGGTATGTGGACCACTTCTGATGGCGATCATTCTACAATTTCCCTTGGGTTTGTATGGATTGTAGGGGTTGGTGGTCTGTGTGGATGACTGTTTCCTTCCCTAAAGTGAAATGCTTCCATTGTTGGCAAGTCTACACAATGGAATACATCTTTTTAACATAATTGGGATACTTCTAGATTGTGTCTGAAAGTGTCTCACTGTGATATGTCACTAGATGCCTGTGTTGAGTAAGGACTACCCCAATAACATAGTCAGAGGGATCTGTCTTGACCTCAAATGGTTGTTGCAAGTCTGGTAATGTGAGCACTGGTGCCGAGAAAAGGCATTCTTTCAACTCTATGAATGCCTTCCATCGAGATTCAGACCAAAAGAATTTTTCTTTCACTCCTCCTTTGGTGACTTCATGTTAATTTTAGGTATGTTCTATGCTAGAGCAATTTATTTCAATTTTCACAGTTAGCTCAATATATTTTCTAGATTAAAAATCACATCATCATTAAAGTAAACTATAGATAGATCATAAATATAAATTGTAGAATACAAGCCAAGACAAGAGGACACAAGATGTGGTGCTAGCCAGGGATAAACCCTAATGTGGGGAAACCCTTGATCAATTCTTCTTATATGTTCTTCAATAGTTCAGCAGAGAGAGAGAGAGAGAGATATCACATTTACAACAAAATTGAACACCTTGACCTATCTAGATAAGAGCATAGATCATCTCTAAGAAGATGATACATGATATTACTTGAAGACATGTTGCTTCAATTAATTCTCCAAGGTGACTCCTTCACCTATCATTGCATTGCATTTCGTCATCATGTTGTACCTCACCGCGTTGCACCATGCTACACCCATCATCATTATGATGCATCTCATCATGCTTCTTTAACCATGACTGTACCCATCACTGTATTACAATATGTGCCATTTTTGCACCATGTTGCCATCCTGACCTATGTGTTGGTTGTACCTTGCTTGATTGTTGTCCCTTGCTTGCTTGTTGTTGTTAGCATGCTTGTTGTTGCATGTTAGTTGTCCCTTACATGCTAGCTATAACATTGCATGCTTGGTGTACTTGCTGCTAAGTACCATACAACTATCCCAATGTTAGTTAACTATCCCTCGCATGCTTCACTCCTTTGGAGATAGATGCTCTAGTTATTCTGAGAGTTCCCGGAAGTTCTGACAGTTCCGGATTTCTGGCAGTTCAGGCTTTTTCGGCATCTCCGGCTTTTCTGGCAGTTCTGGCTTTTTCCGGCTTTTCAGGTAGTTCCGGATTTTTCCAATAGTTCTACATTTCTGGCAGTTCCAGTCTTTCTGGTAGTTCCAGCTTGCGATAGTTCTAGCTTTTCCAGCAATTTTGGCTTTTCTGGAAGTTCCGACTTTTCTGACAATTCGGGCTTTCCCAACTTTTCGAGCTATTCTGACAATTTCAGCTTTTCTGGCAATTCCTATTTTCCGGCAGCTCTGGCTTTTCAGGCTTTTCTACATTTTCCAACAGTTCTGACTTTTCTGGCAGTTTCGACTTTTCCATCTTTTCTAGCAATTCCAGCTTTTCCTGTAGTTCTGGCTTTTTCTAGAAATTCCGACTTTTTCTGCAATTCCGGCTTTTCCGGCAGTACCAGAAGTTCTGACTTTTCCGATAGTTCTGGAAATTCTAGCCTTTTCAGTAGTTTTTGCATTTCCAGCAGTTTTGGCAGTTCTAACAGTTCCAGCAATTCCGGCTTTTCTAGCAGTTTCGGCCTTTCCAGCAATTCCGACAGTTCCGGCAGTTTCAGATTTTCTGGATTTTCCGTCTTTTTGAGAAAAGTAAAGCTTATTCTCCCATGACTGCATTTAGATCTAGGGCACATTATCTAGGGCAACATATACCTTAGGGCATTCCCTCTAGCTCTCATCTTCATCAAACCAAAAATAGGATGAAGTGATATCACAAGAGTGAGTGTGTGTGTGACAAATGACTTCAAGTCCTCTTCTATTTATACTAAAATGTAGAGGTTGAATAGACATGAGTATTGGGCTTCTGAACCTACATAAGTTGCTGGCTGACTTGATAATTTTTCCATAATCAAAATAAATTCATATCTTCATAAATACTTATTGGAATTGGATGATCTTTAGATCAATCCTACACCTCTCTATGAGAGGGATCCAAGAAAAATATCAGCTGCCATAAATGAGATGACCCACATGGAGTTTGGTCCTAGTTTCCAATTTTAACACTCTCTCTCAACTAGGAAGAACTCCATCCATTGATCCATATGTCTGATTGTACTATCCCTACCATCAATGTCTTGTACTGCTCTACTCTGCTCTAATTTGCTAAGCTCTGCCTTGCTCTGATCTGCTTTTCTTTACTCTGCTCTGCTCAACCATGAAGAAGAAGAATTGATCGAGAATGTCTCATACCATTCTCTACTGACCCGAAGTCAGTTTCATATGAAGAGAGTGTGTCACATCACTCTTACTGACCCGAAGTCAGTTTCATTGATCCCAGATCAATATCACAAGAGAGTGTCTCAAACCACTCATACTGATCATATTTCATTGATCCAAAATCAATGTCACAAGAGAGTGTCTCAAACCACTCATACTGATCCTAGATCAATGTCACAAGAGAGTGTCTCAAACCACTCATACTGATCCCATATCAGTTTCATTGATCCCAAATCAATGGAGGTCATCCTATCATAGGGACTATAGTAGATACAACGATGTCTCCATCGATAGAAATACTGTGGTCCCTATCCTCATTTCCCTACACATTGATCAGATGAGAGGTACTTCCCATGAGTCCTAGGCTGCATGTGTAGGCTACCTCAACAGTAGAACGAATCATCCTTTCCACAAGAGAACAAATCATCCTGTCAGTTGATGGCATGGAGAACGAATCATCCTGGCCCACAGGGGAACGAAGCATCCCGTTCCACAGTCATTAGGGAGAATGAATCATCCAGTCCCACAGGAGAACGAATCATCCCATTCAACAGTTGCCATGGAGAACGAATCATCTTGGCCCACAGGAGAACGAATCATCCTATTCCACAGTCACCACAGAGAATGAATCATCCTGACCCACAGGAGAATGAATCATCCTGTTCCACAGTCGCCACGGAGAACAAATCATCCAGGCCCACAAGAGAACGAATCGTCCTACTCCATAGTGCACCACCAGGGGAGGGTGAGTCACCCTGTGGTCATATGTTGCTCCAGTAAGTACCCCAAGCCCCCCAAAGCTCCCAGAGCCTAATGCATGCAACATGTAGGACCCTTATAAGAAGGTCTCTCAACAACTCCAAGTCATTCAGGAAGGTTATAGATTTGACCTTTCCCTGGGGATTTGACAAAAAATGTCTACAACCTGTACATCGGTCTCAATGTGATGGAGACTCCTCTCTCATCGACTTACCATATCCCAGATAAGGTAGTATCTGATGTGTATCTAATGGAGCAATCATCGAATACGAGATTCCTCAATAATCAAATCCCACGTCTGGTTGTCACAGAGAATCAGAGTGGTATTCATCATGTGTACAAACAACTCACTTAAGAGCTTTTACAACCATGTTACTTCACACAAGATCATACTCGTAGCTATGTATTCAGTCTCAGGTGGTGCTTATAGCAACCGATTTCTTCTTCCTGCTCATCCATGATATCAAAGCAGAATCCAAAGAGAACCAGCACTGAGAAGTTCTTTAGTGATCCTCCACACTGCCTATCCACTCAGCATTCGAATAATCATGCAATTTCATATTTCCAGCAGTGTATCTCAATCCATGGGAGATTGTGCCCCGAAGATATCTCAGAATACTCTTGGTACCAATCTAGTGAGGCTAAACCAAATATGAGCTCACCATGCTAACTATAAAACATATGTCTAGATAGAAGTTCACCAAGAACATCAACGCGAATGAGTTTATGAAACTCAGAGGCATTTCCCAAATCTAGTCTGACATTGCTACCATATAACTTCTGAAAGTTAATATGCTCGAGGTAGTCACAGGATTGCAGTTTATCATTCCACATTTAGAATCCAACAACCTCTTACTTTTGCAAATGAGAGGGTCTGCACCTGTCAGAAATAGGTCGTCCTCAAAAGGCTGATATGAGAGGTCTATCATCGACAACCTTCCGGTAATGGTTTGTATCGGTTTCACTCCTAGTGAATCTCAGCTTCATCTGACAACTATCAATCCTCTCATATTATGCTTGGGGAGTTTTTCTTCAAGTCATAGAGGGCTTTGTTCCACCTATATACATGAGATTCTCGATCATGAATCTCAAACTTCTTGGATTGTTCCGTAGTTGTGGACCTACTACATGAGGGGAATGGTCTCCTTGTAAGATTTTCCTATAGGTTTTAACCCCGTACAGAAAATACCTGCATACGAATTCTAAAACACAGAAAATAAACAATGCGAGAGCATAACACATAAAACACATATACACAGAGATTTTCCCCTGGATCCCAAAACCGGGACGACCAGCTTGATTTTTCATTATGTTCCTTTCAATGTTTAAATACATATTTATACATGCCGAAGCATCCGATACCATGGACTGAAAACCATCGCATCCAAAAAACATGTGCAAAAATCATGCAAAAAACGATAGGTGGGTCTACCAAACCTAACATAGGGTCCAAAACCAAAATTTTATGGGGCGTTGCCCCAAACCCCATAAAGTGGGGTTACGCGTGCCCCTCAAACCCCTTGTTAACTACGTGGAAAGAATATAACACAACCCAACATTCTCCCACTTGTTGTTGTCTTTCCATAGGGGGCCACAAGAGAGCTTAGTCATTTTTCCAGCGTTGAAATGCCCATTGTCTCTCTACACCAAGAGAACTTCTCAGAGCTCATAGATTTTGTCAATGCATCTGTAGTATTCTTTAAAGTGTCCACCTTTACCAGCAACGCCTCTTTGTCTTCTATCATGTCCCTCACAAAGTGATATCGAACATCAATGTGCTTTGACTTTGAATGATATGTGGGGTTCTTTGCTAAGAAAATTGCACTTTGGCTGTCACAATCTATCCTTATAGCTTCTTTTACTAACCCCATACTTGAACACAATCTCTGCAACAAAACTACTTCCTTGCTTGTATGAGTGGCTGCCATGTATTTTGCCTCTGTAGTTGACAATGCCACTACATATCGTTTCTTACTCATCCAACTGACTGCACCTCCAAATTGGTTAAACACATACCCACTTGTAAATCTTCTATGATCTAGATCTCCAGCCTAGTCTGCATCAACAAAGCCATGAATATCCAAAACTCTGTCCAATCCTAGTCTTCCTTAGTAGCACAAATCATAATCACTAGTGCCACGCAAATACCTAGAAACCCACTTCACTGCTGTCCAGTGTTCCTTCCCTGGTTTTGACATAAACCTACTCAATAATCCTACTACGTCTGCAATGTCTGGTCTAGTACAGACCATTGCATACATCACTCTACCGAATGCACTTGCATATGGAACACGGGACATGTCCTCTTCATCTTCTTGTTTCTTGTGACACTCTTCAGCAGATAACCTCACACCTATAGGAATAAGAACCTTTCACCAGTTTACTATCCTGCATATTAAACCTCTACAATATTGTCTCGAAATACTTCCTATGGTTTAACTAGAGCTTCCTCTTTGCCCGATCTCTTTTAATTTCCATGCCCAAAATATAGTTTGCAGCACCAAGATCTTTCATGTCGAATTTGGAGGAAAATTTGGTCTTCAAATCCTGGATAACTTCTTTGTCATTTCCAACCAACAACATATCATCGACATATAAGACCAGATAAATAACACGGTCACCAATTAATTTAAAATACACACAGTGATCTTATTTGCTTCTGGTGAAGCCAAGTCCCCGTATAAATGTATCAAATTTCTGATATCACATCCATGGTGATTGTTTTAACCCATACAGAGACTTCTTTAACTTGCATACTAGTTCTTTATTACCCTTTACTGCAAAGCCTTGAGGTTGCTTCATGTAGATCTCCTCTTCCAGATCCCCGTGAAGAAATTTTGTCTTCACATCCATCTGTTCTACCTCAAAATCAAAAGCAACAACAATAGATAAAAGTAATTTAATAGAAGTTACCTTGGCAACAGGAGAAAAAATATCACCAAAATCAATTCCTGACACCTGGGAATAACCTTTTGCTACCAACCGAGCTTTGTATTTCTCCACTTTTCCTTCTACATTTGTCTTCTTTTCGAACACCCATTTGCTGCCAATGGGTTTTCTTCCAGCCAACAACTCCACCAGATCCCAAGCCTCATTTTTGTGCAAAGATGCCATTTCTTCAACCATGGCTTCTTTCCAGAGTTTTCCATCCTTTGAATCCACTGCTTCATTCACAGTTCTGGGATCATCATCAGTAACAGACAAAGAAAAATTTGAACATAAAGTAGATGGACTATACCTTTCTGGCTACCTTCTTTCTCGAACTAATCTTCTCACAGCCGGAGTTTGTGGCTCTTCATCTCATGATTCCTCCTCTACTGCAGAGTCTGATTCTTCCTCCTTTAGCTCAAACTCTATCTACTCAGGTTCCTTTGGTTGGAATTCATGTTTAATAACATCTTTCACCTCTTTGAACACCACATCTTGGCTGTACGCAACCATCCTTGTTACTGGGTTCCAAATCTTATAACCCTTTAAGCCATCCTTATACCCAATAAAGATTCACTTTTCATATTTACTCTCCAACTTATTTCGTTTCTCCTTTGGAACATGTACATATGCATCACATCCAAATACCTTTATATGTGAAAGAGAGGGTTTCTTACTAGTCCATACCTCTTGTGGAGTCTTATCCTCCAGCGCTGATGAAGGTGACACGTTGACTAGGTAACATGCAGTATCCACCGCCTCTACGCAGAATTCCTGTTCTAACCCGGCACCACTGAGCATGCTTCTTGCCCTTTCCATCAATGTCTTATTCATTCTTTCTACAAATCCATTTTGCTAAGGTGTATATAGAGTAGTCTTCTGCCGTGATATACCACACTTCTTACAAAATTCTTCAAATTCCTTGTTGTAAAACTCTCCACCATTATCTGTCCTCAACACCTTTATCTTCTTCTCTGTCTAAATTTCCACGAGAGCCTTAGATTCTTTAAACCTGTAAAAGAGTTTAGGTTTCTTCTTAAGGAAATATATCCATGTATTCCTTGAGAAGTCATCTATAAATGATACATAGTACACAGACTTACGTAGTGATGGAACCTTCACAGGTCCTGTTAACACCCAGGTTGTTCCCTATGACTCCCAAGGGAATATGGCCTGGGTAACCACTAACCAATCTTTGGATTACAGTGCCTAGCCACACTGTAATCAGAGAGGGCTCTCTCTTTATAATTTGTCTCTGTTCTGTGGAGATTTTAGGCTAGATATGAAATGAGGGTGCTTAGTTTTATGCTTTGGTTGAGGGATATCTTTCTGTACTTGAAGTGTGCAATCTGCAGATGAGTTTATTTCATTGGGCAATGGAGTCTGTGGCTACAAATGTTTAGAAACCTTGAGATGATTTACTGAAATTACAGGGCCATTTAAATACTTCATATAACAAAGTTAGATTATGATGGTGACATGTGAACAACCAGTGAAAAGCATTCAAGAATTTTCCACTGAGCTGGGGTGTGGGAAAGAGATAGATGCCTCAGGAGCAAACTTGAATTCCTGAAAATATTTATCACAGTGAAAGATATAGCTTGAAAGTGTAGCAATTAAGAATTACACCTCATTTACTCTATCTGAAGAAAACATTTATAACAGCTTAGATTGAGTTCAGGGTAATCTATGATCAAATCCTGGAACTATTCTTTTACTTTGCCATTAAGTGTAAAACTCATAAACATGAAAGAAGATGAAAGACTAGAAAACATATAACACAGAGTTTTAAAGAAGACTTATTGTGCTATGAAACATGCAGGAATCCTGTAACATTCAGCCAGCCACCACAGTGCATCAAGGAACACAGAGCTTTGGAAATTCCATCCACCTTTTGTATTATTTCTCTGAGAGTTGTACAACAACGGAAATATAGAAATGAAATCAACAACAACCCTTGCAAACTCATGCAAAGGGGACTTTATAGAAATGTTTATACAAAAATATCTCAGGCATTGAGTCATCTGAGAGAGAAATATCTTCATTACTTCGTACAGAAAAGTAGAAAAGAAGTTATTACAGCTTTGAATGCAACATAACTGCTCTTTAAGTCTGTCAGAGGATATTTTGACCTTTGGAGGTCACTGAGTCGATTGGAACACTTTGCTTTAATGCTGGAAAATGTGCCGTTACTTTTGCTGCGCTGTATCTTCTCGGCCTTGCCACCTGTGACTGTGCTTGCTGCTGTGGTGACCGCATAGCCCTGCTGAGTTGGCTCAGCCTTTCATCTTTCCTTTGTATGCTGATCTACCAAAATTTTCTCTGTGTATGATCACTTATAAATTTGCAAAACTTGACATTACAGGTTCTGGCTTGATAATATTAGCTGTGTCAATCTGTTCCAGACTTCCTGTGTGGGCAATTGGTGCTTCACAATTGCCTCTATGGTTTCATCTGCTTCTGTATATTTATAGAAATTTGGAGGCACATCGAACAGATGATTGATCTCGTTCATGATGATAAATAGGTTTTCCACCCTATTGTAGAGAGTTTGCCCTGATGCTGGCCCTGATTCTGCTGAAGTGTTGGGCTGTCCTTCAATTTGACTTGCAGCAAAGGCATTGACCCTTTTAGCATAATTTTCATGGGTAAGTAGTCTTCCCACACTGCTTAGTATGCTGGGGAGGCCTATGTTTTGTAACACCTGAAACCTGTCCATGAACCTGTTGATTTCGGTCTGCATATCTTGGGTTCTCCTTTCTAATGTTCCAACCAGGTTTCTTAATGTCAGGACCCTTTTAACCATTGAGATTGTCTCAGTCCTGTGAGCAATTCCCATGGTGGTCAGTTGAGAGCTTGTCCTGTTATTCAATATGTTGATCATCCTATTGGCAGCATCAGGCATGTTGCCAAGGCTTGCTCTTGCTCTGTGTATCTCCCTATTTTCCTTTGTAATGAGTGCTGACTGTTCATCTATGGTCTCAATGAACTGCCACTGATCAGTAATGGACTGGCCAATATTGGCCCATAGGACTGTTTTGAGCTCAGCTGTCACCTTATCTAGTGTGAGCTCTTTTTCAAGCTCAGTTATTCTCTTTTTGAGGGCTTTTATATCTCTTTCCTTCTCAGCCACATTCTGTTTCCTCTTATCATACCTTTCATTTACTTTAGCCAAAGATTCTTTGGCTTGATTAAGCTCTAACATTTGAGCTTCCAGGACTTGAATCTCATTTTGAAGCTTCTGCATATCCAGACTATAAGTCTGCTCTGTTGTTGGTGCAGCTGTTGATGTAGTTGGTGCTGTAGGTTCTGTTTGCTGAGGAGGAAGAGCAGTAGTTGGAGCAGCTTCCTCAAGGTTGATTACCTCAGGAGGAGGCTGGGAGGTTTGACCTTCTTCTATTTGTTTCAAGGCTGTCTGTAGTGCTGCTTTTGTAGCCTCCAATTCTCCCAGTTTTTCTTGGGTTTGAATTAGCTGCTTGTACACAGATACCAACAAGGTTGTGGCCTCTTGATCATGTCTTTGCTGGGAAACATCATCTATTTGAGGGTGAATTGTGGTAGGGAGTTTGATCTTTCTCCTCAAGGCTGCCATGTCTGCATCCCTCAACTTTAATATCTCTTGTATGCCCTTGATATCTTTGGGATCATGCCCAATCTCTATGATGATGTCTTCTAAGGACCTAATTCTGTTGTCCTTTGCTTGAGAGGATGCTTTCTCCAACTCAAGCTGAGCAGCTGTGTTGTTAAGGCTATTTTGTAGCATGTAGTTATCCAATGTTTGGTCTGCCAGGGAAGCATAGACCATCTCACCCGTTTGCTTATGCATTTCTATTTTGTCCATTGGGTGAATATCCTTGGCAAGGACCTCCAGCTTAGTCCTCAAGTAGTCAGAGGCAGATTGGGGCTGCACTGCTGTTGGCATAAAATGACTGATGATCATTTTGCCTTCCTGCACATCATATGCAGACATGAGTCTTTGTTGATTGGTGGGAGCCATGTTTAACAGATGGTTATACAGTTGTATCTTGATGGGCTCATTTCTCCTCTTAATGTCAATGAACTGCTGTTTAATGCTGAGTCCACCTTCCCTTTGCTGATTTGAGGAACTCACTTCTCCTCCCATTGCTCTATCCTGTTCCTGTTGAAAGGAACTTGCTGATGCTTCCCTGCTGGGTGGGACCATACCAAAAGACTGTCCCATTGGCATTTCTTCCTCTGAGAAGGGATTGATTCTCTGTCTTTTCTCCCCATGAGTTGCTGATGTTGTAAGGGGAGTCTCTCTGTCCCTTTTCCTGCTTGTATCCTCCTTTTGTGGAGTTTGGAGGATTGATGCCTCAACTGAAGTTTCTTGCCTTGGAGGCACAGTTTGTTCAGTGGATTTAGGGGCTTCCATTGTTTTCTCTTGCTGGACAGGCTGCTCCTGTCTTTGTTCTTCCTGCTGTTGGTGTTGTGTTTGTTGCTGCACTTCTTGCTGCATCATTTCTTCTTGTTGTTGCACTAGTGTTTCCATTTGCTCTTCAGTCATAGGAGGTGGCTGTTCCATCTGCTTTTCTTTGCCTTTGCTGGATGTCTGTGGAGTATTTATGGCAGCTTGTTGATGTGTTGTTGAGGATGAGGCAGCTGCTCCAAGTTGTCTTTGATATGACAGGGGGACCTGTCCACAAGTTTCCAAGTCAGCTTCTTTCTGAATATTTCTAGCCTCTCTTTCTAGCAGCTCTTCACTAGTAATTTCCTCTTCTAGGGTGCCCTTTTTCCAGCTCAATGCATTGGCATACTGCTCAATCTCAGGCAGCCTCATATGTGAATAGGTACCCAATTTGTATTTTATCCTCCTGAGGGAAACAAAATGATTGGGGTCATAGGGTATCCACTCAAAACTAGTTTGCAGTTTGAGGGCCTCTAGGATACTATTTGCCTCTTTCCATCCCTCCTCTCTTTTGTTATATAGGAAAGGGCCCAGCTGGCTCCTTACCTTCAACTGTGCCTTCTTGTTCTTGCTTTGGAAGTGGAGGTAGTCGGCATTCCCAAATTGCCTGAAGTATTCTAGGGCAAAAAGTCTCATAGGGACATACCTTGGCAGCCTATAAGGCTTCAACTCACAGCCATATATTCTGATCACTGTGTGGTGGTTGTAAAAGTACCAATTACCAATGCTGTAGGTTTTGGAGAGATGGAGAACTCTCCTCATGTCATCAGTTAACCTTGGAGGAGAAACACCATACAATAATGTCATAGCTGGATGAATGAACAAGTCTATGAACTCATAGTATGTGTATGGTGATACAGAGGTGCAATGAAAAACTGAGGTCCAAAACACAACTGATCTTGGATTCCCCTGGGCATTAACTCGCTTCAGGGGAATGAGGAAGCTGTCTGGTTGATAAAACAAGAATAGATGGTAAATGTATGAAGTGTATCTGAACAGTCTCTCCCTTTGCAGATTCATCAGCTGGTCATGGATCCTATCTGCAATATATGTGGCATAGTCATAATGTACAGCTGGAGGCTTTCCAGGAGAGAATATAGACAACATTGCCATTATACTATCATCCACATCCTCCACTCCCGTGAACCCTAGGACATAGCTGATCAAATCCACTAGCATTATGCCCAATTCATTTAAGTATGCATATCCAATAGGAGGAGTTCTGATGGCTTCAGAGCTTGTTTGTATGAACAGCTGATTGATTTTGATGATCTGGTCATTTGACAACTTAGTCCCCTTCTATATCAAGTTTTGCATGTAGAGGGGCGTCAATGGTTTTGCAGTGTGGAAATGCAGCATCTGATTTAGGCTCTCTGGGGTGATATGGAATAGAATTGAGCCTTTGGGGCTGAGAACAGCTCTTTGGCATGGATCATAGCACTCCTGGCATCTGTGGATCAATTTTGGCATAGGATTTACTTGGGCGAGGTTGTAGATGGGCAAGTTTGAGTCCCAAATGCCTAGTATATCAGCTCCACTAAGGTGCTGGGCTTTCAACTCATTTAGCATCTGAATATTATATTTAGAGCCTAATGGAAAATAGTCTAACATCTGATAATCCACATCTCCCAGAGCTTTCCATTCTAACTCCCTGTGAGGGGTATTGAGAGGCTTGATGTTCAGTGCAATTGGAGTTTCCATGGTCTATTAAGCTTCTGACTTGCAGGTGAACTGGTTGAAATAAGCAGAACAACACAGAGGTGATTCCTTACGATGAAAGTGTGAATTTTAAGGACCAGAGGGTGAATTGAGCACACAGCAATTGAAATACTGTTTAACGGATTGATAAAAATAAATAGCAGGGCTGACCAGAACTTTTCTAAGGTGAATTTAGCCAGCAGAGGTTTCTAGCTCACGATTGCGCGAGCTACCTGTGAATTCAGGTTGTTTCAGTCAAATGCAGGTTTCGTAAACTGTTTGTTGCCTTGGAGAGGGAAATAGGTACAGGTTACTGGATATTAGACGGTGAATTCAGTGTTTTAACACTCCCTTAACAGTTTGTTTGTAGAAAATTGGATAAAAACCAGGTGCAGAGAATAATTTCGAGAAATACCTTGCGGATTTCCACTGACAGTTGCAAATGCAGGTACGACGGAGGCGCCCGTGGTTTGGAGTCGAACAGTGCAGGTTGGCGTTGGTCTGGTCGTTAAATACATGCAGGAACAACAACAGTCTCTTTCGGCAAAAGTAGAAAAAACACGAAATTTTGGCCTAAAAATAGATTTTTGTCATATTGGCGCCTTTTTGGGATGACGTCAGCATGACGTCATCGGGTGGGGTTGGAGTCGGATGATGTCAGCATGACGTCACCGGTGATGTGGCAGGTCCTGGTTGGTCCATGGATATGCTGAAGTGGCGGACATGTCAGCGAAGGGACGGACGAATGAGGTGATGCGACGGCGGGGTGGCGGCGACATGGCTCTGACGTGGGCATGACATGGGACCAGCAAAACCGGGCGGTAAGTGAAACAGTGGTAACGGTTTTCTCGGACCGCTTACCATACGGCCCCGGTTTTGTCAGAGGCCGCTCCGAGAGACTGAGAAGGTGACGCGTGGCCGAGGACTGACGTAACCCTTCGTCAGTTTCTCGGGCGCTAACTGTCGGGCGTGGGGACCAACCCGATATGCATAAGGGCCGTCCGATCAGAGGCGCTCGATCGGACGGCTGACGGGTTGATGAAGTGATCGAGCGATACGGAAGGGGGCGGGATTTAAAAAATGTATTTTTTGGGATGCGCGCTTAGCGGAAGATCATTGGGGTATGAAGAATTTCGATGGTTTTTTAATATATTTTCAATAAAACCAATATAGCGCCCGAACCATTGGAATCATAAAAATGGGTTTTTTATGAATAGTTTTGTCAAAATGCGCCCGGTGCTTAGACTTTGGATAAAGGAGAAAAGTGGGTTTTTAGAGTATTTTTGCCAATGAAGCGAGTTAAAGGGACAAAAGGGGTTTTTTAGCAAGGTTTTTGGGGATTTTTTGGGTTTTTCTGAGCAGAGGGAAGGTGAGGGCTTAGGGGAAAGGTTGTTGCTCATAACCAGAGGTTAGAGCAGCCCCAGGACAGGGTTGACCATAGTCCCAGGTGGACTAAAGTCTCCCTTTAGACAGACATATTTAGCTATAATGCTAAAAGGAGGATATTTATAGAATGTTTGGGGATTTATACACCATGGTGTTAATAATACTAGGGAAAGGGTAACATAGGGGAATTACATACTAGAGTTAGAGTTAATATGGGGGAATATGTGAATGAGGGGGAAAATCACTAAGTTTACTTGAAACTTACTTAGTTTAGGGAGTAGATCAAAATGAAAAGAATTTTTAGACAAGAAATGTGGCTTTTCAATGAATAAAACCACCATCAAACCTCAAGTCTTCTAAGCAATTCAATTGATGAGGGGATGTTAGTAATGAGTGGGAAAAGGGATAATTGGGAAGTTAGACATGCTTCTTTGTTTTTCTTTTCTCATCTTGACCATCAAGGTTAAATCTGAAATGAATACCACTTCTGCAACCCCATCTACTTACCCAGCTATTTTGCCTAGCATTTTTTGTTTCTTCTTGAAGGGTGCATTTAGGCTTGCAGACCCTTACTTGCCTTTTCTTTTCTTTGGCTTTTTCTTTTGTTTTTCTATCTACTTCTACCCTTATTTCTTCCAAGGTCCCAGATTAAGCTGTTGGGAGCCTTTTCTTCTCTACCTGAACTACTTGTCTGCCAAGATTAAACAGTTTGGACAGACTCCTTTCTCTATTCTACAATTGAAAATTTAAAGCATGACATGATCCAGTTTAGACTGTTGGATCATCCATCGAAATTTGAGTCCCCATCAAGCTATAAGCACAGATTGTATTCTTATGGAAATATGTGATCTTTGCATCATCAAAGCAGAGCATATTTGGACCTTTTCATTGCCAATCATGAAATATGAAACCTATTGGTATAGGTAGCTAACAGTGGCTCCACATGGGGGTGGTGTTTCATTTGAAAGACCAAGAACAGCAGGTCAGATTGCCTTGCTCCTTGACTGCTCTTGCCAATCCTGAAGTTTGCTGCTTTGAAATGCCAAAATTGTGTGCTTCTCTTCTTGGTAGACCTCTGATTCTATTCACCTTTCGCTGGCAGTTTAAGAAAACTTTGAGAAATTGCATTTTTACATGTTGACAGAAAATAATATATACATCTGGATATGTACAAGGAAAAACTCAGGCTGCACTTATGGGTGATATTCAAAATAGTGCTTCAGCATCCTGCCATTCACAGGACCTTCATCCAAATCAGTTTCATTGAGACTCTTAAGGAAATAAGTGTTGTTTCCTTGTACTGCTTGGACAGCAAATGGTCCTCTCCAAAGGGAATCAAATTTTCCATGTTTTCCCTTATCCTCTCTTCTTGAATCCCACTTGAGGACTTTGTCACCAATATTGAAATCTTCTACCTTAGTTCTTCTATCAAAGGCCTTATTTAATTTTTCTTGTAGAACTTGAACTCTGCTGAAAACTTGGTCTCTAGTTTGCTGTAAACATATGATCTGATTGATTCTTCTTTGCATATCATTTGGTTCAGCTTGGCTTTCTTGAAGAAGTTTCATAACAGGCACTCCTAGTGATGAAGGAAATTTGGCCTCTAATCCATAAACCAACTCATATGGGCTGGTCCCAATTGATCTTTTGGTTGTTAGTCTATCTGCCCATAGGGCATTCACAAGCTTCTTATGCCAATTCGTTTTGTTCTCTTCTAGTACTTTCTTTATGATGTTTACCAGACTTTTATTTGATGACTCAGCAAGGCCATTTCCTTGGGGATAGTATGCAGTAGAATGGCCCAAGGTGATGTGAAATTTATGGCAGAAGTTCACCATTTTCTTGGATCTGAAAGCAGCAGCATTGTCTGTTATTATTTTGTCAGGACAGCCAAATCTAGCCAATATGTTGTTCTCCAAGAACTGAATGATAGTGGAATCATTTGCTTGTCTGCATGGAACAACTTCAATCCACTTGGTGAAGTAGTCTGTAGCTGTTAAGATCCATCTATGTTGGCCTGAAGATGAGGGATGAATTTCCCCAATGAAATCCAAGCCCCATTGTTGAAAAGGTCTCTCTGTTACAATAGGCCTTAAGGGAAGTGGCAGCAACTGTCTCTTTCCCTCAAACACTTGACATTTATGACATGAGGTGGTGAATTTTTTGACATCAGAGAAGATGGTGGCCCAGTAGTACCAAGCCCTTAGTATTTTATCCATAGTGGACTTCCAGTACAAGTGTCCACCACAGTCACCTGCATGAAATTCCTTTATGATATAGTCAGTTTCATTCTCATTTAGGCAGTTTAGCAATATTCCTTCATGGTTTTTCCACAATAAATTTCCATCTATAACACAAAATTTAGAAGCTTTCATTTTTAAAAACCTACATTTAGTTCTGGACAATCCTGGGGGAGCACACAGGTTTTGCAATACATAACATATGTCAGAGTACCAAGGGGATTGTTCAAAGTCTACATTGATCTTTGGAGTCGCCAGCTCCGGTTCACTGTCCAGCTGGTTAATGTCTAAGGCTTGGAAATTTGCTTCTGTCATTAATTTAGCCAAGCCTTGCCCTTTTATTAGTTTTGTAGGTTTTATCTCAATGTCAAATTCCAAAATGTTGGCAATCCACTTTCCTCTTCTGCCCTGTAAATTTTCTTGGGTGAGAATGTCTTTGACAATAGGACTTGGCACGTATGCTATAACATGGGAATAAAGGATGTAAATCCTAAAGTATTTAATGGCTTTGACTAAAGCATAAGCTTGCTTTTCCATGATTTGATACTTTAAAGGTGCATCTCTAAGAGCTTTGCTAAAGAACGCAATTGGCTTCTCATTTCCTTGGTCATCCTTTTGCAATAAAACAGCAGCAATAGTATGCTGGGAGGCAAAAGAGAAAATGATAAATTCTCTGTCAAACTGAGGATTGGTCAACACTGGTGTTGGTCGCTTTAATTGTTTTCACAATTCGAGCTCCACATAAATTGTCAACCCGAGAAGGTCTTTTTATTCCAAAGGTAATAGCGCACTGTATGTGCTCAATTTCAAAAGCAGTTCAATGTTGTAGTAAAAGAAAATCACACACAATTGTTAAATTCAGTAATCTATCAATTTACAGTCTACTTAATTAAAGCTGAAGTCAATTAACTTATAGCAGACACGATTTCTCTGTTACAGCAAAAGGAAAATAAATGTATAAAGAAAGAAATCATTCAACTATAGCAGGAACAGGACCCTATTCCTTGGTGGGAACTTCAGCACCTGCCGCCTGGCACTAATCACACTGCAAAAGAAGTAATCTCGAAAGGTCAAGACCCTATTCCCAGGAACAGGAATCTTCAGCACTTGGCCTCTCTGTTCTAATCACACTGCAAGTAAAAGAAAGCAATCAATGGAGCAAGACCCTATCCCTCTGTACCGGGATCTTCAGCACATGCTCTCATCATCCACTCGTGCAATCAATACATGTAGCGCTAAGAAACAGAGTATCACAAACCATGTAACTAGTGTTTCAGCAACAGAACCAAACACAACGCAAATACATAAGAAATGAACAACTACAGGAATGAAGGGGTGAATCTTGTGAGGAAGGCGGGCCCTTTCCTTCTCACAAGATTCCCCAAGAGAAAGAATTAAACTGGAATGCTCAAAACAGGTCTTTATTCATCTGTCTAGAAAACTGGTACATACAAAAGAGGAGACTAGCTCCTGTCTCACACGATGCTGTTCTCAAAAATTACAATTTGATCGATCCCTTCTAATGATGATGTCTCCTCTTTTTAAAGAGGAGGCATCATTTACAATTTTACACAAGAACGGAGATCTCGATTCTGTTCTAAACAAAACTATTCTGTTCTTTCTTAAAAAGAGATACTGTTACAACCGAGACAACAGAGATGCTATCTTCAAGATGATTCAGGTAACCGTATCTTCTGGCTGCTGCTATTATCCACAAAAAGTTCTTCCAGAATCGCAAAACGCATAGCGGGAGTTGCGTGCTTTGACGGTTGTTTCAGCAACTGCGTTGGCTGTTGCAGCAACGGGACAGCTGTTTCAGCAACGGAGTTGACTGTTTCAGCTGTTTCAGCAACGACCGCTCATTCCCAATAAGGCATATATTATCTGCGATCTTTGACTTGTGTTAGCAACAATGCACTTCAATAATTGATAAAATATAAGAGTATTATGGAATTAAATGTAAGACAGATTAATCATATAATAAAGAGAAGGTTTCCATATACCTTAGGATATAGTGAATGAAAAAGACATTGGAGCTTATGGTTTTGAGAGTAAAATGATATGAAAGTATATAACAAAATGATACATATTGGAGTCCTAACATCCCCCCCAGCTAAAAATGTTGCATGTCCTCAGGCAACCCCTTCGTCTGAATCAGAGTCTGAGTACTGGGACTGGCAATGCAGATTACTCAAGCAGTAGCTGGAGAAAGTGGCGTCTGTAGGAGCTCGGAATCCGTTGTTGAGCTGTAACCGTTGCCATGCCGAGGCTTCCTCTTCGTCAGTCAACAGGTAATGATTTTGATATTTCTCTGACGGCAGCCATAAGATGGGAAAACGGAAATGATACCCAATCCAGTTGACTCCGCAATGCTGAATGCAATTGACATACTTAGGGACTCTATACAATGCAGCGTGAAAATTGAGAGGGTTAAGAGGATGATAATCCTGTCTTTCCTTATCTGATTGCTGCCAAAAGAGATCATTGGCCTTCAGTGCAGCAGGACCCTTCAGTCGAATATGCTCTTGACAATTAAAAAGGATGGAAGCCTGTAATTGTTCTATGTGCTCGCTCATACCTGGCTTCTGCAAGTATTCATAGTACTGTGCTATGAACATGGCTGGGCTTACCGGCTCTGGCCTAATCCACAGGAGTTTATTCTCCTCATTATGACTGCTTGTATTGAACGCAGTCTGCCAAGTGAGCTGATTAGACAAGAATGAAGCGAATGCCCTTATTTGTATATCTCCTGCAATTGGAGTAAGATTAACTCTTCTTTCTTCAGGCATGGCTTCATTATGCAAGTAGAGTTCGCACAGCAGATGCTGGTCGCTTTCAGGGGCCTCCTTGAAGGTCTCAACAAATTTTTCTGAAGTCAGTACTTCATGTGGTCTACCATGTGCAATTGATTTAATTTGAAAGTAAGCTAATCGTTCAGCAAGAAAAAGAGCATAGTTTACAGAAGGTTTCCGTGTAACCATCAACTTCCGCACCAATGAAAATATCAGGGCTATCCGTTCCTTAGACCGTCTGGCTTCCTTCTTATATTCCCTGTGCTCTTGCAGTAATTGTTCCAAATTCTCCCAGTTAGTGTATACAAAGTTTTGCCATTGCAACTTATGCTGTTGTAATATTATATCCTGGTTCTCGGCATGTTCCTTCTTCCATCTGTTGAATTGTTCCAATGGGTCCCATGGCCGAGTCTGTGTCTTTTTAACAGAAGTAGTAGGCTTGGGCGCTATTTCCTCTGTTTGTGTGGCTGCCTCAGAAGAAATGCACTGAGGCATTATTTCTTCTGTTGGAATACGTGCACCAGTAGTGTGCTGAGGCAGTGTCTCTTCTGCCGAAACAGCTGTTTCAGTAGTAGTATGCTCTGGTGATGTTTCCTCAGCTGGAATATCTGAATCAGTAATCATGTGTTCTGGCAATGTTGCTTCTTCTGGAATATCTAAATCAATAGTGGTGTGCTCTGGCAGTGTTTCTTCTGCCGGGATTGCTGCATCTGTCCCCAAGGGATGAGATATCTCTTGTTCGGTTTCTTCTTCTTCTTCTTGCACCGCAGGAGGTCCCACTGGTTCTTGTGGAGCAGTGGGGCATTCCTCCTGTGTTTCCTTTGTCATAATTGTCTCAGGGAGTGAAATTTCAACTATTTTATAGCCTGCATTCTGATAAATAATGCCACACTCTTTGCACATATATTCTATACATGTTTCCCTGTTCTGCATTGAGGCTACTTGTGCTAATGTATGGAGATTGAGTTCTTTTTCAAAAGCTTCTCGAGCCATGGCTAACTCAGCTTTGTAGGCTTCTATTTCAGTCTTCAGGGATTCATTTTCCTGTAGTAGGGATGCCATTGTATGTGGGCCTTGTATGCTAGTTGTTTCTGCTGGAATATTTTGGTGGTGCATAGTGGTGGCTGGTTGCTGCACCACAATGGGTGCCTCTGGTGTTTCATCCATTATGCCAGGAATGGATTCTTGTTTGTCAGAAACTAGTTCTGATACCACAGTAAATAGTCCTCGTGCTCTGTCAGGAATGAATCCTTGTTCCTCAGCTACTAGTTCTGACATTTGAATCTCTGGGCATTTCCGACTATCATCTTGCTTGTTGTGTTCTTGTGACTTAGTGACTGGTTCTTGTGGAACAGTCACTGGGCATTCTTCAGTATTGATCTGCTCTGTGAATTCTTCTGCCTTAGTGACTGGTTCTTGTGGGACAGTCACTGGACATTCTTCACTAACAATCTGCTCCGTAAATTCCTCTGCTTCAGTGACTGGTTCTTGTGGGGCAGTCACTGGACATTCTTCACTAACAACCTGCTCTGTAAATTCTGCTGCCTCAGTGACTGGTTCTTGTGGGACAGTCACTGGACATCCTTCACTAACAATCTGCTCCGTAAATTCCTCTGTTTCAGTGACTGGTTCTTGTGGGGCAGTCACTGGACATTCCTCACTAACAACCTGCTCTGTAAATTCTGCTGCCTCAGTGACTGGTTCTTGTGGGACAGTCACTGGACATTCTTCACTAACAATCTGCTTCGTAAATTCCTCTGTTTCAGTGACTGGTTCTTGTGGGACAGTCACTGGGCGTTTCCCCTCATCAACCTGCTTGGTGTATTCTTCTTCCTTAGTGACTGGTTCTTGTGTTACAGTCGCGGGGCAAGTGACTGGTTCTTGTGGAGCAGTCACTTCTTGATCCAGAATCATTGTCGTATTATCCCGAGGTACTGATTTTTGTGGGACTGTGTCCTCGGATGAAGCCGGCTGAGGAGTTCGGGATGGGGATAAGGGTTTCAATACAATAGTGGCAGGGTTAGGGAAAAATGGAGGTAGATTCTGCCTCAACAGTCTTTGTCCTCTTTCTTTTTGGTAGGAAGGCAGCAAAATCGCTGCCTTTCCTTTTTCTTGAATGGGAGTGCTTTTTCTTCAGGACAGGGTTTTGCGGAGAGGTAGGAATTTGGGATGTGGACCTTGTCCGTGGTTTGGAACTTGTGACTGCTGGGGTTTTCCTTTTTTTCTTGATGGGTGAAGAAGGGGGTGTTGGAGAGTCGTCACTAGGGACAGGAATAATAGAGGGTGTTAGCTCTGCTAACTGTGGCGAGCTCGGGGTTGGGTTGACGGGAGAATTCAGGATTTCCTCCTGTTGTTCTTCATGAGGATTTTCAGACAATTGGGACGTTTTCTCTTGTTGAGGAGTTTCGGGTGGGGTTTGCAAAGGGACTTCAGGTGGGGCTTGCGAAGGAATTTCAGGTAGGGCCTGCAGAGGAGGATTTTGCTGAGCAAAACCCCTCTGTATTAGCAGCTGACATAAGCGATGGTGGGTAAGGGATGTCATGGGAGTTTTGGCTTGCTTACAATAATACGACATGTTCTTAATACAACCAAGCAGATAATAAGGGATATTAACCAATCTTCCATTTCTCAAATGATTCAGCAGAACAAAGTCGTGGTTGTACACTACCTGATAACGCCCTTCGCATGTGAGGTAGTGTTTGACGAATTCTGCCACTGATGGCCATGGTTGAGGAAGTGAATGCAGACTGACCCCGCGGCCTCTAGATTCCACTTGCTCGTCCGGGCGCAAAAAGTCTTGTTGGGCGTTAAGAACAACCGTCTTCCTGCTGAACCAGCGAATGCCCTCAGCTGGCAACCCTGATACCTGAACTATGTCATCCTCTGTCACTGAAATGCGAACCCCCCGGACCACTGAGAAATTGCCTTCAAAGTTCTGTGCGAATTCTAATACTTCTTCTACGTTAAAATCTCCCAACCTTTCAAAATATGCTGTCCACCCTGCTTGTTGGAAGATCTGATATGCTTCCGGAAAGAACTGTAGAAGACTTATGGAGCCGGGCTCACTTCTAATGGCCGCCTTTCCCATGGCTAAAGCTCTGAGTTTTTCCGCAGAGGCACAATTCAGTATTCTCAGACCCTGATCAGACTTAGTTGTTGCAACAATGGCTGCGAAGTCTAAATGACGGCAAAAATGGATACGATAACAGGCGGCAGGTTGGTGCATGCGAAATAATCATTCCATTTTTGGAATTCCCCCCCTTACGTATGGTATAATTATGATTGGACGTGGGGAGATATGCAATCATTATGAAATGAAATCCTCTCCTTTAATATGATTTAACCGAATTACATAAAACCATATACCTTATACTTTACCTTTAATTAATAATTCGAAGTGTCGGTTGCAATAGCCTTGCGTGATCATGGAAGGGTCTGTGGATTGAAGGTGTAACTGAGTCTGGCATATGACAAATAATTTTCACCAGGAGTATTGTGAAGAACCAGAAAGCTTCTGTAAGAACCAGAAGGGATATTACTTTGATGATAATCAATTGCTGAAACTGTTATTTAAGCAACTGAAAAATGAACAATGCATTGCTGAGGTAAGTGTTTCAGCAACCGGAGAAATTGATCATGTATTGCTAAACCAGGTGTTTCAGCAACGAGTGGAATCAATGATATGTTGCTGAAACAGGTGTTTCAGCAACGGGAAAAATCTGGTGTTTTAGCACGGGAAAAATCTGGTGTTACGTTGCTGAAACAGGTGTTTCAGCAACGGGAAAACTCTGGTGTTACGTTGCTGAAACAGGTGTTTCAGCAACGGGAAAACTCTGGTGTTACGTTGCTAAAACAGGTGTTTCAGCAACGGGAAAAATCAGAGAATTGGGATAACTGACTTAGGTCTGTGAATGGTAAGGGATTATTTCAGCAGTAAGGAGTGGAAAATACTGACTGAAGGAGGATGTTTCAGGAGTGGTGGGAGTGATAGAAATAATGTGGGTATGGGGGAATATTGCCTTTTTAGGAAAAAGGGGTAAAATGAATGGAAGAGCTTCTTGATTTAAAACTCCAGATCTTCTCAGGATGAATCTGTCCTTCTTATTGCCTTTCCAGAATCTGCAAAATTCAATTGTAATATGCCAATCCTTGACAGGGATTATTAGTGCTAAATCTAATCTACTACTAAAAAAAATATAGTGCAGAAAATTAAGTGCTGTGAGGAGCAGAAGACTCCCCTGGAAAAAGATAATGAATATCAGTCATGCAAGCAGTCTTGAAATCTTCTTTAGAAACAGGGCGTTCATATAAACGGAGCCTATGGCCATTGACTAGTAGAGGTGTTTTAGCATCATCAATTGTTACAAGTCTTACCGTTCCGTTTGGAAAGACATCTTCTACTTCATATGGTCCAAGCCAACGTGTACGTAGCTTTCCCTGAAAATTTTCAAACCGAGAATCATACAGCAAGGCCCAATTACCTTTTTGGAACTGCTTGTGTTTGATAATTTTGTCATGCCATTTCGTTCTTTGTTGTTGAATCATGTTTGTTTGGTGAATGGCATCCAATCTCTTTTCATCCAACTCCAAAAGTTGCTGCAATCTAGCTGTCTGCACATCATTCAAATCAAGATTAACAGCTAAGGCAGTCTTTAAAGTTTTAATTTCAAATTCCACAGGAAAAATAGCATTTTTACCGTAAACCAATTCATAGGGAGAAAAACCGGTAGTGTTTCTCCAAGTAGTCCTGTAAGCCCATAATGCCTCAGGGAGCCTTTGGGACCAATCCTTTCGGTTGTCCTTGACTGTTTTAGTTAGAATGGCCTCTAAAACTTTGTTTGTGCTTTCCACCTGCCCATTGGCCTGGGGGTGGTATGGTGTGGTCATTCTATGTTGAATATGATATTTGTGGAGAGTAGATTTGAAACCATGAGAATTGAATGGAGGTCCTCCATCAGTAACTAGCTCTCTGGGGATTCCAAATCTAGTGAAAATATCTTCAAACAAGAAAGACAAAACAGCCTCTTCATTGGCTCTAATAAGTGCTTTGGCTTCCACCCACTTAGTCATATAGTCTGTGCAGACTAATATATAGGTTCTTTGATTGGATGGAGGGTTAATGGGTCCTATGAAGTCCAAGGCCCATCTTTCAAATGGTTCAGAAACTACCTGGGGGTTTAGTGGCATTTGGTCTCTATGATTGGGTTGACCCATTCTCTGGCAGCTATCACAAGCTCTTACATACTTCTTTGCATCTCTGAATAATGAGGGCCAATAGTAGCCCATCCTCAGAATTTTATGCGCTGTTCTTTTATCAGCAAAATGGCCTCCGCAAGGACCATCATGACAAGCTTTGAGTATGTCATACACTTCATCTTCTCTAATGCATCTTCGAATCTCCTGATCAAGCCCAGTATAGAAGAGACATCCGCTGATCCAGCTATACCTGGCACTTTGTTGAACAATTCTTCTTTTTTCCCTGTATGACAGGTGTGCTGGTAGTTTTCCTGCAACCAAGTAGTTAGCAATATCTGCATACCATGGGGAATGAGCAGAAACTGCAAACAAATATTCATCAGGAAAACTATCATCTACTGGAATATTATTATCAGTTTTTAACCGTGAAAGAAAGTCAGCCACCACATTTTCTTTACCAGGCCGATCTATAATTGTAATATCAAATTCCTGCAATAGTAATAGCCATCTGGTAACTCTAGCATTTGTGACAGATTTGTTCATTAAGTATTTAATAGCTGAATGATCAGTGTGCACAAACGTAGGATAACCAGTAATATAGTGTCTGAATTTATTAATGGCATAGATTACTGCAAGGAACTCTTTCTCGGTAACTGTATAGTTAAGCTCAGCAGAGGTCATGTTCTTACTGATAAAGTATATAGCATAAGGAAGATGATTTTCCTCTTGTCCCAGGACTGCTCCAATAGCACTGTCTGAAGCATCAGAAGATATGTGAAATGGAAGATTCCAGTCAGGCCCCCTCAAAATAGGAGCAGTAGACAGCTGCTGCTTCAGTTCTTCAAAAGCTTTTTGACAAAGACTATTCCACTTGAATTCAGCATTTTTCATAAGCAATACAAACAATGGAGAAGCTATTTTAGAGAAATCTTTAATAAATCTCCTATAATAACCAGCATGTCCTAAAAAACTTCTCACATCAGTTTGAGTTTTAGGAATAGGAAGATTCTGAATGACTAATATTTTAGATGGATCTACCTGAATACCTAGAGCTGAAATAAAATGTCCAAGCACTATTCCCTCACTCATCATCATGTGACATTTTTCTGTACTTAAGGAAAGGTGAGCTTGAATACATCTTTCTAGTACTTTCTCAAGGTTTTGTAATCCCTCTTCAAAAGACACACCATAGGGGGTAAAATCATCCATAAATATTTCCATACAGTCATTCAGCATATCTGAGAAAATTCCTATAACAGCTCTTTGAAAGGTTGCTGGTGCATTGCATAATCCAAATGGGAGAACTCTATAGGCGAAAGTTCCCCAAGGACTGGTGAAAGTGGTTTTGTCTTGATCCTGGGGCGCAATTTTTATCTGATTATAACCACTGAATCCGTCTAGAAAAGAGAAGAATTTCTTCCCTGCAAGACTGTCCAACACCTGATCAATGAACGGTAAGGGAAAGTGATCCTTTTGGGTAGCTTTGTTTAAAGCTCTATAGTCAACACATACCCTCCATTTCCCGTTTTTCTTAGGAACAATTACTAACGGGGAAACCCATTCACTGTCAGATATGGGGTATATAAACCCTGCATTAAGCAATTTTTGAAGTTCTTCTTTAACAATTTCTCGTAAATTAGGATTCATCCGTCTTTGGGGTTGACAAACAGGTCGGCATCCTTCTTTAATGTAAATTCTATGAGTACATAATTCAGAAGAAATACCTTTCATGTCCGTGTAATCCCAGGCAAATGCCTCCTTATATTTGTGTAATAGCTTCATTAGCTGCTCTGTTTCAGTGTCTGTTAAATCAGGATTTATGTTTAATGTCTTACCGGGCTCAATCTCAACTGTTACGCTCTTAGATGGGATCGTGTTTAAAGTTTGAGATGAATCTTCAGGTTCAATCTTTTCTTGCATATCAGTTTCGAAAATTGCAGTCAATTGGTTGTGTGTTTCAGCAATAACAGAAGAAGGTTCACAAATAAAATTATTGATTATTTCATCTTCTGTATTGTCCTTAAGAGTTAAAGCTTGTCCTATAGTTAGAATCGGCTGAACAGCATTATCATCATAATCCATCCATAAAGAATCTTCATTATTAACTACTGGCGTAGCGTGAGGATAAAGAGTTAACTGTTTTGTTTCATAACCATTAGAAATTGTCATTGAACCAGATCTGCAACTTATAAATGCATCAGCTGTGGCCAACCATGGCCTTCCTAGAATTAAGGGATGTCCCCCCAGCTTTGTTTTGGTTTGCAATACAACAAAATCAGCTGGATATTTCCAGGATTCAACTGAAATGAGCAGGTCTTCGACAACCCCTTCTGGTTTAATTGTGGAACGGTCAGCTAACTCTAAAATGGTGGGTGTTTCTCTGATTGTGTTATTCAGCTGTAGCAATTGTGAAGTTTCCAGAGTCATTATATTAATTGCTGCACCTAAATCTACCAAAACCGGGGGATTACTGCTTTACCAATCTGAACTGTAACAGTAGGATGGCCAGGATCACCGTATTTTACAGGAGGGGTTTTTCCAGACATTAATGCAGACAAGTCTCCCATCACATGTACTGTAAGGGGATCCTTGGTTTTCCTACCAGGTTTCTTCACACAAATATCCCTTAATGTTTTGGCATAAATTGGTACATCTTTTAATGCTTGTAAAAGTGGAATCTTAATATACAAATTTTGCAATTCCCCCATAAAATTAAAAGCAGGAGTTTCAGTTGTTTTGGTTAAAACCAAACGCTCGGGGAATGGAGGTTCTGTTGATTCAGTATTTTTGTTAGAAGGTGGTTGAGCTTCTTTTTGCTTTTCGGTTTCATTTTTATCTGAATCAGTTATATCATCAATAATAGGCTCTACTACTCTTCCAGATCTCAAATGAATATCATTACATTGCATAGTAGGGGATATAGACTGATTCTGAATTTCAATAACTTGCACAGCTTTATTGTTGGGGTTAGGATTTGGTTGCGCGGGTAGTTGGGGTCTCATTTGGTTGTTTGGTGGGGCATTTGATGGTAGAGAGAGTGATTGTTGGAATTGAGGCATCTGATTTGGGTATGGAAATGATTGATTATTCCAACTTAGGTTCCAAGGATTGAAAGGAGGTGGTTGCTGTGGAGGCCAAGGAGTCCACATTGAAGGATCAACAAAGGGAGGGTTTTGCATTTGCATGGGTGGGAAGCTCATTTGATTGAAAAGTGGATATTGCATTTGGTTGAAGGAGGGGTAGCTTGTTTGGCCAAAAGCTGAATGATTATTCCAACGATTAAATGGCATACCAGAATTCGTACCTTGCCCTTTAGATGGCCATTGTCTTCTTTGAGTTAGCAGGTAGACGGCTTCAGCTTCTTCTTCCGTTGGCTGCATCGCTGCTTTTATCCCCGGTAGAGATGGACATTGTTCTGTCTCATGATCTTTCTCACAAAGGGTGCAAACTGGTAATTTTTCTCTTGGGCACTCCCTTAGTGGATGTTTATCTCTACATTTCGGGCAATAGACAGCCAGAGTTGCTTCTGCCTCAGCCTGCTTCTTCTTAACCTGCAAAGTGTCAATCTGCGAAGCAAAAGAACTTAGCATTTCGGTTTTAAATTCTTCAAGCAAATTACCTATCTCTGCTCTTGTTGCTCCTCCATTGGCTGATTTCTGTACCCTTGAATAGGTGGAATCTCTTATTCTGTTTCTTGCAGCTCCCCTAGAACATCTTTTAGCAAGTTCACAAATCTCATCATATGATTCTTTAGATATGTCTCCCTTAGCAAGCATATTTAACATATTTAAACAATCATCCCTTAACCCTCTAAGTAATATTGTTTTACGAATTTCCTTACTTATATCTGGATGATCGGATCTTTGTATGTTGTATTGCAATCTTTCGATGTAGTCCTCCAAGCTTTCATCCGATTTTTGTGCCATATTGAATAATTCATCCTTCTTCTCTCTTGTCCGGCAGTAGTCCTGATATTTAAGCAGAAATTTTTGTTTCATTTGCTCCCATGTTGTGATTACCTGGCTCCCAAGGCTCATGAACCATCTCAAGGCATTTCCTTTTAAGGTGGCTGGAAACAGTTTCAACTTTTGAGCATTAGTAACATAATCATAGCTTCTGCATAAAATATCAAATTCAAAAAGAAACTCGTCAGGATCCTCAGTAGATAAACCATGAAAGTTAGGTAGGGCAGACAATGGGATATTTTTCATTGTTCCTGCAGGAAGATCACTGATGGGAAATCCCAAGGTAGAAAGAGAATTTTCATCCCTTCTTTCTTCTTCAGGACCTATACGTCCTCCTCCAAAGAGGAGATTATCATTGTTGTCTTCCATTGTTGGTCCTCCTACTGCACTTTCTCGATCGTCAGAATCCTCTATTGATTCTTCAATATTTCCTACCGGTCGTCCAACGCTTTCTACTATCTCCTTGATATGTTCTTCTATTCTGTTACTTTCCTCTGACTCTTCAGCGCTGCCTGCTGATTCTTCTGTATTTTCAGGACCCACAACTTCTTCTGTATGTTCAGGACCCACAACTTCTTCTGTTCTGTAATCTGACTGAGGGGAACGCTGAAATTTTGACTTCCGAGAACTCAGTCTTTGTGATGATTCAGCCTTTGATACAATTTCGTCAATAAACGTTTTTCGTCCTCCCCAGCCCTTGCCACCTGCGCGGTTATTTTTCTTCTGGTTTCCTCGTCCTCTCATACAATCTGCACATTAGAAAGAAAGAAAAAAAAAAAATAGATAAATGCTTTTTGAAATCTATAATTACCTTCCCCGGCAACGGCGCCAAAATGTTGGTCGCTTTAATTGTTTTCACAATTCGAGCTCCACATAAATTGTCAACCCGAGAAGGTCTTTTTATTCCAAAGGTAATAGCGCACTGTATGTGCTCAATTTCAAAAGCAGTTCAATGTTGTAGTAAAAGAAAATCACACACAATTGTTAAATTCAGTAATCTATCAATTTACAGTCTACTTAATTAAAGCTGAAGTCAATTAACTTATAGCAGACACGATTTCTCTGTTACAGCAAAAGGAAAATAAATGTATAAAGAAAGAAATCATTCAACTATAGCAGGAACAGGACCCTATTCCTTGGTGGGAACTTCAGCACCTGCCGCCTGGCACTAATCACACTGCAAAAGAAGTAATCTCGAAAGGTCAAGACCCTATTCCCAGGAACAGGAATCTTCAGCACTTGGCCTCTCTGTTCTAATCACACTGCAAGTAAAAGAAAGCAATCAATGGAGCAAGACCCTATCCCTCTGTACCGGGATCTTCAGCACATGCTCTCATCATCCACTCGTGCAATCAATACATGTAGCGCTAAGAAACAGAGTATCACAAACCATGTAACTAGTGTTTCAGCAACAGAACCAAACACAACGCAAATACATAAGAAATGAACAACTACAGGAATGAAGGGGTGAATCTTGTGAGGAAGGCGGGCCCTTTCCTTCTCACAAGATTCCCCAAGAGAAAGAATTAAACTGGAATGCTCAAAACAGGTCTTTATTCATCTGTCTAGAAAACTGGTACATACAAAAGAGGAGACTAGCTCCTGTCTCACACGATGCTGTTCTCAAAAATTACAATTTGATCGATCCCTTCTAATGATGATGTCTCCTCTTTTTAAAGAGGAGGCATCATTTACAATTTTACACAAGAACGGAGATCTCGATTCTGTTCTAAACAAAACTATTCTGTTCTTTCTTAAAAAGAGATACTGTTACAACCGAGACAACAGAGATGCTATCTTCAAGATGATTCAGGTAACCGTATCTTCTGGCTGCTGCTATTATCCACAAAAAGTTCTTCCAGAATCGCAAAACGCATAGCGGGAGTTGCGTGCTTTGACGGTTGTTTCAGCAACTGCGTTGGCTGTTGCAGCAACGGGACAGCTGTTTCAGCAACGGAGTTGACTGTTTCAGCTGTTTCAGCAACGACCGCTCATTCCCAATAAGGCATATATTATCTGCGATCTTTGACTTGTGTTAGCAACAATGCACTTCAATAATTGATAAAATATAAGAGTATTATGGAATTAAATGTAAGACAGATTAATCATATAATAAAGAGAAGGTTTCCATATACCTTAGGATATAGTGAATGAAAAAGACATTGGAGCTTATGGTTTTGAGAGTAAAATGATATGAAAGTATATAACAAAATGATACATATTGGAGTCCTAACAACTGGGGCTTGGGTAAGGGCCAGTTTTATACCTTCAAAGGCTTGATTGGCTTCAACAGTCCATTTGACTTTTGAATCTTTCTTTAGCATGTTATTTAACAATCTGATTAGTTCTGCTAAGTTTGGGATAAACCTTCTCAAGAAATTGATTTTTCCCAAGAATCCTTGCAACTCTTTGACATTTCTTGGGTGGGGCATTTGTAGGATAGCCTGTATCCTATCTGGGTCAATTCTAATGCCATCTTTAGAAATGATGTGGCCCAATAGCTTACCTTCCTCTAAACCAAACAGGGATTTCTTGGGATTCAAGGAAATTCCATATTTTCTACATTTTAGGAAGATCTGTCTCAAATGTTTTATATGTTCTTGGTCTGATTTTGAGAAAGGTGTAAGGTCATCTAGGTAAATGACAAGGAAGTCATGAATCTCTTTGGAAAAAGCAATATCCATTGCTCTTTGAAAAGTTTCCCCTGCATTTTTCAGTCCAAAAGGCATCTTTACATATTTGAAAGTTCCCCATTGGGTAGTGAATGCTGTTTTGTCTTGATCATCAGGGTGCACCAGGATTTGATTGAAGCCTGAAAATCCATCCAGTAATGAGATCCTTGAGGCCCCTACCACTCTTTGGAGAATGTGATCCATCTTGGGTAAGGGATAGTTGTCTTTGAGGGATACTTGGTTCAGATTCCTTAAGTCCACACACAACCTTATTTCACCAGTCTTCTTTCTTGTAGGGACTAAGTTGGAGATCCATTCAGAGAATCTGATTGGTGCTATGATGCCTGCATTGAACATTTTCTGTACTTCTTGTTCCATTGCTGGGAGAAGCATAGGATTGATTCTCAGCAATTTTTGTTTAAAGGGCTTTTGGTCAGGTTTGAGAGGGATTGTATGCTGGATAACAGAGGTGTCATAGGACTTTAGGTCCTCATAACTCCATGCAAAGACATCCTGGAACTCTTTAAAGAGGTCAATGTATTTAGGCTTTTGATCAGGAGGTAAAGATGCAGACAATTTAATTATTTTGGGTTTGTCAATTGTACCTATGTTGCATTCTTCAATGACTGCATTTAAGGGCTGCATTTTTGGTTTTCTGGGAATATCATTTGAATCAAAGATGTCCTCTAGTGGAGTTAGGCCTCTTGGTAGAAAATTTTCTTTTAGCTCTATGATGTCAGTTTCGGCATTGGCCACTTCCTCACAATTGATTGATTGAATTTGTTGAATGTTGTCCTTATTGAAAATAGTTGGATTTAGCATTTGTTTTGCTGTTCTAGGTGATATTGGGTGAGTAGTTTTCTGAAACTGTATTTGTGATGGACTTGCTCTTTCAAGTATTTGTGATTGACTTGCTGTATCAAGTATTTGTGATTGACTTGCTGTATCAAGTATTTGTGATTGACTTGCTGTATCAAGTATTTGTGATTGACTTGCTGTATCAGTGTCAATATTTAATCCTGCAAATTCTTGTTGCAGAGTTAAAAAATGGTTTATTTGCTTGTCATCCTCAAATACTTGCCAATCATTAACATTGTTTGGAATGGAGGGTCTGTGTTTTACCTCAGCTGTAAAGCAATGATGGGACTCAAAAGGCAGCTTGCAGGTACTTGCAAAGGTGGCTAAACTATGAGCATGCAGATTGTGGGTTCTAGGAATTTTAGTGATTTGGAATTCAGAGAAAAAGTTTAGTACCTCAGCAACAGCGGACCTATAAGTCCTTAGTCTTTTGTCATTGGTGACAAAGTTTCCCTTCACTTGTTGAATAACTAAATCTGAATCACCCATGATTGAAACCCTGGCAGCTTGTAAGAACTTTACTAACTTGAGGCCTAGTAAAAGAGCTTCATATTCTGCCATATTATTAGTACATCTGAAGTTTAATCTATAGGCTCTGCCTTCTGCATGACTATTTTCCTTATTGTGTACCCAAACTCCAGCTCCTGCCCCTAACTTGTTGACTGAGCCATCAAATTCAAGGAACCATAGAATATCCTGTTGGGAAGGAGATTTAATGATCTGTTCATGGGCTGGCAATGTGAGTAGAAGTTGTGGTTTTTCCTTTAGCTTGTCTTCTAGGACAGTTTCATCATTTGATTGGGTATGCTTGGTATTTAGAACAGCAGCAGTATCTAGTGTTTGATTGACTGTTGTTTCATTGGAGTCTTCCTCTTGTATGAGTACCTTGGTTTCAACCTCACCTTTTGAGGGAGTTGTGCTGTTATTGAAGAGAATATATGAGTCTATGTCTGAATGGACAGCATATATGGGAAAGTTTTGAGGCTTTTCTTCACTGCTGACCATGTATTTCATGAGTGTTTCTCTGTACAGTCTTTTTGGTTGCCCAAAAACAGAGATGGTGGCATATGACATGTCTAATTGTAGGGAACCTTGGAGTTTAGCTCCCCAAGATCTTGATAACAGCATCCCATACTTAGGTGGAATATCAGCAACTACCACATCCATTAGGATTGTCTTGTTTGGGTATTGAACCAGAGACACACATAAATCTTTTATGAGACCCAGACACTTGACTTGGCTGGAGTCAAAGGAAAATAGGTCCTTGTATGGTCTTGTTATGTCTAGATTCAATCTCTCCATGACTGCTTTTGGCATAAGATTGTGAGAGGCACCTGAGTCAAACATTGCATTATGTAGTATTTTATCATGAATGTGTAAGCTGACATAAAAAGGTAATACCCCTGTGGCTACCATTTTTCCATCCACTTCCGGGCCAAATAGTAATTCTGGGGTGTCATCCAGCACATTGACATCATCTTTGTTGCCAGTGAGTTGAAGGGACTTTTTGATCTGTAGTTTATAGATGTCATGCTTGGCTAGTTCTGAGAGAGGAATTGCTATCTTTAGTTTGCCAATTTCAGTTTCTAAGTCAAAGGGTTTTTCAGATTGGGTCTTGGGGTTATGGATAACAGTCCTTTCCTTGTTTATTAAATCTTCTTCTTGATTTTTATCTTGACTTTGGGACTTGCCTCTTTTACTCATCTCTTGGGGAGAATCATTTAAATTAGGTTGAGAAGGTGAAGTGGCCACAGGCTGCTGTTTTAAGGACAGTGGTTCAGTGATCTCTTCAACAATCACTTCTTCTGCAGATGAATTTGTTTTGTCATTAGGCTCTGTGACTATGACTCTTTCAGGCTGCTGATTATCCTTTATTTTTTCAGGCTGGTTTACATTCACAGTTCTGCTCCTCAGCTTGTATTGTTTATGGACTTCATAAACAGCAGTGTCATAGCCTTGTTTAAAGTCAAAGGATTCACCTGATTTAGTTTGGAACAGTTTGATTTCATCGTCCTCATGATCTTCTTGTGTTAAGAAAACTTGACTTTCACCATCTAGACCCATTAAATTAATCTCAGGATCTTCATTGGGCTCTGTTGATGTGGAAGTTTCTGCATAATTTTCTTGGAAAGGGGGTCTTATGTCTTGATCAGCACTGGCTTTGCCACTGCCTGGGTTTTGAGTTCTCCTAAAATTTGGATTCCTAGGAGGGTTGTTTTGTGGTGCTTCCCATGATGATTTTCTTTCAACCGATTCCACTCTATCACCTAATCTCTTCATTCCATTGAGTATTGCATCTAGCTTTTGATCAAAGGCAGAGGGTTCCTCTTTGAAAACAGTCCTCTTTTCCAACCTTGCCCTATTTCTTTTGGCAATTAGGTTGGCTTCCACTGTAACAGCAACCCTTTGGGCCTCTGCAAGGGATTGAGGATCTCTTTCCTTCAACTGATAGGCCATGTCAGGGTCAAAACCATCAGGGAATTTGTACAAAGCTAAATCAGGAGGAGGTCTTAAATTTTGTGGGATCGCGTTATATACATTGTTAAATCTTGCACAATACTCCAAAACAGTCTCTTGGGGACCTCTTTTGATAGTGTCATATTCCCCAAGTATGTGCAGAGGATCCTTCTTCTTCTCCCATCTGCTGGTAAAGGCTTGATATAGTTCATCAGGAGTTGTGATGGAATTTGCATTCAGGGATCTAAACCAAGTTCTTACATCCCCAGTTAGGCTTTGAACAAACATCCTCATTCTGACACTGTCATCATCTATTTCATAGGTCTCAATATGGTCTTGCATCCTTTTGGCATGCTGGACAGCTGTCAGAGGGCCATTGGAGTCAAAATATGATATTTTGGTTTGGTAATCTTGGGGTAGAGCTGCAGCATTAGCTGGTATCTGCAAGGGTGCATATCTGTTAGCCATATTTATAGGGTTTAGAGGATTAACAGGGGCAGCTGGGATAATAGGAACAATGGGTACCACAGGGGTGACAAGTAAGGGTGAACCTAGAGTGTTGGTCAAGGGGATATGTGCAGTGGATAAAGATGTGAGAGGAGGACTTTGAGATGTGGATGGTGAACTAGGGGTAGACCGGAAAAGGACCTTGCATGGAGTAGAGATAAGGCTGGGATGATCTGAATCTGAGGTTAAATCAGCAGGCTTCTCCTGCCTTTGCTGCCTCTTAATGTTTCTAGGGATGGTATTTGGATTATCAACAATGATGGGTGGATTAGGGTCAGGATTTGCCCTAGTATGCCGTGGATTTTTCTTGGGAGCCAACTTCTAACTGTTTTTGGATTTTATAGGAAGTTTTTATATCTGCAAGGACTGGATAAAGATTTTGGAATGGCTATATATATTTCAAAGCTGAGATGAAGATTCACTGAAAGAGCTCTTCCCTAAAACTGTCAATGTGACACAGAAACAGTTTTGAAGGCCTCCTGACTTGTTTCAGGCTCGATTTCCGGCTTTGAGAGATGTATAGAAATTGGAAAATCCTAAGAGGTCCCCAGTGGAGTCGCCAATTATGTTAACACCCAGGTTGTTCCCTATGACTCCCAAGGGAATACGGCCGGGGTAACCACTAACCAATCTTTGGATTACAGTGCCTAGCCACACTGTAATCAGAGAGGGCTCTCTCTTTATAATTTGTCTCTGTTCTGTGGAGATTTTAGGCTAGATATGAAATGAGGGTGCTTAGTTTTATGCTTTGGTTGAGGGATATCTTTCTGTACTTGAAGTGTGCAATCTACAGATGAGTTTATTTCATTGGGCAATGGAGTCTGTAACTACAAATGTTTAGAAACCTTGAGATGATTTACTGAAATTACAGGGCCATTTAAATACTTCATATAACAAAGTTAGATTATGATGGTGACATGTGAACAACCAGTGAAAAGCATTCAAGAATTTTCCACTGAGCTGGGGTGTGGGAAAGAGATAGATGCCTCAGGAGAAAACTTGAATTCCTGAAAATATTTATCACAGTGAAAGATATAGCTTGAAAGTGTAGAAATTAAGAATTACACCTCATTTACTCTATCTGAAGAAATTATTTATAACAACTTAGATTGAGTTCAGGGTAATCTATGATCAAATCCTGGAACTATTCTTTTACATTGCCATTAAGTGTAAAACTCATAAACATGAAAGAATATGAAAGACTAGAAAACATATAACACAGAGTTTTAAAGAAGACTTATTGTGCTATGAAACATGCAGGAATCCTGTAACATTCAGCCAGCCACCACAGTGCATCTAGGAACAGAGAGCTTTGGAAATTCCATCCACCTTTTGTATTATTTCACTGAGAGTTGTACAGCAACGGAAATATAGAAATGAAATCAACAACAACCCTTGCAAACTCATGCAAGGGGACTTTATAGAAATGTTTATACAAAAATATCTTAGGCATTGAGTCATCTGAGAGAGAAATATCTTCATTACTTCGTACAGAAAAGTAGAAAATAAGTTATTATAGCTTTGAATGCAACATAACTGCTCTTTAAGTCTGTTAGAGGATATTTTGACCTTTGGAGGTCACTGAGTCGGTTGGAACGCTTTGCTTTAATGCTGGAAAATGTGCCTTTACTTTTGCTGCACTGTATCTTCTCGGCCTTGCCACCTGTGACTGTGCTTGCTGCTGTGGTGACCACATAGCTCTGCTGAGTTGGCTCAGCCTTTCATCTTTCCTTTGTATGCTGATCTACCAAAATTTTCTCTGTGTATGATCACTTATAAATTTGCAAAACTTGACATTACAGGTTCTGGCTTGATAATATTAGCTGTGTCAATCTGTTCCAGACTTCCTGTGTGGGCAATTGGTGCTTCACAATTGCCTCTATGGTTTCATCTGCTTCTGTATATTTATAGAAATTTGGAGGCACATCGAACAGATGATTGATCTCGTTCATGATGATAAACATGTTTTCCACCCTATTGTAGAGAGTTTGCCCTGATGCTGGCCCTGATTCTGCTGAAGTGCTGGGCTGTCCTGCAATTTGACTTGCAGCAAAGGCATTGACCCTTTTAGCATAATTTTCATGGGTAAGCAGTCTTCCCACACTGCTTAGTATGCTGGGGAGGCCTCTGTTTTGTAACACCTGAAACCTGTCCATGAACCTGTTGATTTCGGTCTGCATATCTTGGGTTCTCCTTTCTAATGTTCCAACCAGGTTTCTTAATGTCAGGACCCTTTTAACCATTGAGATTGTCTCAGTCCTGTGAGCAATTTCCATGGTGGCCAGTTGAGAGCTTTTCCTGTTATTCAATATGTTGATCATCCTACTGGCAGCATCAGGCATGTTGCCAAGGCTTGCTCTTGCTCTGTGTATCTCCCTATTTGCCTTTGTAATGAGTGCTGACTGTTCATCTATGGTCTCAATGAACTGCCACTGATCAGTAATGGACTGGCCAATATTGGCCCATAGGACTGTTTTGAGCTCTGTTGTCACCTTATCTAGTGTGAGCTCTTTTTCAAGCTCAGTTATTCTCTTTTTGAGAGCTTTTATATCTCTTTCCTTCTCAGCCACATTCTGTTTGCTCTTATCATACCTTTCATTTACTTTAGCCAAAGATTCTTTGGCTTGATTAAGCTCTAACATTTGAGCTTCCAGGACTTGAATCTCATTTTGAAGCTTCTGCATATCCAGACTATGAGTCTGCTCTGTTGTTGGTGCAGCTGTTGATGTAGTTGGTGCTGTAGGTTCTGTTTGCTGAGGAGGAAGAGCAGTAGTTGGAGCAGCTTCCTGAAGGTTGATTACCTCAGGAGGAGGCTAGGAGGTTTGATCTTCTTCTCTTTGTTTCAAGGCTGCCTGTAGTGCTACTTTTGCAGCCTCCGATTCTCCCAGTTTTTCTTGGGTTTGAATTAGCTGCTTGTACGGAGATACCAACAAGGTTGTGGCCTCTTGATCATGTCTTTGCTGGGAAACATCATCTGTTTGAGGGTGAATTGTGGCAGGGAGTTTGATTTTTCTCCTCAAGGCTACCATGTCTGCATCCCTCAACTTTAATATCTCTTGTATGCCCTTGATATCTTTGGGATCATGCCCAATCTCTATGATGATGTCTTCTAAGGACCTAATTCTGTTGTCCTTTGCTTGAGAGGATGCTTTCTCCAACTCAAGCTGAGCAGCTGTGTTGTTAAGGCTATTTTGTAGCCTGTAGTTATCCAATGTTTGGTCTGCCAGGGAAGCATAGACCATCTCACCCGTTTGCTTATGCAGTTCTATTTTGTCCATTGGGTGGATATCCTTGGCAAGGACCTCCAGGTTAGTCCTCAAGTAGTCAGAGGCAGATTGGGGCTGCACTGCTGTTGGCATAAAATGACTCATGATCATTTTGCCTTCCTGCACATCATATGCAGACATGAGTCTTTGTTGATTGGTGGGAGCCATGTTTAACAGATGGTTATACAGCTGTATCTTGATGGGCGCATTTCTCCTCTTAATGTCGATGAACTGTTGTTTAATGCTGAGTCCACCTTCCTTTTGTTGATTTGAGGAACTCACTTCTCCTCCCATTGCTCTATCCTGTTCCTGTTGAAAGGAACTTGCTGATGCTTCCCTGCTGGGTGGGACCATACCAAAAGACTGTCCCATTGGCATTTCTTCCTCTGAGAAGGGATTGATTCTCTGTCTTTTCTCCCCATGAGTTGCTGATGTTGTAAGGGGAGTCTCTCTGTCCCTTTTCCTGCTTGTATCCTCCTTTTGTGGAGTTTGGAGGATTCATGCCTCAGCTGAAGTTTCTTGCCTTGGAGGCACAATTTGTTCAGTGGATTTAGGGGCTTCCACTGTTTTCTCTTGCTGGACAGGCTGCTCATGTCTTTGTTCTTCCTGTTGTTGGTGTTGTGTTTGTTGCTGCACTTCCTGCTGCATCATTTCTTCTTGTTGTTGCACTAGTGTTTCCATTTGCTCTTCAGTCATAGGAGGTGGCTGCTCCATCTGCTTTTCTTTGCCTTTGCTGGATGTCTGTGGAGTATTCATGGCAGCTTGCTGATGTGTTGTTGAGGATGAGGCAGCTGCTCCAAGTTGTCTTTGATATGAGAGGGGGACCTGTCCACAAGTTTCCAAGTCAGCTTCTTTTTGAATATTTCTAGCCTCTCTTTCTAGCAGCTCTTCACTAGTAATTTCCTCTTCTAGGGTGCCCTTTTTCCAGCTCAATGCATTGGCATACTGCTCAATCTCAGGAAGCCTCATATGTGAATAGGTACCCAATTTGTATTTTATCCTCCTGAGGGAAACAAAATGATTGGGGTCATAGGGTATCCACTCAAAACTAGTTTGCAGTTTGAGGGCCTCTAGGATACTATTTGCCTCTTTCCATCCCTCCTCTCTTTTGTTATATAGGAAAGGGCCCAGCTGGCTCCTTACCTTCAACTGTCCCTTCTTGTTCTTGCTTTGGAAGTGGAGGTAGTCGGCATTCGCAAATTGCCTGAAGTATTCTAGGGCAAAAAGTCTCATAGGGACATACCTTGGTAGCCTATAAGGCTTCAACTCACAGCCATATATTCTGATCACTGTGTGGTGTTGGTAAAAGTACCAATTACCAATGCTGTAGGTTTTGGAGAGATGGAGAACTCTCCTCATGTCATCAGTTAACCTTGGAGGAGAAACACCATACAATAATGTCATAGCTGGATGAATGAACAAGTCTATGAACTCACAGTATGTGTATGGTGATACAGAGGTGCAATGAAAAACTGAGGTCCAAAACACAACTGATCTTGGATTCCCCTGGGCATTAACTCGCTTCAGGGGAATGAGGAAGCTGTCTGGTTGATAAAACAAGAATAGATGGTAAATGTATGAAGTGTATCTGAACAGTCTCTCCCTTTGCAGATTCATCAGCTGGTCATGGATCCTATCTGCAATATATGTGGCATAGTCATAATGTACAGCTGGAGGCTTTCCAGGAGAGAATATAGACAACATTGCTATTATACTATCATCCACATCCTCCACTCCCCTGAACCCTAGGACATAGCTGATCAAATCCACTAGCATTATGCCCAATTCATTTAAGTATGCATATCCAATAGGAGGAGTTCTGATGGCTTCAGAGCTTGTTTGTATGAACAGCTGATTGATTTTGATGATCTGGTCATTTGACAACTTAGTCCCCTTCTTTATCAAGTTCTGCATGTAGAGGGGGGTCAATGGTTTTGCAGTGTGGAAATGCAGCATCTCATTTAGGCTCTCTGGGGTGATATGGAACAGAATTGAGCCTGTGGGGCTGAGAACAGCTCTTTGGCATGGATCATAGCACTCCTGGCATCTGTGGATCAATTCTGGCATAGGATTTACCTGGGGGAGGTTGTAGATGGGCAAGTTTGAGTCCCAAATGCCTAGGATATCAGCTCCACTAAGGTGCTGGGCTTTCAACTCATTTAGCATCTGAATATTATATTTAGATCATAATGGAAAATAGTCTAACATCTGATAATCCACATCTCCCAGAGCTTTCCATTCTAACTCCCTGTGAGGGGTATTGAGAGGCTTGATGTTCAGTGCAATCGGAGTTTCCATGGTCTATTAAGCTTATGAATTGCAGGTGAACTGGTTGAAATAAGAAGAACAACACAGAGGTGATTCCTTATGATGAAAGTGTGAATTTTAAGGACCAGAGGGTGAATTGAGCACACAGCAATTGAAATATTGTTTAACGGATTGATAAAAATAAATAGCAGGGCTGACGAGAACTTTTCTAAGGTGAATTTAGCTAGCAGAGGTTTCTAGCTCACGATTGCGCGAGCTACCTGTGAATTCAGGTTGTTTGAGTCAAATGCAGGTTTCGTAAACTGTTTGTTGCCTTGGAGAGGGAAATAGGTACATGTTACTAGATATTAGACGGTGAATTCAGTGTTTTAACACTCCCTTAACAGTTTGTTTGTAGAAAATTGGATAAAAACCAGGTGCAGAGAATAATTTCGAGAAATACCTTGCGGATTTCCACTGACAGTTGCAAATGTAGGTACGATGGAGGCGCCCGTAGTTTGGAGTCGAACAGTGCAGGTTGGCGTTGGTCTGGTCGTTAAATACATGCAGGAACAACAACAGTCTCTTTCGGCAAAAGTAGAAAAAACACGAAATTTTGGCCTAAAAATAGATTTTTGTCATATTGGCGCCTTTTTGGGATGACGTCAGCATGACGTCATCGGGTGGGGTCGGAGTCGGATGACGTCAGCATGACGTCACCGGTGATGTGGCAGGTCCTGGTTGGTCCATGGATATGCTGAAGTGGCGGACATGTCAGCGAAGGGACGGACGAATGAGGTGATGCGACGGCGGGGTGGCGGCGATGTGGCTCTGACGTGGGCATGACATGGGACCAGCAAAACCGGGCGGTAAGTGAAACAGTGGTAACGGTTTTCTCGGACCGCTTACCATACGGCCCTGGTTTTGTTAGAGGCCGCTCCGAGAGACTGAGAAGGTGACGCGTGGCCGAGGACTGACGTAACCCTTCGTCAGTTTCTCGGGCGCTAACTGACGGGCATGGGGACCAACCCGATATGCATAAGGGCCGTCTGTTCAGAGGCGCTCGATCGGACGGCTGACGGGTTGATGAAGTGATCGAGCAATACGGAAGGGGGCAGGATTTAAAAAATGTATTTTTTGGGGTGCGCGCTTAGCAGAAGATCATTGGGGTATGAAGAATTTCGATGGTTTTTAAATATATTTTCAATAAAACCAATATAGCGCCCGAACCATTGGAATCATAAAAATGGGTTTTTTATGAATAGTTTTGTCAAAATGCGCTTGGTGCTTAGACTTTGGATAAAGGAGAAAAGTGGGTTTTTAGAGTATTTTTGCCAATGAAGCGAGTTAAAGGGACAAAGGGGGTTTTTTAGCAAGGTTTTTGGGGATTTTTTGGGTTTTTCTGAGCAGAGGGAAGGTGAGGGCTTAGGGGAAAGGTTGTTGCTCATAACCAGAGGTTAGAGCAGCCCGAGGACAGGGTTTACCATAGTCCCAGGTGGACTAAAGTCTCCGTTTAGACAGACATATTTAGCTATAATGCTAAAAGGAGGATATTTATAGAATGTTTGGGGATTTATACACCATGGTGTTAATAATACTAGGGAAAGGGTAACATAGGGGAATTACATACTAGAGTTAGAGTTAATATGGGGGAATATGTGAATGAGGGGGAAATCACTAAGTTTACTTGAAACTTACTTAGTTTAGGGAGTAGATCAAAATGAAAAGAATTTTTTAGACAAGAAATGTGGCTTTTCAATGAATAAAACCACCATCAAACCTCAAGTCTTCTAAGCAATTCAATTGATGAGGGGATGTTAGTAATGAGTGGGAAAAGGGATAATTGGGAAGTTAGACATGCTTCTTTGTTTTTCTTTTCTCATCTTGACCATCAAGGTTAAATCTGAAATGAATACCACTTCTGCAACCCCATCTACTTACCCAACTATTTTGCCTAGCATTTTTTGTTTCTTCTTGAAGGGTGCATTTAGGCTTGCAGACCCTTACTTGCCTTTTCTTTTCTTTGGCTTTTTCTTTTGTTTTTCTATCTACTTCTACCCTTATTTCTTCCAAGGTCCCAGATTAAGCTGTTGGGAGCCTTTTCTTCTCTACCTGAACTACTTGTCTGCCAAGATTAAACAGTTTGGACAGACTCCTTTCTCTATTCTACAACTGAAAATTTAAAGCATGACATGATCCAGTTTAGACTGTTGGATCATCCATCAAAATTTGAGTCCCCATCAAGCTATAAGCACAGATTGTATTCTTATGGAAATATGTGATCTTTGCATCATCAAAGCAGAGCATATTTGGACCTTTTCATTGCCAATCATGAAATATGAAACCTATTGGTATAGGTAGCTAACAGGTCCAAACACATCACTATGCATAAGCTCTAATATCTGTTTTGCCCTCTTACTACCAGAGGGGAAACTCACCCAATTCTGCTTCCCATATACACAATTTTCAAAGAAATCAAAATCGATAGAGCTATTACTCATACCTTCTACCGTACCTTTACCATGAGGTATTTGAAGGCCCTTCTCTCCAATATGTCCAAGCCTTTGATGCCACAACATGGTCTTTTCTCCAGAGACCACTAGATTTTCTGCTCCACTTTCAGGAACCACGGACTTTTTGCACCCATCAACTACAGTGCTACCTTACAGCTTTAACAAAGTTCCAATCCGAGCTCCCCGCATCAATACCAGTGCTCCCCGAACCATCTTGTAGGTATCCTTCTCAAACACTATTTTTACACCTGCATCATCCAGCTTACTAACAGAAATCAGATTTCTGGATAATGTAAGAATATGCAGAACACCCGGAAGTTTTCTAACCCTTCCACCTTGTAGCTTCAACTTTACTTTCCCATTACCAATGATTCTAGCCTTCCTATTATCCCCCAAGAATTCATCACCACCATCATATTTCTCATACTCACAGAGCCACTCTCTATGGGGAGTGAAGTGAAAGGATGCACCTGAGTCAATCAACCATGCCTCATGATCTACATGTGTACTTGAAGAAGCCAAGTACACATCTCTGCCTTCATCTTAGGTGGTTTTCGCCTCTGCAAAAGGAGCCTCATCAGATCCCTTTCCTTTCTTAGGAGCTTTAGATTTACAGTCCCTTTGGAAGTGGCCTTCCTTTCCACATTTCCAACACACCACCTTTACAGGTTTTCCTGGAGATTTAGATCTCCCTCCACATTTAGATCTCCCATTCGATGACTTATCTTTGCTTCTGTTCTGGGACATCCTCGTATAGACAAGGCATCACCATTTTGGCTCTCCATATTTTTCCATCTCATCTCCTCCGTTAGCAAGGCTAAGACTATTTCATCAAAGTACAAGGCAGTTGCATTGCTACCTATTGCAATAACCAGACTATCCCACGAATCTACTAGAGAACACAACAAATTGATGAACTTATCTTCATTTGAAATTTTAATATCAACAGATGCTAACTGACTTAACACAGTATTAAATGCATTCATATGCTCTATCACGGAGTCTCCATCTTTCATCCTTAGGTTATACAGGTTTTTTCATAGGAATAGTTTATTCACCAGAGACTTAGATTGGTACAAAGTCCCTAACTTGTCCCACAAAGCCTTTGCTGTAGCTTCCCCTGATACATTCAGCAATACTGAATTTGAGATACACAATCGTATTGTGCTCTTTGCCTTTTGTTCCAACATCTTCCATTCTTCATCAGACACTCCCGTTGGTTTAGTACCCAGATCTACCACGATCCACTGATCTTTATCCACCAACAGATCCTCCATCTTGACTTTCCACAACTCAAAACTCTAACCATTAAATTTCTCGACCTCTATCTTTCCACTGCTCGCCATCTTCTTTCACCACCAGAATCAAACTCACGGATATCCCAATGAACAGGGTTTACCACAGGCCCAAGTGAAAGCCCTCAGCAACAAAGGCGTCCCCTTGAAGCCAAATCTTCTCTGATACCAAATGTAAGTTTTAACCCCATAAAAAAATTACCTGCATACGAATTCTAAAACACAGAAAATAAACAATGTGAGAGCATAACACATAAAACACATATACATAGAGATTTCCCCCTGGATCCCAAGACCGGGACTACTAGCTTGATTTTTCATTACGTTCCTTTCAATATTATAATACATATTTATACATGCTGAAGCATCCAATACCATGGACCAAAAACCATCGCATCCAAAAAACATGTGCGAAAATCATGCACAAAACCATAGGTGGGTCCGGCCAACCTAACATAGGGTCCAAAACCAAAATTTTCCGGGGCGTTGCCTCAGACCTGTTGTGGCCACAAACAACCCCCCTCTTTATTTAGTATTAGCAATAACACCAAGCAAATGGGGACCCTTAATAAAAAATCCCAAAAACATTTTATAAAATTTTTGTATTCAACTCCCTAAAACTGTATCGCATTGCGAGAAGAGAATGAAACGTTTTCCTATGAGCATAATAAGCTGCGAAGAAGCGACGCGAAATTCATCGCATCACATACATTATGAAGCGCTCTTAAATGAAAAATCTTAAGGAATCTCCAATGGCCGATACGCGATGTCGCATATCGCAACATCGCGTAAGCATCACACAATGATTCAATGACTAAGCGCGATCTGCGATCTGCGATCTGCGATGCTGCGATCTGCAATGCTGCGATTTGCGATGAATGAAATTTGCGATAAATGCGATCATGAATTTCTGTGATGACACATCTTGACGACGCGATCCATGATGCTGCGATGCGAGTCGCAGAAATCACCCATCGCAAATTTTCCTCGGCGCAGTATTCAAGGAAAGTTGTCCGTAAACCAAAATTGGGCGCGCGCCTTAAAAGAAATTAATGAATGTATGCCAAATTATTCAAGAAGGACAGTTTTGTGTTTTTCGAAGAGTCAGTTAGTTATGGGTGTCATGATTATGCATTCATAAGAGCTTAAAGCTTTCATGTCAATCTTTATTATCATTACTCTTTTCCTTTGCGTAAACTGTAAGACAGGAAATAACATGAAGCAATGTGCAGGAAACATCTAAGGAAAAGGGGAAAGCGTCAATGCTCGGAGAACAGAGAAGAGATGCCTTCATAAACGGATGCCGCTTGCAACAGGACCATAGATTCTAGAGTATCACTCAACAGATGCTGATGTCAATAGGCAATCCAAAACTCAGAGTCAAAGGCGCACAAAAGCAGCATGTTTACAAAAGATCCTGAAGCTTATGCCTTGTAAAGCAAAAAGAAAAAAAAGGCGCTAAAGAAGGAAAATGCACCAGAAAAGCCCGAAACAAAGAACGGAGGCAGTTTTTGATGCAGAAAATTGTTCAGAGAGAAAAGTCCCTAACTTATTCAGTCATTCGCAAGGCCAGAAACTGAAATAGAAAAAGCAGAATCAGTTTGAGAGAAATTTGGGTTATTACCAAGTATACACGCAGTGAATACACCCAGCCAGAGGAGGATTCTCGAAAATATCTTCTAGTTTACCAGAAAGTGGTGCCAGCGCTTGTTATTTCTATTCTCATAGCTCAAACAAAAGCAGAAGGCGACCAGCCGACTCTTCCCAGGCGAATGTTGCATGCTTGCAGCACTAAGGAGCAAATACAGAAATGGTTAGGAATTAGATTCAATTTTTAGAAATAGTTTTGCTTTAGCAGAAGGGCGGTCATTTAAACCCGTATCCTAAATTTATGTAATTAAGTTAATTAGTTAGCAGTATTTAAACCCTTCTCAGGCATTAGGAGAAGGGTCCAGAAATTTGTCAAAAAACTTGTCCTCAGAACATGCACTTTTGCAGCCTTGGAGGGGGTTTTGATGAATAGATGGATCAAGGTTTATTAATGTTTGCATTTGATATCTGCTATTGATGTTGCACTTCTGTACTCTTAGTAGATGTTAGAGCAAGGAGAGATAAATCATTGTTGCTTGAAGCTTATGAGTGGAGCCAGTCATAAATGGTACTTTTATCTCTTGACTGTTTTTGTTTATATTCTTAAAGTGATATACAGTCTTTAGTTGTTTATATGTTATTGCATGAATGTATGAGTTACCATTTGGCACTTTTGTACGGTGGAGTCATTTATTTATGTTTGATATATGAATAACTTATTATGCGATATGTTGTTCACAACTGTTTTGCCTAACTTTTTATGCAAAGTGGTTTATCTTAATTGATTTCTATTCTTATTATAGCTGAATGATCTTTATTACCAGTTATTGTTTGAAATCTCTTTAGATTGCATAATAGAAGAAATTCACCCCAGGTTAGCGTAGATTAGATGTGTTGTCTCTCATTAGATTACAATAGCATAGAGTTAGTTTAGAAGTTTGAATTAAATTAGCTTTAAGTACTCTTAGATCAACATCATACAACTCTACACACACACACACACCCTTAAATTGGGAAACTGGTCCCATTATCCCCAGTCGGACCCGCTATACCAAACAGATAAGGAGCTTCCAACCAAGGTCCGGGCCGGGTGGGTATCCCCCTTGTTGTCGACTCGATTTTCGGGGCTTCAACATATTTGGCGCTAGAAGGAGGGCCCGAACTATGAATGGAACCTAAATCAAAATCTAAATACCATTCTGAGAGTAAATCACCCTCATCAACTCCCCCAACTTCCCCAGTACATTTAAATCGAGAGTCAGAAGTCGCTCGAGTATTAACCGCTGCTACATACCCTAATATTTTAGACCAATCTACCATTGAACCCCCTGAAGTTCAAACTCTGATTCGCAAACTCCAGCGATTTTCTATTTCTACACAGAGGTCTGATAAATCTCAAAGCAGCGTGACTTCACAGTACAATCCTACTCATCCCCTGACCAGATTAAAGAGTGAAAAATTTGGCATCTAGCCAACTGAATTCCCTCTCCCCACCAGGAAGAGAGCAAGGAAAACACCACAAGAGTCTGACAGTGAGACTCTTTCATCTACATCGTCCATTTCAACTCCCTCACCGCGAAGTCAGCCACCCACATCTTCATTCCAAACCACTCATCCATCTTCCACAACCCCTCTTCTTCAATCATCTAAGATCATAATATCTTCATCTTCCTAGCCTCAGGCATCATCCTCTGCACTTTCATTTACCAGCAGCTCAACGATGGCCCAATCTCCATGGAACAATCCTGGGGCAGTTTTAATGCCTCCACCCCTGAGCCAAATACCGGCCCATCCTGAGAAATGGCTACCCAAATTCAATCCAGAAGTAGGCATGCTAGATGAAGAGCACATTAACAATTTCATGCTTTCTGTCAATCTCAATGGAGTTACCAACGAGGATGATGTTGTACGGCTTTTTCCCTATACAATGCAAGGAACAGCCGGGTCATGGTACTTTTCATTACCCTCCGGGTCTATCACAAGTTGGGACATTTTTCAAAGTCAATTCCTTACCAAGTTTGGTGATGACAGATCAACGGCAACGTTAATCAATGACCTATCCAATCTTAAAGCCGAGGCTAGAGAACCCATCAAAGATTTCAATTTACGGTTCAATAAAATCCTTAACAAAATTCCCACTGCTTCCCAACCCAACGAAGAAGTACAATGTGAATGGTATATAACGGCCTTACCATCAAACTTAGCAATCTTCGTGGATAGGACAAATAAAACAACCTTAGTTGAAAACCTAACAGAGGCGATAGCAGTAGAAAAATGCGTAGTAGCCCTGGAAAAGAGATCTGCGATAGAGGAACGAAAATCTAAAAAGGTCATCCTCAAGGAAGACTCCAAGAAGAAACAAACAAAAGATCCTTTCGATTTGGAAGGATTGCAAAAAGTATTAAAGACCATGTCCAATGAGATGATTGACATAAAAAAACAAGTAGCAGAAACTTCTTCAAAAAATCCCTACAAAGCTTTTAAAAGAGGCCCTTCAATGGATGTGAAACCACCCAACGTTATCTCAAATGTCGAATCCGAAGAAGAGGAAGAAGAAGAGAGTACCACTGAAGGGTAGACCGATGACGAAGAAGTTGTGGAACTAAAAGGAATGTGGGATTTCATCCTCCCACAAGAAGAATATCAAGAAGCATTTCTGGTTAGCACACGAAGCAAAAATCAACTTGATCCTCCCCTAAATACCCCTAAGCAGAAGGGGGCAATCCCTGCAGCAAAAGATAAAGTCACAACAAAGAAAATGACCGCTAAAGCGACTCAATCTAGCCCAATCCAACTAGATCAAACACCTCCATCAAGAACACTGATAGTGTCGGATGAAATGGAATACACTATTATTGATGACATGAAAAAGACTAGGGCTAATATCACCCTTTATGAATTGAGAAAATTGAAACATCAACAGAAGATAATGATGAAAGAATTACATGCCATGCCTACTACATCTTTGCCTATAGCTGTAGCTTCCCACAACATCGGAAGACCTCTAACCAACACGATCAATAAGATTGATCCAAATGACATCGCCTTGATTGGAGGAAGATCAAGGTCTCACACTCCCCCTTTTCTTCTCACTTATGAAATTTTCAATAAAAATGTGCATAATTGTTTGGTAGATTCTGGTGCTTCAACGAATATTTTACCCAGATCAATATGTGCCAAGTTGAATGTTCAACCACAAAAATCCGCAGTGCGCATAGTTCAACTTGATCGATCTCAAGTCGAAGTGATTGGTGAACTTAATCAAGTAACCATAAGATGTCGTCCAACCCGAAGGTATGTCAGGTTATTGACATTCTAGTAGCTGATATCCTAGAATTCTATGGCTTGATTCTTAGCAGGGATTGGTCCGAAAAACTCCATGGATACTTCTCAACCGACTGGTCACACATGTGGTTACCCTACAATGGTAAACCGAATCAAATAAAGGTTGAACGAGAGTTACACCAGAAGTACATAGTAACGGAATTGGAGGGAGAAAATGAATCAATAGCATATAACAACAGTATCATAGGCAATTACTCGGTAGATTCTTTCCTCGGAAATTTCAATGCTCATACATCACCTTACTTAGAAAATTCAGTTTTGTCCCAAGTCGAAATTTTTTCCCAAACTGATAATTCAAAGTGTGTTAATTTTGTAGACAAACCTGTAAATACATCTTTGTTTTGGAAATTATATTTTGATGGCTCTAAATCTAATGAAGGAGCAGGAGCAGGATGCATTCTGATTAGTCCAGAAGGAAATAAGACCATGCTTACGTGCAGACTTGAATTCGATTGCACAAACAATACAGCGGAATATGAAGCCTTGGTGCAAGGCCTATACAAAGCAATCGGGCTGAACGTCAAGTATCTTCAAGTTTTCGGAGACTCTGAGATTGTCGTCAAATAGGTACGTAACACCATACATTGCCTATCAGGTCATTTGAAACACTATCAATCTTTAGTACAAGATCTGACTAAGCATTTCATAGCATTCAATATTTCGTCAATCCCAAGACTCCAAAACGCGAGCGCAGACCTTTTAGCTAACGTAGCCTCTAGACTTATTCCCTCCGAAGATTTTAGTTCGGATAGATTCTCAATAGAATTAATCTTTAGATCGTCCATCCCTGACAACATTACAAATTGGAGAGTATTCAATGACGATCCTGATATTGTAAATTTCCTCACTTCTGAAGGATCCTACTCTAATCAAATAATTGACAAAGGCCATCACGATCGACAAATACAAGATAGCACTGATAATGCTATACCTAAATTGGTGGTTAAGTTGGAAGACTTATACGATTTGAAAGTCGGTTTAAAAGGTCTACCAATTCTAAGCTCTACAGTTCAACTCTGAACTACGAATTAGTAAACCTAGGAACCGATGATAAACCACAAAACATTAATCTAGGCCACAGCCTAGCCCCTGAAGAAAAACTAGCGTATATTCGTCTTTTGAGACAATACAAAAATGTTTTTTCCTGGAATTACGATGAGCTGAAGACATACGACACTTCTATCATTCAACATACTATCCCTATGATTGACAACGAAAAACCTGTCGAACAAAAACTCAGAAAAATCCACCCCAATTTAGAAAATCAGATAAAAACTGAGCTAAATAAGTTATTAAAAGCCAGAATAATTTTCCCCGTCAGACATTCCAAATGGGTCTCCAACATGGTACCCATTAGAAAGAAAAACGGAGATATTAGAATTTGCATCGATTTTCGGAATCTCAACAAAGCGTGTCAAAAAGACAATTTTCCCCTCCCACCTATGGAGCAGATATTACAGGCAGTAGCAGGCTCAGAACTAATGTCTTTTTTGGATGGATTTTCAGGATACAATCAAGTGCTGGTACATCCTGATGATCAGTTAAAAACCACATTCTGAACTAAATGGGGCACATATGCATATCGGTAGATGCCATTTGGTTTGATCAATGCCGGTGCTACATTTCAGAGAGCCATGGACATCGCATTCAAGGGTTTAGTCAATAAATCTGTAGTAATTTATTTGGATGATATAACAATGTACTCCAAGAAGCGAAGCGACCATCTCAAAGACTTGAAACAAATCTTTCAACAATGTTTAAGGTATGGAATTTCACTTAACCCAAAGAAATATTTTTTCGCATTAAGTGAAGGAAAACTTCTAGGATTCGTAGTGTCAAAATCTGGTATTCACATTGAGCCTGACAGAATCAAAGAAATTTTTGAAATATCCCTACCTCATAACAAAAAGGCCATGCAACCTTTCCTTGGTCAAATCAATTTTGTGAAGAGATTTGTCCCAGATTTTTCATGAATTGTTTCTCCTTTGCAAACCATGATTGAAAAGAATTCATATTTTAAATGGGGTCAAGATGAGCATGAAGCATTCAACCTGATCAAACAAGCTATCATTAACGCTCCATCTTTAGCAACCCTGAATTTTTCAGAATCTTTTATCTTATACACATTCGCCTCAGAGAAATCATATGCCGCGATTCTAACTCAAGCAAATCAAGAGAAAGCGGAAGCTCCAATCGCATTTTTTAGCTCGAATTTACAAGGTGCTGAACTCAACTATTCAGATGTGGAGAAACAGGCATATGCTGTTTTCAAAGCGGTCAAATATTTCAGACCTTTCTTACTTAAAACCCATACTAAGGTCATAGTACCGTTTCCAGCGGTAATAAATCATCTAATACAGAAGGATGTGGGTGAAAAAAGAGCAAATTGGATCACTGCTTTACAAGAATACGACCTTGAGATCAAACCAGCAAGCATTGTAAGAGGTCAAGGCTTCTGCAAAATGTTGGCTGGAGCATCGCAAATTCCTGAAAATTCATCTGAAGAGGTACAAATGTATGAGGTAAGCTTAAACGATGCAGAATCATTATATGCTGACACCATTTATTATCTTAAGAACGGGTATGCTCCATCACACCTGGATCACACCAAGAAAAGAGCTCTGAGATTGAAAGCTAAACAATATCAGCTCATAAATGATGTTCTGTTTAAAAAGAATTACGATTCGGTTCTTCTTAGGTGTCTTGAGAAAACTGAAGCCGAAAACGTTTTGCAGGAACTCCACGATGGACCAGCAGGCGGACACTATGCTGGAGATGCTACTTCACATAAAATCTTACGTGAAGGATATTATTGGCCCACGCTGTTCAAAGACTCACATAGTTACGTGAGGAAATGTCAAGTCTGCCAAACTACTGCAGGGAGACAAAAGAAACCGTCCATGCCACTACAGCCGGTAAACATCGAGCAACCATTCAGTCAGTGGGGCTTGGACATAATAGGTGAGATCGTTCCTCACTCTTCTAAGCAGCATAGATACATCCTCACGGCAACAGATTATTTTACTAAATGGGTAGAAGTAGTTCCTCTCAAGACAGCTAATTCTGAAAACATCATTGAATTCATAGATCAATTTATAATCACTAGGTTTGGATTGCCAATAGCTTTAATGTTTGATAATGCCTCATACTTTTCTGGGAATGCAATGACTGAGTTTGCACTTAAAAGAGGGTTCAAAATGAAATATTCGGCCAACTACTATTCGCAAGGTAATGGATTGGCTGAGTCAACAAATAAAAACCTAATCAAGATTATTAAAAGAACAGTTGACCAGAACCAAAAGAATTGGCACAAAACTTTGGTAAATGCTTTATGGGCAAATAGAATAACGAAGAGAGCTTCAATCGACACTTCTCCCTTTAATTTAGTTTATGGGAAGGAAGTGGTTCTCCCAACTCATTTAGTGATTCCCTCCTTGTCTTTAGTACAATACATCGATGAAGTATCTACTTCCTCCATAAAACTAAGACAAATGGAAATAATTAAATTAGAAGAACAACGAGAACAAGCTAAGAAAACCCATGCTCATCACCAAGCGCTAATAAAATCCTCTTTTGATTCAAGCATAATGACCAGAGTTTTTTTCCGGATGGGAGATCTAGTTTTGAAATGGGATAAGGCTCATGAAGAAAAGGGCAAACATACAAAATTTCAGAAGATGTGGCTTGGTCCTTTTCAGATTGTAGAAGTCATAGGCCCATCAACGTTTGTGTTGTAGGATTTAGCAGGTAGAAGGGATTCTTTGCCTGTTAATGGACAAAACCTTAAAATATATTTTCCATAGAAGATTATTCTTCTATTTTGTAGGATAGTTTTAGTTTTTCTTTTCTTTCTTATAAATAAAACCAGTTGTAGATGGTTACTACAGGGGCTCACGAAAAAGACACCAATTCTCTATTAGATTTTGATTTTTTTTTTTCGCTTGTACAAGTAGTAAAATTTTCGAAAAATCTGATCTTTATTATTGACAGATAGAGTTAACTTTAGCCTAGATATGATACTAGTTTCAACTTCAAAAAAAAATTCGATGAAAGCAACCTTTGGTAAAAAAATGTTTTATATCAGCACAATGAAAGGTATCAATAATAAAATAAAGATTCTCTATAAAACTGCTGTTTTCAAACTCTATTATTGTCGTCCAAAGCTTTCTTAAGGAAAAACAATGACTTCCTCCCTGCTAAAGGAAATCGGAGCATTCAGAGGAACAATCCGAGAAAACACTATATCTCAAGAATAAGAGGTCTCATCACGAGCCGGCTTATCATGATCACAGATATTATAACTTGTTGACTTTGCCAATACTGTCCACCAAAACAGGGCAACGACTCAAGATTGTTGTAATCAAAAGACAAGGGGTCTCATCACGAGCCAGCTTGTTCAGCAAAAGTGTAAATCAAGTGAATGACTGTGTCATAATTTGGCCACCAAACCAAGACATTGTTCTTTAGACAATAAAAAAAGGAAAAAGTGTCAAAATGGATTTTTCTCTGAAAAGTTGTAAATAGCCTTAAGCAGGATAAAGGATCATTGCTGGGTAACAGGTAACCCTGTCGAGGCTATGGACGCCTGCTGGCAGAAGAGGCTCTACCTACGACAAATGAGCATATTTTAAAATCCAGCACACAGAGAAGACCTTATTTTATCTTTAAAAGACCAAGTAATGGCTGATGTAAATACAAGGACTAAGCCTGAGGAAGCAAACAATTGGAATAGGAAAAGGTTGAAACAAAATATCATTGATAGGATAAGGCATAATGTACTCTATCTGTCCATAACAAAATTTAGACTTATGAAAATTTTTCTGCTTTGGAAGTTAAAATTCAATAGAAAAGTAGAGATAACTGGTTCTTCCCAGTGAATTGCCATTGTTGTGGCCACCAACAACCCCCCTCTTTGTTTAGTATTAGCAATAACACCAAGCAAATGGGGACCCTTAATAAAAAATCCAAAAAACATTTTATAAAATTTTTGTATTCAACTCCCTAAAACTGTATCGCATCGCGAGAAGAGAATGAAAAGTTTTCCTATGAGCATAATAAGCTGCGAAGAAGCGACGCGAAATTCATCGCATCACATACATTATGAAGCACTCTTAAATGAAAAATCTTAAGGAATCTCCGACGGCCGATATGCGACGTCGCATATCGCAACATCGTGTAAGCAACACACAATGATTCAATGACTAAACGCGATCTACGATCTGCGATGCTGCGATCTGTGATGAATGTGATTTGCGATAAATGCGATCATGAATTTCTGCAATGACACATCTTGACGACGTGATTCGCGATGGTGCGATGCGAGTCGCAGAAATCAGCCATCGCAAATTTTCCTCGGCGCAATATTCAAGGAAAGTTGTCCGTAAACCAAAATTGGGCGCGCGTCTTAAAAGAAATTAATGAATGTACGCCAAATTATTCAAGAAGGATAGTTTTGTGTTTTTCGAAGAGTCAGTTAGTTATGGGTGTCATGATTATGCATTCATAAGAGCTTAAAGCTTTCATGTCAATCTTTATTATCATTACTCTTTTCCTTTGCGTAAACTGTAAGACAGGAAATAACATGAAGCAATGTGCAGGAAACATCTAAGGAAAAGGGGAAAGCGTCAATGCTCGGAGAACAGAGAAGAGATGCCTTCATAAACGGATGCCGCATGCAACAGGACCACAGATTCCAGAGTATCACTCAACAGATGCTGATGTCAATAGGCCATCCAAAACTCAGAGTCAAAGGCGCACAAAAGCAGCATGTTTACAAAAGATCCTGAAGCTTATGCCCGGTAAAGCAAAAAGAAAAAAAAGGCGCTAAAGAAGGAAAATGCACCAGAAAAGCCCAGAACAAAGAACGGAGGTAGTTTTCGATGCAGAAAATTGTTCAGAGAGCAAAGTCCCTAACTTATTCAGTCATTCGCAAGGTCGGAAACCGAAATAGCAAAAGCAGAATCAATTTGAGAGAAATTTGGGTTATTACCAAGTATAGACGCAGTGAATACACCCAGACAGAGGAAGATTCTCGAAAATATCTTCTAGTTTACCAGAAAGTGGTGCCAGCGCTTGTTATTTCTATTCTCATAGCTCAAACAAAAGCAGAAGGCGACCAACCGACTCTTCCCAGGCGAATGTTGCATGCTTGCAGCACTAAGGAGCAAATACAAAAGTGGTTAGGAATTAGATTCAATTTTTAGAAATAGTTTTGCTTTAGCAAAAGGGCGGTCATTTAAAACCGTATCCTAAATTTATGTAATTAAGTTAATTAGTTAGCAGTATTTAAACCCTTCTCAGGCATTAGGAGAAGGGTCCAGAAATTTGTCAAAAAACTTGTCCTCAGAACATGCACTTTTGCACCCTCAGAGGGGGTTTTGATGAATGGATGGATCAAGGTTTATTAATGTTTGCATTTGATATCTGCTACTGATGTTGCACTTCTGTACTCTTAGTAGATGTTAGAGCAAGGAGAGATAAATCATTGTTGCTTGAAGCTTATGAGTGGAACCAGTCATAAATTGTACTTTTATCTCTTGACTGTTTCTGTTTATATTCTTAAAGTGATATACAGTTTTTAGTTGTTTATATGTTATTGCATGAATGTATGAGTTACCATTTGGCACTTTTGTATGGTGGAGTCATTTATTTATGTTTGATATACGAATAACTTATTATACGATATGCTGTTCACAACTGTTTTGCCTAACTTTTTATGCAAAGTGGTTTATCTTAATTGATTTCTATTCTTATGATAGCTGAATGATCTTTATTACCAGTTATTGTTTGAAATCTCTTTAGATCGCATAATAGAAGATATTCACCCCGGGTTAGCGTAGATTAGATGTGTTGTTTCTCATTAGATTACAATAGCATAGAGTTAGTTTAGAAGTTTGAATTAAATTAGCTTTAAGTACTCTTAGATCAGCATCATTCAACTCTACACACACACACACCCTTAAATTGGGAAACTGGTCCCATTATCCCCAGTCGGACCCGCTATACCAAACGGATAAGGAGCTGCCAACCAAGGTCCGGACCGGGTGGGTATCCCCCTTGTTGTCGACCCGATTTTTGGGGCTTCAACAGGACCCCATAAAGTGGGGTTATGGGTGCCCCTCAAACTCCCTATTAACTACGTGGAAAGAATACAACACAACCCAACATTTCCTTTGGTAAATCTCAGACATGTACTTTCATGGTCTTTTTGAATTCAAGCATCCCTGTCACTGTCTGACTCACAGACCTTCGGCGCTATGTGTTAATGGACGTGGTACCCAGTGGACTTCTTGCAACTTGATACAACCCTAAAGTCAAAAACATCTTTGAAAATTATATTTTCAAACACGTACCTTTCCATCGATGAGTGCCACCCTGAAACCTTTGACTTCCATTACTGAAATGGACACCAGGTTCTTCTTGCGATCAGGTACATAAAAGAGATTCTGTAAATGAATTCAGTTACCCTCATTCAATTGAGGGATAACATTCGCTACACCCTTTCTCAGATAGGTGGCATCGGCTCCAAGTGTAATCCCACAATTGTTTCCATCTCTACCGAATTAGAGAGTGCACCCATCTATCCGATGAAGTGCCTTGAAGCACCACAATCAATAAGACAGATTCCAAAAGAATTTGAAGGAGAAGGCCAATACAATATAACACTTCTTTATCTTATCAGAAACAACATTTGATTCTTCATACCTGGGGTTCCTTGCTTTCTTTGAAGAGTCGACCATTTCCTTGATGACTTGCATTACCTGTCATTCCTTTGATCATTGAAGATGTCCTTGGAATGATTGTTATACTCATCAAGAGATGTGTCTCTGCCATTCGGACACTCCTTCGCATAATAGCCGAACTTATTGCAACCAAGGCAGTCGCCTTTCCTTTCGCCCTTAGATCTGAACTTCCGAATGAAGTGATCTTTAGGTAGGCCATCCGAAACTTCCAGTGTGCGATTATGATAATATTCTCTGCTTAGACTTCACGCTTGGTGAATTTGAAGAGGGACAAGGAATCCACTGATCCTTTTTTCCTTTCCCAACTGTCTTTGGTGATTACTCTTTCACTCTTGCTTGGGAATTGTCTTCACCTCAGCTCTGATACCATGTTAATTTTAGGTATATTCTATGCTAGAGCAATTTATTTCAATTTTCACAATTAGCTCAATATCTTTTCTAAATTAGCAATCATGTAGGTTTTAACCCCGTACATAAATTACCTGCATATGAATTTTAAAACACAAAAAATAAATAATGCGAGAGCAGAACACATAAAACACATATAAACAAAGATCTTCCCCTGGATCCCAAAACTAGGAATACCAGCTTGATTTTTCATTATGTTCCTTTCAATGTTATAATACATATTTATACATGGCGAAGCATCCAATACCATGGACTGAAAACCATCATGTCCAATACCATCGACCGAAAACCATCGCGTCCAAAAACCATGTACGAAATTCATCGACAAAGCCATAGGTGGGTCCGCCTATCCTAACATAGGGTCCAAAACCAAAATTTTCCAAGGCGCTGCCCCGGACACCAAAAAGTGCGGTTACGGGTGCCCTTTAAACCCCCTTTTAACTGCGTGGAAATAATATAACACAACCCAACATTCTCCCACTTGTTGTTTTCTTTCCACAGGGGGCCACAAGAGAGCTTAGTCATTTTTCCAACCCTGAAATGCCCATTGTCTCTCTACACCTAGAGAACTTCTCAGAGCTCACAAATTTTGTTAATGCATCTGCAGTATTCTTCAAAATTTCCACCCTTACCAGCAACACCTTTTTGTCTTCTATCATATCCCTCACAAAGTGATATTGAACATCAATGTGCTTTGTCTTTGAATGATATGCAGGGTTCTTTTCCAAGAAAATTACACTTCGGCTGTCACAGTCTATCCTTATAGATTCTTATACTAACCCCATACTTGAACACAATCTTTGCAACCAAACTGCTTCCTTACTTGCATGAGTGGATGCCATGTATTCTTCCTCTGTAGTTGACAATGCCACTGCAGATTGTTTCTTACTCATCCAACTGACTACACCTCCAAATAGGTTAAACACATACCCACTTGTAGATCTTCTCTGATATAGATCTCCAGCCTAATTTGCATCAACAAAGCCATGAATATCCAACATTTTGTCAAATCATAGTCTTCCTTGGTAGCATAAACCATAATCACTAGTGCCATGCAAATACCTAAAAACCTGCTTCACTGTTGTCCAGTGCTCCATCCCTGGTTTTGACATAAACCTGCTCAATACTCCCACTGGATGTGCAATGTATTGTCTAGTACAGACCATTGCATACATCAAGCCACTGACTGGACTTGCATATGGAACATGGAACATGTCCTCTTCCTCTTCTTGTGTCTTGGGACATTGTTCAGCAGATAACCTCACACCTACAAGAATAGGAACCTTAACCAATTTACTATCTTGCATAATAAACCTCTGCAATATTGTCTCGCCATACTTCCTCTGGTTTAACTACAGCTTCCTCTTTACCCGATCTCTTTTAATTTCCATGCCCAAAATATAGTTCGCAACACCAAGATCTTTCATGTCGAATTCGGAGGACAATTGGGTCTTCAAATCCTAGATAACTTCTTTGTCATTTCCAACCAACAACATATCATCCACATACAAGATCAGATAAATAACACGGTCACCAATTAATTTAAAATACACACATTGATCTACTTTGCTTCTAGTAAAGCCAAGTCCCTGTATAAATGTATCAAATTTCTGATGCCACATCCTTGGTGACTGTTTTAACCCATATAGAGACTTCTTTAACTTACATACCAGTTCTTTATTACCCTTCACTGCAAATCCTTCAGGTTGCTTCATATAGATCTCCTCTTCCAGATCCCCGTGAAGAAATGTTGTCTTCACATCCATCTATTCTACCTCAAAATCAAAAGCAACAACAACAGATAAAAGTAATCTAATAGAAGTTACCTTGGCAACAGGAGAAAAAATATCACCAAAATCAATTCCCGACTACTGGGAATAACCTTTTGCTACCAACTGAGCTTTGTATTTCTCCGCTTTTCCTTCTGCATTTGTCTTCTTTTTGAACACCCATTTGCTTCCAATGGGTTTCCTTCTAGCTGACAACTCCACCAGAGCCCAAGCCTTATTTTTGTGCAAAGATGCCATTTCATCAACCATGGCCTCTTTCCAGAGTTTTCCATCCTCTCAATCCACTACTTCCTTCACAATTCTGGGATCATCATCGGTAAAAGACAAATAAAAATTTGAACAAAAAGCAGATGGACTATACCTTTCTAGCTACCTTCTTACTCGAACCGATCTTCTCACAACTGGAGTTTCTGGCTCTTCATCTTATGATTCCTCCTCTATTGTAGAGTCTGATTCTTCCTCCTTTAGCTCAAACTCTATCTTCTCAGGTTCCTCTGGTTGGAATTCATGTTTAATAACATCTTTCACCTCTCTGAACACCACATCTCGATTGTACATAACCTTCCTTGTTACTGGGTTCCAAAGCTTATAACCCTTTAGACCATCCTTATACCCAATAAAGATGCACTTTTTAGATTTACTATCCAACTTTGTTCTTTTCTCCTTTGGAGCATGCACATATGCATCACATCCAAATACCCTCAGATGTGAAAGAGAGGGTTTCTTACCAGTCCATACTTCTTGTGGAGTTTTATCCTCCAACACTGATGAAGGTGACTTGTTGACCAGGTAACATGCAGTATCCACCGCCTCTACCCAGAATTCCTGTCCTAACCAGCCACCACTGAGCATTCTTCTTGCCCTTTCCATCAACGTCTTGTTCATTATTTCTGCAACTCCATTTTGCTGATGTGTATATGGAGTGGTCTTCTTCCATGCTATACCACACTTCTTAGAGAATTCTTCAAATTCCTTACTGCAAAACTATCCACCATTATCTGTCCTCAGCACCTTTATCTTCTTCTCTGTTTGGTTTTCCACTAGAGCCTTAAATTCTTTAAACGTATCAAAGACTTCAAATTTCTTCTTAAGGAAATATATCCATGTATTCCTTGAGAAGTCATCTATAAATGATACATAGTACACAGACCTACCTAGTGATGGAACCTTCACAAGTCTGAACACATCACTGTGCACAAGCTCTAATATATGTTTTGCCCTCTTACCACCAGAGGGGAAACTCATCCAATTCTGCTTCCCGTATATACAATTTTCACAGAAATCAAAATCCAGAGAGCTATTACTCATACCTTCTACCATACGTTTACCATGAAGTATTGGAAGACCCTTCTCTCCAATATGTCCAAGCCTTTGATGCCACAGCATGGTATTTTCTCCAGAGACCACTAGATTTTCTACTACACTTTCAGGAACCACGGAACTGTTGCACCCATCAACAACAGTGCTACCTTACATCTTGTATAGAGTTCCAATCCGAACTCCCCACATCAATACCAATGCTTCTTGAACCATCTTGCAGGTATCCTTCTCGAGCACTGTTTTAACACCTACATCATCCAACTTACTAACAGAAATTAGATTTCTAGCTTATGTAGGAATATGCAAAACACCCAGAAGTGTTATAAACCTTCCACCTTGCAGCTTCAACTTTACTTTTCCATGACCAATAATTCTAGCCTTCCTATCATCTCCCAAGAAGATGTCACCGCCATCATATTTCTCATACTCACAAAACCACTCTCTATGGGGAGTGAAGTGAAAGGATGCACCTGAGTCAATCAACCATGCCTCATGATCTACATGTGTACTTGAAGAAGCCAAGTCCACATCCCCACCTTCATCTGATGTGGTTTTCACCTCTGCAGAAGGAGCCTCATCAGATCCATTTCCTTTGTTAGGAGCTTTAGATTTATAGTTCCTTTTGAAGTGGCCTTTGTTCCACATTTCCAACACACCACCTTTATAGGTTTTCCTAGGGATTTAGATCTCCCTCTAGATTTAGATCTCCCACTCGATGACTTATTTTTTTTTTCTGTTCTAGGACCATCCTCGTACACATAAGTAATCACGATTTTTTCTCTCCATATTTTTCCATCTCATCTCCTCCGTCAGCAGGGCTGATACTATTTCATCAAACTGCAAGGCAATTGCATTCCTACCTATTGCAATAGCCAGATTATCCCACGAATCTAGTAGAGAACACAACAAACTGATGCACTTATCTTCATCTGAAATTTTAATATCAAGAGATGCTAACTGACTTACCACAGTATTAAATGCATTCAGATGCTCTATCATCGAGTCCCCACCTTTCATCCTCACGTTATACAGCTTTCTCCGCAGGAATAGTTTATTCACTAGAGACTTAGATTGGTACAAAGTCCCTAACTTGTCCCAAAAATCCTTTGTTGTAGCTTCCCCTGATACATTCACCAATATTGAATCTGAGACACACAATTGTATTGTGCTCTCTGCCTTCCAGTCCAACTTCATCAATTGTCCATTAGACACTCCCTTTGGTTTAGTACTTGGATCTACCACGATCCACTGATCTTTATCCACCAACAGATCCTCCATCTTGAGTTTCCACAACTCAAAACTCTGACCATTAAATTTTTCCGATCTCTATCTTTCCACTGCTCGCCATCTTCTTTCACCACCAGAATTGATCTCGTAGATCTCCCACTGAACAGGGTCTACCACAGGCCCGAGCGAAACCCCTCAGCAACAAAGACGTCCCATTGAATCCGAGTCTGCTCTGATACCGAATGTAGGTTTTAACCCCGTATAGAAATTACCTGCATATGAATTCTAAAACACAGAAAATAAATAATGCGAGAGAAGAACACATAAAACACATATACAGAGAGATTTCCCCTGGATCACAAAACCGGGACTGCCAGCTTGATTTTTCATTATGTTCCATTCAATGTTATAATACATATTTATACATGCTGAAGCATCCAATACCATGGACTAAAAACCATAGCGTCCAAAAAACACGTGCGAAAATCATGCACAAAACCATTGGTGGGTCCGCCCAACCTAACATAGGGTCCAAAACCAAAATTTTCCAGGGCACTACCCGGACCCCATAAAATAGGGTTACAGGTGACCCTCAAACCCCCTATTAACTTTGTGGAAATAATATAACACAACCCAACAAATCACATCAGCATTAAAGTAAACTACAGATAGAACATAAATATTAATCACAGAAGACAAGCCAAGACTAGAGGACACAAGATGTGGCACTAGCAAGGGCAAACCCCAATGTGGGGAAACGCTTGTTCAATTCCTCTTATATGTTCTTCAATAGTTCAGCAGAGAAAGAGAGAGAGAGATAGCACATTTACAACAGAATTCAACACTTTGACTTATCTGGAAAAGAGCATAGATCATCTCTAAGAAGATGATAGATAATATTAGTTGAAGACATGTTGCTTCAACTAATTCTCCAAGGTGATGCATTCACCTATCATTGTGCTACATTTTTTCATCATGTTGTACCTCACCGCGTTGCACCATGCCGCACCCATCATTACTATGATGCATCTCATCACACTTCATTAATCATGACTGTACCCATCACTGTACTACACTATGTGCCATTGCTGCACCATGTTTCCATATTGACCTATGTGTTGGTTGTACCTTGCTTGCTTGTTGTCCCTTCCTTGCTTGTTGTCCTTAGCATGCTAGCTATAACATTGCATGCTTGGTGTATTTGCTGCTAAGTACCATACAACTGTCCCAATGTTAGTTAGCTATCCCTTGCATGCTGCCCTCCTTTGGAGAGAGATGCTCCAGTTGTTCCGGCATTTCCTGGCAATTCTGGCAGTTCCGACTTTTCTAGTAGTTCTGGCTTTTTCCAGCTTTTCAGGTAGTTCCAGCTTTTTCCAATAGTTCCAGATTTCTGCCAGTTCCAGCTTTTCTAGCAGTTTTGGCTTCTTGTAGTTCTGGGTTTTCCAATAGTTTTGGCTTATTTGGTAGTTCCGGATTTTTCGACAGTTCTGGCTTTCCCAACTTTTCAGGCTGTTCCAGCAATTCCACCTTTCCAACAGTTCCAGCTTTTGCATCTTTTCAGGATTTTTTGGCCATTCTGGCTTTTCCAGCAGTTCCAACTTTTACAGTTCTTCTGAATTTCTGGCTTTTCTGGTAGTTCCAGATTTTCCAGCAATCCTGGCTTTTCCAATAGTTCCGGCTTTTCCAACAGTTCTGACAGTTCTGAATTTTCTAGCAATTCCAACTTTTCCGGTAGTTCCAGTTTTTCGGGCTTTTTCAGCAGTTCTGGCAGTTCTAGCAGTTCCAAATTTTCTAGCTTTTCTGGATATTCAAGCAACGTAGAGTTGATTCTCCCATGACTGCATTTAGATCTAGGGCAACATATACCCTAGGGCACTCCCTCTAGCTCTCATCTTCATCAAACCCAAAATAGGATGAAGTGAGATCACAAGAGTGAGTGTGTGTGTGACAAATGACCTCAAATCCTCTTCTATTTATACTAAAAGGTAGAGGTTGAATAGACATGAATGGTGGGCTTCTAAACCTACATAAGTTGCTAGTCGACTTGACAATTTGTCCATAATCAAAATAAATTCATATCTTCATAAATACTTATCAAAATCGAATGATCTTTAGATCAATCCTACACCTCTCGCTGAGAGGGATCCAAGAAAAATATCAGCTGCCATAAATAATATGACGCACATGGAGTTTGGCCCTAGTTTCCAATTTTAACACGTCACTCAAGGGCCAAGTGATATGACAAAATCCAAATATGAACCTGTGGTAGAAGTTGGCAAGACCCAGAAAGTTGCAGAGCCCTGTAATAGTGGTTGGAGATGGAAAATCTTGAATGTCTTCGATCTTGGCTGGATCCACATGCATCCCCTGTTCATCAATGATGTATCCTAGCTACTGAACTTCGCTCATGCCAAAAGTGCATTTCCCAGAATTGGCACATAACTTGTGTTTCCGCAATGTTTGGAGAAGCTATCGGATGTGGTGGAGGTCCTATTCCCAACTCTGGCTGAAGATTAGGATGTCATCCAAGTATGCCACTACAAATGAGTTGGTGAATGGCTACAAGATGTCATCCATTAGCCTCATGAAGGTTGGAGGAACATTCGTCAATCCGAAAGGCATAACCAACCATTTGAAAAGGCCCTCCTTCGCTTTGAAGGCAGTCTTCCACACATTGGAGGGTTTGATTGGTACTTGGTGATATCCTGACTTCAAAATGATCTTGTTGAAATATTTTGCCCCCTTCAGTTGGTCTAGGAGGTCATCAATCAATGGGATCATGTACCTATTATGGATAGTGATCTTGTTCAGCCCCTGATAGTCAATACAAAGTCTCCAAGTTCCATGCTTCTTCTGTACCAACACAATCGGGCTCCCATAGGGCGATGAACTCAAATGAATGTGACCTTTCTATAGTAGCTCCTTAATTTGCTTCTTGACTTCATCATTCTCCAGAATGGAGCATTGATATATTGGTCCATTGGGTAGTGACAGACCTGGGGTCAGATCGTTGGAGTGTTTGACCTGACAGTGGAGAGGAACCCCTGTGGGGGAGGTGAAGATGTCCTCGTACTTCTCTAAGACATTGTCCATCTATAGATCTCGTGCAGAGGGGCCCTGTATGGAGGTCATAGCCACCATCTTCTTCTTTCCTTGAGGGCGTATCATCAGGAAAAAAATTTCTAGGTTTTGGAAATGAGCTTACTGCATTGTTTTGTGGTAACCAAAGAGATGGCAGTAGGTGGTGCTACCTCTAGTATCATGTACAACATATTTTCCAAAGTAACAATAAAAACACGGGGCCTTGATTCATACACAACATGTCGCTTCCACAAGTATGGTTGTCCTAATAATACATCACAAACTTCAAGGAGAGCAATGTCACACAATACCTCATCGATGAAGCGCTTGATGTTGTATGGAAGGTGACACTACTGGCTCACGTGAAGATCTCGTCCTTGGTGAAGCCACCCAATGGTGTACGATTGTGGATTTGCTATGTTTGGTAAGCCCAAACGCTTCACAACCTCTACCAAAATAAGGTTCTTTTGGCTCCCACTGTCGACAATGAATTGTAGCGGGGAGCCCTTTACCAACATCTCGGAGTGGAAGAGATGCTCCTCTTCCTTTGGATATTTGAGTTCCTCCTTTTGGATCTTCGTGGTGTCAACGATGGCATTGGGCTCCGCATCAATAATCTTATTCCCTTTGTCGTCCCCTTGTCGGGTTCTGACTCAGAGTTAGAACATGCATCTGATTCTGAAACCTTTAGCTCCACCACCAGTGACTACTTGGCCCAACGCTCACTTGTGTTGTGAGTGGAGCTCTTATGGAACTCACACCACTTTTTTGTGTCCTTTTTCAGCTTCAGAGCATTGTTCTTTGCTTGCAACTTTGGTGGGCTATCTTGGGTTTCCCTGCCTTGGCTTTGTCCTTTGTTCTGTGATTTGGGGGCACCTTTTACTTGCTTCAGATTCGTAGATCCAAAGTTTCGCTTCTTCTGTTTAAACTTGTTCTCGACCTTGATGGCATATCGGTATGTCATGTCAAGTGAGGAGATGTTCAAGTATTCTATTTCTTCCTGGATGTACTTATGCAGGAAACCGCGGTATTTGAGTATCAAACGCTTCTTCGAATCCTTGATACCCAACTTTGTGCAAAGGTTACGGAAAATATTTGTAAACTCCATCACATCTTGGTCCCTTCCTTGCCGCAACATGGCCCATTTTATGTATTGATCCTCATAGCTTCTGACAAGGTAGTACTACTCCTTAATGGCATCTCGGAATGAATTCCAAGTGGGCACGACTGAAAATAGTGAGCTTGTACTTTCATCCTTCTGCTCGCAGTAGGTTTCCCACCAGTGCTTGACATGGGGGGTTTCTTTGAGAAGAGCGAAAATAATCTTTTCCCGACTGCAAAAATCATGAACAGAAAAATAACCCTCTACCAGATTTAACCATTTATCGACAGCATCTGCATTTATTTGACGCTCAAATATGGTGATTTCAAAATTAAATTGTACCTTAAACAATGTGGCGTTTCCAGAGTAGCTATTGGAAGCTGATGCGTCGCCACTGGGTAGCCTCTAAAGGATCTGGGAAAAGCTGCCCATCATCGCATTCCCTTGTCACTCGAGGGCCTCTTTGATAGGGAAAATTTTAAGGATTGAAATTTATCTTAAAGTTTAGAAACCTTGGCGAATCCCACTAGTCCATAATATGAAATCTATAAAATGTTTGGAGATATTTTTGTAAAAACACTCAAATTTAAAATATTTTTATATAGTCTATATATATATTTATGGCGATCTTTAGGGTAAAATAATTTCATTATATAAAATTTGGGCGAATCATTTTTACAAAAAAATGGAAATTAGCTAACCTTTTTTTTTGGAAAAAGTATAGAAAATTAGCCCAAGGGAGAATATTAGCCCCTAAAATTTTCCCTGCTCTTTGAGCAATATTTTGATAGGATCTCTTGCACCCTAAACTTTATTTTCATCCACCATGGGAGGCTGTCGGGATTTGCAAGGCTGGTCTTACAAAGTTTCGATCAATTCAAGCCCTAACTCCTTATATCCTGACCTCATTCGGGACATGCAAAGAAAAACTGAGAAAAAGAAGACCGCTCTGATACCACTAATCCAGATTTAAACAGGAACGAAAAAAACTACAAAGATAACCATAAACACAGAGATGCAGTGGAAATAATACTTCATTTCATTAAGGTAAAATATTGAAATGTGCTTAGAAACAGAAAGGGAAGTAAACCAGCTAGGGTGATGGTAGCTTATCTCTGAGAAGACATATGGTGGCTAGATGCCTCTGAACTGTGTTACAATGAGGCTCGAAGGCATATTTATTGTTGATAAACAATGGAAAACGCTAAACATACAAAAACCTAACTGTAGAAGATGAAAATCCAAACTGTGGGCCCCATCTTGGTAAATTGGTACATCAACTCCCCAGGGTTGTAACTTTGGCATATGATCTCCGTTTAACACGCACAATATCTCGTTAGAAAGATCTATCCAAGAACTACAACTTTGTGAAGAGGAAAATTAGACCATGGACCCATGTTGCTCCAAGTTTTCCCAGAAAACATAGTTTAGGGCCTCAAAACGGCTCCAGAAGTTTAGGACCTGAAAAACTGCTAAAAATAGTAAACTATGCTACAACGAAGGAAACTAAAATGCTGAAGGAATAGTGGGGGTTTAAGTGGACTTGGCGGGTGGCCACCAATATCCACCTGGATCAGTTTTAAGGTTCTTATATGCCTCGGGAATGCCAGAGCACCAAGATCAAATGTGGAAATGAGCTCTTGCAGCGTACATTAAATAGATTTATTCGATTTACGGTCTATAGTTCGAAGGAAAAAAATCTAGGAAAAAGAGATAGATGAAATTTTTTTCTAAAAATAACTCAAGTGTAACTATAACTGTTAAAAATAGATCCCTATTTTTTAGTGATGTCTTTTCTCTTCTTTATTTTTTTCTTTTTCAGAAGATATTTCCATGCATCCGTGGAGAAATTGCACAGTTCTGTGGATAACTAGGCAACTCACTGACACATGCATTAGAAAATAGCTCAGGGAATGCTTCTATGCAATTCTTGGGCTAAGTGGCTCTCGCTTCCTCTCATGCTCTCCAGGATTTCCGAGTTGAAGAGAGGCTTCCAATTGGGTCTGGGAAATTTTGGAGCAGAAGCTCACTACTGGGTTAAACTACACATTTCCTGAGAGCAAGTCTGGTTGCTTTGTAGGATTGCGCAAATCATCAAGGTAGTGTTAGAACTAGATTATAGCTAATTCAAGGGGTTAGCTTGTGGTTAGACAATAAATCAAGTAAGCAAACACAAGCTATAAAGAAAAATATAAAACTCAAATGAAATAACAAGTACCTAGGCAGTGTAAGATACGATGCTAGGAATTTAGTAGGGAGGCTCCAAAACGAAGTGTAGGAAAAAAAATTGGAGGGTGGTTGTAGCTGCTACAACATGTGGCTACAACAAGTTCTTAAGAGTAGGGTGAGAAGCTACAATAGATGGGAATTCCTCATATTTTTTAACCAATCATCGCGTAAGGGTTTCCTAAGACAAGGCTACCTTTGGGGAGTGATATGCATGCAAAACATCTTTTTAATCAGAAACCCAAGAAGGGGAAGGCTTGGTGGTTTGTCAATATTATAGATTAAAATAGGGGAATAATCATCTAGTTTCTTACCTTCAAAAACTAGGCATTTCATGATAAAGGGAATAATCACCTAGAGCTCCAGGGAAATCTTGAAGTGCCATACCAAATTTTTGGAGTAAACCCCAAGGAGTAGTGAATGCCCAGCGAGAAGTTTGATAATTACTAGAGAATAATTAGGCCCCTTTACATCTAGAGGCTTGATGCTTCTATCATTATCATGCTTGACCATGTACTTATTGACCTATCCCTCAAAGAATGATTGAATCTTGTTGAATTGAGTTGAAATTTTATGTCTCAACATGTCCTCATTTCCATTTTCAAGGGTTATGGAACCATAAACCTTGTTTAGATCGATTAACTAAACCATCCCAAATTTCTTCCCTTCATAGAGGGCATTTGTCTTGAAACCCTCAGCCTTGAGGCATCAAAGATGGGCATCAATCCATTGGTGCATGCATTACCCCCTTGCTCACTTCTTAATTTGTATCTCAAGCTTTTCATATTGGGGAGGTACATGTTCTAGTGATTAGAGGAGGGATTCTCACCATCACCTTGATGCCTATGGCTATTCTGATGACAATGGTAGGCCATGCATTGAAGGCTCGATGTTTTTTCATGATTTAGAAATGACATGAACTCCTTGCACACCTCGATCTCATACCTGCCAATGGTTGCCACTTAGTTCTTCATGCACTTTCTGTGTCAAACCAATTTTATCGATATTCTATTTCTTAATAATTATAGCCAAATAAATCTTATCAATGTAAATTTATAATAATAGAATTTAACAAACTATATGTTATGAAAATGTGTTGTGTTACTATAAAATAATGATGTTTGTCCAATATCAAACATGAACCATAATAATGCAAAAATAAAAATAACTACCATTAAAGGATAAAATAAATTGATTGCTCATACAATACATATACAATTCCCTAAAAGAGATTAAATAGTAAACAATAATATAAATAAATAAAATTCAAATGTACTCATAACTTGAAAGAATTTCTATCTCCCTCCCATTCTCTCTCTCACACATGCACATGTACATAATTTTAAATGTTAAAGTACAATATGTAAATGTTCTCATCCAACTGGAAAATCCAAATTATAACATCACTCATTTATATCCAACTAATTCGCTAGTGCATGAGAAAATATATTCCATGATACATACATTCAATTAAATATAAATGGATGCTTTGAATAAATATACGTACATAAAAATTACCATCTTCATCATTGTTTCCAAATATTTTAAAGGTCATCATGAAACAAGTTTCCTTATCCTACGATTGACTACATCTATCTTGTTACTTGTAGTCTTAAGAATATTGTTTTTTTTTGGTGAAGGAAGAGACGATCCTTCTATTTCAGTAAACCAAAAGTAATGTACAACATATACAAAAAAGACTGACTTCTGCATGGACTCAGGAGAAATCAAGCGCCCTCTGCCAAAGATATGACCCTCCTTACTACAAAATAAAGCTAACCTCTCAAATAATACCTTCGGTTGACCTTTATGATTTTTTAAACCAAGGTAAAACTCCTCCAACCCTCACATCACTGTCTCGAAAGGCTTGATAGAACTAGTGGCCCCACAAAACAGCACGGCCAAATCTGACTGTCGATTCACTCTGCAAAATTGAACGGCTCAGAGAAATATCGCATTACCAAGATGTTCGCTCATTAATGCACGATGGAGGGTGGTATTCCTTACCACACCCTTGCTATGTGTTGGGAGCCTAATGGAATCGCTCCAAAAATTCCAAAACAACTTACCATTCAAAAGCCATGCGATGACCTGGAAACTACTTTTTGCCTGGTTTTCCGTTCCGTAAGAGGAGTGTCAGAGAATATCCACCACCGAAAATATCCAACCGCCCTTCCCACGAAAGCTTTCTTCGGAACATGCAACAGAGATAGTTGTTGACTATATATTGATCCCTATGATACAATTTGAAGGAAAAAGAAAAATGGTCACTTTACACCAAGGAATTATGTGACCACTCTAAGCTTGCCCTTCTTCAAGGTACCAACTGAGGTATTGTGTTTGAACTTGCTTAGAAAGCTTCATTCCACATCTTTCCCTCTAGCCCATTGTATAAAAATATCTTTGTCCTCTACCGCTTGTTCATTACAGAGATCTTTTAATCTTTTTGGAGGCGTCTCCTACCACTTCATCTCTATCCTGCATTCTGAATTCATCACTCCTTGGTTTGGCAGTATATCTGCTAGTTTGTTGGCTTTTCATCGAACATGGTTAAAGCTAATAGTTCAAAGACTCAGGAGATGTTTTTGAATTCTTTGGTACACTTGTATTAGTCTCAAGTGTTTTGGGACCTTCTCCGGAGCTATTCCACAACTGATTCTTTTAACTACGTTAACAGAGATTTCTGAGTCTGCTTCTATAATGATATTTGAGCTTTGATTTAGTATTAGAAGCTCTAGACATTGTTCCAATGCCATTAATTCAGCCATATTGTTGGTGGCTTTACCTAAATGGTAGTGGAATGTAAATATTACATTTCCTCCTTCATCCCTTAACACCACTCCATAACCTGCTATTCCAAGGTTTCATTTTGAAGCCCCATCAATATTGCATTTTAGATAACCCTTCGGTGGAGGATTCTAGAACTACTTTTCCATTTCAACCTCTTTGCTTTCTACTTTAGTCCATGGGGGATGATCTCTTGCATTCCAAGATGCCTGAGAATTCTCAACTCACTCTTTGTGGGAGGATTCTTGGGATAATTGCGCAAAGTGGTGTAGACGGTCTCCTTAATCTGTTTCAATATCAGATCCATCAGGCGCAGAGGAATAGTTTTTTCTTCCCTGAAATTTTTTTTATTCCTCTCTTTCCAAACATTCCAGATAATGAAGCTTGGTGTGAAGGTCTAGGCCAAATTAAGGAGCTCATTCTCCGAAAAGTTTTTTCTCCACTTGTTTAGGGTATTAATGATACTTCCTTTATCTTTGTCTGTCTGTTGAAAAATGGTGTCAAAAGAATCCCACAACCATGTGGTGTAGGTGCAGCTGTTGAGAATATGCTCCATTGTCTCCTCTTGAGCTTCACATAGCTGACATCTAGAAGGCCCAATAACACCTCTTTTCTGAATATTGTGCCAAGTTTAGATTTTCTTGTGAGGAACTAACCACATGAAAAGCTTGGTATTCATCCACCCTTGATGGCTCCAAAGTTGTTGCCAGGATTTCGCCGAATCACAGGGATCTAGGTTCAGGGTAATTCTTTTAGCTTACTTAATATTAAAGGTGCCTTCTTTATTGTGGCCCCATCTTAATTGATCCTACCCATCTGTTACCAAGATCTTCCTTTGTTTTAACATGCTCATGAGTTCCTCTTCTTTTATTTTTATGGGGCTGTAACCTCTTCAATCTATGTTTCTCCAGTTTCTCCACTTTCCAGAATTATGAGGAAAACTACAGAAATCTTTAAATTTGATTAATCCTTGGGAATTTGTTTCCTGCTTCAGGCTCATAAAGTCCTCTCTTAATAGCATTGGTTCTTGTTGCCATTTATCTTCCCAAAAGAGAGCTAGATCTCCTGCTTTGATTTCCCAGAAACTGTTGTATTATACTAGGATTTTGTTTTCCCGGGCTTTATTTCAGATATAAGAGCCTTTTATGTTTCCTCACATTCTTATAAGATCATTTGTTTGCCAGGAGCTTGCATATTTTTCTTTCCAGGTTTTAGCCCATTGGGCTTTTGGTTCTTTAACCCATCTCGACTAGAGTTTGACTCCCAAAACATTACCTAGAATCTCCTGATCATCTAAGCCTAGACCTCCATGACTTTTGGGTTTGCAGATTTTATCCCAAGAAACAAGGGCCCATTTCTTCCTTGTTTCCTCCTTGCCCTAGAGGAAGTCTCTCTAGATATTCCTGAATTGCTGTGAGACCCCTTTTGGAGCTGGGAGGGCTGATAAAAAGAAAACAGGGATTGATTTCAGAATGACCTTTGTCAGAATCAACCTACCCGCTAGGTTCAACGATCTGAAAGTCCATTTTTTGACTTTGTCTTGCATCTTGTTGAGCACCAGTTCCCAAATACTTTTGTGTAATGGTCTGGCTATTAGGGGGATTCCCGAATACTTTGAAAGGAGGGAATCCCTTTGAAAGCCAAGAATTCTGGAGATATTTCTCTTAATTGCAATGTTAGTATTTAAAAAAAAAAATTGGATCTGGAGAGATTAGCTTCCATATCTGTAGCCAAGGCAAAGTCATTTAGGATTTGTCTGTACGCTACAGCTTCTTTGACTGTGGGAATACTTTGTAGCATGGTGTCATCCACAAATTGTTGGTGAGTCATTGCCTGACCATTCTCCATTAATTGGAGTCCCTTAATCTTTCCCAAGGCTTTGGCTTGTTTAATGGACTTGCCTAGTCCTTCCATTATGAGGATAAAGAGAAAGGGAGAGAGTGGGTCTCCCTACTTGAGGCCTTTAGAAGGAGAGAAGATCTCTGAGGACGAGCCATTCACCAAAATAAAAGAGCTGGAAGAAGTAACCAGAGCCATAACGGATCTGACCCAGTTGTGATCAAACCCAAAAGCAGTAAGGACATTCTTGATGTATATCCAATTCACATTGTCATACGCTTTCACAATATCTAATTGCATAATCATACCAACTTGCTTCTTGCTAGTTAGCATGTGAACTACCTCGTGGGCTTGAATAATGTTATTTAGGATTTTTCTGCCTTCCACATAACCTGATTGTTCACCTGAAATTAAAGAAGGAAGTAGAGGTTTGAGTCTGCTAGCCAAAATCTTGGATACAATTTTGTAAACCACATTGCATAAAGCAATGGGTCTGAACTTATCAGCAGTCGGGGCTGAATCCTGTTTGGGGATCAGGGAGATGAAGGAGGTGTTGAAGGCTTTCAAAATAGTCCTCTTTCTTCTGGAATCCTCCACAACATTCAGAATATCCTGTTTGACAACATTCCAGCAGGCCTTAAAAAAGTCTACGTTGAAACCATCTGGCCGTAGAGCTTTGCCATTGTGCATATCTTTGATGACCTCACTGACTTCCTCTTCGGTTACTGGTTTATTCAAGTTAAAATTGTCCTCTCTAGACACCAACTTAATTGCTCTTTGTCTAGATTATTTTCCTTAGTGATACTTTTGAAATGTTGTACCAACACAGAGTCGATGTTCTTATGAGAGGTCTGAAGCTCCCAATTCTCATTCAATATCGAAGAGATTCTATTGTGCGCTCTATTGGCCATGGTGATCTGTGGAAAAATATGGTATTCCGTTCACCCTCTTTGAGCCATTGAACTCGAGACTTTTGTCTCCAAAAGATTTCCTCTTGTTTGCATAAATTCTCCCACTCTTGGTTGTGTTTATCAGCTTGCTCACTTTTGACTTATCAAAACCATGTACGATCAGTGCTTGATTTAGTTCTTGTAGTTTGATTTCCACTAATTTTTTGTCCTCAAAAATGTTACCAAAATCCTTCTTGTTCCATTCTTTGAGTCTGAGTTTCATGTGCTTAAGTATTTTATGTAGGAGGAACATTTTAGTGCCCTAGATCTGCAAATCTTCGGAGCACCATTTTTCAATGTTGCTGATGAAATTTGGGTGGGAGAGCTAGATATTTTCAAATCTGAAGGGTCTATTCCTGGGAGAATCAACCCTCTTGATTTCTAATTGAATTGGCCAGTGATCAGAGCCTCTAAAGGGGAGAACTCTAGTGTTAATTTCTTTATTTGTGAGCATCAACTCCTCTGAGATCAAAAATCTATCTAACTTGGAGGTGACCTGGGCTTTGCCTCCTCTTTTGTTGTTCCAAGTAAAGAGGCCATTGTGCGTTTCAGAGTCAACCAGTTTCATATCTTCTATGAAGGACTGAAATGCTATAGAATCTTTACTTAGCATTCTGGTACCTCCTTTTTTTCCGAAATAGATTTAATCATGTTGAAATCACCTCCCATGACGCAGGGTATTGCTTCATGTCTTCTTTTAAGATCTACCAGGGAGTCCAAAAATCTAAGTTTCTCATCTATTCTTTGAGGACCATAAACATTTGTGACCAGGTAGGTGTCCAAAATCCCCATTGGTTGAATTATTACTGATAATTAATTTCTTGATGCCTCTGCATCTATGATGCTGATTTTTTGGGGGTTCCATGGAGTGACAATGCCCCCAGCTTTGTTCTCTGCTTTAACTTCTAGAAACTCAAATCTATTAAGCCATTTTCTATGGATTTGTTTTAAATTCTGAATGCAGCATTTTGTTTCCTCAATGAAGATTATGTCTGACATTGCTAGTTTCATTCTGTTACTTAACATTCTTTGTTTTCTATTACTACCTAGACCTCTGATATTCAAGATATAAACTTCATAATTAAAGATTTGTAAAGGAGTAACTGGATAGGTCTTTCATCTTACCCGAATCTATCATTAGCTTTCCACACTCCATCAAGAGCTCATTTTGCTTTTTCTTGGCCCTCTTCTTTCCTGGATACCTAGTCGCTAATCTTGGAGTTGATTTCAATGTTTTCACACCTCTTTGCTCCTGCTTGTGAATTTTTTTCCCTTTATCCAACCCTTTTTCTTGAGTTTTCCATAAAAATAATTGTTGTATTCTTTTGCAATCCTCTTGAGGTGTTGAATCTATTCCTCCTTTGGTTCCATGCATCAAGAATCCTTCCAAATCTATGTTTTCCTTATCGAAAATTTCTTGTAGTTCATGATCTTCTAGATCTGTTTCACTTTGGGGCATTTCCTGGTCCATCTCCATTTCTGTTGCACTTATCATTATCTCTTTTTGGGAATGAACATCTTGATATTGCTTGTTGTCCATTCTTTCTCTTTTTCCTTTGGACCTTCCTCTTGAGATTGATTTTCTCTTGTGATTTCTTCATTCTCTTCCAACACTTGAAACTTATTTGACCGACCTTCTACCCCTCCTTGTGTTGTTCCTTTAGCCCCTTCTTCCCTCCTTTTCCTCTACTTACCACTATCTGAAAGCTTTCTGATTCCTTCGTTGTATTAAGTTTACCTTTGTTGTCTGCTTTACTGAGAGGGTAGTCTCTGAATAGATGTCCATGTTCGTGGCATCTACAACATCTGAATGGGATATGCTCATAATCCACTGTCTGCACCCACTCCTCATCAAAAACTTCCAAGATAACTTCATCTGAAAGCACTCCTGATAGATCCATTTCCACACATATCCTTGCAAAGGAGGTGTATTTCCCTCTTCTTGTGGCTTCAGGAGCTTTGACAAAACGTCCTAGTTTATTGCCAATGGTAGCTAGCGATTCAGTTTTCCAATAGTCAAGAGGTAGAGAATAGAGCCTTACCCAAATTGGAACCAAAGAGAAAGTCTCCCACTCTAGGACAAAGTTCATCCTCCAAGGCCTCGTATAGAGACCGACTGTTGCATAAAAGTAGGGTCCTCCTTTAAATATTCTGTCTTTATCCTCGATGTTTGAGAACACCACTGTGAAGAATCCCTTTGACCTAAGATGTAGGTCAATGCTTCCTTTGGGTTTCCAGTGATACTTGATCCACGTCTGTAAAGATTTTTCAGTGGGCCATAGTCCCATGAATTTACAGTTAATGGCGTAGGTCACCATGTGTTCCCTGTGTGCCTGTAGAGCAGGATCATTTAATATTACTCTAGGAGTGATTTATACTTTTGGTTTGTAAGGTCCCTTTTGTTTCTTGTCTTTTGAATGCTGAATTTTGTCTTCTTCCTCCTTGTCCTATGTGCTATTGTTTTCCTTTGTCTTGGTCCCATCTATCTCCTTTTCATTGTTCCTGTTCCTTTCATCCGCAAAGCCTTTATTTTTCACCATCGATGATTTACCTCTGCTAGCAACAACGTCTTTGTAGGAGGGAGTCGAGCTCGCTCCTCTGCCACCCTGCACTAGAAACAATCCTTGCAATTTTTTGTAACCCTAGTTGATCACTTCAGCTCCAGTAGTTTGACCTCTAAACCTATGATATTCATCCTTCAAATGAGTTCAGTCTTAAGAATATTGTTGTTTCAATCTTCATGGTACAATTATTCTCCCATGTTTATAGAAGGGGAGTGAATTTTTCCAACTTGAATTGTGGAACTATCGTATCAACCTAAGACATTTCCATAGAAATCAAAATGTGTGTGTGTGTGTGTGTGTCTATATATATACACACACAAAGGAAATGATATAGTTATTATTATATTTTAAATATATTATTGGAATAAAATTTAATGCCTTAACCAAGTAGATAGTTAAGGTACTACAATGCAATTATCGAAGGACCATAGAAATTATAAAAAGTGAATGAATACAATCTACTTCAAGGTGAAATAACAACCTTTTAATGGATCAAACAAGAAAACCAAGCTAAAATAATCTTCGACCAAGTCTCCATGGTATATATATAGGACACAAAGATTTGAATTATAATTAAATGATACAATGAAAAGTTTGGCTAACATAATAATGCAACATAGAGATATAGAAACTCAATATCTTTAACTTAATAACATGTTTTATATGTTTAACATGCCCCTCTCCTTAAAACAACCATTTTCCTCAACACTTGACTAACTACATGTGTCATTTGATGAATAAATCATCTTCTCATGTCACCCCTTCCAATGGTAGGTTCTTCATTTTTGTGAGGTACTCTATAAATACTCAATTTCATTGTTTTCTCAATCCTTGTTTCGAAGATTATTTATGTTTTTAGTATGATTTTCCCTTTATTCTCAATATGCAGTAAATTAGTTTGGATTGGGATATTCTCAGCTATTAATTTATTTAATCAAGAAATATGGAAGATTGGATAAACATTTTAAGATGGAGGAAACTCCAATTTGTAAGTCATACTTCCATTCCTATATAACATATAGGACATAATACCTCAATGTTAATTTATCAGCCTTAATTTATTGTTGAGAAATATCGATTTATATTATTATATCCTAATAGATACCCAACCCATCACATTAAATTCCCTTTTAATGGGATGATGATTTTATTGTTGCTTCATTCTATTTCGTGCTATAACCAAGCTATTCATAAAAAAAAATTCATAACTTCTTCTTGGTGCCCTATTAGATCCTCCATTGTTTGAGAATTTGTATTCCCTGTCAAGAATGATGTGATGAATGCAGGATAATATACATTAAATTCCATAAATTGAGAAATTATTTATGAATGTTGGAAGTATTTGTAATAACATCATTCCACCAAGGGAAATCACTTGAAACATTTTGTTTGTTTATTTGATTCCAAGAGAAAAATATATCTTTCTTAAAAAATATTTTCAATATTAGTTTTCCCATTGGATTGATGGTGATAGGATTAGCTGTGAGCCAATTGAGTAACCAAGGAAGAAACTAATTAATTCCAAAATTTTACATGTATATTTTGGAGTATTTCCATGAAATTTGTTGCGACTATATCTGCTTTAAATCCACGCTAAAAAGAGAAAAAGAGATAAAAGATGGGCATACTTCGTTAGTTGAACTACTACTACTACCATAATGCAATTCCTTCCCATATTTTTGGTTAAAGCCATAGTAAAATCAATTGAAACATTTTCCCAATCTTTACTTTCTACAACTAATGCTTGTAGGATAGCAACAGTATTGATTATCTATCCCTTATTCTATTGGAAATCTACACATTTCATCACAAGTTTTGAGCGTAAGTTTCGAGTCCTTACTAGAAAAAATCATTATTGTTTCTATGGTAATTGTTAAAGAACCATTAATGTCCTCCTATAGGAAAATTTTACAATTCCAATATCGAAATTGTTTTTAGATGTCAATTCTTACATAAATATACGCAATCTTGATACCATAAAAGATCACTATTCCACATAAATTTATTTAATGGACTTGTGTCCTCTTCTACATGTTGAATCACCTTGCATATTATATGATCTTGATTCCATTATATCCCTTCCTCTCCCATCCGATTATATTATGAAATATAAATAGAACATCATAAAGCCTCTATTTCTCCTTCTTTCATTGAAAGTGTATCTATGACCATCATGCATATATATATATATATATATATATATTTAAAGTCACAACCTAACATCTTTGTAAGCCATAATTTTTCCTCTATAAGGATAACCAACCTATATCCATCTTAACTCTAGATCTATCAAGTTCCAAGAGGGATCAAATCTCTCAAGGTTTGCAGCTCGAGAGATTTGATTCGTCTCAGTGCTTAATAGATCGACAATTAAGATAGATCTAAGCTATTTTATAGTATCTATATATTTTTACTTCTATATATTATGCATTATATATTATTATATTTTAATTTATATCTCTCATAACTATAAAGTCAAAGAAAAACTCTAATACTAAGTACCTCATCTTTTTTTTCAATCTATTGTTTTTAACTTTCTTTAATCTTTTAAAATACAGTCATTACATATAGTAGAGTAATGTAATAACATTAAAGTTATGTGGTAAAGAATTTATACTTTAATTTTTAGTCACTTTACAATATCTATAAAAATCTTTGGAAACATTAATAACCTAAAGAAAATAACAATATAAAATCTTATTTACATTAATAATTTAACAAATAATTTTCTATTATTGAATTTTAAATTTAAATTTATAACTTTTTTTAATCTATATTGATAACTTTATACACACATATGGTTTGGTATATATGGGTTGGTATATATTGTGAACTCTATATATTATATTATATATTATTATTACATTTTTTTGTCTCCGACAATTATAAAATTAACATGAAGTGGCTCAGATCTGTTTTTCCAATTTTATTTTATATTTTAAAATAATATAATTATGTATAATAGCATAATGTAGTACTCGTAAAATAATGTGGTAAATAGTTTATATTTTAATTTTTAACTCTTTATTACTTTAACATAAAGTGAAACAATACATACACTAGCTAAACCCAAAAACCCCTTTCATAAATATATCCAAAACAGAACATTAAATCCTATTCCAAGTACACCTAAGGAGACGTGCGCACACACACACATATTTCTAATTTTCAACTCTATATTAAATTTGAATTGTTTTAATGAAAATTTCAAATGTAAATGGAAAATTAAGCAACATAGTCACTAAAAATGAAGAATGGAATTTGAGCCAAGTTGATGGATAGTTTTGTTTTAAAATTGTCTTTTTTTTTTTCAATCTAGACTTAAATGGAACAATAAATCCTATTCTAAGTACACCTAAAGACACACACATACACATGCACACATTTCCAATTTTCAGCTCTATATTAAATTTGAAAATTTTTAATGAAAATTTCAAATTTGAATGGAAAATTAAGCAACATAGTCACTAAAAATGAAAGACTAAATTTGAAAAATTTTAACGAAAATTTCAAATGTAAATGGAAAATTAAACATAGTCACTAAAAATGAAGGATGGAATTTGAGCCAAGTTGATGGATAGTTTCATTTTAAAAATGTCCTTTTTTAATCTACACACGCTAGTATATATTACTACCATTATATATTATATACTATATATTATTTACATTAATAATTAAAAAAAGAAAATTCAATGCTCGAAAATATATATATATATAGCTCTATACTAACTTATTTAGTAAAACGTTAAAATTTTCTAATGAAAATTTGAAACTTAAATTATAAGTTAATCAATATAATCAATAGAAATTAGGAATAGAATTTTACCCCATTTGTAAATGAAAATGATCAATTTTGTTTTGAAATTTTCTTTTGATATAGGTTGTTATATTGATGTGTTTGTTCGAGGTATTATACTTTAAATTTTAATGGCTCTATTCATATTTATAAAACTTTTTGGAAACATTAATAACCTAAGCAAAAGAAGATTATAATTTCTTTTTATATTAGTAATTAAAAAAATAGATTTCATATATATATATATATCTCAATTTTTAGCTCTATAGTATTTTTCATTTTTTTTAACTAAAACTTCAAAAAAAATTAATGAAAATTTGAAATATAAAATGTAAGTTGATCAATATAGTCACTAGAAATTAGGGATGGAATTCAACCCAAGTTGCGAATTATATATATTAGTTTTGTTTTGCAATTCCTAACTTGCTTGTTTTGATATAGGTTAGTGTATGTGTGTGCACTCAAGTGCACACACATGTGAGTGCACACACATGTTGAGATTACATTTTAACCACTAATTTATACTAATTATGATACTTTCTAATTTCACCATGGATTTAAATCATATATATGTTCACATGTTAAGAATATGAATTTAACTTTTATTTCATATTAATATACTACAGATGAAATTGGTTTTTTAATATCACCATAAATAGATCTTTTGCACGTTACATTGCAACCAACGGAACTAAGTAAACTATTAAAGCATCTGAAAATATAAAAGCATTTAACCTTAATTTTTCTTCACCTATTGGCAACCTTCATCGTTATCACCATAATTAGATATTTTGTAAGTTACATTTCAAACAACAGAACTTAGTCAAATATTAAAGCATATAAAAATATAAAAATATTTAACCCTAATTTTTCTTCACATATTGGTAACATTCATAATATATAAATAACACTAGGAAATTAATGATTATCATGTTGAATGCAAATCATTAATTCAAAATATGAATTTAAGCCTGATTGTAGGGTCCAAAAAGATTAAATAACAATTACTTATGATGCATCGATAAAGTGAACTTATTTTACTTTTGGGTAAAATAAAACAAAACACACATGAACTAAACCTAAGAAATTATTCCACAAAGTTGTCGCAAAATGAATCCTAAATCCTATTCCAAATATGCTCAAAGATCTCCGGGAAGAAGTTTAAAAGGAGAGTAAAAGCATGGTGAATAAAAAAGTGGTTGATTTCTACCAAATCTTTACAATCATTTCCCTCTGGATGACCTGCAAAATTTATGCATCAAATTCATCCTTTGGATCATGATGGTGCATATCTCTTCTCCTTCCATCCCATGTTGATGCTTTAAACCTAACTGTGCCAAGAGATTCTCTACAACCCTATATGGGGGAGATGCATTGGTGTTAGGCATAAGGTAAGAAAAATTGGATGTCAACATTTTTAAATGTTTGCTCAATATGTTGAATTTATAGGATGCAAAGGATATAATTAATATTAATTCAAAATATTAATATAAGTAAGGTAGAAGGTCGACTTCAACAAATAAGATTTATTGATATACTAAATCAAAAAATTTAATATAGAAACTCTAATATGGTGAAAAATTGGAAAACTTGCTACTAAGATAGAAAAAGTCAACAAATGCAATTTCACTTCTATAAAAATATTTCCCACATCTATTTTATATCAATTTAAAAACTATGTCAACTTAAATTAAATTATTAATAATAATTTTGTGATAACTATGAAAACCTTGTTTCCTGGTCATCTCCTCCATATATTAAATTTATTTATATATTAATCAAGAAGAATAATATACAAACTTGAATAATATTTAAAATTGGAGAAACTCATGACTAAGATGGATAATATCAATAAATGTAGTTTTGTTTCAATAAAACTCTTTCCACGTCTATTTTATATCAATTCAATGACTACATAAACATAAATTAGATTAAACATAAATTAGATTATTAATAATAATTTTGTGATACTCTAGAAGCCCCATTTTAGGGGCATATATTCCACATACGAATTGACCCTTCAATTTGTTTCTCAGAATGTTATTCAAAGATTGCATTTGAATAGAAGCAACAAAGTGAGTCAAAGGCCAATGATACATGCTAGTGTTCCAAATTCATCTCGATGATTCTATCTGGTAAGCACTCTACATATAGAATCCATGAAAGTTGTTAAGAACTGTAAATATGTTTTCGATAGTTTTTGAATCATCTCCTTTTATTTATGATCTTGTAAGATAAGTTGAATAGCAATTAAATTATTAGATAACATATTTACTATATAGTTATCGATATATTATAGATAGTGACATAAATAGTGAAAAAATTGTTAGAGGTAAATTGGTAATTGATATATATATATTCTTCATAAATTTTAATTAAATTAATTTTACTGCTAAGTTTTAGATTTATATTATTTGTGTTTGTAGAAAAGAACTGTGATTTTCTATAATGTAGCTGAAATTTTTATATGTTTTAGAATTAATAATGATAAGTGAAAAATAATTTTAAATTTATAGCTAACTCCATGATGTGGGGGGCTATGATTAATTATATATATATATATATATATATATATGGAAAAATGTTACCTTGAAGTAATATGGGCCATGGGATCGAATTGTGCCAAACACTTGATTGTCCCACTAGGAGATTCCATTCAATTCCTATTAATCATTTAAATATTATTATAGTACTATTAACAAAGTATCCTAGATATATATTAACTCTTGATATAACAAGCACTGAGAGGGATCAAATCTCTTTTCACTCTAAAAGAGGTTTTCATGTTAAGAGATTTGATCCCTCTCTGTGCTTGGTTGATTAAGTGTTAACATGGATCTAGGTTGGTTTATAGTGCTTTAAACCTAACTTATATGTATGAGTTATAAATTATAATAAGAATTTTATGTATTGAATACGATTAACCATAAGATAGTTGTGAATTATAAAATATTATATTAAAGGATATATTAATTTATAACACTTTAGCCCCAACTAATAGATCCAAATCCTATTTAAAAAAATGCTATGTATATTGAATTATATTGACAGTAGGTATAAATTATAAAATAATATATTAAGAAATATATTATTTTCTCTTGGTCGCGCATTAAACCAAACATATAGTGCTCTACCGGTAGGTGTAAATTATAATGCTCTAACCCTAGGTATAAGAGGTTTTTTCTTTTCTATATATTTTTCCTGACATTTGAAAAATATTGACATATAATCTTTCTTAAATTATACACCTACACGTATCCCCCATAATTTTCTATAGAGCTCCTCTTAGAGCAATAATTACTCCATGAAGTACATGAAATAATCATGATCCATTTTTACATTGAATTGTCTTCCTATTAGGTACAATAACTATTTTATAAGCACATTCACTATCACCAACATTCTATATCAGATATGGGTTTGTGAAATTTATTTCCTTTAGCTTAGCTAATTCTAAAGGAAGGGGGACTTACTTCTTGCACAAGAAATTCACCAATTCAATGGGAAAGGGAATGACATGCCGCAAAAAAGGTTTATGTGAAGTTAGGTGTAGCTGGGCTACTAGTTGTACACCAAACATTCTTACAAAATTTAAAGGAATTGGTTGATTATTGAGTATAAGAATATTCTTGATTGTTTAATCATCTTACTAGAAGTGCAACTATTTGACCATAACTCTTGACAAATAGATTACAATATCCTAAAAATCCTAAGAACCCTCTGTGTTTCTTGAAGGATCTAAGGATTTTCTCTACCATCATATATTTAATATTTATAGGGGACACTTTGGAACCTTCATCAGATATAGTATGACCCACATATTTCTCATATTGAACACCACAGAAACACTTGAAAGGCTTTGTATATAGTTGTTACTCTTCTAATAGTCCTAAGGCCATGTAAACATATTGTGCATGGTACTCCCAAGCTTAAAAAAAAATTACATAATTTTGCTAAGGGTTTGAAAACAAAATTAATCAACCTTTGAGATGTTTAAGGTGAATTAGTAAGTTAAAATCACATAACATAAAACTCATAATTACCTTCATGTGTTCTAATGGGTGTTATGGTCCAAGACAAAATTATTGGAGAAAATTTCTCCATGAAATTCATTTAATAATTCACCAATGAGAAGAATAGAAAAATCGTATTTGATGTTATATTTTTTTATCCATATATATTAATCTAAACACATATTTGATTAACCATCATTTTCTGTAGACAATATTATTAGTGAAGAGAAAATATATCTACTTGGTTGAATGATTTCATTCTCTAACATTTCTTAAATCAGACGTGCTCAATCTCACTCTTGCATGCATATGTATACATTTAAGGAATATTGTTAGGTGTTACACTTCTAGGCTACAAATGAATAGTATCATCATCACCTTGAGTACGTGGCAGAACCTTATGAATCTCATCAAGTACTAAGGAATTATTATTGATAACTTGTTTATAGATCCATTGTTGTAGATCACATAGATCCTTAAATAGATAATAAACATAATTGTGTATTTATGTTATGGTGTTTCCCTTTTATTAATATTGTCATACTTTTGTAGTTTCTAAAATTAGAGGGTATACCTTGGATACCACTAGCCTTAATTTCCTTCCATTATGAGGAAAATCTCATGAAAACATCTTCAAAATTGAGGGCCATTGTTCCTAATGATAGTAACCATTTTAACCTTAATACGAGATAATAATCACTCATTTGGATTCCAATTATGGTACTATTCAATAATACTCTACCATAGCTAAACAATCTAGCCCCTTAGACCGACTAGAAGGGAATATCCTTTGCCATGTCAGAAAGACAAAATTTGTTTATATAATGCTCTAGTAAACATGCATTGGTGGCTTCAATGCTGCCATGGGATTATATCGAAGAAAGACTAACCCTAAAAATGCTCTTCGTACACTGAGTCCAAGAAATAGAGAGAAAATAAATACCCATTGACACTATGTTAGAGTAACATAGAGTAGATTTGCATAGATAAGTTTTGATTAGGTCAAAATTGATCCCTCAAAGAAGATAAGGATAAAATGAATAGGCATGGTTAAGAAAGTGTCTACATTAGATGTGATCAATCCATGTGAAAATCTATAAAAGAAACCTCTTCGTAGATCACAAAGAGAGGGAAAAGAAACATATGTTGAAATGATGTTGGAGAATGTGTCTATAGTTGATATCTATGATAGGATAGCATAACATTTTTAATTGACAGTTACTTTTGGCTAGAAGGAGACTACAAGAAAGGACGTTAAGACAACATGGCTATGTATAAAAACTTATTGGTATAATACAAGCTTCACATGATTTTCCCCATTTTCCCATGTATTTCATTTATATTTGCATGTTGATTATGGATACATTTGTCTGTGCATGTCCTAACTAGTGTTATAGGGATTGTATTCTTAGTGTTTTTTCTATTGTGTGAAGGTATTCAAGATCAAGGATAGGAGTTGTTTTCTATAGGAGACCTCCCTTGAGTGCGCTACACCAATGATACATTCTTGGGATAGAAAGGTATGACCCTTCACTCTCATTGTAATCTATAGTTTAATGTGTGTGCATTAGAATTTGATTGAGCTATATGGTTCTTTGATTACTACACCCTCTGTTTGGGTATGTCTTAGGTATACCTGCTAGATTTAAAGTTGTTAGTTACTACAAGAGAAATATTCTCTTAAATAGAATTCATGCCTCTACTAGGGAAACCCAGTGAGAACATTTTTGTAGTCTTTGTCTATTATTTTAGTTGTTTTTTTAATTTCCTTAGCATTATAAAGTACTCTTAAGACATATAATTAGCTTGGATTTTAAATCTCAGTGATGAAATTCCTAGGTTCTATGTTTTTCTGTTCTAGTCACCCTCTCTAGTTAGAACCAAAGCAATGAAGGCCCTTATAATGTTCAATTAACTCTACAATAGAGCATTGTTTGGATGTTATTTCTTAGTTTTCTCTAGACCATAGGGTTGAACCCTTCCTTTTTGGGTTTTCTTATGGTTTTACATAGAGTTTATTCAAATTTTTGGTACTTGTTTTCACCTAGGTGGAGTCTTGTTATCCAGACGATTCACTTTTAGCAGGAAAGAAGGATCTCTTTAGATTTCCAAAAAAACCTAGTAACAAACATGAAAATAATTGCTACCTTTCCTTAGCCTATTCTAAAACATGAAACGTGTAGTACGTGAAGAATCACTTACCTATGAACGATGTTATTGTAGAATTCCTTTCAATTCTTTCCACAACCATCTTTTCCTCAATGCCTTGAGGTTTTCCCAATGCTCTCCACAACTTGTCCATGATGCTCCAAAATGGATCTACATAGATAAAAACATTCACAGGGATCAAAGCATCCCACATATAAAATCAAAGGTAAATGAAATTCCTGACTTACCATCCAACATATAGTTCAATCAATAATTAGTTATAAACCATGTGAGAGATCAAGGAATCTCGCAACTAACATCAAAATGGACACAATTAGGAAAAAACCACTACTTTGTATTAAATTCAAAGGAAAGCAAGCTTAGAACTTGATTTTCTTGATGTCACAAGCCTATTCCAATGGTCTTTGTTACTTCCCTTAATGAAATGTTCTTCAAATCCAAAATCAAAAACATAAGTTTATAAATCTAAGTCTCTCTTCTTGCTCTACTCTTGTGCTCATTTTATAAGCAAGTAGAGGAGATTTTTAGTTCATATTCTCAAGGGATATGATGCTTAAGAGGGGATTAGTTCCATGAACCAAAGGATGAGGCACACGTATGTAGTAGTTTGAGGTTTCTAATTTGGATAAGGTTCCTCCATCAAAACTTCTACAATTTAATTTTTTATTTTTACTTGCGTGAACAGGATTGCGTAGTTTCTAGTGGAAGATATTGCGTAGGCCGGAATTGTAAAAACTGCACATGCACAGGTAATGGATACGAAAACTATGTAGATACTAAAAAATGATTTTTAAGAAGTGCAACCCAAAATTTCTTTTGTCCCTAGTATTGTTTTACTTCAAGCTTCATAGGGTATTCACTTGAGACACCCATTGATTGGAGAGAGGTCCAAATCAACAGTCATGGTGCAAAAAATTAGTGTAACACATTTCCTCATAAAGTGTTAATCCTTAAAATATGTTTCATGACTAAAGTACTTTATCATCTCAAAGGTTTGAATCGGAGACCAATTCGGTGAACACATGAAACAAACAATCAAGGATTGCCATATCATGCTTTCATATAAACATCACTGAGATAGGAATTCCCATAATAATAGTACAAGTATCTCAAAGAATCAGTATGGAAATGCATCTAAAGATCCATGTCAACAGAAGTTAGAATATGGACACAACCACCAATGGATCTATGTTTAAAATCATGAATATTTAATAACTCCATGCAACCAGGATGGATGAAACTAGATCTAGAGTCTTGATCTCCATCTCTTGATGTACGAATCTGACCATGTGAATAAATGTCTTCAAGTCAAACATGGTAGAAACCACTTGATTACTAGTCAATGACATAAACCATTAACAAGTGTGAGAGAGACCACCAATAATGAAAATGGCTCTCAAGGTACTCTAGTATAATCTATGAAATGTGAAAATATATCTTCAAGTCGAAAATTCATAGAATAAATTCATTCAAAGTTCAATTATGAGAATGTATTATCGAAGGAAAGAAACATGTCGTTAAGTCATGCGGGTTCCAAGGTACTGAAGAAGGTTCTGGATCAACTTCCTATATAATGAGATAAAGTTGATAGGAAGTGACACGTCATTGGAGGGCCTATGACATGAAAATCATGTCAACTTCTGAAGAAAAAATTTGGAGTAATATAGGATTGGCTCAAGTATGGTCGATGCGATTGAAATTTATAAATTGAAAGGTAATTTCGACTGAGGTTCAACTTCTCTTGAACATATTTTTGACACGACATTTTTACTTGGAACCATTTGACTCAAAAATAATACCCAAAACCAAATGAATACTTTCAATGAGGTATGATTGGTAGTGAGACAAATAGATTTCCCAACCTGGACAGAAAGGTGATGGAATGCCATGTTCAAGAGTGACACTCTTCCCTTTTAAATACAAAAGCAAATTTTTCTTCCCAATTTTCCCTCACCATTACTGGCAAGTACCTCTTTATTTTTGTGCAATATTGAGGAGGATAACATATTCTTATCCTGCAAGGTCTTCCTTGGGATGATTCCTTCAGAGTATTTTTTATGAACCCTAGGAACGATTGGTTCGGTTTCGTCATGATAGACAAGCCCTGCATTGTTTATTCGGTGTGTGTTATATTCTTTCCAAGAGAAGTCATGCACAATGGGGAGTCACATAGAGGGGAATAGACCCCCTATTCATTGTATCAAGTGCAATTGTGGTGTTGTAGGGGGCTTTGATGAGGGTGGTAGCCTCCCTACATGGGGTCTGGGGCAGTGCCCTATGATTTTTTTTTGGAACCGATATTAAGTGGGAGAAGCTACCTATGGTTTTGCGCATGGGTTTTTCACATGGTTTTGCACATGATGGTTTGCTACCCATGGTATATTTTAGATCTGGTCAAGGGAACTACAGTTATTTTCTAATCCAAGGTTAATGCATTTGGGTTTAGGAATGCTTCGACGTGTATATATATGTATTGTAACATTGAAAGGAATATAATGAAAAATCAATCTGGTAGTACCTTTTTTGGGATCTAAAGGAAAATCTCTATGTATATCTATTTTATATTTTATGCTCTAACAATTGTTTAATTTTTTTTTTAATAATTTGTATGCAGGTAATTTATGTACAAGGTTAAAACCTACATTGTTTATATTTTATGAGTCTAGTGAAGGGATAACTTGATGTCGTTTTCATGTATAAAGAGTATGAAAAGAAACAAAATGAAAGTTAATACAGTTCTTTCAATGTAAAGTTTTAACAAGGCTAGAGACATTAAAGCTCAATGGTTTTCATGTTTAGGGAGTTGGGAGAAAAACTTAAGTAAACTCCCCATTGTTCTTTTTCGTAAATTTAGTCTCTCAAGCCCGAAAAAGGGTAAAAATAATGTAGGAGATAAGTCTTTTGACTATGATTATTCAAAGTGTACCTTTTTTAGAAATAGTATATATGATTCGTAAATCGGGTAAACTTATATCAAGTATAATTTTTTTCGTTTACTTTAACGAGTTCAAAATAAACAAGCATTCTCAGTAATCCTTTCATATTTTTGGAGTCAGAAAAGAGCTTAAAGGTAACTCTAGGGTTTCGCTTTTTCGTAAGTTTTAATGAGTCTGAAAAGTGATAAAAGCATACTCATGTCATGGAATTTCAATTTAATTAGTGAGTAGGAAAAGACGGAAATAACTTGGTATTTTCATGTATATTTTATGAGCATGACAAGATAGCGAAAGAAGCTCAGGATTTTCATGAGTTTAACAATTTTTTAAAATAATAAACAAATTGGACTCGAGATAGGTTTCATTTTTATATAATCTTTAAATATTTAAACATTATCCTTGAGAGTGGTTTCATTTATACAAAAGCTTGAAACAGAGGAAAATTCCACTTGAGATAAGTTTTAATGCCCCCAAGCATAACTTGCAGAGGCACATGTGCCCCAAAATTTGTTTGATATACCTAAGTAGACTACTGGTTACTAATAGGCAGATGAAATGAAGGTTAATTTACAAGATCATGTGAAAGACCTGACTTAATTATGGGAGGATTTGTTTCATTTTTTAACAAGCTCAACATAAGAAAAGAATTATTTTCATGGAACCTTGTTTGCTTTTTTAATGAGCTTGACACAAGAAAAGGATCTATGATCATAAGAGTTGTTTCATTTTTTAATGATATTGACACAATAAAAGAACTATGCTCATAAGAGTTGTTTCATTTTTTAATGAGGTTGAGAGAGCAAAAGATCACCTCATGGGGACCTATTTCATTTTTTAACGAGGTTGACATAGTGAGAGAACTATCCCCATGGAACCTTGCTTCATTTTTTAATGAGCTTGACACAAGGAAAGGAACTATGCTCATAACGATCTGTTTCATTTTTTAACAAGGTTTACACAATAAAAGAACCATCTTCATTGAACCTTGTTTCACTTTTTAATGAGCTTTTCAAAAGAAAAGTAAATATGCTCATAAGAGGCTTTTCATTTTTTAACGAGCTTGACATAATAAAGGAACTATGTTCATAAGGACCTATTTCATTTTTTAACAAGGTTGACACATTAAAAGAACCATCCTCATAGGGACCCATTTCATTTTTTAATGAGGGTGACATAGTAAAAGAACCATCCTCATAGGGACTTGTTTCATTTTTTAATGAGGTTGACATAGTAAAAGAATTATCAGCACAGGGACATGTTTCATTTTTTAACGAGGTTGAAACAATAAAAGAACCACCCTCACAAGGACCTATTTCACTTTTTAATGAGGTTGACATAATAAAAGAACCGTCCTCATAGGGATATGTTTCATTTTTTAATGAGGTTGACACAGTAAAAAAACCATCCTCACGCGGACCTTTTTCATTTTATAATGAGATTAACACAGTAAAGGAACTATCCTCATAGGGAATTGTTTTAGTTTTTAATGAGGTTGACACAATAAAAGAACTATCATCATAATGACCTTGATCATGGCTTCCATTTGGAAGAAACACGTGCCAAGGGACACTCCTCGATTACGACTTGCAAGTGGTCTTCATCAGAAGGATGAACAGTTCTGTGGAAGGAACACATGTTAACAAAATCAATGGGGATAATAAAATCGGATGCAAATGTCCCCATTGAAGAGTTCACCATGTCAATTACCATATCTGATTCAAAACAATTTGAGTAAATAGGGAGAGGATTTCTTACATCCGTAGCTAAAAACATGGGACTGGGTGCCACATAATTAGCCCATGGTGGGGTAGATACCACTTGCATATAAGGAACATTAAGGGATGTTGGATGGATGGTAGTCTAATTAAGACAAATGAATGAAGCTGGCCAATAGTGAAAATGTTTCCATTGTCAGGGAAAGACATCATGTGAAAGTATTTTGATACGACAAATTTCATCACATAGATATAGTCTCGCGCATGGAGAAAATTGAAATCCAAGGGGCCTTGGACTACCATAATATCAATGCAGATAGTTTTTCCTTCCAGAGTCATAGGTAAATTATGAAGGATCCCTAAAGGTTCACTAATGTTTATGTTAAAGCTAACATATTATGTGTAATAGACATAAGCTGAGTGGAACCGAAAGCTTGCCAAGCGGTTGAGGATAAAATATTGAAAAAATCACCTTTGTGGATGTTTGTGTGACACACATTCTTCCCATATGCTTTCAAAATGATTTGGAAAGGGGTGGAAGAAGGAAGATGAGGCTCTATCAATATAATTTAATAAAATGAAATAGTCTCATTAGTTGGAGGGGGTTCAATGGAAACAACTAAAATTCCAAAATGTGTATAAGAATCTGAGGTAACAAGAAGAACGTGAGCCGTATTAATTTCACTCTCTAAAGTTATAATGGGACCAAATTACTTTGGAATCAAGTTGACCACTTGATCAGCCAATGGTTCGTTAAGATGAATGATCTGCATTTAATTCTCCAATGGAAGAGTGGGATTGGTTGTACTTGGAATTAGATCAATCACTTTGTCAAATGATGGTAGGTTGGGAGAAAATTTACAGTAACTAGTTGGAATTTGTTTTTGTCAAACAATAATTTTTTCCAACAATTTTGAGGCTTCATCCATATGACGTCAAAGGTGGCTATGAGGAATGCCTTTGCATAACCTATGGGGAAACCTAAATTTACCCTTTTTCCTAGGAACTTGACAATGACTAGTCAATGGATTAATAGTAATTTGATAACTATTTTTAGATCACACTTCTAATAACTTTTGAATACTAGGACAATCAATAAGATAGTGGTCACCCTTACAAAGTTTGCAAGGGAATTTTAGCTTGTGGTTACTTTTCGACGATTCCTCAACTTTTGCCATACTGAAAGAGAATTGGTGTACTTCTCTCTTAGCTTTATTCTTTTCCTTCTTCTTCTTAGTCACCTGGTTACTAGCATCAAAGATTTTACCAAGCTAATAAGAAGAAAGGGAGGAAGACATTCTGGGTGAAGAAGGTGAAGGGTTAACCAATGGTTTTCATTGTTCTTGAGACAGAGAACTTGGTTAAGGTCAAAAATTTGGTTGAGGTGGTATAGTCTGAGTATTTGGGACTAAATAAGTTGAGAACAATAACAACAATAAACCTATCATGAATCTAGAAAGAGACAACGTAGCCATATAAGGAGGACCGACATTTCCAAAGTCATGAAAAGGATTAGGATTCCTATTAAAAGGGGTTTCTTTATTAGTAACTTATGGGATTGTTTCCATTACATTAAACTTACATAAATTTATTAAGAATTTAAAACAATACTAACAATCCAAATTCACAATCCACACCAAACGTCTATAAAAATTAAAACAAGAAAATAAGGCACACTAATAAATCTAAGGACTAAAATCGTGCAAACAAACCTTTCACATTGAAATCACTAGTTGGTTATGAAATCTAGCATCACGGATATCAATATGAAAAGTTAATAAAGATAGAGTGGATGGAACCAATTACATTGACAATCTGCTTAATGAACATGATCTGGTGCAAGTAAGTTTACTTATGCCATATCGAGTGAAGAATGCCATCCAAAAATGTCCAAGTAAGTCTAGCCAACTTATGACAACTTAACTTGGGGGGAGAGTTGTAGATTGGAAGTACACACAAGCGAAGAGTAACAAACCTCAATCCCCTTGAAAGTTACTCAACATGGTTAATTTTAGCTTTATGTTGAAGTGACTCCCAAGCACCTTTCGACGTCATTTTTAATACATGTATATCACTCTACCATAACCAATGAGGTCTGTTCCATCACTCCATTGGGTCTGATGTGATCTCATGCTTAACTCCATTGTTAGAGAAGCTTCCCAGAGCCAAACTGTAATAATTGGATTTGCTCCCTATCGCAAGAGTCTAGTGTTTGTTTGCAGATTTGGAAAGTTAAGTTGATTCCCTATTCCAAATCCCTACAAATTGATCTAACGTAGGTTGAAATATCCCTAAAATAATACAAATTATAATTGATTTTATTAGCACAGTTTTCTTTTAACGTTGTTACTTACTCAATGGATAAATGGATGTGACCTAACTAAAAAGCTTTAATGAAATCGAAGATGAAATTGTCATTTTTTCATTTCGATCAATTCTAGATAAAGTAAGGAGAGAGGTTCTTCTTTAAAATATTAACTCCAGAAAGCCACACTTGTAATTTTCGAATGAAATTCAAAATTCGTAAGTCCAAATCATGAAATGTAATCTATGCATAATTTGCTTGAAAACTATACAAATATAATCTATGCATAATTTCCATTCATGTTATGAAAATGAGAATTATATCTATGAAGATGTAATATATGTAAGAGAATTTGTAAAACAAACACAAGATGATTCCAAATCAATAAAATAACAACAAGACTATTTTCCTTCACCAATGTAACAAAAGAAGGAATCGAGTGTAAGTAAAGGAAATTGGTTGAAAATTTCAAAGATCAAATGTAATGACACTCAAAGGCATCTAACACTTGGATAGAGACTCTATGAGTCTATGAGAAGGCTTAATAAATAATAAAAGAAAAAAATATAAACTTAAATTGGAGATGCACTAGCTTTTTCAAAAATTTGACAAGGTTGCGTAAGGCACTACATCAATTCGATGTTGATGTGCACTGTGCACCACAGAAAACTACACAAATACTCAAAAATAGTTCTTAAGTAGCATAACCAAACATTCCTTTCATCCCTAGTATTGTTTTACTTCAAGCTTCATAGGGGATTCACTTGAGACTCCCATCATATGGTGAGAGATCAAAATCGAGAGTCATGGTGAAAAAATTTAGTGTAACAACTATACTTTCAAATTCATATTTTTTGTGTCTTTTTATTTTATGAATATCCCATATTTGTTTCCAATAAGTTAATTTGGTTTTCTTATTTTAGGGTTTTCAAATCTCTCTTATGTTTGACTCACAATAGAGATATTTGTGTCCATATACCTCTCTATCATCATTTTCCTCACAACTACCTTTCATTTGCTTGTTTCCTAGTGTGTTTTCCTATTGGTTTTTTCCTATTAGTGCATACTTTCTTGTAGGATAGGGTTTTATATTTGAGTGGGTATTTTTAGTTATTTTTGTTTGGTTTATTCATTTGTTAATTTTTATTTTTTTTTTATTTTATTTATGTGTCTGATATTTTAATGAGAGTGTGTGAGGACTATTTTCATCATTTCATTTGAAAAGACAAGATCCTAACCTTCTCTAACTAAGTTTCATTGAAGATAAATATTTGCATGAGAATTTATTTACATAGTTTTCTTTGACAAATGAGTCTAACAAACATATGTATCATCCATATACACTTGAGATAATAAAAATACAGTCAAAATTAATAGTTAATTAATATTTAATTGATATTTTTACTTCCTTTGATAGCAAATCCATAATAGCTCAGGATAGGGTCTGTTGGGTCCCTATAATACTAGTGATTACCCCATTACTATTGTATTTATACCCCTTATTAATATCATTGTGCCCCTATTGTCCCCATATTGTTATTATTGTGCCCCATAGAATCGCTCTAATGTTATTTTTGTGGCTTTATATTATTATTATTAGGTCGGCTAGGTTATATTGTGACTCCTTAGACTCCTTATATATAGAAAGGAGGTTTTGTCATTTGAATCATAAAAGAAATGTTCATTTATGTAATGTAAAGGAGGTTTCCCCCTCGAAGAGCCTGAATTCTAAGGCGTTGATCTATCTTTCCTATCTCTTCTTGAGCTGGTTTCATAACATTTGGTATCAGAGCTTTGGATTCTAAGGTTTCGCTGCTCCAAACAGGTCATCGTGGCATTTTCACTATAACTTTTTTTTGTGACGTTTCAGAAGTTGAAAAAAAAACCATTTGAGAAGACATTGCACTAAATCTCGGGTCTGAATTTCAGAGCTTTTTGCACTATATTTCCGGAGATATGATCTGAGGAAGTTGGTCTTTTTGTAGACTCCTGAATTACATTCCAAACAGGTGACCTGGGGAAATCGTCATAACTTTTTCTCTGAGCATTGGATTGAAATTTCGTAAGAAGATGCAGAAATAGGACAGATTGTAGTTTCTTCTATATATTTTTCAAAGATAAAGGTCGACTCATGGCACGTCGTACGATTTCGCTCTACCGAACTAGTCTATAATCAGGTCACTGTGGGAGATTTCACATAACTCTTCCTTCGAGAATCCAATTTGGATCATAATGGTGGCATTTGAAAGAGGATATAGAGGGCTACCACAGGTCACAATTTCAGAACAAGATGTTCTGAAAGTACAGAGATACATCAGAGGAAATATCGAGCTCCTACAAAGTGAAAAAAAGGTGTGTAGATTCTTTTAAATTTTTTCTCAAGATTGGTTTGAAAATTTATTTTGAAGGAATTCAAAAGGCTAGTAGAGCATTATTATCGGTAACTGATGCTCCGAGGAAAGAAAATGCAAACACCTAGTAAGGAACCTAAAAGCTCTAGCATGACTCATGAAGAAGAGGAAGAAATGCTACATGATATATCAAAATTACAAGAACAAGTGCAACAAATGTCACGCTCACAAAAGTTAACAGAAGCTAAGATAAATGGCGTGGAAGCTAAGATGGAAAATTCGAAGATAGATTTGAACACAAATTTGAAGATAGGCATGGCAGATTTGAAGACAGATTTGACAAATTTTCTACAAGAAATACTTACTAATGGTGAAAAGGTAGTAAAGGAAACTCATGATGCGAACAAAAGAAATGTTAATCATGATATCATAGACTCTAATGTGGGATCGAAGACCCACCATATTCCAAAAATCGATATGAGGAAGTTTGATGGCAAGGATCGCGCAACATGGATATTACAGATGGAGCAATTTTTCGATCTCAATAATGTGCAAAACACAAAAAAGGTACATATTGCAACTTTATATTTGGAACCAAATCAGTTTGTATGGTATCAATGGCTTTTCTCTCGTAAAAAATTTATCACTTTGGCAATTTTTACGGAATAATTGATAACAAATTATAAGGATACAAAAAGGAACATTTTTTTTAGTCAGTTGATAAGTCTCAAACAAAAGGGTTCAATACTGGAGCACATTGAGGAGTTCCAAAAATTGAACATAAGGGTAAAAGATATTCCAGAGGAGCATAGGATTGATGTGTTCATAGGGTCTTTAAAGGATAATATCCAACATGATGTTCGCCTTTGGGAACTTGATTCATTAGAGAAGGCATTCAGGTTAGCAATAAAAATGGAAAGCAAAATTATGGTAACCAGGAAGCATACCACTAACAACTACAAAGATGGAAGTGTTGTTGCCCCTAGTCCTCCACAACCTATAAGGTTGACACCACAACAATTGGAAGAAAAAAGAGCAAAAGGGCTTTGTTCAGTTGTGATAGCAAATACACTAAAGGTCATAAGTGTGCTGAGAAGAAATTATTCTACATAGATTGTGAAGAGGAAGAAGAAAATGAGCAAGAAAGGTCAAAGGAAGAGGATATACTCCAAGAACAAAGCCTAGATAAAGAAGAAATGAATCCAACCATATCTTGTAATGCATTGGCTAGAATTACCACTCCTCAAACCATCAATATAGAAGGACAAATCAAGAACAAAAAGGTAATAGTGTTGATTGATTCAGGAAGCACCCATAGTTTTATTCATTATAAGGTAGCAAAAGAATTGAATTGCTTCCTATATCCAGCACCAGAGTGTCAAGTGATGATTGCAAATGGAGGAACAATAAATTGCTCTGGAAAGTGCCATAATATCAAGCTATCCATGGGAGAATATGCATTGACTAGCCCAATGCTTTCCATTCCAATGGGAGGTGCTGATGTTGTACTAGGAGTCCAATGGCCACAATCCCTAGGTACAATAGCTTTTAATTTTCAAGAACTTTTCATCAAATTTTCTATGGAAGGAAAGGAAGTTGAATTAAGGGGTATTGCAGGGAAACCAGGAAAGATAATCAGCTCTAATGGTATGACAAAGCTTCTAAAAAAGGAACAAGGAGGTGTAATTGCACAATTATGTTCGCTAGATGTTTCCACATCGGAATCATCTATTTCTCCAGATCTCCAAAAAGTCCTGGAAAATCATTCCAAGGTATGTGAGACTCCCAAAGGTCTCCCACCTATGCGTGATCATGATCATGCTATTCATCTAATTCCAGGAAGTGTTCCTCCAAACATCAGGCCATACAGATATCCCTATGCCAAAAAGAGTGAAATTGAACGTATGGTTGCAGAAATGCTAGAGGCTGGTATAATTCAACCGAGTCAAAGTTCTTTCTCTGCTCTAGTAGTATTGGTGCACAAGAAGGATGGATCATGGCGCATGTGTCCGGATTATAGGGAGCTCAGTAAGATCACTATTAAAGATAAGTTTCCCATTCCTATCATTGATGAATTACTGGATGAATTGCATGGATCAATTTACTTCATCAAGTTGGAACTTCATTCAGGATATCATCAAATCAGAATGAAGATTGAAGACATTCCGAAAACAACATTTAGAACTCATGAGGGTCATTATGAATTTTTGGTCATGCCTTTTGGCCTTACCAATGTACCTTCAACATTTCAAGGTTTGATGAATTCAATTTTCAAACCATTCCTTAGAAAATTTGTGTTATTATTTTTTGATGATATACTAATCTACAACAAGTCTTGGAAGGATCATGTTAAACATGTTGAGAGGGTGCTACAACTATTGGAGGAGAAACAATTATATGTAAAAAGATCCAAATGTTTCTTTGGAGTCCAAGAGGTGGAATATTTGGGTCATATTGTATCTCATGAAGGAGTTAAGGTAGACCATAGCAAAATTAAAGCCATTAAGGAATGGAAAATCCCCACATCCATAAAGAATCTGCGAGGATTTCTTTGGTTGACAGGGTATTATCGCAAGTTTGTTAAGAATTATGGGAGAATAGCAACACCTATAACAAGATTATTGAAGAAAGATGCATTTTCATGGACTTTGGAAGCAACAAAGGCCTTCGAACATCGTAAAGAGGAAATGTGCCAAGCACCGGTCTTAGCTACACCGGATGTCACAAAAACCTTTATTGTGGAATGTGATGCTTCAGGAAATGGAATTGGTGCTGTTCTAATGCAAGATGAAAGACCCATTGCTTTTGAAAGTCATCCAATCAAGGGAAAGTTTTTACACAAAGCTATTTATGACAAGGAAATGTTGGCAATACTCCATGCACTTAATAAATGGCGACCCTACCTAATGGGAAGACACTTCAAGGTAATAACGGATCATGATAGCCTTAAATACTTTTTAGAACAAAGATTATCCTCTGAAGAGCAACAAAAGTGGGTCATAAAGATGTTGGGTTATGACTTTGAAATCATTTACAAAAAAGGGAAGCAAAATGTGGTGGCAGCTGCACTCTCAAGAAAGGATGAGGATGTGGAAGCATTGTTGTGCGCCATTTCTATTATCCAACCAGATTGGATAAATGAAGCAAGGGAGGAATGGAAGAAGGATGAAGAAGTTTGGGAACTTATTCAAAAGTTACAACAAGATTCCAATACGTCTGATACATTTATCTGGCAAAATGATTCCTTATGGTACAAAGATCGCTTATACCTCTGTAAGAATTCCCAGCTAAAACAAAAGATTCTTATGAAATTGCACACTTCTCCCTTAGGAGGGCACTCAAGATTTTTAAAAACTTACCACGGGGTTAAGAATGAATTTTTTTGGGATGGACTTAAATCAAATATTCAAAAGTTTGTGGCGGAATGTTTGGTTTGCCAACAAAATAGAGTTGAAGCAATTAATACACCGAGTCTATTACAACCTTTATCCATTCCAAGCCAACGTTGGGAGGAGGTTTCAATGGATTTTATCACAGGTTTACCCAAGTCTGAGGGAAAGACTGTCATCATGGTGGTAGTTGATAGACTTACCAAGTACACACACTTTTGTGCATTATCACATCCATTTAAATCCAGTACAGTTTATACTGCATTTATGGAAACAATTCAAAAGCTACATGGAAACCCAAAGATTATTGTAAGTGACAGAGATCCCATTTTCACTGGAAATTTTTGGACAAAATTATTTTCTTTTCTTGGTACTCAGTTATCTCATTGCTCATCTTATCATCCTGAATCTGATGGGCAAACTGAGATAGTAAACAAATGTTTAGAAGGATATCTTCGTTGCTTGGTATCTGATAAACAGACACAATGGGTCAAATGGTTGCCTCTGGCTGAATGGTGGTATAACACTTCCTTCCATACAGCAACAAAAATGACCCCATTTATGGCACTTTATGGGTATCAACCACCATCCATCACATCATATTTAAGAGAAAATTCTAAGGTTCAGGCAGTGGAACATCACATCAAACATCAACAAGTCCTCCAACTCTTAAAGGATAACCTCGTGTTGGCACAAAATAGAATGAAACAACAGGCAGATCAACATCGCAATGAAAGAAGTTTTGATGTAGGTGATTGGGTATTCCTACGACTACAACCATATAAGCAAATGTCTCTCAGGCAAGCTAAGAAGGATAATAAATTATCACCAAAGTATTATGGTCAACACAAGGTATTGCAAAAGATTGGTACTATGGCATATAAATTGGAGCTTCCTGCAGCTTCTCGATTGCACCTAGTTTCCCATGTTTAATGTTTAAAGAAGGTTATAGGCGACAAGCTCCCAGTTCAAACAATATTGCCAGAACTTGATGAGGAAGGAAAAATTATATTGGAACCAGAAGCAGTCACAGAAACAAGAACTTGACAACTACGAAATCGATCAATTTCGAAGTATCTTACCAAGTGGAAGAACTTATCCGCTGAAGATTCCACATGGGAGGATGAGAATTTAATACAGAAGTATCCAGAACGACTCAAGCGTTGAGGACAACACATTTTTTGAAGGAGAGGGGCATGTTGGGTCCCTATAATACTAGTGATTACCCCATTACTATTGTAGTTATACCCCTTATTAATATTGTTGTGCCCTTATTGTCCCCATATTGTTATTACTGTGCCCCATAGAATCCCTCTATTATTATTTTTGTGGCTTTATATTATTATTGTTAGGTCAGCTGGGTTATATTGTGACTCTTTAGACTCCTATATATAGAAAGGAGGTTTTGTCATTTGAATCATCCAAGAATTGTTCATTTATGTAATGTAAAGGAGGTTGCCCCCTCAAAGAGGCTGAATTCTAAGGCGTTGATCTATCTTTTCTATCTTTTCTTGAGTTGGTTTCATAACAGGGTCTTTGATTAAGGGAGTGAGTTAAACTTTCCAATACCATGAAAAAAACCTAGTATAATGAGTTAGGGAGAGAAAATCCATTTACAGTAGCATGTTCCCTAGGAAGGCCTTCGCATACAAGGGTCAATGATGAGGACACATCAAGGCTAGTAGAGTGACCTACCTCACTTTGTTTGGTCTTAGATGCATTGGTTTTCACATAGTAATTAGGGGTATGTCTAAGTACCCTTTGGTTTTAGCTACCATAACCTTGAGTGTTGACATAACTGCAGATTGTTCCCCTAGGTCAGCTTTTATATGTGGTATCCCTGATGGACATTATCATAAGAAGATTTCATGAGTGACAAAGAGGGGATCGTCCTTATGATACCCAAAGAAGATGATAGTCAAGACTCACTTAGTTCTCTTGGGGGTTTCTCCATGAATCATAAGAGCACTTGATTATAGGCATAAGAGATGTTAAGTGGGATGTTATCATAACTATCCCAAACATTTCCACATAGATGACGTGAACATTCATTAACTAGGCTACAACTATGTGACAATCCATTTCATCTCTTACTTTATTTCTTGGTACGTTAGATTGTATAGGAGCATGTTGTTTTGGCCATGTCTAGTGTTATTAGGATATCTTTTTACAACTTTCTTCATATTTTTCTTTCCTGTGGAAGAGTTTCATTTTTTGATTATTTTCTTCCTGAGGGCCCCTATCCCTATGAGGAGGGTATGCTTAGCGATACACATAGACTTGACCCTACCACTAAAGTAGATAAACCAATGTCACAGGTCACTTTGGTTTCCAATCAAGGGGAAAAACATGGCATTCACTGAGTCATTGATGATAGTATTCAACCCAATCTCCACACCTCTACATTCATCTATCTATGTGGTAGTGTTGAATTGTTCTAATCTTTGCATAGTTTCTTACTCAAGTTTGTCTTGGATAACACATCCACTTTCACTATGGGCGTACTATGTACACACCTATAGTAGCATATGGCATCCCACAAATCATGCCCACATCTACCTCCACAACCATTGGTCCTATTCACACCATGTCCATAGAGAACCCCTTCTCTTTTTGGCAGAATATTTTAGGATATTCTTCTCATCCATATAGAACATCCACATTTAGTACCTCCACATCAGTGATGATGTCATATCCATTCATATTTAGCATATTTTCGAGCTCAGTCACATCTAGCATGCCTATGTTTAATGTTGGAGGGTTAGACTTCTCTTCACGTATGGTTTCTTCAGACCCATGATGGGTGTTGGTATATCAGTAAAGAGTACATACATATCCAATAATGGGTTTTCTTATGGTTGGAATCATTTTATGTTGTCGATATCCTCCTCTAGCTCAGTTGGGGCACTTTAGTTTCTAGTTGGTTCACTAATTCTTTTAAAAGCCAATAATTACGGGAATCTATGTTAAAAGGATCCAAGTTTTTTCCATGTAATGTCTGAGGTGGAGGGAACACCTCCCACAATATGTTTAATCCACGGGGTTCTATTCCTCATGGTTAACCTTTTATAACACCCTTTGTCCCAAGAGGTCAACAACATTTTGGGAATAGTTTTACCACTAGGGGAATTCACCTATACAACATTAATCATCATGATGTTTACATGGGTGATGGATTTGACACCTCTTCCAACCCACTTCCATGAGTCAACTTAACACTAGAGCTATGGGTTGAGCGCTCCTCCACTTGGGTCATAGTGGTCACCAACACCCACCCTAATCATCATTCAAGTCACCTTTCTTACTAAGTATTTCTTTTCCATATCTTTATAAGCTAATGAAAAATCCCCAAAATCATAATTTTCCATGACCGCTAGTCCCACGTAAAGTCCTAGCAGACATACCTAAGTTTGATGGTAATCTTGGAGAATACACTACATCTGACGTTACCACTTACCACTTGTGTTGTTGTCCCAATTATTTTATCGATGATTGCATACAATTGCATATTTTTTAGCATAGTTTTATTGGTAGTGCCACCAAATGGTACATTGACTTAGAATGCACCTCTTACAATAATTTCAGTCTTTAGCACATGACTTTGTTAATCACTATTAACTTCCGGTTAGGTATGAGAAAAGAACCAACATTCTCACTAACGTTTATGATGATACCTCCACCCACATATTTGATCATATTCATGAGTGGAGAAGAAGACAAGTCTCTTCAAAGCAAAGTTCCCTGATATGTTGTTACATGAGTGGTTCACTAAGTCCATCTTCACTAGGATTTTTGAACAAATGGCAAACATAGGAGAAAAACTAAGGAGAATGCCATCAGGAATTCCCATAAACTTGAATTTATTTATTCTCAAGTGAGTGCCTTATATGAGATAATTCCTAATGCTCCTAGATCATCGACTAATCCAATTAATTACAAACACAAAACCCATGTCTATGGTGTAGTGAGCTTTGTATCTTCTTGAAACAAAGGCCGCCTAGCCTCCCATATGGGTGAAATGAACATCTCTTCCACTTCCTTAGTTGTTAATCCTTCTAATTAAACACATAATTCTCTTGTTCACACCTTCAAGTTCAACCCTTTCTAGCCCACATTGACTAATAACGCTGAACAAATAGGACGTAAAACATAGTTACTGATCAAACATGAACTATTACGTCAAAACAAGTACTCTAGCCCAAAACCCCCAAAAAACATGAAAGACCAACCGAAAAATGAAAATTGTCTATTCAAGAACAATGTTTTTTTAAGGGTAAATTTTCAACAATTTTTTTTTTAAATGGAAGTAAAAACCATTTTTTTTTGCAAAATGGATGAAAAAACACCCTTAAAAAAGGCATTGATTATGGAATAACAAGAAAAAATCAGCTTACAATTTTGACATTTTTTTAGCAATGGAATTAAAGAAAAAATATCTGGACTTTGAAAAACTATAAAATTCCAACAATTCTCAGACATGATGTTAAATATAGAATATCATATCTCAAATTCAGATAATTCCAACAATTTCCATCCATGTTGTTAAAGATAAAATATCATGACTTAGAAAAACATTAAAATCTTGACAATTGTTCAACCCTGCAATTAAAACCAAAGATTATGAGTACAAAAGAATCTCAAGTTTTCAAAATATTGCAAGCATGACATTATGAAAAAAATTTATGACAATTTTTTTTGAAAATGAACACCCAAGAGTAATTTATTTTTTAAATTCTAAATATATAACCATTTTAAAATCTTAGTCTAAGACAACTCAATACATTGCAACAAAAATAAAAAAATCAACCCTCAAATTGACATGCGGTGTAGGTGAACCCGACCCATTGTAATGAAAACTTAAAGACCAACCATGGATTGATATATTGTGGGGGCAGACTCGATTCATTATAATGAAAATTTTAAAATCAACTATCAAATTGCCTATAATGGGATCGGGTTGTTAGACGAGTATTGACCAGGACCGTATAGAAAATAAATGAAAATAAAAACCAAAATAAAAAATTAATGTATACAGAAATAAAAATGAAAAATACAAAAGAAAACAAAATTTGAAATATTGAAAAAACAAACAACAAAAATAATAATACAAAAGAAAACAAAAAATTTAATATTGATAAAAAGAAAAAACAATGAAAAAAACAAAAAAAAACACACAAAATAATAAAAAAGAAAACAAAAATTCAAATATTGAAAAAAAAAAAATAAAAAACACAAAAAATGATACAAAAGAAAAAAAATTAAAATATTATAAAAAAATAAAAACAGTAAAAAAATGCACAAAAAATAATACAAAAACACCAAAAATTCAAATATAGAAAGGAAAAAACAATAAAAAAAAACATATTTTTTTCTAAATAATAAGAGGAAGTAAAGCATAAAAAAACCTTTAAAACATGACAAAAAAAATCAACTATAAAAAAGAAGACAAAAAAACTTAAAAATATGTAAAAAATAACATAAAACTAACTTATCAATATAAAAAATTACAAAAAATTAAAATTAAAAAATCATAAAGTAAGTAAACAAAAACAAAAAAAACAAACAAAAATAATAATATTTTAACAAAATAAAAATGAAACTAATAAAAAAATGAAAACATTTAATATATATATATATATATATATATATATATATATATATATATATATATATATATATATATAAACACACATATTTTATAAAAATAAATTAAAAAATAACTGTAAAAATAAATTAAATAAAAAAAGAAGCAAAATTAAAAAAAATAGAAAAATCAAAATCAAAACAAAACAATTGAAAATTAAAATGAAAAAAAAAAAAAATGAAAATAACTAAATTAAAAAATAAAAATAAAAATCAATTAAAAAATAAAATAATATATAAATAAATAAAAAATAATAAATAAATAAAAAAAAAGCCCCGAGGGATAGCTCAAATGGTCGAGTTCCCGTTGCTAAGCACTTTCCCGGTTGGGAGGTCACGGGGTCAAATCTCCTCGACGCCCTCGGGGTTAGGCCTGATATGGCCGACCGGCAGATCCCTTCGGGTGGAACTGCCCCGCTTCTCTACGTGGACGTAGCGGCCACTCAGTGCCCATGAACCACATTGAAAATAAATAAATAAATAAAATTAATAAAAAGAAAATAAAATGAAAAATAAAAAAAATAAAAATTAGGGCCAGCCATTAGTGCGGTTGGTCGCGGGCATGGGCGGAGAGGCGGTTGCATGCAACCCGCCTACCTGTCCGCACCAGTGGCCAACTGCGCCCATTGGCGGCCATTTGCTTTTATTATTACTAATTTGTTTTTATTGTTTTTTTTTTAATTCTTGTTTTTAGAATTTTCTTTTTTACATTTTTTTGTTTTAATTTTTTCCTTTTTTATTTTTTTGTTTTAATTTTTTTGTTTTAATTTTTGCTTTGTCTTGTTTTGTTTTAATTTTTTTTTTAAATTGCTTGGTTTTGATTTCTTTTTCGTATTGTCAGTTTAATTTTTTTTTTCATTTTTATTTTTTTTAATTTTTGTATTTTTTGTTTTCATTTTATAATTTTTATGATTTTGCTTTTCAGTTTTTTTATTTAATTAATTTAAATTTTATTTATTTTTTTTTCACTTTTGTTTTTTATAATTTTGTTTTTTTTTTATTCTTATTATGTGGTTGTATTATTTTTTTTAAGTTAAAAAAATCATTATGGATTTTTTAACTGTTTAATATTCAAATTTTTCTTTAAATTTTATGCTTTTTTGAAATAATTTCCTTTTTTTATTTATTTTTTGATATTTGTATTTATTGTTTATTGTTTATTGTTTTTTTTGTTAATTTTTTTTTTTTTTTTTTTTTTACAATTTAATTTTGTTTCTTTTTACATTTTTATGGGTGTTTTTTTAGTTTATCTTTTATATATATTTTTATTATTTGAATTTTCTTCATGATGTTTTTAATTTTTTCTTTTATATTTCATTCCCAACTTGAAAATCACAAACATTTAAAAAAAAGATCCACACTTAATACATTATAAAATTTAAAGTGTAAAAAATAAACCCTCTGAACAAAAAGGGTTGATGCTACATCAACACTTTTCAAAATGAAGATGAAAATCACTAACATTTAAAAAATGTGTTCCGCTTTTCAAATTTGGGTGATTTTTTGCTACCTCAACAAAATGGGTACCAGTTCATTTTCACGTTTGATCGATAACTATGTTGTAAGATGAAAAAGCGAATGCCTAACAAAAATTTGATTGAGTATCATCAGCATCACAAGCACAAGAGCATGTTTTGGGTGACACATAAGAGAAGAATAAAAGGAACCATTTCCCATGTAGGATTTTTGGGGAAGTCCATATCACTCATTATTTCTCCTAAATGGATGAGATTCATTGATACTTTTTGCAGAAACCTACTACTTGTCAGCATGTTTTCTTAACGAATCATTTTCCAAACGTACTAGATCACATGGTTCCAAACCATCCACCACCTTAGCAAGGTGGTAGGGGTGAAACTATTCTAATAATTCCTCCTCTTCTATGAATGGTACCTTCATGGTAGACCAAAACATTAATGTCATAACCAAAGCACACAAGTATGAGAATCCTTAGAGTGGAACTTCTACCTTAGAGAATGTGACCCAAAATACACCTGATGGCCTCCTTCATTTTGATAATACATCACTGAAAATTTTGTTGATCCCTTCTAAGGGAGCTCTTTGAAAAATATGCATAATCCTAATATGAGGGCCGCTCACAATTCTAGTATTGTTGAGCATATTTCCCAAGCTTTGGATGTTATCTCTGTACTCGAAGTATTGCAAAGTTGCCCCATGCAACACAAAGAAATTTTATCTACTACAGGCGTAGTGGAATCCTAAAATCCCAATATCATGACCTTCCATCCTTCTTCCTAAAAATTCCAAATTCCACATCACTTTTCCTTCAAGATAATGGTCCATGTTTTTAGAAAGTGTGTTCATAGGACAATATTGAATGAAAGGGCATAAACATGTATCATATCATCAAAGTGTTGGAAAGATATAGATTCATCGGTGTTGTTTCTGACTATATTACTGTTAAAGTATTTTGATGGGAATAATGTGCCTTAGAGTTTTTCTCTACTTTTCCTATAGAGTTTGGGGGGAAACAAAATCTATTGAGGTCAAGGTCATAGATGCATTGTTAGATTATAACTTCCTACTCAAGAAAACTTGGTTTTATGCTGTGAACACTCTAATTTCATAATTCTTCCATGTCATGATTTCCCCCATTAGGGTAAGATAATTAGCATTGACCATATGATCTTCTATAAGCCAAACATTAGATTTCACAATTGTTAGTTTGTTCCCTTTCTAGGTGATTCCACTAATTTTTCTCAAAAAGTTCGAGCACATATGTTCAAAGGCTCCCCATTCCTGGGTACATTTCCCCTTCTTCATATGGGTCCCCTGCTCCTTGGATAATACCTTCTCTTAAGGAAATTGGCATGTTTGGTGGTCAAATTCCTTGGAGCCCTTTATACTCGACTTATCAAGATATCCAAATGGAAACTATTGATCCTAAATCGACTTCTTCCCATGTTGGTGGAATTGATACTTACTCCTTTACCACATGTGATATTAATCATTCTTATTCACATGACCTCCTTGATACTAAGATGTGATTTAATGAAGCCATATTGGACTCCATGACAATATTTGATCCAATTTGAGAATAATATCATCATTTCTCATCATTCCTCCCTTATTTGTAACACTTGAACAATCAGTTACACAACCTCTTTTCTTCATGAAATGTCAATTTGGCATAAGTTCATAACACCACCCATTACATCTTCTCCGAAGGGAAATTTGTGAACATCTCACTTAATATTCCCATCGATGTTTCCAAGAAGCCTAATGGTAGAAGTGTCCTCAGACACATAATTTTATTAATCAGAAAAAAATAATTACATAATTGATTTTGCAAGAGTTTACACCCGAACTACACAAACACTCTTGCAATGAGCTATTTATAAGCTCCATGTCCTAACCTCTAATTATGGATCACTTATTAAATAACAAGTGTCCATTTACAATAAATGCTATAAAAACCAACTAGCTAACAAATCTCCTAAAATAGAGCCTAAGATACGACACATTTGGAGAGTCATATCTAGTTACAACAATATGCTAATTCTAAAAGTCTCCATTAAATAATTAAACATTCTAGAATAATAATTATTAATTTAATATCTTAAATTAATAATTATTTTATTCTAATTTTATAACCTCTGATAAAATAGTATTTTTGGATCATCTAACATTCCCCCCTATGATCCAAAGATACATTACAACAGATACCAAGTTCATCCCTAAACTTAGTAAATTTTATTCTGCTAAGCGGTTTCGTGAAAATGTCGGAGATCTGATCTTCGGAAGGACAATAAACTGGTTTGAGGACATCTTTGGCAATGAGAGATCTGATATGATGATACTTGGTGTCCACATGCTTTGTCTTTGAATGAAAAACTGGGTTCTTGGCAAGTTTGATGGCTGACTGGCTGTCATTGAATAATGATGTAGCTTCTGCCTGAGAAATGCCCAAGTACTGCAAAATTCTGCGCAACCAAACAATTTCACATGCTGCTTCCCATGCTGAAATGTACTCTGCTTCTGCGGAAGAAGTGGCCACTGTAGCTTGTTTCTTACAACTCCAGGATACTACTGCTGACCCCATGTTCATTAAATAACCTGATGTTGATGCTCAATCATCAATACTCCTAGCAAAGTCGGCATCGGAATATGCACCAAGTACAAAATTTTTAGTCTTTGTGTAAAGAAGACCAAAATATTTTGTTCCTTGGATATATCGAAGAACTCTTTTGGCTGCGTTCCAGTGGCCATCTCGTGGTTCCTGCATAAAACGTGAAAGAATATTGACTGCATAAGATACATCAGGACGAGTGTTTGTCAAATAAATCAAGCTACCAATCAACTTTCTGTAAATTGTACTGTCCACCTTTCCCCCCTTCAAATTTTGAAAGTTTCAAGTTTTGCTCCATGGGGGTGAGAACGGGCTTGCAATCTTGCATGCCAAATCGTTGAAGAACCTCTGCTGCATACTTACTCTAAGAAATGAAAATATGATGTGGACGTTGGAAGACTTCAACTCCAAGATAGTAGTGAAGTAATCCCAAATATGTCATCTTAAAACCTACATGTAACTCCTTTTTCACCTATGCAATATGATCATCATGGTTGCCAGTAATGATCAAATCATCTACATACATAACAAGAATGACCAGATATTTTCCCTATTGTCGCACATACAAAGTATCATCAGATTCACTTCGTTGAAAACTAACTTTCTTAAGGTATTCATCCATCTTTGCATACCAAGCTCGGGGAGCTTGTTTTAATCCATATAAAGCCTTGATCAATTTGATGACTTTATGTTCTTGTCCTTCAATTTCAAAACCTAGTGGTTGGGTCATATATACTTCCTCCTATAAATCTCCATTCAGAAAAGCACTTTTCACATCCATTTGATGAACTTTCCATCCTTTCTGAGCGGCCAATGCAAGTGTTAATTGGATGGTGTTCCATTTAGCTGTAGGAGCAAAAGTTTCCTCATAATCAATGCCTTCCTGCTATGCAAAACCTTTTGTGACAAGTCGTGGTTTATACTTTTCAAGTTCTCCCTTTTGATTATACTTAATTCTGTAAACCCATTTGCATCCTATGGGTTTAACATTTGCTGGACAATCAACAAGTTTCCAAGTGTTGTTATCAACTACTGCTTGATATTCTTCAACCATAGCCTGTTGCCATTCTTTATGTTTTACTGCTTCTTTGTATGTGGAAGGTTCAGTAAAAGCATTTGTTATCAAGGCAAAATTGCCTTCACTTCTATGTGCCCTTCTGGTGCCTGTTTTATTTTGTTCATCAAGCTTCACATCTTTCAAAAGTTGAACTGCCCATTTCAGAAGTTGGTGCTCACTTGTTTGCGCTTTTGTAAAGTCTCCATCATTGTAAAGAGGATTAATATAAACTGATGTTCGTCGTTCAAGCGAAGAATGTGGAGAATCACTGTCAGATGAACTGTTGCTGCTTCGAGATGCGGATGAACTACTAGAAGACCCAGATGATGTTGTTGATGTAGATGGACTGGATGACTCATCTTCAGAGGAAGGAAAATCAAGTTCATACCAATTTGGTGAAGTTGATTGACTTTGCATTTTTCCATTTCTTTTACTTCCTTTAGTTTCTAACTTGTGAAGAAGATTTTCAATTTCTTCAGCACTCTTACTCTCAGTTTCATCGAAAATTACATCCCTGCTCACAATGAATTTTCCATTCGTCAAAAGACGATACCCTTTCTTCTCATCAGAATAGACAATCATTATGCATTTTAAACTTCTTGAGTCAAGCTTAGTTTGTTTTTCTTTTGGAACTAAGGCATAACACACTGACCCAAAAACTCTAAGATGTTTAACTCGAGGTTTGAAACCAAACCAAGCTTCATAAGGTGTGATTCCGTCTAAAGAAGTAGTTGGAGATCTATTTCTTAAGTAGACAGCTGTATGTATTCCTTCCACCCAATATGTTGGACTTAACCTCTTGAAAGTTAACATGGATCTCGCCATTCCTAACAAAGTTTGATTCATTCTTTCAACTACTCCATTTTGTTGTGGAGTATAAACATTAGTAAGATGTCGTCTTATGCCATTTTCACTGCAATAAGTTTTGAATTCATTTGAAGTGAATTCTCCCCCATTATCTGTCCTGAGAGTACCTATCTTTTCTTTAACTTCATTTTCAACAAGTTGGAGAAAAATTCTAAATTTATCAAATGCTTCTGACTTTTTCTTCAAAAAGTAAACCCAAGTCATTCTGCTGAAATCATCAATGAATAGTAAGAAATATTTGCATCCACCAAAGGAAGTTTGTAGTGGTCCACAAACATCATTGTGAACTAGTTGTAGCCGCATGTTTGCATGCCATGAACTTGTTGGAAAAATTTCTCGATTTTGTTTGTCATAAATGCAAGCTTCACATTTTTCATTTTCCCTTTTGAAAGTGGGAACTCCTTTAACCATTCCTTGTTTCTGCAATTGAGAAAGACTCTCAAAATTCAAATGTCCATATCTTACATGCCATAGTCTTATAGGTGAAATACCTGTAGTCACTTCCCCTGCAAAATCAGAATGCCTTGGAATAACTGTCCCTTTCATCCATAACAGTTTTCCATCTTCATAACCTGTCATGACTGTTTTCAAGTTCTGTTTGATTGAATTAATCTTGACTAAACCATCTTCCATAATCACCTGATGTCTTGCTTGTCGAATCGTGACTAAAGAGAGCAAATTTTTCTTGAAATTGGGTACATACCATACATTGGAAATCATTTGCTCTCCAATTCTAGGGAGAAAAACTTTTACTACTCCTTTTCCATAAGGAGTATGTTTTGTATCATCAGCAAGAAAAATGGGATTAAGTTGGCAATCTTGAAAATTCCAGAAAAAATCACGTCGACAAGTCATGTGCTGAGTTGCCCCGGAATCCAAGATCCAGGCATCTTCATAGTCACTTCTAAGATGGGATGAAAGTTGTGATGCAGGTGAGGAAGTAAAAACATATTCTGAGTTATCTTCATCTTGATCATTGGCAAATTGCGCTGAATGCTACTGAAACTTGGGAATTTTATTAAGTGAAGTTTGACAATCTTCAACATAATGGCCAACTTTGTTACATCTTCGACACACAATTTGACTTAAGTCTCTTCCTCTTCCTGAAGATTGTCCTCTACTTCTGCTTTGACTTCTATTTTGAGATTGTCCTCTACCTTGATTATTATATCCTTGTCCTTGAAAATTGCCTCTTCCTTGGTTGTTTCCTCTACCTTGAAAATTATTCCTTCCTCCTCTGTTAAAATTGTTTCCTCTGCTTTGACTTCGATGTCAATTATGTGCTGCTTGATTCTGATTCCCTCTGCCTCTACCTCGAGAACTGTCTACTGATGATTTACTAGTGCTAGCCTCTCTGAGAAAAACGTCCTCACCAACTTTCTTCTTCTTCCCAAAAGTTTTATCATGTTGAGTTAACATTTCACAGAGTTCATCAAACTTTAGTTTCTCTAATTTCCCAGTTACTTGTAGAGTCTCCAAAAAATGCGTGTAGGAAGAAGGAAGTCCAACAATTACAATTGTGACCATAAAGCTATCATCAATTGCGGGAAAACCAACATTAATAATTTCTTGCCTAATATTCTTAAGTCTTGAGATATATTCGAGAACATCACCGCCTTTAGTTAATTTTTGTTGCAACAATTTTAATTGTAGATCGACTTTCTTTGATTCAGGCTGAGTATCAAATAGGTCTTTAAAAGTTTTCAAAGCAGACCATGCATCTGTAGCATTTTCTATATGGACATACATTTCATCATTCACAGAAGATTTAATAAGAGCTAAGGCTTTAGCATTCTTGATTTCCCATTTTGCTAGTGCAGCTGCATATGTGGGTTTATTTGGCTTAACATCTCCATCACATATTCCCTGCCATAATTCATTGTAAATGAGTGTGCTTTCAATGAGATGATGCCATGTTTTATAATATTTGGTGCCTTCAAGTTTGTCGAAATCAGAAAACAAATTAATCAACTTAGACATTGTAGTGTTAAGACTTCACACCACGAATCAAGCTCCAAAAAACTCAAGATGCGCAACACAACAGCAGCACATGACGCAAAATATGAACTATCGGGACTTGGCCTTGACCCTCGAATAGTCGTCAAAACAGGAGAAAATTGACTGAGCGTTGCACTTGGCTCTAGTCAATTTCTCAAATTTTTACAAGGAAACTTTCAAAATTTGATTTTTACAATGGTGCTTTTGCACAATCTGGTAAAAAATTACCCCCCGCCCCCCCCAAAGCAAAATTACTTTGAGTTACAATGTGATGATCCCAATTAAAAAATAACTTCACACCTTATCTCTCCAATTTACAAATTACAAATAAAACTCCTTATTACTCCAAAAATTTCAAAACATCACCCTTATTACTCCATGACAAGGCTTTAAAAAATACTTTTAAAAAGCTCACTTATCACTCTATTACAAAGCTTTAAAAAAATACTTTTATAAAGCTCACCTTATTTCTCCCCAAAAAAAAATCACTTATTACCCCCACTCACTTATCACTCCCAAAAATATACATATTACATACACTATCCTTTATTAACCTTATGATCACATTATAAACACCTTTACAAAACAATGTGATAAAACTTTCAAATCACTTTCCAAAAGTGATTTATAAAAAATGACGTGAAGATTTAATTTAAGTAATTTGGGAAAAGTAAGTAATATGAAATAATTATTTGATGACCTGTGAGTGGAACGACGGTTTTGTTGGCTCCTTCACGGCTTTACAAAGTGGACTCTTCCTCTTTGGCCAGTTCCTCGAGGATGTGGGCTCCCTTGGAAGGCAGCGTAGATTGCGCCCTCCCCATCGAAGATTAAGCAGTTTTCTGTTGGCTATTTAAAGGTCAAAAACCATCATGATTTGTTGGCTCCTTCATGGCTTTACAGTGCCCTGGCTTTACGTTCAATAACTTTGCCAGACTCGTTCTTTCTCTGCAATTCCAATTGATAATTTGTTGTCTAACAGACTCTCTCCATTTAATGTACACCCCATCAACGAAGGTCTGCTGGTCAATTGATTTGGTTCTGCATTAATTCACGTTGCAGCGCTCGATCTTCCAATCGATCGATCCATCCTGCAATTTAGAAACATTCAAACATGAAACGCAGCCCTTTAATTTCACAACGCTGGGTTTGACATTGCCACGATTCAGGTTTTATAATAAATCGATATTGATTTACTAAGAGCCAACGTCCAATTAATTCCGTCCATAGTTCTGTCCAGAACACGCTTTCAACAATCTATTACACCTGTGGCTTCAACACACTAAACGAAGAGCAATTACTGCCATCGATTTCATTCAATAGAACTGGTTCAACAATTTAACGCATCCCATAATCGAAATTCATTAATTTGTGCCTTTGAAATCTTCATATCAGTGCTATGCGTATTCAAACAACAGTGTTTTTAATTACAACAAAAACTCATCATTAATAGTAGTTCAATTAATTTTCTCCAAAATGTATGTGCCTTCATGCATTCAACTTTCCAACTTGATATGCCGGACCCACTCATTTGCCACGCTGTTCAAACTATGTCAATGCTATTTGAAACATAACAATTTTCAATTGAATTCCAACAGAGTTTTAAAACATAGCTCTGCGCCCTCCTACATTCAACTTACAATTTGAATTGGTTTTCAATAGACTCAAAAAAATTGATTTTCAGATTTGAAAAATCTAAAATCAATAAAATTTCTTCTCTTTTGAACAAAATTTTGACAAATTTCATACCAATTATTTGCTGAGCAATTCAATGGAGTTTTGCACAAACTTGTAGGGCTGGAATCTCCTCTTCACATCCACTGCAGCATTACTGGAGCTCTGATACCACAATAATGGCAGAAGTGTCCTCAGACACATAATTTTATTAATCAGAAAAAAATAATTACATAATTGATTTTGCAAGAGTTTACACCCGAACTACACAAACACTCTTGCAATGAGCTATTTATAAGCTCCATGTCCTAACTACCTCTAATTATGGATCATTTATTAAATAACAAGTGTCTATTTACAATAAATGCTATAAAAACCAACTAGCTAACAAATCTCCTAAAATAGAGCCTAAGATACGACAGATTTAGAGAGTCATATCTAGTTACAACAATATGATAATTCTAAAAGTCTCCATTAAATAATTAAACATTCTAGAATAATAATAATTAATTTAATATCTTAAATTAATAATTATTTTATTCTAATTTTATAACCTATGATAAAATTGTATTTTTGGATCATCTAACAAAGCCTAGTGTCATGCATAACTCTATGGTTAGGGCATATTTCCATTATCATGAGATCACTACTTACACCAGCCATTTGCCCCCATCGATGAAATTCTTCCTTCATTCTATGAAATGATGCTTGGTATTGATCCCTGAATTGTAGAAAAATTGCTCCATGCTTATTCCACTTATCTAGTTCCTTTGATGGAATCGTTTTTTTCATCGTTTCAGTAACCAAAAACCAAGGTTTTGTTCATGTCTATGTCAAGTATATAGATTTATGTAAGAAACAAACATGCCATATTCATCTTTGTCTTGACAACAATTGTCCACCTCATGCATCCACCACATGGGTTTTTAACATTGTTCGTATCATCAACAAGAATAGTTCTTGTCACATTTATGTGAATTATAGGCCACTAACCTCTCTAAAGTATATTGATACTAATGGGAACATCATTGTAGGCCCCTCCAAATGGGATCTATCTTAGGAAGTAGTATGCCTAAATTTCTATGTGTGGTTCCCTATACATATGTATTTTATATGCTTTTTTACTTTCTTATGCATGCATGTCACATTTTGGTATACATCTTATCACGAATGGTACTTTCATATATCCCCTTCGATCTATGCTAGTTCCCAGAAAATTTCTTCCTCAACTTGGGTGCTCATTTGGCCCACTAGGAAGCATTTGAGTTCAAGGGGCATCTTTCTAGGCCCTTCCACTAACAAGGTGAAGACATTTAATGTTTTCATTAAACTATTAATCCAATACATAGCTCTACATTTCTGTTAGTTGGTGTTTAATATGGCTTGTTATCTTGTGGTATTGCCCCTAAATCATGTCTATCATGTTTGGAATCCTATGTTAATTTTTCATGATCTGATAATATGTCTAGTTTAACATTCATTTGTTTATGTAACTTATCAACATGTCCCTAGTAGTTCTAATGCATTGGATGACAGGTTGGATAACTATGTGCTGGAATGGAATCTATCACATATATAATCAAGATAACTAGCAATGCATATAAATAAAAAAGATGGGATCCATTGCACATCATTAACACTTCTATAAGTAAAAGTCTAAAACTCTTATTTATATATGTATAACTTAGTTTGCATACATTCAAAATCTATAAACTAATCTAATGTCAAAATGGGGCTCATAGGCCTAGGCTCACAAACCCATAATACATACATTAATGTCCATAAAAAGCTTCCTGAAGGGAGAAAAGTTAGTGGTATCCTAGATTCAACCATCAGCAAAGCCCTTGTGTGCCTAGTAACACATAGCTATTCTAGCCACTCGACATAGGCATTGACTCATCACGTTGGACACACCCATTATGTGGTGCTACATGTGCCATGGTACATTCTTTGGTTGTGTAAGTAGCACACCCATCATGATTACCTCGAGGTTTTGCTAGGCCTACCTTAGATAATTGTTATAAGTTTCCTCCTCCTCATTAGTTTCCTCCCGGGCTGCTAATGGCTCCACCACTCTCGCTATCCTTGATGGTCACATGCAGAATCACCTTCTATGGTGTAACATATTTTCATAAAAAAAAAGTTATATTTAGTGCACTATACCCTAAAAAAAATATAAAATCTAAAATTGCAAGAAAACATCATTTGTCTAAGTCTCCCCACTGCTCACCAGGGGGTAATATCAAGTTAAGGTCTCTGTGAAAATTTTCTCCTATAAATGTATAATCATTGGTCCATACATGTTACCCATATAACCACTAAAATAAGTCATGGTCATATGCTAGAATAACCACTTTGCCTCCCTAGTGTTCTTAACAACTTGATCCACCTATCCATATGGAGTGTTGACTTCTTTGTTCATGGTGTCATGATCTACATTTTCATTACAAGAACTCACTCGAAGAAGAAATATACTATGAAGGTTTCATAACCAAACTTGATATACTTTCATGTTCTAGTCCTGGTTATTTTTTCCTTTAAGTTCACCAGTAGATCTTCACTCCAGTTCAACACCATTGGGGTCATACATCGTAGTCCTATGTCCACTTTACCTTTGGAAATTAGATGTCAAGTTGTTGTACCTTTTTCTTAGGTCAAAGTGAATAGGATGGTGTGAAGTGGGAGTTTCATAAAATATTTAATGGTGATTTTTGCACCATCCTTCTGGGTAGCGGTAGTGTAGTATTCTTCCATCCACTCTTTCACTAATTTATCACCCACTAATCTACCTCTAGAAACCCTAACAAGGATCCCTCACATCAAGAGGTTTGTGAGAGAGTAAACATCCTCCACCTCTATCATAAAAAAAATTCCTTTTTTCTCAAAGTCCTACTCAATAGGAATCCATCACTGTTGAATTATCTCCAAGAGTTTGAGTTCCCTCTCATGTGTTGTGTTCTCAAGAATTTGAATAAGCCTTAGTTGCACAAATTTTCTATGATCCTTATGTCTACAAGTGCAACTTCATTACCAACACCATGTCTCTCTCCCTCAACACAATCATCTTGGAATCCTTGAAAACCCATCATATATATCATCCATATCTCATTATATGCAAACAAATTGGTCAAAATTAGGCCTCCCATGGCCTAAATCTAAAAAAGAACCCCTTCAACACTCTTGCAAATTGTTAACTACACATTGTTAGGCTATTATGCTCTATTGTAGAGTTAGTCTAGTCACTAGTGTTATAGGACATTTTGTCACATCTATTTGACAGGCCTTCCAATGGATCAATCAACGTCCTTTTCCCTCCTTCTCATTATCATAGCACAAAGTCCTAAGCATGACTCATTCTAATTCCAAATTTTCTTCCTGAAAACACCTTGTTTTAGTCATTTTAAGGACCAATGCTCTCTGGCCTCCTACTGGACAATGTTGAATACTATGCTGCTACATTGTGGCTTGTGTCTATCACCTAAAGGTTGTTGCACTATGCACCTACATTGGTTCTAGAAGTTCAGAAGAAAAAGACAGAATCTTGAAGGCTCTTCTTCCAGAACAATCTAATATTTGTTGTAACCAATTACCTTAGAAAAAAGTCTTATCCTATCTTATCCTACTTTGCAGTTTTCATCCCTTATCCCTTGAGCTCATCCTCCCATCAAGGTTATATCTCAAGCCCTAATTGTGAAAGGATAAGAATTCATGAACTACGTCCTTCAACTACATATTTACTGCCATCCATAGGCAAGGGGTTGGATTTTGGAGAGTGATTATACCCTTATGATGATGATGTGAAAGATATATTCCCATGCATTAGGGTGATTAGAGGTGCACTTTGTGAAAAGGAAAGGACAAGTCAACTTGGAGGATATGTTTGATAGGATCAACACCTATTTCTGGTTGTAACTCACTCCATTTGTATTAGTGAAATAGTTCTTTCTTTTCCTATATATGATGTTATGGTTTCATATATTTCAATACCATGTTGATATATTGAATAAAGTGATTATATCATGTTACATAGATTCCATTTATACTTTCCTTATGTTATCTCATTGTAAAAGTTCTAATTATAGCGATCAGAGCTAGGATTGGAGCATTTGAGCCAAAGAGGGAGTGAAGCATATGAAAAATTTCAGGGAGGATTCATCATGTTATCTATTTGCTTTAAGGAAAACATTATTGTATTTGTTTTATGTTGTTGTAGGTCATTTCACCATGACCAGGGAAGATATTTAGGTTCACAGTCGTAGATTCTACATAATGACTAGGTTACTACTGCTCGATTTGGTCTACTATATAGCGTTGAAGCAAACTTGACTTGAGTATGGGGATCCTAGTTGTTGGGCCTATTGGCCCCATGGTGTTGTCATTGATGTAAACCTAGGATGTCAACATAGGATGTCTACCTATGGAGTCTTTTATCACTCAGGTTGTCCCTTGGCTCCTTAAGGGATATGGCCGAGGTAACCACAAACCAATATTTGGGCTACAGGTCCTAGCCTACCTGCAGTTAGAGAGGGCTCTCTCTTTAAAATTTAACTTTGTTTTGGGTTGATTTTAGGCTAGTTATGGTGTACATGGGTTTTGTTTGATTTTGGTGGGAAGGATGACATTTTCAAGTAGAGTTGGGATGCATAGAGTGAGAAGTTCAAACCATTGGGCATGGAGTCATGGATTAGGGCTTGTTGTTGCGTTTTCTTGGTCACAAGAGGAAAATAGAGCAGGATAGCTACACATAGAACAATATTAGGCTAGAATAAAGCTGGAATGAAGGTCAGAGATGAAAGGCAACTAAGAATCTTTCATTAGCTAACACAGAGGGAAGGTGGATGAAAGTTTGTCTAGGAGCAGTCAAGAATTCCTAAAAAAAATAGTCATATGTGAAAGAAATAGGGTAAACATGATCATTTAAGTATGCATATTCATAACCATTTCTGAAGAAAAAATATAGAAATAATCAGAACTGAGCATAGGGTGCAGTCAAGCAAAACCTAAGCTATTATTTTTTCTTGCTATTTAGATGGTAACACAATGGTGCATAAACATATGTAAACAGTAAACAGAGTTAGGAAAACACTTATTGAGCCATGTAGTAGCACAGGAATTCCACGGTCACTCTTTGGCCATTAAATAACACAATAGTCAATTCTTCATCCAAAGCATTCCAGCAGTCTTTGATTACAGAGTTTCTCAAAAATACAGTGCAAGTCCAGAATGAGGATTATCAACCAACCAACCCTTTAAACAATGAATTAGGGTGGTTTATATAGAGAAAATATCCAAAAATATCTATTACAGTAGACCTTAAATAGGTATGAGGGAAACAAGTTTTTTAACCTAATCTTGTCCTGAAATTAATGCAAGAAAATATCTTTTGAGTTGCGCTGGAGGCAGTCGCATCAAAATGAGTTAATATATGTCCTTATGGCTCTGTGCTGTTCATTTAGCCATAACTTTGCTTTGGGTTTTGATCCCTTGCTCTTGAGTGGCTTTGATGTGCATTAACTGTGATCTGAGAGCCTTAAATGGCTTCACAACTTTCTTTGACTTTGCTTGGGGGCCTTTAATGTTCACCTTCTTTGGTATTTCCTATCTGATACTCTTTTCCACTTCACTGATACTCTTCAATTTAATATGGGCTTCATCTTTCCTCTGATACTCTTTCACAGTTGATTCGGGCCACTTTCTCTCTCTTGATACATTTGAAACTCTCAAATTGCCCCCTTTCTGCCCTTTCAAGGCAAAAATAGTTGCTGGAAATGTTTTTCGTGGCCTCTAGAATGCTATCGGCACTGGCCGATTAAATATGAACCTTTATGAAGAAATCCTGTCAAATTGCGAATTTTTGGGTTTTGCAGGTAGCCGTGCAATGGGCAGCCTTCCATTTTGATCATTTTTTCTTAGCGATGCGCGATTAGCGCTAAGCGCTAATCACGAACCAAAAACAACCTCAGTTTTTCATTCCAGGCATCCTTCGCTGCGATTTTTCGCCCTTCGCGTCCTTTTTTGGTGATGACATCAGTGGTGGGTCCCGGTATGGCAGGGTGACGTGGCAGTACGACAGGGTGACGTGGCATAGGACAAGGTGGCGGGGTAGGGATGGAGGCAGATGCAGTGGCAGTGACACGTAGCAGTGGGGGGTCGATGCAGAGGTGACGTAGCGCTGACGTGGCGCTGACGTCAGGGGCGGAGAGACAAAAGGCGGTTTGTGGTTTCATTGAACCGCCTTCTGTATGAGGGTGGTAAATGTTAGAGGAGCTCTGACGCAATCAACGGTGGACACCTATCTTCTGTACGACGGTAAAATCGTCGTGCTATCGGACGCTAACTGTCGAGTGATGGGGCGGCTCCGAAATCGCCGATGGCTGCTGGATCTAGGAGGGCGGATCAGAGGGCTGTCAGAGTGTGGAGCTGGAAGCAGGTTTATGTGCGGTGGCTGGCGTGAATATTAAATTAATATTTATATGGTGGGTGTTATCACTTAGAACTAAAATTGATACATGCAACTTTCCATCCTAGCTCGATGATGAAGCGCAATGCCAATTAGGCAGTTTCGCAGCGTATCATGATTAGGTAGTTTCGCAGCGCATCATTAAAATTTTAAACTGACAGCGCTGCGAAATCATGGATTCGTACTTCCGCAGCGAATCTTTCCCAAAATGTCAAGTCTGTTAGGTGAGTCATTGGCCATGTCTTCTCATGTCATCTCATGTACCCCTCTTATCACGTTTCACCACTCATTGCCACTATCACCACCACTAGATCTGTTGATACGCACGAATTATCATTCCCAAGAAAGACAACCGTGCATAAACCTTAATGATGGCCGTAAGTCTTGCATGAGTGAAAAATCTGCAAGGTTACATCTTGAAAGGTTTTAAACGGAAAAATTCAAAATTCAAGCGAGGCCGATAATCAAGCGAGGCTGATAATCAAGCGAGGCTAATAATCAAGCGAGGCTAAATTCAAATAGAAGCCGAATCACAATTCCAACCGGAGCTGGTAGTCATTGTTTGTGAAGATCTGAAAGAATCAATGGAGAAAAAAGAGCACAGATCCGGTAAACCTCTAAGGACTGAACCTGAAGGCCTAGATATAACGCTGAGAAATGAAGAGGTGAAGAAAGCATTTAAAAATGCCGGGTGCTGGAAGTTTTGCAAAAAGTTACAAGGAGGACACGCACAGGTAACTAAGGAATTTGCACTTAACTTCACAAGTTTGAATTCAAAGGTAGCCATGTTAGAATTGTAGGTTTCGCCAGAAGTGATATCTACTGTAACAGAGATCCCACGAGGAAAAGAGGAATGGTTTAAAAATTTCAAATTTGACATGAATCCTTGCAAGGAGTTTTTGAGGGATGATTATGTAAATGAGGATTTAAGTAAGGCAGTGCCCAGAAATTATGTCAAAGAACATTATGCTCACTTACTCACCTGCATACAGAAATATCTGACTTGTGAAGGAAGGTATAACAAGGTTTATTCTTACCATTTCAAACTCCTTTTGCACTTCACCGGGAAGGTCTCCATAGACTTACCTTTTTATCTATTCCGTAGTTTGAGCAAGATGTGTGATAAGGTACAGCTGAGGAAAGAGGATTGTGAAACCTCTTTGTTTCATCATGGTTTAATTAAACTATTGGTTTTAGATGGGCTCGAAAAGGTAGACAAAGATTGGAATTCATTTATTTTTATGGCTGGCTTCAAAAGCCAGACTGGCCTCACTCCTCAACCTGTTAGAGATGCTACAATAGCTGAGCTCCAAACAGAAGTAAGAGCTAAAAGAGTTCCAAAGTTACAAATAAGAAAACAAGTGAAGCCACTCGTCATCCAAGATCAACCTCAGCAATCAACTAAGGAAAAAGCTCAAGGTAAAAAGACTGTACCTGAAACAAGCACATCTGAAGTAGTCTCAAGGGTAAGAACAAGAAGTCAGATAAATAAGGAAAAAGGTAAAGCTATAGCAGTTGAAGAAAGTCCAGTGTCCAAGGCAAGTTTAAATGATTTATTATAGGCTATTGAATTCGAGCAGTCTCTACCAGTTCAAATCGAATTAATGCAGTCAGAACAAGAAAGCACCAAGAAATCCAAGGCCTCAAAAAGGCTTAAATTTGATGTGCCAGCTGAAGAATTCATTTTTAAACCTAGAAGACCTATGACAAGGAGATTCCAGCAAGTACAGGAAGCACTGCCAAGAACAGAGGAAACAGGGGAAGAGACACAGAAAAACGCAAGAAAAACAGTCATCACATCTCAAGGAGATAATATAGTAGCCATAAAGAGCTAATTAGAATCAGCTAAATATGAGATAGCTAAATTGAAGAAAGCCACTAGAAAACATGCAGTCATACATGCAAAGTATTATAAAGCTCTATGGAAAGGGAATGAAACCCTAGAAGCCCAGTTGAATTTAGTGGTTGATGGCCATTCACAATTTCACACATGGACAGTACCAGCAATCAAAGAAGCCAAGTACATCAGAAGGATCAATATGCAACTGAGAGCTGGGAATAAGGCTATGAAGAAACAAATTGAAGATCTGAAGGCACAGCTAAGTCAGCTACCTGCTAAATGAGTTTTCATGTCAAGTAAGATTTTGTTTTAAAATTTTGACAAATTCGCTTGATTTTATCTTCCTGAGGAAATATAAATCCCTATTCGACATGTGGAAAGTCTAAAGAAGTTTTTGGCAATCAAGTACTCGGCTAATAAAGGTCTCGGGTTAAAAGCAAGCTGTTTTAAATAATTCAGCAGTTTCGTAGCGCGCTACGAAACTGCTGTAGGTGATGATTTTAACGCAAATCATGCAGTTTTGAATTATAAGCGGGAATTTTGAAAGGGAAACATCTAAAAGGCATACAAGGCATCATCTGAAGCTATCCAACAGTTAACCAGGTCAAGACACGTGGAGATAATATGCATTCGAATCCAACTTTATATTTTTGTCATAAAGGAAGCATATTTCATAGTTATCACACTTCAGGATATGTGAAACAGTTACAGTTTGCAAAAATTTTGGCTTTCACGTATGCAAACGGTGGACAACACATGAAAGACGTGGCAGTTTGCTCCATTTTGGGGTAATTAAAAGATAAAGGATATACTTCGTTGGATCCGGACATGTTAAGGCAGACTGAAGACCGATACACAGGGACAGTTTCATATGTTTCAGGGTATTGGAAAGGATGTGTCATTAAAGATCAAACATGGAGCTTTGAACATCCATTACAACCAAACTAAAAGGGAGCAGATGTCAAAGAACGAGGATCATTGTAATTAAAGCCATCATGCATGTAATATGGAGTTAGAGTCATAGTTGATTCAGATCTCTAAAAAAACTCCAGTCAGCACCTTGTTGTATTTATTAGTTAGTTAAAAGGTTAATAGGTGTCATTAGAAATAGTTTTTGAATTCCCCTCATGCTGGAGGAGGAATCTCAATCAGTTAGAATAAGAGTTCTATATATAGCTGAAACAACAAATAAATGAGGGTTGGAAAATTTTATGATACAGCTTGTATTTGGCTTATGTAAAGACTCATTTTCAGTAATTTAATTTTGACTTTACTTCTCAGGATTCATGAGGAATTTCTTATGTTCAAAATGTGTGATCTTGTCCTTTCCATAATTTTTACAGTGGTATAGATGTATAATCACTCAGAATTCACTGAATGTGCTCTGATTTCCTGTATGCATTTATAAACTGTGGTCCCATATGAGTTATGTTCTGAATGTCTAAATGCTGAGTGCCCTGACTTCTATGTAAGGTTGAGTTCACTGTTATATTGAGGTGCTGTTGACTCCATAAGCCCAATGGATAGTTGTTTAATGTGTTTCCAGCATTCATATTTGTCACATTTGTTCTATAAGAGTTAGCAATCTAAATCTTTATCAAAATCACTAACCTTTGAGAGAGCCCTCTCAGGTTGAGGAGGCTAAGCCTCAGCCAAAAGTTGGTTTGAAATAGTTACTTAGAGTCAACCTGACCAGCAGCCTATCAGGGTCTGATTTTGAGATAACGGGTTCAAAAAAATTTGGGTTTGTGGGAAATGATGGTTTTACATAGTTTGTGCGCCGGGGGTGTAGTTTAATCAAAATATTTAAACCAAACCCGAAAATGTGAGCGCGTAGGGTAAAATATTTAAGGTTTATGGGTAAGAGAGGGGAAGGGAATGGTTATTAGTTTAACTAGAGGTTAAGCTAACTCCTAGTTTAAGACACAGAAAGGCTAATGCTAAGCCGCAAATGGACTCAGCATTTCCCCGAACTGATGTTACAGGGCTATAGTGCCAGGGGATGGGGGTATGTACATAGGGGAGCTATTTAGTGCTTTTAGTAAGGGGAAGGGGAAATAGATAGGGATTTACATAATAATGTTAGAAGTTAATATGAGTTTGTGAGGTGAAGTGTAGTGGGCTAAGTTTGTGAACTGAAACTTAGGGATAGGAAGTGAATGGACTGCAGAGAAATGATTTTTACACAAGAAATGTGGCTTCTTTTCACTGGAGAAAGTCAAAGCTTGACTTAGTATTTTACAAAAATGAAGTGGTAACAGGACTGGTTGGGCAGATCCCAAGGTCCTCAAGGGGATGTTAGTGAGTGATTTGGGGAATAAGAAGAAGGGGGAGTTAGACATGTCTCGCTTGGGCTCCTCCAAATGAAAAACTGCCTCATAATTGTGATCTGAATAGATACAACACTTGAAAACATGAAATGGATCACATAGCTTGATTCTGCAACCACAAAACTACTTACCCAGCCTACTTACCTGGCATTTTTTCTTCTTTTTCATGGGTGCACTTGGACTTGCAGACCCTGATTATCTTCTTTTCTTTTGACTGCCCTCCTATCTAAATGTACCCTTATATCTTGCAAGGGCCCATATTAAACAGTTGGGATCCTTTATTTCTCTACCTAGCTACTGATCTGCCAAGCTTAAGCTGTTTGGACAGATATTCATTTTCTATCTTCTAAAACAAGCAATTTAAAGCTAGGGAAGCCAAGATTAAACTGTTTGGCTTTCCCTTAACTGTAAAACTCTTCAAAAATGGTATGATTCTTCAAAATGGAACTTCTTGGAAATATGGAACCTTGCAGCATGAAAAGATGACATATTTGGCATGTAAAATAGTCAATCATGAAATATGAAACCTATTGCAATAGGAGGCTAACAATGGCTCCACTTGGGGATGGTTTTCAGGATGAAAATCCAAGAACAACAGGTCAGAATGCCTTGATCTTCACTTGTTGTTGTAAACTGAAAATTTCCTTCTTGTCAATGCCTTTGACTGGATTCTCATAAGTTGATATGCAGTATCCTTTCGAGCTAAATTACCGAAAAATTACAGCTCTGCTTCTTGCCTTTTGGGTGCTTGTACACATATTGAAATCTGCTTGAGCATTTCTTTGGAATTATTTCAAAAACAGAGATCTGAAATAGAGCTTTCTTTGATCTTTCCTTCAAAATTTGTTGCATTGTTCCCTCTTATTGGCCTGCTATAAGAAAAAGTGCTGAAAATTCAAATATTAATGTACAGATAGTATACATAGCTATGCTGCCTTCAACAAATCGGATCATGATAGTGCTTTAGCATTTGGCCATTGACGGGGCCTTCTTCAGCTGTGATGCCATCTAAACTCTTCAGAAAATATGTGTTGTTACCTTGAGCAGTAGAAACAATAAAGGGGCCTTTCCACAGGAAATCAAACTTGCCACGCTTTCCTTTGTCCTCTCTTCTTGAATCCCATCTTAAGACTTTGTTGCCTATGTAGAAATATTCAGCCTTGGTTCTTTTGTCAAACATTTTCTTATGCTTCTCTTGTAAGATCTAAGCTCTGTCGTACACTTATTCTCTTGTTTGCTGCAAATGGATGGTTTGGTTTATTATTCTTTGGACATCATTTGGCTCTGCCTGAAACTCTTGCAACAATTTGATAACAGGGATTCCCAAAGAAGAGGGGAACTTGGCCTCCATGCCATAAACTAACTCATATGGGCTCATCCCAATAGATCCCTTGGTTGACAATCTATCTGCCCATAGGGCATTTAGAAGCTTTTTGTGCCATTTTTTTTTGTTCTCCTCCAAGACTTTCCTAATGATGTTAATCAGACTCTTGTTGGATGATTCAGCCAAGCCATTCCCTTGAGGGTAATAGGCTGTGGAGTGACCTAAGGTAATGTGGAATTTGTTGCAAAAACGGATCATTTTCTTGGATTTTAAGGTAGTGGCATTATCTGTAATGATCTTCTCGGGACAGCCAAATCTGTACAAAATATTGGTTTCAAGGAATTGGATGATAGTGGAGTCATTGGCTTGCCTACATGGGATGGCTTCAATCCACTTGGTAAAGTAATATGTGGCTGTTAGAATCGACTTATGTTGGCCAGAAGAGGATGGATGGATTTCTCCAATGAAGTCAAGACCCCATTGTTGAAAAGGCTTCTCGGTTGAAATGGGTCTAAGGGGAAAGGGCAAAAGCTTTCTTTTGCCTTCAAAGATTTGGCATTTGTGGCATGAAACAACAAACTTTCTGACATCAGCAAACAAAGAGGGCCAATAGAAACCAGCCCTTAGTATCTTATCAGCAGTGGACTTCCAATATAAGTGCCCTCCACAGTCCCCTGCATGGAATTCTTTCATGACACTGTTAGTTTCATTCATAGTTAGACAATTCAACAATATTCCTTCATGATTTTTCCAAAATAGGGCACTATCTAAGACACAAAACTTTGATGCTTTCATCTTTAAAAATCTCTTTTTGGTTCTGGACAACCGTGGAGGAGCACACAGGTTTAACAATATAAAACATATATCAGCATACCATGCGGATTGCAAAAAAGCTTGACTGATCTGTGGAGTCGCCAACTCCTATTCACTGTCCAGTTGATTAATGTCTAAGGCTTGAAAATTGGTTTCGGACATCAGTTTGGCTAAACCTTGTCCCTTTATCAGCTTGGTGGGTTTTATCTTAATGTCATACTCAAGGATATTGGCAATCCACTTACCTCTTTTGCCTTCTATGCCCTCCTGAGTTAATATGTCTTTTACAACAGCATTTGGTACATAAGTAATCACATGTGAATATAAAATGTAAATTCTAAAATCTTTGATTGCTTTAAAAAGGGCATATGCTTGCTTCTCCATGATTTGGTACTTCAAGGGTGCATCTCTAAGGGCTCGGTTGAAAAATACAATTGGCTTTTCATTTCCCTGATCATCTTTCTGCAAAAGGACAACAGCAATGGTGTGTTCAGATGCAAATGAAAAAATGATGAAATCCTTATCAAATTGAGGACTTGTGAGGACTGGGGCTTGGGTTAAGGCAGATTTTATGCCCTCAAAGGCTTGCTCGGCCTCTAAATTCCATTTTACCTTGGAATCATTCTTTAACATTTTATTAAGCATTCGTATCAGCTCGGCCAAGTTTGGGATAAATCTCCTTAGGAAATTGATCTTTCCTAGGAATGCTCGCAATTCTTTGATGTTTCTCCGATAAGGGATTTGCATGATGGCTTGAATTCTTTCAGGATCAATTCTAATCCCATCTTTTGAAATGATATGGCCTAGCAATTTTCCTTCTTCTAGGCCAAAGAGAGACTTCTTGGGGTTCAAGGAAATGCCATATTTCCTACATGTTAGGAACACTTGTCTCAAAATTTTTAGGTGCTCTTGATCAGATTTTGAGAAAGGAGTAAGGTCATCAAGGTAAACCACTAGGAAATCATGGATTTCCTTGGAAAATGCAATGTCCATGGCTCTTTGAAAGGTAGCACCTGCATTCTTTAGTCCAAAAGGCATCTTCACATACTTAAATGTTCCCCACGGTGTTGTAAAGGTTGTTTTGTCTTGGTCATCCGGGTGAACAAGTATTTGATTAAAACCTGAAAAGCCATCTAGCAAAGAAATTCTTGAAGACCCCACTACTCTTTGTAGAATATGGTCCATTTATGGCAGTGGGTAGTGATCTTTAAGGGAGACTTGGTTTAGATTTCTCAAGTCCACACATAGTCTGATCTCCCCTGTTTTATTCCTTGTGGGAACCAGATTGGATACCCATTCTGAAAATCTAATGGGTGCTATGATACCAGCCTCAAACATTCTTTTCACTTATTTCTCAATCAAAGGGAGAAGCACAGGATTGATTCTCCTTAGTTTCTGTTTGAATGGCTTTTGATTTGGCTTTAAGGGAATGGTATGTTGAATAACAGAGGTGTCATAGGACTTAAGGTCCTCATAACTCCAGGCAAATACATCTTGAAACTCCTTAAATAAATCAACATATTTTTGTTTTTCATCGGGAGGCAAAGACTTGGAAAGTTTAATCATTTTGAGCTTCTCTGCTGTCCCAATATTACAGTCTTCCACAGCAGTGTTTAAGGGCTACATCTTTGGCCTTTTGGGGACATCGTTTAAATCAAATATGTCTTCTAATGGAGTGAGGCCAGTAGGTAGAAAATCATCTTTTAAATCAATGAATTCAGCCTCTGCTTCAGCTATTTCATCTAAATGTATTTGCTTCAGCTCTTGCATGTTTTTCTCATCAAAAATGGATGGGTGCAGCATTTGATTTGCTGCTTTAGCTGTTATAGTTTGTTCATTTTGGCTCATTTGCTTTTGTGGGTCATCCATGGCATCTTCATCAATGTTTAAGCTTGAGAATTCTTGCTGTAAGGTAAGAAAATTGTTGATTTGAGCATCATCCTCAAACACTTGCCAATCTTTGATATTGTTAGGGATAGCAAGCCTATGCTTTATCTTAGCATTAAAGTGGTAATTGGGCTCAAAGGGCAGCTTGCAAGTGCTAGCAAAAGTAGCTAGACTATGAGCATGCTTGTTATGGTTTCTAGGAATATTAGCAAGCTTAGATTCGGTGAAGGAATTGAGTATCTCTGCGGCAACAGACCTATAAGCTCTCAGCCTATTATCATTAGTAACAAAGTTTCCTTTCATCTGTTGAATGATCAAATCAGAGTCACCTTGAATGGACACTTTTGCAGCTCCTAGAGATTTGAACAGTTTAAGGCCTAAAAAGAGAGCCTCATACTCTGCCATGTTATTGGTGCATTTGAAGTTTAGTCTGTAAGCATGACCCTTTGCATGGTCGTTATGTGTATTGTGAATCCATATTCCTGCCCCTGCTCCTAGTTTATTAACAAAACCACCAAACTCTAAATACCATGTGATTTCTTTCTTGTGGTTAGTATTAAGAGTTTCAGTCATTTTAGGATTGGGTGGACCTTGGTTTTCTGCTTCATGTGGTTTTTCTTGTATGCTGGTTGCACTAATTGTTTTAACAGTTTCATGGGTATGGGCAACCAACTCTTGATTGATGCATGTTTCTTGTTCTAAGGGCAAAGGCTTTTCATCAGTGGGAGGGTAGCTTTCATCATTGAACAATATAAAGGAATCCATATCATAATGGATTGAGTAAATGGGAAATTTTTGGGGTTTTTCCTCACTACTTACCACATACTTCATTAGTGTTTCTCTATACAGTCTCTTTGGTTGCCAAAAGACTGAAATAGTGGCATAGGAGAGGTCTAGTTGGAGATATCCTTGGAGTTTTTCTCCCCAAGATATTGATAAAAGCATGCCATATTTTGGTGGAATGTGAACAACCACCACGTCCATTAGGATCGTTTTGTTGGGAAATTGGACTAAAGACACACAAAGGTCTTTGATTAAGCCTAAACACTTGACCTGGCTAGAATCAACTGAGAATAAGTCTTTGTAGGGTCTAGTGATATCAAGGTTTAGCTTCTCCATTACAGCTTTAGGCATTAGATTGTGTGAAGCACCTGAATCAAACATAGCATTGTGCAACACTTTATCATGAATGTGAAAACTGACGTAAAAGGGTAGAACAACTCCATGTCCTAATTTACCATTGACTTCAGGACCAAAAAGTAATTCAGGTTGATTATCTAAGACATTAACATCATCCCTGTTCTCTGGTATTTGCAGTGATCTTTTGATTTGATGTCTATACACCTCATGTTTCGCAAGCTGAGAGACAGGAATAGATATCTTTAGTTTACCAATTTCTGCTTCTAAATGAAACGGTTTTTCTAACTGTGTTTTAGTATTGTGACTGGCAGATTTTCCCTTTTCAATTGTATCTTCAGTGATCTTCTCTTGGTTATCAGTGATTTCTTGAGATTGCTCTGTTTTGGGAAGGCTTTGAGGAGTGCTATTTACATTGCCTTTTGAGGGAAAGGGTACAAAAGGCTGGTTATTAGAGGGCTGCATGTCAGATACATCCTCTATGGTCACTTCGTTTAATTTTGGGTTTGTTCTATCAGCAGGTTCCGTGATAACGGCCTTGTATTTTACTTTCTTAGCTTGCTTGCCATCCTTTGGCTTGATGGGATCAGACACATCAGTGGTTCTTGTTCTCAATTTTTATTGTTTATGGACTTCGTAGACAGCTGAATCATAGCTCTGTTTGAAGTCAAATGACTCTCCAGACTTGGTCTGAAATTGATTTATATCATGGTTATCTTGGTCTTCTTGGGTTAGAAATACTTGTTGTTCACATTTCAGACACATCAAGTTTATGTGAGTGTCCTCTATCTGCTCACTAAATGTGGATGCTTCAACATAGTTTTCATGAAAAGGAGGTCTTATATCATGGTCAGGACTTGCCCTTCCAACGTTTGTGTTCTGATTTTTTCTAAAGTTTGGATTTCTGATAGGATTTTTTTGCTGTCCTTCCCATGAGGCTTTTCTTTCAATAGTTCCCATTCTATTTTCAAAGATGTCCATACCTTTGATGATTTTGTCCAATTTTTGCTCAAAGGCTGAAGGTTTGTCTTCGAAAGTGGTTCTTCTCTCAGCTCTTGCTCTATTTCGCTTGGCAATCAGATTTGCCTCCACACTAACAGCTACATTTTGCATGTATGCTAAGGTTTGAGGGGCTCTTTCAATTAACTGATAAGCCATGTCTGAATCAAATCCATCAGGGAATTTGTATAAAGCAAGATCAGGTGGAGGTCTCAGGTTTTGTGGAATAGCATTGTAAACATTGTTAAACCTGGCACAATAGTCTAAGATAGCTTCTTGAGGGCCTATTTTGATAGTGTCATACTCGGATAATATGTGCAGAGGGTCCTTCTTCTTCTCCCATCTGTTGAGAAATTCTTGGTAAAGGGCCTCTGGGTCAGATATGGAATTTGCAGCAAGTGCTCTAAACCAGGGCCTTACATCTCCTGTTAAACTTTGGATAAAAATCTGCATTCTTACACTATCATCATCTATTTCATAACTCTCAAAAAAGTCCTGCACTTTCTTGGTATGTTGCAGGGTTGTGCTAGAACCAGTAGCATCAAAGTATGTGATTTTGGTTTGATAATCCTGAGGCATAGCCCCTAGATTTGCAGGTAACTGTAAGGGTGCATATCTGCTAGGCATATTTACAGGGATAAGTGGAACAACTGGAATAGCTGGAACAACTGTAATAACAGTGGTGGTAGTGGTAGTATGCGCAGTGAATGGAGGTGTGGAAAAGGTGCTTGGAGAAGTGGATGATGAACAAGGGGAAGTAGGGGTTGAATGAAACAAAACTTTAACAGGGGTTGGAAAATAGCTCGGCTGAATTGTTTCAGGACTAGAATCAACAAACTCTTCTTCTTTTGGTTTGCTAAGGTTCCTAGAGATTAAATTGGGATTTTCAAAAACAGCTGGTGGATTTGGGTCTGGATTTGACCTAGTATTATGTGTTTTCTCCTTGGAAGCCAGCTTCTAACTTGTTTTTTAGAATTTTCTGAATAAGAGTCCCTAGTGGAGTCGCCAATGATGTTATCACTTAGGTTGTCCCTTGGCTCCTTAAGGGATACGGCCGAGGTAACCACAAACCAATCTTTGGGCTGTAGGTCCTAGCCTACCTGCAGTCAGAGAGGGCTCTCTCTTTAAAATTTAACTTTGTTTCGGGTTGATTTTAGGCTAGTTATGGTGTACATGGGTTTTGTTTGATTTTGGTTGGAAGGATGATGTTTTCAAGTAGAGTTGGGATGCATAGAGTGATAAGTTCAAACCATTGGGCATGGAGTCATGGATTAGGGCTTGCTGTTGTGTTTTCTTCGTCACAAGAGGAAGATAGAGCAGGATAGCTACACATAGAAAAATATCAGGCGGGAATAAAGATTGAACGAAGGTCAGAGATGAAAGGCAACTAAGAATCTTTCATTATCTAATAGAGAGGGAAGGTGGATGAAAGTTTGTCTAGGAGAAGTCAAGAATTCCTTAAAAAACGGTCATATGTGAAAGAAACAGGGTAAACATGATCATTTAAGTATGCATATTCATAACTCTTTCTGAAGAAAACATATAGAAATAATCGGAACTGAGCATAGGGTGCAGTCAAGCAAAACCTAAGCTATTATTTTTTCTTCCTATTTAAATGGTAACACAATGGTGCATAAACATATGTAAACAGTAAACAGAGTTAGGAAAACACTTATTGAGCCATGTAGTAGCACAGGAATTCCACAGTCACTCTTTGGCCATTAAATAACACAATAGTCAATTCTTCATCCAAAGCATTCCAACAGTCTTTGATTACAGAGCTTCTCAAAAATAAAGCGCAAGTCCAGAATGAGGATTATCAACCAACCAACCCTTTAAACAATGAATTAGGTGGTTTATATAGAGAAAATATCCAAAAATATCTATTATAGCAGAACTTAAACAGCTCTAAGGGAAATGAGTTTCTTAACCTAATCTTGTCCTGAAATTAAGGCAAGAAAATATCTTTTGAGCTACGCTGGAGGTAGCTGCATCAAAATGAGTTAATATCTGTCCTTATGGCTCTGTGCTGTTCATTTAGCCATAACTGTGCTTTTGGTTTTGATCCCTTGCTCTTAAGTGGCTTTGATATGCATTAACTATGATTTGAGAGCCTTAAATAGCTTCACCGCTTTCTTTGACTTTGCTTGGGGGCCTTTAATGTTCACCTACTTTGGTATTGCTGATCTGATACTCTTTGCTGCTTCACTGATACTCTTCAATTTAATCTAGGCTTCATCTTTCCTCTGATACTCTTTCACAGTTGATTCGGGCCACTTTCTCTCTCTTGATACATCTAAAACTGTCAAATTGACCCCTTTCTGCCCTTTCAAGGCAAAAATAGTTGATGGAAATGTTTTTTGTGGCCTCTAGAATGCTATCGGTGCTGGGCGATTAAATATGAACCTTTATGAAGAAATCCTGTCAAATTGCGAATTTTTGGGTTTTGCAGGTAGCTGTGCAATGGGTAGCCTTCCATTTTGATCATTTTTTCTTAGCAATGCACGATTAGTGCTAAGCGCTAATCGTGCATCAAAAACTGCCTCAGTTTTTCATTACGGGCATCGTTCGCTGCGATTTTTCGCCCTTCGCACCCTTTTTTGGTGATGACGTCAGCGGTGGGTCCCGGTACGGCAGTGACGTGGTAGGCTGACGTGGCAGTATGGCAGGGTGACGTGGCACAGGACAAGGTGGCGGGGTAGGGACGGAGGCAGATGCAGTGGCAGTGACACATAGCAGTGGGGGGTCGACGCAGAGGTGACGTAGCACTGATGTGGCGCTGACGTTAGTGGAGGAGAGACAGAAGGCGGTTTGTGGTTTCATCAGACCGCCTTCTGTATGAGGGTGGTAAATGTCAGAGGAGCGGACACCTTTCTTCTGTACGATGGCAAAACCTTCGTGCTATCAGACGCTAACTATCGAGTGACGGGGCGGCTCCGAAATCGCCAATGGCCGTTGGATCTGGGAGGGCGGATCGGAGGGCTGTCAGAGCGTGGAGCTAGCGGCAGGTTTATGTGCAGGGGTCCGCACGAATATTAAATTAATATTTATATGGCGGCGGTTCAAAAAACTTTGGGTTTGTGGGTAATGAGCGTTCTACATAGTTTGTGCGCTGGGGGTGTAGTCTAATCAAAATATTTAAACCAAACCCGAAAATGTGAGCGCGCAAGGTAAAATATTTAAGGTTTATGGGTAAGAGAGGGGAAGGGAATGGTTATTAGTTTAACCAGAGGTTAAGCTAACTCCTGGTTTAAGACGCAGAAAGGCTAATGCTAAGCCCCAAATGGATTCAGCATTTCCCCGAACTGATGTTATAGGGCCATAGTGCCAGGGGATGGGGGTATGTACATAGCGGAGCTATTTAGTGCTTTTAGTAAGGGGAAGGGGAAATAGATAGGGATTTACATAATAATTTTAGAAGTTAATATGAATTTGTGAGGTGAAGTGTAGGGGGCTAAGTTTGTGAACTGAAACTTAGGCATAGGAAGTGAATGGACTACATAGAAATGATTTTTACACAAGAAATGTGGCTTCTTTTCACTGGAGAAAGTCAAAGCTTGACTTAATATTTTACGAAAATGAAGTGGTAACAGGACTGGTTGGGTAGATCCCAAGGTCCTCAAGGGGATGTTAGTGAGTGATTTGGGGAATAAGAAGAAGGGGCAGTTAGACATGTCTCACTTGAGCTCCTCTAAATGAAAAACTGCCTCATAATTGTGATCTGAATAGAAACAACACTTGAAAACATGAAATGGATCACATAGCTTGATTCTGCAACCACAAAACTACTTTCCCAACCTACTTACCTAGCATTTTTTCTTCTTTTGCATGGGTGCACTTGGACTTGCAGACCCTGATTATCTTCTTTTCTTTTCACTGCCCTCCTATCTAAATGTACCCTTATATCTTCCAAGGGCCCAGATTAAGCAGTTGGGCTCCTTTATTTCTCCACCTAGCTACTGATCCACCAAGCTTAAGCTGTTTGGACAGATATTCATTTTCTATCTTCTAAAACAAGCAATTTAAACCTAGGGAAGCCAAGATTAAACTGTTTGGCTTTCCCTTAACTGTAAAACTCTTCAAAAATGGTATGATTCTTCAAAATGGAAATTTTTGGAAATATGGAACCTTGCAGCATGAAAATATGACATATTTAGCACGTAAAATAGTCAATCATGAAATATGAAACCTATTGCAATAGGAGGCCAACAGAGTCAACCTTGGAGTCAATTGTGTTGGCCTTGATGTCAAAAAACAAAAAAACAAAAAAAAAGGAAAAAAAAAATATAAATAGATAAAAGAAAAGACAAACAAAAGGCTCATTTATTGAAGGAGGTGATTGATTAAACTTGAAAAGGTCTCTCAATTATTGAAGAAGATGATGGGTCAAACTTGAAAAATTTTCTCAATTATTGAAGAAGGTGATTGGTTAAACTTGAAAAATTCTCTCATTTATTGAGGGAGGTGATTGATTAAGATTGAAAATGTCTCTCATTTATTGGAGGAGGTGATTGATTAAGCTTGAAAAAGATCTCTTATTTATTGAAGAAGGTAATTCGGTAAGTTTGAAAATATCGCTCATTCAATGAAGATGTTGGTGGATCGAGTTAAGGAGGAAATTTATATGAACCAAACCAATATTATAATGTATGAACATCGATGACTAGCTGTCTATTACTTTGAATGAAATTATTATTTTAATCACACCAGAAAATTATTTATAGGAGAGAGATTTGTGAAAGTGAGTTGGTTCCTTTCTGAGAGTAATACATTGGAGATCATTAAGAACATTAAGATCCAATGGTGAGAGGAGAGACATAGTTGTATATGGTTACTCAAAGAAAATAGTTTATCGTAGAGTTTTGTGTGCACACTTCAACAAATATTTTATGTAAATTTATGAAGGAATTTAATTGATGAGATTTCTACTACCTTGGATATTGGATGTTAGCATGTTTTCTATGGCACATTTGTATTACCAACATTATACAAGGGATCATATATGAACATATTGTGTTTTATTCTTGCATAAATATTATATGGAAATAGTATTGTATGTATGTCTTGTATTGATGCTATTATTGATACATGGTGGATTTTTGTGACCAAATTTGTTGTGTTTATCATGAGTTGTGTTGAAAGTGTTTATGTAGGAGATTTGATGTGTGGTGCTTTGTATATCAAAATTGTTGTGGTATTGCAATATGTGTGTGTGTGTGTGTGTGTGTGTGTGCTATTGATTGTGGTTATGATAAAATAATTTGTTACAGAGTGATTGTGATATGTATAGATTGTTTTATTACAAGTCCAATGTGAAAATAGGATGAAACAAGGCTCACATTTGTTGTATGTAGAGGATGGGCCATGGTTTGAAAATAGATGAAATTAGGCCCATGTGTATTTGAAGGTTGGGGCATTTAGTGTTGTAGATAGGCTTTCAAGTGAGTGGTGGATTTCCAAGGGAGTAGTGGCTTCCTTCTCGTAGAGGATGGAGAACTTGCTCTGGGAGAAGAGGATTCATTCTAGTGGTGGCCAGAAAACTAGTGAAGGGGGAGGCCTTCAACAAATCGTTTATGTAATAGCCCCTGGTTGAGTTTCCATGTAAAAAATTACAAGACCAAGGTCATGAGATACATATTCCAAGATGAATGTTGGGCATACATTATAGTGGGGATCACTTTGGTTTTATTAAGGGCTAAGGTAATTGAAAAAGTAGTTAGCAAAGGAAATGAGGAAAAAATTGGAATTTAATCAAGGAAATAAGGAAAATAGGAGAAAAGGAAGGTGAAGAGACACATATTTACATCCTAAGGAAATTAAAGGAAAAATAAATGAAAATGAAGAAAATAGAGGCCTCAATGATAAAATTTATTTTGTGGATTAGTTCATAGGATTTTGTAAGTTGATATTTGGGTCAATTTAGTTTTTGGAGCTCTCATTTCATTCTCTCATACTCTTGCACACATAGAGAATTCTTGGAGTATTCTTTGAGCGCTTTGGCATATGCTAGAGTTGGAAAAAGAAGGCAAAGGAATGAATGAAAGAGTAAGGGAACAATTGGATCCACAACTACAACTAGGTTTCTTTATAGGTAATATGTTGAATGTGTGATTTACTTGGCAATTTTTTGATGCATGGTATATGCATGTGATTCTATGGTTATGTGTTGTCATTGGCATGGATATTTTCCTAGAGTCACAATCTTTTAGTCTTGCCTTTGAATTTCCTAGATACCCATTGTGTTGAGGGTATTTTCCACTTGTTTTTTTTCTGATTGGTGCTCAGGCTCATGATGGCTTTGGGTTGGAACATCATGTATTGAGCTACTATTCTTGGAGCCTAGGTTGGGAAAAATTCTCTAGATCCCTTCGTGGGTTGAGTTACTAGTCAATGTAGTGGGGTTGGACAAATGCTCTAGAGCCCTTGAAGGATGTGGGCTAAGTTACTAGTTCCTGGAGCCCTGGAAAACTTCTTATAGATCGATATGGTTGCTGTTACTGATGTATGAACATGGAGGTTGTTGTTGGGAAAAGTATCCAATTCAGAATGCCCCTATCCCACTCTAAGAGGTGATAGTGCCTTAGCAACAAACGAAGTAAACTACTTGAGTATTCTTCTTTATGAAATGTAAATGAGGAGAAAGCGTCTAACTAACCTGTGTCTTCCGCTAGTTTGTTGATCCAATTGCTCCTCTCTTCAGTAGCTCCTAGCTCCCAGCTCTCTCATCGGCCCAGCTTCACCGAATTCCTGCAAGATCACAAGAGAGAGAAACTACACGAAGATACAGATATACATTCATAAAAAGCTCAAGATCAGATTAAGCTAAACATGTAAGCATAACAAAACATCATTAGTACACAGCATGTAGGAGAAACTCAAATAGTTTATTGATATGATAATAAAGTCCAAGAGGAGATACAACCAAGTGAGTTCCGATCCAGCATCTACCTCCCAACAAAGGAATCCCTTCCTCTCCTCCAACAAAGCATAAATCACCCAATGTACTAATCTCAATCTCAAACCAACAACAATTCTCTGCAAAGTACAAAATTCCAGCCTCCTGAACCTCTGGGTGAGAGATCCATATATAGATGTAAGCAGAGAGGATGAGTCAGCTTATCTTTTGACTTGTGGCTTCTCTCTGTCAGTTCTTGCTTCCACTTGGAGGTTGAGAACCTCTTACTCATCACTAGTCGAATTCATTGAGGCAAGTGTCATTGGAGAAGATTCTGGAAGCTTCCAGGGTCTTTCCACCTCGTTGAATGAGCTTGCCATTTGTCATTTCCCGCTCAGCGCACCCTGGTAGTGCTTCTACCTACGTTGCAGTGCACCTAGCCAGTGTAGACTCTGCATTTCAACGCAGGCAGCTAGTGGAGCCTCTGAATTGATCCTGAATTGACTATTTCTGAGTGGTTTTTTTGTGGAGAACTTCTGGGAGAAGTTGTCATTGTTTGACCTTGTTCCTTTAGGAGCTGTAACAACATCTTTAGGGACTTTGTTTCCCTTGAATTATGGACATTTCATGCTTATAGCTGTAAGGCACAAAAATGTCTATAACAGTTGCCCCCTAAAGTATGAGGCCGTTTATCGGGTGAAATGCTTTATTAGGAGGATCCGAAGTTCATTCAATGCTAGGAGGAGACCTGTAATAAGATACAATACAATACATTATTTTTCATACTGTTTTCATGATCTAGCTGAGGCAGACATTCCCATGCTCAGCTTTATAAATTCATTTTTCTATACATAGAACAGACAATCGTCTGATGGTAGACTGATGATTTTTGATGAAATCATCATCCTTTTGGTAGGATGATTATCTGCTGCAATGCTGTACATGTCAATGTCTTTATTTTTCCTGAATATATATCGCAACCTGGATGGATGAAACTAGATCCGGGGTCTTCAATCTTGTCTGATCTTCACTCTAAGTACAAGTCGATCCATGTGAGAAATGTTCTGAAGTCGAACATGGAAAGACATCGCTTGATTACCAGTCAATGATGAAAACTGTTAACAAGCGCGAGAGGAATCACCGATAATGATAATGACCCTCAAGGTACTGCAGTACAACTCACGTGGTGTGAATAAAGGACTTGGCGTCGAACACCACGCAAAATATTTCGGTCGAAGGTCACTGATGTATACCTATCGCCAGAAGTGAGAAACTTGCCATTGAGGCATGCAAGCTTCAAAGTACTGAAGGGGGTGTCCCTAGATCAACTTCTTGGATAATGAGCTGATGTCGACAAGAAGCGATCCGTCAAAGGAGGGCCTTAATGTATCCCACATCAGTGACACGGAACAGAGCAAATGATTTTGATGGAGGTGAAAACGATCTGATGATATATGGTTCAGGGTGGCTGTCATGAAAGAATGAAGGGTAATGTATGGTAGTGGATGGGACACGGTTGACTTCTCTAGATGACTTCTCTTGAACATATCGGCGACACTTGTGTGATGGATTGGTAGCATTTACCCCAAAGGTGGATGGTATGGCGAGACCATGGCGATGTGACCGGCGAATGAAACAACCCAACCCGACTCTGGCACGGAGTGGAAGTGTCATGTTCAAGAGCGACTTGCTACCAATAAAGTTCTTTGAGTTTCTTCCCAATTTTTCCCCAGTCATTGCTGACCAGTACCTCTTTATTTTTGTCAAGCTTGAGGAGGATAACATATGCTTGTTCTATAATTTTCCCTTCGGGCAAACCCATCGCTATGTTTTAACGAGCCTAGCGATAGTGAAACTCGTTCTCATCTAAAGACAAGTTTGTCGCTATTTAATGTTTTTAACGAGTCTAACAACAAAGATAACTCGGTCCTTTTCATTTTTAGAGAGTCTGAAAAGGTACGTAAAGTCAACTCCGAAAGTCCTTTTTCGTCATCTAATCCCTTAAGTCCGAAAAAGTATAAAACAATACAGAAGGGATGAGTTTTTGATAGTTTTAACGAGCCGAACAAAACAAGCGCTCGATCTTTTTGTGCAATAATCCCTCAGGTCCAAAAAGATTAAAATCTAGAGGAGGGATAGCACTTCCGATCGCTTTAACGAGCTGGAAGGCCAAAACTCGGCAATCTTTTCATATTTTACGAGTCAGATGAAAAGAGCTTAAAGAAGACTCGTCTTTTGAGGAACGAGTGATAAAACGGGTTAGCAGCTGATTCCAGGTAAGGGTTGGAATTTTCCAATCATGGCAGTGTCACAAGGATGGCTAGTGAAATCACTCTTCGCAGCTGTTCCTCAAAATGGGTAAACAATCAATATGGAGGTGAATGATCGGCCAATGGAAAAGTGGAGGTGACGGTGCAAACACGACCAAGGCTTTAGTGGTTGATAATGTTACATTCACGGTGGTTATTTACCGGAGGGTAGTTCATTTTTTAACGAGCTTAAATGCAGAAAAACACTTCTCGGTCTTATGTTTATTTTTTAACGAGCATGAACTATGTGCTAAAACTGCTCGATAACATGGTCTAGTTTTGATTTTTTACCATAAATAGCTTTGCCTTTTCAAAGATAGTACTGTACCCTCAATTGCTGCATCAAACTAGTTAGAAATGAATAACATTTGCTTGAAAATGAGATTAAAACACTAATATTTCACTTTGAACTACGTAAAAAGCTATTAAAAGGTGTTTTTACCTCTCATTTTACCATTTCATTTGAACTTGGTTTGTTGGAGCTTTGGAGGTGCCTCTTCCCCCTTGATTTTCATCAGCTGATTTCGGGAGATTCTTTGGACGATTCTCGGCGCCGTCTGGACCAGGTAGGAGCTAAACCTGAGCTCTTTCATTTCATGGTTTCCTTTCTGCATTATGTGCTTGATTCCCTGTTTTTCTGAGCCCCTGGGGTTTGATGGGGTCGCTCTGCCATCAGCGCACCTTGGGCACTCGAAACCTGCGTTGAATTTCAAGTAGTATGAAGGCAGTTTGACCTTCAACGCAGCTGGAACACTGTGCAGGTGCGTTGGGCGCAGAAAAGCATTTTGTTGCACAGTTTTTGATGAAAATTTTTGCCTGTTTCTCATCAAAACCAGGATCTAACTTATCGCATGTTTGTTTTTCAGAGATATTGGAGCAAGATGACCCTTACATGGTGAGAATGAGAACATGAACAAGAGGACATGATTTCCCTACATGATCTGGTTACGGTGAACGCGCTGCGGAACTGTGGTCTGCTGAAGTTCTTCCGCATCTCTAGCATGAGACAGCAGATCAACCTACTGCAGTATTTGCTCGATGCTTGGGACCCTATCAACCAAGTTTTCCAGATTAGGGGCAAATCTATCCCCTTGACCACAGTAGACATTTACTTCTTGACTGGCTTGTCGAGGCGGGGTGCCCCTATCTCTTTGTCAGGTTCGGCCCGAGCGAGTGACTCTGTGAGAGATTATGTCTGTCAGTATTGCAGGGAAGGATCTCAGCCGAGTAAAGATGGCAAGATCGTTATCCATGAGGTTGCTGACAGGTCCCTTAGGTCTATCCTGTACACTATTGGTAGGATGGCCGGTAGTGCGTCTCTTCATGTAGCCAACAGATCCTATATGCAGCATGCCTTGGAGTGCCTCCAACCGAAAATATTCAACTGGTGTGATGCAATACTTCTTCAGATGAAGAGTCAGTTGACCAAGGTAAAGGACGGGAGGTTGAAGAACTTTGGGTTTGATTCTATTTTGACCGCCTTTGCTTTGGAGAAGATACCACTGATGCAGCCACAGTACATTGCACTCGACTTGCCTTCTCCTACTGAACCACGCATGCAGAGATGGGTTGACCACATGTCTAGGCATGCTGGTCAATCTCAGATTTCTTTTTCTGATACCTTCTTTAGGTGGTTTGAGCGTCAGGAGATGGTCTATTCCGAGTATCCATATGTTGGCATGGACTTCCGGGGTGATCCGGATTTAGTGCTGCCGGACGGCGAGCAGTGGGGCGCTATTGGTAAAATCTTTGACCATATTACTGTTTATTGTTTTTATTCATAATGTCCTTGTGCTTTATTCTATCAAGACTTTAATCAAACTCATGTGTGTGTACAGATGTTGGCCTGTTCGTCCAGTAGTTCGCCCGAGAGCGCCAGCTGCTGCCCCAGCAGGAGAGGCTGCTGGGAGGGTTATTCTTCGTGACCTTGATGTGGCCGAGACCCTCACAGCTGTGCAGGAGCAGGTTGAGAGCCTTACTCTCGGCATTCCAGACGTGATGATCGACGAGTTACCTTTACAGTTGCAGCGGCATACTACTGGTGTGCCTAGACGATGGACTCGTCTCTTACGCATGATCACACAGGCTGTGACATGCTATCATGAGCATCACTAGACTAGGGTGCCCCCTAGCATTTTGAGTTTTTGGGTCATATGACCGATTTTGTCTTGGTTACAGAACATTATATGTAAACCATAAACAGCTTATGTATATATATTTTGATTTTCGGGGTTTTATTCTGGTTGGGTTATGTGATCCACATGTACAACATTGATGATGTGTTTCTTTTTATAAATGTCGCAAATGTATATCTAACACATAGTTTGCTAATGAGTCGGTTAATGTGTTAAAGTTTCTGGAAATATGTTGGTATTGAATTAAATCAAATTGTCTTTCAAAAATTTTAACTCTTAGGAACATGCGATAAATGGTTGGATTTCGGAAGGAATATATACCATTGAGTTGTAGTATTACGAGTTGTGAGTCTAGCCTGACGATTAGTCGGCGTATACCATGGGTGATGGCATCAGAGAGCAGTTCGATCAACGCGCTATACTCAGCGATGTTATTCGTTGATTGCCCAATACATACACCTCTGAAACTTACTAACTCACCGCTTGGATCAAAAATGGCCCAAGCTGCGGAGGACAGGTTCCGCGAACAACGACTCGCTCCGTCGGCATATCTAACACATGTCTCCAAAAGGTTTGGCATCTGCAATAAATGTAAAAAGGTGGATTACTCAACCAAAACAAACACTTTAGCGAAAACAAAATACGACAAAAGCATACTGGTTACTATTTAAGCATAGTAATGCTTGAGGTACAACCCATTACGGGGTTGCGCCAGTGGAAGTCCGTCATAATCCATTAACTCATAGGTTCCTTTTGCTAACACTCGTTTAACAATATAGGGGCCCATCCATAAAGAATTAAATTTACCTGCTCCAAATTTATCGGATTCTTGGTCATAAAGCAAGACCAAATCACCCTCTGAGAAGACACGGGGTTTGACATTTTTGTCGAACTGCGCCTTGACCCGTTTCTTATGGGCTTCATTAGCCAAAGCGGCATCACGACGGGTTTCATCCAATTGGATTAATTCAGCGAAACGGGCCTCTTCTTCTGAAGTTCTGGGGAGGAGATCAATTGCGAGTTTAAGAGACGAGATTTCACACTGGACTGGTAAGACTGCTTCCAGGTCATATACAAGTTGGAAAGGCGTGAACCCGGTCGCATTCCTTACTGATGTTCGGTAAGCCCACAAGGCTAAGTACAGGATTAGGTGCCACCTTCTTTTGTGAACTCCGATCATCCTTTGCAACATACGCTTCAGGACTTTGTTGATCGCTTCAACTTGTCTGTTGGCTTGCGGATAATACGGGGTAGAGCTGTCGTGAGATAGCCCTAGCTTGGCAGCTAATTCAACCATCATGTGATTGCGAAAATGCGATCCATGATCCGTAACTATAGCCTGTGGTATGCCGAATCTGGCGACTACATGATTGAAAAAGAAAAGGGCAGCTGTTTCACCAGTGTTATCTAATGTAGGCATCGCCTCGGCCCATTTGGTAAAATAGTCAACAACGACTATAATATACCCATGCCCCCCGGTCGAGGTGGGGTTACATGTCATGAAATAGATGCCCCATTTGGCGAAAGGCCCAACAACAACTATTGGCTGTAAAGGTGCGGGTGGTCTTCTGGTTTTGCTATCAAAAATTTGACAAGCATGGCAACTTCTGACTGCGGTTATGCAATCTTTGAACATGGTTGGCCAGAAGTATCCTGCTCGTAAGATTTTTTGTGCTGTAGCATATCCAGATTGATGCCCCCCACACGTGCCTGAATGACACTCATTCAGGGCTTTTTCGGCCTCCTCATGGGTGAGGCACCTTCTCAGAACTATATCGATACCACGATCATGTAGTCTTTTGCTTGGTATCGTATACGTTTCTTTTCTGAGTGAGAGGTGTTAGGCCTGAACTTTTGGGTTTGGAGATAAATTATTATATCTCCATACCACTCATTGCTTGTAGATATCAGAAAAAATTCTCGTCCACGATTGATTCTTTGGATGTTTCATCGTTGGACGATGATGGGAGATCGCATAGTAATTCTGCAAAAACTAGAGCTTTCTTTGATTTGGATTTTACGAATTCCAGATCAAACTCTTGAAGGATTGCTATCCATTTTGAATATTTTCCCCACAGCAACTGTCGCGACAATATATAAGTCATGGGGTTGCAATAAGACAAAATGGTAGTTTTCCAAAAGAGGACATAGTGTCGAAACCTTTGTATCGCTTGAACAGCTGCAAGCGCTAGTTTCTCAACATAAGAATATTTACTTTCTGTATCATTTAAGTTTCTACTTAAATAATATATAGGGTGTTCGATTCCATCGACTTCTTGAACTAAAACCATTGCGATGGTCGTATCTGCTGCAGCCAGATACAGGTTAAAGTCTCTTTGATAATCGGGTGCGTACATTAATGATGCTTTTATTAAGGAATCCTTTAAAGCATCAAAGGAAGCTTGCGCAACCTGATCCCAGACGAAGGGTACCTCCTTTTCCAAAATACGTGTATAACCTTTAGCGAGTTCGCGTAATTTGGAATGAATCTCCTCAGAAAGTTTGCTTTCCCTTGGAGTTTTTGAATCTGAAGAAAATTTGAAGGTGGAGGCAAATTGATGATTGCCTGGACCTTACAAGGGTCGAGACGAATCCCATCCTTTGAGACTACAAAGCCAAGTAAACGACCAGAAATGACGCAAAATACACATTTGTGCGGATTGAGTCGTATCTTGTAGTGTCAGCAACGTAGAAATATCGCTCTTAAATGTTGCGGATGATCAGTCTGCTTTCGCGAATGAGCTGGAAGGTCGTCAAGGTATGGTTGAACAATGTTCTTGATGTCATGGAAGGCATAATTCACTGCCCTTTGAAACGTCGCCCCTGCGTTCTTTAAACCAAAGGGTAATTTTCGATATGCGAATGTGCCCCACGGACTGTTATAGACATTTTTGTGCCTTACAGCTATAAGCATGAAATGTCCATAATCCAAGGGATCCAAAGTCCCTAAACATGTTGTTCCTACCCCTAGAGGAACAAGGCTAACAAACCATAGCAATTCACAAAAGTTCTCCACCAGAAACTGCTCAAACACAAGTCAATTCAGGATCAATTCAGAAGCTCCACTAGCTGCCTGCGTTGAAATGAAGAGGCTACACTGGCTAGTTGCATTGCAGCGCAGGTGGAAGCACTACCAGGGTGCGCTGAGCAGGAAGTGACAAATGTCAGGATCTCTTGTGAGAGGTGTCAAGACTGTGGAAGCTTCCAGAATCTTCCTCCATGACACTTGCCTTGCTGAGTTCGACTAAGTGATGAGTAAGAGGCTCTTAGTCTCCAAGTGGAAGTAAGAACTGACAGAGAGAGAGGACACTAGTCAGATCACAAGCTGACTCATCCTCACTCCAAACATCTATATATGGATCTCTTCTCCATGAGATCCAGAGGCTGGAATTTTGTTATTGCAAAGAATTGTTGTTGGTTTGAGATTGGAATCATTGGGTGCTTAATGGTTTGAAGGGAGGTGAAGATAGGAATTTCATTTGCTGGGAAAGAGATGTCGGATTGGAACTCTCTTGGTTGTATCTCCTCCTGAACCTTGTTATTCATCAATAAAGCTATCTTGGTTTCTCCTATATGCTGATGTGTCTTTGATGTATGATTGCATTAGTGTATTTAGTTTATTTCTAATCCTGAACTAGTTATGAATATGAATCTATGTCTTTGTGTAGTGTTCCCTTCTTGTGATCTTGCAGGAACCTGTTGAAGCTGGGCGAGCGAGAAGGCAAGTAGCTGGGAACTCTCAAAGAGAAGAGAAACCGGATCGAGGGACAAACGGAAGACACCGGTTAGTCCATCCATCTCTCTTCATTCTTAATTCATAAAGGAAGAATACTAGAATAGATGTTTCTGTTTGTTGCTAAGGCACTGTCACACCTTAGGTGGATAGGATCGTCCTGCATAGGCATTTTTTCCCCACAACAAATTGGCGACTCCACTGGGGAGATCTGTTTAGTCATTTTATTTGTGTTTCTATCATTGTTTGTTTCATAGACTCAATAGCAGCAATCGAACTGCATCTGCTATTCTCAGATGCAAGTAGATAGCTGCTGCTTTGATCCAATCACTGGATTTGTCTATGATCTGAACAATGGACTCACAAATGATTTGATGATCCTTTGTGATAGATCTTAGCCCTCCTTCAAATCATCCCTTTGATTGTACCTTGCTTGTTGCTTTGATTTGGCCTGAAACTGTAGATTAAATAGCAAACCGTGACCCAGAACCCAGAGAGGAACTCTCGTTTCTCCTTTAGTGCAGGCTCTGTGAAGAGACTCTGCATTTCAACGCAGTTCCCGTGAAGGCTACCTGCGTTGAAATTCAGTTTCCCTGTTATACAAGTGCGCTGATCCAGTTAGGCCTTGTGCAGCTGGGGTTCTCTGCTCTGTTTTGCCTTGTTTTGATCTCTGATTTTTTAAGCCTGTAACCAGCATAGGTACCTGTCTGATAGCCCCTTTTCTCTGCTTAAATTCCGCCTCCTTTTGTACAAAATACTGTGAGTGTTTTTATGTGTTTGTGGCATCATTTACAGTTTCCTTTTGCAAGAGTGAAATAGTCATCCTGTAGCCCTTGATTCAGATCTGTTGATTGTGATCTTAGGAGAGAGTTCATTGGCTGTTTACAGTTGGTTATACATTCATTTTTGCTTTTGGTTTGAGTTTGTCTCTTTTGAGTGTCAAAACAAGTATTCATTTCGAAAATCGTTAAGTGTTGTAATCTCTTCTACCCTTTTTGATCTCGAAAAAGTAAACTTGTTTGTATTTTTCATTTAAAAGAAAATTCAAAGTTGTGCAAAAAGCTTTCTTTCTAGGCATCAATATTAAGAAAGCGGAAAACAAACACTTGCATTGTGCATTTGCATCTTGATAGTTTGCATGCTTGATTTAGGAAAAGTGCATTTAGAGTGTGCTGATTGCTCTCTGAGAAAAGATGGTGTCTTTCTTTTCACTTTGTAGCTAGGATTTTCATTGTTGAAAAATAGATAAAATTTGCTTATCATCTTTTAGATTGCATTTAGGAAGTTGTCTATCCATCTCGTGGTGAACCTCAAAAGGCAAACTTCTAAGAAAGATCAACATAAAATAAACTGAATGAACTTAATAACGCTTTGTAACATAACGCACAACATAGAGGTCTAGGCTAGAGACGTGTTCCGGCGTCGTAAAGCCTGGTGACTGTCGATCTCGCTGATTGTGGGTGATTCCTCCTGAGGGACGATAGCGCCAGTACGGATTGTGCTCCCACGTACCGTCGAGTATATATTGGGAGACCCCTATAGGCATAAAACCTTTATCCTTAGGAAGCCGTGTCGGCCGCCCTACTGATCGCAATGCACTGAACACAGCATTCAAGAAGATTGATCGCCCGTACTTTAAAAAGTATTCTGCGGTTTTGCGAAAAGTTTGGCACACCCTCTACCTAGAACTCCAGAGCAGTTCCTTTTGGCCTTTTTCAGACTCTATAACGGAAAAAGTCCATCCGAGCATTTGTCACTTCGGGCTCGTTAAAACATCGAAGGAGACTAGAGTCATTTTTAGCTTTTTCTCGACTCTTTAAAATTGAAAAAGCAAGTTGTGTTTAAAGCGTCTAAAATTCATTTAATTCGGAAACATACTTCCCCTGTTTATTTTAGTTGATCGAGTAATCCGCAATCGTGGAAGAAAGTCAATTGAAACCCCGTCGTTCGCGGAGGCTTACGAGTCAACCGTCTTTGTCTCCGGAATCGAAACCAGTACGGACAAAGCGAACTCGTTTAACTGGTTCCAAATCTCCTCTTAAAGTTAGAACAAGTGTTCCAACGACATCGGAGGTTCCGGTTACTCCAAACATTTCTGGAATCCCTGCCTCTACAGAAGAAGTTCGACAGCCACAGAGGGACAGTGATACTGATCCTAGTTTGAGAGTAAAAACTTGTGTTACCGAACCAGTTCCATCAGTAACCGGTCCGGAGAGTGGTGCTCTTCAAACATCTGTCGCTGTCGATACAACCCCTTCTTCGGCACCAGAAATATTTTACGGACCTGACGGTCTTCCTCTTCCACCTGGTCTGATTGCGATTGAAGAAATTGTAGAAGACCATCCAACAAGTACTCCAACTCACTTTGGTGTCGGGGTCACTCTCTATCCTTCTTCAGAAGTTAGTCCACCACCAGCAGAAGTTCCTGTAGAATCGCTAGGGAATCTCTTGGATAGACTAAATATGTCTGAACAACCGTCAACATCTAGGACTGTGGCACCTGACACAGCAACAACAGAACCCCCTGCCGTCACTCCGACAATGTTCGCCGGCATACCATCTGTCCCAACTAGCTCTCAACCGCTAGAAGGAGCCCATTCAGGGGCTATTACGATAGTATGGTCTGTTCCTGTTTGTTCTTCCGGAATAATACCCGGCAACTCTTATGTTGAAACTCGACAAATTGATCCATTTGGAGGTCAATTTGGGCAATCCGGTCCTCAAGGGAAAACAATCCCCTTCATTGCCGGGTCACCACCGTATGGGGGGTAGTATGCCCTTTCATTACCCCCTCCGGGAGGCTACCCATACGGGAGTTCACAACAAAGTTCAGGTTACACTGGAATTGCTTCAAGTGGTTGGGTGCCTATGCTACCTCAACAACCAAAGGTTGTGTATTCGATGCAACAGTGTGTACCTATGTCGAACATCCCAACTACACCAGTGATTGTGACGGTGTCGCAAGTTCAAACATTGCCTGTTGTATGTCAACCTCAGATTTCTCAGGTTGTAATGCAACAGCGCCTTGACCCTGCGACTCAACCACAATCGCCAACTAGTGGGGCGACACAGGTCCAAACGGGTACAATTACCCCACACCTTGGTCCAACGGTTAGTATAGCGCAACATCACATGGCTTCTCAACCATGGCTGGTGCAATACCAACAACCACAATTCCAACAAGTATACCAAGGTTCTGAGCAATAGATCTTTGCAAATAGTGGGCAACCGTACATTCAAAACGGTCAAAATCAACCATTTTATAATGGTCTTGTCCACCAACCTTACCAGTCATACCAGCATCAGCTGCATTATGCTGGTATGCAAAGACCAACTGCTCAGGCTATCCCATCGTATCTTGGGTATGCTTCACCTAACCTGAGCCAGCAGTTACCATTCATGGCAACTCTAGAGTTACCTGATTTACATCGGTTGACAAACGATCCAATTGCTTACGCCCCATGGTGGCCAGCGATTCCACACAAGCTTCCATCAGACATTCCTAAATTTAATGGAAATCCGGGTGAAGATCCATCGAATCACGTGATGACATTTCATCTATGGTGTTCGTCAAACACCTTAAATGATGATTCGATAAGGTTTCGCCTCTTTCAGAGGACGTTAATGGGTCCAGCGGCTAAATGGTATATTGAATTACCTAGAGCTTCGTTCGACAATTTCAGCACCTTAGCCACTACCTTTTTAACCCATTTTCAATTACCTATAAGGTATGAAACGGGGACGGAAATCCTTACCAACTTCAAACAGACAACGGCCACTCACATATCTGATCATATACATGAGTGGCGACATCATCGTAGGATGGTAAAAACATACGTTCCCGATCAGCTGTTAGCTGAATGGTTTATAAAGTCATTACTTCCTACCATCACGGAAGATGTGGCCAAGGGGGGAGTCGTAACGGAAGAGCAAGTTATCGCTCGTGCGCAATATCTAGACTTGGTCTATACTCAGTCTGGCACGCTCTACGACAAAATACCTGACGCCCCTAGACCGAAATTCTCAATTCCTCCTCCTCCTAAATCAAACAATGACTTTCACGCCAGCGATGGCGTGATTGGCACGACAAACGCGAAATCGAAAAAGGCTACATCCAAGAAAGCCCGTAAGGTTTCAGATCAAAATGCAAAAGACGAAATTCTTGCTTCGGAAGTAAATGCCGTATCGACAGATAAGGGCAAAGAAACCAAACAACCAGGAAGAAAGAAGAAACAAAACAAAGGGAAGAAGAAGAAACAAGATGAGTCATCACCTGAAAAAACATTTTCAAACCCTCCTGGAAATAGGAAACCCCCTACCACAGGGTGTCAGATATGTGACGAGCGTCATTGGACAAACGAATGTCCATACAAAGCTGAGCTGAAGAAATTCTTTAAGAGTTCGAAAACCTCAGCAGTGTTAACTGATCCGTTTCCAAATCCAGGAACAAATCTGGTTGATAGTGGAGATGCTTCCCCGTCTCAAGTGCTAATGTTGTCGGTTTCAAAACAGAAAAATGATGCTCTGATCTCGACAAGGAACAAAGGTTACGGGAATCCACAGCTGTCGAACGACAAGGATAAAGATCAACCAAGTAGTTCGACAACAACTTCGACAGAAGTTGTAACGCCACCAATAATACCTGAATTAACAATAAAACCGCCAAAGGGAGTAGTACACAAGTCGACATTTAATCCTCACGCTAGGGCAGCGCAGCATTATAACATAGTGGAAGATTTGGCCCAATCGCCATCCGCTATGTCGACTCTTGAAGTACTACAGAATTTCCCATCCCAAAGGCAGGCTTTGTTATCAGCTATCGGTGGGGTTGACCCAAAGGATTCCAATCTTGTATCCTTCGATCATAAAGGATATGATCCTCAGTTACCGGCTCAACTAGCTTTCCTTATTCAAGTGAAAGCCCTCAACAAAACTGTTCATCGAACGATTATTGATGAGGGGGCATCCACATGTATTATGTCGATGAGCTGCTGGGAAACATTAGGATCTCCAACCTTGTCGCGATCTTCGACAACATTAAAAGCATTTTATGGACGATCGTATACCCCATATGGTATCCTGAATAACTTGAAAGTTGAACTAGGAGGGAAAACGGTAGAAATAGATGTCGAAGTCATTGATGGGAACCTTGACTACACTATCCTACTAGGAAGACCATGGATCTATGCCATGGCAGCTGTCGTGTTGACCTATTTTAGAAAGATTGCATTCCCTTTCCAAGGAGGGATTACAATCGTTGACCAGCAAAACTTCCTCCCCAATGGTTCTCAAGTTACGGGAAGCATTCCAATGATCCATGGGAGCAACCATTCGCTTCAAACTATCGGAGTAGACCTACTGAAAGACCCCACATTAATGGGAACTTTCGCGCTTCCACCTCCAATCTATATTGGAGAAGTAGCGTTGGTAGGAGCCTGCAATATGATATCTTCTGCACAAAAGATTTCAGAAGACGATATTAACATGGATCATGCAATGGTTTTGCCCCCAAGCCCAACGGAAATATTGTAGCAATCAATGTTCCTAGCTTGGGAGGCGAACCCAAATCAGCGCTCATCGTGCGTTTGGGTAGATAGGTCTAGAGAATATGGTACCCCCTTGGATCCTTGGTCGCGAGTGCATGGAACCGACGAAGGAATCATACAATCAATGTTGATTGAGGGGGCACCATGGAATGATAGCCACCATCGTTCCCTTCTTCCGGATTGTGAAGAAGATACTCAGGATGACCTTTATCATCCTTCAGTCTTTGAATTCCTATCGAATACTGTAAATACAGTGGATTCCGAGCGGAACCTATCCAATATTGAAGAGACTATAGCCATAAATATCTCGACCAAAACAGATGTTGTAGAGAATATTTATGTTGGCAAATGTTGTTCTCCTTCAGAGCTAGAAATATATAACGCTCTTTTTCGCGAGTTCAGAGATGTCTTTGCTTGGTCATATGATGAAATGCTAGGCATCGACTCGAGTATCGTTGAACATGAAATTAAGATGTATCCTGATGTCAAACCAGTAAGACAACGGCTTCGGCAGGTGCACCCCAAGAAAGCCGCTGCCATTAAGGCAGAAATTGAAAAACTTCTCCATGCTGGTTTCATCTACCCGGTTCCTCTAACCGATTGGGTATCGAATATTGTCCCTGTTATGAAAAAACAAGGAACAATTAGAGTGTGCGTCGATTATAGGGATGTAAATCAAGCTTGTCCAAAAGACAACTACCCTACACACTTCATCGACCAGATAATTGATGAATGCGCCGGATGTGAAATCTTTTCATTTATGGATGGATTCTCTGGGTATAATCAAATAAATATCCGCCCACAGGACCAGTCAAAGACTGCATTTATTTGTCCGTGGGGCACATTCGCATATCGAAAATTACCCTTTGGTTTAAAGAACGTCGGGGCGATGTTTCAGAGGGAAATGAATTATGCCTTCCATGACATTAAGAACATCGTTCAACCATACCTCGACAACCTTCCAGCTCACTCGCGAAAGCGGACTGATCATCCGCAGCATTTAAGAGCGATATTTCTACGTTGCCAACACTACAAGATAAGACTCAATCCACACAAATGTGTATTTTGCGTCAGTTCTAGTCGTTTACTTGGCTTTATAGTCTCCAAGGACGGATTCGTCTCGGCCCCTGTAAGGTTCAGGCAATCATAAATTTGCCTCCACCTTCAAATTTGCTTCAGATTCAGAAACTCCAAGGGAAAGCAAACTTTCTGAGAAGATTCATTCCAAATTACGCGGAACTTGCTAAAGGTTATACTCGTCTTTTGAAAAAGGATGTACCTTTTGTCTGGGATCAGGTGGCGCAAGCTTCCTTTGACGCTCTGAAAGATTCTCTAGTAAAAGCATCATTAATGTATGCCCCGGACTATCAAAGAGATTTTAACCTGTATCTGGCTGCAGCGGATACGACCATTGCGATGGTTTTAGTTCAAGAAGTCGATGGAATTGAACATCCTATATATTATTTAAGTAAAAACTTAAATGATACAGAAAGCAAATATTCTTACGTTGAAAAGCTAGCACTTGCTGCTGATCAAGCGATATAAAGATTTCGACATTATGTCCTCTTTCAGAAAACTACCATTCTATCAGATTGCAACCCCATGACTTATATATTGTCGCGACAGTTGCTGGGGGGCAAATATTCAAAATGGATAGCAATCCTTCAAGAGTTTGATCTGGAATTTGTAAAATCCAAATCAAAGAAAGCTTTGGTTTTCGCAGAATTATTATGCGATCTCCCATCGTCGTCCAATGATGAAACATCACAAGAATCAATCGTGGACGAAAGTTTGTTTCTGATATCCACAAGCGATGAGTGGTATGGAGATATAATTGTTTATCTCCAAACCCAAAAATTTCGGCCAAACACCTCCCACTCAGAACAAAAACGTATTCGATACCAAGCAAAAGACTACATGATCGTCGGTGATACACTTTACCGTCGTGGTGTCGATACAGTTCTGAGAAGGTGCCTCACCCACGAGGAAGCCGAAAATTCCCTGAATGAGTGTCATTCAGGCGCCTGTGGGGGGCATCAATCTGGTTATGCTACAGCACAAAAAATCTTACGAGCAGGATACTTCTGGCCAACCATGTTCAAAGATTGCATAACCGCAGTCAGAAGTTGCCATGCTTGTCAGATTTTTGATAGCAAAACCAGAAGACCTCCCTCTCCACTACAGCCAATAGTAGCTGTGGGGCCTTTCACCAAATGGGGCATCGATTTCATGACATGTAACCCCACCTCGACCGGGGGGCATGGGTATATCATAGTCGCGGTTGACTATTTTACCAAATGGGCCGAGGCGATGCCTACATTAGATAATACTGGTGAAACAGCTGCCCTATTCTTTTTCAATCATGTAGTCGCCAGATTCGGCGTACCACAGGCTATAGTTACAGATCATGGATCGCATTTTCGCAATCACATGATGGTCGAATTAGCTGCCAAACTAGGGTTGTCTCACGACAGCTCTACCCCATATTATCCACAAGCTAACGGGCAAGTTGAAGCAATCAACAAAGTCCTGAAGCGCATGCTGCAAAGGATGATTGGGGTTCACAAAAGAAGATGGCACCTAATCCTGTACTAAGCTTTGTGGGCCTACCGAACATCGGTAAGGAATGCAACTGGATTCACACCTTTCCAACTGTTGTATGGCCTAGAAGCAATCCTACCAATCCAGTGTGAAATCCGTCTCTTAAACTCGCAATTGATCTCCTCCCCAGAACTTCAGAAGAAGAGGCTCGTTTCTTGGAGTTAATCCAATTGGATGAAACCCGTCGTGACGCTGCATTGGCTAACGAAGCCCATAAGAAACGAGTCAAGGCGCAGTTCGACAAGAATGTCAAACCCCGTGTCTTCTCAGAAGGTGATTTGGTCTTGCTTTACGACCAAGAATCCGATAAATTGGGAGCTGGTAAATTTAAGTCTTTATGGATGGGCCCCTATATTGTTAAAAGGGTATTAGCAAAAGGAGCCTACGAGTTAATGGATTATGACGGAATTCCACTGGCGCAACCTTGTAACGGGTTGTACCTCAAGCGTTACTATGCCTAATAATAACCTGTATGCTTTTGTTACATTTTTGTTTTCGCTAAAGTGTTTATTTTGGTTAAGTAATCCACTTTTTACATTTATTGCAGATGTCAAATCCATTTGAACCGTGTGTTGGGTATGCCGACGGAGCGAGTCGTAGTTCGCGGAACCTATCCTCCGCAGCCTGGGCCATTTTTGATCCAAGTGGCGAGCTAGTAAGTTTCAGAGGTGTATGTATTGGACAATCAACGAATAACATCGCTGAGTATAGCGCGTTGATAGAACTACTCTTTGATGCCATCACCCATGGTATACGCTGACTAATCGTCAGGCTAGACTCACAACTCGTAATACTGCAACTCAATGGTATCTACTCTGTCCGAAATCCAGCTATTTATCGCAAGTTCCTAAGGGTTAAGATTTTGGAAAGACAATTTGATTTTATTCAATATCAACACATTTCCGGAAACTTAAACACATTAACCGACTCATTAGCAAACTATGTGTTAGATAGACATTTGCAAAATCGATAAAAAGAAAAGCATCATCAATGTTTCACATATGGATCACATAAACCAGAATAAAACTCCAAAAATCAAAAATATATATAGCTGTTTATGGTTTACATATAATGTTCTGTAACCAAGACAAAATCGGTCATATGACCCAAAAACTCAAAATGCTAGGGGGCACCCTAGTCTAATGATGCTCGTGATAGCAAGTCACGGCCTGTGCAATCATGCGCAAGAGACGAGTCCATCGTCTGGGCACACCAGTAGTATGCCGTTGTAGCTGCAACGGCAACTCGTCAATCCTCACATCTGGAATACCGAGAGTAAGGCTCTCGACCTGCTCCTGCACAGCTGAAAGAGTCTCAGCCACATCAAGATCGCGAAGAATAACTCTCCCGGTAGCCTCTCCTGCTGAGGCGACAGCTGGCACTCTCGGACGGGCTACTGGGCCAACAGGACCAACATCTGCATGTACACATGAGTTTGATTAAAGTCTTGATAGAATAATGCACAAGAACATTATAAAAAAAAACAATAAATAGTGATATGGTCAGAGATTTTACCAATAGCACCCCACTGCTCGCCAACCGACAGTACTAAATCCGGATCACCCCGGAAATCCATGCCAACATATGGATACTCGGCATAAGCCATCTCCTGACGATCGAACCACCTGAAGAAGGTATTAGAAAAGGAAATCTGAGACTGGCCTGCATGCCGAGACATGTGAACAACCCATCTCTGCATACATGGTTCGGTAGAAGAAGGTAATTCAAGTGCAATGTACTGAGGCTGCATCAGTGGTATCCTCTCCAGGGCAAAGGCGGTCAAAATAGAACTGAACCAAAAGTTCTTCAATCTTTGGTCTTTACCTTGGTCAGTTTTTCTTTCATCACCAGAAGTACTGCATCACACCAGTTCAACAATTTCGGTTGGGGGCATTCCAAGGCATGTTGCATATAGGACCTGTTGGCTACATGAAGAGAAGTGCTACCGGCCATCCTACCAAAAGTAAACAAGATAGCCCTGAGGGGCCTGTCGGTGACATTGCGGATGACGATCTTGCCGTCTTTACTCGGCTGAGATCCTTCCCTACAATACTGGCGGACATAATCTCTCACAGAATCGCTCCCCCGGACCGAACCTGACAAAGAGATGGGGGCACCGCGCCTCGACAAACCAGTCAAGAAATAGATGTCCACTGCTGTCAAGGGGATGGACTTGCCCCTAATCTGAAAAAATTGGTGGTCGGGATCCCAAGCATCGAGAAAATACTGCAGTAGGTTGATCTGCTGCCTCATGCTAGAGATGCGGAAGAACTTCAGCAAGCCACAGTTCCTCAGCGCGTTCACTGTAACTGGATCATGTAGGGCAATCATGTCCTCTTCTTCATGCTCTCGTTCTCGCCATGTAAGGGTCATTTTGCTCAAAGATCCCTGCAAAACAAACAAGAGAAGGAGTAAGATCCTGATTTTGATGCAAAACAGGCAAAATTTTCATCAAAAAATGTGCAACAAGTTCCTCTTTTTCGCCCAACGCACCTGCAGGAGTGGTTCACCTGCGTTGAATGTCAAACTACCTTCATACTGGCTGACATTCAGCATAGGTTTCGCTAGGCACAGGGTGCGTTGATAAGAAAACGAGCTCATGAAACCCCAGGGGCTCAGAAAAACAGGAAAAGAGGCACAGAATGCAAAAAGAAACCATGAAAAGGAAGAGCTAGGGTTTAGCTCCTACCTGGTCCAGACGGTGCCGAGAATCGTCCACAGAATCTCCCGAAATCAGCTGATGAAAATTGAAGAGGAAGAGGCACCTCCAAAACTCCAACAAACCAAGTGCAAATAAAATGGTAAAATGAGAGGTAAAAACACTTTTTAATTGCTTTTCACGTAGTTCGAAGTAAAATATTAGTGTTTTCAATCTCATTTTCAAGCAAATATTGTTTATTTCTAACTCGTTTGATGAAGCAGTCGAAGATACAGTACTATCTGTTGAAAGAACAAAGCTATTTATGGTGAAAATAAAAAACAAGACCATAATCGAGCAGTTTTAGCACACAGTTCATGCTCGTTAAAAAATAAACGCAAGATCCGAGCAATTTTAGCGCATAGTTCATGCTCGTTAAAAAATAAACATAAGATCGAGCAAATGTTTCCACCCGCGTTTAAGCTCGTTAAAAAATGAACTATTCCGGTAAATAACCACCGTGAATGTAATATCATCAGCCATTAAAGCCTTGGTCATGTTTGTCCACCACCTCCACTTTTCCATTGGCCGATCATTCACCTCCATATGATTGTTTACCCATTTTGAGGAACAGCTGCGAAGAGTGATTTCACTAGCCATCCTTGTGACACTGCCGTGATTTGGAAATTCCAATCCTTCACTGGAATCAGCTGCTACCCCTTTTTATCACTCGTTCCTCAAAAGACGAGTCTTCTTTAAGCTCTTTTCATCTGACTCGTAAAATATGAAAAGATTGCCGAGCTTTGGCCTTCCAGCTCGTTAAAGTGACTGGAAGAGCTATCCCTCCTCTAGATTTTAATCTTTTTGGACCTGAGGGATTATTGCACAAAAAGATCGAGCGCTTGTTTTATTCGGCTCGTTAAAACTATCGAAAATTCATCCCTTCTATATTGTTTTATACTTTTTCGGACTTAAGGGATTAGATGACGAAAAAGGACTTTTGGAGTTAACTTTATGTACCTTTTTAGACTCTCTAAAAATGAAAAGGACCGAGTTATCCTTGTCGTTAGACTCGTTAAATGCATTAAATAGCAACAAACTTGTCTTTAGACGAGAACGAGTTTCCCTATCGCTAGGCTCGTTAAAACATAGCGATGGGCTTGCCCGAAGGGCAAGTTATAGAACAAGCATATGTTATCCTCCTCAAGCTTGACAAAAATAAAGAGGTACTAGTCAGCAATGACTGGGGAAAAATTGGGAGAAACTCAAGAAAACTTTGATGGTAGCAAGTCGCTCTTGAACATGACACTTTTCCTCCGTACCACAATCGGGTTGGGTTGTTTCATTCACCGGTCACATCACCATGGTCTCGCCATACCATCCATACTTGGGGTAATGCTACCAATCCATCGCATTAGTGTCGCCATATGTTCAAGAGAAGTCGTTCAGAGAAGTCACCTGTGTCCCATCCACTACCATACATTATACTCTTTCATGACCGCCACCCTGAATCATATGTCATCAGATTGTTTTCACCTCTATCAAAATCATTAGCTCCGTTCCGTGTCATTGATGTGGGATTCATTAAGGCCCTCCTTTGACGGATCGCTTCTTGTCGACATCAGCTCATTATCCAAGAAGTTGATCTAGGAACACCCCCTTCAGTACTTTGAAGCTTGCATGCCTCAATGGCAAGTTTCTCACTTCCGGCGACAGGTATACATCAATGACCTTCGACCGAAATATTTTTCGTGGTGTTCGACGCCAAGTCCTCTATTCACACCACGTGAATTGTACTGCAGTACCTTGAGGTTCATCATCATTATCGGTGATTCCTCTCGCGCTTGTTAACAGTTTACATCATTGACTGGTAATCAAGCGATGTCTTTCCATGTTCGACTTCAGAGCAATTCTCACATGGATCGACTTGTACTTAGAGTGAAGATCGGACGAGATTGAAGACCTCGGATCTAGTTTCATCCATCCAGGCTGCGATATATATTCAGAAAATAAAGACATGGAAATGTACAGCTTTGCAGCATAGATAATCATCCTACCAAAAGGATGATGGATCTTTCAGAATCATCGGTCTATCATCAGACGATTGTCTGTTATATGTACATGAAAATGAATTTATAAAGCTGAGCATGGGAATGCCCGCCTCAGCTAGATCATGAAAAATGTATTAAAATAATGTATTGTATTGTATTGTATTACAGGTCTCCTCCCAGCAATGAAAGAACTTCGGATCCTCCTAATAAAGAATTTCACCCGATAAATGGCCTCATACTTTAGGGGGCAACTGTTATAGACATTTTTGTGCCTTACAGCTATAAGCCGGAAATGTCCATAATCCAAGGGATCCAAAGTCCCTAAACATGTTGTTCCTACCCCTAGAGGAGCAAGGCTAACAAACCACAGCAATTCACAGAAGTTCTCCACCAGAAACTGCTCAAAAACAAGTCAATTCAGGATCAATTCAGAAGCTCCACTAGCTGCCTGCGTTGAAATGCAGAGGCTACACTGGCTAGTTGCATTGCAACGCAGGTGGAAGCACTACCAGGGTGCGCTGAGCGGGAAGTGACAAATGTTAGGATCTCTTGTGAGAGGTGTCAAGACTGTGGAAGCTTCCAGAATCTTCCTCCATGACACTTGCCTTGCTAAGTTCGACTAAGTGATGAGTAAGAGGCTCTTAGTCTCCAAGTGGAAGTAAGAACTGACAGAGAGAGAGGACACTAGTCAGATCACAAGCTGACTCATCCTCACTCCAAACATCTATATATGGATCTCTTCTCCATGAGATCCAGAGGCTGGAATTTTGTTATTGCAAAGAATTATGTTGGTTTGAGATTGGAATCATTGGGTGCTTAATGCTTTGAAGGGAGGTGAAGATAGGAATTTCATTTGCTGGGAAGGAGATGCTGGATTGGAACTCTCTTGGTTGTATCTCCTCCTGAACCTTGTTATTCATCAATAAAGCTATCTTGGTTTCTCCTATATGCTGATGTGTCTTTGATGTATGATTGCATTAGTGTATTTAGTTTATTTCTAATCCTGAACTAGTTATGAATATGAATCTATGTCTTTGTGTAGTGTTCCCTTCTTGTGATCTTGCAGGAACCTGTTGAAGCTGGGCGAGTGAGAAGGCAAGTAGCTGGGAACTCTCAAAGAGAAGAGAAACTAGATTGAGGGACAAACGGAAGACATCGGTTAGTCCATCCATCTCTCTTCATTCTTAATTCATAAAGGAAGAATACTAGAATAGCTGTTTCTGTTTGTTGCTAAGGCACTGTCACACCTTAGCTGGATAGGATCGTCCTGCATAGGCATTTTTCCCCACAACACGGACAAATGAATGCAGTCTTTGACTGGTCCTGTGGGCGGATATTTATTTGATTATACCCGGAAAATCCATCCATGAATGAAAAGATTTCACATCCGGCGCATTCATCAATTATCTGGTCGATGAAGGGTGTAGGGTAGTTGTCTTTTGGACAAGCTTGGTTTACATCCCTATAATCGACACACACTCTAATTGTCCCTTGTTTCTTCATAACAGGGACAATATTCGATACCCAATCGGTTAGAGGAACCGGGTAGATGAAACCAGCATGGAGAAGTTTTTCAACTTCTGCCTTAATGGCAGCGGCTTTCTTGGGGTGCACCTGCCTGAGCCGTTGTCTTACCGGTTTGAAATCTGGATACATCTTAATTTCGTGTTCAACGATACTTGAGTCGATGCCTGGCATTTCATCATATGACCAAGCAAAGACATCTCTGAACTCGCAAAAAAGAGCGTTATATATTTCCAGTTCTGAAGGAGAACAACCTTTGCCGACATAAATATTCTCTACAACATTTGTTTTAGTCGAGATATTTATGGATATAGTCTCTTCAATATTGGATAAGTTTCGCTCGGAATCCACTGTATTTACAGTATTTGATAGGAATTCAAAAACTATAGGGTGATAAAGGTCATCTTGAGTATCTTCTTCATAATCTGGAAGAAGGGAACGATGGTGGCAATCATTCCATGGTGCCCCTTCAATCAACATTGATTGTAGAATTCCTTCGTCGGTTCCATGCACTCGCGACCAAGGATCTAAAGGGGTACCATATTCTGTAGACCTATCTACCCAAATGCTTGATGAGCATTGATTTGGGTTCGCCTCCCATGCCAGAAACATTGATTGCTACAATATTTCTATTGGGCTTGGGGGCAAAACCATTGCATGATCCATGTTGATATCGTCTTCTGAGATCTTCGTGGAAGATATCATATTGCAGGTACCTATCGACGCTACTTCCTCCAAGTCGATTGGAGGTGGAAGAGTGAAAGTTCCCATTAGTATAGGATCTTTTAGTAGGCCTACTCTGATATTCTGAAGTGAATGGGGGCTTCCATGGATCATGGGAATGCTTCCTGTAACTTGTGAACCATTAGGGAGGAAGTTTTGTTGGTCGACGATCGTAATCCCCCTTGAAAGGGGAATGCAATCTTTCTAAAATAGGTTGACACAACAGCTGCCATGGCATAGATCCACGGTCTTCCTAGTAGGATGTTGTAATCAAGATTCCCATCGATGACTTCAACATCTATTTCTACTGTTTTTCCCCCTAGTTCAACCTTCAAGTTATTTAGGATACCATATGGGGTATATGTCCTTCCGTCGAATGCTTTTAATGTTGTCATGGATCACGACAAGGTTGGTGATCCTAAAGTTTTCCAGCAACTCATCGACATAATACAGGTAGATGCCCCCTCATCAATAATTGTTCGATGAACAGTTTTGTTGAGGGCTTTCACTTGGATAAGGAAATCTAGTTGAGCTGGTAACTGAGGATCGTATCCTTTGTGGTCAAAGGATGCAAGATTGGAATCCTTAGGATCAACCCCACCAATGGCTGATAACAAAGCCTGCCTTTGGGATGGGCAATTTTGTAGTACTTCAAGAGTCGACATAGCGGATGGCGATTGGGCCAAATCTTCCACTATGTTATAATGCTGCGCTGCTCTGGTGCGAGGATTAAATGTCGACTTGTGTACTACTCCCTTCAGCGGTTTTATTGTTAATTCAAGAATGATGGGTGGTACAAATTCTGTCGAAGTTGTTGTCGAACTGCTTGGTTGATATTTTTCCTTGCCGTTCGACAGTTGCGGATTCCCGTAATCTTTGTTCCTTGTTGAAATCAAAGCATCATTTTGTTGCTTGGAAATCGACAACATAAGCACTTGCGACAGGGAAGCATTTCCACTATCAACCAGATTTGTGCCTGGATTTGGAAACGGGTCAGTTAACACAGCTGAGGTTTGCGAACTCTTAAAGAATCTTTTAAGCTCAGCTTTGTATGGACATTCTTTCGTCCAGTGATTCTCATCACATATCTGACACCAGAAGGGGGGTGGTTTCCTATCTCCAGGACGATTTGAAGAAGTTTTTTTAGGAGATGACTCACCCTGTTTCTTCTTCTTCTCTTTGTTTTGCTTCTTCTTGCTTCCTGGTTGTTTGGTTTCTTTGCCCTTATCTGCTGATACGGCAATTACTTTCGAAGCAAGAATTTCGTCTTTTGCATTTTGATCTGAAATCTTACGGGCCTTCTTGGAGTTGGCCTTTGTCGATTTCGCGTTTGTCGTGCCAATCACGCCATCACCAGCATGAGAGTCATTGTTTGATTTAGGAGGAGGAATTGAAAATTCCAGTCTAGGGGCGTCAAGTATTTTGTCATAGAGCGTGCCAGACTGAGTATAGACCAAGTCTAGATATTGCGCACGAGCGATAACTTGCTCTTCCGTTACGACTCCCCCCTTCGCCACATCTTCTGTTATGGCAGGAAGTAACGACTTGATAAACCATTCAGCTAATAACTGATCGGGAACATACGTTTTTACCATCCTACGACGACGTCGCCACTCATGTATATGATCAGATATGTGAGTGGCCGTTGTCTGTTTGAAGTTGGTTAAGATTTCCGTTCCCGTTTCATACCTTATCGGTAATTGAAAATGGGTTAAGAAAGTCGTGGCTAAGGTACTGAAATTGTCGAACGAAGCTCTAGGCAATTCAATATACCATTTTTCCACTGGACCCGTTAACGTCCTCTGAAAAAGGCGAAGCCTTATCGAATCATCGTTTAGGGTGTTTGGTGAACACCATAGATGAAATGTCATCACGTGATTCGATGGGTCTTCACCTAGATTTCCATTAAATTTAGGAATATTTGAAGGAAGTTTGTGAGGAATCGCTGGCCACCAAGGGGCGTAAGCAATTGGATCGTTTGTTAACCGGTGTAAATCGGGTAACTCTAAAGTTGCCACGAATGGTAACTGTTGATTCAGGTTAGGTGAAGCATACCCAGGATACGATGGAATTGCCTGAGCAGTTGGCCTTTGCATACCAGCATAATGTATTTGATGTTGGTATGACTGATACAGTTGGTGGACATGACCACTGTAAAGTGGTTGATTTTGACCGTTTTGAATGTACGGTTGTCCACTGTTCGCAAAGATCTGCTGCTCAGAACCTTGGTATACCTGTTGGAATTGTGGTTGTTGATATTGCACCAGCCACGGTTGCGAAGCCATGTTCTGTTGCGCTATACTAACCGTTGGACCAAGGTGTGGGGTAATTGTACCCATTTGGACCTGTGTCGCCCCACCAGTCTGCGATTGTGGTTGAGTCACAGGGTCAAGGGGCTGTTGCATTACAACCTGAGAGATCTGAGGTTGACATACAACAGGCAACGTTTGAACTTGCGACACTGTCACAATAGCTGGTGTAGTCGGGATGTTCGACATAGGTACACATTGTTGCATAGAATACACAACCCTTGGTTGTTGGGGTAGTATAGGTACCCAACCACTTGATGTAACTCCAGTATAACCTGAATACTGTTGTGAGCTCCCGTATGGATATCCTCCTGGAGGGGGTAATGAAAGGGCATACTTCCCCCCATACGGTGGCAATCTAGAACTCAAGGGGATTGTCTGCCCTTGGGGACTGGATTGCCCAAATTGACCTCCAAATGGATCAATTTGGCTAGTCTCAACATAAGAGTTGCCGGATATTATTTTGGAGGAACAAACAGGAACGGACCACACATCGAAATAGTCCCTGGGTGGACTCCTTCTAGCGGTTGTGAGCTAGTCGGGATAGATGTTATGCCGACAAACATTGTCGGGGTGACGGCAGGGAGTTCTGTTGTCGCTGTGTCATTCGACACAGTCCTAGATGTTGACGGTTGTTCAGACATTTTGAGTCTATCCAAAAGATTACCTAGCGAATCTATAGGAACTTCCACTGGTGGTAGACTAACTTCTGATGTCGAAGGAAATAGAGTGACCCCAACTCCAAAATGTGTTGGAGTACTTGCTTGCGGATCTTCTACAATTTCCTCTATCGCAATCAAACCAGGTGGAAGGGGAAGACCGTCAGGTCCGTAAAATATTTCTGGTGCCGAAGAAGGGGTTGAATCAACAGCGACAGATGTTTGAGGAACAAGACTCTTTGAACCGGTTATAGATGAAACTGGTTCAGTAACACAAGTGTTTGCTCTCAGACTAGGATCAGTATCACTGTCCCTCTGTGGTTGTTGAACTTCTTCTGTAGAGGCAGGGTTTCCAGAAATGTTTGGAGTAACCGGAATCTTAGATGTTGTTGGAACACTTGTTCTAACTTTGATAGGAGATTTCGAACCGGTTAAACGAGTTCGCTTTGTCCGTACTGTTTTCGATTCCGGAGACAAATACGGTTGACTCGTAAGCCTCTGCGAACGACGGGGTGTCAGGCGGAAAGAGTCGATAGTGCAGACACAACCAACCTCCCTAGGAGCCTAAGACTCTCTAGTGACAAACAAGACAAACAAGAGCAATCCTTCTCTAAACATGCATTTACTATATAAGAAATCAAGTGTTTAGATCCTACCTGTAGTCCAACGCTGTTGTAGCAGTCCAGCCTCGCTGATCCGGATGAGCTCCTCCTTCACTTCGAAACCTGCATTCACTAACAATCAAACGATTAAATAGCACTTGATAATCTCATAAAATAAAACATATTTAACACATAGACCAAGGAGTACATGAAACAACTCATAAATAACAAGTTATTGAGAAGAATGGACTCATTTGCATTAATAGGAAACAAAAGGAACAATTACAACCTGAGCCTTGGTGTTGTGCAAGTCCCTCCGAGGGTCCATCAAGAGTTCTCCTTTACTTTGACAAAGCTCACCCACTTCCAAATAGAACAAGCAAAGATGAAAATCTCTCCTCACAAGCTTCTAAATGGGAGTCCTAATTCCAGCAGCATCTACCCTTAGAAATGTTTAGCTTTCAACCTCCCCTCCTTCTAGCCTAATGCCTGTATTTATAGTGCTCAAGAGGAAGTTAATCAGGTCCACCATCAATGGGATAATCCCCTCTTTAGATGGGATAGCTCCTCTCTTGATGGGATAAGTTCCTCTTTCATAGGGGTACATGAACCATCTGGAGGCGCTCAATACACACCGAACAACCTTCTAGAATGCTCTAGAAGTGACCACAAGTAACTTTTTAAAGATGAAACTCGCGCCTTTTGACCTTTACAGGGGTACGCACCTGCCCCTTTACATACAGAGCGTACAAGTACGCAGTTTTTGTGAACATTAGGTGCGTATACACAGGTAAGGCCGAGAGAATCTGCGTACCCAGAGATAAACACATTTACAAAGACTTTCTCTCTTTTTGGAGTTTGACATGGAGAGCAGAGGCATAAGACTTGCCCAGGAGGATAGCATGACTGTTGATAGAGCCATACTAACTGTAAATAGCCATGGTGACATTTTTTAGTGTAACAGATTGCCCCCTAAAATGCGAAGCCTGTAGTAGATTAGGTTTTTGTATTATCTAGGAAGTGTGAAGCGCTTTATCATTTCAAGGATTATCTCGTGGAGAGCCTGGTCAGAACCTGCAATTTTCAACACAAAATACATGTATAAGATTATATTATCGCTGAGGTAGGCATTCCCATACTCAGATCAAAACTTTAACTAACAGACTAACTACTGATACAGGAATGATCTTGCAGTACATCATAATCATAGACTTTTGTAGACACAGTATGGGCGCAGCCATCTGTTTATGATTAGTCTACTTAGATAATGAATACAAAACTCCTCGCAGCCTAGATGGTGGAAACTAGATCCAGGGTCTTCATTTCTACTTCCCGAATTGGTACGATTCTAGCCATGCGAGTAAATGAGTTGATGTCGAACATGGTAGAAACCACTTGATTACCAGTCGATGATGTAAACTGTTAACAAGTGTGAGAGAGACCACCAGTAATGTCAATGGTTCTCAAAGTACCCAGTACAATCCATGAGATGTGAATGAATGAGTTGATGTCGAACATTTCACGGAATCCTTCGATCGAAAGTCAATGATGTAAACTGACGTCAAAGGCGAGAAACCTGCCATTGATGCATGCGGACTTCAAGGTACTGACTATTTCTAAGTCATCTCTCTAGATAATGTGTTGATGTCGATAGAAAGCGACCCGTTGCAGGCAAGCCCACAACACGAAATCATTGTTCAAGTTGAAGAAATGTTGCTGTAAGGACTGACTCAGGGATGGTCAAATGGACGACAAGTATTTTGCAGATGAAAGTTTATTTGCAGAGACCTCTTGAACACATAACGACACGACAGATGGTTTGGTTACGATTTGACCCAAAGTTAATACCCGGAAACGGTTGAAGACTTTCAAAGTGGTTTGATCAACTTTTAAGGCAAAGGATTTCCCAACCCAGGCGAACGGAAAGTGTCGTGTTCAAGAGCGGTGATAAGGTTCTTCTGTAACAAAGGATAACAAATAGGTTCATTCTTCTCTCTTTCCCCCACCATTTCTGGCAAGTACCTCTTTATTTTTAACAAGCTTGAGGAGGATAACATATGCTTGGTTATAAGCTCATCCTTCGGATGAGTCCAACCTAGTTTTGATTCGAACCCTAGGAAGCAGTGGTTCGTTCCTGTTTGTAATTGAACAGGTCCTTTACTGTAAAATTTTAACGAGCCCAGTATAGGAGAAACTCGACGTTTTTCAATTTTTAGAGAGCCTGAAAAACTTAAGAAGACTCCAGGTTGAACGTTTTCGTAAATTTGTGTCCCCCAAGCCCAAAAAAGTATAAAATAATACCTGGGAGAACCGCTTGATCTTGCGACCAAGGAGTACTTTCATGATTAGTGTCTCTGACCTGAAAAGTAAAAAGCGATCAAGGACACGTCGTTTTATTTCCGTATCGATTTTGAAACGACAAAAACCCGGCAATCTTTTCCTGATTTTACGGTCAGAAAAGAGCTATAAGGGGACCGTCTTTTAATTCCGTTTTAACGAGTGTAAAAGAAACACTCGGCAATCTTTTCATGTTTTAGGAGTCAGAAAAGAGCTTAAAAGATGACTCTGATGTTTTGGTTCGTGAAAAATGATGATTTTACTCTAAAGTCCTTTTGTCCCGCACAAAAACGACACATTACTCATACCTGTTTAAGATGGGTAAAAATACATTGAAAAATGTCCTTTCATGGTAAAAAATAAACAAACTTAGCATTCATTCATCCAAAAAACCTATAAAAAGACTTTTTACCATGTCATTTTTACCATTTTACTGTTGAGGTTGAGAAAAGGGCTTTTGACAAGAAACTTCCTGTGGTGATTGCGGAGAATCCGACCGTCAGAATCGAACGCCGTCTCATCAGGTATTCTACAACATCCTTCTCTTGCTTTCCATCCGTTTAAAATTCATTTTTAAGTTTTTATTTGATTTTTTGGGGGTCTTGGGGTTTCAAGATGCGCCCTTCGGGGTACGCAGGTCATGCACTACTGACCTGCGTACCCCAATATTTTCTCAATGGGGAAAATACCAGGTGTATGCACCCGACCTTAAGGGAAGCTGCGTCCAGACGCTCTGTTCCTAAAAGCCGGGGTGCGTACCCTGCAAAACGCATTTTGAAACCCTCATTTCTCCAAAATGAACCAAAAATTTTAAAATTTTATGGACTCTAACAGATGTTTTATGATGTGCAGGGTGCACACCATGCTTGATTGGCACGAAAGAGAACACGAGGACGTTGATTTGGCCGCAATAGGTCATCAACCTTCCATTGATGCATTAAAAGCATGCAGACTGTACAAATACTGGGCCATACCTGGCATGAGGGGCCAGGTGCCATTCCTTGAGTGGCTGGTTGAAAGGTGGAACATTCAGGAGCAATGTTTCTACATCGGAGAGCACCAGCTCGAGATAGAGCCCTCCGACATATATTTTCTCACTGGCTTGCCTAACAGGGGCGAGCAACTCTCTCTATTCGGGACTAGGCCGGGTGGCCAATCCCTTGCTAGTCTCCGGCTAGAGTGGTGCAACAATCAAAACCAGGAGAAGGGGATAGAAATCAAGTACATATCCCGACCTGAACTTATGGTGATAGCCTTTACTGTTACCAGACTTTGCGGCGCGGCCGCTTTGCACCATGCCACCGGGTCCCAAATGCGGATGGCTATAGATTGCTTCCAAGGCACCATTTTCAACTGGTGCGATGCTGTGTTGGCCAATATGAAGGGCCAACTAACCAGGGCAAAGAGAGGACAACTGAAGACCTTTGGATATGGGCCTTTAGTCGTGAGCTTTGCCCTAGAGAGAGTTCCAATGCTGATCCCCCAGCATCTTACAGTTCCAGTTGGGGCTCCTCGGGAGCCTAAGTTGACGAGATGGGTTGCGGTAATGGCCCGACATCCTGACGAGGGAGCAGCAGTTGTTCGATTTCCTGATGGTTACTTTCGCTGGCTAGAGAGCCAGGTCTTTGCTATTCAGGACTTTCCTTATGCTGGAATGGATTTTCGGAATGATCCGGACATGGTTCTTTCACAGGGAGAACAGTGGGATGACAGAGGTATTTTATTTTTCACAAGTTTTTAAATTATGTATATTTTTTTTTGTTTTTATATATCGCCTCAAAACTGACAGCACAAATTTTCAAAATGCAGATGTAGGTCCACGGCGTCCAACCAACCTCCGGGCTTTTGAGAGGAGAGTACCAGCTGTACCAGCACCAGCCCCACAGGATGCGACCGCAGAGACCTTAGCTGAGCTGGAACAGGATCTAGAGCGTCTGACGGCGGATATACCAGAGACCCCCATAGATGACATTCCCATTCGACTTCAGCGCTATGTGGTCGCAGTCCCAGGACCTTTCAGGAGGTTCTTGTGTAGGGTAGCGCGGGCAGTGGTCTCGTATAGAGAGCACCACCAGTGATTGGCTAGTCACTTTTGTAGACACATATGACATTTTTGGTTTTTTGTACTTATCATTTTTGCTGATCATAAGGTGTTTTTCAACCTATGATCGAAGACGATGTATATTTTTGACACACTCCTATCTATATATATATATCATTATTACCGGCTCATCTTGTTTAACATATGTGATGAAATGTTTTTAAATTTACTTGCATGATTATCGTAAATGTCTGTCCAACATTCGAGAAGCAATTGCATCTGCTAATGTATTTAAAGACCTTGGAATATGCTGATATTCAATGTAATCAAATTCACGTTCCAAGAGGCGCACTCTCAAAAACAACCTTAATAACACAGGATTTCTAATGGCATATACTCTATTAAGCTGTAATACAACGAGTTCAGAATCTAACCTCACTATCAAACGTCAAATTCCAAATGAAATAGATTCAGACAATAATTCAACCACTGCACTGTATTCTGCAATGTTGTTCGTCGTTTGACCGAGGCTCACCCCATGCATAGAAACTAACTCGTCAGAGGGCGAATAGATAACCCAAGCTGCGGAAGAGATATTCTGTGTACTACGACAAGCACCATCGGCAAATCCAATGTACGTTTGGAGAGGCGTCGACATCTGCAATATCAAAAGTAAAACCAAGATAAGCCAGAATAACGACGAAAAACACACTTTCTAAGCTAAGCACACTATCTAAACTAACAAACATACTAGCTAGAAAGAAAACCTAACCTAACTAAAATTCTCCATACCCATCATTTAAGCATAATACCTCTTTAGGTAAAGTCCATTTCTGGGTTTACCCAAAGAGTCCCCATCAAAATCTACCAGCTCATAGGCCCCTTTTGCTAGCTTTCGCTTTACAATGTAGGGTCCATGCCACATAGGAACAAATTTTCCAGCACCTAGCTTATCGTTAGCTTGATCATATAATAGCACTAGGTCTCCCTCCGAAAAACTCCGAGGGGTCACATTTCTATCATACTGAGCTTTCATTCGCTTTGCGTGAGTCTCGATTGCCAATGCAGCGTCACGTCGAGTCTCATCTAATTGAGCTAAGTATAATAAACGTTTCTCCTCTTCGGAAGTAGCTGGGAGTAATTCGACAGCCATTTGAAGTGATGGGATTTTGCATTCAATGGGTAACACAGCTTCCAAGCCATAAACTAGCTGGAAAGGAGTGAACCCTGTTGAAGTTTTCACTGAAGTTCGGTATGCCCATAGCGCTGAAAATAACATGTTGTGCCAATTCGACCGATGAATACCAATGATTCGTCGGATCATGATAACCAGAACTTTGTTGATAGACTCAACCAAACTGTTGGCTTGCGGATAATAAGGAGTAGAGCTATCGTGGCGTAAACCAAGCTGGCTTGTAAGCTCAGTCATCATGATGTTTCGAAAATGGCTCCCATGGTCAGTGATGATTGCTTGCGGGACACCAAACCTAGTTATAATGTGATTGAATACGAAAACTGCAGCTGTTTTGCCGCTTGCGTCGAATGTAGGAATCGCCTCGGCCCATTTAGTAAAATAATCAACCGCGAGGATGATATACGCATGCCCCCCGGCCGAGTGAGGGTTACAAGTAATAAAATCGATACCCCATTTGGCGAAAGGACCAACGGCAATTATAGGATGGAGAGGAGCAGGTGGTGCGTGCATCTTGCGATCAAACACTTGACAGTTGTGGCACTTTCGGACCGCAATGATACAATCTTTAAACATGGACGGCCAGAAATAGCCAGCGCGTAACACCTTCTGAGCTGTGGCATACCCAGACATATGACCGCCACATGCTCCAGAGTGACAATCATTCAAAACCCTCTCAGCCTCTTCGTGAGTTAAACAACGTCGAAAAACTAAGTCTGCCCCCCGGCGATAAAGTGTATCTCCAATAATTCTGTATTGCTGGGATTGAAACCGAATTTTTCGACGTTCCGACTTTGAAGCTTCAGGCCGAAAGGTTTGGGTTTGGAGATAGATGATTATATCCCCGTACCACGGATCTAAATTACTGATAAGAAACAAAGATTCGTCCGCAATGGACTCCTCTGCCACAGATTCTGTGTCAGCACGCGGGAAATCACACATCAATTCCGCAAAAACTAAGGATTTCTTAGACTTGGACTTCTCGAACTCCAAGTCGAACTCTTGCAGAATAACGATCCATTTAGAGTACTTGCCCCCTAGCAGTTGTTTAGTCAAAATACAAATCATAGGGTTGCAATCCGAAATAACTGTAGTTTTACGGAGAAGAATGTAGTGACGAAAACGCTGGACAGCTGGAACGGCTGCCAGGGCCAATTTCTCCACATGCGAATATTTTAGCTCAGTGGGGTTTAATGTCCTACTAAGATAATATATCACATGTTCCGTTCCGAATTCATCTTCTTGAACTAACACCATTCCAATAGTGGAATGCGAAGCTGCGAGGTATAAGAAGTAGTCCTGGTTGTAGTTGGGAGGATGCAACAACGGTGCATGGGTCAACGCGTGCTTAAGTGCATCAAAAGATTGTTGGGCAATCTCGTCCCAAAAGAATTGAGCGTTCTGTTTCAACAACCGTGTAAAACCTTTAGTGACCTCGGCGTAGTTTGGAATGAATCGGCGTAAAAAGTTTGCTTTCCCTTGCAAACTTTGGAGTTGGCGCAAACTCGAAGGAGGAGGCAATTTGATGATAGCTTCGACCTTCGAGGGATCGACGCGAATGCCGGATTTTGAAACAACAAATCCCAGCAATCGACCCGTTTCTATACAGAAGACACACTTGTGGGGATTCAACCGAATACGATAATGCCTACACCTCATAAAAATTGCTCGTAAGTGGACAAGGTGATCAGCTCGATGTAAAGAATGAGCAGGCAAATCATCGAGGTACGGTTGCACAATGTGCTTGATGTCATGAAATGCGTAAGACATCGCTCGTTGAAAAGTGGCTCTGGCATTCTTAAGCCCAAAAGGTAATTTGCAGTAAGCAAATGTCCCCCATGGACAAATGAATGCCGTTTTTGGTTGATCAGCAGGTAGAATATTGATTTGATTATAGCCCGAAAAACCATCCATAAAGGAAAACATTTCACTTCCGGCACAATCATCAATAATTTGATCGATATAAGGCGTAGGATAGTTGTCTTTTGGACAAGCTCGATTTATATCCCTATAGTCGATACAGATTCTTATTGTTCCTTGTTTCTTGTTAACCGGAACAATATTCGATACCCAATCCGTTAACGGGATTGGATAAATGAAACCTGCTTTCAACAGCTTCTCGACTTCTGCTTTAATCGCAACCGCTTTCCGAGGGTGAATCTGACGCAACCGTTGCCGGACGGGTTTAGTGTCCGGGTAGGTCTTTATTTCATGAACAACAATGGCAGGATCGATTCCTGGCATTTCCTCGTAAGACCAGGCAAACACATCGCGGAATTCTTGGAATAGGGCCTTGTAAGTTTGAATTTCATCTTCTGTACATGAGGCACCTATATGAATGTTTTCCTCAATTCCGGGCTTCACTGAAATGTCAATGGGAATAGTGCGAGAAATATTCCCTAAATTCAACTCTGAATCAGAATGTTTCGTTGGATTCTGAGCGTCTTTGACATATTCAGCGGTAAAGATAGATGAAAAATCGTTTTCAAAAGCATCATCCTTAGGTAAAAACAAAGATCTATGATGGAGATCTTCCCATGGTAGATCGTCTACACTTAGGATTTCGCGAAGTTGCTCGTCAGATGACACGACTTCGGGAAACGCTATCCATTCTGAGGTTGATGTGAAAAGTGATTCTTCACTGACCACATTCATCTGGTCGATTTGGGTTGAACGCGAGTCGGTAAAAGACATGACGGCTTCATAAGCAATTTCATATGGACTCAAAGGCATAGCATCACCGAATGAGTCTATCTCAGATTCAGATGGGACAATCCAAGGATCGTCGTAAATAATGGTGTCTGATGTAATCATATGAATTGATGCAAATGAAGGGTCTGCGTCGATTGGAGGGAAAGGAAAAGCTCCCAGTAAACCGGAATCTTTAACTAAACCTACGCCAACGTCCCTATAAGGGATTGTCGTCTTACCGACATGCTGGATACTCTGTGAAGAGGCTGGGTCGGATGAAAAGTATGTCAGCTGATCAATGGTCACGATCTTACCGTTATGTGGAAACTTTATTACTCTGAAGACCAATGAAACAACCGCTGTCATAGCATATGACCAACTTCGACCCAAAAGAAGGTTGTAGTCTAGAGGGGCATCAACCACCTCCACATCCAGACTAACGGTTTTACCTTCTACCCCTATAGGCAATTCCTGTAGAATACCAAACGGACGGAACCCACGGCCATCAAAGGCCTTAAGGATTGTTGGGGATTGGTTCAGCGAAGGAGAACCAAGCGATCTCGAACACTGAATCGACATAATACACGTAGAAGCTCCCTCATCAATTACAGTCCGATGAATAGGCCTGTTTTTTACTATCACTGGAATCTGGAAAGCCATTTGATGGGGTAGACGCGGTGTACTATTTTCTAGATCGAAGATTATCAGATTCGGGTCCTGAACATCAACAGCTCCGATAGCCGACAAAAGTAATTTTCGCTGTGCTGGGCATGATTGCAGCACTTCTAAAGCCGACATTGCTGAGGGTGAAATAGCTAAGTCTTCAACAATGTTGTAATTCTGGGCCGCTCTTGCATGTGGATTGAAAGAAGACCTTCGAAGTACACCCTTGGCGGGCGGTTTGATTACTAAGTCCGGGTTAGGTTTTTCGATCTGTAGTGGATCGGAACCAGGAGCTGAGGTTGATGGATTAGAATGAGAAGATTCTGCTTCCTTACCATCAACAGGATTCTTACTACCATAATCTTGCGACCGAGTCGCAATCCTCACATGAGACATCATCAAAATGGGTTCTTCACTGGCAGTCGAGGAAGAACCTATCATCTTACTCTCCTGCTTTGGAAATGGATCTTTTAACACAGCAAGAGTGGGAGAACCTTTGACTATTTTCACAACCTCGGCCCGATGAGGGCAATCTCTTGTAAAATGATCCTCTTCACAAATAAGACAAGGATATCGAGGTTTGCGCTTTTCGTCATTGGTTTCTGACTTTTCTGTTTTCTCCTTCGGAGCCTTGTCTGCTTTAGCCTTCTTCTTTCCTTTCTTCTTTCCACCGTTTTTTGATTTGGCCGTAGATGACTCTACAGCGTGAATATCGGCGGAAAGTTCAGGAGAAGACTCTCCTGTCGGGGAATCAGGCAAGGTGATTATAGGAGTAGTAGAATTCTTGGAAGATTTCTTCTTGCTCTTTGTGTTCACCGTGCCAATCATACCATCAGCGGCATGAGATCCCGAAGGAGCAGCAGCGATTTGATTCGATTTTGGAAGATCTGGGATCTTCTCGTGTAACGTACCTGACTGAGTATAAACTAAGTCAAGGTACTGCGCCTGAGCAATGACTTGCTCCTCAGTAACTACTCCGGCCTTAGCTACATCTTCAATAATCTTCGGTAATAATGATTTAACAAACCATTCAGCTAAGATTTTGTCCGGAATAAAAACTTTCACTAACCTTCTTCGACGTCTCCACTCATGAATGTGATCAGAAATATACGTGGACGTCGATTGTTTTAGTGAAGTTAATAACTCCGTGCCGTTATCGTATCTGACCAGCAACTGAAAGTGAGTTAAGAACGAGGTAGCTAACTGGCTAAAATTGTAAAAAGAGGCCCGTGGTAACTCAATGTACCACTTGGCCGCGAGACCAATGAGTGTACGCTGGAAAAGACGTAAGCGGATCGAATCATCCGAGATAGAATTTGAAGCACACCAGAGGTGGTAAGTCATCACATGATTGGACGGATCCTCTCCAGACTTACCTTCGAACTTGGGTATATCACTGGGCAACTTATTTGGCATTGGCGGCCAGAACGGAAGATATTGAATTGGATCGTTCGTTAGGCGTGTCAAGTCTGGTAAATCCAAAGTTGCGATAAATGGTAATTGCCGGTTAGGATCTCTAAAACTCTGGGTCACAAGACTAGTCCTAGGAGGAGGATATCCAGGATAACTAGGAATAGGAATCGCATTAGGGATATTATATCCTCCTGGAAAACCAGGATTAACCGGACCGTACTGGGGTTGTTGAGGTTGTTGATAAGTGTACCTAGGATACAGTTGATACTGGTAAACCGGCTGCTGGACAACTTGCCCATATTGGTACTGTCCCTGGTACGGTTGATGAACAAATTGAGGTTGAGTAGTGACAACCGTACTTATACCAGGCTGACCTATAGGCATCTGGACCGTGGTTTGAATCGTAGATCCAGACAACGGTAAAGATGTCTGAGGAGTGGTTGCAGAGGCAGTAGAAACCGGAGCTGTCGATACTCCAGAAGTAAGTGCGGTAGATGTTGCGGTAGTTGCAGCAGCCGTTTGAGATGGAGTACTAGGTGCAATGGGCGGCTGAGTAACTACCGAAGTTACAGAAGTTTGAACATTTGACTGGACAGGTTGCGGTTGCTGGGGTGGACCAGAAACTACAGGTTGTCCAGCTTGAGGTACCAACTGTATACTTGGCTGCAACACCTGTTGACCCTGTGATGGATCCCACACTATCATTCCGGGGTATTGACCCGTAACAGGTTGAGAATACTGAGATCCATAACCGGATTGAGGATAGGATTGATAACTGAAAGTTACAGTTCCCATACCTTGAACATATGACTAACCTTGAGGTGGTTGATAACCTTGACTCGAGTATTGACCTTGAGGTTGATAACCTTGGGGTAAATACTGATACTGGGGTTGACCTTGACCTTGAGGTTGATACCCTTGGGGTAAATATTGATACTGAGGTTGACCTTGGGGTACATATTGAGGCTGGGGTTGACCTTGAGGCATGTATTGCACCATAGGTACATACTGACCTTGAGGCTGCCCTCCAGACACAATTTGTGTACCTTGAGGTTGCCCCCCAGGCGGTAATTGAGGCTGCCCCCCAGGCGATAATTTGCCACCTTGAGGTTGAGAAATGGGAACTGAACCTGACATCATGTAAATGTCTCCTACACCCAACGGTTTATTACCATTGTTTCCAGCTAATAACCCATGATCAATGGGTTGAGGAGATGCCCCCGCAAAGGTACCAAAAAGTGATTGATACCCGGTGGGAACAGAAGGACTGTCGTGTAAGAAAGATTCAGGAGTTTGAGTAAACACGGACGACTGACCAGACATATTTACAGGAGTATAAATACCTCCAGGTGGAAAATAAGTACGAGGTGTAGAAAAACCTATCCCTGAGTTGTCTAAATAATTGGTTAACGAAAGGTACCAAGTAGTACTTCTAGGAGGACTGTAAAAGATAGATTCACGCTCCCTGAGCTCAATAGTAAGTTGATCTTCAAGGTTAGAGACGCCTATTTCTTCCTCTGGAGCAAGTTCTTCAATAGCAATCAAACCAGTAGGAAGATTTTCGGTGATAACTCGTTCTACTCTTGGTGAATCTGGAAGACTAGAAGTTGGAGTAACAGGTTCAGATATTTCAGGTTCTTCGCCTATATCACTAGTAGACGAAAAACTACCAGCAAGCTCAGAAACTGTAACAGCTTCGGGATTATAACCTGTCTCTAGACTTTGGTAATCTGGATGGACTACCAAGGAAGATTCTCCTTCTTCAGGTGAACCTACTCTACTGCCACTAGGAGGAGTTACAAGGACCTTCAATCCTTCGTACTGACCCGGGACGTCTTCAGGAGATCCACCCCGTGATCTACGGAGTTTCCTCAACAAATCAGTTCCGGTAACAATCTCAGGTGACTTGCCCCGAAGTCTACGGGACTGTCTCGGTAATTCCGCCACAACTAAAAACTTTTAACTACTACACACGAAAACAAAGTAAAATCTCAAATCAAACCACCTAAAGTCACTAAAGAACCAAACAAATTTGAATCACACGCCTAAAGAATCTAGGGCGTCAAACCAAGCACAAACAGTAGCCTTCCAGACCGAAAACGCTAGTTGGAGATGAAACCCAACATCGCCGGATTCAGTACACAAGTGGCGGGTGGAACAGTTACCCCGGCAACCTGCTTAATGAATAGACCGGCACAAGTTCCTCCACTTTAACCGTCTCGACTGAAGTGAACCCCCGGAAAATCCAAGTGAGTCTAGCTGACGTCTGCTCCAGGTACAGTGGGATCTTCCCTCCACCGTCACCTCGGTAGAATCCTAAAGATAATGGTCACTAAGGTTACCAACCACAAAAAATGCACCTGGGGGAACAGTCTACACTCCGACAGCACGCAAGGGCAGAGTATCAAGCTCAATCCCCTTGCCGGTTCCTTGACAATAATCCAAGGTTTACCGACAAGTGACCCCTGGCTCCTCGACAATGGTTAATCCGAGGTTTACCGTTTGTAATACGTGCGTGTCTGGCGTCGTTCCCAACGAGGGAGGATTGATCCCCTCACTGGTTCGGACACGAGCTCGTGCTTCTCCTTTAAGAGGAGCTTTCCCAGAGTACAAATGAGACAATTGGATTTATTCTATCACAAGATAAGCTACTTGTTTGGTTTTGCTGTCTTGGAGAGTTAATTACTCTCCTACTCCAAGACACTAGCCTGATCTAAATTGGTGTTTCAGAGCCCTAGTAAATAAAAGTTACTAAGTTGATTTTACTTTAAGCGTTAATTTTATGGTTTTTCTTAAAGACAAAAGGTAGCGGAAATGAAACCAATGGTGTGTAGACTCGACTCAAACCACTACAAAGATGCACCTAAGATGATTTACGCTACTTTTCTCTTTCAATGAAACTCCTAACTAAGAGAGTTGGAAAATGCAAATTTTATAGAAAACAACTTTCTTAGTAAAGACAATCAAATAAACAATTCTCTTTATCTTTCCAAGCATACAAACATGACCACTCCTTACGTGCACGAAAAATTCCTTTTCTTTCAAAATACCTCAAAGCTACTTGAAACAAAACTTTTCAAAGGAGATGTTTTTGTATTTTCTCTTATTTAATAAAGCATATAAATCTATTTTAACGAAAATCAATCTCAAAATCTATAAAATCTATGAAAAATTGACTCACAAGCAAATCAAAAAGAAATTTACTCTAAAGCAAACCTAACGAGGCAAAAGCCTACAAAGATGATTCTAGGTTGTTTTACTTGACCACAATCAAGCCAAGGACCAGCTAATGCAGAATCAAAAGACCAGTCAAAACAAAACTCAAATCTTTTTGTTCTTTTTGTAAAATGGAATTCAATACTCAATCAACAAGCACTTCGAAATTCGCCAAAGAGACAACTCAAAAGTAAGTTGCTCTCACAGGTAGACTTTATGATAGGTCCGACTCCTAAGAAGGCTGACAAAACCAGAGAGATCTAAGGCTTGACAACTTCTACCGCCAAAGTCACTACAGGACCTACTCAAAAATCAAACCCTAGGGCTTAAACTTCTATGAAATCCACTAAAACACTCAATGCTATCGAAACAAGTTCAGGTGAAGATCTTTGACAAGAGACTAATGGATCTGGGCAGTAAAAACTAAGAAAAAGCAAAATCTAAGAGGAAAAATGTAAAAAATGGAAATTTCTTAATTTTTAGCAGGGTACGCAGGCAACTTGTTAAGACAGGTGCGGGCCCGCTCTGTGCACTCAGCAACAGTGCGTACAGGTACGCACTATGCAATACTCAGAGGGTGCGTACTACTGAAAAAACCAAGAAAAACTAAATTCAATCTAACCCTAAGCTAACCCACCCAAATACAAAGTCACAGAGCCAAAAACCAGAAAATAAATGACTTTTCTCAGATCAAAGTTGCATACAAAGGAAAAAACTTTCTCATCAATGGATTCCCCAGCGGAGTCGCCATTTTGTCAGGCGGAAAGAGTCGATAGTGTGGACACAACCAACCTCCCTAGGAGCCTAAGACTCTCTAGTGACAAACAAGACAAACAAGAGCAATCCTTCTCTAAACATGCATTTACTATATAAGAAATCAAGTGTTTAGATCCTACCTGTAGTCCAACGTTGTTGTAGCAGTCCAGCCTCGCTGATCCGGATGAGCTCCTCCTTCACTTCGAAACCTGCATTCACTAACAATCAAACGATTAAATAGCACTTGATAATCTCATAAAATAAAACATATTTAACACATAGACCAAGGAGTACATGAAACAACTCATAAATAACAAGTTATTGAGAAGAATGGACTCATTTGCATTAATAGGAAACAAAAGGAACAATTACAACCTGAGCCTTGGTGTTGTGCAAGTCCCTCCCAGGGTTCATCAAGAGTTCTCCTTTACTTTGACAAAGCTCACCCACTTCCAAATAGAACAAGCAAAGATGACAATCTCTCCTCACAAGCTTCTAAATGGGAGTCCTAATTCCAGCAGCATCTACCCTTAGAAATGTTTAGCTTTCAACCTCCCCTCCTTCTGGCCCAATGCCTGTATTTATAGTGCTCAAGAGGAAGTTAATCAGGTCCACCATCAATGGGATAATCCCCTCTTTGGATGGGATAGCTCCTCTCTTGATGGGATAAGTTCCTCTTTCATAGGGGTACATGAACCATCTGGAGGCGCTCAATACACGTCGAACAACCTTCTAGAATGCTCTAGAAGTGACCACAAGTAACCTTTTAAAGATGAAATTCGGGCCTTTTGACCTTTACAGGGGTACGCACCTGCCCCTTTACATACAGAGCGTAGAAGTACACAGTTTTTGTGAACATTAGATGCGTATACGCAGGTAAGGCCGAGAGAATCTGCGTACCCAGAGATAAACACATTTACAAAGACTTTCTCTCTTTTTGGAGTTTGACATGGAGAGCAGAGGCATAATACTTGCCCAGGAGGATAGCATGACTGTTGATAGAGCCATACTAACTGTAAATAGCCATGGTGACATTTTTTAGTGTAACACGGGGTTTCAATTGACTTTCTTCCACGATTGCAGATTACTCGATCAACCAAAATACAAAAAGGGGAAAGTGTGTTTCCGAATTAAATGAATTTTTAGATGCTTTAGACACAACTCGCTTTTTCAATTTTAAAGAGTCGAGAAAAAGCTAAAGATGACTCTAGTCTCCTTCGATGTTTTAACGAGCCCGAAGTGACAAATGCTCGGATGGACTTTTTCTGTTATAGAGTCTGAAAAAGGCCAAAAGGAACTACTCTAGAGTTCTAGGTAGAGAGTGTGCCAAACTTTTCGCAAAACCGCAAAATACTTTTTAAGGTACGGGCGGTCAATCTTCCCGAATGTTGTGTTCAGTGCATTGCGATCAGTAGGGCGGCCGACACGGCTTCCTAAGGATAAAGGTTTTATGCCTATAGGGGTCTCCCAATATATACTCGACGGTACGTGGGAGCACAATCCGTACTGGCGCTATTGTCCCTCAGGAGGAATCACCCAACCATCAGCGAGATCGACAGTCACCAGGCTTTACGACGCCGGAACACGTCTCTAGCCTAGACCTCTATGTTGTGCGTTAAGTTACAAAGCGTTGTTAAGTTCATTCAATTTATTTTAGGTTGATCTTTCTTAGAAGTTTGCCTTTTTGGATCACCACGAGATGTATGATACAATTCCTAAATGCAGTCTAAAGATGATAAGCAAGCTTTTATATATTTTCAACACTGAAAATCCTAGCTACAAGGGGAAAAGAAAGACACAATCTTTTCTCAAAGAGCATAGAGCACACTGTAATGCACTTTTCCCTAAATCAAAGCATGCAAACTATCAAAATGCAAATGCACATATGCATGTATTTGTTTTCGCTTTCTTAATATTGATGCCTAAAAAGAAAGCTGTTGTACAAATTTGAATTCGATTTCAAGTGAAAACATAAACAAGTTCCTTTTTCAAAATCAAAAGATGATTACGACACTTTATGATTTACTTGTTTCGACACTAGAAATGCATAAATTCAAACCAAACGACAAAATTAAAAGCTCAATCAACTGTGAACAACAAACAAACTCACTCCTAAGATCAAAACGACACTTACGACAGGTCTAGATCTAAGGGCGACAGTATGACTAGTTTACTTTTGTAATGGGAAACTGCAAATGATGTAACAAATACACAAAGAACAAATACAGTTTCTTTATACAACCGAGGTGGAATTGAGGCAAAGAAAAGGGTTTTCAGATAGGTACACTGACTGATAACAGGCTGCAAAAAACAGAGATAAAACTGAGCAAAAGGAAGCAGGGAACCACAGCTGCACAAGGCAAAGGCTTATCAGCGCACCCTCAGCACAGAGAAACTAAACTTCAGCGCAAGTATCCTTCACGGTACCTGCGTTGAAATGCAGAACCTCTTCACAGAGTCTGCGCTGAAGCAGAAACGAGAGTTGTTTCTGGGTTCTGGGTCACGGTTTGCAGTTAAATCTACAGTTTTTGGCCGGATCAAAGCTATCAATTAGGTACAATTAGGAGGATGATTTAAAGGAGGACTAAGATCTATCACAAAGGGTTGTTAGAGCACTTGTGGATCAGTTTGTTCAGATCATAAAAACATGCCCAGTGAGTGGACTAGAGTGGCAGATCTCTACTTTGCATTTGAAAATGGAAAATGCATTTCGATTTGACACTCCTGAGTTTATGAGAAGAACAACAATAGAAACACAAATAAACTAACAAGATACTCTCCCCAGTGGAGTCGCCAATTTGTTGTTGGAAAAAGTATCCAATTCAGAATGCCCCTATCCCACTCTAAGAGGTGATAGTGCCTTAGCAACAAACGAAGTAAACTACTTGAGTATTCTTCTTTATGAAATGTAAATGAGGAGAAAGGGTCTAACTAACCTGTGCCTTCTGCTAGTTTGTTGATCCAATTGCTCCTCTCTTCAGTAGCTCCTAGCTCCCAGCTCCCTCACCAGCCCAGCTTCACCGAATTCCTGCAAGATCACAAGAGAGAGAAACTACACGAAGATACAGATATACATTCATAAAAAGCTCAAGATCAGATTAAGCTAAACATGTAAGCATAACAAAACATCATTGGTACACAGCATGTAGGAGAAACTCAAATAGTTTATTGATATGATAATAAAGTCCAAGAGGAGATACAACCAAGTGAGTTCCGATCCAGCATCTACCTCCCAGCAAAGGAATCCCTTCCTCTCCTCCAACAAAGCATAAATCACCCAATGTACTAATCTCAATCTCAAACCAACAGCAATTCTTTGCAAAGTACAAAATTCCAGCCTCCTGAACCTCTGGGTGAGAGATCCATATATAGATGTAAGCAGAGAGGATGAGTCAGCTTATGTTTTGACTTGTGGCTTCTCTCTGTCAGTTCTTGCTTCCACTTGGAGGTTGAGAACCTCTTACTCATCACTAGTCGAATTCATTGAGGCAAGTGTCATTGGAGAAGATTCTGGAAGCTTCCAGGGTCTTTCCACCTCGTTGAATGAGCTTGCCATTTGTCATTTCCCGCTCAGCGCACCCTGGTAGTGCTTCTACCTGCGTTGCAGTGCACCTAGCCAGTGTAGACTCTGCATTTCAACGCAGGCAGCTAGTGGAGCCTCTGAATTGATCCTGAATTGACTATTTCTGAGCGGTTTTTTGGTGGAGAACTTCTGGGAGAAGCTGTCATTGGTTGACCTTGTTCCTTTAGGAGCTGTAACAACATCTTTAGGGACTTTGGATCCCTTGAATTATGGAAATTTCATGCTTATAGCTGTAAGGCACAAAAATGTCTATAACAGAGGTGGAATCATTGTGGTTGAGGTTTGAGGTGGTTTTCCCTCTAGAAGTTGTGGTTGGTTTTACCTCGGTTTGTTCCATGAGATCCCACATTTATGCTTGGAATATGGCAAGAGATTGACTAGCTAAAAGAGATATTTGGTTCAACACAATCTATGGTTTGTTGGTACATGGAAGTCCCTAACTTGGTGGGTATTTTCATATGTGAATATGATACATTTTCATATTGTGATCTATTAACATTTGTAGTGAGTATGTTGCCGTTATTATGGCTAAGTTGCCACGATATCTATATTGGTTATTTTATGGTTATATGTTGGTTATATGATGTGTATTGTCTATGGATCTTGTCATAAATTGTTTATTTGTTGACTGGTTGTTGAATATATGGAATAATAAGTGTTGTTACAGCTATGTGGAGAAGGTTTAGAACCTTGTCGACGATTCTTAGTTGAAGACTCTTAGTTTATGATTATATATGCATTCATGAACTGTATTTCACATTCTTGTGATATGTTTGACAAAAATTATGTTATGGATTAGGCATATTTAGGTCAATTTCTTGCTTGAGTTTTGATTGATTAAAATTATCAGTACCTTGGATTGCATTCTAGAAAGTCTAAGGAAATTATGGGTAGTGGTATAGAGGTTTTCCTTAAAAGGTGGCACAAATCCTGAGACTACATGCTCAAAACTAAATATTCTAGGTCCATTCATGGTGTTGGGTGCTTCTAACATGTAAGGTGTCTCCTTTTTGTTAGGTACCAATTAGACCTCACATCATTTTGCGTAGGAGTCCCATTCGGCTATATCATCTAGCCACAATTGGAATTGTTTCAAAGATGCGCATTGTTTACAAAACCTACACAATAGATCACAACACCTCTTTTGGGTTTCAAGTATGTAAGATTTATGTTACAGAAAATGTAAGGCACACATGGAACTCCCATTCTTGGTAAAGGAAAATGATCCTCCGGTTAGGGAAGTAATAGTACTATCCTAAGGGAAATGCAGGAGCAGAGAGAAAGTATATTTAGTCCACACAATAAACAAAAATCATGAAAGCATAACAAGACATTTTCAATAATATCCATATCCAAGAAGAAAATTATTTAATTAGACCTAGTATGTGATTGAACTAATATATATTTCAAACATAGCTATAATAGTCATACTATATCCACGATACAAGCATAAAGAAGTGTTGGCTCAAAGAGCTTCTGATTATAAATGAAAAATCCCAAGTACATTGTTACATAGATGAAACACTTGATGGAGTAGTGGAACATGAAGCTATAGCTTTCTTCTCCAAAGAATTATCTATCTCCTATATACCACAAGAGAAAATAGGGCAAGAGTTAAAGAATCCAATAAAATTGCTTGAGTTATGAGGAGGTATTTAAAACAAATGCGATTGACCTTTGAGCTTACTCATGAATCTTCAACTCCTATGAATTTTCATATTATATATATGACCATCTACATTACATATGTGAATTTTAACATTCCACATCTGTCTCTTGAACTTCATTACATACTACTTATTACAAAATAAAAATGACATATAAGATGGTGGCTATCTTAGACAATTTATAATAGAACAAAGTATTATCATATTGACAAGTCATTTTCTTCCACATGGAGCTCATTGGTGATGTATGTGTTCTATTATTTGAACTTTTTAGAGCTGACTTTGATAGAAATCAGAAATTCCACTGTGTACCACATCTTCACATGTAGTGCTTCTGTCAATATGGTCTTGGAACTTGATCGTACAATATTCCATAGCCATGACAGTTTGATGTGGGTTTTGAATCGTTTGATGCCATACCATAAAATAATGTATTCGGTGATCTCCAATCCATATTGCTCTAATTTTTGAATGATTTTCTCTATGTATTGTCTTATTTTCTAAAATATGATTTCTATGCCTCTTATTTCTTCAAGTAATCCTACTCAAGGAATCCCATGTTTATGTGCTAGAGACTCAAAATCCTTGTGTATTCAACTATATGCAAAAATAGTGTTAGTCATTTATTCTCCAAGACAGTTATAATTCTTATGGTGGAGTCTCAACTATACTCTCCCCATTTTAGAAACAATCTTGTCATTTCTAACTAACTTTTGTAGAATATTTAGTTATTTGGAAGCCCATTCATGTAGTTGATCAATTGCTCTACTTGCCACTTTCAGGAGCTACAAGACTTATTTTTATTTCTTTTGAGTGACAATAAGAGGAGCCACCACTTGTAGAAGTATCATTTCATCATACAACCATGCCATGGTACCCTCCATTGGCGTAGTTCCTCCTGCATGGATGACTTCCATTCTGTTGTATTGAGGCTATGTGAAGATAACCATTGATTTTTTGTAGCAAGGTGTTCTTGTTGTTTCCTTAGTGGAATAATATCCCTCCTTAATTGTTCTTTCTCATTCAACAAATATTTTTAGTTTTCCTTCACTGTTGTAGAAAAAGGAACATTTTCCACCATGATAACCTTGGGATTTCTTATAGTATTGGCATCTATCACCTTTTCCGCAGAAACAGAGACTAGGTTCTGAGGAACATTTGGGAAGCATATTTTCTTTTTCTACATAACCCTATACTCTTATTCTTCATGTCATTTTCTCAAAAACACATATTTCTTATTATTCTCCTCCTGTTCTAATTATATCATTTCATTTTCATCTTTAATAGCTCCTATGTTCAAAGGATCAACTTTCCAATTCCTGTTTCTTTCTCCTTTCAAACCATGCTTGATACTTGTCCTAGGAGCTCACCTATTTGCTTGATGATTTTTTTGTTCTACCTCTTATACCCGCATATCTTGAGCTCCTGAAACTTCGGACGAACTAACTTCAATTCCTGGATGTGTTTTTCTAACTGCGTTGTACTAGTTCTTCACCTTCCCATCTTCTATGGTATACAATGATGAATATCCCAAATTGAAAATAATCCTTTAACAATGCTTCTTGCACACTCTCTTGGGATCATATCCATGAAATTCCTTAACTGCAAATTGCAAGTGATTCAACTCTTGTATTTCTACATTTTTTGCCTTGTGGATTTTTAGTTCATATAATCTAATCCTCAAAGGGAATGTGGGCCAAGGGTATTTCATTCTTCTGTGAAGAACTCTTGATAATCCCCTATCCAACTAATATTCTACCTCTTGCAAGACCACCATATTAGTCACATATCGCAGCATGATGGGGGAAATCTGACATCCAAACCATTTAAAATATGTACCCTCGGGTGCTGCAAAATAATATGTCATATCATGTTGTGACTCCTTCACCTGATTGTTGATGCAAGCAGGATCTATCTCATATATTATGTCGAATACGATTACGAATAAGTGCTCTATTTATTTGGCATACACCCCTATAAAGATTGATTTTGAAAGCACCCTACAGTTGAAGTATAATGGAAACTTATTCTCTAGGGTCCATTTCCAATACATTCCCAAGAAAGTATATCATGCATAGATTCCATCCAATAGAAATGAAGACATATAGAATTTTTGTGCCTCGTTTGACCTCAAAGATTCTTTTTCCTAACCCACATGACACTGCAACTGAAAATAAAGTATATCTCCTGAATTGAAGACTTTAGCATGTGTAACCACCATATTCAGCACATTTATCATGTTCTCCTTAAATACATCAACATTGTTTTGCCCATGTAACTGACAACACATAGCAATGAGGTACTGATATACATCCTTGAGAATGTTGGTCAAGTAAACTATAGATGAGAGATGACAAAACTTAGTAGGTTCTTGACACCAAGATTTAATGATGTCACCAGTGTCGAGATCAAACCATCAAAGTGTCAAATTTGTTATTAGCATATTCTAGGGGCCTAAGCATCTTATAGTGAGTATGCATGTATTCTCCACAATACGTGGCAAGATGACCATTTCTTTCCCTATGAAGCATAAGATGAGAATCAACGATGTGTGTAAGAATCCACTAAAACACTTCTGCAAAAGGGATAATTGGGAATTTGTATGTGGTCCTATGTATCCTATACTGCTCGATATAGATGTATACTTTGAGATCCTCTAATATTTTAGTGAACTATTTCTGGATGAATGTGTCTTTGATGTCATTCCATGTGATATCAATAGACTTATCTATGAAGCACAATATATCTTCATAGATGGAAACTATAGGCTTTATAACAACAATATATTCTTCAGTGCTTACTTCTGAGGCTTCTTTGGAGGACACTTGGAGTGTAGCAATGGGCATGGTTCCAATAGATGAGGAGAGAGTAGCAATACTTTCATCTCAAACACCTATTTATGGAAGCACACTCATGGCAACAACGATTAGACTTATGAAATATCCTATCTATTACAAGAAACAACTTCGAAATTCATATTCGAAGAAACATAAAATGTAACTTATAATTTAAGCCTATAAATGATGGCACATAGCTACTTGCATGGGAAATAAATCCATATGAAAACAAAGAGGGAGCACTTCCAAACTATGAAGGAAGCTCAAGGGCCATGGGGGTTAATAAGTGCACTCATGCACTAAAGAAAGATAGAGAAAGCATCAAGGGTGTAGGGTGCACTCACGAAGCATGAATGAAGTTATTCTAGCCTTGAAGGTGTCATCATGTGCTCAAGGAGACTAAGAGGGTGCAAGCATTCACTCTGAAAAGACAAAGGAGTGAAGATTCTGTTCTTCAGTGCTTGAAGGTGCATCCATGCACTCAAGAGGACAAGGAGGGCGCACTAGCACATGCTGAAGGGATTAAGGAAGAACATTCAAGCCTTATGGGTGTGCTCAAGGAGGGCACAATTATTTATCACAAAGGAGGGTGCTCTTGAGGAAAACTTATCTTTTCTAGGCACAATGTTTTGAGTTAGTTGGGGCTTCAACTTCTAGAATTGCACTCTATCATATAATAAAGCATGGACAAGTCCAACAAGAAGATTGCATGATAAAAATGTGGATAGGAAATATCTACAAGTCTTTATGGGCGTTGTTGAAATCATGATTGGAATGTGAAGAGAAAAGTAATATGAAGAGTCATAGCTTGTGACAACAAATTAAACTTGTAGAATAAAAAAGGAACTGAAACACTTGTAAATAAACTTAAAAGAAAAGAAACACTAGCACAAAAAAGAAATATCGAGAACATAAACATTAAAGGAAACCGATATAATCAACATGTAAAACTTCCTTGGAATTAAGATCGACAGAAAGTTTCTTGATCCAAATATTTGCGCCCAACCCATATAAAAATGATTATGCAAAAGAATGATTATCTGGGTTTATTTAAGATGGATTACATGCAAACCCATCTAATGCATGCTCACCACTTGTCAATGAGTGAAAGAGTTAGTTAAGAAGAGTAATGTGGGCTCCTATTTTATAGGAGGGCGCCCACATCCAAAAAGGAAGTGAATTCATGAGTTCTAGAAGGGCACATATATGTTGGGTTGTGCTATATTCTTTCCACGAATAGCCCCAGTAGTTAAACCGAGGGGTTAGAGGGGGGATGGAGCCCTCCCTTTATTGCATCAATGCACAGCAGGGAGGTCACAGGGGGGTTTGAGGGAGGTAGTAGCCCCCATTTATGAGGTTGGGGGTAGCGCCCTGAGATTTTTTTCTTTTAGACCCTATATTAGGTGGGTGGATGTACCTATGGTTTTGTGCAAGGCTTTCGCACATGGTTTTGGGTGCGATGGTTTTAGGTCCATGGTATTTTGTAGATCCGGTCAAGGGAACTACCATTATGTTCTAATCCAGGGTTAATGGATTGGGGTTTATGGATGCTTCGGCATGTATAAATATGTATTGTAACATTGAAAGAAATATAATGAAAACTCAATCTGGTAGTCTTGGTTTTGGGAACCAGGGAAAAATCTTTGTGTATAATTGTTTTATGTGTTATGCTATTGCCATTGTTTATTTTATGTTTCATAGAATTCATATGAAGGTAATTTTTGTATGGGGTTAAAACCTACATTTGGTATCAGAGTTTTTTTTGGCTTCAAGGGGACACCTTTGTTGCTGAGGGGTTTTGCTCAGGCCTGTGGTAGACCCTGTTTAGTAGGAGATATGTGGGATCAATTCTGGTTGTCAAAGAAGATGGTGAGTAGTGGAAAGAAAGAGATCGAGAAATTTAATAGTAAGAGTTTTGAGTTGTAAAAATTCAAGAGGGAGGTGTTGGAAAATAATTGGGGGGGGCTGAATCAATATTCCTTAGCAATTACCACTTTTAAATTTTTTTAGAGTATTAGTTAATCTTCAATTATTAATAATGTTTATGCAGTAACAACATTGAATAAAACAACACATGAGGTAGAAAAATTCTAGGTGAAAAACCCTCTCCGGGTCAAAAACCACGAAATGCTTTTCTAATAATTCTTTAATCTTCAACTCCATGTGAAAAGAAAACTCCAACTTCCTAGCCTAGAAAATCATTCTTCTCCAGCTCCCATTAGATGGATGCTCCAATGGATGAGATTCTTCAGTAGTCAATTGAACAGATGCCCCAACACCCAATGAGTGACAACTCCCCCTAGCACCACCCTACCACCCTGAAGTTCTCAGAGGCTTGATGCTATTAGTGACTTCATATACTAGCCTAGCACCACCCTACCACCCTATACAAGAATAAAAGAAGAATGGACTCCCGTACCAGTGAAAATGGTCCACTTTACAATGATATAAAATGATGTAGAAGAAGAAGAAACACTAGACCATAACCCCAACTATAACACAACCACCTAATGATGATCCTAGAGCTCCCGACACTGCCTCTTCAACTCTTAACAGATAGACACTTGTACAACCTTTAGAATGATGCTTTTACAATGACTTTGTTTAATGATACTTTAACAATGATTGTATGCAGTGCTTCCCACCCGAAGACTTCACGTGGTGAATTTCTTGCTTTTTTTGTACACCTTGATTGATGCCCTTGTCATGCTACCCTTTCTCACTCCTCAGAACATTAGATTATGCATTGAGTCTTCGCTTGATGAATATATAATACCTGCAAAAAGTCTTCAAAGAAATACCCATGACATGATAATAGAAAAACTTACCTCATCCTGCAGAACATATGTTAGCGATAAACAAAAATAACAAATTATAATACAAAGAAACTAATGAAAATAAGAGATGAACATGCATATATAGAATATACTTACTTGTAGCTTACCTTTGCTACATCATTTTGCTGCACCTTGCTCTTTGTTGCCCTAGAATGTCTGGTCCTTTGCACCTCTTGACAACACTTGATCTAGTTTTTCTTTCCCTCTAGGAGCACAATATTTAATCTGATATATTTATATGATTTCAGATACCCAACATGTGATCTTCATTCCTATGGAAGACCTCTCAGTCTTCTTCCTAATTCCATAGGTCTGACCTGATTTGGACTCTTCAAGGCAAAGCTATGCCCAATTTCTCACAATGACCTAATTATGGACTAGTTCACTAGAGCGAACTTGTACGATGTACCACGTGTCATTGTTTCCTCCTTCGGCTCTGAAATTGATACACAAAAAACTACATTCCATTCATTGTCCACTAATTTTCACATAATTTCAATCCTCTTCTTTGAGGGAGAGTTATTACGATTTTCCCAAGATCACCTCTTTGAGATGAAATTCGGTAGCTTGCAAAAACCCTAACTTCGACAGATCATATCTCTGAAAATATAGCGAACCAAGATATGAAATTCAGTCACATCGTTGATCAGGATTTCAAATCAAATGGGTTTTAGTTTTAGAATCCAAGACTTTGCATAAATGGATTTATAGCGAAAATTCCAGGGTCACTACATTTGGAGGATATATGAGATTTCTTTTTATAGAGTTGAGAGGGGCTTCTATAGAGAATGTTGGAGGGATTTTAGGAGCATAAAAAGTTATTAATTATTGACCATTCGATGACCAAAACGAATGATGATTGCCATGTGACAACCCCATAGGATTTTAGCCTGCTAATTGGGGTTACTAACTTCAAACATGAATATCTCTGAAACCGTGAAGAATTACTTGGTGTGCGATATATCAATGGAAACATCTTGATGAGTAGAATCTATCTAGAATATCCTTGACTCAAAAGAGTAATTTGTCAAGTCAAAATTCCCTTGCAAGATCAGGGTAGCCTCTAGTCCATCTTGGGTTGACATCAATGACAACCTCATATCATCTTTAGATCAACAATCTCCCCCTTTGGAATTGATGGCAACACGAGTACTCCCCCTGTGATCATGGCACCTCTTCCTACTATCTTCTCTCCCCATTTGAGTGACACCCCCTCACACACAACCATCCTAGAGACCTGTACACACTTTCACTCCCCCTTTATTTTCTGAATAAGGAAAATCTAATGAGAACTTGGGAGGATCCCAAGCTTCTAGGGAAGATATTCAAATGCTTCGCGAGGTAAAGGTTTAGTAAAGATATCAGCGGTTTGCTATTTTGTACCAACATATTCAGGTTTGATATTATTTTCAGCAACTTTTTCTCTAACAAAATTATATTTTATCGGAATGTGTTTTGTTTTGGAATGCATGACAGGATTCTTGGAGATGCTGATGGCACTAGTGTTATCGCAAAAGATGGGAATATGCTCACTGAATTGTACTTGAACATCTTGCAAAGTTTGTTTCATCCAAAGGACTTGAGTACAACAAGCTACCACTGCAATGTATTCTGCTTTCGATGTATATAACGAGATTGAGGCTTACATTTTGCTCAACCATGACACAAGACAACCACCTAGATAGAATGCTGCTCAACTAGGACTTTTATGATCATCAATGCTTCCTACCCAATTTGCGTCTGTAAAGGCTTGAATAATGAGATTGTTTCCCTTGGGATACCACAAGCCATATTCTATTGTTCCCTTTAGCTATTGAAGAATTCTTTTGATGGCAATAATATGTGATTCTTTTGGTGCTGCTTGGAATCTTGCTACTTGTCGAACTTCTTACATAACATCTGGTCGGGAGGCTGTTACATATAGAAGACTACCAATCATAGATCTATACAACCTCTAATCCACATCCTTAGATGAGTTGTCTATGCTCAATTTTTAACCTGTTACCATCGGAGTAAGGACGGGTTTGCAATCTTCCATTTTGAATTTCTTGAGCATTTCCTTGATGTACTTGGCTTGACATATAAATATTCCTTTCTCTTACTGAGATATTTGAAGCCCTAAGAAGTATGTCAACTCACCAAGTAAACATGTCTCGAACTCACTTTGCATCTTTGTAGCAAAGTTCTTACTTAGTCGATCATCGTTGTTATCAAAGATTATATCATCCACATATATCTCAACGATTGTTAAATTATCCTTATCTATTTGTACGTAAAGATTGCTATAAACCATACCTTTCTTGAACCCTTATTGACTTAGATATCCATCAAGACGAGCATACCATGCTCTGGGAGCCTGCTTGAGACCATACAAAGCCTTCTTTAACATGGAAACATAGTCTTCTTTTTTTGATAGTAGAAAACCTTTAGGTTGTTCGATGTAAACTTCTTCTTCTAATTCTTGATTCAGAAATGTTGACTTAACGTCCATTTGGTACACTTTTATGTTTATTGAGCATGCATAGGTGAGAAACATCCATATGGCTTCCATTTAGGCAACTAGTGTAAATGTTTCATCGAAATCAATTCCTTCCACTTGTGCATAGCCTTTGCAAACCAATATTGCTTTGTTTCTGGTAACGTGTCCATCTTCATACAATTTGTTCCTGAACACCCATTCATTCCCAATGAAATTTTTATCTTTTGGTCATGGAACTGATTCTCGAGTGTTATTCTTCTCCATTTGATCCAATTCTTCATTCATATCTGCTACCCAATTTTCATTTTGGCTATCTTCCTCAAAATTACTAGGCTCAAAGGCTGCTAGAAAAGCAATGTGAGCTTGTTGTGATGAACGAAGTTGTTGACCTTTTCTTGTTCCAATTCCTTCATTTATGTCACCAATGATTTGATTTGATGGATGGTTCTTTTGAATCCATTGTTTTGCTCTCTTTGGGGGAGCTTGTTGTTGTTGTTCTTATATGTCTTGTTGACCATTATTTACTTCTTCTTGGTTGACAGTTGCTTCTTGTTCTAGAATTTTCTTTGTACCTTTTTCAGCCTCTGTCTCAAGCTTCAAATATTCTAGATCGTCATTATTATTCGTTAGAACAGTATCTTCGTCAAATGTAACATTTATTCTCTCCATTATCTGTTTTCATCTTAGATTATAACATTTATAGGCCTTTCTTTTGCGTGAGTAACCAAAAAAGATACCTTCATCAACACGCGATTCAAACGTACCCATCTTTTGATCTTCTATTTTGATATAACATTTGATTCCAAAGATTATGAAATATTTTACATTAGCCGATTTTCCTTTCCATAATTAATATGGGGTCTTATTGCAATTATTTCTTAGAAGACTTCTATTGATAATGAAGATTGTTGTATCAATTGCTTTAACCCGAAATTTTTCATCCAATATTAAGTCCTTCAGCATTGTTCTACCCATTTCTTGTATCGTTTTTTTATTTCTTTCCACAACTCCATTTTGCTAAGGTGCTCATTCTGTTGAAAATTATTTTTTTTATTCCATCTTCATCACAGTATTACTGAAATAATTTGGAAGTTAATTTTCCTCTGTTATCTAATCTTAGACACTTTATTTTTAAATCAGTTTCATTTTCGACCAACTCCTTATAGATCTTAAAGCACTCAAATGCTTTAGATCTTTTCTCTAGGAAACTGATGGCTGTCATCCTGGTATAGTCATCTATCTTTAACATGAAATATAATTCTCCATATTAGCCTTTTATTCCCATAGGACCACATAGATCAGTATGTATCAATTCCAATCGATGTGATGCAAAGTTTTCTTTGCTCTAAATCTGCATTTTGTCTGCTTGCCATGCCAATAGGCCTCACATAGTTTGTAGGAAGGTTTTAATATTTTTGGAATTTCTGGTACTACTTCCTTTTTGCTTATCCTAACAATATTGTCAAATTTTATGCAACCCATTCTTCTGTGCCATAACCAAATTTCATCTTCTTTAGCTAGTAGACATGCTTTAGTTTCTTCATCCAGTAGATATATTTCGTTTAGAGCTCAACTTGCTGTAGCCACAATTTTACCATACCTGCCTTTCCTGATTTCACATTTTGTGGAGTTGAATAGCATTGTGTGCCCTTGATCAAAAATTTGTCCAACACTAAGCAGATTGAGATTGATGTTTTCAACCAATAGAACATTCTTCACTAGAGAATCTTTTCTTCCGAGGCTGATGATACCTGATCCTAAAACATTTGAAGATCCATCATTTCGAAAGGACACAATTCTATCCTTCTTCTCTTTCAAAGATACAAATTTCTTTCTATCTCCAGTCATATGCGTTGAGCAACCGCTATTAGCATACCACACATCTTTATTATTTTGAGCCTTGAGAGCTAGAGCACAATTATCGGTGTTCTTCTTCTTCCATGTTCATTCTTTTCATGGCTTCGAAGATTCTTTTGGAGGATTTTCAAGTCTACAGTCTCTAGCTATGTGTCCAAATTTTAGACATTTGTAACATTCAATACTACTTCTTAAATGTTAAAAATTGATGTTTAGTTGAGCCCTGGGAGGTTCATATTTGACAGATCTCCTGGAATTGTATAGGTTCCTAGGGTATGTGTGGAATTCTATATCTTTATGACCAAATTTTCCACATGAATAATAATATCCATGAAAAATATGTTGGTACCTGGATCAAAATCTTCGTCGGGGAATTGTCTTCCAAGGTTGTTCTTGTGAATCTTGTTGAATGAAGTATAAATACCTGTCAGATCTCAGAGGTTCATTGTATTTTGTTGTAGAAGTTCCTACTTCTTCTTCTTTATAACTCAGGCCAGTTCTGTTGTTGTAAAATTGTTGATTGTTGACGAGTTCTTCCAACATCCTTGAGTTGTTGCCATAGTTTTGGATTGATTTTCCCTTCTTCACTTCCTTTCACAGTGAGATTACTTTGCCTTCTAATGCTTCCCTTTCTTGGTTGCTTTCTTCCAACTTCTTTTGAAGTGACTCTTCAATACATTTGTGTTCTTCAACTTCAATTTTGAGACCTTGAACTTGTACTTCAAGAGTGTTGGAATGGATCTTCTCAGCCTTGAGCTCTTTTATAAGCTTGATTTCCTCCTTAGAAAATTCTTCTATGGTCAACTCTTCTTCTTCATTGTTTGATACCTCTTATTTATTGTGCTTGGCCATAAACAATACTCTCTCATTGGCTTCTTCTTCACTATCACTATCTTCATCGGATGATGAGCTATCTTCTTTAGAGAGAAAGTTCCTTTTGAATCCTTTCTTCTTTCCTTAATTGTTAAATTTCTTAAAACCTTTCTTTCCTTTTGAGTTTCCATCACTTTTGTTCATCCATTTTTTTGCGAAATTCCCAACCTCACCACAACTGAAACATATCAATCAAAGTTTACCTTTGAATTTTCCCTTACCAATTTTTAGTTTTCTCATAAAGTAAGAATATTCTCCATCTGAAAAACCTTCTTCATCATCTTCCTTTTCTTCACACTTGTAGGTGGAGGTGCAAGTCTTTGCTTTTGAAGGTTGTTTGTCCTTATTGGTTTTCTTAGATGCAGCGAATGTAGTTTCTAGATGCGAAGTACCCTCCTCTTCATCAAGTCTCATTTCATATGCTATGAGAACTCCATGTAATTCCTCTTTGCTGAGTTTTTCCAGATTTGCACTGTATTCTAATACCAATACCTTTGGGTTGAATATTCTTGGTAGCATTCTAGGAATCTTTTGTATAACAATCCTCTCATCAACAGGCTCTCCCAGTCCTTCCAAAGTGTTTGTTATTTCATCAACATGTTGGAAGTATGCAATAATGATGTCATCTTATTTCATTCTAAGTTGCTCGGATTTTTATCTGTAGATTTCAAGCTTTGATTCTTTGACATTTGAGTCACCTTCATATATATTCTCAAGCTTGTCCCATACATTTTTGGTGGTTTTACAACCCAACACCTTATGATAAGCAGATTCAATAAGTCCACTGATAATAATATTATTTTCTTTTGCATGATTTACCAAACTCTTCTTACCTTCTTCATCTGAAGTTGGTGTAAAGCCATTTTGAAGAGTGTCCCATACTTCATAACTTTGCGCTAAGAGATATACCTCCATTCTTCCTTTCTAGAGTGCATAATTATTTTCACTAAATAGAGGTACCGCATTCTTGGTATGCTCCACGATCTCCTTCTAGTTGTTAAATGGCTATTGAGGGAACCAGGCTCTGATACCAATTGTTGGATTTAGGGGGGTGGGGGTGAATCAGTATTCCTTAGAAATTATCACTTTTAAATATTTTCACAGCATTAGTTAATCTTCAATTTTTTATTCAGTAACAACAGTGAATAAAACAACACAGGAGGCACAAAAATTTTAGGTGGAAAACCCCCTCTGAGTGAAAAGCTACCCAACTCTTTTATAATAATTCTTTAATTGCCAACTCCAATTGAAAAGAAAGCTCCAACTTCCGAGAATCTAGAAAACCATTCTTCTCCAGCTCGTACTAGATGCACGCTCCAACACCCGATATTCTTCGGTAGTCAACTGAACAGATGTGCCAACACACAATGAGCGACAAATCACCCTAGCACCACCCTAGCACCCTAAATTTTTCATAGGCTTGAGCCCATTGGTGACTTCATGCACCAACCTAACACCACCCTACCACCCTATAGAAGAATAAAAGAAGAATGGACTCCCGTACCAGGGAAAATGATCCACTTTACAATGATATAGAATGATGTAGAAGAAGAAGACACACTAGACCATAACCCCAACTATGTCACAACCACCTAATGATGATCCTAGACCTCCTAACACTACCTTTTCAAATCTTTGTAGATATACACTTGTACAACTTTTATAATGATTGTATGCAGTGCTTCCCACTTGAAGACTTCATGTGGTGAACTTCTTGATGTTCTTCTGCACCTTGATTGCTGCTCTTGTCATGCTACCCTTTCTCACTCTTCATAACATTAGATTATGCATTGACTCTTCTCTTGATGAATATATAATACCTAGAAAAAGTCTTCAAAGAAATACACATGAAATGATAATAGCAAAAATTAACTCATCCTGCAGAACATATGTCAGTGCTAAACAAAACCAACAAATTAGAATAAAAAGAAACTAATGCAATTAGGAAATGAACATGCATATACAAAAGATACTTACCTATAGCTTACCTCTGCTCCATCATTTTTCTACACCATGCTCTTTGCTACCCTATAAATTTTGGTCCTTTACACCTCTTGACAACACTTGATCTAGTTTTTCTTTCCTTCTAGGAGCACGATATTTAATTTGATGTATCTCTTTGATTTCATATCTCCAACATGTGATATTCGGTCCTATAGAATCCCTTTGGGTCTTCTTTCCAATGCCACATGTTTGACCCAATTTGGACTCTAAAAGTCAAAGTTATGCCCAATGGCCCACAATGACCTAATTATGGACTAGTTCATTAGAGTGAACTTGTACGACATGCCACGTGTCATTGTTTCCTCCTTCGGCTCAAAAATTGATACACAGAAAACTAAAATCCATGGAATGTCCACCAATTTTTACGTAATTGCAATCCTCTTCTCTGAGATAGAGTTATGATGATTTTCCCAAGGTTAGTTCTTTGAGATGAAATTTCGTAGCCTGCAAAAACTCTAACTTCCACAGGTCATGTCTCCAAAAATATAGTGAAGAGCAATATCTAAAATTTGGTCACGCCGGTCATCAAGATTTCGAATCAAATGGGTTTTAATTTTAGAATCTAAGACTTCGCATAAATGAAGTTATAGTGAAAATTCCATGAACCAATGCATTACAAGATATTATTGTCCGTTGATATGTCCTTCTATCTTTATAGTTTGAGGAGTGGTAATTCTGACCAATGCATTACAAGATATCGTCGGATTAATTTCTTATTTCTCTGGGGTTGGTTCCTAGTGAGTATCCTTTTCTTTTTATTTTTCTTGATACTTTTCTTCCTGATATCACTACTTGAACCTTCTTCTTCTTGACATGTCCTTCTATCTTGAGAGTTTGAGGAGTGGTTATTCCTGCCATTGCAATACAAGATATGGTCGGATCCATTTTTTCTTTCAATAGGGTTGGTTCTCGATATATATCTTCTTCTTTTGACATTTCTTGATCCTTTTCATCATCCTCTTCACAACCAATGCAAAATAATTTCTTCTCAGCACACTTATGACCTTTAATATATTTTTTATCACAATTGTAACAAATCCCTTTTGATATTTTTTCTTCCAATTTTTGTGGTGTCAGCTTTGTAGGTTGTGGAAGGATAGGAGAACCAACACTTCCATATTTATAGTTGTGACAGGTAGACATTCTTTTTGCCATAATTTTTCTTTCCACTTTTCTTTCAAACCTAAATTCCTTCTCCAATGAATCAAGTTCCCAAAGACGAGCCTCATGTTGAATGTTATCCTTTAAAGTCCCTATGGAGACATCTATCCTCTGCTTTTCTAGAATATCATTTTCCCTTATATTCAATTTTGAAAGTCCTCAATGTGCTCTTCCATTGACCTCTTTTTTTTGAAATTTATCAATTGGCTAAAGGAGGTGTTGCTCTTCGTATCCTCATAATGTGCTATCATTTCCTCTGTGAAAATTGACCACATAACAAGTGGTTTACGAGAACGAAGCCATTTATACAATAGAAATTGATATTGTTCTAAATATGAAGATGCAATACATACATTTTGTAACAGTGGTACACCATGTAGATCAAAATATTTCTCCATCTATAGTATCCAATTTATCGGATCCTTTCCATTAAACTTCCTCATCTCATGTTTTCTTGATTTTAGGAGCTCAATCTGGGAATGAATGTAACTTTGTAGTTCTAGATATTTAAGTTCTGAAATTTTGTCCTGTAATATCCCTCTAAGTCTTCTTTCTAAATCTTTAGTTCTAATCGCAATTCGATTCCCGAAGAATGATTTATTCCCGGTCTCCCATGATGACCTAATTATAGACTAGTTCAGTAGAGTGAACTTGTATGACGTGTCATGTGTCACTGTTTCAATGTTAGGTTCTGAAATTATAACCAAACAAAGTACAGTCTATCCTCTTTCTGTAACGAATTGCGAAATTTCAATCTGATGCTCACAGAGAAAGTTATGATGATTTTCCCAAGGTCACCTGTTTAGGATGTAATTTCAGAGTCTCCAAAAACCCTAACTTCCTCAGATCATATATATAAACATATAGCAAGCCAAGATTTGAAATTTGGACCTGAGGTCCAAACTAATTGCTTCTCAAATGGGTATTTTGTTACCTTTTGAAACTTCGTAGAGAAAACTTTATAGCAAAAATTCCACAATGACCTGTTTTAGATGAAATTATCGAGCTTGCAAAAATGCTAACTTCCTCAGATTATATCTCCGAAAATATAGTGATACAAGATCTGAAATTTGGACCCAAAGTTTAGTGCAAGTTTTCTCAAATGTTCTTTTTTCGCTTGTAAAATGTCACATAAAAAAAGTAATAGCAAAAATTCCACAATGACCTATTTGGAGCAGCGAAACCCTAGAATCCAAATCTTTGATACCAAATGTTATGAAACCAGCTCACAAAAGGATAGAAAAGAAAGATAAATGCCTTAGAAATAAGCCTCTTCGAGGGGGAAACCTCCTTTACATTACACAAATGAAAAATTCCTGGATGATACAAATGACAAGACCTCCTTTCTATATATAAGAGTCTAAGGGGTCATAATATAATCAGAGCCGACATAACAATAATAATGTAAGGGCACAATAATAACAATAGTGAGCTTCTACGGGGCATAATAATAACAATATGGGGACTACATGGGCACAACAATATAATAAGGTGGTTTTACTAATAATAATAATGGGTTACACTAATAGTATAGGGACCTAATAGTTCTCTACTAGATTTATGGGATAGTCTAGTTATTGCAATAGGTAGCAATGCAACTGCCTTGTAGTTTGATGAAATAGTCTCTTCCTTGTTGATGGAGGAGATGAGATGAAAACATATGGAGAGTCAGAATGGTGATGCATTGTTTATGTGAGGAAGGTCCCAGAACAAAAATAGAAATAAGTCCTTGAGTGAGAGATCTATATCTAAAGGGAGATCTAAATCTCCAAGAAAACTTGTAAAGGTGTGCTAGAAATGCCTAAAGGAAGGGAACTACAAAAGGGATTGTAAATCTAAAGCTCTTGACAAAGGAAATGAATCTGATGATGCTCCTTCTGCAAAGGTAAAAACCAGATCAAATGAAGGTGGGAATGAGTAGTTGGCTTCTTCTTCAAGTACACATGTAGATCATGAGGCATGGTTGATTGACTCAGGTAAATCCTTTCACTTCACTCCCCATAGAGAGTGGTTCTGCGACTATGAGACATATGATGGTGTTGATGTATTCTTAGGGTATGATAGGAAGGCTAGAATCGTTGGTCATGGAAAAGTCAAGTTTAAGTTGCAAGGTGGAAGGGTTAGAACACTTCTGGGTGTTTTGCATATTCCTACATTAGCTAGAAATTAGATTTTTGTAAGCAAGATAGATGGTTCAGGTGTAAAAACAGTGTTCGAGAAATATACCTACAAGATGGTTCAGGGAGCACTAGTACTGATGTGAGGAGTTCAGATTCAAACTCTATACAAGCTACAAGGTAGCATTGTTATTGATGGGTGCAACAGTTATGTGATTCTTGAAAGTGGAGCAGAAAATCTAGTGGTCTCTGGAGAAAAGACCATGCTATGGCATCAAAGGCTTGGATATCTTGAAGAGAAGGACCTTCGAATACTCCATGGTAAAAGTATGGTAGAAGGTATGACTAATAGCTCTTTGGATTTTGATTTCTATGAAAATTGTGTATATGGGAAACAAAATTGGGTGACTTTCTCATTTGGTGGTAAGGGGGCAAAACAAATATTAGAGCTTGTGCATAGTAATGTGTTTTGACCTGTGTCAGTTCCATCACTGGGTAAGTCTATGTACTATGTATCATTTATCGATGAATTCTCAAGGAATACATGGATATATCTCCTCAAGAAGAAATCTCAAGTATATGATAGGTTTAAAGAATTTAAGGCTCTAGTGGAAAACCAGACACAGTAGAAGATAAACGTGTTGACGATAGATAATGGTGGAGAGTTTTGCAAGAAGGAATTTGAAGAGTTCTGTAATAAGTGTGGTATAACAGGGCAGAAGAATACTCCATACACACCTCATCAAAACTGGAGTTGCATAAAGAGTGAACAAGACATTGATGGAAAGGGCAAGATGCATACTTAGTGGTGTTCGGTTAGGACAAGAATTCTGGGTAGAGGCATTGGAGACCGCATGTTACATAGTCAACAGATCACCTTCATGAGCGTTGGAGGATAAGACTCCATAAGGGGTATGTATAGCTAAGAAACCTTCTCTTTCACATCTAAGGGTATTTGGATGTGATGCATATGTACATGTTCCAAACGAGAAAAGAACCAAGTTGAATAGTAAATCTGAAAAGTGCATCGTTATTGGGTATAAGGGTAGTTTAAAAGGTTATAAGCTTTGGAACCTAGTAACAATGAACCGAGATGTGGTGTTTAGAGAGGTGAAATATGTTATTAAACATGAAGTCATGTTAAAGGAACCTGAGAATATAGAGTTTGATCTAAAGGAGGAAGAATTAGACTCTACAACAGAAGAGCAATCAGAAGATGAAGAACCACAAAATCCAGTTGCGAGAAGATTAGTTCGAGAAAGAAGAAATCTAGAAAGGTATAGTCCATCTAACTTCTATTCAAATTTTTCTTTATCTATTACTAATGATGATCCCATAATTGTGAAGGAAGAAGTATATTGAGAGGATGGAAACTATGGAAAGAGGCCATGGTTAACGAAATGGCATCTTTGCACAAGAATGAAGCTTCAGATCTAGTGGAGTTTTCGGCTGGAAGGAAACCCATTGGCAGATAATGGGTGTTTAAGAAGAAGAATAATGTAGAAGGAGGGGTGGAGAAATAAAAAGCTCAGTTGGTAGCAAATTCTTATTCCTAGGAGCCGGGAATTGATTTTGGTGATATTTTTTCTCTTGTTGCCAAAGTATCTTCTATTAGATTAATTTTATCTGTTGTTGTTGCTTTTGATTTTGAGATACAATAGATGGATGTGAAGACAACATTTCTTCATGTGGATGTTAAAGAAGTGATATACATGAAGCAACCTGAAGGATTTACTATTAAGGGTAAGAAAAAATAGGTATGCAAGTTAAAAAAGTCTTTGTATGGGTTAAAACAGTCACCAAGGATGTGGTATCAGAAATTTGATACATTTATATGGGGAGTTGGCTTCACCAGAAGCAAGGTAGATCACCTTGTGTATTTTAAATTAATTGGTGACAATTTTATTTATCTAGTCTTGTATGTGGATGATATGTTTTTGGTTGGAAATGACAAAGAAATTATCCAGGATTTGAATACCTAATTGTCCTCCAAATTCAACATGAAATATCTTGGTGCTCCAAACCATATTTTGGGCATGGAAACTAAGAGAGATCAGGAAAAGAGGAAGCTATGGTTAAACCAAAGGAAGTATGCCGAGACAATACTGCAGAGGTTTAATATGCAGGATAGCAAACCGATGAAGGTTCCTATTCTTGTAGGTGTAATGTTATCTGTCGAATAGTGTCCCAAGATACAAGAAAAGGAAGAGGACATGACTCGTGTTCCATATGCAAGTGAAGTCGGTAGCTTGGTGTATGCAATGGTGTGTACTAGACCAGACATTACTCATCCAGTGGGAGTATTGAGAAGGTTTATATCAAAACCAGGGAAGAAGCATTGGACAATAATGAAGTGGGTTTTTAGGTATTTGTGTGGCACTAGTGATTATGGTTTGTGCTACCAAGGAAGACCAAGATTAGATAGATTTTTGGATATCCATGGCTTTGTTGATGTGGACTGGGCTAGAGATCTGGATCAGAGAAGATCAAAAAGTGGGTATGTGTTTAATCTTTTTGGAGGTGCGGTCAGTTGGATGAGTAAGAAACAATCCGTAGTGTAACTATCAACCACAGAGGTAAAATACATGGCAACCACTCATGCAACAAAGGAAGCAGTTCGGTTGCAGAGATTGTGATCATGTATGGGGTTAGTAGAGGGAGCCATAAGAATCGACTGTGACATCAAAAGTTAAATTTTCTTGGCAAAGAACCCTTCTTACTATTCAAAGACAAAGCACATTGGTTTTGAGTATCACTTTGTGAGGGATATGATAGAAGACAAAATGGTGTTGCTTGTAAAGGTGGACACTTTGAAGAATGTTGCAGATGGATTGATAAAATTTGTGAGCTCTGAGAAGTTCACTTGGTGTAGAGAAAAAATGGGCATTTCAGGGCTAGATAAATAAATAAGCTCTCTTGTGGACCCCTGCAGAAATAAAACAACAAGTGGGAGATTGTTGCGCTGTGTTATATTCTTTCCATGACCCTATATTACGTGGGCGGACCTACTTATGGTTTTGTGCATGGTTTTCGAACATGGTTTTGGTCGCGATGTTTCTTGGTCCATGGTATTTTGTAGATTCGGTCAAGTGAACTATGGTTATGTTCTAATCCAGGGTCAATGGATTGGGGTTTATGGATGCTTTGGCATGTATTAATATGCATTGTAACATTGAAAGGAATATAATGAAAAATGAATCTAGTAGCCTCGGTTTTGGGATCCAGAGGAAAATCTCTATGTATATTTTTTTTATGTGTTATGCTCTCACCATTGTTTTATGTGTTATGTAGGTAATTTATGTACTGAGTTAAAACCTACAATATCTTTGTGTCGAAGCAATGTGTTGGCTTAGTGGGTCCTGACCTAGGTTTAGAGCTAAGTTTGCCAAACAAATCCATACACTACTGGCCCTTTCAACATCAATCGTTGGAGCGTGGACTGAAGTCTCACCTAAAGAAGTATGGGGGGATGTTGGAACCAAGTTTCTACACCCAGAGATGAGCGTGATGTTGTTTATACCCTAAACCGACCTTTGCACAGATTGATAATTCTTTAAGGCTTATCGATATAACATATTCTTACCAACCTTTAGAACTTTGCGAAGGTCTATGACTATCATTCGCAGATGCTAAACAGGTAAATCAACTTCTTGCATGCCTCTGTGATTACCCCTAATTCTGTTATTACCCAGATCATCTTAAGTGTTCGATATCCTTAACATGCAACAAGATATTCTTCATGTAAACAATTATTATTATTTCCATTCATATAACAATGTAAATCACGCAGAATCACGCATAAATATAGTATTGAATCATAAAACCATCATTCATCATATCATAACCACATTCATTCATAACATAAGTAAATAGACAAAACACATATATTTCTAGAATAATCTCTTTATTGATGCTTTAGTTCTTCTTACATACTCAAGAATTCCCAACGTGCTCAGCTGCAATGGTCCACACACTCAGCTGTGAACTATACTCTAGGCATTTGTGCACACAGATGCAAATCCTCTCTTGTACTCAAAGACTCTTCTATATTTCTTCTATTGACCCATTGCATTCGTCTTCATCAACATCATGAACTTAACTACCTTAGACTCTCTAAGAGTCTCCTTTTTATACAATCCCATGGTTCATGGACCATGGGTAGATCTACTAAATCCGACACAACTTACATAAAATAAGGCAAAAACCCTTTATGACACTTTACTATCTACATGCTTTGTGACCACAACTTGCTGGGACTTTACACTTTGCACAACCAAAACTTGGGATTTTCCCCCAAAATTGACCACAGGGGACCCTGTTCCAACAAGCCCCCAACACAAATATCATGACTCACCCTTGAGTCACTCTACTGGTGTGGAGATCTTACTGCAAAGACCTCCCATCTTGACTTGTGCCACTGCAACCTCAGTCGTGCTCTGCGTGGTCGCCTATTTGATCTGCTTGATCTACTCCACCAACTGGTCTGTTGCCAGCCCTGCACTGTCCTCCTTGATCTTATGTTGCATTCGTTGTAGGATGGCCAATGTCTCCTCAACGGTGGTAGAGATAACATAGGCCTCATTGAGCCAAGGCCTTAATCAGGCCTTGAGGACTGCCTCTTTCCTTTGCACTTCCTCCACCTGTTCAACCAATTGCTTCACCTCATGCAGCTTAGCCAATCGTTGTGATCTTTCTTCATCAGACTATTGCTCCAATTCACGGGTTGCCATATTCAACCTCTGTAAGTTATGATCTTCCTGGAGTGTCGTGACTACCTACATTGATTGCTTAAAGAGCATGGTGCAATCTGCCACTGTGGCATCTACTACTGAAACTCCATCCTTCACAGGGGCTTCACACTATTCTTTGACCTCTAGTGGAGTTGAAGGTTGTGACTTCAACTCTAAATATGTTATCCATAGGTTCAGTTCAAACTCAACCTTGGCCATTTCGGTTTCTGCGTCATGCACACCTGTAGCAAACTTCCTAATCTTGGCCTCCAATGGTGCTACATCTGGTATATGTAGATCAGGGATTGTTTGGCATGCCTCTGCCACCACCCCTGCAGGTTTCTCATTCTGATCCTGAACCTTATTCCATGCTTCTAGCACTACTACCTTCTCAATGAAGATTTGTTTGTTGTTGACCTTGTACATGCTGATCATGCTCAGCAGGTGCTGCTCTCGGGCTTGAATCTCTACAATCACACCTACTCGTAGTGTGTGTTATAGACATTTTTGGGCACTGCAACCCCAAGCATAAATGTCCATAAACCAAGGGCTGCTAAGTCCCTAAAGGTGTTGTTCCAACCCCTAGAAGAACAAGGTCAACTAATTACAGAATCTCCCAGAAGTTCTCCATGAAAAAGTACTCAGAATTGGTCAAAATTGGACCATTTCACCTGCTCCATAGGAAAATTGCATTCCATCCCACCTAAATACACATAATAGGTGCGATGCATGTCAAAAATCCCTTCTATGGGGTGAGATGGGCAAGAAGGGACAAATGGCAAGGTCAATCCGCAAGGTGGATAAGTATGGAATCTTTTAGAAACTTCTCCTGTGACACTTGCCTCTCTGAATTAGACTAGGGATGAGTAAGAGATCATCAATCTCCAAGTGGAACCAAGAACTATCAGAGTGAAGACACTAATCAAATCTCAAAAGCTGACTCACCTCCCTTGCAGACATCTATATATGGATCCCTCATCCCAGAGATCCGGAGGCTGGAATTTTGTATCTTGTAAAGAAGTGTTGTTAGTTTCTTTGTGCAATATCATAGTGTTGGGTGATCTAAGCTTTTCATGACGTGAAGAAGGGCTTACTTGCTGAGAGGATGATGTTGGGTTAGAACAATTAGTTGTAATTCTCTTTGCTCTTTCTTGATTATCAATAAAGCTATTCACGTTTTCCTCCATATTCTTGTATGATTGATTATTTATGCATTTGTATGGTCAATGTACATCTGATCCTCTATTGTTTATGATAATAGATCTATGTTCTTGGATAGTGTTATGCTGCTTTGATTCTACAAGTACTCTTTGAAGCTGGGTAGACAAGGAAGCGAGTGGTAAAGACCTACCAGAAGAGAGAGGAATCGAGCAAGGAACCAAGCGCAAGACAGAGGTTGGTCTCCTTATTCTTGTCTTATCTATTTTTCATAAAGGAAAATGAAAGTAGTTTTTAGTGTGTGTTTCTAAGGTAGCTACCAGCCTTAGTGGGATTAGCAGCTTTGCATAGACACTATTCCCGATAAGAAAATGGCGACTCCACAGGGGAGCAAGTAGATTGTTTGTTCATATACATTTTTTTACTTTATAAACTTACAGACGGAGCCTGAAGTCAAGCCAGCTAGCCTTTGAACTACATTTTATATGCAAGTGCAAAGTAGATCAACGCTGCTTCAGTCAATCTACGGGTTTTGTTTATGAATTAAACGAGTGATTTATAAGCTTTCTAATTGCCCTCGTGGTGGCTCTAGTAACCTCCTTAGATCTACCCCTGTGATTGATTTACTGATTACCACTTGCTTGGCCTAAATCCCTGAACTGAACTGCAAACTGTGACTCGGAATCCAATCAATGTCTCGTCCCTGGTCCAGCTCACTGTCTGTTCTGTGAACTTCAAATGCAGTGCACTTCCCGAGTGTAGTAGGTGCGTTGCATTTTAGTTTCACTGTGTTACAGGTGCGCTGATCAGTCAAGGCCTTGTTCCTAAAGTTTGGTTTCTATGTTCACTCTCTTCAGCTCTATTCAGAAGTTTTGCTACCTGTAGTCAGTACACCTCTGTTTGAAACCCCTTTCCTTGCTGTTATTCTGCCTCCATTGTGCAAAGAATTGTAAATGTTTTTATGTATTTTTGAGTCATTTTCAGTTCTCCTTTACAAAGAAGTAGCATAATTGTACAGTCATTTCTTGATTTGAAAGTGTCCCAAGTGTCATTTTTAGTCATAGAAGAGAATCTGATTGTTCTTGATAGTCGATTACACTGTTACTCTTGTATTTGATCTGAATTAGTAGTTTTTCCTAATGTTGAAAGCAAGTTTTTCAATTCCAAATCGCAAAGTGTTGTCATTGTCCTCATTTTGTTTTGAAAAGAAACTTGTTAGTAATTGTCACTTTGGAAAATAATTCAAATTTGCGCTTAGCTTTCTTTTGATCATTCACGCATTAAGAAGGCTAAAAACAAATACATGCATGTGCATTTGCATTTAGACTATTTGTTGGTTTGATTTAGGACATTGCACATAGTGTGTGCTCTATGCTCTTTGTTGAAAGAAAGCCATCTCTCTTTCCTTAGTAGCTAGGATTTTCATTGTAGAAAAGAAGATTAAACGACTGTTTATCATCTTAGATTGCATTTTACGAATTTTACATCTACATCATGCGATGAACCTGAAAGGAAAATTTCTTAAGCAAGATCAACTATAAAATAAATTTAATGAATCTAAAAACGCTTTGGAACCTAACGCACAACATCTAGAAGTCTAGGCTAGAGACGTATTCCGGCGTCGTAAAGCCTGGTAACTGTTGTTTTCACTGTTGGTTGGGTGATTCCTCCAATTTGAGACGATAAGTGCTAGTACAGACTTGTGCTCCCACGTACCATCGAGTATATTTTGGGAGACCACAATAGGATTTATCCTTTATCCATAAGAAGTTGTGTCTGCCACCCTATCGATTGTAATGGACTGAACAAACCATTCGGGAAGATTGACTGCCATACCGTAAAAAGTATTCTAAAGTTTTGCGATTGGTTTGGTAATCCCTCTATCTAGATTTCCAGAGTATTCCCTTTCATTCCTTTTCAGTCTCCTTAACGGAAAAGGTCCATCTGAGCACTTGTCACTTCAGGCTCATTAAAAATTGAAGGCGACTAGAGTCATCTTTTGTTTTTTCTCGACTATTAAAAATTGAAAAAGCAAGTTGTGTCAAAGCGTGTAAAATTCATCTATTTCAGAAACATACTTCCCCTTTGATTTTTAGTTGATCAAGTAATCCACAACCGTGGAAGAAAGTCAATTGAAACCCCGTCGTTCGCGGAGGCTTACGAGTCAACTGTCTTTGTCTCCAGAGTCGAAACTATTACAGACAAAACGAACTCGTTTAACTGGTTCCAAATCCCCTGGTAAGGTCAGAACAAGTGTTCCAACACCATCCGAGACTCTAGTTACTCCAAACATTTCTGGTATCCCTGCCTTTACAGAAGAATTTCAACAACCATCAAAGGACAGTAGAACTAATCCTAGTGTGAAGGTAAACACCTGTGTTACTGAGCTAGCTCCATCTACAGCGATATTTCTACGTTGCCGACACTACAAGATACGACTCAATCCACACAAATGTGTGTTTTGTGTCAGTTCTGGTTGTTTACTTGGCTTAGTAGTATCAAAGGACGGGATTCGTCTCAACCCATGTAAGGTTCATGCAATCATAAATTTGCCTCCGCCTTCGAATTTGCTTCAGATTCAGAAACTCCAACGGAAAGCAAACTTTCTGAGGCGGTTCATTCCAAATTACACTGAAATTTCTAAAGGTTATACATGTCTATCGAAAAAGGATGTGCCCTTTGTCTAGGATCAGGTCGCGCAAACCTCCTTTGATGCCTTAAAAGAATCACTAATGAAAGCATCATTAATGTACGCTGCTGATTATCAAAAAGAATTTAACCTATATCTGGCTGCAGCAGATACAACCATCGCAACGGTTTTAGTTCAAGAAGACAACGGAATTGAACATCCTATATATTATTTAAGTAGAAACTTAAACGATATAGAGAGAAAATATTCCAATGTTGAAAAGCTGGCGCTCGCAGTTGTTCAAGCGATACAGAGATTTCGACATTATGTTCCCTTTCGAAAAACTACCATTCTGTCAGATTGCAACCCCATGACTTATATATTTTCGCGACAGTTGCTGGGGGGAAATATTCAAAATGGATAGCAATTCTACAAGAGCTTGATCTAGAATTTGTAAAATCCAAGTCAAAGAAAGACCTAGTTTTTGCAGAATTATTATGTGATCTCCCATTTTCGTCCAACGATGATACATCTGAAGAAACCTGATACATCCGAAGAAACATGTGATCTCCCATCATCGTCTAACGATGATACATCTGAAGAAACAATCGTGGATGAATCTTTTTTTCTGATATCCTCAAGCAATCCATGGTATGGAGATATAATCATCTATCTCCAAACCCAAAAATATAGGCCTAACACCTACCACTCCGAACAAAAATGTATTCGATACCAATCAAAAGACTACATGATCGTCGGTGACACACTTTACTGTCGTGGTGTCGATACAGTTCTGAGGAGGTGCCTCACCCATGAGGAAGCCAAAAAAGTCCTAAATGATTGCCATTCAGGTGCGTGTGGTGGGCATTAATCCGGTTATGCTACAGCGCAAATGTTTTTACGAGCATGATACTTCTGGCCAACAATGTTCAAAGATTGCATAACCGGATTCAGAAGTTGCCATGCCTGTCAAATTTTCGATAGCAAAACCAAAAGACCACCCACACCTCTGCAGCCAATAGTTGTTGTTGGGCCATTCACCAAATGGGGCATCGATTTCATGACATGTAACCCCACCTCGACTGGGGGGCATGGGTATATCATAGTCGCAGAGGACTATTTTACCAAATGGGCCGAGGCGATGCCTACATTAGCTAACACTGGTGAAATAGCTGCACTATTCTTTTTCAATCAGGCAGTCGCCAGATTCGGCGTTCCACAGGCTATATTCATAGATCATGGATCACATTTTCGTAATCACATGATGGCCGAATTAGCTACCAAATTAGGGTTGTCTCATGATAGCTCTACTCCATACTACCCGCAGGCCAACGGACAAGTTGAAGCAATCAAAAAGGTCATGAAGCGCATGCTGCAAAGGATGATTGGAGTCCACAAAAGGAGTTGGCACCTGATCCTATACTCAGCCTTGTGGGCATACTGAACATTGGTAAGGAATGCAACCAGGTTTACACCCTTCCAACTGGTGTATGGCCTAGAAGCAATCTTACTAGTTCAATGTGAAATCTCGTCCCTCAAACTCGCAATTGACCTTCTCCCCGGAACTTCAGAAGAGGAGGCTCGTTTCTTGGAACTAATCCAATTGGATGAAACCCGTCGTGATGCCACTTTGGCTAACGAAGCTCATAAGAAACGAGTCAAGGCGTAGTTCGACAAGAATGTCAAACCCCATCTCTTCTCAGAAGGTGACGTGGTCTTACTTTACGACCAAGAATCCGATAAGTTGGGAGCAGGTAAATTCAAGTCTTTACGGATGGCCCCTATATTGTTAAACGTGTATTAGCAAAAGGAGCCTACGAGTTAATGGATTATGACAGAATTCCACTGGCACAACCCCGTAACGGGTTCTACCTTAAGCATTACTATGCATAATCAGTATGGTAACCTATATGCTTTTGTTACGTTTTTATTTTCGCTAGGGGTAATCGTTTTGGTCAAGTAAATCCAATTTTTACATTTGTCGCAGATGTCGAACCTATTGGAATCTTTTGTTGGATATGCCGACGGAGCAAGTCGTAGTTCGCAGAACCTATATTCTGTGGCCTGGGCCATTTTTTATCCAAGCGGTGAGTTAGTAAGTTTCAGAGGGGTATGTATTGTTCGATCAACGAATAACATCGCTAAATATAGCATGTTGATAGAACTTCTCTTTGATGTCATCAAACGTGGCATACGCCGACTTGTCGTCAGGCTAGACTCATAGCTTGTCATACTAAAACTCACTGGTATCTACTCCGTCCGTAATCCAGCTATCTATTGCATGTTCCTAAGGGTCAAGATTTTGGAAAGGCAATTTGGTTTTATTCAATATCAGCATATTTCAAGAAGCTTAAACACATTAACTGACTCATTGGAAAATTATGTGTTAGATAGACATTTTCAACATTTATAAAAAGAAGCATTTCATCAATATTTGCATTCGGATCATATAAATTAACCAAAATAAAACTCTGAAAATCAAAAATATATATATGTATAACTGTTTATGGTTTACACATAATGTTCTGTAACCAAGAAAAAATTGGTCAAATGACCGAAAACTCAAAACGCTAGGGGGCACCTGTTACACAAAAATATCGTCACCATGATTATTTGCAGTCAGTATGGGTCTATCACCACTTGTATTGTCCTCGTAAGCAAGTCTCAGACCTCAGCTCTTAAATTCAAGCTTTCAAAATGAGAGAAAGACATTGAAAATCAACAAAGCTCTGGTTCCACAATTTCTCTCACTATTGCCTGCGGTCCCGCACCTCCTGTTCACAAAAACTGTGGACCTGCCCACTCTGTCCCTAAAGGTGTGGGTGCGGACCCCTGTGAAAGTCAAAAAGGTGCAAGTTTATTCTAGAAAACTCACTTTGGGTTAATTCTAGATGATTCTAGAACGAATTTTGACGTGGATTGGCCACTCTTAGGTGGTTCATGCATCTCAAAAGAGAAGGAGCTAATCCCTTGATGAGAGGAGCTATCCCTTTGAAGGAGGGCTTTATCCCTTTGAAGGACGACCTAGTAACTTCCCTCCATTGCACTATAAATTAAGGCATTGGGCTGGTTGCTAGAGAGGTTAGAAGCTGAACATTTTTTAGGGTAAATGCTGGTGGAATTAAGACTTCCTAGTTAAGCTTGAGAGGAGAGATCACATACCTTTTTGGCTTCATTGGGAAGAGAGTGAAACTTGTCAAAGTAGAGGAGACTTCTTGCTGGACCCTGGGAGGAGCTTGTACAACGTCAAGGCACAGGTTGTAAAGTTCTTCTTTTGATTTGAATTAATACAATCAGATTCATTTTTCTCAACAAATTGTCTTATGTCATTTGTTTCATGAATTCCTTGACTTTCATGTTAAATATGTTTTATGATATTGGCTTTTTAGGTGCTATTTAATTTGTTTGCTTGTTTGTGTTTGCAGATCTGTGACAAGGGAGCTCATTTGGATCGAAGGAGCGAGGCTTCAACAAACTTGCGTTGGACCCAAGGTAGGCCTAAAACACTTCTTTTCCTTTGTTTATAAATGCATATTTAGAGAAAGATAGTTTGTAATTGGGTTTCTTGTCATTAGGTCTTATTTAGATCTAGGAAGGTCTATCTTGTCTGCAAGATCGACTCATTCCATGTGACAAAATGGCGACTCCACTGGGGACTTGATTTTTTCCTTGTTTTTACTTTGACCTGAGAAACTATGTTTTTGTTTCTGTTTTTGGCTTGTTGTGTGTGGAATTGGGTAGAATTAGTAGATCCAAGGTTATTTTTTGTTTTTCATAACTTTGGGAGAGGACTGCACCCTAGCCTTTTGACACAGTGCGTACTTATCTACACTTTTACTTTTAGCACAGAGCGGTATCGCACCTGTGTTAACTGTGGGCCTGCGGACCCTATCAAAATTTTGGAAAACCTAAGATTTTCTCTGTTAGGCAGCTTAGTTTTTGTTTAGAAGTTATTATCCATTGCCCAGACCTACATATAACCTGTCAGAAGCTTTCCTTAGGTTGATTTCATTGGTGTTAAGGTTTTATATGAAATTCCTAGAAGTTTTACTTGTTGAGTTTGTTTTTCATTTTGGTCTTGTAGTAGCTCTGAGCTTAGAAGCTGTAGGAACCTCAGATCACCTTGGTCTCTACCAGCCTTCTTATGAGTCTGACCATTTGCGAAATATAGCTTTGTTGAGGAATCCACCTTGTGTTTTCTCTTTACGAAATTTCGAAAAGCTTGTGTTTAAAAGTTTGGATTTCATTTTTAAAGAAGAAAACAAAATTGGTTGTTTTTCACTGATTTGTGATTCTGCATAAATTGGTCCTTAGTTTACATCTAGCTAAGTAAAACATCCTTAAAAAAGACATCATGTAAGCTTTCACTTCAAATAGGTTTTTTATAGATCTCAAAGTTAGTCGTTTGCATAGTTTTGAGTGTTTTATAAAAAATAAAAAATCTCTTTTGGAAAAAATTTGTTTTTGTAGTGGTTGAGTGCTTTGAAAAGAAAAGGGAATTTTTTGTGAAAATAACTAGTTGTCTCATTTTGAGTGCATTGGAAAGGACAAAAGCTCTTCTTTTAATTTGTTTGTTGGGAAAGATTTGTGTTTACAAGTATTTTCATTCTCAAACTCTTTCCTAGCTAGAAGTTCACTAAAGGGAAAAGATTGTTTAATCATCTTAAGTGCATTTTTAGTAATTTTGAGTCGAGTCTTCATACCACGAGTTTCATCTCCGCACCTCTTGACTTAAACAAAAACCAATAAAAATAATGCTTAAAGTAAAATTCATCTAGTAATATTTGTATTTCTAGGGCTCTGATACACCAACATAGCTTAGGCTAGTGTCTTGGAGTAGGAGAGTAATTAACTCTTCAAGACAGTAAAAACAAACAAGTAGATGTAGCTTGTGGTAGGAAAGAAATCCAATTGTTGCATTTATGCTCTAGGAAAGCTCCTCTTAAAGGAGAAGCATGAGATCGTGTTCGAACCAATGTGGGAATCAATCCTTCCTCATTGGAAATGACGCCAGATATTCACGTATTAAAAATGGTAAACCTCGGATTAAACATTGTCGAGGAGCCTGGGGTCACTTGTTGGTAAACCTTGGATTATGTCAAGGAGCTTTCAAGGGGATTGAGCTTGCTACTCTGCCCTTGTGTGCGTATTGGATCGTAGACTGTTCCCCCAGGTATATTTGTTTCAGTTGGTAACCTTAGTGACCATATTCTTTAGGATTCTTCCTAAGGTGACAATGGTGGGAAGATCCCACTGTACCTGGAGGAGATGTCGGCTAGACTCACTTGGATTTTCTAGGGGGTTCTCTTCACTCGAGATGGTTAAGTGGAGGAACTTGTGCCAGTCTATTCATTAAGCAGGTTGCCGGGGTAACTGTTCCAACCGCCATTTCTGTATTGAACTCTGCGACATTGGATTTCATCACCAACTAGTTTTTTCAGTACAGAAAGTTACTGTTTGTGTGTGTTTGATCTCCTAGATTCTTTAGGCGCGTGATTCAAATTTGTTTGGTCCTTTAGAGGCTTTAGGTGGTTTTCATTGAGATTTTACATTGTTTGCGTGTGAAGTAGTTAAATTTTTTTAACTGTGGCTGAATTACCGAGGAAGTCCCGTAGACTTCGGGGCCAACCTCTTGAATTTTCACCAAGCCAGCCTGAAGGATTCAGAGTCCTCGTAACTCCTAAAGACAGTAGAGTTGGGTCACTTGAAGAAGGAGAGTCTTCTTTGGTGGTACATCCTCATTTTCAAGCTCTAGTAGCAGATTATAATCCACAATCAGTGTCTGTTTCTGAAGTTACTGGTAGCTTTTCATATACCAGTGATATAGGTGAGGAACCTGAAATATCCGAACCTGGAAGTGAATTTGCTGCTACTCCAACATCGAGGTTTGCTTCTCCAACTTCTAGTGGTCCTGGTTCAGCTAGGGTAGAAAGAATAATTACCCAAAATCTTCCTTCTGGACTTATAGCTATCGAAGAACTTGCTACTTCAGAAGAGGAAGTAGGCATCCATATCCCTGAAAATCAACCTTCTATTGAGCTAAGGGAGCGTGAATCAATTTTTTACAGTCCACCTAGGAGTAGTGCTTGGTATATTTCTTTGACTAATTTCTTAGAAAACCCAGGGTTAAGTTTTTCACCACCTCATGTTCCTTATCACCCAACACCTAGAGGTTATTATCCTCTGTTAAATATGTCAAGACAGTCGTCCATGTTTACTCAATCACCAAAATCCTTTTTGTACGGTTTAAAGAATCTGGGTATCAGTCACTTTCTGGTACTTTTTCGGGAGCATCTCCTCAACCCATTGAACAAGGGTTATTAACTAGAAGCAATGGTACTAAGCTATTGAGCGTAGAAGATATTCTCATGATGTCAGGTACTATTCCCAATCCTCAACCTCAAGGTGGCTAGTTACCGCCTGGGGGGCAGCCTCAAAATCCTCAATTATCGCCTGGGGGGAAACCTCAAGGTACCCAATTTGCGCCTAGGGGGCAACCTCAAGGACAGTACATACCTACGGGACAGTACGTTCCTCAAGGTCAACCCCAGACTCAATATGTACCCCAAGGTCAACCCCAGTATCAATTTATACCTCAAGGTCAACCCCAGTATCAGTACGTGCCTCAAGGGTATCAACCCCAAGGTCAGTACTCGAACCAAGGTTGCCAACCACCCTCTGGTCAATCATATGTTCAAGGAACGGGAAATGTACCTTTGAACTATCAATCCTACCCTCAACCCGGTTATGGTCCTCAATATTCTCAACCTGTTATGGGTCAGTACCCTGAAATGAATTTAGTGTGGGATCCATAGCAAACTCAATAGGTCTTGCAGCCGAATGTACAGTTGTCATCTCAAACTGGACAACCCTTAGTTTATGGTAGACCCCAGCAACCTGTCCAGTCTTCCATTCAAAATTCTGTACCTTCGGTAGTTTCTCAGCCTGGGCCTATACGCCTCGTACTCCACCTCAAACGACTGCTGCAACTGCCACAACATCTGTTCAATCTACCCCACCTACTTCTGGAGTATCGATAGCTCCGATTTCTGCTGTTCCTGTATCTACTCCTCAGACATCTTTACCTCCGTCTGGATCAATGATTCAAACTTCGGTTCAGATGCCTGTAGGACAACCTGGTTCAAGTACAGTTGTCATAAGTCAACCACAATTTACTTATGAACCATACCAGGGACAGTACCAATTCGGTCCTGTTGTGCAACAGCCAGTCTATCAGTATGAATTGTACCCTAGGTACACATGTCAACAACCTCAACAACCCCAGTACGATCTGGTTAATCCTGGTTTTCCAGGAGGATAAAATATCCCAAATGCAATTCCTATTCCTAGTTATCCTAGATATCCTCCTCCTGGGGCTGGTCTCATGACCTAGAGTTTTACGGACCCTAATCATCAGTTACCGTTTGTCGCAAATTTGGACTTGCCTAACTTGTCGCGCCTAACGAACGATCCCATTAATTATCTTCCGTTTTGGCCGCCAATGCCGAATAAGTTGCCCAGTGATATTCCTAAGTTTGAAGGCAAATCAGGAGAGGACCCTTCGAACCATGTGATGACTTATCACCTCTGGTGTGCGTCTAACTCCATTTCAGATGATTCAATCTGTCTAAGGATTTTCCAATGCACTCTAATTGGTCTCGCGGCCAAGTGGTAAATTGAGTTACCGCGAGGCACTTTTTATAATTTTAGTCATTTAGCTACCTCGTTTTTAACTCATTTTCAGTTGCCAGTCAGATATGACAATGGCACGGAATTACTAACTTCGTTAAAGCAATCGACGTCCACTTACATTTCAGATCACATTCATGAATGGAGACATCGATGGCGTTTAGTGAAGGTTTTTATTCCGGATCAGATCTTGGCTGAGTGGTTTGTAAAATCTTTGTTTCCAAAGATCACTGAAGATGTAGCTAAAGCCGAAGCTGTTACTGAGGAGCAAGTAATTGCTCAAGCACAGTACCTTGACTTGGTCTATACTTAGTTAGGTACGTTACACGAGAAAATCCCCGATCTTCCCAAGCAAAATCAAATCGCTGCAGCTCCTTCAGGGTCTCATGCCGCTGATGGTATGATTGGTATGGTTAACACTAAAAGTAAGAAGAATTCTTCCAAGAATTCTTCTCCTATCATTACCTTGCCTGATTCCCCGATAGGAGATTCTTCTGCAGAGATTTCCACCGATATTCACGTTGTAGAGTCATCTACAGCCAAATCAAAATCCAGTGGCAAGAAGAAAGGGAAGAAGAAAAATAAAACGAACAAAAATTCAAAAGAGAAACCTGAAAAATCGGAATCTAATGATGAAAAGCGCAAACCTCGTTATCCTTGTCTCATTTGTGATGAAGAACATTTTACAAGAGATTGCCCTCATCATGTAGAGGTTGCGAAGATCGTCAAAGGTTCCCAAATGCTTGCTGTTTTGAAGGATCCTTTTCCAAGGCAAGACGGTAAGATGATAGGATCATCCTCGAGTGCCAATGAAGAACCCATATTGATGATGTCCCATGTTAGGATTGCGACTCGATCGCATGATTATGGTAGTAAAAATTTTGTTGATGGTAAAGAAGCAGAATCTTCTCATTCTAATCCATCAACCTCAGCTCCCGGTTCTGATCCACTATAGATCGAGAAACCTAATCCAGACTTGGTAATCAAACCGCCCGCCAAGGGTATACTTCGAAAGTCATATTTCAATCCACACGCGAGAGCAGCTCAGAACTATAACATTCTTGAGGATTTAGTTGTTTCACCGTCAGCAATGTCGGCTTTGGAAGTGCTGCAATCATGTCCAGCATAACGTAAATTGCTTTTGTCGATTATAGGAGTTGTTGATGTTCAAGACTCGAACATAATAATTTTCGATCTAGAAAATAGTACACTGCGCTTACCTCATCAAATGGCTTTCTAGATTCCAGTGATAGTCAAAAATAGGCCTATTCATCGGACTGTGATTGATGATGGAGCCTCAACGTGTATTATGTCAATACAGTGTTGGAGATCACTTGGTTCTCCTTCGCTAAATGAATCCCCGACGATTCTAAAGGCCTTTGATGGCCGTGGGTTTCATCCTTTTGGCATTCTACAGGATTTACCTATAGGGGTTGAAGGAAAAACCGTTAATCTAGATGTGGAGGTGGTTGATGCCCCTCTCGATTACAACCTTCTCTTGGGTCGTAGTTGGTCTTACGCTATGATAGCTGTCGTTTCATCGGTCTTTCGGGTTATAAAGTTTCCTCATAATGGAAAGATCGTAACAATAGACTAGCTGGCTTACTTTTCATCCAACCCAGCCTCTTCTGAAAGTATCCAGCATGTCAGTAAAACGACTATCCCATATAAGGATGTTGGAGTAGGACTAGTTAAAGATGTGAGTTTACTTGGAACTTTTCCTTTTCCTCCAATCAATGCATCGTCTTCATTTGCAACCACTCATATGATTTCGTCAGACACCATTGTTTATGATGATCCTTGGATCGTTCCTTCTGAATCTGAGATAGACTCATTTGGTGATGTCATGCCTTTAAGTCCATATGAAATTGCATATGAGGCCGTGCAATCGTTTACCGACCCATCTTCAACTGAAATTGACTTAATGAATGTGGTCTGCGAAGAACCACTTTTCACATCAAGCTCGGATTCAATCACGTTTTCTGAACTTGTCCACTCTGATGAGAAAATTCATGAAATCCTATGTATAGATGACTTACCATGGGAAGATCTCCATCACAGATCTTCGTTTTTACCCTAGAATGATTATTTTGAAAATGATTTTTCATCAATTTTTACGACTGAATATGTCAAGGAACCTTAGAATCCAATGAAACATCCTGATTCAGAGTTATATTTGGGAAACATCTCACGAACTATTCCTATTGACATTTCGGTTAAGCCTGGAATTGTTGAGAACATTCATATAGGTGCCTCATGTAGAGAAAACGAAATTCAAATATATAAGGCCCTATTTCAAGAATCCCGCGACGTGTTTGCCTGGTCCTATGAAGAAATGCCAGGAATTGATCCCGCGATTGTTTTTCATGAAATAAAGACTTACCCCAATGCTAAACCCGTCCGGCAACGTTCGCGTCAGATTCACCCAAGAAACGCTCCTGCTATTAAAGCAGAAGTTGAAAAATTACTCAAAGCAGGTTTCATTTATCCGATCCCGTTAACAGATTAGGTATCGAATATTGTTCCGGTTAACAAAAAGCAAGGGACAATTAGAATATGTATTGATTATAGGGACATTAATCGAGCCTATCCAAAGGGCAATTACCTAACTCCCTATATCGATCAAATCATTGATGATTGTACCGGCAGCGAAATATTCTCCTTCATGGATGGTTTTTCTAGATACAATCAAATCAATATTCTACCTGCCAATCAACCAAAAACGGCTTTCATTTGTCCATGGGGGACATTTGCTTATTGAAAATTACCTTTTGGGCTCAAGAATGTCGGTGAAACTTTTCAAAGGGCCATGTCTTATGCGTTTCATGACATCAAGCACATTGTGCAACCCTATCTCGATGATTTGCCTGATCATTCATTACATCGAGCTGATCATCTCATCGATTTACGAGCAATCTTTATGAGGTGTAGTCATTATTGGATTCGGTTGAATCCACACAAGTGTCTTTTCTGTATAGAAACAGGTCCATTGTTGGGGTTTGTTGTTTTGAAAGCTGGTATTCGTGTTGATCCCTCGAAGGTCAAAGCTATTGTCAAATTGCCTCCTCCTTCGAGTCTTCGCCAACTCCAAAGTTTGCAAGGGAAAGCAAACTTTTTACGACGATTCATTCCTAACTACATCGAGGTTACAAAGGGTTTTACCCGGTCGTTGAAGAAGAATACTCCATTCTATTGGGATGAAGTAGCTCAAAAATATTTTGATGCACTAAAACACGCGTTGACCCATGCACCGTTATTGCATCCTCCCAACTACAACCAGGATTACTTCTTGTATCTCGCCGCTTCTCATTCCACCATTGGAATGGTCTTAGTTTAGGAAGATGAATTTGGTAATGAACATGTGATATATTACCTTAGTCGAACTTTAAATCCAACTGAGCTAAAATATTCACATGTGGAGAAATTGGCATTGGCAGCTGTTCAAGCTGTCCAATGTTTTCATCACTACATTTTACTACGTAAAACTACAGTAATTTCGGATTACAACCCTATGATCTACATTTTGACCAAGCAATTTCTAGGGGGCAAGTACTCTAAATGGATTGTTATCCTGCAGGAGTTTGACTTGGAATTTGAAAAATCTAAGTCTAAGAAATCTTTAGTTTTTGCGGAGTTAATGTGTGACTTCCCGCGTGCTGACATGGAAAATGTGGTGGAGGAGCCCATTGCGGACGAATCCTTGTTCCTAATCAGCACTTTAGATCCATGGTATGGGGATATCATCGTTTATCTCCAGACCCAATCATTTCAGCCAGAAATTTCAAGGTTAGAACATCGAAAAATACGATTCTAGTCCCAACAATTCAAGATTATTGGAGATACTCTTTATCGCCGTGGGGCAGACTCTGTTTTTCAACATTGTTTAACTCACGAGGAAGCTGAAAGGGTTCTCAATGACTGTCACTCTGGAGTGTGTGGCGGTCATATGTCTGGGTATGCCACAGCCCAAAAGATATTGCGCGCTGGCTACTTCTGGCCGTCTTTGTTAAAGATTGTATTACCGCGGTACGAAAATGCCCAAATTTTTTATCGAAAGATGCGCGCTCCACCTGCTCCTCTCCACCCTATAATTGCCGTTGGTCCTTTTTCCAAATGGGGTATCGATTTTATTACATGTAACCCTCACTCGGCCGGGGGGCATGCGTATATCATCCTTGCGATAGATTATTTTAGCAAGTGGAACGAGGCGATGCCTACATTTGAGGTAGACGGAAAGACAACTGCAATTTTCATGTTCAATCATATAATTGCTAGGTTTGGTGTCCCACAAGTGATTATCACTGATCATGGGCGTCATTTTCGAAACGTTATGATGACTGAACTTACAGGCCAGCATGGTTTGCGTCACGATAGTTCAACCCCTTATTATCCACAAGATAATGGTCTGGTTCAATCCATCAACAAAGTTTTTGTCATCATGATCCGACGAATCATTGGGATTCATCGGTCGAATTGGCATAACATGCTATTTTCAGCACTTTGGGCGTATCGTACCTCAGTAAAAACATCAACACGGTACACTCCTTTCCAACTAGTTTATGGTCTGGAAGCTGTGTTACCCATTGAATGCGAAATCCCATCATTGAAAATGGCCATCGAGCTACTTCCAGCCACTTCCGAAGAGGAGAAGCGTTTGTTATACTTGGCTCAATTAGATGAGAATCAACGTGATGTTGCATTGGCGATCGAGACTCATGCAAAACGTATGAAAGCTCAGTATGATCAAAATGTGACCCCTCGAAATTTCTCGGAAGGAGATCTAGTCTTAGTTTACGATCAAGCTAATGATAAATTAGGTGGTGGAAAATTCGTTCCTATGTGGCATGGTCCCTATGTTGTCAAGCGAAAGCTAGCAAAAGGGGCCTATGAATTGGTAGACTTTGACGGGGACTCTTTAGGTAAACCCAGAAATGGTCTTTACTTGAAGAGGTATTATGCTTAAAGAGCGGGTATGGAGATTTTTTAGTTAGGATAGTTTTTCTTTCTAGCTGGTGTGTTTTAGTTTAAAAAGTGTGCTTAGCTTAGAGAGTTTTTTTCGTCATCATTCCTACTTATCTTGGTATTACTCTTTGTATTGCAGATGTTGATGCCTCTACAAACATACATTGGTTTCGCTAATGGTGCTTGTCATAATACATGGAACATTTCTTCCGCAGCTTGGGTTATCTATTTGCCCTCTGACGAGTTGGTATCTATGCATGAGGTAAGCCTCAATCAAACAAGGAACAACATTTGCCAAGTATAGTGCAGTGATTGAGTTATTATCTGAATCTATTTCATTTGGGATTCGGAGTTTGATAGTGAGGTTAGATTCTGAACTCGTTGTATTACAGCTTAATAGAGTGTATGCCATTAGAAATGCAGTGTTATTGAGATTATTTTTGAGAGTGCGTCTCTTAGAACATGAATTTGATTATATTGAATATCAACATATTCCAAGATCTTTAAATACAATAGCAGATGCAATTGCTTCTCAAATGTTAAGTAGACATTTGCAATAATCATACATGTAAATTTAAGAACATTCCATAAGATGATTTACAAGATAAGCTGGTAATAGCAATATATATATAGGAGTGTGCAAAAAATACATTGTCCTCGATCATAGGTTGAAAAACACCTTATGATCGGCAAAAATGAAAAGTACAAAAAGCAAAAATGTCATATGTGCCCACAATAGGCAATCATCCTATCACTGGTGATGATCTCGATAAGAAACCACTGCACAGGCCACCTTGCAAAGGAACCTCCTAAAAGGTCCTAGGACCCCAGTCACATAGCGCTGAAGTCGACGAGGAATGTCATCTATGGTGGTCTCCGGAATATCTCCTGTCAAGCGCTCTAGATGACTCTCCAACTCGGCCAAAACCTCTGCTGATTCGTCCTGTGGGGCTGGCACGACTGCAACTAGTTGTTTCCTCTCGTAAGGCCGGAGAGCGGCTGGTCACTGTGGACCCACATATGCATTTGAAACTTTTACTATCAGTTTTAGGACAATCGAAAAATTAAAAAAAAAATAAATAGGAAAAATGTTGAAAATGATTTTACCTGAGTCATCCCATTGCTCTCCTGGTGGAAGAGCCATGTCTGGGTCACCACGAAAATCTACCCCAGCGTAAGGGAAGTCTTGAATAGAAAAAACCTGGTTTTCCAACCATTGGAAATACTCAGGTTTGAATCGAACAACCTCTGTCCCCTCGTCCGGATGACGGGCCATAACTGCAACCCATCGCATCAGTTTGGGCTCTCAAGGAAGCCCAGCTCCAACAGTAAGGTGTTGTGGGATCAACGTGGGAACCCTCTCCAAACCAAAGCTCACAACCAAAGCCCCATAACCAAAGGTCTTCAGTTGTCCGTTTTTGGCTCTGATCAGTTGGCCTTTTACATTGGCCAACACAGCATCGCACCAGTTGAAGATGGTGCCTCGAAAGCAGTCAACTGCCATCCACATCTAGGATCCGATGGCAATATGCAATGCGACACTCCCGCAAAGTCTAGTGACAGTAAATGCAATCACCATGAGTTCAGGAAGGGATATGGTTTTAATATCTATCCCTCTGTCTCTAGCCTGGCTGTTGCAGAACTCTAGCCGGAGGCTATCGATCGACTGGCCACCTGGCCTAGTCCCGAATAGAGTCAAGTCTTCACCTCTCTTAGGCAAACCGGTCAAGAAATATATGTCTGCCGGCTCGATTTCGAGCTGGTGGCCACCAATGAAGAAGCATTGGTCCTGTATGCTCCATCTGTCAACTAGCCACTATAAGAAATCCACATGGGCCCTCATGCCAGGTATGGCCCAGAATTTGTACAAGCCGCATGCCTTCAATGCATCGATCAAAGGTTGGTAATTCAACGCAGCTAGATCCACGTCCTCATTCTCTCGTTCACGCCAATCTAGCATGATGTACTCTCTGCATCCAATAAAAAGTCAAATTAGAATGCTAGAAATTAATTTGTTTGGGTCAAATTTCAGAATTTTTGGGTTAAAAGCCCTTACTGCGGGGACCGCTACCTTTGGGTTAGACACAGTGCATGGGTCCGCACCTTGCCTACATGGAAGGTGCAGACCCCTGACTTTCTCCCCATTGAGAAAAAGTCGGGGTCCTCGGGCTGCCAATGTTACGCTTGCAGGCCCCCGCGCACAGGTTTTAAGCCTAAAAACCCTCCAAAAAATGAAATGAAAGCCTAAAACAAAAAATGAAACGGTTAAAAATGAAGAGGAGGATGATGTGGATTACCTGGAGAAGACGACGTTTGATTCCGATGGTTGGATTTTCCGTAATCTTCACGGGAAGTTTTCTGAAGAAAAGCACTATTTTCTCACCCAAAACTGAAACGGTAAAAATGAATTGATGAAAGCCCTTTTTATAAGTTTCTTGAGTAAATAAATTACAAATTTTTTTGTGTTTCACTTTGGAAAGGTATTTTTGTATCATTTTTATCCGTTTCAAACAGGTATGAGTAATGTTTGCATTTTTTCAGGATAATGGATTATTGAGGTGAAATTTATCATTTTCGACGAAAAAACATTTAGAGTCACCTTTAAGCTCTTTTCTGACTCCTAAAACATAAAAATATCGCTGAGTTTTTCTTTTCAACTCGTTAAAATGGAACTAAAAGACGGTCTGCTTACAGCTCTTTCCTGACTGTAAAAACATGAAAAGATTGTTGGATTTTTGTCGTTTCAAATTCGATATTGGTTATAAAACGACGTGTCGTTGATTGCTTTTTTACTTTTTCTGATCAGGGGCACTAATTACGAAAAGTACTCCTTGGCCGTAAAGATCAAGCGGTTCTCTCAAGTATTATTTTATACTTTTTTGGGCTTGGGAGACACAAATTTACGGAAAAGGTCAACCCTGGAGTCTTCTTAAGTTTTTCAGACACTCTAAAATTGAAAAACTCTGAGTTTCTCTTATACTGGACTCGTTAAAATTTCACAGTAAAGGACCTGTTCAATTACAAACAGGAACGAACCACTCCTTCTTAGGGTTCGAATTTAAACTAAGTTGGACTCATCCGAAGGATGATCTTATAATCAAGCAAATGTTATCCTCCTCAAGCTTGTCAAATATAAAGAGGTACATGCCAAAAATGGTGGGGGAAAAGAGAGAAAAATGAGCCTGTTTATCATACTTTGTAACCACTCTTGAACACGACACTTTTATTTACTTGGGTTGGGAAATCCTTTGCCTAACAGTTGATCAAACCACATTGAAAGTCTTCAACCGGTTTCAACCATCTTTTGTGTCGTTATGTGTTCAAGAGGTCACTGCCAATAAGCCATTCATCTACAAAATATCTGTCATACATCTTGACCATCCTTGAGTCAGTCCTTGCAACTAAATTTGTTCAACTTGATCTATGATTTCGTGTTGTGGGCTTTCCTGCAACGGATCGCTTTCTATCGACTTCAACTCATTATCTAGAAAGATGATCTAGAAATCATTAGTACCTTGGGATCTGCATGCCTCAATGGCAGGTTTCTCGCCTTTGACGACAGGTTGCATCATTGACCTTCGATCAAAGGACTCCGTTACATGTTCGACATCAACACATTTATTCACATCTCATGGATTGTGCTGGGTAGTTTGAGAGCCATTGACATCACTGGTGGTTTCTTTCACACTTGTTAACAATTTACATCATTGACTAGTAATCAAGTGGTTTCTACCATGTTCGACTTCAACACATTCATTCGCATGGATAGTATCGTACTGTTTTGGGAAGTAGAAATGAAGACCCTGGATCTAGTTTCCACAATCTAGGCTGCGAGGAATTTTGTATTCATTATATAATGGACTATTCATAAACATATTGCTGCATCCATACTGTGTCCACATGAGTCTATACTTGTGATGTCTTACAAGATCATTCCTGTGTCAGAGCAGTAGCTAGTTTTCTAAGTCAGTTTTGATCTGACTATGGGAATGCCTACCTCAGCGATGATATGATCTCATATATATCTTGCATTGAATGTTTTCACAGGTTCCAACTGGGCTCTACACAAGATGATCCTCGAAATGATAAAGTACTTCACTCTTCCTGAATGATAAATGAAATCCTCATCTACTACAGACTTCGCACTTTAGGGGGAAATCTGTTACACAAAAATATCGTCACCATGATTATTTGCAATCAGTATGGGTCTATCACCACTTGTACTGTCCTCCTAAGCAAGTCTCAGACCTCACCTCTTCAAGTCAAGCTTTCAAAATGAGAGAAAGACATTGAAAATCAACAAAGCTATGGTTCCGCACTTTCTCTCACTGTTGCCTGTGGTCCCGCACCTTCTGTTCACAAAAAATGTGGACCTTCCCGCTCTGTCCCTAAAGGTGTGGGTGCGGACCCCTGTGAAAGTCAAAAAGGCACAAGTTTATTCTAAAAAACTCACTTTAGGTTAATTCTAGATGATTCTAGAAGGAATTTTGACGTCGATTGGCCGCTCTTAGGTGGTTCATGCATCCCAAAATAGAAGGAGCCAATCCCTTGATGAGAGGAGCTATCCCTTTGAAGTAGGGCTTTATCCCTTTGAAGGAGGACCTAGTAACTTCCCTCCATTGCACTATAAATTAAGGCATTGGGCTGGTTGCTAGAGAGGTTAGAAGCTGAACATTTTTTAGGGTAAATGCTGGTGGAATTAAGACTTCCTAGTTAAGCTTGAGAGGAGAGATCACATACCTTTTTGGCTTCATTGGGAAGAGAGTGAAACTTGTCAAAATAGAGGAGACTTCTTGCTGGACCCTGGGAGGAGCTTGTACAGCGTGAAGGCACAGGTTGTAAAGTTCTTCTTTTGATTTGAATTAATACAATCAGATTCATTTTTCTCAACAAATTGTCTTATGTCATTTGTTTCATGAATTCGTTGACTTTCATGTTAAATATGTTTTATGATATTGGCTTTTCAGGTGCTATTTAATTTGTTCGCTTGTTTGTGTTTGCAGATTCGCGACAAGGGAGCTCATTTGGATCGAAGGAGCGAGGCTTCCACAAACTTGCGTTGGACCCAAGGTAGGCCTAAAACACTTATTTGCCTCTGTTTATAAATGCATATTTAGAGAAAGATAGTTTGTGATTGGCTTGCTTGTCATTAGGTCTTCTTTAGATTCTAGGAAGGTCTATCTTGTCCGCAAGATCGACTCATTCCGTGTGACAGCACCCTAGTCTAATGATGCTAGTGATAACAAGTCACCGCCTGTGCAATCATGCATAAAAGCCTAGTCCATCGACTTGGCACACCAGTGGTATGTCACTGCAACCTTAGAGGCAGCTCATCAGTCCTCACATCTAGAATACCGAGAGTGAGGCCCTCGACCTGATCCTGTAATGCTGAAAGAGTCTCGGCCACATCAAGGTCGCGAAGGATAGCCCTTCCCAGAGCCTCTCCTGCTGGAGCGACGGCTGGCACTCTCGGGCATACTACTGGTCGAACGGGACTAACATCTGCATGAGCACATGAGTTCTGATTAGTCTTGATAGAATAAAGCACAAGGACATTATAAAGAGAAACGATAAACAAAAAAACGGTCAAAGTATTTACCAATGGCACCCCACTGCTCGCCAGTCGGCAGTACCAAATCCGGGTCACCCCGGAAGTCCATACCAGCATGTGGATACTCGGAAAAAACCATCTCCTGACGATCGAACCACCCGAAGAAGGTATCAGAAAAGGAAATCTGAGACTAACTAGCATGTCTGGACATATGGTCGACCCATCTCTACATCCGTGGTTTAGTCGGTGGAGGTAAACCAAGTGAAATATACTGTGGCTGCATCAGCGAGATCTTTTCCAAGGCGAAGGCAGTCAAAATAGAACCATATCCAAAGTTCTTCAATCTTCCATTTTTCACCTTGGTCAACTATTCTTTCATCACAAAGAGTACTGCATCACACCAGTTGAACACCTTCGGTTCGAGACATTCTAAGGCATACTGCATATAAGACTGGTTGGGCACATGAAGAGCCGCACCACCAGCCATCCTACCAAAGGTGAACATAATGGTCCTCAAAGACCTGTCAGTGACATCTCGGATGATGATCTTGTTGTCTTTACTCTGCTGAGATCCCTCTCTGCAATACCTGCGAATGTAATCTCTCACAGATTCACCTCCATGGGCCAAACCTGATAAAGAGGTAGGGGCACCCCGCCTCGATAGGCCGGTCAAAAAATAGATGTCCATGACAGTCAAGGGGATGGATTTGCCCCTATTCTAGAACACCTAGCTGGTAGGGTGCTAAGAATTGAGCAAATACTGCAGCAATTTGATTTGTTGCCTCATGCTAGAGATGCGGAAAAAATTCAGCAGGCCACAGTTCCGCAGTACATTTACTGTAACCAGATCATGTAAAGCAAGCATTTCCTCTTCTTCATGCTCACATTATCGCCATGTAATAGGCATTTTGCTCCAATAAATCTCTGAAAACAAACAAGAGAAGAGTTAGATCCTGATTTGGTGAGAAACAGGCAAAAATTTCCATTGAAAACTATGCACAAATTTCCCTCCTTGCGCCCATCGCACCCCCAGCAGTGTTCTAGGTGCGTTGCATGCCAACTGTCCAATGAATAGGCCAACATGAAATGAACCTTTCGATATAGAAAGGGTGCGATGGAGTCTGAGCAAGTTTTTCAAACCCCGGGGGCTCAGAAAAACTAGAAATTAGGCTCAGAATGCAAAATGGAAAGGATGAAATGAAAGATCTCAGGTTTAGCTCCTACCTGGTCTAGATGGCACCAAAAATAGTCCACAGAATCTCCCGGAATCAGCTGGTGAAAATCAAGGGGGAAAGCACCTCCAAAGCTCCAATAAGCCAAAGTTCAAATGAAATGGTAAAATGGGGGGTAAAAGCACTTTTAAATTACCTTTTACGTAATTCAAGTAAAATATTAGTGACTTAACTCATTTTCCAAACATGTATTGTTCATTTCTAACTAGTTTGATGAAGCAATTGAGCATGTAGTGCAACCTTTGAAGGAACAAAGTCATTAATGGTAAAGTCAAGAAATGACCATTATATCGAGTAGTTTTAACGCGGAATTCAAGCTCGTTAAAAAATAAACATAAGCAATGAGCAAGTGTTTCTCCCGGCATTTAAGCTCATTAAAAAATGAACCAATTTTCAGTAAATAAGCATCATGAATGTACTACTTCATCCTTTGAAGCCTTGGTTGTGTTCTCATCATCACCTCCACTTTGTATTGGCCGATCATTCACCTCCACTTGATTGTTTACTCCTTTTGAGGAACAGCTGCGAAGAGTGATCTTGTTAGCCATCCTTGTGACACTGCTGTGATTGGAAGATTCCAAACCTTACCTGGAATCAGCTGCTACCCGAATCTATCACTCGTTCCTCAAAAAACGAGTCTCCTTTAAGCTCTTTTCAACTGACTCGTAAAATATGAAAATATTACCGAGCCATTGGCCTCTCCAGCTCGTAAAAGTGATCGGAAGTGCTATCCCTCATTTAGATTTTAATCTTTTTGGACCTGAGGGATTATTACACAAAAAGATCGAGCGATTGTCTTGTTCGGCTCGTTAAAATTACCGAAAATTCATCCCTTTCGTATCATTTTATACTTTTTCAGACTTAAGGGATTAGATGACAAAAAAGGATTTTTGGGGTTTCCTTTACGTTCCTTTTCAGACTCTCTAAAATTGAAAAGGACCGAGTTATCTTTGTCATTAAACTCATTAAAACCTAATAGCGACAAACTTGTCTATAACAGATAAGAATGAGTTTCACTATCGCTAGGCTCGTTAAAACATAGCGATGGGTTTTTCCGAAGGGAAAATTATAGAACAAGCATATGTTACCCTCTTCAAGCTTGACAAAAATAAAGAGGTACTGGTCAGCAATGACTGGGGAAAAATTGGGAAGAAAACTTGAAGAAACTTTTTTCGTAGCAAGTCGCTCTTGAACATGACACTTTCACTCCGCATCCGAATCGGGTTGGGTTGTTCCATTCACTGGTCACATAACCATGGTTCCATCACATCATCCACATTTGGGGTTAATGCTACCAATCCATCATGTCAGTGTCGCCGATATGTTCAAGAGAAGTCGCTCAGAGAATTCACCTGTGTCTCACCCACTATAATACATTTTCGCTGCATTCTTTCATGACCGCCACCTTGAACCATATATCACCAGATTGTTTTCACCTCCATTAAAATCATTTGCTCCATTCTGTGTCATTGATGTGGGATTCACTAAGGCCCTCCTATGACAGATCGCTTCTTGTCGACATCAGCTCATTATCCAAGAAGTCGATCTAGGAACAACCATTTCAGTACTTTGAAGCTTGCATGCCTCAATGGAAAGTTTCTCACTTTCGGCGACAGGTTTACATCAATTGCCTTCGACCGAAAGATTTTATGTGGTGTTCGATGCCAAGTCCCTTATTCACACCACGTGAATTGTACTACAGTACCTTGAGGATCATTATCATTATCGGTGATTCCTCTCACGCCTGTTAACAGCTTACATCATTGGCTGGTAATCAGGCGATGTCTTTCCATGTTCGACTCTAGAACATCTCTCACATGGATCAACTTACTTTGAGTGAAGATCGAATGAGATTGAAGACCCCAGATCTAGTTTCATCCATCCGGGCTGTGATATATATTCAGGAAAATAAAGACATCAAATGTACATCATTGCTGCACAGATAATCATCCAATCTAAGGGATGATGGCTCTACGAGAATCATCAGTCTACACTCAGACGATTGTCTATCCTATGTACATGAAAATGAATTTATAAAGTTGAGCATGGGAATGCCCGCCTCAGCTAGATCATGAAAATAAAATGAAGATAATGTATTGTATTGTATCTTATTAGAGGTCGCCTCCCAGCTCGAAAAAACTTCGGATCCTCATGATAAAGCATTTCACCCGACATCAAAAGATTAACAACCTCGTGCTTTATGGGGCAACTGTTATATACATTTTTGGGCACTGCAACCCTGAGCATAAATGTCCATAAACCAAGGGCTCCTAAGTCCCTAAAGGTGTTGTTCCAACCCCTAGAAGAACAAGGTCAACTAATTACAGCATCTCCCAGAAGATCTCCATGAAAAACTACTCAGAACTAGTCAAAACTGGACCATTGCACCTGCTCCATAGGAAAAGTGCGTTTCATCCCACCTAAATACACACAGTAGGTGCGATGCATGTCAAAAATCCCTTCTATGGGGTGCGATGGGCGAGAAGGGACAAATGGCAGGGTCAATCCGCAAGGTGGAGAAGCATGGAATCTTCTAGAAACTTCTCCTGTGACACTTGTCTCTCTGAATTCGACCAGGGATGAGTAAGAGATCATCAATCTCCATGTGGAGTCAAGAACTATCAGAGGGAAGAAACTAATCAAATCTCAAAAGCTGACTCACCTCCCTTGCAGACATCTATATATGGATACCTCATCCCAGAGATTCGGAGGCTGGAATTTTGTCTCCTGTAAGGAAGTGTTGTTGGCTTCTTGGTGCAATATCATAGTGTTGGGTGATCTATGCTTTTCATGAGGTGAAGAAGGGCTTACTTCCTGAGAGGATGATGCTGGGTCAGAACAATCGGTTGTAATTCTCTTTGCTCTTTCTTGATTATCAATAAAGCTATTCAAGTTTTCCTCCATATTCTTGTATGATTGATTATTTATGCATTTGTATGGTCAATGTACATCTGATCCTATATTGTTTATGGTAATAGATCTATGTTCTTGGATAGTGTTATGTTGCTTTGATTCTACTGGTACTCTTTGAAGCTCAGTAGACAAGGAAGCGAGTGGCAAAGACCTACCAAAAGAGAGAGGAATCGAGCAAGGAACCAAGCGCAAGACAGAGGTTGGTCTCCTTATTCTTCTCTTATATATTTTTCATAAAGGAAAACGAAAGTAGTTTTTAGCGTGTTTGTTTCTAAGGTAGCGACCAACCTTAGTGGGATTAGCAGCTCTACATAGACACTATTCCCGATAACATTGTGTGAAGGAATTCACTGGGGAGAGCAACCATGTTTAGACCAATATTCTTTAAAGTACTGACAGTAGCCAGGTCAACATCTACCTTTGTGCTCAGAGCTCCATCGGGTAGCGTGACTACCTGGATACCCAAGGATTGAACCAACTTTGCTGCTTGAGTGGTCCTAGACACAAACTAGTTGATGCAGTGATGCCCTTTCTTTCACCTACTTGGAGTGTAGTTGTTTGGATCTACAGCTCGCACAGACTTGTCTGTTTGGTGCTTAGTGCCTGCTTCAACTGCTGCTCAAACTGCTATAGCAGTTTTGGTATAGTATGCCTTACCTTATCTCCAATATCATCTAATTCACCCTTCGTCAAGGTGATTGGATCTAGTGACAACTTGGAGGATTTGGTCTTGTTTAGATGTCCCTTCTTTTCATGTTCCTTATGTCGCTTGACACGGAAGGGAGTACTCTCCTGATCGTTGCCACCCTGTTCTGACCACTCTTCTTCCTCTATTTGGGGTGGAGGATATTTCTAACTTCTGTTAGAGCCATGCTCTTCCTAATCTGCTTGTTACTTTGTGGTGTGCTCCGCTTCTGCTTCAGCCTTCTCCTCAGTCTCCTTCTTCGTCTTTTCTGCCAACTGTTGAAAGTTCAATCAGGCCACTCCCTTTTTCTGCTTTCTTGTAGACTTGCTAGTCTCGGTAGCCAAATCTAATATTTTCTGCCAATCTACAAGCCAACACTTGAGGAATTATGTAATGGCATCATCCATAGCCAGGTAGGGAAGATCATACCACCTCTAATCTGGATCCTTCCGCGCCCGGATGTAAACACGGTGGATGTCCTCTTTGAACTCCGCATACTTGGTGTTATAGACATTTTTGTGCCTTACAGCTCTAAGTATGAAATGTCCATAAACCAAGGGATCCTAAGTCCCTAAAAGTGTTGTTCCGGCCCCTAAAGGAACAAGGTCAACAAATTACAACTTCTCCCAGAAGTTCTCCACCAGAAACTGCTCAGAATCAGTCAAATCAGGATCATTTCAGCTGCTCCACTAGCTAGCTGTGTTGCATAGCACCCAAGTACACTAGCTAGGTGCATTGTAACGCACCTAAATGCACTACCAGGGTGCGTTGAGCGGGAAATGACAAATGGCAGTGTCATTCCGCAAGGTGGATAGATAATGGAAGCTTCCAGAATCTTCCCCAATGACACTTGCTTCACTGAGTTCGACCAAGGATGAGTAAGAGGCTCTCAGTCTCCAAGTGGAAGCAAGAACTGACAGAGAGAAGACACTAGTCAAATCATAAGCTGACTCATCCTATTTGCATACATCTATATATGGATCCCTCATCCCAGAGATCCAGAGGCTGGAATTTTGTACATTGCAAAGAATTGTTGTTGGTTTTGAGATAGATATCAGAGTATTGGGTGATTTATGCTTTGTTGGAGGTGAAGAGGGGACTCCTTTGCTGGGAGGTTAATGCTGGATCAGGATTCATCGGTTGTAACTCCTCTTGGATCTTCTTGTTATATCAATAAAACTATTTGAGTTTCTCCTACATGCTTGTGTATCATTGATGTTTGTTACATTTGTATGTTTAGCTTAAATCTGATCCTAAGCTATTTATGAATATAAATCCATGTCTTTGTGTAGTTTTCTTCTTCTGTGATCTTACAGGAACTTGGTGAAGATGGGCAAGTAAGGGAGCAGGTAGCTGGAAGCTGTCAAAGAGGAGAGAGATTGGATCAAAGGACTAGCGCAAGACACAGGTTGGTTCATCCTATTCCTCTTCGTTTATAGTTCATAAAGAAGAATACGAAAGTAGTTTTCTCTGTTTGTTTCTAAGGTCACTGTCACACCTTAGTGGGATAGGGTCGTTCTGAGTAGACACTTTTCCCGTTAACAAAATGGCGACTCCACTGGGGATCGTGTCTAATTAGTTTGTTTTTGTTTCTCTTTTTGTTTGTTTCATAAACATAGAAGTAGCAATCGAACTGCATTTGCCATTAACAAATGCAAAGTAGACATCTGCTACTTCAATCCATTCATTGGATCTGTTTATGGTTTGAACAGATGATTCAAAAATGATCTGATTGCCCTTTGTGATAGCTCTTAGGCCTCCTTTAAATCTACCCTCTGATTGTGCATTACTGATTGATTTTACTCGCCCAAAAACCATAGATTAAACTGCAAACCATGACCCAGAACCTGGATAGAATTCTTGTTTCTGCCCCAGCGCAGGCTCTGTGAAGAGATTATGCATTTAAACGCAGTTCCCGAGAGGGCTACCTACGCTGCAATCCAGTTTCTCTGTGTAACAGGTGCGCTGATCAGCCTAGCCTTGTGTAGCTGAGGTTCTTTGCTTCATTTTTTCAGTTTTGTCTCTGATTTTTGCAGCCTGTGATCAGTGTATGTGTCTGTTTAAAAACCCCTTTTCTTTTCCTTAATTCCGCCTCCTTTGTACAAAAAGGCTGTAGATGTTTTTCTGTGTTTGTTACATCATTTACAGTTTTCCATTGAAAAAGTAGAATAGTCATACTGTCGTCCTTTGATTTAGATCTGTCGTAACTGTCGATTTTGATCTTAGAAGAAAGTTTATTTGCTGTTGGCAGTCGATTATGCTTTTACTTTTGCCTTTGGTTTGAATTTGTGACTTTCTAGTGTCGAAACGAGTATTTATTTCAAAATCATAAAGTTTTGTAATCATCTCTACCTTTTGATTTCGAAAAGAAGCTTGTTTGTGTTTGTCACTTGAAAGCAAATTCAGATTTCTACATCAACTTTCTTTTTAGGCATCAATATTAAGAAAGTGAAAAACAAATACATGCACATGTGCATTTGCATATTGACAGTCTGTTTGGCTTGATTTAGGAAAAGTGCATTTACAGTGTGCTCTTTTCTCTTTGTGAAAAGATTGTGTCTTTCTTTTCCCCTTGTAGCTAGGATTTTCATTGCTGAAAAGAGATAAAAGTTTGCTTATCATCTTTAGATTGAATTTTAGGAATTACATCTACATCTCATGGTGAACCCAAAAGGCAAACTTCATAAGAATGATCAACTTAAAATAAATTGAATGAATCTAACAACGCATTGGAACTTAATGCACAACATTTAGAGGTCTAGGCTAGAGACGTATTTCGGCGTCGTAAAGCCTGGTAACTGTTGTCCTCACTGATGGTTGGGTGATTCCTCCACTTTGAGACGATAAGTGCCAGTACGGACTTGTGCTCCCACGTACTGTCGAGTATATATTGGGAGACCACTATAGGCTTAAAACCTTTTATCCATAGGAAGCCGTGTCGGCCGCCCTACTGATCGCAATGCACCGAACACAGCATTCGGGAAGATTGACTGTCGTACCGTAAAAAGTATTCTGCAGTTTTGCGATTGGTTTGGTACTCCCTCTACCTTGATCTCCAGAGCAGTCCCTTTTGTTCCTTTTCAGACTCCTTAACCGAAAAGGTCCATCTGAGCACTTGTCACTTTAGGCTCATTAAAAATCGAAGGAGACTAGAGTCATCTTTTGTTTTTTCTCGACTCTTAAAAATTGAAAAAACAAGTTGTGTCAAAGGGTCTAAAAATTTATTTTAAACGGAATATTCATATCCTTTTCTTACGTTGATCTTAAGTTGAGAAAATGGAGTCTACCAACCAAGAAATTCCCCTAGGTAGAAATCCTAGTCCCTTCTCCTCTTGGGGAGATGTTGGTGCACCCCATATGGCCACATTGTCGCTTCCAGGATTGACAATTGGCTTGCCAGTATGGCTCTTCTCAACCAATGTCATTCAGAACACCACCATTCCTGAACAATCGAATCAGCAATTAGACGAGTCCAGAGTTGCCCACCAAACTTCTACTTCCTCTATTTCTTCCTCTCCTCCTTCCTCTTCGCTTGATGGGGCTGGCAAAGCCAAAAGTCAAGTTCCTAAGGAGAAGAAGGAGAAGAAGAAGAAAGAGAAGAAGAGGAAGGAGCCGAAGGCGAATGGGGGAAAACGAGTGTCGTCTAACGAAAATCCACACACTGCATCGACCAGGCGTAAATCGCCATGTGTCATTTGCAAAGGAGACCACTTTCACAGAGATTGTCCTTGCATCCCTCGGATACTAAGGGACTGGTCTCCTCGTTTGCACAATCCGGTGTCATCAACCTCTGGTGATCATGTTGAAAGAACACCGTCAACTAGCGAAAGTGAAGCCCCAGGACAAAAAGGGAAAGCTAGATTTCCTTGTAAACTATGCGAAGGCAATCATGCCATCCACCATTGTCCCTTCTTAGACGAAGCTAAAAGAGTTTTGGATGATCGTCCAGTTTCACCGTTACGACTTCCTCCTGGATATAAAAAACTCTTGCCGAGTCCGTCGCTAGTTGAGAATCCAGCTGGCCCGCTCAAGTGGTCGGCTGAAGTGCCTATCATTGAAGATAAACCATCTGAATCCATACCAGACGAAAGTCAAAAGGTTGAGGCGGCAGTTGACCCGGTCTTGCCTTCAGAGATTTTATCTTCGGATGATACAGTCACTGAAGAGAACAAGGATGACACCGTCCAAATTCTCTTCATCAACACAGACTCCGACGAACATGGGGGAAATCTACCCATTCCCTTACCGCAGGAGGGAAGTTCATCAGAGCCATACTCGGCCATCTACTCGGTCCCACCTCCAAGCAACCTAGTTGTCTCCTTTGACTGGAATCAACTAGGCAGACCCCGTTTACCACCAAGCATACCATTCCGAATTATCATTCAAATATATAGAATGGTCATGGCTGGTACCATCATAGATGAGGGGGCTTCTGTGAGTATCCTTTCCTCTATTGCTTGGAAAGCGCTTGGTTCGCCATCGCTGTTGCCTGAGATGAGAAATCTGACAGGCTTTGATAGAGGAACCAGTCGACCTTTAGGGATCCTTCCCGATGTGCCCATAACATTGAGAAGGAAGACAATTCACATGAACGTAATGGTAGTTAAAGGACCCTTGGATTATAACCTACTCCTTGGATGAGACTATATTTATTGCATGGGAGCGATCGTCTCCTCACTCTTTAGAGTAATGTGTTTTCTGCATGAAGGAAGAGTGGTCAAGCTCGTGGACCAACTTTCATTTCCCGGATGATGCATAGCAAATAGTCATATACCATCCCTAAATGGTCTCTTCACGCAAGAAATGTCTCAATCCCCGGTCTGTCCTCCCGATGAGCGCGAGTAATTCGGAGGGATATGACTGAAACCCAGGGGGCATGCATCCTGGTCTGCTTCGGCAGGAAAACTTCGGGTATAAGGTAGGTTTCCACGGGAGAATATGACTAGTTTGTACCCCGTCCGTCGGTGGAAGAGGGGTTATTCTAGAATAAGATTCTCTTGTCAAAGTTATGTGAGTTGGCGGGCATCGTCACTCACCTTTGTTTATTTCGAGCAACATCGCCGAAGAAGTGTTTTTTTTGCACCACGAATAAAACAATCTTTGGGTAACCTGTAAGAGGTAGGCCTTTCCTGATAGAACAAATGTTTTGTCTGCAAATTGAGGGGTAACCTTGAAACCATATTTTATACCTGGGGGCATGCAAACCTTTTGGAGTGCAAGTGAGGGGCGGCTATTTATTCTTTTAAATTTTTAGGACCTCTAACCCTTTAAACTCGTAGGATTAGTCGTTTCCTAACTTACATAAAGAAAGGATGTGGGGAAACACTCGAAAGATTGCCGAGTTTTTATATGAGACATTCTTATCATATGACTGGATTAATCGAGTAGTTTTAGCACACAGTTCAAGCTCGTTAAAAAATAAACATAAGACATGAGAAAATGTTTCCACCCGCGTTTAAGCTCGTTAAAAAATGAACTATTCCCCGGTAAATAACCACCGTGAATGTAACATTTCAGCCATTAAAGCCTTGGTCGTGTTTGCACCGTCACCTCCACTTTTTCATTTTCCAATCTGTCAGGCGGAAAGAGTCGATAGTGCGGACACAACCAACCTCCCTAGGTGCCTAAGACTCTCTAGTGACAAACAAGACAAACAAGAGCAATCCTTCTCTAAAAATGCATTTACTATATAAGAAATCAAGTGTTTAGATCCTACCTGTAATCCAACGCTGTTGTAGCAGTCCAACCTCACTGATCCGGATGAGCTCCTCCTTCACTTTGAAACCTGTATCCACTAACAATCAAACGATTAAATAGCACTTGATAATCTCATAGAATAAAACATATTTAACACATAGACCAAGGAGTACATGAAACAACTCATAAATAACAAGTTATTGAGAAGAATGGACTCATTTGCATTAATAGGAAACAAAAGGAACAATTACAACCTGAGCCTTGGTGTTGTGCAATTCCCTCCCAGGGTCCATCAAGAGTTCTCCTTTACTTTGACAAAGCTCACCCACTTCCAAATAGAACAAGCAAAGATGGCAATCTCTCCTCACAAGCTTCTAAATGGGAGTCCTAATTCCAGCAGCATCTACCCTTCGAAATGTTTAGCTTCCAACCTCCTCTCCTTCTGGCCCAATGCCTGTATTTATAGTGCTCAAGAGGAAGTTAATCAGGTCCACCATCAATGGGATAATCCCCTCTTTGGATGGGATAGCTCCCTTATTGATGGGATAAGTTCCTCTTTGGTAGGGGTACATGAACCATATGGAGGCGCTCAATACACGTCGAACAACCTTCTAGAATGCTCTAGAAATGACCACAAGTAACTTTTTAAAGATGAAACTTGCTCATTTTGACCTTTACAGGGGGACGCACCTGCCCCTTTACATACAGAGCGTCCAAAGATGCAGCTTTTGTGAACATTGGGTGCGTACCCGCAGGTAAGGTTGAGAGAACCTGTGTATCCAGAGATAAATACATTTATAAAGACTTTCTCTCTTTTTGGAGTTTGACATGGAGAGCAGAGGCATAAGACTTGCCTAAGAGGATAGCATGACTGTTGATAGAGCCATACTAACTGTAAATAGCCATGGTGACATTTTTTAGTGTAACAGATTGCCCCCTAAAGTGCGAAGCCTGTAATAGATTAGGGTTTTGTATTATCTAGGAAGGGTGAAGCGCTTTATCATTTCAAGGATTATCTCGTGGAGAGCCTGGTCAGAACCTACAATTTTCAACACAAAATACATGTATAAGATTATATCATCACTGAGGTAGGCATTCCCATACTCAGATCAAAACTTTAACTAACAGACTAACTACTCTGATACAGGAATGATCTTGCAGTACATCATAATCATAGACTTTTGTAGACACAGTATGGGCGCAGCCATCTGTTTATGATTAGTCTACTTAGATAATGAATACAAAACTCCTCGCAGCCTGGATGGTGGAAACTAGATCCAGGGTCTTCATTTCTACTTCCCGAATTGGTACGATTCTAGCCATGCGAATAAATGAGTTGATGTCGAACATGGTAGAAACCACTTGATTACCAGTCGATGATGTAAACTGTTAACAAGTGTGAGAGAGACCACCAGTAATGTCAATGGTTCTCAAAGTACCCAGTACAATCCATGAGATGTGAATGAATGAGTTGATGTCGAACATTTCACGGAATCCTTCGATCGAAAGTCAATGATGTAAACTGACGTCAAAGGCGAGAAACCTGCCATTGATGCATGCAGACTTCAAGGTACTGACGATTTCTAAGTCATCTCTCTAGATAATGCGCTGATGTCGATAGAAAGCGACCCGTTGCAGGCAAGCCCACAACACGAAATCATTTGTTCAAGTTGAAGAAATGTTGATGTAAGGACTGACTCAGGGATGGTCAAATGGATGACAAGTATTTTGCAGATGAAAGTTTTGCTTGCAGACCTCTTGAACACATAACGACACGACAGATGGCTTGGTGATGAATAACTCAAAGTTAATCCCCAGAACCTGGCTGAAGACTTTCAAAGTGGTTTGATTAACTGTGAGGTAAAGGATTTCCCAACCCAGGTGAATGAAAAGTGTCGTGTCCAAGAGTGGTAATAAAGTTTCTTCTGAGACAAAAGATAACAAATAGGCTCATTCTTCTCTCTTTTCCCCCACCATTTCTGGCAAGTACCTCTTTATTTTTAACAAGATTGAGGAGGATAACATATGCTTGATTATAAGCTCATCCTTCGGATGAGTCCAACCTAGTTTTGATTCGAACCCTAGGAAGGAGTGGTTCGTTCCTGTTTGTAATTGAACAGGTCCTTTACTGTGAAATGTTTAACAAGTCCAGTATAGGAGAAACTCGGTGTTTTTAAATTTTAGAGAGTCTGAAAAACTTAAGAAGACTCCAAGTTGAACTTTTTCGTAGATTTGTGTCCCTCAAGCCCGAAAAAGTATAAAATAATACCTGGGGGATCCGCTTGATCTTGCGACCAAGGAGTGCTTTCATGATTAGTGCCACTGACCTGAAAAGTAAAAAGCGATCAAGGACACGTCGTTTTATTTCCTTATCGAGTTTGAAACGAAAAAAACCCGGCAATCTTTTCCTGTTTTTATGGTCAGAAAAGAGCTATAAGGGGACCGTCTTTTAATTCCGTTTTAACGAGTGTAAAAGAAACGCTCGGCAATCTTTTCATGTTTTAGGAGTCAGAAAAGGGCTTAAAAGATGACTCTGAATGTTTCACTTTTTTGTAAGTTTTAACGAGTTCGAAAAAATGATAAAAATGTACTCATATGGCCGACTTTCAATTTAATTTACGAGCAGGAAAAGACGGAAAGAACTCGGCATTTTCATGAGTTTAACGAGTCTTGAAAATAACTGAAATTGACTCGAGATAGGTTTGATTTTTACAAAAGCTTGAAACAGAGAAAAACCATGCTTCAAAGTAGTTTCATTTTTACACAAGCTTGAAACAGAGAAAAACTGTGCTTGATGCCCCCTAAGCATAACTACTAGAGTGCATGCCCCCCCAGCTTCATTTCATTCAACCAGGTGGATGAAATGAAGGTTCATGTATGAGATCAATTGAAAGACTGGACCTACAACTGTAAGAAAATTATGCAAAAACACTGAAATAACTAACCTAAATATACAACTTAACATTTATGAGATCTAGTCAAACTCTCGACTCAAGTAGAGGAGGATTTGTTTCATTTTTTAACGAGCTTGACACAGGAAAAGAACTATGCTCGGATTCAGTTTCATGTTTACGCAAGCTTGAAACGAAAAACTATGCTTGTTATAAGTTCACATGCCCCCAGCATAATGACGCAAAACGAAAACGAGGTACATGCCCCCCAAGCTTCATTTCATTCAATGAGGTGGATGGAATGAAGCTTTACTTTCAAGATCTTGGAAAGACTTGTGGGAGTTGTTTCATTTTTTAAACGAGCTTGACACAAGATAAGGAACTATGCTCTTAAATCCTTGATTCATTTTTTAATGAGCTTGACACAAGACAAGGAACTATGCTCATGACTCCTTGTTTCTTTTTTTAACGAGCTTGACACAAGACAAGGAACTATGCTCATAACTACTCCTAACAAAAACCTAACAAAAAACTTTACTCTAAAAACCTTGATTCATTTTTTAACGAGCTTGACACAAGACAAGGAACTATGCTCTAAAATCCTTGATTCATTTTTTAATGAGCTTGACACAAGACAAGGAACTATGCTCATGACTACTATCTACCTACTTAACCTACCCTTGTTTCATTTTTTAACGAGCTTGACACAAGACAAGGAACTATGCTCAAAAAGTTCGCATGCCCCCTGCATAATGACGGAAAGCAAGGTACATGCCCCCCAGGCTTCATTGCATTCAACCAGATGGATGGAATGAAGGTTTACTTTCAATATTTAACTTGAAAAGGGAGTTGTTTCATTTTTAAGGAGGTTGACACAAGAAAAGAACTATCCTCATACCTGATTCATTTTTTAACGAGGTTGACTCAGTAACAGGAACTATCCTCATACCTGATTCATTTTTTAACGAGGTTGACTCAGTAACAGGAACTATCCTCAAAAGCCTTGTTTCATTTTTTAAACGAGCTTGACAAAAGATAAGGAACTATGCTCATAACTACTCTCTACAATCTACCTACTTAACCTACCCTTGTTTCATTTTTTAACGAGCTTGACACAAGACAAGGAACTATGCTCAAACACACTGATTCATTTTTTAACGAGGTCGACACAGTAAAAGGAACTTTCCTCGTACACACTGATTCATTTTTTAACGAGTTTGACACAGTAAAAGGAACTTTCCTCACACACACTGATTCATTTTTTAACGAGGTTGACACAGTAAAAGGAACTTTCCTCACGCACACTGATTCATTTTTTAACGAGGTTGACACAGGAAAAGAACTGTCCTCATTCACACTGATTCATTTTTTAACGAGGTTGACACAGTAAAAGGAACTTTCCTCACACTAGCCTATTTCATTTTTTAATGAGGTTGATACAGGAAAAAACTATCCTCGCCCTCACTGATTCATTTTTTAACGAGGTTGACACAGTAAAAGGAACTTTCCTCACACTCACTGATTCATTTTTTAACGAGGTTGACACAGTAAAAGGAACTTTCCTCACACTCACTGATTCATTTTTTCACGAGGTTGACACAGTAAAAGGAACTTTCCTCACCCCATTGATCATGGCTTCCAACTGGAAGAAAGACATGTCAATGGACACACCTTGATCATGGCTTCCAAGAGGTCTTCATCAGAAGGAAGAATAGTTCTTTGGAAGGAACCCATGTCAAGGGACTCAAAAGGGATAATAACATCGTGTTCAAGTAATCCCATAGAGTTCCCCATGTCAATTACCGGATCTAAATCAAAGGAAGATGAGCAAACAGTGAGAGGCTCACTTACATCGGTAACTGAAAACATGGGACCAGTTGCCACATAATTAACCCGTGGCAGGGTAGATACCACTTTAGAATCAAGAACATTTAGGGGTGTCATATTATTGGTAGTTGAGACAGGACTAGGGAATGAAAGCTGGTCCACAGTCACAATACTTCCATTGTGAGGGAAAGACATCACGCGAAAGAGTGTCGATACGACGACTTTCATTGCATAAACATAGTCTCGCCCAAGGAGTAAATTGAAATCCAAGGGACCTCGAACTACCATAAGATCAATACAGACAGTTTTACCTTCCAAGGTAATAGAAAACTTAGGAAGGATCCCTAAAGGTTCACTAATGGTTCTGTTAAAAGCTTTCAGATTCTGTGTAATAGGCGCAAGCTGAGGGGAACCCAAAGCTTTCCAAACAGTTGAGGATAAAATACTAACAGAAGCACCCTCATCTACCTGAGTATGATGTATGTCCCTACTACTAGCCTTGACAATGATTTGGAAAGGGATGGAGGAAGGAAGACGAGGTTCTGTCAGTCTATTCCAATCAAAGGAAAAGACCTCAGTGCTTGGAGGGGGTTCTGTAGAAACAAGTGAAATGCCCCCCAGCATAGAAGAATCTGATGTAACAAGAAGAACCTGAGCAGTATGAAGTTCACTCTCTAAATGGAAAGTGGGATCGACCGAATGTGAAATTAAATCGACCACTTGATCAACTAATGGATCATCAACCTGAGTGACATGAGTTTCACTCTCCAATGGGAGAGTGTGATCGACTGAATGTGAAATTGAATCGACCACTCCGTCAGTTGACGGTAGGTTGGGAGAAAGTTTACGGTAACCAGTTGGAAATTCTTGCTGTGGAACAGTAAGGTTTTCCAACAATGTTGAGGCTTCATCCATGTGAGGGCAAATGTGAGTTTGATGACTACCTTTGCATAACTTACAAGGAAACCTAACTTTACCCTTTTTCCCAGGAACCTGACTATCACTGGTTGATGGATCAATGGAAAGTTGATGAGATTTTTCTGACCATACTTCCAAGACCTTTGGAATACCAGGACAATTGACAAGGAAGTGGTCACCCTTACAAAGCCTGCAAGGGTATTTGGGTTTACGATGCATGTCAGAATTTTCCTCAAGACAACTAACACTTACAACCATGGTTGGTTGGTTGACTTCTTTCTTATCTTGCTTCTTCTTCTTCTTCTTCTTCTTCCCTTTTTTCTTCTTCTTAGCCTCCTGGTTACTAGCATCAAGGCTTTTACCAGGCGAAGAGGAAGAAATGGAGGAAGAAAAATTAGGCGAACAAGGTAAAGGGTCAACAGAAGGTTGGTGATGTTGAGATGGTGAACTCTGTTGAGGTGAAGCATCCGGTTGAGATGGAACAATTGGAGTATTTTGGGCCAACGAAGTTGAAAATAACCATATCGGTAAACCTATTGTAAATCCAAGTAATGACAAAGTAGCCATATAAGGAGGACCAACATTTCCAAAGTAAGGAAAGGTACTAGGATTCTCGTTAGGAGGGGTTCCTAGGTTGGTGAATTCCGGAACATTTGCCATTATATTCAACTTCAGTGAATTTTATTAACAATTTAAAACTAAAATTAACAATTCACAATTCACACTTAACAATTAAAATTCACAGTTCACACCTATGGTCTCTAAAAGTAAAAACAAACAAATTAACACGCGCTATCAAATCTAGGAGTCAAACCACACACAAACAGTAACCTTCCGGACCGAAAACACTAGTTGGTAATGAAATCCAACATCGCAGAATTAAATACAGAAGTGGCGGGTGGAACAGTTACCTCGGCAACCTGCTTAATGAATAGACTGGACCAAGTTCCTCCACTTTAACCGTCTCGAGTGAAGTGAACCCCCCAGAAAATCCAAGTGAGTCTAGCCGACGTCTGCTCCAGGTACAGTGGGATCTTCCCTCCACCGTCACCTTGGGTAGAACCCTAAAGATAATGGTCACTAAGGTTACCAATAGCAACAAATGCACCTGGGGGAACAATCTACACTCCGACAGCACGCAAGGGCAGAGTATCAAGCTCAATCCCCTTGCCGGCTCCTTGACAATAATCCAAGGTTTACCGACAAGTGACCCCTGGCTCCTCGACAATGGTTAATCCGAGGTTTACCGTTTGTAATACGTGCGTGTCTGGCGTCGTTCCCAACGAGGGAGGATTGATCCCCTCACTGGTTCGGACACGAGCTCGTGCTTCTCCTTTAAGAGGAGCTTTCCCAGAGTACAAATGAAACAGTTGGATTTATCCTACCACAAGATGAGCTACTTGTTTGGTTTTACTGTCTTGGAGAGTTAATTACTCTCCTACTCCAAGACACTGTCCTAAGCTATATTGGTGTTTCAGAGCCCTAGAAACGTAAAATTTACTAGATGAATTTTAATTAAGTGTTGTGTTATTAAGGCTGTTATTACTCAAATGGGTAAATGGATATGAAACCAATGGTGTTATGACCCGACTCAACTAAATGCAATCGAATATGATAATGTAATCTTTTCAATTCGATGAATCCTAACTAAAGTAAGGAGAGAGTTTCCATTCACTTCCAACAATGCAAAAAATTGATCACTAAGAGAAAATATAACAAATTCTCTAATGCACTAATTTCATCAAGAAAAACTAATGCAAATCAATTCCAAACCATTTTTTCATTTTTATTTTTGTGTAAATTCAAATCAAAGAAAACTGATCTAAATCTACGATTGATTTTTCAGAATGTAAACTATGCAATTGTAATCTATGCACAATTCACTTGAAAAGTATGCAAATGTAATCTATGCACATTTTTCATTCATATTCTGAAAATGAGAATTCTAATTATGCAAATGTGATCTATGCAAGAGAATTCTCAATCACAAGACGATTCTAATGTGATCTAAGAACCAATCAAGTGCAAATTGAGAAAATTGGGTGAGAGTTCCAAAGATCAAAAATAAAAACACTCAAAGGCGATTAACACTCAAAGGCGATTAACACTCAAAGGCGATTAACTGAGAGAAACCTCCAAGTAATGACCAAAGGAAATCAAATCAAGAATTTCTCAAAAAGGAGACTCAAAACACCCAATTGATGAAAGCTTAAAGCAGGAATGCCAATGAAACAAGCTTAAGTGAAGATTTTTGACAGGACACTAATGGATCTGGGCAGTAAAAACTAAGAAAAAGCAAAATCTAAGAGAAAAAATGCAAAAAATGCAATTTTCTTAAATTTTAGCAGGGGACGCAGGCAACCTGTTAAGACAGGTGCGGGCCCGCTCTGTGCACACAGCGACAGTGCGTACAGGGACGCAATGTGCAATACTCAGAGGGTGCGTCCTACTGGAAAATTCAAGAAAAACTAAATTGAATCTAACCCTAAGCTAACCCACCCAAAAACAAAGTCACAGAGCCAAAAACCAGAAAATAAATGACTTTTCTCAGATCAAAGTTGCATACAAAGGAAAAAACTTTCACATCAATGGATTCCCCAGCGGAGTCACCAACTTTTCAGGCGGAAAGAGTCGATAGTGCGGACACAACCAACCTCCCTAGGAGCCTAAGACTCTCTAGTGACAAACAAGAAAAACAAGAGCAATCCTTCTCTAAACATGCATTTACTATATAAGAAATCAAGTGTTTAGATCCTACCTGTAATCCAACGCTGTTGTAGCAGTCCAGCCTCACTGATCCGGATGAGCTCCTCCTTCACTTTGAAACCTGTATCCACTAACAATCAAACGATTAAATAGCACTTGATAATCTCATAGAATAAAACATATTAACACATAGACCAAGGAGTACATGAAACAACTCATAAATAACAAGTTATTGAGAAGAATGGACTCATTTGCATTAATAGGAAACAAAAGGAACAATTACAACCTGAGCCTTGGTGTTGTGCAAGTCCCTCCCAGGGTCCATCAAGAGTTCTCCTTTACTTTGACAAAGATCACCCACTTCCAAATAGAACAAGCAAAGATGGCAATCTCTCCTCACAAGCTTCTAAATGGGAGTCCTAATTCCAGCAGCATCTACCCTTAGAAATGTTTAGCTTCCAACCTCCTCTCCTTCTGGCCCAATGCCTATATTTATAGTGCTCAAGAGGAAGTTAATCAGGTCCACCATCAATGGGATAATCCCTTCTTTGTATGGGATAGCTCCCTTATTGATGGGATAAGTTCCTCTTTGGTAGGGGTACATGAACCATCTGGAGGCGCTCAATACACGTCAAAAAACCTTCTAGAATGCTCTAGAAATGACCACAAGTAACTTTTTAAAGATGAAACTTGCGCATTTTGACCTTTACAGGGGGACGCACCTGCCCCTTTAAATACAGAGCGTCCAAAGATGCAGCTTTTGTGAACATTGGGTGCGTACCCGCAGGTAAAGTTGAGAGAACCTGTGTATCCAGAGATAAATACATTTATAAAGACTTTCTCTCTTTTTGGAGTTTGACATGGAGAGCAGAGGCATAAGACTTGCCTAAGAGGATAGCATGACTATTGATAGAGGCATACTAACTGTAAATAGCCATGGTGACATTTTTTAGTGTAACACAATCATTCACCTCCATTTGATTGTTTACCCATTTTGAGGAACAGCTGCGAAGAGTGATTTCACTAGCCATCCTTGTAACACTGCCGTGATTGGAAAATTCCAAACCTTACCTGGAATCAGTTGCTACCCATTTTATCACTCGTTCCTCAAAAGACGAGTCTTCTTTAAGCTCTTTTCAACTGACTCGTAAAATATGAAAAGATTGCCGAGTTTTGGCCTTCCATCTCATTAAAGCGACCGGAAGTGCTATCCCTCCTCTAGATTTTAATCTTTTTAGACTTGAGGGATTATTGCACAAAAAGATCGAGCGCTTGTTTTGTTCAGCTCGTTAAAACTATCGAAAATTCATCCCTTCTGTATTGTTTTATACTTTTTCGGACTTAAGGGATTAGATGACGAAAAAGGAATTTTGGAGTTACCTTTACGTACCTTTTCAGACTCTCTAAAAATGAAAAGGACCGAGTTATCTTTGTCGTTAAACTCGTTAAAAAGATTAATAGCGATAAACTTGTCTTTAGACAAGAACGAGTTTCACTATCGCTAGGCTCGTTAAAACATAGTGATGGGTTTTCCCAAAGGGAAAATTATAGAACAAGCATATGTTATCCTCCTCAAGCTTGACAAAAATAAAGAGGTACTGGTCAACAATGACTGGGGAAAAATTGGGAAGAAAACTCAAAGAATCTTTATTGGTAGCAAGTCGCTCTTGAACATGACACTTCCATTCCGTGCCTGAGTCGGGTTGGGTTGTTTCATTCACCGGTCACATCACCATGGTCACGCCATACCATCCACATTTGGGGTAAATGCTACCAATCCATCACATAAGTGTCGCCGACATGTTCAAGAGAAGTCATCCAGAGAAGTCACCCGTGTCCCATCCACTACCATACATTATACTTCATTCTTTCATGACCGCCATCCTGAACCATATATCATCAGATCGTTTTCACCTCCATCAAAATCATTTGCTCCGTTCCGTGTCATTGATGTGGGATTCATTAAGGCCATCCTTTGACGGGTCACTTCTTGTCAACATCAGCTCATTATCCAAGAAGTTGATCCAGGAACACCCCCTTCAGTACTTTGAAGCTTGCATGCCTCAATGGCAAGTTTCTCACTTCTGGCGACAGGTATACATCAATGACCTTCGACCGAAAGATTTTGTGTGGTGTTCGACACCAAGTCCTTTATTCACACCACGTGAATTATACTGCAGTACCTTGAGGGTCAACATCATTATCAGTGATTCCTCTCGCGCTTGTTAACAGTTTACATCATTGACTGGTAATCAAGTGATTCCTTTCCATGTTCGACTTCAAAACATTTCTCACATGGATCGACTTGTACTTCGAGTGAAGATCGAACGAGATTGAAGACCCCGGATCTAGTTTCATCCATCCGGGCTGCGATATATATTCAGGAAAAATAAAGACATTGAAATGTACAACATTGCAGCACAGATAATCATCCTACCAAAAGGATGATGGCTCTATCAGAATCATCAATCTACCATCAGACTATTGTCTATCCTATGTACATGAAAATGAATTTATAAAGCTGAGCATGGGAATACCCACCTCAGCTAGATCATGAAAACAGTATGAAGATAATGTATTGTATTGTATCTTATTACAGGTCTCCTCCCAGCATTGAAAGAACTTCAGATCCTCCTAATAAAGCATTTCACCCGATAAACGGCCTCATACTTTAGGGGGCAGCTGTTATAGACATTTTTGTGCCTTACAGCTCTAAGCATGAAATGTCCATAAACCAAGGGATCCTAAGTCCCTAAAAGTGTTGTTCCGGCCCCTAAAGGAACAAGGTCAACAAATTACAGCTTCTCCCAGAAGTTCTCCACCAGAAACTGCTCAGAATCAGTCGAATCAGGATCATTTCAGCTGCTCCACTAGCTAGCTGCGTTGCATAGCACCCAAGTACACTAGCTAGGTGCATTGCAACGAACCTAAATGCACTACCAGGGTGCATTGAGCAGGAAATGACAAATGGCAGTGTCATTCCGCGAGGTGGACAGACAATGGAAGCTTCCAGAATGTTCCCCAATGACACTTGCCTCACTGAGTTCGACCAAGGATGAGTAAGAGGCTCTCAGTCTCCAAGTAGAAGCAAGAACTGACAGAGAGAAGACACTAGTCAAATCATAAGTTGAGTCATCCTCTTTGCATACATCTATATATGGATCCGTCATCCCAGAGATCCAGAGGCTGGAATTTTGTACATTGCAGAGAATTGATGTTGGTTTTGAGATAGATATCAGAGTATTGGGTGATTTATGCTTTGTTGGAGGTGAAGAGGGGACTCCTTTGCTGGGAGGTTGATGCTGGATCAGGAATCATCGGTTGTAACTCCTCATGGATCTTCTTGTTATATCAATAAAACTAGTTGAGTTTCTCCTACATGCTTGTGTATCATTGATGTTTGTTACATTTGTATGTTTAGCTTAAATCTGATCCTAAGCTATTTATGAATATAAATCCATGTCTTTGTGTAGTTTTCTTCTTCTGTGATCTTACATGAACTTGGTGAAGCTGGGCAAGTAAGGGAGCAGGTAGCTGGAAGCTGTCAAAGAGGAGAGAGATTGGATCAAAGGACTAGCGCAAGACACAAGTTGGTTCATCCTATTCCTCTTCGTTTATAGTTCATAAAGATGAATACGAAAGTAGTTTTCTCTGTTTGTTTCTAAGGTCACTGTCACACCTTAGTGGGATAGGGTCATTCTGAGTAGACACTTTTCCCGTTAACACTTGGATAGCTCTTTAAAGACGGTTGGTTACAAGGCATGGACTTCGGTTGATGGTTGTGTGAATACTCGCCTCCATTAGTACCCAAAGAAATTTGCTTTCCCTGACTCGGTCAGCATCCTTAGTGGCCCATAAAGATGCAAACCTTGTGGCTTCAGGAAAATCTATCTCGATCGAAGGAAATTGGTTGTCCTTCAGCAACTCCCACGTGACCAGCACAATTGAGAGTAATAGCCATGAATAATGAAATGTCTTGCTGTCGTCCTATGCCTGCTTATAGTTTTTGAGGAATTCATTGCACAAGTAGTGCTCCCAGTTGAACCATATGCCTTTGCACACTGAGCCGCTAACGAAATGATTGGTGTCAGTACCTCATCTTTACAAAACTTTCGCATCACTTTGCCAACCAAAATTTAGGTGGAAACGTTCACCGTAGGGTCAGTAATACTCGAAATGGAACACACGTGCGGCTTCCAGAGAAGTTTGAACTTGTCATTCATCTTCTCAGTGAGGTCATGCTCACATGTCTTTCCACCAAATGCCTTTGCCAAATTTAGCCCAGAATGAGGTAACAATGTGATCTGATGGATCAACATATTATTAATTGGTAGCGGCTCACTCAACCACAAGAACCCATCCTGCACAAGGCACAATAACTTCTTAATGACTGTCAAATTTATGTGGGCACAGTGGTAGTAAGACATCCATAGCAAATTCAACAACCCTACCTTATTTACCCCAAAAATCCATTCCACCAGTTCCAGCATGGTGACACCAGACTCCGTGTAGAAAAATCACTTCATGAAGGTATCAGTAGCCAGGTGGGGGAACCGCTCAATGTCACCCAAATCCCAATCTTCAAGCTTCACATGTGGGATGTGCGCCAAGCGCGGACCTTCAAAAGTTATATTTTCTAGAAAGAGGGGTGTGTTAAGGAGGAATTGTCCCTCATCTGGGTCCTTCAGGACCTTCACCTTGCCCTGGCATAGAGGGATGTACTCTGGTAGCATCAAGATATGGTCTACCCCCTCACTATCTATGTCTTTCACACCCTCCTCATCCTCCAGGTCTACCACCTTTCCCTTCTCCTTTGCACTCGGCTTTTCTTTTCGTTGAGCTTGTGTTACTACATTCTTCCTTAGTGACTCATGCACCGACATCAGTTTCTTTCGTTTATCCTTTTTAGGCTTCAGAACCTCTCTCATCGATGTAGGCTTTGGCCTAGGTGACCTTGGCACCTTAGGAACTACTGCTGGAACCTCCATACTCATGACCTCAAGGGCAGCTCCCTCAGAGCTGACAACACACCTAGTACTAGAAGTCTTAGCTGGTGCAGACATGAAGTTGTCAATGAGGTTCTAATCAAATTTAGGATATTGATCAAACATGGGGCTTACAAGAAAATTCTCAAATATCTCATGCAACAGACAACACAACTCAGAAATTTTCAGAATGAAAAGTGTTTCTCGCTGGATGGCCACTTGTAATTTATAGTAGAATTCGAATTTAAATTCGACCATTCCCACAAAAATCCTTCCATATATGCAAGATTGGTGGCAGATTTCCACAGTTTTCACTCTTTATTTCAGCGTTAAATTCATTAAATGTCGGTTGTCGGCTCCTCTTAACAATCTTCTAGTAGTCAAATTATGAACAATGATGGTAACGGTCACTTTTTGGTTGCACTCCGTGGTCTCCACCACTATAATGCAGCTCCCTTTACACTTCTTCTGATACTGTGACATCCTCCAGTTTCACGCAGAGCCCCTGTCGTGCAGCTCTACAACCCAGTTAGTGTAGTTTATAGTCCCACACCTCCTTGCAGCTGCTTGGAGTGCTAAGACTGTGCTACTATCATATAATCATCTGGATGGATCTATTGTGTATGGATTCAATCAACATCCATTTACCGTTCCCAAAAATGTATCTTCGTTCAATTTCACAAGTTGAACTGCTCCACCATTGGTAATCTCCTTGATAACATATGGCGCTAACCAATGCATCTGAAATTTTCTCGGAAACTTATCAAACTTTCTGTTATATAATAAAACTAAATCGTTTTCCTTGAAGGTGTGCAGTTTGATGTGTCAATTATTCCATGCCTTTTCGTGCTCCTTCTGAACTTGCTAATGGAATTGAGCCAAAAATCTATCTTCCTCGAGTTCTTTCAGCTGCGCGAGCCACTCTTCTAAGGCTCTGTAGTCCGCCATTCCTATGAACACCACTATGCATAGACTAGGCACAATAGACTCCATAGGCATCACCACTTCTACACCATAGACCAACCTGAAAGGTGTCTATCCAGTCATCTTGTTAGAAGTAGTTCTATAAGCCCATAGCACCACTAGTATGCGCATGTCCCAATCCTTCCTCTATGCATTGCAAACCTTTGTCAATGAATGCTCTAATATCTTATTGAACACTTCGACAGTTCCATTGGAATGAGGATGACATGGAATACACTTCTAATGATACACTTGGAATTATTTTGTCATTACGTTGATCATTTCATTAAGGAAATGCGTACTGTGATCACTCATCAAAGTCTTCAAGAAAATTAACCTGGTCAACACATATTCAAATAGGAACTTCGTTGCTATTGTCCCAGTACAGTATTTCACGGGCTATGCCTCTACCCACCTGGTCAAATACTCAATCGCGGTGATGATATACTGTGCACCCATCTTCTTTCATGGAGGTTGAATTGATCTTACAAAATCAATTGCCCACTTTTCAAATGGCTGCAATTATACCTGCAGACTCAAAGGTAGTCCATCACTTCATGATGCCCTATCAGTTCTTTGACATGCATCACACATCCTACAATATGCTTTGGAATACTTATGCAATGCTGGTCACCACAGCCCAATGCGTAAAATATTTTGCGTTGTTTCTTTTCCCGTGTAATGGCCTCCCGTAGCTCCTCCATGAGCTTAAGCTAGGATACTGCTTCTTTCAAAATCGGGCACATAGCATCGCAGTATCTTGTCTGATCCCATTTTATACAAATCACCTACAATAACAAAAAAATGTGTCATGCGCACCACCAATTCCTTCTTCTGTTGACTCGTGTATCGTTTTGGAGCTATTTTTGTAGTAAGGAAGTGGATGATGTCTGCAAAATTATTGTTTGCCATGTACATCACAAAGAGCTACGCGTCAGGCAGCCACTCCTCTAAATTGGTAAGCTCCTCTTTGGTTTCAATGTGCAACAACAACAACCATCTCCATATTCGCCCCCCCCTCCCACAACATATGCTTGTTGACTAGGTACTTTAATACAAAATGGTCTGTGTACATCTTAAATTGTCTTCCTAGCAGGTAATGCCTGAACTTTTGGATTTCGTACACCATAGCCAACCCTTTGTGCTTCGTTGTCGAATAGTTCTTTTTAGCCTTCAACAACTTCATGCTTGTAAAGGCTATCGAGTATCCAATTCTCCTTCACTATCCTGTGTTAGTACTGCTCCTAGTGCAAAATAGGATGCATCCACATGCACATGAAATTCCTTCTTCCAATCCAGGAATACTAGGATCGACGTGGTGACCATTTTCTCTTTCAATACATCTAGACTCCACTAACGTTCCTCATTCCAACAGAATGTATCTTCCTTCTTCAATAACTTTTCCATCAGTGCGATAATCTGGGCATAACTCTCGATGAACTTTCCATAGTATCCAATATGACCCAGTGTTACACACAGCTATTTAACACCCCTTGGCGCCTCCAAATTGATTATAACCATGATCTTAGTTGGGTCCACCACTAATCCTTGTCTCCACACTACATGACCCAACAAAATTGCAAAAGGGACGTGAAATAAGAACTTCTTCCAGTTTACGTGATATGGTACCTCGGACACATATCCAAGATCAAGTCGAAACTAGCTACATGGCATTTTCCTATCCCAAACACTGTCCAATCATCAAAGTATACCTTCAAAAACTTTTGAATGAACTCTTTGAATGCCAAAATGACTACGTGCGAAAAGATTTCTGGTGCATTTTTAAGTCCAAAAGGCATTACCAGATACTAAAAGCATCCCCACTCGGTCACGAAGGTGATCTTACTCCTGTCTTTGAGCATGATCTTCATCTGATGGTGTCTAGAGAACCCATTAGTGAGCAAATAGGCCTCCTTTCTGCCAATATTATCCAACACTTCATCTGTGAATAGATTTGGGAAATTATCATGAACGCAAGCATCATTCAGCTTCTTGAGATCTATACAAATCCTTATCTCATCCTTCTACTTCTTTTCCTGAACTACCATTGGAGTCACCCAATCAGATTCTTCCATTGGTTAAATAATACCAGCTGCCAACAACATGTCCAACTCCAAGCAGACATTTTCCTTGTACGTAGGATTAAGGTGATATGGCCTCTACTTCACAGGCTTCATGTCTGGTTTCAACATTATTTTCATCACTCCTAAATCGCCTATTATCCCCTTCAATTCTGAAAACTTTAAAGGGAACAAATCCTTATACTCTCAGAGCAACTCAATAACCTTATCCACCATAGCATCATCCCAATGGTCCCTTATCTTCACAAACTTCGGCTCTACCTCTATTCCAATGTTACCTTGTTTAGTTTTCATTGGTGTAGTGATATTTGGATTCTCTATCTGTAGCCCCTCAACTTCACCATGATGTTCTACCTCTGGGATATTAATTTTCCTTAGATCCTCCTCTTCTTCTTCAGCAGTCACATTGTAGCACTCCAGCGCATGGCGCAACTAGGTGGTCCAATCTGGTTGCATCAAATTCAAGGGATCCTATGAGATTCCAAAAATTGCTACCTTGACCTCCTGCAATGCTTCATCGATGCAATCAAATCCACCTTTAAAGGTGAATGTCATTAAGAATCCCTGTCTCAGGATATCCCACTTGTGCATGTCATGGCAGAGCTTAGTTTCTAGGTAACAATTCATTGGTATTGCATCAAAAGTATGATAGAACAAATGCACCCACTCCGATTGTGGTTCTGCACCATAAGCATCAATCCATTTTGGTACGTGACCGTGTAGTTCACTCCTCCCATCATATGTATTTATTAATCATACTTCGGGTGACCAAACCAGACCCTCATCATCCTTATGTATTTGCACCATCCATTAAAATTGTCTTTATGCGCACCCCACCATCTTTCGGGCGTAGCGCGTAGCACCAAATCGAAGTCTTGGAAGCGATGCTTCTCAGGAACTTCCCTTTCAAATGCATCCAAAAATTTATCTGTGTTAGTTATACCATCATAATATGGTAAAATCCTTACCTCTGATGATACACAACACAACGATTTAGTTATCATGTTACAATGCAGCGTAGATACTTCATGCAACCTATGATGTTAGTGATCCAACTCTTCATCTAAATCCAATCTGTAAGAAATTCTGCATTCCCATGCAATGCATCCATCTGCTGTCAGATTCACCCAATCTTGGTCTTGCATTGTTATTTTCTAAATCTGGTCCAAATCATCATCACTTTAATAATGATGGATCGGTTCAATATAACGCAACCCTTATTCAGGGTCCAAAGGTACTAGTATGCGGAGTGATTTCCTCTCAAATGACAATGTCTGCTTCTTCAAATTGATCACCACATTCATGTCGATAGCCCAGTCCATCCCAAGGACCATGTGGTAGGGATTATTTTCATCAACAATCTCTATCACTTTGAAATCAGCCAACATGCTCGCCCTTCAATATCTACTATCACTTCCTAGAATATTCCCATGGGAATAATATTTTTCTGATTCACCATCCTCAATTGGATCATAGACCACTGCAATGTAGGTCTCCCCATTCTCTCCCATGTTTGTTTAGGCAAAATATTTGCATCTGACCCAAGATCCAAAATAACTTGGTCCATTCATATTCGCCTATTTTCACGGCAAGCCTCATCTCATGCCATGTTCTTGCCTTATGCTTACCAGTTTTCCTGACCATGTGCAGTCTCTCCAAAGTATTTTCTTTACCATCACATTTATTTACCAACTCCTGTAATCCTTTCATGGCCTTGCTATTACGTATAAGCTTCATACAAGTCTCCAAAAACATAGTGATCATTGATGTGTCCATTTCTTCAGACTAGTTATCCTGACTTCCTAAGGTAGAAGCCTCAGCAAAGCTTTTCTTCGCTTCCATGAAGGTTTTTTTTGCATGCACTAAACCACATGCAACCTCCTTTTCTAGAGCTTTATGGACCCATTCACTTTCTTCGTTCTGCTTTCCCTTATCCTCGCCAGTCGTCATTCCACTACACAGCACAATATTCACATTAGGATCCTCTTCGCGGAGCTCAACCTTCATCATCTGCAGGTTTTGGGTGGGTTGTTGAGGCTGTGTCCCCTTTTCCTACACCTTAGCTATTAATATAGGGAAGTCTTCTGTTGCGTGGTCAAAATGAGTACAATATCGACATGACAAGTGCATCGGGTTCGTACACTCTCATGTGTAGTGTCCTAACCCTCCACAATTGTAGCAAATAACTTGTCCCCAACCTCTCGTAGGTCCTCCTCCACCTCACCCTCATTGACACCTCTTATATCCTCCTCGTGCTCCCCCAGTGCCTTGATCTGGAGGCCGAGTTTCTCTCTGTATTCGATACATAATTGTTCTCTCCATCATTAACTCATAACTATGACAATTGTGCTCACCTTGACCTACTAATTTGTAGAAGTTGCAGAAGAGCTATTGCAGTTTCTGTACAAATTTATGCATCAAGTGACAATTATTTGTCACATGTTTCCCAACAACCTGACATATAGCACACCATAGAGTGTGCCCTGTACATGGCCTTTCTTCAGCTTCTAGCCTCAGAGGCATTGGCCTTCCTCCTGTAATATAATTCGTGAAGACATGGCAATGATCTTTATCATGCCCCTGACTCTTACATTTCAAACACCAAACTTCTTCATGCACCTCTAGCCAAGTGACACTATCTTTCTTCAAACTATGGAACTTTAGGCAAAGATTCAGAAACTCCATGTGAATCTGCAAAACTCCCAAAGAAGCATCTTGAATCGGTGTCTCATGAAATCTCATCACAATCTCCAGGGCTTCTGCCTAGGTCCCAATCTGTTTCTATGATAAGGCAACCCTTAAATGAGGCAATAGCAAAGCCACAAACCATTCACAGTGCTACCCATCTGTAAGATTCATGTTAGCTTCGTAGATCTTGCATTTAAATATTTGATCTAGCTCCCAGGGTGCCTTGCCCAACATCATCATGATTTCCTTGAATCCAACAATTGATTGCACTTCAGACTTGGGCCTACTAAATTTCTTATTCAACGCAGTCTGAATGTCTTCCAAAGTAGCTAGCAGGTTATTGGTGTAGTACATAATGTACCACATTAGTGTGTGATCCTGTAAAGCAGTAACTAACATTTATTTCTTCATTTGATCATCTGTGACATTTTGGATTGTCCATATGGCCTTCGTAATGAACCAAAACTAGTTCGGGTCCTCATTCTGCAAGCCATTGAAAATGGGCAACTTCACTACATTCGCCATATTGAATGGTGGTAGAGTTTGTGGTGGTGTGGGCAAAGGGGTATGCTATGGAGGTGAAGATGGAGGTGGTGTGGGGGATGGGGTATTCGTGGGAAACCTTGCCTTATTAACTAGACAGTGTTGTGCGGTGAAGCCTCTACTTCTCCTTCATCATCTGTCAGAGGAGGCTCAATCAGCGAGCTATATTCAGGATCTATTCTCCTTCTATCCCTGAATAAATTGGCACTTTATGTAGCTCCAAAAATCAAATTAATTGCATAACCCACTTTTCACACAAGAGGATTTTAATCCAAGTATTCAAAGATCTCAAATACTTACCTTGTGTTCCCTTGAAGAAGCGTCGCTCTACTTCATTGTAGCTGACCAAGGTATCGACCATGAACTCTGTCAAAAATCCTCCGATGACATGATCAAGCTAGTGATCGACAGTGTGCACCATCTTATCTTCAAAGTCTTCCAATCTCTGCACTAACTCCGGGGTCCACACTATTGGACCGTAAAACCTCCACCTTCCTTCTCTGTCCACTAATTTAGCAATCCACTCATATAGCTCAATTGAGAAGGAAAAAAAGAAAATTTTGTGTATCTCTATGTACATACACCTGTCTTACCATTGTTCTTTCATTAATCATAGATTTCTACTTTCTTGTGACGCGAATTCGTGGATCTTTCTATCCAACCTTTCTTCAATTTCCTTCTTTTTCGGATTCTAGTGATGCGACATCACACATCTCTTTATGCAGATCTTAGACCTGAAAATAGAACCATTTGTTGGCTTACTGGGTCCTGACCCAAGTTCAGAGCTAAGTTTTCCAAACAAATCCCTACACTACTAGACCTTTCGGCATCAATCCGTGGAGCATGAACTGAAGTCTGACCCAAAGTAGTATGGGGGGATGGTGGAACCAAGTTTCCGCACCCAGATATGAGCGTGATATTTTTTATACCCTAAACTGGCCTTTGCACATATCGATAAGCCTTTAAGGCTTATCAATATAACTTCTTCTTACCAGCCCGTAGACCTTCGCGAAGGTCTATGTCTGCCTTTCATGGACCCTAAATAGGTAAATCAACCGCTTACGTGCCTCTGTGATTACACCTAGTTCTATTATTACCCAAATCAACTTAAGTGTTTGATATCCTTAACATGCAACAAAATATTCTTCGTGTAAACAATTATTATTATTTGCATTCATATAACAATGTAAATCATGTAGAATCACACATCAATACAGTATCAAATTGTAAACCCATCATTCATCATATCATAATTGCATTCCTTCATAACATAATTAAATAGACAAAAAACATATATTTTTGGAATAATCTCATTATTGATACTTAAGTTCTTCTTACAGACTCAAGACTTCCCCGCACACTTAGCTACAGAATATATCTAGGCCTCTGTGCACACAGCTATAGAGCCTCTCTTCTACTCTAAGACTCTTCGCTATTTCTTCTACTGAGCCATTACATTCATCTTCATCAATATCATGAACTTCACCACCTTAGACTCCATAAAACTCTCCTTTTTATACAATCCCATGGTCCACGGACCATGGGTAGACCTACTAAAGTCAACAAAACTTACATAAAATAATGGAAATGCCCTTTATGACACTTTACTATCTACGCGCTCCACAAAAAACTTGGGATTTCTACCCCAATACTTGTGCTTTTGCCCCAAAATTGATAGCAGGGGACCTGTCCTAGCAAAATGCATTGAAGGATAATACACATGCTAAGAATGAAGGAGTTCACTTAAGGAAGGCGTAACTCTTCAACCCAAAGGAGTGCACCGAACACAAGAGAAATTCTTTGTCATCTTAAAGTGTTCTCTTTCCTTAAAATTTATTTCTCTTTCTTTTGTTTGATTTTGATCACTTTTATGTGGTGAATGAGGCTATTTTCTATGTCAAGAAAATCTAAGAGTTCATGTATCCTTAGAAAATATAAGACATGCACTTCTAAATGTTAGGTGATGAAACTTAGGAAACATTTACTTAGGAGGATGTTACACTTAGATAAAACTTAAGAATGACAAATCAAACAATGTGAAGACACTGAGGGGCTTAAAGTAAAAGTTCATGTAGGCCCCAAAATTAAGTTAGGAAAATATTTTGGAAGGTCGTTGTCATAGTGACAACACTTAATGACACACTGGGAGAACCCCAACTTCTCTAATATGGTTTAATTTATGCACAAATTCTCAATTCTCTGGGAAGTATTCATTCAATCATTGAGTTACCTTGGCTCCCCACTCTACTCGATTAAATATGTAGTCTTCCCCATTCCATTAACTGGTATAACAAAACATAAAGTAAGCCAAATCACTTTGATGAGAATAAGGGTGTTAGGCCCCTATAATACTAGTGTAACCCCTTATTGTTATTAGTACAACCCACTTATTATATTGATGTACCCATGTAGTGCCCATAATATTACTATTTTGCCCCATAGAAGCCCACTATTGTTATTATTGTGCGCTTACATTATTATTGTTATGTTAGCTCTGATTATGTTATGACCCCTTAGACTCCTATATATAGAAAGGAGGTCTTTTCATTTGTATCATCCAAGAATTGATCATTTATGTAATGTAAGGAAGGTTGCCCCCTCGAAGAGGCTGAATTATAAGGCATTGATCTATCTTTTCTATCTTTTTGTGAGCTGGTTTCATAACATTTGGTATCAGAGCTTTGGATTCTAAGGTTTCGCTGCTCCAAATAGGTCATCGTGGCATTTTTGCTATAACTATTTTTCTTTGACGTTTGAGAAGCTAAAAAAAAAAAACCATTTGAGAAGAAATCGCACTGAACCTCGGGTCCGAAATTCAAAGCTTTTCGCGCTATATTTGCGGATATATGATTTGAGGAATTTGTTCTTTTTGCAGACTCCTAAATTACATTCGAAACAGGTGACCTGGGGAAAATCGTCATAACTTTCTCTCTGAGCATCGGATTGAAATTTTGTAAGAAGGTACAGAAAAAGAACGGACTATAGTTTCTTTTAGATATTTTTCAGAGCAAAAGGTCGAAACAGTGACACACGGCACTTCATACAAGTTAGCTCTTCTGGAAAGGTCTATAATCAGGTCATCTTGGGAGATTGTGCATAACTCTTTCTTGGAGAATCCAATTTGGATCAGACTAGAGGCATTCAAAAGAAGACACATAGGGCTAATATAGGTCACAATTTCAAAACTTAAACGTCCAAAAGTATAGAGTTACAGTCGTTTCAAGATTGAGCTCCTAAAATCAAGAAAAAGCAAGATGAGGAAGTTTGATGGCAAGGATCTGGTAAATTGGATACTTCAGATGGAGCAATATTTTGATCTACATGGCGTACCATTGTTACAAAAGGTATGTATTGCATCTTCATATTTAGAACTGGATGAATTATTATGGTATGAAGGACTTTGTTCTCGTAAAGAACTTGTTACGTGGTCAATCTTCACGGAGGAAATGATAGCACATTATGAGGATACAAAGAGCAACACCTTCTTTAGAGAAAGACCACAACAAGTGGAAAGAGTAAAAGGGCTTTGTGACATAGTGGAATTTTTTTTTATGGAAACCAGGAAGCATACCCCTCACAACTATAAAGATGGAAGTGTTGTTTCTCCTAGCCTTCCACAACCTACAAGGGTTACACCACAACAATTGGAAGAAAAAAGAGAAAAAGGGCTTTATTAAAATTCTGATAGAAAATTCACTAAAGGCCATAAGTGTGCTGAGAAGAAATTATTTTACATAGAATATGAAGAGGAGGAAGAAAAGGATCAAGAAACATCAAAAGAAGAAGATATACGCCAGGACCCCACCCCAAAGAAAGAAGAAATGAATCAGACCATACCTTTTAAAGCATTGGCAAGAATTACCACTCCTCAAACTCTTAAGATAGAAGGACATATCAAGAAGAAAAAGGTGCAAGAAGTGAAAGATCACATCGACAAAGAAGAAATGAATCCAACCATATCTTGTAATTCATTGGTCAAAATTAGCACTCCTCAAACTATCAAGATAGAAAGACATATCAAGAAGAAAAATGTTCAAGAAGTGAAAGATCACATCGAGCATCAAGAAATGAATCCGACCATATCTTGTAAAGGATTGGAAGAAATTACCACTCCTCAAACTCTAAAGGTAGAAGGACATATCAATAAGAAAAAGGTTCAAGTAGTGAATTATCACATCGAGCATCAACAACAAGTTCTCCAAATTTTAAAAGATAACGCCACTTTGGTGCAAAATCGAATGAAACAACAGGTAGATCAACATCGTAGTGAAATTTTTTTTGATGTAGGTGATTGGTTATTTTTATTGCTACATCTCAAGAAAGCTGTTTATGAGAAGGAAATGTTGGCAATACTACATGCACTTAAAAAATGGCGACCTTACTGAATGGGAAGACTCTTCAAGGATGAGGATGTGGAAGCATTGTTTTGTGCTATTTCTATTATCCAACCAGATTGGATAAATGAAGCAAGAGATGAATGGAAGAAGGACGAAGAAGTATGGCCACTTATTCAAAAGTTGCAAAAGATCCCAATTCAAGCAATATTGCCAAAAATTGAAGAGGAAGGAAAAATCATATTGGAACCTGGAGCAGTCACAGAAACAAGAACCCGACAGCTACGAAATCGATCAATTTCAAAGTATCTCATCAAGTGGAAGAACTTACCCGCTGAAGATTCCACATGGGAGGACAAGAATTTTATACAGAAGCATCAAGAACTACTCAAGCGTTGAGGACAATGCTTTTTGAAGGAGAGGGGCATGTTAGGCTCCTATACTACTAGTGTAACCCCTTATTGTTATTATTACAACCCACTTATTATATTGATCTACCCATGTAGTGCCCATATTGTTACTATTGTGCCCCATAGAAGCCCACTATTGTTATTATTGTGCCCTTACATTATTATTGTTATGTCGGTTCTGATTATGTTATGACCCCTTAGACTCCTATATATAGAAAGGAGGTCTTTTCATTTGTATCATCCAATAATTGTTCATTTATGTAATGTAAAGGAGGTTGCCCCCTCGAAGAGGCTAAATTCTAAGGTGTTCATCTATCTTTTATATCTTTTTGTGAGCTGGTTTCATAACAAAGGGTGATATATAACCACAAGTAAGAAACTAATTAGAGTATGAGTTTTCATCTCTAGCATTGCTTCGCTACTAGCAGTCCTGGACAATACCCCAATGGAGTCACTATAGGAACACAATTGTTTTTTCTATGTCAACGACCCTATATAGTATGTCGACAAAGTCGCTTTCTTCACCTCGCTGCACACGAAGTCTTTCTCTTATTTCACCTCTATTTTTCTTTCTTTTCATAGAACTATTTTTATACACTTATTATTATTATTTTTAAATGATTTAGAAGAGGGATTCTGACTTATTTAGAGTAGAAGAGGTTTCTCCTTCAGAGACAAGTTTATAAGCCTCTGATAACTACCCCACTTAATATTTTGCCCTCATATTGTCATTAAGAAACAAAACCAAGAGCAAAAAAGAAAATCCCAAATAGCTATGGGAATCATGGTTTTTTTATCACTTGCTGGTTGAAGGATCATATTTTCCATCTAAAAATGATCGAATTGAAAGATGTAAACCAAATCAGAGAAGAGGATAATAGATAAGCCAAGGGTTTCATTTTACCAAAAATTTCCTTACAAAATATTAGCCACGTCATCTTGAAGCTCAAAACAATATTTTTAAAAGGTCTAATAAAAATGAAAAAATAAAGTGAGGTAAGGAAAAGAAAAATAACAATATAATGCATCTAACTAAATACAACCTATCCTATTCTAAAATAAAAAATATAGGTTTGGGTGATGCGAAATGGAACTTCCAATGCAACCATAAAATATACTCCTGACATTGAAGTCCAAGGATGTAATCATGTAATACTAGATTAAAATAAAATGCAATGAAAAGGTTAAACAACTAAAACATTCTCAGTGAAGCAACACTTCATAGCTGAATGCCCAGTCTATACAAAGACTTTCAAAAACCATATAAATCTAACTGTAGTTCCATATTTAGAATTTTTTTGTATCTTCATCCTTGAACATCTTTATGGACCCAAACATATGGATAAGTATGGTCTAGTATAGAGTTTGGTCCTTTTGTCACTCACTCCATTTTTTATGCACATATGGCCCATACCTCCAAACATCTTCGACCAAGGTAGACTACCTTACTCTAAGAAAAATTATATTTTTTTATTTTTGGAAGATTCGTTTAGTGACATATCTTGTTGGAAATGCCTCTCCAATATCTATCCATCTAGGGACTTTGTTAGGGAACCTGACTTGATTTTCTACACATAAACTATCCACAAAAAATAACCCTTTGATTATTACATCAACCATCCATAGTCATAAATATTTTAAGGATTCGTCACTTATCCTACTACTATGATGGTTATGAAAAAATAACCACACATACCAACTTGATACTACCATTGACATCAACGAATGCACAAAAATATGAAATTCCAATCACCAATACCAGTCAATGAAAACACTGTCTAAAAATATCACCCTCTATTAATGATGGAAATTATGCCAAACATGTCTAAGGCATATATGGAAATACCATGTAGCAATAGCATGAAACATGTAGTAAAACCCCCCTAACATTGGTTGGTGTCATTTATCTACATTCTCAACACTCTGCCTAAGTGTGATACTTATGATAGTTTATCACACACAACTTCCCTTCATTGGCCAAAACAATAATGTTTTAACCACTTATCTTCTTTTCATTAGTTTCCTCTAGCCATAAAATATTATACCTACTTGATGCTGGGTCCTTTTCTTGTCTGAAGTTTTCCTATTACATGACTGAAATACATAAATGTTTGTTCTCCTCTCCCTGTTTTTGTATGTTGAATCTTCTTCCTATGCCAGAGGTATTAATGTTTGGTTCATTCTCCCCCTTTTTCTATGCTCACTTCTCAGGATATATTAATGTTCTCACACTACTTCTTGTGTTTAGATTCCTAGATCACATCACTTCCATTGAGATTAATGACTACACAATAATATCAAATACTAATGACAAATATGAATTAATGAAAAATATTTGTCCAAGAATATCCCCCTTTTCCATTGATGGAAAATGTTCCAAACATGTCTATGGCACTAATGGAAACACCATGCAGCAATAGAATGGAACATGCAACAATACTCCCCTTGAAATCAATCTGGATAACACATCTACAAACTCATCATTCGACTTAAGAATCATACCTACCATGGATGATCACATGGTACTTTTTTTAATTGGCTATGAAAACAATGTTTGGATCACTCATCTTCTTCTCATTGGTTTCCTCTCCCCATAACATATTCTCCATACTTGATGTTGGGTCCTTTCCTCCCTCAAATTATTCCTCTTGGATGATTGGAATATGTCAATTTTTGGTTTCCTCTTCCCCTTTTCATATGTTTAATGTTCTTCTTATGCCTATGATATGAATGTTTAGTTCCTTCTCCCCTTTTCTCTACAGTTGTTTCTTGAAATATATCAAGTTCTCATGAGAGTTCCTCTACTTGGATGCCTGGATTACATTAAGGCATGATGAATTAATGTTTGGTTTCCTCTCCCCCTTTCAAATAAATGGTAAAGGGTATATTGGATTAAATATTCTCTACCTAAGAATATTCCTTCTCCAACCAAAACAATTCTTCTACATCCAGACATACAAATAAAAATGTATGGGATTGCTTGTCTCTCCTACAAACCACCATTTTTCTCCCGCAACTACTTGTGAGATAACTCAATGAAATGAGTAGTTGCATATCCTCAAACACTTTGATTTATTTTTATGATGGAGAGACCATTTCCAATTTGGATCTAATATACTCAAAGTGATCCCTAGGAAGTGGCTTTGAAAATATATTAACAACGTACTCATTAGTAGCCAAATATTCCAATGTAACAACATGGTTAGGAACTTGATCTCTTAATAAACAATATATAATTGGAATTTGTTAGGTCTTTCAGTATGAAACAGGTTTCTTGGAAGTATTAATGTCACCTGTATTATCACACATGATGGAAACTCCATCATCAAGCTCAAACTGAATATCCTTCAACATCTTCTTAATCCATAGAATTTGAGTAGAACATGTACCTGTAGCGATGTATTCGAATTCCATGATAGATAAAGAGATGGGATTTTGTTTCTACTTACTCAAGGCACTAATTAATTCACTAAAAAATATTTCTTTGGTTTCAATCTTCCTACTATTAATATTGTTGGCCCAATCAACATTATTATAAGATTTTAGAGTAAAATTTGTACCTTGTTCATGCCACAAATGGTAGTATATTATGTCCTTAAGATACATTAATGTCCTCTTGAATACATTACCATGAATTTACTTTGGATTTGCTTGAAATATGACCACTAGTCCTATCACTTATATTATATATGGTCTTGAAGCCGTTAAGTACAACAAGCTTACAATCATTGGCATATAAGTCGTTCAATTTACAATGGGGGACTCATCCTCCTCGCTTAATTTACAAATAGTCACCATAGATGTACAAACTACTTTATAGTCATCCGTTACAAACTTTTGCATAATTTATTTTAGATACTTGGATTACGAGGTCATTGAGAGAAGAAACTTGGTGAGGATTGAAAGAAGAAACTTTTGAGGTTTTCAAAGGTAGGGATAATCATTTAAGATTCAAGGAACCATTAAATGTTATATATGATGATGGATATCATGAAAACTTAATGTTGTTATATGTTTAACAAAGAATGTCTTCTCAACATGCACATTTGAAGGAGGGATACTCTTTCTCCTTCTATATTTTCACACATTTTCTCTAATTAACTCCTACAAGGATATCAAGCATCAATCAAACTAATGTTTATATGTTTTGGAGCACCTACATGACAATGATTTTTGCAAATCCCTCTTGTAAATAAATTGCCATGAATTTGAATTCATGTAAACATGGAAATGTAATGATTTTATTTGGTTAAATAACATCCTTAGCTTTTGTGGGTTATCATAAACCATTACAATTCGAAGGTGGTTCATAACTTGCATGAATTTAAGTGGTTTTAGAAAATTGCAATAAACCATGGTTTCAAGTGGCTTTGAAGAATTTGCATGGTTTGAGGTAGTTTTCAATAATTTTCATGGTTTCAAGTTGTTTTATTTAGTTTTTGTTACATCTCATTTTTAACTATGTGTAATTAATTCCAATGCTTATTTTGTCTTAGTTATAATGTTTCATTCTCCTTTTTTTTCTTGTTTTCAATCATATTTCCTTTAGCTAATTGTGTGATTTGCAACCTGGGAAAGAATGTCAACTCTCATTACAGGAACGTTTCAAACTCCTTTGAAATTTCTTCAACAAATGGATGTCCTATTTTCTCCAAACCACTTCCAAAAATGATGTCATCTACATATGCAATATTGGTTATAAAATTATCATAGTTTATATATATAAATTGCTATATATTGTTACTCTTTTAAACCCATGTTGTAGATACTTTTCTAGCTTATCATACTAAGATATTGGTCCTTGGTTCAACCCATAGACAGATTTTCTTAAACTTCAAACATGATCTTCAACGTTTGAGTGATAAAGTCCTTCTGGATTTCTAAAGTACACTTCCTCTTCCAATTAACTACTAAGGAAAGTTAACTTAACATCCACCTAAGAAACTTTAAATTTATTATAACTAGCAAGCCAAAAACATTCTTATTTCTTATCAACTAGGCACATGGGTAAATGTTTCTTCAAAATATATCCTTTCAACTTGGCCATAGCCTTTACAAACAAATATGGCCTCATTACTCACAACTCGACCTTCCTCAGTTTAATCTTGAACACACACTATGTTCCAATGAGAATCTTATCCTTTAATCTATGGATCAGTCCGTAAATACTAGTATTCTATACCTTATCTAACCTTCAAGCTGTTTCCATAATCCAACACCTGTCTTCACTTTATTCAATGAAAATATTGGGATCTATCAAGAAAAAGGTAAAAAGTTTTATTTTCTTGGATTTCATGTGAACATTCGTCTTGTTTTCACACCAAGAACTTTTCTTCTAATTATTTGGCTATCTAGATATTGCTTCTGCACATATATAGATGGTGTTTTGTGTTTCTAAGATGATTTTTGTAAATTATCATCTTCTACTTCTTGTAAATTGTCATCTTCTCCTTCCATCTCTGCAAGTTCTTCATATTTTTAGATAAATCACCATCCTTATATGATTTATCCTAAGGCAAAATTCCTTTTTGTATAGCTTCATTCACTTTAACATCAATGCATTCTTCAATCTTCTTGGTATGTTAATTGTAGCACTTATACCCTTTGGTTTTGATTGCATATCTGAGAAATACGCCTTCATACATAGGAGAATCAAAATTGGAAATATTTTTGTCATTCATATTGATATAACACTTCCTACAATAACCTCTAAGATTCTTCACCAAGGCTTCCCTTCCTTTGCCTATTCTATAGGGTGTCTTATCACTGTTCTTCTTGAGTTATGTTCTATTGGAAAAATAGACATCAGTTTGAGTTGCTTCTCCCCATAAAAAAATTTCAACTTTTCCTTCATCCATCATCGCCCTGGCCATATCCTAAATTGTTTTATCCTTTCACTGTACAAATCCATTATGTTAGGGTGTTCTCACCAAATAATACTACCTTATGATATTGTTTTCTTCGTAGAAATCTTAAAACTCCCTTAAAGTGAACTGTCCTCCCCTATCTAACTGTAGAATAACGAGAGCTAGTATTGTAGTAAGGATACTGCAACTCCTAGGCTATGAGATTTAATTATCAACCCAGGGTTCGTACAAACTTGGAGGTGACAGTGCCATATGCACAAGTAGACGTAAAGGTCCTGCCTGTTGTCACTTTTTCATCTAATGAGAGACCCCAAGGGTTCTAAGCAAGACTTCTACAGAGATAGAAGAAGCTTGATTCTTTGATGGAAGAAGAGAAAATCTATTCTAAGAGAGATACTCTACTGCAGTAATGAAGAAAAAAACATGTAATGTTAATATCACACCATATCCTAATTAACCATTTAAATAGTTATGCTAAGAAAAATTGCTAAATCAACACTAACCTAATGATGCTAGCTAAGCTACAGAAGTAAAGAGCATCAAACCAAACTAATGTGTAAGCAACTAAACTAAATCTATTTTTACTATTTTTTTGCTTTTTGGTAAAATCAAGCATGCAAGGAGTCAAGCAGAAGAGAAAGTGAAGATCAAAATCAGTGAAAGGAGGACGTAATGAAGCAATAGTGCATGGGAACCATTGGATCAGTCGGATCAACAGACAGTATAATTTAAGATGAGCAACGGAGATCATATCGCAGAGGATTAAGTGAATAGATGGACAAAAAGGACTAACGGAAGATAAGTGGTGGAGATCTTATTGCATGTGATTATGTGAATAGATGGACGAACAAGAGTAAATGGAGATGAATGGTGGAGATCGTATCGTGGGGGATTAAGTGAATAGATGGATGAAAAGACTAATAGAAGATAAGCGACGAAGATCTTATCACATGGGATTAAGTGAATTGATGGACGAACAAGACTAATGGGAGATGAATGGCAGAGATCGTATCGTAGGGGATTAAGTGAAGATATGGACGAACAGGACTAACAAAAATAAGCAGCAAAGATGTTATCACATGGCATTGAGTTAATAGATGTATGGATCACATTAAGTCACATGGAGATAGAAGGAAAAAAAATGTGCAGAATGATGGAGCGGTCTTCGTAGGTGGTAAGAAGTTTCTTGTGTGCCCTCAAAGCTATAAGTGGAATTCCTAAATTTTGTATGATTAGCCTAAGTGAGTGACGCGTAGCATGAGAAAACCACTTTTCTCGCATCCTCTCGGGCTAATATTAGTTGTGCAAGAATTCGTGCATGATTATGCGATAGCCAATGGATCATGTAGGATTGATCAACGATGCAAATCGGCTAAGCTAGTTGGTGATCAGGTGACACGATATTTGTTGGATCAAGCGAGGTAGATCGAGGGTGGAGATGTGGAGTGCCTAAATTCAAACATGGAAATGAATAAAGGTGGTAAGAAGTATCTCTTGCACCCGAAGGGCTGTAAGCTATATTTCTAAATTTTACGCGATTAGCCTAAGTGAATGACATGTAGCACGAGAAAACCACTTTTCTCACATGCTCTTGGTCGGGTATCGATCATGCAATAATTCACATGAGATGATGCAATAGTCGTTGAATCGAGGGTGCGAGATCGACAGTGGAGATTTGGAGCGCATAAAGTAGGTGGAAGAATTCACGATAGTCATTGGATCAAGCTAGAGAGATCGATGATGGAGATCTAGAGTGCATAAAGTGAAGTGTTGAAATGAATCAGATGGTGATTGGTCAGGTTTTTTGTGGATCAGATGGTAAGGAAAATACGGGTATAATCTGACCATGATGTGTTTTATTAGCTTCCGCTTAAGCATTTCGTGCTGAAGGAAATAAGCATATGAGAAAAAGTGATGGAAAAAGACAACAATGAAATGAACCTCATACAGAATCAAGACAACAAAATTCATGCAAGAACTCCTGGCTAACCAACTAATTCAAAGAAGGCACAAATGGAAGCAAACTAAAACACAACTAATTTAACTAATTTACACTACACTACTGTAATGGAAATGCAACTACTTAATTAAATGAACGATTAAACCATGAATCTATGCTAGCATACATGTAAAATAAAGAGGAACCTTAGTTGCTAGGGTTGGGCCCTAACCCAAGAGCTTCAGCCCTTTGAGATAACTCAGTGATGGCTTAAAACAAATCTCATTCTTATTATCAAAATAATGGATTACATAAAAAACTGTCACAAGTATTGTAGCTCGAAAATAGAGTAAAGTTTTACAATCAAAAGCCTAAATCCTATTGAGGTCCAAGACCTCTCTCCTTATACGTTTGAAGTATCCAACGAATTACTTAAAATTAGTGAGGCTCCGCTCCCAAAGTTGAGATAAACTGGTGCTTTGACTTCTACTTGCTTGGCTGCCTTCTAGTCCTCATGATTTAGGTGTTTGTACTTTGAGCTGATGGAGGAATATTCAAATGGAGGGGTAGTAAATGAGGAGGATTTCCCTCCTATAATTCCTCTCCCTTGTCCCATTCGAGTTTTGAACAAGGTATTTGCTAAAAGTCCCTGCTTTTATCCTTTAATCGTACATTTAATGCCTATTATACCACAAAGCAAAATATCCAACTCTAACTCATCTCATAAACAAAATATGATCAAAAGTATGCAATAAGTTGTGAGAATATTTGTTTTTACTAAGCCAAGAGGTGAATTAAGGCCCATATAATTGCTGAATGGTGAGGCTCATCACAAACACTTGATCTTTTGATCTTCCTAATTCTCATCTTATATGTTGAAGGCTCATCACAAACACTTGATCTTTTGATCTTTCTAATTCTCATCTTATATGTTGAATATTTTAAATTTTACTAAAATATTCAATGTTTTCTTTTATTAACATGATACACATGGTTCGACAGAAATATTCAATGAAAAAAATAAAATATCTCTCATGTTTGGACTTTGTTCTCTTAATGGAACACATATGTGCATATGAACATTTTCTAGAGGTGTAGATGAAGACTACTCCTTTGTCTTGAAATGTACTCTGGTATGTTTACCACACTAACATGATTTACATATAGGGCTATCTGACATTGATAGTCTTGGAAATCCCCTTACTACTTACCTTGACCAAACTCTCAAATTTTACATGAACCATCCTCCGATACCACATGCATGCCTCATTTGTCTTGCTTAGGTAGCACCTTACTCTGAAATCATAAAAGACATAAACATTTTTGGGGTTATCTCTTTCCTTTCCTACTAATTTTTTATTCTCTACCTTTCTAATCTCACAATCCTTAGAGTATAAGATGACATCATAGCCATTATCACAAATCTAACTAACACTGAAAATGTTTTGTTTGATGCCATTCACATATAGGACATTTTGAGCCGTAGTCTTCTTATATAGGCTAAATGTTCCTTTCCCTTTTATTTGAGTTGGAGCATTGTTCCAAAACATTATGATGTCAATCTCATTTTCTCTTAGAAATAGGAAATTTCTTCTATCTCCATTCATATGATTGGAATTTCCAGTGTTCACATACCATTGTCCCTCTTGGTCATGAGCATACATTACACCAATACATTTCTCCTCCTTTTCTATCTTCAATTTCAACTTCTTTACACTCTTTTTAGGAGTGAGTTGTTTAGCGTTTTTCCATGTAGTAGGATTAAATAGTTCACTTCAACACCCAATAGCTTTGTTTCCATAGTTGTGACATACATAGCAACCAAGCTCATTCATAAGAGGAGTGAATGGGTTTCCTTGTGCAAAAGAGAGTTTTGTAGATCTATAATTTTCATCTCTTTCAAATTTATTAACTCTCCATTCAACAACTTTGTGACCAAATGTATGACATGAATAACAGTTAACATAAAATAATTTTGGGTAGATAAAATAGTGCATTTTTTGAGTTCTACTAGATCTCTAAAAATTATATTGTCTTTCTTGATAATGGGTAGGTACGAAGTAAGGTATAGATGTCATCTTGGCTGGGTTAACACTTTCTCATTTTCCTTTGGCTATGTCACCCTTTTTTCCTGACTCTTCCCTTAAGTGGTTTGACGTAGCTCTAATTCTCTTTGTTTCTTGGGGACCTAGAGCTTGATTCTCCTTTTGAAACCTACTAAGGCTCCTTATATACTAGAGAAACTTTCCTTTTCGGTGGTGTTTGGAAGCTCGGTATATCATCTAATGCATTTGACCTTTAATAAATATATGATTCAAATCTATTATGGCCTTGATCTTCAGTAGATCCATTCTTAGTGACATAGATTCTGCCTCTAACTCTTGGCAATTCCTTTCCCATTCAGCTACCTAGTTCATAAGAGGCTCCACTTTTCTCCTAGATTCTTCAAGCTCACATTTTTTTATAGAAATTATATCTCCATCATATGCATCTAAACTAATATTCCCTTTCCATTTCGAAAACTCTAGCTTAAGGTATTAATTGTCCTCTTTGTGTTTATTACCACTCTTTTTATTAAGCTTTAATTTTTGAACTATCATTTTTTAATCCTAACAAACTCTTCTAAATTTAGTTTTTGAAGGTTGTATTCTTCACTATTAGAATTGTACATACCTTCTTCATCTCTTAGAGGTTTCTCCTTCAGTAGTTTATTCTTCTTTTTCCTTCGGCTCCTCTAATGCACTCACTAGTTCTGCCTCAAGGTCCACCACTCCTTTAGAATCTGATTTTTCTTCAAACATTGTCTCATATTCAAATGTCATGAATGTGCATTCCTCTTATTATCCGTTACAAGATTCTTTACTATTGGCCTCAAATGGCTCACTCTCTTCTTTAGAGTGGAATCTATTTTTTCCTTCCAGTTTTCTTGTTTTCATATTTTTGAGGTTTCTCTCTATTCTTTTTCCTCTTCTCTTTATCCCTTTCTTAGTTCACAACCTTGGTGTATCGAAATTTTGATGCAAAGTATCCTACTCTACCTACTCAAAACACTTAAAAGGAAACTTACCTTTATACTTTCCTGAGCTGATTTAAATTTTTCTCACAAACTGGGCCATATCCTGGATGACAAGGGAAATCCTAATGTCCTTTTATCTTTTTGGACTTATCTAAAACTTTGAATGTTTATTCCTTTGGTTCTTATTTCTCACTACGCGTTATCCTCTCATAGGCAGTAGGAGTTCCATATATCTGGCCACTCTCATATTCTTCAACTCTGGAACCTCTTCTATGACTAAGATCTTAGCATTGAATCTCACCATAAGTGATCTTAAGAATTTCTGTACAATAATTTGTTCTTTGAGGTCTTAATTTATACCTCTAACCATATTTGCAACCTCATCTACTCTAAGAAATTAGTTTTTTAATGATTTTATCATCATTCACTTTGAGACATTCAAATATCATTCTATATGTTTGGAGCTTTTATTTCTTTACCTTTTCATCTCCCTCATTTCACTTTCTGATCTTATCCCAGGTTTCTTTCCTCACTTGTAGTACATCACCTTTACCAACTCTGATTAGTTAATGCTAGCCGTAATCACATTCTTGGCCTTCACATTATTATTATAGGTTGTCCTTTCATTAGGATCTATTGGCGGAGTTGTTGGAACTCTATATCTAGACTCTACAACAACCCATACATTTGCACCAAGAGACATGATACATGCTTCCATTTTAACTCTTCACAATACATAACTGAATCTATCAGAGATTGTTATTTTTCTTGATTATACATCTTGATTTTCCTGCATTGCCATGATTCCCTGTGGATCTACCATCTAATGGTTAAACTATTCTTGAAGGAATCTAGTTTATTACCAATTGTTGAACATCAAGTGTTACATATAAGGGGAAGTGAATCGATAATCATAAATTTTGCACTTCTTTAAAAAATACTTTTTAGAAAATTACAAACGATCACATAATAAGGATGCAATCACAATTGTACATAATGATTTTAATGTGGAAACCCTTACATGAGGAGAAACACCAAATATTGTTTTACTATGATGTAAGTTCAAAGCACCAACAATATGTACATAAATTATTTGTGAGAAACAACTCAGACTAGGCCCCAACCCCCTTAGATCAACATGCACCAACAAGATTAGAGGCATTGACCTTATATTTGTGCAGGCATTAACCTACTTCTTCTAGGTAGATCTAGTCTTTTATAGTATTTTAAAAATCAGACCTTTATTTGATTCAAATTTGATATAAATTATCTCACACAACCACATCTTCTATTTATTTCTCCTTGGACTCACTAAGCTATTCTTTATCTTTCAAGTGCACACTTCCATAGTCCATACCGATAAACTTTTGTAAATTTCTCGCTATCAGGTTTTGCTACTCTTGCTTTGTGCACAACACAATCCATCATTCTCACATTAGCTATCTCACACACACTATCACTGCGATATTTCTCTTACGTTACACTATAATCACACACTATTATGGAACATGTAATTCATTTAATTCTTCTTTGTCTTGAGAATGTACTTCAATTCATTCTGGTCATATTTTGTTGTAGTTCTCCTCTAACATTGTTCCTTCACATAAAAAATCCAAGAATATATATATTTAATCACCACCAATTTTTTTATTTTATTTAAATATTATTTATGATTAATTGTGATTGTGCCCACTCACATTCTAAATGTTGTATTGCATTCTTTACCAGCAGTTATCCATTAGTTCTCATCAAATCAAACCCTACGATCACACCATATCCTACACTTCAACTACTTGAACTAATCCTTTAGATTTTCACACCATACTCTCACACCAAATTCTAACTTCTAAAGTTATCTTGTAGTACTCAACAACCCCGCATTATCATTAGACTTAGAATAATAAAAAATGGGGACACCTTAAATTTTTAGGAAAGAATTCTATTTGTTTTAATAAAATTGGACAAGATTCATATTTTTACCTTTAAATTTTAATAAACAAATTTAAAAAAAAAATATTTCAAAAGCTTATATAGCGAACCGTAGTCTTTTCTTTAGGCTTATAAGCCTTTCCATAGTTTATTAGGAAATAATATGGAAATTATAAAACCCCGATAAATCTATTTCCATTATAAAAGCATGAATAACATTGCAAAAGTTCCTAAAAGGTTTTAAAGAAAATAAAAGGAAATATTATAAAACGTTGGTCCCACTAAAACAATACGTGAAGTGCTATTTGGCTTATTGGCATCAGTGATTTGAAAGTACGTACCATAAGAAAATTCCAATAGTTGATATCATGGTATGTCAAATTTCGATAGCCGATATCACAGTCTCTCAAGTCCCGACACTTTGATATCGCACATCTCACATCTTGATTCGTGAATAATCAAATATATTGTGATATCAAAGTTCACATATCGGAAGGTTATTTCCATATCACTCGATACCAAAACACCTATGAAGTTTTGATGATAGTGATTTACCGATACAGTGACAGGTGTTAAATCCACATGAGAAAATGTTTGAAAATTAAATTACCACTTTATGTGACATATAGTTGCGAGGTTTTAAATGATTTATTATGTAATGTAGAAGGATTTCTTCATTAAATCTTGCATTCAATTGAAATGACTATCTCCATTTATGAGTTCTCATCGCTCATCCCTGTTTTCTTCTTATTAGCTAAATCCCAAAAAACAACAGTTGAAGGAAAGGTCAAGAATTATCAAAGTGAAGAAGAAGTGTATAATTCAGACACAAAAATTTTCGCCTCCTGAAGAAGTTTCCAATATGTCACCTTTATGCATGGATACTACATGCATGCCAAGTGTAGGGTTGTCCTCTTCGGAGGTTAAATACAAACTATTATAATATGAAAACCAAAAGGTAATTGAGAAGGAAATTGCTACTATACATGCTACGACTCCGAATGTTCTCTCTACATGTAATGATGTGGATAATTCATTTTTACATAGAATTTCCACTCATCCCAAAATATTGCCCTACACAGATATAGTATGGCAGGTGATTATCCATTTGGATATTACAGACAAAGTTTCTAAGACTCCAAAGAACATAATCATTGAATCATTCAAGACTGAGAATTTGAGGAAAATGTAGCACTTTCCGCTACCTTAGAAAAAATATGACACTCAGTTAATCCAAAAGTTTATGAACGAGAATCCAAACCCAGCAGAGCCTATCAAAGAATGGAGAAGGGACCCAAACAATCACAAGCATGAGGACATGGGTATGTATTCATTAGCTTCTCTTGTTGGCCCTTTCTCTCATGCCATTGCTATGATCTGTTGTTTATAAGGTTACCCTAATACACAAAAGTTATTAGAAGAATGGGTACCGTTCATAGAGGTTGCTTCTGATGCTTATATTATGATTGGGAAAATATCTTGCCTAATAATTTAACTACTCAGATTTGCAACTATAGACATAAGCACAATATCAATGATAGAACTCCTCCCCCTTTTTTTATGAGTGCCTATGTCATTGATGCTGTCTATTTTTCATATGATTTTCCATCTATAGGATGGAAATGGAAAATTCAATACCCTACCCCCATTCATATTTACCATGATTTCTTATGGGAATCCAAGTATCATTCTCATTTTTATAGAATTTGTCATGAAATCATCCTCCCTAATCACCAAGAAGTTTTCAGCAGGAAAGCACCCAGACTCTCTACAAAATCTATGTTGACTTGAGGGGGCCTGACCGAGGTTCAAAGTTAATTATCCAAATAAATCCCTACACTACTCGCCCTTTTGGCAATAGCCCGCAGAGCACGAACTAAGGTCTCACCCAAAGTAGTATGGGGGGATGCTAGAACCAAGTTTCCACACCCTTGAGATGTCTGAGGGGTCGGTTTAGTCCAACTATGAATACCTTCGCGCAGGTCGCTTCATGCACTATCGTAACCTACGTGGCCTTCATGATCTATTATAATCACCTTCACGCAACACTCATGAGGGGCTGAGGTGATTTCACGCTGCCCTAGCAGCGATCTGCACTACATCCCAAAGTTATACTACAGATCTTACTTATATTCTTATAACAGTTAGTTATCATCACGTAAATAGATACTTTATCTTATATTCAATTTATCAACACATTCATATAAGCTCACACATCATATAAATAATAGAAATGCAATTTATATCCGATACATTCAATGCAAAAAATAGGAAAAAGATACACATAAATGATGTAAAACTTCTCTTTATTACTTCTCCAAAGATTACAGACTCAACTCGCCCTCCGCACTCAGTTGCAGGGGTCCATGCACTTAGCTGCAGAATACTAGGGCTCTACGCACTTAGCTGCAGTGCCTTATCCTACTCCACAACCCAAAGACTTGACTATACACTTAGATAAGACTCAATTCTTCATCCTTTATTCATGACTATCATTCTTTTCTTTACAACTTAGATCCTTGCTCTATTTATACAATCCCATGGTCTGTGGAGCATTGGTAGATTTATAAAGCCGAGATTACATTACAAAAATGATGGCAAACAACCCTATGACTCATTTACATTATTCATGCTCTGCGCCCACAGAATGCAAAGTCTTTACATTGGATTTGGTCAAAATCTGGGCTTTAAGCCCCAAAACTTGCCTTGGGGGATCCCACACCCAACAGGCCCCCAAAACAAACATTTTGACTCACCCTCGAGTCAGTCTATTGGTGAAAATATCTTCATACGAAGATCTCCTCACTCTGTCTGAACTTCTGCAAGATTGGAAGCGCATTGAGCAACTCCCTGTTGTATCTACTACATGCACTATTTAGAGACTACTGTATCTAAACTTCTTCCTTGTATATGCTCCTGCATTCCCTGAATTTGCACGAGCCTGGCTTTGATAGAGGTTGTCATGAGGAATGCCTCGTTGATACTAGGTTGGATATGCACCTTCAAAACCGCTTCTTTATGTCACGCTACGTCTACCTACTCCTTATGTACTTTGGCCTGTTGCATCCATGCGAGCCTCTGTGTAAGGACCGTCGTCTATGCGGTCCCTTTTATATCATCATATCTTTGCTGTAGCTCATGTGCCTCTATTTCTAAGCACAGTATTTTCGGGTCCTCTTGTGGAGTGATGAGGACCTTGAACGATTTTTCCAACATTTTGGTGCAGCCCCTCACTACACTATTGATTTCCTCCATCCTCGATGTAATGGCGCTGGCACACTATTCCCTTACCTCAGGAGGAGTTGAAGGCTAAACCTTCAACCACGCTCTAATATTTGAAGGTTCAGCTCCAGCTAAAAGCTAGACATCTCTTATCACACCTCGCACACCCTTGCTGCCAGCCTCTAGATGCACGCCTCTGCTGGTGCCTCTGTTAGGATGGCCAACTTATCGACCATCTGGTAGGCCTCCTCAACCACCTGCACCATCTGCCATTTTTTCACCACTACCTCGTCATGCTACAGGTTCAGTTGTTCCATATTAAGTTTTTTCTCGCTGAACAGCTATAGTGTGCATCCCTCCCTAGCCCACAGTTCTACAGTCACTCCGTCTTGTAGGACATAGAGTGTCTCCCGAAGGAGAGTAACCATGTTGATCCCTACTCCATTCAACCCAGTGACCATAGGCCTATTAGCCTCATTCTTTATAACTAGTTCCCCCTTTGGTAGCAATATGGTGTTGGTCATGTGGGTGTGCAACATTTCCTCAGTTGCAGTTGTTCCTACTGCAAGGCTGGTTGAGAGAGTACCAACCTAAGGAGTGCACACCTACAACTCTTGTATCTATGCCCGAAGGGCCCCCAACACAATTTGATTTTTCTCCATGAGCTGCTGGAGCGCCTCTACGGTGACGCCATGCACCGTATCACCTATCATGGAGATCTCCTTCGATGAGGGTGATCAAGTTGAAAGAAGTCTTAGAATATTTCAACTGTGTAGATGTTCAACTGTGTAGACATTCAACTGTGTAGATGTTTTTTCTTGGTCTACGCCACCTTCCTCTGTCTCGAACTCTTCCTCAAGTGGCGACGACTTATGGCCCTTGTGATCCTTGTTTGTTTCTTTGCGTTCTACGACTGTCTTCTGCTATTTTTCTGCTGCCTGCTTGGCATCTCGCGCCTCCTGTGCCTTTATTGCTACTGCCTCTTTTCTTCTCTTGTCTTCTTACTGCAGCATTCATAGTTTTGCCTCCTCATTCTTTCATTGTGCAACAGACTTTTCTGTTTCCATCACAAAGATGACTGGAGTGCGCCACTTTGGTGGCCATGACTCAAGCATGACGACTATAGCATCATCCATGGTTAGGTATGGCAGCTCATTGCACTTTTCGTGGGGTCCTTGCACTCCTTGATCTACACGTGATGGAAGTCTGCCTTAAACTCCGTGAAACTTTTGTACACTATTGTAGATAGTGGGCAATAACCGTGGCTTGTGATTAATCCCCATTCTGATGTTCATCTGCATGAACACACAGAATATCTTACTGTCTCAGATCCTTTGTGTGTCTTTAGTGGCCCACAGTGAAGCATACTTCGTTGCCTCTGGAAGATCCTGCGCAATTGTGGGGAGCTGGCTATCCTCAGGCAACTACCAAGCTACTAGCATTATGGACAATAGAATCCATGCATAGTGGAAAGTCTTCCCCTATTCCTGTGCCTAAAGAAAATTCTCCAGGAACTCCTTGCAAAGGTACTCTGACTAGTTAAATTGGATGCCCTAAGAGGGAAACATAGGCACAGGGCATGGGCACCTCATCCACACGACACTTCTACATAACGTTGCCAACCAATATCTGGGTCACAACTTTGACTACCTTATTGTTGACATTGGATATCGCGTACCCTCTCTTCTTATTCTCCGATTTGAATTTTTCCTTCATGGCCTCCGCGATGGGAAATTTAATGCTCTTACCCTCTAAAATATCCATTGGGTCCTCCCCCTTATAAGGGAGTCAGGTAATTCTATAAATCAGGTGGTCCATGATGGGGATGGGCTCCTCCAGCCAAAAACACCCATCATGCACCAGGAAAAGTAGTTAGTTGATGACAAAGATAGTTATTGGGGCATAATGGTAATGCGGCACCCAGAGCATGTTCAACAACCATGCTTTCTCTACTCCGTGCAACCACTTGTGCGGCTCCATCTCTATGACTCCCGCCGCAATGTTTTTTTTCGGCTTCATGAGATACGCGGTTGCGAAGTGTGGGAACTTTTCATGGTCCATGAGATCCCAGTCTCCAAATGTTATACTCAGCACTCGTCCAAGTGTGCTCCTTCAAAAATGATATTGTTAGGTAGTAGTGGAGTCTAGAGAGAGATCTTGCTCCCATGTAGGTCCTTGGGCATCCTTGCCTTTCCCTTCTATAGAGGAACATATGCGGGTAGCCTGGTTAGAGGGTCCGCCCCCTTGGTTTCCACCTCCATGTCTTTGTCCTCCTCCTCTTCGACAAGGATTTTCTCAAGGTCTTCCTCCTCCTCATCAGTTTCCAAATTAACCGCTTTCCCCTTTTCTTCCATGGTCAGTTTAGTTCATAGCAGGTTTCTAGGGGATAAGCGCACCGGAACCATGGGCTACTTATCTTTCTTGGGTCTCACTTTGCATAGCGATTTAGGGATTTCAAAGGCTATCCTGATGCTCTCATGGGCATCTCCTATTATCATGGCCTATGCGGCCTCCTCAGTGGTCATTTCATCGATATCCATGGCTTCCTCTAATTTGTTCATACTGCTATTCCACAAATCTCTCAACAGCTCAGGTAAGTTCTCAAACAATGCATTTGACATAAAAAATCAAACAGATCTAGGTTCATAGAGCTTTGGGCGCGTAATAGCTCAATTCTGAAATGGCCAAGTGTTGTTTGTTGGGTAACCCTATTACACAACATTTTGTAGCTGTCCTTGTACTCCCCATTCCTTAATCCCAGAGGACCTCTATAGTGAACCCCTCATGCTTTGTCTTCATGGAGAAACTCCCATTATGTCCCTCTTCATGAGCAGATCATTTCCCTTTTGCACCATTTCCCCTGAAACTTTTGTTTTGCCCAATTACAAGACCAACGCTAATGGCCTTTGCCTCCCCCACGCCGATGTGTAGAGATTAGCACTATTCCCCATGCCGATCAGTGCGAACAAGCTGTGTTCCAGTCGCACCGGTCCTATTATGGAAATTTTTTTAAATTAGAGCTGAACATTCCATCTCTAGAAGATTCGTAATGGAAGTCTGGTAAATGGTTTCGCCAGATGGGGTCGAGGACGACAGTTTGGGCTCCTTTCCCTTATAATGATCTAACTACCTCAAGGGATAAGTCCTTCTCCCATGAGAAGAGGATCAATCTCCCATCCATCTTTCTTATATAAACCTCCCTTATTCCCAATCACAAGCTAGTTAGACTATTGGCTTAGTGTGAGTAACTATTTTGATTTGACAAGCAATCTATTACTAGTTGTAGCCATATAGTTGTGTGAGGGAGAAATGTGTTTGGTTTGGAGTGAAGTGCTAGCAGAAGTGTGTGGGAACCTGGTATTGTCAAAGGAAGACTGCAACATCAAGATGAATGGTTGTAATTTCTTTTTGATATAATATATGGAACTATTGATTGATTTCCTATATGTTTTGTAATATTACATATTCATGTCTTGATGCTTCTTGACTCATTAAGTAGGTTGAATTGCAATTTTTTTATTATTATGTTTGTGTGTTGTTGTTGTTTACTTGTTTCAAGAACGTGAAGAAGGAAGCGAGAGATTGCTAGAGTGAGCAAGCGAGGACATCATCAAGCAGGATAAGTGACCAAGAGGTAGGCCTTCTTGATTCATTCTAATGTAAGTAAATCTTCCATAAAATGTATCTGTTGTGGCTAGACCCATTATCAGGCTAGATGAATTCGTTCATGTCCACACTAATAATTTTACTTCACCACAAGCCCTTTTCAATTCATAGTGTCTTTTGAATTCAAATTTGACCGTTCCCCCCAAATTTGGTTCATTAATTCTCCCTTGGCGACATATTTTCCCAAATCTAGCCCATAAACCCTGCCTTAAATGCATGCCGCCCACTCCATTTGGTCTCAAACCAAGCATCACATTATGAACAGTGACTATAATTGTCACGTTCTAGCCAACCTGCGTGGCAGCGCAGCTACCCTTACACTGTCGTGGACCTTGTGACACTTTGCTCCTGCGCATAGTCCTATCATCACACAACTCTTTGGTAGAGAAGTTTATAGTCCCGCACCTGCTTTCAATTACCCAAAGCGCTAAGACAGTGCTTCCCGCAGCTAGTTAGGTGGCCGAGCCACCTGTATATGGTTTCAATCAACCATCACTCACTTTTCCTAGGAAAATTTGGCCTTTTAAATTTACTATCTGCATCGTGCACTTTACCATGTGCATCACCCAACCATCGGTGATCCCTTTAGTAATATACGACCTGATCCAAGGCATCACACTGATAAACTCTCGGAGGTATCTCCTAAATTCGTCAATGGAACCGTGTGCCTCTTGTCCTATCACCATGACCTTTTTATTAAGAATGTCCTTCTTTATTCCTTCCTCAAGCTTCCTGACTTCTTCTTCCATCATGGCACTTTTCGCCCTTAGCTGAACGTTTTCCTTCATGAGTGATTGGATCATAAGATCACCCTGTTGGATCTCTTCATCAGGTCCCAAGCATTCCTCTTCGTCCAACTGCACGATCCATTCTTCTGAGGCTCCATGATCCGCCATATCCACAAGCGCTGCTATGCACAAACTAGGTGCCTGTCCTATCAATTTCTTGCATTTTGTCCTATAAGCCCATAAAATTGTTGGTATGCACAGGTCTCAATCACTTCGTTGCACACTACATAGCTTGTTCAGTGCTTCACACACCTCGTTAATTGCTTTCGCGTGGATAACCTTCTATGCGCTCATTCTCTCCACACCCTATTGTTCCAACTTGAGGAACCATTCGCGCATTTGCTGCCCCAAGACAGGGCTATTGACCATATTTCCCAACACGAAGTTCATGTGCACTTGTGCAAGATTTTTACCATATGCCTGTACCCACTTTGATAGAAGCATGCATGGACCATCCCGTCCATTGTATATATCTATCCATCGCACTATAGGTTTCCAAAATCATGAGCACAACATATTCCTACATGCGCGCTACTCTTCAATGCTTCCTCTATGCATACCCCACCACCATCCGAGCGTAGCATGAAGTAACCAATTCAAGTCTTGGAAACGTTGCTTTTTCAACACCTCCCTTTCAAATCTATCCAAGAAAGCATCTACCTCAGCTAAACCATCATATGTAGGTAGATCTCTTTTTTCTATCGATACATAGTGTAGTGACCTTGTCATCATGTTACAATTAAGCATGGTTACCTCATGTTACTGGTTCAACCATCATTCTATCTCCTTATCCGAATCTGAAGTACAGGAGCTTTCACACTCCCATGAAATTCGTCCATCCGCAGTGGGATTTACCCAATATTACTCTCGCGTGGTTATTTTGTAGATTCGGCCCAAACCATCATCACTTTCATAGTTGTGCACCGGCTCTATATAGCGTAATCCTTCCATAGGGTCTAAGGGTATAAGTATGCGCAAAGACTTCTTCTCAAAAATCATCTTGTGCTTCTCCATATTAATCACCCCATTGATGTCAGTGGACCAATCAATTTATAAGAGCACAGGGTATGGATTGTTGTCATCAACAATCTCTATCACTTCAAAGTCTACTAGCATGCTTGCTCCCTCAATATCCATGGTGATTCCCTGCAATCTCCCCATAGGTATTATCTTTTGCTAATTCGCCATTCACAGCACGATGGATACCATTGCAGCATAGGCCTCCCCATGCGCTCCCATGTCTACTTCGGCAGAACGTTCCCATCTGATCCTAAGTCCAGAATTACTTGGTCCATCTCATATTCTCTAATTTGTGCGGTTAGCCTCATTAATCTCCCTGTCCTAGTCTTGTGTTTTCAATTCTTTTGGACAATGTGTAGTTCTCCTTGCATGGTCCCAACGCATCTGTTAATGATTTCCTGCAATCCTTTTACAGCCTTACTGTCACACAGTAACTTCATGCATGTTTCTATGGATGTTGTAAGCATAGATGGGTCTATTTTGAGCTCTAGTATATCTTTGCTTTTTGAAGTGGAGGCTTCAACGAAGCTCTTCTTAGCTTCCATGAAGGATTCCTTAGTGCGCTCCAAATCAAACCCTTCTTATTTCGTTGGAGCCTTGCGAACCCAAGTACTATCTTCAGGCTATTTGCCTTTATCATCTCCTGTTGCGATTCCATGTCGGAGCACAATGTTTGTTGGCTGCTCGAATTGTTTATTTATTAAACAGTCGAGTACCACATTGAATTGTCAACTCGGGAAAGTCCTTTTGTTTCAAAGGTGACCTCGTACTGTATGCACTTAATTCTAAAAGTATTAAAAGTTGTAGTATGAATAAATCTACTTTTTATCAAACCCTTACTCTGTGTTACAGCAATTATGATCTATTGCAGAAATGAAATGAAAACAATAAACTAAAGGTAACAAATCTACTGAAAGAAATGATGGCTGTCCTGTAACAGAGGATCAGGACCCTATCCTCAGGGTAAGGATGTTCAGCACCTGCCCCTGTGATCAATCTGCCAATGCACACTGCAATTCCTAACCATCGGTGACACACTCTTTTACAACGCCAATTGATTAAGGAAACAGAGTATCAGCAAAGGAAAATATCAGAAGCAATGCCACATAAAAGTCACACACACACTCAATCAGAAAAGAAATGGGTGAATCTTGTGAAGAAGGTGGGCCCTGTCCCTCCCACAAGATTCCCTAGGACATAGATACTAAGTGAAAATGCTCAGAATAATGCTTTATTCATCTGCCAAAATGTCAGGTTACAGCAAAGGTTAGACTTGCTCTGTAATACAGTATCACCGTTACTACCCCCTTCCCTAATGTAGATGTCTCCTCTTTATAGAGGAGACATCTATTACAATAGATTGTCGTTACCCATTTAGTTGACCCTTTTGTACAAAAATAGGAAATCGGTTCTTGTTACAGCATGCTGTTACAACAGTATGTAATTTTATCATCTTTGTTAATCGGATCCCTTTGGTGTTGCAAAGCTGATAGATTTCGACCATCCCTTTGAGTTCTCGTACAATCCTTGGCTGTTCCATCATTTTTGCTGGTCCAGTAGATCTTAACTGTTCACGTGAAGTTCTCGTGCTACTCCTGGTGTTCCAATATCTGCGACTGTGTTTTGTCAATTTTGGACAATGGCTGATCATGCTATATCAGCATCTCCAACGTATTGTTCTGGCCGCTTCAGATGGTTACTGTTCCTGCTGGGCAATTGTTGTTCCAGATGTCTCGGCCTTTTGCAAAATGAGGGTTTACCCGGTTTAGTCAGTTGTTGTTTCTAGTATGGCAGCAACTGCACAGTTGTTGTTTATGGTGTTCCAGCAACTGTGAATTATAATTCTGCAGGCTTTAAACAACTTAGTCAACTTCCAAGGATTAATTATAAAGATAACATGAATATGTGTTGAATAATTAAACTTATAGTAATGAGGAGAGTTACTTCATACCTTTGGACTAATTAGGTCAAAATATTATCAAGGCTTTCAACTTATGGGCTAAAGAGAGTAATATAGTAACAAAATACAAGGTCAAAAGTAGACAATATGGAGTCCTAACATCCCCCCCAGCTGAAATGGTTGCATGTCCTCATGCAACTTTTATTCTGAATCGGAGTCGGAATACTGGGATGAAGAGTGTAAGTTGCTGATACAATAGCTAAAGAATGCGTTGTCCATCTTACTTCTGAACCCACAGACATTCTGTATTTGCTGCCATACTGCCACCTCCTCCTTTTTGGTCAGTTTTTAATGAGCCTTATATTGCTGACCAGGTATCCACAAGAACGGAAAATGAAAATAGTACCCAATCCACTTTTCAGCACACTGTTCCATACATCTGACATAATGGGGTATTCGTGACATTGCTACTGGAAGATTGAGGGGATTGTAAGGATGATATTCCTGTCTCTCTTTCGGACAATGCTCCCAAAATAAATTGTTTGCTTTGATGGTCAGATCTCCCTTTGTTTTCACATAATGCTGGCAGTCCTATAAGATTGCTGTTTGTAGTTGCCTCATATGATCAAGCATGCCGGGTTTAGTCAGATTCTGTTGATGTTGTGCAATAAAGAGGGCTGCATTCCGTGGTTCACTTCGAATCCAGAGGAGGCAATTATGCTCATTATGTGTTGCAGACATAAAAGCATTTTTCCAGGTGAGTTGGTTGGCAAGGAAAGATATGAAAGCCCTTATTTGAATATCACCAGCGATGGGGAGTATATTCATCACTCTATCTTTAGGCATAGCCTCATTGTGAAGATAGAGTTCACAAAGAAAATTTTGATCATTATTTGGTGCTTCTGTGAATGTTTCAATAAATTGATCAGGTCTAGCAACTTGATAAGTTCTTCCATCTTTGATTTCCTTTATTTGTAAGAACGCTAAGCGTTCTCTTAAGAAATGATGCATAGTTGAAAGAGGGTTTTCTTGTAGCCATTCTTAGAGGGCCTACTAGTTCTTGTGTAACAACAGGTTTTTCTGTTTTGACTACAACAAGGGGAGTTTGTGAGTTGGTTCCAGCCATTGGAACTTCGACTATCTTGTATCCCGCCTGAGTGTAAAGCTCACCACACTCACTGCACATGTATTCATTGTATTGGCTCTTTTCGACTGCAGAGGCTACCTGTGCTAAGGTGTGCAGATTGAATTCATTTTGATAAGATTCCTTAACCATTATTATCTCCTGCTGATAATCCTCAATTTGAGACTTTAAAAACTCAATTTCTTCTTGCAGGGAGGCTAAAGTGGGCGGGACTTGTGTATCTACAGATTCAAGTGGAGGCGGGGGTTGTTGTTCATCATCAATTTGGTCATTGGCATCCCCAATAGGTGGTTCTTTTGTATCACCTGTTGGGTCAGTGGCTGGTTCTTGTGTATCAGCCACATGCAGGTCATTATCTTCTTGTTCCCCAATAGGTGGTTCTTGTGTATCACCTTTTGGGTCAGTGGCTGGTTCTTGTGTAAAAACCACTTGCCCAATATCATCTTGCGTGTCTATTTTGGATTTTTCGGCAGCTGGTTCTTGTGTAGCTGCTACCTCTTTTGAAGAAAATAATGTCACAAAACTGTCAATGCTCTGCATTTCAGCCACAAAGGGTGAGGGAGATGAATGCTCAGGGCTTGTTAGGATGCGGGATTTCAGGATGATGGGTGGGGAACTAGGAGTAATGGTTTCAGTTGTTACAGACGATCCTATCCGTCGTCTTGGTAAGGAGACAGGAAAATCAGTGATTTTTCTCTTGCCACTACTTTCTTTTAAAATAGGAGAACTATCGGCAATAGCAGCTTCTTTAAGTGAAGCCCTGGTTCTTCTTCTTTTTGGTGGGGTTACAATTTCCTGCTGCTTTTTCCTTTTGTGAAAGATGATGGGTTTATTATCATCGGAATCATCAGTGGAAATATGGAGTACAGGGGTGGATGGTTGAGCTTCATTGGGGGATGGGGTCCTCTGCAGGGATGTTTCTGCTGCTGATTGTTGATTTTCAGCCGCCTATTGGGAAATTTCTTGGGATATTTGCTCTGATTGTTGGGGAATTTCCTGGGGTATTTGCTCTGGTTGTTGGGGAATTTCCTGGGGTATTTTCTCTGGTTGTTGGGGAATTTCCTGGGGTATTTGCTCTGGAGGATTAACGAGGGGGGGTGCGTGGTTTAGAGCAAATCCTCTATTTATCAAAATTTGGGCTAAGTGATGGTGTTTCAGGGAAAGGAGCTGATGCTTTGCATTTATAGTATAACGTGACATATTTTTTAGACAACCCAATAGATAATAAGGCATATTTATTAACTGATCATGCCTCAAATGATTTAAAAAAACGAAGTCATGTTGGTAAATTACCTGATAACGACCTTCGCATGTCAAATATTTCTTAACGAACTCTGCAACCTTTGGCCATGGTGGTGGCAATGACCGAAGTGCGACCCCTCTGCCTTTGGCTTCAACATGTTCGCCCGGTAGGAGAAAGTCTTGGTGCACATTCAGAATAAGATGTTTTCTACTAAACCAGCGCATAACATTGGTTGGTAACCCGAAGACTTGGGCTATAGCTTCTTCTGTCACCAGAATTTTCACTCCCTGGATGATGGAAAATCCTTCTCTTAAGTTGCATGCGAACTCTAGAACTCGCTGTGAGTTAAAATCTGGCAGTCTTTTGAAATATTCTACCCATCCTGCTTGAAGAAAAATCTGATAGGCTTCCGGGTAGAGTTCCACCAATACTGTTGAACCAGGTTCATATGTAATTAGATTTCCTCCCATATTTGCTAGTTCAGACACAAACACAGTACAGAGCCGAGTAGCCGAGATCGAGGCAGAGTAAACCATTGCTAATGAGGTTATGACACGGTATAGTACAGTCGAGGTGAGTTAGATAATACCGGGAGAATTAGGGGTGACGGTGGTTGACGTGTTTTGTTATCATAACAATATTTTGGTAATCCCCCCCAAACCTACGGCTGAATGATCTGATTGGTAGTACAATGATTTCGGTAGTCATATCAACATCTCCACATTAACTATAATTTAATACCCACACTTAAACATCCGTACCTTTATATTTACCTTTAGTTGTTTGCGTCATAAAGTCTTATCTTGTCTTTTGCTGGATCAATAATAAAAAAGGGTCTAAACTTATAAAAATATGGGCGGTCTTTATTATTGGCAAGAAGTGATAATATGGAAATGTAATTATCGGGGTGCATGACTGGTTCCTTTGATGATGAATGATATGTTCCATTAGAATAATGGTTCATTTTTCGGGAACACCAATAAGGAGGTTGATAAAAGAATGAAAAAGATTGGTGTTAAGCATTAGAATATAGTGCTTCGGCAACGGGAAATGGTGTTGCAATGGGAAGTGGTGTTGCAGCAATGGGAAGATAGTGTTGCAACGGGAAGTGGTGTTGCAGCAACAGGAAGTGGAAAGTGGTGTTGCAGCAACAGGAAGTGGTGTTGCAGCAACGGGAGTGGTGTTGTGGCAATGGGAAAATGGGAAAATGGGAGAGAAACGATTTATGATTTGAAAAATGTTCCCAGGCTGCAAAGTGATTCTTTTGGAATTTTCGTTCTCAGCGATCCTCCGAAACTAAAATCTGTAAAATAATTAATTGTAATATGGCAACACTTGACAGGGATTATTAGTTTGAAAAAGAATCTAATCTAAAAAAAAAAAAATACATAAACAGGAAATTAAGTGCATTGAGGAATAGCAGACTCCCCCAAAAGGGTATAGTGTATCTCTGTCACGCAAGTGGCTTTGAAATCCTCCTTAGAAATAGGTCGTTGATACAAACGGAGTTGATACCCATTCACTAATAATGGTGTTCTGCTATCATCAATCGTTAAGAGTCTGACTGTTCCATTTCGAAAAACAACATCTACTTCATAAGGTCCTAGCCACCTTGTTCTTAATTTCCCTTGAAAGTTTTCAAAACGGGAGTCGTATAGTAAGGCCTAGTTACCTTTTTGGAACTGCTTGTGCTTAATAATTTTGTCATGCCACCTAGTTCTTTGCTGTTGTATCATGGTTGTCTGATGGATGGCATCCAATATTTTTTCATCTAATTCCTGAAGCTGTTGCAACCTGGATGTTTGTGCATCTGTCAAATCAAGGTTAACAGCTAAAGCAGTCCTTAAGGTTTTAATCTCAAATTCCACAGGAAAAACAACATTTTTACCATAGACCAATTCATAGGGTGAAAAATCGGTAGTATTTCTCCAAGTGGTTCTGTAAGCCCATAATGCCTCCTCCAACCTTTGAAACCAATCCCTCCTATTCTCCTTGACTATCTTTGTTAAAATGGCTTCTATGACTTTGTTTGTACTTTCTACTTGCCCATTTGCTTGGGGGTGATAAGGTGTAGCCATCTTATGCTTAATGTGATATTTCAGGAGCATATCTTTGAAGCCATGAGAATTAAAAGGAGGTCCTCCATCCGTGACTAGCTCTCTAGGCAAACCAAACCTAACAAAGATTTCTTCAAATAAAAAATTTAGCACAGATTCTTCATTAGCTTTGATAAGTGCCTTAGCTTCTACCCACTTAGTCATATAGTTTGTGCAAACCAGTATATAAACTCTTTGATTGGATGGAGGATTGATGGGACCTATAAAATCTAGCGCCCATCTTTCAAAAGGTTCAAGTATTACCTGGGGATTAAGAGGCATTTTATCCCTATGATTAGGCTGGCCCATTCTCTGACAGCTATCGCAAGCCTTGACATATTTCCTTGCATCCTTAAAAAGTGAGGGCCAATAGTAACCCATTCTAAGAACTTTATGTGCTGTCCTTTTGTCTGCGAAATGCCCTGCACAAGGGCCATCGTGGCAAGCCTTTAGTATATCATAAACTTCATCTTCTCTGATGCATCTTCGAATTTCCTGATCAAGTCCTGTATGAAAGAGACACCCACTTATCCAGCTGTACCTAGCACTTTGCTGAACGATCTTCCTTTTCTCTCTGTGCGATAGATGTGATGGTAGTTTTCCTGCAACTAAATAATTGACAATGTCTGCATACCAAGGTGAGTGAGCCGATACTGCAAATAAGTATTCATCAGGAAAAGAATCATCTACTGGAATGTTTTCATCAGTCTTTAATCGGGAAAGAAAATCAGCAACTACATTTTCTTTACCTGGTCGATCTACAATTGTGATATCAAATTCTTGTAATAATAATAACCATTTGGTAACTCGAGCATTTGTAACTGATATGTTCATTAAATATTTAATGGTCGAGTGATCAGTGTGCACAAAAGTAGTATAGCCAGTAATGTAATGTCGAAACTTGTTAATAGCATAAATGATTGCTAAGAATTCTTTCTCGGTGACCATATAATTAAGTTCAGCAGTGGTCATATTTTTACTAATAAAATAGATTGCTTAGGGAAGATTGTTCTCTTCATGACCCAAGACAGCTCCTATTGTAGTGTCTGAAGCATCAGAGGATATATGAAAGGGGAGTGCCCAATCAGGTCCTCTTAAAATGGGAGTTGTAGACAATTGATGTTTGAGTTCATTAAATGCTTTTTGACAATCATCAGTCCACTTAAATTCAATATTTTTCATAAGTAACACAAACAAGGGAGAAGCTATTTTAGAAAAATCTTTGATAAATATTCTATAATATCCAGCATGTCCTAAAAAACTTCTTACATCAGTTTGTGTTTTTGGGATAGGCAAAGTCTGAATTACTTGTACCTTAGCTGGATCAATTTGAATTCCTAGGAATGAAATGAAGTGTCCTAAAACAATACCTTGATTCATCATCATATGGAATTTTTCAGTACTTAAGGCAAGATGTGCTTCTATACACCTTTTAAGTACTTTTTCAAGATTTTGTAAGGCATCTTCAAAAGTCACACCATAAGGAGTAAAGTCATCCATAAATATCTCTAAGGAATCATTAAGCATATCAAAAAAAATTCCTATCACTGCCCTTTGAAATGTTGCTGGGGCATTACATAGTCCAAATGGAAGAACTTTATAGGAAAAAGTTCCCCAAGGGCTAGTAAAAGTGGTCTTGTCTTGATCTTGGGGTGCAATCTTGATTTGATTATAACCACTAAACCCATCCAAAAAGGAAAAGAACCTCTTACCTGCCAAATTATCTAGCACCTGATCAATAAATGGTAAGGGAAAATGATCTTTCTAAGTAGCCTTATTCAGAGCTCTATAGTCCACACATACTCGCCATTTTCCATTTTTCTTAGGTACTACCACTAATGGTGAAACCCATTCGCTATCAGATATAGGATATATGAATCCTGCATTCAACAGTTTTTGAAGTTCCTCTTTCACAATTTCCCTTAGATTGGGATTCATTCATCGTTGGGGTTGGGAGACTGGGTGGGACCCTTCTTTAATATAAATTCGGTGAGTACATAATTCAGAAGAAATTCCCTTCATATCTGTGTAATCCCATGCAAATGCTTTTTTATTTTCATGGAGTAACTTCATTAGCTATTGTGTTTCAGCGTCTGTTAGGTTAGGGTTTATATTTAATGTTTTTCCAGGCTCGATTTCGACTGCTATACTTTTGGAGGGAGTGTCAGCTAATGTCTGAGACATGTTTTCAGTTTTGAAATTCTGTTGTGGTTCAGATTCCAAGATTGCAGTCAAGTGGTCATGTAATTCAGAGTTAACTGAAGAAGGTTCAGAAATAAAACTACTAATTAATTCATCTTCGGTGGAATTTTTAAAAGTTAGGACTTGTCCGACAGTCAAAATGGGTTGAGTTTCATCATCCTCATAATCTAACCATACTGAATTATTATTGTTGATCATAGGTGTGGCATGAGGGTACAAAGTAAGCTGCTTGGTTTTAGATCCATTAGAGATTGTCATTGATCCTGACCTACGGCTGATGAAGGCATCTGCTGTAACCAGCCGAGGCCTTCCTAAAATCAATGGATGACCCCCCAACTTATTTTTGGTCTGTAATATGACAAAATCAGCTGCGTAGTTCCAAGATTCTACTGAAATTATCAGGTCTTCAATGACTCCTTCTGGTTTAATTATGGAGCGGTCAGCCAGCTCTAGAATGGTTGGGGTTTCCTTAATAAAATTTTTTAACTGAAATAACTGTGTTGTTTCAAGTGTCATGATGTTTATTGCAGCACCGAGATCTACCACAACTCTAGAGACAAAGGTTTTACCAACCTGGACTGTAATTGTAGGGTGACTAGAGTCACCATATTTTACAGGGGGGTTTTTCTCTGACATGAGAGCAGCTAGATCACCCATCACATGAACTGTGAGGGGGTCTTTAGCTTTTCTTCTAGGTTTCTTAATACAAATATCTTTAACAGTTCTAGCATAAATCGATACATCTCTTAACGCTTGTAAAAGTGAAATTTTAACATACAAATTCTGTAATTCTCCTAACAAATTAAAAGCAGGTGGCTCAAGAATTTTGGTAAGAGCCAAACGTTCAGGGAATGGTGGCTCTGCTGCTTCAGCAGTCTTTTTAGAAGGTGTTTCAACTGTTTCGGCCTTATTATTAGAGGATGATCCAACTGTTTCAGCATTAGATGATTTTTCTTTTCTGATTTCTTCTTTATCTGAATCAGAAGAGATGTCATCAATAATGGGTTCAAGTATTCTTCCTGAGCGTAAATGAATGTCATTGCATTGCAGAGGGGAAACTAGTTGGTTTTGAACATCAATTACTTGCAGAGCTTTATTATTATTCGGGTTGGGATTAGGTTGTACAGGCAGCTGAGGTCTTATTGTCTGATTATTAGGTAGGGCATTTGAGTGTAAGGAGAGAGTTTGCTGATATTGAGGTAATTGGTTTGGAAATGGGATCTGTGGAGCTGTCCAACTTGGGTTCCGTTGATAGGGTTGCTGAAAAGCCCAGGGATTCCATATTGTGGGATCAACAAAAGGAGGATTCAGTTGCTGCATGGGTGGGAAATTCATCTGATTGAAGGGTGGGTACTGCATTTGATTGAAGGTTGGGTAATTTGCTTGAAAAGGAGGATGATTATTCAAACGATTAAATGGCATGTTAGAATTCATACCTTGTCCTTGTGGTTGCCATTGTCTTCTTTGTGTGAGGAGGTACACTGCTTCAGCTTCCTCTTCGATTGGCTGCAGTGCTGCTTTTATTCCTGGCAGAGAAGGGCATTGTTAGGTCTCATGGTCCTTTCACAGATAGTGCAAATTGGTACCTTGTCCAGGGGACATTCCCTTAGTGGGTGTTTCCCCCTGCATTTAGAGCAGAAAATAGCCAGGGTGGCTTCTGCTTCTACCTGCTTCTTTTTAACCTGCAAGGTATCAATTTGTGAAGCAAAAGAGCTTAACATTTCAGTTTTAAATTCTTCAAGTAAGTTACCTATTTCGGCCCGTGTTGCTCCTCCACTTGCTGATTTCTGGACTCTTGAATACGTACTGTCCTTGCTCCTTGGTCTGCTTGCTGCTCCTCTTGAACATCTTTCACAGAGATAAATAATCTCATCATAGGATTCCTTAGATATGTCTCCTTTCACAAGCATGTTTAACATATCTAAACAATCATCTCGTACCGCTCTTAGCAGTATTGATTTAAGAATATCCTTACTCATCTCAAGATGATCAGATCGCTGTAAGTTATATTGTAATCTTTCCACAAAGTCTTCTAGACTTTCATCCTCTTTCTGAGTCATCTTGAATAATTCCTCCTTTCTTTCTCTTGTTCGATAATAGTCTTGGTATTTAGCCAAAAATTTCTCCTTCATCTGATACCATGTTGTAATCACATGAGCTCCCAGGCTCATGAACCATCTCAATGCATTCCATTTTAATTTAGCTGGAAACAATTTTAATTTCTGAGCAGAATTAATATAGTCATAGCTTCTACACAGTATATCAAATTCAAAGATAAATTCATCAGGATCTTCTGTGGATAACCCATGGAAGTTGGGTAATGCTGAAAGAGGGATATTCTTCATAGCAGTTGCACCTCTGGGGAGGTCTCCAACGGGAAATTCCAAGGTGGAGAGAGAATTTTCTCCCCTTCCCTCTATTATGCGTCCTCCACCAAAAAGTCCTTCATTGTTATCCTCCATTGGTTGTTTCCCTGATGTGCTTGCTCGGTCTTCGAAGTTTTCTGTTGGGATTTCAATGTCATGCACTAGTTCCTCCACCTTAACTTCCTCTATGGATTGTTCTTTTGGTCGTTCGTCTTCTTCCTCTGGTTCCTCAGTGTATTCTGATGGTTCTAGAACCCTCTCTGGCCCCACTACTTCCTCTGTTTGAAAATCAGTCTGAGAAGAGTGTTGGATCTGTGGCCTCCGAGAGCTTCGCCTCTGGGATGTCTCAGCTTTTGAAATAATATCGTCAATAAAAGTTTTTCTTCCTCCTCCTTTGATTTTTCCGCATGAATGGTTAACCTTCTTACATCCTCTCATGCATCCTACCTTTCTAAAAAAAAGAAAAATATGTTAATACCTTTAAAATTTTAAGTCGCCCTCCCCGGCAACGGCGCCAAAATGTTGGCTGCTCGAATTGTTTATTTATTAAACAGTCGAGTACCACATTGAATTGTCAACCCGGGAAAGTCCCTTTGTTTCAAAGGTGACCTCGTAATGTATGCACTTAATTCTAAAAGTATTAAAAGCTGTAGTATGAATAAATTTACTTTTTATCAAACCCTTACTCTGTGTTACATCAGTTATGATCTATTGCAGAAATGAAATGAAAACAATAAACTAAAGGTAACAAATCTGCTGAAAGAAATGATGGTTGTCCTGTAACAGAGGATCAAGACCCTATCCTCAGGGTAAGGATGTTCAGCACCTGCCCCTGTGATCAATCTGCCAATGCACACTGCAATTCCTAACCACCAGCGACACACTCTTTTACAGCGCCAATTGATTAAGGAAACAGAGTATCAGCAAAGGAAAATATCAGAAGCAATGCCACACAAAAGTCACACACACACTCAATCAGAAACGAAATGGGTGAATCTTGTGAAGAAGGTGAGCCCCGTCCCTCTCACAAGATTCCCCAGGACACAGATACTAAGTGAAAATGCTCAGAATAATGCTTTATTCATCTGCCAAAATGTCAGGTTACAGTAAAGGTTTAGACTTGCTCTGTAATACAGTATCACTGTTACTAACCCCTTCCCTAATGTAGATGTCTCCTCTTTATAGAGGAGACATCTATTACAATAGATTTTCGTTACCCATTTAGTTGACCCTTTTGTACAAAAATAGGAAATCGGTTCTTGTTACAGCATGCTGTTACAACAATATGTAATTTTATCATCTTTGTTAATCGGATCCTTTTGCGATTGCAAAGCTGGTAGATTCCGACCGTCCCTTTGAGATCTCGTACAATCCTTGGCTGTTCCATCATTGTTGTTGATCCGGTAGATCTTAACTGTTCACGTGAAGTTCTCGTGCTGCGCCTGGTGTTCTAATACCTGCCACTGTGTTTTGTCAATTTTGGACAGTGGCTGATCATGCTATATCAACATCTGCAATGTATTGTTCTGGCCGATTCAGACGGTTACTGCTCCTGCTGGGCAATTGCTGTTCCAGATGTCTCGGCGTTTTGCAAAATGAGGATTTACCCGGTTTAGTCAGTTGCTATTTCTAGTATGGCAGCAACTGCACAGTTGTTGTTTCTGGTGTTCCAACAACTGTGAGTTATAATTCTGCAGGCTTTAAACAACTTATTCAACTTCCAAGGATTAATTATAAAGATAACATGAATATGTGTTGAATAATTAAACTTATAGTAATGAGGAGAGTTACTTCATACCTTTGGAATAATTAGGTCAAAATATTATCAAGGCTTTCAACTTATGGGCTAAAGAGAGTAATATAGTAACAAAATACAAGGTCAAAAGTAGACAATATGGAGTCCTAACAATGTTCACATTTGGATCTTCCTTGTGTGGCACAGACCTCATCATCGACAGGTTCTGAGTCGAGGTAGGTGGTTGCGCTCCCTTGTCACGTATTCTAACTATTAGCATCGGACAATCCTCCATCTCATGATCAAACAAGGTATAATACTGACATGATGGCGTGTTGGATTTGTACAATTGTGAGCATAATTTCTTCGGCCTCCGCAATTGTAGTATATCAGCTCTCCATGACCTCTTACAGGTCCTCCACCACGTCGGCCTCATCCGCGCCCTTGGAATATGATTTGCACCACTCCTTCATTCATGTCTAGGAGTCGTGTTTTAGCCTGAGCTCTATAGGTGTGAGTTCTCTCCATCATCAGCTCATAGCTTCTAGAAGTGTGCTCATCGTGTCTAACTGATCTACAAAAATTACAAAACAACTGTTGCGAATTTTGCATGTACTTCTGTAACAAATGGCAGTTTTCTGTAGCATGCTTTCCTTATATTTGACAAATTGAGCACCACAAGGTAGGTGTCGCCCTAGGTCCTGCTTGCTCTTCTAGCCTTAAAGTAGTAATTCATGAACATAAAGTAGTGGTCCTTATCATGACCCTGGCCCTTGCATTTTACGCACCACACCTCTTAGCGCACTTCTAGTTGGGCTATCCTATCCTGTTTCAGACTCTGCATCTCAAGGCACAAGTTTTTCAACTACGTGTGGATCTACTGAACTCGCAAGTTACGATCCTGCACAGTGTTTCATGATGTCTCATCGTAATCTCCAAAGCCTCTGCCTGAGTCATTAACCTCTATTGCGACAACATGTTCCTCAAATGCGGCATTAGCGATGCTACAAACCATTCATAGTGTTGTCCATCTGTCAAAGTAATATTAGCTTCGTGAATTGTACAATTACGTCTTTGATCCACCTCCCAAGGAGTTTCCCCTGGTAGCATTTTCATCTCTTTGAATCCAATGATCGACTACGCTTTTGACTTCGGCCTGCTAAATTCTTTGTTTACCACAATTTGGATATCTGTGATTCCCTCATTCAGATTGATTAAAATGCTTAATATACCAGGGCAGCGCGCAATCCTGCAGAGCACTGACCGATGTTGCTTTCTTTATATTATCATTTGTAACTCCCTGTACTTCCCATATGGCTCTTATCATGAAACAAAACTGGTCCAGATCTTCATTTCCTACTCCCTTGAACAGAGGCAACATTATTGTGCTTGCCATACTAAATCACGGTGGTGGTGGAGGTGGTATCAGCGAAGATGGAGGAGAAGGCGATGAAACTGGTGGTGGTGTGGGTGGGGGTGATATGCATGGAATCCTTTCCCTTATCAAATGTATCACACTTCACGGCGAGACCTTCGTGTGCTCTTCCTCATTCCCTAGCAGAGGTGAAATCAAAGGACTATTCTCTAGTCCCTTAGATCCTTAGTTTCTGTAGGATTTTCCACTTCACGTAGCTTTAGACATCAACGTAATTTCATAACCCTCTTTTCACACAATAGAATTGTAATCCAAGTATTCAGAGACTTTACGTACTTACCTCACGGTCCTTTGAGAAAGTGTCACTCTGCCTCGCTATAGCTGACTAAAGTATCTACCACGAACTCAGCAATGAATCCTCCTATAATTTGACAGTGCCAGTGATCAACAACTTGCATGATATTATCCTCTAATTCTTCCATTTTGCTCACCAACTCTAGGGTCTACAAAATAGGATTGTCAAGTTTCCACCGTCCTTGGCTATCTCCTAGCTTCTCTATCCATGCGTACAACTTAGTAGGGAAAGATGTGAAAAATATTTCATGGATCTCTGTGTACAAGTAGTAGTCTAACCGCTCTTCTTTTCTTAGTTGCAATTTCTTGTTCTCCTGCGCCGTAAACTAGTGAATTCTTCTGTCCAACCAACCTTCAATTTCCTTCTTAGTTGGATTCCAATCATATGACATTAGACATCTCTATGCAGATTTCGGCCCCGGCAAAGGAACCATTTGTTGGCATGAGGGGCCCTGACCCAGGTTCAGATTTAATTAGCCAAATAAGTCCCTACACTACTGGCCCTTTCGGTAATAGCCTGCGGAGCATGGATTGAGGTCTCAACAAAAGCAGTATGGGAAGATGCTAGAACCAAGTTTCCATACCCTTGAGATGTCTGACAGGTCGGTTTAGTCCAACTGTGAATACCTTCGTGTAGGTCACTTCGCACACTATCCTAACCTGTGAGGCCTTCATGATCGATTATAATCACCTTCACAACCCTCACCAAGGGCTGAGGTGATTTCTCGATGCCGTAGTAGTGATCTGCACTACTTCCCCAAGTTATACCGCAGATCTTACTTATCTTCTTATAACAGTGATTTGTCTTCGCATAAAAAGATACTTTATCTTATACTCACTTTATCAACACATTGATATAGGTTCACACATCATATAAACAATAGAAATGAAATTTATATTCGATACGTTCAATGCACAACATAAGAAAAAGATACACAAAAATGATGTAAAACTTCTCTTTATTAATTCTCCAAAGGTTACAAACTCGACTCGCCCTGCGCACTCAGCTACAGGGGTCCATGCACTCAGCTGCAAACTACTAGGCCTCTCCGCACACAACTGCATAGCCTTCTCCTACTCTATGACCCAAAGACTCGACTCTACACTTAGAGAAGACTCAATTCTTCATCCTTTATTCATGACTATCATTCCTTTCTTTACAACTTATAGCCTCGTTGTATTTATACAATCCCATGGTCCACAAACCATGGGTATATTTCTGAAGCCAACATTACATTACAAAAATGAGGGTAGACAACCCTATGACTCATTTACAATATTTGTGCTCCGTGTGCACAAAATGTGAAGTCTTTACATCGGATTTGGTCAAAATTTTGGCTTTAAGCCCCAGAACGTGCCTTGGGGGATCCCGCGCCCAACACACTAATAATGAATTAATGTCATTAGGAAGGCGGTTCGGGGAGGAGTCATTTACTTATATTTGATTTTTTGGCAATATTTCCATCCCTCATATTTTTCCTCTTTTCTCCCTAATAAATTATTGGTGAGAGAAATTGCATACCAAACAATTGGGAATGGTTTGACCAAAGTACTCAACAATGCCAAGGAAACCTTTTGGCCTCATTTTCATATTTCTTGTGGTATGTATACATTTGAAAATTTCAAACATGGTCTTCTTGAAATTGACCAAATTAAGGCTTTAAATTTTCCAACCATCCCAAATAGATAATATGATCCCAAAGGGGTTGCGAAATATGTCACAACATAGGCTAGAATTAGATAATTAAAAAATGAGCCTAATAAATTTGACGATTTGTTTGAGATGGTTCCAGAGTATTCCATGGTTGAAATGTTTGCAGCAGACTAACTAACTCCTGAAAAATTTATTGAGTTCAATCAATATTGTAGCCAGAGAATATCCCATTTTCCAGAGTAATTATTGAGACACTCTAAAAAAAATCCTGAAGATCCAAATACATCAACCTCCTCATCAAAAGATCCAATTATTTCTCAAGTATATGGGTTAACTACTTCAATAGTTGAGAAAAGAAAGAAAGTTCAAGACGAAAACAACTAGGTTGATGTTGAAAAGGGATTTAATCGTGCTTTAGTGACTATAGAAACTCAAGGTGTAAACACTATAGTGAACAAAGAAACAGTGGAAATTTCATAAATTGAAGGGACAACCTCATTTACTACTGCAGCTCCCTAGAATAGTATTGTTACTGAAGATATTGGAATTATCCCAGCATTTCCTACGTCGGAGATAATTCTAAAAATTGAAGAAATCCCTCCTTTAGATGTGTTTTACAGTCTGAAATAGAAATTTGTTATGAGAAGGCAAAGAAAGGCAAGAAAGTTGGAATAGGCACAAGAATTAATTTCAAATGAGACTCCTTTTCAGGTTCTACGGAAAGGAGCCCAATTAGGACCTAATGAAGAATTAAAAAGACTCTCATAGTTTGTAGGGCCTTATGTGAGTGAAACTATCGATAAGGAAACAAAATTCCAACTACTTATAAATGAGATGGACCAAAGGATTGTCCAATTACATCAAGGTCTCTAGAATGAAAGGCAAGTGATAGGACAACAATGGAAAGCAAAGATTTTTGAATTATAGAAAAGTTTCAATTATTTGAAACTACGATGTGAGTTTGAAATCAAACATATAGATGCACAAGTAGAACAACTACAACAAAATATTAACCAGTTGAAACAAAATCCATAAATTAATGAAGTTTGAAAGGAAGTAGGAGAACTGGATACACTCCTTGCTAAACAAAATGTTATCTTTTGTCATAATTAACTTTAATTCATGATTTGTGTAAAACCTGTGATTCCTTGGTTAACCAGTTGTTTGATCTAAGGACATTCTATGAAGAAGGTGATGATAAAATCTCCGAGCATATAGAGTGGCAGGTGTTGAAGCCCCGAAAATCGGGTTGACAACAAGGGGGATACCCACTCGGTCCGGACCTTGGTTGGCAGCTCCTTATCCGTTTGGTATAGCAGGTCTGACTGGGGATAATGGGACCAGTTTCCCAATCTAAGGGTGTGTGTGTGCAGAGTTGGATTATGCTGATCTAATAGTTCTGATCTAAGCTACTTTAATCTAATTCTATGCTATTGTAATCTAATGAAAACAACACATCTAATCTATGCTAACCCGGGGTGTATTTCTTCTATTATGCGATCTAAAGAGATTTCAAACAATAACTGGTAATAAAGATCATTCAGCTATCATAAGAATGGAAATCAATTAAGATGAACCACTTTACATAAAAAGTTAGGCAAAACAGTTGTGAACAACATATCGCATAATAAGTTATTCATATATCAAACATAAATAAATGATTCTACCGTACAAAAGTGCCAAATGGTAACTCACACATTCATGCAATAACACATAAACAACTAAAAACTATATATCACTTCAAGAATATAAGCAGAAATGGCCAAGAGATAAAAGTACCATTTATGACTGGTCCTACTCATAAGCTTCAAGTAATAATGATTTATCTCTCCTTGTTCTGATATCTACCAAGAGTACAGAAGTGCAACATCAGTAGTAGACATCAAATGCAAAAATTAATAAACCTTGATCCATTCATTCATCAAAACCTCCTCTGAGGGTGCAGAAGTGCATGTTCTGAGGACAAGTTTTTGACAAATTTCCAAAACCTTCTCCAAATGCATGAGAAGGGTTTAAATACTGCTAACTAAACAACTTAATTACATAAATTTTGGATACGGTTCAAAATGACCGCCCTTTATCTAAGCAAACTTATTTCTAAAAATTAAATCTAATTTCTAACTATTTCTGCATTTGCTCCTTAGTGTTGTGAGCACGCAATGTTTGCCTGGGAAGAGTCAGCTGGTCGTCTTCTGCTTTTGTTTGAGCTACGAAAATAGAAATGACAAGCGTTGGCACCTCTTTTTAGTAAACTAGAAGATATTTTTGAGAATTATCTTCTGGTTGAGCGAATTTACTGTGTGTATGCTTGGTAACAACCCAGATTCCTCTTAGCTGCCTCTGCTTTTGTTATTTAGGCTTCCGGACTCGTGGATGACTAAGCAAGTTAGGGACTTTGCTTTCTGAACAATTTTCTTAGCGATGCGCGATTAGCGCTTAACGCTAATTGCGCATCAAAAACTGCCTCCATTGTTTGATCTGGACCTTTCTGGTGCATTTTCCGCCTTTAGCGCTTTTTCCTTTACCGGACATGAGCTTCAGAATTTTGCAAACATGCTGCTTTTGTGAGTTCTTTGACCTTGAATGTCGAATCACCTATTGATATCAGCATCTGTTCAGTAACACTCTGAAATCTGCGTTTCTGTTGCATGCGGTATCCATTTATGAGAGCATCTCTTCTCTGTTCTCCGAGCATTGGCGCTTTCCCCTTTTTCCTTAGATGTTTCCTGCAGTTCACGCAAAGGAAAAAGTAATGATAATAAATTTTGACATGAAAGCTTCAAGTTCTACGAATGTGTAAAATCATGACACCCACAATGAACTGACTCTTTGAAAAACACAAAACTGTCCTTGATGAATACCTTGGCGTACATTCATTAATTTTCTTTAAGTCGTGCACTCAATTTTTGGTTTAGGGATAGCTTTTCTTGGGTGCTGAGCCGAGGAGAATTTCCGAGGGTGATTTCTGCGACTCGCAGATCGTAGATCGCAGTTATTGTAGATCGCATTGATTGCAGATCGCAGTTATCGCCGATCGCAGTTATCGTAGATTGCTTTTATCGCAGTATCGCGGCATCGCAGATCGCAGATCGCAGATCACTGGAATTTGTCAAGTTATTCGTGTGATGCTTATGCGACGTTGTGATATGCGATATCACATATCGGCCATCGGAGATTTTCTTAAGATTAGTCATTTATGGGTGCTTCTCAATGTATGCGATGTGATGAATTTTGCGCCGCTTCTTCGCAGTTGTTTTAATGTGCTCATAAAGGAATGCTTGACTCTTCTCCGTGCGATGCATTTTTTTTTAGGAGTATAATACAAAAAAATTATAAAATATTTTTGGATTTTTTTACTAAGGGTCCCCACTTCTTTAGCGTTATTGCTAATACTAAAGGAGGAGGGGGGTTGTTGGTGGTCACAACAATGGTGATTCACTTGGAAGAACCAGTTATCTCTGCTTTTCTATTGAATTCTTTAAACTTCCAAAACAGAAAAATTTTCATAAATCTAAACTTTGTTATGGACAGACAAAGTACATTATGCCTTATTCTATCAATGATATTTTGTTTCAACTTCTTTCTTTTCTAATTGTTTGCTTCCTCAGTCTTGTCCTTGTATCTACATCAGCCATTACTTGGTCATGTAAAGAAAAATAAAGTTTTCTGTGTGTGCTAGCCTTAAAATATGGTAGTTTGCCGTAGGTAGAGCCTCTGCTGCCAGCAGGCGTCCATAGTCTCGATAGGGTTACCTGTTACCCAACAATGATCCTTTATCCTATTTAAGGTTATCTACAACCCTCAAAGAAAAAATCCATTTTGACACTTTTTCCTTTTTTATTCTTAAAGAACAATGTCTTGGTTTGGTAGCCAAATTATGACACAGTCATTCACTTGATTTACACTTTTGCTGAACAAGCTGGCTCGTGATGAGACCCCTTGTCTTTTGATTTCAATAATCTTGAGTCATTGCCCTGTTTTGATGGACAGTGTTTGGCAAAGTCAGCAAAGTTATAATATCTGTGATCATGATAAGCCGGCTCGTGATGAGACCTCTTATTCTTTGAGATATAGTGTTTCTTGGATTGTCTCTCTGAATGTTGCGATTTTCTTTAACAGGGAGGATATCATTGTTTTCCTTAAGAAAGCTCTGGACGACAACAATAGAGTTTGCAAATAGCAGTTTTATAGAGAATCTTTATTTTGTTATTGATACCTTTCATTGTGCTGATATAAAACAATTCCTTCGCTAAAGGTTGCTTTCATCAAATTTTTTGAAGTTGAAACTAATATCATATCTAGGCTAAATTTTTTTAACTGTGTCTGTCAATAATAAAGATCATATTTTCAAAAATTTTCTATTTATACAAGCGAAAAGCTCAAAATCTGAAAGAGAATTGGTGCCTTTTTCGCGAATACTGATAGTAACCATTAACAGCCGGTTTTATTATGAAAGAAAGAAAAAGAAAAAAAACGAAACTATTCTACAAAATAGAAGAATAATCTTCTATGGAAAATATATTTTAAGGATTTGACCATTCACAGGCAAAGAATCCCTTCTACCTGCTAGATCCTGTAAGACAAACGTTGATGGACCTATGACTTCAACAATCTGAAAAGGAGCAAGCCACATCTTTTGAAATTTTGTATGTTTGCCCTTTTCTTCATGAGCCTTATCCCATTTTAAAACTACATCTCCCATCTGAAAAAAATTTCTGGTCATTTTGTTTGAATCGAAAGAGGATTTTATTAGCGCTTGATGATGAGCATGGGTTCTTTTAGCTTGTTCTCGCTGTTCTTCTAATTTGATTATTTCCATTTGTCTTAGCTGTATGGAGGAAGTAGGTACTTCATCAATGCACTGTATTAAAGACAAAGAGGGAATGACTAAGTGAGTTGGAAGAACCACTTCTTTCCCATAAACTAAATTAAAGGGGGAAGTGCCGATCGAAGCTTTTTTTGTTATTCTATCTGCCCATAAAGCATTTATCAAAGCTTTATGCCAATTCTTTTGGTTCCGGTCAACTGTTCTTTTAATAATCCTGATTAGGTTTTTATTTGTTGACTCAGCTAACCCATTACCTTGCGGATAGTAATTGGCCAATTATTTTAGTTTGAATCCCCTTTTAAGTGCGAACTCAGTCATTGCATTTCCATAAAAGTATGATGCATTATCAAATATTAAAGTCGTTCGCAATCCAAACCTAGTGATTATAAATTAATCTATGAATTCGATAATATTTTCAGAATTAGTTGTCTTGAGAGGAGCCACCTCTACCCATTTAGTAAAATAATTTGTTGCCGTGAGGATGTGACTATGCTGCTTAGAAGAGTGAGGAATGATCTCACCTATTATGTCCAAGCCCCATTGGCTGAATGGTTGCTCGATGTTTACCGGTTGTAGTGGTAGGGACGACTTCTTTTGTTTTCCAGCAGTAGTTTGGCAGACTTGACATTTCCTCATGTAACTGTGTGAATCTTTGAACAGCATAGGCCAGTAATATCCTGCACGTAAAATTTTATGTGCAGTAGCATCTCCAGCATAGTGTCCGCCTGCTGGTCCATCGTGGAGTTCCTGGAAAGCTTTTTCGGCTTCAATTTTTTCAAGACATCTAAGAAGAACAGAATCATAATTCTTTCGAAAGAGAATATCATTTATGAGCTGATATTGTTTAACTTTCAATCTCAGAGCTCTTTTCTTAGTGTGATCCAGGTGTGATGGAGCATACCCGTTCTTAAGATAATAAATGATATCAGCATACAATGATTCTGCATCGTTCAGGCTTACCTCATACATTTGTACCTCTTCGGATGACATTTCAGGGATTTACGATGCTCCAGCTAACATCTTGCAGAAGCCTTGACCTCTTACAATGTTTGCTGGTTTGATCTCAAGATCATATTCCTGTAAAGCAGTGATCCAATTCACTCTTTTCTCACCCATATCCTTCTATACTAGAAGATTTCTTACCGCTGGAAACGGTACTATGATCTTAATATGGGTTTTGAGTAAGAAAGGTCTGAAATATTTAACCGCTTTGAAAATAGCATAGGCTTGTTTCTCTACGTCTGAATAATTGAGTTCAGCACCTTGTAGATTCGAGCTAAAAAACACAATTGGAGCTTCTGTTTTTTGTTGATTTGCTTGGGTTAGAATCGCAGCATATGATTTTTCTGAGGAAAATGTGTATAAAACAAAAGATTCTGAAAAATTCGGGGTTGCTAAAGATGGAGCATTAATAATAGCTTGTTTGATCAGGTTGAATGCTTCATGTTCATCTTGACCCCATTTGAAAGTTGAATTCTTTTTAATCATGGTTTGCAAAGGAGACACAATTCGTGAAAAATCTGGGACAAATCTCTTTACAAAATTGATTTGACCAAGGAAAGATTGCATGGCTTTTTTATTATGAGGTAGGGATATTTCAGAGATTTCTTTGATTCTATTAGGATCAATGTGAATGCCGGATTTTGACACTATGAATCCTAGAAGTTTTCCTTCACTTAATGCGAAAAAAGATTTCTTTGGGTTAAGTGAAATCCCATATCTTAAACATCATTGAAAAATTCATTTTAAATCTTTGAGATGGTTGCTTCGCTTCTTGGAATACACTGTTATATCATCCAAACAAATCACGACAGATTTGTTGAGTAAACCCTTAAATTCTATGTCCATGGCTCTTTGAAACGTAGCGCCGGCATTAATCAAACCAAATGGCATCTTTTGATATGCGTATGTGCCCCATTTAGTTCTGAATGTGGTTTTCAACTGATCATTGGGATGCACCAGCACTTGATTATATCCTGAAAATCCGTCCAAGAAAGACATTAGTTCTGAGCCTGCTACTGCCTGTAATATCTGTTCCATAGGTGGAAGAGGAAAATTGTCTTTTTGACAGGCTTTGTTAAGATTCCAAAAATCGATATAGATTCTAATATCTCTGTTTTTCTTTCTAACGGGTACCATATTGGAGACCCATTTGGAATGTCTGACGAGGAAAATTATTCTGGCTTTTAATAACTTATTTAGCTCAATCTTTATCTGATTTTCTAAATTGGAGTGGATCTTTCTCAGTTTCTGTTGGACAGGTTTTTCGTTGTCAATCATAGGAATAGTGTGTTGAATGATAGAAGTGTCGTATGCCTTCAGCTCATCGTAATTCCAGGCAAAAACACTTTTATATTGTCTCAAAAGACGAATATACGCTAGTTTTTCTTTAGGGGCTAGGCCTATGCATAGATTAATGTTTTGTGGTTTATCAATGGTTCCTAGCTTTACTAATTCGTAGTTCAGAGTTGAACTGTAGAGCTTTGAATTGGTAGACCTTTTAAACCGATTTTTCAAATCGTACAAGTCTTCTAACTTAACCACCAATTTAGGGATAGCATTATCAGTGCTATTTTGTTGTGTTTGTCGATCGTGCTGGTCTTCGTCAATTATCTGATTGGAGTAAGATCCTTCAGAAGTGAGGAAATTTACACTATCAGGATCGTCATTGAATACTCTCCAATTTGTAATGTTGTCGGGGATGGATGGTCTAAAGATTAATTCTATTGAGAATCTATCTGGACTAAAATCTTCGGGGGGAATAAGCCTAGAGGCTACGTTAGCCAAAAGGTTTGCACTCACGTTTTGGAGTCTCAGGATTGAAGAGATATTAAATGCTATGAAATGCTCAGTCAGATCTTGTACTAAAGATTGATAGTATTTTAAATGACCTGATAGGAAATGTATAGTGTTACGTACCTGTTTGACGATAATATTAGAGTCTCCAAAGACCTGAAGATACTTGACGTTTAACCCGATTGCTTTGTATAAGCCTTGCACCAAGGCCTCATATTCTGCTTTGTTGTTTGTGCAATTGAATTCAAGTCTGCATGTAAGCATGGTCTTGTTTCCTTCTGGACTAATTAGAACGCATCCTGCTCCTGCTCCTTCGTTAGATTTAGAGCCATCGAAATATAATTTCCAAAAAAAAGATGTATTTACAGGTTCATCTACAAAACTAACACACTTTGAACTATCAGTTTGGGAAAAAATTTCGACTTGGGACAAAACTGAATTTTCTAAGTAAGGTGATGGTTGAGCATTGAAATTACCGAGAAAAGAATCTACTGAGTAATTGCCTATGATACTGTTGTTATACGATATTTCTTCATTTTATCCCTCTAATTCTGTGACTATGTACTTCTGGTGTAATTCTCTCTCAACCTTTATCTGATTCGGTTTACCGTTATAGCATAACCACATGTGCGACCAGTCGGTTGCAAAGTATCTGTGGAGTTTCTCGGACCAATCCCTGCTAAGAATTAATCCATAGAATTCTAGGATATCGGCCACTAGAATGTCAATAACTTGACATACCTTCGGGTTAGATGACAATATTATGGTTACTTGATTAATTTCACCAATCACTTCGACTTGAGATCGATCAAGCTGAACTATACGCATTGCGGATTTTTGTGGTTGAACATTTATCTTAGCACATATTGATCTGGGTAAAATATTCGAAGAAGCACCGGAATCTACCAAACAATTGTGCACATTTTTGTTGAAAATCTCGTAAGTGAGAAGAAACGGGGGAGTGTGAGATCTTGATCTTCCTCCAATTAAGGCGATATCATTTGGATCAATTTTATTGATCGCGTTAGTTGGAGGTCTTTCCATGTTATGGGAAACTTGAGAGAGTACAGCGGCAGGCAAAGGTACAATAGGCACAACATGTAATTCTTTCATCATTATCTTCTGTTGATGCTTCAATTTGCTCAATTCATAAAGGGTAATATTAGCCCTAGTATTTTTCATGTCATCAACAATATTGTATTCCATTTCATCCGACACTATCAGTGTTTTTGATGCAGTCGTTTGATGTTGGGTCCCTATAATACTAGTGATTACCCCATTACTATTGTAGTTATACCCCTTATTTATATTGTTGTGCCCCTATTACCCACATATTGTTATTTCTGTGCCCCATAGAATCCCTCTATTATTATTTTTGTGGCTTTATATTATTATTGTTAGGTCGGCTGGATTATATTGTGACTCCTTAGACTCCTATATATAGAAAGGAGGTTGTGTCATTTGTATCATCCAAGAATTGTTCATTTATGTAATGTAAAGGAGGTTGCCCCCTCGAAGAGGCTGAATTCTAAGGCGTTGATCTTTCTTTTCTATCTTTTCTTGAGCTGGTTTCATAACATTTGGTATCAGAGCTTTGGATTCTAGGGTTTCGCTGCTCCAAACAGGTCATCGTGGCATTTTCGCTATAACTTTTTTCTGTGATGTTTCAGAAGTCGCAAAAAAAACCCATTTGAGAAGAAATCACGCTAAACCTTGGGTCCAAATTTCAGAGTTTTTCGCGCGATATTTTCGGAGATATGATCTGAGGAAGTTGGTCTTTTTGCAGACTCCTGAATTACACTCAAAACAGGTGACCTGGGGAAAATCGTCATAATTTTCTTTCTGAGCATCGAATTGAAATTTCGTAAGAAGGTACAGAAAGAGGACGGACTGTAGTTTTCTTTTATATATTTTTCAGAGTCAAAGGTTGAAACAGTGACACGTGGCACGTCGTACAAGTTCACTCTACTGAACTAGTCTATAATCAAGTCACTGTGGGAGATTTCGCATAACTCTTCCTTGGAGAATCCAATTTGGGTCAGATTTGTGGCATTGGAAAGAGGACATAGAGGGCTACTACAAGTAACAAATTTAGAACTAGATAATCAGAAAGTACAGAGATACATCGGAGGCAATATCGCGCTCCTACAAAGTGAAAAAAGGTGTGTAGATTTTCTTTAATTTTTGCTTAAGCTTGGTTTGAAAATTTATTTTGAAGGAATTCAAAGGGCATATTAGAGAATTATTATCGGTAACTGATGCCCCGAGGAAAGAAAATGCAAACACCTAGTAAGGAACCTGAAAGCTCTAGCATGACTCATGAAGAAGAAGAAGAAATGCTATATGATATATCAAAATTACAAGAACAAGTGCAACGAGTGTCACTTGCACAAAAAGCAACAGAATCTAAAATGGATGGCTTAAGGAAAGATGTAGAAGCTAAGATGGATGGTTTAAAGAAAGGTGTAGAAGCTAAGATGGATGGCATGGAAGGTAAGGTGAATGGCATGGACGCTAAAATTGATGGCATGGATGATAAGATGGATAAGTTGCTACAAGAAATAGTCACTAAGGGTGAAAGAGTACTAAAGGAAACTCATGATGAGAACAAAAGAAATGTTAATCATGATTCCATAGACTCTAATGTTGGATCGAAGACTCACCATGTTCCAAAAATCGATATGAGGAAGTTTGATGGCAAGGATCCCGCCACATGGATATTACAGATGGAGCAATTCTTCGATCTCAATAATGTGCAAAACACACAAAAGGTACGTATGGCAACTTTATATTTGGAACCAAATCAGTTTGTATGGTATCAATGGCTTTGTTCTCGTAAACAATTTATCACTTGGGCAATTTTTACGGAAGAATTGATAGCACATTATGAGGATACAAAAAGCAACACTTTTTTTAGCCAATTGATAAGTCTCAAACAAAAGGGTTCAATAATGGAGCACATTGAGGAGTTCCAAAAATTGAACATAAGGGTAAAAGATATTCCAGAGGAGCATAGGATTGATGTGTTCATAGGGTCTTTAAAGGATAATATCCAACATGATGTGCACCTTTGGGAACCTGATTCATTAGAGAAGGCATTCAGGTTAGCAAGAAAAATGGAAAGCAAAATTATGGCAACTAGGAAGCATACCATTCACAACTATAAAGATGGAAGTGTTGTTGCCCATAGTCTTCCACAACCTACAAGGTTGACACCACAACAATTGGAAGAAAAAAGAGCAAAAGGGCTTTGTTACAATTGTGATAGCAAATACACAAAAGGTCATAAGTGTGCTGAGAAGAAATTATTCTACATAGATTGTGAAGAGGAAGAAGAAAAGGAGCAAGAAAGGTCAAAAGAAGAGGATATATTCCAGGAACAAAGCCTAGATGAAGAACAAATAAATCCGACCATATCTTGTAATGCATTGGCGGGAATTACCACTCCTCAAACCATCAAGATAGAAGGACAAATCAAGAAGAAAAAGGTAATAGTGTTGATTGATTCAGGAAGCACCCACAATTTTATTCATTGTAGGGTAGCAAAAGAATTGAATTGCTTCCTATATCCAGCACCAGAGTGTCAAGTGATGATTGCAAATGGAGGAACAATAAATTGTTCTGGAAAGTGCCATAATATCAAGCTATCCATGGGAGAATATGTATTGACTAGCCCAATGCTTTCCATTCCAATGGGAGGTGCTGATGTTGTACTAGGAGTCCAATGGCTACAATCCTTGGGTACAATAGCTTTTAATTTTCAAGAACTTTTCATGAAATTTTCTGTGGAAGGAAAGGAAGTTGAATTAAGGGGTATTGCAGGGAAACCAGGAAAGATAATCAGCTCTAATGGCATGACAAAGCTTCTAAAAAAGGAGCAAAGAGGTGTAATTGCACAATTATGTTCGCTAGATGTTTCCACATTGGAATCATCTATTTCTCCAGATCTCCAAAAAGTCCTGGACAATCATTCCAAGGTATTTGAGACTCCCAAAGGTCTCCCACCTATGCGTGATCATGATCATGCTATTCATCTGATTCCAGGAAGTGTTCCTCCAAACATCAGGCCGTACAGATATCCATATGTCCAAAAAAGTGAAATTGAACGTATGGTTGCAGAAATGCTAGAGGCTGGTATAATTCAACCGAGTCAAAGTTCTTTCTCAGCTCCAGTAGTATTGGTGCACAAGAAGGATGGATCATGGCGCATGTGTCCAGATTATAGGGAGCTCAACAAGCTCACTATTAAAGATAAGTTCCCCATTCCTGTCATTGATGAATTACTGGATGAATTGCATGGATCAATTTACTTCACCAAGTTGGATCTTCGTTCGGGATATCATCAAATCAGAATGAAGATTGAAGACATTCCGAAAACGACATTTAGAACTCATGAGGGTCATTATGAATTTTTGGTCATGCCTTTTGGCCTTACCAATGCACCTTCAACATTTCAAGGTTTGATGAATTCAATTTTCAAACCATTCCTTAGAAAATTTGTGTTAGTATTTTTTGATGATATACTAATCTACAACAAGTCTTGGAAGGATCATGTTGAACATGTTGACAAGGTGCTACAACTATTGGAGGAGAAACAATTATATGCAAAAAGATCCAAATGTTTCTTTGGAGTCCAGGAGGTGGAATATTTGGGTCATATTGTATCTCATGAAGGAGTTAAGGTAGACCCTAGCAAAATTAAAGCCATTAAGGAATGGAAAATCCCCACATCCATAAAGCATCTGCGAGGATTTCTTGGGTTGACAGGGTATTATCGCAAGTTTGTTAAGAATTATGGGAGAATAGCAGCACCTCTAACAACATTATTGAAGAAAGATTCATTTTCATGGACTCCGGAAGCAACAAAGGCCTTTAAACATCTTAAAGAGGCAATGTGCCAAGCACCGGTCTTAGCTACACCGGACTTCACAAAAACCTTTATTGTGGAATGTGATGCTTCAGGAAATGGAATTGGTGCTGTTCTAATGCAAGATGAAAGACCCATTGCTTTTGAAAGTCGTCCAATCAAGGGAAAGTTTTTAAGCAAAGCTATTTATGAGAAGGAAATGTTGGCAATACTCCATGCACTTAAGAAATGGCGACCCTACCTAATGGGAAGACACTTCAAGGTAAAAACGGATCATGATAGCCTTAAATACTTTTTAGAACAAAGATTATCCTCTGAAGAGCAACAAAAGTGGGTCACAAAGATGTTGGGTTATGACTTTGAAATCATCTACAAAAAAGGGAAGCAAAATGTGGTGGCAGATGCACTCTCAAGAAAGGATGAGGATGTGGAAGCATTGTTGTGTGCCATTTCTATTATCCAACCAGATTGGATAAATGAAGCAAAGGAGGAATGGAAGAATGACGAAGAAGTGTGGGCACTTATTCGAAAGCTACAACAAGATTCCAGTACTTCTGATACATTTAGCTGGCAAAATGATTCGTTATGGTACAAAGATCGCTTATACCTCTGTAAGAATTCCCAGCTAAAACAAAAGATTCTTATGGAATTGCACACTTCTCCCTTAGGAGGGCACTCAGGATTTTTAAAAACTTACCACAGGGTTAAGAAGGAATTTTTTTGGGATGGCCTTAAATCAGATATTCAAAAGTTTGTGGCAGAATGTTTGGTTTGCCAACAAAATAAAGTTGAAACAATTAAGACACCGGGTCTATTACAACCTTTATCCATTCCAAGCCAACGTTGGGAGGAGGTTTCAATGGATTTTATCACAGGTTTACCCAAGTCTGAGGGAAAGAGTGTCATCATGGTGGTAGTTGACAGACTTACCAAGTATGCACACTTTTGTGCATTATCACATCCATTTAAAGCCAGTACAGTTTCTACTGCATTTATGGAAACAGTTCAAAAGCTACATGGAAACCCAAAGATTATTGTAAGTGACAGAGATCCCATTTTCACTGGAAATTTTTGGACAGAATTATTTTCTTGTCTTGGTACTCAGTTAGCTCATAGCTCATCTTATCATCCTCAATCTGATGGGAAAACTGAGATAGTAAACAAATGTTTGGAAGGATATCTTCGTTGCTTTGTATCTGATAAACAGACACAATGGGTCAAATGGTTGCCTCTGGCTGAATGGTGGTATAACACTTCCTTCCATACAGCAACAAAAATGACCCCATTTATGGCACTTTATGGGTATCAACCACCATCCATCACATCATATTTAAGAGAAAATTCTAAGGTTCAGGCAGTGGAACATCACATCGAACATCAACAACAAGTCCTCCAACTCTTAAAGGATAACCTCGTGTTGGCACAAAATAGAATGAAACAACAGGCAGATCAACATCGCAGTGAAAGAAGTTTTGATGTAGGTGATTGGGTATTCCTACGGCTACAACCATATAAGCAAATGTCCCTAAAGCAAGCTAAGAAGGATAATAAATTATCACCAAAGTATTATGGTCCGTACAAGGTGTTGGAAAAGATTGGTACTATGGCATACAAATTGGAGCTTCTTGCAGCTTCTCGATTGCACCCAGTTTTCCATGTTTCATGTTTAAAGAAGGTTATAGGCGACAAGCTCCCAGTTCAAACAATATTGCCAGAACTTGACGAGGAAGGAAAAATTATATTGGAACCGGAAGCAGTCACAGAAACAAGAACTCGACAGCTACGAAATCGATCAATTTCAGAGTATCTTATCAAGTGGAAGAACTTATCCGCTGAAGATTCCACATGGGAGGATGAGAATTTTATGCAGAAGTATCCAGAACTTCTCAAGCATTGAGGACAACACTTTTTTGAAGGAGAGGGGCATGTTGGGTCCCTATAATACTAGTGATTACCCCATTACTATTGTAGTTATACCCCTTATTTATATTGTTGTGCCCCTATTACCCACATATTGTTATTTCTGTGCCCCATAGAATCCCTCTATTATTATTTTTGTGGCTTTATATTATTATTGTTAGGTCGGCTGGATTATATTGTGACTCCTTAGACTCCTATATATAGAAAGGAGGTTTTGTCATTTGTATCATCCAAGAATTGTTCATTTATGTAATGTAAAGGAGGTTGCCCCCTCGAAGAGGCTGAATTCTAAGGCGTTGATCTTTCTTTTCTATCTTTTCTTGAGCTGGTTTCATAACATTTGATCTGCTCGGACTGGGCTAGACTGAGTCGCTTTAGTTGTTGCTTTCTTTGTTGCGACTTTATCTTTTGTTGTAGGTTTTGCGCCCTTCTGCTTAGGGGTAGTTTGGGGAGGATCAAGCTGATTTTTTCTTCGTGTGCTAACCGGAAATATTTCTTGATCCTCTTCATATGGGAGGATGAAATCCCACATTCCTTGTAATTCCACAACTTCTTCGTCATCTGTTTTCCCTTCAGTGGCACTTTCTTCTTCTTCCTCTTCCTCAGTTTCAACATTGGAGATGGCATTGGGTAGTTTTGCATCTGTTGAAGGACCTCTTTTAAAAGTTCTGTAGGGATTTTTTAAAGAAGTTTCTGCTACTTGTTTTTTTATGTCAATCATCTCATTAGACATGGTATTTAATACTTTCCGCAATCCTTCCAAATCAAAAGGGTCTTTTGTTTGTTTCTTCTTGGGGTCTTCCTTGAAGGTGACTTTTTTAGACTTTCGTTCCTCTATCGCGGATCTCTTTTCCAGGGCTATTATGCATTTCTCTACTGCTATCGCCTCTGTCATGTTTTCAACTAAAGTTGTTTTATTTTCTCTATCCACGAAGATTGCTATGTTTGATGGTAAAGCAGTAATGTACCATTCACATTGTACTTCTTCGCTGGGTTGGGAAGCAGTAGGAATTTTGTTGAGAATTTTATTGAACCGTAAATCGAAATCTTTGATAGGTTCTTTAGCTTGGGCCTTGAGATTGGATGGGTCATTGATTAATGTTGTTGTTGATCTGTCATCACCAAACTTGATAAGGAATTGATTGTGGAAGATATCCCAACTTGTGATACACCCGGAAGGTAATGAAAAATACCATGACCCGGTTGTTCCTTGCAGTGTGTAGGGGAAAAGCCGAACAACAACATCTTCATTAGTAACTCCATTGAGATTGATAGAAAGCATGAAATTGTTTATGTGTTCTTCTGCTAGCATGCCTGCTTCTGGATTGAATTTAGGCAACCATTTCTCAGGATGGGCCGTTATTGGGCTCAAGGGTGCAGGCATCAAGACTGCCCCAAGGTTGTTCCATGGAGATTAGGCCATCGTTGAGCTGCTAGTAGAGAAAATTGCAGGAGATGATCTCTATGGTTAGGAAGATGAGGATACTATGATCGTGGATGATTGAAGAGGGATTGTGGTAGACGGATGAATGATGGTTTGGAATGGAGGTGTGGGTGGTTGACTTCGCAGTGAGGTAGTTGAAATGGGTGATGTAGATGAAAGAATCTCACTGTCAGACTCTTGTGGTGATTTCCTCGCTCTTTTCCTGGTGGGAAGAGGCAACTTAGTCGGCTGGACGCCAAATTTTTCACTTTTCAATCTGGTTAGGGGATGAGCAGGATTGTACTGCGAAGTCACACTGCTTTGAGATTTATCAAACCTCTGAGGAGAAATGGAAAATCCCTGAAGTTTGTGAATCAGAGATTCGACTTCGGGAGGTTTAATGGTAAATTGGTCTGAAATATCAAGGTGTGCAGCAGCGATTGCTACTCGAGCAACTTCCGACTCTGGATTTCAATATACTGGAGAAGTCGAGGGAGATGATAAGGGAAATTTACTCTCAGAATGGTATTTAGATTTTGATTTAAGTGCCATTCATAGTTCGGGCCCTCCTTCTAGCGCAAAATATGTTGAAACCCCGAAAATCGGGTCGACAACAAGGGGGATACCCACCCGGTCGAGACCTTGGTTGGCAGCTCCTTATCTGTTTGGTATAGCGGGTCCAACTGGGGATAATGGGACCAGTTTCCCAATCTAAGGGTGTGTGTGTGCAGAGTTGGATTATGCTAATCTAATAGTTCTGATCTAAGCTACTTTAATCTAATTCTATGCTATTGTAATCTAATGAAAACAGCACATCTAATCTATGCTAACCCGGGGTGTATTTCTTCTATTATGCGATCTAAAGAGATTTCAAACAATAACTGGTAATAAAGATCATTCAGCTATCATAAGAATGGAAATCAATTAAGATGAACCACTTTGCATAAAAAATTAGGCAAAATAGTTGTGAACAACATATCGCATAATAAGTTATTCATATATCAAACATAAATAAATGATTCCACCATACAAAAGTTCCAAATGGTAACTCACACATTCATGCAATAACACATAAACAACTAAAAACTGTATATCACTTCAAGAATATAAGAAGAAATAGCCAAGAGATAAAAGTACCATTTATGACTCGTCCTACTCATAAGCTTCAAATAATAATGATTTACCTCTCCTTGTTCTGATATCTACCAAGAGTACAGAAGTGCAACATCAGTAGCAGACATCAAATGCAAAAATTAATAAACCTTGATCCATTCATTCATCAAAACCTCCTCTGAGGGTGCAGAAGTGCATGTTCTGAGGACAAGTTTTTGACAAATTTCCGGACCCTTCTCCAAATGCATGAGAAGGGTTTAAATACTGCTAACTAAACAACTTAATTACATAAATTTCGGATACGGTTCAAAATGACCGCCCTTTATCTAAGAAAACTTATTTCTAAAAATTAAATCTAATTTCTAACTATTTCTGCATTTGCTCCTTAGTGCTATGAGCACGCAACATTTGCCTAGGAAGAGTCGGCTGGTCGTCTTCTACTTTTGTTTGAGCTATGAAAATAGAAATGACAAGCGCTGGCACCTCTTTTTAGTAAACTAGAAGATATTTCTGAGCATTATCTTCTGGTTGAGCGAATTTACTGCGTGTATGCTTGGTAACAACGCAAATTCCTCTTAGGTGCCTCTGCTTTTGTTATTTATGCTTCCGGACTCGTGGATGACTAAGCAAGTTAGGGACTTTGCTTTCTGAACAATTTTCTTAGCGATGCGCGATTAGCGCTAGGTGCTAATTGCGCATCAAAAACTGCCTCCGTTGTTTGATCTGGGCCTTTCTGGTGCGTTTTCCGCCTTTAGCTCTTTTTCCTTTACCAGACATGAGCTTCAGAATTTTGCAAACATGCTTCTTTTGTCAGTTCTTTGACCTTGAATGTCGAATCACCGTTTGATATCAGCATCTGTTCAGTAACACTCTGAAATCTACGTTTCTGTTGCATGCGGTATCCGTTTATGAGAGCATCTCTTCTCTGTTCTCCGAGCATTGGCGCTTTTCCCCTTTTTCCTTAGATGTTTCCTGCAGTTCACGCAAAGGAAAAAGTAATGATAATAAATTTTGACATGAAAGATTCAAGTTCTACGAATGTGTAAAATCATGACACCCACAATGAACTGACTCTTCGAAAAATACAAAACTGTCCTTGATGAATACCTTGGCATACATTCATTAATTTTCTTTAAGCCGTGCGCTCAATTTTTGGTTTAGGGACAGCTTTTCTTGGGTGCTGAGCCGAGGAAAATTTGCGATGGGTGATTTCTGCGACTCGCAGATCGCAGTTATCGCAGATTGCGTTGATCGCAGATCGCAGTTATCGCAGATCGCAGTTATCGCAGATCACTTTTATCATAGTATCGCTTTTATCGTAGTATCGCGGCATCGCAGATCGCTGCAATTTGTCAAGTTATTCGTGTGCTGCTTATGCGACGTTGCGATATGCGATATCGCATATCGGCGATCGGAGATTTTATTAAGATTAGTCATTTATGGGCGCTTCTCAATGTATGCGATGTGATGAATTTCGCACCGCTTCTTCGCAGTTGTTTTAATGTGCTCATAAAGGAATGCTTGATTCTTCTCCATGCGATGCATTTTTTTTAGGAGTATAATACAAAAATTTTATAAAATCTTTTTGGATTTTTTTACTAAGGGTCCCCACTTCTTTAGCGTTATTGCTAATACTAAAGGAGGAGGGGGGTTGTTGGTGCTCACAACAGCAGGATAGTGTTAAAGGAAGATCAACTGATCTTCCTTGAATCGAAGAATATCAAAAGGATATTGTTTTCGGTGACTGGGACATAAAGATGAAGAAAGAATAAATGGTTATCATCAAAGTGAGAAATCTTACTTCAAATCTCACTAAATATATCAACGATTGGCTATTGCAAGCCAATCTAATATAGGAATTCTCGAGGGACACTTTACTAGATGTCAAATATCTAAAGAAGTCATGGCAAGAAACATCAAATAGAAAGGTTAAAAACATAAAATTTTTATCAAAAGTAAACCTCGAAAGTTATTGGCATTTCTTGGTAAAGTCACATAGTCAATGGCTCGTGCTAAGGTGTTTTCTAATGCAAAAAATCAACTTCTTCCAACACTCAGTGATGCACGATTTATGGGTCATATGCGCATGCAACTGATTCAACCCCCCAAGGTAATGCCAATGAAGAACATATCTGGACTTAGAGAATGAATGGAGAATCAGCCTGCAACACAGTCATGAATTCCTTGTTCCAACAGAATGCTATCTTTATCTTTGTTTTATCTTAGCTTAGCTTGTTGGAACTATTTTGAAGACCTTTATTTTGATTTTACTATTTCTGTAATATTAATATACAATTTAAACCCCTCTCATGTCTTTAGAAAGGGGTTCTGAATTTTTTATAGACAACTTTGAAGTTGTACTATTGTTTATTCCAAAGTTATTTAATATAAGAGTTGAAATGGAAGCTATATTTTTCACGAGCAGAGTGTTAATGTATCAAGTACTATTATATTTATATTGCAACTATTTTTCATTCAGATAGATAGTAAATTTTATATAAGTTGTTTAATTATATGTGTGGTTTGTAAACAATCAGACATTGTCACAATTGATGTGTGGGATTGTATCATTTGTGATTGTATATGAAATAACGAGATCTTATATGCGATTAGTTTTAACCAGCCAAATTAATTAACTATTTAATTAATATAGTTTATCTTATTTCTTTTCTTTTCATAAAGTGTTCAATGATCTATATTGTTGGATGCTTTGTGAAATCTTTTTATCAATCACATGTAAAGAAATATTATCCCACGAGATACATAGAATACGCTTATTTATTAATATCATCTTTATCCTTAAATCACTCCCTTATTCTCATTATATTTCCATCACTCATTTATATTTATTTCATGGGAAGTTGCTCCCATTATCCCCAATCAGGACCACCAATTCCAATAGAAATGGAGTTGTCTTAGGTTCCCAATCGGGTGGTATTACCCGATATTGAAGTAAATATTTTCCATCCTTCGACAAGTTCCGAAAGACTTGAACTCCTTTTTCATTCGAGCACAATAGTGACTAGCACCTTTTCCATAAATGCACCTTTTCTTATATTTGATTATGGGCCATATTTTTTTTTGTTTTAGAGTAAATCACACAAATGCTTGAACTACCAAATCAAATATCACTTTAGGTCCACTTTTCTTGTTTTAATAGAATTATCAATATTCTATAACATAAGAAATCATTCAAAAACATAACATGTTGGAAAAAATCCTAGAATTATACAACATCATCAGCTAACAACAATTCTTACATCATGATGATGTCATATTTCTACATGCAGACATTGAATTAGTTCCACGTGTCACATGCTTTTGGCTCACTTGACTACCAAATAACTCCAAATATGCTTTCCACATGTCACTTGCACTAGGTGTGATATAATCATCTAGGTCTAGTCAGCACCACGTTATTGGCTTTTGCACGTCATCAACCTATACAAAGAGGAAAGGTTGGGATCATGTGCTCTTCTTGTGTTTCATTTGAAGCAACCCTTCATCATTGAATGCATGATCTATTGTGGAACCTTAGAAAACCATGGAAATATTGCCACGAGTCTATATTTTGGACTCTTCTGCAACTACATCCCTAAATAGCTTAACAAAGATGAAGATATGGAAAATGTCTAGTCTAGTGAAGAGGTCTGTGTAGTGTGGAGCTCGCCCCTTTCTCCACTCACTCCATGTTTTCTTCACAAATTTCCCAGACCTATGAACTTCTTTAGCTAAGGAAGACCACCTTACTTAAAAAAAGAAATATACTTTCAACCTTTGGGATATTTTCGAAGTGTCATATATCATTGCAAAGGTCACTTCGAGAGTTATCCATATAAGCACTTTACTTTGACATTTGACTTGTTCTTCTATGTAGAAAATTTGTACAATGAACAAGCCTACGAGCCATACATCCACCAACCATATTCGTATAAATTTTAAGGATTCATCACTTGTCCTTCTACTGTGATGGTTCCTAAAAATGACAAAACATACCATCTTGATACTGCTCTTGACATTGATTACTACACACAATAATCTCCAATGGAAATCAATGACAACACTTTGTCCAACACTAGATGACAAGATTATCGTATCTCTGGATGCATCTTCTCGTCAAATAGAATATGGATCCCCCACCTATCTGGAGATATTGTAATTATTGGGAGTTGAAAAGGTATCTTACCTCAAATGTAAAACACATTTTTATTCCAAACATGCAGAGGGGAAAACTCAAGGTTTAAATTTTCCTTATGATAGGTGCTTTCTGAGTCCACTAAATTTCATGCATGAAAACCAAACCTCAACATTCATCCCTCCAGGGATTTCAAAATGTCCATAAAAATTGTAATGATATTACTATGCTTACCATATATGATATATTTAATAAAACTAAGATATATTTCCACTAAATATATTTCATGGGGACCTTACATCACATGATTCCTTTGTGAATCTCTAGACATCACAACATCATATAGATACTCAACACTAAAGAATGTTCACTTGACCTTGAAACATGTATCAAATAAATATAGATGAATCCTTAAGGAATTAGATAAAACCTAATTACTTTCTCCTCTCAAGAGGATACAACATTGAACAATGAAATGAACCTTGATATTCACAGCTTGTTATATTGTAGAAATAAAACACCATAATAGCATAGTTGAAGCATATTAAATAAACCCTGCATATTCATGTAAATAAATCTGTAAAGCATGAGGATATCAACAAAAACATAGCTCCATAAGTTGAATCATGACCAAGAAGGAACATAAAGTAAATAATTAATCATCATCATAGAAACATCTTATCAACCTTCCTGAGGTAGAGCTATTCTACACTTATAGCAAAAAAATTGAACTCCTAATAAAATAACCCGCCATAATTATTATGGCAAGGAGATTCTCACACTTATAAATATATAAAGATGGTTGAAAATTATGAAATAACATATTTCCCTTGGGTGATTTGAGATCACCATTCAAACACATATTAGACAACCTGCAAATGACTAATAACACTTTATCCACCTATCTCAAGAAACTCATGATCACCATGTAGATATACAAGTTATATGGTCAACAATGATTATATAGGTAATTATGAATTCTTACATAAATGACAATGTATTAATCATTAGTCATATGTATAATAATGTATACCATATCTTGTAGTCTAACATGCATAACCATGGATATATATATTTATAAATTTTCTTATATCGCAACTAAAAGAGGGAATTCCATTCTCCACCCAACCATAGGCCAACTAAACTATAATCTTTCTTGTAGTTCACCACCACTGAGCTGGATCTAGGGTCTGAGGAAATTATTACATAGGGAAACGGTTCACACCAATGGCTTGAAGACCATTTCAGGAGATGGATCCCATTGTTCTAGTGCTTGACCATCTTAATAGCCAAGAGTTTATCGTCCATCAACTCGTTGAAGTTCATGAACGCCACCTTAGCTTAGGAATGAACTAAATGGTTATAAACATAGCCACATAGACAATCCCGTAGTTCATAGAGTGCAGGTCATCAATTCAATGGAAAACTCATCAAAAAATAAGGGAATATGAGCGATCTAATGCTAACCACTCATAAGCTCCTTATTTTCCCATGGAAATGAGAGCCCAAATTAGCTCGTTTGTTCACCCCTTTTAACTATCTATGAGAGGGAGCCCAAAGAATGGGCACCTCTTGCCCCTTTTCACTGCCTATTCCAATCATGTCCCTTCAGTTAAGAGTGTCTTTGGTCTACTATGCCACCTCCTCACTCTTTAGGTTAGGAAATCGTTACTTTGTAACACTCATAAATGAGCTCTATCAACTTTAGCTCATACCTTGTCACATCACACAACACCTGTCAAACAACTGAATCTCTTAGTATATAAGAAACATTATTATTTATTCAACTCATATGCATTGTGGATTTTTCTAACAAGACAAGTGAGAAAGCATGCTTCAGGTATTAAAATTAATTCATGTAAAATAGGTGAGAAAGGAAGTTTTTCTTAGGCCAAGAACATGTAAGCTTGCCAAACATTCAATTGTGTTAATTAATTAATTATTGTTTAATTGAAAACTAGCATATGTTTAATTAGAGGTATATCAAGTCATTCTCCTTTTGTGCTAACATTATGGTCACAATAATCATTACAATAAGAAATGGTAGAATAGGGGGATGTTACATAATTAGTGTTCGCCATTATCATGTATCATCGTACATTTTGTGTCAACCATCCTTGTGTCATTTTTTCATTATTTATTCAATAGATATTATCAAATATTTCATATTGGTGTTAGTTTTGTGTTGATTGACGAGGGATACATTAAGTCCCTCATTCGACAAAAGTCTTCACATTGATGTGAACACTTTATCTAGTATGTAGATTTGGAAATAGTCTAGCACCATTAGAGAAACGTTGAGGTAAAAAATGGGCCTCAAAACAAAAGTGTACAATAAATATAAACTTTATAAGGAAAAACATAATTGAAGATTATAATGTCAACCATGGTGGATGATTCACCATTTTTGGAGTAAAAAACTAAAATTAAAAAAAAAAAAAATCAACTTATCTCCCTAAGGTTTTACCCAAATTTTGAGCAATATCACTCATTGGATGTGGAATTCAATTTCCCATATAAGGAGTACCCATGTTCAATACTTTTGATGGATCATTATACACAAAAAATCAGAAATACATGAAAAAATGCGATGGAAATCACATTTTTTCATGTATTTCTCAGTTTTTTGTAGCATGGTCCATCCAAATTATTCAACATGAGTGATACATGGATGCAAAATTAAATTATGCATCTAAAAAGTTCTCCCACTATAACTTTGAGTAAAATCATAGGGAGAAAAGATGAAAATACATTTTGAAAAAGTAATTTTTCTTTTTTCGCTCCAAAATTTGATGTGGTCATCTAATCTTATTTTATTATTTCCACTATTAAGTTATAATTTTCCTTAGGATGCCCACTTTAGAACTCAAAATTTATCTAATCCTTTGTAGCTTATAGTCCTCACTGGTAAGTTTCCTCATGGTTTATAGTGGATCCTCATGAGTGGCACATATTGAGCAATTTTACAGAATGCTAGATATCAACACATTCATTCACACTCTATTGATTATTCTAGGTACCTTCGGGAAAATTTTAATTATCGGTGGTCTCCCTCACATTTTTTAATATGATACCTCAATTCCTTACATCAGATGGTCTCATTACACGCGAGGCATAAGATTATTCATTTACAGGCAGAAGAGTCATAAACCCTCATTTGGTCAAATCTAGTTAATAAATGCCTCTACAGCTCATTTGCACATATGATCCTAGAGCTCCAATATTCTTGAGAAAATCAAGGAACCTTTTGTTCATTCATCGTCGCTTTTGTGGGTGGGTTTGTTAGGTCCCTATATTATTAGTGTAACCCCTTATTGTTGTTAGTGAAACTGCCCTTATTATACTTTTCTACCCATGTAGTCCCCATATTGTTATTATTGTGCCCCATAGAAGCCCACTATTGTTATTGTTGTGCCCTTACATTATTATTGTTATGTTGGCTATGATTATATTATGACCCTTTAGACTCCTATATATAGAACAAAGGTATTTCCATTTATATCATCCAAGAATTGTTCATTTCTGTAATGTAAAGGAGGTTTCTCCCTCGATGAGACTGATTTTGAAGTCATTGATCTATCTTTCCTATATTTTGTGAGCTGGTTTCATAACATTTGGTATAAGAGCTTTGGATTCTAGGGTTTCGCTTCTCAAAACAGGTCAATGTTGAATTGTAGCTATAATTTTTTCTCTACGAAGTTTCTGAATCTAAAAAAAAACCATTTTTCTGAAAATAGTTTGGAACCTTGGGTCCCAATTTCAAAGCTTGTTTCGATGTACTTTCAGAGATATGGTCCAAGAAATTTAGGGCTTTTTCAGGCTCCGAAATTACACCCAAAGGATGAGACCTGTGCAAAATCGTCATAATGTTTGCTCTCAGCATGAGATTGAAAGTTCATAAAACTTTACAGAAAGAGGATAGAGTGTAGTTTTTTTTGTATCATTTTCATGTCCTAAGGTTGAAACAGTGACACATGGAAGGTCGTACAAGTTCGCTCTACTAAACCAGTCATAATCATGTCATTATAGGAGATTTGGCATAACTCTTTATTGAAGAATCCAATATTGATCAGATTGGTGGGGTTAGAAACAAGACTCACAGGGCTACTATAGGAAATTCTTTTAGAACTTTAGGATTTGAAATTACAGAGTTATAGTAATTTAAATAATGATCTCCTAAAAGAAGGGAAAGTAATTAATCGAATCAGTAAAATAGAAACACCCAGTAAGAAAAATTGGATGGATGATTTGAAGAATGCGATCAAAGTTAAGATAAATAGTTTTATATGTGCCATGGAGGCTAATATCGATGATATGGAAGCATATTTGAAGAAAGGAATGGAATATTTGAAGAAAGACATGGAAGGTTTCAAGGAAGGTGGGACAAAGTTGTTACCAAAAAGGCCTCCTAATGATGAAAATGTAGTAGAGGAAACTAATGATGAGAAAAAAAAAATGTTAATTATGATTTCATAGAATATAACATTGGATTGAAGACCCAACATATTCCAAATATCGATATGAGGAAGTTTGATGGCAAGGATCCCATAACGTGGATACTGCAGATAGAGAAATATTTTGATCTACATGATGTGCAACTATTACAAAAGGTACGTATTGCATATTAATATTTAGAACCAAATCAATTTTTACGGTATAAAAGAATTTTTTCTTGTAAACCACTTGTCAATTGGTCAATTTTCATGGAGGAAATGATAGCAGATTATGACGATACAAAGAGAAACACTTTCTTTAGCCAATTGATCAATCTCAAACAAAAGGGTTCAATGGTAGAGCACATTGAAGACTTCCAAAAATTGAGGATAAGGGTAAAAGATATTCCAGAGGAGCATAGGATCGATGTGTTCATAGGGACTTGAAAGGATAACATCCAACGCTAAATTCACCTTTGGGAACTTGATTCATTGGAGAAGGCATTCAGGTTGGCAAGAATAATGGAAAGAAAAATTATGGTAACAAGGAAGCCTACCACTCACAACTGTAAATATGGAAGTGTTGTTTCTCCTAGCCTTTCACCACCTAAAAGGTTGAGAACAAAAAAATTGGAATAAAAAAGAGAAAATGGTCTTTGTTACAATTTTGATAGAAAATACACTAAAGGTCATAAGTGTGCTGAGAAGAAATTTTTTTACATTGATTGTGTAGAGGAGGAAGAAAATGATCAAGAAACGTCAAAAGAGGAGGATATACACCCGAAATGAACCCCAGAGAAAGAAGAAATGACTCCAACCATATCAAGTAATGTATTGGAAGGAATTACCACTCCTAAAACTCTCAATATGGAAGGACATGTAAAGAAGAAAAAAGATAGCCTCACTTTCGCACAGAATCGAATCAAACAATAGGTAGATCAACATCGCAGTGAAAGAAGTTTTGATATAGGAAACTAGGCATTTTTACGAATACAACCATACAAACAAATGTCCCTCAAGCAAGCTAAGAAGGATAATAAATTATCACCAAAGTACTGTGGTCCTTACAATATGTTGCAAAATATTGGTACTATGGCATACAAATTAGAGCTTCCTGCATCTTCCCGAGTGCCCCCATTTTCCATGTTTCATTCTTAAAGAAGGTTATAGGTGACAAGCTCCCAGTTCAAACAATATTGTCGAAACTTGATGAGGAAGGAAAAATCATAGTGGACCCTGAAGTATTCATAGAAATAAGAACCCAACAGCTACAAAATCAATCAATTTCAAAAGATCTCATTAAGTGGAAGAACTTAGCCGTTGAAGATTCCACATGGGATGACAGGAATTTTATACAAAAGCATCCAAAACTACTCAAGCGTTGAGGACAACACTTTTTGAAGAAGAGGGCATGTTAGGTCTCTATACTATTAGTGTAACACCTTATTGTTACTAGTGAAAACCCCCTTATTATATTGTTGTGCCCATGTAGTCCCCATATTGTTATTATTGTGCCCCATACGAGCTCACTATTGTTATTGTAGTGTCGTTACATTATTATTGTTATATCATATTTGATTAGATTGTGACCCCTTAGACTCCTATATATAGAAAGGTATTTTCATTTGTATCATCCAAGAATTGTTCATTTGTATAATGTAAAGGTGGTTACCCCCTCAAAGAGGCTTATTTTGAAGTCGTTGATCTATCTTTTCTTCTATTTTGTGAGCTAGTTTCATAACATAGTTTCACTTTTGTTGTCTTTTGCCACTCTTTTGTCTCTTTTTTTCATTTCTCTTGTGCGAGTGATGTTTTTCTTATTTATCTTCATGCTTTCTGGCATTTAAACTTATTTTAACTTATAGAAGCATTGTTCTAAGTTTTTATTTTCCTTTCACAAGTGTCACATCATTTTTCCTATTGTTATAAGAATGGTCATTGTTGCGGTGACTCCCCTGAGGTACATGATTTTCTATATGTTTGATATGTTGCTACAACTGATATACACTGATTTATTTATACTTAGTTAGTTTTGCAATCAACCTCACATCATCACTCAATTTTTCTTTTTTTTACACTTCCACGAAGCATATCTTCACTTTCTTAGGTTGGATCTTGCCTTGCCTAGATGGGCATTACACAATCCTAAGGCTAAAGCCACAAGAATGGCCTCTAAAACTATATAGTGAATGGTACATGATAGCTCCAACTATGCACTACATAGCCCCAAGGATCAGTCTGTCACCATGGCCACTGAGACTATGCAATGTGTAGTCTCTCCGAGTCTTTACCTGGGCTGGGACTATGCATTCCATATTCTCGCACCTCATGCTTCATCCTTTGTTGTTTGAACTATGTAGTGAGAAGTTCCCATACTCATCCAATATCCCTTGTTGATAAAAATTGCAAAATCTCTCCAGTTGCCAAGTTTTCTACTTCATCATGATTTGAAGGTGGATTTGATGAAGCTAATTTTTTCATTGCAAGAGTGTCCTTTTTGTCCCACATGTACCACACATGTGAAGAAATTATCTCTAATAGTCACTATTACCATGGAAATAAGGAGAGTTGGTTCAAAAGAGACAACTGAAATCACTACTGGGAAAGTAGTTGAGCAAACATCAATATACTTTAAAGTGTATGCAGACACTCAATTGTTTACAGAAAAACGGTCAACACTAACATGGAAGAAATGAAATGAATCCCTTTCAGTGAAGAGACATGATGCAAATCTAGAGGAAAAATTTGGAAGAAAGACCAGTAGAAAGCAGCAATCCCATATAGGATAACTAGAGAGGGAAAGGTTATTGATAGTCCAGGTGGAGAACAAAGATGCAAGATGAAAGCAAATCCAATCCTTATGAATAAAATTTAACATTAAAAGTAAAGAGGAAGTAGAGGTCATAGATATTAGAGCATACGAAGAGAGAAAATGAGAGATTACAAGAAGAATAACTAAGATTGAAGAAGGGAGAACAAGATTTGAAGGAAGAACGAGAACAGAGGAGGAAAGAAGAAGAAGAGAAGTAGAGGTAGGAAGAAGAAGAAAGGTAAGGCACCATAGAAAAAGAAACAATATCGATACATGTTGAAGAGTAAGAACAAAACCAAGCAGTAGTAGGGAGGATGGTGACTTGATTCCCAGTGCATCACAGGTCATCATTCATTATCCATCACCTCAAACAACATAGTTAGCTCCGAGTGAAGAAGCGAATGTTGTTCCTCTTGATGATTATCCAGTAATGGACTTCTACAATTTGTCTTATGATGAATTCCAGAAGAGAATTGTACAAGCACAGAGAAAGAATCTTCTAGATGACCATGCATCACCTGCATTCACTAGAGATGGGGTGATAGTGGTGGAAACCAACAAGAATCCAAATTCCATTGTCGAAGCCAACTTGGCTTTTGCAAGTGAAACAAGATAAAAAAAATCAGTGTTTTATAACCAAGAATAAGAACTTTATATAGAACTTGCATGTTTCCTAGAAAGAGATGGAACAACTTCACACTAATAGACAATACACAGTCTTCACACAGGTGGACTTTGAGGAGATGAGAACAATGATACTTGTTTACGTATCAACACTTGGAGAGATAATGCGGGACCTATATGAGGAGCTCATTACTATACATAAGGCAATTATATGCCTGCATGGCTTGCAAAAGTAGAGAAAATACTTTGTTAAAACTATCACGAATATACAAGTTTCTATTGTATTTGCACATGAATGAACAATGCGATACAAAGGGGCACCACTTAAAATCGGAAAGAAAATGAGGTCACAAGAAAAGTAGGAGAAATTGAAGTTTCGAATGTTTATTAAGAAAAACATGTAGCTTGCCTCTTTTATTGGTAGTACTCAGGCCTCATATGTATAGTTATACAAAAGTTTGGATTGCTAGGTGAGTGACACAAGATCCCATCAGTTGGTTCGCTCACCAAATCTAAACCAAGGAACAAGGTCAAGCTAGAGATCGAATAGTTCTTGAAGTAGCTAAGAAATATTTCCACCAAGGAAGATTCAGAGCTGAATAGATAGAACATGTAAAACTACATCGATGGTCCTATACAAATTACAACAATGTTGCTCATGCTTCAGAAGGAGGTTGAATCTACTTCGAAATCATTGTACCTATATGCCATGGAGGAAAGAGTCCACTTCCAACCAGACAGCATTACATAGTTTGGGGATTTCATCGCACAATACTGAGCTTGGCACCAATATTTCATCAGGAAACATCAAGTGAAAGCTTCTGGGCTAGAAGTTTCCCAAACTCAAGCATCATAGTGTTTTTTCTTGTTAGGCTGTCAGGTTGTCTCTACCCTATTTTTTCTTACATGGGAATAAGTTTAAATTCTAATATTATTTATAGATATGTTGTAAGTGAAATTCAAAGTGTTAATATTGGAACTTGAAGAGTCATGATGTAATGTAATGATTAATTTTGTAAAGAAGTTGAAAATTCATGAGGGTACTCCAGAGGTCACAATTGGAAGTTGAAGAGTCACCCCTTATTGTTATAAATAGAACCTCATACCTGATGTAAAGGGATTTCATGAGAAAATATTTTGGCTAGGATTAGGATTAGATGGAGCTAGGAGTATTGTGAAGAGCCTTGGCCTCTCCATAGCATAGAACAAGTATAACTTTTTGGAGAAGTAGATGTTCTTGACTTTAATGTTCCACTATTGTGGCTATAGGTCTACCAATGGTGTATGTATGAATGGAATTTTTACTTATAATAAAATTATATCTGATATGATTTCATGCATATATTGTGAATATAGTAGGACTATTCTTGTTGTATTTGCAATGTATGTTATTTAACTTATTGCTGGCATCTGAATGTGACTTATTTCTATTATGTTTATTTCGATATTTATCACCTTTTCCCACCATCATGCAACCATATTCACTTCATTTTCATCCATCCATGCATAACAAGGTAACTAAACCAAGTTGTTTAATTATTTTTGTATTTATCTAAAAATTTAGCATTTAATTGAAATTCAGACAGAACTAGAAAAGATTGGTTTAACTCCATTGAAGTCATGGTTGCAAGACACCTAAGCTCAAGACAAGTGTATATCTGGAAACTACGAGAACCAAGGATGAATGAAAATCTATTGGGATACCTCAAAACAACTGTGGAGTAGCTAGTCAATGTTCGTCAAACTTGAGCAGTCATCCAGATTATCCACTAAAAAAGGGGCAGTTTTAGGACTTTTGGGCATTCTTCTTGGTTTTTTGTAACTAATGGATAGTTTCGACCTGATGAAGTGGGCTAACATCAATGGTAGTTGTTTCATACTTTTAAGCTTATATGGTTATCAATTTTCATTTTAAGAACAGGCATTCATAGTTAGAAACAATGGAGAAAAGTTGAAGACCATTATTTTGAGATAACTGAAGACAAAGCTTTTGTTTTACGATTTCTTTATGATTGCTGGAGTGAATGAGTTGTTGTAGCTAAGTGTTTTAATAGTGTACCAGCAAGGTTGGAGTCCCCCCATACCAAGCTAAGTACACTTTGTTGTATAATTTTTATATTTGTGCATATGCTAGTTTAGTTTTTCATGTTCATTATATCTATTTGTCGTAAATATTTGTATATGTTTTCAAGTATGAACTAATTCTATGATCATGTTTTTAAGTCAATATTTCTTTCCTTTCAATAATTAACTTGAATGTGGAAGGGCAACCAGGACTCTTTGAAAAGAGCCTCTTCTCCATGATCTAGGACTAAACTGAAACAAGATTCACTTTCTTAAATGTTTTTCTAGATTAAATTCTTATGCTTTCATAGTTTACATTCTCTCATGCTTTCTTATATGATTGACAATTTTATTACAGAAAGGTTGTGGAAGGACAACAAAGTCTCTTTGAAAATAGCCTCTTCTTCATCTTCTAAAACATATTAATCTCAGTAACTAATCAATTATGCTTTTATAGAATAGATCTAAATGTTTTTACTTTATTTTGTAGAATGAATTATATTTGTAATATGCATTTCCATTTTCACAACTACTTTCTATATTAGTTTTTATCCAAAATTCCATAAATTGTGGTTTGCTTCTAAAACTACCAACCTATATTGATGAGTAAATATATGTTTTAATTTACCTAGTAAATAGAGCTGACATTTTTGGTGTCGTTATCGGAAAATCATATTTGGATATAACTAATTAGGAATATCATTTGGAAAACATAGAAAAAAAACATAAACATAAAAAAAAGGATTTTTCATTATGGTCATTTATGCCTAGAAAAAGAGACGAAAAGGGTATATACACAAAACATGACCCCTCAACTACTAAACCATTGGTAGAAAAAGGAATACGTCCATTTGAATTAGCTACACCAATTGGTACAAAACTAACCTTGGAAGGGTTAGAGGAAGAAAACCGTTTAGGACAAAGGTTACCACTTGTTGAAAGACAAAATTTGTCAGCTTATGAAGTGAAGAGAAAACAAAAGAAAACAGGAACATATTCCATAGGAAAACAAAGAGAAACAATAAAACCAATTGATCAGCCTATTCTTGAAAAAATAGATCAACCTATCTTTGAAACTATTTTTGAATAAACAAAACAAGTTGAAAATACACAATCTCAATTGTTACTGAAACATTTGAAACTGCTGAAAAAGATATGGAAGAAGAAGGGAAAGTATATAGCATACTCACTCCAGAACAAAGGTTACAATATGAAAATTAACAAAAATAATGGCAATGAAGAAGGGAGGAAGAGACAAGAAGAGAAGCAGAAAGGAAAAGACAGGAAGATGCCAAAAGAGATATGATCATAAGAGAAGAGAAGATGAAGAAATAGAAAATGATGAAGAACATACTTCTCGATTCCCAATTTTAGATATTAGGGCAATTCTTGGAGAAGATGAGAGTTTGGAAAAATACTTAGAACGATTTATTTACAGCCTCCAAAAATCCAAACAAAATTCTCTAAATTCTGATACCATTTGAACAATTTTTCTCAAAGGAATACGACATAAGTATATTGATATTCTTAATGTGATGGGAAAACAAGACATCTCATATTTTCCATTTGATGAAATTGCAGAATTGTGTCAAAATTATTCTAGAGGTAGAGAAAAGAGTGGAAAAAGAGATGTAAAATCAAAAGTTACTAAATCAGCAACAGGAAGCATAATAAGAGCTGAATTAGGGAATTTGTTTGAGAATTTTAAAACTAATATTTTGAGCACATTAGGAACACAAGTTGATGTACTTAAGGCTAAGAAGAAACAATATGAAAAAGATCTAGTACTATCAATTTTCTATCCTAAATGTAGGAAGAAACATCCACTAAGGGAATGTCCTTTAGATGGTATTCAGATTTGTGGACTTTGTACTAAAAATAATCTAACTAATAATTGTTTGAAGCTAAAGGAATTACGAGAAAATTCAATAGATGAAAATAAAGGAATTGAAACTCTATATTCTTTGGCACTAAGAAGATCTTGGCAACCATGACTTACAAGTATGGCTCAAAATTAACCTCAACAAATTACTCAGCAAATTCCACAACAATTTACTCAATATCCTTCCCAGACATCATGGAATTCTCCTATGCCATTGTAGGCTTGGCCTCCTCAACAAAACCAAAACCAACCTTCACAAAGTTGGCAAGGATATGCTTATGGAGCCAAACCTCCCCAACAATTTTACCCTCGACAACAATATCAATCTTATCCTCAACAATCATATCAACAACTCCATATCAACAATTCTAGCAATTCCCTCAATCAAATCCATTCACACAACAATGAATGCCTGAAATAACTCAACCTCAATAGCTTGAGCTACCTTGTAACCCAACACCACCTAGACCAACTGAACTACCAACCCAATCGGTAGCAAATCCAGGAAACAAAGTGGAGAGGCCAATCTATAATGTTGAATAGGGAACATCATATTCAATTTTTCCTATTCAAAACATCCACTTGAGGTCTGGAATATTTTTACAAAAATACTATCTTATGATTATAGAAGAACAAATTGGGGAGGATAAAAACCCTTAAAAACATAATGTAGAACAACAAATTCAAAAGAGTAGAACAATAACAAATGAAACACCTCCTTTTCTAGAAAGGTTAGTAGATAAAAAATCTTCATTCTCTCTTCTTGAATTTGACATTTTATATTGATCGAAAAACTCTTATGTTAAAATTCCTTTAATGCATGCTATTAAAGGTATTCTTGTTTATACAAAGGAAATTAAGGAATTGTGCACAAAGAAAATTATAAAAAGAAAACAAGATCCACCTATGATTCATGTCATTAGAAAATTAGCTAGTCTTATGTCAACAAAAACCACAATTGAAAAATATGTTGATCCCATAATACCTATGGTAACCATTTCAACCGATAAGTTTTTAGTTTCTAAAACTCTTATTGAATTAGGAGCTTTTATCAATGCCATGACAACATAAACCATGAAATATTTGGACTTGCCAAATATCTACCGACCACTACAATTTTGGAACTAGCTGACAGATCTAAAGTAGTACCAGAAGGTGTACTCTAAGACATCATTGCTTCTTTGGATTACTGGGAATATCCTATAGACTTCTTAGTACTATAACCAAAATCAAATTTAGGAGGCCATCATTTAATTCTTGGCAAACCATGGTTAGCCACCAGCTAATGCCTTTAATGGATGTAGTTCAGGAAGTATGATCATATCACATAGAAATGAAATGAAGGACATAACACTCTATTCTCCTGCCCAATTTCCTTCTTTATTATCAGAAACTGACATTTCAAAGCAGCTAAGAACTATTGAATATGAAGATGTAGATCAATTTATAAATCAAATTTTCAGGAAACTTGCACTATTAATTCACTACAAAAACTATTTGAAGCAATTCTTCCCGTTAACATAATAATAAATTCTCAAAGTAAACTTACTCAAATTAGCACCAGAAGAAATATTAACATTGGCATCAATCTACAATCATCACAGGAATAACAAGTAATTGTACTATTAAAGAAACATTCAACATCTTTTTTTTGGGATTATACAAATATGTAGGGAATCCATCCAAAAACATTTATCCATCACATTTAAACAGATGAAACTACCCAACGAGTAAGACAACCACAAAGAAGAATGAATTAATTATGGAGACAGAGAAAGAGGAATTGAAGAAATTATTACAGGTAGGATTTATATATGCCATCACTGATGGGAAATGGGTTTCTCCCTTAGTTGTGGTTCCTAAGAAAAATAGAAAATGGAGAATTTGTGTAGACTATAGGGAACTGAATAAGGTAACACTTAACGATCATTTCCCACTACCATTTAGTGATCAAGTACTAGACTCATTGGCAAGGAAAAAGTTTCTTTTCCTTTCTTGATGGATTTAGTGGCTATAATCAAATCAAGATAGCATTATAGGATCATGATAAAAGGACATTTACTTGTCCATGGGATACATATGTTTACAATGTGTTACATTTTGGACTATGTAATGGACCTACTACTTTCCAAAGAGCAGTCCTAGACATTTTTACTGATATTATACATGAATGTGTAGAAGTATGCATGAATGATTTTACTATTTATGGTAACACATTTTATGATCGTTTAAACAATTTACAAAAGGTTTTACAAATATGAATTGATACAAATCTATCTCTTAGCAATGAGAAGTTTTTTACAATGCTAATTGAATGGATAGTGTTGTGACACCATATTTCATCATCTAGAATAAAAGTGGATCCAACAAAGATAGAAGTCATTGTAAACCTCCACAAAAAAGATAAAAATAGGTAAGAAATTTCTTGGGATATGCAGGCTATTACCCTAGGTTCATTGAAATTTTCAGTAAAATAGATTTTCCATTATTTAAAATTCTTACAAAAGACATATAATTTCAATCGAATTATCAACATGCATTCAACAAAATTAAACACAAATTTTCCATAGCACCATTCCTCAGAGGCCAAATCGATCATTACCATTTGACATATCCACTAATGCATTTGATAAAGCAATAGGAGCATCTCTCGGACAAAAATAAAATTAATTTAACTATGTTATATATTTCATCAACAAAAATCTAGCACCAGCAGAGTTGAATTATACCGTAACTGAAAAGGAAATGCTAGTTGTTGTGCATGTAGTCAATAAATTTAGACATTACATAACATGATATCAAGTGTTCATTCATACTAATCATTCAACCATAAAATACGTAATGAACAAACCTATAACTAATGGAAACATTACTAGATGGTTGTTATTAATGCAAGAGTTTAATGTTACTATTTTGGATTGACCAGGAAATGACAATCGAGTGGAAATTTTTTTGTCAAGGCTTTATCTTCCCGGTGAGACTGTTCAGGTTTCTGATAATTTTCCCGATGAGAAATTATTTTCTATAACAGTGAAAACCCCATGGTTTGATGACATAGCTAATTATCTATCATATGGCTAATTATCTATCATATGGAAAACCACCTTCTCATTTTACCAATAAACAGAGAAAGAAAATAATTAGAGATAGTTCTAGATATAGTTGGGTTAATGGAGACCATTTCTATACTAGACCTAATCTTTTAATTGAAAAATGCATAAGAGAAGATGAAATTATTGATATTATAAAATCATCTCATGATGAACCATGTGGGAGTCATTTTGCGGGGAAAACAACAACATACAAGGTCTTGAATCAAGGCTATTATTGGCCATCAATATTCAAGGACTCAAATACTTATGTTAAAAAATGTTATAGCTACCAAAGGATAGGAAGTCCTATAGTTTCTGATGAAATTCCATTAAAACCAAAAGTACTCATAGAGCCATTTGGACAATTGGCTCTTAAGTTTGTGGCTCCTATCAACCCACCATCTAATGGTAAGAGGTACGTATTAGTATGTACTGACTATGTAAAAAAATGGGTACAGGCGAAAGAAATGACCAAGGCAACAAAAATTGCAGTAGTATCTTTTCTTTGGAAAGAGATATTGTAATATTTGGGGTTCCAAGGTAGATTGTCATATTTCAAAGAGCGCAATTCACCTCCAAGCTTGTTCGAGACCTTATAGAGAAACACAAGATCAAGCATATGAAATCAACTCCATATCACCCACAGGCGAATGGACAAGTGGAATCAACAAATAAAGTACTTGAGAACATTATGACAATGACAATGAACATGCACAGGGAAGATTAGTCAGAGAAACTGAATGAAGTGCTATGGGCTTATAGATAACATGCAAAAATACTACTAGATTTAGCCCCTATTAGCTTGTTTATGAAAAGAAGTTATGTTGCCAATTTAATTTGAGATCCATACGTACAAACTTGTAGCAGAGCTAGGACTGGACTTGATAGAAGCACAAAAAAGAAGAATAAGGCAACTCAATGAACTAGATGAGATCATGAAAAAAGTTGTAGGACATAAATCATTGGTGCAACAAAAAATAAATAAATGGCATGATAGATTTATCAAGAAGAAACTTTTTCATACAGGAGACTGGACACCTCTTTATCATTCAAAATATAAAGATTTCAAAGAAAAATTTACTGCTCATTAGCTAGGCCCATATGAAATAGAAAAAATCTTTGATAGGATGAGTAAGGATTAGAACAATAGATGAATTTGCAACATCATTCTTAGTCAATGTACATAGATTAAAAGTATACAGTAAACCAATCAATAAGAAATATTTTCTGAGAAAACTCTCAGCAGAGGAAGATATACAAGTTTTGTAAAAGCATAGGCGTATGCCTTCCTTAAATATAGAATATATATATCTATATCTATATATATATATATATATATATATATATATATATATATATATATATATATATATAATAATAATAATAATAATAATAATATTTTACTGTGGAAACCAAATATCTGGCACAAATCAAATCTGAATTAATATTTGAAAACAAAATCTTTGTCAGATATGAATTCTTTATTTCTTTTTTTATTTTTCAGTTCAAATTTCATTTTAGCATTATATTTCAATACTTGAGGACAAGTATGCAAATAAGCAAGGAGGGAAGGTCAAATACAAGTACTATTTATACTCTTGTCTATTGTTACTTTCAAAACCTATATGCACCTCAAAAGGACATGAAAGATCAAATACTTTAGAGGGACCTGAGCATCAAAAAAAAGATATATCAGTAGGGACCTGGAAGATCAAATACACCAGAGGGACCTAAAAATAAAAAGAAAAATATGTCAGAGGGAACTGATTATCAACTACGTCAAAGAATTATTCTATCTCAACAAGGTGTTACTTGGGAAAAAGGACACATTTCAGAAGCACTAAAAACTCCATTACTTGAGAAAAATCATTAGGCAATAGAGGACTATTCTATCTCAAAGAAAAAAATCTACTTCAAAGGATTACTCCATCTCCAAAAGAGCTCCAACACAAAAAATATGAAACCTTCTTCCAAGATCAAGCTATAATCAAGAAAAGTTATGTTAGTTAATTTTTTTTATGCTTTAATTTTTGGATTAATACTTATAATTAAAGACTAAGTTGGCCTTAATATTCCCTCCCCTTTACTATATACCATTCTAGACCTTCATTCCATTTCATAAAATTCATTCACTGTCTCCATTTGTTTCAAAATCCACTCCTCTATAGATCTTTTAAACCACCATTTTTTAAATTTGAGTCAACATCAGAGGGTAAGCTTCCCTTCACTTCCAACAAAGGAAACATAATAAGGTTGACAGAGATAGCTGTGAGTAATAAGGGTAAGTTTGGGTAAGTGTTTCATGCAAAATAAGATAAGAAAAGGGTCAAATTTTAAACTAAGGTTGAAAGGTAAAATTGAAATGTTTGTTGCAACATGCTATACTTAACAAACAAAGCAATAAAACTATGAAGTATGAGCTTGCAGACCGTTTTTTTGCTTGTTTTTTAAATGACCTTAAATGTGGCCATTTCAAAAACATTAAACTATATGGAAAACTAGAATAAGGGAATGATTGAAGGAAGCGGTATCATGAATTAATTTCATGAATACAAATCCTTGTCTTATGTAGAAACAATCTCAAACAAAAAGGAAAATAAGCCTACTAAGTCTAATAATGAAATAGCAAAAGAACAAAAAGATGAACTTGACAAGGAAATGAAATCATGTACTTTGTTCAAACGAAATGATTAATTCAAACCCATCTAAAAAATAATAAGTGGAAGAGATCATGAAATAAAATGTACAGGTAAGAGCCTGATTTGAAATGATTAAGCAACCATAGTACAAATCATTATCAAGCAATGGTCATCAATAGGAATGCATGAAAAATACGGCCTCAGGAACAACACCACATCTAATTCAAAATGCAGCTATGTATATGGCATAATGAGAATCAAACAAAGGAGAATTTAAAAGAAGAAAAAAAGGGAATGACAACTGTAAGTGAAACTAATAGTGTAGTACGAGATTTTGGGGAGATAGAGGTTACACTAGCTGTCCGCATAGGTAAGAAATCCCACAAAAATATCATCAATGAATCATCAAAGAGAGTTCCACATATGAATTTCGATTTCAATTTTTTATAAGACATGTCAACAGTAACTCAAACTTTGGAAAATGTGTGGAGATATAGGTAAGAACTCGACTTTGTTTCCGGTCTGGTTAATAAATAAGTAATTGACAGATAGAAGGACTCATGAAAAGAATCTCTACAGTGCGGATTTTACAATTGCATGGAGAAAATATAGGAAATAACTCAATTTTTTTCCCATTTTGGTAAAAGTGGGTAATTAACAGTTAGTCAAACTCGTAGAAGAGCCGAGAATTAAGGAGATGTTGCCAGAATATTAACCTTGAAAACCCATGTATGAAATTCATTTTATTTTGTGCCTCTGATGCCAAGCATACATGAGCCTTAGAAAAAGGAAAAATGCAGAAGGATACAGGTCATCATTTCGACTTCAGCACCAAATTGACCATAGTATGACACGAAAATTGGTACATACAGGGCATCTTTTTTTTCATTCTCCTGAGATTTTAACATTGTTACATGTTCTTCTTTGAAATTTTGTGTAAAATTTCGTTTATGAAAACCTAGAAATTTAAAATGTTTTCTAAAAACATAAACAAAGCCTCTTTAATGGAATGAAGAACTAAACCAATAGGCTTTCAAATAGAAAATTGGACACCAGAGAGTATCAAGAAACTCCTTGAGGTAGATTTGCTTGAGTTTTTGGGTAAATTCAAAGGGCTTGAACTCACAGAGTCATTTGTAGCCATTCTTAATGAGGGAAAGAAATCATAGGAGGTTTAACTATTCTAGTGAATGAAGAATATTTAGCCCAAGTCACAGGACTACCATAAACAAGGGGAAGATATCATAGAGGATATCACTTCAAGGGTAGGGAGTGGAACTACATTTTACAGAAGTCTAGAAAAGGGACAGTTAGTTGGAAAGTTGGAGTTATAAGAGATTGGTTTCAGGATGCCTAGAAGGAACTCATATTGATCATTCAAAATTATCTTACCTGTGATGGAAGCTATAGTATGGTCCACATGTACCATGTCAAAATACTCCAGCATATCCATGGGCGAAATAAATTTAATTTACCATACTTCTTTACAGTGATACTTTTAAAAATGATTGAGGGAGTGAATAACAAGAAAGATAGGAAGGAAACAAGCTATTATCATCAAGGGCTAATAAGAATGATGGTTGAACATTAATTGGAAAAAACAACACAAGAGACATGGGCCGACTTTATTAAAATAAATAACTTCACAGGAAATCAAGAAGAAGAAGAACAAGAAAATACCCAAATAAGTCTTTCAAGGGAAATAATGAACACGTCTACATACCTAAGAACAAGGTCAAGGAAAAGGCTCCAATTAGAAAGCAGTGAGAGGGATAAACCCTTTGTCTCTTTCCTTAGGAAATCTAGGAAGAGGGTGTCAGAAGAAAATAGAATTCCCGAGGAGACTAGCCATATTGAAATTTAGGATGAAGGTGAACGAGGGAGTTTCAAGGAGCTGCCTATTGATGAGGCACAACAAGAACATCATGATCACCTCAAAAAATCAGAAAGACAAGTAAATGAAATATTGGAGGAAGTAGAAGAAGTCTGGGACAAGTGGTGTGAGGAAAATGAAAAGGACCGTTCCTCTTCATAGTCTCCTTATGAAAAATTGAGTAGGAAACTTAAGGAAGTGGAAAAAGAAACATATGGAGAGACATCTTAAACAAGAAAAGAAAGGGAAACAAAATAGATAGAGAAATTAAAGGAAAAACTTCAAGTATCGTAGATCGTGTAGATCCATTTGAAGAAACAAAATGAAATGTACAAGACACAAAATAACCATCTAGTGAAAGAGAATAAGAAACTAAAAAGGAACGTAAAGGAGCTAGAAACAAAAAATATTCTCATTTCAAAGTAGGCTTATTGATGGTTAAGAGAACAAAAACATTAGAAATTCAAATATGAATACCAAAAAGTGAAAACTAGAATTTATAAGAGGCATGAGGAAGAAGCAAAGATAGAGGAACTTTTATAGGCAACAGAGGTAGAGGATTCAACATCAGATCCCAGAAAGAGGAAAAGATCCAGAAGGGGCAGCCAAGCATGAGGATATAATTGGTGCTTAGGAAGGGGGAGTGTAGGCCTCTCATTTTCACTTATTTTTATTATGTTTCTTTTGATATTTATCACTTTTTCCTACCACCCTGATGCCATATTCACCTCATTTTAATCCATTCATACATAAGAAGGTAACTAAACTAAGTCTTTTAATTAATTTAGTATTTTTCTAAAAGGTGAGCATTTAAATGAAATCCAGATAGAACTAGAAAAGCTTGTAATAACTCCATTGAAGTCATGGTTGTAGGACACTTGGGCTCAAAACAAGAGTATATATGTAAACTATGGGAACCAAGGATGAATTAACATCTATTGGGACATCTCAAAACAACTGTGAAGTAGCCAGTCAACGCTGGTCAAAATTAACGAGTCATCCAAAATATCCCCTAAAAAATAGGCAATTTTAGGGTTTTTAGGGATTCTTCCTGATTTTTTGTAACTAATGGATAGTTTTGACCTGATGAAGTGAGATAACAAGAATTATAGTTGTTTCATACTTTTTAGCTTATATGGTTATCATTATGCTTGTTTAAGAAGAAGCATTCATAGTTAGAAACGATGGAGAAAAATTGAAGACTATTATTTTGAGATAATTGAAGACAGAGCTTTTGTTTTATGATTTCTTTGTTCTTTCTAAAGTGAATGAGTTTATGTAGCTGAGTGTTTTAATAGTGTTCCAACAATTTCGGAGGGCCCCCATAACAAGCTAAGCACACTTTGTTGTATAATGCTTATATTTGTGCATATGCTAGTTTAGATTTTCATGTTCACTTTATCTATTTGTTGTAACTATTTGAAGATGTTTTCAATTATGAATTCATTTTATCATCATGTTTTTAAGGGAATACTTATTTCCTTTCAGTAATTAGCTTTAATGTGGAATGACAACCAAGACTCTTTGAAAAGAGCCTCTTCTCCTTGAGCTAGAACCAAACTGAAACAAGATTCACTTTCTTAAATGTTTTTCTAGATTAATTTTTTATTCTTTGATAGTTTAGATTGCCTCATGCTTTCTTATATGATTGGCAATGTTATTATAGAAAGGTTATGAAAGGAAAACTTTGAAAATACCCTCTTCTTCATCTTCTAAAATAGACTAATCTCATTAACCAATCATTTATGCTTTTCTGGAATAGATATAATTTTTTTTTATTCTCATTTGTAAAATGAATTATATTTTTAAAATGCATTTACATTTTCACAACTACTTTCTATATTAGTTTTTATCCAAAATTCTATAAATTTTTGTTTCCTTATAACATCAGCAACCTAGGTTCATGAGTAAATATATGTTTTAATTTACCTAGTAAACTGAGTTGGCACTTACACTCATGGTTATGAACTATTTCATTTGAATTTGTATATATATTGTTGAATGCGTGTTGTTATGTTAATTCATCACTTTAACTTGTGGACTTTTTTGCATCTTACCTTGTCTTGTCATTATGCTCATGTGTTCCTTTCAAGCTACGTACTATTACATGCTTCCAAGGGGCACACTTCCTTTTCCCTTCATGTGTTGGAATCTTCATGCATCACACTTGACTTTCCATAGGGTCACACACTTTCTCTCACCCACAATTACCATACTTCACTTTATGCATTTTTACAGTCAAAGAATTGCATTACCACCCACTACTAGGACTCCTACTCCAAATGGTGTGATGTCTAGTTTGGACTTCATATTGGGGAGATCCACAAAATGTTGGTGGGTTCAGTACCATTAACATTTCTAGTGCTAGGAGGTACATATGACAAGCTTTGGACTTGAAATCTGTTTTGAATTTATGCAAACATTTAGTGACTTCTCCCTAAATTGTAACCCAACATGTTTTTCTAGACACAATTGAAACTCAATGGTGAGGGTGAAACAACCTTATTTGAGCACACTGCACAGTTTCTTGATTTCTACACAAAGCACAATATCCATTATGAGGATGTTGGTTTTAGGTTTTTCATTCTCACCTTCAAAGGGTGCATATCATAATGGTGTAACACATTTCCTAGTAACTCCATTCACTCTTTCAAACAACTTTTGATAGAGTTGTGTCACATTTTTTTATTTCAATAGAACTTTACACAAGAAAATTTTGGATTTGGGAAAAGAAATAGATGAATCCGTTCAAGATTTTCATAATCATTTCATCCATTTTTTATTTTAATTTCCTAAAGATGATGTGGATTTTCCATTCTTGGTAGATAGATTTATATACCTTGTTCACATATCAGAAAATCCACATGAGCTTCAATCTTTCAAACCTCTGCCAACATATCTCGGTATTAGAGCTTTGAATCTGCAACATATGAGGTTTTTGTCCTAAGTGACCCTCCATTTCTTCCTCATCAAATAGCTCTAGTTCGTTAGGTTGATGTGGGAGAAGCTGGGAATTCATCTGTTGATCTACCACCATCTTTTCCCACCTCACAAACTCAAAATTTCAACGTAGGTTTGGACTGTGTGTTCAATGGTTGTGATGAAGTGTTATCTCCTCATCCTCCATCCATTGGTTGCTCTGATCCTCCAGATTTCGATGTGTTGTGTCCACCTGTTTCGAACCTCTCTTTTGATGTTCATGAGGATCAATTTCTAGATGGAGTTGTTGCTAAAAAATCAACCTGCGATATCATTTTCAATGAGTATGTGTAGGAGTCTAAATCAGAAAAAGTTTATGTGATGAAAGATGACATCCTTCCTTCTGCACCTCTTTCGCATTCTCCTGACATTTTCCATGATTCTTTCATTCTTGTTGAGTCTTGTGGAAATTAAATTTTTGTTGACTTCATTACTTTTAATCATTCTCAGAATGCGTGGATTGTCAACTTTTCATCTAAATGTGGACAAGACAAATATTTTCTGCATGATCCTCCCAATCTCTCATCTTATCCTTCTATAAATACAGAGGGTGAAATTTCTCATTCCCCATCATCCCCTCATTACGATTCATCAGATCATCAGGATGCCCCTATTTGTAATATTTAACATTATTATCGTAGATTTCATGATCTTTTCATTGATTCATTCAATCACGATTATGATTTTTCCACTATCGATCTTTCTAATCCATCAATATATGATGATAAATATTCTCGTGAATTGGAACTTCCCCAATCTATTAAGGTGCTTCAGCCTGAGCTAATGTGTTATAGAAATTTTTGTGCCTAACAGCATGGAGCATGAAATGTCGATAATCTGAGGGATCCAAAGTCCCTAAACATGTTGTTCTTACCCTTAGAGGAACAAGGTCTGCAAACCACAGCACTGAAAATCAGTTCTCCACCTGAAAACACTCAAAAACAGGCTATTTATGGATCATGTCAGCTGCTCCACTGAGCATCTGCACTGAATGTCAACTGCTCCTCCTTGTACCTGCGCTAAAGGTCAAAATCAATGAAGGCTACCTACGCTAGGCGAGATTGGCCAAGTGGCACAATCATTCTGCAAGGTGTCAACTGCCCAGGAAGCTTCCAAACTGACACTTGGTTCAAGGAATTCGCCCTATGATGAGTAAGAGGGTCTTGATCTCCAAGTGGAAGCAAGATTCTCCAAGTGGACTCAAGAACTGAAGATTAACTAAAGTGGGAGAGGACACTAGTCAGCTTTATGCCAGCCTCAAGCTGACTCATCCTTTCTCCAAATCTCCTATATATAGAGCTCTCTCATGAGGTCTAAGGGGGCTGGAATTTTGTGCAAGTAAGGAAGTGCTGTTGGTTTGTGTATAGAGCTATTGGGTGTTTTGCTTGAAGGAGGTGAAGAGGAGATTTCTTTCAGCTGGGAGGTGTTGCTGGATTGGGCCCATTGTGGTTGTAACTCTCTCAGAACTTTACCTCTATTATCAATAAAGTATTTGAGGTTCTTCTATATGCATGTGTCTTTATGATGAATAGATGCTTGTATATTTGATTTATGCTAATCCTATAATCGATTATGGATGTATGCTTCTTGTAGTTTCCTCTTCTTGTGCTTTTACAGGATCTGTGTGTGGCTGGGCTGGTGAAAGGGCAATTAGCTAGGAGCAAGCAGCAAGGAGTGAAGACTGGATCGACTATTAGCGCAAGATAATGGTTAGTAGATCATCCTTTTCTTCCCTCTCTCATCTCATAAAGAAGAAACTTTGAATAGCTTTGCATTCAGTTGTTGCTGAAGTACTATCACCTTCAGAGTGGGATAGAGGCATTCTGCGTTAGATACTTTCCCCCCCAACAAATTGGCGACTCCACTGGGGAGCGTATCTTGTTGGTTGTTTGTGGCTTTTTGCTATTCATTTCATAAACAAAGGGAGTACCGAACCGAACTGTGTTTGAATCCATCAAACACAAAGTAGAGGGCAGCTACTCTAGCTCAATTTCTGGGCAAGTTTATGATTTGAAGAGCTGATTCACAAGGACTCTAATAAGCTCTTAGTGATAGCTTTTCATCCTCCTTGTCATCCCTTAGTGTGTCCTTGACTGATAGCTTCTGATTTGAGCAAAAACTGTGAATTTTTTAGCAATCTGTGACCCGGAAACCAAGACGGACGAAAGTCTCGTTCTTCATTGCAGGCTGTACAAAGGCAGTCTGCATTTCAGCGCAGTTCCCGAAGGGGCTACCTGCGCTGAAGGTCAAACAGGAAGTGTTACACCTGCGCTGGACCAGTCTTGGCTTGAGCTACTGGGGTTTCTTGCTGTGTCTTGCCTTGTTTTCACTCTTGTTTTTGCTGTTTGTTACCAGTCAGTGGGCCTATCTGAAACCATCTTCCTTTGTCATTATTCCGCCTCAGTTGTATAAAGAAACTGTATTTGTTCTTTTGTATTTCTTATGTCATTTACAGTTTCCCATAACAAAAGTGAACCAGTCTTGCATTGACCTCTTAGATCTAGACCTGTGATTAAGTGTCGTTCTGATCTTAAGAGTTAGTTTATTTGTTGTTCATAGCTGATTGAGTTTGTCGCTTTCGTTATATGGTTTGAATTTATATATTTCTAAGTGTCGAAACAAGTGAATCGTAAGGTGTCTTTCGATTTTGGACAAACTTGTTTGCTTCCTCTTGAAATTGAATTCAAAGTTATACAACAGCTTTCTTTTTGCATTTCATCAACATTAAGAAAGAGAAAAGAAATACTTGCATTGTGCATGTGCATTATGACAGTTTGCATGTTGATTTAGAAAAGTGCATTAGTGTGTGCTCTATGATCTGTGTGAAAAGGTGTTATCTTCCTTCTCCCTCAGTAGTTAAGGTTTTCAAAGTTGAAAGATTGAAAAGCTTGCTTATCATCTTAGATTGCATTCAGGAGTGTTTCTATACATCTCTTGGTGATCCATAAAGGCAAACTGCTAAACAAGATCAACCTTAAAATAAATTGAATTTACATAACAACGCATTGAAACATAACGCAAACATCTAGAGATCTAAGCTAGAGACGTGTTCCGGCGTCGTTAAACGTGATATCTTAGCGTTGAGTGGTTGGGTGATTCCTCCACGGTGAAGCGATAAGTATCAATACGGACTTATGCTCCCACGTACCGTCGCGTATATATTGGGAGACCCCTATAGGATCAAAGCCTTTATCCATAGGAAACCGTGTTGGCCGCCCTACTGATCGCAATGTAGTGAACACAGCATTCACGAAGATCGACCACTCGTACCGTAAAACGTATTCTGTGGTTTTGCGAAAGGTTTGGCACACCCTCTGCCTAGAACTCCAGAGCAGTTTCTTTTGGCCTTTTTCAAACTCTATAACTGAAAAAGTCCATCCGAGCATTTGTCACTTCGGGCTCGTTAAAACATCGAAGGAGACTAGAGTCATCTTTAGCTTTTTCTCGACTCTTAAAAAGTGAAAAAGCAAGTTGTGTCTAAGCGTCGTTATAAAATTTATTTTGAACGGAACATAATCACCTCCTATTCCCGCGTTGATCTTTGAGTTGAGAACATGGAACGCCCCAACCAAGGAACTCCACATGATGGAAATCCTGGTCCTTTCTCCTCTTGGGGAGAAGTTGGTGCGCCCCACATGGCCACATTGTCGCTTCCGGGACTGACAATTGGCCTGCCTGTTTGGCTATTCTCAACTAGTGTAGTTCAGAAAACCATGGTTCCTGAGCAGTCGAGTCAACAGTTAGATGAGTCTAGAGCCTCCCACCAGCCTTCTACTTCCTCTAACCCTTCCTCCAATCCTTCATCTTCAAAAGGTAAAGCTGGCAAAAGCCAAGCTCCTACGGAGAAGAAGGAAAAGAAGAAGAAAGAGAAGAAGAAGAAGGAGCCTAAGGCGACCGGGGGCAAGCAAAAGACATCTGATAAAAACCCACACACAGCACAGACCGGGCCTAAATCGCCATGTGTCATATGTAGAGGAGACCACTTCCATAGAGATTGTCCCTGTATTCCCCGGATACTAAGGGACTGGTCCCCTCGTCTGCACAATTCGGGAGCATCAACCTCTGATAACCATGTTGATTGTTTACCGTCAACCAGCGAAAGTGAAGGTTCAAGACAAAGAGGGGGAGAAAAATCCCCCTGCAGACTGTGTGAAGGCAGTCACGCCATCCACCGTTGTCCCTTCTTAGATGAAGCGAAGAGAGTTTTGGAAGATCGCCCGGTTTCTCCGGTAGTACTTCCTCCTGGATACAAAAAACTCGTGCCAAATCCTTCGTTGGTTGAGAATACAGTTGGCCCGCTCAAGTGGTCAGCTGAAGCGTCAGTCATTGAAAATGAACCTACTGAATCCAGACCAGACGAAAGTCTAAAGGTCGATACGGCAGTTGACTCGGTTCCTCCTTCAGAGGTTTCATTCTCAAATGACACCGTCACTGAAGATTCATCTTCAAATGACACCCTCACGGAAGAGAATAAGGATGACACCATCCAGATTCTTTTCATCAACACAGATTCTGATGAGCATCAGGGCAATGCGCCCATTCCTTTATCGCAGGAAGGAACATCGTCAGGGTCGTATCCGGCCGTATATTCGGTCCCACCACCAAGCAACCTGGTCGTATCCTTTGATTGGAACCAACTAGGCAGACCCCGGTTACCAGCCAATATACCGTTCAGAATCATAGTCCAAATCTACAGAATGGTAATGGCTGGAACTATCATTGATGAAGGGGCATCTGTGAGTATCCTTTCCTCTATTGCTTGGAAAGCACTGGGTTCCCCGGCGCTTTTACCTGAGATAAGAAATCTCTCGGGTTTTGATAAAGGAACCAGTCGACCATTAGGGATCCTCCCCAATGTACCTGTTACATTGAAAGGGAAGACCGTTCAATTGAACGTGATGGTCGTTCAAGGACCCTTGGATTATAACCTACTCCTTGGACGAGACTATATATATTGCATGGGAGCTATAGTCTCCTCACTCTTTAGAGTAATGTGTTTTCCACACGAAGGAAGAATGGTCAAGCTCGTAGACCAACTTTCATTTCCGGGATCACGCATCGCAAATAGTCAAATACCAACCCTGAATGGTCTATTCACCCAAGAAATGTCTCCACCCCCAGTCCTCCTTCCCGATGAGTGCGAGTGATTCGGAAAGATAGGGCTGGAACCCAGGGGGCATGCATCCTGGTCTGCTTCGGGCAGAGGAAACCTTGGGTATAAGGTAGAATTTCCGCGAAAAAGTATGACTAGTCCGTACCCCGTCCGTGGATGGAAGAGGGGTTGTTCTAGAACATGACTCTTTTGTCAAAGTTATGTGTTTGATGATTTTAGTCATTCACCTTTGTCTAAACAAGTAGGCTACCAAGGAAAGAGATTCTATTGCGGCAGCAAATGGTAACCATCTTTGGGTAAAAGGCAAGCCTCACCCATTAAAACTAATGTTTTAGAGGATAAGTAGGGGCAACCTCCAAAGAAAGGGATTCCTTTGCTGCAACAAGTAGTAACCATCTTTGAGTAACCTAATGATAGACATCGCCGAAGAAAGAGTTTCATTTGCGGCAGCAAATAAAACCATTTTTTGGATAACCTGAAAGAGGTAGGCCTTTCCCGGTAGAACGATTGTTCTACCTGCAAATTGAGGGGTAACCTTGAAATCGTACTTTATACCTGGGGGCATGCAACCTTTTGGAGTGCAAGCAAGGGACGACTATTTATTTTTTAAATTTTTAGGTCCTCCCTTTAAACCTGTAGGTCTAACCCTTTAAACTCGTAGGATTAGCTGTTTCCAAACTTGCATAAAGAAAGGATGTGGGGCAAAAGTCAAAAAATTGCCAAATTTGGAGCATAGCTTATGTGAGGTGCAAGCTCTATAAAAATTGGAATCTTGCAGGAAGACATTTCTTATCCTATGACTGGTATATCGAGCAGTTTTACCGCGGAATTTATGCTCGTTAAAAAATAGAAAAGCGAGATCCGAGCAGTTTTAGCGTCATAGTTCATGCTCGTTAAAAAATAAGCATAAGCTTTTGAGCAAAAGTTTCCTCCAGAGTTCAAGCTCATTAAAAAATGAACCTATTCCGGTAAATAACCATTGTGATCGTAAATTTATTAGCCATAAAAGCCTTGGTCGTGTTTGCACCTGCCACCTCCATTCCATTTGGCCTATCGTTCACCTCCATATGATTGTTTACCCATTTTGAGGAACAGCTACGAAGAGTGATTCCACTTAGCCATCCTTGTGACACTGCCGTGATTGGAAAATTCCAACCTGCACCTGGAATCTGCTGCTATCCCTGTTTATCACTCGTTCCTCAAAAGATGAGTCTTCTTTGAGCTCTTTTCATCTGACTCATAAAATATGAAAAGTTTGCCGAGTTTTGGCCTTCCAGCTCGTTAAAAAGACCGGAAGAGCTATCCCTCCTCTAGATTTTAATCTTTTTGGACTTGAGGGATTATTGCACAAAAAGGTCGAGCGCTTGTTTTATTCGGTTCGTTAAAGTTATCGAAAATTCATCCCTTTTGTATTGTTTTATACTTTTTCGGACTTAAGGGATTAGATGACGAAAAAGGAATTTTGGAGTTAACTTTCTGTACCTTTTCAGACTCTCTAAAAATGAAAAGGACCGAGTTGTCTTTGTCGCTAGACTCGTTAAAATGATTAAATAGCGACAAACTTGTCTTTAGACGAGAACGAGTTTCCCTATCGCTAGGCTCGTTAAAACATAGCGATGGGCTTGCCCAAAGGGTAGGTTATAGAACAAGCATATGTTATCCTCCTCAAGCTTGACAAAAAATAAAGAGGTACTGGTCAGAAATGACTGGGGAAAAATTGGGAGAACCTCAAAGCTTTGATGGTAGCAAGTCGCTCTTGAACATGACACTTTGTCCTCCGTATCACATCGGGTTGGGTTGTTTCATTCACCGGTCTCATCACCATGGTCTTCGCCAAACCATCCGTATTTGGGGTAATGCTACCGATCCATCACATCAGTGTCGTTATATGTTCAAGAGATGCGTTCAGAAAGAGTCAACCGTGTCCCATCCACTGCCATACATTATCCTTCATCCACCCATGATCGCCACCCTGAATCATATTTCACAGATTGTTTTCACCTCCACTAAAGTCATTAGGTCCGTTCCGTGTCACTGATGTGGGATTCATTAAGGCCCTCCTTTGACGGATCGCTTCTTGTCGACTTCAGCTCATTATCCAAGAAGTTGATCTAGGAACACCCCCCCAGTACTTTGAAGCTTGCATGCCTCAATGGCAAGTTTCTCACTTCCGGCGACAGGTATACATCAATGACCTTTGACCAGAAGATTTTGCGTGGTGTTTCTTGCCAAGTCCTTTATTCACACCACGTGAATTGTACTGTAGTACCTTGAGGGTCATTGTCATTATTGGTGATTCCTCTCGCGCTTGTTAACAGTTTACATTATTGACCGGTAATCAAGCGATGTCTTTCCATGTTCGACTTCAGCGCAATTCTCACATGGATCGACTTGTACTTAGAGTGAAGATCGAACGAGATTGAAGACCCCGGATCTAGTTTCATCCATCCGGGCTGCGATATATATTCAGGAAATATAAAGACATTGGATATGTACACTATTGCAGCAGATGATCATCCTACTCAAAGGATGATAATTTCAGCAGAGAATTATCAGTCTATCATCAGACGGTCGTCTGTTATGTGTACCAAAATGGATTTATAAAGCTGAGCATGGGAATGCCCGCCTCAGCTAGATCATGAAAGAAGAATGAAAAATAATGTATTGTATTGTATTTTATTGCAGGGCACCTCTCAGCGATTGAATGAACTTCGGATCCTCCTAATAAAGCATTTCACCCGGTAAACGACCTCATACTTTAGGGGGCAACTGTTATAGACATTTTTGTGCCTAACAGCATGGAGCATGAAATGTCGATAATCTGAGGGATCCAAAGTCCCTAAACATGTTGTTCTTACCCTTAGAGGAACAAGGTCTGCAAACCACAGCACTGAAAATCAGTTCTCCACCTGAAAACACTCAAAAACAGGCTATTTCTGGATCATGTCAGCTGCTCCACTGAGCATCTGCGCTGAATGTCAACTGCTCCTCCTTGTACCTGCACTGAAGGTCAAAATCAATGAAGGCTACCTGCACTGGGCGAGATTGGCCAAGTGGCACAGTCATTCTGCAAGGTGTCAACTGCCCAGGAAGCTTCCAAACTGACACTTGGTTCAAGGAATTCGCCCTATGATGAGTAAGAGGGTCTTGATCTCCAAGTGGAAGCAAGATTCTCCAAGTGGACTCAAGAACTGAAGATTAACTAAAGTGGGAGAGGACACTAGTCAGCTTTATGCCAGCCTCAAGCTGACTCATCCTTTCTCCAAATCTCCTATATATAGAGCTCTCTCATGAGGTCTAAGGGGGCTGGAATTTTGTGCAAGTAAGGAAGTGCTGTTGGTTTGTGTATAGAGCTATTGGGTGTTTTGCTTGAAGGAGGTGAAGAGGAGATTTCTTTCAGCTGGGAGGTGTTGCTGGATTGGGCCCATTGTGGTTGTAACTCTCTCAGAACTTTACCTCTATTATCAATAAAGTATTTGAGGTTCTTCTATATGCATGTGTCTTTATGATGAATAGATGCTTGTATATTTGATTTATGCTAATCCTATAATCGATTATGGATGTATGCTTCTTGTAGTTTCCTCTTCTTGTGCTTTTACAGGATCTGTGTGTGGCTGGGCCGGTGAAAGGGCAAGGAGCTAGGAGCAAGCAGCAAGGAGTGAAGACTGGATCGACTATTAGCGCAAGATAACGGTTAGTAGATCATCCTTTTCTTCCCTCTCTCATCTCATAAAGAAGAAACTTTGAATAGCTTTGCATTCAGTTGTTGCTGAAGTACTATCACCTTCAAAGTGGGATAGAGGCATTCTGCGTTAGATACTTTTCGCCCCAACATAATGGTTATGTTAGGTTCTCATAGAATTGAGGTAAGTTCCCATTCTAATCATAAATGTGTTGAATATTTCCAGGCTCCTCATCACTTTTTCACACACATTGAAAATCAATCTTCCTTACAATTTTTGCATCCTCCATTTGTATCACACAATCCTATCACTAGGTCATTAAAGGGGTCATATGTGGAGAGCAAGGTTGGAAAGAAAAAATATTGTTTTTTGTCTATGTTTACATGTGTTCGCAGTTCAAAAGTTTGGGTTTGCATGTCTTCAGGTCGCAGTGTGTCTACACACCGTGATGCACCCGTAGAATGTATCCCACACACATTTCTTTCTTTTTTATCCTGTGTGTTCTTTCAAACTTCGAACGGTTTGGTTTGCACTATCTTATATTTTTTGTTAGTTGTTACATTTTTATATCTTTCTTGACACACATTCCATCATGTACATAGGTGAACCAATGTGCCAGTGACTCCATTGGAAGTATCATTTCACGTGACTTTGGCCTATTCACTGTTAGGTTAGGATTAGGAGTAGTTGTTTTCTTTTCCTTTTTTTATTTGATTTTATTTATTTTACTTTTTGTGTTGCTTCTTTCCTTCTGTTTGTTTCCTTTTCATCCATAGGATAGCTTCAACATGAGGTTGTGTTTGGCTTCTGAAGCAAGCATAGTGAAATCCAAAAGGAAATTATGCTACTACCAATACTTGGTTATTTGTTTATACCCTCTTTATTTAAATCTTGTATTCTTTTTATTTGATGATACTCTAACAGAAAATACGTTCATTTCAAATAGAGTCATATTGAAATCATGATGCTTGCACTTTTAACTAATACTGCCTAGTCTAATCAGTCTTCTATTTCTGGATAACCCTTGTGAACTAAGTTGAGTAGAGTAAGGAGGGGAGGAAAACCTTAACAAGTATGTGAGAGGTGTATATAAATATTCGTTTTTGAAGGGATAACCTCTTTTTCTCTCAATAACTCGGGATCCCTCTTCCATCCCCATGAAATAAATATGTGACTATACACAGTTCTTTGAACAAATAAAAATGAAAAAAAATATGAGAAATGAATTAAAGGACGAAAGAAGAGAAAGCCTTCCTACTTAGATAGGTGAAGAAGGGAACTTTGTTGGGGTACTGTCCAAGCTCACTAGCATTGGAGGAATGTTTGTGTTCCTGAAATGACTCTGTTGGGCTACTGTCGAGGCCTGCTAGCAACGGAGCGATGCTAAACATGAAAACTAAGACTCTGAAAATCTCTTTTACTTGTGCATTTATATACTCCTCATCCCCAATCAAAGAAACATAGTCTAACTTGACTTAATATGTGGGTTTCCAATGAAGAGAATGGTATGGAATATGTCCTTAACTCAAGCTAAGTGAAGAAGATGTGATAATCAATGAACTGAATAATACTTCCAAAAGAGTTAGAACTATTTTGCATGAGACAAGATCCATACATTGAGCTAGAGTTGAACTAGTGTGTCACTAGTGTTATAGCAACTACAACCACCCTCCAAATTTTTTCCTATGATTTGATTTTTTAGCCTTCCTTCCTATCTAGAGGAGCCTATCTTGCACTAATTTAGGTATTTAATTTTTGACTGAGACTTATATTTTTAATTTTTTCTTGTCTTTTCTCAATTTTACACTTAGCTAATCTTTCTAAGTCACAATATAACCTCCTGACTCTGTCACACAATAATTCTAGGCTTGCCTCCAAAAGCTATGCAATCCTTGAAGGAAGTCAGCCTTGATGATTGGAATTGTGTCACTCCACCTGGTAGTCCTCCTTGAGCAAGGAAATCTCATAGTCATGGAAGGTAGACCAACAATTAGCACAAAAACTTTGCAATCCCTCACTGAGCTCAAAAACTGTGCAGTGGATTCAGTTGGAAAGTTTCTGAGATCCCCATAATTGCATAATCTTTCCTGGAAGCATGCATGTCAAGTTTCCCCAGAAAATAAAGAAACCTAAAGGGGAAAAATCATCCCTAGGAAGTAGGGATCTATTATTAATTTCCTAAAGGTGACACATTACTATTTTTAGAAGCTTCCACCAAGTGTCACTTTTCCTTGATTTTAGGCATGCATGTCATAAACCCTCATTTACTCAAATCTAGTTAATTGACACCTCTAGAGCTCATTTTCACAATGATATTGGAGCTCTAGAATTCCCGAGGAAATCAAGGAACATCCGGTGGAGTCATCATAGCCTTTCCTAGTGAGTTTTTCTTTTTTTGCCCTTTGCTTCTTTTCTATCACTTTTTGTTGTTTCACTTGTGTTATTGTTGCTTTGCTTATCTCTCTTCATGACTTCTAGAATTTCAACTTATTTTAACTTGTTTCTAAGTTTTCCTTTGACTTTCAAAAGTATCGCAATGGTTTTCCCATTTTTGCATTAATGGCCATTATTGCAACAACTCTCCCCACATACTTAACAGTGTTGAAATCACCCCAAAGTCAGTGCCCCTCAAAAGGTGGTCAACATCCTAGCTTTGGTGGCTCGAATAGTCATCAAATAGGTTTGGGCATCCTCTCTAAAATGCTAGAGAAGCAGCATGCAATCCCTCAAGGGATGGCAAGTGTACCTAGGCGCAAGCAAGATCAACATCATAGGTACAAGAACCATAGTATAAGAGTGGACCATATTTAATGTGAAAGGTATCAAAGTACTTCACATAAACATCATATTCAAATGTCTTTCTAGTTTATGAATTGTAAACAAGTTACCATGCTTAGATATAGGAGGGTTACCACAAGGCCTTATAAGGTGCTTCCAACCATAAGGGGAAAAATAGTTTCTAGGTCAATCCATCAATTAGCAAGTGCAAATGATCAATGACATGATTGGGGCTTATTTAATGGAGGGCGCCATAGTCTTCATACCAATTATGAAATTCCATCATCATTGAGCAGTACAATGTCAAGAGGAAACAATCATGGGACCTAAGTTACCTCTTTCCTTGGCCCCTTTTTACAACCCCTCTTGTGCGCCTTTTTCTCCATCGATTTTTCCTTATGTTTGGTTAGTTGTTGCACTTGTTCTACATTAATTTATTCATACTTAGTCAGTTTTTCACTCAACCTCACATCATCACTCACTTTTTCTCATTTTTCACAGTTCCACTAGGAAGATTTGTACTTTGTTTGGCAAGATCTTGTGTTTCCTAGCTAGGCATTGCACAATCCTAAGGATCAATACATAAGCTTGGCCTTTGGAACTAGACAGTGTGCAGTATAAGATGGCTCCAACTGTGGACTATGTAGTTGAAAGGACTAGTATATCACCTTGGCAACCAAGGCAGTACAATGCACAATATATCCTAGTCTCTTCCCGGTCTGGGACTGCGCATTGTGCAATCTAAAAGCCTCAAGCTTCATCCTTGGTTATTAGGACTACAAAGTGCACATTTCCCATAGCCGTCCACTATCCCTTGCTCATAAAAAATGTGCAATCCTTATCTCCAGTTGCCTATTTTACTGCTTGATCATGCGTTGAAGGTATATTTTTTCAAGCTAATTTTTTCTTTCCATGAGTGTCATTTTTTTTGCACAATTACCACATCCGTGAAGCACTTCTCTGTAGTAGTCATTGTTACCATGGTAGCAAGGAGAGTTGCTTCAAAAGAGACCACTCAAAGAACTACTAGTGATCAAATTGAGAAAAAATTAGTATACTTGCCAGTGTATGCAGACACTGAATAGTTTATAGAAAAGGGGTCAACACTGACATGGTAGCAAGTCAATGAAGTTATTTACGCAAAATTCCTTTAGGAAAATCTAGATGACAACTCGGAAAGCAACACCAGTAGAAAGAAACAATCTATACATGATAATTAGAAAGAGAAAGGTTTTTGATAGTCTAGGGGGAGAACAAATTTGCAAGATGAAAGTTAATCCAATCATTATGAAAGAAGCTTTAGTAGAAAAATCAAAGAGGAAGCAGAGGGTACAGAGAGCGGAGTAGAGGAAGAGAGAAAAGCTGACCTTGTAGGAAGTAAAACTAAATTTTAAGCAAGGAGGACAAGAAGTAAAGGAAGAATGGGAGCTAAGGAGGAAAGAACAAGAAGAGAAGGAAAAGTAGGAAGAGGAATAAAGGTAAGGTTATAAGACAGAAGAAACAATGTCGATATAGGTTGAAGAGCAAGACCAAAACCAGGTAACAATAGAGAAGGATGGTGAAAAGATGAAGGATTGGAATCTTTCTCACTAGATTGAAGACTTAACTGAAGTTACATATATGTATTTGGACTTCAAGCCACATAATGAGGATGTTTACCTAATGCTGAGTGCACCACATGTCACCATTCAATCTATGTCATCTCCACCGGAGAGTTAGATATGAGCAAAGAAGAGGATGTTTATCCTCTTGATTATTATATGGTAATGGACTTGTACAATCTGTCCTATGACGAATTCCATAAGAGAATTGTACAATCATGGAGAAAGAATTTTCTTGATGATTGTGCATCACGTGCATTCACTAGAGAGAGGGTGATAGTGGCAGACAATAGTAAGAACCCAAATGTCATTGCCAAATCCAACTTGGGCTTTGCAGGTGCAGCAAGTTCAAACACTCAGTGTTTAATGAACACGAACAAGCAATTCACACAAAACATACATGTTTCCCGATAATAGATAGAACAACTTTGTGCATCAGCATAAAACATAGTCTCCCGATAGGTCCTCTTAGAAGATGATGAGAACAAGGATACTTGCTGAAGTATCAACACTTGGAGAGACCATGTGGGACCTCTATGATGATATCATTGCCATACATAAGGCAGTTGTCTGCATGCATGGATTGTAGTAGCAGAGAAAATAATTTGTCAAAACTTTTAGGAATATACAAGCTTCCATTTCATCCTTGCATGAATGGAAAATGTGATACAAAGGGTTAACACTTAACTTGCGAAAGAAAATGAAGCCATAGGAAAAGCTAGAGAAAGTGAAGGTTTGAATGTTGATTCAAATAAAAAGACAACTCACCTATTTCATTTGTAGTATTTAGGCCTCATATGTATGGTTATACCACAATTTGGATCTCTTGGTGAATGCACAAAAGATACCATCAGTTCATTCGCTCACCAAAGCTAAACCCAGGAACTAGGTGAGGTAGGAGACTGAAGAGTACTTGGAGCAGCTGAGAGAGATTTCCACCATCAAAGATTTGGAGCTGAACCAATAGAACATGTAGAATTACATATACAGTCCTATCCAAATTAGAACAATGTTGCTCATGCTTCAGAAGGAGGTTGAAACTAGATCGAAATAATTGTACCTATTAGCTCTACTACATATCTCTGATTTCTAAAGGTCAGAAGTGATCTTGGTCATTGGACATGCTCAAGAAAGACTCCCAATGGTCATTTTCACCTTCCCTTGCACCGCTCATTCTCCCTTCATCAGTCCTAGAAATGATGAATTCCTTTATCGGGTTCGGGTTTAATCGCTATAGCAAGTCGCATCCATGTGTGTATAAAAGCCACGCCCCTCAGCTTCCGCCGACGCGATATTGCGATGCAATCTAATCGCAAGTCACATCCATGTGTGTATAAAGGTTCCACCATCTGATCAGTGTTGTCGATGCAATATTGCGATGCCATCTAATCGCACATCGCCATACGTAAAGGCCCAAAATTATGAAAAACCTGACCCGACGACTCCCATCACGCCTGATAAAGTGACTCACTCGATCACTCCTCTGCCACCCAATCAGTTCTGTCAAGATCTAATGGCCCACGCTTATTCCGCTCCCATCTCTTCCGATATCCCTCGCCAAGCTATCTCCACCGTCTATCCTCTCGATCTGACAGCCGACCTTTCTCCCTCATCCAGCTTGTCCATCTGCCACGCAGTCCACGTCCCCTGACTATTCCATGCACCTGAAGGACGAAAGTGATCGGCTCACAAGTACTAGTTGTAATGGCTCCTCAACAACCACATTTAACAGACAGCATGGTCAAGGAGGAAAAGGACAGAGATTGAGTGTGTAACTACATTTGGTAGTTATGGAAACCCATGAATACGAACACCCTAGATGCTTGAGAAGACAATAGAGCACTGGAGAAGATTCGATTCACCCACTGAGACAGGTAAATGCACTCAAAGACTCCATCAGGCAACTAAATGTGGTTGGTGGTTAATTATGACCCCTCCATACCTAGAATGGCCACACACCCTTGTATTGGAGCTCTATATATACACATAAACAAGATGTAATCAAGGTTGATGGTTGTTGCTTTGATGTAAGGTTCAACTTCTGGATACTGTAACTATTTTGATACTTGAAGCATCTCGTCTTCATTTTCAGCTAATACAAGCTTCTTTTGTTGTTGGTCGCTCACTTCTCATTCTTATTATATTCTAAGCTATGCCTGATAGGCTATATTTATGAGCTCTTGATGTTTAGCATTAGAGAATTTGTCATCCTATCTCTATGTTAAAGTCTTGTATGTATCAATGAATGAGTTATTTAGGTTTCTTATCACCTAATGCCAGAGAGTTATCATCCTGTCTATGTATTAGGGAATTAGATTTGTAGACTTCCTTACTGGTTACAGTCAGCCATCACATGGTTTTGTGCATCTGCTGGTGTGGTGAGTATTCTCCATGTTCATCCAATTCTTAAACTATGAGTAATTGGTGTTCTAAAGCTTTGTAGTCTAGGGGTATTCACACATGTCTAGAATGAAGCAAAGTAGAAGTGGTTATCTGGCTTGAAAAAGCATCATTCCTTCCATTCATCCATTTGCAACATTAAGTTTAATTTGTATGTTCCCAAGCATCTCCGAGCTACAACCTAGGAGAATTTCTTGGGGTGATAACATTAATTGGTACCGTTGCCAGGGATCGAAGGTTGAAGCTCAGCTTCCATGGGAAAATGACACAGTTCCAGCTTTGCTGATAGACAAAGTCTGGACACATTTCTGATTGTAATCATCTATCTAGAGACTCTATTGGAGAACCAACCTAGTGGCAACTCCACATACAGTTCTGGCTCAGTTTGTGAGGCATACCCAGAGAAATCCTTAGAAATCACTAGCTGACCCAGTGCCTGACCTTGAGAAGATTGCTAAGCAAGGGAAAACATCACAGAAAGGAGTAGCAGGATCAGGTAAACCTAAGAAATCTTATGTATCTCTGCAAGAGAAGATTATAGTTGAGGACATACGGTTTGAAGATCTAGAGCCTAGCATTGTTAGTGAAGAAATACCTTCAGAGATTCATAAAGCTCCTTGTTCATCTAGTTCCCCTTTGGATCTTAGTCCAAGGAAAGCCTCCCATACACTCCCTCATACTCCCTTGTTTCTATCATCCATTTCACTGCTCCCTACTGTTCAAACTTCCAGTATCCTTCCACCTACCCTAGTCATGGCAGGCCAGCAAGAACCCACAAAGATGGAAAGAATCATAGCTGCTAGGTATGGACCCCTAGTCTTGCTTGTCCCTTTGAACGCCATGCCTATAGGAGAATATCATAAATATATGCCTAAGTTCACTGGTACAGAGAGAGTAACAACCGAAGAACAACTTGAGTCTTTTTCTAGTTATGCTGATAACCTAGACATCGGTGAAGATGATGTGTGGATGAGAGTGTTTGTCCAAAGCCTTGATGGAGGGGCTAGAAAGTGGTTCAGAGAGTTGACCCCTAGGTCCATAGTAGACATTAAAGCCTTAGACGATGTATTCTTGAAGCATTGGGGAGATAAGAAAGACCTTCTCTATTACCATACAGAGTTTGGGAACCTCAAGAGGGAGAATGGGGAATCATTGCTTGATTTTAATAAAAGATTTAACTGTATGTATAGTAATATACCAGCTAAAGTAAAGCCTACCCCTGCCTCTACCAAACTCACCTATGCCAATGCTTTTGACTCTGATTTTTTCCTACTCTTAAGAGAAAGAAGATGTGTCACTCTAGCTGAAATGCAAGATGCAGCTCTAGAGGTGGAATCGAATATCTTGGCTGCAAAAAAGCTCAAAAATCATGCTGATAGAAGGAGGCCGAGAGGTGAGGCTTCTTCTTACTCTGCTTCATATTTAGAGCCTAAATTAGATGAAATGACTAAAATGATAGAGTCATTGGCTGCTGAGATATCTAAGCTGAAAGTTGAGTAGAACTCTAGGAAGGCAAGGCTTCCAAACACATTTTCTCCAAGAACCCCAAATCCATTGAGAAGAGCTAATGAACAACTGCAAATCATTCAAAGGGGTAAAAAAGATAATGAAGAACAAAGAGTTAAGGCTCCTTTCCAGAATGTAGTCATGGAAGAGGAGCAGTTTGAAGAAGAGGATGAAATTCATTGCATGGAAGATAACGGTAGTGATGCTGTCTTGACATTGGCTGCCTATGAAGAGTCATTACTCCAAGACAAAACCAGTCAAGTGTGGGACAGAGAGGCTATTTTGAAGACTGGTGAACAACAAAGATATAATCTAGGATCAAAAGGAAACAATGTCAAGGAGAATCCTACCCAAAGAGTTGTTATACCAACAGAGCAACAAAATATCAGGCAGAAAAGACTAGCAGTTGATCCTGTTACCCCCAAGGCACCAGCTCAAGAGGTAAGAGGTCCTGACAAGTCCCCTTCCCCTTTTAGTTTTGAATAAGAAGTCCATAAGTTAAAAATATATGTGCCGCTGATAGAACTTGTAAGGAGTGAAGTTTTTAGAAAGCCTATCCTTGATGCCCTTGACCTAAAAGCCTCACCAGCCTCTATTGACTATGTCAATTTACAAGATGATAAGCCTGCAACTGTGCTTAGCCCAACCATCAAACCTACTGATAATAGCTCCCCATTGTTCTATGTCTCCTTGACCATTCATGATAAAGCCCTCCATAATTGCCTGCTAGACATAGGGGCTAGCCACAACTTGATGCCTAAAGCTGTCATGGAAGAGTTAGGCCTTGATATCAGTAGACCATATCATGACTTATTCTCATTTGATTCAATAAAGGTAAAATGCCTAGGATTAATCAGAGACCTAGCTGTTACCCTAACTCAGTTGCCCATGAAGAGCATGATTATGGATATTGTGGTAGTATATGTCCCTCCCAAGTTTGGCATGCTACTGTCCAGAGGGTGGATTAAGAGACTAGTTGGGACCTTACAAAATGATTTATCTTATGCCACTGTCCCAGTCTTTGGGGGAGAAAGCAGGAGATTTTACAAAGAAGCATAGCTGGTTTACATCATTAGTGATGAGAATAATCCTTCTAATCAACCCATTTATGCCGTGGACACTGATTTTGGAGCATGCGTTCTCCAAATTGAAGAATCCGAGAAGGCCTCAGTGCAGATCAAAAAACCAGTGAATCACGCTGAGAGAGAGCAAGGAAGTCAGTGTTATAGCTCCAAATCTCACTCTTATGGTTTTTGATGTTGTACTCATGGCCTAGGGCAACCCCTCCTTCCAGACCTGGTCCTAAAATTTAAAAAACAATGTTTTATTCCTTATACGCGACATTGCCTTGAGTTAAACGCGTGTATACGCGGGTCTGTGTATATCCAACCCGTGTGTATGTATTAAAACACTTAAAAAAATATAAAATTCCTTATTTTCAGGCGGAGATCGTGGGTTTTACCTGCTGATCACCTGTTAGTGCCCGTGGCCCAACTGTTCCCAACCAACTCCTAACTAAAAAACTACTTTGGAGATGGTATAAAAAGACCTCAAAAGGAAGGCCTGAGGGAGGAGAGAATAGAGAGAAAGGTTATTATGCTGAGATTTTCCCCTTGACCAGGTCTGAAGTCCCTTGTGCCTTCTGCACTTCCCCCATTTTGTACAGGAAACCTTTGTTTCCTTGTGTGTTGATGTTCATCCACCATTTATGACATCATAGAGAGAGTCATGGAAGGAGTTTTGTTAGAGGATTGAGGTTGGAATGGATCCGGAAGGAAGCTTTGCTTGGAGCCTGCTGAAGGTGACTCAGGTGAACATATTCCTTTTTATGTACTTTATTTGTCTATAATAAAAAGAAACATATGTCTTGGTTCCCGAATTGAATCTTCTTTATGTTAATGATATTCATGTTTTGAATTCATGTATAGATGGTTATTTGGATTTCATAACTAACTACCTTTCTTTGTAACATGAAGATGGTTTCTTTATAAGTTTTTGTCCATGTACTGCTGTGTTCTTTGAATTGTTTGTTTTGCAGGACAAAAGAGAAGAAGGGAACTCCAAGAAGTGTTTGGACCCTAAAGGCCTTCTCAAACGTAGGACCGAAGGTACGTACCCTTATCATAGAATTTGCTTATAATAGCATAATGGCTGTATGAATGCATGTTTCTTTGAATAGACAACTTTCAGTCTGCTAGGGTTTCACCCAAAAAGCCCTAGGGGAGTAATTCCCTCTACCGGAATTGGCGACTCCACTGGGGAAAACACTCTTGTTGTTCCTAGTTTGGGTGTGTTTCAAGCCAATCAGGGCTCAGCTGCCTTGTCTTCTTGTTGTTACTGTCAGGTCTGTTCTTGAACTTTAAGCTTTGCCAGTTTCTTCAGTTTGTCTTTTTTATTTTTCTTGAAGCTTTTCATATACGCTGTTTTTCTTAGATACAGAGGCGTATATATGCTTGTTTCTTTGAGTGAACCCGCGTATACCCAGGTTTCATCAAACACAGTCGCGTATACACGCAATCTGTACTACAGTACTGTCGCGTATATATTCTAATCTTCAAGATTTGTAAATCTTTTTGGCCTCTTAAGGTTTGTCTGGTGGTTTGAGTCAGTCTGAAACAATCATTTTCCAGTATCAGTTATTTGTTTTACAGCGAGCATCTCGTTCTGAATTCTCTTTGATTATAACGAGTGTTGGTTTGGTTTTTTGTTGATTGCAAGAGTCATCATTTTGGCTAAAGCACGCAAGATTTCTTGCTAGGAATCTTGGCTGCTCTGTTTCATCAGGGTAGGAAGATTGAATTCAATCTTTGTGTTAATTTTGCTTTTGGTGACCTTCTGTTTGCTTGACAAAATCGCTTTTTGTGACCATCTGCTTCTTTGTTTCATGAAAGTTGTTGTTTGACACTTTCTTGGAATTTGTCTTTTTGATCTTTTTGGTTTTCATTGCCAAGGCTTTCATTGTTGCTTTTGATTGTTAAGAGCGATTTCAAACACATTTATTTTTGTTGGGTTTTCATCCATTAAGTGGTGTTGATTCGCAAAAGTGTTTAATTGCCTATTCTTCAATCATAAGTTTCAGTTTTGTTGAGAGCATTTTTTGAAAAGACTTTTTGTTTGTTGCTTTGAAGAAAATCTTTTGACAATCTTAGTTTTGCTTTCTTGAACTTGCTTTTCATTTGGTTTCCTTTTAGAGAAGTGAAAGTGCTTTATGTTTGTCTTAGAACTTGTTTTTAGTGTTTAGACGAAATGAATGGAAACATTTCATATTCCATCTAGGCATCTTAAGTGGCAAGATAAAGTTTGATAAACAAGCAACTTTCATTTTTGTTTTTAGAGTAGTTTTGAATCTTGCATCCACATATAGTCGTTGCATTAGGATAGATTTGCATACCCTTTTAGGCATATATAGCTTTGTTAGCTCTTGTGAGTGTGAAGGGTGCATTAACAAAAAGAAAATAAAAATTTGTTTTATTAGAAGTACCTCTGAACCCTATAGAAATTGCTCTTCATCGAAAAACGAAAAAGTGCATGCGCATGTAGTTAAGTTTTTATTAAATTTTTTTGCGTCAAAAAACACCACTAGTTTCACTTCCGTTACCTTGTGACTTAAAGAACAGCCTAATAAAATCAAGCGCTAACTAAAATTCACTAGAACTTTTTGTTTTAGTCAGTTACACCAACAAGATTAGGATTTTAGGGCCTTGGATTAGGTGAGTGGAGAGTTAACTCTCCAAGGCCATATAAACGTCAAACATAGGAGTCTGAATAACGAGAGAAAATCCAATAGCGTTAGGAAGACCAGGAAAGCTCCGGATCTGGGAGTTAAGCACGAGGGTCTGTGAAGAAAGGGAAGAGAGATACCCCCTCTCCTACTTGTCCGAACTTACCTCACGACTGTTCCGCCTGGCTTCTGCGACGAGTTGGTATCCATAGTTGCTTCTCCTAGGGAACTACACAGGTGGCTGCGGAGGGGAATCTCGTGGCACCTGAGGTCGACGTTGCATCACTCTTGACAGTACTACTGGAGGGCACCCTTGTGAAGCTTGGGGGCTTGCACCAGCACAGGCTGTTGTTAGGAGGTCAGCGTAACTTCCTCTGATACCTTCGCTGATAGGACTGGGCCCTCATCATCCCAGACTATCTTCGGAAGGCCCCTTATTTCACTTTCTTGTATTTTGGTGTCTGGTCTTAATCACCCGGAGCGGAAATACTTGGAAGTTGTTTGATTGGCTGTATCTTTAGGGACTTTATAGTGTGTGCTCTGTGCTCCTAGTTGGCCTAGCTTTCAATTTTTTTGAGTCTTTAGTTAGATCATAAAAAAAAATTCAAAGTGGCTGACCGATCTCCAAGACGGTCTCGAAGACTTCGCGTTCTCTCGCCACCAAGTTTAGAGCCTTCTCCTAGAAGGCGCAGAGGCAATACTACCATTGGGTTCTGTCCCACGCCAGTTGACGCATCGGGGATTGATCCTCCTCTCGGGGACATTAGCGGCCAAGCAAGGCCTGGCACTTCTGAGCAAGAGAGGGACACTCCAGTCCTTTCTCGAGTTCACTTTCAAGCGGAGAATAAGATATAGGTAGAAGAAATTTCAGATTCATTAGTGGCTTCAAATTCTCCACTACCATCTAGTCATCCAGACGTATTGCAATACATTGGGACTCCGACACATAGACCATCAAGTCCAGGTTACGCTACGCGCTTACCATCGATGACCACTACTAGAAGCATGGCTTCTACGAGTGCTATGACTATGCAAACCCCAACATCGGTGCAAGGGGGAGGAACCATTTCCATCCCCTCTGCTTCCTTGTTCAGATCTTTTGCTAGCACATCTTTAGTTGGGTCTACCTCCATTTCGTCCACGAGTGGAAATGCCCAAACCAATGCTTTTGGTACTGGACTCTTCCCTTTTGGCACCCAATCACAGGGTATTCCATCGGTTCCGTTTAGTGCCGCTACGTCCATGATGGGCGGATCGACTTCATTCCAAGGTTTTCCTTTTAGAAGTGGTCATATACCACATTCCAACCCGATGGTAGGATCCATGCCTTTTTCTTCTGTAGGACAAAGCAACAATCCTTTCCAAGGTTGGAATAACCCTGGGGTTAGTAGCGCGGGAACTGGGAATCTGATTATCGGCCAACAAGGGAATAGGCCGTACTCCACGGTTAGCATGTTTCAAAGTATGCCTCCCCTTGCTTCGGCTTGGAATCCGTATCAGGGGTTATCAACTCCCTATAATCCTTTAGGAGGAAACTTTGCTGGTTATGGAGGTTATACGGCCGGAGTTGGTCAAACTCCGAATTTTGCTGGACCACAAGGCCTGCCTTTTGGTTCAGCCGGTTCTACTGGTCACTTCGAGCAGCCTGGTGCCTCCCAAATTCCAGGACAATCTTTTCAGAGCTTTGGGAGTTCTACCCAGTCTGGGTGGAATCCCCAAGGTCGTCCTAGGCTTCCGTTTCTGGCAACGTTAAACTTGCCAGATCTCACTAAGTTAACAAATGACCCAATCAGGTACAATCCGGCCTGGCCTCCGGTCCCAACCAAACTCCCTTCGGACATTCCACAATTCGAAGGGAAGAGTGGTGAAGACCCAGGCGACCATGTAACCACATTCCATTTGTGGTGCTCATCTAACTCCCTTATCGATGACTCGATTAGGTTGAGACACTTTCAGCGCACCTTGACTGGTATTGAGGCCAAATGGTATATAGAGTTGCCAGGGGGCATCTTTACATCATTCGCTAACTTAGCCAATATTTTCTTAAATCACTTCCAGTTGCCTATCCGCTATGATGTCGGAACTGAACTTCTGGCCACCTTTCGTCAAGATAAGGTAACCAACATTTCTTACCATATTCAGGAATGGAGACAGAGAAAGAGGCTCATTAAAGCCGAAATCCCTCCGGAGTACCGTCTCGAGTGGTTTTTGAAGTCTTTACAACCCGAGATCTCCAAGGATGTCTCCATGTCTGGGGTATATTCTGAGGAGCAAGCCATTTTTAGGGCCCAGCAATTAGAATTGATCTACTCTCAGTCTGGGATCCTACAAAAGTACTTTCCAGATGCTCCTAGATCTAAGGTTGATGTAGCTAAGTCGAAGCCAGGTCCGCACGCGGATGGTATCGTCGGGTCAGTAGACACAACTACCGTGAACTTGTTGAATCAATTGCAGCAGTTGTCCTTGCAAACTGCTTCTAACAACCAAGTCACATCGTCTAATCCCCCCGATTCCCAAACTTCTTCAATAAATGCCGTCCAATCTAATAATCCCAAAGGAAATCAAAATTCCAATGGGAAAAAGAAAGGACAAGGTAAGAAAAAGAACCAGGATGGGAAGCCTGATGCAAATAAATCCGGCAACAATGCTGGTGGGGGTAGAAATTAGTCGAGAAAGAAAGTCAAGTTTCCATGCAAGTTGTGCAGTGGAGACCATCTAACTCATCTCTGCCCTAAGATTCAAGATGCTCAGCGCTTGTTAGGACAGCAAGGAACTTCTAGTTCTCAAGCTGTGTTAACCAACCCGTTTCCCCACTGGCAGCAACTTCTTGCTGGCGCGAGTTCAAACCCTGGTACCTCCGTAGGGGGCAACCAGGAAGGGGGCAAATCATCAAATGTCTTCATGATGGGTGCTCACGCTAATGTGACCACTCGGTCACATGATTATGGTGAAGGTGAAACTTCCAAGGGTAAATCAGTTCCCGAAACTAACAACCCGCTTCATATTGAGCGACCTTCTGTTGACACTATACCTCGGGTACCGAAAGGTTCCGCAAAATGCGCGACTATCAACCCTAATATTAGGGCAGCCCAGAATTACTCCATTGTTGAGGATCTGGCTCAGAGTCCATGTGCTATGTCTACGTTAAAGGTTCTCCAGTCATGTCCTGCTCAACGAAGTGCCTTGCTATCGGCAATGGGGGCAGTGGATCCAAGTAATTCCTTAGCTCTCACTTTTGATATGAGTAATGTCAAAAAGAGACTTCCTCATCACATGGCTTTCCAGATAAAGTCTACCTACCAGAAAACGAATATTTTTCGGAGGGTTGTAGATGAGGGAGCTTCCACGTGTGTCATGTCTATGTCATGCTGGAAGGCCATTGGATCACCGTCGGTTGTTCCTTCACCCACCCTATTGACAACATTTGATGGTCATTCTCATAGGCCATACGGGATTATCCTGGCTTTTCCTGTATGTGTTGGAGGAAAGGTCGTTAATATTGAAGTAGAGGTCATAGACGCTAACCTAGACTATAATCTCCTATTAGGAAGGAACTGGGTATACGAGATGGATGCCATGGTTTCGACTCTGTTTCGTGTCATTTGCTTTCCTTATGAGGGGAAAATCGTTAAGGTTGACCAATTTGACTATTGTCCAGTTGATCGTCAAGCAAACTCTGACTCTACTATTCCTTTAGTGGGTAACCCCCATCCGCCTACCGAGAGTCTAGGAGTCGGGATGTACTCTTCATTGATGGGTACTTTTAATCTTCCCCCTCCTACAGCTGGTATAGATACAATTTCATCCTCCAAGGATCCTTTACGGAGAGAGTTTGTCCAAACTCCTTATTCTTCGAATCCTGGAACCTTAGCTTCATATGTGACCACATCAGGTGACGACGAGGTGGGTGGAATAGAATCTCTTATATCTACAGTAGAGCTTAGATACGAATCTATAGATAACTCTGCAGATAACTATTCTACTTATTCCTCAGGGAAGGAGATAGATGGTGATGTGGCTCATTTTCGGACCCTTGATTCCACCTCTGCATCGGATTGCTCGGATATTGTTTTTCCATCGGATGAGGCGGTATTCGAAGCAATGATGGCCGTAGATCGACCTTTGGAAGATTTACATCGTCGGTTACACTTTCATTCCCCTGTGCATGAAGTCGAATCTCGATCCTCCAGTTCGACTAGTGATGTTTGTATGGTCCCTGTGGCTCCAACACATTCATTTGCCGGAGAGAGTATATTGATTGGTTCGATCGTCGTACCTATAAACATCCCTACGAGTAAGTTGGCGGAGCCCCCTGACAGGCTCTACCTCAGGAAGTGCTTTGCTTAGCTTTCGCCAGGCAATGGCTTCTTTGTAGTTTATGTATATTTGTACATATAACATCGAGAATTTTCTGATATCAGCACTTTTTGGTCTGCTTTGGCAGGTGTTGATGGATGATTTGGTTTATTTTAGGTTCGTCGATGGTGCTAGTCGGCACACTCGGAATCTTGCTTCCGCAGCTTGGGTACTCTATTATCCAACTGGTCAATTGATGGCATCAAGAGGCGTGTGCATTGGTCCTGCTTCAAACAATATGGCCGAGTATACTGCTGTTATTAATTTATTATACGAGGCAATCTCTCATGGGATCGACTCGTTGGTAGTTTATCTTGATTCTCAATTGATAGTGTCTCAATTAAATAACATTTATCGGGTACGGGATCCATCTTTATATCGTCAGTATTTAAGGGTGAGGTTGTTGCAAAGATCATTTACTTATATTAATTATTTGCATATTCCAAGATCTCAGAATTGGTTAGCTGATTCTATCGCTAATCAAGCATTAGACTGGCATATTAATCATTCATCACAATAAAATCAAGCATCAAAAAGTCAAACTGTATATATATATATATATATATATATATATATATATATATATATATATATATATCGTAAAGCGTCTCGAGTGTACATATGTGTGTCCAAAAATATACAAAATTGGGACTCAAATGCCCATAATCATGTCCGGCATATCTAATGCCTCGGCTCAGGATGAGCGTCTAAGTATGTCACTATAGCATTGGCCACGCACCGAAAGATGCGAACCCAGTCACGTGGAATGCCAACCACATGATGCTGCATATCCGGAGGAAGGTCCTCTATAACGTCCATTGGTACTCGGTAGCTCAGTCTCGCCAAGTGTCGCTGGAGGTTGTTTAGAGTCCGTTCCGTATCAGCAGCCGCCTCTTCGGCTCCTAGGCCACGCCATCCATGCCGTGGGAATCCATCTGGTCGTACAGGCCCAATGTCTAGAACATGATCACCATATCAGTCATTTAAATCTCATCAAAAAATATTTTTCAAAATTCATCATTATATTTGAAAAATCCAAAAAATCATAAAATCAAAAAATCTTACCAATCTCGCTGATGTGCCCCAATTTTTGGTACAATTTGTGCTCATTTGGCCTACTTGCTTTGCTCAAACCATTCATCTTTTATTGCTTATGCATTCATTTCTTGGTTTATTCGTGTTGTTTGTAGGAAGAAGGGTAGGCATTCTATCTACGTGACTAATACATGATGATTTCAGGTTTTTGCCATTAAAAGGGAGCAAAGACCACGAAAAAGGAGACAAGGAGACAGTAAGGTGGCACTCCTGGTTTTTAGGAGAGGTTGTCCACAGTCTCGGGGACCTTCCTCGTGATTCCCACCATCGCTCCGAGCTCCAACCAATCTCCCCACCGAGCTTAGAGGCAGCCAACCGTTCTACAGGAACAACAGTTACAACTGTTCTACAGGATCAGCAGTTTAACCTTCAGTTGGACAGCCGAGCTCCACAAATCAAGGAAACCTATTGGATTATCATTTTGCATAAATAATGAGGCCGTAGCCTCTGATAGGAGCTTTTTGAACTTTTGCATTACTATTGTAATTTCGAAGTACGAGCTACAGCTCGGTGTTGGTTCTTTTTGTAAGCCAGTTTTGGCATGACATCAGAGTTTTGGTTATGAATAAAGGCAGGTAGATTTTGATCTCATTCTGAGTTTCTAAGGGAGCTATAGCTCTCAGGTTAGGGCCCAACCTGAGAGCAATATACCTCCTCTGTGTTGTAATGTTATTTACCTTTCGTTCCAGCACTTTGTTTCTTTACTTTGACATGCAATTCGAATTTACAGTCTGCTGATTTAGTTTTTATGAGATTGGATAGGATTAGTTTATGGTGAATTTGCTTCCAGTTGCTTAGGTTAGAAGAGGATAGTTATAATTCATTGGAGCTCCAGAAAAAGGTTGAAAGGACCTCACTGCCATCTCTGTTAGGGATTGGGGTGTAGTCTGAACCAACCACCAAAACCAAACGTAGTTCTTTTCACGTCCATGCAAGCTGCAACAGTTACTTTAGTCGTAAATCCATCCATGCACTTTGGTCTTGATCATTACTTCTTCATTCCACTTCCATGCACGATTTTCTTTCACAAATTGCACTGCTGTTCATTGGTTCAAAATAGCATAGTTAACGTAGGTTAAAGAGTTCTCGTTTTTGGTGACATTCAAAGACAATTTGTTTCATCTACACTGCTCCACACCATTCCATTACCTTCCTCTTCTTGTCAACCACACCTAAAGCCACCCAACCGACCTCTGTTCAGCTCGTTTACCTTCCAGCTCTTCCATTACTCACGTAGCTCCATTTACTTAACCTTTCATTGATCCCATCCTTCCAGCCATCAACCCACTGCATGCACTCTTTCTCCATCTGACTTCTCTGCTCCTGAGCCATCACCAGTTCCATCTCCATATCACCTATCCTCCCATACCACTCCATCACTTCACCATCTCCCAAAACTCCCACAGTCGAACATCCTGTAGAATTTCACAGACTTCCTGTAGAACCCCTGAGTTTCCTGTAGGATCCCCTGCAGACTTCCTGTAGGAGCCTGCAAACTCGGTTGCTGAGCATCCGAACATGGTAGACTTCTGTGGACTGATGCTAGAGATCCTCTAGGGCCTCTCCTAGCCATCCTGACCTTGCCCATGCTTTCCTTCCATTCAAACCGCTCCTGCACAGTCAAACCCTAATCAAAAGCATCATCACAATAAATCCAACCACTTAATGAAAAAATACAAAAACATGTCTTTCCAGGTGGAAGTAGCTTAGATGCATGTATTTTAGCTCACTGCAAGTAATGGCATCATTGGTAGAAGTTTCATTCACAATTTTGCATTGTAAGGGCCTAACTAGTCAAATTAGGGTTTACTAGGGTTTTCATGCTTTGTTGGCTTTCAGTTTCTTTCTGCAAGTAGATTAGCCTCCTTTGAGTTAGCTTTCGTCCATCACTCATAAAGCTTCTTCTGTGAGCATATAGAAGTTGGCTTGAGCCCTAGCGAACTTGTGCCAACTGACCAAGTGACAGCTGCGACAAGAGCTAGTACTTGTGCATACAGCACCGTCGCTTCCAAGTTTGTACGAACTACCGGATTGATAAAATTAGAGATAGGAAGCTCTAGGAGTTGTAGCATTATTGCTACAATACTGGATCCCACCATCTTTTTGGCGCCGTTGCCGGGGAAGCGTCAGAGTATTAGTAATTGTTGCTTTTCTTCTATTTTCTTACTCTTACGTTCTGCTAAGTAGTTTATTTCATTCCCATTCCGCAAAAGTAGCATAGACATTTCCTGCTTTCATAGATTAGCATTTCCTGCTTTCATAGATTAGCATTTCCTGCTTTCATAGACTAAGCATTTCTTGCTTTCATAGATTAGCCTTTCATTTCCGCAAGCGTAGACTAGCATTTCATTCCTGCAATTTCATTTGAGCAAAGTAGATTAGTTCTTTCCTGCTTTCAGTTTAATTCTGCATCTTTCATAGTTAGTTGTAGATCAATCTGTTTCAGTTTTGCAGGTATCAAAGAAAAAGCAAAAGCAATCAAAAAGAAGTCTTTCCATTTCATGCCTCGTAGGAACAGAGATAAATCAGGCAAATTCCTACCCAACACCCCCACCACATCACTAAGTCACCCTTCTCTCTTCTTTGGTGACAGTGATCCAGAGGAGCCTATAGGTGAACATCCTGAGATATACCAAGATCCTATAGAAGAAGAAGAGTTAGAAACCACTCCATTTGAAGCTATGGCTGACAATAGAAGAGAAGACGAGAGAATAGAAGGTGCCTTCCCCATCCGAGAGACCAATGGAGAAATGAAAATGAAGAACATTAGCCCCTCCGCCTTACCTCACTTCCATGGTCTGACTACTGAAGATCCTGATACCTTTATGTTTGAGTTTGCTGTCCTCTGTAGAACCTATGACTATACTGAAGATGAGAAAAAGTTGAAACTCTTCCCTTCAACTCTTAAGGATGCAGCATTACGCTGGTTCATGGGCTTACCTGGGAATAGTATCACCACTTGGGCTGAGATGCAGCAAGCTTTCAATACCAAGTATAGGGATTATTGTAGGTCTAAGGAAACCAAGGGAGAAATCTTTTGGATGACCATGGGAAATGATGAGTCCTTAGAGGATTATGAGGAGAGGTTCCAACTAAGCTATAAGCGGGCCAGGTGCACACTTGACCCTGAATCCCTCAAGTTGGTCCTGCTCCGAGGAGTCCCTGAAGACCTCTTAGATACCCTTCACATGTTAGCTGGGGGGGACATTTACCAACTACCTTATGAGGACATCAAAACTGTGTTTAGAAACCACTCCAGGGCAGCTAGGAAACAAGGTAGGGGAAACCTCCTCTCAACTAGTGTCCCTTTCTCTAAACATGAGCTTGCAAATCAATTAGAAGATCTCAAGAGTGAGGTGAGACAGACCATTGCCATGCAGCTGGACACATTCAGAATCCAGCAGAAGAAAGAAGAAGCTGAGAGAGCCTTGGCTGTCTTCTTCCCTAGGTGCACAAGGAGACACCCTAAGAACGAATGCCCCTTGCATTCGGTTGAAGTATGTTTTGTTTGTGAGGAGGACCATCCCACAAATCAGTGTCCAACCTTACCTGGGTTTAAAGCCATGTACCAAGGGACAGAAGCTCCCACTGAACCTCTCTATTACCTCAACCAAAGGAGGCCACAAGGATCTAGATCTTATCAGCAAGGGATACAAGGGGCACCTCAAGCTTATTACAGCCCCAACCAATCGACTCCTATGCCTTCCTGGGGTCCCCCTGCTCATCCTTCATGGTCCATGCCTCCTCCATGGTCTTATCCACCTCAGTACCCCACTCAACCTACTTCTCATTCATATCATTCACATGCCCAGCCACAGCCTCAATGGAATGCACCTCAATCGAGGTGGAGGCCCCAGTACAACACTCCTCCCGCCATCTTGCCTCCACCACTAGTTCAACCTCAGCCTTTACCTCCTGCTCCTCCAAGGCAACCTCAAATTCCTGCTCAACCGAACACGAACCCCAACAATAGACAGGCGCAACAGGTATACACTGGGGAAACCTCATGCCCTACCTATGCTGTGGAGATCCAGGAGATCAATCTTCGATCTGGAAAGACTCTACCAGATCGCCAACCTCCTCCCCCAGAGGATGAGGAAGATAAAAAGGAAAGTGAACCAAAGGCTATTCCACCCTTTCCTGAGAGACTAACAGCCACCACACAACCCAACCCAGAGGAGGATGAGCTTCTGGGTGAGCTCAAGCAGTTGTGTGTAAAAATACCACTTCTCCGAGCCATCAAGGATGTGCCAATATACAACAAACTGGTTAAGGAGAAGTGTTTCAAACACCCAGGCAGGCGGAAGAAAGATGCTTCAACTATTAATGTCATAGGACAACTGTCTGACCTGATGCTAGGACATGTCATCTGCCCAAAGTACCTAGATCCTGGAAGTCCTGTAGTAGATGTCCACATCAATGGCACCATCATACCTCACACCTTGATTGATCTGGGGGCTGCCATTAATGTGATGACCAGGGATACCATGCTCAAACTCAATCTTCAGGGTTCCTTGAGGAAGACCTCGACAGTACTGCAATTAGCAGATCGCTCCACCGTGACTCCCGAAGGGATTGTGGAGGATGTCTTGGTCTCTATTGACTCTTGGGAATACCCTGCAGACTTCTTGGTTCTGCAACCAAAGGCAAAGCTTACTGGATATCCTCTCATTTTGGGAAGGCCTTGGTTAGCTACTGCAGATGCTTACATAAGTTGTCGAGCAGGAAACATGACCATCAAAAATGGTCCCATGTCCAAGCAGCTAGTCCTATACCCTCCTGCCCAACCCTCCTTAGAGCATGACTTACCACTCTGGTTGGAAGAAGGAGAGGAAGACGAGGTGTACTCAGCACCTCTGTGCACCTTACAGACCACTAGAAGAGACCCCCCAATCGAGGATGACTTGATCGAGACCTTGATCCAGAATCCACCTTCCAGTGCACTACCCTTAGAGAAATTGGTGGAGGATGCCCAAGCTAGCACCTTAGTGGATCTTTGTACAACCAACCCTGTTACTTCCAGAATCAAGAATGTGGAGTTCGGCCCTGAGAAAGCATTGAAGATCAGCTCCTCCCTATCTCCTTCCCAGGAAAAGGAGCTGTGTAGTCTGTTAGCCAACCACCTAGATGCTTTTGCTTGGAGCTATAAGGAAATGAAAGGAGTCCATCCTTCGGTCTGTACCCATCATATATACATCAAAGAGGATTGTAAACCGGTGAGGCAACCCCAGAGGAGAATGAATCCAGCTCTTAAGGACATTGTCAAGGAAGAATTGCAAAAATTGTTGGATGCAGGATTCATCTACCCCATCTCAGATAGTGAATGAGTGTCCCCTCTGGTGTTGGTTCCCAAGAAAAATGGGAAATGGAGAATCTGTGTGGACTACCGAGAACTGAACAAAGCTACCAAGAAGGACCATTTCCCTCTACCTTTCATAGATCAAGTGTTGGATGGACTGGCAGGAAAGAAGTTCTTCTCTTTCCTGGATGGGTTTAGCGGGTACAACCAAATCCAAATCAGCCCGAAAGACCAAGATAAGACCACCTTCACTTGTCCTTGGGGTACCTTTGCCTACCGAGTTCTTACCTTTGGGCTATGCAATGCTCCTGCTACCTTCCAGAGAGCTGTCTTGAGCATCTTCTCGGAGCTGGTCCATGATGCAGTGGAAATCTATATGGATGACTTTACTCCTTATGGGGCCAACTTCCAGGAAGCATTGTCCAATCTGGGAAAAGTCCTAACCAAATGCATCGAGATGAAATTGTCCCTTAGTCCTGAAAAATGTGAATTCCTAATGACTGAAGGGACCGTGATAGGCCATACCATTTCTTGCCAAGGGTTGTAGGTGGATCCTAACAAAATTGCTCTCATCAAGAGGGTTCCACCTCCTCAAAAGGTAAGGGATGTCCGGAGTTTCTTGGGATTAGCGGGATACTACCGGAGATTCATTAAAGATTTCAGCAAGCTAGCCTCGCCATTGTTTGGCCTGCTGGCAAAAGATGTGGAGTTTAAATGGACTGACGATTGTCAGAAGAGTTTGAATGAATTAAAGGACAAGTTGGTGTCAGCACCAATCCTGAGAGGTCCAAACTGGGCCCTACCTTTCCACATCCACACTGATGCCTCGAACAAAGCCATAGGTGCAGCTTTAGGACAGGTTGAGCAAAAACTTCCATATGCCATCTACTTTGTTAGCAAAAACTTGTCCAAAGCTGAGCTGAATTACACTGTAACCGAGAAAGAATTCTTGGCTGTGGTCCATGCACTGAACAAGTTCCGACATTATATTACTGGTTACCAGACCTTTGTACATACAGACCATGTTGCAATTCGATATTTAATGAATAAACCAGATGTGAATGCTCGTATTATTAGATGGTTACTTTTATTGCAGCAGTTTGATTTGACCATTGTTGACAAACCAGGTAGAGAAAATGTTGTTGCTGACTTTTTATCTAGATTGGATTTGTCTGCAGATGAGGATGGAACAGTGGATGACCATATGCCCGATGAACATCTGTTTGCTATTTCAGTACTCTCTCCATGGTTTGTTGATATAGCAAACTACCTTGTTTCAGCACAGTTCCCTCCGCACCTATCTTCCAGAGAGAAGAGCAAAATCATCAGAAAAAGTGCCTCATTTACTTGGATCGGGGGCAATCTGTTCAAGCTCGGCCCCGATCAGATCTTAAGGCGTTGTGTAAGGGAGGAGGAAGTATTTGATATCCTCCTCACTTGTCATGATGGGCCTTGTGGAGGACATTTTGCAGCAAAAAGAACTGCCTTCAAGATCCTGCAGGCAGGCTACTATTGGCCCACACTTCATCAAGATGTCAGAAGATATGTCAGCCAGTGTGACCAATGCCAAAGAATGGGGAAACCGACCCAAAGGGATGAGATGCCTCTCCAACCTCAAGTGACTCTTGAGCCATTTGAGAAGTGGGGCATGGACTTTATGGGCCCAATCAACCCTCCTTCGAGGCAAAGGTCTTACATCATTGTGTGTACTGACTATTTGACAAAGTGGGCAGAGACTAAAGCAATCAAAGCATCAACATAAGAAAAGGTGGCTGAGTTCCTAAGAGAAAACATCTTCTATAAGTTTGGCTATCCAAGAGAGCTGGTCACTGATCAAGGGAGCCAGTTCACCTCCAACCTGGTTGAAGATCTACTAGCTCATCACAAGATCAAGCATACGACTTCCACCCCTTATCACCCTCAAGCAAATGGGCAGGTGGAAGTCACCAATAGAGCATTGGAAGGGATCTTGACTAAGGTGGTGAGCAGCAGCAGAAAGGACTGGGCAGATCGCCTGGTTGAAGCCACATGGGCTTACAACACCACTTGGAAGACCACCACCGGCTTCACACCTTATGAGCTGGTCTATGGGAAGAAAGCTTTGCTGTCCATTGAGTTTGAATACAACACTTTGAGGATGGCAGCTCAGCTGGACCTAGATCTTAGCCATGCACAACAAGAAAGGTTATTGCAGCTGAATGGATTGGATGAGCACCGAATGCAGACCCTCCTTCACTCAGAAGTGGTTCAACTTCAGAGAAAGGTGTGGCATGACCAACATCTCCATGACAAGCAATTTCAGCCGGGAGATTGGGCTTTGTTGTATGACTCCAGATACAAAGATTTCAAAGGGAAGCTGAGAACCAGATGGCTAGGACCATATGCAGTGGAAAAATGCCATGACAATGGATCTGTTCTTATTCGAACCATTGATGAGGAAGCCATTCCCATGCTTGTCAATGGGCATTGATTGAAGATCTACAGGAGACCTCTCTCAAGACAAGAGTTCATCAAAACTATGGAGAAATCTGTATTGGTCATAGAGAAGGGTTTTGCCTCTGCTTTGGGCATACCCTGAAGGATTAAAAAATAATAATAATAATAATAAAGATCCTTGGGTGAAAACCTCTCTGAGGCGCCCAAGGCAGGTGGTAGGGGTGAAAACCTCGTTGAGGCGCCCCTATTGTCTTTCAAAAAAAAGGGAAAAGGTTTGAAAAAGATCCTTGAATGAAAACCTCTCTGAGGCGCTCAGGGCAGATGGCACAGGTGAAAACCTCTTTGAGGCGCCCCTGTTATCTTTCAAAAAAAAAAAGAGAAAAAAAAAGAAAAAAAAAAAAAAAAACCAAAATATGGTAAAATTGCATGCAGGTTGCAGATGTTCTATGGAGGAGAGGAAGCCTCTCAACTCAAAGCCAAGGGTCCTTATCATGTTGTCAAGGGACCTCACCAGCACCTCCTCCAAGGATACCCATGTTTTTTCAAGGTATGTGCAATTTTATCATGGTTTGAATCTTCTACAGGAAGATGCAGTCTTTCTACAGGAAGACGCGGATTTTCTACAGGAAAGTGCAGACTTTCTACAGGAAGCCCGAACTTTCTACAGGAAGCTCTGTGTTCTACAGGAAACTTCCTGTAGAAGTTTGGGACGGTCCAGAATTCATTTTAAAAGGATATCTAGCGACTAAGGATCGGTTTGGACGCATGCAAGCCTCTGTTGGCACCCTTGCACATTGCTGTTACCTTGCTCCACCATCCTTGTCGACATGCAACCAAGTTCCCTGCACCAGCAAAGCAGATCGATGAGTTCTCGCGGGAAAAGCCATTTTCAAAGATAAATAAGTGCTGAGATCTCATACCACAGGCATCAGAAGCTCCGAGAGCGTGATCGAAAGGCCAGATCCTCCGTCGTGCAGCATGCACCCAAGGAGGAAGAACTGTTACGAGACACCCCGCGGGAATCCTGTAACAGTTGAACCTGCTAGAGTGGATACCATTCACAGCACCGCCATCTGCAATGAAACGCGGGCACATGCAACCAAAGCATCCACTCCATCGTCGACAGCCTGTAACCATGAGCCTCTGGGTCTGTGTAAGTTCGCATGCAGCAGGTAGATCCACTCACCATCGTCCAAAAACTGGAAAAATCGTGTGCAGCCACGCAGGTAAGTGTCTCGACCCTTCCTTCCATCAAATCGCATGAATTTTACTTTGAATTGTTTGCACAGCATAAAAGTGAATGGTTGGGCGGCCGTATGGCCAGTCGACTAGCCACGTCGGCTAGTTATGGTATAGTTGGATGTTTGGGTGGCGGCCACGACAAAGAGAATGAGCAGCACGCACGTGAGAACAATCCCGTCGGAAGCAATGAGTTTAACAGAAAGAGGCGGCAGTAGATCTCTGGGAATGGATGCGGTAGCAAGTGAGTACACAGGCGAATGATGGATGACGTTGCCCAACGGTCCGGCGGGGACAACTCACCCCCCGCGCCACGGATTGCGCCGATTCAAAATCTAATCGGCTAGATTGTGTGCATGCATTTATCAACCACCACTTCAAACTCGAGTGGCTATTCTGATCTCTTCTGCACTTTGATACGCCGAGCTTTTGGCTACCAGAACGCCGGTGAAGCACACCTCGAGCGCAGGCCAACTACAGTCCTCCCCAAAATTTGTGCACTGCTCCTACAGGAACACAGTTTCTACAGGAACGCAGTCTCTACAGGGACACAGTTCTATAGGAAGGCGGGTTCCCCACGTAAAAAAGAAAGGTGGTAGAAAAAGGTAACCCTGAAACTCTGCATGCAATTGGTTTTCAAAGGTGGCAGGATCATCGTCCACAGTCTGGTCATAAAGATATCGGTGAAATTGTTGTTTGCTATGCCTATACTGTCGTTCTACAGGATGTGAGTGTAATTAGACTGTGTTGAGATCCGCAGGGATAAATTTTGTAGATTATGTGCATGCTCTGTCTCAATAGACCAAATTTCTTTCACATTTGCCACCTTTAGTTAAAACAACCGTGTTCATCATGCCGAGTGGGTTTATTAGATGGGAACCCACTGATTCAACCAAGTTAAGGGAAAACCAGGAGGTGGTAGAACTCTTCACACGGGTTCAATGGATATCTTTTTGTGATAAATTGCAGGGTTATGATGATGAAGTGACCGAAGAATTTCTGCAAGCTCTAAGGCCGAAATCCAAAACACTGGCTACAGTAACCTTCAGGGGCCTAAGCCTCAAGCTCACCCCACAGTATATCAGTCGGATTACAGAACTTCCTATGGGTTTGCCGTGGGATAAGGAAGAAAGAAAGCTGAGCCAACAGGCAAAGGAAGAATTCTTTCCACCTGAGGAGGAATTCTCGGAGGACAAAAATGGGGTGCGAAGAACGAGTCTGTTGCCACCATGGAATGAATTCAGTTTGCAAATCATGAAATATATCACTTTTGAAGGCCGTTTTAGCATCGTGTATGCATATCACTTTCGGTTGCTCACTGAATTGAGGCACCGGATTGATCTTCCTGTAGAACAAAAACTGAGCATCCCTTATTTCCTATTGCAGTCTCTAATGGAGTGTGCCACAAAGCTAAAAGAGGGCATACCAGATCAGATAGCCCACCATGGGTTGATCAAGCTTCTTGTGGAGGATGCGCTGCATTCATATAAGGTTCCCCTCTCATGGGAATCCTTCCGGAATTTGACAAGAGATGGAGACATTAAAATGTTGATCGAAGAAACGGGTTCTTCCAGCAGTGAGGAACAAGAAGCAGTGGCCGAGGAAAAGAGAGAAAAAGGACAGAAGACCCCGACCACAGTGCAGAAGAAAGAACAAAAGAAGAAGCATGAGGAAAAGGATGACAAAGAAAATGGTGGCACACCTATCTTGTCAGCAAGAGAAAAGAGGCTGAAGAGAAGAATGGACAAAGCTGAGGTGGTCCACGTCAGCCCAAGTACCTCATCAGCACCTGCAACCAAAGCAAAAAGCAAAACCCATGTGGCTAAGCAAGAAAAGGTGGTGACACCCATGTCTACAGGAAAGCAGAAACAGGCTTCTACAGGAAGCCCGAAGATAGAGAAAGGGTCTTCTACAGGAAGCCCGAAAATTACCAAAACAGGGGCTTCTACAGGAAGCCCCGAAAAGGTGAAACCCAAAGAGAAGAAGGTGGATATTCTGGCACGGGAGGCAGCAGCTGTATTAGCTGGCCTCAGCACGCCACCTAAGCCAAAAGAAAAGAGGAAGAGGGAGACCCCTCTATACTTTAAAGCTCGAAGAAGTGTTAGGATAAAGACGGGCAAGCCACAGCCTCAGTCGAGCAGCCCGATTGTCATCGAAGATACACCTGCTTCTCCCAAGGAAAAGTCACCCTCCAGGATCACAGTCACCTACAAGAAGGGGAGTCCAAAGAAAAATACGTGGCAAGAAAGGTTAGACCTGTTGACTGAAAAAACTCGGCTACAGGAAGCTGAAAATTTTCTACAGGACACTCTGGCCCGGCTACAGGAAACGGAAAAGAGGGAAGGAGAAGGACCCTCATCACCACCAAGGGAGGGTGAGGTAGAACCACCTGAAGAGATAGGAAGAGAACATATACCAGAACCTATCCCTTCGCCTAATCTGAGTTCATACTACACCTTTTTAGAGGCGGGCAAAATCATACCGCAGAAATTTACTGTGCCTCTATTTTTTGCACTAGAGGAAGAAAGAGTCCGTTCCCACACATGGATGCAGATCGCCAAGTCAAAGGGTGTGGCGGACATAGGCCCTTTACAAGAGCAACTCAAGGAGGTCAGGAGTGAATTCGCCATGGCTAAGCATGTGGCTAATTGCCATCGTGTGCTTCTACAGGAAGAAAACTAGAAGCTGAGATTGCAGCTACAGGAGCTAAAGGCAGGGGCAGGAACATCCTCCAAAGACATCACAGAAGAACAACAAGGCAAAAGGGAGCTGGCCACCGGTCTTGAAGAGCCAATGACACTTCTACAGGAAACAGAACAGCAAACAAAAATTGAAGTGCAAGCTCTAAAAGAGCAGCTGCAACAAAAGGAAGCACAATTGGCCTGCATGGCCAGTTGGGCCATGGAGGCAATACAATGCAGACCACCTGCAAAATCCTATGGATTGTACTTAAAAGATCAATGGCTGCAGTTCCAAATAAACACCTTGGCACAAAGAGGTATTTCACATATCCAAAACCCACAACAATTTTCTGAATTGTGCAGTACTAGTTCGACAGAAGACAAAGCCAAATTAGCAGAGTTTTACCTCCACAATTTGGCTATGCCTAATGAAGTCTCCTGGGATCCCAATATTGCCTTGGGTGATATGCAATTGATGGCGTTTGCTTCATGGTTAAACCATGAAGATCAAAGAGCAGCTGAAGCAAAATCGGTCATGAACCGAGAAGTGAGCGAGCCACTGTTCATTCGTGCAGAACCAGAGGATCCAGTGGCACTCATCTCAGCCCACCAACAGTTGGCTACTGATCCCACAGCTTCCTTGAGATTTATGGACCAACAGGCACAAGCCATAGCTCACATTGAAGACATGGAAAGGTTGTTAGGAGAAAGTGCTGCCCAAGCATGTGCACGCAGATGGAGTACCTTGGCACACAGCTTGAAAATCCAAGAGTACCATACCCCCATTCGGATGAGGGAAGCTTTGGGAAGGGTTGACCTTTACAAGAAATCCATGCAAAGCCTCCAGGCCAGCTGGATTGGCCTTAAACTCAGCCCACCACTACTGCTAGGGTTGACTGAAGGCAATACAGAGGAGGATGACAGTGAACAATGGGAAGAGGTGAACAGAAAAGCAGGGTTTCATATCAGCAAAGAGGACACTACCACAGAGCCTTGGGATGTGAGGGAAGTAGTGAAAGCAATGAAGGATGAAGATTTGGACTAAGTTGCTCAAGGATGAGCAAATAGTTTAGCTGGGGGGTGATGATGAGCCCCAATTTTTGTTACAATTTGGGCTCATTTGGCCTACTTGCTTTGCTCAAACCATTCATCTTTTATTGCTTATGCATTCATTTCTTGGTCTATTCATTTTGTTTGTAGGAAGAAGGGTAGGCATTCTATCTACGTGACTAATACATGATGATTTCAGGTTTTTGGCATTAAAAGGGAGCAAAGACCACGAAAAAGGAGACAAGGAGACAGTAATTTGGCACCGCTGGTTTTTAGGAGAGGTTGTCCACAGTCTTGGGGACCTTCCTCGTGATTCCCACCATCGCTCCAAGCTCCAACCAATCTCCCCACCGAGCTTAGAGGCAGCCAATCGTTCTACAGGAACAGCAGTTACAACTGTTCTACAGGATCAGCAGTTTAACCTTCAGTTGGACAGCCGAGCTCCACAAATCAAGGAAACCTGTTGGATTATCATTTTGCATAAATACTGAGGTCGTAGCCTCTGATAGGAGCTTTTTGAACTTTTGCATTACTAATGTAATTTAGAAGTACGAGCTACAGCTCGGTGTTGGTTCTTTTTGTAAGCCAGTTTTGGCATGACATCAGAGTTTTGGTTATGAATAAAGGCAAGCAGATTTTGATCTCATTCTTAGTTTCTAAGGGAGGTATAGCTCTCAGGTTAGGGCCCAACATGAGAGCAATAGACCTCCTCTGTGTTGTAATGTTATTTGCCTTTCGTTCCAGCACTTTGTTTCTTTACTTTGACATGCAATTTGAATTTACAGTCTGCGCAATAGACCTCCTCTGTGTTGTAATGTTATTTGCCTTTCGTTCCAGCACTTTGTTTCTTTACTTTGACATGCAATTTGAATTTACAGTCTGCTGATTTAGTTTTTATGAGATTGGATAGGATTAGTTTATGGTGAATTTGCTTCCAGTTGCTTAGCTTAGAAGAGGATAGTTATAATTCATTGGAGCTCCAGAAAAAGGTTGAAAGGACCTCACTGCCATCTCTGTTAGGGATTGGGGTGTAGTCTGAACCAACCACCAAAACCAAACACAGTTCTTTTCACGTCCATGCAAGCTGCAACAGTTACTTTAGTCATAAATCCATCCATGCACTTTGGTCTTGATCATTACTTCTTCATTCCACTTCCATGCACAAGTTTCTTTCACAAATTGCACTGCTGTTCATTGGTTCAAAATATCATAGTTAACGTAGGTTAAAGAGTTCTCATTTTTGGTGACATTCAAAGACAATTTGTTTCATCTACACTGCTCCACACCATTCCATTACCTTCCTCTTCTTGTCAACCACACCTAAAGCCACTCAACCGACCTCTGTTCAGCTCGTTTACCTTCCAGCTCTTCCATTACTCACGTAGCTCCATTTACTTAACCTTTTGTTGATCCCATCCTTCCAGCCATCAACCCACTGCATGCACTCTTTCTCCATCTGACTTCTCTTCTCCTGAGCCATCACCAGTTCCATCTCCATCTCACTTATCCTCCCATACCACTCCATCACTTCACCATCTCCCAAAACTCCCACGGTCGAACATCCTGTAGAATTTCACAGACTTCCTGTAGAACCCCTGAGTTTCCTATAGGATCCCCTGCAGACTTCCTGTAGGAGCCTGCAAACTCGGTTGTTGAGCATCCGAACGTGGTAGACTTCTGTGGACTGATGCTAGAGATCCTCTAGGGCCTCTCCTAGCCATCCTGACCTTGCCCATGCTTTCCTTCCATTCGAACTGCTCCTGCACAGTCAAACCCTAATCAAAAGCATCATCACAATAAATCCAACCACTTAATGAAAAAATACAAAAACATGTCTTTCCAGGTGCAAGTAGCTTAGATGCATTTATTTCAGCTCATTGCAAGTAATGGCATCATTGGTAGAAGTTTCATTCACAGTTTTGCATTGTAAGGGCCTAGCTAGTCAAATTAGGGTTTACTAGGGTTTTCATGCTTTGTTGGCTTTCTGTTTCTTTCTGCAAGTAGATTAGCCTCCTTTGAGTTAGCTTTTGTCCATCACTCATAAAGCTTCTTCTGTGAGCATATAGAAGTTGGCTTGAGCCCTAGCGGACTTGTGCCAGCTGACCAAGTGACAACTGCGACAAGAGCTAGTACTTGTGCATACAGCACCGTCGCTTCCAAGTTTGTACGAACTACCGGGTTGATAAAATTAGAGATAGGAAGCTCCAGGAGTTGTAGCATTATTGCTACAACACTGGAGCCCACCACTCGCCCCATGTTGCATTCGTTGGTAACGCTAAATCAGGATCTCCTCGGAAATCCAGTCCAGCATAGGGGTAGTCATCCACGGCGATGATCTGTTGATCCCACCAGGTGAAGAAGTCATCGTCAAATGCGGTCCTTGGGACCCCCCCACCCCCCAGACGTTTCATCAGATCAGCCCACCGGCCCATACGTGGATCGCGTGGGGTGCTGATGGAAATTGCTACCCTGGGGCAGAGTGTGGGAGTCTTCTCGAAAAAGAAAGTGCACAAGATGCTGCCATAGCCAAAGTTTTTAGTCTGACCCCTCCTGATAGAAGTGAGCTGGCTCTTCATGTTGGCCAGAAGAGGAATACACCAGTCAAACACAGTAGTAAGACAGTCAACTGCCACGCTCATGTTTTGCTGTGACGCCTGGTGCAGAGAGGATGATCCGTTCACCCGAGCCATGGTAAACAGGATTATCCTAAGTGACAAACCCGCCACATGTGTGATGGAAATCTAGCTCCCAACCTTCTTGGGATGTCGAGGGCAGTATATCTGTACATAGTCCTCTATAGAGAGGGCACTCCGTGACCTGCCCCGGGACTGTACTACGTCTCCCCTTCGGGAAAGGCCCGTGATAAAATAGATGTCCTCCACTTCTACCCTGAGCGGCATCTGATCGATCATAAAAGCTTCCTCATCGACATCCCAATAATCAATGAGCATCTCGAGCAATCGCGTGTTCGCTTTCATATTTGAAAATTTGAAAAATTTAAGCAAACCGCATCCTCGGAGTGCATCTAATGCTTCTGGACTGTTCATAACTTCATTGTCTACCGCTGCATGTTCTCTTTCACGCCACGTGATAGGCATCCTGAGAAAAAATTGAGTTTAAACCATTAGTTTTTGCTTAAAATGATTCGCGGCGTATACGCGGGTCCCTTTGCACATAGTCGTATGTAGGGCTCGCGTATACGCGGGTTCAATATTACCAACCCGCGTATACGCTGCGAGCGAATTTTTGACAAAAGTTTAACGGTGAAACATCAATCATAAATCTTAAAACTTGTCACAATCAATTACAAGCTAAGTATAAGGGTTACCTGGAGGTATTCGATGAATTTGAATGGTTGAATCTGGCTGTGGGAAGTTTTCTCCTTTTGCTCCAAATCTTTTGCTCTCAAACTCAAATGGTAAAAATGGTGAGTCCAAAATGCTTTTTATAAGTTTTGAAAATGAAAAATTTTTTCAAAATTTTATTTTGTTTGGCCTCATGTGACTTTTAACTTGGGAGCTTGGAATGTCGAGATTGGTTTGTTTTTCAGGACATTTTGGACGTTTTCGACAATTCGAGACGGTTCCATGACTGCTAAACCGTCATGGCAGGTATCGTGTTCTCACTGGCATATAGGTTAGGGACACCATTTTTCCGTTGCATTATGCATACTAGCCTCCATTTGACCGATACATCTGCCATAGGGTCGATCCCATCGTGTTATGGTTCGTAAGCCATCTTCACTCGCCGATTCTTTAAATCATGACACGACGGTAGAGCCATCCTTTACATGGGCATCCTAGTTAGCACCTCACTGACATTTGTTGCCCACGCTGCTCCAATTTGAGTAGGCTTCGGCGTCCTCTGTAGTCCCGCCGTGACTTATGCGTTGAAGACTCATTCCTCTTAGCTTCTCCGCTTTGTTCTGGCCTTATACCCTAGAGGCTCCTTTGTGTTGAGTTGTACTACTGCATTGCATGTTGACCATTTGCACCTTTTGGCCTGGAGCTGGCTTCACTTGGAATCGTGTTTAAGCCAACTTTTGACCATGACATCTGCAAAATCAACCTTTCATACCTTTGACTTCTATAGCTTGACACACCTGAGAAAAAATCGAGTTTAAACCATTAGTTTTTGTTTAAAATGATTCGCGGTGTATACGCGGGTCCCTTTGCACATAGTCGCGTGTAGGGCTCGCGTATACGCGGGTTCAATATTCCCAACCCACGTATACGCTGCGAGCGAATTTTTGACAAAAGTTTAACGGTGAAACATCAATCATAAATCTTAAAACTTGTCACAATCAATTGCAAGCTAAGTATAAGGGTTACCTGGAGGTATTCGACGAATTTGAATGGTTGAATCTGGCTGTGGGAAGTTTGCTCCTTTTGCTCCAAATCTTTTGCTCTCAAACTCAAATGGTAAAAATGGTGAGTCCAAAATGCTTTTTATAAGTTCTGAAAATGAAATTTTTTTTCAAAATTTTATTTTGTTTGGCCTCATGTGACTTTTAACTTGGGAGCTTGGAATGTCGAGATTGGTTTGTTTTTCAGGACATTTTCGACATTTTCGACAGTTCGAGACAGTTCCATGACTGCTAACCCGTCATGGCAGGTATCGTGTTCTCACTGGCATATAGGTTAAGGACACCATTTTTCTGTTGCATTATGCATACTAGCCTCCATTTGACCGATACATCTGCCATAGGGTCGATCCCATCATGTTATGGTTCGCAAGCCATCTTCACTCGCCGATTCTTTAAATCATGACACGATGGTAGAGCCATCCTTTACATGGGCATCCTAGTTAGCACCTCACTGACATTTGTTGCCCATGCTGCTCCGATTTGAGTAGGCTTCGGCATCCTCTGTAGTCCCGCCGTGACTTATGCGTTGAAGACTCATTCCTCTTAGCTTCTCCGCTTTGTTCTGGCCTTATACCCTAGAGGCTCCTTTGTGTTGAGTTGTACTACTGCATTGCATGTTGACCATTTGCACCTTTTGGCCTGGAGCCGGCTTCACTTGGAATCGTGTTTAAGCCAACTTTTGACCATGACATCTGCAAAATCAACCTTTCATACCTTTGACTTCTACAGCTTGACACACCTTGACCCGTGGAAGGAGAATACCTTTGAGTGTCATTGACCAGTTTTCACCTCCCTGCATTGAGCATAGGAACGTTCCTGTCCCAGGAACTAGATCATCTGTTTCACCGACACTCGCTCTTTCCACTGTACCATAGCATTCTTTTATTCTTTTTCCAGCTTAACAGAAAAAGACAAAAAAATTAAATATTCCAAAAAAGAGCGGGAACGGGACATTATTTCCATTTATTGTTGGCAGCTAGAGTCAGTCGTGTCGCCCTTGAACAAAGCAGTCAAAACAAAGTCTCCTCCGCATGGGTGGGATTTAGTTTGACTTAGGTATGCCATAACCTTGTTACTGAGTCAGTTCTCCCCTAATTGGTTATCTCTTCCAGTCATATGGAGGGTTCGTTCGTGCCTCCTGCATGGAAAACTTATACGGAGTCATCATATGCTGCCACATAGTCACATTGAGTCATGCTTTTGTTCAAGGGAAGTTAGCCTGAGTCGGCCTCTCTGCGGTGTCTCTTGACTCATTTTTCAGTCGGCCATCCCTGGTCGTCAATGTCATGTCTATCATCACATCAGTTATATTGGTCCTTTACTCGTGCTGGTTTGAGAAGGTCCCCATTGACTTCTTGCTGGCGGGTCTTGTCCTTATCGACGATGACACCTTGCTTTGAGGACAGGCCTAGAGCCGCGCCCTGGTCCTATTTTCATTATTGATAGGTCACCTTGTGCTAAACATCGATCAGTATCATGGGTCTTTGACTGAGTGGTTTCCCTTATGTTCGACATCTATTTACATTATCACACATTGGGATTCGTGCAGTACCTTGGTTTCCATTTGACCCTATTGGTGGATACCTCGCCTCTGTGTCAGCTTTCATTATTGGTTGGTTCAGAGGGTTTCTGCCATGCGCTAGCCACATCTTGTGTGCGCTGGGAACGTACTTCGATTGGGTTACTACATCTTTTTCGTCCGATTCCTTCCACATTATTGGCCTACGGGTTACACTCGCGTTAGATTGATGGAGGATGCCTTAATGCCTTCCTTCTAGCGGATCTTTCCCTATCGACTCCGACTCATTGCTCTGGGGCAAAGATCTAGAGTCCATTTGGTAGTACCTTGGGGTTTGCAGTCATTAGTGGCAGATCCTTCGCTATCGACAGTGGGAAACCATCATTGTCTCCTACTCGATAGATTCTTACAGGTGTTCGACTCCAGCTCATATATTCACACTTGCTAGATTGTACTGGGTACCTTGACGCTCATTATCATTATCGGTGAGTAGTCTCGCGTTTGCTAACGGTATACATCAAAGACCGGTAATCAAACGATTTCTCACATGGTTGACTTCAGATCATTTATTCCCATGGTGTAGAAATGTACCACGGCGGTTGGTGAAGACCTCAGGTTGTATCAGCTTTCGTTGTTTCACTTGACAGTTGCTCCTGTTGCTACTAGTTGATACCACTCCACTTTATATGTTGCAGTCAGTCATGGCGACATTCTATATGCTGGCACCTGAGTTTGCAGTGTAGTACCATCCTATTCCATCATGTTCAGTTGGTACCTTTTGGGATCAGTCTTTGATATCAGTGATCCAATGCATCTTTCAGCATCATTGACAGTCTTATATGTGATATTCAGACATGCACTTGTTCATTATGATCAGATGATCCATTATGTATCTTTCAATAATTTATACTAGTATACTTAGTGGATCCGCTTGTACTTGATATGCGGACATGCTTTACTTTTTCTGAGCATGGGTATGCCCGCCTCAGACAATGTTTCTTTCTGATCTCCTTTGGTGGCTTGGTAGGCTGAATTCTGGTGAAGTCCTCCTCGGTTTTTTACGGGCATCGTTTCCATGTACTCGCATAATATATTTCGGCCATCATGTACCCCTTCTGACCTCATATATTAGGGGGCATCTGTTATAGCTCCAAATCTCACTCTTATGGTTTGTGATGTTGTACTCATGGCCTAGGGCAACCCCTCCTTCCAGACCTGGTCCTAAAATTTAAAAAATAGAGTTTTATTCCTTATACGCGGCATTTCCCTGAGTTAAACGCGTGTATACGCGGGTCTGTGTATATCCAACCCGCATGTATGTATTAAAACACTTAAAAAAATATAAAATTCCTTCTTTTCAGGTGGAGATCGCGGGTTTTACCTGCTGTTCACCTGTTAGTGGCCGTGGCCCAACTGTTCCCAACCAACTCCTAACTAAAAAAATACTTTGGAGATGGTATAAAAAGACCTCAAAGGGAAGGCCTGAGGGAGGAGAGAATAGAGAGAAAGGTTATTATGCTGAGATTTTCTCCTTGACCAGGTCTGAAGTCCCTTGTGCCTTCTGCACTTCCCCCATTTTGTACAGGAAACCTTTGTTTCCTTGTGTGTTGATGTTCATCCACCATTTATGACATCATGGAGAGAGTCATGGAAGGAGTTTTGTTAGAGGCTTGAGGCTGGAACGGATCCGGAAGGAAGCTTTGCTTGGAGCCTGCTGAAGGTGACTCAGGTGAACATATTCCTTTTTATGTACTTTATTTGTCTATAATAAAAAGAAACATATGTCTTGGTTCCCGAATTGAATCTTCTTTATGTTAATGATATTCATGTTTTGAATTCATGTATAGATGGTTGTTTGGATTTCATAACTAACTACCTTTGTTTGTAACATGAAGATGGTTTCTTTATAAGTTTTTGTCCATGTACTACTGTGTTCTTTGAATTGTTTGTTTTGCAGGACAAAAGAGAAGAAGGGAACTCCAAGAAGGGTTTGGACCCTAAAGGCCTTCTCAAACATAGGACCGAAGGTACGTACCCTTATCATAGAATTTGCTTATAATAGCATAATGGATGTATGAATGCATGTTTCTTTGAATAGACAACTTTCAGTCTGCTAAGGTTTCACCCAAAAAGCCCTAGGGGAGTAATTCCCTCTACCAGTCAGGTTTGGGAAATGTTCTTTGATGGAGCATGTTCAAGGGAAACTGCGGGAGCAGGGGTGGTGCTGATATCTCCAAAACAAGAGAGCACACATCTATCTTTTACGTTGGCTTTCCAAGTCACCATCAATATAACAGAGTATGAGACTCTGATATTGAGCCTTAATGCAACTAAATATAGAGGAATCAGAAACATAAAGGTGTTTGGAGATGATGATCTTATCATTCAACAAGTGAACAAAACTTTTCAAGCAAAGCACCCAAGGATAAAAGCATATAGAGATGAGGTATGGAGACTCAAATATTCTTTGGATAGTTCTTGTATCTCATATATCCCCAGAGTCAGAAATCAGCTTGCTAATTCCCTTGCTGTGTTTGCTAGCATGTTTATTCCTCCCATGCCTCCGAGACTAGTTTATAAAGTTTAGATGAAATATAGACCATCCTTGCCTGATAATGTCCAGCATTGGAAAATTTTTGAGGATGATGATGAAGTGAATAGGTTTCTTCAAGTCACTAATGAATTCTACGAAATGCAAATTGATCGAGAGAATGAAGCCTTGGAAGAAAATCCCCAGTCCTAGCTTAGAAACAAAATTGGAAAAAATAGCATTGTCCAACTGCCCATCAATTACATACCTAAAGGCCTAGTTCCTTTAGAAAGGTTGTTTGACCAGAATGATGTACCTTATAAGGCTGCCCAAAAATAAGACCAATCTGTAGTCCATAGGCATAATACAGGGAGTCCAGATCATCCAAGATATATAAATCTATCCACCCATTTGTCTGCTGCCCAAAGTTCTGAGTACTGCAATTTAATGAAACAATTTGCTGATGTTTTTGGCTGGGAATATAGCGACCTGAAAACATATGACAAGAAGATCATCCAGCATAAAATTCCCTTCGCGAAAGACACCATCTCTTTTAAGAAGAAGCTGAGACCAATAAATCCCTTGCTTCTTCCTCTAATTGAAAAAGAAATCAAGAAGTTACTGGCTGCCAAAATCATAGTCCCTCTCTGATATTCAAAATGGGTAGCCAACTTGGTGGCGGTGAGGAAGAAAAGTGGCAAAATTGGGCTCTGTGTTGATTTCAGGAACTTAAACAAATGCTCTAAGAAAGAAAATTATCCCCTACCTAAGATGAGGCATTTACTACAGAAAGTCTGAGGAGCCAAAGTAATGTCTTTCCTAGATGGATTTTCAGGGTATAACCAGGTTGTTGTACATCCAGATGACCAAGAGAAGACTACATTCAACACTCCTTGGGGCACTTTTATGTATTCCAAGATGCCTTTTGGGTTGATGAATGCTGGAGCCACCTTTCAGAGAACTATGGATATAACATTTGTAGGAGACAAGGATAAGTTTGTCCTTGTCTACCTAGATGATATAACAGTGTACTCCAGCAACCATCAAGACCATTTGCAGCATTTGAAGAAAGTGTTCCTGAAGTGCAGAAAGTTTGGGGTTTCAGTCAATCCTAAAAAGTCACAGTTTGCTTTAGAAGAAGGCAAGTTGTTAGGACATGTTCTTTCTATTGCAAGTGTCAAAATTGGCCCAAAAAGAGTAAGAGAAATACAAGCTTTGTCTATCCCGAGATCAATGAAGGATATCGAGTCCTTTCTGGGCAAGATTAATTTTGTAACGAGATTTATCCCAAATTTTGCAGAACTTGTAAAACACATTACCTCCATGTTCAAAAGGGGGTCAGAAGTCAAGTGGACTGATGCAACAAAAAAATATTTTGAATCTATCAAAAGGGCTATTATGGAAGCTCCTACTTTAATCAGCCCAGATTACAGCAAGGAATTCCATATATTTTCATTTTCCTCCGATGACACCCTTGCAGCAGTTTTGATGCAAGCAGATGAGGAAGGCTCAGAGCATCGAGTGACATATTTCAGCAAAACCTTAAGGGATGCTGAGATGAGGTATGATATCATTGAGAAACAAGCATATGCTCTTATAAAGTCTTTGAAAGACTTCATAATTTACATTCTGCATTCCAAGATAATTGCATATGTACCCTCTGCTTCAATAAAAGATGTTCTAGCACAACCTGATGTTGATGGAAGAAGGGCTAAATGGATTGCAAAGCTTATTGAATTCAACATAGAATTGAAACCCAACAAATTGGTCAGAGGTCAGGGTCTTGCCATATTAATGGCTGAAGAAAATTGCAGAACACTGGATATGAATTTGATAGGCATAAATTCAGGAGATAGTCAGGTAACTAAAGAAATAGCTGAACCAGGGAAAAATCAGTCATTGATAGAAAAACTAGCTTCTTCTGATTGGTACTTTGCAACAACACAATTCTTGCTGAAGCTAGAAGTTTCCCCAGGCCTTAGTTCAAACCAAGCTATAAACTATTAAGCTCGGGGCAGCTAATTATTGCATTCATGAAAATATGCTCTACTGGAGGGACCCCTCTAGAGTCCTCTTGAGATGTCTGGAAAAAGAAAAATCCATGGAAGTGATGCAGTAGTTTCATTCCAACATATGTGGGGGACATTATTATTGGAAAACTACAGCCCATAAGATCCTCAAAGCTGGGTAGTATTGGCCCACCTTATTTTATAATGTCTTTTCATTTGTTAAATCTTGTGACAGGTGACAAAGATTTGAAGGGAAGCAGCACTTGAAGTCTCTGCCCTTAAAACCCATACATGCTAGTGGCCCTTTTCAGTAGTGGGGCTTGGAATTCATTGGAGAAATCAATCCACATTCCAGTGGCCAGAACAGATGGATATTAGTCGGCATAGATTACTTCACTAAATGGATTGAGGCCATCCCTACCAGAAAATCTGATCATCATGCAGACATGAGGTTCTTGACAAAGAATATCTTTGCCCGATTTGGTTGTCCATATAGATTAGTCACAGACAATAAAACAGCCTTGAAGGCAAGAGAATTGATGGACATCTGTGACTCAACGGGCATCAAGCTGGTTCATTCCACCTCATACTACCCTCAAGGCAATGGTCTAGCAGAATCTTCCAACAAGAGCCTGATAGGGATAATTAAAAAGCTGTTGGAATATAGCAAAGAGAATTGGGATTCTAAGCTCAAATATGCATTGTGGGCTGACAGAGTGACCACCAAGAAATCCACAGGGAATTCTCCATTCAAGCTGGTATATGGCACTGAGGTTGTATTCCCAATTCAGTTAACCCTCCCTATGGCAAAGTTCTTGCAAGAAGAGAAGAATGAGGAAGAGGACATGGAAAAAAGGATTACTGATTTTGCAGAGGTACATCAAATTAGAGAATAACTGGTTGAAAGGTCAGAAACACATTAGTAGAGAATCAAGAAAGCTTTTGATAGGAGGGCAAAGACAAATAGTTTTCGGGTTGGAGACTTGGTTCTTAAGTGGGATGCGCTGAAAGAGAAGAAAGGCAACCATGGGAGTTTGATGCTTTATGGACAAGGCATTTTATCATTTCTCAGATCCAAGGGAACAATACTTTTATGTTGCAAAGTATGGAAGGGGAGAAAGTTTTTTATGGCCCAGTTAATGGTCGATTTTTGAAAATTTATGTAAGTTAAGGCATCTGGCCTTAAATTTGTAAATATGTCATTTTTTCAGTTTTAGTATAGGCTTAATTAGACTCCATGGCCAATGAAACACTAGGAAATTTTTACTGATACTGGTTGTTGAAGGAAAGGTAATGGTATGTAGTTCTTGAGACCTCACAAGGAGGATCTCATCCCTAGAAGGTGCCAGTGTTAGCTCTGCTACATATCTTTGATTTCTAAAGGTCGAAAGTGAGATTGGTCTTTGTTCATGCTCAAAAAAGACTCCCAACGGTCATTTTCTCCTTCCCTTTCACTGCTCATTCTCCCTTCATCAATCCTAAAAATGATTAATTCCTTTATCAGGTTCAGGTTTAATTATTATCGCAAGTCGCATCCATGTGTGTATAAAGGCCGCGCCCCTTGGCTTTCTCCGACGCGATATTGCGATGCGATCTGATCGCAAGTCTCATCCATGTGTGTATAAAGGTTCCACCATCCGATCAGTTCCGCTGATGCGATATTGTGATGCGATATAATCGCAATCACACATCGCCATACGTAAAGGCCAAAAATTACCAAAAACCCGATCCGACGACTCCCGTTGCGCGCGATAAATCGACTTGCCCAATCACTCCAGTGCCACCCGATCAGTTCCACCAAGATCCAACGGCCCACGTTCATTCTGCTCCTGCCTCTTTCGATATCCCTCGCCAAGCCATCTCCACCATCTATCCTCCTGATCCGACGGCCGAACTTTCTCCCTCATCCAGCTCGTCCATCCGCCATGCAATCCACGTCCGCTGACTGTTCCATGCACCTGAAGGACGAAAGTGATCAGCTCACCTGTACTAGTTGCAGTGGCTCCTCAACAACCACATTTAACAGATAGCATGGCTGAGGAGGAAAAGAACATAGCTTGAGTGTGTAACTGCATTTAGCAGTTATGGAACTTCATGAATACGAACACCCCAGCTACTTGAGAAGACAACAGAGCACTCGAGAAGATCTGATTCACCCACTAAGACAAGTAAATGTACTCAAAGACTCCATCAGGCAACTAAACGCGGTTGGTGGTCAATTATGACCCCTCCATACATAGAATGGCCACACACCCTTGTATTGGAGCTCTATATATACCCAGAAACAAGATGTAATCAGGGTTCATGGTTGTTGCTTTGATGTAAGGTTCAACTTCTGGAGACTGTAACTATTTTGATACTTGCAGCGTCTCGTCTTCATTTTCAGCTAATACAAGCTTCTTTTGCTATTGGTTGCTCATTCTCATTCTTCTTCTATTCTAAGTTGTGCCTAATAGGCTGTATTTTTGAACTCTTGATGTTTAGCATTAGAGAAGCTATCATCCTATCTTTGTGTTAAAGTCTTGTATGTATCAGTGAATGAGTTATCTAGGTTTCTTCTCACCTAATGCCAGAGAGTTGTCATCCTGTCTGTGTATTAGGGAATTAGATTTCCAGACTTCTTTACTGGTTGCAGCTGGCCATCACATTGTTTTGTGCATCTGCTGGTGTGGTCAGTATTCTCCATGTTCACCCAATTCTTAAACTGTGAGTAATTGGTGGTCTAAAGTCTTGTAGTCTGGGGGTGTTCACACATATCTGGAGCTAAGCAAAGTAGAAGTGGTTATCTAGCTTGAACAAGCATCATTCCTTCCATTCATACATTTGCAACATTAAGTTGAATTTGTATGTCCCCGAGCATCTCCGAGCTACAACCTAGGAGAGTTTCTTAGGGTGATAACAGTACCCCGATGCCATGGAGGAAAGAATCCACTCCCATCTAGACACCATTACGCAGTTTGGGTATGTCATTGCACAATACCGAGCTTGGAACAAATATGTGACCAAGAATCATCAAGTCGAAGTTATTGAGATTCCCCAAACTCAACATCATAGCGTTATGTCCTGTTAGTCTCTTGAAGTTGTCTCTACCCTATTTTGCCTTATATGGTTACAAGTGTAAATTGTAATATTATTTGTAATTATGTTTTAAGTGAAATCCAAGTGTCAATATTTGAATATGAAGAGCCATTATGTAATGTAATGGGTCATTTTGTAAATAAGTTGAAGAGTCATGTGGGTAGTTGAAAGGTCACAAAGGGGAGTTGAAGAGTCACCCACTCTTGTTATAAATAGAATCTCATAACTCATGTAAAGGGATTTTGGGAGCGAAGCTTTTGGTTAGTCTTAGGCTTAGAATGAGCTTGGGATTATTGTGAAGAGCCTTGGCTTCTCCGTAGCATAGAGTGAGCATACTTCTTTGGAGGAGTAGGTTTTCTTGACATTAATGTTCCACTATTGGGGCTAGTGGTCTGTCAATGGTGTATGTATGGATGGAGCTTTCACTTATAATAAAATCAGAGTCGACACTCTTTCAAGCATATGTTGTGAATATACTAGAAACTCTTCTTGTTGTATTCGCAATGTATGTTATTTAACTTACTCTCAAACTTATGAGCTATTTATTTTGCATTTGTATGTATCTTGTTAAATGTGTGTTGTTGTATTAATTCACCACTTTAACTTGTGGACTATTCTGCATCTTAACTTGTGACTTCATTATGCTCATGTGTTTGCTTAAATCTGCATACTATGACAGGCTTCCAAGGGGTTCACTTCCTTTTCCTTTTGTGTGTTGGAACCTTCATGCATCACACTTAAATTTCCGCAAGGTCACACACCTTCTGTCACCCAAAGTTACCATACTTCACTCTTTGTTTTCACAGTCAAGGCATAACATTACCACCCACTTCTGGGACTCCTACTCCAAAGAGTGTGAGGTCTAGTTGGGACTTCATATTATGGAGATCCCCTAAATATTGGAGGGTCCAGAACCGTCAACATAAATGTTTATACCATTTCAATTTTTAAACTATTATTTGAAAGGAATCCATTAACAAACATAATGAAGATGGGTCCTCATTGTGACTCGAAGCATAGATTGAAAATGCATACTCTGGATTCATCTCCTACTCTCAACTCGTCAAAGCTCATTCGTAAAAACTTCCAAACATAAATAATAAAGCAGCGTTAACATAAACCTTTTTTAATTGGGATTTTCCAAATATATATCTATAGACACACAAGCACACACCATGTTACAATAACCAAGTTTTAATGAAGACAAGAACGTAAAAAAATGGTTGGTTTTTACGTGTTCATTATGTTTGGCATTAGAGTACCCATTTCAGACACTTACTTTGAAACCATTAACATTTTTAGTTATATTTAATATATGTTTGAATTTATATAAATTGATATTGATTAAAATAGTTATTGTAGCTAGAAAAAGAACTATAAGGAGTGGGGCTACCATATGGCACGACATGGTACCACTTTTGTATCCAACATGTCACCCCACCTATTGATAAGAAGCAAGTTGTTGAGAAATAAAAGGTTCCTATTGTTGACACTTTTAATTTAATGATACTATTTTAGTAGATATATGAGGATTTGATGTGCTATTTTAGAGGAGAACATGGAGAATCCATTCTTCCATTTGAAGTGGACCAAAACCCAACAACAGCATACATCAAGACCCAAAGAAAGTAAAATTTAATATAATAGTAATAAAATGATATCAAAAAATATAATATAAATAGTATAGTAATATGAGTGGATACCATATTATTATCATCATTATTATTAAAGTATAATAATATAGATTGAATCAATAATCAAAACAACTAGATTATAATTAAGGAAAAGGAAAATATATGATATTATATTAGATTAATATTTTCAAAAACTTATAATAATTTAAAGTGATTTAATATATCGATAATGGATACAATTTGGATATAATAACAAGGAAAATAGTTTCAAAGTTATCATGATTTGCAATTTTTTTTTAAAGCTGATAACCAATTAAAAAGTTTGAATATTTGATAGAAAAATAAGGCAATGCCAAAAATTACATTGCACAAGGAAACACAACATCACGCAATTAGTTACCTAATTTTTTTTAATAGATTTCATGCCCTTAAAAACATGTAAAAAAACATAACAGATGGACTAAAAACATAGAGTACTCAACATAATTTATAAATTGTAACGAACCATCAAACAATAATAAATACTATACCATAAAATCTTTGTAATAAAGTTATGAGGTAAGGGTTTTTTTTTAATCCAAATTTAAACAGTTTGGGATATTTTTGAAATCGAAATATAAATGAACATAAACTTTTTGATGCTCAGTCACGGTAGATATCTATACGGAAATGAATACAGAGAAATTCGTAGTTTTGATTTAACACTAAAAATTAACAAGATTTAACACTAACAATTAACAGTCACTATATTGAAGGAGTGGAATGAATTCTACAATTTAGGTATTTATGCGTTTTGACTTATACATTATAAATATCTATGCTATTTCTCATTTATAGGTTAGTCTCAACAAATACATAGATATATTTTCCTTAATAAAGTTCCGAGGAAAGTTTATTTTTTAAACCCAAATATAAAGAGTTTAGGGGTTTTTTGAAATCGAGATATAAATGAACATAAACTTTTTGATGCTCAGTCACGGTAGATATCTCTATGGAAATGAATGCAGAGAAATTATTTTACATAGTGTAGTGTACGAGGGTGTTGAGGGCGCAAAAAAGCTAACCGCCCTAGAGATATGGTCTTCTATTCTTTTTTTTTTTAAGCCTCATTAGGTTGAGCTTGCACCCTTTTATTTGTCCATTTTATGATTAATGGATGATCTTATGTTGGTTAATGGAATTACAATAGCAGGCTTCGTGCTTCATATTTCTATTTTTTGATGCAATCGTCGCACTTTGTAAATTTTTCATTATAAGCTATTTTTTTAATGTTTTGTTTCTCCTACATGAAATTTTATCTTTGTTATTCATCTCATAGTTATGATTGGCTCTAGCCCACTTGTGAGTGTAACTCATTCATCTCCATGACTGTCAAATATGACTGACCAAAAAAATAGCTCACCCATGGACATTAAGGAATATCCATAATCTGGCTATGTGTTGGCTAATATGTGCATCATAGTAGATCATTTTGAAGGGTTAAAATCAATGACATACTTACCAATAATGTATGTGCATCATAGTAGACCATTTTGAAGGGTTAAAATCAATGACATACTTACCAATAGTGTTAATTTTAATAAATAACTTAATATTCAAGATAATAAAAATTTAACATCAATAGATATATTTCAATTCTATGATATATCTATTTCAGTTCTATGATAGCATGATTATGAAGCGAACTTGGAATTTCTAATAGAAATACCTTTATATCCAAATTAGGTTCCAAGCCACAACACAGAAAGAACCTCAATATGGCTTTTCAGGTCTCTAAAAATTCAATAAATAAAAAAAAACTTGGAATTTCTAGGAGAAATACCTTTGTATCCAAATTAAGTTCCAAGCCACAATATAGAAAGAGCCTCAATATGACTTTTCAGGTCTGTAAAAATTCAATAAAGGGAAAAAACTTAAGTATATCATTGGCAGGTAGGAAAACATGTAATTTAAATTTTTGCACTATTGAGAATTAGAAACTATTTGAACATCATTGGTTTAGTTTCTATAAATTTAATAAAAGTAAGAAACTAAAATACAACATTATTATGTTAAAAAACATGTAACTATACCAATAAAAGTGTTTATTTTGAAATAGGGCTATCATAAATTTAATTTAATTATCAATAATTATGAATATTCTTAGTAGTATATCTAAATTAAAGGTTGATATTTATCTCCAAAGAACTTATGCCATTTTTTCTCTTTTAATTAAAATGTTTAATAAAAAATAAAATCCATAAGAACAAGTTTCATATGAAATGAGCTACGATCTTCTAAGTATGTGTTATTGATAAGCCATGGTATTAGCCCATGGTATTATAAGAAAGTCTATTTACAAATTAGAATCTCCATGGAAAAGTCAAGGTAAATGTCCATGGATAAGAATCTCGCTCCATTTTTTTCAAATGTATATATATTTAACTTATATATCAATTCTTTTCAACAATAATAACAAATTTAAAAGAAACTGATAATTTAATTAGTTATGCGGATAGATATGTCTATTTTGTAATAGGGCTTCCAAAAAATTGATTTAATTATGGATAATTATTAGGTGAATGGTAGAAATTTAACCTCCATGGAGTATTCTTGAATATTCTTAGCAGTATGCACAAATCAAAGGTTGACATTGTTGGGCATGGAATCTCCCCAGGGCATGTTTTGGGGCTCAAAGCCCAAGTTTTGGTCAAAGGTGTTGTAAGACTCCGCAAATTGCAGGTGGAGAGCACGAAGTAGAGGTTAAGTCATAGGGTTGTCCGCCCTAAAATAATGTAATGTAATGTAAAGTCATGTCGGCCTACCCATGGTCTACAGACCATGGAATTTTATAAATAGAGCGAGTCTCTAAGTTGTAAAGATAGTTGAGGAGAGAGTAAGTAGCGAATGAATGGTTCAAGCTTAGAATAGGATTCTAAGTGTATTGAGTCAGAGTAGTAGGAAGAGGCTCTGCAGCTATGTGTGCAGAGGCCTAGTAGAGTCCCCAGCTGAGTGCGCAGACCCCTGCAGTTGAGTGTGCAGGGTGGTGTCAAGTTTGTAAGCGAGATTGAATATTAATAAAAGAGAAGTTGATTCCTATTTCTGTGTATTTGTTGTGTATTATGTTCTTTATGTTTCTATTGGTTTATGTATCGCGTGCTCTGATATAATTGTTGAATATGTTGTAATAACCATAAACCTTACACACACATGTTAAGTAATCGATTAAGGAACAAGAGGCTTGGGCATTATAAGGGTCACGCCCCAAGTAGGGCTGCGCGGAAGCTACACCATAGGCTGCGGATGGATCACAAGTGCACGTAGCAACATGTCAGACGACGAACCTCCAGAAACCCATTAGACATCCCTAGGGTGTGGAAACCTAGTTCTAGCACCCTCCCGTACTACTTCGGGTGAGACCTCAGTCCGCGCTCCGCGAGCTGTTGCCAAAAGGGCCAGTAATATCAGTATTTACTTGGCTAAATCAACTCTGAACCTAGGTCAGGCCCATACAAGCCAACAAATGGTTCTTTTGCTGTGACCAGGATCTGTGTAATGGATGTTTGATGTCGTACCAATGGAATCCTACAAAGAAAGAGATTGAAGAGTGGCTGGACAAGAAGATTCACGAGTTCATGGTGCAGGAAAATAGAAATCCACGAGTATCTAAGGAACAATGGTTGGATCGCTACTTGTGCACTGAAATCCATGAAATTTTCTATGCATCTTTTTCTTCTAAGTTGTATGAGTGGATCACAAAGTTAGCAGACAACCAGGGAAGGTGTACGCTCGACAAACCAATAGTGTGGACTCTGGAACTAATGTATAGACTAGAAGCCTCAGAAGATAATATAGTGTGAGCTGTGGACCACTAGAATGACTGAATAATAGGAGGATTTATCACTGAGTTTGCGGTAGACACAACTGTCAGCTACAGTGAGGCAGAGTGACATTTTCTCAAGGGACCGCGAGGTAACTATATTAAATCTTGAAACACTTGGATTAAGATGTTATTGTGTGAAAAGTGGGTGATGCGAATAAATTCATGTTTGGGACTAGGCGAAGCGAAAAGATCTACAGAAGAAAAAGTAGTGAGAAGTTGGAAAACAGTCCCTTAATTTCACCCTCATGTGAAATTGAGGAGGAGCTTGTGAAAGTTTCTCTGAGAAGCACGGTCAGTTTGATAAGACAGAGAATTCTGCATTTACCACCTCCACCCACACCACCACCCATTTCAGCCCCCTCAGCTCCATCTTCACCCGCTCCACCTCCGCCACCACTATAGTTCAGTATGGTGAGTGTGATCAAAATACCAGCATTCAGAGGAGTAGGAAATGAATATACAGACCAATTCTGGTTCGTGGTAAGAGGAGTGTGGGAAGCATGGGGTGTCATGGATGATAATATTAAAAAGGCTACGCTGGTGAGCGCGCTGCAGGATTGCGCATTAACATGGTATAAGAAGCATTCTAATGACCACCCGAACACAGGAATTGCATAGATCCAAACTGTGCTGAACAGGGAATTTAGCAGGAAAAAATTAGAGACATAATCAATCATCTGGTTTAAGGAGATCGCAGTGCTCCCGGGCGAGACCCCCTAGGATCTGGACCAAATTCTGAAGAGTACGATCCATGAAGCCAATATGACATTAATAGATGCACAACATTGCACATGGTTTGTGGCCTCACTTACGCCACACTTAAGGACAACATTGTCACAACAAAAACTTTCTACCCAAGCTGAAGCATTGGAGATGGAAATGAGATTGCATGAGACCCCTATACAAGACCTTGGATTGGGAGTTCAACAAATCCATGCGCAACTGTAGAATCGGTGCCTAGCAATGTAAAGTTTGAAACAGGAAAGGAACACTCGACCGGAGGTGCACGAGGAAGTATGGTACATAAAATGCAAAGGCCAATGGAACAACAAGGACCATTGTCCAGTGTTCGTGAACTACTTGGCAGGGGGAGGGCCAATGCCATTAATACTGGAGGCACAGGTAGGGCTGAGTGCGACATCTGCATTATGGTGCGCGATTTGCCAGATAAGAGGAAAACATACCACAGATAATTGTCATCTGTTGCAGAATTATACGCAGATGTCCCAACAATTGTTTTGTAATTTCTGTAGGTTGGTAGGCCATGACGAACACACCTGCCAAAGCTATGAATTAATGATGGATCAAACTCCTACGTACAGGGTGCAAACCGAAACATGAGCCCTTGACCCAAATGTAGGGATGGTGCACGCTAGGTTTCTGGGGTGCAGTCAGGGTTGAGGTGGAATGGGACCAGGAAGGGGTCGCAGACAGATAATTTGTTACAATTGCGGAGGGCTAGGGCATTATGGCCACGGTTGTATGAACCCGACTAGGACATCATCTTGGTACTGTAATCAATTTGATCATGAGGCAGAAGATTGCCCTTCGTTGATAGTGAAGATGCACAAAAAGGGGGTACTCGAGCCCCCTCCGACCCAAAATTTACAAATGATGAGGTTTGAACCATGCAAAGAAGACCCAAATGTAAACATGATGCTCAGGTGTGGTATGGTCACAGGAGATGATAAAGGGAAGTAGCCAGAAGACAGTGCATGGGTTTGCAAGGCTCCTACAAAGGAACCCATGATTTACTTAGAATGCACTAAGGAGACATTCATGGAAGCTAAGAAGAGCTTCACAGAGGCATCCACTTTAGGTAGTAAGGATCAACTAGAACCAGGGATGGATCCTTGAATGCTCACTACCTTTTTGGAGACATGCATGAAATTGATGTGTGACAACAAGGTAGTCAAAGGGCTACAGGAACTTATCACTAGGTGCACGAGGTCAGGAGAACCGCATGTGGTCTAGAAACTTTGAATGCATGCATTCTGCACAGGAAGGGAAATGAGGTTGACTACGCAAATAAGTAAGTACGAAATGGATTAGGTAATCCTAGATCTCGGTTTGGACGCGAATGTACTACAAAACAAACATGGTAATGCATGGGTAGACCCGCATTACAACAGTCCCTATTCTGTTACAAGTGGCGAACCAACAGAAGACTTTTCCCATGGGAAGATTACAAGGGGTGACAGTTGATATTGAAGGCACAAGCGCATAGGTGGATTTTTATGTGATAGAGATTGTCGATAACAGCAATCCTTATCCCACACTACTAGGAATAGACTGGGCTACCGATATGAACAGGGTCATAAATCTGAAGAAGCGCAAAATGATCTTTGAGGAAAAGTCGTTATGCATAGTAGTACTGCTAGATCCAGCCAAAGGAGCGAGATACACCGAACTGGTACGCAATGACGATAGTGATGACGATCTTGATTGTATCTGTGAGAAAACTGCACAATGAGAGGATTGGGTGAATCCAACTGTAGACGAAAGAATATCGTGGGAGTGCGAAAGCTACTGCACTTTGGATTCAGACGAAGAGATAGAGCGATGGTAGAATCGATTGCACGAAGTAACAATGCTTAACTGCAATATGATGGTTAGATCACTACATTGCGTGACAGCAGAGGCAAGGTAGCTACCGACATATGATATATTATCAGCGATGGATGAATTTCTGAGAAAATTCGAAAGTGTTGTACTAGAGCAGTAGTGGTTCGATGCGTTGATGTGGGCACTATGCAAAACACCCGCATGATGGTCAGGTATGCATCAAGGAAATTTTGAGGACTAGCATGGATGCGGAAGGATAATGTGCTTGGGGTTTGGACAACTCCAAGTACGACTAGTAGACAAATATGACAGACAAAATGATCCATGCACGCACCTTGCGAAATAGACCAAGGTCTACGGGGAAGAGCCACAGCCTAAATGGGTGCACCTATTCTACCATACCGTGGACTTCATACCCATGAAATGATATACGGAGACGGACCTACACCATGGTATGGGCTAATGGGATGTTTTGCATGATGGATTCTTGTTAAGATTCACATTTGAAGATTGTTGATCAGACACTGTGGACAATGCTCTACAAGCAGTGAAAGTTGCTATCATTAAAATACCGCAGAAGCCAATGGGAGTACTTCAGCCAAGATGGGTGATACAGTTAAGCAGCGCACTGGAGTGTTATAACATGAATGTTGAGGGAAATGATGAAGACCCATAGAACATTAATATTTCAGAAAAAGAAGGCTCTCGCGAGATTCACAGACCATCACTTGAAGACCCTGACATCACTGCGCCACTAAAGACGAAGCAGGTCAACATTAGAACAGAGGTAGAACCAAAATACACAATGCTTGGGGACTATTGGGACAATGCCACGGTCAATAAGGTCCCTGCGTTACTCTGTGAATACCAAGACTTGTTCCTGACAAAAATTACAGACTTAAAAGAGATCATGGGCTATTTAGAGATGATGAAGATCACCCTGAAACTCAATGCAAAGCTAGTTAAGCAACGTTCTTACCACATGAATCCAAAGTATAAAGAAAAGGTCCATGACGAATTAGACAAAATGCTTGCAGATGAAATTATTTAACCAGTGGAAGAATTTGATTGGGTGAGTCCTATGGTGGTATAGGAGAAAAGACAGAAGGGTGAAATAAGAATATGCATAGACCTCAGGAAGCTGAACAATGCCTATGTACACGATCCCGTCCCATCAGCATTCACAGATGAAGTACTAAAGAATGTTGGCGGTCAAGAAGCATACTCATTCATGAATGGGTTCTCAGGGTACCATTAGATGAAGATCGTGCCAGAAGATAGGAGCAAGATGACCTTCGAAACATAATGGGGATGCTTTCAATACATCGTGATGTCGTTTGGACTGAAGAATGACCAGCTATATTTTTGCGCATCGTGGTCGCTGCATTCAAAGAATACATCAAAAAATATTTGAAGGTCTATCTAGATGATTGGACTGTCTTTGGATTAGTTAAGCACCATGTAGTGAGATTACATTTGATGTTGGATACTTACCATTGACACTAGATTGCACTAAACCTGAAAAATTTCACATTCCTCGTTCCCTTTGGAAACCTGCTGGGACATGTGATCCGCAAATAAGGACTGATGGTGTACCCTATAAAGATTGTCATTATCCTCAATTTGGAAGCACCACGAAGTGTTAAACAACTATGCGCTACCTTGCGACACACTAGATATTATAGGAAGTTCATCAAAAGTTATGCCCAAATAACCTCACTGATGGAAAAGCTATTGCAAAATGATGTTACATATTGTTGGAATGATGATTGCATGAAGTGTTTGGATGTCTTGAAGGAGAAACTAGCCTCTGCGCCAATCCTGGTCTTCCTGAAATGGGACGTGGAATTTCATGTACATGTTGATGCGTCGTGTATCTCGTTAGGAGTCACATTCACACAGGAAGGCACGGAGGGTATAGTTCACCTGATCAAGCTTGCAAGTCGAAGATTTTCCAAAGTCGAAAAGGACTACTCTATCACCGAGTGGGAGGGGTTGGCAATGGTGTATGCACTCTAAAAATACCGACATTATTTACTGGGAGGACATTTCAAGATGTATACCGACCATTCCGCGTTGAAATACCTGGTGAACGAGCCTGTGTTGGGGGGGTGCATATGCAGATAGCTTTTACTATTTCAAGAATATGATTTTGAGGTCATAGTCAAGTCAGGACGCTTAAAGACAGGACCGAACCACTTGTCACGTATTAAGATGGGTGAGGAACCAACAAATTTGGAGGAAGGGCTACCTAGTGCACAGTTCTTTGCAGTACATGTCACGAACAGACACTTCGAAGATATAATCCATTTTCTAACAACAGGGACTACACCAAAGGAGTACTTAATCCAACAGAAGAAGGAATTGGTGGTGCACATGGCAGACTTTTCTGTCATCGTGGGGCACCTCTACAAGATGGGCAACGATGAGATATTGCGAAGATACGTACCTAAATTTTAACAAGGTTATATCCTCATGGAAGCACATGGGGATGCTGCAGGAGGACACTATGTAGGATGTGTGACCGTACAAAATATTCTTCGCGCAGGATTATGGTAGCCAACCCTGCACCGAGATTTGAAAGCACACTGTAAGGCCTGCGATATATGTCAAAGGATGAGAAAACCATCACAGAGGGATGAGATGCCACTAAACCACCAAATGACACTACAACCATTTGAGAAATGGGTGATTGAATTCATGGGCCTGATCAAACCTCATGGAAAGAAGGATGCGTGCTACAACATCACCTTGAAAGAATACCTGACACAATGGGTGGAAGCACAGCTGATCAAGGACTGCACGGCTGCTACGACTCCAAAGTTTTTGTTCAAAAACATGTTGACATGATTTGGTTGTCCGAAAATCTTAATGAGTGATTGCGGAACACATTTCTTGAATGAAACCATCAATACGCTCACAGAAGAGTTCCAAGTATATCATCATAAAAGTACATTGTACCACCCACAGGCCGATGAAATAGCAGAATCATTCAATAAAATACTGGAGACTGCGCTAACCAAAGTATGTAACATGCATCGAAACAATTGGGACTTGAGCATACCTGCTATGTTATGGGCATATGAGACAACATGCAAGAAATTGATGGGACAAACACCATTCCGGTTGGTCTATGGTATGGAAGTAGTCATGCTGATGGAATACATTGTACCTAGTCTGCAAATAACAATGATCACATGCATGATGGACTACGAATCTTTGGAAGAAAGGCTCGCGCAATTAGAAGAACTTGAGGAAGAATAATTTCTAGATGGATTTCACCAACAGGTACAAAAGTAGCGTGAAAAATCCTGACACGATCTCCATATCAAGTTGCACACCTTCAAGGTAAGCGATTTAGTGCTACTGTATGATAGCAAGTTTGAAAAAATTCAGGGAAATTTCTGAATGCACTAGTTGGGACCATATGTGGTAAAAGAGATCACAGACAGAGGCGCGGTCTAGCTAGTCAAACTCAATGGAGAACTCTTGCCATGAAAAGTTAATGACAACCACTTGAAACCCTACACAGGTGGGCTAACTCTATGACTAACCGGCCGAAGCACAGTCTTCATGGCTCGAGGAGCTGGACAAGGGTGTGGGACTACAAACACAAGCACTAGAAGCTAGTGCCAAGGAAGGGACATGAGTCAGACGAAGATGATTCTGAAGCAGGAATGCAACAGGTCCAACAAATAATAGAACATTGCATTGCAGACCTCCGGGCAATACGGGAACAATTGGAGGGGCTCCGTGCCAAGATTGCCGCACTAGCAGAGTGACTCAAGATGAGTCATAATGATTGTGTTGGGGGCCTATTGGGCATGGAATCCCCCCACATCAGGTTTTGGGGCTCAAAGCCCAAGTTTTTGTCAAAGGTGTTGTAAGACTCCGCGAATTACCAGTGCGGAGCGTGAAGTAGAGGTTAGGTCATAGGGTTGTCCACCCTAAAGTAATGTAATGTAATGTAAAGTCATGTAAACCTACCCATGCTCTGTAAACCATGAGATTGTATAAATAGAGCGAGGCTCTAAGTTGTAAAGATAGTCGAGGAGAGAGTAAGTAGTGAAGGAATGGTTCGAGATTAGAATAGGATTCTAAGTGTATTGGGTCATAGTAATAGGAATAGGCTTTGCAACTGAGTGTGCAGAGGCCTAGTAGAGTCCGCAGCTGAGTACGCGGACCCCTGCAGCTGAGTGCTCAGGGCAGTGTCGAGTTTGTATGTGAGGTTGAAGATTAATAAAAGAGAAGTTGATTCCTATTTCTGTGTATTTGCTATGTATTATCTTCTTTATGTTTGTATTGGTTTATGTATCGCGCACTCTGGTATGATTGTTGAATATACTGTAATAACCGTAAATCTTACACACACACGTTAACTAATCAATTAAGGAGCAAGAGGCTTGGGCATTATACAGGTCATGCCCCAAGTATGGTTGCACAAAAGCTACACTGTAGGGTGTGGAGGGATCGCAAGTGCGCGTAGCGATAGGTCAGACTACGGACCTCCAGGAACCCATCATATATTCCTATGGTGCGGAAACCTAGTTCTAGCACCCTCCCATACTACTTCGGGTGAGACCTCAGTGCGCGCTCCACGGACCGTTGCCGAAAGGGCCAGTAGTACCAAGATTTTCTTGGCTAAATCACCTCTAAACCTGGGTCAGGCTCATACAAGCCAACAAACATTTACTGTAGTTATACCCTTTTTCCCCTTTTAATTAAATTGATTAACTAATAAAAATATCGCATCAATAAGTGTCATAGGAAATGAGTTTTGGTTTTTTGGGAGTCTGGTATTGATAATCCATGTTATTATTCCATGACAATGTAACAAATCTAATTTATAGATTAAGAACATTCATGATAAATTAATAGTGAATCTCCATAGCTAAATATCTTACTAATCTTTTTATCACTAATAATAACAACTTAAAATAAATCTATAATTTAATTAATTTTTTTTTATTTTTAAAATCTTATTAATATGAGATGTATCTTTAAATGAGATTGATGCCGATCCACATTTAACACCAATTTAGTTTATATTATTTCACTAGTTTAAAGTTGGATAATAGTATTGTTATCACACGTGATGAATCACAATATTGTTATTACACAAGCATATAATTTAAATTTTTATTGGTGTCACATCGTTGCTTGTAATGTATCTTCTGCCTAAAATTGAGTTGTAACATATTAGTTGAAGTTTTTTGCCAAACAATCTAAACTTAACGAGGGATAGTAATAATGTATTGCAACAATGTCTTTCTCCATTTCGTTTTTCACAAGTCCAAAGGTGGAAATTTACAATTTATTGATCCCACATTCTTGTGTTGGTTTGTGTAATGACAACATCATTGCTTTTTTTTCCTTTTTCTAGGAAATAAAAGATGTTGGTTATCATATTAATAGTAGCATATCTAGTAAATGTTACGAAAATACATCAGAAATCAACATGTCCAAAACAACATATAGTCACCTTGAAAGTCATGTATTATGTGTCTGTAATAAGTGTAGGAGATCAATATGTACTACGTTTACCTGATGCACAAAATGTAATCAAAGCATAATATAAGCTATGATAGAAAAAATTGTAAAATTTTCAACATCTTATAGACAAAATTTAATGTTCTATAAAAAATAACATCGCACCAAGGGACTGGAAATTCATTAACACACTAGGAAAGAACCATCACCTAGAATTTCACCATTGCAAAAAATTCAATAATGAAAAAACCCCGGAACAGAAGAGAGACCCCTTTTTGATATCTTATTCATTACAGAGATGAACTTTTTGAAAACATGTTCAAAACAAATGCAAAGAAGAGAGGTCTCTAATTTCACGATTCAGTGCAACCAATTAATCAGTGTGGGAGAGGAAATATTTTCCCATCCATTGGTCCAATCAATAATAACCTCGACATCACCAAAAATAGAAATCTTCTCCATATGAATTCTCTCGCCATTACATCGAAAACCCCACAGGGAAAGTACTTATGCTATGGTGTTAGTAACACATCCACCAAACAAATAAAAATGAACTTCGACATTTCTACACACCTGAATAACAACACCAAAAACCACATCATCCTTGTTGGGCAGCATCATCAAAATACCCAGCTGAAAAAATTAAAAATAATAATAATAATAATAATAAATAAAATAAATAAATTTATTTTTGATCATTACCAAATTCATGGGCGGTTTTTGAGTTGTAAGACTTTTGAACATATTCAGGAAAAAGAACACAAATACTCTTACTAATACATCCAATGTCGAAAGACTATCCTTCAAATATCGATGTGTTTCTAGCACACCATATTTTCCATATAATAAATAAATTTAAGGTCACGTGAGAACTATCAGCCACTAAAAACACTCCTCTAGAGAGAAGAAAATCCATCCTAAGTTGAACTAAAATCCCTACAAAACCCAGATCTAATCTGATTTTGAAAAAGGACATTGTAGGAATAGATGGAGGACATTGTTGATTGCATGCCTACAAAGGTAACAACAATCTTGACCATTGTATATTCCCTTACACAAAGTATCCTATGTGAGAATTTGGTTCTTTTAGGCGAGCCATCCAAAAATTATAATCTTCAAAGTCATATTCCAACTCCAAACCACCCTGTACCAACATCAATCCAGATTCCTTTGGAGTGAGAGAAATGTAGTTTTATACCTCTAAAACCACAATGTGGCCTTCATATAAAATTCCATTCTAGCTTAAAGTACATTTTCACAATCACCAATAGTAATTCCAACCAAAAAAAGTTGAGATATGTATTGATTCCAAATTATAGCATTCACACCAGCGAGACCCACCACCTCTGCCATTTTGTAGGTTGGGAATGAATTCAACATATTGGATCCGTTGTGAACCTGTGATAAGAAAACAAATACAATTTTCATGCAAATCATTTAGGACCACCTCTATTAGATTATGTTTATTTCTCATACCTTAACTAAGATTGATACCTATTAATATCTTACCTCCATTTCAAAATATCCACTATAGGTTATCAAAAAGTCAGTTCCTAATTTTGAAGAACCCATTCCAAATATGTGACCCACTCTAAATAGAGCAATTTTCAAGTCTGTACCGGTCCAATATAGATAAATTTATCATGCATTTCTCTTTAATAATATCCTACCATACACCACATCCACTTAATGCTCTCCTGAAACTCTAGTCAATAAATCCAATTTGAATATCTTGATGTCATTTAAGACCCTACCACCAATATCCTTTCTATAAGAAATGATATCTAATTGGACAAGATGGATCTTCTACCTCCATGCCCTAGACCATAAGAAATTAAAAATTATGGCCTTCATTTCATCAGTGATATTATAAGGGAACATGAATAACTGCATCAAACATACGTAAATGTGTTGTAAGATAGATTGCACGAAAATGTACCTACCCCACAAGGATAGCCATTTATGAGTCCAGAGAGGATAGTCAATTTTCAAATTTATTTAAGATTCATTTTCAATCCTTGATCCGATATTTGTTTAGTTTCACATTGAAACCAAAATATGTAAACCTGTCATCAAGGCCAGATGTTGTCACCTCAAATGAATGAGCAATCTCAACAACATGATCCTGTTGGTCAGAATACTAAATCAATATAGATTGCTGGTTATTTTTGTATAAAATAGATACATCCCCAAAATTTCTAATAATGGAATATAGGTGTCTCCGTTGAGACATATAAATGTATCAAAAAATAAGCACGTCATCCACAAACATAAGATGTGAAACAAAGACATTGCTAGTTACCGGCAGTCCGCAAAGGAGGCCACTCTCATGAGCATCCTTAATCATCCTAATCAGACCATTAATGATTATAATACAGAATAATGGAGACAAAGAAAAACACTAATGTAGGCCTTTGTTGGCGTTGAAGAAATTTTTTGGTACCAAATTAATCAACACATCGTAGTTTATCGAGGTCGCACATGAAATTATCTAGTATACTATGCCATGATTTAGCCTGACATTTGTAACTATCATCCTTAGGAAATTCCAATCTACACAACCATAGGATTTATGTAGATCCAACTTCAACACCAAAGCCTCTTTTTTATTAATATTTATTAAGTGAATGAACTCTTGTGCACTGCAACCACATCTTAGATTTTTTGATTCCGAAGGAAGGCAAACTTTTGGATGAATATATATAGAGATAGTTTCTATTTTATCTAATTTGAAATTATATTAGAAATCGACATGTATGTGATATTTCTTAAGGATATTAGATTTAATATATATGAAATATTTAGGACAAGAATCCTTCAAAATAAGGGAAATGAAAGTCACATTTATTGCCCAACAACCTTTCATGAGTTTTTTTATTCCTCTTCCATCATCAATAGGTCTTTACCTGTAATGGATAGGAAATGTATGAATATCTCGATTGTCAACCAATATTGCCCAGGGGATTTTTCTTAGTAAGAATATTGTAAAACAATGGAAATCTCCTCCATCGTGAAAGGTCGTTGAACAACTGCATTGTCATCAAACATGAGCATTGTGGGATAAACATTAATAAAACTCAATTCTATATGAATTTCCACCGACAATTGATCCTTGAAAATACCTTTAAAGTGTTTTCATTCTTCTTTCCAAATATCCTCTATGTTGATGATCGCTCCTCCCAATTCAGAATCTATTTCCCAAATAGTGTTAATGGTGCGTCTGTTAGTGGTGTGTTGTTGCAATAATATGGTATTTTTATCACCACTTTTTATCCATATTGTGTGGCTCTTCAACACCAAATTTCTTCTTGCAATTTCAATATATGTCTCTTTCTCATTTCCATTCCTTTAACAATTCTTATTGTGAGAGAGACAAGAAGTCTGTGCCCATCCTCTTGTTAGGTCATTCCATTTCCTCCTCAATCTCCATGATACTCCTTCTCAACTTCATTTTATTGTCTCTCCCATTTACATTCCATGTCATTCAGCCTTCGAAGTTTAGCCATAGTCAACATCATCATAAATATACCCTGATGCTCTTCATAAGATGACCACGAATAGAATATAGTTTTTCCAAAATCCATCTCGTCAAGCCACAACCTATTGAACCTGAAATGCACGGGCTTCCATATCTTATCCAGCTTCGATTATAAAATAGTGAGAGAATGGTCGAACAATTTTTTTTGTGATATCCATGACCTCACATGACCTAGATGTTCCAGAAGAATTTTGTTAACAAAAAAATTGTCCAATGTTTTTCCAATATGTTCAAAACCCACCCGTTTTATAAGACTCCTGACTCTAAAATATCCTAAAACTTTATAAAAACCATTGGCCATATTTTAACTTGCCAGATAGAATAATGATATGGACTCTAGGAAGTAATGTAATGAGCATTTTATTATGGAATATGGAGGGTCCAAATTAATTCTGTAACATACAAAAAATAATGATACCAAGTTGATCGATTGTGTAGAGAATAATTCTACAACATACACATAATTTAATTGGCCAAGTCAATTATAATCAAAGGCATAATCCCTGCACCATATCAATCCATACAGTTGACACAGAGTATGGTGAGTCAATTAAAATTGTCATTGATCCGAATGGATGGATTGTCACCCAAGAAAATAATTCTCTCAGGTTCTAGGTGACAGATCTACTAGGTAACCACTCGAACCTTACTTTAGGTGGCCCATGAATGTTCAAATCTCATGCTCCTCTGTAATTCACTAAAAAAAATATCGAACAGTTTTGTTCCCTTAGCTGTTATGAAACCAACTCAAAAAAATATAGAAAAGAAAGATCAATGCCTTAGAAGTTAGCCTCTTTGAGGGGGAACCTCGTTTACATTACATAAATGAATAATTTTTGGATGATACAAATGACAAAACCTCCTTTCTATATATAGGACTTTAAGGGGTCACAATATAATCAAAGCTGACATAAAAATAATAATATAAGGGCACAACAATAACAATAGTGGGCTTCTATGGGGCACAATAATAACAATATGGGGACAATAGGGGCACAACAATAACAAGAAGGGTTGCAATGACAATAGTAATGGGGGAATAACTAGTATTATAGGGACATAACATGCCCCTCTCCTTCAAAAAAGTGTTTTCCTCAATGCTTTAGTAGTTCTGGATGATTCTATGTAAAATTTTCATCGTCCCATGTGAAATCTCTCGTGGGTAAGTTCATTGACTTGACAAGATACTTTGAAATTGATCAATTTTGCAGTTGTTGAGTTCTTGTTTCTATGATTGCTTCAAGTTCCAATATGATTTTCTTCCTCGTCAAGTTCTGGAAATATTTTTTAAACTAGGAGCTTGTCACCAATAACCTTCCTTGAGCATGAAACATGGAAAATTGGGTGCACTCGGGAAGCTGCAAGAAGCTCCAATTTGTATGCCATAGTACCACTCTTTTGCAACACCTTATATGGACCATAATACTTTAGTGCTAATTTATTATCGTTCTTAGCTTGCTTGAGGGACATTTGTTTATATTCTTCTATCCATAGAAATACCCAGTCATCTATATCAAAACTTCTTTCACTGTGATGTTGAGTTGCCTGTTGTTTCATTCTATTTTGTGCCAATGTTAGGTTATCCTTTAAGAGTTTGAGAACTTGTTGTTGATGCTCGATGTGATTTTGCACTGCTTGAACCTTAGAATTTTCTCTTAAATATGATGTGATGGATGGTGGGTGATATCCATAAAGTGCCATAAATGGGTTCATTTTTGTTGCAGTATGGAAGGAAGTGTTATACTACCATTTAGCCAAAGGCAAACATTTGACCCATTGTGTCTTTTTATCAGATACAAAGTAATGAAGATATCCTTTCAAACATTTGTTTACTATCTCAGTTTGCCCATGAGATTGAGGATGATAAGATGATCTATGAGCTAACTGAGTACCAAGATAAGAAAATAATTATGTCCAAAAATTTCCAGCGAAAATGGGATCTTTCTCACTTACAATAATCTTTGGGTTTCCATGTAGCTTTGGAATTGTTTCCATAAATGAAGTTGAAACTATAATGGCTTTAAATGGATGAGATAATGCACAAAAGTGTGCATACATGGTAAGTCTATCAACTACCACCATGATGACACTCTTTTCTTCAGACTTGGTTTAACCTATGATGAAATCCATTGAAACCTCATCCAAACGTTGACTTGGAATGGATAAACGTTGTAATAGACATGGGGTCTTATTTGTTTCAACTTTATTTTGTTGGCAAACCAAGTAGTCTGCCACAAATTTTTGAATATTATATTTAAGGCCATCCCAAAGAAACTCAATCTTAACCCTGTGGTAAGTTTTTAAAAATCCCGAGTGCCCTCCTAACGGAGAGGCATGCAATTCCATAAGAATCTTTTGTTTGAGTTGGGAATTCTGACATAGGTATAAACACTCTTTGTACCATAACAAATCATTTTTCCAGCTAACTGTATCAGATGTATTGGGATCTTGTTGTAACTTTTGAATGAGTTCCCACACTTCTTGGTCATTCTTCCATTCATCTCTTGCATCATTTATCCAATCTGGTTGGATAATACAAGTGGTACAAAGCAATGCTTCCACATCCTCATCTTTTCTTGAGAGTGCATCTACCACAACATTTTTCTTCCCTTTTTTGTATATGATTTCAAATTCATAGCCCAACATCTTTGTGACCCATTTTTTTTTCTCTTCTGAAGATAATCTTTGTTCTAAAAGGTATTTCAGACTATCATGATCCGTTTTTACCTTGAAGTGACTTGCCATTAGGTAGTGTCGCCATTTCTTAAGTGCATGTAGTATTGCCAACATTTCCTTCTCATAAATAGATTTATGTAAATACTTTCCTTTTATTTGACTAATTTAAAAATCAATTGGTCTTTCTTATTGCATTAAAACAATGCCAATTCCATTTCCTAGGGCATCATATTCCACAATAAAAAAAATTGTGAAGTCTGGTGTATCTAAGATAGGTGCTTGGCACATTTCCTCTTTAATATGTTCAAAAGCCTTTGTTGCTTCTGGAGTCCATAAAAATGCATCTTTCTTCAATAATGTTGTTAGAGGTGCTGTTATTCTCGCATAATTCTTAACAAATATGCGATAATACCCTATCAACACGAGAAATCCTCACAGATGCTTTATGGATGTGGGGATTTTGAATTCCTTAATAGATTTAATTTTGATAAGGTCTACCTTGACACCTTCATGAGATACAATATGACCAAGATATTACACCTCTTGTACTCCAAAGAAACATTTGGAGCTTTTTGCATATAATTGTTTCTCCTCCAATAGTTTCAAAACCTTGTCAACATGTTGAACATGATCCTTCCAAGACTTGTTATAGATTAGTATATCATCAGAAAATACTAACACAATTTTTCTAAGTAAGGGTTTGAAAATGGAATACATAAAAACTTGAAATGTAGAAGGTGCATTGGTAAAGCGAAAAGGCATGACAAAAAATTCATAATGACCCTCATGAGTTCTAAATGTTGTTTTTGGAATGTCTTGAGTCTTCATCCTAATTTGATGATATCCTGAACGAATATCCAACTTGGTGAAGTAAATTTATCTATGCAATTCATCTAATAGTTCATCAATGACAGGAATGAAAAAATTATCATTAATAGTGAGCTTGTTGAGATCCCTATAATCCGGACACATGCTCCATGATCCGTCCTTCTTGTGCACCAATACTACTGGAGTAGAAAAAGAACTTTGACTACATTGAATTATACCAGCCTATAGCATTTCTGCAACTGTACGTTCAATTTCACTCTTTTCGGCATAGGGATATCTATAAGGCCTGATGTTTGGAGGAGTAATTCCTAGAATCAAATGAATAGCATGATCATGATCACGAATAGGTGGGAGAACTTTGAGAGTATCAAATACCTTGGAATGATTGTCAAGACTTTTTGTAGACTGGGACAAATAGATAATTTTGATGTGGAAACTTCTAGCGACATAATTGTAAAATTACACCTCATTGTTCTTTCTTTAGAAGCTTTGTCATTCCATTAGAGCTGATTATCTTTCATGGCTTCCTTGCGATACCCCTTAATTATACTTCCTTTCCTTCTGAATAAAATTTCATGAAAAGTTCTTGAAAATTAAAAGCTATTGTACCCAAGGATTGTAGACATTAGACTCCTAGTAAACCATCAACACCGCCCACTGGAATGGAAAGCATTGGGCTATTCAATATGTATTCTCACATGGATAGCTTGATATTATGGCACTTTCCAGAGTAATTTATGGTTTGTCCACTTGCAACCATCACTTGACACTATGGTGATGGATATAGGAAGCAATTCAGTTCTTTGCCTATCTTAAAATGAATAAAAAAATGGGTACTGCCTAAATCAATCAACATTATTACCTTTTTCTTCTTGATATGTCCTTCTATATTGATAGTTTGAGGAGTGTTGATTCCGGCCAATGCGTTAAAAGATATGGTCGAATTCATTTCTTTCTCGAGGGTTTGTTCCTAGTTTATATCCTCTTGTTTTTATGTTTCTTGTTCATTTTCTTCCTCCTCTTCACAATCTATGCCAAATAATTTCTTCTCAGCACACTTATGACCTTTAGTGTATTTTATATCATAACTGTAACAAATCCCTTTTTCTCTCTTTTCTTCCCTTTGTTGGGGTGTTAACCTTGTAGGTTTTGGAAGGCTAGGGGAAACAACACTTCCATCCTCATAGTTGTGAGTGTTAGGCTTCCTTGTTGCCATAATTTTTCTTTCTATTTTTCTTGCCAACCTAAATGCCTTCTCCAATGAGTCAGGTTCCAAAAGTCGAACCTCATGTTGGATGTCATCCTTTAAAGTTCCTATGAACACATGAATCCTATGCTCCTCTAGAATACCTTTTACCCTTATATTCAATTTTTGGAAGTCCTCAATGTGCTCCATCATTGAACCCTTTTGTTTCAGGGTTTATCAATTGGCTAAAAAAAGTGTTTCTTTTTGTATCCTCATAACGTGCTATCATTTCTTCCATAAAAATTGCCAGAGTGACATTTTGTTTACAAGAGAAAAGCTATCGATACCATACAAACTCACTTGGCTCCAAATATAAAATTTCAATGCGTACCTTTTGTGTGTTTTTTACATTATGGAGATTAAAATATTTCTCCATCTATAGTATCCATGTTATAGGATTCTTTCTAGCAAACTTCCTCATATCAATCTTTGGAACATGGTGGGTCTTCAATCCAACATTAGAGTCTATGAAATCATGGTTAACATTTCTTTTGTTCTCATCATGAGTTTCCTTTACTACCTTTTCACCATTAGTAAGCATTTCTTGTAGCAACCTAGTGAAATATATCTTCAAATCTTCCATCTTAGCATCCATGCCATTCATCTTAGCTTCCATGCCATCCATCATAGCTTCCACGCCGTCCATATTAACTTTCACGCCATTCATATTAGCTTCAATGCCATTCATCTTAGCTTCCATGCCTTTCTTGAAACCATCAATCTTAGCTTCTATTACCTTTTGTGAGTGTGAAATTTGTTGCACTTGGTCTCATAATTTTGATATATCATGTTGCATTTCTTCCTCTTCTTCATGAGTCATGCTAGATATTTTAGGTTGCTTACTAGTAGATTCCATTTTATTTCTTTGGGGCATCAATTAATGATAATTATGCTTCACTATGCCCTTTTAACTTCAAACTAATTTTTCAACCCAAACTTATGCAAAACTTAAAAAATACTACACACCTTTTTTCACTTTGTAGAGGCCCAACATTGAATCTATTGTGTCTCTGTAATTGCAGATCTCCAAGGTTTGAAATTAAATCTTGTGATAGCCCTTTGAGTCCTATTTCCAATGCCACCAGTCTAATAAAAATTGGATTCTCCATGAAAGGTTTATTCCAAATCTCCCAAGATCACCTAATTATATAATTTTTCAGTAGAGAAAACTTGTATGACATGCCACGTGCCAATGTTTCGACCTTTGGATCTAAAACAGATACACAAAAAACTAAATTCCATCCTATTTCTGCAACTCCTTACTAAATTTCAAGTTGATACTCACATAGACAGTTATGATGATTTTCACAAGGTCTCCTATTTGGAATGTAATTCGGGAGTGTACCGAAACCCTAAATTCCTCAGATCATATCTCTAAAAATGTAGCGAGGAAAGATCTAAAATTCCAATCCAAGGTTCAGAATGATTTCAACTCCAAGGCATTTTTTTTTTAGCTTATGAAACGTTGCAGAAAAAATTTATAGTGAAAATTCCATGATGACCTGTTTGGAGTAGCGAAACCCTAGAATCCAAATATCTGATACCGAATCTTATGAAATCACATCAGAAAAAAGATAGAATGGAAAGATCAATGCCTTATAAATAAGCCTCTTCGAAGGGCCAACCTCCTTTACATTATAAAATGAAAAATTCTTGGACGATACAAATGACAAAACCTCCTTTCTATATATAGGAGTCTAAGGGGTCACAATATAATCAAAGTTGACATAACAATAATAATATAAGGGCATAACAATAACAATAGTCGGCTTCTATGGGGAACAATAATAACAATATGGGGAAAATATGGGCACAACAATAAAAGTAAGGGCTACAATGATAATAGTAATGGGGGAATAAGTAGTACTATAGGGACCTAACATTAGAGGAATTCCAACTTCACTATATGGTCTCCTTGCATTATTCTTGACCCGTTGACTTCACCCTACAACTTGAATATTAACCAGGTAGTCTTCCTATCATAGATTTGGTTGGAGACGGGCCCACAACCTTCCTAAGAGATCTCCTTCTCCTATGTAGTGCCTCATAGTTTTCCCCAAATGAAGGATTTGGCACTCGATGCCCTAGAGTTGGTGGTTGGTGACCCCATAGTGTCTCACAACCCCACTATTTCTAAAAAGAACCATATGGCTAACAATTTGATATATTCATCATCATTTATGCTTCCCCAACACAAAAGGTAATATCAACAATCGATCTATAAGGAAGGATGTTTGTTCTCTTAACCAATCCAGAATGAGTGGCTTGTTGTGTTTTATTTTATCCTTCACAAAAATTATTGCACCCAAAATGAACCCAATCACCCCCTTGCAGAGAAATGAAATTTACTATGTAGGGTGATAATCGATACCACTGAATTGGGTTGCTAACTAGGGTGAGAATGGATCCCACCGAATCTAGAGTAAGGATCTCACCTGAAACCCTCGTTGGTTGAAAATTTGTCTGTGCCATCAATTGAGATGCAAAGAGAAATGATCCAAATCCATGTTTCTCTCCTTCCTCTACCCTTCCAAAGCTCGATTGAAAGAAACCACAAGCAATTACCTTGGATGAAAATTACCTGGGGATAAAACCATGTGCTTTATGCCCTTTTTTCCATCATTAATTTATTCTTATTCTTATTCTTATTATTGTTATTATTATTCTTATTATTATTATTATTATTATTATTATTATTATTTTAATCATTACTCAGTCCAAATGGGTCAACTCATTAAGGATATTACAACTCCCCCTCTCCAAAATTGCCTTGCATTAAGCAATTTCAATGCTGGATGTTGTAGTATGTGCTCTCCTTCCCAGGTGGTGTTTTCGATAGGAAAATATTTCCGTCATACCAAACATTCTCAGATATTCTTTATTTGAAGCTTCATTTGTGAAACCTCCAACACTTCCTCAGGAACTAGTTGAAGATGTCCTTCCTCATCCAATGGGTTAAATAAGGTGATGATTTGATGCTCTCCCCTACTTCCTTATTCAAACAAGAAACATGAAATATGTTATGAATTATGCTCTCTGCGGGAAGCTCAAATTCATATGATGACATGATAGGGCCCATAGAACCCTGGATTTAACTTTTCTTCTCCTTTCTGCCTCAATGTAGACGGTTTGTATAATTGTAGCCAGAGGTAAACTACATCTCCCACTTCCAAACTTCTTTCTAGCCTTTGTCAATCTATATATAAATTCTATCAATTATGAGCTCTCTGTAGGTTATCCTTGAGTGTCCATAGAATATCTTGGCATCCTTCGACCTAATACTTTCCTAATGGTACCCTTCAATCTTCAAATGTTATGTCCACAAAAGAGATTGCCTCATATCCATATAAGTCTCGGAAAGGTGATAGCCACATAGACATGTAATAATTTGTGCTATAGTAATATTCTCCTAAATACAACCACTTCGCCCATGTTCTTTGTTACATAGGGACATAGTTTCGTAAGTAACCTTCCAACCATTTATTTACTACTTCTGTTTGTCCATCTATTTACAAGTGGTAACTTATAGTAAGAGTGAGTTATATTCCTGCTAACCTTAATAACCCATGTCAGGATTCTCCCATGAACCTACTATAATGTTCGCTGACAATGGTTTTGTCGAAACCATGTAGACAAAGTACTCCTTGGAAGAATATTTCTCCTATCTGACATCTATACCTTCTAGAGGAAATTGCAAAGAAGTGGGCATATTTGGTTAGATGATCTAGCAGCACAAAGATATAATATTTTCCTTGGGATGAGGGTGGCCCTATAATTAAATCCATGGATACACTCTCCCATTTTTTTTCAGAATGGGTAACGGTTGTAAAAAACCTATTGGGTGTCTATGTTCAACCTTACTACTATGACAGGTACCACATTCCTAGACGTATTTGTGAATGTCCCTCTTGAGTCCCTACCATGTGAACCTCTACCTAATAGTCCTATAAGTCTTAAAGAAACCAATATGTCTTGCTAGAGGGGAGCCGTGGCCTACTTGTATAATCATCATCTTCAACTAGGACCTTGGTAATAGATATATTAGGTCGTTATCATAGATAATGTCATTGAAAACTCTATATCGGTTGTCTAATGACTATCCATCAAGAATCACATAGGTTGATTGGTTCTTCAAGTATCCCACCAAAAGATGGGACTTCCATTCTTCCACAATGTCTATGATGGAGAAGGTAGTTGGCCTCATACATAAGGCATCTACTACTGCATTTATTTTTCCTTTGACATATTCAATTTCAAAGTCATATGCTTGGATATTTCTAACCCATTTTTGCTGCCCCTAATTCAATCCCTTATAATCGAGGAAGTACATGAGACTATTGTGATCATCTTTCACCTTGAACTTACTACCCACTAGATATGGCTGAAACTTGGCCAGAGCATGCATAATTGCTAGCATTTATTTGACATAAATTGAATGATATCTCTCATAATACTGGAGCTTCCTACTCTAAGAAGCAATTAGATGATGATTGTGTGCTAAAAAAACCCCAATTCCTTCCCCAAAGGTATCACACTACAATATTAATGGTTGGGAGAAGGCTGGTATGACTAGAACTAGGCATGAACACATCACTTCCTTCAGTGGCTCAAATTTTTCCTGTGTTGTCTTTGTCCATAATAACGCTCCTCTTTTATTCATGTTATCAAGAGGTGTTTCCAACTTTGAATCAAATCTTCTATAATAAATACAAACACACAAGAAGCTCCTTAATTATATTAAATTTTTCAGAGTGGGCCAATGGAGAATGACTTTAATCTTTTCGTGGTGAACTTTGATGCCTTGGCCTCCAATTATGTGACCTAGATATAACATTTTCATCATGCTAAACTCACATTTGGAAATTTTGGGATAGAATTTTTGTCGTTCTAGTATCCCCAAAACATCTTCCAAGTGTTGTATATGCTCCTCCCATGTTCGAATGTAAATCAAGATGTCATCAAATAAGACAAAAATAAATTTGCATACTTTCTTATTAAACACATGATTTATACATAACGAAAATGTTGCAAGGGTGTTGGTTAATCCAAAATGCATCACTAGGAACTCATAGTGTCCATAGTGGCATTTGAAAGTTGTCTTTGGAATTTCCTAATCTTGAACTCTGATCTGGTGATATCGTGAGCATAGGTCAATCTTTGAGAAGTACATGGCTCCCTTCACCTTGTCGATCTTGGGAAAAGGATATCAGTTTTTATGCTAATTTTGTTTAGTTCCTAACAATATATGAACATACCTAGGGACCTGTTGTAACGACAACAAACACCCTCCAAAATTTTTTGTATGCTTCATTTTGGAGCCTCCCTCCTAAGTCAAAATAGCTCATCTCACACTGGCCCAGGTACTTGTACTTTGATGGATCTCTATATTTTTCATTATGGACTTTGTTTTCTTACTTGTTTTACTGTCTAACTCAAAATATGATCTTTTGACTTGCTTTCCACCCAGTTACAGGCTTTCATTAGAGAACTACATAATCCTTGAGGGCAACGAACCTTACTCTCAGTAATTGTGTAGCTCAAGATAACAATGAGCCTTCAACTCTAGAATTACGTAGAGATAGTGGATAGCTAGCCTTTAGATAGGAAATTTTGTAGAACATGAGAGGAATCCTAGAGCCACTTAGCCCATAAATGGTGTGGCACCTCCTTGTGCTGAGAAAATGTGTAGTGCATGAGCTAGAGAGTTGTCCAGTCCTTCCCAAAAGTGTGAAACCTTTATGGGTAATGCATGGTAGGTTTCCTCCCTAGAAAAGAAAGAAAACTAAAGGGAAAGAATAATGCCTAGGAAGAAGGGATCTATTATTATTTTCTCGAAGGTGGAAAATTTCCATCTTTAGAAGTTTCACCAGGTGTCGCTTTTGTCCTTGATCTGAGGCATACATATCATAAATTCCAATTGGCTCAATTCTATGTAATCAACAGCTCTAGACCTCATATGCACATTCGATCATCAAGCTCTATCATTCATGAGGAGATCAAGGAAAATTCAAAGTATTGTCATCCCCTTTCTAGCTGAGTTTTGATTTTATTGTCTTTTGTCACTTTTTCTATCGCTTTTTGTCGTTTATCTTCTGAGAGTGTTGTTTCACTCATTTCTTTGAATGACTACTGGCGTTTTAACTTATTTTAGCTTGTAGAAGTGTCATTTCAATTTATATATTTCCTTTTCCAAGTGTCGCATGAGTATACGAATTTACAGGGTAAGTTCCTCAGATAGAAAATCAAAGGACACCACTCATAAACATATCATAGATCAATACACCAGTATTCTTGAGTGGTTAAAATCATCAAAGAGGGAAATAGTCCATGGCCTGACCCAACATAGCCATTTTAGGAAATTTATTAATAAAATAAATAAAATTTACATAAGATTCTCTCATGAATGGTCCCCCTACAAATGACCCTCCATGCTGTTTAAATAGAGATCATGGACCAATCGAGTGTTAAGCCATGGATCAACTGTTGGTAATACCAAGGAGAGAATGAGCCATTAGATCACTTCATATCTAGAACATATCATGACAATTGGATTGTAAGTTACAAATGTACATAGTAAAGAAACACACTTTATCTAACTCTACACTAGACCAAGTTATACTTAACTATTTCCTATGTGTCAGAATATCTTAACATCCCCCCTTAAGAACAAATTGAAATAGGATTGAACAATGTACAAATATGACACAATAGGAGAAGGAAGGAGGCATTAGAGCCTATCCCCCCTTAGTGAAAACTTCCTGAACTCCAACCATAAATCGAAGTTTAGTAAACTTCACCTCTGTGAGAGCCTTTGTAGAGATGTATGCAACCTAATCATCGGTTGACAATATTGCACTTCAAGAACATTGTCATGAATGAGCTTTATGATGAAGTGCATGTGTATTTCAATGTGTTTTTTGCATTGATTTTGGGTTGGATCTTTGCATAGTAGAATGGCACTTTGATAATCACACCAAAGTGTAGTCGGATGTTGCTGCTAAAAACCAAACTTTGACAGGATCTGACGAAGCCACAGGGCTTCCTTACTAGCTTCTATGGCACTACGATACTCTACTTCTGTTGAAGAAAGAGAAATGGCACTTTAGTTCTTGCAAGCCCATGTAATAGGTCCAGAAAGAAGAGTGAAGACATAACCTACAGTAGACTTCTGATCATCATGGTCACCAGCCCAGTCAGAATCAGTGACACCAACCAATACAGGAGATGCTTTTGCACTATAATGAATCCAAAACTAAACTATACCTCAAAAATAACAAATTATTCTTTTAACTTCTTTCTAATGACTTTCATGTGTTTGCATAAACCGAGCAATAAGGCCAACAACAAAGGAAAGTTTAGGACAGGTATGGGTCAGATACAAAAGTTTTCCTATAAGTTGACAGTATAAGGTAGCATCAACTTCAGGGGAAGTACAAGTGACTGAAAGTTTGCCTCCAAACTGAAATGGAGAAGGGGATCTCTTATAGTCTTCCATGTGAATGTGACATAGATGATCACAGGCATACTTGGACTCGGAAAGGGAAATACCTTCCTTGGTTTGCAAGACTTGAAGACCAAGAAAATAATAAAAATGTTCTAAGTCTGTCATTTCAAACTTCTTTGTAATGTTGGACTTCACATGATTTATAAGTTTTAGATCACTACCAATAAGGATAAGATCATCAACATAAAAAACAAGAATGATAAGACACTTACCCACTTTCTTTGTGTAGACGGTATTCTTAGAATGACACCTAGAAAAGCCAATATCTAAAAGAAAGCTATCCGTTTTTCCATACCAAGCTTGAGGGGCTTGCTTGAGACCATAAAGGGATTTATTAAGCTGACATCCAAGGCTAGAGTCTATTTGTAGATAGCCAGGAGGTTGTTCCATATATATTTATTCATGCAAGTCCCCATGCAAGAAGGCAGATTTAACATCCATTTGATGGACTTCCCATTTGAAAGAGGCAACAAGGTAAATAACAAGGCAGATAGAGTTCATTTTGGCAACAAGGGATAAGGTTTCAGTATAGTCAATGCCTTTAACTTGTGAAAATCCCTTAGCAACAAGATGAGCTTTATGCTTATCAAATTTTCCATCTAGTACATACTTGGTTCTATAAACCCATTTGCATCTAACAAGTTTTCATCCATTTGGAAGAGGAACAAGATCCCATGTATCATTTGCCAATAATGAATGATATTATTCATTCATAGCTACTTCCCAATCTATATGGCCTAAATCTTCTGCAAACGTGTCAGGATCATAATTCGTTGAAGCTTGAGGTAGTAAAGAAGAGGCTTTATCGAACTGAGAACGTGTACGTCATTAATCTATAGGATCACCTACAAGAGCACCTGTTGCATCCTGAGTATCACGAACCCATTTTGGAATCTAAGGAGCTGAAGGAGAATCCTAACAATGTGGGCGAGGGTTTTCATCCTTGCTATCATCATCTAAAGAAGAAATATTTTCAGAAGTAGAAGGGATAGGGAGAGGTGGCACATCCACCGAACTAGGCTCGTAGGACGATATATTTTCTGCGAACTTTACATCTCTTCTAATGATAACATTTTTGAACTTAAGTGGAATAAGTCTCTATCCCTTGACATCTTCAGAATATCCAACAAAATTACATTTTTCACTCTTAGGTTCTAAAGCTTTATGTTTCTCATATGGAATATAGGCCCATGCTTAACTTCCCAAAACATGAAAGTGGCTTACATCTGGTTTAACTGAGCTCCATGCTTCTTCTGGAGTGAGATTCTTTAAAACCTTAGTAGGAGTGCGATTTACTATGTAATTTTCGCAGTTAATTACTTCTACCCAAAAATTAAGACTAAGTCCTTTAGATTGAAGCATACAATTAGCCATTTCCTTTAAGGTGTGATTCTTCTTTCAGCTACACCATTTTGTTCTGGAGTATATGGAACAGTATGTTGCACTTGATTTCCATGCTCAGTGCAAAAGTTGATGAATTTTTTTTTAACAAATTCTCCGCTATTGTTAGATATTAGATGAATAATTTCATGTCCAGACTTTTTCTCAACAAAGGCCTTAAAGGCCAAGAACATGTTAAATACTTCACTCTTGATTTTTAAGAAGTATGCCCAAGTGCATCTGGAGAAATCATCAATGAAAGTTAAGAAATACTTGTAGCCAGAGAATGAAACAACTGGAAGTGGACCACATAAATCACTATGCACAAGCTGTAAAGGGGCTGAGGCATGCCAAGAGGCACATTTTTCAAAACTATCCCAATGACGTTTTCCGAGTACACATCCAGAACAAACACCATCTCTGCAAGATACCATAGGAAGACCTGCCACCATATTTTCTTTACATACATTTTGAATGGAGCAATAGTTTAAGTGACCAAATCGCTCATGCCAAATATATCTCACTTCATCATTATGAGCAACAAATACCGAGGGAAGATTTGATGACCCAAAGTTGTTAAACTTATACAACCTTGTAGAATTGTCAACAATGCCAATAGCTAAAATCTATCTAGGATATCTTAGGTCCTTAATTACAACATCTTGAGATGAAAATTCAACAATTTTACCTTCACCTAAATGAGTTATCTGATATATAGATAGAAGGTTGCACGATAAGGTTGGAACACATAATACATCATTAAGTTGACTATTGTCTAGATGAATAGTTCCAGTCCATCCAACACTAAGAGATCTATGATCACCAACATATATATTTCTGGTGTTACAATCATTTAAAGAATAAAACATGGCTTTGTTTTTGGCCACGTGATAAGAAGCTCCAGAATTAATGAGCCACTCATGATAAGGAGAAGAAGAAGATACATTTAGTGCATAACCAGATAGAGATGCTTGACAACCACATGCAGAAAGTGTTATTCCTGAAGATGAAGTTGAAGTTGAAGAGTGCTCCAAATGGATGTTATATTTCTTCATTGCTGCTTCCAAGGCTTCCATCTTCTTAAAGAATTTAGATTCTAAGTGGCCATCTCGATTACAAATGTTGCAATGTAGGAATTTATAGGGTAAGTTCCTCACATAGAACACCAAAGGACACCACTCACAAATAGATCACAGATCAATACACCAGTATTTTTGACGTGGTTAAAACCCTCAAAGAGGGAAACAACCCATGGCCTGAGCCAACATGGCCACTTTAGGCAATTTATTAATAAAAGAATTAAAATTTACATAAGCTTGTCTCATGAACGGTCACCTTATAAATGACCCTCCATGCTCTTTAACTAGAGATCATGGACCAATCGGGTGTTAAGCCACGAATCAAGTGTCGGTAATACCAAGGAGAGAATGAACTGTCAGATCACTTCATGTCTAGAACATATCATTACCTTCAAATTGTAAGTTACAAATGTACACAGTAAAGAAACACACTTTACCTAACTCTACACTAGACCAAGTTATACTTAACTATTTCCTATTGGTGGGAATATCCTAACAATGAGTTTTCTTCTTTTTGCACCAACAGTATTTGTTGCGATGACCCCCTTCACATGCTCTGCTTCCCTTCAATTTCATCAAATACTACACTTGTTTAACATTGATACATCTACACTTAGTCACAACTACAATCATCATCACAGCATACTTCAAATATGCTTCAGATTCACACTGCCATGGGCAAATCTAGGCTCCCCTTTCCGAGATCTCAAAAAAATCACTGCATGCACTATGGAATCTGGGAGCTCAAGGCCTCTGCCTTGGCTTATGGAATTATGCAAAGCCTATCATGGCTTGGCTCCAACTGTGAACTACGCAGTTCTCAGAGCCAGTCTCCTAGATTAGCGACTAAGACTATGCAATGTGATGTCTCTCCCAAGCACTGACCCAAACTGAACTATGCATTGTGCAGTTCCAGTCATCAAGCTTCCACTCTGACTGCCTGGAATGCACAGTGCGCATTTTGCACAGTCAGTCAATCACCCATGTTAGTCAAAATTGTAGAATCCCTTTCATCAGATGCCTTGATTACTGCTTGATCATATTTTGAAGTTAGATTTTTAAGAGCTAATGTTTTATTTCCATGAATGTACTTTTTGTCCCACAGGTACCACACTCATGATGCACTTCTCTCCAGAATTCATTGTACAGTGGCACCAAAATAGAATTACTTCAAGAGAGACCACTAAAATCAATACTAGGGAAGCAGTTGAGCAAGCGCTAGTTAACTTGCAAATATATGCGAACCATCAACTACACATAGAAAAAGAGTCAACACTAACATGGAATCATGTCCAAAAAAAATGGGAGAAGGAAAAAATACAATGCAAGATTAGGGAAATATGAAGTTGCTGACATAGTAGAGGGAGAAAAAATCTCCAGAGTAAAAGTAGATCCAACCTTCATGTAGGCAGCTTTGGTAGTAGAAGCAAAAGGAAGTAGAAGAAATAGACAAGAAAGTCACAGAAGTGAGAAAAGCAGAGCTTGGAGGTAGTAGAACTGAGATTGCAACAAGAAAAACAACAACTTAAGGAAGGATGGGAAATGTGGAGGAAAGAACAAGAAGAGAAGAAGAAGCGGGAAGAACAACAAAGGCATGGAGTAATGACAGAGCAAACTGTGCTAATACATGTTGATGAGTCGGAACAACCAACAACTGAGGAAAAGAATTAATAGATATAGTTTCCTTCACCAATGCTAAACACAAGAACCAAGTCTAGCTATAGATTGGCTGGTACATGGAGCATCTAATGTGAGATGCCACTAGGGATGACTTGGAGCTGAGCGCACATAACATGCCGAAGTACATTATTGGTCCCATCATTGTTGACACAATGCTCCACATGTTTCAGGATGAGTTGGACACAGGTCCCAAGACCATATACCCATAAGCTATGGAAGCAAGAGTCTGCTATCATAAATACACCATCAAGTTGTTTGGGGACAAAATCTCACAGTACCAAGCTTGGCATCTGTACGTGACCGAGAAGCATCAAGTGGAGGTTTCTCAGTTGGTCTTTCCCCAAACTTCATATTCAAACCATTTTGTCTTGCTAGGTTGTCTCTAGCATATTTTAGCATATTTTATCTCACATGGGGTACATGTGGAAAATGTATATTATTTGTAAATATGTTGTAAGTGAAATTCCAAGTTTCACTAGTGGAAAGTGAATAGTCACTATGTAATGTAATGAGTTATTTATAAAGAAGTTGAAGAGTCATCAGGATAGTCAAAGAGTCATAAAGGGGAATGTCAAGGGTCACCCCACCCTTTTCTATAAATAGAACCTCATAACTCAAAGAAAGGGCTTTTGGGAGCCAAGGTTTTGGCTAGGCTTAAGCTTAGAGAAGGCTTGGGAGTATTGTGACGAGCCTTGGCTTATCCACAATTTAGAGCAAGTATATGTCTTTGGAGGAGAAGGTGTTATTGACTATAATGTTCCACTATTGGTGCTAGTGGATTTAAATGGTGTATGTACATATGGAACTTTCACGTATAATAATAATAACAGACTCAACACACTTTCATGGATATGTTGTTATTGTAGTTGGACGATTTTGGTTTCTTTAACAATGTATATTGTTTAACTTATTCATTTGCTTATGAACTACTTTGTATATAATTGTATGAATCTTGTTGAATTCATGTTGTTAGATTAAACCATCACTTTGGTTTAGTGGACTATTCCACATTTCATCTTGTGATTTCTGTTAACACCCAGGTTGTTCCCTATGACTCCCAAGGGAATACGGCCGGGGTAACCACTAACCAATCTTTTAATCACTGTTTCTAGTCAAACAGTGATCAGAGAGGGCTCTCTCTTTATGATTTATATCTACAGTGATGGTGTTTTAGGCTAGGTATTGAATACAGGTTATGTTTGTGTTTCGGTTGATGTAATTCCCTTAGACTTTAGTGATGTAGTTTTCAGATATGTTGAATATCATTGGGCAATGGAGTCTGTGGCTTGGTGTGTTTGAAATTGTAAGATGAAGGATGGAACGTACAGGGCCTTTTGAGTGCTTCATTAAAACATATTTTTTGGGTAATGACAGGAGACAAGAGAAAACAGAGGTCACAGGGGCAATAGTTGAATCCCTGAAAATGACTGTTACAATAAAAATACAGTTTCGAATTGCAGCAACTAGGAATTACAATTCTTTCACTGTATATGAGGAAAACATATATAATAGCTCAGTTTGAGTCCAGGGTAAACATGGTTAAATCCTGATACTATCCTTTCACCTTGCTATCAAGTGTAAAACATTAGAACAACAAAGAGAACAAAAGACTCAAAACACGTGACAAAGAGATTTGTGAATACTTATAGTTTTATGCAACACCCATGGAATCCTGTAACATGCATCCTTCACCACAAGACATCAAATACACCAAACTTCTGGAAGTTCCATTCCTCCTTTGTATTAATTCTCTGAAAATATTACAGCAGATGGAAGTTATCCAAGAGAAAATTCCAGCAACCCCTTCAGCATCTGTGAAGGGTGTATATATACTAGCGGTGGTCTACAGAAATATCTGAGTTCTGCGTTATCTCAGTCTTTACATTCTCACCAACTCTTTAAGATATTATGTCAAAAATTTATTACACATTTAATACACAGTACAGGCATTTTAATGCTCTGTCAGAAGATATTTAGCTTTATAAGAATAGCTAAGTCGGTCCGAATATTTGGAGTTAATGCATAGAAAACCCGACTGTAGGCTGGTACACTATGTCTCGGACCTGTCAGCTGTGACTTTGACTGCTGCTGGTGGTGAGTGACTGGTCTGGCTGAGTTGGCTCAGCCTCTGCTTTTTCTGTAAATTTTAATTCCCAAAATTGCCACTGCGCGTGTCTGCCTTTTTCCTTCTGCGCTATTGGTTCTGGCCTGTCAAAATTGTCTGGGTCAAATGCCTCCAGACATCCTGTGTGGGCAGTTGATGTGCCAAAATTGCGCCTAGAGTCTCATCTGCTTCTGTGAATTTGAAGAAATTGGGTGGTGTATCAAACAGATGCTCTATCTCATTCATGAGAAAAAACAGGTTTTCCACCCTGTCATACACCATTTGCCCTGTGGCTGGCCCTGTGTCTGCTGAAGTGCTGGGAGGTTTTGCAATCTCTGCTACTGCATGGGCATCAATTCTCTTGTTATAGTTGTCCAGGGTGAGCAGTCTTCCCACGCTGCTCAAAATGTTGGGGAGGCCTCTGTTCTGCAGTGTTACAAATTTCTCCAGGAATTTGTTAATTTCTATCTGCATGTCCTGTGTTCTCCTCTCCAGGGTCCCAACCAAGTTTCTCAATGTAACAACTCTCTTGGCTATGGCAATTGTTTCTGTCCTGTTGTTGATTCCCATGGTAGCCAATTGAGTGCTGGTCTTGTAATTCAGGATATTGATCATCCTGGTAGCTGCTTCTGGCATGTGTCCAAGGCTTGCCCTGGCTCTCTGTATCTCCTTGTTTGCTTTGGTGATGAGCACCATTTGCTCATCCATAGTCTCAATATATTGCCACTGGTTGGCAATGGATCTTCCAATGTTGCTCCATAATACTGCTTTCATCTGAGCAGTTACCTTTTCCAATGCAAGCTCTTTTTCCAGCTCAGCAATCCTTCTCTTAAGGGTTTTCACCTCTCTCTCCTTGGCTGCCTCATTTTGTTTGCTTTTATCAAATTTCTCATTAACATTAGCCAAGTTCTGTTTGAGCCCATCCAGCTCTTTCATTTGAGCTTCCATAGCTCGGATCTCTGCTTGTAGCTTCTGCATGTCTAGACTAGCAGCCTGTTCTGATGTTGTAGTTGTTGCTGCTGTGGATGGCGCTGTAGTTGGTGCTGTAGCTTCTGTTTGCTGAGGAGGAGGAGCAGTCTTTGGAGGGACTTCCTCAAGATTTATTATCACAGGAGGAGGCTGGGAGGGTTGGCCCTCTTCTCTTTGCTTCAGTGCTTCCTGTAGTGCTGCCTTTGCAGCTTCAGTTTGTCCTAGCTGGTCTTGAGTCCTAACCAGCTCTTTGTATAAGGATACCAGCAGGTCTGTGGTATCTTTTTCTTGCCGTTGCTGGGCAACTTCATCTGTTTGTGGATGGATGGTGGCCGGGAGTTTGATTTTCTTTCTTAGGGCTGCCATGTCTGCATCCCTTATCTTCAGCAGTTCTTGGATGCCTTTGACATCCTTGGGATCATGTCCAATATCTATGATTACCTCCTCCAAGGATTTGATCCTGTTGTCCTTGGCCTGTGAGGATGCTCGTTCCAATTCTAGCTGGGATGATGTATTGTCTAGGCTGCTCTTTAACTTGTAATTTTCCAGTGTCTCATCTGCCAGGGAGGCATACACCATTTCACCCGTTTGTTTGTGTAACTCTATCTTATCCATGGGGTGAATGTCCTTAGCCAGAACTTCCATATTTGTTCTCAAATAGTCTGAGGTGGACTGAGGATGTAGAGTTGTGGGCATGAAATGGCTCATTATCATTTTGCCCTCACTCACATCAAAAGCAGACATTAGTCTCTGCTGGTTGCTGGGAGCTAGTTTTAACAAGTGATCATAGAGTTGCACTTTTATGGGATCACTCCTTCTCTTGATTTCTATGAACTGCTGCTTTATACTTGAGTGCCCCTCTCTATGCTGGCCAGAAGAGCTGACCTCTCCTCCCATTGTCATATCTGGTCCTCTTTGAGATGAGCTGGCCGAGAGTTCTCCACTGGGTGGGCCCATGCCCATGGCCTGCCTTACTGCTATGTCCTCCTCTTGGGAGTCATTCAATCTTTGTCTCTTCTCTCCTCTGATAAAGGATGAAGTCTGGGGAGTCTCTCTCTCTCTCTTTCTGGTTAAGTCCTCCTTCTGAGGTGTTTGGAGGACTGAGCTGTCCACATTGATGTCTGTTCTTGGAGACAACTCTGTTTGGGGCTGCTGTTCTGTAGAACCGGGCAAATCTGTCTCTTTATTTTGCTGTAATGGCTGCTGCCCACTAGTTTGTGGTTTATCTTGTTGCTGCCCCAACTCCCGTTCTTCCATTTCTTCTTGCTGCTGTAGCAAGGTGTCAACCTGTTCTTCTGTTAATATAGGTGGTTGTTCCACCTGTTTGCCTTTGTCCTTGCTTGCTGCTTGGGTTGTCTGCTCGGCAGTTCGCTGTTGTGTTGCTGGTGTTGTGGTGGCTGCCCCAATTTGCCTCCTGTAGGAAATAGGCACCTGTCCACAAGTTTCCAAGTCAGCTTGTTTTTGGACATTTCTAGCCTCTTGCTCAAGTATTTCTTCATTAGTCATTTGCTCTACTAATGTGCCCTCTTCCCAATCTGGTGCATTTGCATATTTTTCAATTTCAGGTAATCTTGCATGTGCATAGTTGCCTAACTTATACCTGATCCTCCTGAGGGAAATAGAGTGGTTAGGGTCATATGGAATCCACTCAAAACTAGTTTTCAACTGGAGTCCTTCCAGGATCCTGTCTGCCTCTTTCCAGCCTTCCTCCTTCCTGTTGTATAAGAAGGGACCTAGCTGATTTCTCACTTTCAACTGTGATTTCTTGTTTCTACTCTGAAAGTGTAGGTAATCTGAGTTCCCAAATTGCCTGAAATATTCTAAGGCAAACAGTCTCATGGGAACGTACCTTGGCAGCCTAAATGGATTTAATTCACATCCATACACCCTAATGACTGTGTGATTCTGGTAGAAGTACCAGTTGCCGATGTTGTAAAGCTTGTTCAAATGAAGAATTCTTTTCATGTCATCGGTCAGTCTAGGAGGAGGGGCACCTTGCAGCACTGTTAGGGCTGGATGAACAAATAAATCAATAAACTCACAGTATGTATAAGGTGATACTGAGGTACAATGGAACACAGGGGTCCAAAAAACAACTGATCTTGGGGTTCCTTGGGCGTTGAGTGGCCTCAAAGGGACAGAGAAGGTAGCTGGCTGGTTGAACAAGAACAGGTGGTATATGTAGGAGGTGTATCTGAACAGCCTCTCCCTCTTCAAGTTCATGAACTGGTCATGAATCTTCTCAGCTATATAAGTTGCATAATCATAGTGGATAGCTGGAGGCTTACCCGGGGCAAATATGGACAGCATGGCCAATATGCTGTCATCTACATCTTCCAGTCCTCTGAATCCCAGGACATATCCAATCAAGTCCACCATCATCCTGCCCAACTCATTCAGGTATTGGTACCCAATGGGAGGGGTTCTGACTGCTTCAGAGCTAGGTGTGACAAATAGCTGGTTAATCTTCACAATCTGGTCATTAGACAGGTTATTTCCTCTCTTTATCAAATCTTGCATGGAAAGAGGGGTCAATTTCTTGGCTGTATGGAAATGCAGCATCTGATTTATACTCTCTGGAGTGATCTGAAACAGGACTAGGCCTGTGGGGCTAATGACTGCCCTTTGGCTGGGGTCATAGCACTCTTGGCAACTGTAGATAAGCTCTGGCATGGGATTAACTTGGGGAAGGTTGTATATGGGCAAATTTGATTCCCAAATTCCCAGGATATCTGCTCCACTCATGTGCTGGGCTCTCAGTTCATTTAACATCTGGATATTATACTTAGTTCCCATAGGAAACCAGTCCAACATCTGGTAATCCATGTCTCCCAGGGGCTTCCATGCTAATTCTTGGTGGGGGGCATTGATAGGCTTAATATTGAGAGCAATGGGAGTCTCCATAGCTTGTGAAGGGATAAACTAATGCAATTTGACAAGTGAGTTGGCAAAGACAGACTGCAGATTGCCCTCTGTGGTAAAAACTTGATTTTCTGAACTGTCAGAGGGGAATTTACCAGCTAGAAATTGAAATACTGCTGGTAATTGGTTACAGAGACTCTTTTGGGGCCCAATTTAGCTCCTGGTAGTAATTCAGAGGTATTCAGCGGGGCATTTAGCCGAGAAAACGCAGGACGAGGGGTTTTCAGATGAATTGCAGTTTGTTACAACTCTGCAGGGAATTTTTGGACTTCACAGAGACAATGGTGGAGGTATAACCCGGTTCTAGCGGTGAAAAAGTCTGTTTTACGGTCCTATTATGCCTGTGAGCAGTTTAGAGCAGAATGCAGGTCGTATGGAGGGCAGGGCAGGGTAAATACCTGTAACTTGACGTGCAGAAGTCGTGATAAGGTGTACTGCAGTTGCTGGAGTGGTCGCCTTTGTTGAATTTACAGGTTGGCGGAAATCCGGGCAGAAACGGTTAAACAGAGAGTTCAGCAGACAAAACGATGAAATGGTGAAAAAACGCGTGAAATTTGGTTAATATGAGATTTTTACCCATTTGGCGCTTTTTTTTTTTACGATGACGTCAGCATGACGTCATTGGTGGGTCACGGTGATGTGACGTCAGCTGACGTCATCGGGGAGGACGTGGCGGAAGACGACAGGTCAACGGGGGTGAGGTGGCAGTCCAGTCAGCGGTGAGCTGGACGCGTGGTGGAGGCGGGTACGAGACGTGGCAGACAGGTCAACGGGGACGGGCGGAGGTGAAACCGTGACGGTCATGGTTAAGGCTCTAACCGTCACGGTTTCTCGGGGCGGTTAGAGTACGGCGCCCAGGGTGTCAGAGGGAGCTCCGAGATGGTCCATCGGGCGACGCGTGGCGGAGGAGTGACGAGGCGCAACGTCATGTTCTCGGGAGTTAACGTGCGGACGTGGATAGCGCTCCGATATTGTTGTGGGCCGTCGGATCTGGAAGGCTTGATCCGACGGCTGGCGGAGGTGTAAGGTGCACGGCGGATAGGGCGGCGGAAATATTAACTGTTTGTGGGTTTTTTGACATGGTTTTCAAATGTTTCAACTTCTGACCACCCGCGCTTGCATTTGGGGGCGTGCTGAAGGCGGAATTTTGCCTTTTATAAGGTTTGCGGAGGGTTTGTGGGCTAGAGGGGTTTAGAGAGGGGTTTTTACCCATGCAAAGGTATTTTTTGAGGGGAAATGATCTGCAGCAAAGGGAGAGTATCGGAGATAGGTTCACCATGGTGGCCAGATGCCACTATGATCCCTCTTTGCAGATTTCTCGGCTATTATGCCTAGGGGAGGGAATATATAACATTTAGGGCTTTATACACCTTAGTGTTATTACTATTAGGGCAAGGGGTAGAATAAGGGAGTTAAATAGTAGATTTAGGAGTTAGTAAAGTGAAGGAGGGGAATCTTTGAGAAAGGGGATGTTAATGATGGAGTAGAGGGGAAAAAGTGAAGTTAGTGATGCTCTCTGCTGTGAATCCATGAAATTCACCACCTTTTTTGCTGATATGTCCATTGCCTTGGCAAAATATCTTTGACAACTATGTAATGGTGAACCTGTCCTTTCTGCAACCACAACTGCCTACCCAACTATTTCACCTAACATTTTTTAGTTTCTTCTTGGAGGGGCACTTAGACTTGCAACCCTCAATTGCCTTTTCTTTTCTTTGGCTTTTTCCTTTTTACTCTATCTGCTTCTACCCTTATCTCTTCCAAGGTCCCAGATTAGACTTTTGGGAACCTTTGTTTCTCTACCTGAACTACTTATCTGCCAAGATTAAGCTGTTTGGACAGACTTCTTTCTCTATTCTATAACTCAAAATTGAAACATGGCATGATCCAGCTTGAACTGTTGAATCATCCACAAAATTTGTAATAAGGTCCTCAATATTTGAAGTATTTCCTACACCTCTGATTTCCTGGAAATATGGGATCTTTGTAGTAACAAAGCAGAGCATATTTGGATTTTCAATAATCAATCATGAAATATGAAACCTATTACTATAGGTATCCAACAGTGGCTCCACATGGGGATGGTTTTTCTTTTGAAAGACCAAGAACAGCAGGTCAGATTGCCTTGTTGCTCGATTGTCCATCTTAATCTTTGAGCTCTGATACATGTAACCTGTCAAAATTGTGTGCTTTTTGATGGGGAACCTCTGGTTCTATGTGCCTATTGCTGCTAGGTGCAGCACTTGGAAAACCTCTTCTTACAAACTAAAAATAGAAAACATATATAGGCCTGAATATATACAATGAACCTTTGGATCCTTATCATAGTGGACCATCATAATAGTGCTTCAGCATCCTGCCATTGACAGGACCTTCATCCAGTTCAGTTACAGTCAAACTTTTAAGGAAATAAGTGTTATTACCTTGCACTGCTTGGACAGCAAATGGTCCTTTCCACAAAGAATCAAATTTCCCATGTTTCCCTTTCTCTTCTCTTCTTGCATCCCACTTTAGAACTTTGTCTCCCATATTGAAATCTTCTGCTTTGGTTCTTCTGTCAAAGGCCTTTTTAAGTTTTTCCTGTAGTATTTGCACTCTGCTGAAAACTTGTTCTCTGGTCTGCTGCAAACAGATTATCTGGTTGATCCTTCTTTGCATATCATTTGGCTCTGCTTGACTTTCTTGTAGAAGTTTCATAACTGGCACCCCTAGTGATGAAGGAAATCTGGCCTCTAATCCATAGACTAACTCATATGGGCTGGTCCCAATTGATCTTTTGGTGGTTAATCTGTCTGCCCATAAAGCATTTACTAGCTTCTTGTGCCAGTTCTTTTTGTTCTCTTCCAGCACTTTCTTTATGATGTTTATCAGGCTTTTGTTTGATGATTCAGCAAGACCATTTCCTTGAGGATAGTAAGCTGTAGAATGGCCCAAAGTAATGTGAAATTTATGGCAAAAGTTTACCATCTTCTTGGATTTGAAGGCAGCAGCATTGTCTGTTATTATCTTTTCTGGGCAGCCAAATCTAGCCAGTATATTGTTTTCTAAAAATTGAATGATCACTGAGTCATTTGCTTGTCTGCATGGGGCAGCTTCAATCCACTTGGTGAAGTAGTCTGTTGCAGTCAAAATCCATCTGTGTTGTCCTGAAGATGAGGGATGAATCTCTCCAATGAAATCCAAGCCCCATTGTTGAAAAGGTCTTTCTGTTGAAATGGGCCTCAAAGGAAGTGGCAGCAACTGTCTTCTGCCTTCAAACAGCTGGCACTTGTGGCATGATGTTGTGAATTTCTTCACATCTGAGAACATGGTGGGCCAGTAATAACCGGCCCTTAATATTTTGTCCACAGTGGACTTCCAGTACAAATGTCCACCACAGTCTCCAGCATGGAATTCTTGCATAATTTTATCAGTTTCATTCTCAAGAAGACAGTGCAGCAAAATACCTTCATGGTTTTTCCAGAGTAGATTCTCATCTAACACACAAAATTTGGATGTTTTCATTTTTAGGAACCTAGACTTAGTTCTGGACAGTCCTGGGGGAGCACACAGGTTTTGTAACACATAACAGATATCAGAGTACCATGGAGATTGTTCAAAGGCTACATTGATCTTTGGAGTCGCCAGCTCTGTTTCACTGTCCAGTTGGTTGATATCTAAGGCTTGGAAATTTGATTCTGTCATTAACTTAGCCAAACCTTGCCCTTTTATCAACTTTGTAGGCTTTATTTCAATGTCAAATTCAAGTATGTTTGCAATCCATTTTCCTCTTCTACCCTCTAGGTTTTCTTGGGTGAGAATGTCTTTGACAATAGGACTTGGTACATAAGCTACAACATGGGAGTAAAGGATGTAAATCCTAAAGTCTTTGATGGCTTTGATCAAGGCATAGGCTTGTTTTTCCATTATTTGATACTTCAAAGGAGCATCTCTAAGAGCTCTGCTGAAAAAAGCAATGGGCTTTTCATTCCCTTGATCATCTTTCTGCAATAATACAGCAGCAATAGTATGCTGGGAGGCAAAAGAAAAAATGATAAAGTCTCTATCAAACTGAGGATTAGTTAATACCGGGGTTTGGGTTAAAGCCAGTTTTATGCTTTCAAAGGCTTGCTTTGCTTCCACAGTCCACTTGACCTTTGAGTCTTTCTTTAGCATATTGTTTAGTAGTCTGATCAATTCTGCTAAATTTGGGATAAACCTTCTCAAAAAGTTGATTTTTCCCAAGAATCCTTGAAGCTCTTTGACATTCCTTGGGTGAGGCATTTGTAGGATAGCTTGTATCCTATCTGGATCAATTCTTATGCCATCTTTCGAAATGATGTGTCCTAGAAGTTTCCCTTCTTCCAAACCAAATAAAGACTTCTTGGGGTTTAAGGAGATGCCATATTTTCTGCATGTTATGAAAATCTGTCTTAAATGTTTCAAATGTTCTTGGTCAGATTTTGAGAAGGGTGTGAGATCATCTAAGTAAATGACCAAGAAATCATGAATTTCTTTTGCAAAAGCAATGTCCATTGCTCTCTGAAATGTTGCCCCTGCATTTTTCAATCCAAAGGGCATTTTCACATACTTGAAAGTTCCCCATGGGGTAGTAAATGCAGTTTTGTCTTGATCATCAGGGTGCACTAAAATTTGATTGAAGCCTGAGAACCCGTCAAGCAGTGATATCCTTGAGGCTCCTACTACTCTTTGGAGGATGTGGTCCATTTTTGGTAAAGGGTAGTTATCTTTGAGTGAAACTTGATTCAGATTCCTTAAGTCTACACAAAGTCTAATCTCACCAGTTTTCTTTCTTGTAGGGACCAAATTTGAAATCCAGTCAGAAAACCTGATTGGTGCTATGATCCCAGCTTTGAACATTTTTTGTAATTCCTTTTCAATGGAAGGAAGAAGCACAGGATTGATTCTTCTCAATTTTTGTTTGAATGGTTTTTGATTAGGCTTGAGGGGAATGGTGTGCTGTATAACAGAGGTATCATAAGACTTCAAGTCTTCATAACCCCAGGCAAAGACATCTTGGAATTCTTTAAAGAGATCAACATATTTGGGCTTTTGATCGGGGGGCAAAGAGGCGGACAGCTTGACTATCTTAGGCTTTTCCATAGTGCCAATATTACATTCTTCAACTCTTGCATCTAATGGCTGCATCTTTGGCTTCCTAGGGATGTCATTTGAGTCAAAAATATCCTCTAATGGGGTAAGGCCCACTGGGAGGAAGTTGTCTTTGAGTTGTATGATTTCAGTTTCAATGTTACTCATCTCTTCACAGTCCATTTGTTTAATTTGTTGAATGTTTTCATTGTTGAAAATGGTTGGGCTGAGCAGTTGTTTTGCTGTCCTAAGTGACATTGGGTGAGCAGATTGTTGAAACTGTAATTGTGATTGACTTGCTCCATCAACAATTTGAGATTGACTTGCTGTCTCAAGGTCAATATTTAATCCTGTAAACTCTTGTTGCAAAGTTAAAAAGTTGTTTATTTGCCTATCATTCTCAAATACTTGCCATTCTTTGACATTGTTTGGAATAGAAGGCCTATATTTGACTTCTGCTGTGAAACAATTGTTGGGTTGTAGTGGGAATTTGAAGGTGCTGGCAAATGTTGCCAAGCTGTGAGCATGGAGATTGTGGCCCCTTGGAATCTTTGTGAGAACAAACTCGGAGAAAGTTTCTAGTATTTCAATTACAGCAGACCTGTAGGACCTTAATCTTTTGTCATTGGTGACAAAATCCCCTTTTACTTGTTGAATTACTAGATCAGAGTCCCCCATGATTGAGAGGCTATGTGCTTGTAATGATTTTGCAATCTTGAGACCTAGTAGCAGAGCTTCATATTCTGCCATGTTGTTAGTGCATTTAAAGTTCAGTCTATATGCCCTGCCTTGTGCACAGGCTTTCTCTTTGTTATGTATCCATACTCCAGCTCCTGCCCCTAACTTGTTAACTGAGCCATCAAACTCTAGGACCCACAGACTATCTTGCTGGTCAGGGGATCTTAAATTCTTCTCATGGGATGGCCATGTGAGCATGAGTTGAGGTTTCTTTTCCCATTTGTCTCCTAGGATAATTTCATCATTTGTTTGACAATTTTTGACAACTGAAGGAGGGTGAATGGGTATTGTTGGGCTGATTAAATTTTGGCAGGTGCCACTTGTTTGATGGATGTTTTGTTCTTGTATGGGTGTCTCGGTCTTAATGTTATTGCTTAAGGAATTTGTGCTGTCATTGAAAAGGATGAAGGAGTCTATGTCCGAATGGACAGCATATATTGGAAAATTTTGAGGCTTTTCTTCACTGCTGACCATGTATTTCATGAGTGTTTCCCTATAAAGTCTCTTGGGTTGTCCAAAGACAGAGATGGTTGCATATGACATGTCTAATTGCAGGGAGCCTTGGAGCTTGGCTCCCCATGATCTTGATAAGAGCATTCCGTACTTGGGTGGGATATCAGCAACAACAACATCCATTAAAATGGTTTTGTTGGGAAATTGAACCAGGGACACACATAAATCCTTAATCAGGCCCAAGCATTTTACTTGACTAGAATCAAAAGAAAACAGGTCTTTGTATGGTCTTGTTATATCCAAATTTAATCTTTCCATGACTGCTTTTGGCATGAGGTTGTGAGATGCACCTGAGTCAAACATTGCATTGTGCAGTATTTTATCATGAACGTGTAAGCTGACATAAAAAGGTAAAACCCCTGTGACTACTGTTTTTCCATCTACCTCTGGACCAAACAGTAATTCTGGAGTGTCATCTAGCACATTTACATCATCTTTGTTGTTGGTGAGCTGAAGGGATTTCTTGATCTGTTGCTTATATATGTCATGCTTGGCTAGCTCTAAAAGGGGAATTGCTATCTTTAACTTGCCAATCTCTGTTCCTAGGTCAAAGGGTTTATCCACCTGAATTTTAGGGTCACGGACAGCAGTCCTTTCCTTGTTCAATGAATCTTCTTGTTGGATTTCATCTTGATTTTGGAACCTGCCCCCCATGCCCATGTCTTGAGGGGTGATGTTCGGATTTGGGTGAGAGGATGATGTTGCTGTGGGCTCTTGTGGTGTGGACAGAAATTCAGTGACCTCCTCAACCACTACTTCCTTTGCAGGCAAGTTTGTTTTGTCATTAGGTTCAGTGACTGAGGCTTCTTTAGATTGCTGTTTCTCCTTTACCTTTTCAGGCTGATTTGCATTTACAGTCCGACTTCTTAGTTTGTACTGCTTATGGACTTCATAGACAGCAGTATCATATCCTTGCTTAAAGTCAAAGGATTCTCCTGATTGTGTTTGGAATGTTTTGTTTTCATCCTCATCATGGTCTTCTTGTGTTAGGAAAACATGGCTTTTACCATCCAGACCTATTAAATTGATCTCAGGATCTTCATTGAGCTGATTAGCCGAGGAAGTTTCTGCATAATTTTCTTGAAAAGGTGGTCTGATATCTTGGTCAGCACCTGTTTTTCCTATATTGGGGTTCTGTGTTCTCCTAAAATTTGGGTTTCTAGGAGTATTGTTTTGTGGTGCTTCCCATGATGACTTTCTTTCTACTGATTCCACTCTCTCACCTAGTCTTTTCATGCTGTTTAGTATTGCATCCAACTTCTGATCGAAGCCCGAGGGCTCTTCTTTGAAACCAACCTTCTTTTCCAGCTTTGCCCTGTTTCTTTTGGCAATTAGGTTGGCCTCTACAGTGACTGCAACTCTTTGGGCTTCTGCAAGGGTTGGAGGGTCTCTTTCTCTCAACTGATAGGCCATATCAGAGTCAAAACCATCAGGGAAGTTATAAAGGGCCAAATCAGGAGGGGGCCTTAAGTTCTGGGGAATAGCATTGTATATGTTGTTAAACCTAGCACAATATTCCAACACCGTTTCTTGGGGACCTCTTTTAATAGTGTTATATTCACCAAGTATATGGTGTGGATCTCTCTTTTTCTCCCATCTGTTGGTAAATTCCTGGTATAGAACTTCAGAGGTTGCAATGGAATTTGCATTCAAGGATCTAAACCAAGTTCTGACATCCCCAGTTAGGCTTTGGACAAAAATTCTCATTCTAACACTGTCATCATCTATTTCATAGGTCTCAAAGTGGTCTTGCATCTTTTTAGCATGCTGGATGGCTGTCAAAGGGCCATGGGAGTCAAAAAATGAGAGTCTAGTTTGGTAGTCTTGGGGTAGAGCCGGAGCATTGGCTGGAATCTGCAATGGTGCATATCTGTTAGCCATGTTTATAGGGTTAATAGGGTTGATAGGAACAAATGGGACAACTGGGATTACAGGTGTACTGGGGTTAATAGGATGGATAACAAGTGGAGAACTGGTTGAGTGAGTATGTGCAGATGGTGAAGATGGAAAGGTAGGACTTTGAGGGGTTGAAGATGAACTAGGGGAGTTGGGTGTGGAACGAAAAAGGACTTTGCAAGGAGTGGGAATGAGGATGGGTTGGTCTGACCTTATATCTGAATCAGCAGGTTTATCCTGCTTGTGCTGTTTCCTTATGTTCTTTGGGATGATATTTGGGTTATCAACAATGATGGGTTGATCAGGGTCAGGGTGTGCCCTAGTATGCCTTGGGTTTCTTTTAGGAGCCAGCTTCTAAGTGTTTTTTCAGAACTTTATACAGAAGTTTTGTATTTACAAGGGCAAAATAAGAACTCTGGAATGACTATATATGTTTCAAGGCTAGGATAAGTTTCCCTAGTTAGCTCTTCCCTAAGACTGCCCCTGTATTAGAGAAACAGTCCTAAGATGTCTTGGCTAGCTTCAGGCTTGATGAAAGCTTTGGAAGATAGATAGTGATTGAATAGTCTTATCCCCAGTGGAGTCGCCAATTATGTTAACACCCAGGTTGTTCCCTATGACTCCCAAGGGAATACGGCCGGGGTAACCACTAACCAATCTTTTAATCACTGTTTCTAGCCAAACAGAGATCAGAGAGGGCTCTCTCTTTATGATTTATATCTACAGTGATGGTGTTTTAGGCTAGGTATTGAATACAGGTTATGTTTGTGTTTCGGTTGATGTAATTCCCTTAGACTTTAGTGATGTAGTTTTCAGATATGTTGAATATCATTGGGCAATGGAGTCTGTGGCTTGGTGTGTTTGAAATTGTAAGATGAAGGATGGAACGTACAGGGCCTTTTGAGTGCTTCATTAAAACATATTTTTTGGGTAATGACAGGAGACAAGAGAAAACAGAGGTCACAGGGGCAATAGTTGAATCCCTGAAAATGACTGTTACAATAAAAATACAGTTTCGAATTGCAGCAACTAAGAATTACAATTCTTTCACTGTATATGAGGAAAACATATATAATAGCTCAGTTTGAGTCCAGGGTAAACATGGTTAAATCCTGATACTATCCTTTCACCTTGCTATCAAGTGTAAAACATTAGAACAACAAAGAGAACAAAAGACTCAAAACACGTGATAAAGAGATTTGTGAATACTTATAGTTTTATGCAACACCCATGGAATCCTGTAACATGCATCCTTCACCACAAGACATCAAATACACCAAACTTCTGGAAGTTCCATTCCTCCTTTGTATTAATTCTCTGAAAATATTACAGCAGATGGAAGTTATCCAAGAGAAAATTCCAGCAACCCCTTCAGCATCTGTGAAGGGTGTATATATACTAGCGGTGGTCTACAGAAATATCTGAGTTCTGCGTTATCTCAGTCTTTACATTCTCACCAACTCTTTAAGATATTATGTCAAAAATTTATTACACATTTAATACACAGTACAGGCATTTTAATGCTCTGTCAGAAGATATTTAGCTTTATAAGAATAGCTAAGTCGGTCTGAATATTTGGAGTTAATGCATAGAAAACCCGACTGTAGGCTGGTACACTATGTCTCGGACCTGTCAGCTGTGACTTTGACTGCTGCTGGTGGTGAGTGACTGGTCTGGCTGAGTTGGCTCAGCCTCTGCTTTTTCTGTAAATTTTAATTCCCAAAATTGCCACTGCGCGTGTCTGCCTTTTTCCTTCTGCGCTATTGGTTCTGGCCTGTCAAAATTGTCTGGGTCAAATGCCTCCAGACATCCTGTGTGGGCAGTTGATGTGCCAAAATTGCGCCTAGAGTCTCATCTGCTTCTGTGAATTTGAAGAAATTGGGTGGTGTATCAAACAGATGCTCTATCTCATTCATGAGAAAAAACAGGTTTTCCACCCTGTCATACACCATTTGCCCTGTGGCTGGCCCTGTGTCTGCTGAAGTGCTGGGAGGTTTTGCAATCTCTGCTACTGCATGGGCATCAATTCTCTTGTTATAGTTGTCCAGGGTGAGCAGTCTTCCCACGCTGCTCAAAATGTTGGGGAGGCCTCTGTTCTGCAGTGTTACAAATTTCTCCAGGAATTTGTTAATTTCTGTCTGCATGTCCTGTGTTCTCCTCTCCAGGGTCCCAACCAAGTTTCTCAATGTAACAACTCTCTTGGCTATGGCAATTGTTTCTGTCCTGTTGTTGATTCCCATGGTAGCCAATTGAGTGCTGGTCTTGTAATTCAGGATATTGATCATCCTGGTAGCTGCTTCTGGCATGTGTCCAAGGCTTGCCCTGGCTCTCTGTATCTCCTTGTTTGCTTTGGTGATGAGCACCATTTGCTCATCCATAGTCTCAATATATTGCCACTGGTTGGCAATGGATCTTCCAATGTTGCTCCATAATACTGCTTTCATCTGAGCAGTTACCTTTTCCAATGCAAGCTCTTTTTCCAGCTCAGCAATCCTTCTCTTAAGGGTTTTCACCTCTCTCTCCTTGGCTGCCTCATTTTGTTTGCTTTTATCAAATTTCTCATTAACATTAGCCAAGTTCTGTTTGAGCCCATCCAGCTCTTTCATTTGAGCTTCCATAGCTCGGATCTCTGCTTGTAGCTTCTGCATGTCTAGACTAGCAGCCTGTTCTGATGTTGTAGTTGTTGCTGCTGTGGATGGCGCTGTAGTTGGTGCTGTAGCTTCTGTTTGCTGAGGAGGAGGAGCAGTCTTTGGAGGGACTTCCTCAAGATTTATTATCACAGGAGGAGGCTGGGAGGGTTGGCCCTCTTCTCTTTGCTTCAGTGCTTCCTGTAGTGCTGCCTTTGCAGTTTCAGTTTGTCCTAGCTGGTCTTGAGTCCTAACCAGCTCTTTGTATAAGGATACCAGCAGGTCTGTGGTATCTTTTTCTTGCCGTTGCTGGGCAACTTCATCTGTTTGTGGATGGATGGTGGCCGGGAGTTTGATTTTCTTTCTTAGGGCTTCCATGTCTGCATCCCTTATCTTCAGCAGTTCTTGGATGCCTTTGACATCCTTGGGATCATGTCCAATATCTATGATTACCTCCTCCAAGGATTTGATCCTGTTGTCCTTGGCCTGTGAGGATGCTCGTTCCAATTCTAGCTGGGATGATGTATTGTCTAGGCTGCTCTTTAACTTGTAATTTTCCAGTGTCTCATCTGCCAGGGAGGCATACACCATTTCACCCGTTTGTTTGTGTAACTCTATCTTATCCATGGGGTGAATGTCCTTAGCCAGAACTTCCATATTTGTTCTCAAATAGTCTGAGGTGGACTGAGGATGTAGAGTTGTGGGCATGAAATGGCTCATTATCATTTTGCCCTCACTCACATCAAAAGCAGACATTAGTCTCTGCTGGTTGCTGGGAGCTAGTTTTAACAAGTGATCATAGAGTTGCACTTTTATGGGATCACTCCTTCTCTTGATTTCTATGAACTGCTGCTTTATACTTGAGTGCCCCTCTCTATGCTGGCCAGAAGAGCTGACCTCTCCTCCCATTGTCATATCTGGTCCTCTTTGAGATGAGCTGGCCGAGAGTTCTCCACTGGGTGGGCCCATGCCCATGGCCTGCCTTACTGCTATGTCCTCCTCTTGGGAGTCATTCAATCTTTGTCTCTTCTCTCCTCTGATAAAGGATGAAGTCTGGGGAGTCTCTCTCTCTCTCTTTCTGGTTAAGTCCTCCTTCTGAGGTGTTTGGAGGACTGAGCTGTCCACATTGATGTCTGTTCTTGGAGACAACTCTGTTTGGGGCTGCTGTTCTGTAGAACCGGGCAAATCTGTCTCTTTATTTTGCTGTAATGGCTGCTACCCACTAGTTTGTGGTTTATCTTGTTGCTGCCCCAACTCCCGTTCTTCCATTTCTTCTTGCTGCTGTAGCAAGGTGTCAACCTGTTCTTCTGTTAATATAGGTGGTTGTTCCACCTGTTTGCCTTTGTCCTTGCTTGCTGCTTGGGTTGTCTGCTCGGCAGTTCGCTGTTGTGTTGCTGGTGTTGTGGTGGCTGCCCCAATTTGCCTCCTGTAGGAAATAGGCACCTGTCCACAAGTTTCCAAGTCAGCTTGTTTTTGGACATTTCTAGCCTCTTGCTCAAGTATTTCTTCATTAGTCATTTGCTCTACTAATGTGCCCTCTTCCCAATCTGGTGCATTTGCATATTTTTCAATTTCAGGTAATCTTGCATGTGCATAGTTGCCTAACTTATACCTGATCCTCCTGAGGGAAATAGAGTGGTTAGGGTCATATGGAATCCACTCAAAACTAGTTTTCAACTGGAGTCCTTCCAGGATCCTGTCTGCCTCTTTCCAGCCTTCCTCCTTCCTGTTGTATAAGAAGGGACCTAGCTGATTTCTCACTTTCAACTGTGATTTCTTGTTTCTACTCTGAAAGTGTAGGTAATCTGAGTTCCCAAATTGCCTGAAATATTCTAAGGCAAACAGTCTCATGGGAACGTACCTTGGCAGCCTAAATGGATTTAATTCACATCCATACACCCTAATGACTGTGTGATTCTGGTAGAAGTACCAGTTGCCGATGTTGTAAAGCTTGTTCAAATGAAGAATTCTTTTCATGTCATCGGTCAGTCTAGGAGGAGGGGCACCTTGCAGCACTGTTAGGGCTGGATGAACAAATAAATCAATAAACTCACAGTATGTATAAGGTGATACTGAGGTACAATGGAACACAGGGGTCCAAAAAACAACTGATCTTGGGGTTCCTTGGGCGTTGAGTGGCCTCAAAGGGACAGAGAAGGTAGCTGGCTGGTTGAACAAGAACAGGTGGTATATGTAGGAGGTGTATCTGAACAGCCTCTCCCTCTTCAAGTTCATGAACTGGTCATGAATCTTCTCAGCTATATAAGTTGCATAATCATAGTGGATAGTTGGAGGCTTACCCGGGGCAAATATGGACAGCATGGCCAATATGCTGTCATCTACATCTTCCAGTCCTCTGAATCCCAGGACATATCCAATCAAGTCCACCATCATCCTGCCCAACTCATTCAGGTATTGGTACCCAATGGGAGGGGTTCTGACTGCTTCAGAGCTAGGTGTGACAAATAGCTGGTTAATCTTCACAATCTGGTCATTAGACAGGTTATTTCCTCTCTTTATCAAATCTTGCATGGAAAGAGGGGTCAATTTCTTGGCTGTATGGAAATGCAGCATCTGATTTATACTCTCTGGAGTGATCTGAAATAGGACTAGGCCTGTGGGGCTAATGACTGCCCTTTGGCTGGGGTCATAGCACTCTTGGCAACTGTAGATAAGCTCTGGCATGGGATTAACTTGGGGAAGGTTGTATATGGGCAAATTTGATTCCCAAATTCCCAGGATATCTGCTCCACTCATGTGCTGGGCTCTCAGTTCATTTAACATCTGGATATTATACTTAGTTCCCATAGGAAACCAGTCCAACATCTGGTAATCCATGTCTCCCAGGGGCTTCCATGCTAATTCTTGGTGGGGGGCATTGATAGGCTTAATATTGAGAGCAATGGGAGTCTCCATAGCTTGTGAAGGGATAAACTAATGCAATTTGACAAGTGAGTTGGCAAAGACAGACTGCAGATTGCCCTCTGTGGTAAAAACTTGATTTTCTGAACTGTCAGAGGGGAATTTACCAGCTAGAAATTGAAATACTGCTGGTAATTGGTTACAGAGACTCTTTTGGGGCCCAATTTAGCTCCTGGTAGTAATTCAGAGGTATTCAGCGGGGCATTTAGCCAAGAAAACGCAGGACGAGGGGTTTTCAGATGAATTGCAGTTTGTTACAACTCTGCAGGGAATTTTTTGGACTTCACAGAGACAATGGTGGAGGTATAACCCGGTTCTAGCGGTGAAAAAGTCTGTTTTACGGTCCTATTATGCCTGTGAGCAGTTTAGAGCAGAATGCAGGTCGTATGGAGGGCAGGGCAGGGTAAATACCTGTAACTTGACGTGCAGAAGTCGTGATAAGGTGTACTGCAGTTGCTGGAGTGGTCGCCTTTGTTGAATTTACAGGTTGGCGGAAATCCGGGCAGAAACGGTTAAACAGAGAGTTCAGCAGACAAAACGATGAAATGGTGAAAAAACGCGTGAAATTTGGTTAATATGAGATTTTTACCCATTTGGCGCTTTTTTTTTTTACGATGACGTCAGCATGACGTCATTGGTGGGTCACGGTGATGTGACGTCAGCTGACGTCATCGGGGAGGACGTGGCGGAAGACGACAGGTCAACGGGGGTGAGGTGGCAGTCCAGTCAGCGGTGAGCTGGACGCGTGGTGGAGGCGGGTACGAGACGTGGCAGACAGGTCAACGGGGACGGGCGGAGGTGAAACCGTGACGGTCATGGTTAAGGCTCTAACCGTCACGGTTTCTCGGGGCGGTTAGAGTACGGCGCCCAGGGTGTCAGAGGGAGCTCCGAGATGGTCCATCGGGCGACGCGTGGCGGAGGAGTGACGAGGTGCAACGTCATGTTCTCGGGAGTTAACGTGCGGACGTGGATAGCGCTCCGATATTGTTGTGGGCCGTCGGATCTGGAAGGCTTGATCTGACGGCTGGCGGAGGTGTAAGGTGCACGGCGGATAGGGCGGCGGAAATATTAACTGTTTGTGGGTTTTTTGACATGGTTTTCAAATGTTTCAACTTCTGACCACCCGCGCTTGCATTTGGGGGCGTGCTGAAGGCGGAATTTTGCCTTTTATAAGGTTTGCGGAGGGTTTGTGGGCTAGAGGGGTTTAGAGAGGGGTTTTTACCCATGCAAAGGTATTTTTTGAGGGGAAATGATCTGCAGCAAAGGGAGAGTATCGGAGATAGGTTCACCATGGTGGCCAGATGCCACTATGATCCCTCTTTGCAGATTTCTCGGCTATTATGCCTAGGGGAGGGAATATATAACATTTAGGGCTTTATACACCTTAGTGTTATTACTATTAGGGCAAGGGGTAGAATAAGGGAGTTAAATAGTAGATTTAGGAGTTAGTAAAGTGAAGGAGGGGAATCTTTGAGAAAGGGGATGTTAATGATGGAGTAGAGGGGAAAAAGTGAAGTTAGTGATGCTCTCTGCTGTGAATCCATGAAATTCACCACCTTTTTTGCTGATATGTCCATTGCCTTGGCAAAATATCTTTGACAACTATGTAATGGTGAACCTGTCCTTTCTGCAACCACAACTGCCTACCCAACTATTTCACCTAACATTTTTTAGTTTCTTCTTGGAGGGGCACTTAGACTTGCAACCCTCAATTGCCTTTTCTTTTCTTTGGCTTTTTCCTTTTTACTCTATCTGCTTCTACCCTTATCTCTTCCAAGGTCCCAGATTAGACTTTTGGGAACCTTTGTTTCTCTACCTGAACTACTTATCTGCCAAGATTAAGCTGTTTGGACAGACTTCTTTCTCTATTCTATAACTCAAAATTGAAACATGGCATGATCCAGCTTGAACTGTTGAATCATCCACAAAATTTGTAATAAGGTCCTCAATATTTGAAGTATTTCCTACACCTCTGATTTCCTGGAAATATGGGATCTTTGTAGTAACAAAGCAGAGCATATTTGGATTTTCAATAATCAATCATGAAATATGAAACCTATTACTATAGGTATCCAACAATTTCATTCCGCTTGTGTGTTCCTTCCAGGCTACGTAGTATTACAGGCTTCTAAGGGGCACATTTCCTTTTCCCCTCTATCTGTTAGAACCCCGATGCATCTCACTTGAATCACTACAAGGCTGCACACTTACTTCAGCCCAAATTCATCATACTTATCTCTATGTGCTACTGCGGTCAAGGAATTACACTAGCACCCATTGTTGGGACACCTAATCCAAATGGTCTAAGCTCTAGTTGGGGCTTGTTACCGGGGAGATCCTTTGAATGTTGGCGGGTCCAACCCTGTCAACATTTCTAGTGCTGGAAGGAGGGCCAGATGAGAAGCTGAGCCCTTGAAGTCTATTTTGAATTTTTGCTCATCGTGCGTGAATTATATCCCAATCTCAATCCCGACATGCTTTTCTGATGATCATGATTTAGATGGGCTAGAGGATGTTATAGATGACTTGTTGCAACTCAAATTTGATGGCAAAAGTGGAGAAGCCCTCTTAGTCCATGGAGTTTCCTTTCTGGGTTTTTGTGACAAGAATGAAGTCCCGACATCCAACATTTCCTGTGTTTTTTATGTTTACATGTTCGAAGGGCGCATTAAGAAATGGTGTCACACATTGCCCACAACCTGTATACACTCTTTCAACCACATGATCCAAGAATTAGGCCATGCTTTCTTCTTTTAGGACTGTAAAGAACATAATCACAGGATTTTAAAATTGTGAAAAGCACCTAATGAATCAATTGAGAATTTTCACAATTGTTTTCTTCATTACTCTTATGAATTTCCTGAATATGAAGTTGACTAGAAATTTTTGGAGGAAATATTTTAGTACCAGGTTCACATCTCTGAGAATCCACGTGAGTTAGAATCTTTTGAACCTTTATCATCATACCTTGGTGTTAGAGATTCTAAATATGACATGGAAAATGTTGTTGTCCAAAGTGACCCTCTGTCTCCTTCTCATTAAACAGCTCTAGTCGCACAGATTGAGGTGGGAGATGTTGAGGATCCACCTGTTGATCTATCACCATCACCTGCTACCCCACCTACTAAGGATTTCTATGCATATTTGGACTGCAAGCCTGATGGTTTACATGCGGTCTTATCTCCTCAGCCTCCACCCTTCGGTGCCTTTGATCCTTTGTATTTTTTTGTGTTGTATTCATCCACTTTTAGTCTCACATTTGATGTTCACCAAGTTCAAGTTCAAGATGGATTCATTGTTGAACAACCAACGTACATTATCATTTTCGTTAAGCAAGTGTGGCAGTCTAAACAAGAATATGCAATGAAGGATGAACTCTTTCTATCTGCACCACGTCCGCTTAATCCTGACATCTTCCATGATTCTACTATTTATGTTCCACCTTGTGAAAATATACTTCGAGATGTTTCCATTTTTTATCATTCAAAGAACGTGTGGGATGGTTGTCTTTCATTTGATTATGGAGAGGAAAAATCTATCTCCCCGGATCAACCCAATCTCTCACCTTACCTTTCTAGAAACACAGAATGACATAATCATCAGGATGTCATTGTTCATCATATTTAATTTTCTGATCATGGTTGTCATGATATTCTGATTCATTCACCTGATCACAATTTTTATTTGCCTATTGTTGATATTTCTAAGCCACTACTTTTGATGATCCATATAATGATGAAGTGGAAACTCCTAACAATATTGAGCTAATTCAACCTGAGATGATGATTATGTCAGGTTCTCGTAGCCTTGAGGTCACTTCCACTTCCGATCAGAAATATGTTGAATCTCCCCATGCACCTCAGTACTTTCATGTTCACATTGAAAATCAATCCAATTCACAATTTTCGCATCCTCCACCAAAATCACAAGATCCTATTGCTCATGCATTGGAGGAGTCATACATGGCAAGCATTGTTGCGAAATGAAAGTTTATTCTTTCTTCATGTTTTCTTGTTTGTCCAGTTTGAAGGTCTGACATGCTTTTCATCCACATGTAATGTGACACAACACTGTGATACGTCTATAGAGTGCCTTTCATGTGCTTTCAATTTTTCTTTTCTATGGATGTATTTAAACTTCAAACACTTTGTTTTCCATTTCTTTATCTTTCTTGTCTGCCAGTATGATTGAATATCTTTCCCATTAACAATGCCATTAGCTACATGGGTGATCCAGATTTAAACAGGAACGCAACAAGTTACTGAGATAACCATAAATACAGAGATGCAGTGGAAATCATACTTCATTTAATTACAGTAAAATACTAAAATATGCTTACAAATAGAAATGGAAATAAACCAACTAGGCCGATGGTAGCTTATCTCTGAAAAGAGATGTGGTGACTACATGCCTTTGAACTATGTTACAATGAGGCTCGAAGGCCTATTTATTGTTGAGAAACAATGGAAAACCCTAAACATCCAAAAACCTAACCCTAGAAGATGAAACACCAAATTGTGGGTCCTGTTTGAGTAAATTTGTACATCAACTTCTCGGGGTCGTAACTTTGGCATACGATCTCCGTTTGACGCACACAATATCTTCTTAGAAATATCTATCTAAGGACTACAACTTTGGGAAGTGAAAAATTGGTTCATGGACCAATGTTGTTCCCTATTTTCCCAAAAAACGTTGTTTAGGGCTTCAAAATGGCTCCGAAAGTTCAGGACCTGAAAAACTGCTAAAAATATTAAATTGTGCTATAATCAAGGAAACTGAAAAGCTCAAAGAAACAATGGTGGGGATCCAAGTGGACTTGGTAGGTGGCCACCAATATCCACTTGGATCATTCCTCCCCCCTTAGGAAGTAGTGGTCCCCATTTCATTGAGTTCCTCCATCAGATGAGGAAACTTTTGCTAAACTTGGTCCCTGGTGAGCCACTTGTGCTAGTGAAGGAGTTGGCCTACTTTGACAATTCGATAAAGTTGGATATTCTACTAGCGAGTATTCTTGATCTGTGTGTACATGATCTGATCAGTTGCAGCTTGTTCCATGCAATCTGGATTTAACTCTGTGGGTGTGAGTTGTTCTGGAATGTCAGATGTGTCTAGTATTGGTGGAAAGTATGGCCGAAGGAGGTCCATATTGAACATTGGGTGTAGGCCAAGGAATGGGGGAATGTTGAGCTCAAATGCATTGTCTCCCATAGCCTTGGTAATGGTCTAAGGATCATATTAGAGTGGTCTAAGTTTTTGATAGGCTCCAGTAAGGCGTTCCTTTTGCAAATGCAACCAGACTTTGTCACCCACCCTAAATTTGTGTGGCACCTAATGTTGATCATGTCACTACTTGTACTTGGAATTTGATTTCACCATAATTTCGTGGACCTGCTAGTGAATATGTTGGATGTGCTCAATGAAGTTTTTTTCCTTATCTGTTTCGGACTGGACATGAGCCGAATATGCATGAGTAGCGACAAATGGCATGGCCACATCAATGGGACATAGTGGTTGGAATCCCAAGCCCACCTGAAAAGGGTTATGGCCAGTCGAGTTGTGGAGAGTCCATTTGTAGTTGTGTTGAACATAGGGGAGGCTCTCATCCCATGTGCATGGATGCTTCGAGTTGTACATGCACGAAATGTGTACGATCATCCTATTCACAACCTCTGTCCGGCCATTAGTTTGAGGATAGAAGGTTGTGAACTTAGTGAGTTTGGTGTCCAACATCAACTAAAGGTTGGACCAAAATGTATTGAGGAACATGTTGTCTCGATTTGAGATGATAGACTATGGGATCCCAAAGTGTACCCACACTTGTTCAAATAATAGTTTAGCAGTGGCTTCTACTATGATATTCTTCTTGTAGGCTGCCATAATGGTCATGTTCGAGAACTTGTCGACGACCACGAAAACAAAGTCGTTTCCACACTTAGTATAAGGAAGGCCCGACATGTAATTCATGGAGATGGATTCCCAAGGTCGACTAGGGGTAGGTAGCGGGGAATAGAGGCCTTGCTTCTTGATGATCAGTTTGGAAATGGCGCAAGCAGTGCATGATCTGATGTGCTTCCCAAGATCCTGCCAAAGATTCAGCCAATAGAAATACTTCTGCATTACTGCCACCATTTTCTCGACCCCAAAATGCTAAGCAACTTGACTATACTGTTGTTCCTAAATCATCTTGGCACGTTCACTTGAAGGAACACAAAGGTGACCCAGGTGGCATAACAGGGCATCCTAGAGGTGAAATCTGGAACATGTTGAACCGCCAAGAGTGTCTGGTATGTGTGGCTGAATTCTAGGATGCTTTTGTAGAGAAGTGGCCAATTAGAAGTCTCGTGCCAACAAGAGTTGAGCACGGTGGTTAACACCATGATCAATGGTCGACTGAGGCAATCTACAAGATTATTGGTGCTGCACTTGTTATACTTGATATTTAAATGGATCTGTTGCAGGTATGTGGACCACCTCTGATGGTGATCATTCTGTAATTTCCCTTGGGTCTATATGAACTACAAGGGTCAGTGGTCTATGTGGATGACCGTTTCCTTCGCCAAAATGTAATGCTTCCATTATCAGCAGGCCTGCACAATGGAATACATCTCCTTATCATAAGTGGGATACTTCTGGACTGTGTCTGAAAATGTCTCACTCTGATATGCCATTGGATGCTTGTGTTGAGTAAGGACTACCCCAATAGCATAGTCAGAGGCATTTTTCTCGACCTCAGATGGTTGTTGAAAGTCTAGTAATGTGAGCACTAGTGCCAAGCAGAGGTGATTTTTCAGCTTTGTGAATGCCTTCTGTTGAGAATCATACCAAATTTTTCTTTCACTCCTCCCTTAATGACTTGACTCAAGGGCCAAGTGATATGAAAAAATCCCAACACGAACCTACGGTAGAAGTTGGCAAGACCTAGAAATCTGCAAAGATCTATCAAAGTGGTTGGAGATGGCTAATCCTGAATAACTTGGATCTCGGCTGGATCCACATGCACCCCGTGTTCATCAATAATGTATCCTAGATACTGAACCTAGGTCATGCCAAAAGTGCATTTCTCCAAATTGGCACATAACTTGTGTTGCTACAGTGCTTGGAGAACCTCTCGAATGTGGTGGAGGTGCTCTTCCCAACTCTGGCTGAAGATCAGGATGTCATCCAAGTATACCACTATAAATGAGTTGGTGAATAGCCATAAGATGTCATCCATTAGCCTCATGAAGGTTGTAGGAGCATTCGTCAATCCGAAAGGCATAACCAACCATTCGAAAAGGCCCTCCTTGGATTTGAAGGTAGTCTCCCACACATTGGAGGGTTCGATTGGTACCTAGTGATATCCTGACTTCAAATTGATCTTGCTGAAATATTTTCCCCCTTTTAGTTGGTCCAAGAGGTCATCAATTCATGGGATCAGGTACCTATTATGAATAGTGATCTTGTTCAGTGGTCGATAGTCAATATAGAGTCTCCAAGTCCCATCCTTCTTTTGTACCAACATGATCGAGGTCCCACAAGGCGATGAACTTGGATGGACGTGACCGTTCTGCAACAACTCCTAAATCTACCTCTTGATTTCATCATTCTCCAGAAAGAAGTGCCGATAGATTGGTCCATTGGGCAGCGGTGCACCTGGGGTCAGATCGATGGAGTGCTTGACCTGACAGTGCAGTGAAACCCCTGCGGGGGAGGTGAAGATGTCCACATACTCCTCCATGACCTTTTCCATCTGTAGTTGTCGTGTGGAGGGACCCTGTCTGGAGGTCATGGCCACTATCTTATTCATTCCTTGAGAGCATATCATCATGAAAAAATCCAGTTTTGGAAATGAGCTTACTGCATTATTTTGTAGTAACGAAAGAGATGGCGGTAGGCGGTGCTACCTCTGGTATCTTGTAAAACTTATTTCCCAAAGTAACAATAACAGCATGGGGCCTTGATTCATACATAGCATGTCGCTTCCACAAGTATGGATTTCCTAAGAATACATCACAAACATCAACGGGAACAATGTCACATAATACATCATCCATGAAGGGCTTGATGTTGTATGGAAGGCGACACCGCTAGCTTACGCGAAGATCCCGTCCTTGGTGAAGCCACCCAATGGTGTACGACTGTGGATTTGATTTGGGTAGTAAGCCCAGCCACTTCACAACCTCTGCTGAAATGAGGTTCTTTTGGCTCCCGTTGTCGACAATGAACTATAGCGGGGAGCCATTTACCCACATCTGGGAGTGGAAGAGACGCTCCTCCTCCTCTTGGTCTTCAGGTTCATCCTTCTAGATCTTCGTGGTGGCAATGGTGGTGTTGGACTCCGCATCGATAATCCACTTCCCTTTGTCATTCACCTTGTGAGGTTTTAAGTTAGAGTTGGAACATGCATCTGATTCTGAAACCCTTAGCTTGGCCACTAGTGACTTCTTGGCCTGACACTCACTTGTGTAGTGAGTGGAGCTCTTATGGAACTCACACAACTTTTTCGTGTACCTTTTCAGCTTCGTGATGTTGTTATTTGCTTGCAGCTTTGGCAGGTGGTCTTAGGCCACCCTGCCTTGGCTTTGTCTTTTGATCTGTGGTTTGGGGACACCTTTCCCTTGCTTTAGATTCACAAATCAAAATCTCACTTCTTCTGTTTAAACTTTTGTTTGACCTTGACGGCAAATCAGTATGCCATGCCAAGCAAGGAGATGTTCAGGAATTTTATTTCTTCTTGGATGTACTTGTGCAAGCAGCCATGGTATTTGAGTACCAAATGCTACTCTGAATCCTTCATACCCAAATTTGTGTGAAGGGTATGGAAAATATTGGTAAACTCCACTATGTCTTGGTCCCTTCCCTGTCGCAGCTTCGTCCAACTTATGTATTGATCCTCATAGATTTTGACAAGGTAGTACTGCTCCTTGATGGTAGTCCGAAATGAATTCTAAGTGGGTGCAGCTGAAAAATAGTGAGCCCGTACTTTCATCCTTCTACTCGTAGTAGGTTTCCCAACAGTCCTTGACGTGGGGGCCTGCTTTGAGAAGAGCGAAAATAATCTTTTCCTGACCTGAAAAATCATGAACAGAAAAATACCCTTTTAGCATATTTAACCATTTATCTATGGCATCTGCGTCTATTTGATCATCGAAGATGCGGGTTTCAAAATTAACTTGTACCTTAAAGGGTGTGGCCCTTACAGAGTAGCTTTTGGAAGCCGATGTGTCGCCTCTGGGTAGCTGCAGAAGGATCTGGGCAAAGTTTTCCATCATCGGGTTCCTTTGCTGCCGGAGGGCTTCTTCGAGAAAGATTTTGATAGGATCTCCTACCCCCTCATCTTTATTTTCATCTCCAATGGGAGGCTATCGGGATTTGCGAGGTTGGTCTTGCAAAGGTTTGATCAGTTCGAGCCCTAACTCCTTATATCCTGACCTTGTTGGGGACATGCAAATAAAAACAAAGAAAAAGAAGACCGTTCTAATACAAAGATGCAACAAAATAATACTTCATTTCATTACTCCAAAATACTGAAATATGCATAGAAACAGAAATGGAAATAAACCAGCTAGGGCGATGGTAGCTTATCTCTGAAAATAGATGTGGCGGCTACATGTGTTGGGTTGTGTTATATTCTTTCCATGACTAGCCCATGTAGTTAACTGGGGGATTAGAAAGGGATGAGAGCCCCCCCCTTCATTGCGCTGGTTGCATAGCAGGGGGAGTCATAGGGGGTTTGAGGAGTGTAGATAACCCCACTCGATGGGGTCCGGGGCAGTGCCATCGAAAATTTTGGTTTTGGACCCTATATTAGGTTCAGCAGAGCTACCTATGGTTTTGTACATGTTTTTCACACATGGTTTTAGATGCGATGGTTTTCGGTCCATGGTATTGGATGCTTTGGCATGTATAAATATGTATTGTAATATTGAAAGGTATATAATGAAAGATCAAACTGGTGTTTCGGGAATATTTAGTTTTTTTTGACAAATGCCTAACCCTCTAGATCTAGTAGCTAATCTAGAAACAACAGTCAAAGTAATCTTAATTTTCCCTATAAACAACAGATAAAACAAAAGAAGAGAGAAACCTACTTGTAGTTTTCTCTCTAGCACCTCGTCTCCCTTGATCGATTTTGTTGCTCCTTCCCATACTTAAGTCGCTTAAGAAGTATTTGCACAACTTACATAAACAAAAACCCGTCAAGGCATAATGATCTATTGTCTATAAATAACATGGAATCGAAAACCTGATATACACATGAATGCATTAATATATAACACAAGCATAAGGCAAAAATCTTGAAAACTTTATTGATAAGAGGAAAGATTACAACCAATGTGAGTCTGATCCAGTATCATCCATCCAATTCAATCCTTCTTCACCTCATGAAAAGCAAGACACTCCAACACTATTACAATACTTGCACTCAATTCTAGCCTCATACTACCAGCATCTCCTTACAACTCCTTATTTTCTAGCCCAGATCTCTTAGATGAATGATCTATTTATATGTGATTGAAGGAAGTTATGCTATCAATGGAGGTAATGAATGCCTTTCTAAATTTAGAAATTAGTTCCATGGAAGAAGGGATAAGGGATTGATGTTTCCAAATTCCCTTTCTCATCCAAAGGCGAACTCAAAGGAGCAGGTGGCATTTGAGAAACGTCTAGAGGCTTGCAATGGATAAGGAATATTCAAGCCCTCACAGAACTTTTCTCAACTTTGCCTAGCGTAGGCCAAAGAGGGACCAAATGCACTACATAGCACCCTGTTAATGCATCGTTTGCATTATAGCGCACCCTAATGAAGACCTACCCGCACTAATCTTCTTAGAGGTGGTTTTTGGATGTCTTCAATGATAGAACTTCTTTGGGAGTAAGGCATTCTGATGACTAACTTCTTTAGGGCATGTAACAACTATAATAAGGGTTGATGGGCCCTAATAACATCAATTCGTAAGTTGGGGTTGATGTGCCCAAATGGATCTGTAACAGTTGCCCCCTAAAGCATGAAGTCGTAAATATTTATGTCAGGTGAAATGCTTTATCACGAAGAGACTAGATTTCGAACAGAAGGTGACTTGCATTCAATTACAATACATATATCATGATAATTGATTTTCTTCATGAATTAGCTGAGTGAGGCATACCCATGCTCAACTTATAAACTTTCATTACATGTACATAAATTAGATAGTCATCTATACATATAGATTAATGTTTCTACAGATATAGATCCATGATTAGGATGACTGTCTGTGTAAGGCCATTATACACTTGATTTGATACTCCTAAATATATCGCAGCCCACATGGATTAAACTAGATTTGGGGTCTTCAATCACATTCAATATTCACTCAATGTACAAGTCTAACCATGTGAATAGATGTTCTAAGGTCGAACATGGAGAGACATCGCCTGATTACCAGCCAATGATGTAAGCCATTAACAAATGCGAGAGGAATCACTTATAATGATGATGCCCCTCTAGGTACTATAGTACATTTCACATGGTGTGAATAAATGATTTGATGTTGAACACCATACAAAGTCTTTTGGTCGAAGGCCATTGATGTCAACCTATAGTTGGAAGCGAGAAACCTGCCATCGATATATGGCACTGAAGGGGTGTTTCTAAGTCAATTTCTTGGATGATGAGCTAATGTCGACAAGAAGTAACTTCATCATAGGAGGGCCTTGATGTATCCCACATCTACGACATGACATGAGGTAAATGATTTTTCGAGATGAGAATCAACTGCGACACAATGTTTAGGAATGGCGGTCATGAAAATGGAGGTTTACAGTATTGCAACGGATGAAGTTTTAACTGGATGACTTCTCTTGAACATATCAGTGACACTGAGATGAGTTGGTAGCATTGACCCAAAACACAGGTGATGGATGGTGTGATAGACCAATGGTGTGATAACCATCAAGCTGAATGACCCAACCCAAATAGTCTTGGAGATGAAGTGAAAGTGTCATGTTCAAGAGAAACTCGCTACCATAACATTTTCTCAACTTTTCCCATTTTCCCCAGTAATTGCTGACCAGTACCTCTTTATTTTCTATCAAGATCGAGGAGGATAACATATGTCTTTTCTATAATTCACCCTTCGAGTGAACCCATCACTATTTGATGTTTTAATGAGTCTAGTGAAGGTGAAAACTCGGTCTTGTCTAGATGGACAAGTTTGTCGCTACTTGATGTTTTAACGAGTTTAACGACCAAGATAACTCAGTCCTTTTCATGTTTAGAGAGTTTTAAAAGGGATGGAAAGAAAAATCCATAAGTTCTTTTTCATTAAATAATCTCTCAAGTCCGAAAAAGTGTAAAATAATACAAGAGAGATGCATTTCCAATCCTTAACAAGTTGGAATAGACAAGCGCTCGACAATCTTTTCATATTTAGAGAGTCTAAAAAGATTTTAAAGATGACTCTATGGGGGTTTCTTTTCATTTTTAACAAAGATCGAAAAAGAAACAAAAGTTTGCTTTGTGGTCAAAGATGTCCAATTTACCCTTTAGTACATTTGATTCTGCTTTCAGTGGTTAAACCTACTCAAAAACTTCCTCAAAGAGAGTTAAAAATACATGTTCATTGATAAAATGGATAAAAACCAACATTTACTTTGATTAATATGCAAAATAAACATAAAAACAAGTTTTGTAATTCATTTTTACCATTTCACTTTTACCCTTTGATTTTGGAGCTCTGGAGCAGGTTTTTACCCAAAACTTCACCAACCAATTGCAGAGGATTTTGTGGATCGTTTTTCATGCTGTCTAGAATAGGTAGGAGATATCCCTAGTCTCTTCCATTTCATTCCATTCATTTTCCATTTTGAGCAAAATTTTTTGGTTTTTAAGGCCCCTAGGGTTTCATTTTGTTCCATGTGGATTAGCGCACCCTTTCTATATTGAAAGGTGCGCTGCATCACATACACCTAGAATGGAGTATGCATTGTAGTGCACTATCTCTAATGGAGGAGTGCGATGGGTACAAAAACCAAAATTTGACAGTTGTTTTCTCTGAAATCTTCAACTGTTTTCTACAAAAATTGTATCCTAATTTGTCTAATGGTTGCATTTCAGACATTCATCGGATCAAAATGGTAATTATATGGAGAGAACGAGAGCACGAAGAACAAGACATGGTTGGCTTAAATGATCAGGGAATAGTTGATTCCTTAAAGAACTATGGGTTGCTGAAGTATTTTCACTTATCCAGCATGCAGCAACAAATTAAACTACTACAGTATCTTGTTTGTTCTTGGGATCCTACTGACTAGGGTTTTCACATTAGGGGCAAAGTGATCCCCTTTACCATCAAGGATATTTACTTTCTGATGGGTTTATCGAGGTGAGGTTCCCCCATTTCATTATCGAGATTCATTAGAGGTGGTGAATCAGTGAGAGATTATATTCGACAGTTCTGCCAGGAAGGATCTCAACCTAGTAGAGATGGAAAGATTAATATCGAAGATGTTAGTGATCTACCATTGAGAACAATTCTTTTCACCCTTGCCAAACTGGCTGGTAGTGCAACTTTAAATTTTGAAAATAGGTCTTATATGCAGTATGCTTTAGAGTGCTTGGAGCCAAAGGTATTCCACTGGTGTGAGGCAGTTCTTCCATCTATGAGAGAACAATTGACCAGGGTGAAGACTAGAAAGACAAAAAAAATTGGTTATGGGTCTATCTTGATTTCCTTTGCCTTGGAGAGAATCCCACTTATGCAGCCACAACACATTTCACTCGGAGATCTTGGACCTAGAGACCCACAGATGTAGAGCTGGGTGGACCTTATGGCTAGACATGCTTGCCAGTCACTGATCTCATTTTCGTCTGCTTTCTTCGAGTAGTTCGACCATAAAGAGATGGCCTTCTCAGAATATTCATATTCAGGGATGGACTTCCATGGTGATCCAGATCTGGTGCTGCCAGTTGAGGCGCAGTGGAGTGCCATTGGTAAATTGTTTGACCATAATGTTTTTGTTTTTGAAATTTTTAGTTTTTGTGTTTTCTTATTATTACGAAGACTAAATAATTTTATATATCTATGCAGATGTTGCATTCGTCCGACCTGTGCTATGCCAACAGGAGGCAAGTGCACCAGTACAAAGAGCTGTTAGGAGGGAAGTTCTCAAAGACCTTGATCTACTGGAGTCCTTGGCTGAGCTGCAGGATCACATAGAGGGTTTGACCCTTGGTATTCCGGACGTTCGGATTATAGAGTTTCCTATGCGATTGTTGTGCCATACTATTGGCATGCTAAGTCATTGGATGAGACTTCTGCATATGATAGCATAGGCTATGACCTATTATCATCAGCAGTACTAGTCTATTGGGATATTTTCTGCATATATTTTTTGATTTTTTTGGGTCAGATGACCGATTTTTGTCTTGGACACAAAATATTCGTAAAAAATTATTTACAGCCATCTATTTGACTTTCAGAGTTTTATTATGGTTAAGTGATGAAATCCTATTCAAATGATGTTGAAAAATGTTTACTTTACAAATGTCGCAAATTTCTATTTAACACATAATTCGCTAGAGAGTCAGATAATGTGTTTAAATTTATGGAAATATGTTGATATTGAATAAATTCAAAATACCTTTCCAAAATACGAACTCTAAGGAACATGCGATGGATTGTTGGGTTTCGGACTGTATAGAAGCCAATAAGCTGTAGTACGAAAAGCTACGAGTCTAGCCTAATGATGATTCAGTGTACGCCATGTGAAACGACATTAGAGAAGAGTTCAATCAACGTGCTATACTCAGCAATATTGTTTGTCAATCGACCAATACATATCCCTCTGAAACTCACTAACTCGCCGCTAGGAGCGAAAATGGCCCATGCTGTAGAAGACAGATTCAGTGTACTACAACTAGCTCCGTCGGCATACCTAACGAATGGTTCTGAAAAGTTCGACATCTGCAACAAATGTGAAGTGGATTACCTAACCAAATAAAAACTATAAAAGAAAACTAATGCGCAAAAAATGCAATCAAAGCATATATATATAGTGAGTTTTACTACACTTAACTAAGCATAGAAACATTTAAGATACAACCCGTTTCAGGGTTGCGACAATGGAATCCCATCATAATCCACTAACTCATAGGCACCTTTCGTCAACACATGTTTAACAATGTAAGTGCGCATCCATAATGGTTCAAATTATCCCGCTCCAACTTTGTTAGAATCCTTATCGTAAAGCAAGACTAGGTCACCTTCTGAGAAGATATGAGGATTAACATTTTTGTCATATTGTGCCTTGATGCATTTCTTATGCACCTCGTTAGCCAATGCGGCATTACGACGGGTTTCATCGAGATGGACTAATTCCAAAAAACGTGCTTCTTCCTCAGAAGTGTTAGGTAGCAAGTCAATTGAAAGTTTGAGGGATGAGATTTCACATTGGATTGGCAGGACTGCTTCCAAACCATAGACCAAATGGAAAGGCGTAAATCCGGTCGCATTTCTCACTGAGGTTCGATATGCCAACAAAGCCGATTACATAATTAAATTCCAATTCCGTTTACGGATCCAATCATTATTTGCAACATGCACTTAAGGACTTTTTTGACAGCCTCAACTTGTCCATTAGCTTACGGGTAGTATGGAGTAGAGTTGTCATGTGATAGTTCTAATTTGGTAGTTAATTCGATCATCATGTGATTTCGGAAATGTGACCCATGATTTGTAACTATAGCTTGTGGTACTCCAAACCTAGAAACCATATGGTTACAAAAAAAGAGAGCAGCCGTTTTGCCATTGTTGTTCAGTGTAGGCATCACCTCAGCCATTTGGTAAAATAGTCAACGGTGACTATAATATACCTATGCCCCCAGCCGAGGTGGGGTTACATGTCATAAAATCAATGCCCCATTTTTCAAATGGGGCAATAGCAATGACTGGATGCAATGGTGCAGGTGGTAATCTAGTTTTATAATAAAAAATTTGGCAAGCATGGCAACATTTAACAACAAGAATGCAATCTTTGAATATGGATGGCCAGAAGTAACTAGCTCATAGAATTTTTTGTGTTGTTGTGTAACCAGATAAATTCCCTCCACAAGCACCTGAATGACATTCATTCAAAGCTTTCTCGGCCTCCTCATGAGTCAGGCACCTATGTAAGATCTTATCGACACCATGATGCTAAAGTGTATCACCAATGATTAGATATTCTTTGTCTTGGTATTGAGTACATCACTGTTCAGAGCAAGAGGTATTAGGCCGAAAAGCTTGGGTTTGGAGATAGACCAGTATATCTCCATACCTTGGATCACTTGATGAAATCAGAAATAGAGACTCATCCAAGATTAATGCTTCGCAAAGTAAATTGGAAAAGATGAGAGATTTCTTTGATTTAGATTTGATGAATTCCAAATCAAACTCTTGCAAGATAATTATCCATTTAGAATATTTCGCCCCCAACAATTGATGTGACAAAATGTATGTCATAGGGTTCCAATCTGATACAATGGTAGTTTTGCGAAGGAGGATGTAATGACAAAATCTCTGTATGGCTTGAACAACTGCCAAGGCTAACTTTTCAACATATGAATATTTACTTTCTGTATCATTGAGATTACGACTCGAATAATAAATAGGATGTTCAGTTCCACTTTCTTCTTGAACTAAAACCATACCAATGGTTGTATCTATAGTGGTGAGATACAGGTAAAAGTCTTTTTGGTAGTTTGGGGCATACATTAATGATGCTCTAACCAGGGAATCTTTGAGAGCATCAAAAGAAGCTTGTGCAACTTGGTCCCAATGGAAGGGTACACCTTTTTTCAATAGACGTGTATAACCTTTAGCTAATTCAACATAGTTTGGAATGAACCTCCTCAAAAAGTTTTCCTTCCCTTGAAGTCTCTGTATTTGTAACAAATTTGAAGGTGGAAGCATGTCAAGGATTGCCTGAACCTTTATGGGATCGAGTCGAATTCTGTCTTTCGAAACTACGAATCCAAGAAATAAACCAAAGCCAACACAAAATACCCATTTGTGTGGATTGAGTCTTATCTTGTAGTGTTGACATCGTAAAAATATTGCTCTCAAGTGCTGCGGGTGATCAGTCCATTTTCACGAGTGAGCAGGAAAATCATCAAAATAAGGTTGAAAAATGTGTTTGATGTCATGGAAGACATAATTCATCGCCCTCTAAACTATAGCCCCTGCATTCTTCAAACCAAAAGGTAGCTTTCGATAAGAGAATGTGCCCCACGCACATATAAAAGTGGTTTTTGATTAGTCTTGTGGGTGGATATTGATTTGATTGTAGCCAGAAAATCCATCCATGAACGAAAAGATTTCACATCCGGCACATTCGTCAATAATCTGGTCGATAAAAGGTGTAGGATAATTGTCCTTTGGACATGTTTGATTTACATCCATATAATCAACGCACACTCGAATTGTCCCTTGTTTTTTCATCACTGGAACAATATTAGATACCCAATCAGTAAGAGGTACAGGGAAGATGAAGCGAGCATGCAAAAGCTTTTCAACCTCTGCTTTAATAATAGTGGCTTTCTTAGGATGAACAAGTCGAAGCCGCTATCGTAGTGGTTTGACATCAGGGTACATTTTAATCTCGTGTTCAACAATACTTGAGTCAATGTCTGGCGTTTCTTCATAAGACCATGCAAAGATATCTCAAAATTCATGAAAAAGAGCACAATAAGTATCAAGTTCTAATGGAGAACAAGATTTGCTGATGTGAATATTTTCCACAATGTTAGGCTTGGTTCAAATGTTTATAGAAATCGTTTCTTTGATATTGGACAAATTATGCTCAGAATCTATAGTATTTACAAAATTTGACAAGAAATCAATGATCGATGGGTGATTGAGTTCATTTGAATAATCTTCATTGTTGTCTAGAAGATGGGAACGATGATGATAATATTCCCATGATATATCTCCTATCATCATTGATTGGATGATTCCTTCATCCATAGAATGTATACATGAAAAAGGATCCGAAAAGGTACCATATTCTAACGACCTATTTACCCAGACAATTGTTGAGAGTGGATTAGGGTTTGCCACACAAGCCATAAAGATTGATTTCTTTGACGATTCAATGGGGCTTAGCGGAACTGCCTCGTTATGACCATAAATTTCAAAGTAGTTGGGATCCTTCTTAAAATAAGATGATTCAAAAGAAATCATGTTGCAACTCTCCACTCTTGCCACTTTCGTGGAACTAGATGGTGACAGGAGGGTAAAAGTGCCCCTCAGGGAAGGATCTTTAAAGGGACCTACTCCAACATTTTGAAGTGATGGTGAGTTTCTGTGTATCAATGAAATTCTTCTCGTACCCTGTGAACTATTGGCAAAGAAGGCTAGGTGATCAATGACTATGATTCCACCGTTGAAGGGAAATGCAATTTTTCTAAAGTATGTGGAAACAACAGCAGCGATAGCATACACACAAGGCCTTCCTAATAGAATGTTGTAATCAAGGAGTCCATTAGCTACCTCAACTTCAACATTTACTATTTTTCGCCCTAGTTCAATTTGCATGTTACTCAAAATCCCATACAGAGTGTATGTTCTTCCATCGAATGATTTTAATGTAGATGGTGATCGTGACAAGAGCAGTGAACCAATAGTTTTCCAGCAGCTTATGGACATAATGCAAGTTGATGCCCCCTCATCAATAGTTTGGTGAACATTTTTATTGAGAGCTTTTACTTGTATTAGGAGATCTAATTGTGCTGGTAATTGTGGTGAGTATCCCACATGGTTAAAAACCACAAGATTTGAATCCATAGGATCTATTCCACCTATTGCTAACAATAAAGCTTGTTTTTGGGAGGGACGGTTTTGCAACACCTCGAGTGTCAACATAGCAGAAGGTGATTGAGCCAGATATTCCACTATATTATAGTTTTGATATGCTCAAGCACGAGGATTGAATGTTGATTTGTGCACAACTCCCTTTGGCGGTTTTATCATTAATTCAGGTACAATTGGTCGAACAACTTCTAATGAAGTCGAGGTCGAAGTACTAGGTTGATCAGTAGCTTGGTTATTCAATGACTATGGATTTAGATAATCTTTATTCCTTGTTGACACCATAACATTGTTTGCAGATTTGCAATGGATAACATGAGTACTTGTGATGTGGAAGCCTTATCAATTGCAACCAAATGTGTCTTGGAGGTTGGAAATGGATCTGTCAACACTGTTGAGGTATTTTAAGTCTTTAGAAGCTTAGAGACCTCAGAGAAATGTGGACAGTCTCTTGTTTAATGCTTGTCATTACATATCAGACATGGATAACAAGGTTTCCTAGCCACAGTAGGGGAATTAGATGATTTCTTAGGAGTGGAATTTTCCTGTTTCTTTTTGTTATTCTTCCACTTCTTCTTACCTCCTGGTTTCTTTGGATTTTTTCCTTTGTCAGGTAACATGACATTAATCTCAAAGGCATGTGTGTTTTATGATGTATTTGCAGTTTGATTGGAAATAGCAAGAGTTTGACTAGATGGTCCTCTTTCTGCCTATGTGCTTGAAGAACCGATCACATGGTCGCCAAAATGAGAGTCCCTACTCGATTTTAGAGGTGGTGGAACAATAGGCTAGTCTAGGTGCAGCAGGAAATTTATCATAGAGCGTGCCAGATTGTGTGTAAATCAAATCTAAGTATTGGGCACAAGAGATAACTTGCTCTTCTGTGACAACTCCGCCTTTTTGCCACATCCTCAGTGATAGACGGTAATAAGGATTTTATGAACCACTCAGTGAAAAGCTTATTGGGAACATACATCTTAACAATTCGACGATGACAGTGCCACTCATGATTATGATCTGATATATGGGTGGAGGGAGTCTGTTTAAAGTTGGTCAAGAGTTTCGTTCCAGTCTCGTATCTGATAGGTAACTGGAAGTGGTTCAAAAAGGTGGCCGCTAAAATGGTGAAGTTATAGAAAGAAGCTCTTGGTAATTCAATGTACCATTTAGCAGTTGGACCAGTAAGTGTTCTTTGGAAAAGATGAAGTCTGATCAAATCACCATTCAAAGTATTGGATGAACACCATAGATGAAAGGTAATAACATGATTTGGTGGGTCTTCTCCAGGATTTCCATTAAACTTCGAAGTATCAGATAGTAACTTATGGGGAATCACCAGCCACCAAGGTGCATATGCAATTGGATCATTAGTGAGCCGATTTAAATATGGTAATTCTAAAGTTGCTATGAATACCAACTATCGATTCAAGTCAGGTTGATCATACCCAGGATATGAAGAAATTTCCTATGCAATAGGTCTTTGCATACCAGCATAGGGCATCTGTATTTGGTAACCTTGGTAAGGTTGTTGGACAAAACCAGTATAAGGTGGTTGTTGATAACTATATTGGAATTGTGGTTGCCCATAACCTACAAAGCCTTGTTGCCAAGGTCCTTGGTAAGCTTGGTATTGACCAAAACCAGGTTAAGCTTCTGAACCAAGTCCAAACTAGGATTGGGACTATTGGAATTGGGGTTGTTGGAATTGCGATAGCCATGGTTGTTGAACCAACTGTTGCTACCTAGTAATGAAAGATTGACCAAGTTGTGGATCAACTATACTAGTGTAAGCCTGGGTCAATCCAGATAAAGGTATACTAACTTCAGGTTGTTGTTGGGCTCTAGAAACAAGTGGTTGTTTTATAACAACTTGAGAAACTTGAACCTCTTGACTTGAAACTTGTGATTGCAAGGAAGAAGGATCAGTTTGTACTGGTTGAGATATAACAGTTTGAGCTTGTGACTGTGGCATAGTAGTAACAACAGGTGTAGTAGGAATATTTGACACAATTTGCATTGGTTGTGTTGGATACAAAAGCCTTGGTTGAGTTGGCATTACTGGTTGCCATTGACAAACTCTAATTCCAGTTTGACTTGAATAATGCAGGAAATTACCATATGGTTGTCCCTCGAAATAGGGAGGAAATAATGAATAAGCTATTGCTCTCCATATGGTGGCAATCCAGTATTTAATGGATACACCCGTTTTTTATGACTAGATTACCCAACCTGATACTAATGTGCAAGATCAAATTATTGAGTTCCCATTTGAGAAAAACCAAGTCAAATTCCAGACAAGTACATGGGTGTTGACCATGGTGCAGAAGCAACCCCTGAGTGGGTTACAAACAATGATTGGTAACCAACCGGGACGAACGATTCACCATATAGGTGTGACTCAGGTGTAGAAGAAAACATCGAAGGAGTTACAACAGAAGTTTCTACTACAGGTACATCAAATGATATAGTCTTGGATGTTGACTGTGGTTTAGCCATAGTTAAATAGCCCAAAAGCTATCCTAAAGACTTGACGGGAACTTGCAAGGAAGTAGGATCAAATGAAGCAAAGTAATCAGAAGTAGTATGATAAAGATTAATCCCAGTTCCAAAGTGAAACGGGGTTCTAGGTGTGTAATCCTCTACTATCTCTTCTATGGCAATCAATTTTGGTGGAAGAGGTTGACCGTCGTGTCCATAAAAGATTTCTAGTGTTGATGAAAGTGTAGTTTCAGTAGTGACTGATGTCGAAGGGGTAACAACTTCTGAATGTTGAAATTCGAAGTCCAGATGTTTGGGTAAATGAGCAACAGTTTCAAAGGGAGGTTCCTTAACAACTTCTAGTTCAGATGTAACCTCTATTGGAACTAGGATAGATTCTGGACTTACTCCTGATGGAGCTATTTCAAGTTTGGAATAACTTCCTAGTTGAAGAATTTCAAATTGAGTATCAACCTGTTGTTGGACAACCTTGGTTACTGTTACACTAGGATCAGTGCTATTGTCCTCAGGTAACTGCGAAACTTGTTCTTCAGGAACAGATGTACCATAAATGGTCAGAGTAACTGGAGTCTTTGTAGTTACTGAAACAAATGTTTCAAGTAATCTAGATGAATAACTAGGAGTTCTTGATGTACTAGACTCAGTTAAACGAGACCGCTTTCTTCGAATTGGTGTCGCTTCAGGAGGAAAAGGCGGTTGACTCGCTATTCTACACTAACGACGGCGTTTGGGTTGACTTTCCTCCATGATTGTGGATTAATTTTATCAACTTAAAATCAACTAAGGAATGAGGATGTTATTCATGGTCAATTAATTTTAACAACACTGGAACACAACTTCGCTTTTTCAGTTTTAAAGAGTCGAGAAAAAGAAAAAGATGACTCTAGTCACCTTTGATTTTTAAGAAGCTTGAAAGGAAAAGTGCTCAGATGATCCTTTTACTTTTAAAGAGTCAAAAGGGAATGAAAGTGACTACTCTGGAGATTCTAGACAAGAGGGTTTACCAGAAAAATCACAAAACTGCAATATACACCATGGTGATAAATGAAAGAGAAATTACCAGGGACTTTACGTATGGTAGTCAATCTTCCCAAATGCCATGTTTGGTGCTTTGCAATCGATATGGCGGCAGCCTTGGCTTCCTAGGGATAAATGATTTCAACCTATTAGGTCTCCCACTATATACGCGATGGTACAAGAAGCACAAGTCCATAGTAGCACTTATCGGATCAAAGAGGAGGAATCACCCAACCTTCAGTGAAGACAACAACCACTAGGTTTAAAGACGTTGGAACACGTCTCTAGCCTAGACCTTTAGATGTTTTTCATTAAGTTCCAAAACATTGTTAGATAAATTGATGTTTATTTTAAGTTGATCTTGCTTAGAAATTTTCCTTTGAAGGTTCACCGCGAAATGTGTTCTGAAATTCCTAAGAATGCAACTAGAATGAGAAGCACTCTTTTCATTTAATTTCAACAATGAAAATCCTAACTATGAGGGATAGAGTATAGAAGTAGTTTTGAACAAACAACAAAGAGCACAAACTAGTGCAATTCCATAAACCAGTCCTTTTAGCATACAAACTCAAGCTCTAAAATGCAAATTACATGTATTTCTTTTCAGTTTCTCTTAATGTGAATGATGTAATAAGAAAAACTAATGCACAAACGATTTAGAACTTTTTCATAAAAATGATGATTTATGACAATTTCTTTTAAGAGAGAAAGGGAGATTGACGACACTTTCAATTTTGAAGAAATGAAGATTTTCGACACTTTAAATGAAAATGGAAATCAAATGCACCAATAGATCAATAGATTATCTATGAAGGGGGATTATATGACACTTCACTTTCTGAAGAAAATGATGACTTTACGACACTTTTGTCAGAAAAATTGATCAAAACTACCTTTTGATAGTGGATTGCAAATGACAAAACAAATACATAAAAAACATCCAACAATCTAGTCTAAATGGGGCCAAATTAAGGAGATGAAAGGTTGGTTTTCAGAGATGAGACATCATTCATATTCAACAAACAATTCAAAAATGATGAAAACTGACAAAAAAATTCAGCTCCTAGATGGGAACTAACCTTCAAGGGATCAGCGCAGGCTGTGGTGATAGAAAGTGCATTGAACTGCTCTCTACTCATGCGGGAAATGCACTGCAGTGCAGGTCTTAGTTAGAGACAGTGCGCTGATGACAATGAGCAAATCTGAAGGTTTTTTTGGCTTAAATTTGATTCAATTTTTAGTGAATTTGGACTTGAATTCAATAAAAAATAGGAAGAACAGTATATTGGAATGTTCTAAGAGCTACTTAGCTACTAAAAAAGGGAAAAGATCTTCCCCAGTGGATTTGCCATTTTGTTCCGGGAATATTTAGTTTTTTTGGACAAACGCCTAACCCTCTATATCTAGTAGCTAATCTAGAAACAACAGTCAAAGTAATCTTAATTTTCCCTATAAACAAAAGATAAAACAAAAGAAGGGAGAAACCTACTTGTAGTTTTCTCTCTAGCCCCTTGTCTCCCTTGACTGATTTTGCTGCCCCTTCCCATACTTAAGTCACTTGAGAAGTACCTACACAACTTACAAAAACAAAAACCCGTCAAAGCATAATGATCTATTGTCTATAAATAACATGGAATTGAAAACATGATATACACATGAATGCATTAATATATAACACAAGCATAAGGGAGAAATCTTGAAAAAATTATTGATAAGAGGAAAGATTACAACCAATGCGAGTTCGATCTAGTATCATCCTTCCAATTAAATCCTTCTTCACCTCATGAAAAGCTAGACACTCCAACACTATTACAATGCTTGCACTCAATTCTGGTCTCATACCACTAGCATCTCCTTACAACTCCTTATTTTCTAACCCAAATCTCTTAGACGAGTGATCTATTTATAGGTGAGTGAAGGAGGTTATGCTATCAATGGAGTTAATGAATGCCTTTCTAAATTTAGAAATCAGTTCCATGGAAGAAGGGATAGGTGACTGATGTTTCCTAATTCCCTTTCTCATCCAAAGGCGAACCCAAAGGAGCAGGTGGCATTTGAGAAAGTTCTAGAGGATTCCAATGGATAAGGAATCTCCAAACCCTCACGGAACTTTGCTCAACTTCGGCCCGCACAGGCAAAAGAGGGACCAAGTGCATTGCATAGCACCCTGTTAATGCATGGTTTGCATAGCAGCGCACCTTAATGAAGGCCTACCTACGGTAATCTTCTTAGAGGTGGTTTTTGGATGTCTTCAGTGATAGAACTTCTTTGGGAGTAAGGCATTCTGATGACTAACTTCTTTAGGGCATGTAACAGCTATACTAGGGATTGATGGGCCCTAATAGCATCGATCTGTAATTTGGGGTTGATGTGCCCAAATCAAGCTGTTATAGTTGGTAGTCTCGGTTTTGGGATCTACGGGAAAATCTCTGTGTATATGTGTTTTATGTGTTATGCTCTCACATTGTTTATTTTCTATATTTTAGAATTCGTATGCAGGTAATTTCTGCCTACATTTGGTATCAAAGTTGTTTTGGCTTGAAGGGGACGCCTTTGTTGGTGAGGGGTTTTTCTCGAGCCTGTGGTAGACCCTGTTCATTAGGAGATCTGCAAGATCAATTCTGGTGGTGAAAGAAGATGGCGAGCAGTTGAAAGATAAAGATTGAGAAATTTAATGGTCAGATTTTTGAGTTGTGGAAACTCAAGATGGAGGATCTGTTGGTGGATAAGATCAGTGGATTGCGGTACATCTGGGTACTAACAAACAAGAGTGTGTGATGAAGAATGGAAGAATTTAGATCGGAAGGCAAAGACCACAATACGATTGTGGGTCTCAGATTCAGTATTGCTGAATGTACCAGGGGAAGCTACGGTGAAGGATTTGTGGGACAAGTTAGGGACTTTGTACCTATCTAAGACTCTAGTGAATAAATGGTTCCTACAGAAAAAGTTGTATAACCTGAGGATGAAGGATGGAGACTCGCTGACAAAGCATCTGAACGCATTTAATATTGTGGTAAGTCAGTTATCATCTATTGATATCAAAATTTCAGATCAAGATAAGTGCATTAGTTTGTTGTGTTCTCTACCAGATTTGTGGGATAGTCTAGTTATTGTAATAGGTAGCAATGCAACTGCCTTGTAGTTTTATGAAATAATCTCATCCTTGTTGATGGAGGAGATGAGACAAAAAAATATGGAGAGCTAGAATGGCGATGCCTTGTCTGTATGAGGACAGTCCCAGAATAGAAACAAAAATATGTCATCGAAGGGGAAATCTAAATCTCCAGGAAAACCCGTCAAGGTGGCGTGCTGGAAATGTGGAAAGGAAGGGCACTACAAAAGGGACTGTAAATTTAAAGCTCCTAACAAAGGAAAAGGATTTGATGATGCTCCTTATGCAGAGGCGAAAACCACCTTAGATGAAGGTGGGGATGTGTACTTGGCTTCTTCAAGTACACACGTAGATCATGAGGCATGGTTGATTGACTCATGTGCATCTTTTCACTTCACTCCCCATAGAGAGTGGTTCTATGAGTATGAGAAATATGATGGTGGTGATGTCTTCTTGGGGGATGATAAGAAGGCTAGAATCGTTGGTCGCGGAAAAGTAAAGTTGAAGTTGCAAGGTCGAAGGGTTAGAATTGTTCTGGGTGTTTTGCATATTCCTGCATTAGCCTGAAATCTAATTTCTATAAGCAAGTTGGATGATGCGGGTGTAAACCAGTGTTCGATAAGGATACTTGCAAGATGCTTGGCAGGGTGATGGTATTGATGTGGGGAGTATGGACTGGAACTTTGTAGAAGCTGCAAGGTAGCATTGTTGTTGATGGGTGCAATAGTTCTGTGGTTCCTAAAAGTGGAGTAGAGAATCTAGTGGTCTCTGGAGAGAAGACCATGTTGTGGCATCAAAGTGTTTTGGGAAAATTTAGTGTTTCTTCAAATGCCTAACCCTCTAGACCTAGTAGCTAGTCTCGAAACAACAGACAAAGTAATTCATTGCTTTTCCTATAATTAATAGATAAGAGAAGGAAGTAAAGGAACCAACCTGTAACTTTCACTTGATCCCTCTCTCCTTTAACCAATTTCACCACTCCTTTCCGTACTTAACTCACTTGGAAAGTAACTACACACAATCCGAGACAGAAACCCATCAAAGCATACAATAACGATCTATTAACTAAACATATCATAGAATCCAGAATATGATATACATCCTATAAACACATGAATGGAAGAAGCTTAGAATTCTTAATTAATAGAAGGAAATATTACAACCCATGAAGTCTCATGCTCGATTCAGTGTCATCCTTCTAGCTTCAAACCCTTCTCTCCTCATGAAGCAACAATTCGACATCATTATAATACTCTTACTAGTCTCATTCAAACAACATTTCCTTAGCTCATGAAATTCCAACCTAGACCAGCATTTGAATGCTTGGTCAATTTATAGCTGAATGGAGGAGGTTAAGCCATTAATGGCCCTCATGAATGCTCTGCCAAAATGGGGAAGTGGTTCCATGGAGGAAGGGATAACGGATTAAGGTTCATTCATCCTCTTCCTCATCCAAAAGCGAGCTCAATCGATCTGGAAACTTCTAGAAGCATCCATTGGATGAGGAATCCAATGGATTCATTTCGAAAATTTGATGAATCTCACTCAGCGCAGGTGAAACAAAGGCTAACTACATTGCATTGCACCCAGACAATGTAATTCCTACATTGCAATGCAGCCTCATAAAGGGCCACCTGTGCTGATCTCTTTAGGGGCATTTTTTGGATGAATGGTGACATGGAAAATCTTGGGAGGCAAGCATAATGTAGGTTGACCTCATTAGGGAATGAAAACAACTATGGACCCTAATAGTACTGATCTGGAAGTCAGGATTTAGGTGCCCAAATTGACCTGCAACAGTTGCCCCCTAAAGCATGAAGTCGAAGATAAACATGTCGAGTGAGATTCTTTACCACTTGGAGAGAAGGTTTCGAAATGGAAGGAGACCTACATCAGTTACAATACAAATATCATGATACGTTGATTTTTCTCATGAACTAGCTGAGGGAAGGCATACCCATGCTCAGCTTATAAATTTTCATTACATGTACAAATATAGTTGTCTACAGATATAGACCCATGAATGGATGACCATGAATTTGAGGCCATTTTACATTTTATATAGTACTCCTGAAATTATATATTGCAGCCTGGATGGATGAAACTAGATCTGGGGTCTTCAATCTCATCCAATCTTTCACTCAAGTACAAGTCTAACCATGTGAATAGTTGATTTGAAGTCAAACATTGAGAGACATCGTCTAATTACCCGCTAATGATGTAGGTCATTACAGATAGGAGAGGAATCACTGATAATGATAATGCCCCTCAAGGTACTGCAGTACATTTCACATGGTGTGAATAAATGATTTGATGTTGAACACCAAATGAAATATTTCGGTTGAAGGCCATTGATGTGAACCTATTGCCGCAAGCGAGAAACCTGCCATTGATGTATGCAAGCCTCAAGGTACTGAAGGGGTGTTTCTAAGTCAACTTCTTAGATGATGTGTTGATGTCAACAAGATGCGAATCATCGTAGGATGGCCTTGATGTATCCCATGTCACTGACGCGAAACAAGGTAAATGATTTTGGAGATGAAACATCGACTGACGACATAAAAATCAGGAATGGCAGACATGAAAATGAAGGTTTGCTGTATTGTAAAGGATGAAGTTTTGAACGGAATGACTTCTCTTGAACATATCGACAACACTAAGGTGAATTGGTAGCATTAATCCTAAACAAACTAATGGATGGTATGATAGACCAATGGTGTGATAACCTTCAAGCTGAATGACCCAACCCGCATAGTCATAGTGATGAGGTGAAAGTGTCATGTTGAAGAGCGACTTGCTACCATAAAGTGTTTGCAACCTTTTCCCATTTTCCCCTGTCATTTCTGACCAGTACCTCTTTATTTTTATCAAGCTTGAGGAGGATAACATATGCTTGTTGTATAATTCCACCCTTCAGGTGAGTCCAGCACTATTTGATGTTTTAACGACTCTAGCGAAGGAGAAACTTGGTCTTGTCTAGATGGACAAGTTTGTCGCTATTTAATGCTTTTAACGAGTTTAACGACAAAGATAACTCTGTCCTTTTCACATTTAGAGAGTTTGAAAAGGGATTAAAAGGAAACTCCATAAGTTATTTTTTGTAAATTTGTCTCTCAAGTCTGAAAAAGCGTAAAACAATACAAGAGAGAACCTATTGATCATGTTTGATCAACAAGTACCTTTCTCGTAGTTAATCAAACTTAGCCTGAAGAAGGGCTAAAACTATAGTGAGTAGATATTTATTCTAATTCGTTAACAAGCTAGAAATGACAAGCGCTCAACAATCTTTTCATGTTTAGAGAGTCTGAAAAGAGCTTAAAGAGGACTTGATTTTGAGGAATGAGTGGTGTCTAGGGTAACAACTAGTTTCGGTGATGTTGGAACTTCTCAAAACATGTTGATTTATGTGAAGAGGCTAGCTAATAAGACCAGTCATTGCAACTATTCCTAATAAAAGGTAAAACAACCAAGTGAAACTGTATGATCGGCCAAAGGGATGGTGGTGATGCGATGAAAACAACCAAGGCTCATCTGATGAAAGAGGCTGAAAGATTGGAAATCACGATGGTTAAAAATGGAAATGGGTTCATTTTTACACAAGCTTTAACCATGGGGAACTATGCTTGGGTTCAGTTTCATGTTTACACAAGCTTGAAACAAAAAAATATGCTTGGATTCAGTTTCATTTTTACACAAGCTTAAAACTAAGAACTTTTCTTAGATTCAGTTTCACTTTTTAACAAGGTTAACATGGGAACCAGAACTATCCTCATATCCTCACGAGAGTTGTTTCATTTTTTTAATGAGGTTGAAACAGTCAAAGAACTATTCTCATATTCCTTATTTCATTTTTCAACGAGGTTAACACAAGACAACGAACTATCCTCGAAGACCTATTTCATTTTTTAATGAGGTTGACACAGTAAAAAAGCTATCCTCAAATTAAATCACAACTCACAAGAGGCCATGAAGGAGAGATCTGGTTCCAATTCCCCCAGTACATGATGTACAACATCAATGAATTGATCCTCAGTTGATGTAGGTATGGAAGAGGTTGACACATAATTAACCTGTGGTGGGGATGATACCATTGGTATAAATGGACCATTTAGGGATGATGGTTGACTAGGAGCTATATTTGGAGTAGGAAATGAAAGATGGTCAACGATGAAAATTCTGCCTTCATGTGGGAAAAACATCACTCAAAAGAGTGTGGAGACAATAGTTCCCATGCCATAAACATAGTCGCGCCCAAGTAGTAAGTTATAATTTAAACGGCCTGGGACTACCATCACGTTCAGAGAAACGGTTTTTCCTCCCAAAGTAATAGGTAACTGAGGGAGGATGCCTAATGGTTGACTCGTTCCTCTGTTAAAACCCAACAGATTCTGGGTAATTGGTACAAGCAACGGTGAACCAAGCGCTTGCCAAGCAGTTGAGGAAAGGATGCTTATTGATGCACCTTCATCTATAATACTTCCTAATACAATCATATTACAAACATGTAATATGATCTGGAAAGGCACATAAGAAGGAAGGCAGAATCCTACTAGTCGACTCCAATCAATGGAAGTGACTAGACTACTTGGAGGGGGTACCATAGAAATGGGAGGATTAACACCTTGATTTATGAGTGTGGGATGATTTTCCTCTTGTCTTGGTGGGACAGGAAGACTATCCCCAAGCTCATTAGAATCTGAAGAAACAAAAAGGACCTGAGTGGTATCATGTTCACTCTCTTCAGGAAAGGTATGATTTACTGAAGGTGAAATCGGGTCAACTGTTACCTCGACCTGTTGATTTGGGTCGGGTATAGACTCATAGGGTTCACTTTCAGAGATAGTGGTTCTGATCGACGGTTGATTTTGATCAGTCAATTCATCAACTAGTGAAGGACTTAGGGAGAGTTTCCTGTAACCCGATGGAAGTCGCCGCGGTGAAGCAAGACGGTTATCCAACACTTTTTTGGCTTCATCCAGATAGGGACAAAGGTGAATAGGGTGATTCCTTTCACATAACCTACAGGAAACTTAAGTTTTCCCTTCTTTCCATGATCTTTACTACCACTAGTTAGTGGTGTGTCACCAACATGATCTCTAGAAATTGATGACATAGGATGATGTGAATGAGAAGACCATTCTTCGAAGATCTGAGGAATATCAAGACATTTTCGAAGAGGATGGTCTCCCACTAAAAGTTTGCATGGATATCAAACTTTGTGAGGCTTGATGGATGGTTTATCATCAAATGTTGCATTTAAAGCAATGGTTTCTTGGTTTCCCCTCTGCTAAACTTGCTTCTTCTTCTTCTTCTTCCCTTTCTTCTTCTTCTTAGCCACCTGGTTATTAGTACCAATACTTTCACTAGGCGAAGAGGAAGAAGGGGAGGAAGAAACAACCAAGGAAGAAGGAAAAGGGTCAACTTTAGGATCAACTGGAGTTTGATTTTGTCTAGTTAGAGGTGTATTTGATTGCAGAGAAATCATGACATTTTGAACCAAGGAGGTTGAAAAAAACCATACTGGCAAGCTAATGGTAAATCCTGGAAGGGACAATGTAGCCATATATGGAGCACCAATATTTCCAAATTGAGGAAAAGCACTAGGATTCCCATCAAAAGGAATTCCTTGATTGGTGGACTTTGGATTTGTTGCCATATGTTTCAACCTATGATCAACTAAGGAGCAAGCGTGGAGGATGTTATCCACAGTCAATTGATTTTTATGACACTGGAACACAATTTTATTTTTTCAATTTTAAAGAGTCGAGAAAAAACAAAATATGACTCTAGTCTCTTTTGATGTTTAATGAGCCTAAAAGGACAAGTGCTCAGATGAACCTTTTATTTTAAGGAGTCGAAACGTAACGAAAGAGATTTCTTTGGAGATACTCGACAAGAGGGTTCACCAAACTAATCACAAAACTACAATATACACCTTGGTGGTAAATGAAATAGAAATTACCAAGGATTTACCGTACGACAGTCAGTCTTCCCAAATGTTGTGTTCGGTGCATTGTGATCGGTAAGGTGGCAGAATCAACTTCCGAGGGATAAAGGATTTAAACATATTGGAGTCTCCCACTATATACTCGACGGTATAGGGAGCACAAGTCTGTACTAGTACTTATCGAATTAGAGAGGAGGAATCACCCAACCTCAATGAAAACAACATCCACTAGATTTTAAGACATTGGAACACGTCTATAGCCTAGACCTCTAGATGTTTTTGTTAAGTTCCAATGTGTTATTAGGTTAATTGATGTATATTTTACGTTGATATTGCTTAGAATTTTCCTTTGAGGGTTCACCATGAGATGGTTTCCGAAATTCCTAAGAATGCAACTAGACTGAGAAGCACTCTTTCCGTTTGTTTTCAACAATGAAAATCCTAGCTATAAGGGATAGAGCATACATGTACTTTTTGAACAATCAACAAAGAGCAAAAACTAATGCAATTCCCTAAACCATTCCTTTTGAACACACAAACTCAAACTCTAAAATGCAATTGCATGTATTTCTTTTCTTGTTCAGTTCCTCTTAAAGTGGATGATGCAGTAAGAAAAACTAATGCACAAGTGATTCAAAAACTCGTTTCACAAAAAATGTTGATTTATGAAAATTTCTCTTAAAGGGAAAGGAAGACTAAATGACACTTTCAACTTTTAAAGAAACGAATATTTTCAACACTTTAAATGAAAATATGAATCAAATGCACAAATAGATCAATCGATTATTTATGAAGGAAGACTTTATGACACTTCGTTTTTACAAAACAATCGATCAAAACTACCTTTCGACAATGGACTACAAATGATAAAAAAAATACATAAAAATGCATTCAACAATCCAGTCTAAATTGGGTTGAAATAAGGAAACAAAGACTGTTTTTAGACACAAGACCTCATCTGTATCCTAAAAGCAATTTGAACGGCTGAAAATTGACAAATGTGTTCAGTTCATAGATGGGAAAACTGACCCTAAAGGGATCAGCACAGGCCACAGTTAGAGACAGTTCATTGAATTACATTGATTCTATGTAGAAGGTGCACTATAGTGCACTATGTCAGTCATAGAGGTGTGCTGATTACAGTAAGACAATTTTAAGCTCAAAATTGACTCAATTTCCAGTGAATTGAACTTGAATTTGACAAATAACAGAAGGTGTATCATGTCAAAGTATTTTAAGAGATTGGTAAGCTACTATAAGGGATAGGATCATTCCCGAGTGGAGTCACCATTTTTCTTTTTGGGAAATTTAGTGTTTCTTCAAATGCCTAACCCTCTAGACCTAGTAGCTAGTCTAGAAACAATAGACAAAGTAGTTCGTTGCTTTTCCTATAATTAACAGATAAGAGAAGGAAGGAAAGGAACCAACCTATAACTTTTGCTTGATCCCTCTTTCCTTTGACCGATCTCATCGCTCCTTTCCGTACTTAACTCGCTTGGAAGGTACCTACTCACAAGCCGAGACAGAAACCCATCAAAGCATACAATAATGATCTGTTAACTAAACATATCATAGAATCCAGAATATGATATACATCATATAAGCACATGAAAGGAAAAAGCTTAGAATTATTTATTAATAGAAAGAAAGATTACAACCCATGAAGATTCATGCTCGATTCAGTGTCATTATTCCAGCTTCAAACCCTTCTCTCCTCATGAAGCAACAATTCGACATCATTACAATACTCTTACTAATCACACTCAAATAGCATTTCCTTAGCTCAAGAAATTCCAACCTAGACTAGCTTTTGAATGCTTGTTCAATTTATAGCTGAATGGAAGAGGTTAAGCCATTAATGGCCCTCACGAATGCTCTACCAAAATTTGGAAGTGGTTCCATGGAGGAAGGGATAATGGATTAAGGTTCATTCATCCTCTTCCTCATCCAAAAACGAGCTCAATCCATCTGGAAACTTCCAAAAGAATGCATTGGATGAGGAATCCAATGGATTCATTTTAAAAATTCGATGAATCTCACTCAGCGTACGTAAAACAAAGGCCAACTGTGCTGTAGTGCACCCAGACATTGCAATTCCTACATTGCAATGCAACCTGATAAAGGGACACCTGTGCTGATCTCCTTAGGGGCATTTTTTGGATGAATGGTGACATGGAAACTCTTTGGAGGCAAGCATGATGTAGGTTGACCTCATTAGGGAATGAAAACAACTGAATTGGATTGATAGACCCTAATAGTATTGATTTGGAAGTTGAGATTGATGTGCCCAAATTGACCTGTAACACAAAGGCTTGGACATATTGGAAAGAAGGGCATTCAAATACTTCATGGTAAAGGTATGGTAGAAGGTATGAGTAATAGCTCTCTAGATTTTGATTTTTGTGAAAGTTGTGTATATGGGAAGCATAATTGGGTGACTTTCCCCTCTGGTGGTAAGAGGGCGAAACAGATATTATAACTTGTGCACAGTGATGTGTTTGGACCTGTGAACGTTCCATCACTAGGTAAGTCTATGTACTATGTATCATTTATAGATGACTTCTCAAGGAATACATGGATATATTTCGTTCAGAAGAAATCTGAAGTCTTTGATAGGTTTAAAGAATTTAAGTCTCTGGTGGAAAACCAGACAGAGAAGAAGATAAAGGTGCCGAGGACAGATAACGGTGGAAAGTTTGGCAGTAAGGAATTTGAAGAATTCTTTAAGAAGTGTGGTATAGCATGGTAGAAGACTACTCCATATACACCTCACCAAAATGTAGTTGCAGAAAGAATGAACAAGACATTGATGGAAAGGGCAAGAAGCATGCTTAGTGGTGCTGGGTTAGGACAAGGATTCTGGGCAGCAGTGGTGGAGAGAGCATGTTACCTGGTTAGTAGATCACCTTCATCAACGTTGGAGGATAAGACTCCATAAGAGGTAAAGACTGGTAAGAAATCCTCTCTTTCACATCTAAGGGTATTTGGATGTGATACATATGTACATGATCCAAAGGAGAAAAGAACAAAGTTGGATAGTAAATCTAAAAAGTGCATCTTTATTGGGTATAAGGATGGTTTAAAGGGTTATAATCTTTGGAACCCAGTAACAAGGAAGGTTGTGTACAGCCGAGATGTGGTGTTCAGAGAGGTGAAAGATGTTCTTAAGCATGAAGTCCAACCAAAGGTAATTGAGAACATGGAGTTTGAGCTAAAGGAGGAAGAATTAGACTGTACACCAGAGGAGGAATCAGAAGATGAAGAGCCACAAACTCTGGGTGTGAGAAGATTAGTTCAAGAAAAAAGGAAACCAGAAAGGTATAATCCATCTGCTTTCTCTTCAAATTTTTCTTTATCTATTATTGATGTTGATCCTAGAATTGTGAAGGAAGTAGTAGATTCAGAGGATGGAAAACTCTGGAAAGAGGTCATGGTTGATGAAATTGCATCTTTGCACAAAAATGAGGCTTGGGATCTGGTGGAGTTGTTGGCTAGAAGGAAACCCATTGGCAGCAAATGGGTGTTTGTTATAGACATATTTGTGCACTGCAACCCCAATCACATATGTCCATAAACCAAGAGCTTCTAAGTCCCTAAAAGTGTTGCTTCATACCCTAAAGAAGTAAGGTCAGCTGATTACATCATCTCCCAGAAGTTTTCCATGAGAAACCACTCATAACTGGTCAAAGCAGGACCATACAGACTACCGAGTGTAAAGGGTGTGATGCATCTCACCTGCCACATGCAAAAAGTGCAATGCATACTGAAAAGCCCTTCTGTAGGGTGCGATGAGTGAGAGCAGACAAATGGCACAAGCAATTTGATAAGTGGAGACCCTGAGAATCTTCTAGAAGTTGCTCATTTGATACTTGCCTCCCTGAATTCGCCCAAGGATGAGTAAGAGATCATGAAATCTCCAAGTGGAACCAAGAACTATTAGAGAGATGGCACTAATCAAAATCCTAGAAGCTAACTCACCCCCCTGCAAATATCTATAAATGGATCCCTCATCCCAGAGATCCAGAGGTTGGAATTTGGTAATTTGCAAAGAGGTGCTGCTGGTTTCTCTTTGAAGACATTGTTGGCTGATCTTGCTTTGTGTGAGGTGAAGAGGGCTTTCAAGCTGGGAGGATGGCACTGGTTCAGACCAAGTAGTTGTAATCCTCTCTTCTACTACTTTTAGTAATAAATCTATTTGAGTTTTCCTCCATATTCTTGTGTATCTCTGAATATTATGTTGATATATGCATCTGTATGGTCAATAGATATCTGATCCTATATTGATTACAGTGACAGATCTATATTCTTTGATGGTATTATGCTGTTGTGAATCTATAGGTGCTATTTGAAGCGGGACAAGTAAGGAAGCATTGGCGAGATTCTGTCAAAGGTGAAAGGAAACAAGCAAGGAGCCAAGCGGAAGACTGAGGTTGGTACTCCCTACTTCTTTCTCATCTCTCTCTCTCGTAAAGGATAAACAAGTGACTTTAATCTATTTGTTTCTAAGATAGCTACCCATATTAGTGGGACTAAGATCTCTCAATAGACACTAGATTTCTCGATAACAAAATGGCAACTCCGCTGGGGAGCGATTAGTTTGATTGCTTGTCTCTATTTGTTTGATTCATAAACCATAGATGGAGCCTGAAGTTAAGCCAACTAGCCTTCGAACTACATTTGCTATGCAAGTGCAAAGTAGATCAATGCTGCTTCAGTCAATCTCGAGGTTTGTTTATGAACTGAACAATTGTCTTGCAAACATCCTAAGTTCCCTAGATGTAGCTTGAGTAACCTCATTAGATCAGCCCTTGTACTTTGTAGTTACTGACTATCATTTGCTCAGCCTAAATCCCTGAACTAAGCTACAAACTGTGACCAAAAACCAAGTTAAAGTCTCTTCCTTGGACCATCGCACCTTCTCTTCTTTGCAATTTGAATGCATCACACCTCCCATGTGCAGTAGGTGGGATGCATCCCTGTTTCCCTGTGTTACAGATGCGATGATCAGACAAGACTAGATTTGCCTCTAGATTTTGGTTTTTTCTTCACTCTCTTCATCTTTATCCAGGAGTTTGGCTGTCTATGATCAGTAGACCACTGTTGAAACCCCCTTTCTTTGCATCATCCAACCTCCATTGTGAAATGATTTGTGAATGTTTTTATGTATTTTTCGCCATTCACAGTTCTAATTTACAAAATGGTAGCTTAATCGAACTGTCGTCTTTTGATTTGAAAGTGTCGCAAGTGTTATTTTCAATGAAGGAAAAGAATCCTTCTCTTTTTGATAGTCGATTACACTGTTACTCTTGTATTTGATTTGAATTAGTAGTATTTCAAGTGTCAAAAGTAGTTTTCAATTCAAAATCATAAAGTGTTGTCTTGTCTCCTCTTCGTTTTTTGAAAACAAAATCATTAGTACTATCGCTTTGAAAGAAAGAAAAAATTCAGATTTCTACTTAGCATTCTTTTTGTCATTCACACATTAAGAAATCGAAAAAAAATACATGCATGTGCATTTTCATTTAGACTTCTTGTTGATTTTGATTTAGGACAATGCATCTAGTGTGTGCTCTCTGCTTTATGTTGAAAGGATTTCATTTCTCTTTCCTTAGTAGCTAGGATTTTCATTGCAAAAAGAAGATTAAATGACTGTTTATCATCTTACATTTCATTTTAGGAATTGTATATCTACATCATGTGGTCAACCTTAAAAGCAAACCTCTTAAGAAAGATCAACTATAAAATAAATTCAATGAAGATAAAAACACTTTGGAACCTAATGCACAACATTTAGAAGTCTAATCTAGAGACGTATTCCAGCGTCGTAAAGCCTGGTAGCTGTCACTTTCATAATAGGTTGGGTGATTCCTCCTCATTGAGACAACAAGTGCCAGTACAGGCTCGTGCTCCCACATACCATCGAGTATATATTGGGAGACCACAATAGGCTATATCCTTTATCCTTAGGAAGCTGTGTCTACCACCCTATCGATTGCAATGCATTGAACACAACATTCGGAAAGATTGACTGCCGTATCGTAAAAATTATTTTGTAGTTTTGCGATTGGTTTGGTAATCCCTCTCTCCAGATTTCCAAAGTAGTCTCTTTCATTCCTTTTCAGACTCCTTAAAAGAAAAATTCCATTTGAGCACTTGTCACTTGAGTCTCATTAAAAATCAAAGGCGACTAGAGTCATCTTTAGCTTTTTCTCGACTCCTAAAAATTGAAAAAGCAAGTTGTGTCAAAGCGTCTAAAATTCATTTAATTTGGAATAAAATTTCTCCCTCTTATTTTGAGTTGATCGAATAATCCGCAATCATGGAAGAAAGTCAATCAAAACCTCGTCGTTCGTGGAGATTGACGAGTCAACCGTATTTGACTACGGAAATGAAACCATTCCAGGCCAAGCGAACTCGTTTAACTGGGTCAAAGTCTCCTGGTTTGTTTGAAACTTTTGTTTCAACATCCTTTAAGACTCCAGTTACTCCAACTGTTTATGGTATCCCTGCCTCTACAGAAGAAGTTCTACAGTTATAAGAGGACATTGTAACTGATCCTAGTGTAATAGTAAACACTTCGATTCTTGAACCAACTCCATCCAGAATTGATTTGGAAGGTGTTACCCCTCAAGCATCTATCATTGCAGAACCTATACCTTCTTCAACACCAGAAATATTTTATGGACCTGAAAGTCTCCCTATTCCACCCAGATTGATTGCTATAGAAGAGATTACGGAGGATCTCCCATCTAGTATTCCATCGCATTTTGGGACTAGGATCCACATATATCCTTATACTTCAGACGTTAATACCCCTTCATCGCAAGTTCCTATAGAATCGCTAGGAATTCTTTTGGACAGACTCAATATGTCGGGACAACCATCGACATCTAGGACTGTGTCATCCAATACAATGGTAGCAGAACCTCCTACCACCACACCGATAATGTTTGTTGGTATACCATCTATCCCAACTAGCTCTCAACCAGTAGAAGGAGTCCACGTGGGGACTGTTTCGACAGTATGGTCTGTTCCCGTTTGTTCATCCGGAATAGTATTTGGAATCTCTTATGTTGAATCTCAACAAATTGATCCTTCACAACAATATCAATTTGGGTAGTCTAGTCTCCAAAGGCCAATCATTCCTTTGAGCACTGGATTGTCGCCATATGGGGGGCACTACACCCTTTCATTGTTCCCTCAGCGAGAAAAACCATATGAGAGTTCATAACCGAACTCAGGTCAAATTGGAATCACATCCAGCGGTTTGGTGACAATGCTGCCTCAACAACCAAGAGTTGTATACTCAATGCAATGGAGTCTACCTGTGTCAAATATACCCACTAAACTAGCTATTGTGACAGTGTCGCAAGTACAAGCAGTACCTATTGTATGCCAACCTCAAGTTTCTCAGGTTGTTGTACAACAACCTCTTTTCTCAATGACACAGCCGTAATCGCCAATTAGTGGATCCTTAACTGGAGCGACTCAAGCTCAAATGGGTACTATTACCCCTCATCTTTGTCAAATGTCCAGTATTGGGTAATAGCAAATGGCTTCAAAACCATGGCTGGTGCAACATCAACAACTGCAATTCCAACAAGCTTACCAAGGACCTAAGCAACAAAACTTTGCAGGTAATGGGCAGCCATATATTCAAAACTGCTATCACCAATCATCTCAAATTGGTTATGCCCAACCACCTTATCAAGGTTATTAACATCAAATACATTATGCTGGTATGCAAAGACCCACTGCTCAGGCGATCCCATCTTATCCTAGGTACGCTTTGCCAAACCTGAATCAACAGTTGCCCTTTGTGGTGACTCTAGAGTTACCAGATCTAAATCGGCTAACGAACGATCTAATCGCTTATGCCCCTTGGTGGTCAGTGATTCCTCATAAACTTCCATCAGATATTCCTAAATTTAATGGAAATCTGGGTGAAGACCCGTCGAATCATGTGATGACATTTCATCTGTGGTGTTCATCCAACACTCTCAATGATGATTCATTTCGACTTTGCCTTTTTCAGCGAACATTAACTGGTCCGGCAGCAAAATGGTACATTGAATTGCTTAGAGATTCATTCGATAACTTCAGCACCCTTGCCACAACCTTTTTAACCCATTTTCAATTACCAATAAGGTATGAAACAGGAACAGATCTTCTTACCAATTTCAAGCAAACAACAGCCACTCACATATCCGATGATATTCATGAATGGCGACATCGTCATAGAATGGTAAAAACATATGTCCCTGATCAGCTACTAGCTGAATGGTTTATAAGTCTTTGTTACCTTCTATAACAAAATATGTGGCGAAGGGAGGGGTTGTCACTGAAGAGCAGGTCATTGCTTGTGCGCAATATCTAGACTTGATCTACACTCAGTTTGGCACGCTCTATGAAAAAATCCCTGATGCTCCGACACTAAAATTTACCGTTCCTCCTACTCCTAAATCAAACAAAGACTCTCATGCCAGCGATGGCGTGATAGGTACGATGAGTACAAAATCGAGAAAGGCTACATCTAAGAAAGCCCATAAGATTTCTGATCAAAATGAAAATGAAGAAATTCTAGCCTCGGAGGTTAATGCCGTGTCAACTAACAAAGGCAAAGAACCAAAGCGACTAGGAGGCAAGAAGAAAGGGAAGAGAAAAACAAAGAAATAAGATGATTTGTCTCCTAAAAAAATTTTTGCAAATCGTTCTGGGGAAAAGAAACCTACCCAGCCATGCCTCATATGCGATGACGATCATTGGACGAGAGATTGTCCATATAAAGTTGAAGTTAAGAAATTCTTTAAGAATTCAAAAACCTCAGTAGTATTGACTGATCCATTTCCAAACCCAGGAACCAATCTGGTTGCCAGTGACAATGCTTCCCCATCCCAAGTCCTTATGCTATCCATTTCGAAACAAAAAAATGATTCTTTGATAACAACAAGGAATAAAGATTTCGAGAATCCACAGCTGTCGAACAACAAGGCTACTGATCAACCTAGTAGTTCGACAACAACTTCAACTGAAGTTGTGCCACCCATCATTCCTCAGCTAACGATAAAGCCACCAAAGGGAGTTTTATAGAAATCGACATTTAATCCTCGTGCCAGAGTAGCACAGAATTATAATACAGTAGAGGACCTGGCCCAATCGCCGTCCGCTATGTCGACACTTGAGGTACTACAAAATTGCCCCTCCCAAAAGCAAGCTTTATTATCAACAATAGGTGGGATTGACCTAGAGGATTCCAATCTTGTGGCCTTTAATCATAAAGGATATCACCTACATTTACCAGCTCAGCTCGCTTTCTTCATTCAAGTGAAAGCGCTCAACAAAACTGTTCATCGAACAATTATTGATGAGGGGGCATCTACATGTATTATGTCAATGAGTTGCTGGAAAAACTTAGGCTCACCACCCTTGTCGCGATCGTCGATGATGTTAAAATTATTTGATGGATGAATACACACTCCATTAGGGATTTTAAGTAACTTGCAAGTCGAACTGGGGGGCAAAACAGTAGAAATTGATGTTGAAGTTATCGATGGAAACCTCGATTACAACATCCTACTGGGAAGGCCCTGGATTTACGCTAGGGCTGCCGTTGTGTCGACATACTTCAGAAAGATTGCATTTCCCTTCCAAGGAGGAATTATAATCGTCGACCAATAGACATTTCTCCACAATAGTTCACAAGTTATTGGCAGCATTCCTATGATCCATGGAAGCTCTGAGTTGCTTCAAAATATCAGAGTAGGCCTACTAAAAGACCCTGCATTGATGGGTACTTTTGCCCTACCACCTCCGAATAACCTGGTGGGAGTGGCAGCAGTGGGAACCTGCAATATGGAATCTTCCATTCAGAATATGTCCGAACACGATATTAGCATGGATCATCACCAGGTGTTTCCTCCAAGCCCAATAGAAATATTGTAGCAATCAATGTTCTCGGCATGGGAGGCAAAACCCAATGAATGCTCATCAAGAGTTTGGGTAGATAGGTCTAAAGAGTATGGTACCTCTTCAGATCCTTGGTCACATGTACATTCTACAGATGAAGGAATTGTTCAGTCAATGAACATAGAGGGGGCACCATGGGAACATTACCACCATCATTCCCATCTTCCAGATTAAAACAAAGATTACTCTGATGACCTTAATCATCCATCAGTCTTTGATTTTCTATCAAATACTGTAAATACGGTGGATTCTGAGTGAAATCTGTCCAATATTGAAGAAACTATCACCATAAATATCTCGACCAAACCAGATGTTGTAGAAAATATTCATGTTGGTAAATCTTGTTCTTCTTCAGAACTGGAAGTATATTACGCTCTCTTCTGCGAGTTTAGAGATGTATTTGCATGGTCATATGAAGAAGTGCCAGGCATCGGCTCGAGCATAGTTGAACATGAAATTAAGATGTATCTAGATGTCAAACTAGTAAGACAACGACTACGGCAGGTGCACCCAAAGAGCGCCGCTGCCATCAAAGCAGAAGTTGAAAAACTTCTCCATGTTGGTTTCATTTACCTAGTTCCTTTAACTGATTGGGTATCAAACATTGTTCCTGTGATGAAAAAGCAAGGAAAAATTAGAGTGCATTAATTACAGGGATGTAAATCAAGCTTGTCCAAAGGATAACTACCCTACACCCTTCATCAACTAGATAATTGATGAATGCGCCGGATGTGAAATCTTTTCGTTTATGGATGGATTTTCAGGGTATAATTAAATAAATATCCACCCACAGGACCAGTCAAAGACTGCATTTATCTGTCCGTGGGGCACATTTGTGTACCGTAAACTAGCTTTTGGTTTAAAGAATGTAGGGCAACATTTCAGAGGGCAATGAATTATGCCTTCCATGACATCAAGAACATCATTCAACCATATCTCAACGATCTTACAGCTCACTCGCGAAAGCAAACTGATCATCCGCAGCATTTGAGAGCGATATTTCTACAATGCCGACAGTACCAAATAAGACTCAATCCGCACAAGTGTGTGTTTTGTGTCAGTTCTGGTCATTTACTTGGCTTTGTAGTTTCAAAGGACGAAATCCATCTTGACCTGTGCAAGGTTCATGCAATCATCAATTTGCCTCCACCTTCAAATTTGCTTCACATTCAGAAACTCCAAGGGAAAGAAAACTTTCTGAGGAGGTTCATTCCAAATTATGCTAAACTTGCTAAAGGTTATACACGTTTTTTGAAAAAAGAAGTACCCTTCAACTGGGATCAGGTCACGCAAGCTTCCTTTGATGCTCTAAAGGAATCCCTAATAAAAGCATCATTAATGTACGCTCCTGATTATCAAAGAGACTTTAACCTGTATCTGGCTGCAGCAGATACGACCATCGTAATGGTTTTAGTTCATGAAGACAATGGAATCGAACATCCTGTTTATTATTTAAGTCAAAACATAGATGATATAGAAAGCAAGTACTCATATGTTCAAAAGCTAGCTCTCACTGCTGTTCAAGCAATACAGAGATTTTGACACTATGTTCTCTTTCGAAAAACTATTGTTTTGTCAGATTGCAACCCCATGACTTACATCTTGCCACAACAGTTGCTTGGGGGAAAATATTCAAAGTGGATAGCAATTTTGCAAGAGTTTGATTAGGAATTTGTAAAATCCAAATCAAAGAAATCTGTAGTTGTTACGGAGTTACTATGTGACCTCCCATCATTGTCCAACGATTCAACATCCAAAACAATAATCGTGGATGAATCTTTGTTTCTAATATCTTCAAGCGATCCATGGTATGGATATATAATCATTTATCTCCAATCCCAAACGTACAGGACTAATACCTCTCGCTCAGAACAGTGACGTATTCAATACCAAGCAAAAGACTACATGATCATCAGTGATACACTATACCGTCGTGGTGTCGATACTGTTCTGCGAAGGTGCCTCACCCATGAGGAGGCCAAGAAAGTCCTGAATGATTTTCAATTCAAGCACATGTGGGGGGCACCAATCTGGTTATGCTATCGCACAAAATATTTTACGAGCAGGATACTTCTGGCCAACAATGTTCAAAGATTGCATAACCACAGTCAGAAGTTGCATGCTTGTCAAATCTTCGAACGCAAAACCAGAATACCACCCGCACCTCTGCAACCAATAGTTGTTGTTGGTCCATTCACCAAATGGGGCATAGATTTCATGCAATGGAACCCCACCTCAGCTGGGGGGAATGGATATATCATAGTTGCAGTTGACTATTTTATGAAATGGTCCAATTCACTGCCTACATTAAAAAACAGTGGTGAGATGACCACTCTTTTCTTTTTCAATCATGTAGTTGCTAGGTTCGGCGTCCCACAAGCTATAGTCACAGATCATGGATCGCACTTCCACAATCACATGATGGTTGAATTGGCCGCTAAGTTAGGACTGTCCCATGAAAGCTCTACTCCATATTATCGCAAGCTAATGGGCAAGTTGAAGCGATCAACAAAGTCCTAAAACGCATGCTGCAAAGGATGATTGGAGTCCATAAATGGAGTTGGCACCTAATCCTATACTCAGCCTTGTGGGAATACCAGACATCAATAAGAAATGCGGTCGGGTTTACACCCTTTCAGCTGGTGTATGGCCTGGAAGCGATCTTACCATTTCAGTGCGAAATTGCATATCTCAAGCTCGCAGTTGACCTCCTCCCCGGAACTTCAGAGGAAGAGGCTCATTTCTTAGAGTTAATCTAACTAGATGAAACCCGGTGTGACGCTGCCTTGGCTAACGAAGCACATGAAAAATAGGTCAAAGCACAACTTGACAAGAATTTCAAACCCCACGTTTTCTCAAAAGGTGACATAATCTTGCTTTACGATCAGGAATCTGATAAATTGGGAGCAGGTAAGTTCCAGTCTTTGTGGATGGGTCCATATATTGTTAAGTGTGCATTAGCAAAAGGGTCCCATGAGCTAGTAGATTATGACGGAATTCCACTGTCGTGACCCCGAAACGGGTTGTACCTTAAGCATTACTATGCTTGACTCGGCATGGTAACCTCTTCATATGCTTTTGTTACATTTTTGTTTTCATTAAGAGTGATCGTTTTAGTCAGGAGATCGAATTTTGCATTTTGTTGTAGATGTCGAACTCATTGGAATCATTTTTTGGATATTCCGACGGGGCGAGTCGTAGTACGAGGAACCTATCTTTTGTAGCTTGGGCCATCTTTGATCCAAGTGGCGAGTTAGTGAGTTTCAGAGGGGTGTGTATTGGTCAATCAATGAACAACATCGCTGAATATAGTGCATTGATAGAAATCCTCTCCGATACCATCGCATGGCATATGCCGACTTGTCGTTAGACTAGACTCACAGCTCATCATTCTACAGCTTACAAGCATCTATTCCGTTTGCAATCCAACTATCTATCATATGTTCCTAAGGGTCAAGATTTTGGAAAGGCAGTTCGATTCTATTCAATATCAACATATTTCCAGAAACTTAAACACATTAACCGATTCATTAGCAAATTATGTGTTAGATAGACATTTGCAACATTTGTAAAAGGAAAGCTTTTTATCAATAACTACATCAGGATCATATAACTTAACCAAAATAAAAATCAAAAAATCAAAAATATATATATGACTGTTTATAGTTTGTACATAGTGTTCTATGTCCATGAAAAAATCGGTCATATGACCCAAAAACTCAAAATGCAAGGGGGCACCCTAGTCTAATGATGCTGGTGATAACTAGTCACCTCCTATGCAATCATGTGTAAGAACTTAGTCCAACGGCTCGCCACGCCAGTGGTATGGCACTGTAATCTCAAAGGCAGCTCATCGGTCCTCACGTTAGGAATACCAAGGGTGAGACCCTCGATCTGGTGCTGCAACACTGCAAGGGTCTCGAATACATCCAGGTCGTGAAGGATGGCCCTCCCTACAGCCTCTCCTACTGGAACATCAGCTGCTACTCTCGAACACACTGTTGGTCGCATGGGCCTGGTATCTATATAAGCACGTGAGTTTTTATTAGTCTTGATGAAAATTTTAAAAACACAAGAACATTATAAAACAATAAATAGAGATATGGTCAGAGATTTTCACCTATGGCACCCCACTGCTCGCCAACCGGCAGCACCAAGTTTGGGTCACCTCGAAAGTCCATCCCGGCATATGGATACTCGGCATAAGTCATCAGCTGATAGTTGAACCACTTGAAGAAGGCATCAAAGAATGAAACCTGTGATTGACTAGCATGTCTGGGCATTAGGTCAACCCACCTCTGCATCCGTGGCTCAGTCGGTGGTGGTAAGCCAAGTGAGATGTACTGGGACTGCATCAGTAGGATCCTCTCCAAGGCAAAAGCAGTCAGGATAGAACCATAGCCAAAGTTCTTAGATCTTCTGGTTTTCACCTTGGTGAGCTGTTCTTTGATCACCAAAAGTACTGCATCACACCAGTTTAATACCTTGGGGTCGAGACATTCCAAGGCGTACAACATATAGGATCTGTTGGCCAAGTGAAGGGCCGCACTACCAGCCAGTCTAGAAAAGGTAAATAAACTAGTCCTCAAGGACCGGTCTGTGACATCTCGAATACTGATCTTGCCGTCCCTGCTCGACTGAGATGCTTCTCTATAATATCAAAGAATATAATCCCTCACGGATTCGCCCCCACGGGCGAAACTTGATAGTGAGAGAGCAGCACCATGCCTCGATAAACTGGTCAAGAAATAGATGTCCTCAACAGTCATGGGGATGTATTTTCCTCTTGTCTGGAACACTTGGTCGGTAGGATCCCATGCATTGAGTAAATATTGCAACAAGTTGATTTGTTGCCTCATGCTGGACATGCGGAAGAACTTGAGCAAGCCACAGTTCTGCAATGCAGTTACTGTACCTGGATCATGAAGGGCAACCATGTCCTCTTCTTCATGCTCGTTTTCATGCCATGTAACAACCATTTTTCTCTAATGAATCTTTGAGAAACAAACAAGAGAAGAATTAGGATCCTGATTTGGCAAAAAATAGGCAAAATTTCCATGAAAAATCAGTGCAAAAGTTTTCCTCCTTGCGCCCATCGCACCCTACCTATGCACCAGGTGAGATGCATCCTAACTGGCCAGTGGCCAGCCTGGGATGCATCACACCTTTCGATGTATACAAGGTGCGATGGGGGCAGAACGAAATGTTCAAACCCCAAGGGCCCAGAAAAGTAGGAAAACATGCTCAGAATTCAAAAAGGAAAGAATGCAATTGAAGAGCTCAGGCTTAACTCCTACCTAGTGTAGATGGCACCAAAAATCGTCCATAGAATCTTGTAGAATCAGCTGGTGAAAATCAAGGGGGAAAACACCTCTACAGCTCCAATAGTCACAACTCCAAAAGAAATGGTAAAATGAGGGGTAAAAAACTATTTTAAATTACTTTTCACATAATTTAAGTAGGGTATTAGATTTTTAACTCATTTTTCAAGCATATGTCCTCATTTCTAATTAGTTTGATGGAGCAATTGAATAGGTAGTACGACCGTCAGAAGAACATAGTGTTAACAGTGAATCAAATATCAATGACCATTATCACGAGTAGTTTTACGCGAAGTTCAAGCTCGTTAAAAATTAAACCTAACAATGAGCATATGTTCCACTAGAGTTCAAGCTCATTAAAAAATGAACCCACGTCCAGTAAATAACCATTGTGAATGGTTATCATCATCTTTTGAGCCTTGGTCATGTTCTTACCATCTCCTCCACTCTGTTATAGCTGATCATTCACCTCCATTTGATTGTTTACCCCTTTTGAGGAACAACTATGACGAGTGATCCTATTAGCCACCTTCTTTACATTGCCATGATTGGAAAGTTCCAAACCTTACCTGGAAGTAGCTGTTATTTGAAAACATCACTCGTTCCTCAAAAAACAAATCCCCTTTAAGCTCTTTTCATCTGACTCGTAAAATATGAAAAGATTGCCAAGAAATTGGCCTCTCCAGCTCATTAAAGTGATTGGAAGTGCTATCCCTCCTCTAGATTTTAATCTTTTTGGACCTGAGGGATTATTACACAAAAAGATCGAGCATTTGTCTTGTTTGGCTCGTTAAAACTATTGAAAAATCATCCCTTCCGCATTGTTTTATACTTTTTCGGACTTAAGGGATTATATTATGAAAAAGGAATATTGGAGTTTTCTTTCCATCTCTTTTCAAACTCTCTAAAATTGAAAAGGACCGAGTTATCCTTGTCATTAAACTCATTAAAAAAATAGCGAAAAACTTGTCCATTTAGACAAGAACGAGCTTCACTGTCGCTAGGTTCATTAAAACATAGCCATGGGTTTTCCCGAAGAGAAAATTATAGAACAAGCATATGTTATCCTCCTCAAGATTAACAAAAATAAAGAGGTATTGTTCAGAAATGACTGGGGAAAATTGGGAAGAAAACTTGAAGAAACTTTATCAGTAGTAGGTCGCTCTTGAACATGACACTTTCACTCCATCACCATGATTGAGTCGGGTTGGGTTATTCCATTCACCGATCATATCACCATTGGTCCATCGTACCATCCACTTTTGGGGTTAACGCTACCAATCGATTTCAGTGTCGCTGATATGTTCAAGGGAGGTCGCTCAAAGAATTCACCTACCCAGCTTGTGTCTCATCCGCTACAATACCTTCAGCTTCATTATTTCATGATCGCCACTCTGAACCTTGTATCATCAGATCGTTTTCACCTCTACAAAATAACTTTCTCCATTCCATGTCATAGATGTTGGATCCATTAATGCCCTCCTATGACAGGTCACTTCTTGTTGACATCAGCTCATTATCCAAGAAGCTGACCTAGGAACAACCCTTCCAGTACTTTGAAGCTTGCATGCCTCAATGGAAAGTTTCTCACTTCTGGCGATAGGTTTACATTAATGGCCTTCGACTGAAAGATTTGGCGTGGTGTTCAACATCGACTCATATATTCGCACCACGTAAATTGTACTGCAGTACCTTAAGGGTCATCATCATTATCGGTGATTCCTCTCGCACCTATTGACAACTTACATCATTGGTTGGTAATCAGGCGATTTCCTTTCGTGTTCGACATGAGAACATCTTTTTCACATGGATCGACTTGTACCTTCAGGCCAAGATCGAACGAGTTTTGAAGACCCTGGATCTAGTTTCATCTATTCGGGCTGCGATATAATCAGGAAAGTAAAGACATCAAATGTACATCATTGTTACACAGATAATCATCTAAACTAAGGGATGATGGCTCTACCAGAATCATCAGTCTGCACACAGACAGTTGTCTGTCCTATGTACATGAAAATGAATTTATCAAGCTGAGCATGGGAATGCCTGCCTCAGCTAGATCATGAAAATATTATGAAGATAATGTATTCTATTGTATCTTATTACAGGTCACCTCCCAGTGTGAAAAACCTTGGATCCTCATTATAAATAATTTCACTCAACATCAAAAGATTTACCACCTCATGCTTTAGGGGGCAACTGTTATAGACATATTTGGGCACTGTAAGCCGAATCACATATGTCCATAAACCAAGGGCTTCTAAGTCCCTAAAATTTTTGTTTTATACCCTAAAGGAGTAAGGTCAGCTGATTACATCATCTCCGAGAAGTTTTCCATGAGAAACCACTCAGAACTGATCAAAGCAGGACCATACAGGTTGCCCAATGCAAAGGGTGTGATGCATCTCACCTGCCACATGCAGAAAGTGTAATTCATACTAAAAATCCCTTCTGTAGGGTGTGACGAGTGACAACAGACAAATGGCACAAGCAGTTTGCTAAGTGGAGACCCTGAGAATCTTCTAGAAGCTACTCATTTGACACTTGCCTCCCTGAATTCGCCCATGGATGAGTAAGAGATCATGAAATCTCCAAGTGGAACCAAGAACTATCAGAGATATGACACTAATCAAAATCCCAAAAGCTGACTCACCCCCTGTAAATATCTATAAATGGATCCCTCATCCCAAATATCCAAAGGTTGGAATTTGGTAGTTTGCAAAGAGGTGCTGATGGTTTCTCTTTGAAGACATTTTTGGGTGATATTTCTTTGTGTGAGGTGAAGAGGGCTTTCAAGCTGGGAGGATGGCGCTAGGTCAGACCAAGTGGTTGTAATCCTCTCTTCTACTACTTTTACTAATAAAGCTATTTGAGTTTTCCTCCATATTCTTGTGTATCTCTGAATATTATGTTGATATATGCATTTGTATGGTCAATATATATCTGACCCGATATTGTTTACAGTGAAAGATCTCTATGCTTTGATGGTTTTATGCTGTTGTGAATCTATAGGTGCTCTTTGAAGCGGGACAAGTAAGGAAGCAGTGGGAAGATTCTGTCAAAGGGGAAAGGAAACAAGCAAGGAGCCAAGTGGAAGACTGAGGTTGGTACTCCCTGCTTCTTTCTTATCTCTCTCTCATAAAGGAAAAAAAGTGACTTTAATCTGTTTTTTTCTAAGATAGCTACCCATCTTAGTGGGACTAGCAGCTCTGAATAGACACTAGATTTCATGATAACAGTGTTCAAGAAGAAGACAAACACAGAAGGAAAGGTAGAGAAATACAAAGCTCAGATGGTAGCAAAAAGTTATTCTCAGGTGCCGGGAATTAATTTTGGTGATATTTTTTCTCCTGTTGCCAAGGTAACTTCTATTAGATTACTTTTATTTGTTGCTACTGCTTTTGATTTTGAGGTAGAATAGATGGATGTGAAGACAAAATTTATTCATGGGGATCTGGAAGAGGAGATCTACATGAAGCAACCTGAAGGATTTATGGTGAAGGGTAAAACAGAATTGGTATGCAAGTTAAAGAAGTCTCTATATGGGTTAAAACAATTACCAAGGATGTTCTATCAGAAATTTGATACATTTATATGGGGACTTGGCTTCACCAGAAGCAAAGCAGATCAATGTGTGTATTTTAAATTAATTGGTGACCATGTTATTTATCTAGTCTTGTATGTGGATGACATGTTGTTGGTTGGAAATGATGAAGCAATTATCTAGGATTTGAAGACCTATTTGTCCTCCAAATTCGACATGAAAGATCTTAGTGCTGCAAACTATATTTTGGGCATGGAAATTAAAAGAGATCTGGCAAAGGGGAAGCTCTGGTTAAACTAGAGGAAGTATGTTGAGACAATATTGCAGAGGTTTAATATATAGGATAGTAAGTGATGAAGGTTCCTATTCATGTAGGTGTAAAGTAATCTGCAGAACGGTGTCCCAAGACACAATAAGAGGAAGAGGATATGTCCCATGTTCCATATGCAAGTGCAGTTGGTAGCCCGATGTATGTGATGGTTTGTACTAGACCAAACATTGCACATGCAGTGAGACTATTAAGCCAGTTTATGTCAAAACTAGGGAAGGAGCATTGGACAGCAGTGAAGCGGGTTTTCAGGTATTTGCATGGCACTAGCGATTATGGTTTGTGCTACCAAGGAAGACTAGGATTGGATAGAGTGTTTGATATTTGTTGCTTTGTTGATGCAGACTGGGTTGGAGATCTAGATTAGAGAAGATCTACAAGTGGGTATGCATTTAACCTATTTCGAGGTGCAGTCATTTGGATGGGTAAGAAACAATCTGTAGTGACACTATCGACTATAGAGGCAGAATACGTGGCAGCCACTCATGCAAGCAAGGAAGCAGTTTGGTTGCAAATATTGTGTTCAAGTATGGGGTTAGTACACGGAGCTATAAGGATAGACTATCACAGTCAAAGTGCAATTTTCTTGGCAAAGAACCCTACATATCATTCAAAGACAAAGCACACTGATGTTCAGTATCACTTTGTGAGCGATATGATAGAAGACAAAATGGTGTTACTAGTAAAGGTGGAAACTTTGAAGAATACTGTAAATGCATTGACAAAATATTTGAGCTCTGAGAAGTTCTCTTGGTGTAGAGAAACAATGGGCATTGCAGGGCTGGATAAATGTCTAAGCTCTCTAGTGGCTACTATGGAAAGAAAAAAATAAGTGGGAGAATGTTGGGTTGTCTTATATTCTTTCCACGACTATCCCGCGTAGTTAACTAGGGGGTTAGAAGGGGGCTAGAACCCCATCTTCGTTGCGCCAATTGCATAGTGGGGGGAGTCACAGGGGGTTTGAGGAGTGTAGGTAACACAAATTTATGGGGTCTGGGGCAGTGCCTTGGAAAAATTTGGTTTTGGACCGTATATTGGGTTGGGCAAACCTATCTATGGTTTTTTGCATGTTTTTCGCACATGGTTTTGGACGCGATGGTTTTCGGTCCATGGTTTTGGATGCGATGGTTTTCAGTCCATGGTATTGGATGCTTTAGCATGTATAAATATGTATTGTAATATTGAAAGGAATATAATGAAAAATCAAGTTAGTAGTCCCGGTTTTGGGATCTAGGGGAAAATATCTGTGTATATGTGTTTTATGTGTTATGCTCTCGCATTGTTTGTTTTCTGTGTTTTAGAATTCATATGCAGGTAATTTCTATACATGGTTAAAGCCTACAACATGCATCTAAACTATGTTACAATGAGGTGCGAAAGCATATTTATTGTTGAGAAACAATGGAAAACCCTAAGCATCCAAAAACCTAACCCTAGAAGATAAAACACCAAACTGTGGACCCCATTTGGGCAAATTGGTACATCAACCTCTCGAGGTTGTAACTTTGGCATACCATCTCCATTTGGAGCGCACAATATCTCGTTAGAAATATCTATCTGAGAAGTACAACTTTTGGAAGAGAAACATTTGTCCATGGTCCCATGTATCTCCTCGTTTTCCCAGAAAATGCCGTTCAGGGCCTCAAAACAGCTATGGAAGTTCAGGACCCAAAAAACTGCTAAAAATAGTAAATTGTGCTATAATTAAGGAAATTGAAAAGCTGAAAGAAACAATGGTGGGGGAAAAAGTGGACTTGGCAAGTGGCCACCAGTATCCACCTGGATCAATGGGTTAATCAATGTGCTGGTGGATTCATTAGAAATATCACTTCATGCCAGTTGGCCCATGCTCTACTTAGCTTAGGAGTAGGAGTAGTGTCTTTTTCTATTTTTTTTTTCTTACTCTATTTTTATTTTAACTTACTTATTTCCTTTACTTCCTTTCTTTTGCACATGTAGGATTAGTTTCCACATGAAACCATGTTTGGATTCTTGAGACAGGAAGGGTGAAATACAAGAGGACTTGTGTAGTTATTGACACTTGGTTATATGTCTATTCCCTCTCTTTATGAAGATATTTCATTTCTTCTAGCCAATGATACCCTGATGGAAAACATGTTCTATTCAAACTGAGTCATGGTGGAATCATGACACTTGCACTCTTAACTATTCCCACCTACTCTAATTGGTTTTTTATATTCAGTTAATCCTTGTCATCTCAATCAAGTAGAGTAAAGAGAGGGGGAAAGCCTTAACAACTATGTTAGAGGTATATATAAATATCCTTCTCTGAAGGGAGAAAAACTTTTACTCTCAATAAGTCAGGATCCCTCTTTAGCCTCATGAATAAATAAGTTCCTATGCATAGTTCTTCAAAAAATGAAAAATGAAATGAACAAAATAAAATAAAGTGAAAAGAAGAGAAAGGTTTCTGGCATAGAGAGGTGAAGCAAGTAACTCCACCAGCGTACTGTCGAGGCTCGTTGGCAGTGGAGAAATGCTTGTGTTCCTAAAGTGACTCAGTTGGGATACTGTCCAAGCCTGCTAGGAGGGGAGAAATTCCATAGATGAAACTAAAACTCTGACAGTCTATATTACTTGTACATTAATATACCCCTCATCGTCAATTGAAAGAAATCAGTTGAATTAGTTTGGTATGTGTGCTATCGATAAAGAGAATTGTAGGGACTACATCTTGAACTCAAGTTAGTGAAGAAGATATGATAATTGAAGAATCGAAAAGAACTTCCAGAAGAGTTACACTCACTTTACATGAGGCAAGGTCCATACAGAGAGTTGGAGTTCTACCAGCATGTCACTAATGTTGTAGCGGCTACAACCACCCTATAAAATTATACCTATGCCTTGTTTTGGAGCCTCCCTTCTAAATCAAAACAACTAACCTTGCACTGACCTAGGTACTTGTGCTTTGATGGAGCTTTATCTTTTGCACTATGTCTTGTTTTTTCTTACTTTCTTTACTATATAACCCACAAGTCGATCTCTTGAATTTATTTCCACCCAGTTCCAAGCTTGCCTTAGAGAACTGTACAATCCTTGAGAGAAACTAGCCTTGCTCTAGGGAATTGCAGAGTTCAAGCTAACAGTGAGCCCTCAATTCCAAAATTGTGCAGAGCTAGTGGACATCCAGTCTTCAACTAGGAAATTGTCTAGAACACGAGAGAAAGCTCAAAGCCACTCAACCCAAAAATTTCACTCGACATCATTGTTCTCAAAAACTGTGTAGTTCATGAGCCAGAGAGTTGCCTAGTCCTTCCAAAAACTGTACAATATTTTTGAGAAATGCATGGCATATTCCACCCCCTGGAAAAGAAATAAAACTAATGGGAAAGAAGCATCCCTCAGAAGTAGGGATCTATTATTATTTTCTCGAAGGTGGCACATTACTATGTTTAGAAGTTTCCCCAAGTGTCAATTTTATAATTTATCTCAGACATATGCGTCGTAAATTCCAATTGGCTCAATTCTATGTAATGTATCCCTCTAGAGCTCATTTCTAGATTCGATCATCAAGATCTAGCATTCCCGAGGAGATCAAGGAACCTTCGTAGCATTTTTGTCCCTTTTCTGGGTGAGTTTTTATTTTATTTTCTTTTGCCACATTTTTTATCGCTTTTTTGATTTTTATCTTGTGAGAGTGTTGTTTCACTTATTTATTTGAACAAATGTTGGTGTTTTAACTTCTTTTTATCTTGTAGAACTGTTATTTCAAGTTATAGATTTCCTTTTCCAAGTGTTGTGTGATGTTTCCCATTTTTTCACCAAGGGTCATTGTCACGACAACCTCCTTCACATGTTTCGTTTTCATTCATTTTAATCAATTGTTTCACTTGTTTCACATGCATACATCCACACATAATCAGATTTCCACTTAGCATGACATCAACCTTCAAATCTATTTCTGTTTCACAACCCCATGGGTCATTCTTGGCTCCCCTTATTAGATATCACTCATCATTGCATGCATTGCACAATCTGGGAGCTCAAGGGCTCTGCCTTGGCTTATGGAATTGTTCAGAGTCTAACCCGAACTAGCTTAAATTGTGCACTATACAGTTCTAGGAGCTAGTCTCCCAACTTGTTATCAGGAAATCTTGTGTCTATGCAGAGTTGCTAGTCCCACTAAGACTGGTAGCTATCTTAGAAACAAACAAACTAAAACTACTTTCATTTTCCTTTATGAGAGGTAGATAAGAGGGGAACAAAGGAGACCAACCTCTGTCTTGCGCTTGGTTCCTTGCTTGATTCCTCTCCCTTCTAATAGATCTTTGCCACTCGCTTCCTCGTCTACACAGCTTCAAAGAGCACCTATGGAATCAAAGCAGCATAACACTATCCAAGAACAGAGATCTACTATCATAAAAAATATAGGACCAGATATATATTGACCACACAAATGCATATATCATCAATCATACAAGAATGTGGAGGAAAACTTGAATAGCTTTATTAATAATCAAGAATAGCCAAGAGGATTACAACCAATTATTCTTACCCAGCATCATCCTCTCAGCAAGAATTCCCTTCTTCACCTCATGAAAAGCTTAGATCACCCAACACTATGATGTTACACCAAGAAACCAGTAGCACTTCCTTACAAGATACAAAATTCCAGCCTCCGGATCTTTTGGATGAGGGATCCATATATAGATGTTTGCAAGGGGGGTGAGTCAGATTCTGGGATTTGATTAATGTCCTCTCTCTGATAGTTCTTGATTCCACTTGGAGATTGATGATCTCTTACTCATCCCTGGGCGAATGCTGAGAGGCAAGTGTAACAGGAGAAGTTTTTGGAAGATTCCATGATCTTCCACCTCGCAAATTGACCCTGCCATTTGTCCACTCTCGCCCATCGCACCCCATAGAAGGGCTTTTCAGTATGCATTACACCTCCCATGTGCATTTAGGTGGGATGCAACGCACTTTGACCATGGAGCAGGTGAGATGGTCCAGTTTTGACCAGTTCTGAGTAGTTTTTCATGGAGAACTTCTGGGAGATGATGTAGTCAGCTGACCTTGTTCTTTTAGGGGTTGGAACAACATTTTTAGGGACTTAGGAGCCCTTGGTTTATGGACATTTATGATTGGGGTTGCAGTGCCCAAAAATGTCTATAACAGTTGCCCCCTAAAGCATGAGGTCGTTAATCTTTTGATGTCGAGTGAAATGCTTTATCATGAGGATCCGAAGTTTTTTCGAGCTGTAAGGTGACCTGTAATAAGATACAATAAAATACATTATCTTTGCAATATTTTCACAATCTAGCTGAGACGGGCATTCCCATGCTCAGCTTTATAAATTCATTTTCATGTACATAAGACAGACAATCGTTTGTGTGTTGACTGATGATTCTGGTAGAGCCATCATCCCTTAGGTTGGATGATTATCTGTGCCGCAATGATGTACATTTGATGTCTTTATTTTCCTGAATATATATCGCAGTCTGGATGGATGAAACTAGATATGGGGTCTTCAATCTCATTCGATCTTCACTCAGAGTACAAGTTGATCCATGTGAGAGATGTTCTGGAGTTGAACATGGAAAGACATCACCTGATTACCAGCCAATGATGTAAGCTCTTAACAGGCACGAGAGGAGTCACCAATAATGATGATGACCCTCAAGGTACTATAGTACAATTCACATGGTGTGAATAAGGTACTTGGCGTCGAACACCACTCAAAATCTTTCAGTCGAAGGCCATTGATGTAAACCTGTCGCCAGAAGTGAGAAACTTGCCATTGAGGCATGCAAGCTTCAAAGTACTGAAAGGGTTTGTTATAGAAAATTTTGGGCACTACAACCCAAAGCATAAATTTCCATAAACTAAGGGCTCCTAAGTCCCTAAAGGTGTTGTTCCAACCCCTAAAAGAACAAGGTGAACTGATTACAGCTTCTCCCAGAAGTTCTCCATGGAAAACCACTCAGAACTGGTCAAAACTGGACCATTTCACCTACTCCATAGGCAAAGTGCGTTGCATCCCACCTAAATACACACAGTAGGTGCGTTGCATGTCAAAAGGCCCTTCTATGGGGTGCGATGGGCGAGAAGGGACAAATGGCAGGGTCAATCGGCGAGGTGGACAAGCATGGAATCTTCCAGAAACTTCTCTTGTGACACTTGCCTCTCTGAATTCGACCAGGGATGAGTAAGAGATCATCAATCTCCAAGTGGAATCAAGAACTATTAGAGGAGAGACACTAATCAAATCTCAAAAGCTGACTCACCTCCCTTGCAGACATCTATATATGGATCCCTCATCCGAGAGATCCAGAGGCTGGAATTTTGTATCTTGTAAGGAAGTGCTGCTAGTTTATTGGTGCAATATCATAGTGTTGGGTGATCTAAGCTTTTCATGAGGTGAAGAAGGGCTTCTTACTGAGAGTATGACGTTGGGTTAGAACAATTGGTTGTAATTCTCTTGGCTCTTTCTTTATTATCAATAAAGCTATTCAAGTTTTCCTCCATACTCTTGTATGATTTATGTTCTATGCATTTGTATGGTTAATATACATCTGATCCTATATTGCTTATGATAATAGATCTATGTTCTTGTATAGTGTTATGCTGCTTTTATTCTATAGGTACTCTGTGGAGCTGGATATACAAGAAATCAAGTAGCAAAGGACTATCAGAAGAGAGAGGAATTGAGCAAGGAACCAAGCGCAAGACAGAGGTTGGTCTCCTTTATTCTTCTCTCATCGGTCTTTCATAAAGGAAAACGAAAGTAGTTTTACTTTGTTTGTTTCTAAGGTAGCTACCAGCCTTAGTGGGATTAGCAGTTCTGCATATACACTATTCCCGGTAACAAAATGGTGACTCTGGTGGGGAGCAAGTAGATTGTTTGTTCATGAACATTTGTTTACCTTATAAAATTATAGACGGAGCCTGAAGTCAAGCCAGCTAGCCTTCGAATTGCATTTGCTATGCAAGTGAAAAGTAGATCAACGCTACTTCATTCAATCTCTGGGTTTTGTTTATGAATTAAACAATTGATTTAAAAGCTCTCTAATTGCCCTTGTGGTGGCTCTAGTAACCTCCTTAGGTCTACCCCTATGATTGATTTACTGATTACCACTTGCTCGGCCAAAATCCCTGAACTGAACTGTAAACTCTGACCCGGAACCCAATCAAAGTCTCGTCCCTCGTCGAGCGCACTGTTTGTTCTGTGAACCTCAAATTCAATGCACTTCCTGAGTGTAGTAGGTGTGTTGCATTTCAGGTTCACTGTGTTGCAGGTGCGCTGATCAGATAATGCCTTGTTCCTAAATTTTGGTTTTTGTGTTCACTCTTTTCAGATCTATTCAGAAGTTTTGCTGCTTGTAGTTAGTACACCTCTGTTTTAAACCCCTTTCCTTGTTGATATTCCGCCTCCATTGTGAAAATAACTGTAAATGTTTTTATGTATTTTTTGAGTCATTTTCAGTTCTCCTTTACAAAGAAGTAGCGTAATTGTATTGTCGTTTATTGATTTGAAAGTGTCGCAAGTGTCGTTTTCAGTCATAGGAGAGAATCTGATTGTTTTTGATAGTCGATTACCCTGTTACTCTTGTATTTGATCTGAATTAGTAGTTTTTCTAGTGTCAAAAGCAAGTTTTTCAATTCCGAATCGCAAAGTGTTGTCATTGTCCTCATTTTGTTTTGAAAAGAAACTTGTTAGTAATTGTCGCTTTGAAAAATAGTTCAGATTTGTGCATTAGCTTTCTTTTTATCATTTACACATTAAGAAGGCTGAAAACAAATACATGCATGTGCATTTGCATTTAGACTGTTTGCTGGTTTGATTTAGGACAATGCATATAGTGTGTGCTCTATGCTCTTTGTTGAAAGAACGCCATCTCTCTTTCCTTAGTAGCTAAGATTTTCATTTCACAAAGAAGATAAAACGATTGTTTGTCATCTTAGATTGCATTTTAGGAATTGTACATCTACATCATGCGGTGAACCCGAAAGGCAAATTTCTTAAGCAAGATCAACCATAAAATAAAATTAATGAATATAACAATGCTTTGGAACCTAACGCACAACATCTAGAAGTCTAGGCTAGAGACGTATTTCGGCATCGTAAAGCCTGGTAACTCTTGTTTTCACTGTTGGTTGGGTGATTCCTCCACTTTGAGATGAAAAGTTCCAGTACGGACTTGTGCTCCCACGTACCATCGAGTATATTTTGGGAGACCACAATAGGCTTAATCCTTTATCCATAGGAAGCCATGTCTGCCGCCCTATCAATCGCAATCCACTGAACACAGTATTCGGGAAGATTGACTACCGTACCGTAAAAAGTATTCTACGGTTTTGCGATTGGTTTGGTAATCCCTCTGTCTAGATTTCCATAGCAGTCCCTTTCGTTCCTTTTCAGACTCCTTAACGGAAAAGGTCCATCTGAGCACTTGTCACTTCAGGTTCATTAAAAATCGAAGGCGACTAGAGTCATATTTGTTTTTTCTCGACTCTTTAAAATTGAAAAAACAAGCTGTGTCAAAGCGTCTAAAATTTATTTTAAATGGAATAATTACCACCTTTCCTACGTTGGTCTTAGGTTGAAGAAAAATGGAGTCCACCAACCAAGGAGTTCCCCTTGGAGGAAATCCTAGTCCCTTCTCCTCTTGGGGAGATGCTGGTGCACCCCATATGGCCACATTGTCGCTTCCAAGATTGACAATCAGCTTTCCCGTATGGCTCTTCTCAACCTTCGTTGTTAAGAACACCGCAATTCCTGAGCAATCAAGTCACCAACTAAACGATTCCGGAGTTACCCCCCAACCCTCTACTTCGTCCAATTCTTCCTCTCCTCCTTCCTCTTCGCTTGATGAACCTGGTAAAGCCAAAAATCAAGTACCTGAGAAGAAGAAGGAAAAGAAGAAGAAAGAGAAGAAGAAGAAGGAGCCAAAGGTGAAAAGGGGCAACCAAGCGTCGTCTAGCGAAAATCAACACACTGCACTGACCAGGCCTAAATTGCCATGTGTCATTTGCAAAGGAGACCACTATCATAGAGATTGTCCTTGCATCCCTCAGATCTTAAGGGACTGGTCTCCTCATTTGCACAACCCGGTGTCGTCAACCTCTGATAATCATGTTGAAAATACACCGTCAACTAGTGAAAGTGAAGCCCCTGGAAAAAAAGGAAAATGCAAATTTCCTTGTAAATTGTGTGAAGGCGATCACGCCGTCCACTGTTGTCCCTTCTTATACGAGGCTAAAAGAGTTTTGGACGACCGTCCGGTTTCATCGTTACAGCTCCATCCTGCATATAAGAAACTCTTGCCAAGTCCGTCACTAGTTGAAAATCCAGCTGACACGCTCTTGTGGTCGGCCGAGGTATCTATCACTGAAGAAAAACCATCCGAATCCATACCAGACGAAAGTCAAAAGTTCGAGGCAGCAGTTGACCCGGTCTTGCCTTCAGAGGTTCCATCTTCAGATGATACAGTCACCGAAGACAATAAGGATGACACCGTCCAAATTATTTTCGTAAGCACAGACTCTGATGAACATGGGGGCAGTTTACCCGTTCCTTTACCGTAGGAAGGAATTTCATCAGAGTCGTACCCGGCCGTCTATTCGGTCCCACCTCCAAGCAACCTAGTTGTTTCCTTTGAATGGAATCTACTAGGCAGACCCCATTTATCGGCCAGTGTACCATTCCGAATCATTGCTCAAATATATAGAATGGTTATGGCCGGTACCATCATAGATGAAGGGGCTTCTGTGAGTATCCTTTCCTCAACTGCTTGGAAAGCACTTGGTTCGCCATCGCTTTTGCCTGAAATGAGAAATCTAATAGGCTTTGACAAAGGAAACAGTCGACTGTTAGGGATCCTTCCCAATGTGCCCATAACATTGAGAGGGAAAAACGTTCACATGAATGTAATGGTAGTCCAAGGACTGCTGGATTATAATCTACTCCTTGGACGAGACTATATTTATTGCATGGAGGCCATTGTCTCCTCACTCTTTAGAGTAATGTGCTTTCCGCACGAAGGAAGAGTGGTTAAGCTCGTAGATCAGCTTTCATTCCCTGGTTCACGCATAGCAAATAGTCATATACCATCCCTGAATGGTCTTTTCACGCAAGGAATGTCTCATCAATCCCCAGTCCGTCCACCTGATGAGACTGAAACCCAGGGGGCATGCACCCTGGTCTGCTTCGGCAGGAAAACTTCAGGTATAGGGTAGGTTTCCGCGAAGGATATCTGACTAGTCTGACACTCCCGTCTGTCTAGGAAAAGGGGGTTAGACTGAAATAAGATTCCCTCATCAAAAGTTATGTGAGTGGAGGCGTCTGCACCACTCACCTTTATCTATTTCGGTAGACATCGTCGAGGAAGTGTTTTATTTGTGGTACGAATAGAACAATCTTTGGTAACCTGAAAGAGGTAGGCCTTTCCTGATAAAACAAATGTTTTATCTGCAAATTGTGGGGTAGCCTTGAAACTCTATGTCTCTATACCTGGGGGCATGCAAACCTTTTGGCATGCAAGCGAAGAGCGACCATTTATCTTTTTTTTTGGATTGGTCATTTCCTAACTTGCATAAAGAATGGAAGTGGGGCAAAGCTTTGAAAAAATGTCGTTTTTAGATGAGACATTATTATTATATGACTGGATCGAACAGTTTTAACTTGGACTTCATGCTCGTTAAAAACTTAACATAAGCAATGAGCAAATGTTTCCCCCAGCATTTAAGCTCATTAAAAAATGAACCAATTTCCGGTAAATAACCATCGTGAATGTAGTACTTCAGCCTTTGAAGCCTTGGTCGTGTTCTCACCATCACCTCCACTCTATATTGGCCGATCATTCACTTCCACTTGATTGTTTACCCCTTTTGAGGAACAGCTGCGAAGAGTGATCCTATTAGCCATCCTTGTAACACTGCCGTGATTGGAAAATTCCAAACCTTACCTGGAGCTACCTGCTACCCGAATTTATCACTCGTTCCTCAAAGACAAGTCTTGTTTAAGCTCTTTTCAACTAACTTGTAAAATATGAAAAGATTGTCGAGCCATTGGCCTCTCCAGCTCGTTAAAGTGACCGGAAGTGCTATCCCTCCTTTAGATTTTAATCTTTTTGGACCTGAGGGATTATTACACAAAAAGATCGAGCGCTTGTTTTGTTCAGCTCGTTAAAAGTATCAAAAATTCATCCCTTCTGTATTGTTTTATACTTTTTCGGACTTAAGGGATTAGATGACGAAAAAAGATTTTTGGAGTTTCCTTTACGTCCCTTTTCAGACTCTCTAAACTTGAAAAGGACCAAGTTATCTTTGTCATTAAACTCGTTAAAACCTAATAGTGACAAACTTGTCCATAATAGACAAGAACGAGTTTCACTATCACTAGGCTCGTTAAAACATAGTGATGGGTTTTCCCGAACGACAAATTATAGAACAAGCATATGTTATCCTCCTCAAGCTTGACAAAAATAAAGAGGTACTGGTCAACAATGACTGGGGAAAATTTGGGAAGAGAAATTGAAGAAACTTTGTTGGTAGCAAGTCGCTCTTGAACATGACACTTTCACTCCGCATCCAAGTCGGGTTGGGTTGTTCCATTCACTGGTCACATCACCATGGTTCCATCACACCATCCACATTTGGGGTTAATGCTACCAATCCATCATGTCAGTGTCACCGATATGTTCAAGAGAAGTCATTCAGAGAATTCACCTGTGTCTCACCCGCTGCAATACATTTACGCTCCATTCTTTCATGACCGCCACTCTGAGCCTTATATCACCAGATCGTTTTCACCTCCATTAAAATCATTTTCTCCGTTCCGTGTCATTGATATGGGATTCATTAAGACCCTCCTATGATGGATCACTTCTCGTTGACATCAGCTCATTATCCAAGAAGTCGATCTAGGAAAAACCCTTTCAGTACTTTGAAGCTTGCATGCCTTAATGGCAAGTTTCTCACTTCCGGCGACAGATTTACATCAATGGCCTTCGACCGAACGATTTTGCGTGGTGTTTGAAACCAAGTCCCTTATTCACACCACGTGAATTGTACTGCAGTACCTTGAGGATCATTATCATTATCGGTGATTCCTCTCACGCCTGTTAACAGCTTACATCATTGGCTGGTAATCAGGTGATGTCTTTCCATGTTCGACTCCAAAACATCTCTCACATGGATCGACTTGTACTTTGAGTGAAGATCAAACAAGATTGAAGACCCCGGATCTAGTTTCATCCATTTGGGCTACGATATATATTCAGGAAAATAAAGACATCAAATGTACATCATTGTTGCACAGATAATCATCCAATCTAAGGGATGATGGCTCTACCAGAATCATCAGTCTACACTCAGATGATTGTCTGTCCTATGTACATGAAAATGAATTTATAAAGCTGAGCATGGGAATTCCCGCCTTAGCTAGATCATGAAAATATTATGAAGATAATGTGTTGTATTGTATTTTATTACAGGTCTCCTTCCAGCTTGAAAGAACTTCGGATCCTCATGATAAAGCATTTCACCTGACATCAAAAAGATTAACAACCTCATGCTTTAGGGGGAAACTGTTATTGACATTTTTGGGCACTGCAACTCAAAGCATAAATGTCCATAAACTAAGGGCTCCTAAGTCCATAAAGGTGTTGTTCCAACCCCTAAAAGAACAAGGCCAACTGATTACAACTTCTCCCAGAAGTTCTCCATGGAAAACCACTTAGAACTGGTCAAAACTGGACCATTTCACCTGCTCCATAGGCAAAGTGCGTTGCATCCCACCTAAATACACAAAGTAGGTGCGTTGCATTTCAAAAATCCCTTCTATGGAGTGCGATGGGTGAGAAGGGACAAATGGGAGGGTCAATCCGCGAGGTGGAGAAGCATGGAATCTTCCAAAAACTTCTCTTGTGACACTTGCCTCTCTGAATTCGACCAAAGATGAGTAAGAGATCATCAATCTCCAAGTGGAATCAAGAACTATCAGAGGGGAGACACTAATCAAATATCAAAAGTTGACTCACCTCCCTTGTATACATCTATATATGGATCCCTTATCCCAGAGATCCAGAGGCTGGAATTTTGTATCTTGTAAGGAAGTGCTGCTGGTTTATTGGTGCAATATCTTAGTGTTGGGTGATCTAAGCTTTTCATGAGGTGAATAAGGGATTCTTGTTGAGAGGATGATGCTGGGTCAGAACAATTGGTTGTAATTCTCTTGGCTCTTTCTTGATTATCAATAAAGCTATTCAAGTTTTCCTCCATACTCTTGTGTGATTTATGTTTTATGCATTTGTATGGTTAATATACATCTGATCCTATATTTCTTATGATAATAGATCTACGTTCTTGTATATTGTTATGCTGCTTTGATTCTACAGGTACTCTGTGAAGCTGGGTATACAAGAAAGCAAGTAGCAAAGGACTATCAGAAGAGAGAGGAATTGAGCAAGGAACCAAGCACAAGACAGAGGTTGGTCTCCTTTATTCTTCTCTCATCGATCTTTCATAAAGGAAAACGAAAGTAGTTTTACTTTGTTTGCTTCTAAGGTAGCTACCAGCCTTAGTGGGATTAGCAGTTCTGCATAGACACTATTCCCGGTAACAGGGTTGTTCCTAGATCGACTTCTTGGATAATGAGCTGATGTCGACAAGAAGCAAACTGTCATAGGAGGGCCTTAGTGAATCCCACATCAATGACACGGAATGGAGCAAATTATTTTAATGGAGGTGAAAACAATCTGATGACATAAGGTTCAGGGTGGCGGTCATGAAAGAATGGAGCGTAAATGTATTGCAGTGGATGAGACATAGGTGAATTCTCTAAGCAACTTCTCTTGAACATATCAGCGACACTGACATGATGGATTGGTAGCGTTAACCCCAAATATGGATGGCATGATGGACCAATGGTGATATGACTGGTGAACGGAACAACCCAACCCGACTTGGATGTGGAGTGAAAGTGTCATGTTCAAGAGCGACTTGCTACCAATAAAGTTTCTTGAAGTTTTCTTCCCAATTTTTCCCCAGTCATTGCTGATCAATACCTCTTTATTTTTGTCATGCTTGAGGAGGATAACATATGCTTGTTCTATAATTTCCCCTTCGGGAAAACCCATCGCTATGTTTTAGCGAGCCTAGCAATAGTGAAACTCGTTCTTGTCTGTATGGACAAGTTTGTCGCTATTTGGTTTTAACGAGTTTAACGACAAAGATAACTCGGTCCTTTTCAATTTTAGAGAGTCTGAAAAGGGACATAAAGAAAACTACAACAATCCTTTTTCATCATATAATCCCTTAAGTCCAAAAAAGTATAAAATAGTACAAAAGCGATGAATTTTCGGTAATTTTAACAAGCCAAACAAAACAAGCGCTCGATCTTTTTGTGTAATAATCCCTCAGGTCCAAAAAGATTAAAATCTAAAGGAGGGATAACACTTCCGGTCACTTTAACGGGCTGGAGAGGCCAATTACTTGGCAATCTTTTCATATTTTATGAGTCAGATGAAAAGAGCTTAAAGGAGACTCGTTTTTCGAAGAACGAGTGATAAATTCTAGTAGCAACTAATTCCAGGTAAGGTTTGGAATTTTCCAATCATGGCAGTGTCACAAGGATGGCTAATAGGATCACTCTTCGTAGCTGTTCCTCAAAAAAAGTAAACAATCAAGTGGAGGTGAACGATCGGCCAAAATAGAGTGGAGGTGATGATGAGAACACGACCAAGGCTTCAAAGGCTGATGATAATACATTCATGATGGTTATTTACTGGAAATTGGTTCACTTTTTAATGAATGAGTTTAAACTCTGGGGAAAACATTTGCTCATTGCTTATGTTTATTTTTTAAAGAGCTTGAATTCCGCGTTAAAACTGCTCGATATAATGGTCATTGATTACCTTGATTTTACCATTGACAACTTTGTTCCTTCAAAGGTTGTACTGCCTGCTCAATTGCTTCATCAAACTAGTTAGAAACGAGCAATATATGTTTTAAAAATGAGTCAAAACACTAATATGTTACTTGAATTACGTGAAAAGTAATTTAAAAGTGGTTTTTACCTCTCATTTTACCATTTCATTTGAACTTTGGTTTGTTGGAGCTTTGGAGGTGCTTTCCCCCTTGATTTTCACTAGCTGATTCCAGGAGATTCTGTGTACGATTCTTGGTGCCGTCTGGACCAAGTAAGAGCTAAACCTAAGCTCTTTAGTTTCATTCTTTCCTTTTTGAATTCTGAGCATGTTTTCTGGTTTTTAAGAGCCTCTAGGGTTTGAAAAACTCCCCCTGGCTCCATCGCACCCTTTCGATATCGAAAGGTGCGATGCATGCTGGCTTGGCCACTGGCCACTCAACATGCATCCCACCCAGAACACTACTGGGGGTGCGATGGGAGCAAGGAGGGGAACTTCTGCACAGTTTTTCATGGAAATTTTTGCCTATTTTTCACCAAATCAGGATCCTGACTCTCCTCTTGTTTGTTTTTAGAGATTCATTGGAGCAAAATGCCTATTACATGCCGAGAACGTGAGCATGAAGAAGAGGACATGCTTACTTTGCATGATACAGTTACGGTAAATGCACTGCGAAACTGTGGCCTGTTCAAGTTTATCCGCATCTCTAACATGAGGCAACAAATCAACTTGTTGCAATATTTTCTTGATGCATGGGATCCTACCAACCAGGTGTTCCAGGTTAGGGGAAAATCTATCCCTTTGACTGTCGTGGACATCTATTTTTTGACCGGCTTATCGAGGCATGGTGCCCCTATCTCATTATCAGTTTCGGCCCGTGGGGGTGAATCCGTGAGAGATTACATTGATAGGTATTGCAAAGAGGGATCTCAGCCGAGTAAGGACGGCAAGATCAATATCCGAGATGTCACTGACAAGTCCCTGAGGACCATTTTGTTCACTTTTGCTAGACTGGCTGGCAGTGTGGCTCTTCATGTGGCCAACAGATCTTATATGCAGTATGCCTTGGAATGCCTTGAACCAAAGGTGTTCAACTGGTGTGATGCAGTACTCTCTGTGATGAAAGAGCAACTGACCAAGGTGAAAAATGGAAGATTGAAGAACTTTGGATATGGTTCTATTTTGACCACTTTTTCCTTGGAAAAGATCCCGCTGATGCAGCCGTAGTATGTTTCACTTGGTTTACCTCCACCGACTAAGCCACAGATGCAGAAATGGGTCGACCTTATGGCTAGACATGCTGGTCAGTCCCAGGTTTCCTTTTTTGATACCTTCTTTGAGTGGTTCAACCGTCAGGAGATGGTTTCTCCGAGTATCCATATGATGGTATGGATTTCCGTGGTGACCCGGATTTGGTACTGCCAGCTGGCGAGCAGTGGGGTGTCACTGGTAAATTCTTTGACCATATCTCTGTTTATCATTCCTATTTATAACATTCTTGTGCTTTCTTCTATCAGGACTAATCAAAACTCATGTGCTCATGCAGATGTTGGACCAGTTCGGCCAGTAGTACGCCTGAGAGTGCCAGCTGCCGCTCCAGCAGGAGAGGCTGTGGGAAGGGCTATCCTTCGCGACCTTGATGTGGCCGAGACTCTTTCAACATTGCATGATCACGTCGAAGCCCTCACTCTTGGTATTCCAGACATGAGGACTGACGAGCTGCCTCTGAGGTTGCAGCGACATACTACCGGCGTGTCGAGTCGATGGACTAGGCTTTTACGCATGATTGCACAGGCGGTGACTTGTTATCACCAACATCATTAGACTAGGGTGACCCCTAGCGTTTTCATTTTTGGGTCATCTGACCAATTTATCCTTGGTTACAGAACATTATGTGTAAACCATAAACAGTTATATCTATATATATATATATATATATATATATATATATATATATATATATATATATATTTTTTTTTTTTTTTTTTTTATTTCTTTTTTCTTTTCTTTTTTTTATTTTCAGAGTTTTATTTTGGTTAAGTTACATGATCCTAATGCAAATATTGATGAAATGCTTCTTTTTATGAATGTTGCAAATGTCTATCTAACACATAATTTGCCAATGAGTCTGTTAATGTGTTTAAGTTTCTAGAAATATGCTGATATTAAATAAAATCAAATTTTCTTTCCAAAATTTTGACCCTTAGGAACATGTGATAGATAGCTGGATTTCGGGCGGAGTAGATACCAGTGAGCTGTAGTATGATGAGTTGTGAGTCTAGCCTAATGAAAAGTCGGCGTATGCCATGTGTGATGGCATCAGAGAGAAGTTCTATCAACGCACTATATTCAGCGATGTTATTTGTTGACCGACCAATACATACCCCTCTGAAACTTACTAACTCGCCGCTTGGATCAAAAATGGCCCAGGCCGCAGAAGATAGGTTCCGCGAACTACGACTCACTCCGTCGGCATATCCAACAAAATATTCCAATAGGTTCGACATCTGCAAAAAATGTAAAAAGTGGATTACTTGACCAAAACAAATACTCTTAGCGAAAACAAAAATGTAACAAAAGCATAGGGGTTACTACACTGAATCATGCGTAGTAACGCTTAAGGTACAACCCATTACGGGGTTGCGCCAGTGGAATCCCATCATAATCCACTAACTCGTAGGCCCCTTTTGATAATACATGCTTAACAATATAGGGGCCCATCCACAAAGACTTGAATTTACTTGCTCCCAATTTATCAGATTCTTGGTCGTAAAGTAAGACAAAGTCACCTTCTGAGAAGACACAGGGTTTGACATTCTTGTCGAACTGTGCCTTGACTCATTTCTTATGGGCTTTGTTAGCCAAAGCGGCATCATGATGGGTTTCATCCAATTGGATTAGTTCCAAGAAACGAGCCTCCTCTTCTGAAGTTCTGGGGAGAAGATCGACTGCGAGTTTGAGGGACGAGATCTCACACTGAACTAGTAAGACTGCTTCTAGGCCATACACCAGTTGAAAGGGTGTAAACCCGGTTGCATTCCTTACCGATGCTCGGTATGCCCACAAAGTTGAGTATAGGATCAGGTGCCAACTCCTTTTGTGTACTCCAATCATCCTTTGCAGCATCCGCTTCAGGACTTTGTTGATTGCTTCAACTTGTTCGTTGGCTTGCTGGTAATATGGAGTAGAGCTGTCGTGGGACAACCCCAATTTGGCAGCCAATTCAACAATCATGTGATTGTGAAAATGCAATCCATGATTTGTGACTATGGCCTGTGGAATGCTGAATCTGGTGACTACATGATTGAAAAAGAAAAGGGTAGTTGTTTCGCCAGTGTTGTTTAATGTAGGCATCGCCTTGGCCCATTTGGTAAAATAGTCTACCCCGACTATGATATACCCATGCCCCCGGTCGAGGTGGGGTTACATGTCATGAAATCTATGCCCCATTTGGTGAATGGCCCAATAGCAACTATTGGTTGTAGGGGTGCAGGTGGTCTTCTAATTTTGCTATCGAAAATTTGACATGCATGGCAACTTCTAACTGCGGTTATGCAATCTTTGAACATTGTTGGCCAGAAGTATCCTGCTCGTAATAATTTTTGCGCCGTAGCGTAACTAGATTGATGCCCCCCACACGCGCCTGAATGCCAATAATTTAGGACTTTTTCGGCCTCCTCATGGGTGAGGCACCTCCTCACAACTGTATCGACAACACGATGGTAAAGTGTATCACCGACGATCATGTAGTCTTTTGATTAGTATCAGATACGTTTTTGTTCCGAGCGAGAGGTATTAGACCTATATTTTTGGGTTCAGAGATAGATGATTATATCTCCATACCACGGATTGCTTGAAGATATCAGAAACAAAGACTCATCCACGATGGTTTCTTCAGATGTTTCATCGTTGGACGACAATGGAAGATCACATAGTAATTCCGCGTAAACTAGGGATTTCTTTGATTTGGATTTTACAAACTCCAGATCAAACTCTTGAAGAATTGCTATCCATTTTGAATATTTGCCCCCCAGCAACTGTCCCGACAATATATAAGTCATGGGGTTGCAATCTGACAAAATGGTAGTTTTTTGAAAGAGGACATAGTGTCGAAATCTCTGTATCACTTGAATAGCTGTGAGAGCCAGCTTTTCAACATAGGAATATTTATTTTCTGTATCATTTAAGTTTCTACTCAAATAATATATGAGATGTTCAATTCCATTGCCTTCTTGAACTAAAACCATTGCGATGGTTGTATCCACTGCAGCCAGATACAGGTTAAAGTATTTTTGATAATCAAGAGCATACATTAATGATGCTTTCATTAGGGATTCCTTTAAAGCATCAAAGGAAGCTTGCGTGACCTGATCCCAGACGAAGGGTACTTCTTTTTTCAATAGACGTGTATAACCTTTAGCAAGTTCGGCGTAATTTGGAATGAACCTTCTCAGAAAGTTTTCTTTCCCTTGGAGTTTTTGAATCTGAAGCAAGTTTGAAGGTGGAGGCAGATTTATGATTCCTTGAACCTTACATGGGTCGAGACGAATCCCATCCTTTGAGACTACAAAGCCAAGTAAACAACCAGAACTGACACAGAACACACATTTGTGTGGATTGAGTCGTATCTTGTAGTGTCGGCAACGTAGAAATATCGTTCTTAAATGCTGTAGATGATCGGTCCGCTTTCGTGAATGAGCCAGAAGATCGTCGAGATATGGCTGAACGATGTTTTTGATGTCATGGAAGGCATAATTCATTTCCCTCTGAAATGTTTCCCCTGCGTTCTTTAAACCAAAGGGTAACTTGCGATATGCAAATGTGCCCCACAGACAAATAAATGCAGTCTTTGACTGGTCCTGTGGGTGGATATTTATTTCATTATACCCAGAGAATCCATCCATAAATGAAAAGATTTCACATCTGGCACATTCATCAATTATGTGGTCAATAAAGGGTGTAGGGTAGTTGTCTTCTGGCACATTCATCAATTATCTGGTCAATAAAGGGTGTAGGGTAGTTGTCTTTTGGACAAGCTTGATTTACATCCCTATAATCGACACACGCTCTAATCGTTCCTTGTTTTTTCATTACAGGAACAATGTTCGATACCCAATCAGTTAGAGGAACCGGGTAAATAAATCCAGCATGGAGAAATTTTTCAACTTCTGCCTTGATGGCAGCGGCTTTCTTGGGGTGCACCTACCGTAGCCATTGTCGTACTGGTTTGACATCTGGATACATCTTTATTTCATGTTCAGCTATACTCGAGTCAATGCCTGGCATTTCATCATATGACCAAGCAAAAACATCTCCGAATTCGCGAAAAAGAACTTTGTATATTTCCAGTTCTGAATGAGAACAACATTTGCCAACATAAATATTCTATACAACATCTGTTTTGGTCGAGATATTTATGGCGATAGTTTCTTCGATATTGGACAAGTTTCGCTCGGAATCCATCATGTTTACAGTATTTGATAGGAAATCAAAAACTGAAGGATGATGAAGGTCATTAGGAGTATCTTCTTGACAATCCGGAAGATGGGAACGATGGTGGTAATCTGTTGGGTCCCTATAATACTAGTGATTAACCCATTACTATTGTAGTTATACCCCTTATTTATATTGTTGTGCCCCTATTACCCACATATTTTTATTTCTGTGCCCCATAGAATCACTCTATTATTATTTTTGTGGATTTATATTATTATTGTTAGGTCGGCTGGATTATATTATCACTCCTTAGACTCCTATATATAGAAAGGAGGTTTTGTCATTTGTATCATCCAAGAATTGTTCATTTATGTAATGTAAAGGAGGTTTCCCCCTCGAAGAGGCTGAATTCTAAGGCGTTGATCTATCTTTTCTATCTTTTCTTGAGCTGGTTTCATAACATTTGGTATCAGAGCTTTGGATTCTAGGGTTTCGCTGCTCCAAACAGGTCATCGTGGCATTTTCGCTATAACTTTTTTTCTGTGACGTTTCAGAAGTTACAAAAAAAAACCCATTTGAGAAGAAATCGCGCTGAACCTTGGGTCCAAATTTCAGAGTTTTTAGCGCGATATTTTCGGAGATATGATCTGAGGAAGTTGGTCTTTTTGCAGACTCCTAAATTACACTCAAAACAGGTCACCGGGGGAAAATCGTCATAACTTTCTTTCTGAGCATCAGATTGAAATTTCGTCAGAAGGTATAGAAAGAGGACAGACTGTAGTTTTCGTTTATATATTTTTTAGAGTCAAAGGTTGAAACAGTGACACGTGGCACGTCGTACAAGTTCACTCTACTGAACTAGTCTATAATCAAGTCACTGTGGGAGATTTCGCATAACTCTTCCTTGGAGAATCCAATTTGGGTAAGACTTATGGCATTGGAAAGAGGCCATAGAGGGCTACTATAGATCACAAATTCAGAACTAGATAATCAGAAAGTACAGAGATACATCGGAGGCAATATCGAGCTCCTACAAAGTGAAAAAATGTGTGTAGATTTTCTTTAATTTTTGCTTAAGCTTGGTTTGAAAATTTATTTTGAAGGAATTCAAAGGGCATATTAGAGAATTATTATCGGTAACTGATGTCCCGAGGAAAGAAAATGCAAACACCTAGTAAGGAGCCTGAAAGCTCTAGCATGACTCATGAAGAAGAAGAAGAAATGCTATATGATATATCAAAATTACAAGAACAAGTGCAACGAGTGTCACTTGCACAAAAAGCAACAGAATCTAAAATGGATGGTTTAAGGAAAGATGTAGAAGCTAAGATGGATGGTTTAAAGAAAGGTGTAGAAGCTAAGATGGATGGCATGGAACCTAAGGTGAATGGCATGGACGCTAAAATTGATGGCATGGATGATAAGATGGATAAGTTGCTACAAGAAATAGTCACTAAGGGTGAAAGAGTACGAAACTCATGATGAGAACAAAAGAAATGTTAATCATGATTCCATAGACTCTAATGTTGGATCGAAGACTCACCATGTTCCAAAAATCAATATGAGGAAGTTTGATGGCAAGGATCCCGCCACATGGATATTACAGATGGAGCAATTCTTCGATCTCAATAATGTGCAAAACACACAAAAGGTACGTATGGCAACTTTATATTTGGAACCAAATCAGTTTGTATGGTATCAATGGCTTTGTTCTCGTAAACAATTTATCACTTGGGCAATTTTTACGGAAGAATTGATAGCACATTATGAGGATACAAAAAGCAACACTTTTTTTAGCCAATTGATAAGTCTCAAACAAAAGGGTTCAATAATGGAGCACATTGAGGAGTTCCAAAAATTGAACATAAGGGTAAAAGATATTCCAGAGGAGCATAGGATTGATGTGTTCATAGGGTCTTTAAAGGATAATATCCAACATGATGTGCGCCTTTGGGAACCTGATTCATTAGAGAAGGCATTCAGGTTAGCAAGAAAAATGGAAAGCAAAATTATGGCAACTAGGAAGCATACCATTCACAACTATAAAGACGGAAGTTTTGTTGCCCATAGTCTTCCACAACCTACAAGGTTGACACCACAACAATTGGAAGAAAAAAGAGCAAAAGGGCTTTGTTACAATTGTGATAGCAAATACACAAAAGGTCATAAGTGTGCTGAGAAGAAATTATTCTACATAGATTGTGAAGAGGAAGAAGAAAAGGAGCAAGAAAGGTCAAAAGAAGAGGATATATTCCAGGAACAAAGCCTAGATGAAGAACAAATAAATCCGACCATATCTTGTAATGCATTGGCGGGAATTACCACTCCTCAAACCATCAAGATAGAAGGACAAATCAAGAAGAAAAAGGTAATAGTGTTGATTGATTCAGGAAGCACCCACAATTTTATTCATTGTAGGGTAGCAAAAGAATTGAATTGCTTCCTATATCCAGCACCAGAGTGTCAAGTGATGATTGCAAATGGAGGAACAATAAATTGTTCTGGAAAGTGCCATAATATCAAGCTATCCATGGGAGAATATGTATTGACTAGCCCAATGCTTTCCATTCCAATGGGAGGTGCTGATGTTGTACTAGGAGTCCAATGGCTACAATCCTTGGGTACAATAGCTTTTAATTTTCAAGAACTTTTCATGAAATTTTCTGTGGAAGGAAAGGAAGTTGAATTAAGGGGTATTGCAGGGAAACCAGGAAAGATAATCAGCTCTAATGGCATGACAAAGCTTCTAAAAAAGGAGCAAAGAGGTGTAATTGCACAATTATGTTCGCTAGATGTTTCCACATTGGAATCATCTATTTCTCCAGATCTCCAAAAAGTCCTGGACAATCATTCCAAGGTATTTGAGACTCCCAAAGGTCTCCCACCTATGCGTGATCATGATCATGCTATTCATCTGATTCCAGGAAGTGTTCCTCCAAACATCAGGCCGTACAGATATCCATATGTCCAAAAAAGTGAAATTGAACGTATGGTTGCAGAAATGCTAGAGGCTGGTATAATTCAACCGAGTCAAAGTTCTTTCTCAGCTCCAGTAGTATTGGTGCACAAGAAGGATGGATCATGGCGCATGTGTCCAGATTATAGGGAGCTCAACAAGCTCACTATTAAAGATAAGTTCCCCATTCCTGTCATTGATGAATTACTGGATGAATTGCATGGATCAATTTACTTCACCAAGTTGGATCTTCGTTCGGGATATCATCAAATCAGAATGAAGATTGAAGACATTCCGAAAACGACATTTAGAACTCATGAGGGTCATTATGAATTTTTGGTCATGCCTTTTGGCCTTACCAATGCACCTTCAACATTTCAAGGTTTGATGAATTCAATTTTCAAACCATTCCTTAGAAAATTTGTGTTAGTATTTTTTGATGATATACTAATCTACAGCAAGTCTTGGAAGGATCATGTTGAACATGTTGACAAGGTGCTACAACTATTGGAGGAGAAACAATTATATGCAAAAAGATCCAAATGTTTCTTTGGAGTCCAGGAGGTGGAATATTTGGGTCATATTGTATCTCATGAAGGAGTTAAGGTAGACCCTAGCAAAATTAAAGCCATTAAGGAATGGAAAATCCCCACATCCATAAAGCATCTGCGAGGATTTCTTGGGTTGACAGGGTATTATCGCAAGTTTGTTAAGAATTATGGGAGAATAGCAGCACCTCTAACAACATTATTGAAGAAAGATTCATTTTCATGGACTCCGGAAGCAACAAAGGCCTTTAAACATCTTAAAGAGGCAATGTGCCAAGCACCGGTCTTAGCTACACCGGACTTCACAAAAACCTTTATTGTGGAATGTGATGCTTCAGGAAATGGAATTGGTGTTGTTCTAATGCAAGATGAAAGACCCATTGCTTTTGAAAGTCGTCCAATCAAGGGAAAGTTTTTAAGCAAAGCTATTTATGAGAAGGAAATGTTGGCAATACTCCATGCACTTAAGAAATGGCGACCCTACCTAATGGGAAGACACTTCAAGGTAAAAACAGATCATGATAGCCTTAAATACTTTTTAGAACAAAGATTATCCTCTGAAGAGCAACAAAAGTGGGTCACAAAGATGTTGGGTTATGACTTTGAAATCATCTACAAAAAAGGGAAGCAAAATGTGGTGGCAGATGCACTCTCAAGAAAGGATGAGGATATGGAAGCATTGTTGTGTGCCATTTCTATTATCCAACCAGATTGGATAAATGAAGCAAAGGAGGAATGGAAGAATGACGAAGAAGTGTGGGCACTTATTCGAAAGCTACAACAAGATTCCAGTACTTCTGATACATTTAGCTGGCAAAATGATTCGTTATGGTACAAAGATCGCTTATACCTCTGTAAGAATTCCCAGCTAAAACAAAAGATTCTTATGGAATTGCACACTTCTCCCTTAGGAGGGCACTCAGGATTTTTAAAAACTTACCACAGGGTTAAGAAGGAATTTTTTTGGGATGGCCTTAAATCAGATATTCAAAAGTTTGTGGCGGAATGTTTGGTTTGCCAACAAAATAAAGTTGAAACAATTAAGACACCGGGTCTATTACAACCTTTATCCATTCCAAGCCAACGTTGGGAGGAGGTTTCAATGGATTTTATCACAGGTTTACCCAAGTCTGAGGGAAAGAGTGTCATCATGGTGGTAGTTGACAGACTTACCAAGTATGCACACTTTTGTGCATTATCACATCCATTTAAAGCCAGTACAGTTTCTACTGCATTTATGGAAACAGTTCAAAAGCTACATGGAAACCCAAAGATTATTGTAAGTGACAGAGATCCCATTTTCACTGGAAATTTTTGGACGAAATTATTTTCTTGTCTTGGTACTCAGTTAGCTCATAGCTCATCTTATCATCCTCAATCTGATGGGCAAACTGAGATAGTAAACAAATGTTTGGAAGGATATCTTCGTTGCTTTGTATCTGATAAACAGACACAATGGGTCAAATGGTTGCCTCTGGCTGAATGGTGGTATAACACTTCCTTCCATACAGCAACAAAAATGACCCCATTTATGGCACTTTATGGGTATCAACCACCATCCATCACATCATATTTAAGAGAAAATTCTAAGGTTCAGGCAGTGGAACATCACATCGAACATCAACAACAAGTCCTCCAACTCTTAAAGGATAACCTCGTGTTGGCACAAAATAGAATGAAACAACAGGCAGATCAACATCGCAGTGAAAGAAGTTTTGATGTAGGTGATTGGGTATTCCTACGGCTACAACCATATAAGCAAATGTCCCCAAAGCAAGCTAAGAAGGATAATAAATTATCACCAAAGTATTATGGTCCGTACAAGGTGTTGGAAAAGATTGGTACTATGGCATACAAATTGGAGCTTCCTGCAGCTTCTCGATTGCACCCAGTTTTCCATGTTTCATGTTTAAAGAAGGTTATAGGCGACAAGCTCCCAGTTCAAACAATATTGCCAGAACTTGACGAGGAAGGAAAAATTATATTGGAACCGGAAGCAGTCACAGAAACAAGAACTCGACAGCTACGAAATCGATCAATTTCAGAGTATCTTATCAAGTGGAAGAACTTATCCGCTGAAGATTCCACATGGGAGGATGAGAATTTTATGCAGAAGTATCCAGAACTGCTCAAGCGTTGAGGACAACACTTTTTTGAAGGAGAGGGGCATGTTGGGTCCCTATAATACTAGTGATTACCCCATTACTATTGTAGTTATACCCCTTATTTATATTGTTGTGCCCCTATTACCCACATATTGTTATTTCTGTGCCCCATAGAATCCCTCTATTATTATTTTTGTGGATTTATATTATTATTGTTAGGTCGGCTGGATTATATTGTGACTCCTTAGACTCCTATATATAGAAAGGAGGTTTTGTCATTTGTATCATCCAAGAATTGTTCATTTATGTAATGTAAAGGAGGTTGCCCCCTCGAAGAGGCTGAATTCTAAGGTGTTGATCGATCTTTTCTATCTTTTCTTGAGATGGTTTCATAACATAATCTTCCCATGGTGCCCTGTCAGTTATCATTGACTGAACAATTCCTTCGTCGGTGTAATGCACTTGTGACCAAGGATCTAAAGGGGTGCCATATTCCTTAGACCTATCTATCCAAATGCTTGATGACCGTTGACTTGGGTTTGCCTCCCATACCAAAAACATTGATTGCTACAATATTTATAGTGGGCTTTGAGGCAATACCTGCAGATGATCCATGCTGATATCATTTTCTAAGATCTTTTGAATAGAAGATATCATATTGCAGGTTCCTACCGTTTCCACTTCTGCCAGATTGATTGGAGGTGGGAAGGAAAAATTCCCCATTAATATAGGGTCTTTTAGTAGGCCTACTCCGATATTTTGAATCGAATGGGGGCTTCCAGGGATCATTGGAATTTTTCCCGTAACTTGGGAACTATTGGGGAGAAATGTTTGTTGGTCGATGATTGTAATTCCTCCTTGGTAGGGAAATGCAATCTTTCTAAAGTAGGTCGACACAACAACAGCCATAGCATATATCTAGGGCCTTCCTAGTAGGATGTTGTAATCGAGGTTTCCATCGATTACTTAAACATCTATTTCTACTATTTCCCCCCCCAGTTCAACTTCAAAGTTACTTAAAATCCCATACGGGGTATATGTTCGTCCATCAATGCTTTTAATTTCGTCGAAGATCGTGACAAGGTTGTAGATCCTAAAGTTTTCCAGCAACTCATCGACATAATACATGTAGATGCCCCCTGATCAATAATTGTTTGATGAACTGTTTTGTTGAGGGCTTTCACTTGAATGAGGAAAGCTAGTTGAGCTGGTAACTGAGGATCATATCCTTTGTGATTAAAGGACACAAGGTTAGAATCCTTTGGGTCAATCCCACCTATTGCTGATAATAAAACCTGCTTTTGGGAGGGGCAATTTTGCAGTACCTCAAGTGTCGACATAGCAGATGGCAATTGGGCCAGATCTTCCACTATATTATAATGTTGTGCTGCTCTGGTACGAGGATTAAATGTTGAATTGTGTACTACTCCCTTTGGCGATTTTATTGTTAGCTCTGGAATGATGGGTGGCGCAACTTCTGTCGAGGTTGTTGTCGAACTACTAGGTTGATCTTTATCCTTGTTGTTCGACAGCTGTGGATTCTCATAATCTTTATTCCTTGTCGTTATCAAAGCACAATTTTGTTGTTTCAAAACCGACAACATCAGTACTTGGGATGGGGAAGCATCATCACTGGCAACCAGATTTGTTCCTGGATTTGGAAACAGATTAGTTAATACCACCGAGGTTTTCGAATTCTTGAAGAATTTTCTAAGCTCAGCTTTATATGGACACTCTCTTGTCCAATGATCCTCATCACATATAAGACATGGACGATTTGGTTTCTTATCTCCAGAAGGGTTTGCAGAAGATTTTTCAGGTGATGATTCCTCCTGTTTCTTCTTCTTCCCTTTGTTTTTCTTCTTGCCTCCTGGTTGCTTGGTTTCTTTGCCTTTGTTTGTTGAGACGAAATTTATTTCCGAGGCGAGAAGATCTTCTTTTGCATTTTGACTAGAAACCTTATGGGCTTTTTTAGATGTAGCCTTTGTTGATTTCGTGTTTGTCGTACCAATCACGCCATCGCTGGCATGAGATTCATTGTTCGATTTAGGAGGAGGAGGAACGGAAAATTTCAGTCTGGGAGTGTCAGGTATTTTATCATAGAGCATGCCAGACTGAGTATAAATCAAGTCTAAATATTGCGCATGAGCAATAACTTGCTCTTCAGTGACGACTCCTCCCTTTTCCACATCTTCTGTAATGGAAGGTAATAATGACTTAATAAACCATTCAGCTAAAAGCTGATCAGGAACATACATTTTTACCATTCTACAACGATGTCGCCACTCATGAATATGATCGGATATGTTAGTGGCCGTCATTTGCTTGAAATTGGTAAGACGTTTTGTCCCCATTTCGTACCTTATCGGTAACTAAAAATGGGTTAAAAAGATTGTGGCTAGGGTACTGAAGTTATCAAACGAAGCTCTAGGTAATTCGATATACCATTTTGTTGTCGGACCAGTTAACGTTCTCTGAAAAAGGTGAATCCTAATCGAATCATCGTTTAGGGTGTTTGATGAACACCACAGATGAAAGGTCATCACATGATTCGACGAGACTTCACCTGAATTTCCATTAAATTTAGGAATATCTAATGGAAGTTTATGCGGAATCGTTGGCCACCAAGGGGTGTAAGCAATTGGATCGTTCGTTAGCCGATAGATCCGGTAACTCTAAAGTCTCCACGAAGGGTAACTGTTGGTTCAGGTTTGGCAAAGCATACCCAGGATAAGATGGAATCGCCTGGGTAGTTGGTCTTTGCATACCAGCATAATGCATTTGATGCTGGTAACTTTGGTAAGGCTGATGGGCATAACCATTATAGAATGGTTGATTTTGACCGTTTTGAATATACGACTGCCCATTATTTGCAAAGATTTGTTGCTCAGACCCTTGGTAAACTTGTTGTAATTGTGGTTGTTGGTATTGCACCAGCCATGGTTGTGAAGCCATGTGTTGTTGTCCAATACTGATTGTTTGACCAAGATGAGGGGTAATTGTACCCGTTTCGGCATGTGTCATTCCACTAGTTGGCGATTGTGGTTGAGTCGCAAGGATAAGGGGTTGTTGCATTACAACCTGAGAAACCTGAGGTTGGCGTACAACAGGCAATGCTTGTACTTGCGACATCATCACAATAGCTGGCGTAGTTGGTATATTTGACATAGGTAAACATTGTTGCATCGAATATACAACTCTTGGTTGTTGAGGCAGTATTGGCACCCAACCGCTAGATGTAATTCCAGCATAACCTAAATTTTGTTGTGAACTCTCATATGGTTGTCCTCCCGGAGGAGACAATGAAAGGGCATATTGTCCCCCATATGGCGGAAATCCGGTACTTAAAGGAATGCTTTGCCCTTGAGGACCAGACTGCCCAAATTGACACCATGAGGGATCAATTTGGTGATACTCAACATAAGAGTTCCCGGATATTATTCCAGATGAGCAAACGGGAACGAAACATACTGTCGAAATAGCCCCTGAGTGGGCCCCATCTAGCGATTGAGAGCTAGTTGGGATAGATGGTATGCCGACGAACATTGTTGGAGTGACAGCAGGAAGTTCTGTCGTCGTTGTGTCAAATGACATAGTCCTAGATGTCGACGGTTGTTCAGACATTTCTAGTCTATCCAAAATATTTCCTAGCGATTCTATAGGAGCTTTTGATAATAGTAGACTAATTTCTGATGAAGAAGGATATAGGGTGATCCTGACTCCAAATTGCGATGGAGTACTAGATGGAGGATCCTCCACAATCTCTTTTATAGCAATCACACCAGGTGGAAGAGGTAGACCATCAGGTCCATAAAATATTTTCGGTGTCGAAGAAGGTATAGATTCTACAGCAACAGATGTTTGGGGAATGACACCTTCTGAATCAGCTATACATGGAGTTGGTTCAGTAATACAAGTGTTTTCCTTCACACCAGGATCAGCTCTACTGTCCTTTGGTGGCTGTGGAACTTCTTCCATAAAGGTAGGGATACCAGAAATGTTTGGAGTAACCAGAGTGTCCGATGGTGTTGGAACACTTTCTCTAACTTTACCAAGGGATTTTGAACCTGATAAATGAGTTTGCTTCATCCGTAACAGTTTTGATTCTGGAGACAAAGATGGTTGACTCGTAAGCCTCCGCGAACGACAGGGTTTCAATTGAATTTCTTACACGATTGCGGATTACTCGATCAACTAAAAATCAAGGGGAAATATATTTCCGAGTTAAATGAATTTTAGACACTTTGACACAACTTGTTTTTCAATTTTTAAGAGTCGAGAAAAAACAAAAGATGACTCTAGTCGCCTTCGATTTTTAATGAGCTTGAAGTGACAAGTGCTCAGATGGACCTTTTCCTTTAAGGAGTTTGAAAAGGAATGAAAGAGACTACTCTGTAAATCTAGACAGAGGGATTACCAAACCAATCGAAAAAATGCAGAATACTTTTTACGGTACGGCAGTCAATCTTCCCGAAGGTTGTGTTCAGTGCATTGTGATCGATAGGGCCGCAGACACGGCTTCCTATGGATAAAGGATATAGCCTATTGTGGTTTCCCAATATATACTCGACGGTATGTGGGAGCACAAGTCCGTACTGGCACTTATCGTCTCAAAGTGAAGGAATCACCCAACCAGCAATGAAAACAACAGTTACCAGGCTTTACGACACCGGAATACGTCTCTACCCTAGAATTCTAAATGTTGTGCGTTAGGTTCCAAAGCATTTTTAAATTCATTAAATCTATTTTACAGTTGATCTTGCTTAAGAAATTTGCCTTTCAGGTTCACCACGTGATGTAGATATACAATTCCTAAAATGCAGTCTAAGATGATAAACAATCATTTAATCTTCTTTTTGCAATGAAAATCCTAGCTACTAAAGAAAGAGAGATGATATTCTGTCAACATAGAGCAGAGAGCACACACTATATGCACTGTCCTAAATCAAACCAACAAACAGTCTAAATGCAAATGCACATGCATGTATTTTTTTCAGCCTTCTTAATGTGTGAATGATAAAAAGGAAGCTAAGCGCAAATCTGAATTATTTTTCAAAGCGACGTTACTAACAAGCTTCTTTTCAATACAAAATGAAGATAATGACGACACTTTGTGATTCAGAATTGAAAACTTGCTTTCGACACTTGAGAAACTACTAATTCAAATAAAATGCAAGAGTAACAGTGTAATCAACTATCAAGAACAATTATATTCTCTTCTATGACTAAAAACGACACTTGCGACACTTCCAAATCAAGAAACGACAGTTTAATTACGCTACATCTTTGTAAAAGAGAACTGAAAATGGCTCACAATACATAAAAACATTTACAGTTCTTTGCACAATGGAGGCAAAATAATGGCAAGGAAGGTGGTTTCCAATAGAGGTATACTGACTACAGATAGCAAAACTCCTAAATAGAGCTGAAAAGAGTCAAGACAAACCAAAGTCTGGAGGCAAAATTAGCCCTTTCTGATCAGCGCACCTGTTACACAAGGATTCCAGTATGCATCCCACCTACATCACACAGGAAGTGCGATGCATACTGATATCCTTGAAGAGAGGGTGCGGTGGTACAGTGCGAGACTTTTGATCTAGTTCTTAATCACAGTTTGCAGCACAATTTAGGGATTTAGGCCGAGCATGTGATAATCAGTAATTAAATCACAGAGGTAGATCTAAGGAGGTTACTAGAGCCACCACAAGGGAAATTAGATAGCTTATAAATCGATTGTTCAGCTCATAAACAAAACCCGGAGATAGACTAAGGCAGCATTGATCTACTTTGCACTTGCATAGCAAATGCAGTTCGAAGGCTAGCTGACTTGACTTCAGGCTCTGTCTGTAAGTTTATAAAGCAAACAAATATAGACAAACAAACAATCTATTCGCTCCCCATTGGAGTCGCCATTTTGTTATCGGGAAATATAGTGTCTATGCAGAGTTGCTAGTCCCACTAAGACTGGTAGCTATCTTAGAAACAAAAAAACTAAAACTACTTTCGTTTTCCTCTATGAGAAGTAGATAAGAGGGGAACAAACGAGACCAACCTCTGTCTTACACTTGGTTCCTTGCTTGATTCCTCACCCTTATAATAGATCTTTGCCACTCGCTTCCTCGTCTACCTAGCTTCAAAGAGAACCTGTGGAATCAATGCAGCATAACACTATCCAAGAACATAGATCTACTATGATAAACAATATAGGACCAGATATATATTGACCAAACAAATGCATATATCATAAATCGTACAAGAATGTGGAGGAAAACTTGAATAGGTTTATTAATAATCAAGAATAGCCAAGAGGATTACAACCAATCGTTCTGACCCAACGTCATCCTCTCAGCAAGAAAGCGCTTCTTCACCTCATGAAAATCTTAGATCACCCAACACTATGATGTTACACCAAGAAACCAGCAGCACTTCCTTACGAGATACAAAATTCCAGCCTCTGGATCTCTGGGATGAGGGATCCATATATAGATGTTTACAAGGGGGTGAGTCAGCTTCTGAAATTTGATTACTATCCTCTCTCTGATAGTTCTTGCTTCCACTTGGAGATTGATGATCTCTTACTCATCCCTGGGCGAATGCAGAGAGGCAAGTGTCACAAGAGAAGTTTTTGGAAGATTCCATGAACTTCCACCTCGAAAATTGACCCTTCCATTTGTCCACTCTCACCCATCGCACCCCATAGAAGGGCTTCTCAGTATGCATCACACCTCCCGTGTGAATTTAGGTGGGATGCAGCGCACTTTGACCATGGAGCAGGTGAGATGGTCCAGTTTTGACCAGTTCTGAGTAGTTTTTCATGGAGAACTTCTGGGAGATGATGTAATCAACTGACCTTGTTCTTTTAGGGGTCGGAACAACACTTTTAGGGACTTAGGAGCCCTTGGTTGATCGATATTTATGATTGGGGTTGCAGTGCCCAAAAATGTCTATAACACAACTTGGCCACTAAGAATACACAAGGCAAAGTCTCTCTCAGGCCCTAGCCGAGACTAAACTGCACATTGTGTAGTTCTAGTCATCAAGCTTCCACACTGAATGTTGGGACTGTGTATTGTGTAGTTCCCACAGTCAGTCAGTCACACATGTCAGTAAAAATTGTGAAATCGCTCTCATGATATGCCTTGATTGCTGCTTAATCATGCTATGAAGTTAGACTCGTAAGAGCTAATGTTTTCTTGCCATGAGTGTTCTTTCTTTCCTATAGGGACCACAGTCATGAAGCACTTCCCTCCAACAGTCATTGTATCATGGCACCAAAAGAGAATTGCTTCAAGAGATACCACTAAAAGAAGTACTATGGAAGTAGTTGAGAAAGCACTAGTTAACTTGCCAATTTATGTAGATACTTAACTGCTCACAGAAAATGAGTTAGCACTAACATGGCAGAAAGTCCATCTACAATACCTGAAGGCTGCAATTCATTGCAAGGTCAGGGAAAGAGGAATTTCTAATAAAATAGAGTGATAATAAAGCTTCATAGTAAAATAAAATTCAATATTCATGTAGGAATCTTTGGCAGCATAAGAAAAATAAAGCAGAGGACACAAACATCACAGTAGATGAACAGATAAAAGAAGAGCTTACAGGTAGCAGAACTGAGATGATATCAAGTAGAAAAATAATCGAATGAAGGAAAGGAGATGAGGAGAAAAGAATAAGAAGACAAATAGAGGTAGGAAGAAGAACAGAGGCAAGGCGCAATGAGAGAGCAAACAACACCAATACAGGTTTATCAGTCGAAACAACTAGTAGCTGAGGAAAAGAAGGAACATATACAAGTTCCCTCACTAATCCTAAACACAAGAACCAAGTCCATCTTGAGATCAACAGGTACATGGAGAAGCTAAGGTGAGAGGCCGAGCAGGAATGATTTGTAGCTAAACACACAAAATATGCATAACTACTTTGGTGGTCCTGTCATGGTCAACACCATGCTCCACATGTTTCAGGATGAGTTGGACACAGGTTCCAAGACTATATACCCATAACCTATGGACACAAGAGTCTGCTATTAGAAAGACACCATCAAGTTGTTTGGGGACATCATCTCATAGTACCAAGCTTTGCATCATTACGCGATCGAGAAGTATCAAGTGGAGGTTGCTGAGTTGGTTTTTCCCCAAACACCATAGTCATAGTGTTTTGTCTTGTTAGGTTGTCTCTAGTCTATTTTATCTCACATGAGTACCTCTGGAAAATGTATATTATTTGTAAATATGTTGTAATTGAAATTCCAAGGGTCAGTAGTGGAATGTGAACAATCACTATGTAATGTGATGAGTTATTTATAAAGAAGTTGAAGAGTCATGAGGGTAGTAAAAGAGTCCCAAAGGGGAATGTCAAGGGTCACCCCACCCTTTTCTATAGATAGAACCTCATAACTAATAGAGAGGTCTTTTGAGATCCATCAAGTAGTTTGGGCACATCATTGCACATCTTGCTATTAGAAAGGAATCATCAAGAGTTTCCTATTAGAAAAACACCATCAAGAAGTGTGGGGGAATCATCACACAATACCAAGATTGACATCAGTACGTGACCTTGAAGCATCAAGTAGAAGTTGTTGATTTGGTATTTTCGCACACATCGGAGTCATAGTATATTTTCTTGTTAGGTTTTCTCTAGCCTATTTTGTTTCACATGGGTATATGTGGAAAATGTATATTATTTGTTAATATGTTGTAAGTAAAATTCCAAGTGTCACTAGTGGAATGTGAGCAGACCCTATGTAATGCAATGAGCTCTTTGTAAAGAAGTTGAATAGTCATGAGGGTAGTCAAAGAGTCATAAAGGGGAATGTGAAGGGTCACCCCACCCTTTGCTATAAATAGAACATCATGACTCATATAAAGGGCTTTTGGGATCCAATCATTTGGCTAGGCTCATGATTAGAGAAGGCTTGGGATTATTATGATGATCCTTGGCTTCTTCACAGTGTAGAGCAAGTAAACTTCTTTAGAGGAGCAGGTGCTCTTGACTGTAATGTTCCCCTATTGGGACTAGTTTTTCTCAATGGTGTATGTACTGATGGAACTGTTATCACTCTAGGAAGCTCTCCTAGGTTGCATCTCGAAGATGACTGGTAACATATAATATTCAATATTGTTCTCTGAACTATTGGAATGGATGATGGCTTGGATCAAGTCGGATGACTATTTCAACTCTGTTTTTACTCAAGACATGCATGAACACTGTCAGCTTTACAAGGCTTTGGACCACTAATGCTCAATAGTTTGTAGATTCAATGGATAGATGGAGAATACTGACTGTACCAACTGTTATAGACATTTTTGTGCCTTACAGCTCTAAGCATGAAATGTCCATAAACCAAGGGATCCTAAGTCCCTAAAAGAGTTGTTCCTACCCCTAAAGGAACAAGGTCAACCAATTAAATCTTCTCCCAGATGTTCTCCACCAAAAATTGCTCAGAATCAGTCAAATCAGGATCATTTCAGCTGCTCCACTAGCTACCTGCGTTGCATAGCACCCCAGTACACTAGCTAGGTGCGTTGCAACACACATAAATGCACTACCAGGGTGTGCTGAGCGGGAAACGACAAATGGCAGTATCATTCCGCGAGGTGGACAGACAATGGAAGCTTCCATAATCTTCCCCCATGACACTTGCCTCACTGAGTTCGACCAAGGATGAGTAAGAGGCTCTCGGCCTCCAAGTGGAAGAAAGAACTGACAGAGAGAAGCCACAAGTCAAATCATAAGATGAATCATCCTCTCTGATTACATCTATATATGGATCCCTCATCCCAGAGATCCGGAGGCTGGAATTTTGTACTTTGCAGAGAATTGCTGTTGGTTTTGAGATTGAGATCAGTGCATTGGGTGATTTATGCTTTGTTGGAGGTGAAGAAGGGATTCCTTTGCTGGGAGGTAGATGCTGGATCGAGACTCACTTGGTTGTATCTCCTCCTGGATCTTCTTGTTATATCAATAAAACTATTTTAGTTTCTCCTACATGCTTGTGTATCAATGATGTTTTGTTATATTTGCATGTTTAGCTTAAATCTGATCCTAAGCTAGTTATGAATGTAAATCTATGTATTTTTGTAGTTTTCCTCTTTTGTGATCTTGCAGGAACTTGGTAAAGCTGGGCAAGTTAGGGAGCAGGTAGCTGGAAGCTGTCAAAGAGGAGAGTGATTGGATCAACGGACTAGCGCAAGATACAGGTTAGTTCATCATATTCCTCTTCGTTTACATTTCATAACGAAGAATACGAAAGTAGTTTTCCTTGTTTGTTGCTAAGGCACTGTCACACCTTAGTGGGATAGGGGCGTTCTGAGTAGATACTTTTCCCAACAACAAAATGGCGTCTCCTCTGGGGATCGTGTCTAGTTAGTTTGTTTGTGTTTCTCTTGTTGTTTGTTTCATAAACATAGAAGTAGCAATCGAACTGCATTTGCCATTATCAAATGCAAAGTAGACACCTGCTACTTCAATCCACTCACTGGATTTGTTTATGATTTGAACAGCTAATCCAAAAATAATCTAACTTTGTGATAGCTCTTAGTCCTCCTTTAAATCATCCCTCTGATTGTACCTTACTGATTGCTTTTACTCGGCCAAAAACCATAGGTTAAACTGCAAACCGTGACCCAGAACTCGGATAGAAGTCTCGTTTCTGCCCCAGCGCAGGCTCTGTGAAGAGGTTCTGCATTTCAACGCAGGTCCTGAGAGGGCTACCTGCGCTGCAATTCAGTTTCTCTGTGCAACGGGTGCACTGATCAGCCTTTGCCCTGTGCAGCTGAGGTTCTTTGCTTCATTTTGTCCAGTTTTATCTCTGATTTTGCAGCCTGTTATCAGTCTGTGTACTTGTCTGAAAACTCCTTTTCTTTGCCTTAATTCCACCTCCTTTGTACAAAAAGGCTGTAGATGTTCTTTTTGTGTTTGTTACATCATTTACAGTTTTCCATTGAAAGAGTAAAATAGTCATACTGTCGTCCTTAGATTTAGATCTGTCGTAAGTGTCGATTTTGATCTTAGGAGAAAGTTTGTTTACTGTTGATAGTTGATTATACTTTTACTTTTACCTTTGGTTTGAATTTGTCTCTTTCTAGTGTCGAAATGAGTGTTTATTTCAAAATCATAAAGTGTCGTAATCTTCTCTACCTTTTTGATTTCGAAAAGAAGCTTGTTTGTGTTTTTCACTTGAAAGCAAATTCAAATTTGTACATCAACTTTCTTTTTAGGCATCAATATTAAGAAAGTGAAAACAAATACATGCATATGTGCATTTGCATATTGATAGTTTGTATGGCTTGATTTAGGAAAAGTGCATTTACAGTGTGCTCTTTGCTCTTTGAGAAAAGATTGTGTCTTACTTTTCCCCTTGTAGCTAGGATTTTCATTGTTGAAAAGAGATAAAAGCTTGCTTATCATCTTTAGATTGCATTTAGGAATTACATCTACATCTCGTGGTGATCCCAAAAGGCAAACTTCTAAGAAATATCAACTTAAAATAAATTGAATGAATCTAAACACACATTGGAACTTAACGCACAACATAGAGGTCTAGGCTAGAGACGTGTTCCGGCATCGTAAAGCCTGGTAACTGTTGTCCTCACTGATGGTTGGGTGATTCCTCCACTGTGAGACGATAAGTGCCAGTACGGATTGTGCTCCCATGTACCGTCGAGTATATATTGGGAGACCCCTATAGGCTTAAAACCTTTTATCCATAGGAAGCCGTGTCGGCCGCCCTACTAATCGCAATGCACTGAACACAGCATTTGGGAAGATTGACTGCCGTACCGTAAAATGTATTCTGCAGTTTTGTGATTGGTTTGGCACACCCTCTACCTAGATCTCCAGAGCAGTCCCTTTCGTTCCTTTTCAGACTCTTTAACGGAAAAGGTCCATCTGAGCACTTGTCACTTTAGGCTCATTAAAAATCGAAGGAGACTAGAGACATCTTTTGTTTTTTCTCGACTCTTTAAAATTGAAAAAACAAGTTGTGTCCAAGCGTCGTAAAATTTATTTTAAACGGAATATTTATACCCTTTTCCTACGTTGATCTTAGGTTGAGAAAATGGAGTCTGCCAATCAAGGAATTCCCCTTGGTGAGAATCCTAGTCCCTTCTCCTCTTGGGGAGATGTTGGTGCACCCCATATGGTCACATTGTCGCTTCCAGGACTGACAATTGGCTTGCCAGTCTGGCTCTTCTCAACCAATGTCATTCAGAACACCACTATTCCTGAACAATCGAATCATCAGTTAGACCAGTCCAGAGTTACCCACCAACCTTCTACTTCCTCTAATTCTTCCTCTCCTCCTTCCTCTTCATTTGATGGGGCTGGCAAAGCCAAAAGTCAAGTTCCTAAGGAGAAGAAGGAAAAGAAGAAGAAAGAGAAGAAGAAGAAGGAGCCAAAAGCGAATGGGGGCAAACGAGTGTCGTCTAACGAAAATCCACACACTGCACTAACTAGGCCTAAATCGCCATGTGTCATTTTCAAGGGAGACCACTTTCACAGAGATTGTCCTTGCATCCCTCGGATACTAAGGGACTGGTCTCCCCGTTTGCGCAATCCGGTGTCGTCAACCTCTAATGGCCATGTTGAAAGCACACCGTCAACTAGCGAAAGTGAAGTCCCAGGAAAAAAAGGGAGAGCTAGATCTCCCTGTAAACTGTGCGAAGGCGATCATGCCATCCACCGTTGTCCCTTCTTAGACGAAGCTAAAAGAGTTTTGGATGATCGTCCGGTTTCACCGTTACGACTTCCTCCTGGATATAAAAAACTCTTGCCGATTCCTTCGTTAGTTGAGAATCCAGATGGCCCGCTCAAGTGGTCAGCTGAAGCGCATGTCATTAAAGATGAACCAGCTGAATCCATACCCGACGAAAGTCAAAAGGTCGAGGAGGCAGTTGACCCGGTCTTGCCTTTAGAGGTTTTATCTTTGAATGACACAGTCACTGGAGAGAGCAAGGATGACACCGTCCAAATTTTCTTCATCAACACGGACTCTGACGAACACGAGGGCAACCTACCCATTCCTTTACTGTAGGAAGGAATTTCGTCAGATCCATACCCGGCCGTCTACTCGGTCCCACCTCCAAGAAACCTAGTCGTCTCCTTCGACTGGAATCAACTAGGCAGACCCCGTTTACCAGCAAGCATACCATTCCGAATTATCGTCCAAATATATAGAATGGTCATGGCTGGTACCATCATAGATGAGGGGGCTTCTGTGAGTATCCTTTCCTCTACTGCTTGGAAAGCGCTTGGTTCGCCATCGCTTCTGCCTGAGATGAGAAATCGGACAGGCTTTGATAAAGGAACCAGTCGACCTTTAGGGATCCTCCCCAATGTAGCCATAACATTGAAAGGGAAGACAGTTCAAATGAACGTAATGGTCATTCAAGGACCCTTGGATTATAACCTACTCCTTGGACAAGACTATATTTATTGCATGGGAGCCATCGTCTCCTCACTCTTTAGAGTAATGTGTTTTCCGCACGAAGGAAGAGTGGTCAAGCTCGTGGACCAGCTTTCATTTCCCGGATCACGCATCGGAAATAGTCATATACCATCCCTACATGGTCTCTTCACGCAAGAAATGTCTCAACCTACGGTCCGTCCTCCCGATGAGCGCGAGTAATTCAAAGGGATATGACTGGAACCTAGGGGGCATGTGTCCTGGTCTGCTTCGGCAGGAAAACATCGGGTATAGGGTAGTTTTCCGCGGGAGAATATGACTAGTCTGTACCCCATCCGTCAGTGGAAGAGGGGTTATTCTAGAATAAGATTCTCTTGTCAAAGTTATGTGTGTGGCGCTCGTTATCACTCACCTTTGTTTATCTCGGTAGACATCGCCGAGGAAGTGTTTCATTTGTAACGCGAATGAGACAATCTTTGGTAACCTGAAAGAGGTAGGCCTTTCTTGATAAAACAAATGTTTTGTCTGCAAATTGAGGGGTAACCTTGAAATCGTATTTTATACCTGGGGGCATGCAAACCTTTTGGAGTGCAAGCAAGGGGCGGCTATTTATTTTTTAAATTTTTAGGTCCTCCTCTTAAACCCGTAGGCTAACCCTTTAAACTCGTAGGATTAGTCATTTCCTAACTTGCATAAAGAAAGGATGTGGGGCAAAAATCTAAATGTTGCCGTTTTATATGAGACATTCTTATCATATGACTAGATTATCGAGCAGTTTTAGCACATAGTTCAAGCTCGTTAAAAAATAAACATAGGACCGAACAAGTGTTTCAATCCGCGTTTAAGCTCATTAAAAAATGCACTATCCTCCGGTAAATAACCACTGTGAATGTAGCATTATCAACCATTAAAGCCTTGGTCGTGTTTGCACTGTCACCTCCACTTTTCCATTGGCCGATCATTCACCTCCATTTGATTGTTTACACATTTTGAGGAACAGATGTGAAGAGTGATTTCACTAGCCATCCTTGTGACACTGCCATGATTGGAAAATTCCAACCCTTACCTGGAATTAGCTGCTACCCATTTTATCACTCGTTCCTCAAAAGACGAGTCTTCTTTAAGCTCTTTTCATCTGACTCATAAAATATGAAAAGATTGCCGAGTTTTGGCCTTCCAGCTCGTTAAAGCGACTGGAAGTGCTATCCCTCCTCTAGATTTTAATCTTTTTGGACCTGAGGGATTATTGCACAAAAAGATCGAGCGCTTGTGTTGTTCGGCTCGTTAAAACTATCGAAAATTCATCCCTTCTGTATTGTTTTATACTTTTTTGGACTTAAGGGATTAGATGACAAAAAAGGAATTCCGGAGTTAACTTTACGTACCTTTTCAGACTCTCTAAAAATGAAAAGGACCGAGTTATCTTTGTCGTTAAACTCGTTAAAAACATTAATAGCGACAAACTTGTCTTTAGACGAGAACGAGTTTCACTATCGCTAGGCTCGTTAAAACATAGGATGGGTTTGCCCGAAGGGAAAATTATAGAACAAGCATATGTTATCCTCCTCAAGCTTGACAAAAATAAAGAGGTACTGGTCAGAAATTACTGGGGAAAAATTGGGAAGAAACTCAAAGAATCTTTATTGGTAGCAAGTCTCTCTTGAACATGACACTTCCACTCCGTGCCTGAGTCGGGTTGGGTTGTTTCATTCACCGGTCACATCACCATGGTCTCGCCATACCATCCACATCTGGGGTAAATGCTACCGATCCATCACATAAGTGTCGCCGACATGTTCAAGAGAAGTCATCTAGAGAAGTCACCCGTGTCCCATCCACTACCATACATTATACTTAATTCCTTCATGACCGCCATCCTGAACCATATATCATCAGATTGTTCTCACCTCCATCAAAATCATTTGCTTCGTTCTGTGTCATTGATGTGGGATTCATCGAGGCCCTCCTTTGATGGATCGCTTCTTGTCGACATCAGCTCATTATCCAAGAAGTTGATCTAGGAACACCCCATTTAGTACTTTGAAGCTTGCATGCCTCAATGGCAAGTTTCTCACTTCCGGTGACAGGTATACATCAACGACCTTCGACCGAAAGATTTTGCGTGGTGTTCAACGCCAAGTCCTTTATTCACACCACGTGAATTGTACTGCAGTACCTTGAGGGTCATCATCCTTATCGGTGATTCCTCTCGTGCTTGTTAACATTTTACATCATTGACTGGTAATCAAGCGATGTCTTTCCATGTTCGACTTCAAAACATTTCTCACATGGATCAACTTGTACTTCAAGTGAAGATCGGACGAGATTGAAGACCCCAGATCTAGTTTCATCCATCCGGGCTGCGATATATATTCAGGAAAAATAAAAACATTGACATGTACATCATTGCAGCATAGATAATCATCCTACCAAAAGGATGATGACTTCATCAAAATCATCAGTCTACCATCAGACGATTGTCTGTCCTATGTACATAAAAATGAATTTATAAAGCTGAGCATGGGAATGCTCACCTCAGCTAGATCATGAAAATAGTATGAAGATAATGTATTGTATTGTATCTTATTACAGGTCTCCTCCCAGCATTGAAAGAACTTTGGATCCTCCTAATAAAGCATTTCACCCGATAAATGGCCTCATACTTTAGGGGGCAACTGTTATAGACATTTTTGTGCCTTACAGCTCTAAGCATGAAATTTCCATAAACCAAGGGATCCTAAGTCCCTAACAGAGTTGTTCTTGCCCCTAAAGGAACAAGGTCAACCAATTACAGCTTCTCCCAGAAGTTCTCCACCAAAAACTGCTCAGAATCAGTCAAATCAGGATCATTTCAGCTGCTCCACTAGCTACCTGCTTTGCATAGCACCCCAGTACACTAGCTAGGTGCATTGCAACGCACCTAAATGCACTACCAGGGTGCACTGAGCGGGTAACGAAAAATGGCAGTATCATTCCGCGAGGTGGACAGACAATGGAAGCTTCCAGAATCTTCCCCCATGACACTTGCCTCACTGAGTTCGACCAAGGATGAGTAAGAGGCTCTCAGCCTCCAAGTGGAAGCAAGAACTGATAGAGAGAAGCCACAAGTCAAATCATAAGCTGACTCATCCTCTCTGCTTACATCTATATATGGATCCCTCATCCCAGATATCCGGAGGCTAGAATTTTGTACTTTGCAGAGAATTGTTGTTGGTTTTGAGATTCAGATCAGTGCATTGGGTGATTTATGCCTTGTTGGAGGTGAAGAAGGGATTCCTTTGCTGGGAGGTAGATGCTGGATCGGGACTCACTTGGTTGTATCTCCTCCTGGATCTTCTTGTTATATCAATAAAACTATTTGAGTTTCTCCTACATGCTTGTGTATCAATGATGTTTTGTTATATTTGCATGTTTAGCTTAAATCTGATCCTAAGCTAGTTATGAATGTAAATCTATGTCTTTGTGTAGTTTTCCTCTTCTGTGATCTTGCAGGAACTTGGTAAAGCTAGGAAAGTAAGGGAGCAGGTAGCTGGAAGCTGTCAAAGAGGAGAGTGATTGGATCAACGAACTAGCGCAAGATACAGGTTAGTTCATCCTATTCCTCTTCGTTTACATTTCATAAAGAAGAATACGAAAGTAGTTTTCCTTGTTTGTTGCTAAGGCACTGTCACACCTTAGTGGGATAGGGGCGTTCTGAGTAGATACTTTTCCCAACAACAAGAACAGATGCATATATCAACACATATGAGTGGCCAACTACAGGAAGTAAATGAAGTTTGCAAATCTAATTTATCAACGCAGAGATAAGATGACAATTATCTAGCAATAGACACAACAGAAAACATGAACAACCTGTTCAAGTGCAGGATTAGAATAGAAGAGAAATTGGAACTTGAGAATGTAACAACAAAAGAAGCTTATATTGCTAGAATGAAGATGAGAAGCTTGAGTAGCAAAGTATTCACAGTCCCCAAAATTTGAACCATTGTTACTCTAAACTGTCAAATATTTATAGGCGTTTTATTATGCTCTCGAGCCTTCTAAGGCTCGAGAGGTATTAATCTATCCCTTCTGTCTATTTAACTGTTTGACGCCCTAACTAGGCAAGCATGGGCTCAGAGTTTTTTTCTTCTGATAGCAGAGTAACTGCATTCTAGTAGTTCGCTGCACTGTCTGGGAGCTCGCTCATGCAAGCGATTCTCCATGATCATTTGTTGGTTCAGATGAGCTGTGCTGTTGCTTTTCCCCTTCTAGCATTCTGTCTCATGGCAACTATTTCCCCGCCTCTGTTTTGTGATGAAATGGGTCTTCGGGCCTCTGAAATCCTTTCAAATGCAAACAAGGACTGTTTTGTCTTTAATACGGAAAAATGTTGCAAAACTGTAAAATCCCACCCATATCTATTTATTTCGTACTTCAAAAGTCCTCAAATATGGCCTATTCCTCTATTGGGTCTGCCTTTTAATGATATCACATCTCCATCATTGATCTGGGAACTCTAAATCCAACGGTTGTGATCCATTTCCGGTGGCTCTTTCGTATGGGAGTTAACCACCTAATGAGGGTGGCTTTCTCTCTCCTCAGCCTAAACACGTGGCAGTCGTTGTATGGGATCAACCAGAGTCTAGCCAAAACCATTTACCACCCACAGCCCGCTCGAAATCTTGCCTGTTTCATGATTTCGTTTATGTTTCAAAAATACATTAAAACATTGAAAATCATTAAAAATGGCTTTGGCGGATCTGAAATATTATATTTTTTCATTCCCAAACCCTTTCAGGTATGGGTCTTATTGCATCAGTGCTGCTCCAAGGTTCTCTTTGTATTTCATTAAATAACAAAAAACTGCGAAAATGCATTAACAATGGCATTTCTGCAGATCTCGAAATCTATATAATAGCTTTAAGGAACACTTTCGGGTCTTGTTTATCGCATCATCGCTTCCCTTTGCTTTTCATTTTATTAAATGAAATATGCAAACATACATAGAAAACTGCCTTTTGGAGGACTTTAAGTCTCATGAAATAATACTTATATAGCCTTATATGAAATAAAGTTTCAGGAACTGCCCATTGACTGGGCCACCAAAAACATCTTCTCCTTCCAAATTGTGTAGAATAAAGGTATTGTTCTGTTGAATTTGAGCAATGAAAAATGGACCTATCCATAAGGAATCAAACTTACCATGATTACCTTTATTTTTCTTCAATGCATCCAATTAGAGAACCCAGTCACCAACTTGGAAATTCTCCACTTTTGCCTTCCTGTCAAAGGTTTCTTGAATTTTCTTCTGATGAGATTTTGACTTCTCAACCAGCTGCTCTGTGATCTGTTGTAGTTCAACTAGGTTATTCATTCTCCTTGCCATGTCATTCTCTTCATCTAGTTCTTCTTACAAGAATTTGGCCACAGGGAGAATCATCTGGATAGAGAAAACAACATCAGCGCCATAAACTAGCTTAAATGGAAAATTTCCTATGGACGTTTTGATGGTAACTCTGCCAGCCCACAGTGCAAACTTCAACTTGGAATCCCAACTCATTATTTTGTCCTCTAACAGTTTTTTGATTACCCTTACATGAATCTTGTTAGATTATTTTTCCAGGCCATTGCCTTGAGAATAATATGAGATAAAGTGCACCAATTGAATGCCCATGGATTCATTCATGTTCACCAATTCTTTTGCCTTGAAAGCTATTGCATTATTAGTGACTAGTTTGGTTGGGCAACCAAATCTAGTGAAAATATTCTCATTCAAGAACTTTATTGATTGGCATTCTCCATGGGTATAGCCTCAATCAACTTGGTGAAATAAGCAGTGGCTACCATGATCCATTTGTGTTGGCCACGGGAATGTGGGTTGATATCACCTATAAAGTCCAAGCCCCACTACTAGAAGGGACCATTGACATGTATTGGCTTCAAGGGTAGAGATTTTAGTTGTTGTCTTCCTACAAACCTCTGACATTTGTCACAAGATTTCACAAAAGAAAGAACATCTGAGAAAAGAATAGGCCAATAATACCTAGCTCTCAGGATTTTGTGGGTTGTGGTTTTCTAATAATGATGCCCTCCATAGATGCTAGAATATAACTGGTGCATGACTTTAATGATATTCATTTATCTATACATCTCAAGAGGATTCGTAATGGGTCTTTCCAATAAAGCAGATTTTTATTAATGCAGAATTTGGCTTATTCGAGTTTAATGGCCAGGGCTTGACTTGAGCTAAGCCCTGGAGGGACTTCTAGCTTCTGCAAAAAATGAACTATGCTAGAATACCATTCACAGGTGGCTAGATTTTCAACCAAAGACTGATTCTGCTTTTTCTCTTTTGCTGCTTCCACTGTCTGCTCATCATCTGAATTTGGAGCCATGCAATTGATGTCTAACAAACTCCAATTTTCCTTAGCCATAAGTTTAGCTAGGCCCTGGCCTTTGACAAGCTTAGTGGGCTTCACCTCTATGTTAAACTCTATGAATTTTTCAATCCATTTAGCTCTCTTTCCATTAATATCTGGCTAAGTTAAGACATCTCTTACTAAGGCTAAAGGTACATATGCAACCACTTTGGAATGCAGAATATAAATTCTGAATGCCTTTAAAGATTTTATAAGAGCATAAGCTTGTTTTTCAATAAGGTCATACCTTAGTTCAGCATCCCTTAGAGTTTTGATGAAAAATTCCACGGGGTGCTCTATGCCTTCATCATTTTTCTACAACAGAATTACTAAAAGTGTATCATAAGAGGCAAAAGTGAAGATATAAAACTTCTTAGTGTAATCTGGGATGATTAGAGTGGGAGCTTCCATGATAGCTTGTTTGATGGCTTCAAAAGAGCTTCTTGCAGCACCTGTCCATTTTATTTTTGACTCTTTCTTCAAGGGTATGCTTTCAACCTTGGATGTTTTGTTTGGAAAGTTTGGTTGACCTGCTGAATGATGAGGTCTGCATCTGCAAAGACTTTTAGACCTTTGATTCCCATTTCTTTAGCATCGTTTAAGCCCAATATCAAGGCTTCATACTCTGCTATATTATTTGTGAACTGAAAAGTTAATTTGAAAGATAAATGAGTGTATTCCTATGTGGGGGACACAAGGACTACACCTGCCCCTGCAGCTTCCTTAGAGCTAGATCCATCAAAGAACATGTTCCAAATCTGTGGGCCTTCTTCATCTGTGATCTGGAAAACTGGTTTTTTAAGCTGTGTGGAGGCAAACTAGGATTCTTCAATATGAAGAATACAGGCTCCAAATCAATGTCAACAGCATAGATGGGATGATTACTGGGATTCCATTCATCGTTGATGATATAAGCCAACTGAGCTTCTCTGTATAATATACTGCTCTTGCCTCCAAAAACTGGGATAGCAGCATAGGACAGATCATTTTGTAATGATCTTCCTAATCTCTTGATCCAACCTCTGGAAAACAACATGCCAAACTTAGGGGGTACATTTGCTACCACAATATTCATCATCATGCTTTTCATGGGAAGCTGAGGTAAAGTGATGGCTAGGTCCTTGGTTAATCCTAGAAATTTCACTTTTCTAGAGTCAAAAGAAAACAGGTCATGGTAAGGCTTGGTAATGTTAAGACCCAACTCATCCATGACAGCCTTAGGCATAAAGTTATGGCTCGCTCCAATGTCCAGAAGGAAATTGTGAAGGATTTTATCATGAATAGTCAGAGAGAGATAGAATGATGGGGAGCCGTCCTCATAATTTTCAATCATTGGGCTGAGAACAATCGTTGGTTTATCATATTTCATATTTACATAGTCGGTGGAGGCTTGGATGGCATTAGGCTTAAGGGCCTTGAGGATAGATTTCTTGAAGGACTCATTGTTCACTAGTTCAATCAGAGGTATAGGTATTCTTAGCTTCTGAATTTCTGATTGAAAATTGAAAGGAGAATGAGACTTGTCAAGGCCTCTAACCTTGAGAGATGGAGCTTTGAGGATGATGGGATTAACTATCGGTCACCTCTGCTTATTAGCTTGCTATACTGCAAGTACAACATCTCTTTGAATAGGAGTTTCCTTGGCATTATTCATTGGAATTATGTGTTGTTCTTCAGTTTGCAAAACAGCTTCACCATCCCATTCTTGGTTAATTTGGTTATTGAATAATGCCTTTTCATAGGAAGCTGAGGTCAAAAAGAAGGCACTCCCTTTGTCTTCAAGACAATGGATCTCATCATCTTCTTCAAACTTCTCTTCCTCCATGACTGCATTCTTAAAAGGGGTCTTTACCCTTTGTTCTTCATTGGCATCTTTGCTTTTTTGCAGAATCTAGAACTGCTCATTTTCTCTTCTATATGGATTTGGAACTATGGGAGCAAAGGTGTTAGGAACTCTTCCTTTCCCAGAGTGTTGCTAACTTTTATTTGGAGATTTTATAGGCTAATGACTCTATCATCTTAGTCATTTTATCTATCTTGGGATCTAAAGATGATGAAGACTCACCCCTCTGTCTCCTTCTATCAACATTTCCCTTGAGCTTCTCTATAGCCATGATGTTTGATTCTACTTCCAAGGCTGCATCCTACATATCAGCCAAAGTAACACATCACCTCTCCCTCAACAGTAGGCAGAAGTCAGAATCAAAAGCACTAGCATAGGTGAGTTCAACAGAGGTAGTGGTGGGTTTTACTTCAGCTGGTAGCTTGTTGTACATTCGGTTAAACCTCTTATTAAAATCAGACAATAACTCACCATTTTCCCTCTTTATGTTCCCAAACTCAGTGTGGTAGTAGAGGATATCCTTCTTATCCCCCCAATGCTTTAGGAATGCATCATCTAAAGCCTCAATATTTGCTATAGATCTTGGGGTTAGTTCTCTGAACCATTTTCTAGCCTCTCCATCTAGGCTTTGGACAAAGACTCTCATCCACACATCATCTTAAATAATGTCGAGGTTATCCGCATAGCTATAGAATGAGTCAAGATTTTCCTCAGCTGTAACACCTTCAGTCCCAGTGAACTTAGGCCTATATTTCTGATATTCTCCAGTAGGCATGGCATTCAAAGGAGTGGGCAGTACTAGAGGTCCATACATAGCAGCTATGATTCTTTCCATTTTGGAAGGTGCTTGTGGACCTGCCATAGCTGTGGTGGCTATAAGGGTACTGGAAGTCTGAATGACAGAGGGTTGAGGGGTGACTGATAGGACTAGAGGCGTCCGATTGATAGGAGGTGAGGTTTCCTTTGGGAATACAACAAAAGGAGAACCTAAAGAATAAGGATCTTTATGAATTTCTGAGATTTTTTCTTCATTGATAGTATTAGATGCTATACTCTCAACATGTCCTTGTTCTATTATAGGATTTTCTTGAAGAGATATAGAATATTGTTTAGAGCTACTTGAAACTGATGCTCCTTTCTGCAATGATTTTCTTTCTTTGATGATTTTCTTAGGGTCAGATACTAGGACAACTTGCGGCTTCTGAGGATTTCTCCGAGTATGCCTCACAAACTGAGCCAGAACTATCAAGTGGAGTCACCAAGAGGTTCGTCCTCCAGTAGAGTCGCCAGATAGATGATTACAACTGAAAAAGTGCCTAGACTTTTTCTATCGTCAAAGATGGATCTGTGTCATCTCCCAGGGAAACTTAGCTTCAGTTTCCTCCCCCCGACAATAGTGCCAATTATGTTATCACTCCAGGAATCTCTCCTAGGTTACAGTTCAGAGATGCCTGGTAACATATAATCTTCAATATTGTTCTCTGAACTATTGGAATGAATGATGGTTTGGATCAAGTTGATGATTGTTTCAACTCTGTTTTTAGTCAAGACATGCATGAACACCCTCACCTTTACAATGATTTTGACTGCTAAAGCTTAACAGTTTGTAGATTCAGTGGATAGATGGAGAATACTGACTGTACTAGTAGATGCATATATAAACACATATGAATGGCCAGCTATAAGAAGTAAATGAAGTTTTCAAATATAATTTATCAACGCAGAGATAAGATGACAATTATCTGGCATTAGACACAAAATAAATCATGAACAACCTATTCAAGTGCAATCTTAGAATAGAAGAGAAAATGGAAATTGAACATGTAACAACAAAAGAAGCTTATATTGCTAGAATGAAGATGAGAAGCTTGAGTAGCAAAGTATCCACAGTTCCCAAAAGTTGAACCATCGTTACTCTGAACTTCCAAATATTTATAGGCCTTCTACAATGCTCTCGAGCCTTCTGAGGCTCGAGAGGTCTTAATATATCCCCTCTATCTTTTTAACTATTTGATGCCCTGACTAGGCAAGCATGGGCTCGAAGGTTTTTTCTTCTAACAGGAGAGTAACTGCATTCTAGTAGTTCGCTGCACTTTCTGGGAGCTTTCTTGTGCAAGCGATGCTCCAAGATCGTTTGTTGGTTTGATTGATTTGCACTATCAAATTTGCCCTTCCAGCCTTCTATCTCCTGGCAACTATTTCCCGGCCTCTGTTCTGTGATGGAATGTGTCTTCTGGCCTCTGAAATCCTTTCAAATGCGAACAATGACTATTTTGTGTTTAATACAAAAAAACGCTACAACACTCTACAATCCCACCCATCTCGATTTATTTCGAACTTCAAAAGTCCTAAAGTATGGACTATTCCTCTATTGTGTCTACCTTTGCATGATATCACATCTCCACCATTCACCTGGGAGCTCTAGATCCAATGGTTGTCATCCATTTCGAGCAGCTCTTTCGTATGGGAGTTAACCACCCAATGAGGGTGCTTTTCTCTGTCCTCATCCTGGACACGTGGCTGCCATTGTATGGGATTGGGTAGAGCCCGACCAAAACCATTTACCGCCCATGGCCCACCCGAAATTGTGCCTGTTTCGTGATTTCTTTTGTGTTTCAAAAATACACTAAAACATTTAAAATCATTAAGAAATGGCTTTGGCAGACCTAAAATATTATATATTTTCATTCTTGAACCCTTTGAGGTCTAGGCTTTATCGCATCGACGCTGCTCCAAGGTTCCCTTTGTATTTTGTTAAATAACAAAAAACTGTGAAAATGAATTAAAAATGGCCTTTCCGCAGATCTCAAAATCTATATAACAGATTTAAGGAACCCTTTTGGGTCCAGTTTATCGCATCAGCACTTCCCTTGGCTTTTCGTTTATTAAATGAAATATACAAACATACATATAAAGCTACCTTTCAGCGGAATTCAAATCTTATGAAATAATACTTATATAACCATCAGGTCCTGTTCATCGAATCGTGGTATCGCTTGGCTTGGGTTCCTGCCTCTGCTTCATGACATCGCTGATTGTGATCCACCATTTTCGGTGATCGCACCATCTTGTCCTTGGGTATCCTCCACCTGCCTCCAATCTGATCCGTCAATCTGATCATCGAAGATTGCTGATTGGGGGTGTCTTCCACCCAACCTTAAGTCCTCTTCTATGTTGGTTGATTGCAATTTTCAGATCAAATATGGACCACTGATCTGCCAGATCTGACGACTACTGTGCCTTGACTATTGCCACCGCCGATAGCTTTGTTTTTTCATTGTATTCTTGGGTTTTTGCCTCCCGATAGTGTTTTTCCACCCTTTCAAGGGTTCTTCTCCTGTGCTGGCTTTTATCTTTGGCATGATTTTGTTGGCTTTTGGAGACTTAAAGAGCATATTTGGATCCATTTTTGGCCACATGCCAATAAGGCTAATAGGAACTTTCACTTATAATAATAATAACAGAGTCATCACGCTTTCATGCATATGTCGTTATTTTAGTTGGACTATTTTAGTTTCTTTAACAATGTATGTTGTTTACCTTATGTATTTTCTTATGAACTAATTTGTATGTAATTGTATGAATCTTGTTGAATGCGTGTTGATGGATTAACCCATCACTTTGGTTTGTGTACTATTACGAATTTCAGCTTTTGATTTCATTCTTCTCGTGTGTTCCTTCCAGGATTTGTACTATTACATGCTTCTAAGGGGCACACTTCCTTTTTGTTGGGTGTGGAGCCTAATTATCTTCTGTATTCAAAGGTATCACCACAACGAACCCCAGTTTGTAATGGGGTGGCAAAGCCGCCCGCAAAATATACGCTGCAGCAGGGGTCCAAAGGGGCGGAGGGGGTAGCAACCCTGAAGCTAAAAATAGATGTAAAATTTCCTTGTAAAATGTTGTAATTTCGTAGTCAATATGGGTTGTTCATAAGGTAGAAATCTGATGGTAGAAATTATGTTTAATTTAGGGTTTTTTGCCCTAGAAGGCAACCACTTGCTATATATGACGGAATAGTATTGCATATATGTAGATTTGTATTCTGAGTGAGGAAGAGAGAGGAGATTGAGAGTGAAGAGGGAATTACAACAGATTTGTTGTAGGTTGTATCTCTTCAGTTTGATAGATGATATAAAAGGAAGGACTGGTTGTTTCTCCATGGACGTAGCCCAAACTAGGTGAACAACATATATTTGTGTCTCTCTTGTTTTATGCATTTTCTGTGTTTGTATTTTTGCAATATTTTATGTGTTCCATTTCTTTGTAATATATAATTTTCTAACAACTGGTATTAGAGCCAAAGGTCTATTTTGCTGATAAACTCGCAGGAGAGAAGCGTTCCTGGTTTGAGTGGGAGAAATGGTAGAAGATGGTAGGTTTAGGGTCGAAAATTTTAACAACCAAAACTACCAATTGTGGAAGATGTAGATGGAATATTATGTGTACCAAAGATATGTGTATCAACCATTGAGTAAAAAGGAAAAGAAGTGGACCAGTATGATAGACACAAAATGGGATATTCTCGAAATAAAAGAACTTGGAACAATACGACTGTGCCTAGCAATGTTGGTAGTGTTTAACATTTCAAAGGAAACGACAACAAAGGGTTTAATGTCGACATTGGCCAAATGGTAAGAAAAACACTTGGCCTAAAATAAGGTGTTTCTTATGAAGCGTTTATTCAATATGAAGATGTCAAAAGGTGGATTTGTTGTTGATCATTTAAATGAATTTAATACAGTTACCAGTCAGTTAAGTTCTGTAGGGGTAACTTTTGATGATGAAGTTAGGGATTTGTTATTTTTGTTATCATTGCCAGAAAGTTGGAATGGTTTAGTTATGGCCATTAGTAACACTGTCTCTGGATCTAGTACTTTAAAGTTTGATGATGTTGTCAGTGCAATCCTTAGTGAGGAAATGTGATGAAAAAGCTTCGGTGAGACTTCATGTAATGCTTTGAATACAGAGACTATGGGAAGAAAAATGGAAAGAGGAAAGAGCCATGGATATCGTAGTGAGTCAAGAAAAGGAAGATCCAAGTCTAGATCAGGGATATTGTGTTGGAAATGCGAGAAGAAAGGACACCTGAAGAAAGACTGCAAGTCTTGGAAGGGAAAAGAAGGAGACACGCAACAAGAAAACAATCATGAAGCGAATGTGGTAGGTGATGTGTTGCAATATGATTTGATTATTTTATTAGAAAATATTATTGATCCCTGGGTGGTAGATTCAGGGGCCTCATTCCATACCACACCTGATAGGAAACATTTTCATGATTATGTTCAAGGAGATTTTGGACAGGTTCGATTGGGTGATGATAAACCCTGTAAAATCATTGGAATGAGTACAGTTTTCATAAAACAACAAAATGGAAATCAATGGCTATTGAAGGAGGTAAGGAATGTTCCAGATTCGAATAAAAATATGATTCAAATAGGTCAGTTGGGAGGTGAAGGTTGTGTAACTACTTTCACAGATAAAACCTGGAAGGTCACTAAAGGAGCCCTGGTAATACAAAAAGGATAAAATGTTGGTACATTGTATTTATGCAATGGTATTTCTAATTATATTGATGCTTTAACCTCGACAAGAGAAGATATGACATTGTGGCATCGTAGGCTTGGACAAATGAGTGAGAAGGGGATGCAAATCCTTCACTTAAGAAATTTGTTGCCAGGTTTGAATCATGTTGATTTAGAATTATGTGAAAATTGTGTTTATGGAAAACATAAGAGAGTCAGATTTCTCAAAGCTGGGAAAGAAAAGAAGAGCGAAAAATTAGAGCTTGTGCATACAGATGTATGGGGACCTTCTTAGGTATCATCTCTTGGTGGCTCTCATTATTATGTTACTTTTATTGATGATGCAACCAGAAAAACCTGGATTTACTGTATTCAAAATAAATCTGATGTATTTGATACTTTCAAGAAATGGAAAGCTTTGGTTGAAAATGAAACAATAAAAAGGTTGAAGTGTGTCAGATCAGACAATGGAGATGAATATTGAAGCAAAGAGTTTGATAGGTACTATTCAGAAAATGGAATTCACAGAGAGAATACAGTTCTAGGAACACCACAACAAAATGGTGTGTCAGAAAGGATAAATGGGACAATCATGGAGTGTGCAAGGTGCATGAGATTGCATGCAGGACTGCCTTTACAATTTTGGGTAGATGCTGTAGATATTGTTGTTTATATAATAAATAGAGGGCCTTCAAGTTCCTTGGATGGTGGTATTCTAGAGGACGCATGGACAAGTAAAAAGGTAAACTACTCTTTTTTAAAAACTTTTGGTTGTGAAGCCTTTGTCCTCATTAATAAAGAAAATAGAACAAATTGAGGCAAATTCAAAGAAATGTACCTTTATTGGATATGGTCTTAATTATTTTGGTTATCACTTTTATGATTATGAAAAACACAAAACCATTAGGAGTAGAAATGTCATATTCAATGAAAAGGTTTTGTATAAGGATCAACTGCATGAAAAGAAACAAGAAAAAGAAAATAGAGAATACACAGTACTTGAAGAGATCATAGAAAAAGCGATGGTGCCTAAAAATCATAACGATCCAAAACAACAACCAAAATAGTAACAAGCACTTCAAACACTTGAAGGTGGTGTTATAAGATCTACCAGGATAAGTAGACCCCTTGAACGATACTGTCCTTCATTATATTATGTATTGTTGATTGATTTTGGTGAACTAGAATGTTATGAAGAAGCAATGCAGGTAGAAACCAAGAAGAAGAGGGAGCAAGCCATGAAAGAAGAGATGGACTCCTTAGCACATAAGCAAACTTGGGACTTAGTCAAGTTGCCTGTAGGTAAAACAACATGTGTAGAATAAATGGGTTTACAGGTTGAAGGAAGAAGATGGAGGTAGACAAAGGTATAAAGCTAGACTTGTGGTGAAGTGGTTTGCATAGAAAAAGGGTATAGACTTTGATGAGATATTCTCTCATGTTGTTAAAATGACTTCAATCGAAACCATTTTAAGTCTAGTAGCATCTAAAGATTTTCATCTTGAGCAGTTAGATGTAAAGACAACTTTCTCCATGGGGATTTGGAGGAAGATATATATATGCAGTAGGCACAAAGATATAAGGTAAATGGGAAGGATAAACTAGTGTGCAAGTTGAAGAAGAGCTTGTATGGCTTAAAATAGGCTCCAAGGAAGTGGTATCTAAAATTTGATAGGTTTATGTCTGAACAAGGTTATACTAGATGTCACTCTAATCATTGTGTTTATCTCAAAAGACAATATGATGGAAGCTATATTATATTGTTATTGTATGTAGCTGACATGCTTGTTGCAGATTCTAACATGCAGGAAATAAATATGCTCAAAATAAAATTGGCAAACTCATTTGCAATGAATGATTTGGCTACTGCAAAACAAATCCTTGGTATGACAATAACTAGAGATAGGAAGAATTGCAAATTAACATTGTCTTAGAGTGAGTACATACAAAAGGTGTTGAAAAGGTTTAATATGCAGAATGCAAAACTAGTTAGTATACCTTTGGCTAACCACTTCAAACTAAGTAAGGAAATGTGTCCCAAGACCTAGGAAGAAATGGTTGATATGTCTAAAGTTCCATATGCATCAACAGTTGGAAGGTTAATGTATGAAATGGTCTACATAAGGCTTGATATTTCACATGTAGTGGGAGTTGTAAGTAGGTACATGAACAATCCAGGAAAAGAACATTGGATGGAAATAAAGTGGATTCTCAGGTATTTGAGAGGTACCACAAATCAAGCATTATGCTTTGGTGTTTCAAACATTACTCTATAGGGATATGTTGATGCAGATAAGGCGGGTGATAGAGATAATAGGAGGAGAACCATAGGGTATTTGTTTACTGTAGGTGGAACAACTGTCAATTGGGTCTCAAAACTGCAAAGTGTTGTTGCACTCTCAACAACAGAAGCAACATATGTTGCTGCTACAGTGGCTAGTAAAGAAACGATTTGGTTACAAAGGTTTCTGGATGAATTCGTTAAGAAGCAGGAGTTGGGTAGGTTATACAGTGACAGCTAGAGTGCCATACATGTTGCAAAGAACTCTGCATTTCATTCCAAGACTAAAAATATATAGCTCAAGTACCATTCCATATGGTCAACACTGGAAGATGGATAGTTGAAGATGGAAAAGATACACACTAGCTAGAAACCTCCAGATATGTTAACAAAAGCTATAACCAGGGAGAAAATGAGAGTCTTCTCAGTTTTAGTTGGTCTTCAAAATAATGAAGAAGATAAGAAATAGCCAGGTCCAAAGTGGAGTCATTGTCAAGCAAATGAAGCAACAATGGAGTTGCCATAATTAGTCTCCAAGTGGGAGATTATTGGGTGTGGAGCCTGATTTTCTTATGTATTCAAAGTTATCGCAGCATTGGACCCCAGTTCGTAATGGGGTGGCAAAGCTACCTACAAAATATACGTTGTAGGGGGGGTCCAGAGGGGCAGCAACGCCCCTGAAGCTAAAAATATATGTAAAATTTCCTTGTAAAATGTTGTAATTTCATAGTCAAGATGGGCCATTCGTTAGGTGGAAATACGACGATAGAAGTTATGTTTAATTTACAGTTTTTTTCCCTAGAAGGCAACTCCTCGCTATATATGAGGGAATTGTATTGCGTCTATGTAGATCTGTATTTTGAGTGAGGAAGAGAGAGGAGATTGAGATCGAAGAGGGAATTACAGCAGATCTGCTGTAGGTTGTATCTCTTCAGTTTGTTGGATAATATAAAAGGAAGGACTCGTTGTTTCTCTATCGACATAGCCCAAACTGGGTGAACCACGTATATCTGTGTCTCTCCTATTTTATGCATTTTCTATGTTTATATTTCCGCAATATTTTATGTGTTCCATTGCTCTATAATATATAATTTTCTAACACTTTTCCCCTCTGTGTGTTACCACACCCATGCGTCTCACTTGACTCATTACATAGTCACACACTTGCTTCAACCTAAAGTTATCATACTTATCTCTACATGCTACCGTGGTCAAGGAATTACACTACCACCCAATCCTGGGACTCCTACTCCAAATTGTCTGAGGTCTAGTTGGGACTTCTAACTAGGGAGATCCTTTGAATGTTGGTGGGTCCATCACTGTCAACAGGACTAGTCCTTCTTCTTGACCCAAACCATGGATGAAGCAAACAGGCTTGAGCTTGGTCGAATGTGTCCTAATGCCAACAACTCCTAGATTGGCTTCTTCATCTCATCCTTATATGTCTTGGGATGTCGGTAAGGGGTAGTGATGAAATCTTGGACCCCTTCCTGTAGTTCAATCATGTTATCAAATCCCATATCTGGTGTTCACCCTGGTGGTATATTTCCAAAAAAAATCTAGTTCCTTTGCAACAATGGCATGCTATCAGGGCGATACTCCTTATGTTGTACTACTAGTTTCTTCTACATGATTTGACATTCGACAACCCATACAATATCCCCATGTTGAAGATCTGCCTCCATCCTACTAGATGTCATAATCTTAGGCATGTATACATGCATTCCTTTCAACATTACCTTCTTACCATCTAGACCTATAAATACAAATTCCAAGTCTCGATAATTCACTGTATGAGTCCTAATTGAATATAGCCATTGAACCCCTAATACTACATGGGAGTTTGGATAATTCACAGAAAAAAATTGATCTATAACCATGTAGATTCCCATAATTAGAATCATATTATGGAATATTTTAGTGCATGGTATGCAATTGTGCTCCTTCTTCATAGGAATCAAAACTATAAATCCTCCGAATTATTCAGTTGCCAATCCTCTCCTAGCTACAAATTATGCATCAATGACGTTGTGGGAGGCCCCACCATCAATCAACATGGTCACATTTTTTCCTTGTATGGTGCAGCTGAACTGAAGAGTGTGGTATCTTGGGACCCCTCTAATAGAAGCAATAATCCCTTCCTAGGTCTCCTCTTGTACTACCCCCACATCTTGTTATTCTACCTGATTTGTCTGTGGCTCCTCTTCTTTGTATTCACTTTCAAAAATTACTTCAATAGAGTGGGATTTTCCCATTGTACATTCATACGCTGGTACCCATGACTCCTGACAAGAGAAGCATAGCCTTCTACTCCTTAGATATTTCCTAGTTTAATCATACAACTTGCTCTTCCTAGATGACTCCCTTTGTTGTCACCTAAATTCCTTTCCCCTTTGAGAAACATTTCATTTTGATAGGAACCTAGGCTTGGCTACTCCATCTTGCATATCCCTTACTCTGTTAATTTTGTCTTGCAAGGTGATAGGTTGATAGGATTTTACCCAAGCATGTAGAGAATATTGCAACCCTTATATGAAAAACATGGCCATCCAAGCCAATGAGAGGTTGGTGACCATTACTTCAAGTCTCTAGAACTCTTCGATATAAGATTCAATACTTTCGGTCTATCAGAGTTGGGTTAGCTCCCAGAAGTACAACTCATGGTCCTTCTTGTCAAATCTCTTTATCAATATTTGCTTGATTTTTTTATAAGAGAATATGTTTGCATGTCTTAGAGGGCTCATCCCATGTTCCCACCATTTGTGTTCTTCTCCATCAATATGAAGCGTTGGATATTTAATGGCATCCCTTTCATGCATGGGATTAAGCTAGAAATATGAAACCAACTTCTACACCCATGATCTTGTAAATGAATTTGTTGATCCATCAAAGTAAGGAAGAGTTAGTTTCCCCACAGTCTTCTACATATCCTGGTTTGGCTAAGGGTGCCCATATGTTGTTACCTTCCTTTATTATTTTCTCATCATGAGATACTAGTCATTGATGGTTAAAGTTTCTTTCACGTTGGGTGGAAACATATCATATTCCTTCATCCAAGCTGCAACAATCTCCACAATTGGTGAATAAGAGACTTTCTCCTTCGAGGAATCATCTAAGAATGGAGGCATACTTGGTCTATTGAATGGCTTGCTTCTAATTTTTCCACGTGCATGTGATGGACCATCCACTCCTAAATGAGATCCACCTTCCCCATTCTTTCTTTTCAAGTTAGGTTACCCAATCTGCAATTTGAGAACCTCCACAATTATGTCTTGAGTGGTGGCAATCTTTTGTAATGAATTTTCATGATTGGTACTTTCGTAATCACACATTGGTTCATCTAACTCTTTCAACTCTTCTTGGTCCTTAGTGATGATCTCTTTGTGTTTTCCTCCTTCACTTCTAGCCTTCCTTCCTTTCAAACTAATAGTGATCATTTTTTTTTCTTTTCTTGGCATCCCACAGCTAGCCAAGATTGTCATTTTGATGCCACTGTAAGATTCCTAAGTGTAAAATATCCTAAAATTTTACAAAAAGATTGGGTACACTTTAAATTGACAAATGAAATAATGATATAGACTCCAGAAAATAAGGTATTGAGTATTTTATTATTGAATATGGAGGGTGCACACTAATTCTGCAGCATACAAAACATAATGATACCAAGTTGATGAACTGAGTAGAGGATAGTTCTAAAACATACAAAAAATTAAATGGCCGAGTCAATTATAGTCAAAGGAATAAACCCTCCACCATATTAACCCATACATAATTGGCCCAAACCATGGGGAATTAATTCAAATAATCCTGGAGCCAAATTGATGGATTATCACCTAAGAAAATGATGCACTCAAGTTTTCGATGATGGATGTATTGGGTAACCACTCAACCCCTACTTCAAGTGGCCCATGACTACTAAAATCTCACACTCCTCTACAATCCACCAAAATAGATCTACGACGATGTTCTTCCCTTAGTGTAACTACAACTTTTCTACATGGTCCATCACATTGTTCTCGACCCGTTGACTTTACCCTACATCCTGAATCCTAACCAATCAGTCTCCCTATCATATATTTGCGCCAGCGATGGTGCCTCATAGATTTTCACAAATGGCGAATCAGGACCCCGGTGGCTTAGAATTGGTGGTTCTTGACCCCATAGTGTCTCATAACCCCTCTGTGTCAGAAAAAAGGTGTATGGCTAACAATTTGGTATCTCTATTGTGATTTGTGCTTCCTGTTGGGCTTCAGAATGGATAATTTTTCTTACCTTCTTTTCTTGTATTTATAATTATTTTTCTCAGTTTTTTGTGTGTAGAATACGCTAATTGTTGTGATATAGATTCTAGAAAGGATTCAATGGATTTTCATTACTTTATCTCTTTAATGAATCAATTTAAATAATGAAAGGTGTTGTTATTTGAACTATTAATTGGGCAAGGATATTTGAAATCAGATGCTATTCTCTGGAATAGTTGAGGAAAATTTAATTCTGAGGGGTTGTTCGGGTTAATTATAACTAGTTGAAATATATCAATGTATATCGTGGATGGATCAATTGGAGAAGAGATCTTGGCCCTGCTATTCCAGGGAAATGTTGGAGATTTTGTAATTTGAATAAAGCATCTTGAGAATATTCAGATTCTTAGGATCACTTTTCTATTTGAAAATAGACTCACTTCTAATATAAAAATGAGGAATTGAACCTCAGTAGAGGAGTTCAAGCTATAATCATTTTGATATATTTCATAAATTTTTACAAACAATCCCTGTAATTTACTTATGATAATTTAATGGATAATTTTGTGGTTTGACCTTAACTTATTGCACTGAGTTAGCTACGAGGCAGTTGAATTCCAGTGATCTTGGGCCCAGTCCCGGAATTACTATTGTCCTTTCTTGTATTATTAATTTTTTTTTTTCTTTCTGTCTTTGTTCTATAATTATTCAATTGTGCTCTAGATCTAATCGTTGATTATTAGATTTGTTGCTACAGTACGAATTTTTAGAGTAGGCATAGTGGAATATCATAGAGTTAGGTTTACTGCAATTGATTCTTTGAGTGTTATATTTCCTTGTTGTTTCTTGTGATTAACGTAGAATTGTTAATTCTGAAGATTTGATATTATTTTTCGCAAATTAATTTCTAGCTATATTTTTGTTCCTTTCTCGCAGATGCAGTGTCCTAGGAAACAACTTGGTATTTAGTTGGATTAATTCACTATTTTTGGTAGGAGACTGTTGACGGTGCTGGACCCACCAACATGTCAAGGAGATATCCCCGATAAGACATCCCAATTAGACCTCTGACCATTTGGCGTAAGATTCCCAGCAGTGGGTCGTATGGTAATGCCTTAACCGCGATGTCACATAGAGGCAAGTAAGATAACATTCTCCGTAGCAAGGGTCTGACTGATGTAGTGAGTCAAGGAATGAGTATGAGAGGTTCCAACACTTCAAAGGGGAAAGGAAGGTGAAGGTGAGTTCTAGGTCGAAAGGGATCAGTCCCAACTCTACTAGGAACACACCACACAAAGGACATGCACAACTTCCAGCAGAGCAGTCGACACGGATGCAACACTCCCAACATACGAGGTAAGATAACCTGAAAAACACTCATGGATTAGTCTGAGACGACTGTGACAGTTGATATAACAAGGTTCAGAGAAAGGTCTCTCTGGTGTTTAGCAGAGCAGTCGACACAGACAGTGACAACATTAACAACATATGGAACACATTAACAACCAGATTCATATAATTCCATCTAAATCAATTCATACAGAAGTACGTAAGTTAAAAAGCATATATCATTAAAGAAACACTAGCAGTCCAAATACAATAACAACATATGCATGAAAATGTGTTGGCTTCTATTATATAAATAAGTGCAAGTCACAATCATACAATACAACATGTAAACCTAATAGCCCTATCAGTAGAACATTACAACCACATCTGCCTGCTCCTCTGAAGAGATGTACTAGCTCTGTGTAGTGGAGAAGCCAAGTCACATTACAATATTGTCCAAGCCTTCTTCAAGATAGTCTTAGTAGAAGCTTGGCTGACGAAAATCCCTTACAATGAGTTATGAGGGACTATTTATAGCAAAGGGTAGGGTGACCCTTAACATTCCTCTTTGTGACAGTTCAACGATCCTCATGACTCTTCACCTACTCTATGACTGTTACATCCAATTGTTGACACTCGACTTACACTTAACATGACTCAACATTATAATGCACATGTACTCATGTGAGACAACATGGCTTGAGCAAGCCTTGCAAGACATCACTAACACTCGGTCTACTCTAGTGAGACCAACTCTTTGACATGCTTATGGTGGTGACACTGGTGAGATGATGCCAAGCTTGGTCATATGTGATGGTGTGCATGCACCTCATGGTGACATCTTGGTGAAGACAACTCTTGCCTCTGTTGCAACCAATGCATTGGCTCGACCCCTTCATCCAACTCGTCTGCTACCATGCGCATGGTATTCTTGGTTACGGTTGAACCAGCAACACACAGATGCATAGTGTCTATGGTGATCTTCAAGTGTGTGTTGGTGGTCATGCACATCAGCTTGCTGAAGTGCACATTCAGCCCTAGTTCGACTTGCTTCTTGTCTTCGCCTTGGTGAGTGTGTTGAATGGGTTGGATTGCATGTGCGCGCTTAACTACATGCATGTTTTTGGATCATTTCCATGTGATCAACAACACTCCTCACCATGTTTGCTCTATGTCAGCTGCTGGGATGGATCCTTAACTTGTACTGGCACAGTTTTATTCGTGAGTGCATGTTGCACCCATTGTTGCTCCTGTTCGTGTTGCGACTCATTGGACTGTCTGTGCAGCTTCATGTTCTTCCTAAGTTGTGGCTTCAGCACATGCAACTCCTTCTTTGTTCCATCTTCTACCTTCACGTGATCTTCATGTTGCACCATCACTTCATAGCCTAAGTCTCCAAAGTTTCTTTTGTTATCAGTGGATCATATTGATCTTGCCACTTTTCTCCACCTCTATGTTGTCAACAACCTTCCTCTTGCATCTGTTGCATTCACTACATTTGGTATGCTGCCTTCAATTGTTGTTCATGATGTTGATCATTGTGATGTTACTGCTTGATGTCCTTGTTCATGAACAACTTGATGTCTTCGTGAGTAGGTAAACTCAAGGACACTTGATTGAATGCATCTCAAAGTGCGCTCTAAATGGTGTCTTCATATTTGCTCTCTTGGAAGCCATTGTACCTGTACTACTAAGGGACAGATGAACACCTATGGTACCTGGAGACATGGAAACACTCATAGCAAGCAATTTGTCCGCTAAAACCAAAATGAACATGAGACTTGACCTGCAACATACCTGGGTGAATGATCGTGAAGGTTGTGTAATTTCGACTAGGAGGTTGGGACACCAACTGCCAAGACTGCACAAGGCATAGTTCGACTTGGTGGGACACTAATTGACTGCTGGAACTGCAAAATGTCTAATCTAGTTGGACAGTTGGTTGCTGGGATTGCCAAATATGTGATTCGAGCTGGCAAAGACTATTGCCCGAGGGACAGATTTGTGCAAATTTTTGGGCCAAGAAGCCACTGACCTCCAAAAATGTGCAACTCAGTACAGGAGGTCAGTGTTGGGCTAGATTATACAAACCTGGAAAGGAAGGTGAGCCTTCCTTTTCTAGATTGTGTAATGCAGCCTTGGTGAAGGCAGAGACCAGGCCAAGGCTGGCCCGACTTGCCGACGGGTCGCTGAAAGCAAGTAAGTTGATGAAATGCATGGCGACACTAAGTGATATAAGAAGTGATAAAGAGTGCATGCAAAGCATGAATGGAGGATTGAGAAAAAAGATCAAAGTTCATTTGGCTGAGGTCATTTGCCGGTTGGGCGAATGTCCGTGCAAAATTGTTTCATGCATGCGACAGGATTGAGAGAGAAACGAAAATTTAAACAGAGCTCGGACAAGCTATAATATATGTAAACGATGGCAGGAATTCAAAGAAATCAAGCAAACAATACTCATACAAGCGAAAACCCAAAAAGAAATAGAAATGCGGCATAAGGCATGGGAAGCGAGCTTACCCCAAAAGAACTGTGCTGAAAATGCCAACCGCTCCTAGATGTGATATGGGATTTTAGAGCTACAAGGTTGATGTGAGGAATGAGCTCTGCAACATATGGTTGATAAGTTTTGATAACGTAGAGGTTATGATGTGCATGCCACAAATCTAGGGGAAGCGGCACTTGGATGGAGGTTTCTGAATTTCTCCTTGCATGTAACCCCCAACTACTAAACATAGATCCCTGAAACAAGGGATGCATTTGCATGTTGCCTTGGGAGAAGAATTCTATTCATGCAAGTCTATTTTGCGCGATCCCAGAGGGAACCATTCAACTCAGTTGCACATGTAAGCAACTGCTCAACTGCTGGAGAAAAATTTACATTTCTGACTGTCAACTGGGCTAACTACCCAAGGGGATTGTGCAATGTTTAGGTCCGACAGTTGACTGCTACCTAGATTTGAGCAAATCCTCGACTAAACTGCCTATTGATGGGAAAAATTGTAAAATTCCTGCTACTAGAGTTGGCTAGCAAGATTACGCAATCCATGAGACCAATAGGGTGTTAGAGGGAATTGAGCAATTAACTGCTTGTTTCCCTCCAGTAATGTGAAAATTTCACTGGGAAGTTACTTAGCCTATAGCTGGATCAAGTCCGGATGAGCAGCCTGTGAAAGGAAAATATCAAACTGTGATCGACAGGCTTCCTTTGAGTAAGAAAGACACTAAAGCTTTAGGACTTGATGAAGCAAGGCAAGTTGCTGTGAAGGTTGGTAGGGGGGCTCCCAAATAGGTTAAGGAAAAATTTTTGGAGGGTGGTTGTAGCCGCTACAACACTTGGCGACACACTGATAGAACTCCAACTCTTTGAATGGACCTTGTTCATGAGAATCAAGTCTAACACCTCCGAAAGTATTGTCAAGTTCTTAACTCATCTTGGTTTCACACTAACTTGCTTGTAAGATGTAGCATCTACCAAAATATTAGTTGACAAACACACATTCCAAGCCAAGGCAACACAATTGTTTAAATTGGTGTTTTGGGGTATACAAGTGCAGAAGCAGTATAGTCGTCAGAGTCTAAGTTTCATCTCTAGCGTTGCTCCACTATGAACAGGCCTGGACAGTACCGCGGTGGAGTCACATAGGTACATAAGCATCGATCCACTGCCAGCGAGCCTCGTCAGTACCCCGGCGGAGTTGGTTGCATCACATCCCTATGCAAGAAGCCTCTCTCTTCTTTTGCCTTATTAATTTTTATTTTTTTTTACTTTTCAATTTTATTTTATTTTCATTTTCACTGTGCATAGCACTTATTCATTTCAGAGGTGGAAGAGGGATCTTGACTTATTGAGATTAGAAGAAGTTGTTCCAGCAGAGAAGTAGTTTATTATATCTCTGACATGCCTGTTAAGGTTTTCCCCCTCACCTTACTTTACTTGACTGAGGTGACAAGGGTTAACCCAAAAACAATCGACTAGAGAAGGTGACACTAGTTAGCGAGCAAGCATTGTGCTTACACCAAGGTTCACTTTGAAGAGTACGTATTTTCCTCTGACGTCTCATGGATGAAGAGTAACAAGTTCATTATACATAGGCAAGATGATAGATAACCAAGTAGTGATAGTTGTACAAACCTTCCTGTACTTTACCTAGATCGTTTCATGAGTCATACATGGTTTCATGCAAACTAACCTGTGAATGAAACAAGTGAACGAAGTAATAATCAACAAAGAAAATCAAGAGCAGAAGTGAAAATGAAAGTGACTAAAGTAAACAAGCAAGTAAGAAAACACTACTCCTACACTAACGGTGGATGCACTTCATCACGTGAAGTGATACTTCCGATGCAGCCAATGACACATTGTAGACCCATGTGAGTGAAGGCTTGGTCCGCGAGTAACCTAGTTGTGCGGACTAGCATACAAAAAAGATATGATAGTGAAGACAGCCACACTTCTTGTTTCAAAGTGCCCACAGGACATAAGTGAGTGCATGTGCATGACAGATAGTGCATGGACTTATCATGGTGTTGTGTGACACTATGTGAAACTTTGAAGCAAAAGCACGCTCTTGACTGAGACATGCAAGCAAATGAAAGAAACAAATATAACTTGCATTGCACATGAGTGCTTGCAATGTAAGAATCCTCCAATGCATGAGCAATGGGATCGTGATCTATGTGTGAGATGGATCTCCAATGCATACAGATGAGTGATGAAGAGCCTTGGGTGATTGAACAATTTCATGATCGGAAGTGAGACTGACCCTAAGAGAGTGAGGGCCTGACATAACCATTAACTTGGGATGAAGTGCCTCGACAGTCTTGGGTGCCTCAACTTCATCATGAGATAGATCATCATAAACTAGTGGCTTTGAAAGATCAACTGCGATAGATTCATGACGGTGATAAAAAATGGAAGAAAATGGATCATGACCTCCATGATGAGGAAAATCAATGAATTCTTCGACATCCTCATGATCAGTTGAACCAAACAGAGGGGTAGATGAAAAGAAAATGAACTCATCCTATGTGTTTCTGGAAAATAAAGATGAAGGATCGAGTGGATATTCAATAAATAACTTATCCTCTCTGTTGTCAAATGATGGACTAGCATCCGGTGAGTCCTGCGAGTGATCAACAATGGGTGCATCCGTAGATGAAGACACATATACAAAATCATGGATGGCAAGTTCACCAAAGAAGCTAGGAAGGAATAGAGGGGACTTGGAGGGAAGGGAGTCATCCTTCGCCGAGTGTTGATGTCCAAGCTCCCACTCGTACTCTTCATGAATGACAATGCATGTCAATTGTGCAACACCAACTCCATCAGTGGGTTGTTCTGCATTCAAAACAAGTGAAGAGTTTGAAATGGATGAACACAAGATAACATCATCTGGAGGAATACCTGGGTGTGAAGATGGAGGTCAAAGACAATAATGCATATGGGAATTCAAAGGAAACACAACGAACTCTGCACGAAAATTAAGTGGAGTGATGTTGGGAGGGTGTGAAGAATGAACAGATGTGTGAAGATGATCCTCAACATCATTGGGAGATGGTGGAACTATTGAATGAAAGGGACGCAGACAGTTTGTTGAGACAGTGCCTTCTCCCACATGGGATTGCGTAGTTCCATCAACGAAGAAGGTTGAACAAGGCTTGACATCAAGATTCCTCTTGGGACGGGCAGATTTCTTAAGACAATACTTGAACTAGTGCCAAAGATAAGCGAACTTCATCTGGATCTTTAGAGCTTGAAACTATAAGTCACAGAAGCGCTGCTAAAAATCAATAACGGATGCATGTGGGGCCCTCTGTTGCTGTAATAGTTTCCGATCAAGATGGTCTGGATCAAAATGATGGAATGTGTCTTCAATAAGATCACATAAGTGTTGACATGAGTGCACGATGTCAGCTGGTAGGCTGAGCACCCAATGAAATGGGGAATCACGAAGTGTGAATGCAAGCAATAGACCGACCTATTCGTCAGTAAACTCATCTTCCTCATAAATCATGGAAAAGAAGTTATGTAAGTGTTCAGACCATGCCACTTCACCTTCACCATCAAAAGTGTGAGTGGACAAGAGATTGAAAAGCTTCCCTAAGATGGAGACATCTTCACGATTTGAAAAACACCTCAGGGGAAGAAAAATGCAAGGCTCCATGAAATATATGCAAAGATTCTAAATTTGATGAGAGGACACTGCTTGTCATCAGGCCTTCCTTCTAGCGCTAGAAATTTTGATGGCGCTGGACCCGCCAACATGTCAAGGGGATCTCCCCAGTAAGAAGTCCCAATTAGACCTCAGACCATTTGGTGTAGGAATCCCAAAAGTGGGTCATAAGGTAATGCCTTGACCGCGGTGTTGCACAGAGATAAGTAAGATAAATCTGTGAGTATCAAGGGTGTGACTAATGCAATGAGTCAAGGAATGAGTATCAGAGGTTCCAAAACTTCAAAGGGGGAAGGAAGGTGAAGGTGAGTTGTAGGTTGAAAGGGATCAGTCCCAACTCTAGTCAGAACACGCCACACAAAGGACATGCACACCTTCCGATGGAGCAGTTGACACAGATGCGGCAGTCCAAACATATGAGGTAAGGTAACCTAAACATCACTCACAGATCAGTCCAAGATGAGTGTGACAGTTGATATAACGAGGTTCAAAGAAAGGTCTCTCTGGTGTCTAGCAGATCACTCGACATTGATGGTTACAACATTAACGACATATGAAAGACATTAACAACCATATTCATATAATTGCATGTGAATCAGTTCATAGACAAGTACATAAGTCCCAATCATACAATACACTATGTAAACCTGATAGCCCTATTAGTAGAACATTACAACCACATCCACCTACTCCTCCAAAGAGATGTACTAGCTCCGTGTAGTGGAGAATTCAAGGCACATTACAATACTCTCCAAGCCTTCTTCAAGATAGTGTTAGTAGAAGCTTGGCTGACCAAAAGCCCTTACAATGAGTTATGAGGGACTATTTATAGCAAAGGGTGGGGTGACCCTTGACATTCCCTTTTGTGATAGTTCAACTATCCTCGTGACTCTTCACCTACTCTATGACTATTACATCCAACTGTTCACACTCGACTTACACTTTACATGACTCAACATTACAATGGACATGTACTCATGTGAGACAACATGGCTTGGGAAAGCCTTGCACGACATCACTGACACTTGGTCTGCTATAGTGAGACCAACTCTTTGACATTCTTGTTATGGTGAGGCTGGTGAGCTGATGCCAAGATTGGTCATCCATGATGGTGTGGATGCACCTCATGGTGACATCTTGCTAAAGCGAACTCTCACCTCCGTTGCAACTGGCAGATTGGCTCGACCCCTTCATCCAACTCATCTACTACCATGCACATGGAATTCTTGGGTATGGTTGAACTGGAAACAAACTGATGCATAGTCTCTGTGGTGATCTTAAAGTGTGTGTTGGTGGTCATGCGCATCAACTTCTCAAAGTTCATGTTCACCCTTAGTTGGACTTGCTTCTTTTCTTCACCTTTGTGAGTGTGTTGAATGGGTTGGATTGCATGCATGCACTCAATGACATGCATGTTGTTGGATCCTTTGCATGCGATCAACAACACTACTCACCATGTTTGCTCTATGTCAGCTGCTAGGACGGATTGTTAACTTGTACTGCAGCAGTTTCATCCGTGACTGCATGTTGCACCCATTGTTGTTCTTGTTCCTGCTACAACTCATTGGGCTGTTTATGTAGCTTCATGTTCTTCTTGAGTTGCTACTTCAGCACATGGAACTCCTTCTTTTTTCCATCATCTTCCTTCGTACAATCTTCATGTCATGTCGTCACTTCATAGTCTGAGTCTCCAAAGTTTCTTTCAATATCAGTGGATCTTCTTGATCTTGAAACTTTGCTCCGCCTCTATGTTGTCAACAACCTTCGCCTCGCATCCACTTCATTCACTGCATTTGTTGCATTTGTTGCATTCGGTATGCTGCCTTCAGCAGTTATTCGTGATGCTTCTCATTATGATGCTGCTACTTGATGTCCTTGGTCATGAACAACTTGATGTCTTCATGAGTAGGTAAGCCCATGGACACTTGATCGATTGTATCTCCAAGTGTGGTCTGAATGGTGTTTTTGTCTCTGCTCTCTTGGAAACCATTGTACCTGTACTACTGAGAGGTAGAGGAGAACCTATGATACTTGAAGACATGGAAACACTCATAGCAAGCAATGTCTTAGTTGAAAACCAGAATGAACATGAGAACTAACCTGTAACATACCTAGGTCAATGATCATGAAGGTTGCACAAGTTCGGCCTGGAGGTCGAGAGATAGACTGCCAAGAATGAACAAGGCACATGCCGAGCTATTGGGAGAATAACTGGTTGTCAGAATTTCAAAATACGCAATCCAGTTGGGCAGTTCGCTGCTGGCATTGCGGAATGCGCAATTCCAGCTAGGAAAGACTGCTGGCTCAAGGACAGATTTGCATGAATTTTTGGGCCAAACAACCATTGACCTCAAGAAGGTCAGTCCTTAGCTGGATTGGGAAAATATGGAGAGGAAGGTGAGCCTCCCTTCTCCAGATTGCACAATGTAGCCTTGGTGAAGGCAAAGCCCGAGCTAAGGTTGGCCCGACTCGCTGACGGGCAACTAAAAGCAAGTAAGTTGATGAAATGCATGGCAAGACTAAGTGATAGCAGAAATAATAAAAAGTTCATGCAAAATATGAATGGAGGATACAAAAAACATATCAACATGCATGTGGGTGAGGTCATTCGCCGGTTGGGCAAACGTCCATGCAAAATAGTTTCATGCATGTGACAACAATAAGATAGCAATAAAAATTGAAACAAAGCTAGGAAAAGCTAGAATATATGTAAACGACAGCAGACATTCAAAGAAATCAAGCAAACAATACCCATACAATCAAAAACACAAAAAGTGACAGAAATGCAGCACAAGGCATGGGAAGTGAGCTTACCCCAAAACAACTGAGCTGAAAGTGCCAACTGCTCCTATATGTGATGTGGGTTGTCAGAGCTATAAGGTTTATGTGAGGAATGAGCTTTGCAACATCCACTTGATAATTTTTTATAACATAAAGGTTATGACGCGCATGCCACAAATCTAGGGGAGGCGACACATGAAGGGAGGTTTCTGAATTTCTCCTTGCATGTAACCTCCAACTGCTAAATGTAGATCCCTAAAACGAGGGATGCCTTTGCATGCTACCTTGGGAGAAGTAGCCTCTGCATGAAAGTCTATTTTTCTCGGTCCTGGAGGGAACCGGTAAACTGAGTTGCACATGCAAGTGACTTCGCGACTTCTGGAGAAAAGTGTGCAATTTCTAAGCCCAGCAGCTGACTGCTACCCAGATTTGCGTAAATCATGGGATGAACTGCCTGTTGATGGGAAAAATTGTGCAATTATTGTTGGGAGGGTTGGCTGGAAGGATTGCACAATCAAGGAGACCAATAGACTGTTAGAGGGAATTGCGCAATTCCTAGAGGGAACTTCCTGTTGCCCTTAAGAAATGCACAAATTCATTGGGAAGCTTCTCATCCTGCAGTTGAACTACATCCAGATTATCAGCCTATGAAAGGAAAAGGTCAAGCTATGATCAATAGGATTTCTTTGAGCAAGAAAGACACTGAAGCTTGAGGAATTAACAAATCAAGGCAAGCTATTGTGAAGGTTGGTAGGGAGGCTCCAAAACTAGCTAAGGCAAAAATTTTGGAGGGTGGTTGTAGCCGCTACAACAGAGACTTAATGATTTGATTGTTTTAGGAGCCTTGATTGTTTATGCTTCAAGTCTAGAAGTTGAGAGTGATTTGTTTCCTTTAGTGAGTCATAGTTGTTCCATTTATTCACATGTCCTTACTTTTCATTGGGATCATGAAGACTAGATAATATTAGCACTACTGCTTGCACAAACCATGTGTAAAACCTTGAATTAAACAGACGCAACTCTGGGTTGATGATTTAATGTGTAGAGGTCAGATGGTCTTGTAGGAACTACTAAGTGTCCCAAGCTTTATGCATCGTTGTAGGGAAGGTTGTCAAAGAAGTAATAGTCATATGTACGAAGGGTTAGGTATTAAAGATGAAGGTAAGAACCTATGATTGCACGAAGTAAAAGGCTTATGTCAGTGCCTACCCTTAGTCGATAGATTTAGATCACTTAGTTCGTATGACTAGGAAAAATCTTAGGACTGCAAATATGATAGTTATATATAAAAAAATTACCTCAAAAACCACCAAAACCCATGGTCAACCCGACCTTGGAAGAACAACCTTTATAAATGAAATCATTCGCAAATCAGAGTGTCAAGCATTGGTAGGTCCCCAAAAAATATCTAGGAAGGGTTATATTGTTCTCCTTGAGTAGAAGGGTCATTTCCTATAGCTCACGCTAAAATTCACGACAAAACTGTAGGATATGAGAAACTATTTCAAGATACATCTATTAGGCATGAAAAATTTTACGGGCTAATATTCGCCCATGGGCTAATTTTCTATACTTTTTCCCAAAAAAAGATTTGCTAATTTCCATTTTTTTGTAAAAATGATTTGACCAAATTTTATAGAATGAAATTATTATACCCTAAAAACGGCAAAAATTTATATCTAGACTATATAAAAATATTATAAATTTGAATATTTTTACAAAAATATCTCCAACCATTTTATAGATTTCATATTATGGACTAGTGGGATTCGCCAAGATTTCTAAACATTAAGATAAATTTCCATCCTTAAACTTTTCCCTGCTTTTAGGCATCCCAGTTATTCTAGTTAAAGTGAGGGGCATTCTTGGAATTTAAGAGAGGGATAAGGTGAAAAGAGTGAGCCACACCCCGATTTTCTAAGCTAGATTTTTGTGTAACAGATGTTGTAAGGAAATAGCTTGAAGTGCTTGATATGAATAGTGTTGTGATACCTACTCAAGGTCTGAAATGTAGACAACATATTACTTTCCAGATATTACCTCCTGATCATGAAATTCCTGAGGATTACTAAAAGATTTTTAACCAAGTGGCCAACGCAACACTAAGAACACAAAAATCGACCATAGAATATCATATTGTTGATCCATATGCCAATGCACCAATGAAGGCTAACCCATTACAGAATCCTCCAATTTTTCATGGAATGGATTCTAAGGATCCTGACGCATTTCTATTTGAGTTGATGTTTTATGCACTGAGGTTATGACTATACCATTGACCCTCGAAAATTGAAATTGTTTCCTTCTAACTTGAAGGGAGAAATGTTACGCTAGTTCGTAGGACTAGGAGGTGGTAACATAACCTCATGGGATCAAATGAAAGAAGCCTTCCTTACTAAATATCAGGACTATTGCTAATCTAGGGATTTAAAAGAAGAAATATTTAAAATTATATCAAAAGAAGATGAAACTTTGGAAGAATATTTTGAAAGGTTTCAATATAATTTGCAAAGATCTCCTTACACTACCCTACCTAAAGAACTATTGAAAACTACTTTGATTAAGGGCATGAAAGATGAATGGATAGAAACACTTAATTTAATGGGACAAGGTGATATTTCCAAAGAAGAATATGACAATATCATAAAACTGTGTATCAGGTGCTTAGGAGGAAGTACATGAACCAAATATGGAATTCAAGATCCTCTTAGCAGAATTAGCAGAACTGTAGGTGTAGGAGTAATTCGAGTAGAAATTGGTAATCTTTTACAATATTTTAAAACTAATATGTTGAGTACATTAACTACTTAGTTGGATTTCCTACAGGTAAAGAAAAAATAGGATGATGTAGAGTGGACAATGGCTATTTTTTGTCATCATTGTCGAAATAAGCACAACCACAAAGAGTGCCCACTAGACACAGTTGAAATATGTGTTATCTGCTCTAAAGATCACTCAAAGGAATGTTTTCCCTCACTCCCTAGATTGAAGGCTATATTCAAGGAAACTAAGGAGGATCCAAAGCCAGCGTATCTCATGGAACAATCACGACAGTGGTAGAATCACCCTCAAGATATCCTGTAGGATCCTTCTCTATTTTATTTCGGACAATATGCTTAGCAACAAATTACTGGATCAATGTCAGAGGGTCAACCACCTTTTAATACCACTTCGTAATATCAGCCATACTCTGCACAATCCTGGATAAATTTTCCATTCGATACACCCTCGTGTCCAAATCAACATTATCCTACATCTTCAAGGAAAAATCCATCAAATAACTCATACCCTTCACATTGGGAAAACTCATCTACACAGGGACCAATGTGGTCTAAAAAATGTGAGCATCATGTGGGACCAATTAATCCATCTGTCAAAACATTACCTAAGTCACAACCACCAGTGCAAGCTCCAATTTAATTTCCCCTAAATGTTCCATCTTCATTGTGTCATCAATTACATGCTCAACTGAATCCTAATATGAATAATATGCCCATCCAATATTTGCAAATTTTGGAAAACTCAGATTGTGGTTCTACTTCCTTTAAATGTAATGAGTTGTGGCTGAGATATAGGTGGACTATATTTCTAGAGGACGGTAAAGGAAACCAAGGGAAGGAAGATAGTCATAATACTATTGAAAATAAACCTTTAGCATAACACACTTCTCCCATCGTAGTTGTCACTGGAACAGAGGCACCTGACAAGTCATCCAAACAACAAGAGTCTACTAAAAATATGGGTTCTACTACTCCATTCCTTGAGAGACTTATTGTTGTCAAACCATCAGTCTATTATGATTTTGATCTTGTAGGGGAACTAAATTTTTTTATGTATTTAGATTCCTCTTCTCCAGGTTATTTTGGATGTCCCAATCAATGCTAAAAGCATCAAGGAATTGTGTGTGAAAAATCGTAGGAGAAAACCAAAATACTATCCTGCAGTCCATGTTGTAGGGACACTTTCTAATCTTATTTTAGGGAAGAAAATACTTATTAAATATGATGACCCTGGAAACCTTGTTGTTACTATTCAAATTCAGTGTCATAACTTCCCAAATACCTTAGTGGCCTTAGGAGCTGCAATAAATGTTTTGACCATAGAAACCTATGGGATGCTTTGGATCACACAATTGAAACCAACCTCCATTATGCTAGAATTAGCTGAAAAATCAGTAGTAAAATTAGAAGGCACTCTAGATGATATTATTTTTTCCATAGATTCTTGGGAGTACTGAGTGGAATTTCTAGTTATCAACCCTAGAAATAAGTTGGATGGACACCCTATGATTTAGGGAGACCATGGTTGGAAACTGCATATGTGTATATAGGATGTCAGACAAGGAATATGATGATTTCAAAAGGGACTGCTATTATAAATCTCATCTTATATCTTCCCGCTAGAGCCATCCTATCAGTCGGAAATTATCAATCATTCCCTCCCAAATATCAGGAAGAAAATTTGTGTTCTCCTCTTACTCTGGATGAAGCTCTTATTTTTAAAAGGAAAACTGAGGATGATGTAATTAATGGATTTATTAACCAACCTTCTACTGTTGGGAATCCAACATGTCAAATGTTAAAATCTATGCTTGATAATGAGGCCCAGGGAGATCCACTAGAGGTTTTGAATAATGATCATATACCCACAACTGTAGTTCATAATAATGTTCCCATAAAAATTGAACCTTGTAATACTTTGAACATTAATGCTAATCTAGATGACCTACAACGTAAAAAATTAATTCAAATCCTCCAGAAATATAAATAGGCTTTTTCTTGGGAATATTCTGATATGAGAGGCATCGATCCTCAATTGTGTACACATCACATTTATATAGAAAAATATGCCCATGCCATGCACCATCCTTAAAGAATACTAAAGCCACACCTTAGGGATATAGTAAAACAAGAGTTGCAGAAGATTAATGATTTTAAATTTATATATCCTATCTCTGACAACTAGGGGGTTTCACTGTTGGTTGTGGTCCCTAAGAAAAATGACAAATATAGAATTTGTTTGGGTTACAGAGAATTGAATAAAGCTACATAAAAAGATCATTTTCCTCTTCCATTCCTAGATCAGGTCCTCGACACTATTCCTGGAAATATTTTTTTCTCTTTCCTGGATGGTTTCAACAAATATAATCAAATCCAGATTCCTCCCAAAGATCAGGTAAAAACCACGTTCACCTCCCCATGGGGAACATTTGCATACATGGTTTTACCATTTGATTTGTGCAATGCACCAACCACTTTCCAGACGGAAATCTTCAGTATTTTTTCCAACTTAATCAATGAAGGACTTGAGCTATACATTGATGATTTCACTTCCTATGGTGATGAATTTGATGATGCCTTACAAAATATAGAAAAAGTTGTTGAACAATTCATTGCTATTATGTTATGCCTTAGTAATGAAAAGTGTCATATGATGATTAAATAAGGCGTAGTTTTGGGGCATTATATCTCTGCTGCAGGCATTTAGGTAGACCTAACAAAGGTTGATTTAATTCTTATTCTAGCTACTCCTCGTACATCAAATGAGGTGCATAGTTTCTTTCCCTATGCTGGTTATTATCATTATTTTATAGATTTCTTTTTAAAAAATAGGAGCACCATTGTATGCATTGATAATAAATGTGGAATCTGAATCGACTGACTAGTATGATGTTGCTTTGATAGATCTTGGAAATATGGTCTCAACAACCCCTGCATTACGAGGGCGAAACTAGAATTTACCATTCCACATTTCATCTGATGCATCAGACATGATAATAGGAGCTATACTTGGATAGGAAGAAGAAAAAAATCCTTATGCCATCTATTATATCATAAGGAATCTTACACTGTAAGAGCTAAATTATACATTCACAGAAAAATAATTCTTAGTTGTTGTTTATTCTATTAATAAATTACATCACTACATAATGAGATACCCAATATTTTTATATGCTGATCATTCTACCATTAGGTATTTAGCTAATAAACCTATTACTAGTGGTCGAATAACTCATTGGTTACTATTATTGCAGGAATTTGATATTAACATAAAGGATCGACCAGGGAAGGAGAATTTGGTTGCTGATTTTTTTTCGAGATTTCCGATAGTGGTCGATTCTTTAATTGTGGAAGATTAGTTTGTCGATGAACATTTATTTTCCGTAATAGTTAAAACACCCTCATATGCTGATCTAGCCAATTACCTGGTAGCAGGAAAAATGCCAGCACATTTTTTGTCTCGGGAAAAGAAGCTTATTGTTCAGTGGAGTGCACTATTCTACTGGATCGACAATTACATTTTCCATACATGGTATGATTTTCAAATCAGCATATGCATTAGGGAAGTTGAATTTTATGTTATTATTAAGGCTTTCCATGACGAACCTTATGGTGACACTTTGTTGATCAAAGAACTAGGCATAAAGAGTTACAGATGGGCTATTAATAGCCCAAAATATTCATGGATGCAAGGAAATATTCAAGAGTTGTGATAGCTATCAGAGGATGGGTCACCCCATTCAAGCCGATGAAATGGCCCTGCATTCAAAAATTGTACTCGAACCCTTTCAAGGATGGACATTGGAATTTGTGGGCCCCTTCAACTCATCTTCAAATGAAAATGTGTATGTTATGGTTTTCATAGACTCAGTAACTAAATGGGTGGAGGCAGTAGCTCTCTCAAACGTTACAGAAAGAGCCAATTATTGTCTTTCCTTTTGAACTGTTTGTGTGGTATGGATTTCCTAGAGAGATAGTAACATATGGACGATTACAGTTCATTGCCCACAAAACATTTTCTACCTTGCAAAAATATCACATTAAACACATAATTAATTCCACTTACCACCCTCAAGAAAATGGACAAGTAGAAAGCACCAATAATGTTCTGGAGGAAATTTTAACCAAAAAATATCTACATACCACCAGAAATGGGCTGCCAAACTCCCTCAAGCCTTATGGGCGTGTCGAACAACTTAATGCAACACTACTGGTTATTCATTGTACTAGCTTATTTTTGGTAAGAAGCCCATTTTTCTGATACAATTTGAAATTTTGACTCTCAAACCTGTAAGGGAAGTCAAGTTGGATTTTATAGAAGTGTGAAAACAATGCCTAGAACAACTTAAGGAATAAGACAATATGTGACTATCATCCTTGCAACGTACAACTGTTATTTAGCAGTAAAGGGTCAAATGGCCTGATCGACCCACGAAGAAGAATTTTTTTTTAGAAGGGTGATTGGGTGCTATTATGTGATTCCTAATTTCAAGACATCTAAGGGAATCTCCAGACAAGATGGTAGATACCATATGAGGTCACCAAAGTTTATGATAGTGGTGCAGTGCGTCTTATTATGATTGATGGTTTTGGGATCTCTTTCCTCACCAATGGACACTGACTCTGGCTATATTAGTATCCACTCATACGGGAGTTGTTTCTTCACGAGGTAAGTAATGATTCCAACCTGCAGGTTAAAACTAATCAGGGAGGTAACCTCGCAGCTGCAACCAACATAAGCATTTTTTGACATTTCTTTCATTATGTACATAATGTACATAATTTCATGGGAGTTTTTAATTAAAGTTGCAATTTAAAACAAAAAAGAAAAAAAGAAAAAAAAGTGGGTTTGTTGTTTCCTTAAACGTAGTTGTTGTTCCCTTAGTCATAGCTACTATTCCCTTGGTCATGGTTGTTTTTCCCTTAATCACAGTTGTTGTCCCCTTGGTCGTGGTTGTTTTTCTCTCAATCACAGTTGTTGTCCCCTTGGTCGTGCTTGTTGTTCCCTCAGTGACAACTATTGTTTCCTTAGTCATAATTGTTGTTCCCTTAGCCATAATTGTTGTTCCCTTGGTCGTGGTTGTTGTTCCCTTAACCATAGTTGTTTCTCCTTCTGTCGCGGTTGTTGTTACCTCAGTCATAATTTCTATTCACTTGGCTCTAGATGTTATTCCATTAGTCACAACTACTATTCCGTTGGTCGTGGTTGCTGTTTCCTTAGCCACAATTGTTATTCGCCAAGTCATTGTCATTTTTCCCTTACTTGTGATTGTTTCTTTCTAGCCATAGTTGTTTTTTTAGAAATACTTATTCTTTTAGTTTGATTTTGAAGCTCTTATTTGATATCATGGTAAGATAATTAGTTCACTCAAATGTTTGTCACAACATAATGTTTTATAAGAAATTTTTAATAGACTTCTAAACCTCCTAAAAATTTAAAAACCCTAATATTGTAAATACATAAAGATATTCATAATTCATTTCTTCAATCACCACTAGAGGAGTTTTTATTTCCTTTTAATTTCTTATAATTCTTCGATCTCCTTGAAAAATAAATTTTGGGAAGAAAAATGGAAAGATAAAAAGGTAATTATTACAATACTTTTGACACCATCCCTAACTCTTAAGGAGTTTATGAGCCACCCCATTCACTGATCATTTGTTATAACAAAACAAGAACAATAATAATAATAAATAATAACAAAAGAAGATAATCGGATAGAGGATAAGAGGTCTCATCACTAGCCTACATACCATGACCATAGTGCAAGTGATATTTGTTGGAAATAATACTGAGAGGGGGGGGGGGTGAATCAGTATTATCACATTAATAAGACTTTTTCGTTTCCATAATCAGATTCATATATCCTACTACCACAACTTCTTATGATTAAGTTAATCGATCTTCAATGAGTGCATTAGAGAATTATCAACCATATTATCAGTTAACAGATGCAGTAACATAAAGTAGATCATCACACATAAGGCACACACATGAACACAATGATATAAGGTGGAAACCCAATGCGGGAGAAAACCACCTGCTGCAAGTCATCTCAATCTTCTTCTTAATAAGAAAAATTCTTTTACAATATTTGTACTGGTGCAGCCTTATACTAGTACGGGAGCTACAACCCCCTTTGCTCTTGTACTAGCCGATCCATTTACTAGTACGCAGGCTACAACCTGCTATAATGCTCCAAAGATTTTCTTTAGCTCTTGTACTAGCTTAGATACTAGTACGTAGGCGCCGGCCTACAATCTTCTTTCCTTCAAGTACCACGTTTCATCAATTTTCATACTGGATATACTAAAGCACAACCCATAAACTGAAAGGCCACATTTCATCCAATTTTCATACTGGACCCAACAACAACATTGAAGCTCAAACAACCTTCTGAAACACCCAATCAACTGAAATAACCAGATCAACAATAATAGGACCAAACCCAGAATACAACAATGATAAACACAGATTTTAAGAGAAGGAAGCACCCTGCTCAACTGCTAGCCTGAGTCCGGACTCACCCTACTCAACTGCTAGCCTGAGTCCCGGACTCACCCTGCTCAACTGCTGGCCTGAGTCCCTGGACGCACCCTGCTAAACTGATAGCCTGTGTCCCTCGCACTGAGTCTACTGAACTGCCTGTGTCCCGGCGCACCTGAACCCTTCTGCGCCTGCGTCCGGCGCACCTGAAACTCTTCGCTCCTGCGTCCCGGGCACACCTGAACCCTTACTGCACCTGCGTCCCTCCAGGCATAGATGATTTCAAGACATTAGAAGTAACCCAGACAATCAGATCCACAGATCTGAACATGCGCCAAGAGATCTCGGTCCATTAATAGATTCGCCTTCATTAGATCTAGACCAGATCTTACCTCATAAGATATTCAACAAAAGACATACTCAAACCAAATGATCTCCTTTGCTTTATATAGGCAATCTCCTACTCAAATCAAGGAACAATACCACGAGCCGACACCATAGAAACACAAAACCGTCGGCTAGATACCACACAAGAAACCCCCACGTGCTTTTCTCTGCCTTGAAATGTGTGCACTGGGTGGACGCACCCCCTGAACGGCTGGCCTGCGTCCCTGGACGCAGTTTCTGCATGGTGTACCTGCGGGTACGCACCTTCTGAACTGGCTTCCTGCGTCCTTCATAATTTTTCAATAAAATGAGAGCTGATCATCAACTTCTGCTGCTGACTTGAAGAATAGTGAACTACCATCTGAATGGGTTGCCATCAAGGACAACACTTTAGCCATAATGCCAACAATCTCCCCCTTTGGACTTGATGGCAAAGCTTACTAAGAACTTGCCATTTGATTCCTTTGAGCTGTCCTGCATCTATGTATCTGATATCTCTTCTGAATGTATATAAGTGAGATGGTCTTCTATGAGGGGGGTTGCCATCAAGTACAACACATGCATCATAATGCCAACAATCTCCCCCTTTGGACTTGATGGCAACAACACCAGATCACTCTCCCCCTTTGACATCAAGGGCAAAGGGGTATGCTCCCCCTAAGAACATGCTCCCTTTGACTATAAACCAGATCTGTTGAAGTCTCTGAATGAGCTCCCCCTTTGAATATGACATGGTGCTCCAATCTGATAATGGTCTTTCTGAGAACAAGCTGAGATGTCTGCTCTGCTATATAGTGCTGTTCATGCTCAAGCTTCCCCAGACTGTAAGCAAGGTCTGCAAAAAGATGTTCTCTTCATCCTATGCATAGTGGGGGGACATAGGCCGTTACATGACCTGAAGAGATGACGATAATAGATAGACTATTACAACATGAGTCTTGCTACGACCTTCCAAACATCTAAAGATCATGACAAACAACAGCACTGTATAATCTGCTCCATAGTATCTATCAACATCAACTCATAACCATCCAGATCTACATGAATCAAGAGCCATCAAATGAAAGCATCAGCATCCATCAACATATGTATGAATAATCATCCCTGTATCCAGCCAACAATCCTCATCCATTTTTGCCAAGAAAGAAATCATGCATCTTGCTCATGTCAACATCATCATGAAATGCATATGAGTAACTCATCATCATCATGTCTCCAACAATGCGACTTTGAATAATCATCCACGAAATCAGCCAACCTCATCCATATATGTGCCAAGGATAATAAAGACTTCATGCAAGCATCATTAGAGAATCAACCATACATCTGATCATGTGACCAACTCATAATAGCAAGATGAATCATAAGCATTGTCACCAAGGACCATAATGCCAACAATGAATTTAGGACATATGCTCCCCCTGAACCAGTGCCATCTGTTAAATCTGATCATGCATATGAAGAAGAATTAGCCAATAAATGCTTTGAGACAGGTACGCACTTCATCTTCTACTGCGCTGCGTCCTGTTGCTGCAGGGACGCACCCAAAAACACTATCGCGCCGCGTACTTTTACTCAGGGACGCACCCAAAATTACTATCGCGCCGCGTCCTTTTGCTTCAGGGACGCACCTTATCCTCAGTCGCTCTGCGTCCCCACGCAGATCTTTAGTTACTGAACTGCCCTGGACGCACCTGGACTTGGTCTGGCCTGCGTCCGCACGCAGGTCTCCTGTTACTCCACTGCGTCCTGTACTTTCAGCTTCCTCTGATTATGGTATGTCTGTACATTGTACTGTGCCATCCTTTTCTGACTGTACTTCCTTTTTCCTCCATATCTTCAAGCGTGATGATGACATTTTCTCCTTTTGATATGGTGCCCAAACTTTGTTCCTGCATTCCTTGGCTATATGTCCAAGCTTGTTACATGCATAACATCTTACATGTTTCATATTCCTCCTGTAACAATCAGTAGCTTTGTGACCAAACATATTGCAAGCAAAGCAATATCCATAAAAGTACCTTGATTGAGATGACCTTTCTGCATAATGGTCTTGAACTCTTCTTCTTCTACATCTAGTTGCAACATGTCCAAGATTATGACATACATAACATTCAACATTATTCATAGGAGGAGTAAAGGATTTTCTTTGAGGAATCTCTTTCCTTGGTTGATGATGAGATTGATCTTTCACTTCTTCGTTGATCACTTTAGATTTCCTTTTAGAGTTTCTTGCCTCACCTTGTGAACTAGATTCACCTTCAACAGATTCATGGAAACCAAGACCAGTCTTTATAGCAGGGGACCTTTGACTACTAAGAATATCATCCAATACTTTAGAGCTATCTTGAAATCGTAAAAGCTTATCCTTTTCTTCTAGTTTACCTTTCAAGATATTTACCTCAACCTGAAGCTGTTCTTCCTTTTCAAGAGATTTCTTTTTCAAAACTTCTTCAGCTTTCCTTCCTTCTTCCATTTGTTCCCTTAGTTTGAGAATTTCATTTTCTTGTTCTTCATACAGATCCTGCTGCATTTGACGAATTCGGAAGGCACATTCCAGTTGAGATTTTAAGCTGGTGACTTCGTTTTCTTGTTTTGCAACAGCTTGGAGTAGATCTGTATTCTGCTTCTTTGATTCTTCAAGATCTCCTTTTAGTGAGAGGATTGTAGCTTCAAGATTTTCATAGTAGCTGGATCTATCTTTGAGTTTCTTGATGGTTGTGCTTCTTTCGTTGACTTCTTTTCTTAATGATGTCACTTCATGCTGCAATTTTTGACATTGGTCTTCCTTGTCCTTGAGTAGCTTTCTTACCTTGTTTCCTTCTTCTAGTTGTGCCCTTAGTTTGGTAGCTTCTTCTTTGAAATCACATTCCTTTTTGTTTAATAGATCTTGTTGATTTCTAATTTTGTCTGTCAGCCTTTTAAATTCTGCCTCTATTTGATATCTTTCTTGTTCACCCATAAGAGCAAATTCAGTAGTTTCGCTATCACTTTCATCTCTTTCACAAGGAAATATAGCTGGAACATCAGAGGATAACACATTCATACCTGATAATGATTCTGAATCTGATTCTGAATCTGAAGAGCTTCTTATGCCTAATCCCCAATCGATTCTTCCACTATCATAGTTCTTCTGAGATGACTTCTTTTTCTTATTAGCTTTCTTCTTAAGCTTCTTTCCCATTGTTCCACGGATCTCCTTCAAGCGATCAAGCTTCTATCAAAGGACCTGCTCTGATACCAATTGTTGGAAATAATACTGAGAGGGGGGGGGGGTGAATCAGTATTATCACATTAATAAGACTTTTTCATTTCCATAATCAGATTCATATATCCTACTACCACAACTTCTTATGATTAAGTTAATCGATCTTCAATGAGTGCATTAGAGAATCATCAACCATATTATCAGTTAACAGATGCAGTAACATAAAGTAGATCATCACACATAAGGCACACACATGAACACAATGATATAAGGTGGAAACCCAATGCGGGAGAAAACCACCTGCTGCAAGTCATCTCAATCTTCTTCTTAATAAGAAAAATTCTTTTACAATATTTGTACTGGTGCAGCCTTATACCAGTACGGGAGCTACAACCCCCTTTGCTCTTGTACTAGCCGATCCATTTACTAGTACGCAGGCTACAACCTGCTATAATGCTCCAAAGATTTTCTTTAGCTCTTGTAGTAGCTTAGATACTAGTACGTAGGCGCCGGCCTACAATCTTCTTTCCTTCAAGTACCACGTTTCATCAATTTTCATACTGGATATACTAAAGCACAGCCCATAAACTGAAAGGCCACATTTCATCCAATTTTCATACTGGATCCAACAACAACATTGAAGCTCAAACAACCTGCTGAAACACCCAATCAACTGAAATAACCAGATCAACAATAATAGGACCAAACCCAGAATACAACAATGATAAACAAAGATTTTAAGAGAAGGAAGCACCCTGCTCAACTGCTAGCCTGAGTCCGGACTCACCCTGCTCAACTGCTAGCCTGAGTCCCGGACTCACCCTGCTCAACTGCTGGCCTGAGTCCCTGGACGCACCCTGCTAAACTGCTAGCCTGCGTCCCTCGCACTGAGTCTACTGAACTGCCTGCGTCTCGGCGCACCTGAACCCTTCTGCGGCTGCGTCCGGCGCACCTGAAACACTTCGCTCCTGCGTCCCGGGCGCACCTGAACCCTTACTGCACCTGCGTCCCTCCAGGCATAGATGATTTCAAGACTTTAGAAGTAACCCAGACAATCAGATCCACAGATCTGAACATGCGCCAAGAGATCTCGGTCCATTAATAGATTCGCCTTCATTAGATCTAGACCAGATCTTACCTCATAAGATATTCAACAAAAGACATACTCAAACCAAATGATCTCCTTTGCTTTATATAGGCAATCTCCTCCTCAAATCAAGGAACAATACCACGAGCCGACACCATAGAAACACAAAACCGTCGGCTAGATACCACACAAGAAACCCCCACGTGCTTTTCTCTGCCTTGAAATGTGTGCACTGGGTGGACGCACCCCCTGAACGGCTGGCCTGTGTCCCTGGACGCAGTTTCTGCATGGTGTACCTGCGGGTACGCACCTTCTGAACTGGCTTCCTGCGTCCTTCATAATTTTTCAATAAAATGAGAGCTGATCATCAACTTCTGCTGCTGACTTGAAGAATAGTGAACTACCATCTGAATGGGTTGCCATCAAGGACAACACTTTAGCCATAATGCCAACAAGTTTATGAGCCACCCCATTCACTGATCATTTGTTATAACAAAACAAGAACAATAATAATAATAAATAATAACAAAAGAAGATAATTGGATAGAGGATAAGAGGTCTCATCACTAGCCTACCTACCATGACCATAGTGCAAGTGATATTACTACTCTCGTCACCAAGCTAGGCTAATATATTTCAATATTTGGGTCGACGGAAAAGAGGTATCATCACAAGCCAACTTGTTCATCTCATCATTTATGGCAAATGACATTGTTACAACCTAGCCACCATTCCAGAACAATGGAATTTTGTCAATAACATAAAAATAAAATTATGAATATTTTGTAGTAGAATGGGATACTAGCATATCAATGGGTTAAAAGGAAAACCTATCAAGGCTATCGACACTTGCTGGTAGCAGAGGACATGTCTATGGTTTTGAAGTACATTTGAGATTACCATCTAAAATTAGTTATTTTTCTTCTCCATAGCAATAATAATGGAAAAACGCTGGATTACTATGGAAACTTATTAAATATTTCCTTGGAAAGTGGTAACAATGACTATGTATGAACAATTAATTTTAATTTTACATATCATGGATGTAATTTTCTTGGAAGAGCTACTAGGTCTATTCTAAATTTCTTTTCTTCTTTCTGTAATGATAATTGATGGGCCTCTAAATTAGACATAAATTAAGGTCCATGCTCCTAAATTAGACATAATTTAAGGCCCATTTGGCCATCCTTCAACATATTAAACCTCTCTTTTTGCATTGGATAATGCATTTTTAACTTTAATATGTTCATTAGGAAGATTTATGGATAATTGTATATTTGTGCCTAATATTATTTATTTTTGTGGAATATTATGAAAATATTGGGCAGATTATGGAGACTTGGAGGATGAGATAATCTAGTGACCTAGACCCTACTACAAGAGGATAAATATTAAATAATAAATCAACAATATATTCTGGAATTATGGCACAGATTTTGGAGCTCCAATTATTGAGAAAATCTAGGAATGTGTTCACTCCCATTTAATGCACATTCCTAGTATTAGGAATGAGATCCACTAATCAAGGGATTTTGTTGGGGAAAGCTTCCTCCTTTCATGCGGAATTATTCCTAATAATTTTTTAATTAAGTACCAAGTCACATTTTTCTTCTAGGGGTGGATTTTTATTAGTCTTCTTGTGGAGAGAACTCATATTGTTGCAACTCCACTTTCATTTTTTGTAGGGATGCAATTGTATTTTTTGAAATAATGAAGATTGGTGTTATGTTCAAGTTCTAATCCTTGGTCTCCTTCATAGGACTTTGAGTTCATTGGGCTTGGCCATCCTAGGAGCCTTAGAGCCCTTTTGTATCATTTACTTTTCTTCTTTTCACTTCTTATTCACATGCATCTCTCATTCTTGTCATTTTTCTATTTCTACATTTAGTATTAATGATTTCTTGTTGTAGGATTGGGTTAAACGGTTGAAGTAAGTTATTTTTCTAGAAAACAAGAATCATTTCATCATTGGAACAACTTTGGAATGTCATAGTAATCATTGAGCTACTTGGATTAGTTTTCTCATTCCCAAATCTAGATTTCCGAAAGTCCTTTGTGGAAAATAACAGTAAATTTCCACTACTTTTTAGAGCATCCTACTGAGATTTAATCTAGTTGATTATACTTACATTATATCACAAAAAAATTATAGTTAATAAAAAAAAATTACCCCATTACATTTTCACTTGATTAGGTTAGTCTTTCTATAGATTTACTAGCTTACTAGTTGTCGAATTTATGGATTTTAGACTAGTAATTTTATGCCATTTTTAGCACTGGTTAACAAAGGTATTTTTGAGTGATTCCACTCCAAATGGAGACCTAAGACATCCTAGTCAATAAAAAAAATTCCCATCCATTTTTTATTTTATTTGGTTCTTCATTCGGTGTATTATAACTCTCTATAGCAAATATGTTGTTTCTTGTACTAAACTATAGGAAACCCTGTAGCAGCATTCCAACATGTATATACTTGCCCAAATTCGTTAAAGAAGATTGGTTATTGTCGCTTAGGGTTGAATAAATATCCCTAGGCTCTAAATAAATTATTAGGGAATACTAAGGAATTCTTAGGACTTTTTTCTTTACCGTTGCAAAACATTTCAATGATTTGGGCTAATGGACAAATTTATGAAATGGATAATACAATAGTGAATGCCACATCCAATGAAATCTGCTAATGGACCTAAACTCTTTGAAATGTAATGATTGAAATTATTTCATGATATTTACTTTATGTAATTAAAATAGGTTTCTTTCCTTGTACTTCCTTTCTTGCAATAGGTTAAGGATTCCATTTTGAGCATTTCATTTTCTGCAATTAGTTTAGAATTTGTATTCAATGCATGCACTCCATTACATCATGACAGCAAAGGAAGGACACACCGTATGTTGTACATATAGTTCTAATACCTCTTAAGTTTGTACAAACCCTAAGTTGATAATCAATGTTCGTAATTTTGGAAGTTGCAACATTCTTGTTGCAATACCAAGGCTCGTCACTTTTCGGCGTCGTTGTTGAGGAGGTGTCAAAGTATGAATTATTTTCTTCCCTAGTTAATTCATTTGTTTTACTTTCTTCATAAACAAAAAAATTTCATTAGGCATATTTCATTTAAAAAATAGAAAATTTCATTGCATTAGCATTATTATTCAAAAAAATAAAATAAAAAATACTTCTCTAACACCAACCCCCCCATTTGATCACGTGGTGCAATAAGAGCCATATCACCATCCATTGTTGTAGGTAGAAGAAGGAGAGGTGATAAAGAAGGTAGAATAAATGGATGGAGATGATGAAAACTAACAAGATATTCTTGGATTCCCCATTGAAGATACTAATGTGAGTGTACATATGAATAACATCCCTCCATATTTTCTTCCAAAATTCCATGGTATGAGGTTAGAGGATTCGGAAACCTTTCTCTTTGAATTTGAAATCTTGTGTATATCTTATGGTTACTTACTAAACACTCAAAAATTAAGATTGTTTGCGGCAGCATTGAATGATAGATCTCTTAAATGGTTCATGAATTTAAGGACTAATTCAATAACATCATGGAATGATATGCAAAATTTATTTCTAGAAAAATATAAAGATCATGGTCTTAATGAAGAAATATTTAGAATGAATAAACGAGAAGGTGGGAGCCTTGAGGATATAATAGAGAGTAAGAGGGAAAAACTACATCATTTAGGATCTGACACACTGAAAACCCTCTTACTTAGAAAAATTAGGGATGAATGGATTGATCTCCTTGATCCCATGAGTAAATGTGATGTATACCATTTATCATTTGAATAAATTTGTGAAACATGGAAACAAATATCAAGAGGGAGAGAGTAAGTAAATCATCATCAATATCGATAAGTTAAGTTAAACTTGGAAATTTGTTTGATGTCTTAAAAAAAAAAAAAGTTCCATCTAACAAAGCAAGTAGAAATGTTAAGAATACAAAGTGAGAAAAAAAAAGATGTTGATATTTACGTTGTCCATGGAGAATCACATGATGTTAAATATTGCACCTAATTACCAAGGTTGAAGGAAGTTTACCAAGAGGACAATGGAGCAAGTCAATTACTAATGAAACTATGTTATGTAACTCTAAGAGGACAATGGTAGCCTATTCAACCTGATATGATGCAAGGGAATAATTCACAATTTCATGCTTATGCACATACATTTGAAAGTAATTGGAACACACCCTTTCCATCGAAACCTTGGCCATCTCAACCCCAAAACCAATCTTGGAAACACAGTTGGAAAGGAACTTATGGGATCCATCCACAATATCGTGAATATTTTCCCTAATATACTCCATACCAAACTCCACCTTATCCCTACCATTCATCTCCACCACAACCACAACCCCAAAGACATCCATCTCAGATATCTGCTACTACTCAACTACCTATACCACCATTTCTGAATACACACAATGAAGTAGCTCAACCCACTTACGATTCCAAGGTACAACACTTCCAAACATATCCTCTTGATCTAAATGGTATTCATCTTAGGTCAGGAAGAGTATCACAAAAAAAAGGAATTCTCTTGATATCATTGAAGGACAACTTGCAAGAAAAGAGGATTAAAATAAGAATACCAAAGAATCATCGTCTTAGTTACTTGATGAAGAGTAGATATGAAAATCAGAGATTGAAAAAGCTCCCTCATGGTTACCATAAAATCCTCCATGTATTAAAGAGAACAATCAACAAAAAGAGGAAGATGTGAAGATCATGGTGAAAGAAGACATGAAGAATTATCTTGATAATAAAGAAAACTAAGGGCATCAAAGTTATATAGAGGTTTGGTTCCAGAAAATCAATTAGATGGAGCATCACTCTCTTCTACAACTGTGCTTGATACTTTCCAAGTGAAAGCATTTGCTCTCTGAAATTCAGGTACATGTCAAATCATATATAGATATCCTACACATCAGTTTATCTGTGATCTTGATATGCACATGGCTTGATTGGAATTATTCCTACACTTAAAAATGATTTTTTTTTTCAGGTAGAGTAGGATAGGAAAAGAAATAAAAAATGAAAAATAAGAGAAAAAATAAAATCGCAGGTGAAAACCTCCTTTCAGGCACCTGATATTGGCTCATTTACTAAAAACCTCCATGAGGCAGTCAACGGGTTGGAAAAAAGAAAAAAGAGAAAAAGAAAAGATGCTAAGTGAAGAACTTCTTTCTGGCACCTAGGTAGACCTACTAGTTGAAAACCGCACTAAGGCAGCTAGTAGGCCTAGAAGAAAAAAGAAGGAACAAAAATAATCAAAAAATATTTTCTCCATGTATATCTCTCTCATGAATGTAGGTGCTCTCCAACATCTGCAAGCAACAAAAACAAGTTGGCACCAAAAAAAGAAAAAATTGGTTAAAATTGTAGTGAAAGGAAGTTAAACTTGGACTTTCTCCTCCTTTGCTTAGAAGCTCTATAAGGACAAGGCCATGCCAATCCACCACCCTCATCTATTTCCACCATCCACCCGTCATTCCAAATATTTTCCCTTTCATTTTCCTTGTTGTCCTAAATATTCCAGGAAGGCCTTGTTTTACTACAGGAAACATAAATACATAGAGCAGAAATTTATTTTTGTCATATATTGAAAACCATGCATCTATTTGCCATGCTTTTTTAGTTGGAGATGCATATGGTTGATAGTAACATGCTCAAGAAATTTCAACAAATTCCAGTGCACAATTTGTGAGAAATAGAGCTCCATCACCTACAACCATTTTAAAACTTTCTAGATATTTGTGCATCCATTTGAAAATATGTTTCATTCAGAGATGCATATGGATGATGGTAACATGCCCAAGAAATTTCAGCAAATTCCAGTGCAAGGTTTCCAAGAAATTGACCTGCATCAACTTCAACTATTTTTAATTTTTCTCGAGATTCATGCAACCATTAACCAATTTTCTTTCACTGGGAGGTGCATAAGTATGATGGCAACATGCTCAAAAAATTTCAAGTCAATCCAGTATAACATTTTGGAGATATGAGTTTAAAAAAGCTACTACAGTGTTTGTTGTAGTACTACATGATGTCCAAGTTTACTACAGGAAGTAAGGTGAAAGCAATAGGAAGGTATGGAAGGTGAAATAAAGTGTGGGAAAGGTTTCTAATGTTGGAATAAGGTATAGGGAAGGTGAGCATCACCCATCGCCAAACCCAACACTACAAGAAGGCCGTATTTGACTATGATTGCTTTCTCATCGTAACAATAAGATAGAGGTTTAGAATCTCCAAGCTATGAAGACATGTGCAGAATCAAACAAAGGAAATTATCATCTCCAAAGGACCATGGATCGATCATCAACTCAGCAGCAACATGCATGCCTCTCCAACAACCATTAGGTAGGTACAGGTATGCAATAATCTTGACCTCTTCTCTTAAGAATATTATAGTTATAAAGTTGTTTTTAGTGCATTAGAGATGATGTTTTATAAGCTAAGGATGGGTCTGTAGTATCCGCCACATTCAACTAGTTAATCATAGCTCACTCTTTCACACTTGCAATGTGGAAAAGTCAAATTAGGAAGGGTGATGATTTCGAGGAATGGCAACAATAGTTAAAAGAATAAATTTCTGCAAAGGACAAGCCACCACAGCACTCTAAGCCCTCTTTCCACTTCATATCCACTATCTATCCATCGTTCATCCATCCCATTTCATAAGAAAAATAATAATATTTTTCAAGAGCGAAGCCTACACTCTCTCTCACCCTAAAAATGTCTTAAAAAAACATATGGAGCACATCCTCTCCATTTTCACAAACCTGCAGTACTCCCTCTGATCCCTAGCATCATCCTCCAATCCCTCTATATCATTTCTCATCACTCCCGTATAGTTAGAAGACCCTGAAAGAGAAGAAATGACTCCTACAGGAAGGAACAATGCTGCTAGAAGAAGGAATAAGGGAACAAATTGTGATAAAAACCAAAATGGAAGTGCCTATGAGAGATCTAATCAAAACAGAGAATTCCAAGGCCATTAGGAAATCATCTAGGCCAACAAAAGATAAGAATAAGGTAGCCAAAGGTAAGAAATCATTCACCATCAAAATAGAACTCAAAATGTAGTGATGAAAAGAGTATTTCTAAAAGGTCTCTAATCTCTTTCTAGCTTTTTCCGAAGGCCTAAAAGATGTTATAGAAAGGGGAGAAAGGCATGGAATTCAAGTCGATGGCCTACCCTAGGCTCTGACTATCTTTTTCGCTCAAAACAAGTTTAAACAGGGTTTCCTGTAGTACTACAGGAACTACTATAGGGTTTCCTATGGTACTACAAGAAACGCTACAAGGGTTCTTGTAATTAGTATAGGAATTACTACAAGATGTCCTAGTTCTCATCTAAAGGCATTTTTAAGGTTTCAGAGGTGTCCAAATGATGGAAAAAGGTATCAAGAGGTTGGGAAAGGATGTGGAAGACATTTTCAAACTGGAAAATATTCAATAACCCATATTGAATAAGGGGAAGAAGGCATGCTAATTCTATCAATAAACATCATGATTTTGTTATGCACAAACAATTTTGGAAAAATGAGTGAAAATGGAATGAAGGTTTCAAGGGAAGGGATATGAATGAAATGGATCTACAAACCAACAATGTTCACTTCCAAAGAGGAAAGTTATGTTTTTTTTTCTTGAAAGACTATTAAACAATCATGAAAAGAAAAAGTACATTTTTGTGCTTGCCCTTGCAGAGCTTAGAACTAGGATTCATAAGAGAAAATACCCAGGAATGCTTAAGGGAGAGAGGCCATTAGGGCCATGAATGAAGAACATTGAGGTCACTAAGTTGCTCAGAGGATGAAAAACAAATTTAGTATGGGGTTATGATGGGCCTCTAAATTAGACATAAATTAAGGCCCATTCGACCATCCTTTAGCACACTAAACCTCTATTTTTGAATTATATAATGTATTTTTAACTTTAATAGGTTCGTTAGTAAGGTTTATGGATAATTGCATATTTGTGCCTAATATTATTTATTTTTGTGAAACATTATGAGAATATTAGGCAAATTATGGAGATTTAGAGGAGGAGATAATCTAGGGACATGCAACCTACTCGAGGAGGATCAATATTAAATGATCAATCAACAAGATATTATAGAATTATGGCACAATTTATGGTTATCCAGTGATTGAGAAAATCTAGGAATGTGTTTCCTGCCATTTAATGCAGATTCCTAATATTGGGAACAAGATCCACTAATGAAGGGATTTTGGTGGGGAAAGCTTCCTCCTTTCATGGGGAATGATTCTGAATCATTTTGTATAAGTACCAAGTAAAATTTTCCTCTATGGGTGGATTTTTATTAGTCTTCTTGTGGAGAGAACTCGTATTTTTGCAGCATCACTTTCATTTGTTGGAGGGATGTAATTGTATTTTTAGAAATAATGCAGATTAGTGTTATTTTTAGCTTCTAAACCTTGGTATCATTCATATTACTATGGGTTTCCTTGGGCTTGGCCATCGCACTAGTGTCTGAGCCCTATTATATCATTTACTTTTCTTCTTTTCACTTCTTATTCACATGCATCTCTTGTTCTTGTCTTTTCTTTAATTCTTCATTTAGTATTAATGAATTCTTGTTGTAGGATTGGGTTAAATGGTTTAATTAAGTTAATTTTCAAGATAAAAAGTATCATTTAATCGTTGGAACAACTTTTGAATGTCATAGTAATCATTAAGCTACCTAGATTAGTTTTCTTATTCCCAAATCTAGATTTATGGAAGTCCTTTGTAGAAAATAACAGTAAAATTATGTTATTTTTTAGAGCATGTTAACAAGATTAAATCAAGTTGATTCCACTTGCATTAGATTAAAAAAAAAAAAAACATTTTATCTAATAAAAAAAATACCCCATTTTATTTTCACTTGATTAGATTAGGAATTTGATAGATTTACTAGCTTATTAGTTCTCGAATTTCTGGATTTTAGACTAGTAATTTTCTGGCATTTTTTATCATGGGTTAATAGAGGTATTTTTGAGTGATTCCACTTGTAATGGATATCTAAGACACCATAGTCAACAATAAAAAATTTTCCATCCAATTTGGATTTGATTTGGTTGGCCATTCGGTGAATTATAACTCCGTATAGAAGATTTGTTATTTTCTGTAGTAAACTACTGGAAACCTTGTAGCAACTTTCCAACATGTATATACTTGCCCATATTCACTCAAGAAGATTGTTTATTGTCCATTAGGGCTGAATAAATACCCCTAGTCTATAAATCAATGATTAAGGAAGACTAAAGACCACTTTGTACTTTCATCTTTACCCATGGAAAATATTTCAACGATTTGGGCTAATGGACATATTTTTGAAATGGATAATAGAATTATGATTGTCACATCCAATGAACTATGTTAATGGACGTAAAATCTTTAAAATGTAATGATTGACATTTAGTTCATGATATTTACTTTATGAAATTAGAATAGGTTTCTTTCCTTTTACTTCCTTTCTTGCAATAGGTTAAGGTTTCCATTTCGAGCATTTCATTTTTTGCAATTAGTTTAGGATTTTACTTTAGTACACACACTCCATTATATTATGACAAAAAAGCAAGAACACATTGTATTTTTCACATATAGTGTCGATATCTCTTAAGTTTTTACGAACCCCGGGTTGATAATTAAATTTTGTAGCCTTGGGAGTTATAACATTCTTGTTGCAATACCGAGGCTCACTAGTAATCTTTCAGTGAAATTTGTCTTATCCATGATCGGAGTTCAAAATATATCCACATGATTTTACTCCACTTTAATTCTTTGGGTTTCATAAATGTCTAGTCTTGTCACCATGCTTTATGATTAATGCGTCCAATAATTACGTTACACACCTCACATGCTATTTATAATTTTCTTTTACGGTTGCTCCATTATGTCTAATTAATACATTCTTATCTAATTAGTCATGTCAATTGTCTTAACAAATTAAATGCATGATGGAAGGTCACAGGTGAAATCTAATTTCATCAGGGGGTGAAAGGATAAACACATGATTGGATTCATAAAAGCTCTGTAACATCATTAAATGCTATGGTTGTTTGATTTTTCTACTTTGTGCAATGTTCCTATCCCTGTATCTGTTCAAATTTTCCATTTCTAGTGCCAAATTTCTCCATGTGGAACAACAAAAATGGGCATCCATTCGGTGCGTAGTGAACCTACCCAGTTGTGGATCGATGAGAAGGTACACAGTATTTTGGACCAAGTAGGGTGGTCATACTATTTCCTGCGATTGCAAGGCTTTGATAACAAAGTCACCTCGGAATTTAGAAGGAATTTGAGAAATGGAATAACAATGGTAAAGGGAAGAAAAATACGGTAAATGAAGAAGTTTTTGTAGAAGTGACAAGCCTTTCCAAAAAAGGCAAGAAGTGGTTCAAAAAACATACTCTACTACAAGGCGTTGTGTCCCTGTTTGCAAATCTTGGAGAGGAACTGGTCAGAAAAGGGAAAGGGTACAATACTACGTCATTTTCAGAACCATGGAAGGAATTAGCAAGTGTTGTCCATAGGTAAATTGTGTATGATGGTTTATATTACATGATAAGAGGACGAAATTTGATGATAATGGCAACATTGAGACGAAATTTAATCGTAAACCTACCTTATTTTCATAATTCACTATTGCATGAAACTGATTTAAGACTCAAAAGATCTAAGGAACAAGCCTTTGTGGTGAGTCACCATGGGATCATAAAATTAATAGTTGTGATAGGTTTGAATTGAGAAAAATTTTGCTTGGAAGAGTTCTTAGGAAATCTTGAGGCTCCACTATAAACCGAAGCACCCATTCAAGAATCTAGAAACAACCTACATAATAATGAGAAGTCAGAAGAGAATGACAAGGCCAACTAAAAATAAAACTTTACGGTAGAATGTACCTCAGAGGGAAATGCACAAAGTCCATCCCCCCAATAATTAACTAGGGCAAAGAAAAGAATGGCTTCCCTCTTGGCCTTCCTACCTAGAAAATGGAAAAGATCGGCTAGTTTGGCTGAGTCACGAAATTCTATAGACTCTTCCAAAAAACCGTTGGAGGGAAGCAGACCTAAAGAATTTACTGGTAGATAGGAAACCCATCAGGAGGATTCTCCTCAAGAGTAGGAAATGGAGGCCATGTTCTCGAACAATTTTAAAATTATCTTAATTCTATTAATTTCAAAGAAACTTCAACTTTCTTAGGAAATCCTTCTGACCAAAGGACCCCACCTAATTCTCCATCCTCTCCTCCTAATTCCATATCCATTGTCATTTTATAACCCTTGGGAGAGCCTAATAATAATTATCTTCAAGAACATTCTGGAATTATGTTGCAACTATCGTGGAACCCTCCTTCCCTAAATAAGTAGTTGTACAGTCTCCTTTAGAAAACATGGGACAAGAAGTCATTATTGAATTTCTAGTTGAACCCTAGTTTGAAAGAGACCTTGTGGAGTTGTTGACACCTAATCATAGGGATTAGGTGAACAATTGTAATTAGTGTAAATAAATAATAGAGGAAATGGGGAGTCATGAGGACATGAAACTGAACAATCTCTCCGTCTTGTATATAATAATGAACAACCAAAATGAATAATACAATTTCATTTGGTAGCTCTCATTGTTCCCTATCATCAAAAGATCATCTACATATACCACAAGATATGCAATTGTTTTGCAAACCTTCTTGACAAACAAAGTTGCATCATCAATATCATAATGTTTGAAATTAAGTTTTAGAAGATGATCAGTTAGTTTTTCATACCAGGCTCGTGGTTCTTGTTTGAGGCTCTCACAAGTCTTTTGTAAAAGCCTTGTGAGAGACATTGGTCTACTAAAAAAAGAGTTCTAAAGTACTTGAAGGAAACTCAATACTTTGGAGTCAAGTATACACAAGTGGGTGACTTCTGCTTGATTGGATACTCTGATTCAGACTTCCATGGAGAAAAATAAACCGGGGTATCTACTTTGGGTTATGCTATGAGTCTTGGATCAAGAGCTATCTCCTAGAGATCATGCAAAAAATCAGTTCCAATAGATTCCACAACAGAGGCAGAATATGTGGCAGCAGCTGAGGAAACAAAATAAATTGTGTGGCTCAGGAAAATTCTTGAATATTTGTAGGTAAAACAAGTACAATCGACTCCACTCATGATTGACAATATCTCGGCAATAAAGTTGTCCAAGAACCCAAAGTTCCATGATTGAATGAAGCACATCAATACAAAATATCACTTGATTCAACATCATGTTGAGGCCAAAACAATCCATTTTCACCATTGTTCCACTAATGAGCAGATTGCAGACATCTTCACCAAAGTGCTTGGAAGAGAACTGGTTGAAAGATTCAGAACAATGCTTGGACTCACAAACATCCCTTCAAATTAAGGGGGGAAATTTTGACATCTAATCATAGGGATTGGGTGAACAACTATAATTAGTGTAAATAAATAATAAAGGAAATGAAGAGTCATCGGGAGATGAAACTGAACAATCTCTCCCTCTCGTATATAATAATGAACAACCTAAATGAATAATACAATTTCATTTGAGGAGTTACCTTCTGGCATGAGAGAAACCCATAATAGATGTCATAATTGAGTCCATCAAGGAAATGATGATTGAAAGACCTTAAGCCACAATTTTCGTTTCCCATTCCTCTTCTGTAGTTACTCTAGCCAAAAATTTTACATAAAAGATTAAGAGAGGATTTTAGGATAAAAGGAAAAGTAGTACTAATAAAGAAACCAAGTTTTTGAGAAAAGAAAACAAGAAAATGGAAAGGAAGGTACGGCGACTAAATAAATGCTTGCGAGATAAGTAAGGCCCAAAGGCATCATGAGGATAGAAATGATAAGAAGAAGGATGCTCGGGCAAATGAAACTCAAAATGAATTTGAAACTTTGTTGTTAAATTTACCATTGTAAGTAAAATTGAGTCAAACACATTAAATATTGAAGTTTTGACTACTGAAGTAGGGACCTAAACAGATTCACCAACCTTGATTCTAAGAAGTGCATAGAAGGAACATGTACCTCCATCTACTCCTTTAATTGTGGAATCCACCATTGAAGTTTTGAATAAAAAGATGGATGAACAAAGTGAAACTTTAATGCGGTATCGGAAATAGGTAGTACCTCGAAAGGAGCATCAAGAGTTACTTCAAAAGTTTAAGGCATTGACAGTAATAGAGGATGAAACTTATGTGAAGATGAGAGAAGCTAAGAAAAAGGTCCAGTCTCTAAAAGGTCAGCCTGAAAAGGCCATGGAACAAATGAAAGAAGTTTGTTCTATGTATCTTGATGCTCTGTCATGCAGATATCTAGCCATAAATTATGTTTTATTTCTGCTAGAATTGTATTTATTGCTAAATTCAAGGCCATTCGGTTAGGGAAACCATATGAATTTAACAACGTTTTAGATTTTGTTAATTCCTTTCACAAGAATGATGATAATAAAATGTAAATTTTATGCAAACTATACATTCATAATTTGTTCTTAGAACATAAGGTAGATGAGAACCTTGTTCCTTTTAGAGGGGATGTGTTGCTTCAAGATTTTATATCATCTACTAGAAATCAAATAAAGTTGCGTAAAACCTATAATGTATTTCAAAGAATAGAGCTTGGCCTTGATCCGTCGATTAGAGGAGAGCCATAGACCGTTTTGCATACGCTTATCTATCCTAATAGCTTTATAGAGCATTCTAATGTTGTTGATGCTTTGGCACCCATTCACAATGACGTTCTGCAGTCAGGACTAGAGTACTGTGAGACATCACAGTCGAAGCCCTCCAAGGAGCCAAGAAGAGATGGCAAACATCATCTGGTGAAACAAAAAATAGGGAACCTTTTAGCTTTCAGAATTTCTAGGCTGCAATGAGTAGGGCATGAGATTATGCTCATATGGTGTTGGAAGAATGTGTTAGATGGATAGAGTGTAGATACAGGTGCCCCATAATCTAATGTCCTCAAGATTATTGCAAATTTGAATATGACTTGACCAAGGCAGGTAAGTGTGTTTCTTTTCAAAAAATCCAAAGTAGAAATGGATTTCGACATTATGGAGAAAATCCTTACCCGTCCTATTCCCTAACTTCTGTTCATTTCTATAACTTGTTCTCATGAGGCCATGCAAATATGTAAGATGGGGGGCGATGTTGGGCTTCATAATTGATACATTTTCTTACCTTATTTTCTTATCTTTATAATTAGTTTTCTAAGCTCTTTTTGTGTACAATATGATAATTCATGTGATATAGATTCTAGAAATGAGTCAATGGCTTTTGATTACTTTGTCTCTTTAATGAATCGATTTAAATCATGAAAGTTGTAGTTTACTTATGATTTGAATCACTAATTGAACATGGATATTTGATATTGGATGTTGTTCCATAGAATAGTCGAGGAAGAACAGACTATGAGCAGTTTTCAGGTTAACTATAACCAGTTGAACAAGATTGACTTCTATCATGGATGGATCAATTGGAGAACGGATCTTGGCCATGCTATTCTTGGGAAATGTTGGAGATTTTGTAATTTGAATAAAGCATCATGAGAGTATTCATATTCTCAAGATCACTTTTCTATTTCAAAAGAGACTCGCTTGTCATATAAATAGGAGGAATTGAACCTCGGTAGAGGAGTTTGAGCTATAGTAATTTTGAAATATGTTATAAATTTTTAGAGGAAATCCTTGTAATTTACTCATGATAATTTAATGTAGAGTTTTACAGTTTGACCTTAACTTATTGTGCTAAGTTAGCTACGAGGAAGTTGAATTCCAACTGTTAGCTTGTTGGGGCCTGATCCAAGTTCAGAAGTATTTTAGCAAAAAAAAAATCCCAGAACTACCGACCCTTTTAGAAACAGTCCACGGAGCGCGAACTGAGGTCTCACTTGAGGTAGTATGGGAGGGTGCTGGAACTAGGTTTCCACACCCTAGGGATGTCTTAATGAAGTCTGGGAAGTTCGCAAACCGATCTTGCGTGCTTGCGTTGCTCCGCGTAGCTGTCTGACCTTCATGTAACTCTATGAAGAGTGCAAAGAGGTGCGGTCTAGATCCTTTATCCTTCCTGTGTTATTATTATAGATCTGACTTAATTTTATGGGCCCGATATTCTTATCAATCATTCAACATTCATAATAATTGCTTGCAATCATAAACATATAGCAGAAGCATAAACATAAACATACAGATCTACGAATAGATGCACAATATTCTAGATTCAACTTAGCTTTTATTAAACTTCTATCATGTTTCAACCCCAACTCCACCCTATGCACTCAGCTGCAGTGGTTCGCGCACATAGTTGCAGACTCTTCCAAGCCTCTGCACACACAGTTGTAGAGCCTCTCTCTACTTCTACTACCCAAGACTCGGACTTACAGACTCAGAGTGAATATCACATTCAAAAACCCATATCACTTTAGATCAAGACTTAGCCAAAAACTACTTTCTACACTTAGAGCCTTTCTCTATTTATACATTCCCATCATCCGCGGACCATGGGTAGGCCGTCACATCTCTTATTAAATTAGAATATTCTTAGGGCATACTACCATAGACACTCACACTCTGCGCCTGCATTTTGTGGGGTCTATACATTATTGACTCAAAAACTCGGGTTTTAAGCCCCAAAAATTCACTATGGGGCTCCATTTCCCAACAGTCCCCCAACACAATCAACGTGACTCATCTCAAGTCACTCGGCTGGTGCAGTGATCTTTGCGCGAAGTTCATCGAGCAACCTCTGTGCTTCGTTTACGTCTGCAGCACATTCTTTCGTTGTCCACTATACTCGTTGTGCACATATCTCCGATGCTTTGTTATCATGTGCAATTCCCTGCCTGAGTGCGTATATCCGTTACGTCTGTGCCAGTTTTCCCTCGATCTTGGATGTGACTGTGAATGCTCCCTCAAGCCAAGGTTGAATGCTTTCTTTAAGCACTGCTTCTTTCTGATGTGCGACATCCACCTGCACCTTGAGAGCCTGCGCCTCCCTTATCTTGGCCAGTCACTGAGTAAGGGCGACCGTTTTCACGGTCCCCCAGACATTGCCATAGGCCTGCTACAATTCCCACGCTTTTGTCTCTAACCATTGTAGTGTGGGTTCTTCCTGCAATGAAGTGAGGGTGAAGAGTGACTGATCTAACAAGAATGTGCAGTCATGTATGGTGTGCTCTATTGCTTCCAACCCTAATTGAATGTCGTATTTCTGCTGCTCTCTGACTTCCAATAGTGTAGAGGGTTGTGCTTTCAACCTCATCTCTGTGATCTATAGGTTGAGGTCCATCTAGATCTTTGCTGCTTCCTCTTGTGCCTGGCGGAATCCACTAGCCAGTTTTTGGATCTGGATACCCACTAGTAAGTTTGCTGCAATCTCTAGCTTAGGGACGTGGTGACATGCTTCCTCGATGATTTTCTCCAACTGCTGAGCCTAAGCTACCCTTCATCTCATTGGAGGCTCAGTTGCTCGATGTTGATTCGTTGTTCACTGAGTACCTAAACTACGCGTCCTTCCCTAGCATGGAGTTCTATCGGCACTCCATCCTGTAGCTGGTATAATATTTCTCACAGCAAGGCCTCCAAGTTTAAACCAAGTCCCTTGAGCTGGCTTACCATAGCTCTATCCTCCATATTGCCCGTTGTTAGTGCTCCTTGCGGCAGCACAACAGTATTTGCCATATTGGCCCGCAACAATTGCTCGATTGCTGATGTACCCGTGTCCTCAACTACTGTTGTTTGTTGTGGTGCCCACACCTGAAGTTCTTGGAGTTGCACCCTGAGCTCCCCCAACACATTCTGTTGCTCCATCATTGGCCCCTGGAGTGCCTCCTTGGTGACTTCGCAAACTATGTCGCTAGTGTTGTATAGGTCACCCTTCGTTAGTGTAATAGGCCCCACATCCAACTTGGATGCCTTGGTCTTCTACTGTGGCCCTGTTGGTTCTGTCCCACGTGGTCGTTTCAATTGTGTTGAGGTGGTGCTTGGGTTTGTGCCTTCCATTGTTGTATCTGTCCCCTGTTTTGTGCTTATGTCCAAGCGTCTTTCTTCTTGCATCATAGTAGCCCCTACTACTGCTGCCTTTTCCCTGGTGGCCTTCGTTGCCTCTCGGGACGCCCGTACTTCTGCAGCTAGTTGTTCATTCCATTTCTGTTGTGTAGCCACTTGGTGATAGCATTTTGTTTTTGAATCTCTGTCTCATCGCGTACTACCACATTTGGTGTGCGTCATTCTAGTGGCCATGTGTCGAGCGCCGCAAAAATAGCATCATCTATTGCGATGAAGGGGAGTGTGGTCCACTTCTGCTCTAGATCCTTCCACGCCCTGATATACAGATTATGCATATCTGCTTTAAAGTTTGCAAATCTCTTCACACTGTCATATACCGAGGGGGATAGGTGCAGCCTTTTGTTGATCCATAGTCTTATGCTCACCTCCATCAGTACCTCGAAGATCTTGGTTTCTCAAATGCGTGTGGCATCCTTCATTGCCCATAGCAACACATATTTTGTTGCTTCTGGCTAGTCCTGATGAAGGGGAGGAAGCTGAATATCCTCAGGAAATTCTCCTGTAACCAACAGGATGGATAAGAGCAACCACACGTAGTGGAACATCTTACCCTACTCTTGGGCCTCCCTGCAGTTTCTTAAGAACTCCTCAGAAAGGAACTGCGACCAACTGAATTGTACCCCTTCTGTGCATTGTTTGGCCAGCGCGATGACCGTTGCTGGTACCTAATTACCCTGAAATTTTCTCATCACATTTCCTGTGAACCACTGTGTAGCGACGTAGACCCCTTTGGCCTGGATGCTTGTAATAATGTAACCCCTCTGCTTTTTCCCCAATTTATATTTCTTTTTCATGGCCTCTGCAATCGCCAAGTCTCCACTTGTGCCAGCTATTTCTACGGGGTCCCTTCCTGTAGAGGGAAGATGAGAGATCCTATGAATGAGCTCCGTTGTGATGGGAATGGGCTTGTTCAGTGACAAGTACCCATGGTGCACCATGCAAAGCATTTGCCTGATGCAAAATATCGTGATTGGGACCCGATGGAAGTGTGGAATCGATAGGAGGTGGAGTAGCCCATCTTCCTCCACCTCACGCAACCATTTTTGTGGCTACAGTGTTGTAACTACCTGCTCCGTGCTTTGTTCCATTAGCTGGCTAGTTTCCAAATGAGGAAACTGCTCATTATCTGCAAGGTCCTAGTCTTAAAAATTCATAGTGGGTATGTGGGCCATAGCTAAACCTTCGAACAGAACTCCCACGGGGAGGAACGGGGTGTTGAGTGTGCTCTTAATGACATCCAAATCTTTAGGTACCTTTACCCTCCCTTTCCATGGAGGGACATACTTGGGCAGCTTGGTTGTGGTGCGTACTGGCTAGATGTCTTCTTCCATATCTTCCTCTAGTTCCATCTCTTCGACAAAGGTCGAAGGATCATCTTCCTCATCATCGCTCTCAATATTAACTATTTTTCCCTTCTCTTCCATCGACAGTTTGTCGAACAATGGATTTTGTGGAGACATACGGACTGGTCCTGCTACCTGTGGATCCTTTTTAGCACTAAGCATCTAGGGCGATTATTGAATTTCTAACGCAGCCCCCACCAGTGACATAGGGCTTGTTGTGGCTTCCTTGGTGGTCGAAATCACTCTTCTAAGAAGGTCCCGCGTCTCTGTCAATGACGCTTCAAATACTGAACTCGTTTTCAAAGCCTCTAAGGCCATAAAGTCCATGCGTAATAACTAAATTTTCAAGATGCCAAGGGTTGTTTGGCGGATAACCATCTGAGATTTATAGGCCTACTAGAATTCAAATTCGACTGTTCCCCTCTTTCTCATCTCATTAATGTGATATTGGTGGCAGAGCAATTCAAATCTAGGTCTGACCCCGTGTCTTAATTGTCCGTCGTTCGCTCCTCGTTGCCTTAAATTGGACATCTTGTCATGAACAGTGACACCAACGATCACTTTCCATCCCAACCACGTGACAGTGCAGTCCCTTGTGCGCGAACACGATCTATGCATCATACTGATCTTACATTCCACGTCCGGGCCACGTAGATCCCATACAGACTCTTTTATAGTACCGCACTCTCTTCCAACTATTTGGAGCATTGAGACTATGCTTCCTACAGATAGTTAGGTGGTCACACTACTAGTGCAAGGCTTCCAGTCACTACCCGGCCTAGTCTGCGGGCCTTTGTTAGTTAGCCTTGAGCCAATCAGCACCTCACATTTTTCCTTATGCGAGGTGATTCCTTGGTTGCTTTGCCTGATAAGGTTCGGTCGCAGCCATGGTAGTATAGCCAAAAGCTCCCAATGACAATCTTTTATCGCGGTGGTAGGGTTTCCCATACATGGCCCCGTCCTTCTTGTGACGTGTAAGGCTTGCGAGATTTTGGATTCTAGTTCTCTAATATCCTCATTCATTAAGATGCTTTTATGCTTTAGTCGTACCTAATCTTCTTCGAGTTCGCAAACCTCAATGTTCCCTTGCTAAATGGCTTCTTGAATCTGCATATGTTCATCCTCGCGCCACTGCATAATATCTTCACTCTGGTCCATGCATTCTGTCGCAATTATGGGAGTGATTTTGTGAGGATTCTTTCCCAAAACTATGGTCTTGACTCTACTCATCGTCGTCAGAACCATTTTCGTGCCCCGGTTCCCACACATGGCCCTACATGCCCATCGGACCATTGGCACACGTAGGTCCCAATCAGTTCTTCCTGTCTGGTAAAATCTATTCATGATTCCACATAGCTTTGTGAAGGATTTGATGTGAAATTTTCATGGCATGTGTCACATTCCCTGACTTTCAATCCCTAGTATGGGAGGTGCTTGAATAGCACACGTCTACATGCATCCACACAAGTGGGTGTGCAAACTATTGCATCTTGGCTGCCCAGTTCGCGTTTGTCATTGGTGAATTCTAGGTCGTAAGTTCATTCGTATTCTACCTTCGTGCTAGTTCCCCATCGTCTTCTGATGTATATTCCCCCATCGTGCAGATGTCGCACACAATGGTTTTTCTAGCGCACTACACTGCTGTTGTTCTAGTAGTACACTTTAAAATCTTTCTGAGAGTTCACCCATGTTGGTTGCCCCTTCATATGTTGGTAGATCCCTTGCTTCGGTCGTCACGTGCCGCAGTGATCTAATCATCATGTTGCAATTCAGCGTTGTTACTCCATGCAACTAGTTCTGCCAACATTCTATTTATTCATCTGAATCCTAAGTACAAGAATTGTCTCACTCCCATGAGATTCTCCAATCTGCAGTCAAGTTCACCCAATCCTAGTCTTGCGTGGTTATTTGGTAAATGCAATCCAGCTCATCGTCGATGTCCTCATTGCACACAGGTTCAGTGTAGTGCACTCCTTCGGCTGGATCTAGCGGAACTACTATATGTAGGGACTTTTTCTCGAAAATCATCTTCTGCTTCTTCAGGTTGATGATTCCATTCATATCCGTGGCCCAGTCTATTCCTAGCAACACGGGGTAAGGGTTGTTGTCATCAACAATCTCTATTACCTCAAAGTCCGTCTGTGTGCTCGTACCTTCGATGTCCCGTCAATCTCATTTCATATTCTCTAATCTGCCCTGTCAATCTCATTTCCCTCCCAGTGTGTAATGCATGCTTTCCTAGTTTCCGAACTACGCACGGTTCACCCAACCCTGCGCACTTAGTTATCAAATCCTGTAGTCCTTTAACTGCCTTATTATCATGTAGCAGATTCATGCATGTCTCTAAAAAGGTAGTAAGCATAGAAGGATCCATTTCCGGCTCTGGTTGATACCTACTACCTGAAGTAGAGGCCTTCACGAAGCTCTTCTTAGCTTCCATAAACATCTCCTTTGCGCATTCCATGTCAAACTCAACTTCCTTTGTAGGAGACTTGCGAACCCATGTATCTTCCTCAGGCTGCTTCCCGTTATCTTCCCTTGTAGTCACACCGCTTCTGAGCACCATGTTGACGTTGGGATCTTCTTCGCGCAGTTCAGACTTCATCATTTGGATATTCTGGGTCAGAGTAGGCTATAGTACCCCCTTCTCACGCATCTGTGTGATCAACGCAGGACAATCTACCATTTCATGATCAAACTGCTCATAGTACGAACAAGATATTCTTGTCAGGTTGGTACAATCGTGAGCGTAGTGCCGTGGTCCTTCCCAGTTGTAACAGATTAGCTGTCCACGGCCCCTTCCTAGCCCCATTCCTCCTTGTCCTTGACCTCGCCCTTGAAATCCACCACGCACCATCCCATTGTTGGGTCGAGGGATCACGTTTCTATCTGCATTCGATAAGCTAAGGTCTGATCTATCATTAACTCATAGCTGCGACATGTACGCTCATCGTGGCCCACTGATCTACAAAAATTACAAAATAGTTGTTGTGGAGTTTGTGTATACTTCTGCAACAAGTGACAATTGTCTGTCGTGTGCTTTCCTCCCACCTGACAGATCGCACACCAGAGCGCGGGTGCCACACTTGGCCCTGCCTGTGCTTATGGTCTCAACGGCAGTGGTCCCCCTCCTGCCAAGTAGTTCACGAACATTGGACAATGATCCTTGTCATGGCCCTGGCCTTTACATTTTATGCACCACACTTCTTCACGTGGCTCTGGCCAAGGTGCCCTATCCTACTTCAAACTCGACATTTCCAAGCATATGTTTTATAGTTGTGCGTGGATCTATTGGACCCCCAATCCCACATCCTGTATTGGTGTTTCATCCAACCTCATCACCATTTCCAGTGCTTCGGCCTTGGTTGAAAGCTTCTGCTGTGACAGCGCCATCCTTAGGTGTGGTGTCAAAGACGCCACAAACCACACACAGTGCTATGCATCCATTAGCATCATATTAGCCTCACGGATCGTACTCTTCAACCTATGATCTAGATCCTAGGAGGTCTGACCTGGAAGCATCGCGATCTCCTTAGTTTCGATGATTGACTATGTCTCTAATTTCGTCTGGCTAAATTCTCTGTTCAGCGCATTCTGGATTTCCGTTATTCCTGCATTTGGGTGATCATTCGAGTGCTTGATATACCATGTCAGTGTGCAATCCTGCAACACACTTACCAATGTGGCCTTCTTAATGTTGTCATCCACGACCTCGTGTGCTTACCACATTGCTCTTACCACAAACTAGAACTGGTCCGGATCCTCATTCCCTACTCCTTTGAATATGGGTAGCTTGATCGTGCTCCCTATGCTGAACTGTAGGTTTGGTGGAGGTGGGGTGGTTAATGATGGAGGTGAGGTAGGTGAAGTGGGTGATGGTGTAAGTGGAGGTGATAACTGTGGAATGCACTGTCTTATCAAAATGACCGCACTTCTCGGGGAAACCCAAGCATGCTCTTCCTCGCTTGCTCATGAAGGTGAAATTAAAGGACTGTTTCCTAATCCTTCGATCCCCTTGTAGATCTTTCTGCTCTGCTTCGTTCCAGTCATTAATGTATTCACATAACCTGCTTTTCACATAACAACATCTTAATCTAGGTATTCATGGATTTGATGTAGGTACCTCATGGTCCCTTGAGAAAACGTCATTCTGCTTCGCTATAGCTCACGATTGTGTCTATCACAAACTCAATGTAGAGCTCCCTATTATCCGGTTGAGCTAGGGCCCACACGATCTTATCTTCTGATGCCTTTATTCTGTGTACTAACTCTAGAGTCCACATTATCCGTTGATCGAGCTTGTACCTTCCCTAGCTGTTGGCTAACCTCGCGATCCAATCATACAATTATGAAGAGAAGGTCGCAAAGAAGATCTCGTGGATTTCCGTATATATGTAGCAATCCAGCAACCTATTCTCGGATATCTGTTGAGTCTTGTTTTCCTCTGTTACGAACTCGTGAAGCTTCTAGTCCAACCAATCTTCAATTTCCTTTTTTGTAGGGTTCTAGTGCTTTGACATCAGACATCCCTTAGGCAGAGCCTGGTCCCGGCAGCTAAACCATTTGTTGGCCTGTTGGGGCCTGACCCACATTCAGAAGTATTTTAGCCAAATAAATCCCGAAACTAGCAGCCGTTTTGGAAATAGTTTGCGGAGTGCGGACTGAGGTCTCACCCGAAGTAGTATGGGAGGGTGCTAGAACTAGCTTTCCGCACCCTAGGGATGTCTTGATGAAGTCTGGGAAGCTTGTGAACTGATCCTGAGTGCTTGCACTGCTCTGCGGAGTTGTCTGACCTTCGCGTAGCTCTGTGTAGAGCGCGAAGAGGTGTGGTCTAGAACCTTTATCCTTCCTCTGTTATTATTATAGATCTGACCTAATTTTGTGGGCCCAATATTCTTATCAATCATTCAACATTCATAACAATTGCGCGCAATCATAAACATATAATAGAATCATAAACATACAGATCTACAAATAGATGCAGAATATTCCAAAATCAACTTAGCTTTAGTTAAACTTTTGTCCCATTACAATCTCAACTCCACCCTGCGCACTCAGCTACAGGGATCCACGCACACAGCGGACTCTTCTAGGCCTTTGCGCACACAACTGCAGAGCCTCTCTCTACTTCTACTACCTAAGACTCGGACTTACAGACTCAGAGCGAATATTGCATTCAAAAGCCCATATCACTTTAGATCAAGACTTAACCAAAAACTACTTTCTACACTTATAGCCTTGCTCTATTTATACATTCCCATGGTCCGCGGACCATGGGTAGACCGACACATCTCTTATTAAATTAGAATATTCTTAGGATGGACTACCCTAGACTCTCACGCTCCATGCCCACATTTTGTGGGGTCTTTACTTTACATTTACTCAAAAACTCAGGCTTTAAGCCCCAAAAATTCACTATGGGGCTCCGCTGCCCAACACCAACAATCTTGGGCCCAGTCCTAGAACTACAACTGTCTTTCCTTGTATTATTAAATTTGTATTTTTCTTTCAGTCTTTTTTTTACAATTATTCAATTATGTTCTAGATCTAATTATTAATTATCAGATTTGTTGTTACAATATGAGTTTGTGCAGTAGCCATAGTGGAATATCATAGAGTTCGATTTACTGCAATTGACACTTTGAGTGTTATATTTCCTTTTGGTTTCATGTGACTAATGTATAATTATTAATTCTGAATATTTGATATTATTTTCGGAGATTCGTTTCTAGTCATAATGTTGTTCCTTTCTTCTAGACGGAATTTCCTAGGAAACAACTTTGTATTTGGTTGGATTACTTCAGTGTTTTTGGTTGGAGACTTAATGCTTTGATTATTTTAGCAGCGTTGATTGTTTAAGCTTGAAGTCTAGAAGTTGAGAGTGAGTTGTTTCCTTCAGTAAGTCTGAGTTGTTCCTTTTATTCACATGTCCCTATTTTTCAATAGGATCATTCATATTATATAATATTAGCACTACCTCATGCACAAACCATGTGGAAAACATTGAAATAAGCAGACAAAACTTTAGGTTGATGATTTAATGTGTGGAGGTCAATTAGTCCCTTAGAAACAAATAAGCGTCCCAAGACTTACTCAGCACAAGAGACAAGGTTCACGATCAATCTATAAGGAAGCATGTGAGTTATGTCAACCAAACCTGAATGAGTGGCTTATTGTGGTCTACTCTGTTCCTTCAAAAAAGAAATTGTGCCCAAAATGAACCCAAAACCCCAAAACCCCGCCAACACCCCCCTAGAGAGAAAAGAAAATGACCAGCTAGGGTGATAATTGATACCACCAAAACTTGGTTGCCAACTACAGTGAGAATGAATCCCACTGAAGCTAGATTGAGGATCTCGCTTGAAACCATCACCGGTTGAAAACTTATGTGAGTCTTTAATTGAGATGCAAAGAGAAATTATCCAAATCCATATTTCTCTCATTCCTCCTTTGCCCTTTTAAAGCGTAATTGTAGAAACCACATACAATTACCTTGGTTAAGGATTACCTAATACCAAAACCAAATATTTCATGGTTATTATTATTATTATTATTGTACAACTAGGTAAACTAGTTAGCATATTACATGTTTGTTTCTCCGTGTAGAAACCAATGAGAAAGGTCTTATGTCATCTAGATAATTCTCAGCGAATAAATCTCACAAATGTTTCGCATAAGATCCACTTGAAAATGAGGGCCCAACATTCCCCTAGAGATTATGATATTTAAATTCGTAGCCATGACCAAAGAGCCTATTTTCATAATCCGAGAGTCATCCATCCTCTCGTAAAATATCTACTTGTCCCAGTATGGACCATACCTTTAACGACCTGCAGTTTTGAGCGCGCAGGTGGAACGTGCGTTCGCGTGGGTAGCTGCAATTGGATGAAGTGTGAGCTCTCTCTTGAGTATGCGATGGTGTTATGCGCATATGTGGAGGGCGAGCGAGTGTTTATACACATGGAGCGTGGGATAACACATATGGAGGCCAACCAATGTTGGATGAGGGGCCAACTTGAAGATAGGGGCTTTTGCAATGGAGCAAGGGCGTGGGAGAGGTCAACTGGGCAAGCTACGACCTCCCCCTACAACGCATACATATTGTAGAGCGTTGGATCTCATTTGGTAGCAACTCATTCGCTCAACATCTTCATTCATGTAAGGAGAGGCGCAGAACTACAAGGTGGACACACAAGAGATAGAGGCGTAGATTTGGAGGATGCACCCATTCTTGGGAAAGGCCGCATGGAGTTAGGTGCCATTCTCGGTTTTGGGTGAAGGCGCGGGTAGGAGTGCCCGACGGTTGGGTGAGGGCATGCACGGGTATGTGGCGCCCAGTTTATCCAACGGAGTGCCCGACAGTGAAACGTTGGTGGGCACCTGGTTTGTGCGACGACTTGGCACGGGTTCTTGGGTGACTCGGGTGAGCGCTCGCCCGTCGTGCAAGTGCACAGAGACTTGGTGGAGTGTTGAGATTGTGAACGGAGGTGTATCTCGGGCAGAGGCACCCGTGTGTGTCGACTTGGAGGCGCACCTGAGTTGGGAAAACATCACGATCATGCGACAAGGTGAACGAAGGGTTGGAGAGTCATGCGGCTACCGTGCGGAGGTGCCGACGAGCTGGGCAACTGAGTTTGCCGAAGGTTGTAAAATTGGCTAAGTATAAATTTGGTGTTTCCCAAGGATTTAGTCTGTACTTTGTAAATGTGAAGATTGTATAATATATTGATTCGGGCAAACTCATATTGCTGGGAGTTGCCCCTCCCTTTATACTATTGTGCATTTCTCTTATATAATGTTATTTATGTGAATGTTATGGGCTTTCACTTGTATAAAGGAACACACATAATAATACTTGGTAACGAAAATAAGACTAAGTATGGAATGTTAGGCGTAGTCTACAATCGTAAGTATTGGTGAAAAGAAAATGATTGGTAGTGCCGCACCTCGCTATAAGTGGTTGAAAGACTACTGCAGGTGTAGGGGCATGACAGTTGGTATCAGAGCTCGGTTGGAGCTGGCGATTGAAGCTGATTCAAGGTTGAAGAAGCTTCACAGTTGGTGATTGAGCAGGGTTGCTCGCAGGTGAAGGAAGCTGATTTCACATACAAGTGGAAACAAGAACTGGTTCATGTTTGCAGGGAACTTGGAGAAGATTGAAAGGCAAAGATGGTGGATGAACCTATGGCAGGTGAATCTAGCCATAATGCAGGTGAAGTCTTCTGGTACAAAGTGTTGGAACAAATGGGTCGATGGAGTTCTAACTGGGTTTCGATGAAGGCTGAGAACATGAGGATTCAGGAAAGCTGTTCGGAACTAAGGAGGGAACTTGAAGAACTCAAGAGCCAATGCGGAAGTACGACAAATGTTGAACTCAAGGAACTCGATGAGGAGATCCGACGAAGTGGTCTTGGTCTTCAAGAGCTCTTGGATGAGAGAGCTCAGTTAAGGAAGAAAAGTGCCATGGTGGAAGCCGAAATCAAGCAAGTTGAGGAAGAGATAAAGAAGAAGCTTCTTGGTAAGAAGATCATTGTAATTGAGCAGGAAGAGCTCGACTACATCGACAGGCTGGGAACTCACTACCGAGACAATCCAGAGGATGTTCAGAAGCTTAGTTCTATGAAAGTAGTCAATCGACACTTGGTTGGTGCGCTTGAGCAGAACGCGATGGAGGACAAGCTTGAAGGAAGTCAAGCTAGACCAAGATCAGGTTGCTTAGAAGAGCCAAGCAAGGAAGTGAAGTACCTTAGAAGGGATGTCAAGTTGGAGCACAAGCCAATTGACACTTCTGAGGCTGAATTTTTGAAGAAGGTTGCTAATGTGAGACACAAGATAAAGCGGACAGAAGGAGGTGATGCCTTGAAGCTGAGTTTTGTGCAAGTGACCGTGAAGGGTAAGAGATTTGCATCTTTGGTGGATACGGGGCTACTCATAGCTTCTTAAGCAGGAAAGCAGCAAAGTCTTTTGGGAAGAAAGATGAAATGGAGAGGGAATGGAGTGCTTTCAAAGCAGTCAACTCTACCATGAAAGCTGTTATTGGTGTGATGGAGAACACTCAGGTGAGAGTGGGATCATGGTTTGGAAAGTTGGACTTGAGGATCGTGGACATTGATGATCATTCTATTGTGCTAGGGCAAGATTTCATGAGGCTTGCACAAGCCATACCAATGGTGGACCGGGACATTCTCTTGATCACAACTGAAGGAAGAACCATGATGGTTCTGATGAATAGAAGGAGTCGCTTGGGGTATAGACCAAGGATGAATTCTATGAATTTGTATCTCAAAGATCCGAATGTGAAGCATGAGGATGTGGAGCAAAGGGGAGTTGGGAGTATGACTCAAACAACGAAGGAAGGGAAGCTAATTGACTTCGTTGCAAGAGCGAGGAAGAATGAAGTAAGTGAGAGGGCAATCTCACGAACCTTGAAGCACTTGACAGAGACATCTTCTACTGATGATCTTCACAATGGAGTTGCAAATGAAGGGAGTCTGAGTACTACTTCAGAGGTAGTGGTTGATGAGGATTATGGAGGTAGAGATCCTGCTGGTATAGTGGATTTTTGTAGGTATGCTATGGGCATATATGACTTTCAGTTGACGAAGGACAAGCTAGGTGAGCTTGGGTGTACATGTGAGGAGATTGAGGCTATGCACAGATACTTGAGGACACAACATCAATCTGATACATGGGTGGATGAGAGTCAGGGAGGAAACTTCTTGGCCCTCCTTTCTCTATAGACAACCTTGGAGAAGGGTTGGTGTAGGGACCTTGTTTGGGAGGGGCTACACCAACTTAGCAAGGGGCCTTGGGAGGAAGGCTTCTTCATGATAGATTACAGACTTGGATGCAAATGGCCAGATGTTGGGATGGAGTCTACATGGGTTGGACATCATGGAAAACTAGAGTCATGGACATCAGGTTAGAGATATGGAGCATGACAGTTATGCAGGGACATTATGCATGAGCATGGGTAGAGGTGTCATACATGGACATTCTATGGGGAATGTCGAAGCAAAGGATGTTGTGCAGATGCTGTTGTGACATGGAGACATATGAGCTGGTGGAAAGGTTGTACACTCTTGTGCAACAAGGCCATGGCTTGAACATGTTGCAGATGGGATGGAGATTCCATGGACCTAAGCATGGGTATTGGACAAATTCTTGATGAGTCCGAGATGTAGCAGAAGTCAGGGAAAAACTGATGGGGGCATAAGTATGTGCATTCTTATGATTTGGGCATATGGTTGGACTGATCACCCAACTAGTTTGAGTCATGAGGGGTACCAATGTGCAGAGATGTGTTCGTATCAGGCAGAGTATCTTGATAGGCAGCCTACGGAAGGATGACACATGGTGGAGATGGGAATTCTACATATGTTGCAGAGATGTTTGCAGTATGTGGAGGATTTATCTTGACAGGCAGCCTACGGAAGGACGACACATGGTTGAGATGGGAATTCTACATATGTTGCAGAGATGTTTGCAGTATGTGGAGGAGTTGACATCATGGACCAAGGATGAGACATACATTGATGATGATCTTGGTGGATGGTTACCAGGATGGTATGTTATCAAGGACGACAATGATTTCAGGTGGAGGAGGATGTAATGACCTGCAGTTCTAGGCGCGCAGGTGGAATGTGCATGCGCGCGGGTAGCTGCGGTTGGACAAAGTGCAAGCTCTCTCTTGAGTGTGCAATGGTGTTATGTGCATATGTGGAGGGAGAGCGAGAGTTTATATGCATGGAGCGTGGGATAAGACATATGGAGGCCGACCAACATTGGATGAGGGGCCAACTTGAAGAGAGGGGCTTTTGCGATGGAGCAAGGGCGTGGGAGAGGTCGGCTGGGCAAGCTACAACCTCCACCTACAATGCATATATATTGTAGAGTGTTGGAACTCATTTGGCAGCAACTCATTTGCTCAACATCTTCGCTCATGTAAGGAGAGGCGCAGAACTACAAGGTGGACGCACAAGAGGTAGAGGCACAAAATTTGGAGAATGCGCCCATTCTTGGGAAGGTCGCATGGAGTTAGGTGCCATTCTCGATTTTGGGTGAAGGCACGGGTAGGAGTGCTTGGCGATTGGGTGAGGGCGTGCACGGGTGTGTGGTGCCTGGTTTATGCGACGGAGTGCTCGACGGTGAAATGTTGGTGGGCGCCTGGTTTTTTGCGATGACTTGGCACGGGTTCTTGGGTGACTCGGGTGAGTGCCCACTTGTCGTGCAAGTGTGCACAGAGACTTGGTGGAGTGTTGAGATTGTGAATGGAGGTGTGTCTCGGGCAGAGGCGCCTGTGTGTGGCGACTTGGAGGTGCACCCGAGTTGGGAAAACAATACGATCATGCGACAAGGTGAATGAAGGGTTGGAGAGTCGTGGGACGACCGTGCGGAGGTGCCGACGAGCTGGGAAACCAAGTTTGCTGAAGGTTTTAAAATTGGCTAAGTATAAATTTGGGGTTTCCCAAGGACTTAGTCTGTACTTTGTAAAAGTGAAAATTGTATAATATATTGATTCGGGCAGACTCATATTGCAGGAAGTTTCCCCTCCCTTTATACTGTTGTGCATTTCGCTTGTATAATGTTGTTTATGTGAATGTTATGGGCTTTCACTTGTATAAAGAAACACACATATTAATACTTGGTAACGAAAATAAGACTAAGTATGGAATGTTAGGTGTAGTCCACAATCGTAAGTATTGGTGAAAAGAAAACGATTGGTAGTGCTGCACCTCGCTATAAGCGGTTGAAAGACTACCACAGGTGTAGGGGCGTGACAATACCTATTGAGAAAATGGACATGACTTGAATATCCCCTAACAAATCATGATAAAAGAAGAACTGCAAAAAAATTATATGCATTTAGTACAACCGATATCGGGCTCCACATTGTAACCAAATCACTTGACAATCCACTGGAATATGTAGCTAAAAGAAACCATCTAGGTCAAATAGATAAATAGTATGGCTTGGCATTAACGATCATCACCATCATTTCCGCAATGAAAATAATCACCGAACGGTTTCTTGAATGAAAATAATCACCGAACTGACAAATTGAATTAAATGGCGAAGAGATAATTTTTTTAGAGGCATCCCTAAGCTCCTGCAGATTAATAGAAAGGATTTTCATGGGCGAACTGTGGTAGCAGGCTCAACTTCACTAAGGGCCAAAGATTTCTCAGCGTCAATAACGGTTGCATCATATAAATCACAGTCCCCACCATATACCTGAGATTTAACCGCAAATATATTACCCCTCTTATGGTGACTCCCTTTTCCACCACGTTTTCGAATCGTGACATTCATAGTAGAGCGAGGGATGATGGAAAGGTTTAGGGATGGACCATGTTCCTGGTGGATGGTGAGAGGTACCAAGTCCGTGGAAGGGTTTTTCATCATAAAATCAATGTCACTACCAATGGAATTAGATGGGGAAGAGCCGAACGGAGAAAAACCAGAGGGTTCAAACAAATTGGTACCCATAGAACAAGGTTCGCCCTTGTCATCAGAAGCCTTCAAATTTGGGCATCTTGGAAATTTAACACCCCATAATTGTAGATGTTGGGAAGGGCCACAGTCTGAGTTGGGAAGGTAATTTGGTGTAAGGGGATCAAAAGGAGCAGAAGTCGGAACAGAAAGGTTGGTGGCAATACATCGTTGATATTTTGACCGAATCAATAGTTTATGGATATTGGAAACTAGATCAACAATGGTCTAGCCCCTTGCCAACACCAATAGTAGAAGAGAGACGATTTAGAGGCAAAGGATGGTTTATGTGCATATAAAAAAAGGAGATATGTTGTGGAGATGAAGTGTTAAATGGGGAACCGGGGAAAAACACCATAGGTGGTTTCATCTTTGGACCTGAGACCAGTCTATCCTAACTCACACTAACCTCTAGCCATATAAAAGAGGAAAAAAAAAATGAAACGAATAGTGAAAACTCTTCACCAGCACCACCTCCAACCTAAACTACGAAAAGGTTGATTTACTTATAGTAATGTCATTTATGGATAATGAAAACTCATCACTAGCAACAGAAACACCAGCACCATCAACACCCAAAAATTGAATTTATACACAACAACAACAGAAAGCCGCACAGCACCTAGTCTCCTTTGTTTTGAAGGTTTAGTATATGCTCTTAGTTCAAATTGAAGCTCAATAACTACCACAAGTTTAGAGTTAAGCTCATACACCGCCTCATGTGCAACCTCATGCTCGAAAATTGACCCTTCCTCTAGAATATTGAGTGATTGATAGTATTCTCTCATAATATTTGATATGATAAAATTTTATTTTATTTTTTTCCCCGATCTCTTTAGACAATGTCTCAAACTATTTGGTATTTAATTATTAATTTTACTAATAAAATGTTTCCAACGTAAATATCCTTTATCCATTCTCTTTCTTTCGATTTATAGTCTCTCATATTTTTTTAGTTTTGCAAGGTTGTAGACCCACACACTCCATTAAAATCGGTATGATGCCAAAATCCATGAAATTATAAAGTTGTGAGATATAATTGGTTAGGAAAAATGTATTTAATGTAAGAAGAAAGGAGGAACTAGGTAATGCTCATGTCAAGGCATGTATTAAATGATACATATTGATGATCTTGGAGAACTATGAAAAGAACTTTAATGTTTCATTGTACATATTGGAAGGGAGAGTTGGGCTTATCACCAATAGATATGGTTTTCTCTTCACATCATTTAGAGTCAACAATAATGGGTTATGTTGTTTAGGCATTATGTGAGTAATAATATCTCATTGCACGGGAAATTACAATTAAATCGATGGAGTTATTGAGATATAACAACATTATGGAAAATAAGCACTAGAGTATTAATTTTATGAAGCATTTTAATTTTCCCTAACCATTTGATAGTTGAATCTACCATCACAATGAAGTGTATGTATGTAGGTTAGTGTAGATTTCTTGCTCAAGTATGATTGAACACTCAGTGTTTCATTTTTAAGAAGCATTTAACTTTCCCTAACCATTAGATAATTGAATCTACCATCACAATGAAGTGTATGTATGTAAGTTAGTGTAGATTTCTTGCTCAAGTATGACTAAACACTAAGTGTTGCATGATATTCATTAAAAAAAAAGTAGATTATTACAATTGATATGTATTAGTATAATTAATTTATATATGTTTAAGATATAAAAGAAATATGAGTTTATCTAGATTTACTTCATATTACTCATGCTATTTTGCATACCTTCATTTTGACATAGTTCATAACTAACTACAATAGGTAAAAAGACATATTTAATGTAAGTGCACCAAGTTCATAAACCATATAGATGGAAATGGCATCATAGTTAGCAATATATGCATGATGATTGTTAAATTGCGCAATAAACTTGAAATGAAAGGATGAAATTTTACCTAGTAAGAACTATGTTCACGTGACTATATTTAATGAATAAGAGAATTTATAGATGCGATAGGTTGGTGATTCAAAATATAATATGTTTTTCCTTTAGTGTATATTAGCTAGCATTTTGTAGAGTTCGATTTAATTACATATAAAAAAAATACATTTAGAAAGTTTATTTAAACATGCATAAGTTTTATTTAGTGATATATTAATGTAACCTCTGCATGTAAGCTTAAAAGATGTTAAAGATGTTATTAAAAGAATTTTCCTATAATCATAAGTACTAGCTGGTTTGCAAAATTTGAGAGTGGTCATCTCAGGTCACTTTTAAAGTAGGAAATATGGAATAAATTGAGTTAATCATAATAAATAGTTAGAATAATTTGGATAATTCAGCTAAATAATAAAACCTATATAAAGACTTTTCATGAAAAAATATTTTATAATACTCTATATATTATATTATATTTTATAATGAGTCCCTCCTTTGGGGTGTACATTGCATTGACGAGGCCTGCACAAGCGTATCTATAACGGCGTACCTTTTGCGATCTATTTTAAGGAATTAGCTTTCTATGCCCACCACTTCTACGGATATTCCGGACCCTCCCTTATCAGTTGTACTCTTTCTTCCCATGGTACAGAAAGGTTCCCCATCTTGTCGAGTAATCCAAAGTGGCGATAAAACGCACGTAAATGGACTTTCAAAGGTTTCTCACTCATCTCTTTTGGTTTTATATACTCTCTATATATTACGTTTGCATTCATCAACATTACTTGAACCTCGGTTTGAAGTGGTCTCCAGAAGGACAAGCCTCATGATTTTACTATATAAAATGAATCTCTCCAAATCAATATAAAAGTGACCCTAAGTGTATTTGCACAGACATACGCATCACAAAGAGAAAATACGTCTTAATCTATGCGATGCTATCTCAAATTAGTTGTGGAACCTTGTTATACCTGAAGAAGAAGTTGAGTTCTTCAATATTTATGTCTCCATACTGTAGTTTAGCAGTATCTGATGATCATTGGTCGCGTTGCTCAAATGACATTGATCGTTTGACTTTCAGCTATGCATGCCGGAAGATAAAAACGATATACCTGGTCGGTACTAACGAAAACAAAATGTTATTAAAGAGTTTGGTTGAATCGAAAGAGAATGAAACCAATTAAGTTCCTGTCTGGTGTTTACCAGGTTAGATTTAACCATGGAGCAAAGGGAGAGTACATAAAAGATTTGTTATTAGAATTTAACTGACATGTTCGTGATGGACAAGGATAACAATGCCTTCCATGAAACCATTGACATGCAGACAACTACTGCTCATCACATGGCTATAAGGATCGCTTTTTGACTTTCCGATGGTTTCTATATGAGGAGATAATACAAACAAAATGTGAAATGATTTATATGCGCCACGGTTTCAATAATCTAGCTGGTAAAGGAAATTTGGTAAACCATGAGATTATTAAGGATACTTGTTATTAGGTTATGCTTGCAAAATCTTTTTCAGTTTTTAATAGTTGATATAAGTAGAGGCCCGAGTCAATCTATCCAGTCTCAAAATTTTCAGATGGAAATGAGCACAACAGTAAGTAGAGGTTGTTGCGCAGTGGATTATCTAAGGTTCAAGTGTGTCTCTTGATATGTGCTTAATTTTTAATGTGGATTAGTTAATTTTGGCATGAGTTTGTTAATTAACACATGCCAGTTTTGATGTAAGGGAAATTATGATTCCAATAAGTGGTATAAGTGGTATTAAAGAGGAAGTTCACAAATTCTGGTTGCAGTGGGGAGCTGGTTGGGTATTGGATAATCTAGTCTTCCCTGCGTGTTTCGTGACATGTGCTTAATAGCCTCTAGTGGATCTGGCATTGGAGAATCCAGTCTTCCCCGTGTGTTTTGTGACATGAGCTCAACTACCTCTCGTGAGTCTTTTATCTCTAGTGATATGTCTGTTTACTAATACTTGTAATTTTTGGTATAACTGCAATGGTGAGTTTTTGGTCTAACTGCAATCGTGATTCCAATTGAAACTGGAGACTGCAATCGTTATTCGAACTGAACCTGGAGTCAGTCCGTCAAAATTGCATTCCAACTAAGGCTGGAGTCTGCAATCGTGATTCCAACTGAGGCTGGAGTCAATCTGTCCATTCTGAAATTTTGAGATGAAAATAAGCATAGCAGGAGATGACAAGGGTGCTGAATATCATTCTAGTTGGGATGTTTTGACAAGCTGTGAAGAGGAGGGATTTCTGTTGGTTAACTATTGATGTTACCACAATGTGAAGCAACTTGTACTTAAACGTGGAGAGAGTACGAGGACGCTTTGCAACTGGAAAGGGGAGAGGCAATCTCGTCATTGCAAATATTACGCTTCATCAAAGGTTTCAAACCGAAAATCTAAAACATTTTCCCGCGGTGTAAACGAGTTGAGAGGGAAAATGATTTTCATAAATATCAGGGATATGGGCTTGTGTTATGCTACTTTCTTCTGGTCTCTCATTCGATTGTATGGCACGAACGATATAGTTGATGTAAATGCTATTTCAGTTTCACATCTACAATCTAACGCATATATAAAATTGGATGTATTTCACTAGCTTCCAGGAAACATTACAGAGTTGGGCCTTCATTATTAATTAGTAACCACTGGAGTGAAGTGCGTTAGATTTATAAATTGAAGATGAATATGTGAGGGATGTCTTTAAAAGGCAGATCTAAATATAATTATTATAATCGAATGCAACGAAATAATATATTTTAAAAAAAATAGTAATAAAGTTGACTACTTTATATTAGTAAAGTTAAAATAATTTCTATCAATTTAAATATATTATATTAATAAATAAGACTTTTATAAATCGCAATTTTGAATTCATTATTTTTTTATTTAGTGTGGTCTTACATTCTCTAAATTTATCGTGGTGTTACAGCAGGCTTAAATCTCGTTGAAGATAAGGGAGCATGATTATTGAAATTATGTGGAAGGTTGAGCTGGTGATTGCACAATAAGTAAGCTCTTAGTGTGAGAGAGTAGCAAGTTTTCCTTTGAAAAGTTGGATTTAAGTCATAGTGAACCAAATTTAGAGGATCCTTCACTCTCTTTTCACGACAATTTCTACTTTCTAAAACCCTAGCTCCTCATTTTGTGGAATTAAATATAGCTACAACTAAGTTGTTGTTGATTTTTTTTTTGGTTTTTTTTCTTTCCGGGTGAATTGTAATTTTGAGGAATTTTTTGAGGTTATGAAGAAATAACATTGTTAGGATTTTATATATCATTAATTTAAAAAGTAATGATTCCAAAATTATTTATATACTTTTCTTAGTTTTGGCATGGTAAAAGTAATTCTAATTTTATTGGTATTTTGGGGCTAAGATCCGAGGCTTGAATGTTGACAGAGGAGGGAAAACATAAAATCTACCATGAAGCCAAGTATAAGATAATATCATGAAAGCCTAATTATTTATTAAATAGGAAGGAAAATAGTGTTACATCTACAAACGTTGAATGTCCTCTCAAAGATGAGGCCAATTATTTATAGTATTTTTGTTGCCTCCTTGATTTACATAGTTCAATACCATGGGTAAATACCATGGGAGGATACAACTTCCCACTTGAATCAATCCTCTACCATTTGGAAAAAATGGTCCTCCTTGCTTCAGGTGCCCTAGTTAGAAGCTTCTGCTAAATATGGCTCTTGGTGTGTCAATTTTCTTAGTTAAGAAGATATGATATGATGAAGAGAAGGGTTTTGTATGGTTAACACATAATTATGGGTTTATGGATAACCATTACCCATCATGATTACAATGTGGAAACTTCCACTTAAGAGAACATTTTTTTGTCATTAACCCATAACCATGGGTATTTGCATGACCCATAACCAAGGGTTAATGATGACAAGGATTGTGTGTGGCTAGCCCATAATCCCGGGTTTGTGGAAGACCCATAACTGAGTTGGCGATGGAAAACTTGCAAAAGAGTTTTTTGGGCTTTAGCCATAACCATGCGTTTATGGGTAGCCCATAACAATAATGATTACAATATATAAAGTGTTGATGAAGATAAGTGTTTTTTGTAGTTAATCTATAACTGTAACTTTGTGGATGTCCCATAACCGAGTTTGAAATGACAAGCTTACAAAAGGGTTTTGTGATGTTTACCCATAACCATGGGTTTGTATGCTTCTGAAATGGGCTTCGAAAGTGCCAAAAGGAGGTTGATTATTGATAGAAAACTTCATCACCAAAAGCTGGTACAAACCTAAAACAATATCAAATTCCCTAATTTGTTGGAGTTTTTGAGTAAGCTCCAAACACTAAACTATGACCAAACAGAGATGGAGTACATCCAAATATTGTGATGTTCCCAAATGCTGGATTTGACTAACAAAAAGTAATAGTGCTTATAAAACTAAATGAAGTACTTGAAGGCCCAAAAGGTAAATTAATGGAAGCCCCAGTTATAGGCACAATTGTTGACACAAATGAAAGGGTTTTGGTATCGAATGCAGGTGTTAAAGGTAATTAATGGAAATTTATAGAAATGGATAATAGTGATTGATATATGGATTTTCATGCATCCCAGACTTTTCCTACTTTCTCCAAAACTTACATTATGCTAACCAGGGGTATCATTTCAAAAGTCACCAAACATTTTTAATAATTTCATGTTGGATAATGCAAGGTATACACTCCCACCCAACTCGAGAAGGACCCTTTAAGTGCATTCAAGCATTTTTGAGTTAAATTTTGAGTAGCATCAAGAGGACTCTTCAAGGTATATACTAGCAAAGCCTTTTCCCACACGTTAAGGAATTTTCCACTAATTAGTTTCATAATCTTTGTACCCTACTTGGGGTATTTATTCTCATTATTTATAGGTTTATATGACCACTCTGCTCCAAAATGTTCACTTCTTCCCACATGCATACTCCAGTGACTCTTAATATCCTTTTCTATGTGGAAAGGAGGATGAGGCCAACCTTATTTGTAGACAAAACACTTCCATGTACATTGTAATTATTTTCCTTATTTGGTGACTAAAAGCCAGTAGTAGTACTAACATTAATTAAATTTTTTCTATCCTTCATAGACTTCGTCTCCTCAATAGAAAGACAAATTTCATCATAACCTATATTACCATTTTTTTATAGTTTCTACAACTCCCTCGAAATTTTGTCCTACCTTCAAATTTTTGAACCTCCTTATGATAATTTCATCCTTCATTTCAAGTCGTTAATGTCATGCTCGGTCACATTGTTTAAGTATTCAAGTCTTCCTTTAGGAATTCTAAGTGTCCCAACTACTTTCTCTCACATGTCAAATTCTTGATGTCTTCGCAAGCACACTTTCAAGATAGGTTGAGCACGCTTCATAGTGATAGTGTCGCACAATCCTTGCCCATAGTGTCTATGCAATCCTTTCTCATTGTCACTTCACAATCCTTACCCACAATTACTATGTAATCCTTGCCCATGTTGACTGTGTAATCTTTGCTCATAGTCATTGTGCATTCCTTGCTCATAGTGACTGCACAATATTTGGAAATAGTTATTTCTCTCTTCCCACCTATAATAATTGTGAAATTTTGACTAATACTGTAAGGGAATCCTCTGAAGATAGTGATTGCATACTCATTATTCACAATGAGAGTGTTGTTGGAAACTATATCACTAGCAAGAGGCGGGGCGGTGAATCAGCAGTGAAGGCACTTATAAAATTCTCTCCAAATCAATTATTTTTTAAACCATGCACACATTGAAACACATAAGCAAGGATTAGAGCATAAAACACAAGAAAAACCATGAAATCATTCAACACAAGAGACACACATATTTCTAGTCGAAAACCATCCTCCTGGGTCAAAAACCATCCTTGTTGTTGCTGCGTTGCGCAATATATTTTATTAATATGATGAATAGATTATGAATCGATTAGATTACACCCATAAGCCAAAATACTTGGCTTTCATTACAATATGTTCGCACCTATCAGTGAGGAAGTTTGTTTCTCTCACAGAGCTATGGAAATCTATCCGCTGGAAGCACACATGACCAACAATCCTCGTCCAACACCCACTGGGCTATTCAATACTGATTATATGGAGAAATATGTTCCTTCCACTAAGTACGCTAAATCCCTGTCTAATCTGAAGGTTCCATGCATTCACTTCCTCCATGTGAAATACATTCAATATATTTTTAAATTGGCCTCCCAATCTGCTCAACATGAACATCAAAACAATAATATCTTCAAAGAACAACATAAAAACATCACAATATCATCAAACACTACATAAAATAATCTATAAAATAGGTAAGAACCCTCTTTGCAATAACCAATCTTCTCACAAATGATTGTTGCATACAATCGATAAGAAAAATTTATTGCCAATCTTCAATAGAACTGCAGCCAAACATTACTTCACATCCTCTCTCTCTGAATAATGTGTTGGCTAAAACATACACTTTCTAACTGTTGCAACACCTGGAAATTGGTTCGAAAAATCTATTTCAAAACTCTCATATCTTACACACTCTTCTCCACTCTCACACTCACTAAACACATCAAAACAACCAACCCAATATTCTCACAAATGTATATGTGGAATTATCTTCAACAATCTCCAAATCAATAACTCATGCAAATAGCGTGCTTATACTAATACATAGGACACCTATACGATGTAATCTCCAAGGCAATACCACGGGGAAATACCATGGTTATTCCAATACCTAGGACACCTATATTATGGTAATCTCCAAACCAATATCATAGGAAAATACCATGGTTGTGCTAATACCAAGGACACTTGTACCATGGTAATCTGCTAACCAATACCACAGAAAAATACCATGGTTATGATAATACCGTGAACACTTGTACCATGGTAATCTAAAAACAAATAAGAGGAGAAATTACCATGGTTATGTCAATACCAAGGAAACATATACCATGGTTATCTCCAAACCAATACCACAAGAAAATACCATGGTTATTTCTATACCAATACTATATGTACGAAGGTAATATCACGTGCTAACATACTCAGACACATACCAATACCATGGTAATAATAATACCAAGAATATATGTAACATGGTAATACTCTACTCATGAAAGTATGCAAGATGTGCAAGTAAACCAGGAAAAATGCTCAAACTGCAACACAATTTATGTGCAATAGATATGGATACATCAAACACCATCTAGTGCATGCACTAACACCTACAACCAATCATGCAATCAAGAAAACACCTATACCAAAATAAGGATGTGCATCCACATATAGTGGGTTGCATCTCATGCTACCAAATTGACATCAATGCCAACCAACAACACTACAACACAACACCAATTCCAACAATCTCCCCCTTTGGAACTGTTGTCAACCTTAGCCTGATATCCAACATTTGAGGCTGACCTCGATACATACTCCAACTCTAAAGCTACATCTATTAAGCTGATCAACACAATCCAAAATCGCTTCCCCTTTGACATCAATGGGAAACGGCCATACCAACACTCAAGAACAATGCTAGTAATGTCTTGGATGAGAGAATTACTCCCCCTGTAAAACTCAATAACATGTGAATGGGAACCAAATAAGTCTCTCCTGTAATATAGGCATGTTACAGAAGGAAATTAGTTGTTAGCAAGTCTCTCGCCAATGCCATGAAATCTCTGAAAACTAAACATGCTCCCCAAAGCATGTAATGAAGTTGCAAACACACTCATTTTATTGTTGTAGTAACACATCTACCTGATGTAATAATCCTCTTTTCCAAGTGCAAGAGATTACTCCTCATGGACCATGACACCATCTGACTTTAGGCATGATATACATGAATAACTATACATATACTAATCCGAATTTAAGTAGGAACGAAACAAATTACAGATATAACCATAAGTACAAGGATGGAGTAGAAATATCACATCTTTTCATTAATATCAATTACACAAGTATGCTTACAATCATAATGGAAGTAAGACTAGCTCAGGCAATGGTAGCTTATCTCTAATAAGAGATGTGGTGGCTACATGCCTTTGAACTGTGTTACAATGAGGCTCAAAGGCCTATTTAATATTTAGAAACAATGGAAAACCATAAACATCCAAAAAACTAACCCTAGGAGATGAAGTGCCAAACTACGGGCCCGGTTTGGGTAAATTGGTACATCAACTTCCTAGGTTTGTAACTTTGGCATATGTTCTTTGTTTGACGCACACAATACGTCATTAGAAAGACATATCTGAAGACTATAACTTTTGAGTGGCCAACATCGATCCATGACCCATTTTTGCACATGTTTTCCCAAGAAAACTTTGTTTAGGACCTCAAAATGGCTCTGGAAGTTCAGGACTCGAAAAACTTCCAAAAAAAGTAAATTATGCTACAAATAAGGAAACTGAAAAACTGAAAGAAACAATGGTGGGGTTCTAAGTGGAATAGGTGGGTGGCCACCAATATCCATCTGGATCATTCCTCCCCCCTTAGGAAGCAATGGTCCCCATTGCATTGAGTTCCTCCATGAGATGAGGAAACTTCTACTGAACTTGGTCCCTAATGAGCCACTTGCCCTGGTGAAGGAGTTGGCCTGCTTTGACAACTCGATATAATTGGATCCTTTGTTGTCAAGTGTTCTTCATATGTGTGTCCACGATCCAATCAGTTGTGACTTTTTCCATGCTGTCTGGATTTAACTCTGTAGGTGTGAGTTGTTCTGAAATGTCTGATGTGTCCAACAATGGTGGGAAGTATGGTCAAAGGTGGTCCACATTGAACATTGGATGAAAACCAAGGAATGGGGGAATTCTAAGCTCAAACGAATTGTCTCCCACAACCTTGGTAATGGTGTAAGGACCATATCGGAGTGGTTTTAGTTTCCGATAGACTCTGGTAAGGCATTCCTTCTGCAGATGCAACCAAACATTCTCACCCACCCAAAACTTGTGTGGCACCCGATGTTGATCATGTCATTGCTTTTACTTGGCATTTGATTTATCCAGAATTTCATGGGCTTGCTGGAGGATGTGTTGGATGTGCTTAATGAAGTTGTTTTCCTTGTCGGCTTTAGACTGGACATGAGCCGAATCTGCCTGAGTAGCTACAAATGGTATGGCCACATAAATGGGACATAGTGGCTGGAATCCCAAGCCCACCTGAAAAGGGTTATGGCCATTTGAGCTATGGAGACCCGGTTATAGTTATTTTGGACATAGGGGAGGCTCTCATCCCATCTGCGTGTATGCTTTGAGTTTTACATGCACAGAATTTGTACGATCATCCTATCAACAACCTTTGTCTGGACATGAGTTTGGGGATGGAAAGTTGTAGACTTAGTGAGCTTGATGTCCAACATTGACGAGAGACTGGACCAAAATGTATTGAGGAACTTGTTGTCTCAATATGAGATGATAGACTTTGGGATCCCAAAGTGTAACCACACTCATTCAAAGAAGAGTTTAGTAGCGGAATTTAATGTTATATTCTTCTTGCAGGTAGCCATAATGGCCATCTTCAAGAATCTTTCAGTGACCACAAAAACACAGTCATTGCCATGCTTAGTAGAAGGAAGGCTCCACATGTAATCCATGGAGATGGATTCCCAAGGTCGACTAGAGGTAGGTAGTGGAGTATAGAGGCGTTGCTTCTTAATGGCTAGTTTGGAAATGACGCAGGTAGTGCATGATCTAACATACTTCCCAACATCCTATCGAATATTTAGCCAATAGAAATACTTCTGCAGTACTAGCACCATTTTATTGAACCCAAAATTCCCAGTGACTCAACTGTATTGCGCTTCCCAAATCATCTTGGTACGCTTGCTTGAAGGAACACAAATTTTTCTTAGGTAGCATAATAGTGCCTCCTGGAGGTGAAAATCTAGAACTTGATTACTATCCAAGACCGTCTAGTATGTGTGGCCGAATTCTAGGTCACTTTTGTAGAGAAGTGGCCAATTAGAGGTCTCATCCTCACAAGAGTTGAGCACAATGGTTAACGCCATGATCAATCATGAGCAAAGGAAGTATGCAACATTATTGGTGTTTCCCTTCTTGTACTTGATATTAAAATGAAACTATTGTAGGTATGTGGAGCACTTCTGATGGCGATGATTCTACAACTTCCCTTGCATCTGTATGAACTGTAGGAGTTGATGATTTGTGTGGGTGATTATTTCCTTCCCCAAAATGCAATGCTTCTATTATCGTTAAGCCGACGAAATGGAATACATCACTTTTTCATAAGTGGGATACTTTCGAACTCTGTATGAAAGTGTCTCACTGTGATATGCCACTAAATGTCATTATTGAGTAAGGACTGCCCCAGTAGCATAATTAGAGGCATATGTCTCAATCCCAAATGGTTTTTGCAAGTATGGTAATGTGAGCACTAGTGGAGAGAAAAGGCAATGTTCCAACTCTACGAATTCCTTCCGTTGAGATTCATAGCAAAAGAAATTTTCCTTTTCTCCTCCCTTGGTGACTTGACTAAAGGGCCATGTGATATAAGAGAACCCCAACACAAACCTACAGTAGAAATTAGAAAGACCTTGAAAGCCGCAGAGCTATGACAGAGTGGTTGGGGTCGGTCAATACCGAATGACTTGGACCTTGGTTGGATCCACATGCAACCCCTGCTCATCAATAAGGTATCCCATTCACTGAACCTAGGTCATGCAAAAAGTTCATTTCTCCAAATTATCCCACAACTTGTGTTGCCACAGTGTTTGTAGAACTGGTCGGATGTGGTGGAGTTTTTCTTCCCAACTCTAGCTAAATATCAGGATGTCATCCAAGTTTACCACTATATACAAGTTGGAAAATGGCCGGAAGATGCCATCCATTAGCCTCATAAATGTTGCAGGAGCATTCGTCAACTCGAAATCCTTAACCAACCATTCAAATAGGCCCTCCTTGGCTTTGAAGGTAGTCTTCCACACACCAGAGGGTTTTATTGGTACCTGGTGATATCCAGACTTCAAGTCGATCCTGCTGGAATATTTTTCCCCTCGAGTTGGTCCAGAAGGTCATCAATCAATGGGATCAGGTACATATTCTAGACAATGACCTTGTTTAGCACCCGACAGTCAATAAAGAGTCTCCAAGTCCCATCCTTCTTCTGTACCAACACGGTCAGGCTCCCATAGAGTGATGAACTCGACCAGATGTGACCTTTCTGTAGAAACTCCTGAATCTGATTCTTGATTTCGTTGTTCTCCAAAACAGAGAACCGATACGTCAGTCCATTGGTTAATGATGCACCTAGGGTTAGATCAATGGAGTGCTTGACCTGAAAGTGAAGAGGCACCCCTGCAGGGGAGGTAAAGATGTCCTCGTACTCCTCCATGTACTTGTCCATTTGTTGTTTTCATGAGGAGGGACCCTATCTGGAGGTACTGGCCACCGTCTTCTACTTTCCCTGAGGGCGTATCATCAAGAAAACAAATTTCCTGGTTTTGGAAATGAGCTTGTGTATTCTTTTACAGTAACCAAAGAGATGGCAGTAGGCAGTGCTACCTCTAGTATCATGTACAACTTATTTCCCATGGTAACAATAACAGTGTGAGGCCTTGACTCATATAAAACATGCCGCTTCCACAAGTATGGTTGGCCTAATAATACATCACAAACATGAACAGGAGCAACATCACATAATACCCCATCCGTGAAGGGCTTGATGTTGTGTGGAAGGTGACACTACTGGCTAATACGAAGATCCCATCCTTGGTGAATCCAATCGATGTTTTATGGTTGTGGGTGTGTTGTGGTTAGTAAACGCAGCTGCTTCACGACCTCTACTAAAATGAGGTTCTTTTGGCTCCCGTTATGAACAATGAACTATAGCGGGGAGCCCTTTACACACATATAGGAGTGGAAGAGGTGCTCCTCATCCTCTAGATCTTCGATTTCATTCTTCTCAATCTTTGTGATGGCAACTGTGTCATTGGGCTCCACATCAATAATTTGCTTCCCTTTATCATTCCCCTTGTCAAGTTCTAACTTAGAGTTAGAACATGCATATAATTGGAAGCTTTCTGCTCGACCACTAGTTACTGCTTGACCTAACACTTACTTCTGTTGTTAGTAGAGATGTTATGGAACTCACACCACTTTCCCGTGTCCTTCTTCAGATTCGCAATTTTGTTCTATGCTTGCAGCTTTGGCATGTTATCCTAGGCCACCTCGCCTTGGCTTTGTCCTTTCTTCTGTGGTCTGGGGGCACCTCTCCCTTGCTTTGGATTCACAAATCCAAAGTCTTGCATCTTCTGTTCAGGATTTTGCTCGATCTTGATAGCGTATCAGTATGGCGTGCTAAGCGAGGAGATGTCTAGGAACTCCATCTCATCCTAGTTGTACTTGTGCAAGAAATCGTGGTACTTGAGTACCAAATGTTTCTCAGAGTCCTTGATACCAATCTTCGTGCGAAGGGTATGAAAAACATTGGTAAACTCTGGAACATCTTGCTCCCTTCCCTACCACAATGTGATCCACTTTATGTATTTATCCTCATAGCTCCTAACAGGGTAGTGCTACTCTTTGATGGCGTCCTGGAATGAATTCCATGTGGGTGCGACTAAAAACAATGAGGATGTACTTTCATCCTTCTGCTCATAGTAGGTTTCCCACCAATCCTTCATGTGGGGGGCATCTTTGAGAAGAGAAAAAGTAATATTTTAACAACTGGAAAAATCATGAACAAAAAAATATCCTTCTAGCAAATTGAACAATTTCTTTATGGCGTCTACATAAATTTTGCCCTCAAATATTTGAATGTCAAAGTTTACTTGTAGCTTAAAAGGAGTGGTGCCTCCAAAGTGGTTATTGGATATGGATGTGCTACCGATGGGAAACCGTTGAAGGATCCAGGCAAATTTATCCATCATCACACTCCTTTGTTTCTCGAGGGCCTCCTCGAGTAATATTTTGGTATGATCTCCTTCTCCCTCATCTTTCTCTTCTTCTCCCATGGGAGATCGTTAGGATTTGTGAGGCTAGTCTTGCAAAGGTTTGACCAGCTGAAGCCCTAACTTCTTATATCCCAACCTTGTTGGGGACATGCAATGAAAAAAAGAGAAAGAACAGGCCCCTCTGGTACCACTGATATGAATTTAAATAGGAACACAACAAATTATAGATATAACCATAAGTACAAAGATGCAGCATAAATAACACTTTATTTCAATTGATATCAAATATTGAATTATGATTACAAATAGAATGGAAATAAGACTAGCTCGAGAAATGGTAGCTTATCTCTGAGAAGAGATGTGGCAGCTACATGCCTCTGAACTGTGTTACAATTAGGCTCAAAGGCTGATTTATTATTGAGAAATAATGGAAAACCATAAACATCCAAAAACCAAACCCTAGGAGATGAAGCGCCAAACTATGGGCACCGTTTGGGTAAATTGGTACATCAACTTCCCGAGGTCGTAACGTTGGCATACAATTTCTGTTTGACGTGCACAATACCTTGTTAGAAAGATCTATTCAAGGACTACAATTTTTAAGTGGCAAATATCAGTCTATGACTGTTAAAGGTCCCCGTTTTCCCAAAAAATATCGTTTAGGGCCTCAAAACGGCTCTGGAAGTTCAGGACCTAAAAAATGCCAAAAATATCAAATTGTGCTACAAATAAGGAAACTGGAAAACTAAAAGAAACAATGGTGAGGGTCAAAGTGGAATAGGTGGGTGGCTACCAATATGAACCTAGATCATATAAAATTCTTCATGGAGTAAATACATGGGTGTGATAAGTACATAGCACTAACATATGACTCAATTTTAACAAACCTGTCATCAAGGAAACTTTTAAGGATGGAAAATTATCTTGAAGTTTAAAAACATTGGCGAACCTTGCTAGTCCTATGCAAATTATAAAATGTTTATTGATGTATTTCTAAAAATTTTCAAATTTATAATGATTTGATATATAATTTCTATATAATGTTGGCGATTTTAAAGGAAAAATAATTTTATATTGTAAATTTTGGGAAAATCATTTTTTATAAAAAAATGGAAATTGGCGAATATGTTTTTTGGAAAATTCATGGAAAATTAGGCTACCTGCAAATATTAGCTCCTAAAATTTTCCATGCATATCATCACCCAATGACTCTAATGACCCAAGATTACATCATCCACCCAATAGGGCTACATTAATGATATACAAAATAGGACATGACTTGGACTTCCATTAGCCCATACACGTCTGATTTGACAACACATACTAGAAGCCATGGGTCTCTCCATGAGCAACAAGAAAAATATATAGAACAATAAAGGTACATGGATTTTCCATCTGCACAGAAGTGTGCTCTCATGTATGCATTCCCAATAAAATAATATAACATGAATACATGACATGAATGAGAAAAAAAATATGCTCCATATAACAAAAACAATGATGATACAATCCATAGCATGTGCATCATGTATAAGACCAAGGGAAAATTTCAAGGATGGAAATTTATCTTAAAGTTTAGAAACCTTGTCGAATCCCACTAGTCCATAATATGAAATCTATAAAATGTTTGGAGATATTTTTGTAAAAATATTCAAATTTATAATGTTTTTATATAGTCTATATATAATTTTTTGCCAATTTTTAGGGTCAAAATAATTCCTTTCTATAACTCAGAGCATAGGGGGATCCAGTCTGAAAATTGTGAAACATGGTCCGTTGACTCTTTAGGGTGGTAGGGTGGTGCAAGGCAAGTGATTGGAGTCACCTTCAGGTTGTGGCCTGAGAACACTTCAGGGCAGCAGGGTGGTGCTAGGGCAGGTCATGGCTTGCACAGGGCATTGTGGGGGCGAATCATTTTTACAAAAAAATGAAAATTAGCGAATCTTGTTTTTGGAAAAAGTAGAGAAAATTAGCCCGTGGGCGAATATTAGCCCCTAAAATTTTCCCTTTAAGATCTCCATGAGAAACAATATAACTTTGATTGTAGTAACAACAATAGGAGTACCATACATAGAAAATGGTCTCTCAACATCTTAGCATCTCACCAACAACATGTGTGTAACAACAACAATGCAATTTGCAGCAAAAACATAATAAGCACCACCATGTTCCACATTAACAACTACAGTACTATCATCTGATAGAAGGAATAATATATCATATAAGCAAAAGAAAATATATCCTTATCATCACAAAGCATCCATGAGGCTCATAAACCAACAATATAGTATATCATCAACTCAAATCATGAGAAACACATCAATAGGAAGCAATCACATCACTAGTAGCGTATGAACCAGTCGATGCAATATCTTCAACAAAATCAAGTTGTGGCCAATATACAATGAATACGAGCAACATAATGAAAGAAATAATCTATGCAACAACAAAATTAACTCATCATATCCTGAACCTCAAGCCATCAACTCACTCTCCCTCCCCCATGAGAGTAGAAGCCAAGCAACAACATCATAAAACCATCGCAATATCATAAATAACTTACATACTCCATGTAACACCAACAATGTGATTTAGACATATATATGCATTATATCACATAAACATCAAAATATCATAAGTAGTACCATGCTTTCTCCACATTTGAGGAGTAAAGTAAATCATCATGTCTCAGCCATCTAAATACATCTCAGTAGCAACATGTATCATACATCTAGAAATAGAAGACACAAGAAGTAATATGCATACTCTAGATGAACTAACTCCAACATAGCATTTGATATCCACGAAAGCTACATATGCATGCCAATACATGAAAAAAATTTAATCTAGTAGTATGAGAATCATGAATATACCAACTATGTTATGAAATCACACCATCCTGTAATATGTGATGGCAACAACAAAATTCTCCCATGCATCAAATCAAAGTTAAATATATGTACAACGAGCTCCTCAATTCTAGCACTCTGTAGGTCCATTTGGAAGCAAAGATTCCCCCCTGAATATATGATCCCCTCGTCACATCATAATCATGCATATATGAATACTACATGGCTTCCATATCATCAAATGTATTAATGAAAGCTTTAACATGCAGCTACTCCAAAAACCATTAGTAACAATATGGCTTAGCCAACTGATATTCAAACTTAAAATAAATAAATAAGAAATGAAAATACACCTAAAATCTCGCGAACTCACCGTAAACTCATTCATCTCCTACAATATGAAAAGTTATCTTAATGTACTCTTCCAGATATGGTTACACATCCAAGAATCTACATGCAATTCATGATGCAACCATATGCTCCCCCTAAGACCATGCAAGGTTTAGTTTTTTATGAGAGTTCCTTAGTAGTCTTTTCTTCTCCAAACTTTCAAATGTTGATCCTCATTTTTCTTGTCTAGTTAGCCTTGCATGTTCTTCTTACTTTCATTGGATCTCCTAAAACACATGGGAAACATCCAATTCTTGGCCTTATGTGCAATATTGTCACACACAAAACATGTTATGTGACCAAAGAATTGAGGAATATGCTTATATATTCTGTTGATATAGTTTCTATTCCTTGAATATGCCCTACAACCAATAGCCCTATGGACAAAATAATTTCATAAGAAATAGTAACCATAAAAAGGACTATTATACTTGAAAAATGGTGATCTTATTTGCATGCATGCTTGAGATTGCTTCTCCTTAGGCTTCTGCTTTTGATGAGAGGGTATGATCTATCCACTACTACAAATTTTTGCTATATGTTCATGTATTCCACAATTATAACACCTCCCAATTCTATTCTTCTTCTTTCACCTTTTTTTCTTGTTCTTGTTATTCTTGCATGGTTGTTGATTCTTATTTTTCTCAATACTACTAGGTACTTTAACAATTTCTGATTTGATTGTTAATGCTTGAGCACTAGATTTGGTTCTCTCTAATTATTCTCTTGCATAATTTTCTTCAGCTTTCAATTTTTGGCATTCATCCTCCAATTCCTTATATTACTTCCTCATTCCATTTCCAATTTTTCTTCCCTCTTCTAGCTGAATTTTCAAATATGATATCTCTTCTTTGAATGCACACTCTTTTTTATCAAACATTTGCAACAACATTCATTCATCTTTACTTTTAGTTGTGAGCCTTTTAATCTCTTCTTCTAGGACCATTGTCTTTTATTTCTCTTCATCTTTGATATTCATTTCTATGTGTTGTCCCTCCAGATCATCAATTGACTAATCATTTCTATCACTATATCTTTCATCCTCCTCTTGTAACTAGGATTGATTTATCACTACAATATGTGTTTAACCCTTTGCATTTTTCTCCATTCTTGAAATCTGCAATTTTCCTCCAAGATACAAACTTTGCAACCTGTCCAACATTTCTTTTGTAGTGTCAGAATGATTCACAAGAATATTATCATATCTTGAAATTCCATAGAAGATAATATTTTGATCCAAATAATTAAATTCATCTTTAGTTCCATATTCCACTGATAACAAAAAAATTTCATAAGGGGCAGAAAATATGAATCCGACTTCATTCTTCAAGTTGCAGATTTACCTTCGTGAAGTACTAGAACTCCTTGCTAATCCATTTCGAAAAATTTGTAAAATTTTCGCAAAACTACCAAATCCAGTCTCCATCGATCAAGCTACAAACAAGAGGCTCGCTCTGATACCAATTGTTGGAAACTAGATCACTATTGAAAAGGGGGTGAATCAGTAGTGAAGGCACTTATAAACATATCTATAAATCAATTATTCATTAAACCATCCATAAAATAAAACACATACGAAAATATTAAAGCATAAAACACTAGTAAAAACATGCAACCATTCAACAGAAGAGACACAAATATTTCTGGTGGAAAACCCTACTCCTGGGTCGAAAACCACCCTTTCTGCTACTGCGCTCCTCAATATATTTTATAAATCTAATGAGTAAATTACACATGGATTAACTTACACCCATAAGATGGAATACTTGGCTTTCATTATAGTATGATGGAACCTATCAGTTAGGAAGTTTGTTTCTCTCTCGAATCTACAAAAATCTATCTACTTGAAGAACCCACGACCAAAAATCCTTGCCGAATGCCCATTTGACTATCCAACTTACCGATTGGATGGGGAAATATGTTCCTTCTACTAAATACGCCAAATCACTATCTACTCTAAACACTCCAAGCGTTCACTTCCTCCATGTAAACCACGTTTCATATATTTTCAAGTTAGTCTCCCAATATGCTCAACACAAACATGACAACAACAATATCTTCAAAGAAAAAAAAATCAAAACATCACAATCTCATCAAACACTGCATAAAATAATCTATAAAATACATGATAAAAAGCCTCTCTGCAATAACCAATTTTCTCAGAAACAACTGTTGCATGCAACCAACAAGAAAAAGCTACTACTAATTCCCAATAGAATTGAAACCAAACATTAGTTGACATCCTTGCTTGCTACATAATGTGTTGGTTGAAACATACACTAGTTAAATACTACAACACCTACAAACTAATTCAAAAAATCCGCTTCACAACTCTCGAATATTACACACTATTCTCCACTCTCACACTCACTCAAAACATCAAAAGAACCAAATATATTAACCAAATATACTCTAGATTTGTAACCATACTTCAACCAGTAAGCATTAACCAACAAGGGAATACCTTCTTAATCAATTGTTCTAATTTGGAAAAAGAAATTATCATGACATCTTTCCACTAGATAAGGACCCAACCATCTTGTCACTTATTTTCCTTTGAAATCCTTGAATAAGGAACCCTACAGTAGGGCCCAATCACCTTCTTGAAAATTCCTTTCCTTTATGTGTTTGTCATGCCAAATCATTTTTTTCTAGTTGGATTACCTCAGTGTGTAGGAGAGCTTGAATTCTAAATTCATCTAAACCATTATGTTGGATCAACCTCTCTTGTTGTGTTGTAGCAAGATCCAATTTTAACTGGGCTACCATACTTAAGGTATTGTATCCAAATTCAATGGACAACAGGGCCTTCCTCCCATATATTAGTTCAAATGGGGTAAATACAATGGTGGTCTTCCAAGTGGTGTTGTAGGCCAAAGTGGATTCTATAAGTTTGTCTATCCAATCCTTTCTACTGCTGCTAGCATCCTTGGTTAGAATGTTCTCTAGTGCCCTCTTTGTGACCTCAACTTTCCCATTTTCCCAAGGGTTATAGGAAGTGGATTCCGTGTGCTTGATGTGGTGCTACTTCATGATTTCTTCGATTATATTTCACTTGAACAGTGTTCCTTGATAAGTGACCAACTATCTTGGAAAGCCAAACTTGTAGAATATGTTATCCCTCAGAAGATCAACTACCTTTTTCTCATTTGTTCCCTTAACTACCTTTGTTTCATCCCATTTAGTCAAGTAGTCAATGCACATAATGATATACCTCTCTTATTCTAATGAGGGATGAATGGGCCCAATGAATTCCATGCACCATTTCTCAAATGACTCTAGATTTACATGATGTTGTAAATGCATTTCATCCTTAGGTGTAAGCTTACCCATCCTTCGGCACTGATCACAGCTAGTGGTGTATCTTCTTGCATCTTGATGTAGAGTGGGCCACTATTATCCTTCTTGTAGAACCTTGAAGGTTGTTTTCTTAGTAGCAGAATTTACTCCAAAAGGTCCATCATGGCATGATAAGAGGATGTCAAAGACCTCCTCTTCCCTCACACATTTCCTCAACATCTGATCTAGCCACAACTTGAAACTATTTCCCCGAATCAATGTGAATGGGGCACTTTTCATAACAATCTTGTTTTTCTCCTTGGAGGATAGATTAGGAAGGAACCTCTTGGTAAGCAAGTAGTTGGCTATATCAGAAACCAAGGATTTATCATCGATATGGGAAAAAGTTGTTCATATGGGAATTGATCATCTACCATTTCTTCCTTTTCTACAAGAAAGATTACTCTTAACAAGAAATCTAAAGCCTCCTTCTCTTTTCCTGGTCTGACAATAATATAAAATCAAATTGTTGCAATAGAAACAACCATCTAATTATAATAGCATTGACATCAGGTTTATTCACTAAATTCTTAATGGTTTCATTGTCACTCTGAACAAAAGTTTGATAAAGAGTGATGTAATGCCTAAACTTCTTCAAAGAATGTACCACAACCAAGAGTTCATTTTCAGCAACTATATAATCTAATTCAACTTTAGAAAGCTTCTTACTAATGAAATATATAACATAAGGAAATTTATTTTCCACTTGTCCTAAGGAATCCCCTACAACTTTATTTGAGGTATTTGTGTGAATATGGAAAGGTAATTCCCAATTGGGACCCCTAAGGATGGGTGTAGTGGTAAGATTTTCTTTTAGCACATCGAAGGATTCCTTACAGTTATCTATCCAATAAAAGTATAAATCTTTACCCAATAGTCCAAACAAAGGTGAGGCCATTTTACTGAATTCTTTAATGAACCTTCTATATCACCCACCTAATCCAAGGAAGATCTCAACATCTCATTGTTTTTTAGGGATAGGGAACATTTTAATGATGGATTATTTTTTTAGTTCAACCTGTTGTTGTGGGGGAAAGTATCCAACACGGAATGACCCTATCCCACTCTAAGGGTGATAGTTCCTTAGCAACAGCTGAAGCAAAGCTATCTAAAGTTACTTCTTTATGACATGCAAGAGATGAAAGGAAGAGATCCACTTACCGATGTCTTGCGCAAATGGTCGATCTAATCTCCTCTATTTGCCGCTCGCTCCCAGCTCCAAGTCTTCTCACGGGCCCAGCTACACGAGATCCTGCAAACAAGACAAGAAAAGGAAACTACAAGAAGCATGCATTCATAATTGATTCAAGGATTAGCATAAATCAAATACGCAAGTAAGATAATACACCATTGAAACACATGCGAATAGAAGAACCTCAAATGCTTTATTAATATAAGGAAGTAAGGTTCAGGTGGTGATATAACCGTGAGAGGTCCAATCCAGCATCACCTTCCCGATGGAAAGAAATCTCCTCTTCACCTCCCTCAAGCAATCACCCAATACTCACACCTGTAAACCAACAGCAATTCTTTGCACAAAATTCCGGCCTCTAGATCCCATGGGATGAGATCCTTATATAGAGTTTTGAAGTGAAGATAAGTCAGCTTGATGTGTGACTTGTTGTCCTCTTCAACTCCAGTTGTTCTTCAGTTCTTGAGTCCACTCGGAGTTTCTACCTTCCACTTGGAGTTTTAGAACCTCTTTACTCATCATTAGGCGAATCTTCTGATCCAAGTGTCATTTTGGAAGCTTCCTGGGCACTGGCACATTAAGAAAAGATTCCTCCACATGTCAAAGTACACCCAGCGCAGGTAGCCTTTGTTGCACTTGCTATGCAGCGTAGGTACACCATGGAGCTTTTGTCATTCAGCGCAGATGCTTAGTGAAGCAACTGCTTTGATCCAAAATTGACTTGTTTTTGAGTGTTTTTCAGTGGAGAACTGATTTGCAGTGCTGTGGTTTGCTGACCTTGTTCCTCTAAGGGTAAGAACAACATGTTTAGGGACTTTGGATCCCTCAGATTATTGACATTTCATGCTCCATGCTGTAAGGCACAAAAATGTGTATAACAGTTGCCCCCTAAAGTATGAGGTCGTTTATCGGGTGAAATGCTTTATTAGGAGGATCCGAAGTTCATTCAATCGTCGGGAGGTGACCTGTAACAAAATACAATACAATACATTATCTTTTCATACTTTCTTTTCATGATCTAGCTGATGCGGGCATTTCCCATGCTCAGCTTTATAAATACATTTGTTGTACATAAACAGACGATCGTCTGATAATAGACTGATAATTCTCTGCTTTTAATTATCATCCTTTTAGTAGGATGATCATCTGCTGCACATGTCTATGTTTTTATCTCCTGAATATATATCGCAGCCCGGATGGATGAAACTAGATCCGGGGTCTTCAAACTTGTCCGATCTTCACTCTAGTACAAGTCGATCCATGTGAGAATTTCTTGAAGTCGAACATGGAAAGACATCGCTTGATTACCAGTCAATAATGTAAACTGTTAACAAGTGCGAGAGGAATCACCGATAATGATGATGACCCTCAAGGTACTGCAGCACAATTCACGTGGCGTGAATATAGGATCTGACGTCGAACACCACACAAAGTCTCCCGGTCGAAGGTCATTAATGTATACCTATCGCCGGAAGTGAGAAACTTGCCATTGAGGCATGCAAGCTTCAAAGTACTGAGGGGGTGTTCCTAGATCAACTTCTTGGATAGTGAGCTGATGTCGACAAGAAGTGATCCGTCAAAGGAGGGCCTTAATGAATCCCACATCAGTGACACGGAACGGAGCTAGTGATGATGGTGAAAACGATCTGTGAAATATGATTCAGGGTGGCGGTCATGGAAGGACGAAAGATGATGTATGGTAGTGGATGGGACCCGGTTGACACTTTCTGAATGACATCTCTTGAACATATAACGACACTGATGTGATGGATCGGTAGCATTACCCCATGTATGGATGGTATGGCGAGACCATGGTGAAGGGACCGGTGAATGATAATAACCCAACCTGATATTTACGGAGGCAAAAGTGTCATGTTCAAGAGCGACTTGCTACCATTAAGCTTTGAGGTTCTTCCCAATTTTTCCCCAGTCATTTCTGACCAGTACCTCTTTATTTTTGTCAAGCTTGAGGAGGATAACATATGCTTGTTCTATAACCTGCCCTTCGGGCAAGCCCATCGCTATATTTTAACAAGCTTAACGATAGGGAAACTCGTTCTCGTCTAAAGACAAGTTTGTCGCTATCTAATATTTTTAACGAGCCCAGCGACAAAGACAACTCGGTCCTTTTCATCTTTAGAGAGTCTGAAAAGGGTACATAAAGTGGACTCCAGGGGTCCTTTTTCGTCATCTAATCCCTTAAGTCCGAAAAAGTATAAAACAATACAGAAGGGATGAATGTTCGATATCTTTATCGAGCCGAACTAGACAAGTGCTCGATCTTTTTGTGCAATAATCCCTCAGGTCCAAAAAGATTAAAATCTAGAGGAGGGATAGCTCTTCCGGTCCTTTTAACGAGCTGGAAGGCCAAAACTCGGCAAACTTTTCATATTTTATGAGTCAGTGAAAAGAGCTCAAAGAAGACTCGTATTTTGAGGAACGAGTGATAAACAGGGATAGCAGCAGATTCCAGGTACAGGTTGGAATTTTCCAATCACGGCAGTGTCACAAGGATGGCTAGGTGAAATCACTCTTCGCAGCTGTTCCTCAAAATAGGTAAACAATCAAGTGGATGTGAATGATCGGCCAAATGAAAAGTGGAGGTGACGGCGCACAAACACGACCAAGGCTTTTATGGCTGATGAATCTCCGGTCTCAAATGGTTATTTACCGGTTCATTTTTTCTGGATGAGCTTGAACTCTGGGGGGGAAGCCTGCTCACATGCTTATGTTTATTTTTTAACGAGCATGAAGTCTGCGTTAAAACTGCTCGGATCTTGCGTTTATTTTTTAACGAGCATGAACTTTGCCAAAACTACTCGTGTTTTTACCAATCATAAAGTAGGAAGGTCTCCTGGTAGGTTGCTCGCTATTTTTTAAGGAGCTTCATCTCGCTATGCTTTGCTCCATATCCTCCCTTTATGCAAGCTGGGTATCAGCTAATCCTACGAGTTTGACGGGTTAGACCTACAGGTTTAAAGGGGGGACCTAAAAAACTAAAAAACAAAATAGCCGCCCGTGCTTGCATTCCAAGAGGTTTGCATGCCCCCAGGTGTAAGTCTAATTTCAAGGTCGCCCCTACTTGTCTGTCAAAAACCCTTGTTTTCAACGGGTGAGGCTTACCTCTTTCTGGTTACCCAAAGAATGGTTTTGTTTGCTGCCGCAAATGAAACTCTTTCTTCGGCGATGTCTATCATTAGGTTACACAAAGATGGTTACAATTTGTTGCAGCAATAGAATCTCTTTCTTTGGAGGCTGCCCCTACTTATCCTTTAAATCATTTGTTTTAATGGGTGAGGCTTGCCTTTTACCCAAAGATGGTTACTACTTGCTGCCGTAGATGGATCCCCTTCTTTGGAAGAGCCTACTTATTTAGACAAAGGTGAATGACCTTTGTCAAACAAGTAACCTTGACAAAAGAATATTTTTCCAGAACAACCCCATTCCTAACTGCCCCTTCTTCTGCATGAGAGCTCTTGCCGGCTCTTCTGTTTTACGAAGATGAAGGAGGGGATGGGGTACGGACTAGTCATATTCTCCCGCGGAAATTATACTTTACACCCAAGGTTTTTTCTGACCCCAGCAGACCAGGATGCATGCCCCCTGGGTTCCGGCCCTACTTTCCCGAATCACTCGCACTCATCAGGAAGAAGAACCGGAGGTAGAGACCTTTCTTGATCAAATAGACCATTCAGGATAGGTATGTGACTATTTGCGATGCGTGATCCCGGAAATGAAAGTTGGTCTACGAGCTTGACCATTCTTCCTTCGTATGGAAAACACATTATTCGAAAAAGTGAGGAGACTATTGCTTCCATGCAATATATGTAGTCTCGTCCAAGGAGTAGGTTATAATCCAAGGGTCCTTGGACGACCATCAAATTCATCTTGACAGCCTTCCCTTTCAATGTAATAGGCACATTAGGTAGAATCCCTAATGGTCGACTGGTTCCTTTGTCAAAACCCGAGATATTCCTTATCTCAGGCAAAAGCGCCGGGCAACCCAGTGCTTTCCAAGCAATAGAGGACATGATACTCACAGATGCCCCTTCATCAATGATAGTCCCAACCATCACCATTTTGTATATTTGGACTATAATTCTAAATGGTATACTGGCTGGTAACCGGGGTCTGCCTAGTTGGTTCCAATCAAAGGACACAACCAGGTTGCTTGGTGGTGGGACCGAATACACGGTCGGGTATGATCCTGACGATGCTCCTTCCTGCGATAAAGGAGTGGGCACATTGCCCTGATGTTCATCAGAATCGGTGTTGATGAAAAGAATCTGGACGGTGTCATCCTTACTCTCTTCGGTAGGGGTGTCAGTTGAAGATGAATCCTCAGTGACTGTGGTATTTGAAGATGAAACTTCTGAAGGGAGAACCGGGTCAACTGCCGTCTCGACCTTTGGACTTTCGTCCGGTCCGGATTCAGTAGGTTCACTTTCAGTGACTGACACTTCAGCTGGCCCTATGGGCGCGGCAGCTGTATTTTCGACCAACGAAGGACTTGGCGCGAGTTTTTGGTATCCAGGAGGAAGTAGCAACGGTGCAACCGGTTGATCTTCCAAAACTCTCTTTGCTTCGTCTAAAAAGGGACAACGGCGGAGGGTGTGATTGCCTTCACACAGTTCGCAGGGGAATCTCATTCCCCTTCGTTGTCTAGAACCTTCACTTTCTCTAGTCGATGGTAAGCATTCAACCTGGCTGTCAGAGGTTGATGCTTCCGAACTGTGCAAACGAGGGGACCAGTCCCTTAGTATTCGGGGAATACTGGGACAATCATGGTGGAAGTGGTCTCCTTCACATATGACACATGGCGACTTAGGCCCGGTCTATGCTGTGTGTGGATTTTGGTTAGATGTCTTTTGCTTGCCCCCAGCCGCCTTTGGCTCCTTCTGCTTCTTTTCCTTCTTCTTCTTCTCCTTCTTCTTCTCCACGGGAGCTCTGCTTTCGGCGGCTCTACCTTTCGAAGAGGGAAGATCGGTCTCCTTCTTCTCCGCGGGAGCTCTGCTTTTGGCGGCTCTACCTTTCGAAGAGGGAAGATCGGTCTCCTTCTTCTCCGTGGGAGCTCTGCTCTCGGCGGCTCTACCTTTCGAAGGGGAAGGATCGGAGGAAGACTTAAAAGAAGTGGAAGGTTGGAGGGCAGCTCTAGACTGGTCTAACTGTTGATTCGACTGTTCAGGAACCGTGGTGTTCTGAACTACAGTGGTTGAGAATAGCCAAACTGGCAGGCCAATTTTCAGCCCTGGAAGCGACAACGTGGCCATGTAGGGCGCACCAACTTCTCCCCAAGAGGAGAAAGGGCTAGGGTTCCCATCATGTGGAATCCCTTGGTTGGTGTGTTCCATGTTCTCAACCTCAAGATCAACGCAGGAATAAGGGGTGATTATGTTCCGTTTAGAATGAATTTTATATGACGACGCTTTAGACACAACTTGCTTTTTCAATTTTTAAGAGTCGAGAAAAAGCTAAAGATGACTCTAGTCTCCTTCGATGTATTAACGAGCCCGAAGTGACAAATGCTCGGATGGACTTTTTCAGTTATAGAGTTTGAAAAAGGCCAAAAGAAACTACTCTGGAGTTCTAGGCAGAGGGTGTGCCAAACCTTTCGCGAAACCACAGAATACGTTTTACGGTACGAGTGGTCGATCTTCGTGAATGCTGTGTTCACTGCATCGCGATCAGTAGGGCGGCCGACACGGCTTCCTATGGATAAAGGCTTTGTTCCTATAGGGGTCCCCCAATATACGCGACGGTACGCGGGGGCACAAGTCTGTATTAGTGCTATCGTCCCTCAGGAGGAATCACCCACCTTCGTAGAGATCGACGGTCACTATGTTTAACGATGCCGGAACACATCTCTACCTAGACCTCTACTGTGTTTCGTTATGTTTCAAAGCATTGTTAGATAAATTCAGTTCTTTTTAGGTTGATCTTGCTTAGCAGTTTGCCTTTATGGATCACCACATGATGTATGATACAACTCCTAAATGCAGTCTAAGAATGATAAGCAAGCTTTTTCAATTCTTTCAACTTATGGAAATCTTAACTACCGAGGGAAAAGAAAGACATCATCTTTTCAAACAGATCATAGAGCACACACTGATGCACTTTTCCTAAATCGACATGCAAACTGTCAAAATGCACATGCACAATGCAAGTATTTCTTTTCTTCTTCCTTAATGTTGATGTATTACAAAAAGAAAGCTGTTGTATAATTTCGAATCCAATTTCAAGTGAAAGAAAGCAAGTTTTTGTCCAATAATCAAAAGAACACCTTAAGATTCACCCGTTTCAACACAAGAAATACTGAAATTCGAACCATATAACGAAAGCAAATGTTCAAGCAGCTATGAACAGTAATAAACTATCTCTTAGAATCACAACGACACTTTCTTACAGGCCTAGATCCAAGAGGTCACAGCAAGACTAGTTCACTTTCGCTACGGGAAACTGTGAATGAAAGCAAGAAATACAATAAGAAAAATCACGGTTTCTTCATACAACTGAGGCGGAATGAAGGCAAAGAAAGGTAGTTTCAGCTGGGTATACAGGCTGACAACAGGCTGCAAAAACAATATTGAAAATTGGGCAACAGACAGTAGGGAACCCCAGTTGCACAAGGAAAAACTGGATCAGCGCAGGTACTGCACTGTCAATCTGACATGCAGTGCAGGTAGCCCCTTCGGGACCTGCGTTGCAGCGCAGGTAGCCTTTGCTGCAGCTGCACTGAAGAGACAACTCTCGTCTCTCTCAGATTCCGGGTCACAGTTTGCTAAAAAATCAATGGTTTTTGGCCAAATCAGAGGCTATCAGCCAAGTATACACTAGAGGATGATTAAGGAAGATGAAAACTATCACAAAGAGCTAAAAAGAGTCCTTGTGGATCAGCTCTTCAAATCATAAACATGCCCAGCACTGAGCTAGAGTAGCTGCCCTCTACTTTGCATTCGAAGGATTCGAATGCAGTTCGATTCGGTACTCCCTTTGTTTAGGAAATGAATAGCAAGAAACACAAGCTACCAACAAGACACGATCCCCAGCGAAGTCGCCAGTCTGTTGTGGGGAAAAGTATCCAACACGGAATGACCCTATCCCACTCTAAGGGTGATAGTTCCTTAGCAACAGCTGAAGCAAAGCTATCTAAAGTTACTTCTTTATGACATGCAAGAGATGAAAGGAAGAGATCCACTTACCGATGTCTTGCGCAAATGGTCGATCCAATCTCCTCTATTTACCGCTCGCTCCCAGCTCCAAGTCTTCTCACGGGCCCAGCTACACGAGATCCTGCGAACAAGACAAGAAAAGGAAACTACAAGAAGCATGCATTCATAATTGATTCAAGGATTAGCATAAATCAAATACGCAAGTAAGACAATACACCATTGAAACACATGCGAATAGAAGAACCTCAAATGCTTTATTAATATAAGGAAGTAAGGTTCAGGCGGTGATACAACCGTGAGAGGTCCAATCCAGCATCACCTTCCCGACGGAAAGAAATCTCCTCTTCACCTCCCTCAAGCAATCACCCAATACTCACAACTGTAAACCAACAACAATTCTTTGCACAAAATTCCGGCCTCTAGATCCCATGGGATGAGATCCTTATATAGAGTTTTGGAGTGAAGATAAGTCAGCTTGATGTGTGACTTGTTGTCCTCTTCAACTCCAGTTGTTCTTCAGTTCTTGAGTCCACTCGGAGTTTCTACCTTCCACTTGGAGTTTTAGAACCTCTTTACTCATCATTAGGCGAATCTTCTGATCCAAGTGTCATTTTGGAAGCTTCCTGGGCACTGGCACATTGAGAAAAGATTCCTCCACATGTCAAAGTACGCCCAGCGCAGGTAGCCTTTGTTGCACTTGCTATGCAGCGCAGGTACACCATGGAGCTTTTGTCATTCAGTGCAGATGCTTAGTGGAGCAACTGCTTTGATCCAAAATTGACTTGTTTTTGAGTGTTTTTCAGTGGAGAACTGATTTGCAGTGTTGTGGTTTGCTGACCTTGTTCCTCTAAGGGTAAGAACAACATGTTTAGAGACTTTGGATCCCTCAGATTATTGACATTTCATGCTCCATGCTGTAAGGCACAAAAATGTCTATAACACCTGTGTCCCTTCACTGGATATGGAATGGCCAAGGACAATCCTTGCATTCATAAAAAACTCACATATCTCAGTTTTCAATGAAATATTCATTTCAATGCATTTCTTCAATAATTTGCATAGGTTAGAAAGGGCTTCCTGGAACTCACATCCATAAGGAGTGAAGTCATCCATGTATATCTCAACAATGTCATGAAAAAGTTCAACAAATATAGTTAGAATATCCATCTGGAATGTAGCAGGGGCATTCCACAAATTGAATGGAAGGAATCTATAGGAAAAGGTACCCCAAGAGCATGTGAATGTGGTCTTACCTTGGTCTTCAAGGCTGATCTATATTTGGTTGTGCCTACTAAATCCATCCAAGAAGGAGAATACTTTCTTCACTCCAATGTCATATAGGACTTCGTCATTGAAGGGAAAAGGAAAATGGTCCTTCTCTGTATCATTGTTAAGTTCTTGGTAGTTAACATAGATCCTCCACTTCCCATTTTTCTTGGGGACTAAAAGGAGAGGTTAAACCCACTCACTATTTGAAATGGGATATATGAACTGCACATCTAGTATATTTTCTATTTTCTCTTTCATAATGTCCTTAAGAGATGATTTCATCCTTCTCTAGGGTTGGTTCACAAACATGCATCCCTCTTTGATGTATATATGATGTGTAAAGAGTGAGCAATGCACACCCTTCATCTCCTTATAATCGCAAGTAAAAGCATCTAGGTGTGGTTGGAAATAGTAACTATGTTCAGTTTTCATTAATGTACTTAAGTTATCATGTAATATACTTGACAAAAGAATAAAAAAAATAATTTTAATTATTATTATTATTATTATGGTGACTTATTAAGGCATGGGTTTCATGATTATGTGACCTTGTTTTAGGTCAAAGTCCCCATTTAGGAATTGTAGGATTTATTCTGAGTCAATAGAGTCATTTTACTTTTAAAGAGACCCTTCTTGGGATTTTCAATCATGTAGAAGGTTAAGTATTGAGTCAAATATGATTTATGTAGCCTCCACATCATTTCTGCCTAGAAGAAGATCAAGATGACCTAAGGACCCTATTCAACCCCACATGAAGCCTATAAAAGCAAGTTCCTCGAGTTCATTTGGAGCATCATTTTCACACACACGTTTGAAATCTATTGTAGCTGGAAATAGTGTGAAGTTCTCTCGTAGCTAGGAAAGAGCATGAAGTCCATTTCGGGAAATCCAAAGTGAATGAAAGTTTGGGGAAGTCTAAGGAGAAAGGAAAAATCAAAATTTTGGTGCCTCTCTCTCCATGTTTCGTGGTGTGGATTGGAAGATCAAAGTCTCCTAAGTTTCATTGTTGCAAGAAGCTGATGCCTAGTCGAAGTTGCTGGAAGGGGTCGAAGATTTGGGAGGCTGACTTGGTGTGGAGGGAAACTCTAGTCTTGGCCTAGGGTGAAGAGTCTCAAACAATACTATTGAAAGGAAGAATTTTCTTTACTAGGCTTTCCCCTCGACTGGTTTTTTCCCTAGCATGTGCCTATATCTTGTGTCTCTTGTTTTGTGATCTTCATACACACATAATATGGTAATTTCTTGATGAAAGGAAAGATAATAAAGAAGTAAACGAATCCAGCACACTCACAAGTAATTATAAAGAAAGGAGAATCAAAACCTAATATAATTACTTTTATTTTCGAACATGATATTAGAGATTAGGTCATGAGGAGTTGAAGATCACTTTGTTGGCATGTATTCTTCCTCTATGATGAACTATACAAGAATGGATTTCAACACTACTAGAAGATGGATTAAGAAGGTCATCTACTACTTCTTCAACAAGGTCAAGAGTCAAGGATTCTTTGCAGCTTTTCCAGGTTCTCTTACTCATGATTATATTGTTAGAGGTCTAGGATCAACATCATTGGAGCTAGATAATGGATCGAAGGTGCTCCAAGTTTGAAAAAGAATTTTATTGTTATTTTTTAGAAGATATAAGGGAAAGAATTATTTTTGGTGATGGAAAAGTACTAGTTTGGGAAAATGACTATAGTATTGATAATGGTAAGGTTATTGGAGTTTGTGAAACTAGGTTTAAAAATATATTAGAAATCATCCATCCTAATGTGTGTGGGCCCATGTATGAAGAATCACTTGGAATAAATATCTACTATGTAACATTCATTGATTACCATTCTAGAAATACATGGCTCTACCTCCTCAAGACGAAGATGATGTATTTGATAAGTTCAAGGAGTTTAAGGGATGAAGTGGAAACCCTAACCTAAAGAAAGACAAAAACGCTGAGGTCTAACAATGGTGGGAAATACACTTCTAACTAATTGATTGCATATTATAAGGAAGCTAATATTAAGAGGGAGCTCATTGTTCCCTATTATTATGAACAAAATAAATTGGCCAAAAGTAAAAATAGGTCAATTGAATAAGGCATTCGAACTATGATACTTGATAAAGATCTACCAAAGTTCTTATGGGAAGAAGTAACAATGATAGATGTAAAAATTCAAAATAGGAGTCCTCATAAGAGTCTTTATAATACAACACCCAAAGCAATTTTCAAAAAAAATAAGCCAAGTGTGGAGTACCTCTAAATCTTTGGAAGTCTAACATATATTCATGCTCTGTAAGACATCTTCAATATTATAAAGAAGTATGAAGGAGAACCTCTCAAGGGAAGGTAGGTCAGGGAACAAAGGTATGCTTTAAATACATTGATTTCTTTATATTGAAAAGATTATTCATGTACAATCTATTATTGACATTTTTATGTCTAGCTATATTGAATCATAATGATGCTTGTTTAATGAAGCTCTTGATAAATCTACCAAATCCCTCTCATATTCCGAACTAATTTTGTAGAACCCTAGATAGGTTCTGGAAAACCCTAACAGAACAGTATGCTAGTGTGAATGTCTAAAACCTTAAACTGCTTAGGGATATTGGGAAATAGTATTTTAATTCTGATGATGTCATGTTTGCAATTTTGGTGTGATCAGGAAAACCTAACTTGTTATGATTGAATGATAAGGTCTAAAATCTTGAACCTTTGAAGTTTTCGTAATGTTGGGTTTGCTATGTTTCTACATTAAAACCCTAACTCATTAGGGTTTGGTGGAATGTGTGAGCAAGACCCTTATATTGTCTTAGAAATTATTTCCTTGGTATGTGTTTGTTTGTATGATAAAACCCTAGTCAAATCAATTTTGAACGTATAACTCTTATTTGATATTTTTTGTGAAGTTGGGTTTCTCTAACACGTGATATGAAATGTATTTGCATGATGATGAAATCTCGACATATACATATATGTCCTTTTTATTGAAACACTAGTTTGGTCTAAGTTGAGTGTATTAATGCTATCAGACATATAATATGCTTATGAATTATTATGAATTCATAGATATGTGTGTTGACCTAGTTATTGATGGCCACAAGTCTAGGATTTAATGGAAGGCCTTATCTAAGATTCTATGATGATGATATTTGGAAATCTAGGATTTTGCAGCTAAACCCTAGTGATAGTTAAATTGTCTAGTATGTATAACAATATGAGATCTATTTATTTAATAATTGTTAAGATTGTGAAAATGGAATTCTAGGGTTTTGGATTCAAACCTTACTCGAAGTAAAATCTACGATGTATGATGATAATATGATAATTTGAGATTTTTGTAAGATTGTTTAAATCTGAGTTTTTGGTTGGGATTGATGGTTGATAAAAAATATAGGGGTTACAGCTATGGTCATGTTATTAACTAAGTTGTGATTAGTTTTGATTCACTCGTTTGTATAAAATCTAGGATTTGTATGAAACCCTAGTGACAAGTCTAACATATGGATTTTGAAAGGTTTTTGGATGCTTTATATTTGTCTAAATTGTTTCTGTGATTTTCTATATGTTGTAGTTAGGTATATCATACGTTTGGAAGAAACACTGAAACCATAGATGGAATGAAAATTATTATGAAGTAGTCTAGGGTTTGTGACTAAGGCCCTAACAAGATGATGAAGAGTATATGTCTCTTGTTTGTAAATTAAGTCTAGGTATCTAATATGTATAAATTTGAAGTACTTCCATGTTTTTAACATGGCTAACATCATGCTTCTATATATTTGGTTGTATTTTCTATCTAAGTTGTGCAGGTACACAATCTTGAATTTGGTGAAGATTCTCGGTGATAAGCTTGATGAGAATGATAGTAACTTTGATGAAATGGTTGAAAGCCATGAAATATTCCCTGATGATGAAAAGAAGAAGAAAAACTCCCTAAGTTGAGAATGAGTCTAGATGAGATATGCCCAGGTTAAGAGGGAGCTTGAACGGAAGGAATGTAACTATGATAAGAGGACGATTGAGAATATTCCTTGTATAGGAATGTTCAGATCATCTCTGTTGAAGAGCGAGTGACAGATATGATTCTAAGCTTCATGTTTCATCCACTATACCAAGACTAACAAACATAAGTTTTATTGAAGGCCATGAGTAGGAGAAGGAAATTGGAGAATGCATTTTGAGGTGTTGTTGAAAGAAGCAAAGAAAGATCCTATTGAATAATATGTTGTTACATATGAAGTAGGAAGAATAATGTATGATTGAGGAATATTTTGTCAAAGATTCGGTTGATAGTCCTACTATGGAAAGTTGAGAAGCAACATCTGTTGACTGGAAAACCTCATAGGTTTTTATTTCATTATGCACATATGAAAGTATTATTTATTGGGGTTGTGTTTGTACAGGTGAATCTCTCGAAGGTGTTGATATCATGATGGTTACCAATCAATTTGATTACGAGAGATTGGTTATCCTTGATCTGTTGGATAAAGGGGTGTTGAGGCTTTATGACTGAAGCATTTCTCGGGGGGACATCTGGCTGACACATTGTGTTGATGTCTAGGTCATGAAGTTAAAAATGTGGTGTTGGTTATTGAGCTCTATTTTTTTTGGAAACACACCTCAATCTTTCGGTTGGTGGTTCGCAAGTAAGCTTGATGGTACCTAGGGGGTTTGAAAGCTTGAGTCCATATTATTCCCACTTGGATAGATTTCACTCATCAGGAATCTACTCCATGGTATTGTGGTGCCTAAAGTGTTGAGTGACTGATTAGATAGATTTCCCTAGTCAGGAATCTAGCCCATGACATTACGGTGCCTAAAATTTCTTTATGGTTCATATAGTTTTAGATCTTCCATTGTGTTTGTAAATTATGATTACCTTCATAGTTAAGAGGGAGCATTGGAAAATGTAACTATGTTTGGTCTTCATTAATGTACTTGAGTCATCATGTAATATACTTGTCAAAAGAATAAAGAAAATAATAATTATTATTATTCTTGTGACTTATTAAAGCATGGGTTTCATGCTTGGATCCCCTTGTTTTAGGTCAAAGTCCCTATTGAGGACTTCTAGGATTAATTTTGAGTCAATAAAGTAATTGTACTTTTAAATATACCCTTATTGCACTTTTGAATAGTGTAAAAATATTAAGTATTGAGACAAATATGATTTATGTAACCTCCACACCACGTCGGCCTAGAAGAAGATGAAGTCAACCTAAGGACTTTATTTGACCCTACATGGAGCCTATAAAAGAAAGCTCATTGAATTCATTTGGAGCATCATTCTTACACACAAGTTTGAAATCTCTTGTAGCTAGAAAAAGTGTGAAGTTCTCTTGTAGCTCAGAAAGAGTGTGAAGTTTATTGCTAGCAAGCTGAAGTGAATGCAAGTTTGGAAGAAGGAAAAATCAAAATTTTGGTGCCTCTCTCTCTCTCTCTCTCTATTTCATGGTCTGGATTGGGAGAACGAAGTCTCCTAAATTTCACTGTTGTAATAAGATTCCTTTTTCTAGAAGTTGTTGCCTAGTCGATGTTGCTAGAAGGGATCGAAGATCTAGGAGGCTGACTTCGGGTGGAGGGAAAGTCTAGTGTTCGTCTAGGGTGAAGAGTCTCAAAGAACATTATTGAAAGGAAGAATTATCTTGACTGGGTTTTCCCCTCAAGGGGGGGTTTTACCCTAGCACATGCCTATATCTTGTGTCTCTTGTTTTGTGATCTTCATACACACATAATATGGTAGTTCTTTGATGAAATATAAGATAAGAAAGAAGCAAAAGAAGTTAACACTCTAACAAATAATTATCAATAAAGGAGAATCAAACCCTAATATAATTACTTTTATTTTCCAATAGGTGTTGCCTCAACACACTGCAAAATTTCTCCTCCTATTTGGCTGAGAGAGGGGTTGATATTTAGAGTTATGGATGGGATAATTTCCACAACCTTCGTAGGTTCCTGGGCAAAGTCAGCAGATCAAAAATCAGTTCAAGGAATACTTTTTTGTTCCATTATTAGTTCATCAACTGACATGGTAGTAGGAGGTAGATTATGTAAGATATGGTCAATAATTTAATCTTCATCAAGTCTCTCTCCGCCCTACAATAGTGTCTATTGTGTAGACTAGGTATGGGGATGTCTTATAAAATTATTCTTCTTCTCCATTGTATAACCACAAGGTTGAGTCATGATCAACAGATGGTTGATAAGAAGGATACATGACAATTTGTTTGGATAGATGCCCATTTTTTATGGTCATTTTTCCATCCCTGCAACTAATGTAGGCATCAATAGTGTCCAACCAAGGTCTTCCTAGGATGGGAGGATAGCCATTAAACTTGGTTTCGGGATGGAGGACAAGGACATTAGTGGGATACTCCTAGGACTTAATGGAGACCATTACATCCTCAATAAATCCCTCAGGAGCTACTATGGATCTATATGCAAGTTGCAATATTGTAGTGGATTTCCTCAAGGCCACTTAGAGGGTTATCTTGAGCAAGCTTTCCCTAGTCACCACATTGATTGCATCCCCAAGTTAAATCAAGGTATTAGGAACCATAATGATATTTATGTGCACATCCACTACTGGGCCACCAAGATCCAAGTACTTTGGGGATATCACCCTGTCAAGCATTATATTATATAATTGTCCAAAAACATTGATAGTGGGGGTATCTTTTCTTCTTCTCTGAGGCGCTTTGAAAAAATATTTCTTGATAAGATTGTTGTAAATGGGAACATACTTGATGGCATGCAGAAGGGGTATTTTGACACACGATTTCTTCAATTATCCCAGAAGTTCAACCTCTTATGGAATGTGTTGTTTAGGGTGAACCAAACTTTCAGGATAAGGGGGTGCATTTCCTTGAGGGGTAGTCTCTTCCTTCTCCTCTTCAATCCCTCCAGGCAGAGAAGGTGGATGATTATCTGGGGGCACCTTCCTAGATGGAAGGTTGATCTCTTGGATTTCCACAACATAAGCAGGATAGGATGTCTCCCCACTATAAACCTATTGTGTCGATTTATTTTTTAGGTTCGGATTAGGTTGAGAAGGCATTTGAATTTTCTTAGGTGGAGTATGGTGAGGAAGTTGTGGATAAGTTTGAGGTCGAGGTAGTGAAGTAGGAGGTTGTGTTGTTTGAGGCATCCACCCTGGTGAGGGGTTGCCCCATTAGGAAGATTGGGGTGAATATGGCTGAAAAGGAGGGTTGATAAGTTAAGGAGGATACTAAGGAGCATAAGGCAAAGGGTGAATTGGTGCATGCTAATTTGTATTGTAATGAGGATAGTGTGAACCTTGCATGCCTTACTAATATTGCTAAGGGCCTTGAGGCCTCCTTTGATTAATTCAGCAGAGTTTCTCCGAACCACCTTCTACCCCTTGGTATACAACCTTTAGGCCTGGCAGAGAGGGACATTTGAATGCTGCATGGCTTTCTTCACAAACAAATCATATTTCTATGACATTTAGTGGCCACTCATTTATAGGGTGTCTCTTAGTGCATCTAGGGAAAAATATGGTTAGTGCCCTTTCTACTTCCTCTTTCTTCCTTTCAATTTGCATAGTATCCATCTAAAGGGAAAATTTATGCAACATTTCACTCTTAAAATCCTCTAACATATTTTCTATCTCATGTTTGAGAGCTGATGTAGAGAGAGATGAACTGATCAATCCCTAAATATACCTACCCTTTTTCCTAGCAACCCTAGAGTGATTCGTGAATACTTTTTTGATGTCATCATAAGGAAATTGGGATATGTCTCATTCATACATCATGTTTAGGGTTTCCATTACATCTTCCCTTATCACGTGGAGAAGAACTAGCTTGAGTGATTCAGGGTCAAGGGTACAATTAGCCCTCCTATAATTGAGTTGAAATCTCTCCTCATACTCCTCCAATGGTTCATCTAGTCCTAGGGTCATCCTAAATATTTTATCCTTTGTTTCTTTGGACCTACAATAATCCATGTACTTTTCATTGAAGGATTGTTGCATTTGGGCCCACGTAGTGATGGTTCCTCCAAGTAAACTCATAAATCAGTGTAAGGCCACATCTTTGATGGTAGATGGAAATACCTTCAGCTTCTATTCATATGAGGCATAGTCATAGGTCGTATAGACAACAACAAATTCAAACATAAAGGTGTCAGGATCCTTAGATGTTAAGCCATGGAAATGTGGAAGGGAAGCAATGTTTATATCCATTGAATTCAGACATTTGTGATCCATATCGTTATTCATAACGTGTTTGAGATTAATCACATCCTGCCCCACTAGATGGTTCAAAACATTGACTCAAAACCAATGATGCGATTAATCTCAAATACATTTTGAAGGGATTATATTCTTCATTATGGCCTACCCATTAGTTTATGTAATAGGGAAAATATGATTTTGTCTATTCTGAGCCATGGTTTGGATAGGTGAGATGGGTTCTTCTTCCCCTATGGGTTCCTCAGAAATTTCATGTTGCTTCCCTAGAGAGTCTTCTAACTCTATGTAGTCATACGGGGGAGTTTTCAATCACCAAAGAAGAATGAAGGTTGACTTCTTGAAGGGGTTTGGTTTTTTGGTAATAATTTCCCTTGAATATCCCTACTCCTATGACGCACGAAAGAACTAGTAATATTTTTTAAAATCCATTTTCTCTCTTCTTATTTTTTGAAGCTTTTGAATCAATAAGACAAATGAAAAATAAAAACAAGTAACTCATAACTAGAAACAACACCTACTTGAATACCTCCCCAGAAACGACACCAAAAATTGATGAGCCCCAGTATTGCACCAAGGATGTTGTAACTCACAAGACTTCTCAACTTAAATTATCAACTTGGGATTGATATAAACTTAGAGGTTACAATGTTATATGCACAGTAGGTTATGTTCTACTCATGTTACCCTCATATATTTGTTTAGAACAAGGTGCCCAAAGAAAACTCCTTCAAATAACCATAAAAATAATTTCTTATGAAAGCATATCATGATTGGAAGAGGATGAACATGATTCTAACTACAAAAATAAAAATATGATTCATTAAATGTAAATGCTAATTGAAATTGCATGAAAGAAAGTGGCTAGTCTAATTGCGGAAGTAAACCATGCTACTCTATTTGAATACCCAATCAAATCAATAGCCTACTTTCATGAATCATTTATCTAGTGGTTACTTGCTCAAAAATGACGAACTAAGCCTTCAACACAACTATATGAAAAACTGCTAAGTCTAATTGTGCTTCTTGTCATATGTTTGTAGTGAGAAAAGAATGAGGTTGAAGTGGTCTGTTATGAAACCAGCTCAAGAAAAGATAGAAAAGATAGATCAACGCGTTATAATTCAGCCTCTTCGAGGGGGCAACCTCCTTTACATTACATAAATGAATAATTCTTGGATGATACAAATGAAAATACCTCCTTTCTATATATAGGAGTCTAAGGGGGCTTAACATAATCAGAGCCGACATAACAATAATAATGTAAGGGCACAATAATAACAATAGTGGGCTTCTATGGGGCACAAGAGTAACAATATGGGCACTACATGGGTACATCAATATAATAAGGGGGTTGTACTAATAACAATAAGGGGTTACACTACTAGTATAGGGGCCTAACATGCCCCTCTCCTTCAAAAAGCGTTGTCCTCAACGCTTGAGTAGTTCTTGATGCTTCTGTATAAAATTCTTGTCCTCCCATGTGGAATCTTCGGCAGGTAAGTTCTTCCACTTGATGAGATACTTTGAAATTGATCGATTTCGTAGCTATCGGGTTCTTGTTTCTATGACTACTCCAGGTTCCAATATTATTTTTCCTTCCTCTTCAATTTCTGGCAATATTGTTTGCATTGGAATCTTTTTCAACTTTTGAATAAGTGGCCATACTTCTTTGTCCTTCTTCCACTCATCCCTTGCTTCGTTTATCCAATTTGGTTGGATAATAGAAATAGCACAAAACAATGCTTCCACATCCTCATCCTTGAAGAGTCTTCCCATTCGGTAAGGTCGCCATTTGTTAAGTGCATGTAGTATTGCCCACATTTCCTTCTCATAAATAGTTTTATTTATATGTAGCAGCAAAAATACCCAATCACCTACATCAAAACATTTTTCACTATGATGTTGATCTACCTGTTGTTTCATTTGATTTTGCACCGAAGTGGCGTTATCCTTTAAAAGTTGGAGAACTTGTTGTTGATGCTCGATGTGATCTTTCACTGCTTGAACATTTTTCTTCTTGATATGTCCTTCTAGCTTGATAGTTTGAGGAGTGGTAATTTCGACCAATGAATTACAAGATATGGTTGGATTCATTTCTTCTTTCTTGACGTGATCTTTCACTTCTTTCACCTTTTTCTTATTGATATGTACTTCTATCTTGACAGTTTGAGGAGTGGTCTTTCTTGCTAATAGTTTACAAGATATGGTCTGATTCTTTTCTTCTTTCTCTGGGATTGAGTCCTAGCATATATCCTCTTCTTTTAATGTTTCTTGATCCTTTTCTTCCTCCTCTTCATACTCTATGTAAAATAATTTCTTCTCGGCACACTTATGACCTTTAGTGCATTTGCTATCACAATTGTAACAAAGCCCTTTTTCTCTTTTTTCTTCCAATTGTTGTGGTGCAACCCTTGTAGGTTCTGGAAGGCTTGGAGAAACAACACTTACATCTTTATAGTTGTGAGGGGTAGACTTCCTTGTTGCCATAATTTTACTTTCCAATATGTCACAAAGCCCTTTTACTCTTTCCAATTGTTGTGGTGTTGCTCTAAAGAAGGTGTTGCTCTTTGTATCCTCATAATGTGCTATCATTTCCTCCGTGAGAATTGACCACGTAACAAGTTGTTTACGAGAACAAAGCCCTTTATACCATAAAAGTTGATCCGGTTCTAAATATGAAGATGCAATACATACATTTTGTAACAGTGGTACACCATGTAGATCAAAATATTGCTCCATCTGAAGTATCCAATTTACCGGATCCTTGCCATCAAACTTCCTCATCTTGCTTTTTCTTGATTTTAGGATCTCGATCTTGCAACGACTATAACTCTGTAATTTCGGATATTTAAGTTCTGAAATTGATACCTGTAGTAGCCCTTTGTGTCCTCTTTCCAATGCCACCAGTCTGATCCAAATTGGATTCTCCAAGAAAGCGTTATGCACAATCTCCCAAGATGACCTGATTATAGACCTTTCCAGAAGAGCGAACTTGTATGAAGTGCCACGTCTCACTTTTTCGACCTTTGGTTCTTAAAAAGATACAAAAGAAACTAGAGTCCATCCTCTTTCTACACCTTCTTACAAAATTTCAATCTGATGCTCAGATAGAAAGTTATGACGATTTTCCCCAGGTCACCTGTTTTGAATGTAATTCAGGAGTCTGCAAAAGGACCAACTTCCTCAGATCATATCTCCGCAAATATCGCGCGAAAAGCTCTGAAATTCGGATCCAAGGTTCAGTGCGATTTCTTATCAAATGGGTTTTTTTTGCAACTTCTGAAACATCACAGAAAAAACGTTATAGCGAAAATTCCACGATGACCTATTTGGAGCAGCGAAACCCTAGAATCCAAAGCTCTGATACCAAATGTTATGAAACCAGCTCAAGAAAAGATAGAAAAGATAGATCAACGCTTTAGAATTCAGCCTCTTCGAGGGGGCAACCTCCTTTACATTACATAAATGAACAATTCTTGGATGATACAAATTAAAATACCTCCTTTCTATATATAGGAGTCTAAGGGGGCTTAACATAATCAGAGCCGACATAACAATAATAATGTAAGGGCACAATGATAACAATAGTGGGCTTCTATGGGGCACAAGAGTAACAATATGGGCACTACATGGGTACATCAATATAATAAGGGGGTTGCACTAATAATAATAAGGGGTTACACTAGTAGTATAGGGGCCTAACATGGTCTTACAGTCTTCCTAATTCATGAAATCAAAGCTTGGGGGTCATTATTCAACTTCAGAGTGCAAGCACCAAAGTCTAGAGCGAGTCTAGTTGACGAAAGCAACACTATAGGACTGCTACAAGAAGTGTTACAAGTGGCCTTGTTTTACTCCACGAGGGGTCTAAGAGATATCTGAGGATAAGAATGGTATATTTATGGTGAAGGAGGGTAAATAAAGGTGAATGAAGGTGAGTGAAGTGTATGTTAACCCCTTTTCCAAGATTTGTGCCCCTAAGAGGCCTATCTCGCACCAAAATTTATGACCACAGTATCCTTACTTGCGTTGGACGAGTGATCTCGGTGGTAGAGGTCGGACGAAATGTAGAGTGTCCATGAGAGAGATGGAATGGTCTAGATGGATGTGGAAGAGTATGCCCACCCCTGAAAGTCAATAAAAGTCCTTGCAGGCTGGTCAGACACATGCATCAAATGACCAACATCATAGCAAAATAAATAAACATGGAAAGGATGAGTTTAATTTTATTAAAATCTATTCTACCCTACATCACAACTCCACTTTCCAAATTCAATGCTACTAACTTGTTTCATAACACAAGCATGCAAAAGGATTATAATCCAACACTTAATAATTTCGAAGAAATTATAAACAAATATTTTTGGGTTGTTGTTGTTGATCTTCCAACCACTCTTCCCACAAGAGAGGTGATAGGAAAACCTATAACTAAAATTTTGCAACATAATCCTACTTAAGGAATAAAAGAACCTTTATAAGAGAATAACAAGATTAAAATACAAGAGAGCAACTAAAGCCTTTTGGTTGGGACCAAACCTAAGGGTTTAAACCCTCCAAAGCTAACTCAGATTGAGGCCAGCATTAAACTTTTGATTAACATAAGATAAGAGTCATATACATGGCATGAAGGATGAAAATAATAGGATCAAGCACTAGGCTCTCAATAGATATCCTATCTCCCACAAAATTCTAAATCCTAATGAGCCTTTAGGCTTGTTTATTTATACAAAAATTAGTTGATGATAACTCCCTTGAAAATAGGAGTATTTCCCTCCAAAATCTCAAGATTGGTGGATCTGGCTCCCTTGGGTCTTCACATGCACTTGAATTCCTCGGCTACTAGTAAATTTGAGTTGTTGGTGATGAATATTTGATCTAAAGCCAGTTTTGGGAGTGAATGTACTGGGCAAGCCATCATATATTCTCTTTAGATGTCTCTAATAAACCCTTTCATAGTAAATATCTCAAAAAATGTTTCTTTTTCCCACATATTAATCACATCAGGCTATGAAATATGAAAAGCACCCTTTAGTTTTCCTTCTAAGCATATTATGGTGAAAAATGAAATCTAATGTGAGAAAAGAAGAGTTTTAAGGACTAGAGGATAACACAATCGGCCTCAAAATACACCTATTGATGGGACCCATCAGTAAACATATAGACAACTGGAATGCATGCATAACAATCTACATTTACCCCAAGGTCTAGTGGTGCAACCTCACTCTGATACCACATTGTAACATCCCGCCAAACGTTTACGCAATGTTACAATCTTACCAGGGTAAACGTGAGCTGAAAGTTACTATGTACGATCCAACCACCAAGATTTTGTTATGGAAATGGTTCCTAACTTACCAACCTGTCCAACACTTCCTACAACACTCAAGAACACTTGAGCACATCTTTAACAACTTGACTTCACTAGTGACCTTTCCTATGAGTCTGGGCCATTCTTCGACTTAGCTCACAACTCAACCACATGGACAAAGGGAAGTGGGTGCGGTTATAGTCTTCTAGCTATAAATATAACCCATCTTCCTTGAGACTGCAACCACATGGCTGACCCAACTTCAGTGTGTCTAAGGTAGAAGATTCCTATATTCAAGATTTGGCTCTGAAAACATAACCCAAGAATCATCCAATTGCTCGGATCCTTCCATAACTCTACCATTAACCTATACAAATCTTCATGCAATTTTCATGGCTCTATTCTTAATCAATCTTGTTAAATACATGATAATCATTTATACAAACATTTTGTAAATATAGTGCCTCTAAGCCGTGAATGCATATCTATAAACCATATCTTTAGTTCCATCAGGAAATCATCAGGGAGACTCACTTCCCTCTCAATCTAGTTGCATCAAACACTAGTTAGCTTATTATTTCATATAACTATTCAATGTCTTGTCAAACCATGAACAAGATCCATCACAAGAGCACATCACACAAGAAGAATGTGTGATGCCTATAACCAGAATTTAACTAGAATGAATCCATGACAAATCAGTCATAAAAGGAATGCAATAACCAATAGATGTGCGCATTGATCTCAACAAGAAATAACACAATAACATATGCATAAAGCTAGCCAAGTTAGGGACTTCCACATACCACCCGACCATAGATTGGTCTCAACCAAATATGTCTTTCAGCCAATCACCCCTATGCCATATTCCAAGAAGGAATGCGCGATCACATGGGATAAACCAAAACAAATCCAACGAGGGAATCAAAAGGCTAAATCACCTCAACCCTCAACCACAGTGTCTTCACCTAAACAAGTTTAGAAATCACCAAAACCAGATATGCTTGGATACATCAGAATTTTTTTAGCATACCTAGAGGAGTTTTCTTGTATCCACCCACCCGTCAAGAGTTCTAGGAGAAAACCATCTCCACCCTCAACCCTCGGGAATTTTCCTAAAACCACCTCAACTAGGATCCAAAATCTATCGAAAATATAAAGCTTAACCAAAACAAAGAACCCACTACATCATGGCTATGTAGGAAATGGAAAAGGCAAGGATGTACATCACTGTCAATCCAAGAAAATGTGATGTTAATGAAAACAACCATGACCAGTAAACAAATGCATAGACCACGCATCAAATTAGAACATGCTAATTCACACATGCACACTATTACTTGCATATTCACAACTATTTTTTTGACATTCCTTACTGCTATCCAAACTTCCGCTTCCACCGTCTTACTTGCTCCTTGATTGTTCCTTGCTTTCTTGCTCCCTTTCTCCTTTTTTCTGTAAGTGAATGCTTGAATGTCCAAGAGTGTGTATGAATTTTCACTTCTCCTTTTTTTTTCTTTTCCTTTACTTTTCTTTCATTTTCCCTTGCATGCATATTCTTCTCGCTTCATCTTCCCTTTCTCCTATTTTCCTTTATTTCTTGTATTAAAATGTCATTTATTTCCTTTTTCCTTTTCTAATTCGAGTGCCAATTTCAATATCCAATAATAAGCCATAAACATTAGCCAATGTAATGTTTTTCCCCTTCATTCAGCTTGGAATGTGAGTCCCATGGCTTTCTTTTGTTTTTTATTTTATGATGTCCATACATTATTTATCTACATGGAATTTAACCCGGGGTTGTTACATACAGGTATAGGTACAAATATAAAAATATGATGGTTGAATGAAACATATACAAAAATGACATCCTGGTAGAGAGGTGGTTGTACTGACTAGTTATCCATGCACTTTAATGGATGGTTGTTTTTTATATGGTTGTCAACATTTTGATAATGTTTCAAAATGTTAGGTTGGACCCTAGTGAGAGTTTGTTGACTAAAATTAAGACAATCATTCCTAAAGTAGGATTTTATAGTTACAACTCCTACTAGTCTTAGGTGTGATGTTTTCTAAATAAAAGAGAATGTTCATAGACTTTAGGAGATCATTATATCGAGTTAGGTTGAGATATTTTATCGATCTAACTAGACTTTTATATTGGTGTGAGGTTAAGAAATTTGCCATCCAAATAGTTTTTCTATATTGAAAAGCATTCATATATATACTTATACTGTAACATTATTTAATTAAATATAGATATACTTACAAAATACAAATTATAATAAATTATAAATTACCTTTCAATAAAATTAGTACTACTTTATAAAAATATTAATATTTATTTAAAATATTTCATTCCAATATCAAACGTTAAAATAAGCTTTTAATAACCGATTCTTTACAAATATTAAAATCATTTCTTTAATTAATAAAATAAGATGTATATAAGGAGTACTAATGAAAAGTAAACGTCATTTAAAATCCTCTTTGACAGAGAATTAGATACGAACCGAGGAAAACCATTAATAAAATAGCCCTGAGATTCTAAAAGTTATAGAGAACTTATACTACCAATTAAAAATAAAATGCAGGTACGTAATAATACAATCACATGCACCAGAAATGAATATTGCAGCCAGAATAAAATCGCTTTTTACAATATTTAGAAGATCCGGAATAAAATTCCGTCGCATGCAAATATAATATGAGGGAACAATAATATACTTTTTTGTTGTTATACATTAAACATAGAAAACAAAAATATAAATTATGGAATATTATGATTCTCAAGATACTCAAACATTTTGACTACGTGTCGTTGGATTTATTGATATTTAGAGCCCACCACTATCTAATTCCCAGAGATTTTCTTCCATAAATATTGCTTCATCGCATGACTCCAATCCTTTCACAAAATGCCGTAATTGTCGCACTTGATTCGTCGCTTGACCTCAAACCCTAATGTTACGAATATTTTTGGGTGTCGCTGATCTGTAATTCTTTGTCTATGTGTAACGAATTACAAACATATGAAACTTTTCCATATAATATTTTTTCTAATTATTTAATTTAATTAAAAAATAAAACTGATATGAATATTTTAAAATATTTTATAGAAGTTAAATATCTACAATCTACTTAATAATACTAATTGATAATTAATTAAAATATTGTAAAAATCTTATTTTAAAATAAACATTTCCATCAATACCCTTACCACAACTAAATTCCGGCGATTCAAAATATTAAAATTATAATCAATTTATAATATAAACCCTAACCACCAGAGCCTCTAGAATTTCCGACCCAGAACATCTAGATGAAGAACTTGTCCATCTCTATGAAGTTTTTGTAAACAATGGCTATCAACATCACACCATCAGCAAAATTATTAAAGATTCCTTAACCAATAAACAAAACAAAAAGAAATCGTTGGAAAACCCTAGAATATCCCTTCCCTATATCAAAGATATCACTGATAAAATTGCCAAAGTTCTCGCTAAGCACAACATTATGGTAGCTTTCACCCCCCCCTAACACCATAAAAAACATGCTTGAATCTGCAAAAGATGCAATCGACCCAAAAAGTCACAAAGGCGTTTATTCAATTTCGTGTTCATGCGGTAAAGTTTATATAGGGGAAACAGGGAGATCCTTTGGAGTAAGACTAAAAGAGCACATTAGTGACATTACTAGAAACAGGTCTGACAAATCAGGCCTTGCAGAGCACGCTAGTTCTTCCTCTCACTATATATGCATGGAACAAGCTAAATTAATCCACAAGGAAGAACACTATGTAAAAAGAAGAATTAAAGAGGCAATTGAAATTGAAAAATCTTCTAATAATATGAATATGGATGATGGCCTTAAACTAAGTAATACCTGGAAACCCTTGCTGAACAAATTAAAGTAACTCTAATTTCCTCAAATTCATCCTTAGGACGCCATTTACCGCTCATTAATTAAATAAATTAAAATATATATATATATATATATATATATATATATATATATATATGCATAGATTAATAACTAAATTCAAGTAATTAATTAATTAAAATTTAAACTAAATTTAAAATTTAATTAAATTAATTAATTAATTAATTAATTAATTAAATTAATTAATTAATTAATTAATTAATTAAATTGATTTTATTTTAAATTTAGTTTAAATTAATTTTATTTTTAATGTAGGTTAAATTAATTTAGGTAAATTAATTTAGGTAATTTAATTGTATTTTTAATATAGTTTTAAAAATTAAAAAAAAAATTAAATTAAAAAAAAAAAAAAAAATTAATCAAAATTAAAATTATTTTTATCCATTTATTAATAAATTGAGGAAAATCAAGCCGACCTCTCCAACCCTAGGTTATCTATCCATCCTTCTATTAATAGGTTCTCATTTCTTGACTGTGTCTTCTCAAAATACAGATCTCATTACCCTTATGATGGACTCACCTAGCTAGTCGGAAACATCGGTTTCAAAAGTTGCTCACAGGTTTTTCCATTAATTAAAAACTCTTCCAGCCTGTATGGAATCTCTCTTCAACAAAATATAATAACTCTTAACATAAATAAACATTTTTTGGTATCTCCTCCCATTACTAATAATTTTAAACCTCAAACATCTTGGAACGCTCCAATCTGGACCTTTCTAACCAGATTTGACACAATAAATTTCTATGTCACCATCATTACTTAATTATTTTATATCATCAACGTAACCATTTTGATTTCAATGAATATTACGTCTAAATTGAAATATTTGTTTATTTACTTATTGATATTATTCGCCAGAAGAAATTTCACAGATTATTGCTAAAAAATTATAAATTTCACAAATTACCGCTAAAGTATTATTCTAATCCTCAAAAATATTTTATATTTTCACTATCTTTATATATATGTATTTTGTACTTGAAAAAAAAAAAATCATTTTAGATCAAATTGCTCCGCTAGTTTTGGCCCGTTGTATTATTAAGCACATTGCTCCTAACATACAATTCACTTTAAATATTTTAAGTTTAATTTTCTTTTCACTGATTGAATTTGTTAAAATACTTATAATCATTGTCATACGTAAAATGTCGAATATGGAAGAAATAACGGAAACTTCCTTGACATTCGTTATTGGTGATGACTTTTAAAAACGTGTAAATGGATAACCTTTTAATACTCGTATAAAATAGATAATATTTATAAATATAAAGAATCCATTTATTTTTTTGACATTCTCCTCTAGTATATGGAAACACTGGAAAGGCTTCAATGCATCAAAAAATTATAAATAAATAAAAAATATTTTTTAAATAATTATTTACAATAAAAATTAAATTATTATTTATTAAAATATTTAAAATATATATAGATGATGATGATGATGGTGGTGGTAGTGGTTAACGTCCACTGAGACCAAACTGTGGTCTATTGGATCTAAAGAAACAAATTATTTAGTTTGATTTAAGATTTTATTTCTATATTCAAAAAGCTTGGAGAGAAGCCTCCCAAGCTCACTATAATTTTGACATCGTAAAAGGCTAGGAAGGTTAGTATTGCGACAGAGATTATGAAAGTGAGATCTAATGTTCTAAGAGCAAGTGGTTTTCATCCTCAATGTTCCTATTCTCATAGAGATGGCAGATCCTTTCCATCCATGGTGTTTTAGGAACTACCCAATGACCTGTTTCACTATGGAGCTCATGAGAGTTCATTCTAATCTTCACTACATTAATTTTCTTCTTTGAGCTAGCTAAAACAAAGAGATACTTTTGATATTCTAGGGTGGGGTTCATGACCTTATAATAACTTCATCCATTCTAATTCTATAAATATATAAAATTTTAATTTAATCTCTATATAGTAATTATATATCTTTTATTCTAAATATAAGAAAGAAAAACCACTGGATGAAAACACTTGTAAAGTTGAGTTGATTGTAAGATAGCATAAAAATAGATGTTGAGTTGATTGAATCATAGAAAACAATATTTACATAATTATATATTATCAATTGAATAAATTGATTATTTAATTGTTTAATTTTTATTCAAGCAATTGCATTTTTGGTTTGAAAATGTGATGAAAAATATTATAAAATTTTGAATAGTATAAAATAAAAAAAAAATTGCATAAAAAATTGAAAATATTTTTTTTAATTAATAAATAAAATTTCATATATATATATATATAAACAAAACAAAAGATATAGCAATGTGTCTTAATCAAGTGACAAATCATCAAAACATCCTTTTCCTCTATCACCACCATTGGAAATTATAATCAAACCACCCTTTTCCATCATTACCACCATTGAAAAGTATGAAATTTGTAGAGTAACAAATATAGAAAAATACTTTCCTCCAATGATAATAAATTTAATCTCACGGTCAACAAAATTTGAAGGTTTAAATAGGAAAACTAAATTGAATGTGAACAGCGGGAAAGAAATTTGCATATTTTCTAACGTATAAGTGGAAACTGAAATTTTACCTAACCGAGCCAATTTTTTCATATCTTGTTAAGCTTTTCAAAAATAGGAAATGTTTCATATATACTTTGTATATTTATTTGCTTCAAAATTAGAAAAAAAAAATCATAACTTCAAATTTTCAAGAATGGTTATACCACTTTAGGTGAGATTGATGGCCCTGAAGTTGATACTATGTGAAAACATGATGTTAATATAATTTTGAATGGTGTGATAAATACGTTAATTTATTACCTTTTTATTGACATGTAAGCACCAATTTTCATAGGTGATAATTATTTGTTATATTATTCATTTCTTATTAACTATACACAAATTATTTAATTATGTTGTAGGTGTAGTGTAGGTTAAAATGGGGTTCTAGAAATTTTGATTTTTGAATAAATTAGTAGACAAAATTTGATTTAAAAAAATATTTTTATTCTAATACATCATTAATACATGATAGGAAACATCGATATATTATATGAAAATTATTTGAACATATTTTTTTGTTTCAAACTCAAAAATAACTTATTAAAGTTAAATATAATTTATTTATCCATTTATTATTTATTATAGCCATTAAACTGATTAAAATGGTCGTTTCATTACAGATTCAATTGCCATTTGAATTTGATTTTCCATTTGTATCGTTTATTAATTGGACCATTTGACATGCTCAGATTTTAGAGGTTACCCATTGCCAAGGTTTCATTTTCAATTTCATTTTATAATTTTTTGTTACCAGCGGAGAATAACAAGCCAATTAGGGTTTGAGATTGACTAGAAGGAACCCACCTGGCTTAAAGGTATATGAAGAATAGCATGCAATGTAATGGACTTCCATTTTAGACTAGAATAATTTCATGGTTCAGATGCATAACCCAATTGAGATGTCTCCCTAAACTTATTGAGAGGAATTCATTTCAATCTCGTCATCCTTAGTTAAGGAAGAAATCCATCACTAAATACAACAGAAGGATATCCACACTGATTTTCTAACCAATAAAAGCAATTTGGATTTGATTTTCCATTTGGATAGTTTATTAATGTGGATTGTTTCACATACGTAGATTTCATTTTATATTTGCCAAGTTCAATTTCTTTTTGATGACGATGACATCAACGAGGAGTGCGTTGGATAGTGATGGATATGGTGCATGACAGTGGGATACCATTTAGCTTTGCTACTGATCAAAATTCATACGAGGATTTAGTTTTTACCATTTATAATTGATCATTAAGTGGATTTTTGCAGGGAATATGCCATGTTTAGTTGGAAAACTTGCTGCTTATGATGTGAATTTTTTGACAAGAAAATCTTGATAATTTGCAATTTTTTTAGTAAACATGTTTTTATGCGTTGTAAATTGTTGTAATATAATAAACAGTTTTATGATTTGAGTTTAACAAATAGTTTTATGACTTGAGTTTATATTTGTTGATGAAAGATTTAACTATATGCCTATCATGTGTAATCACATTTTTTAATGTGGTTGTCCTTGTATAAAACATTGAAGTTTTCTCTTTAATATCATTATTCATAAATTTAGGATAATTGTAACGTCACCCTTATGAGTCTCATGAATAGATACATTTTGAAGATTAATATGCCATCCTCCAACTTTCAAACTATCTTTCTTTTTCATTAATTCACATTTTTTGTTATATTGTGCTTAGTAAGAGGAGTAAAGGTGGTTGTCATAGTATATGGCCTAATGTGGCTTAATTGCAGGAAAATGAAGTACTTTATAGGCTATTACTATGCAAAGGCTTAATGTACACAACTAGGAGAGAATCTAGGGGGTTTGTACACCTCCTTAAATCCCTAGCTCGACTTGAGATCACCATATCCTCTCTCATCAATTCAAGTTCATTGGTAGTGGAATGTCTTCTAATCTAGGTAAAGATCAAGAAGGACAAGATCTACCATTTTCGAAATGAAGGAGGGAACAATTCCTACATTCAAGGGAGCTACTTCAACTTCCATTTTGTATAAATAAAATAGAAGAAAAGCTCATTATGATTCAAGGTTTTTGTTCAACCAAGTGTAGCTATTGGGCTCTAATCTTGACATTGATATTTTCAACTTTTATGTGATGTATTAGACCTGCACCTTTTGATAAAGAGAAATTGGATTTTAAGCTACATCTAAGTTAGTTTTAGAGGGTTGAGACCCTTGGGTTCGGGCCCAATGCAGAGGCTTTGGTCCCTGTTCTTGTACTTATGTTTCTTCTTGATTCTAAGCAATTCATAGTTTCTTGGGTTTCAATAGAATTAACCTATAAAATCCTTTGGTTGCAACTTATACATCACCTCTATTGTAACAAAATGAGTGGAAGGATTCACAACCACATTGAAAAAACATTGTGTTTCGAAATATATTAGTGTTAGTTATCCTGTTTTGCATTTTCTTTCTGTAGTTCAGAAGCTAGTTGAGTGATTAAAGTAGTCGTATTTCATGAATTAGATGTCATTTAAATTCAACTCATCTTTTCCATCATAACTTATTTCATTTTCTAAATTAGAAATGGATGCATAAATTTGATTGATTGTAGGGTTGATTTATCTATAGGGAAGGGAACCTTCACCACTTCCATCATGAGCTCTTTCCTCTTCTCCTTCCACCTCTAATCTTTGTCCCAAAATCCATGTTTTATAAGCTATTCTACCTAGGTCACCGAGAGCACTCATCCTAATGCAATACATGACTCTGAGAAGTCATGAGCTTGGCTAGGGGCTCAAACTAGCCTCCCTTAGTTTTATTCAACTATTATCACCCTATCCATACCCTCAAGCCAACTTTTTCACCCTAAAAAACCACTCATATGCCCTCTTGTTGCATTACAGGCCTGCGTGTAGCATTAGAGGCCTCTTGTACCAACAACATGTAGCAAATCTATAGCAACATTTTCCTTCATCAAATTCAACCCCCATTGCAACTTTGAATTAGCATAGATGTATAATGACGTGCAACTGTGATTACATGGTAAGGGAAGCTCCTAGGCCACTCCAAATCTTCCTCTTCTTCATTGAAAAAAAATAATATAATCATTTTCTTTATTATGCAAGTAGGTTATGAACTTATGAGAAATTATGAGCTAGGTAGATGATACATGAAATTATGATTGGTAGTTTGATGAATCATGCAAGATAAACTAGTTTCCTTTTTGCAAGTAGATGAGGTAATTTCCTGAATTCTACAAGATACCATAGATTTATTTCTACAAGTAGGTTAGCCATTGTCCTTTCATGAATTGAGTAGTTAGGTTTTTACAAGTTGACTCAACGGAATTTCTATTTTCATAGCTAGAAGCAATTTCCAATTGTCCTTCTATCAAGCTTTGATTCTAATTCAGTAGGAGGACGGGCCTTTGAGCACTTTTTGATATATTGTCATAACTGAGGGTGGAATGAGTGGAATCCTATATGTTGTGCTTATAGCACTATCACCTCGAAGTTTGTATGAACCTCGGGTTGATAATTTGAGTTGAGGAGCCCTCGGAAGTTGTGTCATTCTTGGTGCAATAACAAGGCTCACTAGTTTTTAGCATCGTTGATGGGGAGGTGTCTAAGTCAATGTTGTTTCTTCTTAAGCATTGTTTTCTATTTTGCATATATATTTTGAAAAAGTAACATATATATATATATATATATATATATATATATATATATATATATATATATATATATATATATATATATATATATATATATATATATATATATATATATATATATATATATATATATATATATATATATATATATATATATATATATATATATATATATATATATATATATATATATATATATATTTGTTTCATGCCTCATAAGAGTAGGGATAATGAAGGAAAATTCTTACCAAAAGCCCCCACACCCTCAAACAATCAACCTTTACTCTTCCTCAGTGTCTGTCAGCTTCCCTCTTTGATTACATGGGGTTTAGAAGACCCTCTCGTTGAGAAACCTGAAATTTTTGAAGAACCTATTGGGGACGAAGAAGAACCCATGTCATGTACCCAAACTATGGTTTCAAATAGGGAAAATGAGGTTTTCCCTACTAGAGAGACCAATGGAGAGGCTAGAATGAAGAATATAGGCCCTATTTCCCTTCCACACTTCCATGGGTTAACCTATGAAGATCTTCATACCTTCATGTTTGGATTTTTTGTTGTATGTAGGACCTATGGTTATGCCTGTAATGAGAAGAAGCTAAAGTTATTCCTTTCTGCCCTTAAGGATGTAGCCTTACGCTAGTTTGTGGGTCTGCATGGGGGTAATATCCCTACCTATGCCCAAATGCAACAAGCCTCCCATAACAAGTACAAGGTCTATTATAAGTCTAAAGAAACTAAGGAACATATATTTAGGATGACTCTTGGACTTGATGAATCACTAGAAGACTATGAGGAGAGATTTCAACTCAGTTATAGGAGGGCCATATTCACCCTTAATCCTGAATCACTCAAACTAGTTCTTCTCCGAGGGATCAGAGAATAAATGTTGGAGACCCTCAACATGATTTTTGTGGGAGATATCTATCAGTTTTCATATGATGATATTAAAACCATGTTCAAGAATCACTCTAGGGTTGCTATAATGAAGCGTATGGCTAATCAAGGTTTGGTCAGTTCCTCTCCCTCCAAAAGATCCATTAAGAATGACATAGGAAACATGTTGGAGGATTTCAAGAGTGAAATGTTGCACACGGTTGCACTGCAAATGGGCACCATGCAAACCATTAGAAAGTAGGAGAAAGAAGAAAAGGCTCTAGTTATTGTTTTCCCAAGATGCACCAAAAGTCATCCTACAAATGTGTTCCCCTTAAATGTCATAGAGGTTTACCTAGTATGCGATGAAAATCATGCAATAAAAAAGTGCCCTTCCTTTCCAGGACTAAAATTTGTATATCAAGGAGTAGAAGGTGGGTTAGAGAAGGTTTGTTTCATCAATTGAAGAAAACCTCTAGGACCTAGGCCATATCAACAAGGCATGTAAGGTGAAAACTATTATTATAATCCAAATCGAAATACACCCTTGCAACCTTAGTGCTCTTCCACTCATGCATCCTAGTCCACACCACCTTCTTGGCCTTATGATCCTCCATATCCTCCTCAGCCCGTCAACCATCCCTTTCAGTCATATTCACCCAATCTTATCAATGGGGTAACTCGTCACAAGGGTGGAGGCCTCAAGTCAACCAGCCTCCTCCTTTACTACTTCCACCGCAACCTTAGTCACGGCTCACTCATCCTACTCCACCTAAGAAAACTGAAATTCCTAATCAACCAAATTAGAACCTAAACAAGAAGCAAAAACAATACGTCTACACTGGACAGAAATCTTACCCTACATATGTTCTGGATATCCAGGAGATCAACCTTCGATCTCAGACACTTCTTCAAGATAACAACCCACCTTCTCCACTTGAACACCTTGGAGGAGATAATTCCCGAGAGGTTGATCCACCCTAGCCAGCACACCCTATGAGAGGTTGATCTTCTAGGAGAATTGAAGAATTTCTGTGTTAAAATACCCCTTTTCCAGGCTATTAAAGATCTTCCCATCTATAATATGTTCATCAAGGAGAATTGTTTCAAACATTCTCAGAGAATAAAAAGAGACGCCCCCACCATAAATGTTGTTGGGTAATTATCTAGTTTGATGCTTGGGAGGGTGATATTCTCAAAATATCGAGACACTAGAAGCCCTTTAGTAGATGTGAATATTGATGGCCTTATAGTCCCTAACACCCTGATTGATCTTGGGTATCCAATGAATGTGATGAATAAGGAAACCATCTTACACCTAAACCTCCAAGTGGCATTGAGAAAGACCAACATAGTGTTGCATCTTGCAGAAATATCCACAATAGCTCTTCAGGGAATTGTTGAAGATGCTATGGTTGCCATTCACCCTTGGGAGTATCCTACTTATTTCCCTATTATCAAGCCAAAAAATAAGTTTAATGGATATACCCTCATGTTGGGAAGGTCATGGTTAGCCACTTCTATTGCTTACATTAGTTGCAGGGATGGAAACATGGCCATTAAGAATGGTAATTTGTCTAAAAAATGGTATTGTATCCTCCTACTCAACCTTCTCTTAATAATGACTTGCCCTTATAGCTAGAAGAGCAGGAAGAATATCAAATTTATCACGCCACCCCCTATCCAATATGCACTCTGGACATCATTAAAAGAGGGCGAAAACCTAATGAAGATAATCTCATCGAATATATCCTTTAGAATCAACCCCCCGCTCCCATACCCATTGATGCATTGATGAAAGAATCTAGGAGTAATCCTCAGGCTGACTTATTCCCTATTCACTCAAGTCCAGACCATGTCCAGATTCTAGAGTTTGGCCCATCCAAAACATTAAATATCAACCCTTTCCTCTTGGCCAAACAAGAAGAGAAATTGTGCAAAGTGCTAAGGAAACATCTGGATGCTTTTTCCTAGTGTTATAAGGACATGAAAGGTGTTCACCCCTCATTCTGTACCCACCATATTTAGATCAAGTAGGGATCAAAGCTTGTGCGCTAGCCCTAGAGGAGGATGAACCCAATCCTTAATGACATTGTGAAAGAAGCACTGTAAAAACTACTCAATGCAGCATTCATATACCCAATTTGATATAGTGAGTGGGTGTCACCTCTTGTGTTAGTTCATAAGAATAATGGAAAGTGGAGGATCTATGTGGATTACAAGGAGCTAAAAAGGGCTACAAAGAAGGACCATTGTCCCTGGCCCTTCATTGACTAAGTCCTAGATGGCCTTAGAGGAGAGAAATTATTCTCCTTCATGGATGGATTTAGTGGATACAATCCAATCCAAATTAGCCCCAAAGAACAAGACAATACCACATTCACATCTCCTTAGGGTACCTTTGGTTATAAAGGTCTTCCATTTGGTTTGTGAAATTCCCCTGCTACTTTCAAGAGGGTAGTTTTGAGTATTTTTTCTTGAATTGGTTCATGATTCTATAGCAATATACATGGATGAGTTCACTCCTTATGGATGTGACTACCATGAAGCTCTCTCTAGTTTGTGCAAGTTTTTGAAAAAATCATTGAAATGAATCTTTATCAAAGCCCTAAGAAATGTGAGTTCTTAATGAATGAGTGGACTATCCTTGGCCATTCCATCTCTAAGGAAGAGATGCAAGCAGCTTCTTGGGACTAGCAGGCTATTATAGGAGATTCAGCCAAGACATTAGTAAAGTGTCTTCACCTTTGTTTGGTATAATGGCTAAAGATGTAGATATATGTTGGACTAATAGTTGTTAGGAGACCCTTGAAGTGTTGAAAGAAAACTTGACTACTGCACCCATCCTAAGAGGTCCCAACTAGGCATTTCCTTTCCATATCCATCCTAATGAATTACATAAAGTTGTGGGGGGAGCCTTGGGGAAAGTAGAGAATACGTTGCCTTATGAGATTTACTTCATTAGTAATAATTTGTCTAAAGCTGAGTTGGATTACACTGTCTCTAAAAAATAACTTTTAGTTGTAGTACATTCTTTAAATAAATTTACGCACTATATCACTAGGTCCCAAATTTTTGTTCATATTGATCATGCAACTGTTAAATATTTGATGAACAATCCTGATGTTAATTCTAGGATAATTAGGTGGTTGTTATTGTTACAAAAATTTGATTTGACTATTATTAATGAAATAGGCAAAGAAAATCTGATTTTAGACTTTTTTTCCAAGTTAACCTTTCCTCCAAGTAATGAAGAGATGGTGGATGACTAGCTTCTAAATGAGCACCTATTTTCCATCTTGGTGATTTTTCCCTAGTTCGTTAACATGGAAAACTACTTGGTTACTGGAAGGTTCCCTCCCAATCTATCACCCAGGGAGAAAAGCAAGATTGTAAGGAAAAAATGCACTTTCACTTGGATTAGGGGAAATATTTTTAGATTGGGACCAAATCAAATCTTGAGGAGATTTGTAATAGAGGAGAAGGCCTTTGGCGTCCTCTCATCATGTCATGATTATCTTTGTTGAGGCCATTTTACTACAAAAACAATAGCCTTTAAAGTTCTATAGATGGGTTACTATTGGCCCACCTTGCATCAAGATGCAAGGAGATATACCAGTAGATGTTATTAGTGCCAAAGAATGTGAAAACCCATACCTAGGGATTAAACTCCCCTACAACCTCAAGTGGCCTTAAAGTCATTTGACAAGTGGGGCATGGATTTCATTGGGCCAATTGATCCACTATGATAGAAAAAAAAGTACATCATTGTGTGCAATGGTTACTTGACAAAGTGGGTTGAGACAAAGGTAGCCAAGCAACATCTGAGCAAAAAAAGGCATAGTTGTTTAGAGAGAACATCTTTTACAAGTTTTGGTATCTAAGAGAGGTAGTCATTGATAAATGATCACAATTCATATCCAATTTGATTGAGGATGTCATGAGGCAACACCATATCAAGCATAAGACATCCACTACCTATCATCCTCACAAAAATGGCCAAATAGAGGTCACTAATAGAGCACTGGAGAGCATCCTCACCAAGTGTATTAGGAGGAGTAGGAAATACTGGGCAGAGAGACTAGTATAGGCCACTACGACCTACAATACCACTTGGAAAACCACCACTAGATTCACTCAATATGATTTGGTATCTTTGCTTTCTATTGAGTTTCAATATCACACTTTGAGAATGACATCTTAGTTGAACTTAGATTTCACCACAACACAACAAGAAAGGATTCTCCAATTGAATGGCCTAGATGAGTTCGGAATGCAAGATCTCTTACACATGGAAGTCATACAACTACAAGGAAGGTTTTTCATGGCAAGCATATCAAGGAAAAGAATTTTCAAGAAAGGGATTGGGCCATGTTATATGATTCTAGGTTCAAATATTTTAAATGGAAGCTAATGACAAGATGGTTGGTCCCATACCTAGTGGAAAGGTGTCATGAAAATGGATCTTTCCAGATGATCTAGAATTGATCTAAGATAAACAATTAAGGTATTACAGACTCATGTGTATGGATGTTCCTATGTTATTTTATGCAATGGATCGATAAGATTGCGAAATACACAGGCACTAAAGTAGTTAGAGAAAACATAACAAGTAAACATATAAACACAACAAGTTTAATAAGGAGTTCACCCAATACTCCTGGGCTATGTCTCCCGGTCCAGCCTTCAGTGGTGGCCTCTCTATCATGTTTTCTAAGTAGAGTTTTCACAATAGTGAGCTCAATTTGAGTCTCACATACAGATATAAATCAGCAAGACTGTACTTGGATCCCCCAAGTCTCTGGAGTACACAGACTCTCTTTACTGATACTCGACCTCTATTGGTCATAGTAGTATGAGCCCAATCTGAGACTCATACATGACAGGCATATACAGAAGAGTTCTCTTGAACCTCTCAAGCATTTTCTGGAGTACACAGACTCTCTGACTCTCTTTGGCTCTGTCTTTAACTCTGGCTCGATGGTACCTTTACTTCTGTAGCTCAACTCGGCTTCTTCTCTCTCTTCTCGTAGCTTTTTGCGTCTAACTAACTCACTTCTCTCTCTGTCAGTTCGTGGCTTTAAAGCCAATCTACTTTCTAACTGTTCATTTCCTCTTCTCGACTTTCTGGTTTCCCTGCCTCTATCCATTTGAATCCCTCTATTCTGAGTAATCATCATTGTATAACTCCTCACAAGGAGGTGGCCACCCATTTGATAATGAACTGAGTGTCAGTTCTCTTGGACGTTTTTGAAATGAATGTTTATTTCGTTAACTCTAAGAATGCCCGCGAAACACGACCTTCCGCCAACACCTCATTCACGTCGGACTTCAAATCCCATACAACTCTACCTGTTTACCTCGTCAAATCCAGTCACCCATAAGAACACATCGATGTCGTTGATCTGGAACCTCCAGATGCAACGGTCATCGTCCATATCGGGCGGGTAAGTAACATGACATTTACCCATCTAATGTGAGAGGTTTTCTCTCTCTTTCACCGAACACATGGCACCCCTCGTGTGGCATCGGGTGGGACTCAGTTGAAACCGCTTACCACTCAAATCCCTTTCGATATTCTGTCGATTTTTGTGGGACCCCACTTCTGATGGAATAGGTGTGATATCCATTGTATTTTATAACTTTTCGGGTCTGGGCACTCGAGGCTTTTCAATATTTGAGGGGTTTTCCCTACGATATGTTGCTAATCACATATCAGAAACTACCCCCGTTTCTTAAATTGACCTCTGGTTTTGTTAATTTGTGGCAGTTCATGTTACCATGGGTCGATAGTTTGTGCGCTTAACTGAGGGTCCTCGATGCTCCGCATTGTTCACAAATTGCAATTGTTTCGAGGATATCTCTGATAAGCCTGATCTTTATAAGACTTTGAAACTTTGGCATAATTTTTAAAGAGTTCATGAAAACTTAGAGAGTGTTCTAGGATCCAATTTAGATCATGGCCTTCCCACTGTAAAAACTTTTGGACCACCAAACGTTGGTTTTTAAGCATCAATCAACTGAGGGTATAGATTCCTCACTTGGTCAATTTCTATCCATCTTGCACTACTTGGTTTTGAACTTTTGAGCCCAATCTTGAGGTACTCAACATCCCCTCTGCGTATAGTTTTCACCTTCTTGTCCAGAACTGTATCTTCCTGCAATTCATTGAGATATTCAGGAAACAGATCATCAATAGAAGGCAATTCACTCTACTCTTCGGGATCTTCAATCAATGAAGGTTTAAATAGTCTCAAGCTTTCCACATTAACAATTGAATAGATGTGCATGTAAGCTAGCAAATCAAGGTGAAAAGCACACTCACCAATTTTCTCAAGTATTTTGAAAGGCCCATATCTTATTAGCTTCAGCTTCTTACCTTCACCTTGCATTCTATCTTTTCTGATATATAGCTAGAATTGATCACCAACTTGGAAACTATGCTCAATCGAATGCTTATCATGCCCTGCGTTGCACTTGGCTTCGCTCTTTTCCCGTTGTTCTTGTACTACCTGGTGAATCTCTTGGATTTGTTTAATGAACTTGGTTGCCTTGTCCACATTACTGTGTCCATCAATCGCTATGTCTTTACCAAAGACAAAATCCAAGGAAACCTTGGTGTGAAACCAAAACAGGTCTCAAAAGGAGATCTCTATGTAGAAGAATGTTTAGCTCAGTTGTAAGCATGTTGCACATAACATAGGTGTTCATCCTAGAGCTTGGGATGCTTGCTGCAATAGCATCTGAGCAACTAGATCACTGTCCTGTTGACCACTTCTGTCTGGCCATCTGTTTGCGGATGAAAAGTTATGCTCTTCTTCAGTCTGATGTCCATCAATTCCCACAGACTCGACCAAAATTTCCCAACAAATCAGGAGTCTCGATCAGATATAATGGAAGTGGGTAATCCAAAATGAACCCATACATGCTGAAAGAACAAATTTGTAGTTTGTTCAACTGTAATTTGTTTGTTACAGGGTATTAAAATACACATTTTGCTGAACCTATCCACAATAACATATAAATAGTCATGACCTTTTCTAGATTTAAGCAGCCCCCCAACGAAATCCATGGAAACACTTTCCCAAGGGTGAGAAGGAACTTGTAATGGAGTGTACAAGTCGAGTTCTCTATTGTTGGGCTTGCTTTTAGCACACATGGTACACCCTCTTACATATCTGGCAACCGCTTCATGCATTTTTTGCCAATAACGAAATCTTTGTAGCTGTGCAACTGTTTTACTTACACCAAAGTGACCTGATATTAGAGAAGTGTGTGCTTCTCGAATTATCTTTAGTCTTTCAGTTTGTGGAATGCATAACTTTCCAAAATGATACAAGAGTTGGTCCTTAACATGATAATCCAATTCTTCTACTTGTTTGCCATGACTTAAAGTTGCATATACATCTTTAAAATCTATATCTTGAGCATACTATTGAATGTAGCTTTCATGCAATACCAAATTATGCTTAAGTATAATAGATGCATTTATGATTGGTCTGGACAAAATATCTGCAACTTTATTGTGTATGCCCTTTCTATATCTGATGACAAGATGAAACTGTTGTAGGAAACCCATCCACCTATAGTGTCTTGATTGCTGCAACTTAGTTTATGAGTGTAAATATTGAAGTGGTTGATGATCAGTATGTATAACTATTTCTTTGCACACTAAATAATGTTTCCACTTTTTCACACTATGTACTAATGCATACAATTCTTTATCATATGTGGGATAATTAACTACTACATAATTAAATGTCTCAGAATGATAACATATGGGTTTATCGTGCTGCATCAACACTGCTCCCATGGCATAGTCACTGGCGTCTATTTCAATCTCAAATGGTCTTTGAAGATCGGGTAGTGCTAGTACTAGTGCTGTACTAATCTTTTATTTTAAGGTGTCCAAGGATTTCTGCTATTTTCCTCCCCACTGAAACACCTTGTTCAATCTCGTTAAAGCATGTAAGGGAGATACAACTAAGGAAAAGTTAGAAATAAACTTTCTCCAATACTGTGATGCTCCTAGGAAGCTTCTAAATTTTGTAGCAGATTTGGGTTTAGGCCAATTTACAATGACTGAAACCTTAGAGGGATCTATCTTCAATTCACCACCCCCTACAATATGACCCAAATAATTCAAAGATGTTTTGCGAAATTCACATTTTGAGAGCTTATCATAAAGATTTTCTCTTTTCAAAACATCTAGAGTCTGCTTTACATGCTTCAATGTTCTTCCCATGTTTGACTAAATATAAGAATGTCATCTAAATATACAATGACAAAGTCATCAATGAAAGGTCTGATTACATCATTCATTACTCTCATGAAAGTAGCAGGAGCATTAGTTAAGCAAACAGGCATAACCAACCACTCATACAATCCCTACTTTGTTATGAAAGGAGTCTTCCATGCATCTTGCTCTGCAACTCTGACCTGATGGTAGCCACTATGCAAGTACAACTTGGAAAAATAAACAGCTCTTTTCAACTAATCTAGTAGATCATCTATGCGAGGAAGGGGATAATGATTTTTTATCGTTATCTTATTCAGTTCTCGATAATCAATGCACATTCTCCATGAGCCATATTTCTTTCTCACCAAGACAATTGGAGACCCACATGGCGATGTGCTAGGTCTTATGAACCGTTTCTCGAGCAGCTCCTGTACCTGCTTCTTGATTTCTTCATTCTCTAAAGCAGACAACCTTTTATACCTATGGTTGTGATCATTGTTTCATCCCTTGAGTCTGACCCCAAATTCTTCTGAATAGCTGTAGCAATATTCTACTTTTTACCATTGTACTTCTTGGGTTTTAGCTCCGGATACAGAATCCAACAGTGTTCATCATCATGCCCATGCTTCTTGCAATGAGTGCATGAATATTTGGTCTTTCATATAATATTTGTCTTCCTCTCTTTCCATTTCTGTTTTATCTTTTCATTATTCTTGCTTGCAGTGGGTTTTGATGATCCCCCAACTTCTGGGTTCACATTCTTGCCTCTAGCCTCTAGATGTGTAGCCTGAATAGATACCTCATCTATGCTAGTGGGATTAAATATGAGAATGGTATGCTTTAAATAGTTGTGTAGACCACTTATATACTTCAGCAATGTTTCAGGTGAGTCTAAAGAAATTCCTAGAATCAAAGCTCTTTTTCTAAATTCTTGGGTGTAGCCTTGTACACTTTTCCCCTTTAATTGTCAAAGAGTTTGCCAACTCATCATGGCTTGCTGCATATAAGCTAGTGGATAGAAATTTTTTTTAATTGCAGAAACAAATTCACTGCAGATAGAAAGAATTTTACCATACTTCTTCATGTCAACTTGTGTCCTGCCTTCCCACCATACCAAGGAAGTGCCTCTAAGGCATATGCTGGCTAGTTGAATCTTACTCTTTTCTGAATCAATGCTCTGCACCCTACAATATACATCAATCTGTCTAATCCCATTATCCAGCTTCTCTACATTCAACTCTCCATCATATATCGAAAAATAAAATTTAACATCTAATTTAATTAAATATGCCTTCTTCTTTTTATTTTCAGGACTATCAAGAGGTGTGGGAAGTTTTTCTTCTTTCCCTTTGCCTTTAGAGTGGTCATTGAGGAGAGATCCTTCTGCTCCTTTATCTTGCTTGGAGTTTGATAAATCTTCAACTCTACCATTCTTAAATTCTCTATACATTTCTTCTACCATAGCTCTCATTGTCAAGAAAATGCCCATGAATTGGGAGTCTGGTTCCAAGGGACTTTCTTCTGACATTTTCCTCTTACGATAGACTCTTCCAAGTTTTGGGTTAGCTTCAACCAACTCTCCTCCTAATTTAAGCTTTGATCTAGTTATCATTCAACAAAAATCCAGCACAAGCTTGTCTAACCTTAGTAACCTAGAGCTCTGATACCACTTAATCTGGAATTGATCTAAGACAAACAATTAAGGTATTGCAGACTCATGTGCATAGATGTGCCTGTGTGATTTTATGCAACGGATCGATAAGATTACAAAATACACAGGAACTGAAGTAGTTAGAGAAAACATAACAGGTAAGCATATAAACACAAGAAGTTTAATAAGGAGTTCACCCAATACTCCTGGGCTATGTATCCCAGTCCAAACTTCAGTGGTAGCCTCTCTATTATGTTTTCTAAGCAGAGTTTTTACAACAATGAGCTCAATTTGAGTCTCACATACAAATATAAATCAACAAGACTGTACCTGGATCCCCCAAGTCTCTGGAGTACACAGACTCTCTTTACTGATACTCGACCTCTATTGGTCACAGTAGTATGAGCCCAATCTGAGACTCATACATGACAGGCATATACAAAAGAGTTCACTTGAGCCTCTCAAGCCTTGTCTAGACTACACAGACTCTCTAACTCTCTCTAGATCTGTCTTTAACTCTGGGTCGATGCTACCTTTACTTCTGTAGCTCAGCTCGGCTTCTTCTCTCTCTTCTCGTAGCTTTCTCTGTCTAACTAACTCGCTTCACTCTCTATCAGTTCATGGCTTTAAAGCCAATTTGCTTTCTAACTATTCGTTTCCACTTCCCGGATTTCCAGTTTCCCTACCTTTGTCCGTCTAAATCCCATTGTTCTGTGTAATCATCATTGTATAACACCTCACAAGGAGGTGGCCACCTATTTCATAATGAACTGAATGTCAATTCTCTTGGACGTTTTCAAAATGACCTTTCATTCTATTAACTCCAAGAATTCCCGCAAAACACGACCTTCTGCCAGCACATAATCCATGTCGGACTCTAAATACTATACAACTCTGCTTGTTTACCTCGTCAAATCCAGTCACCCATCGGAATGCATCTCCACTGTTGATCTGGAGCCTCTAGATCCAACGGTCATCATCTATATCGGGCGGGTAAGTAACATGATGTTTACCTGTCCGATGTGAGTGGTTTTCTCTGTCTTCCGCTAGATGTGTGGCACCCCTTGTGTGGCATTAGGCGAGACTCGATTGAAACTGCTTACCATTCAAAGCCCTTCCGATATTCTGCCAATTTTGTGGGACCCCACTTCTGACGGAATCGACGTGATATCCATCGCATTTTATAACTTTTTAGGTCCAAGATCTCGGGGGTTTTCCCTCTGATATGTTGCTAATCGCATATCAGAAACTACCCTTGTTTCTTAAATTGACCTCTGGTTTTGCTAATTTGTGGCAGTGCATGTTACCATGGACCAACGATGTCCACGCTTGACCGAGGGTCCTCATTGCTCCACGTTGTTCACAAATTGCAACCGTTTCGAGGATATCTCTGATAAGCTTGATCTTTATAAGTCTTTGAAACTTTGGCATAATTTTTAAAGAGTTCATGAAAACTCAGAGAGTGTTCTGGGATCCAATTTGGATCACCAGATTAGAAAGATTAATGAGGAAGGCATTCTCTTGCTTGTAAATGGTTACAAGTTTAAGTTATATAGAAGACCTATGTCCAAGGAGGCATTTATCAGTTCATTCAGCAAAGAATTGAATGTGATTTGTAGTTTCATAGCTTCGAGTCAAAAATACTCTTAAGAGAAAAAAAAAAAGAGAAAAAATAAGATGCCTAGATGAAAACCTTTATGAGGCATCTAAGGCCAACTCGTAGGTTGAAAACCTCTCTAAGAAAGCCCAAGAGAAAAAGCAAATTAATAATTATTTCTCTCGATGCCTTTTCCTGATAAAATACTTAAATCATAACCCCTCTTCTAACTTCATACTTTATAGGGTATTCTGTTACACATTATTTTTTTGTACTTATATGAAATGATGTTTTAACCCTACCCTTCACTATTTTAAGCATAATTTCCATCAATCCCTAAAGAATTTGGAATATACAATCACTCACAAAGATAAGAATCTTGTGAAAATACCTTTAAAAACCTAGATTTTAAAGGGTCTCATTAGTGGGACCATAATTATCTACGACACTACTAGGATTTCACACTATGCCTAACCCTTGACCCATGACATTTTTCCACTTTTCTATTTCGAATCGTGTCACATTATTTTTAAAAAAGTAAAAATAAAAAGAATACAAGAAGCTTATATTGTAGAAGCCTTGTGGATGACATCTTCTCTGATTAGTTTAGATTTGGCTCGACATCCCTAACTTGTTAGATCCCAATCTCTATCACTTATCCTCCTCTTGTGCCTTCCCAAGTCTGCAAATACAACCATCTCCCTGTGAAATGGCTTGTTAGAAAAACTCAAGAATGTTGGGTAAACTCTACTCAAACACCTACCTTTTGACTACAAATGTTTTTAAGGAAAAGAACTGGGATGAAGGAACAAACTAGAAAGGTATTTACACCATCAACTATCAAGTGGTAACCACTTCTTTCATGATTAATATATTTATGAATTTCTTTCCCATAAACATTGTCTACATTTGATGTTTTTTATTGCAAATCTCCTTGATCATGTGCATAGGTCTTTTACAAATCATATTTGTATATTGGTGCTTCAATCTCTTATTTGTTTGTGTCATCCATAGGTTCTTACTCAATGATGACTCAACAAAAATCTAGAGGCTAAATATTACGAGAAATTAGCGAGGACAAATGTCAATTAATAAGGTACAAAGTTCTCATCTCATTGTTGCTAACATACGACTTGATTATGTTCGACCTAGGGAAAGTTTTTAATTCCTTGTTATTTTATTCTAGGTCTATTTTCTAGGCATAGGGTGTTTGCTCTGCTCCACGGGAGGGATTTATCTGTCAACACCTCATATATGAATTATTGGTCGGCTGGAATGAGATCCTCCCCATAGATATGAAGTCCACATAGCCTATTTTTATATTTTTTTTCTTGAAGGAGTTCTACAATACTTTTACTGCAAAATTAATAGGAAAGGTGACATTCTTGATCCCTTAATAATATGAGAAGGTTGGTGGTAGAGAGTCATTAACCAATATTGAGAAGGAATATGAAAAAGATATTGTAAATCCATTCGATCCATTCCTTTTCAAAACCATTGGCATGAAGGACATTACCTAATTTCTAGTTCAACTTATCGTAAGCTTTGTATATATCAAATTTTCTCATTATTTTAGACTTCCTTGTGATTTTAATAGAAGGAGTAACCTCATGTGCCACCATGATACCATCTAGAATTTGTTTGCGCTCTACAATTTCCATATACTCTAGAGAGATGATCTTAGGAACAAACATGTTTATAAGGAACAACTTGATTCTATTGGCTATTATCTTGGTTATTAGTTTCTAAACTACATTGTATAGGGAAATGGGTTTGTAGAAAATAGGTTTCCCCACCTTTTATTGCATGGGTACCAATGTTAGTAAAGTGGTATCCAAAGCTCTAAGAATAGATTAGGACAATTTATATTTCTCAACAACTTCTCATATCTCCTCCAAAATGATTGGCTAACATGAGTGGAAAAATCCAACATTGAAGCTATCTAGCCCTCACAATTTATTATGGGGAATTTCCTTGACCGAAAGTTCCACCTCTTCATACAAGATATTCCTGAGAAAAGCTTCATTTTGTTTTGTGGTGATGCTCCATGGAATATACCTAGTCATATGTTAGATGGAACTTGTTCTATCGACAATGGAAACATATAGAATGCTATAGAAAAAATGGCCCAATTCATGTGATATCTCCTAATGGGTATCCAATTTCCTTCCATCAGAATATTTTGACAAAGAAATCAAGTTGTGGTGTTGATGTTGCATCATGGAATTGAGAAAGAAACTAGTACTATTTTATCCTTTTTTGACCCACTGGATGCCATGCTTTTTCTTCCATGGTTTCTCTTCTTGTTTTCTTCTCTCTTCCAACTCTTTTAAAATTATTTCCTATTCTTTAATTAAGCTCTCAAATCAACCTAAAAGCATTTCCTACTAGTTGATTTATTTGATTTGTTTTTCTAATTTTCATTTCTCCTCTAGGACGTTGCCAAAACATCCCTTGTTGGATAGTGTGAGTTTCAATTTAATGTGATTGAGTTTTTATAAAGCGTAAACATCACCAAACCTTCTATACTTCGTAACTCATCCCACCAATGTTGATCATTGTATTGGAATGTTAGGGGTGAAGCCATAATTTCTAAAATCTAAAGTGATATTTTCATGTTCTCAACTTTGAATCAATATTTAGATAGATGGCATAATGGTATGATCCATGAGTTCGGAGAATAAAGGCATCTATGAACAATTATTAGCTAAGAATATTCTTAGAGAGAGAAAATCTATCCAATTTTAAAGCTTCCTATTGCTATCCATATCTCCTTTTTTTCAATGTATATATACCATTTTTTGTGTCTATTTAAACTAAGAGTGAATAGACCAATTGTTTCCTAAAACAACGTTTCCTCTTACTTGAACCTTGTAATTCCACCTTTCTTATCCTTGAGTGAATTAATAATATTGAAATCTCCTCGAATAATCAAGGAAGCTCGAGAAAGTAATTTACTTGTGTTGACAATACAATCAAGAGACAAACTTTTTACATTTAAGATAGCGGGGCTATAGACATTAGATACATGGAAGCAGTCTTTGGAGCCAATTAATTTGGACTGTATTGTCATAATGAAAAAAAAGGAAATCATATTTTTAAACTTAATGTCTTGATCATTAAAAATAATAGTCATTCAACTCAAGTATCCCTAGTAATCAATCATTACTACCTCTTAATTCCTCCCCCATTTGTTGATTATATGAGAAATAAGTTCACTTGATATTTTTATATCTTGGATCTAAATTATGTGTACCACTTTACTTTTATGAAACTCTGTTTTCTTTTTCTATTGAGGCCTCTCATGTTCATTGATACTATTTTCATGGATAAGATATGTTGGATTCAAGAATGCCTATAGAATAACCTTGAATTTTCGTGAGTTGACCAAAGTGCCTCGTAACTCATCCAGTAGTTGTAAATTACTCTTGTGGCCTTATTTCCTTTCCTCCCTATAAAAATTTGGTGAAGATTTAGCCAGTACATTTGGCGTCCCAAGTGGCCACCACCTCTTGCCCCTGAGTTTGACTTAGTGAATACATGCCCATAATTCATATGAGCTCTACCGATTAGGAAATATTAGTGCTCTATGAGGGTAAAGAGATCCTTACCTTTCCATACGTTCAACACTTTCAAAAAATTCAAAGAATCTAAGTCCATATCCTCCACTTGATCTTGGAGTGGATTTAACCCCTTAAGCAAATCATGGAAGAAGATTAAGAGGGGGTGGAATTGATTAAAGGTTTTATGGGGTGTTGGGTAGAGGAAATCATGGTAACAAGTGGAGGAAATGAGATTAAAGATGAAAAATGTGGTGGATATAGGAAAATGGGGCACCCAAAGGGTCCTTCATTTCTATTTATGAATGTTAACTAGTCACATGTGAGTTAGAGGAATCCAATGATTTGAGTAGCCCATACCAATTTGAGTCTAACCCTTCATCCTTGTTCCTTTGTTGTCTTGGGAATTTTGTAGAAATTGGGTTAATTTATGGTTGAGGATACATCCAACCATAGTAAATCGCTTATTATCTTGGGACAAACATGATTCAAGGTTGTTATTTAAGGACGCCGAAGGAAAAATAACGTATAAATGGCCATAGGCATGGTAGCATCATCATCAAAATGAGATATGGTCATAATCAAGTGTTTACTTCCAACATTCATCCTCGTAGTAGATATCTATTTATTATGATAGCTAAAATATTAATATAAACACATATTTGGGCATAGGATATATGCCTTTCTTTATTGGTCACTATAGAGATTTTGATAGTGTCTCATGGCATTCCCAATTCTTACAAGGGTCTCCTCATCCCAAAACTCATGTGGTAATGAATACATCAAGATCCATGTAGGTGTTGTCGTGGAGTCCTCTTTATCAAGAACGAGATGCTCAGTCCAAAACCCCATGTACTTTCTTGTTGAGTTAAAGAAACATGGACCATAATAAAAAAATTGGTTACAATAATCATGGAATATAAAGACAATAGTAAATAAATTATTTTCTCCCAGTTCTAGCTTAATCTAACCCTTAGGATTCCACTTATTATATTCCCAGCGTCGTAGGGATTTTTATGATGACTACATTCTAAGGAATTTATCAATAAGAACATGATATCACATCTACTATATATACTCATCAATATGATTTGAGTGCACCTCATGATTTGGATCAATATTTTCTTTGGGAAAGCAAGTCCTTAGACTTTATTTACTAGAGTGGTTAGGTAAATAATTATTGTTTTCATGCTTTCCATGTGGGTTCAAAGTTGAAGGATTCAAAATGGTATTCAAGGATTGGTCCAAGTTTTTTCCTTCATAAATAATCCTCTTGTAGGGGGAAAACCATTCCCTCCCTTTGCATTATCCATAGAAGACCAGTTTGTAAGGGAAGAAAATTACTATAAAATTCGTGTTTGCAAAACACTTAGCTAGGGTTTTCATTTTAAATTATTATTATTAATCATAAAGATAATTAATATATTATTTAAACATATAAAGGAATTTACAAAATCATGTAACAAGATTCTTAACCATGAATATCGATCCCCACATTAGCATGGAAATTTTTAACCTATAAATAGGCCTTCTTACAATAAAATGGACAAATATCATTGCTTATTAATACCACATCCAAATATTATAACTCATATTCATGTTGCCAATGTTATATTTAATTAAAATGACATGAAAAATATCAACTTGTATTCAAAATATTCATCTACCTAATAATTAACGAGAACTAAATCAATAATAGGGAAACCCTATTTGCAAATGGATATGTCTATCCACCTAATTAAAATAAATGTAAATAAAGTTTTATAGTATAAATACAAATATAATTTTTTAAATGTTTTAATAAATATATTTTCCTTTTAAAAATATATATTTATTTATAATGAAAATATTGATATGCTCGGAAGCCTATTATGCAAAACTGGATATGGAAGATATGTAATTATTTATGTGCTCTACCTATAATTGACACTTGTCCCTTTTAAAATAAAATAAAATGTTCCCTAAATACAAAAACAAAATTGTTGTTTATAACTAAATAAAAAAAATGAAGATACATTTTTAGTTATTTTAAACAAATGATTTACGAAATACCAATAATTTCACCATGTTCATTTTTTGTATAGTGATCCATATTATTATCTATCTATCCCAGAGAAGGATCATGTTTGTTGAGTTGCAAAACTCTCTTGAGTGCAAAATTTGGAAAAAGTCTGCATCTCGAGAACTTTGATCAATTTAAGCTCTTAATAAATAGGGTTGAAGATGGATGTTCAATCTCTTTCTACACACACACCACATATCTCGTCTCTATTGAGCATAGAAAGAATTCCACATCCCCTTGATTTTGGAATCATATCAAGAAAATGGATAATAAGAATATATTTTAAATTGTTTTATATAATACATAGTCAGTGCACCTTCAAATATTTTATTTATGGCTCATATTTTCATTAAAAAAAATTAAGTAATTAGTATATTTTGAAATAGATGTCCCCTCATATTGTGAACTAGAAAATATATATCCAGGGTATAGGAACTTTGTCCAACCCCCTTTCTATATATGTACTCATAGATTATATATATATCTATATATATATATATATATATATATATATATATATATATATATATATATATATATATATATATATATATCATTTTACATGTCAATTCCATGATTAGAAAGTACTTATCAATATAAGATATCTCTAGTAGAAATAAAGGTAACAATATAAATTTGAAAGCTATTGGGAAATTTTCAAAAAGATATTGTTAAGACTTTTTACTTCTTTTAATATCTGTCTATTTTTAATTTTTTTTAGTGTAATGTTATGGGATAACATTTTTTCCATACTAAGCTATAGAGAGCCTCTCAATGCAACAACCGTCTATGAAGGAAAGTTGAGATATAGTATTTGAAAAAAAAATAACAAAAAAAAAATTAAAAAATCAATCTCCACCATGTATATAATATTTTGGTGTATCCAGAGATCATGTAGTTAGGCGTGAAGAAATTCCTATAATTTCAATTTGGAGCTTGAGGAAGAGTAAGATGTATAATTATTTTAATTTCTAAAATTTTAAGCTTAGATAAAATATTTCAATATTGATAGTAATTAATATAATTCAATATCAATTTTATATATCCTTATAATTCGATGCCAATTTTATGTAACCTTATAAATAGAGAAAGTAAAGAAAAAATAATGCTTACTATGAATGAAATATTTCAATACCTACTTTAAATAGAAATAATAATTACATGAGCAATATATTATGAATCAAGTATTTCAATACTTAAGTTGGATAAAATAAATTTATATGAACACTATATATAAAGAGAGAGAGAGTGTTTCATTTAATTCTCAATATGAACAAGTAAAATATTTTAATATAGGCAATATGAAATATATCTAGAGAGAATGGGGGAGAGAGATGCATTTTACAGCATGAGAGACAAGTGTATTTAAAAACCATCTTAATAATAAAAAACATTTTAATGTGAACATAGTGGGAAACAAATACAATATTTCAATGCCTATGTTGAATAAAATATTTGAATGATATATATATATATATATATGATAAAACAATTATAAATACAAATTTTTAAGTGTCTATATATATGGAATGAACCAAATTATATTCATGATAATATTGGATTGGATCTATGAAATGGATGGAGGGGTCAAATCTCTTGAAATGCAAGCATTTCTTCAAAATTTTAGTCTAAAAAAAAGTTTGCATCACGAGAGATTTAATCCCTTTAAACACTTGAGATTAACATAAACTTACTACAATACATCCTTTTTCTTTAATACATTTTATCATCTTAAACAAATGTTATTTCTTGACTCCTATAAATTTAAAACTAGGAAGATAATATTTGGTGAATGAATCACGCATCTCTCAGGTGAGTGCGCCTAGAGGCTATGAAACAAGTTGCCGCTTAATTGAATGAAAAATCAAACAATAAATATATTATAGGAGCACACTTAGTTAGGGAGATCAAACAACTCCTGGAAAATAGAATTTGAATCCTAAAAACAAAAGAATCAAAAACTACCTAACAAATGCTTTCTCCATTATTTCAAAGTATCCCCCTTAATGGAGAAAAATATTAATTTCCACACCTAATATCTCCCTAAAAAATTCAAATTTCATCTTCCCAAAGGGCTTAGTGAAAATATTAATAGAATTTTCACAAGTCTTACAATACATTAAAGTAACATATTTAGGCTACATATTTTTTCTAACAAAATGAAACTGAGCATCAACATGCTTTCTTTTTCCATGAAAAAATGGATTATTTTGCAAACTTGAGATTTTTTTGTCACAGTTGATCACTATATCCTTAATTTTTATTCTCCAACACCTTGAATAAATCTCCTCAACCAAACAACTTGTGAAGTTGTTGCACACAAAGATTTATACTATGCTTGAGTGGATGAGAAAAATAAGTAGTATCCTTCTTAATACTCCATGAAACAATCCTAGATCCAATGCTAAAAGCCTAAAATGTAGTAGATATCCTATCATCCAGATTACCATCCCAATCTAAATCTGAGTAACCTGTCAGTTCAACATCAAATGAATTAGTATACTTAAGACCAAAATGAATTGTTCCTTTAAGAGACTAGAGTACATCTTTTGTTGCTCTCCAATGTCTTTCTAGAGGTCTCACCATAAACTGATTTAACACACTGACAGAGTATGCTATATCACGTCTGGTTATAGTAAGATAATTCAATCTTCCCGCTAGTTGTCTACACATTATACCATCAACCTCCTTTGAGCCATCATCACTATTAAGTTTCATATTTTCTTGCATTAGAACTTCTCAAGCAGTTCTCTAACATACTTACTACCAGAAACAAAATTATGACCAAAATATCTCTAGAATTCAAGACCTAGATAGTAATGTAACTCACCAAGATCTTTCTTCTCAAATACTTGTGACATATGCACCTTAATTCCATCAATTAATTTAACAAAAAATCTTGTAATAATTATATCATCAACATAGAAAGTAATCAACACAACTTTCCCCTTTGAATGGAATTTGGTATACATGCTTGGATCACTTTGACTCCACATAAAACCCTATTGAAGAAAGAAGGAATCTATCTTCTCAAAACATGACATAGGTTCCTTCCTCAGCCCATACAAATATTTCTTTAATCTACAAACTATATGTTCCTTCCCCTTTTTAACAAACCCTTTAGGTTGTATCAAATAAACCTCCTTCTTTTAATCGTCGTTAAGAAAAGTAGATTTTACATCTAATTGGTCAAGATTGCAATGGTACTTTGTAGCTAATGCAATTAACAATCTAATAGTGTTTATTTTAGCTACAGGTGCAAATTTTTTCTGCATAGTCAATGCCCTCCTTTTGTGAATACCTGTTTCTACCAACGTAGACTTATATTTATCTATACTACCATCTACTTTAAATCTGGGATTGTACAACCATTTACATCCTATGGGCTCTTTGTATTTAGGCATCTTAGTCAATTCCTAGGTTTTGTTTTTAATTATAGAGTCATATTCTTCCTTCATTGGTTTCCTCCACACTTCATGTTCGTTGGATTCATTAAAATTCATGGGTTCTATGGCATTTAAAACACTACTCATTACGACATATTCCTTATACCTTCTAGGTAGGTGAATATTACGAGTATAACTCCTTGGCACTTTGTTGTCTTCATCTCTATTATTAGAAGGTCCTTCTCCACCTTTGGGTGAACTCTGAGTACTGGTGGTCTCCATATCACTAGATTCTTCCTCAAGCTTCGGTTTCTCATTGTCTTCTTCTTTTTCTTTATTGCCTTCAACTTCAGGAAGTATGTGCCACCTTTCATAGTTGTTCTCCTTGTTGCCTTGATCTGCCTACTCATGGAAAATTACATCTCTACTTGAAAATACATTGTGAGTAGAGGGATAAAACATTTTAGAAACTTTAAATTTAGAATAGTATCCTACAAAAATACATTTGATGGCTTTAGCATCAAGATTCTTTCTATTCTCCTTTGGAATATGTGCAAAGTCTTTGTACCCAAATACCCTCAAAGGATGAATTGCTAGTTTAAAACCATACAAGGCTTTGAATGAAGTCTTGAGGTCATTATAACTTGTTGGATTTATGTTCTTTAAATAAGCTACATGACTAACGGCCTCTACCCAAAATGAATTTGTGATATTCTTACCTTTAGTCATACTCCATGCGCACTCCACTAATGTTTTGTATTTCCTTTCTACAACACCATTCTGCTCTAGAGTCCACGGTATTGTAAATTCTTGTACTATTCCATGATATTTACAGTAATTGATGAAGCTCCCCAACCTGTACTCTCCCCATTGATATGAAGGGAGGTGTTTTTTAAACATCTGCGCCTGCTACTCTACCATGTTTCTGAACTCTTTGAAATATTCAAAAGCATCATTCTTTCTCCTAAGGAAATACACCCAAGTGTAACTTGTACAATGATCAATAAACAACAAAAAATAATAAGCACCTCCTAGGGATTTGGTCTGCATGGGTCCACAAACATAATTATTCAGAAGTTCTAATAAATCTCTTCTTCTACTATCATAATTAGATGGGAATTCATCTATGTGAATTTTTCCTAAAGAGAAACCCTCACAAGCAACACTTTCATTTTTTAGCATAGGGATTCCTTCAACCATTGTTTGTTTTTGGAACAATAACAAATCATGAAAATTGACATGACCCTACCTATGGTGGCAAATATGTTTTGTTGAAACAATTGTAGAAGTTAGTGCTTGGTGACTCTTGCTAGTCACATCAAGTTTGTACAAGCCTCCAACTCTGTCTCTTGAAGCAATAGACTTGTAGTGATCTAGCAAGTCCTTTACTATGCAAAATGTTTTGAAGAATTCAACCTTCAGATTCTGACCTGTAATTGTGGACAAAAAGATCATATTTTTCTTGACCTTGGGCACATACATAACAATAAGAATGTGCCTAACACTACCATTCGGTAAAGTCACTAGAGCATCACCATATCCTTTCATCTATTGTGCATGATCATCTCCAAGATAAATGTTGACACCATTGCTTATTTCCTTCAAGTTCTCATACAAGTCCTCATTACATGTCATGTGGATTGAGGCTCCAAAATCCACAAACCATGCATCGACATCATCAATTTTAGTATACGATGAAACATTAGACACAAACAACTTACGATTCTTAAGATCAAAATTTGGGGCTTCTCCTGCGAAATATCTTGAATGTCCCCTATTTTTATTCCTCACTTCATCACTTTTCTTCTTGTAATAATATCTAGCAAGATGCCCACTTCTACCACAATAAAACCATTTAATTTTAAAATCATTTCTATCATGTGACATACCTTGACTTTGCTTTAGAGATGGCCTTATTTGAAATGGACTTCCACCTTTATTTGCTTCTCCATGTTTTCCCTTGAAGAATTTCTTCTTTTCCACAAGTGCTAATTATGGATTCTGATGGTTAAAATTTCAGTGCCTCTCCTCTTCTTGCATTAGTATCCCTATCAACTCATCAAAAGGGGGAACTTTATCCCTTACTACAAAATATGTAATGAACATTTGATAGTCCTATGACATCCCATTTAAAGTAATTGTGACAAGATTAGTACCAGGTACTGATTCCCCTATGTCTCCCAACTTATCTTTCAATTCTTTGATTCTTGGAAGAAAAGTACTAACAAATTCATTTTCTTCCATTTTAATATAAAGGCACTTACTTTTCAGGAAGAGGATCTTATTTGTACTTTTACTGTCATAAAAATCCTTCAATGTAGAACAAGTTTCATTGGAAGTCTTGCAATCATGAATGTGAGGAATTATGTTATCTTTCATAGAAATTTTCCATAGTACCTTTGCATTATTCTCTCTCTTCTCCCAGTTTTAGATCGATGCAGCTTTTTCACCTCCAACAACACTTAGATTTTCTTCTTCTCCATTTATTATTTTTCATACACCATAGCCTTCCATTAATGTTTGTAGTTTGAATTTCCAATTAACACAATTTGAGCCATCCAACTTATTGGCCTCATGGAGGTACGTTTCAACAAGTGGATTAGTCATTTAAACAACACCCTTCATCTTGCTCCACATTTCACGAGCACTACCAACAGATCCAAATATGTTTACAGATCGAATCGAAAGAGAGGCTCTGATGAAAAATGCGTTGCACTTAACAAATTCAAATAAAGTGGAGTTCAACTTATTTTTAATCTACATAAAATTCTAAAAATGAAGCCCTAAAAGAAATTAATTATTAAGTTCAACATCTTTATCTATTGAAGTGGAATTGAGAGAATTAGTGGAAATGAGAAGGTATTCCCACAAAGAAATCCTACTTAGTTTCAAATATCCACAAATACATATAACAAAAAATGAGTTTAAACTTCTTCACCACGATCAAACGCATTAAAACCAAACATCCTCACCACAATAAAACTCATTAAAACCAACATCTCCACCATGAGCAGGCCTTGAGATTGCACGCTCATCAAATTTCAACTTTCCACAACCAACCCACCTCTCAAAGTTGCGCATTTTCACTACATTGTAATAAATTTAAATTTTGGAAGTTACCCTAGATAGATGCACTTCTCACTTAGTGAAGAGTGCATCATTCCTTTGACCATTGCACACCCAGACAATCAATCCTCCCTATCTAGCTATGTCCACAATAAGGTCTCACGGTAAGAAGGGACAGATGCAGAGACTATCTAGGGAGTCAATATATCTACAACTCCATGCTTTTGGCCATCCACCCTCAAAGCAACAGACTTGATCTTAGCCTCATCTCATTGGAACCTCCTGGTCAAATGTCTCACACCAACAGTCTTCTCACAGCCTCATCTAGGCACATGATGAAAAGAAACCACCGTCAACCATCATCAATGATGATATTCAACTCACTCTTGAATTCTTCTAGCACGAGAATCCCAGACATACGTGTTGGCTCTGCTCTTACTCTTACTCTACAATTACTCCAAACAAAATGATCAGAAAATAGATCTCCTCCTTCACTTACTAATAGTATTCATAACTTAATCTGTGGTAGGGAATGTAAAAGTAGGGCAGCGGTTACTAATAGGCGTTGACCTCACTATTTTGGATATTTTCCTACTCTTTGTAGCCTGGGTTAGTGCACCCACTTTCCATTTTTAAAACCACCTTGGGTCTAATCCACTATTTTTGTACTAACATCCCTCGTTCATCAAATTTCAGGATCCAAAATCCAGCACTACCCCTTGACAGTAACTTCTTTTATGATCGAGCCTCACCTCCATCAAGGCTGTCTAATTTGCTAAGATCTTTGTTCTCTCCAACAAGCAAAGATCAAATGTATTCATGTTGAATTCACCATTCAATGGGCAAGCATAGATCCAATTTGATCTACCTCTGCCAAATTGGTGCTTCTACTCATACCAAATCAAATTGTAGGAAGACAAATTTTGGTGAATGAATTACACATCTCTCAGGTGAGAACACATGGAGGCTGCAAGCTAGTGTTGCCACTTCATTGAATGAAGAATCAAATGATACATATCTTATAGGAGTACACTTAGTTATGTTAAAGGTAAGTTTGTCACATCTACTCAAAATGCATGAAAACCATATCAATCAACATCCTTGACCACTTGTCATTATCCCTTTGCAAAGCCCTAAGCATGACCTCTCTAAAAATTATAAGCTTCTCGTTTAATCAGTGCAAAAACCATGTTTTTAGCCCAAGCACATCTTTCATGTTTGTTCACCTACAATGGCTGCAAGTTTCATAACTAAGAATCTACGCTAATCATTGTAGGTCTCTACTCTGCAGGTGCATTCATTCTAGAATTTGAAGAAAATTAAAAAATAATTTTGAATCTTCTTTTTCCTAATGCTTTTAAGGTTTCTTTTACCATCTACAACGGATAGAGATCTCTAATTCCTATATGATCCTACTCTAGTGGTCTTATTTCTTATGCCTAGAGCTTATCCTTCCTCATATGTGGATCTCAAGCCTAGATTAGTAAATTCTAATCTACCACTTCCACCCTATAAATTCACTACCTCCCATAGAGCCTCTGTTAGCTTTTGGACAGTACTAGTTCCCTCATGTTGCTATTTTGAGATTAAGGAATCATCGTCCATTGATTCATTAGCGTGGAGGTTGAAGGTTTGTTTTTTTTCAAGGAAGGAAAAGGAAAATGGGGAGTCAACTACAAATTCAACTTCCATATATGGTTGTAACTCTCTCCTTTATTTATTAACACAAAAAGAACATTGTTTCATATAATTATTTCATGTCGCTACTTATATATTTCAATTCCATGTTCACTCATTGATTACAGATATTGGATTATGATATGTGGATATTGTAGTTCAATTTCTTGTTTTAGTCTGTGTTGTAGGTTCCATTTATACTGTGAGGAGCTAGAATTGGAGCTCACAAGCAAGGAGAAGAATAGGACTTACTACAGATTCCATGTGGGTCAGATTTTTTTATTTTAGTCTCTGTAAGGAAAACATAAATCTTTTTCTCTTTGATGTTCTAGATCATAACACTATATCTAGGCAGTTAATTTTTGTCCGCAAAATGAATTTTCCATGTAACAAATTGGTGACCATACTAGGGATAAATATTTCCCTTAGTGGTTTCCTTGGCCTAAGCATTTTTTTACCTTTCAAATCGACCTTAATTACCTTATTCAGACTATAATTGACCTTAAAAAAACACATTTTTGAGCTTGGTAGGGTTTCTTGTGTCATGTTTCCATCAAATTGTCCCTAACACACTCTCTGTTATGAGACATAGCACCCCAACGTAGTCGCCTCTCTTTGGAAGTGTGATGAAGCACTTTGGTGCCCACTCTGAACCTACAATGATCCTGTAGAATGCAAAAATTGTCATTTACTTACCTTTCTCTTTGTTTTTTATGAGGTCTAGAAGGTTTTCTTGAGTCTTTGAATTTCTCTATGTCTTTATAAATCCATAATAGTGTTTACAATTGATTTTTTTATGCTTTGATGAGAATTTACTTATTTTTTATTTCTTCTGATCAATTAGGTTTTTTGTAAACATTTGGCTTCATTGTTGATTACTTGAAAAAAATTTATTACAATTTGATTATGTGTGATTTATTTTATCAATGATCTAGATGCATTTTAGTTTTCATTGCATTTGAGAATTAAAAGGAAAGAAAAAAAAATCATTATTTTCATTACATGCAGGGCTTTAAATTTGAATTGGAACAATTGCATTCAAATATCTATTTAGGAAGATTTTTTTGCGGCATCATTGATTGTTGCATTGTTGTTTGTCTCTTCTCTTTTGCAGATAAATATTTGTTGAAAATAAACAAGTTATTGTTATCATACTAGTTGCATCATAGGGAATTAAGTTGAACTTGTATTGTGAGCCTTGAAACTGAAACATAATTGAAGATAAACTTCTAAAATTTACTCAATAAATATAAGGAGCATTTGGTACATTAAGGATACACATAGAGGACTAGGCTAGAGACATGTTTGTTAGGATATTCCGACACATAGGAAATAGTTAAGTATAACTTGGTCTAATATAGAGCTAGGTAAAGTGTGTTTCTTTACTATGTACATTTTGTAACTTACAATCCGACGGTCACGATATGTAGTGATCCGATGGTTCATTCTCTCCTTGGTATTACCGACACTTGATCCATGGCTTAGCACCCGATTGGTCCATGATCTCTATTTAAAGAGCATGGAGGGTCATTGCAGGTTAACTGTTCACGAGAGAAGCTTATGTAAAATTTCATTCTTTTATTAATAAATTGCCTGACGTGGCCGCGTTGGCTCAGGCCGTGGACTGTTTCCCTCTTTGAGGGTTTTAACCACGTCAAAAGTACTGGTGTATTGATCTGTGATCTATTTGTGAGCAGTGTCCTTTGGTGTTTTGTCTGAGGAACTTACCCTGTAAATTCCTACATGCTATCAGAGCTATTTGATGGTTGCATCCGTCAGTGATCCAAATCTGAAGCCGGTAGAACTGCATCTGACTACCATTTCCTAGATCTACTATTTCTGACTACTTTCTGGTCAAGAGGACTACTCTTTTGTGTTGGGAGCACCTGTTCCAGTGAGGAATCCCTTTCGTTTCACGCGAAAAGATTTCCGCTAGCCCTAGCTATGTCATTTTTAAGATCTGCAGGTATACAGTGTTTATTTGCAGTTTACAGTTATTTTCTCTCTGTTTATTTCGGTTTCGATTTATTTAGCTTTTTTTATTACCGAATCTATACCTTTCATTTCTATGTACGGTATTTGCCACGTGACTTTGTACGATATGGGAAAATCAGAAACAGAAAGGAAGGATTTTTCTCATGCGTATGCTCTTTTCCGTTGTGCCTTAGTGTGATCTCGGAAAATCAGAAACAATGAGGAAAATATTTAGTTTCTGGCAAAAGCTAACTTCGAGCTGTAAGGTTCGTTTTCTTTTGTATGTCCGTGTTGGGTTTTGTGTTTTTTGTTTTGTAGGGAAAAAGAGATTTCTCAAAGCAAGAACGCAACCCAAAGCTTCAACCCCCCCCCTCTCTCTCTCAAACTTTTTGTATAACTCACTTGGTCCAAAGCTAATTTATGAGAGTAGAGGTCTTGAGTTCAAGCCTCCTTTCTGTGGGGGCGGATTTTTCATTTCTGCACATTCCCGCACTTCGTCGGCATCTTCATCAAATTTTCTTCAAAAAGCCATAACGTCTTCATCCGGAAGCCGTTTTTAGAACCATTTTTTTTTAAACAGCTTAATTTTTCGAGATCTTTCCATTGAAACACTTAGTTTCAGCATCTATAGCTTTAGTTTCTATTAGAATGGAAAGTCCATGCAAAGTTATTCTTGACAACACCAACTACTTCCAATGGTGGTCCTACATTGTGGATTTACTTAGAAGTAAAGGACTCTACATAATAGCCTCAGGCCAAGAAACCAAACCGAAAGATGAATATAAGGCAGCTAAATGGGAAAATGGGAAAGATCAAGCACGTGGGTTGATAGGGATGTCTATTTTTCCAGATCTTAGATTCCATATTGCAGAACTTGATACTCCTGATGAAGCATTGAAACAGATTACTAAAGTTTTTGGAATAAAAAATGAACTTAGAGCCCATCAACTTGAAAATGAGTTTCTTACATTGGACCCCAATAATTTTTCTTGCATTGAAGATTTTTTGTCCAAGTTCAAGACCCTTAGACTTCTCTTGGAAGGTGTTAAGGTTAAGGAAGAAGATAGTAACCTTATCTATTCCATTCTTACTAAGTTGGGACCAGCCTACTCTTTGTTTGTTTCCACCTTCGATTCTACAAGAGAAGCCTTCATTTCTCAAGGACAAGACTACAAGTCCCCTTCCTTTGATTCTTTTTGTGATTCTTTAATAAGAGAACAAGAAAAACTCTTACACCTTAGTCTTCTTAATCTCGGAAACTCTTCTAAGAAATCCTTAGCCGTCCAGCAGCAACCAAATCCAAAGAATCCTAAGAAGTTGTATCCTAAAAGGAATGGCCCTAAACCAAACAAGGGTCCTAAGCAATTTCAGCCTCAAAATGAAAAATCATTTCAACAAAATGATAAGACAAATAAAAACAAAGGGAAGAAGACTGATAGACATTGCAACTTTTGTAATCGAGATGGCCACTTAGAATCCAAATGCTTTATGAAGATGGAAGCCTTGGAAGTAGCAATGAAGAAGCATAACATCCATTTGGAGCACTCTTCAACTTCAACTTCATCTTTAGGAATGGCACTTTCTGCATGTGGTTGTCAAGAATCTCGGTCTGGCGATGCACTAAATGTATCTTCTTCTTCTCATTCTCATGAGTGGCTCATTGATTCTGGAGCTTCTTATCACATGGCCAAAAACAAAGCCATGTTTTCTTCTTTAAATGACTGTAACACCAAAAATATATATGTTGGTGATGATAGATCTCTTAGTGTTGTAGGGATTGGAACTGTTCATATAGACAATGGTCAGTTTAATGATGTATTATGTGTTCCAACCTTATCCTGCAACCTTCTATCTGTATATCATATAAATCTTTCAGGTGAAGGTAAAATCGTTGAATTTTCACCTCACGACGTTGTAATTAAGGACCTAAGAGATCCTAGACAGATTTTAGCTACTGGCATTGCTGATGATTCTACAAGGTTGTATAAGTTTCACAACTTTGGGTCATCAAATCTTCCCTCAATATTTGTTGCTCATAATGATGAAGTGAGCAAACTTTGGCATGAGCGATTTGGTCACTTAAACTATCGCTCTCTTCAGAATCTATGTAAAGAAAATATGGTGACAGGTCTCCAATGGTATCATGCAGAGATGGTGTTTGTTCCAGATATGTACTCGGAAAACATCATCGAGACAGTTTTGAAAAACGTGCATCTTGGAATTCCTTAGCCCCTTTACATCTCGTGCATAGTGATTTGTGTGGTCCACTTCTAGTTGTTTCATTCTCTAGCTACAAGTATTTATTAACTTTCATTGATGATTTCTCCAGACGCACTTGGGTATACTTCTTAAAACTCAAGAGTGAAGTATTTAACATGTTCTTGGCCTTTAAGACCTTTGTTGAAAAACAATCTGGATATCAAATTCTTAAGCTAAGATCTGATAATGGCGGAGAATATGTTAACAACAAATTCATCAACTTTTGCACTGAGAATGGAATTCAAATGCAACATATTATTCCATATACTCCACAACAAAATGGTGTAGCTGAAAGGAAGAATCATACCTTAAAGGAAATGGCTAATTGTATGCTTCAATCTAAAGGACTTAGTCTTAATTATTGGGTAGAAGAAATTAACTGTGCAAATTACATAATAAATTCCACTCCTACTAAGGTTTTAAAGAATATCACTCCAGAAGAAGCATGGAGCTCAATCAAACAAGATGTAAGTCACTTTCGTGGTTTTGGAAGTGAAGCATGGGCCCATATTCCAGATGAGAAACATAAAAGTTTAGAACCTAAGAGTGAAAAATGTATTTTTGTTGGATATTCTGAAGATGTCAAAGGATATAGACTTATTCCACTTAAGTCCAAGAATGTTATCATTAGAAGAGATGTAAATTTTGCTGAAAATATATCGGCCTACGAGCCTAGTTCGGCGGATGTGCCACCTCTTCCTATCTCTTCTCCTTTTGAGAATATTTCTTCTTCAGATGATGAAAGCGAGGATGACAATCCTCCCCCACCTTCTCAAGATCCTCCTTCAGCTCTTCAGCTTCTAAAATGGGTCCGTGCTACTGGGGATGCAGCAGGTGATCTTGCCGGTGATCCTACAGATCAGCGACGTACACGTTCTCAGTTTGATAGAACCTCTTCTTTACTGGCTCAAGCTTCAGCGAATTACGATCCTGACACCTTTGCAGAAGCTTCAGGCCATCCAAATTGGGTAGCAGCTATGAATGAAGAATATCATTCATTAGTGGCAAATGATACATGGGATCTTGTTCCTCTACCAAAGGGACGAAAACTTGTTAGATGCAAATGGGTTTACAGAACCAAGTATGGACCAAATGGGAAAGTTGATAAACATAAATCTCGTCTTGTTGCTAATGGTTTTTCACAAGTTGAAGGCATTGACTATACTGAAACCTTCTCCCCTGTTGCCAAAATGAACTCTATCCGCCTTGTTCTTTCCCTTGCTGCCTCTTTCAAATGGGAAGTCCATCAGATGGATGCTAAATCCGTCTTCTTGCATGGGGACTTGCATGAAGAAATCTATATGGAACAACCTATTGGCTTTATACAAACAGACTCCGGCCTTATATGTCGGCTTAAGAAATCCCTTTATGGTCTCAAGCAAGCTCCTCGAGCTTGGTATGCCAAAATGGATAAATTTCTTTTATAAAATGGCTTTTCTAGGTGTCATTCTGACAATACTATGTACACCAAGAAAGTGGCCAAGTCTCTTATCATTCTTGTTCTTTATGTTGATGATCTTATCCTGACTGCTAGTGATCCCAACCTTATAAACCATGTGAAGAATAGCCTTAAAAGAAATTTTGAAATGACAGACTTAGGACACTTACATTATTTTCTTGGTCTTCAAGTCTTGCAATCCAAGGAAGGTATTTCCCTTTCCGAGTCCAAGTATGCCTGTGATATTCTACGCCATTTTCACATGGAAGACTGTAAGCCAACCCCTTCTCCCTTTCAGTCTGGAGTCAAACTTTCAGTCACTTGTACTTCTCCTGAAGTTGATGCTACCTTATACCGTCAACTTGTAGGAAAACTTTTGTATCTAACCCATACACGTCCTAACCTTTCCTTTGTTGTCGGCCTTGTTGCTCGATTTATGCAAAACCCATGTGAAAGTCATTGGAAAGCAGCTAAAAGAATACTTCATTATGTTCGAGGTACAGTTCAGTTTGGTATTCATTAGAGTGTCGAAGCATCTCCTCTATTGGTTGGTTTCACTGATTCCGATTAGGCTGGTGACCCTCATGATTGGAAGTCTACTGCAGGTTATGTGTTCACTCTTGGTTCAGGACCTATTACATGGGCTTGTTGGTTGAGGGGAAAGTACCCCTAGGGTCCTTTGGGTCAAGACTCTACCAGACTCAAAATTGCTTATTCAAAGAAACACACACACAGCCATTATCTTTACTGTAAGCAAATTCTAATGTTTAGGGTACGTACCTAAGGTCCTACATTCGAGAAGGCCTTTAGGGTCCAAACCCTTCTTGGAGTTCCCTTCTTCTCCTTTGACCTGTAAAAAAAACAAATCAAAGAACACAACAGTACATGGACAAATACTTATATGAAAACCATCTTCATGCCATAAAGTTAGTTATAAAAATCTTTAAGTAACTACTTGCATAAGAATTCAAGACAAGAATCTCATAAGCACAAAGAAAGATTGTTTCGGGAACCAAGACGTGTTTCTTTATATAAAGGCAAGTAAAGTACATATAACGGAAAGATTTCACCTGAAACACCTTCAGCAGGCTCCAAGCAAAGCTTCCTCCCGGATTCGTTCCAGCCTCAAGCCTCCAACAAGAGCTCCTTCCAAGTCTTACTCAATGGTGATATAAAGGGTGAATGATCACCAATACACATGGAAACAAGGGTTTCCTATGCAAAATGGGGGAAGTGCAGAAGGCACCAAGGACTTCAGACCTGGTCTAAGGGGAAAATCTCAGCATAATAATCTTTCTCTTCTTTTCTCTCTCCCTTAGGCCTTCCCTTTGATGTCTTTTTATACCATCTCCAAAGTAGTTTTTTAGTTAGGAGTTGGTTGGGAACAGTTGGGCCACGGGCAATAATAGGTGATCAGCAGGTAAAACCCGCGATCTCCGCCCGAAAATAAGGAATTATTTTTTTTTTTAAGTGTTTTAATACATACACGCAGGTTGGGTATACACAGACCCGCGTGTACACGCGTTTAACTCAGGGAAATGTCGCGTATAGGGGATAAAACACTATTTTTTAAATTTTAGGACCAGGTCTGGAAGGAGGGGTTGCCCTAGGCCATGAGTGCAGCATCACAAACCATAAGAGTGAGATTTGGAGCTATAACAGATGCCCCCTAATATATGAGGTGAGAAGGGGAACATGATGGCCGAAATATATTATGTAAGAACATGGAAAGGAAGTCTTGTCGAGAAACCGAGGAGGACTTCACCAGAATTCAGCCTGCCAAGCCACCAAAATGAGATCAGAAAGAAACACTGTCTGAGGCAGGCATACCCATGCTCAGAAAAAGTAAAGCATGTCTGCATATCAAGTACAAGCGGATCCACTAAGTATACAAGTATAAATGACTAGAAGATACATAATGGATCATCTGATCATAAGGAGCAAGTACATGTCTGAATATCACATATAAGACTGTCAATGATGCTGAAGGATGCAACGGATCACTGATATCAAAGACTGATCCCAAAAGGTACCAACTGAACATGATGGAATAGGATGGTACTACACTGCAAACTCAGGTGCCAGCATATAGAATGTCGCCATGACTGACTGCAACATATAAAGTGAACTGGTATCAATTAGCAACAACAGGAGCAACTGTCAAGTGAACCAATGAATGCTGATACAACCTGAGGTCTTCACCGACCGCCGTGGTACATTTCTACACCATGGGAATAAATGATCTGAAGTCGACCATGTGAGAAATCGTTTGATTACCGGTCATTGATGTATACTGTTAACAAACGCGAGACTACTCACCGATAATGATAATGAGCGTCAAGGTACCCAGTACAATCCAACAAGTGTGAATAGATGAGCTGAAGTCGAACACCTGTAAGAATCTATCGATCAGGAGACAATGATGGTTTCCCACTGTCGATAGCGAGGAATCTGCCACTAATGATTGCAAACCCCAAGGTACTGCCAAATGGACTCTAGATCTTTGCCCCAGAGCAATGAGTCGGAGTCGATAGGGAAAGATCCGCTAGAAGGAAGGCATTAAGGCATCCTCCATCAATCTAGCGCGAGTGTAACCCGTAGGCTAATAATTTGGAAGGAATCAGACGAAAAAGATGTAGTAACCCAACCGAAGTACGTTTCCGGCGTACACAAGATGTGGCTAGCGCACAGCAGAAACCCTCTGAACCAACCAATAATGAAAGCTAACATAGAGGCGAGGTATCCACCAATAGGGTCAAATGGAAACCAAGGTACTGCACGAATCCCAATGTGTGATAATTTATACTGATGTCGAACACAAGGGAAACCACTCAGTCAAAGACCCATGATACTGATCGATGCTGAGCACAAGGTGACCTATCAATAATGAAAATAGGGCCAGGGTACGGCTCTAGGCCTGTCCTCAGAGCAAGGTGTCGTCGTCGATAAGGACAAGACCCGCCAGCAAGAAGTCAGTGGGGACCTTCTCAAACCAGCACGAGTAAAGGACCAATATAGCTGATGTGATGATAGACATGATACCGACAACCAGGGATGGCCGACTGAAAAATGAGTCAAGAGACACCGCAGAGAGGCCGACTCAGGCTAACCTCCCTTGAACAAAAGCATGACTCAATGTGGCTATGTGGCAGCATATGATGACTCTGTATAAGTCCGCCATGCAGGAGGCATGAATGAACCCTCCATATGATTGGAAGAGATAACCAATCGGGGGAGAACTGACTCAATAACAAGGTTATGGCATACCTAAGTCAAACTAAATCCCACCCATGCGGAGGAGACTTTGTTTTGAGTGATTTATTCAAGGGCGACACGACTGACTCTAGCTGCCAACAATAAATGGAAATAATGTCCCTGTTCCCGCTCTTTTTTTTGGAATATTTAATTTTTTTGTCTTTTTCTGTTAAGCCAGAAAAAGAATGAAAGAATGCTATGGTACAGTGGAAAGAACGAGTGTCGGTGAAACAGATGATCTAGTCCCTGGGAAGGGAACATTCCTATGCTCAATGCAGGGAGGTGAAAACTGGTCAGTGACACTCAGAGGTATGTTCTTTCCACGGATCTGGGTATGTCAAGCTGCAGAAGTCAAAGGTATACAAGGTTGATTTTGCAGATGTCATGGTCAAAAGTTGGATTAAACACGAGTCCAAGTGAAGCCGACTCTAGGCCAAAAGGTGAAAATGGTCAACATGCAATGCAGAAGTACAACTCAACACACATAGGAGCCTCTAGGGTATAAGGCCAGAACGAAGCGAAGAAGCAAAGAGGAATGAGTCTTCAACACATAAGTCATGGCGGAACTACAGAGGACTCCCGAGCCTACTCAAAACGAAGCAGCATGGGTAACAAATGTCAGTGAGGTGCTAACTACGATGCCCATGTAAAGGGATGGCTCTACCATCGTGTCATGATTTAAAGAATCGGCGAGTGAAAATGGCTTACGAACCATAACACGATGGGGTGGACCCTACGGCAGATGTATCGGTCAGATGGAGGCTAGTATGCATAATGCAACGGAAAAAATGGTGTCCCTAACCTATATGCCAGTGAAAACACGATACCTGCCATGACGGGTCAGCGATCATGGAACCATCTCGAATTATCGAAAAATGTCCAAAATGTCCTGAAAATCAAACCAAACTCGGCATTCCAAGCTCCCAAGTTAAAAGTCACATGAGGCAAAATAAATTAAAATTTTGAAAAAATTTTGCATTTTAAAAATTTATAAAAGGCATTTTTGACTCACCATTTTCACCATTTGACTTGGAGAGCAACAATTGTGGAGCAAAAGGAGCAAACTTCCCTGTGATCAATTCAACCGTTCAAACTTGCCGAAAACTTCCAGGTAAGCCTCAAACTTGTCTTGCAATTAATTGTGATATTTTTTAGGAATTTTAGTTGATGTTTTACCGTTGGATTTTTGCAAAAAATTCTTTTGCGACGTACACGCGGGTTGGCAATATTGAACTTGCATATACGACGGCCCTACACGCGACTGTGTATATAGGAACCCGCGTGTGCGCAGTGAACTAATTTTATAAACAAAACTAACGAATGAAAATGTTTTTTTCTTCCAGGATGACTATCACATGGCGTGAAAGAGAGCACTCAGCCGTGGATAATGAAGTTATGGGCAATGATGAGGCATTAGATGCCCTACGGGGATGCGGGTTGCTAAAATTCTTCAAATTGCCAAATATGAAAGCAAACACGCGTCTGCTTGAGAGGCTCATTGATTATTGGGATGTCGATGAGGAAGCATTTGTGATTGATCAGATTCCACTCAGGATAGAACTGGAAGACATATATTTTATCACGGGCCTTTCCCGAAGGGGAGAGGTAGTACATTCCCGGGGCAGGACACGGAATAGCCTCAGTGTAGTTGACTATGTACAGATTTACTGCCCGGGTCATCGGAAGGTCTGGAGCCAGATCTCTATCCCACATGTGGAGAGTTTTTCACTCAGGATAATCTTGTTCACCATAGCACGAGTGAACGGGTCATCCTCACTACATCAGGCGTCACGGGTAACCATGAGCGTGGCAGTGGACTGTCTCACTACTCTGTTTGACTGCTGTACTCCTCTTCTTCCCAACATGAAGGAACAACTCACTTCTATCAGGAGGGGACAGACCAAGAACTTTGGGTTCGGAACCATCTTGTGCACTTTCTTCTTCGAGAAGGTTCCCGCACTCCATCCCAGGGTAGTAGTTGCCATCAGTAGTCCACGTGATCCACGCATGGGCCGGTGGGCTGACTTGATGAAAAGTTTGGGGGGTGGGGAAGTCCCAAGGAATGCATTTGACGATGACTTCTTTGCCTGGTGGGAGCAGCAGATCATCGCCGTGGATGACTACCCCTATGCTGGGCTGGATTTCCAAGGAGATCCTGACCTAGTGTTACCACCGGATGTAGCATGGGGCGAGATTGGTAAGAATTTTTTATTATTTTATGATTTTTTTGGATTTTTTTTTTTTTTTAAATATAATGATGAATTTTGAAAAATATTTTTTGGTGAGATTCAAATGACTAATATGATGATCATGTTCCAGACATTGGGCCTGTATGACCAGATGGATTCCCGCGGCATGGACGGCATGGCCGAGGAGCCGAAGAGGCGGCTGCGGATACGGAACGGACCCTGAACAATGTCCAACGACACTTGGCAAGACTGAGCTGCCGAGTACCGATGGCCGAGATAGAGGACCTTCCTCCGGATATGCAGTGTCATGTGGTTGGCATGCCACGTGACTGGGTTCGCGTCTTTCGGCGCGTGGCCAATGCTATAGTGACATACTTAGACGCTCATCCTGAGCCGAGGCGTTAGATATGCCTGACATGATTATGGGCATTTGATTCCCAATTTTCTATATTTTTGGACACACATATGTACACTCGAGGCGTTTTATGATATGTATATATATATATATATATATATATATATATATATATACAGTTTGACTTTTTGATGTATGATTTTATGATGATGAATGATTGATATGCCAGTCTAATGCTTGATTAGCGATAGAATCAGCTAACCAATTTTGAGATCTTGGAATGTGCAAAATAATTAATGTAAATAAATGATCTTTGCAACAACCTCACCCTTAAATACTGACGGTATAATAAAGGATCCCTAACCCGATAAATGTTATTTAATTGAGACACTATCAATTGAGAATCAAGATATACTACCAACGATTCGATCCCATAAGAAATTGCCTTGGATAATAAATTGATAGCAGTTGTATACTCGGCCATATTGTTTGAAGCAGGACCGATACACACGCCTCTCGATACCATCAATTGACCAGTTGGATAATAAAGTACCCAAGCTGCGGAAGCAAGATTCCGGGTGTGTCAACTAGCACCATCGGCGAACCCAAAATAGACCAAATCATCCATCAGCACCTGCCACAGCAGACCAAAAAGCACTGATATCAGAAAACGCTCGACGATATATGTATAAATATATACATAAAGTACAAAGAAGCCATTGCCTGGTAAAACTAAGCAAAGTACTTCTTTAGGTGGAGCCCTTCAGGGGGCTTCGCCAACTTACTCCTAGGGATGTTTATAGGTACGACGATCGAACCAATCAATATACTCTCTTCGTCAAATAAATGTGTTGGAGCCAAAGGAACCGTACAAACATCACTAGTCGAACTGGAGGACCGAGATTCTACTTCATGCACAGGGGAATGAAAGTGTAACCAACGATGTAAATCTTCGAAAGGTCGATCTACGGCTGTCATTGCTTCGAATACCGCTTCATCCGACGAAAAAACAATATCCGAGCAATCCGATGCAAAGGTGGAATCAAGAGTCCTAAAATGGGCCACATCACCATCTATCTCCTTCCCTGAGGAAGAAGTAGAATGGTTATCTACAGATTTATCGATAGATTCGCATCTAGGTTCCACTGTAGATATAAGAGATTGTATTCCACCCACCTTGTCGTCACCTGATGTGGTCACAGATGAAGCTAAGGTTCTAGGGTTTGAAGAATAAGGAGTTTGGACAAACTATCTCCGTAAAGGATCCCTGGAGGATGAAATTGTATCTATACCAGCTGTAGGAGGGGGAAGATTAAACGTACCCATCAATGAAGAGTACATCCCAACTCCTAGACTCTCGGTAGGCGGACGGGGGTTACCCACTAAAGGAATAGTAGAGTCAGAGTTTGCTTGAGGATCAACTGGACAATAGTCCAATTGGTCAAGCCTAACGATTTTCCCCTCATGAGGTAAGCAAATGACACGAAACAGAGTCGAAACCACGACATCCCTCTCGTATACCCAGTTCCTTCCTAAGAGGAGATTATAATCTAGGTTAGCATCTATGACCTCTACTTCAATATTAACGACCTTTCCTCCAACACATATAGGAAAGGCCGGGATAATCCCCTATGGCCTATGAGAGTGACCATCAAATGCTGTCAATAGGGTGGGTGAAGGAACAACCGATGGTGATCCAATGGCCTTCTAGCATGACATAGATATGACACACGTGGAAGCTCCCTCATCTATAACCGTCCGAAAAATATTCGTTTTCTGGTAGGTAGACTTTATCTGGAAAGCCATGTGATGAGGGAGTCTCTTTTTGACATTATTCATATCAAAAGTTAGAGCTAAGGAATTACTTGGATCTACTGCCCCGATTGCCGATAGCAAGGCACTTCGTTGAGCAGGACATGACTGGAGAACCTCTAACGCGGACATAGCACATGGACTCTGGGCCAGATCCTCAACAATGGAGTAATTCTAGGCTGCCCTAATATTAGGGTTGATAGTTGCGCGTTTAGCGAAACCTTTCGGCACCCGAGGTATAGTCTCAACAGAAGGTCGCTCAATATGAAGTGGGTTGTTAGTTTCGGGAACTGATTTACCCTTAGAATTTTTACCTTCACCATAATCGCGTGACCGTGTGGCCACGTTAGCATGAGCACCCATCATGAAAACATTTGATGACTTGTCCCCTTCCTGGTTGCCCCCTGAGGAGGTCCCAGGGTTCAAACTTGCGCCAACAAGAAGTTGCTGCCCTTGGGGAAACGGGTTAGTTAACACAGCTTGCGAACTAGAAGTCCCTTGCTGTCCTAACAAGCGCTGAGCGCCTTCAATCCTAGGGCAGAGATGAGTTAGATGGTCTCCACTGCATAACTTGCAAGGAAACTTGACTTTCTTTCTCGACTCATTTCCACCACCACCAGCATTGTTGCCGGATTTATTTTCATCAGGCTTCCCATCCTGGTTCTTCTTTTTACCACGTACTTTCTTTTTCCCATTGGAACTTTGATTTCCTTTGGGGTTATCGGATTGGACGGCATTAATTGAAGAAGTTTGGGAAGCGGGAGGATTAGACAATGTGACTTGGTTATTAGAAGCAGTTTGCAAAGACAACTGATGCAATTGATTCAACATGTTCACTGTAGTTGTGTCTACTGACCCAACGATACCATCCACGTGCGGACCTGGCTTCGGCTTAGATAAATCAACCTTAGATCCAGGAGCATCTGGCAAGTACTTTTGTAGGATCCCAGACTGAGAGTAGATACATTCTAATTGTTGGGCCCTAAAAATGGTTTGCTCCTCAGAATAGACCCCAGACATGGAGACATCCTTGGAGATCTCGGGTTGTAAAGACTTCAAAAACCACTCGAGACGGTACTCCGGAGGAATTTCGGCTTTAATGAGCCTCTTTCTCCGTCTCCATTCCTGAATGTGATCGGAAATGTGAGTAGCCTTATCCTGACGAAAGGTGACTAGAAGTTCAGTTCCGGCGTCATAGCGGACAGGCAACTGAAAGTGATTTAAGAAAATATTGGCTAAGTCGGGGAACGATGTAAAGCTGCACCCTGGCAACTCTATATACCACTTGGCCGCATTACCAGTCAAGGTGCGCTGAAAGAGTCTCAACCTAATCGAATCCTCGATGAGGGAGTTGGATGAGCACCACAGATGGAACGTGGTTACGTGGTCGCCCGGGTCCTCACCACTCTTCCCTTCGAATTTTGGAATGTTCAAAGGGAGTTTGGTTGGGACCAGAGACCAGGCCGGATTATACCTGATTGGGTCATTTGTTAACTTTGTGAGATCTGGCAAGTTTAACGTTGCCAGAAATGGAAGCCTAGGAGGACCTAGGGGATTCCACCCAGACTGGGCAGAACTCCCAAAGCTCTGAAGACATTGTCCTGGAATTTGGGAGGCACCAGGCTGCCCGAAGTGATCAGTAGAATTGGCTGAACCAAAAGGCAAGCCTTGTGGTCCAGCAAAATTTGGAGTTTGACCAACTCCTACCGTATAACCTCCATGAACCGCAAAGTTTCCTCCTAGAGAATGGTAAGGAGTTGATAACCCCTGATATGGATTCCAAGCCGAACCAAGGGGAGGAATACTTTGAAACGAACTAACCGTGGTGTATGGCCTATTCCCTTGTTGGCTGATAAACGGATTCCCAGTTCCCACGCTACTAACCCCAGGGTTATTCCAACCTTGGAAAGGATTGCTGCTTTGTCCTATAGAAGAAAAGGGCATGGATCCTACTGTCGGGTTGGAATGTGGTATATGACCACTTCCGAAAGGAAAACCCTGGAATGAAGCCGATCCGCCCATCATGGACGTAGTGACACTAAACGGAACCGATGGAATACCCTATGATTAGGTGCCAAAAGAGAAGAGTCCAGTACCAAAAGAATTGGTTTGGGCATTTCCACTCGTGGACGGAATGGAGGTAGACCCAAGTAGAGATGTGCTCGCAAAAGATCCAAACAAGGAAGTGGAGGGGATGGAAATGGTTCCCCCCCCTTGCACCGATGTAGGGGTTTGCATAGTCGCAGCACTCATAGAAGCCATGCTTCCAGTAGTGGTCATGAATGGTAAGCGCGTAGCGTAACCTGGACTTGATGGTCTATGTGACGGAGTCCCAACGTATTGCAATATGTCTGGATGACTAAATGGTAGGGGAGAATTCGGAGCCCCTAACGACTCTGAGAATTCTTCTACCTCTACGTTATTCTCCGCTTGAAAAAGAACTCGAGAAGGGACTGGATTATCCCTCTCTTGTTCAGAAGTACCAGGCCTTGCTTGGGCAATAATGCCTCCGCTAGGAGGATCAATCTTCGATGCGTCAACCGGCGTAGGACGAACCCCACCGGTGGTACTCCCTCTGCGCCTTCTCGGAGAAGGCTCTAAACTTGGCGGCGAAAGACCATGAAGTCTTCGAGACCGTCTAGGAGATCGGTCAGCCACTTTGAATTTTTTGTTATGATCTAACTAAAGACTCAAAAAATTGAAATCTAGGCCAACTAGGAGCACAGAGCACACACTATAAAGTCCATAAAGATACAGCCAGTCAAACAACTCCCACGTATTTCTGCTCCGGGTGATTAGGACCAGACACCAAAATACGAGAAAGTGAATCAAGGGGCCTTCCGAAGATAGTCTGGGATGATGAGGGCCTAGTCCTATCAACGAAGGTATCAGAGGAAGTTACGCTGACCTCCTAACAACAGCCTGCGCCGGTGCAAGCCCCCAAGCTTCGCAAGGGTGCCCTCCAGTAGTACTGTCGAGAGTGATACAACATCAACCTCAGGTGCCACGGGATTCCCCTACACAGCCACCTGTGTAGATCCCTAGGAGAGGCAACTATGGGCACCAACTCGTCGCAGGAGCCAAGCGGAACAGTCGTGAGGTAAGTTCAGACAAGTAGGAGAGGGGGTATCTCTCTTCCCTGTCTTCACAGACCCTCATGCTTAACTCCCAGATCCGGAGCTTTCCTGGTCTTCCTAACGCTATTGGATTTTCTCTCGTTATTCAGTCTCTTATGTTTGACGTTTTATGTGGCCTTGGAGAGTTAACTCTCCACTCGCCTAATCGAAGGCCCTAAAATCCTAAACTTGTTGGTGTAACTGACTAAAACAAAAAGTTCTAGTGGATTTTAATTAGCGCTTGATTTTATTAGGCTGTTCTTTAAGTCACAAGGTAATGGAGATGAAACTTGTGGTGTTTTTGTGGACGCAAAAGTAATTAATAAAACTTAGCTACATGCACATGCACTTTTTGTTTTCGATGAAGAGCAATTTCTATGAGGTTCAGAGGTACTTCTAATATAAACAAATTTTCCTTTTCTTTTTAGACTCCACACTCACAAAAACTAACAAAACTATATATGCCTAGAAAGAGATGCAAATCTATCCTAATGCAAGAACTATATGTGGATGCAAGATTTAAAGACTACTCTAAAAACAAAGAAGGAAAGTTGCTTCCTTATCAAATCTGTCTTGCCACTAAAATGCTTAGATAGAAGATGATGTGTTACCAATCATTTCATCCAAACAATAAAAACAAGTTCTAAGATAAACACAAAGCACTTTCACTTCGCAAAAAAGGAAATCAAATGAAAAGCAAGTTTAAGAAAGCGAAACTCAAAACTTTCAAAAGATTTTCTTTCAATGAAGCCAAGAAGTCTTTTTTCAAAGAATGCTCTCAAAAATACTGACACCAATGATTGATGAATAGGCAACCAAACACTTTTGTGAATTGACACCTTTCAAATGATGAAAACCCAACAAAAATAAATGCGTTTGAAATCGCTCATGACAATCAAAAGCAGCAATGAAAGTCCAAAAGATCAAAAGACAAGTTTCAAGAAAATGGTAACAAACAAGTTTCCCAAAAAAAAGGAGCAAATGGTCACAAAAATGGTTTCGTTAAGCAAACAAAAGGTCACCAAAACAAAATGAACACAAAGATTGAATCCAATCTTCCTACTCTGCCAAAACAGAGCAGTCAAGATTCTTAATCAGAAATCTTGTATGTCAAAAAACAATGACGCTTGCAATCAACGAAAACAAGACTGATACTCCTTATAACTAGAAAGAGTTCAGAACAAGATGCCCCATGTTAAACAGAGGACTATTACTGGAAAATGACTGCTTCAAACTGACCCAAACTACCAGACAAACATTCAGCAAAAAGGAAATTTATAAATCTTGAAAATTAGATAATATACGCGCCTGCAGTGATGTGCAGAGTGCGTGTACACGCGACTGTAACTGAGGAAACCTGCGTATACACGGGTTCACTTAGTACAACTTGCGTATATACGCTTTCGTAATCTAGCAAAACAGCGTATCTGAAGATTTTCAAGAAAAATAAAAAACACAGACTGAAAAAACTGGAAAAGCTTAGAGTTCAAGAACAGATCAGACAGTCAGAGCCAGCAAACAGAGGGGCTGATCCTTGATTGGCTTGAAGACTACCCAAACTAGGAACAACAAGAGTGTTGTTCCCCAGCGGAGTCGCCAATTCAGGTTGAGGGGAAAGTACCCCTAGGGTCCTTTGGGTTAAGACTCTACCAGACTCAAAATTGCTTATTCAAAGAAAAACACACACAGCCATTATCTTTACTGTAAGCAAATTCTAATGTTTAGGGTACGTACCTAAGGTCCTACGTTCGAGAAGGCGTTTAGGGTCCAAACCCTTCTTGGAGTTCCCTTCTTCTCCTTTGACCTGTAAAACAAACAAATCAAAGAACACAACAGTACATGGACAAATACTTATATGAAAACCATCTTCATGCTATAAAGTTAGTTATAAAAATCTTTAAGTAACTACTTGCATAAGAATTCAAGACAAGAATCTCATAAGCACAAAGAAAGATTGTTTCGGGAACCAAGACATGTTTCTTTATATAAAGGCAAGTAAAGTACATATAACGGAAAGATTTCACCTGAAACACCTTCAGCAGGCTCCAAGCAAAGCTTCCTCCCGGATTCGTTCTAGCCTCAAGCCTCCAACAAGAGCTCCTTCCAAGTCTTACTCAATGGTGATATAAAGGGTGAATGATAACCAATACACATGGAAACAAGGGTTTCCTATGCAAAATGGGGCAAGTCAAGAAGGCACCAAGGACTTCAGACCTGGTCTAAGGGGAAAATCTCAGCATAATAATCTTGCTCTTCTTTTCTCTCTCCCTTAGGCCTTCCCTTTGATGTCTTTTTATACCATCTCCAAAGTAGTTTTTTAGTTAGGAGTTGGTTGGGAACAGTTGGGCCACGGGCACTAACAGGTGATCAGCAGGTAAAACCCGCGATCTCCACCTGAAAATAAGGAATTATTTATTTTTTTAAGTGTTTTAATACATACACACGGGTTGGGTATACACAGACCCGCGTGTACACGCGTTTAACTCAGGGCAATGTCGTGTATAGGGGATAAAACACTGTTTTTTAAATTTTAGGACCAGGTCTGGAAGGAGGGGTTGCCCTAGGCCATGAGTGCAGCATCACAAACCATAAGAGTGATATTTGGAGCTATAACACTTGCAAGAAACAAGATGCCATTTCTTTTTCTTCAGCAGAAGCAGAGTATCGTGCTGCCGTAGAAGCTAGTAAGGAAGCCTTGTGGCTTCGTTAGATCCTGTCAGGGTTTGGTTTTCAACAGCAACATCTGACTACACTTTGGTGCGATAATCAAAGTGCCATTCAACTATGCAAAGATCCAGTCCAACATTAGCGCAGAAAACAGATTGAACTACACATGCACTTCATCAGAAAGCTCATTCACGACCATGTTCTTGAAGTGCAATATTGTTCAACAGATGATGAAGCTGCAGACATCTTCACAAAGGCTCTCACAGAGGCGAAGTTCACTAAACTTCGATTTATGGTTGGAGTTCAGGAAGTTTTCACTAAGGGGGGACAGGCTCTAGTGCCTCCTTCCTTCTCCTATTGTGTCATATTTGTAAATCCTTCAATCCTATACCAAGTTATTCTTATGGGGGGATGATAGGATATTCCGACACATAGGAAATAGTTAAGTATAACTTGGTCTAGTATAGAGTTAGGTAAAGTGTGTTTCTTTACTATGTACATTTTGTAATTTACAATCTGACGGTCACGATATGTAGTGATCCGACGGTTCATTCTCTCCTCGGTATTACCGACACTTGATCCATGGCTTAACACCCGATTGGTTCATGATCTCTATTTAAAGAGCATGGAGGGTCATTTGTAGGTTAACTGTTCATGAGAGAAGCTGATGTAAAATTTCATTCTTTTATTAATAAATTTCCTGAAGTGGCCGCGTTGGCTCAGGCCGTGGACTGTTTCCCTCTTTGAGGGTTTTAACCACGTCAAAAGTAGGAGTTGTTGTTACTTGTTTGTCTTACATTCAGATTATTTGGTATTCCATGTACGTGAGTATATCATATCGTTCTCGACATACCTTCGAGTATATCAGATGGTGCTCCAAGTATGAAAAGTATGTCAAAATACTTCATATCGTGAAAGATGCATTAGACAAAACTACTACAGACTACGCTTGCATGTATCGCCAGGCATATTTTGGGAGTCCCTTATAGGTTGTTATCATGTCATAGGTAACCGAGTTAGCCACCTTTCTATTTATGAGAAAATAAACACAAAATTTAGGGATATTTCCTACACATGATGGAAATGGTATTCTGTATTTCATAATGGCTTGGTAACCCTTATGCCTGGTTACCCATTTTGTTTTATTTTGTCTCTTTAATTTCTAAAATAAGTTAACTGACTTTGGAAAATCATCATCACCATGGAGCAACTCCTTAGTAGACCTTAGGTTGAGACTACTGGCAACATTTCTTGATTCCACAAGTCAAGGAAACCCCTTTTATGGGAATTCTATAGCTTTTCCCCCTTTTGGAAATATCGATGCCCTATATGGCAGTGTTGTCCCTTCAAAGATTTACCATTGGTTTACGAGTATGGTTCTTTTCGACCTCCAAATTGTTTCTTAAACAAGTAGTCTTCCACTCAAATAACATCATCCTCAATTTGATACTAAATTTTACCATTTTCATTCTTTGTGTGTTGTTTCTTAATCATTTTATTCCTCCTCACCTAGTGAAATTCTTTATTCAAGTAACCAGAAATCTAAGAAGAACAAGAAAGGATGAAGAACAATAAGAAAGATAATTAGGGGGGCAACCAAGTGTTTTCGGGAAAACTAGTGTCTTTCCAATCTGCTAGTCCCACTAGGATTGGTAGCTATCCTAGAAACAAACAATCAAAGCAATTTGTGATTTCCTCTATGTATGATAGATAAGAGAGAAACAAAGGAACCAACCTGGATCTTCCGCTTGACTCCTTTCTTGATTTCTCTCTCCCTTGATAGAGCTTTCAACCCCTCTCCTACTTGTCCTGCTTAAAGAATATCTGTAGAAACAAATTAATAAAATGCCATCAAAGCACCTTGATCTATTATATCATAAACAATGCAGAATCAGAAATAAATTGAGCATACAATGGCATTCACAAATAACAACATTCACAAACACACGATTGTATGGAGGAAAATTAAAAGAACTTTATTAAAATAGAAGGGAGAATTACAACCCAGCTGTCTAATCCACCGTCATCCTCCCAGCATCAAAGTCCTCTTCACCTCATGAAAAGCAAGATCACCCAACAATACAATGCTCCTTCTCAAAGACAAACTATCAGCACTTCCTTGCAAAATACAAAATTCTAGCCTCCATATCTCTTAGAAGAGGGATCCATTTATAGATGTCTGCAAGGGTGTCAGTCATCTCTAGGTTTTTTATGAGTATCATTCCGCTTGTAGTTATTGGTTCCATTTCGAGGTTTCTTGAATCTCTTACTCATACCTGGGCAAATTTAGAGAGGCAAGTGTCACATGAGAAGTTTCTAGAAGATTCCATGAGCATCCACTTGGCAAACTATCTTGGACATTTGTCCATTCTCTCTCATCGCAGCCCACAGAAGGCCTCTTCATTATGCATCACACCTCGCTAGTGGAGCAATCAGTATGCATCACACCCTGACAGTGAAGCAGTCAGTATGGTCCAGTTTTGGCCAGTTCTGAGTGGTTTTTCAGTTTGAACATTTTGGGGAATGATGTAATCAGTTGACCATGATCCTTTAGGGTATGAAACAACACTTTTAGGGGTAAAAGAGCCCTTGTTTTATCGACATATAAGATTGGGGTTGTAGTGCCCAAATATGTCTATAACAGGTGCCCCCTAAAGCATGAAGTCATAAATCTTATGATGTCGAGTGAAATGCTTTGTCATTAGGATCCGAGGTATTCGAACTGGAAGGTGACCTATATAAGATACAATACAATACATCATCATCATATTATTTTCATGATCTAGCTGAGGCGAGCATTCCCATGATCAGCTTTATAAATTCATTTTCATGTACATATAATAGATAATCATCTGCGGTTGCAGACTGGTGATTTTTTATATGTAGAGTCATCATCCTTTAGCTTGGATGATCAACTGTGCAACATCTATGTGCATTTGATGTCTTTATATTCCTAAATATATTGCAGCCCAGATGGATGAAACTAGATCTAGGGTCCTCAGACTCGTTCAATCTTTACCTGATGTACAAGTCGATCCATGTGAAAAGATGTCCTGAAGTTGAACATGGAAAGACATTGCCTGATTACCAGCCAATAATGTAAGCTATTAATAGGCGTGAGAGGAATCACCAATAATGATAATGACCCTCAAGGTACTATAGTACAATTCATGTGGTGTGAATATATGATCCGATGTTGAACACCACGCAAAATCTTTCGGTCAAAGGCCATTGATGTAAACCTGTCACTGGAAGTGAGAAACTTGCCATTGAGGCATGCAAGCTTCAAAGTACTGAAAGGGTTGTTTCTAAGTCAACTTCTTGGATAATGAGCTGATGTCGAAAAGAAGTGAGCCGTCATAGGAGGGCCTTAACGTATCCCACATCTATGACACAAAACGAAGCAAATGATTTTCTGGAGGTGAAAACAATCTGATGATACAAGGTTCAGGAATGGTGGTCATGAAAAATGGAGGGTGAAGGTATTGCAGTGGATGAGGCATTAACTGGATGGTGAATTCTCTGAATGACTTCTCTTGAACATATCGGCGACACTGAAATGGATTGGTAGCGTTAACCCCAAAAGATGGATGGTATGGATGACCAATGGTGATATGACTGGTGAATGGATTAACCCAACCCGACTCAATCATGGTGATGGAGTGAAAGTGTCATGTTCAAAAGTGACCTGCTACCAATAAAATTCTTCAAGTTTTCTTCCCTTTTTCCCCAATCATTGCTGACCAGTACCTCTTTATTTTTTTCAAGCTTGAGGAGGATAACATATGCTTGTTCTATAATTTGCCCTTCGGGAAAACCTGTCACTATGTTTTAATGAGCCTAGCCACAGGGAAACTTGTTCTCATCTGGGTGGACAAGTTTGTCGCTATTGTTTTAACGAGTTTAATGACAAGGATAACTTGGTCCTTTTCATGTTTAGAAAGTTCGAAAAGGGACGAAAAGGAAACTCTGGTAGTTCTTTTTCATAGCACAATCCCTCAACTCTGAAAAAGGATAAAATAATACAAAAGGGATGAGTTTTTGATAACTTTAGCCAGCCGAAAAGACAAGTGCTAGAACTTTTTCATGAGATCATCCCTCATGTCCATAAAAGATTTAAAATGTACGGGAGGGATGGCACTTGCAATCACTCTAGCGAGCTGGAGAGGCCAATAGCTCAAAAATCTTTTCATATTTAGCGAGTCTGAAAAGAGTTTAAAGTAGACTGAGTTTTTGAGGAATGATTGGCGTTTAGGGTAGCAACTAGTTCCAGGTAATCCTGGAACTTCTCAAAACATGGTGATGTGAAAAGGGTGGCTAATAGGACTACTCATCGCAGTTGTTCCTCAAAATGGTAAACAATCAAGTGGAAGCGTATGATCGGCCAAAGGAATGGAGGTGATAGTATGAACACAACCAAGGTTCAAAAGGCAAATAGAATGGCAATCACGAAGGTTATTTACCGAAGGTGGGCTCATTTTTTAATGAGGTTGAACTCTAAGGGAACATATGCTCAGTGGCGGGTTTATTTTTCAATGAGCTTGAGCCTTGCGAAAACATTGCTCATTGTTCCTTTTTATGTAAGCTAGGAACGACCAAACTAAAAAGCTAGAAAAACTAGAAAGCTAAGGAACTACTGAGGTTAGGTAGGATGTGTTTGTCCATGGAATGGTTCAAAAACTTCCTTTGCTTCATCTTTAGTGCAAACAAAGGTGAATGGTGGATAACACCAATCACCTAACCTAAGAAGTTGAAAAAACTAACAAGCTAAAAAATATAAAAAGCTAAAAAATGAAATTGGTCAATTTTCACTTGCATAAAAAGGTTTGCATGCCCCCAGGGATCAATAAAAGGAGAGTCTCCAAGTACTCATATGGAAGTAACTGAGGTTAAGCAGGATTGTTTTTGTCAGTGGAGGCGACGAAACACTCCCTTTGCTTTGTCCATCAAATAGACAAAGGTGAATGGTGTGAGATAACACTTCAATCACATAACCTATAGGGAAACCTATCTTTTCAGCTCGGTTCATCTCAAAAGAGACAAGGGCGCATGGCCCCTAAGCTTCGTTACATTCACCAAAATACTCGCGGTAATTAGGTGGATGGAATGAAGGTTGAAGAGACACTCTTGATGCAATAGGACCATTTACTGATGATGTTTATCTGAAGCTATTCTTAGAACAGGAAATCAAAGCTGGTCAACAGTGACAATTTTGCCTTCATGCGGGAAACACATCACTCAAAAGAGCGTTGAGACAATAGCTTCCATGTTGTAAACATAGTCACATCCAAGGAGTAGATTGTAATCTAATGGTCCTTGGACTACCATCATGTTCAAGTGAACGGTTTTCCTTCTCAAAGTAATGGGTAACTTGGGAAGGATCCCTAATGGTCGACTGGTTCCTTTGTTAAAGCCTAACAAATTCCATGTAACAGGCATAAGCGATGGCGAACCAAGTGCTTTCCAAGCAGTTGAGGAAAGGATACTCACTGAATCCCCTTCATCTATGATAGTGCCAGACATGATCATTTTGTAAACTTGTACTATGATCCGGAATGGTACATTAGAAGGAAGGTGAGATCTTGCTAGTCGATTCCAATCAAAGGAAGTGACTAGACTGCTTGGAGGGGGTACCGAATAAATGGCTGAATTGACCTCTTGAGTGGCTGGAACTGGGGGATTCTCTTCCTATTGTGAAGGAACGGGCGGATTTCCCCCAAGTTCATTGGACTCTAAAGTGACAAAAATAATTTGAACAGTATCGTTCTCACTCTCTTTGGGAATGGTATCATCTGAAGGTGGACCTTCTGAAGGTAAAACTAGGTCGACTGCCATCTCGACCTGTTGACTTTGGTTCGGTATGGACTTAGAATATTCACTTTCAGTGATAGGCGTTTCAACCGATGATTGAGTCATGTCAGTTGGATTTTCAACTAGTAAAGGACTTGGGGAGAGTTTCTTGTATCCAGATGGAAGTCGCTGTGGTGAAGCAGGATGGTTACACAAGAATCTTTTTGCCTCATCCAGAAAAGGACAATGGGGAAGGTGATGCTTCCCTTCACATAATCCACATGGAATTTTGACCTTTCCTTTCTGTCCATGAATTTCATTTTCACTAGTTGATGGTGTGCTGTCAACATGATCACCGGAGGTTGATGACACCGGATGGCGTGAGTGGGGAGAACATTCTCTCAAGATCCATGGAATGCAAGGATAATCTCGATGAAAATGGTTTCCTCTGCAAATTACACAAGGAAATCTGGGAGATTTAGTGTGTGGATTTTCACCAGATGATTCATGGGTTCCCCCTTGCTTAACTGACTTCTTCTTCTTCTTCTTCTCTTTCCCTTTCTTCTTCTTCTCAGTCACTTGGTTACTAACATCACTATTTTCACCAAGCGAAGGGGAAGAAGGGGAGGGAGAAACAAATGAAGAGGAAGGCAAATGGTCAACTTTAATATTAACTGGTTGTTGATTTGATTGCTGAGGAATTATAGTATTTTCATAGACAGAGGTTGAGAATAGCCATACTGGCAGGCCAATTGTGCTTCCTGGAAGGGAAAATGTGGCCATATATGGAGCACCAATATCTCCCCAAGAGGAGAAAGGACTAGGATTCCCCTCAAAATGGATTCCTTGATTGGTAGACTCCATTATCTCAACCTAAGATCAATGAAGGAACAGGGATGTTATTCTGAATTAAATAAATTTCAATCACACTTTGACACAAATTTCCTTTTTCAATTTTTAAGAGTTGAGAAAATGCGAAAGATGACTCTAGTCCCCTTCGATTTTTAATGAGCCTGAAGTAACAAGTGCTTAGATGGACCTTTTCTTTTAAGGAGTTGAAAAGGAATGAAAGTGACTATTCTCGAAATCTAGACAGAGGGATTACCAAACCCATTGCGAAACTACAATATAAACCTTGGTGATAAATTAAAGATAAATTACCGAGGACTTATGTACGACAATCAATCTTCTCGAATGTTGTGTTTAGTGCATTGCAATCGATAGGTCGGCAAACACGGCTTCCTATGGATAAAGGATATAAGCCTATTGTGGTCTCCCAATATATACTCGATGGTATGGGGAGTACAAGTTCGTGCTAGCAGTTGTCGTATCAAAAAGGAGGAATCACCCAACCTTTGATTAAAATGATAGCTACTAGATTTTACGACGTCGGAACACATTTCTAGCCTAGACCCCTAGATGTGTTGCGTTAGTTTCCAAAGCATTTTTAAGTTCATTGAAATTTATTTTAGTGTTGATCTTGCTCAAAAGTTTACCTTTCAATGGTTCACTGCGTGATGTAGATGTAAAATTCCTAAATATTCAATCTAAAATGATAAGCAATCGTTGTTTATTTTTAGCAATGAAAATCCTAGCTACTAAGGAAAGAAGATTACAATTCTTTCAAACAAAGAGCAAAGAGCACACACTAAATTCACTTTTCCTAAAACATTTTTCGCACACAGTCTAAATGCAAATGAAAATGCATGTATTTGTTTTCGTTCCCATTAATGTGAAGAATGTGAAAAAGGAAAACTAAGTATAGATATGAAATATTTTCTTCAAAGTGACATTTTGACAATTTCTTTTTCAAAATGAGAGGAAGACTTAAATGACACTTTTCAATTTTGAATAGAAGATGCTTTGGACACTTCAAATATCAACAAATAAGATCAAATACATGGAAAAAATTTCAATCGACTATCCAAAGAAGGAATACTCAACGAAACTTCACTTTTTTGACACAAAACAACAATTATGACACTTTTTGCACCAAAATGACATATCGATTTAAGAAATTTTTCGACAAAGGATTTGTAAATGATGGGCAAATACATAAAAAAATTTACTAATCCTAATCAATGGAGGCCGAAGTATGTAAAGCAAAGAGGCTTTAGTAATTAGGTACTGTTGATAAGCAGTAAGACAACTAAAGAGAGTTGAAAACAAGGACAAAAACCCAAAATTTCAAGCAGAGAAATAGGATTACTCAATCATCCCACCTATGCTTCACAGAAACAGGGATGCATCTCACCTACTACACTTGGGAAGTGCGATGCATACTGGCTTCCATTGACAGACAGTTCAATGGGCCAGGGAGCCCAACTGAGAAGGATTTTGGCTCAAATTTACTGCTGATTTCAGTGAGTTAAGTTGAGCTATTATAGACAGTAAAGAGCAAAGTACAGGGGTTTGATCTTGGGAGGTTAATGAGTGACCAAAAGGGCATCTATAATGCTTGTAAGTCAGATGTTTGACTCATAAACTAAACTGGAGATTGACTGAAGTACAATTCATCTACTTTGCAATTGCAGAGCAAGAGCAGTTCGAAGGCTATCTGGATAACTTCAGGTTCTGTCTATAATTTAAAAAAAAAAAATCAATAACAAACAAACAAACTATTCGGTCCCTAGTATGGTTGCCATTTTGTTTCGAGGAAAACTATTGTCTTTTTTATCTCCTAGTCCCACTAGGATTTGCATCTATCCTAGAAATAAACAATCAAAGCAATTTGCGATTTCCTCTATGTATGATAGATAAGAGAGAAGCAAAGGAACCAACCTGGATCTTCCACTTGACTCCTTGCCTGATTTCTCTCTCCCTTGATAGAGCTTGCAACTCCTCTCCTAGTTGTCCTGCTTAGAGAACATCTATAGAAACAAAGTAAAAAAACACCATCAAAGCATCTTGATCTATTATATCATAAACAATGCAGAATCAAAAATACATTGAGAATACAATGGCATTCACAAATAGCAACATTCACAAACACACGATTGTATGGAGGAACACTTAAAGAACTTTATTAAAATAGAAGGGAGAATTACAACCCAGCTGTCTGATCCAGCATCATCCTCCTAACATCAAAGCCCTCTTCACCTCATGAAAAGCAAGATCACCCAACAATATAATGATCCTTCTCAAAGACAAACTATCAGCACTTCCTTGCAAATTACAAAATTCCAGCATCCAGATCTCTCAGATGAGGGATCAATTTATAGATGTCTGCAAGGGTGTGAGCCATCTCTGGGTTTTTTATTAGTGTCATTCCACTTGTATTTCTTGGTTCCACTTGGAGATTTCTTGGATCTCTTACACATCCCTGGGTGAATTCAAAGAGGCAAGTGTCATAGGAGAAGTTTCTAGAAGATTCCATGAGCATCCACTTAGCAAAATGTCTAAGAAATTTGTCCATTCTCGCTCATTGCACCCCACAGAAGGCCTCTTCAGTATGCATCACACCTAGCTAGTGGAGTAGTCAGTATGCATCACACCCTGATAGTGAAGCAGTCAATATGGTACCGTTTTGGCCAGTTCTGAATGATTTTTTAGGTGGAACATTTTGGGGAATGATGTAATCAGTTGACCATGATCCTTTAGGGTATGAAACAACACTTTTATGGGTAAAAGAGCCCTTGGTTTATCAACATATAAGATTGGGGTTGCAGTGCCCAAATATGTCTATAACACCAAGCAACCATTTTTACGAATGAGAATAATGTTGAGAAACCTTCCAAGAATCCCCATAAAGTTAAATTCCTGTGCATGCTCTGTAAGGGTGACAATATTCTTATAGATTTACCTAGTATTCAACAAGTATTAGGAGTGTGGTTTATAGGCTCAATCAACCTTTGTCATCAACCTTTGTCATCAACCTCTACAGATCATGATGGTGATAAACCATCAACTAGTGATAGTAAGTTCCATTGGAAAAAGGTTAAAGTTAAGCTTCCCTAGAGGTTATGTGAAGGGAATCATATTATTCACCCTTGTATTTATATAGACGAAGCCTCAAAGGTGTTGGAAAACCCTAGAAATTCTTAGTCACGACTTATGACTGGTTACCAGAAGATTTCTCATAATCCTCCACTAGTTGATGAAGTAATTGAATCAAATCCATCTTTATCCAATCCCACTCTTTCTTTACATGAATCCCATTGTTCCATTCCCACACAACAATTGGTTGAGAAATTGGTTGACTGGATTCCACATTCAGTTGATCATACTTTCCCTGTAGAGACTAAAGCTCATTCCGCATAGGTTCCTCTTATTTCTTTAGATCAATTCGAATAAGGGAACACTTCTAATGTTGTCGTAGGACCCCCTCCAAGTAATCACTTACTTGTTCAGACTATTCAACATGCAAAATTAAGCCAACCTATCTATAGCATGCCACAGGTGTTAGGTAATTAGTGTGTTCTAGGAATGACAAAAATTATATCAGGGATAGATTTACAAGGAATACCCCAAGCTCATTTTGGTCAGATAACAACCATGCAACAACCTTATTTAGGCCAATATTTCGAAGGTTAACATTTTCAACAATATCAAGGCTTTCTTGGTACCAAAAAACATGGTATGGGGTATCCTAATTATCAAAACAACCCATATCAAGGTGGGATGCAATTTTCAGTAGCCCAACCCATCTCGTCTTATCTTGCACATCCCTCTCCAGCAGTTAACCCTTCCCCAAAAGGTTACTAAGCTACCTAGGTGCTGGAGGAGAGGCCCTTTTCTTGTGTCAAGATCGTTAAGAAATGAAACAAGGTCCCTTGAGAAAATTTATATTACTATGTCAAGCTCATTAAAAAATGAAGAAAATCTTCATCCAATTTGAGTCTTTGATTAGATCTCATATATGTCAAATGAAGTTTTTCATTAGATCTCTTAAATGAACATTCATTCCATCCACCTATTAGTATGAAATAGTTTACTTAGGTGAATGAAATGAATCTTAAAATTAAGTTATTATGTTGAGGGCATGAAAAGCAATCGCACGCATGGTTTTTCCTTGTTTCAAGCTTCTATAAAAATGAAACTATTCTCGAGCATAGTGTTTCCTTGTTTTAAGCTTGTGTAAAAATGAAACCAATTTGAAGCATAGATTCCCATGTTTCAATCTTGTGTAAAAATGAAACCATTCCCATTTTATCCCATGTGATTGTCATTTTTATCATCCTATTTTTCTAGATGAGCCTTGGTTTTCTCATTCCATCATCACAATCTTCTTATCCGATCATGAGATTTCACTTGGTTTTTTTATCCTTTCCTAAGGAAAAACTGTGATGAGTGGTATTCTTAGGAAACATCTTGACCTTTGCATGTTTTGAGCAATTTCATCATGGCCATAACTAGTTGCTACCATTTATACCACTCATTCTTCTAAGAGGAGTCCTCTTTGAGCTCTTTTCAAACTCCCAAAACATGACAAGATTGTTAAGAACTTGTCTTTTCGAGCTCGTTAAAGTAAATGTAAATACATCTGCCTAGTATTTAAGTTTAAACCTTTTCCGGACTGGGATAGACAATTTACAAAAAAAGAGTACTTTAGTCAAACATGACTAAAATATTCTCCTAGCTATTTTTTTCTTCCTTTTTGGGCCCAAGGGACAAATTTACGAAAAGGAACCTCTGGGATTTTTCTTTTTCCCATCGTTTCAAACTATCTAAACATGAAAAATAAGTCAAGTTACACCTTCCCTGGACTCATAAAATCATCAAATAGTTTTGGAATCCTCGAACATGATAGGACCAAACCACTCCTTCTCAAGGTTCGTTAAATATATTCAAAATGATTCATCCAAAGGATGAAATTATAGATAAAATATATGTCATCCTCCTCAAGCTTGTCAAAAATGAAGATATAATGGCTAGAAATGGCAAGGAAATTGAGAAGATAGGGCATCTTCACCTATTAATGGTAGTGAGTCTCTCTTGAACATGACACTCTTTCACTCCATATTTGTGACTGCTTTAGGTTGGGGAATTTGCTTGCCTCATTGTTGATTACACAGTCATCATGGGTCTCTTATTATATGTTTCCAATTCCATCTAGTGTCATAAATATGTTCAAGTGAAAGTCCACGCTCAGTTGTGGTGCAACCCTAAGGCTGCCACAACAATATACCTTATCGGGAAAAAATTTCCCTCTTGTAGCCCTTATTAAATTTTATACCTCCATACCCACATATATATGCATCAGAAGTGTTTATGTACGCATTTGCCTTTAAAACCCAAAATGGATAAAAAATGACCAAATAATCACCCCGTCGAACACCCCGTTGGCTCGAAAACTACACTTCTTCCTTTCAGAATCCAAAAGCCTTTGAAAAAACTTAAAGCAATGATTTTCCCTTTTGGATCCGAAACACGCTTCAAATATGTAAAAGCAATGCTTTTAACGCCTCTTCAACCAATCATATGCATTAGCGTTGCAGATCTATATCTGACTTGTCAAATGGTCAGGATCCAATCGCAATATTAGCGATCAGGTTTCTATCGGCTCCCAACTATCAGCGCTATGATGGTCCGATGTGATATTTCTATTGCTATCGGTGATTTGCAACGGTTGCTTTAATATATATAAACCCCACTCCGATATGCCGATGCGATATAAGTCGACGATCGCAAGTCGTAAGGGTTGGGTCAAATCTTTATCATGTCACTCCACTTAAGCGACGCGATAGCAATGCCAAACCAAATAGCACTCAACAATCCATTACATAAAATTTCATGTCCATTTCAATGGATCCGGTAAGTGTTTTAGTGTGATTCCCTTTAGAAATGACTTTTGGCGATGCGACGAGGACATACACACAGGGGCCGATGCGACTGGGTTCTACAGACCTGAAGGTAATAAAACTTCATCCTATAACAATTTGAATTCAAAATTATTCAGTCTAATGTGTTTTTCGCCAACACTTAGTGTATTTTGGGTTTCTTGCCTGCGAAACCAGAATGAAGGAATGCGCCCACTAACTGATCCTTTAATACAATTATTCCATTGAAAAAGCATGAAAAAACATAGTGATAACATCACTAACATCCGATACATAGACGAGATACCATTGAAAGCCTCCACGGGCTATTTATACACTACGTGCTCAACACCGTTTTTATTTCCAATAAAAAATGCAAAGTCATTCTTTCCTCTGTATGTACACACAGAAACACATAAATACAATTTTGAGGCTCTCTGCCCCTCTCAGTGTGATTATTCTAGTTTGTGGCCTTCTTATTCTACGCTGTCGTAGGCTTCCAGATGCTCCTTCTTTGTCTCGCTCCCTCTCTGAATTATACAAGAAGACACAATTTATACAAATAAATGGATTCATGAACCATTTCTAGTTTAGAACCATAAATCTCTCAACCTATCCTAAAATTTTTCTTCAAACCCATCTTTTCTAAACCAACGCTAAATGAAGCTTTTGAAATTCCTCATATTCTATTCTAGCCAAATAAATCTAACTATTTGGCCTGATCTCCACACAGGGAGGATCAATCAGCCACATATACCCTTTTCTCATATTTTCCAATAAATAGACACTCTCATACATTTAAATAAATAAAATTAATTAAACTATTGTCTTCCAACCCCTTGTTAGTCACAACATGTGACCATGCTATCACATTGCTGACTAGGCCTGAATGCTCCTGCATCAGACTCCCAAAGTTGAAAGTTTCCATGACCTCATCATCATGTGTTTCGTCTATTGTCCATCGAGTATCTCAAACTCTACTTTGTAATTGGTCATCACATTCATTACGCTGCTAATTCAATTCTTCTGCCACTATCACTTCTGTTCCTCAAGATTTCCAAATCTTAATTTGTTGTTGTCCTCTATCCTTGCTGATATAAATTCCTGTGGTTAATTTCTCCTTCTCGTTGTCCCCCTTCTTATTTGATTTAATCTTCCACTATTTTTCAATTTCCTTCTTATGATTTGTCTTTAACTGAACTCCACTAACATCTGCCTACTATACATTTCTCCTGTTCGTAGAAATTATGAAGTTTTGTCTAATTCTCCTTCACCTCTGCCATTTATAAATTGTTGTTTTTACTCTAAAGCTCCTCTTTCATTATCATCAAAGATAATCCTTCCTTCTATGTTATCAGATTTGTCTAATAACCTTTCCAACAAAATGTCAATTCCTTCATATTCAATGAGTATGTCACTTGCATATGACTCCTCCTTCCTGTATAAAACAGAATTTCCACCACAATTGTCAGATTCAAAATAGTTATGGTTTTCGATCTTCTTAGGTGATTCTGCCATCAACTCTTTATACTGTCCTTCTGCAAAAGTTTTGAGATTGTCATCAATTTCCATTTCCATACTTTCCTTTGCATTATATGGTTTTGTCCGCAAAATTGACTCTTTCCGCATGACAAAATGGCGACTCCACTGGGGAATCCATGGATTTGATTGATTTCTCTTTTGAGTGATACTTTGATTTGAGAAAAGTCGATTTCTTTCTGGTTTTTGACTGAGACTGTGAATTTGGGTGGAATAGCTTAGGGTTAAATTAGTTTTTATTTTTCTTGGTTTTGCTAGCAGTACGCACCCTCTGCGTTAAGCACAGTGCGTACTTGTACGCACTGCAGCTTTGTACACAGAGCGTGGCCGCACCTGTGCAAACAGGCTGCCTGCGTACCCTGTCAAAAGTTGAGAAAATTCCAATTTTTTCCGTTTTTCCTCTTAGATTTTGTTTATAATTTGTTTTTTCTGCCCAGATCCACTGGTTACCTATCAAAAGTTTTCATCTAAGCTTGTTTCATTAGCATCTAGGGTTTTAGTGAAGTTCATAGAGATTCTAGCCCTAGGTTTGATTTTTGTATTGGTCTTGTAGTGACTATGGCTTTAGAAGTTGTAAAAACCTTGGATCTCCCTGGTCTTTTCGGTCTTCTTATGAGTCGGACCATTCGTAAAATCCACCTTTGTGAGAAACCTACCGTTGTGTTGTCTCTTTGCGGAATTTCGAGAAGGCTTATCTGTAAAGCTGTGAATTTCATTCTTAAAAAAAAGAACAAGAGCTTTTTGTTTTTGTTTTTGACTGATTTATGATTCTTCATGAATTATTCCTTGGTTGAATTGTAACTGAGTAAAACAACATGGAATTATATTTTGTAGGCTTTCACCCCATTGATTTTACTTTTAGGTAAATTTCTCTTAGATTTTCATAGATTTTAAAATTGATTTTTGTTAAGTAGTTTTACATGCTTTGTTAAAATAAAAATAAAAAACTATTTTGGAATTGATTTGCATTAGTTTTTCTTGATGAAATTAGTGCATTAGAGAATTTGTTATATTTTCTCTTAGTGATCAAGTTTTTGCATTGTTGAAAGTGAATGGAAACTCTCTCCTTACTTTAGTTAGGATTCATCGAATTGAAAAGATTACATTATCATATTCGATTGCATTCAGTTGAGTCGGGTCATAACACCATTGGTTTCGTATCCATTTACCCATTTGAGTAATAACAACCTTAATAACACAACGCTTAATTAAAATTCATCTAGTAATTTTTACATTTCTAGGGCTCTGAAACACCAACATAGCTTAGGCTAGTGTCTTGGAGTAGGAGAGTAATTAACTCTCCAAGACAGCAAAACCAAACAAGTAGCTCACCTTGTGGTAGGATAAATCCAATAGTTACATTTATGCTATGGGAAAGCTCCTCTAGAAAAAGAAGCATGAGATCGTGTCCGAACCAGTGAGGGGATCAATCCTCCTTCATTGGGAATGACGCCAGATATGCACGTACTACAAACGGTAAACTTTGGATTAACCATTGTCGAGGAGCCTGGGGTCACTTATCGGTAAAGCTTGGATTATTGTCAAGGAGCCGGCAAGGGGATTGAGCTTGCTACTCTGCCCTTGCGTGTGTATCGGATCGTAGACTGTTCCCCCAGGTATATTTGTTGATGTTGGTGACCTTAGTGACTATTATCTTTAGGGTTCTACCCAAGGTGACGATGGAGGGAAGATCCCACTGTACCTGGAGCAGACGTCGGCTAGACTCACTTGGATTTTCTGGGGGGTTCACTTCACTCGAGACGGTTAAAGTGGAGGAACTTGGTCCAGTCTATTCATTAAGCAGGTTGTCGGGGTAACTGTTCCACCCGCCATTTCTGTACTGAATTCTGCAATGTTGGATTTCATCACCAACTAGTGTTTTCGGTCCGGAAATTTACTGTTTGTGTGTGGTTTGACTGCTAGATTTGATAGCGCGTGTTAATTTGTTTGTTTTTACTTTTAGAGACCGTAGGTTTGAATTGTGAATTTTAATTGTTAGGTGTGAATTGTGAATTGTTAATTTTAGTTTTAAATTGTTAATAAAATTCACAGAAGTTGAATATAATGGAAAATGTTCCGGAATTTACCAACCTAGGAACCCCTCCTAACGAGAATGCTAGTACTTTTCCTTACTTTGGAAATGTTGGTCCTCCTTATATGGATACTTTGTCATTACCTGGATTCACAATAGGTTTACCGATATGGTTATTTTCAACTTCGTTGGCCCCAAATGCTCCAATTGTTCCACCTCAACCGAATGCTTCACCTCAACAGAGTTCACCATCTCAACATCACCAACCTTCTGTCGACCCTTTACCTTCTTCGCCTAATTTTTCTTCCTCCATTTCTTCCTCTTCGCCTGCTAAAAGCCTTGATGCTAGTAACCAGGTGTCTAAGAAGAAGAAGAAATGGAAGAAGAAGAAGAAGAAGAAGAAGCAAGATAAAAACGAAGTCAACCAACCAACCATGGCTGTAAGTGTTAGTGGTGTTGAGGAAAATTCCGAAATGCATCGTAAACCCAAATACCCTTGGAGGCTTTGTAAGGGTGACCACTTCCTTGTCAATTGTCCTGGTATTCCAAAGGTCTTGGAAGTATGGTCAGAAAAATCTCATCAACTTTCCGTTGATCCATCAACCAGTGATAGTCAGGTTCCTAGGAAAAAGGGTAACGTTAGGTTTCCTTGTAAGTTATGCAAAGGGAGTCATCAAACTCACATTTGCCCTCACATGGATGAAGCCTCAAAATTGTTGGAAAACAGTATTGTTCCACAGCAAGAATTCCCAACTGGTTACCGTAAACTTTCTCCCAACTGGTTACCATAAAATTTCTCCCAACCTACCGTCAACTAACGGAGTGATTGATCTAATTTCAAGTACAGTCGATCACACTCTTCCATTGGAGAGTGAAACTCATGTCACTCGGGTTGATGATCCGTTAGTTGATCCAGTGGTCGATTCAATTTCACATTCGGTTGATCCCACTTTCCCTTTAGAGAGTGAACTTCATACCGCTCAGGTTCTTCTTGTTACATCAGATTCTTCTATGCCGGGGGGCATTTCACCTGTTTCTATGGAACCCCCTCCAAGTACTGAGGTCTTTTCCTTTTGTTGGAATAGACTGACAGAACCTCGTCTTCCTTCCTCCATCCCTTTCCAAATCATTGTCAAGACAGGTGGTAGGGACATACATTGTACTCAGGTAGATGAAGGTGCTTCTGTTAGTATTTTATCCTCAACTGTTTGGAAAGCTTTGGGTTCCCCTCAGCTTGCACCTATTACGCAGAATCTGAAATCTTTTAACAGAACCATTAGTGAACGTTTAGGGAACCTTCCTAAGTTTTCTATTACCTTGGAAGGTAAAACTGTCTGTATTGATCTTATGGTAGTTCGAGGTCCCTTGGATTTCAATTTACTCCTTGGACGAGACTATTTTTATGCAATGAAAGCTGTCGTATCGACACTCTTTCGCGTGATGTCTTTCCCTCACAATGGCAGTATTGTGACTGTAGACCAGCTTTCGTTCCCTAGTCTTGTCTCAACTACCAATAATATGACACCCCTAAATGTTCCTGATTCTAACGTGGTATCTACCCTGCCACGGGTTAATTATGTGGCAACTGGTCCCATGTTTTCAGTTACAGATGTAAGTGAGCCTCTCACTGTTTGATCATCTTCCTTTGATTTAGATCCGGTAATTGACATGGAAAAATCTATGGGATTACTTGAACGCGATGTTCTTATCCCTTTTGAGTCCCTTGACATGTGTTCCTTCCAGAGAAGTATTCTTCCTTCTGATGAAGACCTCTTGGAAGCCATGATCAAGGTGTGTCCATTGACATGTCTTTCTTCCAATTGGAAGCCATGATCAATGTTACGAGGATATTTTTTTCCTGTATCAACCTCGTTAAAAAATGAAACAGGCTAGCATGAGGATAGTTCTTTTACTGAGTCAACCTCATTAAAAAATGAATCAGGTAGATTTTAGGATATGTAGGTAGATTGTAGAAAGTAGGGTTTTGAGGATAGTTCCTGTTACTAAGTCAACCTCGTTAAAAAATGAATCAGGTACGAGGAAAGTTCCTTTTACTGTGTCGACCTCGTTAAAAAATCAATCAGTGAGTATGAGGTCAGTTCTTTTCCTGTGTTAACCTCGTTAAAAAATGAATCAGTTGGTTTGAGGACAGTTCTTTTTCTGTGTCAACCTCGTTAAAAAATGAATCAGTTGGTTTGAGGATAGTTCCTGTTACTGAGTCAACCTCGTTAAAAAATGAATCAGGTATGAGGATAGTTCTTTTCTTGTGTCAACCTCCTTAAAAATGAAACAACTCCCTTTTCAAGTTAAATATTGAAAATAAACCTTCATTCCATCCACCTGGATGAATGCAATGAAGCGTGGGGGGCATGTACCTCCCTTTGCATCATTATCCTGGGGACATGCGAACTTTTTGAGCATAGTTCCTTGTCTTGTGTCAAGCTCGTTAAAAAATGAAACAAAGAGTCTTAAGCATAGTTCCTTGTCTTGTGTCAAGCTCGTTAAAAAATGAAACAAGGGTAGGTTAAGTAGGTAGATTGTGGAGAGTAGTCATGAGCATAGTTCCTTGTCGAGTCAATTTCAGTTATTTTCAAGACTCATTAAACTCATGAAAATCCCGAGATTATTTTGCTATCTTTCATTCTCGTAAAACAAATGAAAATGCCGAGTTCTTTCCGTCTTTTCCTGCTCGTAAATTAAATTGAAAGTCGGCCATATGAGTACATTTTTATCATTTTTTTGAACACGTTAAAACTTACGAAAAAGTGAAACCTCAGAGTCATCTTTAAGCCCTTTTCTGACTCCCAAAACATGAAAAGATTGTCGAGCGTTTCTTTTACACTCGTTAAAATGGAATTAAAAGACGGTCCTCTTACAGCCCTTTTTTGACCATAAAAACATGAAAGGATTGTTGGATTTTTGTCGTTTCAAATTCGATATTGAAAATAAAACGATGTGTCCTTGATCGCTTTTTACTTTTTAGGTTAGAGACACTAATCATGAAAGTACTCCTTGGTCGTAAAGATCAAGCGGTTCTCTCAAGTATTATTTTATACTTTTTCGGGCTTGGGAGACACAAATTTACGAAAAAGGTCAGCCCTGGAGTCTTCTTAAGTTTTTCGGACTCTCTAAAATTGAAAAACGTCGAGTTCTCCTATACTAGACTCGTTAAAATTTCACAGTAAAGGACCTGTTCGATTACAAATAGGAACAGACCACTCCTTCTTAGGGTTTGAATCTAAACTAAGTTGGACTCATCCGAAGGATGAGCTTATAATCAAGCATATGTTATCCTCCTCAAGCTTGTAAAAAATAAAGAGGTACTTGCTAGAAATGGTGGGGGAAAAGAGAGGAAAATGAGCCTATTTGTTATCCTTTGTCTCAGAAGAAACCTTATCACCATTCTTGGACATGACACTTTTCATTCACCTGGGTTGGGAAATCCTTTGCCTAACAGTTGATCAAACCAATTTGAAAATCTTCAGCCGGTTCCGGGTATTAACTTTGGGTCAATTGTCACTAAGCCATCTGTTGTGTCGTTATGTGTTCAAGAGGTCACTGCAAATAAACCATTCATCTGAAAAATACCTATCATCCATCTTGACCATCCCTGAGTCAGTCCTTATAGCTACATTTCTTCAACTTCATTTATGATTTCGTGTTGTGGGCTTGCCTGTAACGGGTCGCTTTCTATCGACATCAACACATTATTTAGAAAGATGCTCTAGAAATCGTCAGTACCTTGAAATCTGCATTCATCAATGGCAGGTTTCTCGCCTTCGACGAGATTTTACATCATTGACTTTCGATCGAAGGATTCCGTGACATGTTCGACATCAACACATTCATTCACATCTCATGGATTGTACTGGGTACTTTGAGAAGCATTGACATCACCGGTGGTCTCTCTCACACTTTTTAACAGTTTACATCATCGACTGGTAATCAAGTGGTTTCTACCATGTTCGACATCAACTCATTTATTCGCATGGATAGAATCATACTATTTCAGGAAGTAGAAATGAAGACCCTGGATCTAGTTTCCACCATCCAGGCTGCGAGGAGTTTTGTATTCATTATATAGTAGACTATTCATAAACAGATGGTTGCGTCCATACTGTGTCTACATGAGTCTATGATTATGATGTACTGCGAAATCATTCCTATATTAGAGCAGTAGTTAGTTTGTTAGTTAAAGTTTTTTATCTGAGTATGGGAATGCCTACCTCAGCGATGATATGATCTCATATATGTATTTTGTGTTGAATATTTTCAGGTTCCAACTGGGCTCTCCACAAGATAATCCTCGAAATGATAAAGTGCTTCACCCTTCCTAGATGATATAAAACCCTAATCTACTACAGACTTCGCACTTTAGGGGGCAATCTGTTACACTAAAATTTGTCACCATGACTATTTGCAGTCAATATGGCTCCATCAACTGTCATACTGTCCTCCTTGGCAAGTCTTATACCTCTACTCCTCATGTCAAACTACAAGAAAGAGAGAAAGTCCTTAAAAAGTCAATTAACTCTGGTTACACAGTTTCTCTTAACCTTACCTGCGTGTACGCACCTCAAGTTCATAATACCTGTGTACTTGTACGCTCTGTCTGTAAAGGGGTGGGTGCGTACTCCTGTAAAGGTCAAAAGGCGCGAGTTTTACTTCAAAAAAGTTACTTTTGGTCGAATCTAGAGCATTCTAGAAGATGGTTTGACGTGTATTGAGCACCTCCAGATGGTTCATGCATCCCAAAGAAAGAGGAACTTATCCCATCAAGAGGGGAGCTATCCCATTGAAAGAGGGGCTTATCCCATTGATGGTGGACCTGATTAACTTCCTCCAAAGCATTATAAATACAGGCATTGGGCCAGAGGGAGAGGAGGTTGAAAGCTGAACATTCCTAAGGGTAGATGCTGCTGAAATTAGGACTCCCTTATAGAGCTTGAGAGGAGAGATTCCCATCCTTTCTTAGCTTCATTTGGAAGTGGGTGAGCTGATCAAAGTAAAGGAGAACTCTTGCTGGACCCTGGGAGGGACCTGCACAACACCAAGGCACTGGTTGTAATGGTTTCTTTTGTTTCCAATTAATACAATTAAGTTCATTTTTCTCAACAAGTTGTTATATATAATTTGTTTCATATACTCCTTGGTCTTTATGATGAATATGTTTTATTATATGAGTTATTCAGGTGCTATGTAATTGTTTTCTTGTTAGTGAATGCAGGTTTCAAAGAGAAGGAGGAGCTCATCTGGATTGGAGAGGCTTGGCTGCTACAGACAAGCGTTGGACTAAAGGTATGTTTTAAACACCTGGTTGCTTGTATTTTAAATGCATATTTAGGGAAATATAGTGCTTGATTGTTTTGTTTGTTACTAGAAAGCCTTAACTTCTAGGGAGGTCGGTTTTGTCCACAAAATTGACTCTTTCCGCATGACAAAAACTTCTGGGACTGGAACTTCTTGACTATGCTTGGCAACTTTATCATAAGTTTTTAAAATACCTTCCTATTCTACACAATTTCTTCCAACACTCAGTTTTTCCAAATAAGACAACAATGCCTCCTCCTCTTCTTTGATAAGACTTTGATCTTTCAAAGATTTCCTTGGCTTACCTTCTTCAGGTAAGTTCTTTGTGTCAACTTTCCTTCTCTTCACTTCACAAATATGCAATGCATTTGCTTCCTTTCATGTTTCCATTTTGCATTGGTCTTCTATCCATGCTAAAATTCCTTCAAATATGATCTAATAAGTTTTCACTAAAAGAAGACACAACCATTCAGCCATACCTTTTAATTTCCTCCACCAATTGAAGTCTTGAAAGTCCTTATGCATCTCCTTTCTTGCTTGTCTTGGCTTTGCTCCTTTTCACCTTTTCATACACAGGTTCAAATTCATTAGGCTACATACCTGAAATTTTACATTCATAGAAATAATTAATCCCAAAAATATGAGATCCTCTTGTCTGTGCAGATTCTATCAACATATTCCTCTCATTCTGATATGCATAGATCAGTTCTTCATCACTGTCTTCACTATCTTCTTCCCCAAGGAGAGATCATTTCTCTGGTTTACAAATTTATTCTATTTCCTCATTCTCAGTTTTTCGAAGTATTAATTTATTAGCAAACGATTCTCTGATAGGCCAGTTAACTCTTCTTCCCACATAAAATCCTTGTTTCCATTTTTCTTTAATTCCTTTCAATACCAGCTTCTCCAAATGAATGAGTTCTTCCTTCATCCCAGCCAACTCTATGTTCCTTTCTTCTTTACTCATTCCTTTGAGTCCAACTACTTCAGCACTATTTTCCCTGTGCCTGTGACTTTCCTCTGTACCCCTGTCATGACCATCAATAGTCAATTCCTTTCCTTCCTCTCGTGAAATTTCCTTGTTCGCTAGTGAGTTGCGACTAACTTTTTCCATTTCACCTGTAACAAGTCTCCTTCATGCCTCACCAAACTTTCCTAAGTTTAGCCTTTTGGCACCTATTGGTTCCTTCCTTGAACCTTTCACCGACTAAAATTTTTACCAAGCGCTCCTCTTGCTAGAATTGTTCTATCCTATCCACAATCACAATTGTGGAGCTGGCTCAACAACTTCTACCCAACCTCAATTAGAAGTTGTTCTCATCTCCTCTTGAATGCTCCTTGCTTTAGGGTCTGGATCTTCAATTTCTCACTTCCTTTTTCATTTAGTAAATTCGTTTGCTGTCGGGTACTGTCACCTTTACTCATCTGAGAGTTCTTCTCCCTTATCTCCTTTACATAGCTCATATGATATGATGCTGGTACAATGCATTCCACCTTTCAACAATTCCACTGCTTCCACTGACCTGCACATACTTTTCTCAAGATACATCAAAGTACCTTTCAAATCTGCAATATTTCCTTCAAAGATGTTTTAAAACTAATTCCCATTCCATCAGTCAAAGGACTCACCTGTTCACTATTTTATTTAGACTTTCCATTCAATAGGACTCCATACAGCCAACAACTATTTCCCATTCTATTTTCATAATGGACTCTTCAGTTTTGAAGACCAATTAAGATTAGATCTAAGTTTCAATTATATTTGCCAAATTATGACAGATACTATCAATTCCTCTTGATAACCTGGTTGTAAGCAAATCCTGTTTTGCTTTTACCAGTCCCAAAATTCATTCCTTGTAGTGGTTCTTCCTTTAGTCCTATTAAACCCAATCTTTGTTCTTTCAATCATCAATATCATTGGCTTCAACAATACTTTAAACAATCCTCAATCATTCTCAGTTTTCATAAGATTCTTCAAACCAATTAAATAAATTCAATGTTACAACAAACCACTATTCTTTTCAGCTATACCTTTTCCCTAAATCAAATCAATCATGCAATTAACTTTACCTAAAAGGAAAACACTTCCTCCTTTGAAATTTGAATCTCCTTTTATTCTTTACACATTCAAATACATCTCTACAAAATTATCAAATTAAACATTCTTACCAGACCTTCCTTTGGCATTCACTGCTTCTCCATTATGATCTCAGTTTTCTTTGTAGTCTGATCCTCATCTTCATTAAATTCACTTCAGGGCAATTATACATCTGCTGGAATTTAAAATTCAGTTTCCCACAACAATATACCTTATCAAGACTAAATTTCCCTTTTGTAGCCCTTATTAAAGTTTATACCTCCATGCCCACATATATATGCATTGGAAGCGTTTATGTACGCATTTGGCTTTAAAACCCTGAACGGATCAAACATGACCCAATAATCACTCCGCTAAACACCCCTTTGGCTCGAAAACTATGCTTCTTCCTTTCAGAATGCAAAAGCCTTTGAAAAAACTTAAAACAATGACTTTCCTTTTGGATCCGAAACACCCTTCAAAGATGTTAAAACAACGCTTTTAACACCTCTTCAACCAATTATATTCATTAACGTTGCAGATTTAGATCTAACCGATCGGATGGTCAGGATCCAATCGCAATATCGGCGATCGGGTTTCTATCGGCTCCCAACTATCCATGCCATGATGGTCCGATGCGATATCGCTATCGCTATCGGCAATTTGCAATGGCTGCTTTAAGATATATATACATATATATATATATATATATATATATATATATATACATATATATATATATATATTATATATATATATATATATATATATATATATATATATATATATATATATATAAACCCTGCTCCAATATGCCGATGTGATATAAGTCAGCGATCGCAAGTCGCAACGGGTTGGTATAATGTTTATCATGCCGCTCCACTTAAGCGATGCGATAACAATGCCAGACCCGATAGCACCCAACATTCCATTACATAAAATTTCAAGTCCATTTCAATGGATCCACTAAGTGTTTTAGCACGATTCCCTTTAGAAATGACTTTCGACGATGTGACGAGGACATACACAGGGGCCAATGCAACTGGATTCTATGGACCCGAAGGTAATAAAACTTCATCCTATAACAATTTGAAGTCCGGATTTTTCAGTCTAATGTGTTTTTTGCCAACACTTAGTGTATTTTGGGTTTCTTACCTACGAAACGAGAACGAAGGAATGCACCCACTAACTGATCCTTTAAGACAATTATTCCATTGAAAAAGCATGAGAAAACATAGTGATAACATCACTAACATCCGATACATAGAAAAGAAAGCACTAAAAGCCTCCACGGGCTATTTATACACTATTCACGCAACATTGTTTTTATTTCCAATAAACAATACAGAGTCATTCCTTCCTCTGTATGTACACAAAGAAACACATAAATACAATTTTGAGGCACTTTGCCTCTCTGAACCTGATTATTCTAGTTTGTGGCCTTCTTCTCCTACTTTTTCGTAGGCTTCTAGATGCTCCCGAATCCTCTCTCTGTCTCGCTCCCTCTCTAAATTATACAAGAAGACACAATTTATACAAATAAATGGATTCATGAACCAATTTCTTGTTCATAACTAGAAATCTCTCAACCTCTCTTAAAAAGTGTCTTCAAACCCACTCTTTTCTAAACCAACACTAAATCAAGCTTTTAAAATTCCTCATATTCTATTCTAGCCAAATAAATCTAACTATTTGGCCTAATCTCCACATAGGGAGGATCAATCATCCACATATACCCTTTTCTCATATTTTCAAATAAATAGACACTCGCATACATTTAAATAAATAAAATTAATTAAACTATTGTCTTCCAACCCCTTGTTAGTCACAACATGTGACCATGCTATCACATTGCTGACTAGGCCTGAATTCTCCTGCATCAAGTTGACATCTGCTACAATACCTTTAAGCTTTATTCCATGTCTGTCTCTCCTCAACTAGCTTTGCATCAACATAATTTTGTTGCATATCTTGATACTTGTTTCGTGTCATTTATGGGGGGTATATCAAGGCCCTCCTTTGACGGGTCACATCCTATCGACACCAACCCACTATACAAGAAGTTGAATTAGAAATTCACTTTGGTACCTTATAACTTTCATACCTTAATGGCAAGTTTCCTTGTTGTTGGCAACAATTCCTCATCATTGGCCTTTGACCAAAAGATTTTGTGTGGTGTTCGACTTCAACTCATTCATTTACACCACATAGATTGTACTATGTCACCTTAAGAAACATTATCATTATCGATGGTTTCTCTCATATCTATTAATTTTTTACATCATTGGTCAGTAATCATATGGTGTCTGCCATGTTCGACTCTAGCTCAATTATCCACATGGTTATACTCACACTATTGAGATGAGGTAGAAGACTCCAGGTTCATTTCCATCCATCCGGGCTGTGATTTCATGATTCATACAATATTACAAAATATTGTGGCTATGATAATTCAAGATAATCATCCAAGAATGGGTGCACACTCTATCATCACTAGACAGGAATTTCGATCATTGTACATGGAATATTGGCTTATAAGCTAAGCAGGGATATGCCTCCCTCAGGAATAATATCATGATGATAACATGTATGATAGCATATGATTATCTCAACCTAATTTGTTCTTAATGGAGACATGTCACAAGGTAAAGAACTTTAGTCCTCAGCCACTACTTCTGATGTTGCACTTTAGGGGGTAATTTGTTACATGTCATTTTGTCACATCCCCTCAAAAGGTTTGAAGACCAGGTCAATCAACATCCTTGAGCACGTTGTCATTAACCCTTTGCAAATAGATAAGCATCACCTCTTAAAAAAATATGAGTTTCTGGGTTAATCATCTGTCAACCCATGTTTTTAGCGACAACATATAATGCATGCCTGTTCACATGCAATGGTTGCAAGTTGCATAAATGAGCATATGCATTAGTCAACGCAGGTTGTTCTACTTTGTAGGTGGGCTGGTTCTAGAATTTCGGGAAAATTTAAAAATATTTTTGAATCTTCTCCTCTAAAATATTTTCATGTTGTTTTAACCATTTACCATGGATATATATCTTGAATTCCTATCTGATTCTACTCTGGTTGTCTATTCTCTTATCCCAAGATCTTATCCTCCCACATATGTTGATCTCGAGACTAGATTGGTAAATTCTAAACTAGCACTTTCCCACTATAAATTTACTGCTGCACATAGAGTTTGAGTTGGATTTTCGAGATTACTAGTGCCCTCATACTGCTACTTTGAGCTTAAGGAATCATCATCCCATTGATGCATTAAGGTGGAGGTTGAATGTTTGCTTTGTGTCAAGGATGGACAAAACAATTGGGGAGACATCGACAAAGTCAACTTTTATATATGGTTGTAAATCTCCCCTTTATTTATTAATACAAAAAGAACTTTATTTTCCTATACTTGTGTCATGTTGGTGCTTATGTCTTTCAATTCCAAGTTGGCTCATTGATTAGAGATATTGTATTATGCTATGTTGATATTGTAGTTGCCTTCCTTGTTTTAGTCTTTGTTGCAAGTTCCATTTATAGTGTGAGGAGATAGAATTGGAGCTGACAAGCAAGGAGAAGAAGAAGACTTACTATAGTTCCACGTAGGTCTCTTTTCTATATTCTAGTCTCTCTAAGGAAAACATAGATCTTTTTTCTCTCTATTGTTGAAGATCAGACCACTAAATCTAGGGAGCTCATTTTTGTTGAGAGAAGTGAATATTCCATATAATAGGGAGATCAAATAAACTCGTGGAAAATTAGATTTGAATCCCAAATACAAACACAATAAAAAATTACCTAACAAATACTTTCTCCATTATTTCCAAGTGTAACTCACTTGACATGTTCATGATACGTAATCTTATATCAATAATGAGGTCTCAAAAATTAGTAACTTCTAAAACATATTTTTAATAAAACTATACTTTGTCTTGCGTATAATTTCCATTACTCTTTAACAATAATAATTATTTAGTCTTCTATTCCATTGCCATCACCATTTAACAATTATTCAATTTTTGTTCCATTGCCATTACTTTGCGTTTAGAGAAAGACGGATCTCATGGAATTGTCCGTGCCACCTAATGACGTTGCATTCATATTGTACATTGTTTGAGATCTATAATGGATGGTAGCCTCACCTTCTCTTTTTATCTATTGTTTTCCATAATATATCTGAAGCGTTATTGGAATTTCATAGCGTGACCTTCGGTGTCTTCATTGGATGCCAACTATTCTAACTGTATGCTTAAGAGGAATCTATTTGAGCACAAATTTTTTGGTTCTTGTTCCAATCCTATTGAACAATTGTGGGATAGAAACGTTGTGTCCCGAATTTTCATTTTGGTAAATAATTCAACTTTTCCTTGTATGCTTAAAATACTTGTTTCCCTCTTATTCTATCATGCTCCCGTTGTTCTCATTTTTATCATAAACAAATTCAAATCCCGTCCTTTTTACTCATATTTCTTCACTATGCATGAATTTTCCATAACCGAACTTCCAATTATCAATGATTATAACTGACATGAAACTCCATTCTATATAATGTGCTTGGAAACTTTTCATGACACCTTTAATGATGTCTATATCAATTTAGATTTCAACTCTTCTTTCCATTTAATTTATAATAAAATTTTATCTTTAGCTCTAAATTTTTTTTATATATATATATATATATATTTATATATAAATAATAATAATGTAAAACTATGTCATAATATTATACATAGATATATATACATATATATTGGTCTGGAGTGTTTCTGCTTGGTTAAGAGCTCGTCTTCCTCAGACGTAAGGAAACAGGTTAACGTCCCAAGACCCAGAGGTATCTGGCAGGAGTGAAAGCCTACTCCCTTACAAACCACCAGCAGGTTATTACAGGTGGTGTGGTTTCCCTTGATAACAATGATGAGTCAAACCGACATTCACGGATTGTTGTCCTCACTGTTGGTTTGACACCTGAGTTTGATAGGTTTTGTCACCTTCAGAAAAATATATATATATATATTAAAATAATTTTTATACTTAATAGATAGTTTATTATTTTACACTTTTATAAATTATTTTAAACTTTTCAAGAGTTTGAATAAATCTCACAAATAAAAAAAAATCATACACCACTATTAATGAAGTGTAATATCAAAATCAGATTATTATTTTGTTTATAAACTTATCTTATACTTGTTAATATATATTTTTCTAAATATAAAATATTTAAAAAAATATTACTAGGTTGTACTTTTGTTATTTACTAGCTTCACTAGGTAGCTTAAGATAAGATAAAGAATATTGAAGATTTTAATATTGGAAGCGAGAAAAACTACTTGGCTGGTGAAGGGAGATTGAATGACTGATGTCTGCGTACATTATTACATCATTGGGAAGGATGATAAGTTACTTCACCAACATTCCTCAAGCATCTCTTTATGGTCTTCCATTGATGCGAAAGTATTTATTCATTCATTTAAGTTTATTGTAAAGTATTGTTTTAAATTTTATAGTTTGATTAACCTGGCATATCGCCTCTATACGGATAAGAGTGTTTAAATTTGATGCCGTTTAAATATTTTGTGTATGTTTTTTAAACAAATTAATATTATCTTTTGTATTTGTATTCATTTTTATTTTTTAATTTTATTTTTTAATATTTTGTTCTAAAATTCGTATAGTTTCATCTATTTTATTTTTCGCTATTTTAGAAATATTATTTTGTTGTTATATATTTTACAAGTTGAAATTTTAATTTAATAATATTATATATTAACTTGTTTATATAAATTAAATGGTTAATAAATTTTAATAAACATTAATCATAGAAATTATTTCATGGTAATTTTATGGTTGGTAAAACTAAAATCTCATATTAAGTCATAATTTTATTTTAAATTATTATTATTAATATTATTATTAATTATAAAAAAATTAATATATATTGAAACTATATATACATTTAAAGAATCAGATAACAATATTTTTAATCATTAAAATTTAACCGCAGCTTACTATAGAGATAAGATTTTATATAATACTATGGATGAATATCATAACTTGTCAATACCACATGCTCTAAAAACCATAACTCACATCATATGACACCATAACTCACATCATATGACACTTGTTCATATGATATATTCTTTTACTTAATGAATCTAATTTAAAAAACAAAAAAAAAATAACTACTTTAGAAATAAATCTTAATTTTTAATTTGTATATACTACTAAAATATTTTACAATATTCTATGAAGGTCAGATCCCTACTATTAATCTAATAATTTTTTATATAGAAATTAAAATTATTGTTTTTTAGATATAATAAATAAATGATATAATTATTGTTTTTTTTTTAAGTGACAAGCTAACCTCTTGTGATAACTTTTGTAGAGACAATTATTGTACATAATTATTTTTAAACATTCTATTGCTTTAAATTAATATTAATAAAAAAATCAAAGTAAAAAATGATTGTTAACGAAAATATTTCTTATTTTTACATTTTATAAATTAACATTTTAATATATAAACTTTTTGTTAATTGACTTTAGTTTTAATAAATATAAAAAATGATTGTTATATTTTCTATTGGAATTCAATTTTCATAAATAATATAACATAATATGTTATGTTTATATGATGACTTCCAGCTTTAGTGTTAAACTATTTTGAATACCATTTTTTTTTATCCTTTCATATTAGAAAAATAATAAGATACCTTTTTATATAACCCTAAAGTTTTGTATAAACAAATTATAAAAGATTTAATTAAAAATTTTATTCTAAAAAATATAAATGAATAGACTTTTGTATAAACCAATTATGAAATCTTTAAATAAAAATTTTATTATAAAAAAAATACAATGGAAAAAATAATTTGAATTTTAAATTATTAAAAGAAAACAAATAATAATATTATGCGAAAATATTATTTTATTTATTTATCCATATATCATAATCAGTGAATATTTTACTACTTGACCTCGCTTTTATTTCATTCATTGCCATAAGATAAATTAGCGTGGTTGGTCAACTAACGCCTTGGCCATCTAGTGATTGTGCCAGCCTCTTCTAGTAGGTTAGTACTCAAGGTTTTTGTTGACATGTGTATACTTTAATTAATTCTATTTTGCAAGCATTGTTCGTGTTTTTAATTTTAATCATTGTTTTGGTGACAATATTTTTTAAATATCTTTCTGAGAGCTTTATTTTAAGATATGATTTCATCCTTTATCTATAGTATCTAGTCTTAAATTCTTAGTGTAATCTTAATTAATTTGTGTTTTTAAGTTATTATTTGTATTTAAAAAATAATAAATTAGGTATTGATATAGAAATAAAGTTTATTATCAATTGGTTTTTGTTTAAGTGGTTGGAGAAGTGATTGTTAATATTCTCATGTAAATTTAATTTATTCAGTTGGCATGTTAAGCTGATATCAAATATAGTGTTATAATGCATCATAACTTTGTTATTAAACATAGATGAATCTTAAATATTATATGACTTTTACTTAATTTATGTAAGTGACATGTTGAGCTCATATTAAATGTATTGGTGTATTGACTTGAAACATTTTAATTAAAGGTATTTAACCCTAAATAGTATTGTACCTTTGCTTAGTAATTGTAAGATTTAAAAGAGTTGAAAATTTTTATTTATATTTAAATGTAAAAATAGCAATTACAATAATAGCACTAAACATTTTCGAAATTAGAATAAAATATATTCTAGGAATTTTTGCTTGCCTTTGGCGAAATCCTCTGCAGTTAGGGTTCTGTCAGCTCAAATCAGCAACCTTGCATCAGCCGTATCGGCTGGATAGGGTCGGTTGGCTTTTACCCCTGCATTGATCCTACCCATGACACTCGCCCTCCTATCTGTGGAGTGAATTTCCCCAATGAGTGGCCCCTCACTTCGGTGAGGGGTGCTTCATCCTTTCGAGACACATTCAATCAAATGCCCTTTGTCCACACCAGCAATGCGGAACCAAACACGACCTTTACGATCACATAAACTCTAGTGATGGGTGCACAATGGTAGGCGTAGGGGCTGAAATGCTGCTTCCCAAAGGAAGAGAAGAACCCCAAATTTGTGATCCCAGATAATCGGTTGGAGAAATCAAGACAATACATGAAAGATCACTCGCTTTCCTGTAAGTTCCTGGGTATTTCGCTAATGGAGCAAGATATTCTCTAGTGGATCCAGAACAAATGGGCCCCTCACGGTCATATCGAACTATGCATGGGAGCCAAAGGGCTTTCTGACTGTGACCTTTACAGTTCTGGACGACAGAAAACACATTTTTGAGAACTTTCCTTATTTCATGAACAATGTAGGACTCTTTCTTTGTTATTGGGAGGAGTGCTATAACCCCGACAAGGAAGAATTTTAGACAACACCGGTTTTGGTAACACTATTCTCCCTTTCGAATGAATTGTGGGAACTTGATATCCCAGAAGGAATAGGAAGTTTGATTGGTCAATTTGTAAAATTTTTAGAGATCACAAAGGGTCGAAAACATGCAACATATGTCTATATCTATGTCCATATGAACATCTCCCAACCCCTCCCTAAAGAAATTGAGCTCGTCTACCATGACTCTACTTGGTTGCAACCCCTTGACTATGAGCATGTCCCCTTTAAATGTCAGCATTGCCACGAATATGCCCATTTGTTTTGTGATTACTGCCTTACCCTAGCTCAGGAAGCCTAACATGCAGCTCAACATCGTGATGATGAAGGCTACCAGTGAGTAGGTGGTCACCACAATCACTAGAACTAAGTCAAGGTCACTCCCTCGATTGCCTTATCTAACCCGCTAACACCTCATTCAAGATCTGACCAGATAGCTCACCCGACTAGTAAAAAATACATCCTCGAGGGGATGAAAACCCCTTCGCACTCTTGGAAACTATGGAGTTGATTCAAGAGAAGTAAGTCAAAGATGAGGTCATGTCTCAATTTTCTCTCCGGGCTATGGATGTTGACAATCAACCCACAACTTCCATGGACAAAGCTACCCCTAAGAGAAAAGTGTCGGAAACTGCAGAAGAAGGCCACAAAATCAAGGAGATCCTCAATCACACAAGTAAAGTGCTAGAGACTGAGGAATGAAGCAACCAGATAGGACCGGAGGAAAGGAAAATTCTTGACATATTAAGAGTATGGCTCAAAGGGAATGTTAAATAAAACCCATCCAACCAACTCTCGCACATCGACAACATCTTTAACTAGTGGAGTGTCAGACTAGGAAAGAGAGAGATAGATGTCAAACCTCATAGCTCGGGTAAAGGAGGATTATTGGCTAGCACTCTCCCAAATCCAAGAGCACCCAATAGAGACAATAAAGGGATAAAGATGACAAGAGAAGTAATCAGGGATCCGAGCAAACTTCTTCTAAAATCATGTCAAATGGGACAATGGTCTCTCAATGAAAATCGTCTCTTGGAATATTTTGGGCTACAACAACAAAGGTAAGCTATGAGCTCTAAAGGAAAAAATAATTAAATTCAAACTAGATATTTGTTGCTACAAGAAACCAAAAATGAGAGCAACAATAATAAATGAGGCTAACCATAACAGCTGGAAGAACAATGAAGTCATGAGCATCGATGACATTAGAATGCTTGGGGGAATTGCGGTTCTTTGGAAACCCGCTATAGTAATATTTATATATTGTATTGGCACCTGTTATACCCTATCTAGTCCATTTAGGTGAATCGACTTTGATGTGCGGTACAACCTGATGACAATGTATGGAACTTCCATACCTCAAGCTATGGATATATTTTTCAAATATCTCAAGGCACTAGGATCCATCATTCCATCCTCCATGTGGATAATAGCGCCTGACTTCAATAACATTCAAAATTTGGAAGAAAAATCTGAAGGGGTCAGATGGTTGGAGCCAAGCTCCATTGCATTCAATGATATGATTGAGGAACTCCACTTGGCAGATGTGAAACCAAGGTTGGGGCTCCACACTTGGAACAATCGGCGAGGAGGTCAAAACTAGGTGGCCTGCCATTTGGATTAGTATCTTATGTCGAAGGAACTCCTTCTTAAGGATCTCATTATTGAAGCTTCCATTATGCCCTCTCTTGGTTCAAATCACTGACCCATATGTCTCAATATAGCCTCCCATGCCCCTCTGAAGAACAAACCCTTCCACTTTGAAATATTTTAGCTTCTGCATCCCAGTTTCATGGAACAATTAGAAGAATAGTGGAAGACCCTGAAGGTTCCCCCAAGCTCCAAAATGCAAACTTTTCAAATGAAAATCAAATCACTTAAATTAAAAATCAAAATTTGGAATTGCTAAAAGTTTGGGGACATCTACAGTGAAAAGAAGTTGGAGGAGAAGATGGAGAAGATCCAAAATGAAAATCATCTATGAAGGACGCTAAGAGGCATTGGTGGCTACATAGGATCATCTCTCTGTGCAAATAGAAGAATGGGGGCTCTAAGTGGAAGGATTATGAAGAAAGAAATCTAGAATTCAGTGGCCTTGGGAGGGGGAGCAGAACTCAAAGTTCTTCCATAAATCAATGCTCAGCAATCGACAACATAATTGCATCACTTCACTTATTTCTGAGGGATGGGTCTATATAGAATTGCACCAAGAAATGGAACAAGAAATCATCTCCTTTTATTCCTCACTCCTATCTGAAGAAGATATTGACCGTACTTAAGACATTGAGTGAATTACCTGCCATATCCCCAGCCTCATGAGGGAAAAGAAAGATGAGTCCTTAATGCGACTAATGACATTCAAAGAAATGGAGACTGTCGTTAAAGATATGTCCTCGAAGAAAGCGCCTGGTCTAGATAGCTTCACCTCAAAGTTATTCAAGACTTGTTAGTCATTTCTAGGTCTAGATATTGTAGAGATGGTGGAAGCATCCTAGCGGATAAGGCATTTATGGTCTGTACTGAATGCAACTTTCCTCACCCTTATTCCAAAATCAATGGAATCCAACACCTCGAATGGATTAAGGCCTATAACGCTTTATAATGTGATCTATAAGATCCTTTCTTCCATCATGGTTCATCTGCTCGAGCCCATTATTCTCCACATAATTGGTCAGAAGCAGTCAGGATTTGTAAAAGGGAGGAAAATAGTGGATGGCATAGTCTCAACCCATGAAACTATCAATTCACTAGAGTGACATAAGAAGCAACGAACGATATTAAAGCTAGATTTTTCTAAATCCTACAAGCGCCTTAGTTGGGCTTACCTCCTCTCGGTCATGAAAGATTTCAGGTTCTCAGACGAATGGCTAAGCTGGATTCACTCAATGATATCCACCCCTTTCTTCTCAATTTTGGTAAATGGTGCCCCTTCTTCCACTTTTAGATCCTCCAGGGGTCTTAGACAAGGTGATCCATTATTGTCATTTCTATTCATAATAGATGTTGAAGCGCTGAGTCACATAGTCAAGTCATCCAAACTCAATAATCACCTGAAATAAATATGCCTCCCTGGAACAAACATCTCCATCACCCACTAGTAGTTTATTGGTGATAATTTATTGTATGGTAAAACTAAGGTTCAGGAAGCGGTAGCGATTAGTGGGATCATTGTGGAATTCCAAGTGGCCTTGGTTATGCTCCTAAACAAGGAAAAATCCCATATTTATTTCTTTAATACTCCTCACTTGATCCAACTATTTCTCGCTCACATCCTATTATTTTCCATAAGGACCATCTTGTCGAAATATTTTGGTGTTCTATTACTGGCTAATCCTCTCCGAATTTCCTACTAGAAAAATTCATGATCCAAATTCCTCAAAAAATTATCTAACTGGGTGTTCAGGGTCCTCAACCTGGTAGGTCATGCTACTCTTCTAAAATCTGTCCTTCAATCTATCCCACTCTACCAACTTTCTATTCTCCCTATCCCCAAAAGCATATATCAAGAATTGACAGCTACTTTCAGGAAACTCTCGTGGCATGGTTCTACCCTAGAAAATAAATAATTGATTTTTTCATGGTATAAACTCTTCCTCCCTAAGGTACAAGGGGCCTTGATTTGAGGGACAATGAGAATTTGACTGCAACTTTAGGGTCTAATCTCTAGTGGAGATGGATTGAGGGTGCCACAAAGCAATGAAAAAGGATCTTTTCTCAAAAATATGGATACAGAAAAACCTAGTGCAAGTTGTTAAGAGACACCTCCTACCACACATGATTTGTCATATGGAACTTGGAAAATAAGAGTAGCTATCTCATTTAAGATCACTTCTTTTGGGAAATTAAGGAAGGACATTCTTCTTTAATTTGGGACGACTCATGGCAAAAACTCCTTTGATTGGATAGAGAGACACCACTGCAGGATCTAACACTCATTCTTCAACCTCATAGTGAGGGATGAGTAGAAAACTACTAGAAGGTGCAAGCTCACCCCTAGGGCTAGAGATAATGGAAAAAAATAGTTGACTTGCACCATGAATCCCCCGTGGAAGCATGGCAGAACCTCTCACAATAGCTCAATAAAGGACAAATTTGTGTCTCGTTGTTGCCAGATAAGCTATGATGGGGATAATAAACATTGAGATCCATTACCCTCAAATAAGATTATCTCATCAAGGTCAATACTCTTAACATGCCCCATCGAAGAATCTAGACCTCCATTTGGAGAGGAAAGGTTTGGCCTAAGGTGGTTCACTTTCTCAAGCTTTCTGGGCACAAACAAATCCTAACTTGGGACTACTTTCTCAGGCATGGCCTCTTGGCACCATCGGAATTCCCCATTTTCAAAAATTGGGAGGATACACTATAAGACCTTTTCTAAATGCATGCCCCACAGTGGGAGCAATATGGAATTTGGTTGTTGCCCTCTTCGGCCACTATGAGCGTAATTGAGAAGATATTCTGGAGACGATTGAAAATTTCCCATAAAGTAGTTTCAAAAATCCAATTGTTAACAAAGCATGGTGTCTAATCTTGGGTTTCATGCTATGTAACATATGAAAGAAAGGAACCGAGCCATATTTCATGATCAGACTCTCTTGAGCACTTCCATTTGGGGATCTTCCAAGGAAAACACCGGGGAGACAATCTTAACAAAGAAATTGTATCTAGATGATTGACAAGTTACTCCTCCAGTGTCATCCATCCTCCTCTCCCTTAATATGTCTCAAGATATGATCCTACCCCTCCCCTCTTTAACTAAGGACTCTCTTGCATAAGCTACATCTTTTTTATCTTAGCCTCCTACAGTGTGTACTCATATCAACTTTCACGATGAATCCAAAGGTAACCCTAGTCCTACGGGTTATGGAGGAATATTACGCAACTTTGGGGGATTCCTGATAAGAATATACATAGGTTATTGTGGCCACACTACTAACAATGTAGGTGAACTCACCATGTTGGAGAAAGGCCTCAGTTGGCCAACAAAATTGCTTAAGGATCCATATAGTTGGGGATTCCAAGATTGTGGTGCAAATGGAACAAAAGATCATTGATGGCTCTCCCATCTACAAAGTTGCCAAAATTTTGCATCTCGAAGCCCAAATAGCAAGAATAAGTAATCATTTGGAAATATTTCAATACACCATGACAATCCATGTCCTCTGAGCTATAAATAAAGTGGTTGGTTAGTTGGCTAATTAACGGGCGATGAATCAACACACATAGTCTTCCATTTTGTTGCATGTCACATTAAGTGTCGTCGATTTAGACCACGATGAGTTGCATACTCTTGAGGATCACTTTCAAGTGGACTCATCTTCCCTTAATGGGTGTCTGCATGTGTTGGTACAAAATGGTATATGATCGTCCATCTAGGTCTACCTCCCCTCCATGTGCATATTAACATCGTGATGATAGCAATGCCTAATACTTACTCCTCTGGCGTGAAACTCCTTCTCAAGCACTCTGAGGATAAATGTGAACCCTGCTACATGATTTGGCTCAATTCGCAAGTTTGAGAAATGAGTTTAGGTGGTAAGGAGTTCGATAGTGTTTGATTCAGTTTCTATGGCTCTTCATTAGGGCTCTGGCCTTGGGTGAGGAAGGAAAATGACACTTACGGTATCTTGAAGTGGATTGACACCAGTATCCTGGCCTGCCCTTGGAACCTTGGTACGCAGAAAGTTGTGGTTCGGTTTTTCTCCCTCGCTTGAGGTGGAAGCAATCCATTTTGATCACTTTGTGAGCTCTTGGCTCCTCTCCTGCTCCTGTGGACCACAACGGGTCCTTACAGGTTTGTTGGTTTTTATTTGGAATTTGGTAATTCTATGCCCCCAGGTCAAGTCTCGCCTTTGGCCAAAATGACATCACAGTCTCTCGGCCAGTATTTGGGGGTGGGGGTTTTGTTCATGTGTGGCTTTGGGGTAGCGTCTCAGAAGTATTTCGCTCCCGTACCTGGGCTGGGAAGGCAGGATCGCCTCTCACCTTCCTTGTAGTAGTACAGGATTAGTGTCTCATCCTGACTCAGGTATGTGGGTCTGCAGTATATTGCTTCCCTTGTAGGTATTTGACAACATTCTCTGTGGGCTTCCCCTATTGTGAGCCACCACCATCCATGCATAACAAAATTCCATGGCAGCAGGGCCACCCTCATCGTGGGCTGGGGAGGCAAGCCCGAGTAGGGTGTCCTATACCAGGCTATCAGTTGTCCTTCTCTACCTCTTCTTGTGAGGAAACAAAGGATGTTGAGGCTCTTTCCCCAGCTAATTCGCCAGGATGCCTAGTAGCTTCTACCTCTATATAATTGATCGTTGAGTATTTATGACACATACAAATTGACATTGACATTCTCTGAGGCCACAATGAAATTATTTCCTATCTCACTCGCATTCAATATAGCCAGAATACCCTTTTGGAACAACTAAACAACCTCCAGAGTAACCAACACACACAAATGACCATCTCCACAACTTAGATGCATGGGTGGAACATATTGACTCCCACATTCATGACCATGTTGGCTACTTTGCAACTCTCCCTATAATTCCCCCCTATTCCTTTGCTTGATTCGGTTTCATTATTTTTGGTTTCTTTTTGTGTCTCTCACAATATGCTAAGGCCTCAGAGCCATCCGAAAATAATGTATGTAAATTGTGTATTTTGGTGTTATTTAGTTCCCAATCTCAAAATGTTTAGTCAGAATAAGGGAGTAGAGGTGTTTCCGGGAAAAATAGTGTCGCTATTTGATCTGCTAGTCCCACTAATACGTGTAGCTATCTTAGAAACAAACAATTCAAAGCAACTTGTGTTTTCCTTTACGGATGATAGATAAGAGAGAAACATAGAGCACCAACCTCAATCCTTCGCTTGGCTCCTTGCTTGTTTCCTCTCTCCTTTGATAGTGTTCGCCACTCCTTTCTCACTTGTCCCGCTTCAAAGATCACCTATAGAGGCAAAGCAACAAAATATCATCAAAGCATAGAGATCTATAATACCATAAACAATGCAGAATCAGAAGTACATTAACCATACAATTGCATTCACAAATACAAGATTTACACGTACACAAGTATATGGAGGAAAACTTAAATAGCTTTATTGATAATAGAAGTAGAAGAGAGGATTACAACCCAGCTATCTGATCCAACATCATCCTCCCAGCATGAAAGCCCTCTTCACCTCATGAAAAGCAAGATCACCCAACAATACAATGTCTCAAAGAGAAACCAATAGCACTTCCTTACAAATTACAAAATTCCAGCCTATTTGGATCTCTAGGATGAGGGAGCCATTTATAGATATTTGTAGAGGGGTGAGTCAGCTTCTAGGTTTTTGATTAGTGTCATTTCACTAATAGTTCTTGGTTCCACTTGGAGATTTCATGATCTCTTACTCATCCCTGGGCGAACTTAGAGAGGCAAGTGTCATATGAGAAGTTTCTAGAAGATTCTTTGGGTTTCCACTTATCAAACTGTCTCTGCCACTTGTCTACTCTCACCCATCGCACCCTACAGAATGCTCTTTCAGTATGCATCACACTTGGCCAGTGTAACAGCCAGTATGGATCACACCCTTAGCACTGAACAGTCTGTATGGTCCAGTTTTGACTAGTTCTGAGTGGTTTTTCTGGGAGAACTTCTGGGAATTGATGTAATCAGTTGACCTTGATCTTTTAGGGTGTGTAACAACACTTCTAGGGGTTTAAGAGCCCTTGGTTTATTGACATATGTGATTGGGGTTGCAGTGCCCAAATATGTCTATAACTGTTTCCCCCTAAAGCATGAGGTCGTAAATCTTTTGATGTCAGGTGAAATGCTTTATCATGAGGATCCGAGGTTTTTCGAACTGGAAGGTGACCTGTATAAAATACAATACAATACATTATCTTCACATTATTTTCATGATCTAGCTGAGGCGGGCATTTCCATGCTCAACTTTATAAATTCATTTTCTTGTACATAGGATAGACAACCGTCTGTATTTTATACTGGTGATTCTTGTAGAGCCATCATCCCTTAGCTCGGATGATCATCTCTGCAGCTATGGTGCACATTTGATGTCTTTATTTTCCTGAATATATTGCATCGTGGATGGATGAAACTAGATCCGAAGTCTTCAAAATCATTCAATCTTCGCCTGATGTACAAGTCGATCCATGTGAAAAGATGTTCTGAAGTCGAACATGGAAAGACATCACCTGATTACTAGCCAATGATGTAAGTTATTAACAGGCGCAAGAGGAATCACTGATAACGATAATGACCTTGAAGGTACTAGAGTACAATTTACGTGGTGTGAATATAGGATCTGATGTCTAACACCACGCATAATCTTTTGGTCGAAGGCCATTGATGTAAACCTGTTGCGAGAAGTGAGAAACTTGCCATTGAGGCATAGAAGCTTCAAAGTACTAAATTTTCTAAGTCAACTTCTTGGATAATGAGCTGATGTTGACAAGAAGTGACCCATTGTAGGAGGGCCTTAATGAATCCCACATCTACGACACAAAACGAAGCAAATGATTTTCTGGAGGTGAAATCGATCTGATGATACAAGGTTCAGGAATGGTGGTCATGAAAAATGAAGAGTGAAGTCATTGCGGTGGATGTGGCATTAGCTGGGTTGGTGAATTCTCTAAGTGAATTCTCCTGAACATATCGGGGACACTGAGATTGATTGGTAGTGTTAACCCCATGGATGGTACGAAGGACCAATGGTGATGGTGAACGGAATAACCCAACCTGACTCAATCATGGTGATGGAGTGAAAGTTTCATGTTCAAGAGCGACTTGCTACCAATGAAGTTCTTCAAGTTTTCTTCCCTTTCTCCCCAGTCGTTGTTGACCAGTACATCTTCATTTTTTTCAAGCTTGAGGAGGATAACATATGCTTGTTCTATAATTTGCCCTTCAGGCAAACCTGTTTCTATGTTTTAGCGAACCTAGTGACAATGAAACTCGTCTTGTCTAAATGGACAATTTTGTCGCTATTGTTTTAACGAGTTTAATGATAAAGATAACTCAATCCTTTTCATATTTAGAGAGTTTTAAAAGAGACGGAAACGAAACTCTAGTAGTCCTTTTTCGTGGAATATTCCCTTAAGTCTGAAAAAGTATAAAATAAAACAACAGGGATGACTTTTCGATAGTTTTAGCGAGCCAAACAAGACAAGCACTTGGCCTTTTTGTGTAATGATCCTTTAGGTCCAAAAGGATTAAAATGTAGAGGAGGGATGGCTCTTCCCTCTACTTTAACGAGCTGGAAAGGCCAGTAGCTCAACAATATTTTCATATTTTACGAGTCTAAAAGGAGATTAAAAGAGACTCGTTTTTTAGGAACGAGTGGTATTTTCAAGTAGCAACTAGTTCCAGGTAAGTTTGGAACCTCTTAAACATGGTAGTGTAAAGAGGGTGGCTAATAGAATCACTCGTCGCAGCTATTCCTCAAAAGGGTAAACAATCAAGTGGAGGTGTATGATTGGCTAAAAGAGTGGAGGTGACGGTAAGAAAACGACCAAGGCTCAAAAGGCTGATAGCAATGCAATCACAAATGTTATTTACAGAAAGTCAGGTTTATTTTTTAATGAGCTTGAACCTTGTGCCAACATGTGCTCAGTGGCGGGTTTATTTTTTAATGAGCTTGAACCTTGTGCCAACATGTGCTCAGTGTTAGGTTTATTTTTTAACGAGCTTGAACTTTGCAGAAACATTGCTCACTCCAGTCATCTTCTAATGATGTCTCTTATTTAGTAGGTTCATTTTCTAGTGAGCTTGCCCCATGCGAAACTTTGTTCATTTCCTTTTATATGCAGGCTAGAAATGACCAACTACAAAACTAACTACACTAGGGGTTAATGAAGTACTAAGGTTAGGTAGGATAGTTTAGAAAAAAATGTTTCCTTTGCTTCGCTGCAGCCGCCAACAAAGGTGAATGGTGGATCAGACCAATCATCTAACCTAAGTAGTTGAAGTTAGTAAAATACTATGAGTTTAGAGTTACGCTGGTCGCTTTTAACTTGCATAAAAAAGGTTTGCATGCCCCCAGGTGTAAAGAAAGGTAGAGTTTCCAGGTTACCATATGGAAGTCCTTGCATTTAAGCAAGATTGTTTCGTCTGCGGAGTAGACAAAACACTTCCTTGGCTTTGTCCATCGAAGTAGACAAAGGTGAATGGTGTGGGTCAACACTTCCAATCACATAACCTTCGAGGAGATCCTATTTCGGACTGATCCCATATCCTACACGAAAATGGTGTTTAAGTCCAATCATATAACCTATGATGAGGAGATCTTGTTCCAGACTGATCCCATATCCTACATGGAAATGGCATTTCAGATTGGTCATATAACCTACGAGGAAATCTATCTTTTCATCTGGGTTCTCCTACTGAGGCAAACCAAGGTGCATGCCCCCTGGGTTTCGTTACATTCACCGAATCACTCGCGGTAATTAGGTGGATGAACTGGAGATTGAGGAGACATTCCTTGTGCAAAGAGACCCTTTAGGGATGGCATTTGACTCATAGCCATGTTTGAACCGAGAAATGAAAGGTAGTTGAAAAGTTGCACCAGTTTGCCTTCATACAGGAAACACATCACCCGAAAGTGTGAGGAAACAATAGCTCCCATGCTGTAAATGTAGTCACACCCAAGCAGTAGATTGTAAACTAGTGGCCCTTGGACTACCATAATGTTCAAATGAATTGTTTTCCTTCTCAAAGTTATAGGCAAATTTGGAAGGATCCCTAACTGTCGACCGGTTCTTTTATTGAAGCCTGACAAATTTCGATTCTCAGGCAGAAGCGATGCCGAACCAAATTCTTTATAGGAAGTTGAGGAAAGGATGCTCATGGAAGCCCCTTCATCTATGATAATGCTAGACATAATCATTCTATAAACTTGTACTATGATTCAAAATGGTACATTATATGGAAGGCCGGGTCCCGTTAGTAGATTCCAATCAAAGGAAATGACTAGATTTCTTGGAGGAGGGACTGAATAAATGGTTGAATGAATCTCTTGAAATGGGGAACTTCCCTCCTATGGTAAAGGAACTAGTAGATTGGCCCCATGTTCATCAGACTCTGTGTTAACAAAAATAATTTGAATGGTGTCTTTGTCATTATCTTTGGAGACTGTATCATCCGAAGGTGGACCTTCTGAAGGCAAGATTGGGTCGACTATCATCTCGACCTGTTGACTTTGGCCCGATGTGGACTCAGAGGGTTTATCTTCAATGATAGGTGTTTCGACAGACAATGGAGGTATGTCAGTCAGATTTTCAACTAGCGATGGACTTAACAAGAGTTTCTAGTATCCAGGTGGAAGTCCCTGCGGTGAAGTAGGACAGTTGTCCAAGAAACTTTTAGCTTTGTTCAGAAAAGGACAACGGTGGAGGGCATGATCACCTTCACACAACCTACAAGGAAATCTATATCTTCCTTTTTGTCCATTAACTTCATTTTCACTAGTCGATGGTGTACTCTCAACGTGATTGACAGAGGTTGATGACACCAGATGGTGCAAGCGGGGAGACCAGTCTCTCAAGATCCGTAGGATCCAAGGAAAATCTTGTTGATAGTGGTCTCCTTTTGCAAATTACTCATGGAGGTTTGGGTTTGGAAGGTGAGGTGTGAGGATTTTTTCCGGACGACGCATGGTTGCCCCCTTGCACGACTGGCTTCTTCTTCTTCTTCTCCTTCCCTTTCTTCTTCTTCTCAATTACTTGGTTTTTAGTATCACTAGTTTCACCAAGTGAAGAGGAAGAAGGAGAGGGAGAAACAAACGAAGTAGAAGGGGGGGAGCAACTCCAGTATCATCTGGTTACTGATTTGATTGCTGAGGAATTATGGTGTTTTGAACGACAGAGGTTGAGAATAGCCATACCAGCAGGCTAATTATGATTTCCAGAAGGGACAATGTAGCCGTGTATGGAGCGCAAATATCTCCCCAAGAAGAGGAAGGACTAGGATCTCCCCCAAGGGGAAATACTTGATTAGGTGACTCCATTACCTCAACCTAAGATCAACGACCGAACAAGGATGTTATTCTAAATTAAATGAATTTTATGACACTTTGACACAACTTGCTCTTTCAATTTTTAAGAGTTGAGAAGAAGCTAAATGTGACTCTAGTCACCTTCGATTTTTAATGAGTCTGAAGTGACAAGTGCTCAAATGGACCTTTCCTTTTAAGGAGTCAAAAAGGAACAAAAGTGACTACTCTGGAAATCTAGACAGAGGGATTACCAAGCCAATCGAACAACTACAATATACACCTTGGTGGTAAATTAAAGAGAAATTACCAAGGACTTTACATACGGCAGTCAATCTTCCCGAATGTTGTGTTTAGTGCATTGCGATCGATAGGGTGGCAGACACGGCTTCCTAAGGATAAAGGATATCAGCCTATTGTGGTCTCCCAATATATACTCGATGGTATAGGGAGCACAAGTCCGTACTAGCAGTTGTCATATCAAAGACGAGGAATCACCCAACCTTCGATGAAAATGATAGTTACCAGGTCTTACAACGCCAGAATACGTCTCTAGCGTAAACTTCTAGATGTTGTGCGTTAGGTTCCAAAGCGATTTTATGTTCATTGAGGTTTATTTTATAGTTGATATTTTTTATGAAGTTTTTCTTTTAAGGTTCACCATGTGATGTAGATGAAAAATTCCTAAATATGCAATCTAAAATGATAAACAGTTGTTTGTTTTCTTTTAGCAATGAAAATCCTAGCTACTAAGGAAAGAAGAGTACGATTCTTTCAACAGAGAGCAAAGAGCACACACTAAATGCACTTTTCCTAAATCAATTTCTGCATGCAGTCTAAATGCAAATGCACATGCATGTATTTTTTTTCTTCTTCCTTAATGTGGGAATGCCAAAAAGGAAACTAAGTACAAATCTGAACTATTTTTCTTCAAAGTGACACGTTAGCAATTTCTTTTTCAAGACGAAAGGAAGACTAAGACGACACATTCAATTTCGAATGGAAAACTGCTTTCGACACTTTAAATATTGAGAATTCAAATCAAATACAATGACAAAAGTACAATTAACTATCTAGAAGAGGAAGACTTTACGACACTCTTCTTCTTGACTCAAAATGACAGTTACGACACTCTTGAATCAAAAGACGATAGTTCGATTAAGCTACTTTTTGCAAAGGAGAACTCTAAATGATGAAAAATACATAAAAGACATTCATAATTCCTTATCAATGGAGGCTGAATAATGTAAAGGAAGAAGGCTTCAACAATGATATACTGATCATAGGCAACAAAAATACTGAATAGAGCTGAAAATAATGAATAAAAAACCAAATTCGAGAGAGGGAAATATTCTCATTCAATCATTGCACTTGTCCTTAAGGGAAACATGGATGCATCTCACCTACTACACATGGGAGGTGCGATGCATCCAGGCTGCCAGTGAGAGACAGTACGATGGACCAGGGAATGATACTGAGCTTGGTTTTTGCTCAAAATTTGCAGCTAAGTTCAGTGATTAAGGCCAAGATATGATGGAAAGTAAAAACAAAGTATAGGAGTATGATCTTATGAGGTTATTGAGCTACCACAAGGGTACTTAGGATGTTTTCAAGTCAGATGTTCAGTTCATAAACCAACCCGAAGATTTATTGAAGTAGCGTTGATCTACTTTGAAGTTGCATAGGAAAAGTAGTTCGAAGGCTAGCTGGCTTAACTTCAGGCTCTGTCTGTAGCTTATAAAGCAAACAACAGTAACAAACAAAAAAACTATTTTCTCCCCAGCGGAGTCGCCATTTTGTTTCCGAGAAAACTAGTGTCGCTATTTGATCTGCTAGTCCCACTAAGATGGGTAGCTATCTTAGAAACAAACAATTCAAAGCAACTTTTGATTTCCTTTATGGATGATAGATAAGAGAGAAGAGGAGAGCACCAACCTCAATCCTTCGCTTGGCTCCTTGCTTGTTTCCTCTCTCCTTTGATAGAGTTCGCCACTCCTTTCTCACTTGTCCCAGTTTAAAGAACACTTGTAGAGGAAAAGCAGCAAAATACCATCAAAGCATAGAGGTCTATAATACCATAAACAATGCAGAATCAGAAGTACATTAACCATACAATTTCATTCACAAATACAAGATTTACAAGTTCATAAGTATATGGAGGATAACGCAAATAGCTTTATTGATAATAGAAGTAGAAGAGAGGACTACAACCCAAATATCTAATCTAGCATCATCCTCCTAGCATGAAAGCCCTCTTCACCTCATGAAAAGCAAGATCACCCAACAATACAATGTCTCAAAGAGAAACCAACAACACTTCCTTACAAATTACAAAATTCCAGCCTCTTTGTATCTCTAGGATGAAGGATCCATTTATAGATATTTGCAGAGGGGTGAGTCAGCTTCTAGGTTTTTGATTAGTGTCATTTCGCTGATAGTTCTTGGTTCCACTTGGAGATTTCATGATCTCTTACTCATCCCTGGGCGAATTCAGAGAGGTAAGTGTCATATGAGAAGTTTCTAGAAGATTCTCTGGGTTTCCACTTAGAAAACTATATCTGCCATTTGTCTACTCTCACCCATCGCACCCTACAAAAGGCCCTTTCATTATGCATTGCACCTGGCCAGTGTAACAACCAATATGCATCGCACCCTTAGCACTGAGCAGTCTGTATGGTCCAGTTTTGACCAGTTCTGAGTGGTTTCTCAGGGAGAACTTTTGGGAAATGATGTAATCATTTGACCTTGATCTTTTAGGGTGTGGAACAAAACTTTCAAGGGTTTAAGAGCCCTTGGTTTATCAACATATGTGATTGGGGTTGCAGTGCCCAAATATCTCTATAACAAGGGGTTGTTGAGAGCATTTTTGTACACTATTATATTTTGAACGTCTAATGAAATCCTTTTTGAACGACAAAAAACAAATAGCTCTAAAATTTTCATTTCTTACTCTTATATAGAAAATGAATTGTTTATTATTATAAAAAATAAATATTAATCTTATATTCATTAATTATTCTTATATTACAACAATTTTTTTATTACTATAAAAATCAAATATTAATATTATATTCAATTGGACATTCAAATCCCATAATATTGCAAGGAGTCATATTTCTTAAGTCCATTCTAGGGAAATGCCACTTTAATTGTTATCCACTTTGGTATCCCCAAAATTATTATCAAAGTGAAAGAGATTTTATTTTTGGGTGGGCCTAAGATGGAAAGGAAGTGGGAATTGGTGGCTTCAAATAAAGTGTGGAAACCCAAAATGAAAGGTGTCTTAGGATTGAGATACATGCAAGTTTTAATTCATAACTTAGCTGTCAGACCATGATGGAGATGAATTGATTCTCCTAGATAACTATCGACCAAATTTTTGAGAAGCAAATACACCCAGATTATAGAAGAACATAATTTAACATCATTATACGTGGAATTTAGGGGTTCATAGACATGGAAGGATGTCTGGGAAAATGTCTCCCCCACTTAGAGTCATAAATTTTTGTGGGTAATAAAAGTAAATAATGTCTACTTTTGGGAAGATTCATGAAATCAAATGCCAAAGAAAAAATAAGTTGATAACGTTCAAGTAATTGAAATAGTCTCATATAGTTAGTCAAATTCAATTTAGTTGACTATTGGCAACACTAACTTGATATAAAATAATACGTAAATTTGATACCTAAAGAGCAGTGCCCAAAATTTGACATATTAGAGATGGTGAATGACCTCTTGAAAAAACTACAATATAGGAAAATGAGATTTCACTCAAGGTTTCATAAACTATGATGGGAATATAGGGAAATTCATAACTACAATCTAAAATAAGCTTATAATAATTCCATTGGTATCACGACACTTCCGAAAGGTATGAGTTTTAATAAGATATCGGGGATGAACTATGGCTGAAATTTTCCTTGTTGCATTAGTTGGTGGAACATAGCAAAATATTAACCTAAGAAAAAATAAAAGTAGGAGGACTTGTAAGGCCTTCACTCTACCACTTATAGTTGAAACAAGAGTAATCCACATAACACCTCCTTAACACATTTTCATTCAAATAATAAATATGTGTCAAATGATCTCTCTTTTTTATTATTAATTGGACATAGATAAAGGAAATATCATATCTACTATCATAAGGAGGATAATTTCTTCTTTCAACAAAGTTGTAATAAATAGGAAATTGAAACTACTTCTAGGTTTTGTACTATGGGAAACATGGAAAGAAATAAATAGGAGAGTTATCGAAGGAAAAAAACTTCAGTTGATCATGTATGTGTTGGAACCAATATCACTACTAAGAGGGGGGGTGGGGTGAATCAGTAGTGATAACAATTTCACAAAAATTAAAATTGTTTCTCCAATATATTAATCAACTCATCTCTTAACAAATAAGCATTAGATCTGAACATGCAAAACCAACTAGAATCGACACATGATTAACATAACATAAGAAATAAATATGTTCATTAAGACACAAATCATCATATCACGTAGGAACACACGATATCTAGTGGAAAACCCCGCTCCGAGGCAAAAACCCCCCTCGTTGTTCTTGCGTTGCTCAATATAGTTTATTATCCGTCAAGAAAATCATTACATAGAGAGTACAATATGGAAAATATCTAAAAGAAAATATGATATACATTTCACTACTCTACAAACACCCATTGGATCAAAAAGCCTTGCCCAACACCCATTAAACTTATGAAGAAATTTTTTCTCAATACTTTTTTTACCATAACACCCACCCCAATTCCTTATGTGGTTAGCCTTTCATGTATTTTCAAACTGGAACCCCTGATTTACTGAACATGAACATCACAATAGCAATATCTTCATAACACATAATAAAAACTTTCAATACAAAACATCAATTACTTAATCAAACTCAAATCATAAACATCTCTCACTTTCATACATCATCCTCAACTCACATAGCCTCAATACATCTTTTGCAAATAAACAAGATGCAGAAACACAATGATGCAATATATAACTTTCATATAAAAAGATGAAACACTACTACAACCAATCTATAACACTCATATCAGCAACATATATAAACTAAAATAAAATAAAAATCCCCCGCAATCACAAATGCATTAGCAAACTCTTTTGTAGACTTGTCACTTTTCTTTTGCATAAAAATAGTCTTTAGCCATGCGTACTTTTTTCTCTGCTAGAGCTATACATCCATGCACACTCGTCTTTAGCAAATTCACACTCCTCACCAATGGCTCTCAAAAACACTATGACAATTTTCTCAGACAAGAGAACCAACCAAATAAGCAACCTTTCCCCACATATTTGTAATTTCTAAAGATGATCAAATCAATTAATTCCAGTAGTGTAGTGGAACTCTTTTCATATGCTAGAAGTAGCTTCTTTTCAATGCTTCTTGACTTACAAGAATATATGTCAAAATATCCTCAACAAACTCCAATCAATACCTTAGGAAAATACTATGGTTATCCCAATATCAGGGACACATGTTCCATGGTAATCTCTTATTCAACACCACAGGTGAATACGATGGTTATTTCAATACCAAAAACACCTATACCATGCTAATCTCCATGTTATTACGACGAGTCAATACCATGGTTATGCCAATACCATGAACCCCTATACCATGGTAAACTCCAATTTAATACCAAAGGTCAATACCATGGTTATGCCAATACCATGGACCCCCATACCATGGTAAACTCCAGGTCCATACCATGGGTCAATACCATGGTTATGCCAATAAAATTGGCCCCTGTACCATGGTAACCTCCAAGCCAATACTATAGGAAGATACCATGGTAATACTAGTACCTTTCATGCCAATACCAAGTGTCGAATTGGACCACACACAAACCAATACCAAGGTAATGATACCATAGTAATACCAATACTTGTAACACCAACACAAAGGTAAACACCATGCCAGTAATAAGTCAAGAAACATAATCATCTGCAATACATGTTGAGGTTGACATCAATGCCTACTATCAATCACTACAACCAACAACTACATCATCAATGCGAATAATAACCCCCTTTGACATTGAGGACAACCCAAGGTAAACCATCCAAACAACCTCTCAAAATTTGTACTCCACATCTTCTCCCCCTTTGAAATAAATGGAAAAGGGACAAACATCAAACCATCAACATTCTACTAAAAAACCAAGGGCTACATAGTATATCAAGGAACAAACGATCTCACCCCCTTAGCAGTGCATTACAAAAGTTAGTAGCAATAACTCACTTTTGCCTGAGGTAGCAGTAACAATATCAAAGAATAGCTCCATCTAGATCAACAACACCAGCAATATACTATGACTCTCAACAACAACAACATAGAGTAAGCAGCAATAGTAAATTACCATCAATATCACTCTCAAATAGTGACAAAATGAGAATCAACATGAGAAACACTCTCTCCATCATCATCACCAACAACAACAACAAAGAAAATGATCACCAACATAAAGAAGGACTACACCAAATCCATCAATAATAACATAGTGCAGATGATGGAAGCAACGTCCTCCCATGCAACAACATATGATAACCAAAAACAATAACAGTAAGGCATATGATAACCATCATCAAGAATATAGTGTGATTAGCAACACATCATTTCCTCTATGTGACAAGCAAGAGGATACTCAAAAGGAACCAAGGAAAATGACTAAGAAATATTGCAATGAAAGTAAAAAGCTTCATAGTCCTATTACATGGCTACAAGAATGATAGAATGTAACTGTAAAATGCTTCCCTAAGCAAGAGATATGACTCCTCATATATACATTAACATCAGTCATATGACTCTACCAATGACCTAAAGTTATACATAGTATTACATGGCTGCAAGACATAACATATACTAGTTGAATACAAGGGTGAAATTACTCTCAATTTTCTCTCTTAGAATAATTTTGACTCATGACTCACAATATGAAAGTAAAAAATTACAATTCAAAAATATAATGTTGCGACAATGTAAGCAACATCCCATGATAAAGATTGAGAAATGAATAACTGCATGCCAAAAAGAGTGTGCACAACTCTCTCCAAATTTTTTCCAGTACATGTCCTAAACTAGCAATTTGCAACATCAATAGTCAGGAGCCCCAATAACGCAAGCCTGCATGAATTAACTATAGCAACAATGATCCATAAACATGTAGCAATAAGTAATAAAAAACTATAACTTCAAACTGAATATCAAGTAGAAACATGCCTCTAATCATCACAAAACTATCATATGAAACAACATATAAGTGCCATGAACACAACCTTGCTCTATATGGCACCAAGCAACCCACATATATGTATCAATGACCCTTCCTTATGTCAAAAATGACTCTCTAATGAAATACAAGAGTGAGGGTCTCAATGAGAGTAACATCACTCTATCAAACTATCACCAAACTTCCCATGGAAGACATAGTATCTTGCATGGCATAAGTGTTATACATGTAAATTATAAAGCCTTATCAAACTCCCCCTAAGAATATGCCATATTTCCATCAATAACTTTTTCTTTTTGTAGAAGCTTCTGTTATTGTGCATAAATAGAAAAATTATCCTCTCACAACATGGATGTGATTATCAACAATTATGAGACAAAAGGATAAAATAATATGTAATGTATCAACATTGTAGAACTCCCCCTAGACTCATGTGCTCTCCTTGTATGATTCAAACTAATATTGTTGAATTGAAATGAATAGATGCATGAGGATGTAATTTTCTCCTTTTAATCACATGCACCTATCAAGTTTGGCTTCTCTTGAAGCCATCTCCTATTCTGCACAAGATAAAGATTTACTCCTCTTGAGTAGAATATGCTTTTTCAAACAAAAACATTTTTCGTTGATGTCCTTTGAAGAACTATTTCTTTACATCTCATATTTTCTCCTCCATACCTTATTTGTCTTCAGTGGTGGGCTTTATCTTTTCATTGGCTTGATCTTGTCATGTCTACAAGCTAGAGCTTTGGGGCCACATTTTCCACACTTGAAACAACGGTTATGCAACAAACTTTGTTTTATTTCAAAAAAATTACATTCTCTAACATGATGACCATAATTATTGCAAGAAAAAGAATACCCATGAAATAAATTTCGATACCATGTGATTTGATTTGTTGGATGATTAACACTTTCCTACTTCCTTATCTTCATGAACCGATTCATGTTGCGACTATGATATTATTTTCTTCAATATATAAACTCTTTTCTTCTTTGGCTTCTCTTGATGATGTTGCTTCCTAGATCCTTGATTGACTTTAGAGGTGGTGGACTTGTGATTTTATGCTACTTGGCTGTCCTCAACTTTCTTTTCTTCTTTCAAAAGGCATGATTCTTCTTCACATATCAATCCAGTTTTAATAACTGGAGATCATTGATAGGTGAGGATTTTATATGAACTTTTGGCGCTTTTGTCCAATTTTGGATACTAAGATAGCTTAATGTTTTCCTTTAAGATCTCACATCTCAAAGAGGCTAATTCATTTTCTAGACTTTCACAATAAGATTCTCAGTTTTGTAGTTGGTTTGAAAATTATCATTTACCCTGATGACTTCCTCATTCCAGATTTTTAGATCAATGATTTACATGTCAATACTATTATGGCTTCTCTCACTATATTCTTGAGATAAAATTATATTTGCTAGTACTATGAATGCGGAGTCATTTTTATCACTCTCTTTCTTTTCAAGAATGCAATGGTATTTTTCAATAATTTCATAATCTTGAATCCTTTCTCTTCGATATAAGCTATGCAGTTTTGCCATAATTTGTTTTGTAGTATTGCAATGTCTCACTTTTGCTACATCATGATTTTAAACTCCCTTCAAAATGATCTTCTTAGTTTTGGCATTAAACTAATCTTGTGTACCATATTCAATTGAGAGAAAAATATCCACATCAAGAGTTAAAAGAAATGCTTCAAAATTTACCTTCCAAAGCATATAATTTGATCCATGTAGAAAAGGAAATCCATGGTTATGCCAATACCATGGAACATTGTACCATTGTAATCTCTAAACCAATACCATAGGTAGATACCATGATAATGTTAATACTTGTCATGCCAACACTAAGTGCCAACCTAGACCACGCACAAACCAATACGAAGGTAATGATACCATAATAATACCAATAACTGTAGTTCCAATACCAAGGTAAACACACTACAACTAACAAGTCAAGAAACATAACCACGAGCAACATAATCATTTACAATACATGCCCATGTTGACAACAATTCCAACCTTCAATCAATGCAACCAAAAAATGCACCAACAATTACATCATCAACACCAACAGTATCACACAAAATCATTCAAAACATTGATCCAACCATCTTATCTCTTAACTAAACTGCACAAGACTAGACTTGTAATAGGTGGGAAGCAGGTATGCTCAAATATATTGATATCATTCCCACAATTTAAATATATTCATTTGAAATAGCATAAACTAATTGTGGAAGTCCTGCCTCTTAGAGCCCACCACTTCAATGGTCTTTAAAACTTAACATTGATGTAAAACCCAAAGGAAACCCAAGATATGCCATCTACAGAGGGATTTCATAAAATTCATAGGTATAATTATTCACATTTATTTAGGCTCATTGTGAATTTGCTGCAGCAACACATTCAAATTATACACACTATGCATGGGCTAAATATCACTATATGAAAGATATATCACAATATAATTATAGAAGGGGATTCATTTGTTATTTCGGGCATGGTTAAGAAACCATTGAATCGGTCACCTCCTTCTAATTTTTTTTTTTAGGATTGATGGAATTATAGAGAGAATACATTATCTCCTTAAACAAATTTTTCCTTTACTCCATCCCATGTAAAGATAAAAGGAAATAAATGGGTGGAAAATATGATAATGAGGGAACCCATTTTGAATATAGCCCACACAATAGTCAAAGGACATAAATCAATTGGGAGGCACTTAAATCATGTTTGATGTAAATAGATGAACATGATCTACTACTCCCCAGAATGTATCAACCTTAATTTTTGGTCAAGTGTGTGATCAGGGGTTAGATTAAAAATAATTGGGAGAAGGTGAGCCCCTAAATTCTATAGAATCATGCAATCAAGATGAATGCAACATCAGTAGGAAATGAATTAGAAATCAAATGTTTTTATCAATAAAATTGGCTCTACAAAATTGTAGTGTTACACTCTACATGAAACCATTGCACTCAAAGGAGATTTATTGGTGTAATAATTATGGTGGGCATAGGGAAAATCATTTTGGAATTTGGTATGCAGGAATATTGGAAGATGGAAAAGAAGGTTCATTCCCAAAAATCATAAATCTTAGAATCTCCACTTTCATCATCCCTTATGAATGGATTTTCATTCGTACTATAATTTAATTTATCGTGGCAAACTAATTTTTAAATGTAGTGGTCAATTCCATCTTTTTTAATGATAAATGGACCAAGCATTCAATTCCATCTTTTGAATGATAAATGGACCAAGCATTTACCATTCATTGGAATACAGACATTCCTTGTTCACTTCTCCTTTTGGTATCTTTTTTCTCATCTTTGGATAACTCTAATTTAATTCGGATCCTCTTGTAGTATTATGATATTGGATTACCATATTTGTGTGGATCTATGATTGTTTTGATATCATTAGATTCTTATCGTTTTTAGCCTGATTAACTCACTCTATAAAATCTACTTTATCTACACTATGAACTCCCTAGATTGAAGAATTTTGTGCTCGACCTCTCTGTTATCCGATCTTCAATGTAGTGATAAAATACCTCAAATATACTTTAGGAATTATTCCACTAGTCATCTACAAATTTTGAAATTATTCTCATGGGGACGTAATCTAAGTGCTCTTCCAGATTTTTCCTTTGTTCAACTTCAAATTCTCTACTACGATAATGGGTTACACATTAGAAACATGGTAAGGAACATTTGGAAGGTGTTTTGTTTGAGTCCTTATTCTCTTAATTCCTTCATACTTATATTATCTTCTTTGTCTTGTTATTGTATCCTTCTTCAAAAGATGGTTTTGGTATTGGCGTAATAGTGGGTTTTTTATTTTATTTTATTTTAGGTTTAAAACTTATTTATGGGCGCTAAAGTTTTGTTTCATCCTATGGAAATATTTTTTGAATGCATTCCTTTGCTGGAATCTCTGCAATATTCTTACATTTCTCAAAGGGATCATCTCTTTTTGTTGGTGGGAAGTCATGGCGCAAAAAATATTCTTTCATAGTAGAAAAGGTTGATGCAATAATAATGGTCCAGCAACTTCCTATCCATAGTCAATACGATAGTGCTCAACCTACGTCTATTATAATAAAACCCCTACAATGATCTAAAAGCAAGTTAAGCATGTTAGAGTGAATCCATAATTGAATGAATGTTTACTCCCAATGAAGATGGAGTAGAATGGAAGCTGTATTTTAGAAAAGAATAAGAATAAAGGGAAGGAACATGAAATACATGCTAATGAAGAATATTTATTGGAAACTCATAAGTATAATGGGTAGAATTTTGTTTGTTAGAAATTAAATAATATAGAAATGGAACATAAAAAATATTGTGGAAACACAAACACAAAAAATCACAAAACAAGAGAGACACATATATACATGGTTCACCTAATTTGGGCTACGTCTACGGAGAAACAACTAGTCCTTCCTTTTATATTATCTAGAAAACTGAAGGGATACAATGTACATTGTTTTTTGTAACTTCCTGTTCACTCTCACATGATCTCCTATATTATTTTCACAAGAAATAATACACATACACAACACAATTCCCTCATATAAATCAAGGGTTTCCTTCAAGGGAACAAAACCATAAATTAACATAGTTTCTATTGTCATATCTCCTGCGTATTGAATGACCTTGATTGGGTATAGATTTATAGTATTTTACAAGACAATTTTTCTCTATCGGTTTTCTTTGGGGACACTTCCCTTAAACCTCCACTAGGGGGGGCTCCAAAGAATTGTTGTTGCCCCCACGGGACCTCCCTGGCAGCACTAGTGGGTGGAAAATCCCCACAACACCCTCGCATCAGTGACTGAGATCCAAATGCAACTGAAACAAGACATCAAAATCAGGAAGGTAAAAAATCTCCATAGCCAAAACTATTGGAGCAATCGAAGAAGAAACACGACATTTTATTATCCCTAAACAAAGGTTTATAAAAAATCACAAATATGGAATTCAAAATTATGGTAATTACAAGAAATATTTCCCATCTAGAATTGACAAACTCTATTGATGTAATACCCATAAAATGTAGTGTATGTGTACTTATTATGCTTAATCTAGTAAGTTGGTACATATTAATTAGGCTAGTGAGTCTAGTTCTATTGAGTTATGCATGCCACTATGCGTATAAATGCCTTAGGTTGATGTGATAGTGTATTGTTGTGTTATACAACCAAGGTTCCTTCCAAGATAGGACAAAGAGCGCATGTGTTAAAGGAGGGGCTAGTGAGTCTACTAGATCTAACATGTGAAGTTTACATGTAGTAGTAACTTACATTGTAGTTGCACGCCCTTAGAGGAAAATAGTCTAGGGGACTAGGACTCAAAAAAAAAGAGTGTAGGCAGCGTAACCTACACATGGTTCCTAAGCCACATAATAATTATGTTTATAATATTTCTAAAGTTAATTTTAGCAATAATATTTACATATTATAATCCTAAGTTATAATGAATGATAAAGAGAGAGAAATGGGGCACATTTACTTTTCCTTCCATCAAAGGCTGCTAGGGAAAGATTGTGGACCTCATTATAGGAAGAACCAAAGGATCCACTCCTATTATACCTAGAAGACCCTAGATGGGTCTAGTTACAAAATAAATTCTCCATGGGCTAGCTTAAGGAAGGTTGGAGCCCTACAGGTAGAAGTATATGAATACATGGTCTTGTATGGGCCTAGAGGATACCTGGAAACCCCATATGATAGAAAGAACTCCTAAAAGCCATAAGGAATTTATATATTGTTGTTGCACTGAGTTTGACACCCTAGAGGTAATGGAATAACTTGTGGAATTGTGTGTATATAGAAAGGGGTGCACTACCTAGGTGGCGGGTCGATGGAGGTTGTGATTCTAGTTGTTGGATATTGTTAGGGTTTTCTGCCTTGGCCTTGCTCACATTTTGTACTAGATAAGTACTTTGATTAAGTATTGTTTGTCATATAATATTCTTGGCCCTATCCCATTTGTGATCGACTACTGAGAGACATGGATTTGTTCAATCTATAAGTCAATGATATTTCTCACATTTGTAACCAGTTAGCAAATTTTATCAGATGTGTTCTCAAACTTGTTTATATTATTGATGTTTTCTCACTCTCATTTGTGTTATGATATATATATATATATATATATATATATATATATATATATATATATATATATATATATATATATATATATATAGATATAGATACATAGATAGATAGATATTGTTTTTTTTGCATCTATATGGCTATGAGTGTCACTACCCCTAATCAAGTAGCCAACGATGTTATAGATGAAAATATAGATCCACCAGTTACAATCAATCTGGATAGATTCTCCCATTAAATGGCTTTATTTTTCCTTTTCCCAATCGTGATTGCTAATATTCTCTCAAATATGCACAATAAAATAAAATTAAGCTCAAATATGTTTAATATATACTATCTTGTAATTTTTTTAATCAATTTTAATCAATTTTATTTAAGGTTATGTTATAATGTTGTTTTTAAGGTATAAGATGGTATAATTTCTTTTTATAATAGGCTAATAATACTCATCTTAATATATATATCTAAAGGTCGTGGAGGCGGAGTAGTGGTAAAGTCAGCCTCGTCATGACGGACCGGTCTTGTGTTCGATCTCGAGCAAGGTCGTAGCTCGTCGTGCGAGTAGTAACCGAACCGGGCCAAGCCCACTACCTAATGAATATACTTTCAACAATCAATAGTTTGAAAGAAATATCTCAGAAACTAGACAGGCGATGGCGATCAACTGGCGATTCCTCCTGCGCGCGACCTAACCCTGACAGCTTTTGCGTCCCTGTGCCTGGCAGCGCCGCTGCTAGGCTCGCGCTCTTCTTCTGCTGATCTCCCTTCCTTTGCATCCGGGCCTTCTGCCCTCCCCTTACACCGGGGCCTCCCCCCGGTTGTCCCCTCGCGATTTCAGACCCGTTTCGCCATTGACTGAAATGGATCCCCCGTCTCAGGATCCTGATGATCTTGAGAAAATGTTTGCCTCGCTCATTCCAGAGAGCACAGCCGGAAAAATCCGACCTACAGCCTCCAAGTTTATCAAGAAATTAGATGAAATACCAGAAGTAGCTCTACCTCCTTCCCTCCCGAGGAGAGCAGCAGTTTCCTTAGCAGAAAGAGGCCTGGTCGGCCAGTTCACGGGCCTGTGGCCCTCCCCTCAATCAGTTCAGAGATGGGTCGAAAGAAACTGGAACTCGATGGTGCAAGGGAAAATAGCAATCAAGTTCTGTGGCAGAGGATTTTACACCTTTTTATTCGAATCAACGGATGATAGGAACCTCATCTTCAGGAATGGTCCTTACTTCATGGACTCTCGGGGACTCTACCTAAACAGATGGACCCCAGATTTTGACCCAGAAATGGACGTCCCCAATGCTGTCCCCGTCTGGGTTCGTCTGCCCCACTTGCCGCTTCATTGCTGGGGGGATGAGTCAGTCAAAGCCATAGGAAACGTTGTGGGTAAATACATTGATAGATCTGAACCAAAGGAGAACATGCATGCATGCGCACGGATCTGTGTTGAAGTAGATCTGGGGAAAGGACTGCCGGAAGCAATCAAACTCAAAGTTGATCAGTGGACGCACATTCAGCAAGTGGACTACGAGCAGCTACCCTTCAAGTGTAAGGTATGTCATGAATATGGGCATTTCGCCAATAGATGTAGTAAATCCAAAGCAAATATAAATGAAGGCAATGTTGAAACCCCTGAGGAAGCTTGGGAACAAGTCAAAAAGAAAAAATCAAACCCCCCTCCAAGCTCAAACCCAAAGGCTCCCCTTGAAAACCCCCCCCTCCCCTCTCATCCCTCTGGCTCCGCCCCTTCCTTCCCCTCCTCCTCCAACCCCTTTGAATCCCTGTCCGCAGAGGAACCCCCATCCCCTCCCCCCTCCCCTCGAGGCAACGCCATCGTTATATCCACCCCTATCTCCCTCTCCCAGCCCTCTCCTCCCCAAACAATAGAGAGAATCTTAACCAGAAACAAATCAAAGGAAAACAATCTCTCCATAGACCCACCCAGAAAAGTTGGAAGGAAGTCTAATAAAGAGATTAGAGATGAAAACGCTGCAAAAGAAATGGCCACCGGTATGCAGCAACCAATGGACACATTCCTAGATAAAACAAAAGGAAGCGGTGAAAAAATGAAAGAGAAAGGCGGGGCAAACACCAAACAAGGTAAATGATGATTTTGGTCTCCTGGAATTGTAGGGGGATGGGCTCCTCCCTAAAAGCAAATGCAGTCCGAGACCTCCTCAAATCTGAACATCCAGACCTTCTCCTTCTTCAGGAGACCAAAATCACGGAACAAGAATTCCACAACTATACGAAAAAAAACAAAAGCTATGAAGGTTCAGCAATAAGCGCAGTTGGAGCCTCAGGAGGCATAGGAACACTATGGAATAAAAGCAAATGGGAACTCAAAGATCAAAAGTCTTACAGCTGGTGGGTAAGAACAGACATACAGAACAAAGCCTCGAAAGAGGAATACTCTATCTACAACATTTACGCTCCTAATCATTATAGGGACAAAGCCTCATGTTGGGAATCGATAACATCAGACCTCATGACAGTTCAGGGAAGGAACATTTTCCTTGGAGGGGATCTAAACCTTATAAGGAATGCTGATGAGAAACTGGGAGGAAACTACTATGCTGACCCTTCAAGAGACTCATTAGAAGAAATAATCCAAACCCATAATCTAGTGGACATACCTCCGCAAAACGGGAGATTCACCTGGAGCAATAAAAGAACTGGCAACAACAATATAAAAGAGAGATTAGACCGAATCCTCATCCAAGAAAGAACAGTGGCAAGATTCTCAAATATCCAAAGCAAAATCATTCAGGGATACATGTCAGACCATAAGCCAGTAGCTCTGACCTTTGATAAAGGGAAGAACATGGGGCCTCTTCCCTTTAAATATAACAAGGCATGGGACAGTAACGAAGAATTCAGAAATTTGATCAAGGAGCAGTGGGCAAAAGAAATAATTGGCTCGCCCCACTATATTTGGGAAGCCAAGCTCAAATCCCTCAGGACTGTCATAAAAGGTTGGGCAAGAAACCATGCTACAGAGGAAAGCAAAAAGAGAACTGAACTACAAGCACAGCTGGAACAATGGAGTCAGGAAAAGGAGAGAACACAGTATACAGAGGAAGATCAAGCCAAAGAGAATGAAATGTACAAAGAATTGTACAAGCAGAACAGGAGGGATGAAGAAGAGCAGAGACAAAAGTCCCGTTGCCTCTGGCTCAAAGCCGGAGACAAAAACACTTCCTTTTTTCATAACAGCCTAAAACTCAGGCGGGCAGGGAACCATATAGAGAGAATCATGATGGAAGGAAGAGAGCTTAGGGACCAAGAGGAAATAAAGGAGGCTGCGTCCAAACACTTCTGCGCCCTCCTATCCGCAGACTCTCAGCCCAACGACAATGCGGAATTCCTCAGCCTAATTGAAAATAAGATATCAGCAGATCAAAACAAAGAGCTGGACCAAGAGGTCACGTCAGAGGAAATCGAATGGTCGATCTTCAGCATGGCGCAGGATAAGGCGCCGGGACCGGACGGGTTCACAGTGGCATTTTATAGAAACCATTGGGAAATCATCAAAAAAGACTTCATCAGAATGGTCAAGAATTTCTTCTTAAAATGCAAAATGGGGAATAGCATTAAATCTTCCCACTTAGCCCTCATCCCCAAGGACCCCAACCCCCAATCCTTTGACAGATTCCGCCCAATCTCCTTATGCAATGTCTCCTATAAAATTATCACAAAAATTTTAGCCAACAGGTTAAAAAAGCTCCTCCCTTCCCTCATCTCTGAGAATCAAGGAGGCTTCGTCCCCAGAAGACAAATAACGGATAACGTTATTCTCATTCAGGAGGCTATCCACAGCAGTATTAATAGAAAGGAAAAGGGTATGATTATCAAATTAGACATGGCGAACGCATTTGATAGAGTCAACCAACAATTCCTAAAGGCAGTCCTCGGGAAATTTGGGATATCCAACAACTTCATCAGTAGGATCATGGAGTGTATTTCATTCCCTTGGACAGCCCCCCTGATTAATGGCAGGCCAAGCAATTTCTTTAGAAGCTCAAGGGGTCTGAGACAAGGCTGCCCGCTCTCCCCTTTCCTCTACATCATCATGGCAGAAACGCTAAGCATACACCTGGAAAATCTCCGCAGACAAAAAGAAATTACAGGTATCAGCATAGTGCGTGGAACCAAGGGGATAAACCACTCCCTCTTTGCTGATGACACCCTCCTAATTGGAGGAGCTTCTAGTCTCATGGCAAGAAGGTTCAAGAAAACGTTAGAACTCTTTCTTCAAGCTTCTGGAGGCAGGCTCAATAATAACAAGTGCATGATATACACCTGGAACGTCCCCAGGCAGATTATTCAGAGAATCTCCACAATCTTGGACATCCCCGCTCAAAGGAACTGGAGTCATTTCATGTATCTGGGATTACCATTAGCAAAGGAGTCGGTCAAAACTGAAATCTGGGTAAAACTAATAGAGAAACTGAGAGGGAAACTTCAGAGTTGGGGTGTCTCCTGGCTCAACCTGGCTGGAAGAACAATTCTCATTAAAGCCATCCTCTCAGCCCTCCCAATATACCAGTTCGCAACCACTCTTGCACCGGCCAGCACTCATAAGCATATGGAATTAATCATTAGGAGCTTCTTGTGGCAGGGAGGAAGGCAGGACACCAAAAAGTTCAGTCTTGTAAAGTGGGAACAGGTCATTTTGCCTTTCGAAAAAGGAGGGCTTGGGATAAGAATCCCAAGATTAGCCAACATGGCCATGGGTTTCAAGTTGATATGGAGAATTCTCAACGGAAAAGGAGCCTGGTGGACAGAAGTAATTAAAAGAAAATATCTGAATGGGCCCAACTCCAACATCCTATCGGAACCCATCGTTGACAGGCAGTGTACACCAATCTGGAAACTCATAAAAAAAACTCTCCCTCATTTCAAAGATTGTATATCAAGAGCTCCGGGCAGCAGCAGAGACATCAATATTTGGACTGATCGTATAATGGGCTCAGAAGCAAGGGAAACTCTCCCAAATCTTAGTCCCCTGCAATTGTGGATGGAAAGGAAAAATCTCAAGACCCTATATGACATCTCCTCTTGGGACGAAAACAGATGGCAGGGATGGAAACTCCTCCTCCTTCCAAACAATTTAAGGGATCTGTGGGTCGACCTCAAGCTTTCTCTCTCAGGGTCAGCTCCCCTTAACAGCCTGTACGAAGATAAGTATGTCTGGGACCCCAACGGTGGCAACTATACAGTCAAAGAAGGATACAAAATCCTCCAAAATGCAACAGCTACCAACAATTGGCCTCTCCATAAAGCGGCCTGGACTCCGGAATGCCTCCCAAAGATTAAATTTTTCAATTGGACCCTCTTAAAAAGCAAAATCCTTACAGCGGAAAATCTAAGGAAGAGAGGCATCCTCGGCCCTTCAATATGCTGCCTGTGTAGAGAAGAGGAAGAAAGCAGCAATCATCTCTTCCTTGAGTGCTCTTTTGCACGAACTTGCTGGAAGCTCATTATCAGTCCGTTAAGGATTGGTGATCTTCCCAATCAGATCACCCTCCTTCAAAAAAATTGGGGGAGTAGCTATCCCCACCCCAAGAAAAACAAGAACCTTGCCAAAAGAATTTGGAATAGCATTCCTCCAACCCTCTGTTGGCAAATCTGGAACACCCGAAACAAAAGCATTTTTAGCAACAAGAAGCCCAGCATCTCCAGCACCCTTGCAAAAACAATTGCCCTCATCTCCGAGACCATCAGTGAGAATGGAATAGCTCAATCAGATCAAGAGCCTGGGGATCCAAGAGAAACGGAATGGATCAGCAAATTCAGCCATGCCTCAAGGAACCACAAAACAGCAAGCACAGGTAAGAAAAAAACAGACTGGAAGCTAAGAGGAACTAACGAGGAAATCAGAGATTGGATCCAAAATCAAAGGAGGCCCTCCCTTCAGTTCGACGGGGCTTCAAAAAATAACCCGGGGCAGGCAGGCGCAGGAGGAGTCATCAAAGACCACCAAGGGGAAACAATTGTGACCTACGAGTGGGGATTGGGCATAATGTCCAACAACAGGGCTGAGGCATATAGCCTTCTCCTGGGAACCTCCATAGTGAAGAAACTTGGCCTTCAAAATCCGCTCATACTGGGTGACTCAGCTATTGTTATAGCTGCTATGGTCTCGGGGAGGGAATTCAAGCAAACTGCCCTGAACCATATAAAATCCAGGATTAATGACAACATTAGAGAAATAAACGGGGCTACCTTCAAACATGTCCTAAGGAGCGGCAACAAAGAGGCAGATGAACAAGCCAGCAAGGCAACCAGTAGACCGGCAGGCCAAGTCAGAGAAAATGATACTCTCTATGATAAAGCAATCCCCTAACAAATCCCATTTCATTCCCTCTTCCCAGAATCTGAGCCACCTCAGACGCACTTCTTCTCGAAATCCGTTTACCTCCGAATCCCCTGACCCTCTGCCAAATCTCCTCGACTGCGCAACTTCGTCCCTTCTTCATCAAATCCTCCCCCCTGCGATGGATTATGTCACCTCGCGCGGCCTCAATCTTGTGTTGCATCCGTCCTCTGCCGTCATTTCCAGGCTTTGCTCAGAAGACCATCATTCCCATATCCCCATCGCATGCAGCAAGATCTCCCACTGGGTTCACAGTCATCTCATGAATCGTTTCTCCCAGCTATGGTACACGCATCCGAGTTGCCTTCCTTTCTCTATTTATAGAAGCATGGATCTCATTGTCACTCCATCCCTCACTCCTGCAAAGGTTCTGGTTCGCGCCTCCTCTCAGCACAGGCACTCTCTCGAATCAGATCGCAGTCATCTGGAGCTCGGACCAGGCTCTTCGACAGCGGTAAACACAGTCAATCTTAATTTCAGTTTAAATTTTCCTTCTAACTGTTGGTTGATTTGGCTGTCACAGCGCTCCCCCTCTCTTCATTCTGCTTCCCCGACATCCAGTTCCTTCCCTCCCCATCTGGTCCCCTCCCTGTACAAGCACCCTCCCTCACTGTTCGTCGTCCTCTCCCCTGGAAATCGTCCCTCTCTGCACCACCAGCTCTCCGGACTTCCTTCCAAGCTTGGCGAAATGGCGGACCAGCAAGATCAGCAGGGAGCCCAGGAGCCTGTCAACAATCCTCTTGAAAATGTCATCACGAACAGCGAATGTTCCCTCTGCAAAGCGCACACTTTCATGATTGGCAGATTCATCAAGCGTTTCAATGACCTCAAAGACGACTACCAGGCGGACAGCAGATCAAAACGGAAGAAGCTCGAAAAGCAAAAAGAAGAGATCGAAGCCTTGAAGGACAGGTGCTCCCATCTTGAGGCAGCTATAGCGCATATCAGGACTCTCACACAAAGCATGCAAGCAGAAGCTTCAACCAGAATCAGTGCAAGGAAGGATTCTATTCCGGATGATTCAGTCAATCAGAAACTCCCCTAGGATCTATGAAATGTAAATTTTGTTGGCTTGCAGGTTCTTTTATCCGGCAATATAGCCGTTACCTCTTTCATTTCAGTTACCGTTTGTGTAGCAACGAGGATCAAGGGTCTGCGAACCCGTTTTGGATCCTTAATGCCCTGTTTTATCACATCTATGTACTAGGACTCAGTCCATGAAGTTTTTATAATACAACAGTAACCGATTTTGTCCGATTTTGTCAAATATATATATATATATATATATATATATATATTATTCGTAGCCTATAAAAAGAATAAAAGCCATGTATATTCCAAACTAATATATAATATGTTTATATATGAATTTTATATCCAAACCGAAAAGTGAGGTTATTCATAGAAATTTATATATGATTAATAGAATTTTGATTAATCACCGTATTTATTATTTATTAGTATAGTATATCAATTAATTTGAAAAGGTTTCGTGTTTTAGTATCTTATTCTTATTCAAAAGCTTTATGTAATATATCTATAATCGTTTTGAATTTAATTTTATATTAATTTTAAGTTATACTATAATAAAAAGATAGAAATAATTTATATTGATATAAGGGGAAAAAAATATTTCTTATCATTATTAATAAAATTTAAATTACATTCGTGTATTAAATATTATTTTATAATAAGTAAGTTTTATATTTAAATTATTTTAAATCAATAGAAATATTATAATAAGTTTTAGAGTATAGTTTAATTGATCAAGCTGTCTTTACTAAGTACCTTATTTATTGGGAGGTTGCGCGGTCAAATATCTTTAATGCCATTGATGTTAGGCTTGATATATTAGGCCGCTTTTGGTGGATCTATGTGGATTATTTCCCATGGACGTAGCAACCACTTAGTGACCGTGAATCCTAATTGCCTTAAAAAAACTATAAATATTATAATCTTGTTTATTAATATGCAAAAAAAATCAACTTGGAAATTTTTTAATATATATATATATATATATATATAAAGTTTAATATTAAAATAATATTGATGATAATGATGATTAATATTCACTAAAACTAATATGGCTTCTTGCACCTGAAGATAGGATATTAGTTGCGACTCTTTAAAAATTTGTTTCTATGATCAAAAAGAAGGGAAAGAAGCATTGTTAGATCACTACAATTTTGCTAATTTAACATGTCAAGATGGTTGGTATTATAGAAAATGTTATGGAAGTGAGATCATATGTGAGTAAGAGTTAGTCAAACCGAGACAAAGTGTTTTCCATCTTCAACCTTTTTAGTATCACAAAGATGACAACTTTTTTCATCCTAATGTGTTTTGGGAATATACCAATATCTAATTTTACTTCGATGCTCATGGGAATTAGATTTTATCTTCACAATGTACATTTTTGTCTTAGCACTAGTCAAGGAAGAAAGATAATTTTGGTTGGAAAGGGTGGGGTTGATCACCTCCTTATAATAGTTTAGATTCCTTTTCCCTAATAGCTCCTTATCATCTTACAACCCTTCCTTAAATTTGGAAGTAATAGTATTTCTAATGTTATCTTTATTCTCCAAGTTGAATTCCTTATTTATCCCCCAAAAGATAAACCAAGACAGAGCATCCTTGTGCCATCCCCGCTTGAGCTGGAGGTGAGGGTTTTGGCTAGAGTTAGAAGAAATTTTGGGGAACATCTTAGTTTTCATGTTGTAAAGATTCATCCTATATCCACCCACAAAGGGTCTTAAGTGGAGGGGTTTGTAGGAGATTCTTGAAATGAATGTGAATGAGTGATGGAAAGGGGGCGATACAACCACTACTTGGTAAATCAAACGCAATAATAATCCCCTATTATTTGATGTGAAGTTGGTGACTTTGTAGTAGGATTCAATCATAATAGAAGCAGATGTGTCGAAGACCAAGGTAAGATATTTCAATCCAATTACAAACATTAGTATCATAAATTTTGTAGTGATCTATGTTTATAATGATATAAGTTGGTTTAGGGAAATTTGAATTTTTATATAAAAATTTAAAGTGAGTAGGTGAGGCGAGTTGTTATTTAGATTTTTTTACTTGTTGATTAGAAATTGACTTGTACTGAGCCTAAACACTCAATTGATCCCATTATATATATATAAAAGGAAATAAACTAATGGTTTAGGTAACGTAAAATGTCTTGGTTATATAATTATTTCTTTCAAAGAAATATATATCTTTCTTTCTTTCCTTCCTTCTTTCCTTCTTTCTGAAATAAATTCCATTCTTTGTGAAATAGATAATAGAATTTATTGTGATATTGAATTACTACCTATTCATAATATATTCATCCTATTCAAAATCTGTAGACTCTTGTATATTCATCCTATTCAAAATCCGTAGACTCTTGTATATTCATCCTATTCAAATCCGTAGAATTTAGTTTTAAGCATTGATATTCTATACACTTTCTTTCTTTCTGTCATATATAATAGAATTTATTGTGATATTGAATTGTTACTTATTCATAATTTCTTTTCTCTGTTATTTTTGTATTTTCATCCCATTCAAAATCCCTGGACTCGTAACAATTTAGTTTCAAGCATTGATATTCTATACAATAATATTTTCTTAAATTTATTGTGATATTGAATTGTTACGTATTCATAATTTCTTTTCTCTGTTATTTTTGTATTTCTTATTACTTTTACGCAGATTCTATACAATAATATTTTCTTATTACTTTTACGCAGATTATAATGAGATAATAATCAACATCATTCAAACTTTAGCTAGAACTCTCATGTCTTAGATAATAGAATTTATTGTGATATTGAATTATTACTTATTCATAATTTCTTTTCTCTGTTATTTTTGTATTTTCATCCTATTCTGTTATTTTTGTATTTTCTTTTACGCAAATTATAATAAGATAATAATCAACATCATTCAAACTTTATGAGAACTTTCATGTCTTAATTCCGTGTAAGTGTGTACTATATCAACCACATTTAACATGCCATGTATACATAAGGTTTGGTTTATAACCCATTTCATTTACCTATATCATTGTTTAAACTTTGAAAGCGTCTTTTCAATGTGGTATTTTGTTTCATGGTTCTATGCATCGAATTCGATATTGTTTATATGTACTCTCTTTATATACTTCGATGCGTATACGTGTCATTCTTTTCACCTCCCATAATTGTCCTTTTGACCTACTAAATCGATGATTGTGACGTGATCTATATAATAAATGGTGTTTAAATTTTCTAGGGTTTTCTTGCAATGTAATGACTATCCTCGTAGTTTCTTGTTTCTTCATTCATTTTCCCATGGGACCTTCTAACTTACCACTCCGAAACTAAATTTCTCTCGAGTCTTTTGATACGGAAGAAATAGTTTTTCACTTCTTCCATTCCCCATGTCATTAATTCTTTTGGACGGATGGTTATACATTGGTTTGTTCACCTGATTACGTCAAGTGTAATTACTCGATTGCTATGTCATTTCTATTGTGCGCAAGTTATTCTATTGCTAGAACTGCTAGGAATTAATTTCTTTCTCGACTAATCCTCTCATTATTTTCCTGGTTAGGTTCCTACTACTATATTTATGATGTTTCTTTGTCGATTGTTTGTTTTGGAACTTTTCCCATCAGACATAAAATCTATCTAAATTTCACAATCGCAACATTAAGCTCTTTCTATTTTCCTTCGACCAATAATACCTTTCAATTGAATTTATAACTTTCAAATATAAAATTTGAGTTTTTAATATATAGGGGTTTGGAATCATTTATGGTCTTTCTCTTAGATGCATTTTCGATGGATAATCCACAAAAGTTCCAGGTTTTTTTTAATCTCCCTGAGTACATGTCTACAATTATTTTGTATTCTTCTTACTTGCTTCTACATAGTCTCTCCTTCTCCATTAGCGTGAGAGACAAAAGAAAATAGACAAAAAGATTTTTATGCCTTACCAATCTACATTCTTCTGATGGTTGGTAACTACCTCCATCGCACCAATAGGCTGAAGTTAGTTACTAGCTCATTAATGAGTTTTTGTTTCCCGGTCCCAAAGACAACATTTTATCTTGTAGGGAAACAATAAATTGACCAATTCCATAATTAACAATAAATCTAATCATCCAAATTAGATGCCTAAGACTTATTGATGGGTAACTAATATTCATCATCGATTTGCATCCTCGTCTATTTAGGCAAAATGTACTACAAAAATAGTTTTCCAAGCCCCTTTTATTTACTATAGACATCTTAAATAAAGATTTACAGTTATTCATTATCATTAATAAATTACTACTAATTAAATTCTTCATATGTTTTTCAAACTTTAAACAATGAAAAAAAAATGCATATACACAATATTTAAACAAAAATATCAAGTGAGGGGATGTCACATGACTACCACCTCTAAATTTATCAGTTCTCTTTCTAAGATTTACTTAGCTTGGGGATTTGATTGTGAAGGAGTGTTATGGTACTAGCTCAATACCTACTCTTCTACTATGATTCCTATTTCCTTTACTTTAATTAGAATTTCACCTCTTAAGTGGAATCTCATAGGATCATATTCTTGAAATCAAGTTCAAGACCTTGAGAAAATAAAAAATATGTTTTGTTATTTATTTCTCTGTTTTATGGACTTACTCTTTTAATATTTTTAGTAATTGTTTTTTCTCTCAAGCTTGTTTCTTTGGGTATTAGATTTTCTTCCTGTTTCTTGGCTTTTGGGTAGTTTTGGAAATGGTTTATCAGTGGCATTCTAAATTCTAAGGCCCTATCATTGGTGTAAGGCAAGTTCCTTATTCTCTCTACTACTTTATAAATATTTCTAGGGAGCTTGGTTGGTTAGGAGGAACCAAAGTAGTTTCCTTACTCATGGAGAGCCCATATGCCTAGTATTTTTCTCCGTGTTTCTTCTTGGAATTATCCCTAAGTTTCTAGCCTCACATTTACTCATTCTCTCCATAGATTTGGTTTATATTTATTTCTCTATCCCCTCAATATAGTTTTTTTGTAGGACTTCCTTGGGTCCTCAAAGTAGTATAAGAGGAATACGCACCCTTTCTATCAACTCTACTACTCATCAACTTGGGTATTCTCAAACTTGGGCTCAAGGTGATGCTCATCATTCTATGAATATATTTATGGAAGAAATTCTTGAGGGGGTCTACAGAACAACTATTGAGGTTGAAGAGGAAATCCGAGAAGATTCACCCTTGATCATGGACTGGAAAGAGACATAAGAGATTGGATACCAGAGAATCAAAATTCTACTTGTGTTGGATTGGGCATTTTCTCGATGGCTAGTGGTTTTGAGTGTGTTGGCATTCATGTCAATCGGATTAGCATGGTGATTGGGCTCCAGATGATAATTGTATGAGCATGGTGATTGGACTAAGGAGAACAACCAGATTATCATGGTGATTGGGATCAAGAGGACAACAAGATTAGCATGGTGGTTGGGCTCAAGAGGAATCCTATGATAGTTGTAGGCTTCTGGTAGAGAATCATCAGAGTAGCAGGCATATTGACAAGTCATAAAATAATGACTATGGTGATTTGGAGTCCAGGAGGAATGCCATGGTTGTTTCATTGCTTTGTAGGGAATCATCATAGTAGCATGATTATTGGAGAAGCCCTAAAATGATGACTATGGTGGTTGGGAGCTCAGGATACCAGGCATAAGAAGAAGAGTCAATTAGAAAAGAATGGTAGAATTTTTGAGCCATTTTATAGGTAGGATATGTGGTTAAATAAAAACAATCTGAAAGAGCTTTCCAACGGTATGTGGAAGTCTGAAAATGGCCTCCTGAATCAAAAGTTTTGGTCTGCTAAAGTCAGGGTCTTAAAGTCCTAAGCAAGTTGAAACATTGGAGGTCAAGAGAGTGGAAGGGTGAATATCAGAGGTAGGAGAATATTGGAACCTCAAAGCATGCTATATCAGAGGTCAAATACTATCAGAACCTCAGAGAAAGCTATATCTTATATTGGAATATCAGAACCCCAGAGCATAGGGCCATAGGAACATCGAAAGGCTAATATCAGAGTAGGTCATATCAGAATATCTAAAGGTGGAGGCCATCATAACATTGAAGGTCGGAGCATATTGGAATATTAGAAGGTGGAGGTCATCAGAGCCTCAAAACATCATATTTTATTATAATTGCAACTCTTTGAAAGTGTTGAGGTTTGTGAAGGAGAAGCAATACAAACGAATTTGATGCAGGACCACAAACCAAGGAGACTCTTTCTCTGTTCTCCTGATAAACACATGATCACAACTAATTGGTTCTTAAAAGATGAAGTGGAAATTCACGTGAGAACGAGTGGAAGTAAGGTGGACATGTGGCATCATGTTTTGGCATTTTCGTTGGCCCAATGGGGCATGTTAGGGTGACACGTGTCACCACTCAGGAGGGACCACATGGTAAGATGATGACAACATGATGTCTTCTCAAAGGTAAGCATATCCAAGGTTGAGGATATTGTAACTCCTATACAAATGGAGTTTGAAAAGATTACGATAAAAGGGGCTCTAATATTATCTAGCATGTGGTCATGTGGAGACCAAAGGCACTAAGGGATAAGCGGAGGGAACTAAAATGCAATCAATACTTTAAAAGAGTTACGATATGGAGGTGCTTCGTTTTAACACTACAATGGTATTCTAAGCTGACGGTCACAGGCCCGGTCTTATGAGAAAGAAAATGTTTAGGGAGCTAAGTGCCATGGGGCTAAAGGTATAGGAACTGCGTGATATCATATCATTCCTCTTGTATGAGATATGATATGTTTTGGTTTCGATATAAAAATACAAAGAATTAAAAGGATGAATGAGTCAACACCCAGATATTAAATGAAAATCAATGGAGTTGGTATATGGAGTAAGTGGGATCTAGAGAAAGAGATGAGACAAGGCAATGAGAACAACAATCCACATAGAACAACTGATGGGATGAATAAATCTATATCCTACTTCCGTGCACATCTTGAAGATTTAATAAGGAACACAGTTGTAATTCCTTAGTACTTTCAAGCTTTATTGAGCAATGAATAAGAATGGGAGGTCACGGTAGAGTGTGCAAGTTAACTGAGATTAAATTCTTAGCATGGAGAATTAATGGAGAAGTCAGTGAAGAACTTAGCTTCCCACTCTTATGTTTAATGCCATGACAAAATTCAACCATCAGATGCAAGAGAAATAGGAGGAGCCATACTGAGGTACACTCGGGAAGTATGGAAACAGGCAGTACAGACAACATTGTCTAGTGTGCATGAGAGGATCAAAATCATTCATTTCCATTGAGAAAAGTGGGGAAGTGAGTATTTTTGAAGTGATGAGTAGGAAGAGAAGAGAGTTTATTGTGAAACGAACAACAAGAGTAGAGTTGAAATGTGTGTAGCAGAGAGCCTATGTGAGAGAAGGTAGAGGGTTGAGGATATGATGTTTTGAGTGGAGGATAGAGTGTTGTTGTATGAGACGAAGGGAATATGTGGAATAATAGAGGATTGAGAGCAGAAGTTGTTTCTACAACCACCCATATTCATATTTTTCCATAATTGTATATGCCTCTATTTTCAGTTTGGAAATTGTATGAAATAGAAGAACAATCACAAGAGCATGTTATAACCTGCATTCAGAAGAGGTTGGTGCCTATTGAAAATTTAGTGCTTGCTAACCTAAGGGGGTCGATCGCTGCTCTTGTTGCTGGTGCTGGTCGTCTTCTGGTATGAACATCTACCCTAGATCTTCAACTGGTCGGCACTAGCCAAGTTGGGTATGCTCACAAAACCGATGCTCCTGCTAACAAGGTATAAGGAGATCATCTTTCGCTCACTTGCAGTGGGGTCTACAATTGTTGTCCTTGATGTAGCATTGCATGGATTGGACGACCTGCTTTAGAATGGAAAACAGGTTATTGGGAAATTGTGGATATCTTTTTATTGATCTTCTACCTTATTTCTCTGCGGCTGGGTTCTAGATCTAATCTTCTGCAGCTAGATCTAGATCTAATCTTCTGCCTTATTTCTCTGTGGCTAGGTCTCGGCTCCCATAATGTGTTTTAGCCCTCTCCTCTATCTCACGTTGTGGGGTTATCAAAGGCAACAACCAATTTCATAAAACAAACCACCTTTTCAATCTTCTATAGCTAGATCTAGATCTAATATTCTGCCTTATTTCTTTGCGGCTGGGATCTAGAACTAATTTTCTGCAGCTAGATCTAGATCTAATCTTCTGCCTTATTTCTCTATGGCTAGGTTCTAGATCAAATCTTCTACTCAATCTTCTGCGGCTAGATCTAGATCCAATCTTCTGCCTTATTTCTCTGCGGCTAGGTTCTAGATCAAATCTTCTATTCAATCTTTTGCGGCTAGATCTAGATCCAATCTTCTGTCTTATTTCTCTGTGGCTAGGCTCTACGGGCAAGTAAAATATAGCTCCCAGCTTCGCGAAAATAGTTGCTAGCTTAGTTCAGTCCTCTTCTGGAGGGCAAGCTCCTACCCATATCGTCAGTGAAGCCCCAGATCCCACTGTCCAGGTGGTCCAGGCCTCACTCGATGAGGCTTTGAAGTTTTCTGCAAGTTCCCTAATCTCTCGGTTCAATGGGTTTTTGTTGCGGCTGAAAACTCTCCACAATTATATCTCGGAGGTATGGAAGCGTGTCATTTCTGATAAAATTAATATCTACCCTTGTGCTAGGGGTTTCTTTATAGTAGATTTTGAAAATCCTGAAAGAAGACAATGTATTCTAGATTCTGGCCCTTGGTTTTGGGAAAACTCAGGCCTATTCATGAAGCCATGGAACCCATCATTCGATCCCTCAACAGCAGTCATAACCTCAGCACCATTTTGGGTGAGATTTCCAAGCCTACCCTTGCATCTCTGGAATCTCTCCTCACTAAAAGCCATTGGAAATGCAATTGGGAAATTTTACTGCAAGTGCCCAGAAATAGAGGAATATGCCAAAACCACCTATGCACGCATCTATGTGGAAATGGACTTCAGCACCAGATTCCCAACTGAAATAAACCTAACAAGTAAAGACTATGAGTGGAACCAGAAACTTGATTATGAAAGTGTCCTCTTCCGATGTCGATCCTGCTTTGAGACAGGTCATCTAGCCAAAAATTGCTCAAAAGCCTCCCAAAAAAATTCTTCTAGAAAAATCCACCACAGATCTACATAGTGCGAAGGAGCACAAAAAGAACACTACAATGTCATAAAAGAAAAATACTCTAGAGAAAACTCTGAATCACAAGAAATCGGGCAATAAAGAAACAAATCTCAAGACAAGAAGGCAGAAAGCCCTTCCCAACAACAAAAAGGTGAACTCGACAACCCCTCAAGCATTAATAGTTATGAGGATTCGAATACCGCACAAAATAAATCTTCATTTAACAAAAAAGTAGATCTCCTAGATCAAACTTCTTCTCCGACTATCTTCAAAAGGACAGACACAATAAATCACAAAGTGAAGACACCAATGTCCCAAAAACTAGAAGAGACGAAGGAGATGCAAGATAAAGGAAGCTGGAAGACCGTAGAGAAAAAAAGGAAAGCTACAACACCATTCTCGCCAAGAAAGATGATGAGCCAAATAATTAAAAACTAAGAAAGTTATAGGTCCCATAGACCAATTTGGTCTCAATGGAAGTTAACCACTATCATCATCAACAAACTATTATAATTAAGTAGGTGCTTAATTTACATCATAAACAACAACAAATTGGTATTTTTTCTCATTGTTTTTCTACATGAAAACATCGGTGTCAATATGCATGTGCTGCTCATGTGATAAATTGTATGAAGATATGAATGCTTAAAATTTTTCTCACTTTATTTATGAATGAATGCTCTCATAAGTAACAGACAAAAAAACTAAAAGCTTATTCAGAAAAAAGATTTAAGAATATCACTATTACTGATTCACCACTCCCCAATAATTTCTTATTCCAACAACTTGGGCTCACCAAACTACATCTATGTGAAATGGTAATCTATATTAGCACATTTAAAAAATTATGGGAAATGTTTTAGTAGATTAAATAGAACCTACTCAAGAAATTATTGTATGTGTGGGAGAGAAGATTGATAAAGTGGAAAGGTTAGGACAAAATGTTTATGTTATGACCAAGAAGTTGGAAAAAATTACCTTCACATATTCTAAGGAAAAATTGGCTCCGCTCCACCAAATTTGGTGGAATCTCTCTCAAGCTGACATGATTAGGGGAGTGAGGTTCTATGTTATGGTCTCTAGTTTGTTCATTGTGTTGATGCCCATCAACAACTTTCAAAACTTCTGCAAACCATTATGGGTCTTTTTCCATTCTAAGCTCCATTTGAAGAGTGTTATGTACATCATAAACCTATTGGCAAAAAAAAGAGGAAAAAATCATATGTCTCTCTTGACTATGTATTCCTAAATGGGATTGGGTTCACAAGTTTGTATTATCAAAATAAAAAGGGACAAATACATAATATCTCGAAAAGGGCCATGACATACCTCTCTCTTACCATGACATCTCTCTCACCATAATAAAAGGAAGATGCATATTTACATTATCATTCGAGTCCCCATAGGCAAGTTCATGATATTCATCACTCATTGCACAAAACCTTAAAAAACTCTATAACTAGTGCCATTTCGAATAAATCTCTAACTTATATATATATATATATATATATATATATATATATATATATATATATATATATATATATATATATATATATATATATATATTATGTTGTGCCCTACCTGCCTTGGTATATTTTCATATTATTGAGACCACACATATTTTCATATTATAGAGACTACACATGCTCACAACCGAGGAAAGATAAATCCATAAGTTCTAAGACCCACAAACCATGAGAGAAACACTTATTCTTGTTGGAATATCTAATTCCTACTTGTCTCAGTTGTGATTCTTACTAAGGATTCTGTTCCTAGTAGTTAGGATCTATTTCCTAGATTGGTGTGTGGTTCAGATAATCTCTCAACCTACAGATTGTGTGTCCAAGATAGCGTAATTGCATAGACAACACTTCTTGTATATATGTAATTGCATTTGATTAATAAATTAATCTGGATTCACATATTTTATAATGGTATCAGAGCCTTGAGGGCTGGCCCCTCGTGGTCTTGGCCCATCCTGGGCTGAGGGAAATAAAAGTTGTGTGAATGTTTCTTTGTCCATCTCCCTCTATCCATTGGCCAGGGTAGCGGTAGTGTGGTGATTCATCAGTCTGGTGAATTATGGACCGACCTGCCAGATGTAGAAAGAGCTACGGTTTTCTTTGTTGTGCGCTATGAACTAGACATGAAGAGTGGAAGCCAACTGGATCAGGAAGCCTATCTGCCGAGAATTGCAGAGAACCTGTACGACTTCAGACCTGCGTGGCCAACACTTGCAACTCCGTTGAAGGGAAGGCGAGAGGCAGAGGAGAATGGGGTGGGCAATTGCCTTGTATGGAGGAGCAGGGGATATTGCTCACACAGTAACAATGGAGCGCAGTGAAAGAGCCGAGGTACGACATCTCTATCAAGTTTCAAAAGAAATATTTCTCAATCAACTGAATTTATTGTACCTCGAGGCACCTATAGAGATCTGCAGTGATATACATGGTCAATATTCAAACTTGTTATGGCTGTTTGAGAATGGTTGCTATCCACCACAAGAAAAATGTTTGTTTTTAGGGGATTATGTAGATCATGGAAAGCAGAGCATAGAGACAATATGCCTTCTTCTGTCATACAAAATAAAATTCCCTGAAAACTTCTTTCTCTGATGCGCTTCAATCAACAAAATATATGGTTTCTATGATGCATATAAGCGGTGGTACAACGTTCGGATATGGAAGGCTTTCATAGAATGTTTCAACTGTTTGCCTATTGTTGCTCTTATAGATAAAAAAAAATTATATGTATGCATGGAGGTCTATCCCCTTATTTGAAGTACTTGAGGTAGATCATGGATGATATTCCGCGACCTTTAGATCTGCCAGATCAAGGTCTACTATGTTATCTTGTTTGGGTAGATCCAGATAAGGATATTGAAGGATGTTTTTGTAGAGGTGAGAGAAATTTCTAAAAAAACATGATCTTGACCTAATATGGTGGAGGATGGCTATGAATTCTTTGCCAAAAGGCAGCTTGTAACTATCTTTTCAAGAAGCCTGGAACATGCGGTTCCATCCCAAGGGGGATATTTTGGCTGTAGCTGGAGGGGGTAGCGCCTCTGTGAAGCTGTGGGATACTACTTCATGGCGAACATTACATGTCTGTGAGATCCCTCATTTTTTTCTCCCACTGATTCTCAAATCTTATTCTCTACTTCAGATGACAAGCATATTCATATCTATGATGTTGACAACAAGAGCCTTATTTGTGCTATGTCTAGGCATACAAGTTGGGTTCTAAGTATCGATGTCAGCCCATATGGTTTAGCTATTGCCATAGGATCCAGTGATAGAACTCTGGATAGTGTGTTGCTCATGCAACTAGAGGTTTACCACATTCTTCTTTCTCTTCAAGTCAACTTGATAGAATTGGAGTTTGGGAAGGTAAATGCATTGAACCTGATCAACTCAATGTAAAAGTGAAATTTGTTAAAATTTCATATTTGAAAAGAAACTCCAATGAGAAACAAATTAATGTGGTATTTATAAATGTCTTAGAATTAGAGCATTGAGCTTAGCTAACTCAATGGAGTGGTCTTGTTAGAATTAGCTACTCTAACAAATCATGCAAGTAAATCCAAGACAATTAAATTAGAAATAGAAAGGAAAGACAAATATGCCTAGGATGTGATCAAATGATGAAGTGCATGAGAAACATTAGAGATTTGAGGATGAAGGACAACTAGGTGAAGGTTTGTGTGAGTTTGTGGAATAGACTCACTAGCATGTTATTTTATGAGTCACATTTTATTAGTAAGCAAGTCTAGTGTGTTTTATAATGGTCTTTTTAAACTGTGTACCTGGTAACTCCAAAGTTGGAGTGTGAAATGTAAGCCTTGTAAGGCATGTGTATTAAAACCACTTTGTTTTTGCAGTGTCGGTTTGTGGTAAGCCAGAAACCACGTGTAACAGTTAAGTGGGACAAAGATTTCTGTTGGCATGGTTTAGGGTTAGCCGAGAAAACCTTCGCCCTGGTTCAGTTGGGTTTTTGGAGTGCCCTAGTGGCAAATTTATGGCCCATAGTGGCTGCAGTGCCTTCAGGGCTGTGTTGAGCCTTCATGGCTGAGTTCAACCTTGGTGGATGTGTTTAGCCTTGGTGGTTGAGAGCCCTTGGTGGCATGATTGAGGGTGATTTGATAAAACCCAGAGCATGGTTACGAGTAATCCGATAAAACCCATGATGATATGGAGGGGGATTTACAGGTACAGGTTCATGTGTGGAGTTATAATGGTTGGAAGAACCATGTATGCGAAGGACATCCTAGAGGACTGGCGGTTGCAGCAGTTAGTACCCATGCAATCCGGTGGATGGTTGCTCCTTTATATGGACATCAATATATTTTTTTTGTTATATTTGACAACAACTAGATTTTACAGATTGATATGGAGACAAGTACTCATTAAGGGGGAGTGTTGGAATATCTAATTCCTACTTGTCTCAGTTGTGATTCTTACTAGGTAAAGGAGTTTGTTCTTAATAGTTAAGATCTATTTCTTAAATTGGTGTGTGGTTGAGATAATCTCTCAACCAACAGATTATGTGTCCAAGATAACATACCTATCTTAAGACAACACTTCTTGTGTATATGTAATTGCATTTAATTAATAAATCAATCTAAGTTCACATATTTTATCAATTCTCATATAATATTAACATAATATTAACATCCCTCACCATATATATGATAGATAATCCTTCAGCACCATCTATGCCGAATAAATGAAACAAGTGTCTCTCTTTATTTTTTTAAAAATGAAATTACAATTATGCGCATTCATGCCAGCTTCAAAGTAGAAGGCTCATACATTCTACCAACAATCGCTCCACATCATCAAACTACAGAGGCATATAACGCTTCTTATCTATGATGCCTTACAACCTCGCACGATTCAAGTGGGTTAATTGTCATCAAATGTTTTTGTATTGAAAATGACAATGTGTTTGTCCTAAACTTTTATATATATGGCCCATTTAACTTTTACAAACAAGATATAGAAAAGTGGATGGAATTTATGAATTCATTGTTTTATTGTTATTGGTGGTTTGTTGAATTCGTTTGGCTATCTCTCCACGTATGAAAATGGAATTGTGTAAACTTGCTCACAAGTGTCATATCATTACACGCATATCAAACCTGAAATTTCATTCAGTATTAAAACAATTATGCAAAATTAGCCAATGAAATTGATAACTAAATGACAAAGAAAGCTCCTTCCAAATAAATTCCATGGTGAATAAGTCATGCAAGCCTCATTGGAGAGAAGATCTTAATAAGTAAGTTATGTCCACTAATGATTTTCAAATAGAAATTGGTTCAATTCTAGAAGCTATGCGTACAAACAATAAAGGAAACTTATACCAAATCTTGAAATGCATCGTGAAAGAGAAATATGTGTAAGATATATGTGATATAGGAGATGTAAATAAATTTTCTTCGAATGTTAATTTGGCTTCTTGATTTCTATGAGAGACTCGTTATAATGGAAAGGTAAAAACACAATTGAATGGATATAGTAGATGTTAAAAGACAATAATTTTTTCATGTGATCGTTTTTTTTACAATTAAAAAAAGAAACTAACATTATTAAAGGTGGATGAAAAAAATGTAAATTTCTCGTGGAATCTAGAATTAAAGTTAATTTTGGGTGAATGGGGGCTTAAGAGGCATATCTGTTAACTTTACTATTTTAGATTTTATTACAGAGATAAACAAATAAATAATAAAAAAGTAAAGGAGAATGAGTGAATGTAAATTATTTGTAAAAATAAAAATTATTAGATTTATGGATAAGAAAATGTATTGATAAACACTATATTTACGAATCTAATCATGAAACTTGAACAAAGTGAAGATGAAAAGAATGTAAATAGTTTGTAAACTGAAAGAATGAATACAACTTTCTAACATTCGTCCTATGACCCTTCAACAATGATTAAGGTCATTCATTTGCAACAAGATCTATAAAAAAGAGCATATTATATGATACAAAGGATTCCATTTCCCATATACCTGCAAGTTGTGTTAGAGAAGAGCATACATAACACACAACGGATACTCAGAGACTTAGACAAAAAAAGTGGAGAATAATTCACAGAGACAGACAAATCGAGAAATAACAAGATTACTCAGTTAGAAACAACAGAATAGAACAATCACTAGAGAACAGAAATCACTTTGCATTACATAATAGGTTTGGGCCTTAGCTTCCTTTCCTTGGCTAGAGAAATTACAAATTTATAAAGGCTGAAGAAGGATCTAGAATCCTTTATGTGATTCAAATGGAGATCTGGAATGGTCTACAAATTAATGGCGGTGTAGAAAGATCTAGACTCCTCAAGATATAGAAACTTTTGGCAGTGTAGAAGAATCCAGAATCCTGCATGTGATTCATGAAATTGGCTTCACACTTAACATTCTCCCACTTGAAGCCAAATAAGAGTCATGAAGTCACATCGAGTCCTACAATGCCTCTATATAACTCATGTTTATTTTGTGGTAGAATCTTAGTGAGCATATCAGCAGGGTTCCTATCTATATGGATCTTTTCCAAGGATAACTGTTCTTCCTCCAACACATGCCGGATTCATTGATACCTTAAGTCAATGTGCTTAGTTTTTGAATGAAATGCTAGGTTTTCCACCAAGTGAATGGCACTCTGACTATCACAACATAACACATACTTGTCCTACTGTATTCCTATCTCTCTTAAGAATAGATACATCCACAACATCTCTTTACAAGCTTCTATTGCAACTATGTACTCTGCTTTTGTTGTAGAGAGGGCTACTATTCTTTGTAGCCTTGTCACCGAAGATACTGTTGCACCTGCAAATGTATACAAATAACCTGTAGTGGAATTTCTGGTATCCATATCTCCAGCCATATCTGCATCTGTAAATCCTTCAAGCACAGTCTCATCATGACCAAAACATAAACAATAATGAGTAGTACCCTTTAGATACCTTAAAATCCATTTTACTTCTTGCCAATGTTGTTTGCCTGGATTGGCAAGGAATCTACTCACTACTCCCACTGAATATGCAATGTCTAGTCATGTGCATACCATGGCATACATCAAACTACCAACTGCTAAAGCATAAGGAATCTTGCTCATTTCTTCTTTCTCTTTGTCACTAGTAGGACATAATTCAGTACCCAGCTTGAAGTGGGCTGCAAGGGGTGTACCAACTGGCTTGGCATCCTTCATATTAAACCTTTCAAGAACCTTCTTGATATATTTTTCTTGTGACAGCCACAACCTTTTGCTTTTCCTATCATGCATAATCCGCATGTCCAATATTTGTTGTGCTGGTCCCAAATCCTTCATTGCAAATTTGTTACCCAAATATTTCTTCAATCTATTGATCTTATTCTTATCATGCCCAACAATCAACATGTCATCCACATATAAAAATAATATGATATACATTCCTTGGTCATACCTCTTGATATAGACACAATGGTCAACTTCCAACCTCTGAAAACCATGTTCCAACATGAATGAATCGAATTTCTTGTACCATTGTCGAGGTTCCTGTTTCAACCCATAGAGACTCTTCTTCAACCTACAAACAATGCCTTCTTTTCCTTTTTCTATGAAGCCTTTTGGCTGCTCCATATAAATTTCTTCCTCCAATTCACCATGAAGGAATGCAATTTTTACATCTAACTGTTCACATTCTAGGTCTAAAGCAGCAACTAGACCAAGAATGACTCTAATGGATGACATTTTAACAACAAGTGAGAAAATTTCAGTGAAGTCAATACCTTATTTTTGGGCAAAACCTTTCACCACCAGCCTTGCTTTATACCTATCCTTCTTTTTTTCACCTTCATGCTCAATCCTATACACCCATTTGTTTTGTAAAGCCTTCCTACCTTTTGGGAGGTTTACCAACTCCCAAGTTTTATTTTCCTGCAAAGAGTTCATTTCTTCTTCCATTGCTTTCTTCCATTCTTTACTGTGCTCGAATTTACAAGCTTCTTGTAAACAATTAGGTTCACCTTCATCAGTCAACAAAATATAGCTTGAAGGAGGATACCTTTGTGAAGGCTTATGAGGCCTAGAAGATCTGCGAACCAACTGTGGTGGTGCATTATCAGGTTGAATCTCCTGTAAAGGTTCCTGCAAGATTTCTTCTTCTTCTTGTTCATCATTTTCCACTTGTTGTTCTTCATGCTCCTGAATTTGCTATTCATTTTCTTGTATTGGTGGTATATTTTCCTGCTGCTCTTCAAACATGTCAATAACATTCTTGACCTCAAACTCACCTACAGTCCTTTTGAATATTTCTGACACATTAAATATAACATCCCTGCTTCTAATAATTTTATGTTTGACTAGATACTATAGATGATAACCAAAATCTTCATCGGCATATCCCAAAGAAATGCATTTCATAGATTTATCATCTAGCTTAGTTCTATTTTCTTTGGGGATGTGTACGAATGCTTCACATCCAAAGATTTTCAAGTGAGAATAATTCAAATTCTTACCAGTCCAAACTTCTTCAGGGATATTGCCATCCAAGACTGTAGCTGGAGATCTATTTATGATGTAGCAAGCAGTCCTGAGTGCTTCAGCCCAAAAATTCTTCTCCAAACAAGAATTTGAAAACATACTTCACACCTTTTCCATAATGGTACGATTCATCCTTTCCGCAACACCATTCTATTGAGGAGTACCAGGCACAGTTTTCTCATGCTTTATGCCAAACTTGTTACAATATTCCTTAAATGCATTTGAGCAATATTCTCCACCACTATCTCTTCTTAAACACTTCAATAATTTGTTAGTCTCTCTTTAAATAGCAACATGGAATTTTTGAAATATTCCAAAGAATTCAATTTTATTTTTCATAGGATATGCCCAAACCTTCCTAGATGCATCATCTATAAATGTTACAAAATATTATGTTCCTCTTAATGATTTGATGTTAGCAGGCCCAAACACATCTGAGTGTACCAATTCTAACACATTTTTCTTTCTATCATGGCCACCTTTAAGGAATGAAACCCTTCTTTATCTACCATATATACAATGCTCACAAAGACCAAGATTGTAGGATTTCAAACCTGGCAATAATTTTTTACCAACAAGGATTTTTAAGCCCTTCTTGCTCATGTGACCCAAACGCTTATACCACAGATCTGTTGAATTTCCTTTGTTTGTGACAGTAGCTAAATTTGATTTTCCTATCAGTGTCTTCAATGTGTATAATGTTCCTGTCTTGGGTCCTTCAGCCACAACCATTGCACCTTTGCTAATTTTCCAGCCTCCTTCTCCAAAGCTTGTCGAATAGCCTTCATCATCCAGTCGTCCCATAGAGATTAAACTCATGCGCATTTCTAGTACATGCCTGACCTGTTTCAACAATATATCTTGTCCATCTTTCATCTTGATCTGGACATCTCCCACTCGAACAACACTGCAAAAATGATTATTCCCCAAATGCACTCTACCATAATCACCAGGATTATATGAAACAAAACTATCTTTGCATGGGGTTACATGGTGAGATGCCCCAGAGTCAAGGATCCAATCAAAGCTACTGCTACATGTATATACACATGCATCCTCTATTGAAACACTAAATAAGACATCGTCATCTGTGGCTACAACAATAGTCTCACCTTCATTTGTGTTGGATGACTTGTGATTTGTATTAGATGGTCTTTGATGCTTTTGTCCTTTCTTCCAGAATCGACAATCTTTCTTCATGTGCTCGGGTTTACCACAATGAAAGCATATGACCCTACCTCTCCTTGAATTTGAGCGGCCTCTCGATCTTGATCACCCTTGTTGGCCTCGTTCCATTCTCCTACCACGATCAGCTAGAGCTAGAGCCTCTCCTCCCTGGTTTTCCGGAATTGACTTCCGTCGCAGCACCTCATTCATTAAACTACTGCTGACATCATCAAACTTCAAGGTCCCTATAGTTGTTGAAGTGTTCATAGCTACATTAAATTTTCCCAATTGTCTGGCATATAACACATCAGCAAAATAGCTCTAATTTCATCATCTAAAATGATTTTAACAGAGGCAAGCTGATTAGTAATAATATTAAATGCATTCAAGTGCTCAACAACTGAAGCACCCTCCTTCATTTTGAGATTATAAAGCTTCTTCATCAAGAACACTTTATTTGATGTTGTGTTCTTCTCATATAGATCATGGAGCTTCTTCCATAATCCTTCAGCCGTTGTTTCTCCAGACACATTGAAATACACATTCTTTGCTAAATATTTGCAGATTGTTGCAATCGCCTTTCTATCTAGCTTATTCCACTCTTCATTTTTCATCGATGAGGGTTTCTTTATTGTGCCCTCAATTAGCAAATACTGATCCTTTAAAATTAGTATATCCTCCATCTGTGATTTCCATAGGGAAAAATTAACCTTGCTCAACTTCTCCATATCTATAACTGTTGTCTCCATTTTCAATCAAATTCACGACCCAAAACACAAAAACTCCACTTAAAAATAAAACTTTAATTATTACTCTTTAAAATTTAGTAATAATGACCTTCTGCCTTTTAAAATACCCCTTTCAAATTCCCGCTCCTTTTTCAAATATACTTTTCAAAATTCCAACATATAATTATCTAAATATAAAAGCATATATAATGTTTTAACCTTTTCACATTTCACACATACATATGTTGGTTTAAGAAAAAACTTGATGTATACATGCAAGCTTGATGTTAAAAAAAACTTACGAACACCACATTTCAACTCCAAACTCCACGGATCTCCACATTTCAAACTCCAGCAACACGTTTCAACATAGATCCATGTCCTTGTTTTTCTTGCAGCAATTGCCTTTTAGTTCCAGCGTTCCTCAGCGATTTCTTGGACAGATCCTTCAACAGCTCCAGGGTTAACAACCAACGTTTTAACAAATGCTGCCAGAGTAAGGTGATGGCACTAAACATTTTGCACAGTGGATATTCAACCCTAGCTCCGATACTAGTTGTTAGATCAGAACATACGTCACACGTAGCGGATTCATACTTAGAGACTTAGACGACAAAAGCAGAGAATAATTCACAGAGACAAACAAATGGAGAAACAACAATATTACTCAGTCAGAAATAGTGGAATATAATCATCACTAGAAAACAGAAATCACTTTGCATTACATAATAGGCTTGGGCCTTGGCTTTCTTTCCTTGGCGAGAAAATTACAAATTTAGAGAGGCTGAAGAAGGACCTAGAATCCTGTATGTGATTTAGATGGAGATCTGGAATGATCTAGAAACTAATGGCGGTGTAGAAGAATCCAGAATCCTGCATGTGATTCATGAATTTGGCTTCACACTTAACAAGTTTCTAGTATAGTTTCAATTGAGGTCATTCATTTGCAACAAGATCTATAAAGGAGCATATTATATGATACAAAGGACTCCACTTGCCATATACCTACAAGTTGCCAGTATAGTTTCCTTTTAATTTTTCTTCCCCTTATTTTTTTGCGAGCTAATGAAGATTTTGGATTGCAAGATTCTTCCTAGGATAATTCAAGGGTGCGATGACAAAGGTCTGTAGGTTAAGGGTCACGGAAGGTATCATCTTTATTTTTATTTTTATTTTTGTACAATTTACAGTCTTCACTACTCCGAGGTACTCATGATGTGATGGTTTTGTAGGCGTTTGGTGAATTCTTTCACACCATTGATCTTCTTAAAAGTGACTTTGTTACCTCTTTCATATTTTACAAACCATTTTATGTAGAGTTGTCTTCCTAAATTGAAGCAATAAAAGAAAATCCATTTACCAATATTAATTCCCCATGCCTTTCCACATTTCATTTCCTCTGCACAGCATTTTTTTTCATGTACCTTTAATTAATTCATTAAAATTTCACTGTGCAAATGTTTTGAAAATAATTTTGTAATACATGAATGTTTACTTTTACTGTTTCTTTAAATTTAACTTTTAGGTTTTAGTCTCATGGCCACAATTCTTTTAATTTTGTTTAGGTTTTAGTTGTTTAATTCTCAACTTTCCTTTCCTTCATTTTTAATTTTGTTAATCCATTTAAATTTTTAATTCATTTTTAATTTTGTTAATCCATTTAAATTTTTAATTCTTTACTTTTTTATGGGTAAATGAAAAAAATAAAAATCATATAATTTATAAAATACAAAAAAAACATTAATAGTCACTGGTAACTCATAACCTTATGCAATAAATTATTCCAATATAAATTTGAGATTGGATTTAGCTTTAATGGTCTTACTGTTTAATTGTTGTTTCACTAGTATTCGTAAGAGACTTATTAAGTGAATTAATTAAATACAATTAATAAGATTTATCATTCTCATTAAACATCACATATACAACAATTTAAGTTTATATTTAAAGAGTTAATTAACACAAATCTTCTTTGTGCGTTAATGGTAAAGCTTAGTCACGCAATTCATAGATGACAAGTCCAAACATCAATATGTTCATTTTCCTTAACTACAGTTACATTAAATAAGGGGCCAATTAACTCTTTCTCCCATCATATCTAATTGTCATATAGTAAATTATTATCACCATAAGCAACAATTAAAGCAATGTTAAGTATATAGTATGCCTTCTTTTATTATTTTAGCAATGTTAAGTATACAATATCTTCTTTTATTATTTTATGTATATGATATTTCATATAATAAGAGGCTATTTTCTATTTAATTTTTTATGGATAAACGGTGCCATGACCAATTTCATTTCTTTAATCTATATGTTACAACAACTTATGCTATAAAGGACAATAGGCCTTTTGGCTAAGTTCTTACTAGCTCGCTACCTTTTCATATTTATGCATCTCATGCCTTATAGTTCTCCAATGTATAAACTGTAAAAACTGACGGTCTCATCTTTTGGTATATGAATTTGCATTTAAGGTTAGGTTTAGCTTAGTGATTTGTTCTTTTATTTTACAAATGAGATAGTCATTCAAAGACTCTTCCTTGTGAGTGTCAACTCTCCTCTCAGTGGTGTTAGGTATGGGTTGCATTAGTCTTGGTGTTGACCCTACCTCGATCATGTGGCTTACAAAAATAGGGTAATTGCTCCTATTATCTCTTGCAAACCTCCGAGCAGTTTGAAGTGTTGGTGTTTAGAGAATCTCATTCTAAAACATCAATATCTTTTGATGACCATATTACGGAGTGAGATTAATTTTGCTCCTTAGTTTGTCATTTTGTTTAAGCATGCACACTCCTTTTCAATTTTTTCTTAACAGTTTTCACTGGAATATTTGTCCAACTTTCAATGGTATTCCTAATGAATCCTCTCCAAATCATGTCATTAATTTCTCAATTTTTATCATTCATCAGGATTCTATGACATTCATTCTCCGTCCCATTTATTCTACATTAAGCTTTTTGGTGAGGTAGAAGATTGGGACTTTAACTTTATTGGCTATGATATCTTTTGAAATTTCCTCTTTGATTTCCCCCCTTCACCTAAATATTCCCAATGCTAATTATGGTATACTTTCAATGATAATGTTCACAATCCTTCAAATGGGTTATAGTATGCAGATATTGAAACCCATTTTTCCTATGGGTTCCAGTATGGAGATCTTGAAAACCCTTCTTCCTATTGGTTCCATTATGCAAATCTTGCATCTCATATTGTTTATGAAGAGGTTTCTCCCGATCCTACCTAATTGGATCAACAACCCCATGTGATATCTTTCCATTTGAAGACTCTCTCTTCTAATAAAATCTCGAATGTCATGTATAAAATGACCAGTGTGAACCGCGGGCCAATGTAAAACTTCGTTGTCCCCACGATAATGTTATCAGTGACGACTCTAATCTAAAATTGTTAAATCTTGATGATATAACCTTTTTCTTTAATCTGCATGACCAATCCCTTTTCTCAGCCTCTGATGAAGATGTTTCAATTCTCGATCTTCAGAAAACCTCTCATTTCTTGCATATCAATGACGATTAATATGATAAAGGAAATTCAAACTTTGATTTTGAGGAGTGTTTTAATGATATAAAAAATAGCGTATCCTTTAATGAACCCCACCGTGACAAATTCATTACGGGTAAAGAATCGTGCCTTGAATGTGAAAACCCACCATCATGAGATGAACGATGATGAGTAATTTTTTAATAAACCTAAAAGCAAACTCTCTCCTCTAGGTCTTGGGAAGGCCTCTCGTATTCTTGAAATGGATGATGCTATATTTTTCAATGAACTTGAAAGGAATTGTTTTCAACCGTATGGATTCCATGGCTACTATCTCGATTGAAATTGAAATGTTTGAACTTGAAATTCCTAGGGTGATTTGCAATACAAAAAACGTCCATGATCATTTTTGAATGTGAATTTTGGACCTTGTGGACATGAATTGCCTTGTTTACCCATTATGGTATGCGATTTCCAACACACACTTACTAGTTGGCACGGCATTCATGATGGCCAAGAATAATTTTGGCTTCCGTTAAGCCATTATAACAACCACACATTTTTATTGTTTGGCAGGGTAATTGGCTTGTCGTAAGTGCCATCCAAAGAGTCATGAACACTTCATGGTTGATTCACGATGCATTTATGTATGTAAAAGTTCATCCAATATGCAAATCAACACTCATCATATTTCCTTAAATAAATAAATACTAAAAAAATCCATTTGCTTTTCTTTTCATGATTTTGACATATGTTTTACTTTCGTATCGATCTCTCTTTTCAATCTTCCACTTTCTATTTTCCTTTGGTTTTCATTTCGTCTACGAAATACCTTCTGGTGTTGTTTTTTTATACTTTACTAGTCTTTCAACTCTGCGACCTTCAACATTTTCGTTATCAAGTAAAGGGTACTTCAGTAAATTTATTATGAATCAATATGTACTCATGCATTATCCGTCACTAGCATGCTTGTGTTTTGGTAAGAGTAGGAGATTTCAGATACCTTTAAATATATTGCATGTCCATCTTTAAAAATGGCTTTCTTGACCAAACTTCGGTTCATCCATGTGGAGGTTCTCACCTGAACACAATCCTGATCATGCCCTTGGATATAATCTTGTAATTCATAGGTCACGAGTCCCTACAGTTCTCCAAGTTCCGGTCTAGGTTGCGTCAGTGGTGTAGAGAGCATCTCATTCCGAAACATCAACACATTGCTCCACTTATGATATTGATTATTTGTTTTTGAAAATATATAGTTTTAGTTCTCTTTTAAATCTAAATGATAACAGCTTCTAAATTTGTAATGTAAAGGTTTTGAAACTCTATTACTAATTTGATTTCAAAGTGGCATGCCAATAACCCAAAGAAAACAACCACATTTCCTTTTATAATAATATAAAGTTTTTCAAATTTTTAATATATTTATTCAACTTACATATTTTTATAATAATATAAACTGTTTCGCATCCATCCAGCATATACATAAAGCAAGTGTGATGGCAGGTCTGTCTTGAAATGCTTTTTGTAAGGTGGTGGAAGAGTTCTGCTCTATGGGAAGCCCTTCCATCCAATGTGAAGCAGTTCAAGTAAAAGCACGAAGTAGGTACCCGGGGTGATAACAGTAAAGGTAACTTTTATATATATTTCATTGCTATGTTATATTTTTACAAATATTTTTTTAATTAAAAATTTGAGCAAAAAGGAAAAAATAATAATATCCATTTCTGTATGATCTTATAAAGTAAAATTTATTAAAACAGGTTAAAAAACGACTGAAAACGATTGAAAATCATTTATTTAAAGATGATAAAATATTATTTAATATAAAAACATAAAATAAAAAGTTAAAAATAAAACATCGTAATATATTTTTGACATAAATATTATCACTTTAAATTTTTTCATAAGATTATGAAAAAGAAATAAAAATATAAAATATAATATTTATTAAAATGGTTATAAAAAATCTAATAGTTGTTTTTAGGTTGATTTTTTGAAAAAAAGAAAAAAAGAAAAAATCATTTTCTTGTCCAGTTATTTATAATCCATAGGGTTTTATTCAAATCACAAATTTGATTGGATAAAGTTTTATTGAAATCACAAGTTTGATGAGTGAACTCTCCGCAATCTAGCTATTACTCTAAAAAATTTCGCTGTAGGTGGAGTTTCGATGTGTGTGTTTTCCAGTAATCGCTATGGAGTTCCGCTGGCGTGTTTGGTGTATTACCTTGAAGGATTTACACTGGAATTTTGGTACGCGTGTTAGTGGATCGCTGCAGGTGGTTGTGCGCATACCATCGATTCACAAAAACTGTTGAATCAACACGTGGAGCTGCGTATTGATTCCGTGATGAGTGATGGTCATATACTTTTGTGCTGAGTATTGTTTTTCTGAGTGATGCATATTGATTGGCACGGATTATGGTAAAAAAGTAGCGCCAACAAACAGAAAGGTGCGGATAAAGTTTTATTAAGTGCGCGAGTGCGCCAAACCTCAGATTAGCGCGGATCCGAAGGGCGTAAACACACCATTTCTGTAACTCTTAGCGTTTTTGCTGCCGGCGCGGATTCGCTGGAGCGATGAGAACGCCAATGCGCCAATGATTGTGTTGGTAAAAAATTACAATTGTTTTTTGGGTTTTTTGTTGTAATTCGCACAACAAGTTTTTTTTTCTTAAAGCAAAGGCAGTGTAAAATAAGGCATAGGCATTTTTCATATATTAACTTTTTTGTTTAAAGTTTGGAATTGGAGATTGTTTGTTTTAAACGAGATGGCGAAAATTCAGAGTTCCTGGTTTGAAATCGAGAAGTTTAACAACAAAAACAATTTCGAGATCTAGAAGGTAAAGATGAATGATTTGCTGGTACAACAAGGCGTGGCGAAGGCGTTGTTGGGCAGATCCAAACTGCCTTATCCCGTGACAGATGATGAATGGAATGAATTGGATGGAAGAGACTTGAGCGGTATTCGACTATGTTTGGCTGATGATGTTTTGTTTAACATCGTGTCAGAGAAGACTACTGCTGGTTTGTGGACGAAGTTGGAGAAGTTGTATATGACGAAATCTTTGACAAATCGTATTCTCCTAAAGCGGCAGCTATACAGTTTGCGAATGAAGGAAGGTACTTCCATTACTGATCATTTGAATGTTTTTAATACTCTAATGGTGCAATTAGAAAGCATAGAAGTAAAATTTGAATCCGAGGATAAAGCCATAACGTTATTGTGCTAGTTGCGCAAGTCGTGTGATCATTTTGTTACTTCTATAAGTCTTAGTTCATCTGAAACCATTGAATTTGATGATGTCGTCGAAGCTTTGTTGTCCGAGGAGACCAGGAAGCGGTCGAATGCTGACACCTCTACATCAGAGGCAATGATGGCTAGAAGTTGTTCCAGAGAAAGACGCTCTGGTAAGCACAGCGATTCGCGTTCAAAGTTGAAAGGAAAGAAGAGTAAAGTAAAGTGTTGGTTCTGTAGCAAATCAGGGCATTTGAAGAAGGATTGCTGGAAGCGACAACAAACTTCTAAAGAAGCTTCATCGACATAAAAGAAGGAAGTGAACAGGACTAATACAGGTTCAACATCTGGTTCAAGTATGAGCGACGAAGTCTTATCAGTTAATTTGTCAAATCATGATCAAAATTGGTTGTTATATTCTGGTGCATCAAACCACATGTGTATTCATAGATACTAGTTTAAGATATATAGATCAGTGAATGATGGAGTCATGTACATGGGTAATGATGTCACATCTAATATTATGGGAATAGGGAGTATACAGCTGCAAATGTTTGATGGGACAACAAAAATGTTAACTGATGTAAGACATGTAATAGATTTAAGGAAAAATTTAATTTCACTAGGGGCACTTGACACAAATGGATATAAAACTCTCATTCAAGGTGGAGTAATGAGAATTTACAAAGGTATTTTACTAGTAATGAAAGCTAAGAAAGTAGGAAATCTGTTTCAGTTAGAAGGAAGAGCAGGATCAGTTCATGTGTTTACCGTGTCTGAACATGACAGTAGTTCCATTCGCCTATGGCATCAAAGGTTGGGCCATATGAGCGAAAGAGGGTTAAAGATTTTGGCTGATCGCAAGTTACTTCCTAATCTAAGGTCTGGAAAGTTAGATTTTTGTAAACATTGTCTGTTTGGCAAACAAAGTAAACAAAAGTTTAAAATAGGCAAACATACTAGTAAAGGAATACTTGATTATATCCATTCAGATTTTTGGGGTCTAGCACCTACAACCTCGTATGGTGGCTCATCGTATTTTGTATCGTTTATTGATGACTTTTCTAGGAAAGTGTGGGTCTACATGTTGGAAAGGAAGTCTAATGTTTTTACAGCTTTCAAGAAGTTTAGAGCATTGGTAGAAAACGTCACTGGTAGAACTATAAAATGTTTAAGAACTGAAAATGGTGGTGAGTTTACTTCCAAGGAGTTTGACAACTATTGCAAGGATGCATTGTTCGAGAGACATAAGACTACTATTTATACTCCTCAGCAAAATGGAGTTGTTGAACGCATGAACAGGACTATTTTGGAGAGAGCAAGGAGTATGCTGAGTAACCCTGGTTTTTAGAAGGAGTTGTGGACAGAAGTGGTGGCTACAACTTGTTATGTGATAAATCGGTCGCCATCGACAGCGATAGGTTGCAAGATTCCTCAAGAGGTATGGAAAGGTCACCCTTGTGATTATTCTAAACTCAGAGTGTTTGGTTGTGATGCATATGCTCTAGTGCCTAAACATCAACGAACTAAATTAGATCCGAAATCAAAAAGGTATATCTTTGTTGGGTATGGTGATGGAACAAAGGGATTTAGATTGTGGGATCCTACTACCCACAAAATCATCATCAACATAGATGTAAAGTTTGATGAATCCTCTCTTGTACAATTAGATGTAGATAATAAATTGAAACAGGATGATGTATCTGATTTTCATAACATTCAGTTTGACAGCACTTCTAATGATAGTCATGATGAACATAGTTCAGATTCTAGTCATGAACAGGTTTCAAAATCAGGTTATGAACAGGGTTCAGATGTAGGTCATGAATAGGTCTCAGATGGTGATCATGAAGAAGTTCCTACAGATGGTAGTCAGCCAATTGCGGAAGCACCAGAAACATCCTTAAGGAGGTCTACAAGAATCAAACGCCCTCCTAGAAGGTATGATGATTATTTTATTTCAGTTGCTTTGACCGCTAACGATGATGAACCTTTGTGTTATCAGGAAGCTGTAGAAGGTTCAAAGAGTGACAAATGGAAAGCAGCCATGAAGGAAGAAATGATGGCCTTAGGTAAGAATGGAACATGGGATCTGGTTGAACTTCCCAAAGGCAGGAAAACTGTGGGATTTAAATGGGTTTTCAAGGTAAAACTGGGTGGGAATGATACAGAGGACAGATACAAAGCGAGGCTGGTTGCAAAAGGGTTTTCTCAGAAAGCAGGCATAGACTTTCATGAGATATTTTCACCAGTTGTTAAGATAGTTTCAATTAGAATTGTGTTAGCGTTAGTTGCTTTGCTTGATTTAGAATGACAACAACTAGATGTTAAGACTGCATTTTTACATGGAGATTTAGATGAGGAAATTTATATGGAACAACCGGAAGGCTTTGTTCAGCATCGCAATAAGAAATTTGTCTGTAGGCTCAAGAAGTCATTGTATGGTCTGAAGCAGTCGCCTCGACAGTGGTACAAGAAATTTGATTCTTTCATGTTGAGTCAAAAATATATAAGAAGAGAATATGATCATTGTGTTTACTTTAAGCAGTTAAGTAATGGCATGTTCATTACCTTAGTGTTGTATGTTGACGATATGCTTTTAGCAAGAAAAATCATTGAAGAAATCAACAGGTTAAAGACTCAGATGGCAAGGACATTTGATATGAACGATCTAGGAGTAGCAAGACAGATTTTGGGCATGGAGATTTTCAGAGACAGGAGCAATGGTAAGCTGTTGCTATCACAACAGAAGTATATTGAGAAAATACTTTTGAGGTTTGGTATGAATAATGTGAAGCCTATGTCAGTCCCTTTAGCTTCCCATTTTAAGCTTTCTTCCAGTTTATGTCCTAATACAGATGAAGAAAGGGATTATATGTCTCGAATTCCATATGCCAATGTAGTAGGATGTTTGATGTATGCGATGGTTTGTACTCGACCAGATATTTCACATGCAGTTGGGGTTGTCAGTAGGTATATGGCAAGTATGGGTAAAGAACACTGGTCAACAGTGAAATGGGTGCTTCGGTATTTGAGAGGAACAAGTAGTTATCGTATTACTTACAATAAGAGTAGTGAATTTGTTTGCAAGTATGTTGATTCTGATTTTGTAGGTGATTTGGATAAGAGAAGATCAACTTCAAGGTATGTCTTTACTCTTGCAGGGGGAGCTATTAGTTGGATATCAAAGCTACAAAACATTGTTGCCTTATCCACTACTGAAGCAGAATACATTGCTGCTTCTCATGCTTGCAAAGAAGAAGTTTGGTTGAAAGGTTTGCTTGGCGAATTTGGTAGGTTATAGGACAACATCAAGTTACTTTTTGATAGTCAAAGTGCAATACATTTGGCTAAGAATCCGGCCTATCATAGTAAATCAAAGCATAATCCAATAAAGTACCATTTTGTAAGACAACTTATCACTGAAAGGGGAGTCTCTCTTGAAAAGGTGCATAGAAAGGAAAACTGTTCAGACATGTTCACGAAACAAGTTTTGTTAGAGAAACAGTGTTGGTGTTTGGCTTCTCTTGGCTTGTAGAAAAAATACATAATAAAGAAACAGGGCATTAGGTTAATTGTTATCAAGGTGGAGATTGTTAAGATTTTTAGTTTTATTAAAATAGGCAAAAATCTCAGTAGGTGACAACAATAAGATTGAGTTGCTATATTAGCTCTATTTTGTTGGGAGAGAGTTAATGCAGCCTATATCTGTTGTAAGAGGATTTATGAGGCAGTTAGATTCTCTTGGCTATAAAACAGGTGTCCATACGGATTGGTGGGAGTGTGAGCGTTTGAGAGGAAATTGATTCTCTTGTAATCTCCTGTTTTGATAATAAAGATTGCCGATGCCTATGTTTGGTGGACGTAGCCCAGAATGGTTGGGTGAACCACGTTAAACTCTGTGTCTTCTGTGTATGGTTTATTTTGTTGTTGTTGTCTTTTAGTTTGCTGCGCACTGATTGCTCCAACACGATGTAACACCATAACCAAATGTTATACAAGAATTTTCCAAATTAAATGAAATAGTAAAACACAGATTATTATTTATCACACTTAACGACGGTGGATGTAGACCTTAATGATGCGTTAATTTGATTTGATTATTTTCATTTATTTTACGCAGTTTATAAAGTATGATCTGTCTTGCATTAATATTTCACATGGTTTCACTCGTTGTGTAAGGCCCATAGCTAGACTTTTGTTTAAATGCATCTGGTACGGTAATACACCCGGAATAATCATGGTTTATTTTGTTGCGTACATCTGATAGAGAGTTAAGTTTGTCTGCGACAGCTGGCCTAGTCCTCACCCGTTGATCTTTGGTGGGTGATCTGATGGTGGGGAGGGTTTAGGGTTTTTCCAACAAACCCACCCCATTGCGTCCAGCCCGCTCTGGAGTCATTTGTTGTTGGTGGTTTGAGGTTTTTGTCGCTCTGCGATGACATTGGATTTTGGGTTTCAAGTCTCCTCATGACTGCTTCCGCTGTGTGTTATGGCGATATCTTTCCACCCTTCGTTGGAAGGTACCCTAAAATACTTGCCCTTGTGTTATTACGATTTTCTATGCAGTTTGAGCTTGGTCATTGCTTCAATATTTCATCTAGTTTGGTGTTTAACGAGTGGCTTTCACCATCCACGGGTGGCTTGATCGCTTTTCTCTCGTGGAAGGTAGCCAAGCCCATAAACAAATTCTAGAAGGTAAACAAGTTCTCTCTTTTGGTTTATGTCTTTCACGATTTTTCTATTAATAGTTCTATGCAGAGGTCTTTGTCCCATTTCGATTAACTTCATAATTCCACTAGTTTGAAGGTGGACCATCAGTTGTTAGAGTTTTTCAATCTCAGGTACACTGACCACCCTATCCACATGATTTCATACTTATTGATGTGCAAGTTTATATTTCTAATGGACTCTGTGGTCATTGTCATTTGCTTACATGTATTGCATTGCAGCCAACATGTTATTTTCAAGGTTGATGACAGCAAGGTTTTTCCTAAAAAGTGCTTACGGACCTCTGTGGGTGTTTTACAGGTTGGCAAGCTCCTCCCTAGTTTCCTAGTTTTAAAGGATGGTCATATAGTAAATTACTGAGGGAAAACAATTTTATTCCCGATGACTATTATGCGCTGAGTGTTTGCTGAACCGAACTTTGGTTCGCGTGGTTATATGCACTAGTTTTGTTTTTCACACCGCATTATTTTTTTATTCAACACTACTTATATAATTTAAACTGATGTTTAGTCTGGGTATTTTCTCTAAAAGATATTTGAACAACAATTCTCTATTTATGCATGTCTCTTTTTAAGTTTCCAGGTTCAAGGGTTTAAATAGAATTTGACATATTAAGGTCATTGAGCCTGTTTTGCCATTGTGGACTTACATTTAAGTTACGAAGTTACAATCTAATTTATGTTCAATCCTTAGTATTTAAAGGAATGAGTCTTTTGTTCCCTGTAGATATATATATATATATATATATATATATATATATATATATATATATATATATATATATATATATATATATATATATATATATATATCTATAGTTATTATTGCCTAGTTCTAATAGTCTATAATGACTCATAGATTCCTTTTTGTTTCATTTCTTTTTAAAAAGTAACAATTTGGATGAACAGACAATGATTTCTTAGATATTTAATTCATTTTCTTCTTCATGTTATTATCTGTTCGAAATTCCAAACCTACTATCATATATGGGATTTTTTTACAGTTTTTCAAAAATTCGGGTGTATCTTCTTGTTACCGTTAGCTAGCTCTATTACACATTGATTGTGAAGCTTACTGTCTGTTCTTTGAAATAGAAGTGATTTTAATTATACTTTCTGTCATACATGTATTTTCATGAAACCGTTCTCCTTAATTTATTCTGTAAGTCAAATGAATAATTCTCGTGTTCAATCATTAATTCCTAAACATAAATCCGAGTACTTATATATTTCATAATTGCGACATGTAACTCCGATCCTGTCTAGAAAGTCTCTCCTCCCAGCCGTCAGCCTAGAAATCACGTCCAGACTCTCCCCCAAGAACTTTCTTTTCTTCATATTTAGAATAGGTCCAGCTACAGTCGGGTACCTTGGGCCTCAAGACTCACTGTCTAGCCTCAAGTCCTGTACTTTGCAGACTGTCTTCGAGTATTTTCCCACTAGTTTATTTCACCCAGCTCTAGGATATCCTCTCTGGATTCTTTCCCCATCTATATCTCCCCCCCAGGGCAGATGGGTAACTGTTCTTGGTAACTGTTTCTTTTAACTACTACAAACAGTTTTTATTTTTGTTAACATATTTGAACTCCTAATTATCGATTAATTAGGTAACCAAATGTATCCTAGCCTTCCAGCCTCAGTCATTATCATTTTAACAACATAAAGTAAGAAATTTAATGTAGTAAAACATAAAAATAAAACTTAGTAACCACAATAATTTTTTTATGTAGCTTGGGGTGTTACATCCCCCCCCCCATATGAGGAACACCATCCCTAGTGTTCTTTCTGATTTAAGAAAACAACGACTGATAGGCTTTCTGCATAAACTCCTTCTCTTCCTTGGTGGTCTCATCCTGACCATAGTGCTTCCACTGCACTTTAACCTTGGTGTTGGCTCGCTTCTGCAAGGTTGTTTCTCTCCAATCGAGAATACAAAGAGGTTCTGCTAGAAGCTCTACTTCCAATTTGACCTGCACATACATAATTCATAGCCACAACTTCCTCAAAATAGTTTCTCCAAAAGTTATGTATTCTACTTAATTGATTACCTGAATATTTTGCGAACTAATTATATGCTGAGGGTTGTACACATATTTTTTAGCAAGGAAACATGGAAAACATTATGGACCCAAATATGTCTTTGTAACACAAGACTATAAGCTACTAGTCCAGTCTGTTCTAAAACTTGAAAGAGTCCACAGTACCGTGGTGGTAACTTAGCACAACCCCTCCATTATAAGGAAATTTTTTGAGGCTTTACTTTTAGATATACGCAATCTCCTAGCTGAAATTTTTTGTATGTCATCTTTCTATTTATGTACATTTTTACCTATATTGGGCAACCCTTAGATTTTGTCGAACCTTCTTAATTGTCTCCTCCATTTTTGCTAGCATGTTAGAACCCAAAGTTAGCTTATTAGTTGGACTATTCCAATCTATGGCCACCCTACAACTTCTCCCATACAACACCTCAAAGGGGCTCATGCCCAATGATTCATGATGCCCATTATTTTACACAAATTCCACTAGGTGGAGATACTCTTCCCATTTATGTGGTTCTTGCATCATAAACATATGTAACATGTCAAATAGCACTTGATTTACTCATTCGGTTTGTCCATCTGTTTGAGGATGGTAAGATGTATTGAAATGGATCTAGATACCCAATCCTGAAAAGAGGGTTTTCCAGACTATCACAAATTACCACCCTCGGTATTCTGTGCAGATGAAAAAATTCCTTCATAAATATCTCTTCCATTTCCATAGTTTTGTAAGTGGATTTCACAGGTATAAAGTGAGTGGTTTTTCTCAATTTGTCCACCACCACCATAATTGAGTCGTGCTGCTTCTTGGTGTGAGGTAAGTTGGTGATGAAGTCTAGAGATATGGTCTCCCATTTCCATTCCGGGATGGGCAATGGTTGCAACAAACCAGTGGGATGCTGATGTTCCGCCTTCACCAACTGACATTCCAAACATTTGGACAAGTACTCAATCGGGCCAAAAATACCCTTTCTTGATGGTTGAAAACAACTTTTGGTACCCTGGGTGGCTAGCACATGGTTTCCTGTGAAACTCATCCAATATCAATTGTTTAACAAAATTTTGGTTAGGAACATATATTATGTTTTTGAAGGTGAGGATTTTGTCTGAATTTATTTCAAAATCTGATATTTCCTTTTTCAACTGAGCTTCCTTTTCTTGTTGCAAAAGAAAAGTATACTATGGATCCTTGAGGGAGGCTTCCTTTATGATTTCCGGGATGTTTGATCATACCTGACTAATTTGGACCTCATAAATACAATGTAATTTCATGCTCAATGCGTTTGCCACTCAATTTTCCTTCCCTTTAAGATGTTTCATGTCAAAATCGAACTCACTAAGAAATGTTGTCCATCTGCCCTACCAATCATTTAAGCCAAACTGGTTAAAGAAATTTGTAAGACTGTTATGATTTGTTAATAACAACAATTTCTTCCCCAACAAGTAGTGTCACCATATTTTAAGTGCATGTACTATTGTTGTTAATTCAAGGTTGTAAGCAGAATATCGTTGCTCATACTCCTTCAATTTCCACGATTCGTATTCAATAACTTTTCCCTCATGTGTCAACACTCTGCCAACACCTTCTTTACTAGCGTCCATGCAAACTACGAAATATTTTTCCGAATCTGTTACCTTTAACACGAGTGTAGTGAAGAGTAGGAATTTTAGTCATTCAAAGCTTTGCCTTAATTTAATTGTCCATCGAAAGGTGTGTCCCTTTTTTGTAATGATGTCATTGGGAAAGAGATTCATGAAAATCCTTCGATGAACCGATGGTAGTACCTAACCAAACCCAGGAATGACCTAATATCAGCAACATTCTTTGGGACAGTCCATTCCATAATGGTTTTGATCTTTTCCGGGTCCACTACTATTCCCTCTGCTGATATAACGTGACCCAAGTACTGAATCTGACTTTTGAAAAAGTCACACTTGCTATATTTAGCATATAACTGATTTTCCTGCAGAGTTTGCAACACTATCCTTAGATGTTGTTCATGCTCCTCCTGATTCTTAGAGTATATTAAAATGTTGTCAATAAAAATTAGTACAAATTTATCAAGATAAGGCTGGAAAATACCATGCATCAAACTCATAAAGGTAGCTGGGACATTAGTGAGGGAAAATGGTAACACCACAAAGTCGTAATGACCATAACTAGTTTGGAATGCAGTTTTGCAAATGTATTCCTCCTTTATCCTTATTTGGTGGTAGTCAGACCTTAAATCAATTTTTGAGAATACTTTGGCTCCTTGCACCTGATCAAATAGATCATCAATACGTGGCAAGGGATATTTATTTTTGATAGTCAATTTATTTAACTGATGATAATTGATGCATAATCTCAAAGTTTCGTCTTTCTTCCGTACGAATAGTATGGGGGCTCCCGGACACACTGGGGCGAAAATAGTTTTTGTCCAGAAGTTCTTGAAGTTGAATTTCGAGTTCTATGAACTCTGATATGCTCATGCGATAAGGGGCCTTGGATACAGGGGCTACACCCGGAATTAATTCCATAGTGAAATCAATATGACACTTGGGTGGTAATCCAAGAATGGATTCAGGGAATACATCAGAAATTCCTTAATAATAGGAATATTTTCAAAGGAGATCATTTTAGTTTGTAAATTCCACCTGGACAACATATATCTGATAGCCTTTCCTAATACATTTTCCTAGCTGACTAGTAGTAATAGTACGTAACTTGGTATTTGTCTTGATTCCTTGAAGTTCCTTCCTTTGGCCTGACTTAGTGATAAAACTAACAGTTTTCTGCTTGCAATCAACTAGGGACCAACATTTTTCCAACCAATCCATCCCTATTAAAATGTCGTATGAACCCAAAGGGAGTATATTAAGGTCAACATAAATGGGTTGTCCTGAAATTGTTATAGGACAACGTTCTGTTTTTGCAATTACCCTTGTTTTTGCCCATATGTCTAATTACACTAACCATGGTTTTAGAAACTTACTGCTGTGTTGTTGACAACTCTCTACAACCTCAGAACTAACATAGCTTAGGCTAACACTGGGATAAAACAAAACAAAAACACGGTGCTTAGAAATCATACCTTCACATATGATCATGGTGGGCTGGTATTCTGCTTGATAGTTGTCTAGAGCAACATTAACTCCAACTGTTCTCCTTGCCACTTCTCCAATCGTGGAAGCATCTTTCATATTTGATAGTTGTTCCGCCCTTGCTTTATGTGGAAAATTTTTGTAATAGTGTGGTTCTCTACATCCCCAACATTGCAAAGGCGGTTTGGCTCACTGGTCATTAGCCGATTTATTAATTCCTTCCAACTGTCTATTTTTAGAATATGCAACCTTGGGTTGGGTCCTCGCTAGAAATTTACTGAGAGGATTTTGTTGTATATTTATGCCGTTAGTAAAAAAAAATTGCCTGTTTGGGATCAAGTTCCTTCCTTTCCTATTCAGTCCTCCTTTAAGTCCCTCATTCTTCTATTTCATTTGTTGGTATCAAATGCAGGCTTTTCGCATCGCATCATCCATGGTTCTTGGGTAATAAAACTCAAGATTCTCTTTCGTAAAATTGGGTAGGATACCAATAAAATGTTGAATTTTGGTCTTTGCTTCTTGCATATAAGGCACACAGCGTAGTAAGGAGGTGAATCGTTTCACATATCCATCCATGGTTAAGGTTCCCAATCTTAACTTGTGAAATTCCTTGGCTTTTGTGTCATAATAACATTCAGTTAGATACTTATCCTTGAAATTCTTTTGAAATTCCTTCCAAGTACCCTGTTCTTCATTGATTTTTCTCATTATTTTGATTTCTTCCCACCAAAGTGTAGCCTTACCTCTTAACTGATAAATTTCCAAACGCGCTTTTAGTTTATCAATGTAATCATAAATCTAATACTATTTCCTCATGTCAATTAACCAAGCTTTCACTGCCTCTTTAGATTCCCCATCAAAGAGTGACGATTTAATCTTTTTGAATTCTCCTTGTAACTCATATTTCTGTCTTTTTGTCATACGTTGGTCAAAGACGTTGTTCAAACACCCTTCTTCATCTTCTCCATGTTTTTTAGCTAACTCAACATTTTCTTCTCAATGTTGGGCCATTGGGGTTTTCTCCCGATCTTCAGCACTGGGTTCTGGATCTTGTTGGTTCAATTGATTAGATAGTCTTCTAAGAATTATCTCATGTTCTAGTCATAGCCGTTCATTGTCTGTTCTTAAATTTTTCATCCTAGCACATAGTTGTTGAATGGTTTCGAGTAGAACAACATTAGCTTGACGCGATTCCTCTCCTACATGTATCAAATGTCAGGATTAGAATTCATGAATGTTGTCTTTGGCGGGCTTGGTAGTCTTGGGATTCTCTGCCTTCTGACCTCTTTTGTATTGATGCTTTCACTGCGTTCACATGCACACTTACTTATTATTTGATTATCATCACATTTATTCACATATACGTAATTTCCCAAAGAGTCTTAGTGTACAAAACTAACCCTGATACCATTTGTAACACCATACTAAATATTATACGGAAATTTTAAAATTAAATGAAATAGTAAAACAAAGATTATTATTTATCACACCTAACGATGGCAGATGTAGACCTTAATGACGCATTAATATGATTTGATCATTTTAATTTATATTATGCAGTGTATAAGGTATGATCTGTCTTGCATTAATATTTAACATGGTTTCGCTCGGGTGTAAGGCCCATAACCAGAGTTGTGTTTAAATGCATCTGGTACGTCGATACATGCAGCATAAACATGGTTTATTCTGCTACATGTATTTGATAGAGAGTTAACTTTTCCTACGATAGTTGGCCTAGTCCTCACCCATTGATCTTTGGTGGGTGATCTGACGGTGGGGAGGGTTTAGGGTTTTTCCAACTAACCACCTCACCCTGTCTGCTCGACTATGGAGTCATTTGTTGTTGGTGGTTTGAGGTCTTCACCGCTTTGCGATGAGGTTGGATTTTGGGTTTCAAGTCAGCTCATGACCACTTCTGATGTGTGCTATGGCAATATCTTTCCACCCTTCACTGGAAGGTACCCTAAAATATGTGTGCTTGTGTTATTATGGTTTCCTACACTGTTTGAGCTTGGTATTCGTTTCAATTTCTGATCTAGTTCGGTGCTTAAAGGGTGGATTTCACTGTGTAGGGGTAGCTCGATGGCTTTTCGATCCTGCAGAAGGTAGCCAAGGCCGTAAACGATTTCTAGAAGGTAAACAAGCTCTCTCTGTTGGTTTATGTCTTTCACGATTTTTCTGTTGACAGTTCTATGTGGATGTCTTTGTCCCATTTCAATTAAATTGATAATTCCACTGGTTTGAAGGCGGATCACCAGCTCTTGGAGTTCTTCAATCTTAGGTACATTGGCCGCCCTCTCGACATGCTTTCATACTTATTTATGAGTAGGTTTATACTTCTAATGGACTATGTGGTCATTTTCCTTTACTTACAAGTATTGCATTGCAACCAACATGTTATTTGCATGGTTGATGACACTGTTTGTCCTCAAAAGTGCTTAAGGACCTCTTTAGGTGTTTTATAGGATGGCAAGTTCCTCCCTGGTTTCCTAGTTTTAAATGATGGTCGTATGGTAAAGTACTTGGGGAAAAGAATTTTCTTCCCGGTGACTGTTATGCGCCGAGTGTTTGTTGAACCAGAATTTGGTTCGGGTGGTTATATGCACTAGTTTTGTTTTGCACACCGCACTATTTTTTATTCAAGAATGATTATGTAAATTTAACCGATGTTTAGTCTGGGTATTTTCTCTGAAAGAGATTTGAACATCACTGCTCTATTTATGCATGTCTCTAGTTAAGTTTCTAGATTCGAGGGTCTTGGGTTTAAGTAGGACTTTGACATATTAAGGTCGTTGAGCCTGTTTTGCCATTGTGGACTTACGTTTAAGTTTCAAAGTTACAATCTATTTATGTTCAATCCTTAGTATTTAAAGGAATGAGGCTTTTCTTCCCCGTACAGGTATCAATATATAGATATAGATATATATATATATGATATATATGATATATATATATATATATAGATATAGATATAGATATAGATATAGATATAGATATAGATATAGATGTTACGGCCTTGTTCTAATAGTCTATAATGACTGATAGATTCCTTTATGTTTCCTTTCTTTTTAAAAGTAACAGTTTGGATGAATAGACAATGATTTCTTAGATATTTAATTTATTTTCTTCTTCTTTCTATTATTTGTTCGAAATTTTGAACCTGCTATCATATATGGGATTTTTTTGACAGTTTTTCAGGAATTCAGGTGTATGTGTATCTCCTTGTTACTATGAACTAGCTCTATTACGCATTGATTTTGAAGCTTACTGTCTGCTCTTTGAAATAGAAGTGATTTTAATTCTGCATTTTTTACTAAAAGTATTTTCACGAAATTGTTCTCCCTAATTGATTTTGTAAGTCAAATGAATAATTTTCGTGTTCAATTATTAATTCCTAAACATAAATTTGAGTACTTATCTATTTAATACTTGCAACTTGCAACATGCAACTCTGATCCTGTCTAGAAAGTCTCTCCTCCCAGCCGCGAGCTTGGCAAACACGTGGCAATCACGTCCAGACTCTCCCCTGAGCACTTTCTTTTCTTCACAGCTAGAATAGGTCCAACTACAGTGGGGTACCTTGGCCCATGTCCAGACTCTCCCCTGAGCACTTTCTTTTCTTCACAGCTAGAACAGGTCGAGCTATAGTGGGGTACCTTGGCCCTCAGGACTCACTGTCTAACCTCAGGCTCTGTACTTCGCAGAATGTTTTCGAGTATTTTCCCACTAGTTTATTTCACCCAGCTCTAAGATAGCCTCTCTGGACTCTTTCCCCATCTATATCGCCCCCGGCAGCGGAGAAGTAACCGTTTCTTTTAACTACTGCAAACAATTTTTATTTTTGTTAACTTATATATGCTCCTAATTATAGATTAATTAGGTAACCAAATGTACAAACGATTTTAAGATCTTTAAGGAAATGATTATTAAAATTTTATCCTAAAATAATAAGAGGTTAAAATTTAAAAAAATATAATATTTAGAAGATATTTAATAAAAAAATAATTAATTTTTTTTACTGTTTTAATTAATGAAATTAAATTAAATTTTCCGTAATAAAAAATTAGATCATTAAGTGAAATTGCAGCTAAAGTTGCCATTATTTTCGTTCAATGCCTTAATGATAGGAAGCGGATTTCAATCGAATCTACCATGACTACTTGATTTATTCAAATTAGTATTATTAGTATAATACTTTAATTTTATAAAAAGCAATATTATATAATTATTAAAATTAACAATATATAATTATTCTATTTTTAAAATATTATTACTTAAAAAACTAATTATCTATAATATAAAATTACATATCATAAAAATAATATAAAATTTCAAGAATCCTAGCAAATCAAACTAAATGTCAAATTTTTATTAAACACATTGATTTAAAGTTATTTTACCGGTAGACCAACAAAAATGAAGATGATTATTTTAACTATGTAAAATATCTTTAAGGACATTGTCTATCCATTAATTTTAGAATAATAAAAACACAAAATACAACAGATTAAAAATACCATCAATTGATCACCTTAAAATATTGTGAAAAGAAAAACAACATATTAATAATAATATCAATCAATTTCGGTTACACATATATGGATAGAAATCCAAATGGCGACTGGCAGTCTCAGCACCGGTGCAGGGGACAAAGTTGGAAACCCACCCAAACTCAATTACATGGGGCCTTCCTCTGGTATGACCTCGTCGCCCTCGGGCCTCCCTCTGGTATGACTACTTGGCCGTCTAAACAGTCTCAAAAAGATAAAGGTACTTTTCTTTCTCGAGGAAGAGTCAAGTGGAAACTACACAATTTTTTAAAGCAATTCTTTTTTAACATTTTATTAATGAACTTGTCCTTTTGAAAATGGACGAATATCATCTTGAAACCCCACGCCACACCTCTTTTTCAGAGGAAAACCACAAAACAAAACCCCACGCCACTTACCTTCGAAATAACGTGCCAGAGACGCGGCCACATTTCTTCTTGAAACCCTACAAAGATCCTTGAATCCTTCGTCATATTAACCCTAGAAACCAGATGTCAGTTCGCTGCGGTCCTTGAGAGGACCAATAAATAAAATTAGGAGGGCCGTCATAGTATGAGCGATAAGAAACAAGCAGTATCGGAGATGGTGAAAGGAACGTTGGCAGTAGAGAGAGAATGATAAAAGGGACGAGGGAAGACGGTGGGCCCAGTTAGCCATGCCCACGCGCACGCTGCCCCACGCTCTAAGCCTAATGTCAAAAACCAGTTTCACATACATAAATACCAGCTTTCAAAAAAACGTTTAGGCGAACATAGCTGGAACCCCGCCAGTATTTTGCCTTGCCATTTCTTTTACTTACGTTGATGTCTCCATCATTTTCTTCTCTTATTAGGTATCGGAAAAAGATTAGCGGCGAAGGTGTAGGTCTTCTCTAGGAGTTTCATGCTATTTCAGAATGGAATGGAGTTGCATTGGTTTATGAATCTTAGTATATACCAAGGCGCGATTGAAGGCGGGTTGTTTGAAATTAGATGTGAAGGTCGGCAAAGGTTAGGGAGATTTTACTTCGCTGAATCCAAGAACGGAGGCTTGGCAAATCAGTGGTGGGCGGGGAATGTGGGCATTGGGGTAGTTGATCCTGGTGCGGTCTCAGTCCCCAGCCGTGGACATGATCTAGGTCCCGCGCTTGGCCTCGGCCGCGGTTTGCAACGAGGGACCTGCAGAGTTCTGAAGACAAGAGCAGCGACGAGAGCGGATAGAGAAAACGAGGCGGGAGACCGGTAGCAACAACAGCAATGCGGCCGGCAAGTCTTGCGAAAGCCCGAGGGGGACCTGGATGGGGCGCAGGCTTCGCGACAGGCCGCGGAGGTCAAAGAACAAGGTGAAGACCCCGATAATTATCCGCCCGGACAACCCCGACGGCCTGATAGCTCGCGTACTGGAAAATTGAAATTGCTAGTGGGTGCGACATAGCAGAGAGCTTGGCCACATTTTACCGCAGGCGTCAGCGGAGAGCCTGCATTATCAGCGGGAGCTGAAGGCTCACCAACGTTACCCTTCTTCAACCGGCTGGGCCAATCGCGGTTGTGAGCTTGTACGGAATGTTCCAGATCCTATCGCTGTCGGAGGCGTTCCGGTCTCTCCTGGCATCATGGTTAGAAATTATAACTATCAGATGTAAGGAGTATAAATTGGAGAAACATTGTGACATATAAAGAATGGTTAGAAATTATAACTACCAGATGTAAGGCATAAAAATTGGAGAAGCATTGTGACATATAAAGAAAAGAAAATTAGTAGGTGAAGAGTAAAGAGCTAGTACCCAATGTTTATTGCATTAAACAAGTCTTATTTTTTTAAAAAACTTTATAGCTATGACATCTAGTCAAAAAAATCTTTCCATTTTTAACAAGAAATGGAATGATTTCAATTAGAAAGAGACAATACGGAAAATTATAAACATTATTATATTATCATATGTAGTAAATAAAAATGTACATGCAATAGTTTTATTTATGTTTAAATTTTTGGAGGCTGTCATTCATACTGATAAATCTGCGTGCTTAAACCCTAGGTATATGTAAACTTGGGATGAAAATGGCCGAGAAACTTAGAGCAGAGGCAAAGAAGCCATACTACATATACATCTCTGGAGGGATATGTACTGGTTATAAACATTATTATATTATTATATGTAGTAAATAAAAGTGTACATGCAATAGTTTTATTCGTGTTTAAATTTTTGGAAGTTGTCATTCATATTGTTTTAGTGTAAGAAACTGTAAATAATAATAAAAACAAGCCTTAATTTATAGAATATTTTGCTGTTTAAAATCGAGTCACAAAAATTCCAGGCATTTTCCATACTGTTGTATGTTGTTACAGTTACAAGGTATAAACTTATTTTTCCATACTGTTGTTACAGTTACAAGGTATAAACTTATTGGACTAAAAACATAGACTTACTGCGCTGTCCCGAAAAAGAAAATTTAAAAAAACCTACATTGACATGCAATTCCTTGTCCATCGAATTCCTCGTCGAGCAGAATATTTGAAGATTTTACATCTCTGTGGAAAATAGACGTTCATGGCAGTGAAGAAATGCTAAGGCTTGGGCAGTCTCTATAAAAATTTGAGACGGGTATCCCAATCTGAACCATATACCATTTAGAACATATTCATAAATAAGAAACAGATCTAAACTTTGTGGGGAATTACAACCATAGAGATGAACCAGGTTTGTTAATAAACTGTTTGAGTCTTTTAGAATTATCCGGATGCAGTCTCTTCACGACCATCCCAAAGTTTACCCAGATAAACCGAATCATATCCTCCATCTCCAACTTGATTCTTTTTGTGGAAATCATTGTCTGTCAAACCGCTAACAACAAAACTCTCGCAAAAATCAAGAGTCTTGATTCTTTTACCAAGATAAATCAAATCATATCCTCCATCTCCAAACTCTCGCAAAAATCAAGAGTCTTGATTCTTTTACCAAGATAAATCAAATCATATCCTCCATCTCCAACTTGATTCTTCTCGTGGAAATCATTGTCTGTCAAACCGCTAACCACAAAACTCTCTCGAAAATCAAGAGTCTTCTTTCTACTCACAGTTATAGCCACTAGCCACTAAGAAAATAGTTACTATAAACACAGCCGCTCCAACGGATTTACCGTGAGTATAGCCACTAGCCACTAATAAAGTAGTTACTATAAACACAGCCGCTCCAACGGATTCACCGTGAGTTGTTAAAATCAGTTAGTAATTAATAAACCAAACAATATGTGTGAGGTGCAATTAAATCAACGGATCTGGTTAATCCATAAACTAAACAATACCCCTCATGTGCAATTAAATCAACAGATTTCGATAATCCAATCGTCTAATGATGGATCAAATGGCAAAAAATGATGACAGGTGTGCAGTGAGGGGAGTTGGTTGAGAGGGAAATGCCCTAGCGCATAATTATTCTGGCGTGAGGAATTTGTTACTCCTTGTGCTTGTTAGCCAATTAGCGTAGGAATTGTAATTATTCCGGCATCATGTGTTGGAATTGGAATTGTAATTGTAATTTCTGAGTGTTAGAAATTCTAATTACTTAGATATGAGGAGTTGGTTAGGTTTTGTGTCTTTAATGTAAAATGGTAATTATTTTGGCATGAGAATTGTAATTACTCTGTTATTAGGAGTTAGTTAAAATTAAAGAGTCACTTAATTGAGTATTGAGTAAGTTATAGACGAGTTTAGAGTCACTTAATTGAGTATTGAGTAAGTTATAGATGACTTTAGAGTCACTTAATTGAGTATTGAGTAAGTTATAAACGACTTTAGTGTGTAGTTACATGTCAAGTTATTTTAGGTGAGTCACTAGTCTAAAATGTTTAAATAACCTTCACTCTTCTTATTGTAAAAATTAAGTTTTGTACAATCAATAAAAAAACTAACTCATGTATTGTGTGTGTGAAATTTGTGTTTTAACTCTTGTATCTTTCCAACAAATGAATTAAAAAAGCCCCAGAAAAAGCCACAAGCCACAGAAAACGAATTAACAACCATCCATTTAAAAAAAAAAAAAAAAAACAAACATTTCTTGCTATTGTTTGAGCTATAACACAGCTGACAGTGGTATTTGGTACTTCCGTGGGCTTAACAAAGAGATGCCGTACAAGAAACACGCGGGTTAATTTGGCAACGCCTGTTATCATTGCCGTCAAAGGCGTTACACGCCCCCCAAAAAAAAATACAATGGCTTAGCGTGTTAAAAGTCAACAAAAAGTTTTGAAAATAATGTTACGATTTGTTTATCAAATGTAGTTCATAAAGGATGAAGGGGTTTTATTAAATCTCTTTTATAAAGCGTTTATAAGTTATAAAGGGTATTGAAGTAGAAAGATTTGAAAAAATGTTTTATCAAATATTATAAAAAGGGAAATTTAGGGTTTTGTAAAGTTGTGAGTATATAAAATTATTTGGTTTTTGTTAAGTGTAATAGTGTTTTGGGTAAAGACTGTGACTTGTGGAGGTTTATCTTGAAAATCCTATTTTTTTACGGGCGATATGGAAGATAGCATTATGCAATAAGGAAAGAAACTATAAAACAGAGGAAAGACCGTAGCCATGGATTGCAAATCTAGACTGAAGCATATTAAGAAAAGAAATCGAAAACAAGAGGCAAATATCATTGCCATGGTTAGAGAGGTTCACGCTGCAGCCGAGGAACTGAGAAGTCTAGCAGAAGACGAAGAATAAATCAAGGGTGTTTGATGTAACTTTGATATGCTACAACCTCCTATGTTTACAGCTAAATATTTTGATCATTGGGTTATCAAGATGGCAACTTTTCTTTGAGCTAAAGATTCAATTGAGTATGAGTCTAATAACGCATATGATGAAGTATGCGATGCTTTAGCATTGAATTTTATAAAATGAGCATTGGATGAGAAGTGCTTGTGAAAGGTAGCAAAAGCTACAATTTCCAAGTAAGCATGGAAGATCTTGGAAGAAAAATTTTGTAAAAGGGCGAGTGACATGCAATAGTAAGATGTGTCACAATTTGTTGAGTGAGCCACAGATCTGAGAGTAGATGATCAAGACTCTAAGAGGACAACAGAGCTTGGAGAATATGACTCAAAGGTGGATGATGGTTTTTAAGACCATAAAATTGTAACCCGTTATGCAAGCATGAATATGGATGAAGAAGATGCCACAAATATTGCAAAGAGAGAAGTTGAATCCTCTGTGTCTGAAGCAGAGCAAGAACATATAAATTCTCAAAGACTCCACTCTAACATGGATGGTGTAGATGATGGTGAATCCCACTGTGATGAGACACATGTGTATCATGACTACAAAGTGAGATGTGAATTGGTGAATCCAACCGCAACTGATGGATTTGATGAAGTTGAAAATGTCAATGAAATTGAAAATGAGCACATGCATGCTCGGATATCCCACCATATTGTAGATTAACATTAGGTTGATGATATGTGTGGTTTCTTTTTTGAAATAGATATTAATTGTGGCAATATGGTAAGTGCAATGTTTGATGAAGAATTGAAGGTTGAAGCCATCACTGTAGCAACAAGATATGAAGCAGTTGGAATTGTTCATGGATAAGTACATGATCTAGCAACAACTAATGATAAATAATAGGATAAAGTGATTGAAGAGTTTTATATGAGAATATCCACTGACCACATAATAGTGGCAGATAGTTTCAGTGAGGTTGAAAAGAAGACATAAAAGGAAGAGTTAGAGCAGGAAGCTCTCATTGAAGAGCATAATAAAGATGTTTTTAACATTGTTTTTGAATATTCAAGTTTTCAAAATAGCATGGGAGAAAAAGTTGAAAACAAAGTTCACAATAAGTTTGATGCATATTTGAAGCTCGTTGAAGAATGGATTCAGAAACTAATAGAACAAATTGAAATGAGTCTTAAAGCAACAACTGTAATAAAAGAATTGAATGAAATGGTGAATAACGATCTTAAGTGTGAATATTATAGGAAAAAGCAGTAGTACCTGATGATGAAAGTTAAAATAATGATATGGATGTTTCTTAAGACAATGATGAAAGCATTGAAATAATTTTTCAGCAATGGGGGCAAGAGGAGATAAGATTATTCTATCAAGGAATATGGTAGAAAGAAAGTTAGGAATATGAAGCGCAAGAAGAAGAGAATAGAAAACAATTTGAAGATGCAATGTTGTGGCAACAGTCCATGGTTGAACAAATATTTGAAGAGGAAATTGTAGTAGATAAGATTAGATTGCGTTTGAACACAAATTCAAAGAAAAATTGCAGCGACAAGAAGTAAATAAATATGGAGGCTACAACAAGAAAGTGCAATAGACAATGAAGGAGTTTCTAGAATTTAAATATTGGAAGAAAAAAAAAAAGAGAATGAAAAATTGTGAAATCCTTGAGTCACTATAATCCTAGCTGATACATCGACTAACATACATGTTTCAATGATAATTTAGTCAATTTCTATTGTAAGCTTAGTAGATATAGTCGAGTCATGTTGAGTCATATGATTGTAATTATGGAGGAGTGTTAGAAATTGTAATTACTCCCACATGAGGAGTTGACTAAAATTAGAGAGTTAGTTAATTGAGTGTTAAGTCAAGTTGAGTTAAGTGATAGATGAGTTTAGTATGTGGTTACATGTCAAGTTATTTAGGTGAGTCACTAGTCAGAAAGGTTTAAATACCCTTCACTGGGTTCATTGTAAGAATTAAGTTTTGTGTAACGAATAGAAGAGTCATGGCACATTTGTTTTGTGTGTGAGGGTTGACCTCTTCTTATCTGTAAAATTCGTTTAAAATACTCCCTTATCTCAACTTTGATACTCTTACATCGTAACTTCATTAATCTCTCTCTTAGAATGCCTTATTTTTACCTAAGTTTGCATATGATGTTTCTAAATATGATACAACCATATTTTTAACATTTTATAAAGTTTTTTCAGGTTTTGGTTAATAGTTTTGATTATGTACTTAAATTTTGACATGTGAAAGACATTAAAAAATGTCACATATGTAGGATGATGAGGATTGTCAACCACTATTGTATGAGATGGAGTTATGAATCCCTCTAACTATATTAGAGGTTGCAAACTTGCATTAAGAGGAAAATAGTAAATGTAAGTAACTAGTTGTGAAAGAACCATGGCCTATCCCAAATGACTTGTTCGTTAAACCCAATCATGACACCTTTGAAACTTACAATACAAAAAACATATACATGTTATTAAACATTGACATTTTCACTAAGTTCTTGTAGAAATAACAAAAATCATATGAGCAAGGTTTACTACAAGAAAACCATTAAAATCGTTAATAGTTTTCTTGTACTAAACCTTGTGCATACCATTTTCGTTATTTCCACAAGATGATAGTAAGTATTTGAATGTTTAATAACATGTATGTGTTTTTGGTATTGTAAGTTTCAAAATGACTTATGATGCTTCTCTATGGTTATATTTTTATGAAATGTTAGTTTTACATATTATTTACTTAATTAAAATATATATAGTTTTACAAACAAAACATAACTTAAAACTAAGACTTTTATAAACGAATTTGAAACTATAACAACAAATGAAAATATAATAATGATTTGGTAATGACATTAAAATGTCAGAAGAACTCACAAATATTTGTTTATTAATCCAAACTTTGACAAAAATAATTCTTGGATATTCCATTCACCATAACTAATAAATTGTTGAAAAAGTAACTTGCTAAACTGATTGATGTAAATTTCGAGAAAATTGTAATATTCATTTAAAATTCATATCTATAAAAAAAAAATAACTTGCATTTCTTAAAATAATGAGCCATTGCATATTAATTTTAGAAGTATTAAATGCTCAAAACTATAGAAAAATGGGAGGGTACATGCTTAATATGAATCTTTATCATATGGAAAATGACCACGATATGAAATATAAAAATAAATAAAGAATCTTACGAAATAGAAAATGTTGGGTAGCTAAAATGTCTTCTTATAGGCAATCATAATCCCTACATTAATTATCAACCCGAGGTAAGTCTTTTTATCTGAAGGGTGCCAACACAGTATGTGTAGTGAATCTAGAAATTATCTAATGATGAATCATTGCAATCACTAAAGGCTAACTCTTCAATTCAATTCACATAATTCTGAAAGGAAATATCTATGGAATAAATATTCTTTGACACACTCTGCAATTCTATGCAACTTGTTCTGAAACCAATTGAAACTGAATGCAAATAAGATTTACACTTAGAATCGTTCAAATAAACTTAAGACTAATCATACTCAGTCAACTAAAGAAACTATAATTATTGAATCAGAACTGTTAATCTATAAAAACCCAAATCAATCTTCATTTCCCAATTGAACAACAACAATAAATGAATAGCAATCAACAATCGGTAATTGAACAACAAATAGAGATAAAGGATTCCTAAATACCAACCAATCTATATTTCAATATGTAGAAGTTAATAAGTCTTATCTCTCAAGGTCTATGCTAACATCTTTTCAAACGAACAACAATCTGATATCAACACAAATTCACTCATTCAATCAAACTGCTACTTTAAATATATCTCACGGTTTCACTCTGAATCTAATTGAACAACAATATGAATCAATATCACAAACCTTCACGATAAATGAAATAACTGAACATTAAATCAATAACCAAGACTAGATATAAAACTATAACACAAAGGAACAATGTAACTTCTCGTGACTAGGCCCAGAGTCCCCAGAAGCCTCTCCTCAATAAGAACTGAGAATACAAAGATGTATCAAATGCAACCTTCTTTCATTAATTTCATGTAACAGCTGACGAAGTCACTAATATAACATCATATACGTTTTCAAAAGGAATAATTATAGATTATCAAAGGTTTGAATTGTCTCTAATTTTCTTTCGGCCCTATATAAAACATAGAATAGAAACTGGACAAAAGCAAATCCTCAGGATCAGGGGATCCTGAGGATTTCGCAACATAAAATCTGATCATGTCATAAAATAGGAATGTTCGAACTGATCTTCCGCTTCCTTGTCTATCTAAGACACTGTATCTTTTCCATTTTATGGCCTCGTTTTGTTCTTCCAGCTGAACAGCTTTTGCCCAATCCACATCTCTACATACAAAGATAGCAAAGAATTACTTTTTTGTACTAAATTTACCTACTCTATCACCAAATAGTTCCATACAACTTTAGTCGATATTTACCTCATTTTAATCTATAAACAAAGATAATCATATAAGGATGAATTATAAATGAAGCATTTTATGAGGGTAAATCATACCTTTTTCCTGTCCCAACATACTCCCCATCTTACCTTGTTGCATGTCCTCATGTAAGCATATAGTTTAGATGCAACTGAGTGAAGGAATAAGCAGGATATACTTCCTCCTTGTAACTCCTAAAACCATTCTTTTGCTTAAGTACAATGAAGGCCTGGGTTACCTCATGATCCTTTAAGTTGCAATCACTACAGCATTGCTCAGGAGGGTACCATATGATTGGGGTTCTGTAATGACATCCTATCCAATCTGGACCCATTGTTGAAATCATATTTCTATATTTAAAAAAAAAGGGAAGAGGCAGCATGGAAGTTTCGATATCCAAATGGATCTCAACCCCTCACAGTGTTACTAGAGACATCCTACCTATGCCTTGATATAGCCAAGGCTTCCTCTTTAGTGTCGTAGAAGTATTCCTTTCCATCTTGAATGATATTAGTATGTAGTGGCCCCAATTTGCCTACGACATTCATTTTCCATAAATTATTTATGCTTGAAAAAATAGGAGTAATGGTTGTGTAGGATCCCCTCTGACCCATAGATCAATGCCATACTCATGCCTTCTGAAAGTGTTGTGAGCCTTGGCCCATTTTAGTTGATTTGCAACAAATGAGAGGAACACCTGAAATTGAATGTCTCCTATAAAAGGGGTAGGGTGGTTGTCCCTGTCTTCTTCTAAAACAAAACTATGAATATAGAGTTCACAAAGGAGGCATTTAACCTTCTCATCGTGCTCTTTGAAGGATTTGATAAAGTTAGGAGTGGTTTTGATCTCTACCGGTTTACCAGCCTTAACAACCTTAACTTTTAACAGGAGGTATGTTTCCATGAGAAATAAAGCATAATTTGTGGTGCGGGCTCGACAAGATAGGGTGTTTGAATAGAGAGAGCAGACAGTCTCCATTTTCTCTCTACCTTTTTGCAATTGACTCTCTAGTCTTTCAGCATTCTTTTTCTCAACATTATATTGAGCAAAGGTCTCATCTTCGGTCCTGGTAAGTGCTTCAAACTTCTTCTTTATCCCTTGATGTTCATGTAGAAGGATCACCTTTTCCTTCTGCTAAGCCAGTTCTTGGTGAACCATCAATAGCTCATACTATAATTTTCTGATGACAACCTCTTTTACCACGGGGTTGTAAAGGGTTGTTTCATCTATTTGGGCCTCTACATCCCAGGTCTCTACAGGGTTAGTCTGCATAGGAGCTTCAATTACTTCTTGAATTATACAATCAACTCAAACATCTTCTTCAACATCTGTTTAGACAACAATCGCAGTGGGGTGGTCCATTTGAGTTCCCTGTGAAAAGATATAGGGCTCCTCAGTTTGCATGGTCGTTTCTTCTATCATAGGTGCCTCACTCTAGGTTTCTTTTTGATAAACCTCAAGAAACTTTTTCTGAGTCTCAGCATCCCTCGGAAAACATTGTTTTGTTTGCATTCCTGCAGTTTCCATTTCCACTTTCAATTTCATGGTTTAGGTTTCTTCTTTTAACCAATATTTTTGCTACCTGATTACTTTCTTCTATTTTTTGTACTTCCTGAGCATCTTTCTAAGTTAGCTCTGTAGGGTTTCTCTACTCTAGGGCCTTCGCCTGAAGTTGGATTATCTTATACTTCCTGTACATGTTGTACTATGTCATCATCAGGGATGTTCCCAATTGGAACTACGTTTTCTGGTGGAATTTCTCCTTCCAACTCATAATTATTATGTATTTTGTTTTCGGGAGATCCCAATGCAGTGATATCTTCTGAACAATTATCATTCTCGTGGTGTTTTCCTTGGTAGGCCTCGTTCGCAAGGGACTTCGAAAATGGAGTAGCGCTTGGTTGATTGGCATCTCTCAAGTTTTCATGTTCAGGGTTTCCTTCTGTTGGAAGGTCCAATGGATCAGTGCCTATTGTTTGAGTTTCCTTTCTACTGGCTTCTCCTTCATGCTCCTTGGCTTCGAGGGGTGTTTCCATAATAGGAATTGGCTCCCTATGTTCCTCCATGGCATCAGTGCATGGATAGGTTTGTTCATGACCGGGACTATCAGCAAGGGCCGGCCGGTCAGGGGAAAAATTATGTTTTTCAATGTTCACTGGTTGCTCCCTACCTTCGGTAAACACTCCCCTACTTCGAAAAACCTTTTCCACTTCCTCCTGGTAGTCTTGCAAAGGAGGGTCTTGTGGACTAAGAGGAGGTGTGCGGGATGGTTCGACTTCCTTTGCTTGGATTGGGATGTGCCACTGGGCTTTTATTCACATAGAGTGCCTACGCTTAGCTAATTCTAGGGCTGTAGAGGGATTCTTTCTCTTTAGTATTCTCTTGGGGCCTGGGGTTCTTGGCCCTTGCTACTCTATTTCTGCATTTTCCAGGGGTGGAGCTAAGGTAGGATTTATGATACTATTCCATGTTAATTGTTGTTGTGCCAATCTATTTGTGATAATTAACTTAATTAACCCATGATGGTTGACTACACTATGTGGGTCCTTGGTTGTCCTTACCCATTGGGGAACATTGTGTAATATGGAATTAATATAAAATGGTAAATTAACTGAAATTATTTCCTATAAAATGGTTAGAAATTTTAGCTATTGGGGCTTTACCACATGATGTTTCTCATCGCAGGAGATACATCTTTGGATGATGACTGTGAGTTCTTGCCATGGTTGCTGCAACGTTGAAGGATGAATTCCTTTCCCTATTCATACTAACTGCTCGCCTTGGTCCTGGAATGATTCAATTGCATTGTATAAAAGGATGCGTTCATCTGGCCCCTTCTACCAGAAGTCCAGTGACTTCGGCTAGGACTTCTTCGAAAACCATCATGCTTATTCCTTTGGCCACTGTACTACCGTTCTGTGGATTTTGCAGAAATTCCAGCATTAGCTCTTCGTGGAATCCGTGCGATCTATTTAAATACTATAGCCAGCTAGTACGTTCAAGGATTTTGTGAGCTTGATCCGACACCATTAGTACTGGAGGTTCACTCCGGATTGCTCTTTCATGCATAGCTACTGCACTTGAGGCTGATTCTTCTGTATAAAATTTTGTTTTACCTTTGCAATCTAAAATAACAACAATGTATATTACAATAATTATCAAGGAAATGATGTTTCTTGGATAATTGTTAGTGTTTTTAGTTAAGTCGGTCATCCTATCAGCCATACTTAACGCAGAATCGTAAGTTTGCATGCCCGCCATAATGGTTTCCATTCTTCGTCCAATCAAAATTTCTTGCTAATTATTACATATTCATGCTCATCACGTAGTCCGTACTCCGGAGGTAATCTGAATGATTGTCACACAGTTATCCATAACTGGGATACGTGTTGTGCATATGCAGACCATCCTCCCTCTGACGAGAAAAGGGTGTCCACGTCCTTTCAGCACATGGAAAACAAGAAAATAGACTAATGCGAAATAAATGTCGGCAACCAATCTAAAAACACAACACGCAAATCAGTAAAGAATTTAAGCAATATCCATTGTCAGACGTGAATTTTCCATATTAAATAAAAAACTATTTTAAGTCATTATGTAAAAGATCTTTACCGTGAGCAGAATTAATCACATCAGCATAATGGGTGGTATATGTTTAATGACTATCATTTAATGCTTGGACGCATGGAATATAATAAATATAGATTAAATTCAACATGTTATTTGACTTGTAAAGGTACTACCAAATGGAAAATTTCATTACAAAAAGAGTCATAGGTGATAAGAGGTAGATGTCATATGGAAATATAAGATGATACTCCAATACCACAAGCAGAGCCACTGTTGCCAACAAGCATTCATAGCCTTCTCAAGGTTGCTTTTTAACCCTCCCAAATGAGCTATAGTCCTTGTTACAATTAATTTGTATTTATTTTGTCACAAAGAGACCACTATACTGGCATGGTGACCAGATAGCCACAGTGCCACTCACCAGGGTGTAACAAAATGATCAAGCTGGCTCGTGATGATACCCCCTATTCTTCTAACATATTAATTATCAAGAAGGTCATTGCCTTGGTTTAGTAGCAAAATTGGAATGTCACCTATTACATCCTTATCATCATGGTAGTCTGGCTCGTGATGATATCCCATATCCTATTTAGACAATGTTTTAAGAATTTTTCTATTTTATTTTTGTTTTGGAATTCTTCTTGTAGAAAAATGGAGGCTCATTTTCTCCTTAAGAGTTAGGGATGGTGTAATAAATAAAAATATGACAATGAATGTGTTATACTCTTATCCCCTTATCATTATATCAATGAGTTTGATACACTTGGGAGTATAAACATAAGCCATCATGGATTAAGGATAATGGATTATTTCATGATGTGTCCAAAAGAAAAGATGTTGAGATAGTCATTGTAAAGATACACCGTATTAGCTTATGGATAAAGATAACCAACAAAAGGCTTTTAAAAGTCATAATGATATTGTTATTACCATTTTTCTTTAGAAAAGGCATAAATCAATGCAAATGGTGCTTATTTGTAATACAAAAGAAGAAGAAAATGGCATAATGATCAAGAGAAAAATGAGAAAAATTCACAATTTGGCTTCTTAAAAGGTGTTGTTCAATCAATTGAACGACAATTGTTCATTCGTTTGATTGGCAAAATCAAAATATAAAAAAATTATGTTCAATTGATTGAAGGACAATCATTCAATCGTTTACACAGAAAAATCATTCAAAAAAAAAAAAAAAAAAAGTGGCTTTTAATCAATTGAGAAAAAGTCGTTCAATTGTTCTAATGACGAAATCAAAATAAAAAAACACAATGTGTTGTTTAATCAATTGAATCAGAGTTGTTCAATGATTTGAATAGCGAAAAACAAATGAAAACAAATTGTGTTGTTCAATCAATTGAATGGCAGTTGTTCAATGGTTTGAACAATGAAAAACAAAAAGGAAAGTATGTTGTTCAATCAATTGAACGACAATCATTCAATTGTTTAGGCAGCGAAAACAAATAAGAAAAAATGTGTTGTTCAATTAATTGAACGAAAATCGTTCAATAGTTCGAACAACGAAAACAAATAAAAGGAAAACTATGTTGTTCAATCAATTGAATGGCAAATGTTCAATTGTTTGAACATCGAGAAAAAAACAAAAAAAGAAAATGTGTTGTTCAATCAATTGAACGGCAAACGTTCAATTGTTGAACAAAAAAAAACAAAAAGAATGAAATGGGTTGTTCAATCAATTGAACGACAAGCCTTCACTTGTTTGAACAACGAAAACAAAGAAGAAATTGTGTTGTTCACTCAATTGAACAACAAACATCCGATTGTTTGACCAACAGAAAACAAAAAGGAAAGTTGGTTGTTCAATCAATTGAATGGCACACGTTTGATTATTTGAGTAGTAAAATACAAAAAAGAAAATGTGGTGTTCAATCAATTGAACAAAAAACGTTCAATTGTTTAAACAATGAAATACGAAAAAGAAAAATGTGAAGTTCGATCAATTGAACGGTAGTCGTTCAATTGTTTGAACAATGAAATAAAAGAAATAAAAATGTGTTGTTCAATCAATTGAACACTGAACATTCAATTGTTTGAACAACAAAATACAACACAAGGAAAATGTGTTGTTCAATCAATTGAACAACAAACGATCAATTGTTTTAACAACAAAAAATACAAAGAAGAGGAAAATGAGACTTCCCAAAAAAATTCATATTTACATGGTGATGCCTACAAAGGTATGTAAATTATTTACAATTTCTCGAGAAATTTCAAATTTTTAAAGGAAAATATTTTGGGTTATCATTCCTCATAGCTAGAATTTTCATGGAGGGGTCCTCGCGTACCTGCTCACAGAAGGAATCCTTGGTAAGCGGTTGATGATAAAGGCACACTCGATGCCCATTTACCTTAAAGAAATGGCCGGATCCATCTATGATAGTCAATGTAAAAGTACCATTGTTATGTACTTATCGCTCATAAAGGCCGAGCCATCTTGTTTACAACTTGCCCAGGAAGTCTTAGAATTTGGAATCGTCTAGAAGTGCCCAATCCCCCTTTTGAAACGTTTTCTTCTTGATAAGGCTATCATGCCAATTTTCCCTTTGCTGCTGTATTATCACAGTTCGTTGTAAAGCAAGCAATCGAGCCTCATCTAGTTTGTTAATCTACTGAAGACACTTGGTTTGGGCTTATGTTAAATTTAGACCCACTTCCTGGGTTATCATTAAAGTCTTCATTTCGAATTCAATTAGAAAAATTGGTTCTCTAACGAACACAAGCTGGGAGGGAGAGTATCCAGTAGTATTCCTCCAAGTCATACAATAGGCCCACAAGGTCTCTAGCAGTCCAACAGCTCAATCTTGCTGGTGTGTTGAGACTGTCTTGGTTAGAATCGCTTCTATAACATTATTGGTGCTTTTGACCTGCCCGTTCGCTTGGGGGTGACAAAGAGAAGTGATCCTGTGCATGATATGATGCTTTATGAGAGTGGCAGTAATCTTGTGCCCTGTGAATTGCTTTCCCCCATCTGTGATCACTTCTTGCAGTAATCCATACTGCAAAAATAGCCCAAAAGGGAAGTTAATCATTGCTTCCTCTGTGTCTCTTGGTAAATCTATTGTTTCCACCTATTTTGTCACATATTTCATGGCTACCAATATCTAATTGGGTGGCGGATGGAATGGAACTATGAAGCCCAATGTCGAACACTCAATGATTTCTATGACTAATTATGGTTTCGGAGGCATTTCATTAGATTGGCCAAGTTGGCCCATCCTTTGGAAACTGCCACAGGCCTGGGAACATTTTTTAGCATCCTTAAAAATACTGGGCCAATAATAGCCCATTTGTAATAACTTATGTCCTATCTGTCGGTCTTCGAAATGTCTCGCACAGGGTTCGCCATGGAAAGACTACATAATGTCATGTATCTCATCCTCACGGATACATACACGTATACACATGTCAGCCCCTGTATGAAAAATATATCCACCTATCCAAAAGAATTGGGTGCTGCGCTGAACAATCAGTTTTCTTCTCTTGTCATTAAATGTTTAGGTAGCTTCCCTATTGCCAGATAATTTGCCACATCTGCATGCCATGGCATCTTAACTGACACGACAAACAGGTGTTCATCCAGAAATTGGTCATCTACTACTAGTGGGACATTAATCAATTGAACGACAATCATTCAATTGTTTATGCAGGGAAAACAAATAAGAAAAAATGTGTTGTTCAATTAATTGAACGAAAATTGTTCAATAGTTCGAATAACGAAAACAAATAAAAAGGAAAACTATGTTGTTCAATCAATTGAATGGTAAATGTTCAATTGTTTGAACATCGAGAAAAAAACCAAAAAAGAAAGTGTGTTGTTCAATCAATTGAACGGCAAATGTTCAATTGTTGAACAAAAAAAAACAAAAAGAATGAAATGGGTTGTTCAATCAATTAAACGACAAGCCTTCACTTGTTTGAACAACGTAAACAAAGAAGAAATTGTGGTGTTCACTCAATTGAACAACAAACATCCAATTGTTTGACCAACAGAAAACAAAAAGGAAAGTTGGTTGTTCAATCAATTGAATGGCACACGTTTGATTATTTGAGTAGTAAAATACAAAAAAGAAAATGTGGTGTTCAATCAATTGAACAAAAAATGTTCAATTGTTTAAACAATGAAATACGAAAAAGAAAAATGTGAAGTTCGATCAATTGAACGGTAGTCGTTCAATTGTTTGAACAATGAAATAAAAGAAATAAAAATGTGTTGTTCAATCAATTGAACACTGAACATTCAATTGTTTGAACAACAAAATACAACACAAGGAAAATGTGTTGTTCAATCAATTGAACAACAAACGATCAATTGTTTTAACAACAAAAAATACAAAGAAGAGGAAAATGAGACTTCCCAAAAAAATTCATATTTACATGGTGATGCCTAGAAAGGTATGTAAATTATTTACAATTTCTCGAGAAATTTCAAATTTTTAAAGGAAAATATTTTGGGTTATCATTCCTCATAGCTAGAATTTTCATGGAGGGGTCCTCGCGTACCTGCTCACAGAAGGAATCCTTGGTAAGCGGTTGATGATAAAGGCACACTCGATGCCCATTTACCTTAAAGAAATGGCCGGATCCATCTATGATAGTCAATGTAAAAGTACCATTGTTATGTACTTATCGCTCATAAAGGCCGAGCCATCTTGTTTACAACTTGCCCAGGAAGTCTTAGAATTTGGAATCGTCTAGAAGTGCCCAATCCCCTTTTTGAAATGTTTTCTTCTTGATAAGGCTATCATGCCAATTTTCCCTTTGCTGCTGTAGTATCGCAGTTCGTTGTAAAGCAAGCAATCGAGCCTCATCTAGTTTGTTAATCTACTGAAGACACTTGGTTTGGGCTTATGTTAAATTTAGACCCACTTCCTGGGTTATCATTAAAGTCTTCATTTCGAATTCAATTAGAAAAATTGGTTCTCTAACGAACACAAGCTGGGAGGGAGAGTATCCAGTAGTATTCCTCCAAGTCATACAATAGGCCCACAAGGTCTCTAGCAGTCCAACAGCTCAATCTTGCTGGTGTGTTGAGACTGTCTTGGTCAGAATCGCTTCTATAACATTATTGGTGCTTTCGACCTGCCCGTTCGCTTGGGGGTGACACAGAGAAGTGATCCTGTGCATGATATGATGGTTTCTGAGAGTGGCAGTAATCTTGTGCCCTGTGAATTTCTTTCCCCCATCTGTGATCACTTCTCATGGTAATCCATACTGCAAAAATAGCCCAAAAGGGAAGTTAATCATTGCTTCCTCTGTGTCTCTTGGTAAATCTATTGTTTCCACCTATTTTGTCACATATTTCATGGCTACCAATATCTAATTGGGTGGCGGATGGAATGGAACTATGAAGCCCAATGTCGAACACTCAATGATTTCTATGACTAATTATGGTTGCGGAGGCATTTCATTAGATTGGCCAAGTTGGCCCATCCTTTGGAAACTGCCACAGGCCTGGGAACATTTTTTAGCATCCTTAAAAATACTGGGCCAATAATAGCCCATTTGTAATAACTTATGTCCTATCTGTCGGTCTTCGAAATGTCTCGCACAGGGTTCGCCATGGAAAGACTACATAATGTCATGTATCTCATCCTCACGGATACATACACGTATACACATGTCAGCCCCTGTATGAAAAATATATCCACCTATCCAAAAGAATTGGGTGCTGCGCTGAACAATCAGTTTTCTTCTCTTGTCATTAAATGTTTAGGTAGCTTCCCTATTGCCAGATAATTTGCCACATCTGCATGCCATGGCATCTTAACTGACACGACAAACAGGTGTTCATCCAGAAATTGGTCATCTACTACTAGTGGGACATTAACCTTTGCGCTTCGAGATAGAAAATCAGCAAGTGTATTTTCCTTCCCTAGACGATCTTTCATTGTAATGTTGAACTCCTACAAAAGCAATAACCACTGTGTTACTTGACCATTTTTTATTGATTTATTAGCTAGATATTGAATCATAGAGTGATTAGTGTACAAAAAGACTTGGTAGCCGGCTCTATAGTGTATAAATTTGTTTATTGCATAAATAACAACTAAGAATTCTTTTTCTGTCACTGTATAATTGAGTTTTGCAGGAATGATATTTTTGCTAATAAAATACAGAGCATAATTTTTCTTGTCCTCCTCCTAGCCAAGGACAACGCCTATAGCTACATCTGATGCGTTCGTGGAGATGTGGAAAGGCAACTCCCAATTTGGTCCACATAATACTGGTGCTATTGATTCTAGTTTCTTTAAACCTGCAAAAGTTGTGTCACACTTGTCAGACCAACTGAAATCAACTTTTCTAATTAGAGGGTATAAAAGTGCAGCAATCTGTGAAAAATTCTTCATAAACCTGCGATAATAACCAGCATATCTCGGAAAACTACGTACCATTGTTTGGGTGCAGGGGGTAGGAAGTAAAAGAATTACCTGTATTTTTGATGGATATACCTATATTCCTACTGCAGAGATGTAATGTCCTAGGATCACACCCTCGGTCATCATCCTGTGACACTTGACATTACTTAAACTGACCTGGTAGCGATGCATTGTTCTAAGACCTTCTCTAGCATTTGCAATGCTTGATCAAAATCATTCCCATATGGAGTAAAGTTATCCATATTTAACTCTTGTCCTTCATTTATTAGATTCGAAAAGATGCTTAGTATAGCTCTTTGAAACATGGCTAGGGCATTGCATAAGCCAAATGGAAATACCCTGTATGCGAATGTGCCCCAAGCACAGGTGAAG